>BSBN01000167.1:9053471-11674442 GCA_027924645.1 Cunninghamia lanceolata
GAAGAGTATCTAATGACTTTGAGAATAATTAGCACTTAGTATAGTTTATTTACAAAGGTTATTGCTTGGCTTGTAATTACAAGGTTAGATTGTTGGACTTGGTTTCCTTTCACAATTTGTGTTAGAGTTTAATAGTTCTTTATAGGGTAAAAGTAGGTTTTTACAAGGGAAACTATACAAAAATCTCTCTATAATATTGTAGAGGGCTTGCATGTTAATTTTTGGGATTCTTTTTATGGTTTGGGTATGTTTTCTAGGTGAAGGAAATTTAATTCAAGGTTCCCATAGTTGAGTAATTAATATTATTAAGTTTTTGTATGTGGTTGTGGTTAAAAATATGATCAAACTTAGTTAATAATGTTTCAAGTATTTTATTGCCAAAATTTAATTTATGTTAGTCATTTGGCATCTATTAGGTGTGTTTAAAAGTAGGTCTATGTCAAAAAATGGGTGTGTTTGTTGTGTAAAAAAATTAGCAATAAAAATAATTTTGGTATCATGAAGCTACATACAAAAGGAACTTCAATTCATTAAATGGTGTAATTAGGTGTGGTTAAAGTTATATGGTGTGTGGTTGGTTTAACCTTTGTTTTGAGTCTAATTTTTGGGGATTGTGTGGTGGTTTTGTAAGAAGAAGATTGACATTTGTTTGGCCTAGATCCTTGTTTACATCAACATATGAAGAACATATGACATAAATATAAATGCAACTATGGAACATGATGATAATGAAGGAAACACATACAAGAAACATTCATTGAAGAATCTAAAAAATAAGGACATATATGTTAAGTCACAACATCTAGTCTAGAATTATTCCAAAAATACACTGCAAATGGCACGTTTCTACAATACTTTTGTTCATTGAGAAATACTTAATGATCATATATAATCATCATCTATGTAATATGATATTATTCAATCTAATTCCATGGGGATATAGATTCATGTTACACATCCTTTTGTCCCACTGAGATGGACCCACATCTAATTGATTTCATTGAAATTATTGGATAGTAATTTTCTAAAATTATCCTTTGCATTTCTTGTACATTAGGTCATAACATATCTTATGTTCATTTCATTTATATGCTTTTTACTTGATCTTTCCACTTGGATCCAAGGTCTTACTTCTTGATGCAAGTTATATGTCTTCTTTTGATAACTGAGAGGGGGGGGGGGGGGGGCGTGAATCAGTTATCTTAATTAATTTAACTTTTTGTTCTTCAAATTAAATAAGCATGCATAACCATGAAAGAAGAAATAAACTCAATACACATAACACAATGGTTTTGATGTGGAAAACCCTGTTAAGGGAAAAACCACGGGGTGACTAACCCAAGATTGTATTCTTTATTAAAGGAAAAAGGTAGTACAAAATGGCACTTGCCAATTAGGGCACACTGCCTAAGCACACTGCTCACAAGAGGCTCACTGCCTACAATAGTTTATAGAAGGAATCTAGATACTTGAACTGATGAGAAGCATCCACATATGCTTAGGTTCAGTTCTTGTTAAGCTCAATATACTGATCTACTGCAATTCATTCTTCCTCTACCTTAGTGCTACTGTTCTGTCACATACCAGATCTCTATCTCTATTTCCACACTGTTCTCTACTCTTCTTCGCACTTCAAACATACACCACACACACCTTTGCATCCAAATCCTTCTAGTATATATATACGAACTAATGATTTCAACACCTTTCTAGTTGGCATCTGGAATAGTCAATATTTTCCCAAACTCTGATTTGTCAGCTGAATCCTTGCTTACCAAGTGATGTGTATCAAAGAGATACTTATAGAAGTCATCAATCATGTCGGTTAATCATGATCCACTTTGCATCTTCCACTGGTTTGATTACTCTTGTTGCTAGCATCTTATCAATTTCTATTTTAACTTTCTTCTTCATATTGGGGTTTTATCTATAAGGTCTTTTCTTCTAAGGGTTTTCTCTTTCATTGAGTTGAATTTTCATTATTCTCACTTCTTCCTTAATTCCTTTCAATTCTATGAACATGAAAGAAAAAAGTCTTCATATTCTAATAGAATCTCCATGACTTTCATTACTTCTTTTTCATCCTAGTAATATCCTATTTTTTCTAATTTAGTACTACCCTCAATTTCTATGTTTTCTTCTCTTAGTTTTACTAGTTGGTTATAATATTTGCTTTTTGGTTTAGTGTATGATGTTATTCCTCTTTCTACTTGCTTAATTACTATATCTAATTGTTGGTGCTTCCTCATTTTCTATTCCATTTTGTTGTGAAGTGTAACACCTTTTCTTATAATATTGGTCATGTTTGTCCATCCATTCTATTAAATTCTATATGCCATCATTCCATGGAGGTGTTGGTATCTCTTATTTGGTATGTATTTGTTTGAAATGTTCCTTCATAGGTAGAAAGATGATTTCCCTCATTTTCAGAACTATATTGTGAATAATCTTGTTGGGATTGAAGAAAGAAAATATGTGTAGAAAATACTTTTTGAGATCTTCCCAATCTCTTGTTTCTACCCTTTTCTCTTGGTTAATATACCAAGTTTATACCATTGGTGTTATTATCCACTAGAACATTTGTATGTATAATCTTGTATTGTATTCTGTTTTTTTATCCCATATAATAGTATGAAGATTCAAATGTTGTTTAGGTGTTATGGTGCCATCATATTTAGGGATTTGTTTACAATACCTTTCTTGGGGTAAATATCTTGCTTGAATAAGAATTTTGAGAGCTGGCAATCTACGAATGTTATATTTTTGTGTATTCCACCATCTTGCAATACTATAGATTAGACTATGTTGTACCACATTTAATCTCATATGATTTTTGTCAAAAAATTTATTCATATATTTTAAATATGTTTTTAAGTCTCCTACTTCTAAGTATCTAGGTAGCTTGATGTGGGGTATGCCACGTGAGAAGTGATTCAATTGTTATGGGTTTTGGGTGGTAGAGTGACCATATGGAGTAGATGGGTTTGGTGTTCTTTGTGGTGGGATTGTGGTATTTGTAGTAAAATATGATGTGTTTTTCTATACTTTATGTATGGCATAACCTTTTTTTACTCTTCTTAATATCTGGGATTGTAGTTCTAGTTCATCTCTTAACAAGGCATTGATTACATCTTCATTGTCTATACTCTCATTACTACTATCAATGCATATTTCTCCTTCTGAGTTTGGTTCATCGAGTAGTTTTGGCTTGGATAGTTTTTCTAGGGAATATAATACTTTAGATTCATCTTCATAATCATCTATCACCATTTCTTCTATATATGTGTTACTCATATTAGTGTCTAGGTGTATATGGACTATCTCAAGTCATTATCTAAAAAGGATAGTTCTTCTCTCCTATAGTCTATAATGTCATTGGAATTTACAAACCATTGTAAACTTAGAAGGGCATTAAAGTTATCAAATGGTTCCTTCATCTCTATAATTTAAAATTATACTATTTGTTTGACTCCTAGCAGGTTGACTTCTATAGATTTCCATGTTTCCATTGTTCCTATAAATAAGTCGTCTACTAAGATGATGTTGTATGGAGTTTCATGTAGTTGAGGTTTTCCTACATATTCCCATACTCTTTTGGGAAGCATGTTAACATCAGTACCTAAATACACCATCTCTTATTTGATCATCTTGTGATTTATGTGTGTATTTATCATCAATGGTTTACTTTTTCATTTGATGGATGTTTTTGTAAGTTTTATAGAACATCTAATTTTAGCAATGTTTGTTTATTCTAGTATTTGGAATATTGTTTAATTTTTCTATAAGGTTATTTTGTTCCACAAATGGAGCTAGCTACTTTAATGTTAATGCTCTTTTTTGGAAAAGAAGGCTTTATAGTACTATTCTTTTCCTTGTTCTTGGATTATATTATGTCCAACTTCCTTGACTATTTTATCATGTTTATATCTTCTTCCTCTTCTTTGTAATATGATTCTTGTATTTCTTGTCTTGCTTTAGCCGTATCTTTGCCTCTTCTAGGAATTACTATAGCACTACTTTTTCTTTGTATTCTAATAGGGTTTTTTGTCTTAGCTTTTCCTTTTTCTCTAGGTATTATTTTTCTAGTTCCTCTTCTTTGTTAAGAGTATAGGAATTCTTTTTTATTTCGGTTCTATTTCTTCTTTAAAACATCTCCTTGCCCCTTGTGTGTTTCTAGGAACTTTTAGCATTATTTTTTCCCCACTTGTTGAGTTAGGGCCAGATAATTCATCACTCTTTGAGTGAAGTGGAGCACTTTTGAAGTATATTTTTTCCTTTCATATGTGAATAGGTCATGTTCTAAATTTCCATAGAATCCACATGCTTTCTTCTTATCTTCCCTACATTCATTAGCATAATGTCCTATTTCTCTACATTTGTAGCAAGTAGCTTCTTCTCTTCTTCTTCCATCCTTGCCTCTACCTCTTCCACCTCTATAGTTATTAAAATATCCTCTATCCTCATTTGTGTAATTAGGTTGATGTGGTAGTTGGCTTCATGGTGGTATATTCTAGAGTGTATGGATGTTTCTTTGATTTCTCTAGTTTGGTGATCAATATCTGTGGTCTTGAGTATAAAGGGGTCTTTTTGCTAGCTCTTTAACATATGCCATATCATAGTTTATAGATTCTTTGTTTTTGCAATGATGATTACACCATGGTTCATGCTCTTCTTCTTCTTCTCCACAAACCCTAAAAAGTAATGATGGAGAGTCATCTCATTAATGATAATCCCATTCTCCACATATGTTGTAATAAATTATTTGTGTCTTCCTAGGGGCTACCCATAGGTCCAACCTAAGTGCAGTGGCACTCTTATCTCATTTTGGTATTGGGCATTCATTTTTTATGTGGCCTTACCTTGAATAGTAGGTGCACCATATGTTTGTTCTTTGTATTTGTTTAGCTAGGTTTTCTTGTTTGATTTTCATTTGTTCTAATTGTAATTTTAATCTTTCTATTTCTTTGTTTTTGATGGCTTTATCCTAGCTTCTGCATGTTTGAGATTCCACATGGCAGGCTAATGTTTCCACTTTGGAATAGGTGGTGAATATTCTTCCATCAAATAATGTCCTAATTTTTGGTGTTAGCATGGAGATGAACCATTCTATTCATTATTTCTCAATCAAGGGTTCTTCTAATTTTTGGAGACTTCCTTAAATCTGCTATCATAATCTTTGATGGATTCACCCTCTTCATATACAATATATATCATCTTTTTTACACTCTTGGTAGGGATTTTTACACTCTTTGACCATTCTTTGTTGTGTTGAAGGCATGTTTTTTGGTACAAATTCAATGTGTCATTCTGCAAAGATCCTACAAAGTCAAATAGTTTTGCTTGGTATCTAGTGGTTCCTTTTCTTTTCCACGGTGATTCTAGAATGAATATAAGTTTGTCTATTTCTACGGTATCCTTACCAAAATCTAATAATTTCACCAGTGAGTCCATGTTGGAATGAAGTCCTTTATCTATTTTGCATTGTTGATTTGTAGTGTTATTTAGTAACTTGCCCTTTTTCCTACAAGTTTTCTATTATGTTCATTTATTGTTTCTCCCTTTATCTTTGGATAACTATATATCGAAATATTCGAGATTCCTAATATTGTGTCACAATGTTGGACAAATTATTGTTGTAATTCATATGTTTCACTTGGATGTTCACTTATATTTGATATTGAAATTCTTATTGATTTATATTGTATGGGGGATGACTTTTGGTCTAGGGGCTGCGCTTCTTCAAATTGACATTTAATTTTAGGAGATTTTTTTCCATTACTTAAAGACATATTATTAGATTGTGATGTTTCCCATTCTTCTTTTCTTATTCTAATTGTATTATTAACCAAGTTGAACATGTTATCAGTTTTTTCCTATACCATTTGATATAATCCATCATTTTTCAACTTCCCCACACTTTTGATCACTTATTGATCTAGATACTCTACATCAAATCTCAAAGGTTGTAAATTTTCTAGAGGTTTTAGGAATTTCTTGATTCTTTCATCAATTGTAACCCAAATATTAGATAAGTTAGGTTCAAGGTGTAGTGTTCGATTTAATACCGGAAGTGGTGGATCCTCCAAGATACTACAACCATCTTCCCATAATGTTCAAGATGTCCCATATTCCTTAATACTTCCTGCTAGATTGGTAAGAATTTTTGTTGCTTTATCAAGATGTGAGATTAGTTGTTTTGGGGTGTCACATAGTTCTACTATTTTGTCATTTAGTTCAGCTGCAACCTCTGTGGTGCACTCAATTATATTCCTTTCTTCCAAAAAAAGTGTGGTTTTTAAAATTATTTTCCTACCTAGCCCTTTCAATCAGGACTCAATTATGCTAGTGTGGTACACCCTAGGTATGCAAATTCTCAAATCTCAATCATCTTAGGCCTTTGATATTGAACCTAGTTACATATTATATTTTATGTCTCTATGTGACAACATTCCATTAGTTGAAGTCCACCTGCACCAATTTTGACATAAACCCTAATTTCATCTTATTTTATTTTTAACACACTTATTTTCAATCTCAATTAATCACTCTTGAATCATTAATTTATCTAAAGTTGAAATTATATTTGATTTATCAATCCTTAAAAAATATTTATAAATTGTATTTTATTCCCTACAATTATTATTCACCGTGTCAAGACGAACGTTATTAGAGTTTTGAATGGCGAACCTCTTAACATGTTTTTGTTACATTAATGGGGGAGCCTCTAATATGTTTCTGGAGGGTATATGTGGTGTGCCTGTGCAGAATGGAACTGAAGTCAAAGTATTTTGCTTCTAATTACATGTTAATATAGAAGCGGCGGCAGTATCGCCACAAATACTTTATATTCAACTTTATGGGCAAAATTATCATTTTCTCTGTGGAATCATTGAGGCAAGAAAAAAATTCCCAGGAAACATCCTCGGTTTACATGGATGACGTAGTTATACCTTGAATAACTGTCATTCCTTATTTTTCGTTTCAATGAAAGAATTGCAATTAAATAAAAGTACAACACAATAGAGCCATGACACTTTAAGTCCTCTTAGGGCAGTGGAGGAATTGACTAGTTGGGGAAACGGCACTGATTCCTTATATCTCCCTCCGATCCTGTCAACACATCGATTGCACCCATCTTTACCATTGCTCGCCCAAAGTTCTTCCTCCAAATTGTTGGATACTTCGCGTTAATGTTCACCTGTCTGGAGGTGGCATCATTTGACATCAACGTTTGATAAGATTTCAACAGTCCACGCTTGTATTGTAAGTCTTACGTAGTATTTCACGTCCAAATTAGAGGGAGTGAGAGGATCCAGTGGAACAACGACGTTGGCTGAAGCGGAAGGGGGGCATTTGGCCTTGAGCTGAAGAGCATAGTTAGAGTCGATGGAAGGATCTTAATCACCGCTGCCGCTGAAGTTGTATAGACGATCTCCAGTGAATGAAGCACAGTGAGAAACCCCAATTGAATGGGCCCCTGCAGAAGCAGTGAGATTATTTATATGAGATATAATCTAGAAGTTATTTGATGAATTCATTAAGGGGTTATTAAGGAGTATGTAGGTGTACCTGAGAGAGTGACCATGTCCTCCTGTGACAATTGTTTTGAAGCAAAACGTTGCGTCAACCCGTTTACATCCAGTGAGGAAGATTCTCTAGGACCTCTGATGCGCGAGATATCCTTCCATCTCTTCGTCCGCCTTCAACCTCCCAACTAAATCCACCAGCCTGAATTTGCATTCGTTGTAATATATGTTAAGCTCTTATTACTTTATTATTACTGCTACACAATCCTAGCATTATTATTAATCTTAATTTAATACATACTTGGTAAGCACTATCTCTTGCAGCGAATGCCACTACATCGGCACAAGAAACGACACCGGCACATTTGGCTTCCAGTTTGGACTTGGCTTCATCAATTATGTCGCAGCCCGTCAGGCTTGGATTGTTGACACGCGAGTCCTTCTCCGCTTTGTTGTCTGCTGTGGTATCAATGAGGATTGATCCATCGCAACCCTACAATTCATCATCCAACACTGTTTTTGATTAATTACTTCGACAGGCGTTTCACTTGCAAGTCGACCTCCGTACCAGTTGCAGTGCAGAATCAACGGCCTGAGTTCTCGCAAAGGTAGAGGGACGACCATTCAAACAATCGCAACCATTAACATCACATCGCAGCAACAGTGTTATGTTCACTCCGGAGCGAGCTGAGTTCTGTACTTTGGCAGGTCATGATCGAACTGCCCTAGTTGTCCCGCAGGTACAGGCCGACCATTGAATTGATCCTGCCCATTCGCATGTTATGTTGTGCAGGTGTTCGATGCAGTGGGATTTACTCAAGCAATCTTCCGTGCAGATCAGTGGAGGTTGGGCGGCGAGGTGTTCAGAGAATATGCAGGTCGGTGGAGTTTGGACGTCGAGGATTTCAGAGAATGGCACGGCATACATCTTGGCCGAAGCTTTTGTAGCAACACTGTTACTATGAAACGTGATATCCAAGTTAGATCAGCCTAGGATGTGGAAACTTTTCAGCCTAGGATGTGGAAACTTTCATTGTTTGGTTACAGCTTCGATATTGGCAGGGATGGATACAGAGGCCACAAAGAAAGCGCTCATGTAGAAGGCCTGCCCAGAAAATCAGCTTAATGGGATTCAACTGTTTGGTTACAGCTTAGATGGTAGCGGCTTCTTCAGCGACAGGAACTTCCAACCCATTGAATGTCTTCTGCGACAATCAATTGCAGATACATTTTGATTATCTCTTCGACATAATCCCCAAGAGCATTGGTGGGATTTGGGAGGACATGGAAGCATCATCGCTGTATCCTACCAAGGTAATAACACTATGGAAACCAAGCTGATATTAAACACATTACATTCTTACATATAAGCGACTTGTTGTGACTCACTGAATATGGTTTATCTCGTGAAATGCAGCCATTTGTCCAGAGGGCCATCTGGTGGGAGTGGCAGCAATTGATATTGTCTTGTAGTCGGTCCTAACAAATCTACCCAATGCTCTTGGGGATCATTTTGCCAGTCGTCCCACCCATCCTAATGCTTTGGCTAGTGTTGTTGAGGAAAGACCTTCAAAATTTTTTGCATTTTCTTTTGGAATTTACCACTACATTTTTTACTCTGTGAGACCCCTTTAGAGTTATACCAAAACTATCTATGTGTAGTTGCACTTCATTTTTTACACTGCAAATATTAAGTTCTGCTAGTTTCTGATGTTTGTAGGCAACAAACAGTATTTGTCAGTTCTGTGATGGTTCGAGAGCACTTTGTGGAATGACAAGCAATAAAACCTTGACTAACCTCATCTGCTGTGACGCCTGTGATTTAGTAGTGGCGCCTCCTCCTCAAATTTCTTACCATGCTGGTAAAAAATGGACTACAAGAAAGATATTTATAGCAGCAGTGGTGCCTGGATCAGTTCTAGTGTTGGCCTTTGTCATATTGCTGGTCTGGCTGAGGGAAATATATAATAGCACCCTCGAATCTCCTAAAAGACCAATCACATCTGGTGGTATCTATGATGTGGGCCCTTATTAATAGGGGAAGATACTGGACTAGGTGCAATTCAACACGCACCCAATGAATCCATGAAAAAATTTATTACATAGCTAGTGTCCACTTGAATCAATTTGTTCAATGGGTCATGTCTTTCTGCCTATTTGTATTCAGAACATATAACTTGCATGGTTATGGTAAATTTGTAATATATCTAAAACTAGAATTAGAAGTAAAAACAGGAACCTATAGGAAGATCTCTCTGATTATCAACTCAGTTTTATGTGAATTTTGAGTTTATCTGGAGTTAAGAATATCAGTTGGACTGTGACAGCAGGACAACTTTATGTCTCAGTTAAGTAGAAATGTTTCCAATAAATCTTTACATTACTGGCAGTTGAGAAGTGAAGTTTTTTTGTTTGGGGGAATTTATTGAATAAATTATAAATGCTCTAGCAAATTGTTGAAGAGATGACAAAAATGACAAGAGAACGTTACACAGCATAATTTCGAATTTAACTTATCGAATTAAGTTATCGAATGTCAAGTTTTAATCTTATAAACAAGAGTTGTATTGGAGCCAAAGTTCCTGCCAAATATTGATAGAGCAATTTTGTAGGCAAGTTCCTGCCGAATATTGATAGAGAAATTGCTGTAAGAATAGAGGGGAGAAGATCTAAGCAAATCCAAATTCAATTCCAAACAGATTTTTTTTCTGGTGGAGTTGATGGCCAGAGCTTAACCCCAATTTTATGATGAAATGTCCAAAATGTCAACTGGGGAAAACTCCCAAATAAAAGTATGTCAATGGTTTCTTTTTATGTTCTGGCCATATCCCAAGCCAATATAACATGTGATATAATCCTTGTGGAATTTCTTTCCATTTACCTTATGTAAATGAAACAACAATGTTTCTTTTAGTAGTGTTCTGGGATCAATTAAATTTGTATCTGACTTGTCAACCCTAAACCAACATCTTGAACAAGAATCTATATATCAAATATTTGTAATAAAAATATTACAAAGTATGCTCTCCTAAATATATTACTGCATTAACATGAAAAAAAATTAGAAGGAAACTATTAGTTATACACTTTTTCATGTAAACCTATTCAGTAGATAAAAATAAAATAATTATCCTCTTATGGTCACAAGAAATATCTTTATTTAAGAAAGAAAGAAAAAAAACATGTAAGAGTATATTAATCAAATGGAATAATATTAGTTATGGTTACAAGAAATATCTCTATTTAATAAAGAAAAAAACATGTGAGAGGTTATTATCATATCACATTAAGATAGCGTCCACTCTAGAGTACCACCCAATCACGGACACATTAATATGTTAAACTTGACCATGGTATACTTTGTTAAGGCAAAGTATCAATGTTAAGTTAACACATTCAGTAAGGCAAACAACTAAGTGTCAGGAAACGGGTTATTCTTAATGTACAACTAGTTTGGTCAAACACAGGTTTTTATCTTTTTAAAACAAGGGGGCTATTTACCACTACACATTTTTTTATCTTTTTAAAACAAGGGCTATTTATCACTTTTAAGTGCAACTAAGATGATAGGAGGATTGGTACTATCTTCTTGGGAATAGGTGGTTCTAGGCATGGCCTAAATTTAATGGTCACCTCCTATCATCTTAGTTGCACTTGAAAGTGATAAATAGCCCTTGTTTTAAAAAGATAAAAGAATGTGTAGTGGTAAATAGCCCCCTTGTTTTAAAAAGATAAAAACTTGTGTTTGAATGGATAACCATCACAAAGATAGGTAGGGTCAACCATCAAATCTAGGCTGTAGACTTCAAGTTCAAGTCTCATTTTACCTCTCTCCAAAATTGCCATTAATCATTTGAACATAGAAGTGGGTGCGTGTTAAGTAGAGCCTAGTAAATGTCATTAGTGTTAAGCTCCCATTTAGGCAGAGTGAGGGAGGATGCTTTTAGTTTCTAGTTCCAGGCCATCTTGACAAACACTTTAACCATGTGATTTAGAGGGCAACTAATTCTGATTTTGTGTTTGTAAAAGGGAGTTCAAATCAAGAAGATAATGACCAAGGTGACTAATCTTGATGTGATTACTCCATAGCTCACAATCCAGCTAGCATTGTCTTCTATATAAATCAGAAATGGACACACATACATTTGAGAAGGTTTTTCGATCAATAATGAAAAATGGTAAGGTTGATGTAGTCAAGATGAGGAAGTTTATGACGAGCAAGCTTTTCTTGCAAAGAACCAACTTGGATGTCTTTTGGGTTTTTAATTGTTTTCTTTTCATTTTGGAAACTTTTCATGGGTATTTCTCTCATATCCAGTTTGTATAACATTGTGTTCCTTATTTTTTTCATTTTCAATGGTAATTATAAAGATGTTTTTCACTTTGGCAAGCCAACTATTTCTAAGCTAGTGGACTTTTGCACCCTTGATGATTCATGTCATTATTTGGAATAAAGGTTCTTGTCAGTGGACTGAATTTTTAAAATTGAATCCTTGTAATATTTTTTAAGTTGTTTTCTGATCAAGCGCATTTGCATTTTTGACATGTAATGATTCAAAGGGAGGCATTTTTGCATGAATTAAACTACAATCAAAATTTGGATTTAATCGAAAGAATGCATGTCCTTAGTCCTGACGAAGGAAATGATTACAAGGCAATGAATTATAGCCCTTTCAAATGTAGATCCCAAAGTCCTCCTTGTGCTTGGCAAATTGAAAAGCATACGGACTTTTGTAAGAAAGGTATTCTTGACTCGGTAATAAATCCACTCAGTAAACATCAAAGTGATAATAGAAAATGTATTAAACAAGCTAATGTATCATCAAAATCAACTGTTAACTTATTCTTTTCAATCACTAAGACCATTGTTACTTTTGATCTTGTTGAATCATTTTGAAATGTGAGTTATATACTTCATATGTACTAAAAGAAACATAATAATAGGAATTAAATAGGCATTCAACACATAATCTAGTGAAAACACACATTCTTTTTTACTTGAACAATTTTTTAAATTTCATGTTGTCTTCCTAACAATATTTTTGAATAATTTGCTTTTTTTAAACCAACAATATTTGAACTAGATTATCTTCAACGAAGACCTTATCTTCAAGGCCTAACACTTGAGAGCATGAATTGATATTAGGGATATTGATTGTCGAGGGCTCCTAATGATATCAATCTTACAAGTCTAGCATTTCACAAATCTAATTGTCTTGCCAAGCTTCAACTACCAATAATATGCCCCCATGCAAGATAGTCCACATCTCTCCCTTTGGAGGAAGGAGGAGGATCAACTCCATGGAATATAATCTTAAATTGCTAGATAGTTCAATCAACTATGCACTCACCTGGGTAGCACTGCACATTGTGTAAAATGGCTTCAATTACCATAGAAAAATTTGTGTATTTCTTTGTGAGTTTTAAATTAACTAAGAATTACACTCATTACAAATGCATATTGGTCTGGTGTTTCATATGTTCCTTATGGACTTGTAAGATTTTGTCAACCTTGATTAAGTCATTTTCTCATGTTCAACATTTTCAAACTTGGAGACCTGGGGAGACTATTGGATGGACCCCAGAGCATCTTAAAGGTCAAATTTTATATTAAGTCCACATTCAAGATATTAAAGCCATGAATTGTAGACCATAGTGGACCTAGACTCATTTGATCAATTAGATTGTATCTACTTCCTCTCTTCCAAGGCACTTACAAATTGCCTAGATCAGGACCGATAAAACTCAAGGACAAAACTTGTCATGTGTCTACTTTGATTCCCTTGGGCCACAATACATATCACCACCAAGCAACATGCCAAACCGGATCCACCTAAAAACGTAGGACCCATGGACTTCAAATTGATATTTAATACTTCAAACATATGCCCAATTTACTACATATTGACAATTTACTCTAGTATATACATGGCCCACATCTTATTCTAATTCTTCCAGTTACTCATGGTGCTTGCGATTAGGTCCCACTCAATATGTCATGGGCCTTGAAATCCATTAATCCTAAGGTATTACACTTGATGAAGAGTTGACAGACATTGGAGAGATTGATTGTCAAGGTTTGGTGTGACACATACCCTTTAAATCCATAAATCTCAAGGCCTACCACTTGAAAGACCATCAATTGATATTGGAGACATTGATCCTTGGGGACTTCCATTCATTGCAATCTTGTAGGTCCAATTTTTGGCAGGTCTAAGTATCTTGTCGAGCTCTAGCTACCAATGATACACCCCCTATACAAGATAGTGTACATGTCCCCCTTTGGAGGTGGGGGGAGGATCATCTGCACATAACATTATCTCAAATTAATAGATAATTTAATCAACTGTGTACTCCACCCCTATCACTATGCACTATGTAAAATGACTTCTATTATCATAGAAAAAATGTTTGGTGTATTTCTTTGTGATTTTTAAACTAACACTTACACTCATTGTAGATACCTATTGGTTTAGTGTAGAGTATTTTCCCTATAAACTTATAAGATCTAGTCAACCTTGTTTAAGTCACTTTCTTGCATGCAACATTTTCAAGCTTAGAGGATGGAGATTTTTGGACAGACCTCAAAACATCTAAGGTCAAAGATTATATTAATTCTACATCTAAGATCTTAAAGTGATGAATTTGTAGACCATAGTGTGCTCATACTCATTCCATCAATCAGATTGCATCTACTCTTAATTCAATTGAGCTATAATTAATGTTACTACCAAGCCACATGTCAAACTCAGATCCACTTGAAAATGTGACCCCCTTATAACTCTAATTGATATTTTGAACTTCAAACATCTACTTGGTTTTATTGTATATTGATGAAGTACTTTGGGATCTACATGATCCACACCTTATGTTCATTGTTCTGGTTACTCATGGTGATTAAGGTCTTGTACTTGATACAGCATTTATAGACATTAGAGACATTGATAATGAGGATTTGGTGTTCATCCCAATCTCTTTGGGCTTGCACTTGGTAGATCTATGCACCTCCCTAGGCTTCAACTACCAAAAGTAAGCATGGATGTAGGATATTGGATATCTCTTAGAACGAGGGAGTAGGATCACCTTAGGGAATTAACAATCTCATTTTGCTAGGCATTTCAACTAGTAATGTATTCCAACACATTGTTTTATGACTTCTGTATAGTGTCATGATAACAAAAGAAATAAACAATTTGCATTGCTTAGAGGTTTTGTGGTTCCATACGCCACTACGCTATATGTAAAAAACTATTGGCGTACCCATTGCACAACAAGTGCGATTGCTAGTATATATTCTAACGTAATCAATCATGACAATCATGCAATAAGAGATGGAAATCAAGATGAGAATATTGCAGACTACATACTCTTACAAAGCAATCATGGAAATGCATTCTTATAAGAGTAGCTCCTACACCGGGATTTGCTTTAACAACTTTGGCAACAGTTTCGCTGATAATTTGCTCGGCCTTGGGGCATATTTTGCGATAATAACCCACCTTCAACCCATCTCTATTAGCTGTAGTAGATAAAAATAATATGACCAACGGGATGACCAGCAGACTTGCTTCCATTTCAGTTCAAAGTAGCTCAACCGTAGTTGGAATTTTGTTAGATGAGAGGATAAAGTTAACAGAAACGCTTTCGGCTATGCAGTAGAGGAGGAGAGAGGGATGTGGTATTTAACACCATCATCTGTGTATTGATTTGATCAAGTCAACACGGACTACAGAATTGGACCAAGCCCTGTTATGTCTGTCCTTTTCTTTTGAAGCTTTCCAATTTATGATAGCATTTAACGCTAGGTTCGCCTACATCACGAACGGTCGAAGCAACACATTGCAGCTTAGACTGGGCACCTTGGATTTATCTACAATATCAACGCATTCTATTTCTAGTTGATCGCGTCTAGAAGAAGGATCAAACTAGTAAATTTAGAAAGAGGGAGTCTTGTCTAGAAAGTTTCTGAGGAGTCAAGATAAGGATTGGAGGTTTCAAGGAAAAAACATTTAATGCATTGTACTAGTATGTATTGACATGTCCTTGATGTATTGAGGCATGTTGTAATGATTTTTTATCGAGTGATCAAGCAATACAATTGGAGGGTCTAAATTTGATGATCGTATAGCCATATTTAGATATTTTTATCGTAAAATATAATTAAAATTAAAAATAAAACTATATCACATGAAAAGAGAGATTTTAGGTAGATTGTCAAAAATTTTATAGAATATATATATATATATATATATATTTGATTTAAACATAATGTTACTTATGCTAAGATATATTATAGTATTTCAAGGGCACCTTTGAATAAATAATTGTCATTAAAAAAATGTTTGACAGGGAAGGTTGACCATCAAATTTAAGCCTTGAATACAAGTTTCTTTTGAAGGTTGTAACATTCTTGTGTTTCATGTGTTGTGTGTTTGCGGCCATCCACCATCATAGTGGTATCAGAACCAAATTGATTGTGCTTGATCTTGTAAAGAGCCAAAGTTATAGTATTTGGAATAGGTTGTCTTCAAAGATTATGGGTTGTTTCACCATGAGAAAATAGAGGTGCCTAGAGCAAAAGAAAGTTTGAAAGAAAAAGTAATTGCAGCCTGCAAAGATAAAGAGAAAAATGAATAAGAGGAAGGCCAACTCCTATATTTGGTGAAGCCCTCCTTAGACTTGGTAGCCACCAAAGAAAAGACTGAAAGATGCATAAAAGGCCATAGAAGGAAGGAAGCTACCACAGATTTGGAGGCTATATTTTAAAGAGACCAAAGATATTTAATTGGACCATAGTCCAAAAGTTGCAGAGAAGGAAGATTCTGGTTTTTCCAACTGTTAAGAAAATACAAAAATATGCCAAGTTTTCAATCGTAGGAAATAAAGTGGATAAAGTTGATAGTAAAATGGGAAAAATTTGTGAATATTTTGAAACTCAACTTTGTTCTTTAAACAAGAAAATCATAATAGCAGAAACAACAATTACTCATCCATAAATCACAATTTACAGCCATGAAGAAAAAAAACTCCATACACAGCAGCGTAAGAACAAAAAAACTCTATATATTAATCTCCACCTTACATCTCTGCTCAAATTGAGCAACCAATACAATTTTCTCTCAATTTTGCTGACTTATTACAAAAGCACAGGGCAGTCCTTTTTAAAGACTTTTCATCCCCCAAAATAAAACAACAAATAATAAACTTCTAGTCTAAAAATAAGCATGCATATGGAATGCATTTACACCCGCAGAGAGGTTACAAAACTGTTACATGCAATAACCTATATTTAGATCTTGCTTTAAAAACTGACATATTAATTTGCATTACGGTGGGGAGAAATTAATATTCAAACATTCCCCTTTAATTTTGACCACAAATGCTTCAACATCTTCAATTCTCAAAATCTATCTTCATAAACAAGTCTTCAAAAAACTCTCACACTCATGCATGCATGCAAGAAAGCACCACTTATCAACATACTCCCCCTTGATGCGAAGCCAACTAGCTGATCATGGAGCTTCACTGTTTAGTCTTGTAGACCTACTTAGTACTTATTCATTTCTTTCCACATGGAAGCTTTGTAAACTCCCAAAAAACATTCCTATCAATGGATTCCATTTCTTCTTTCATTTCTTGCAACCAAATGCTATCAAAAACATGCATCTTCAAAAGACAATGACTTGCTTTGAGACATAACAAACAGTCATTAGTCACCCAACTCAAACGTTCAATCTTTGCATGATTATTTTTTTGTTCAACATGTGAATACTTATGCTAGTACAACTTCCTAAACATACTCGTGACCTTTTTCCAATTTGATCCATCTATCCATCCACAGCTCATCTGCATACAATCTGTCATAGATTCCTTATTCCACTCTTTATTCCGACACACCTTTTCACAATGATTCCTTAGTCCACAAATGCTACAAGGATGAAGATATCAACAAACTTCCTTCTTATGTCCTTGCCTCTTACAATGAGAACACTGCAAATTCTTCTTTTCTTGAACTAATTTGTTTGTCCTTCTATCTATAACATCATCTATTTTTCCTTCACCTCCAACATATCCAAGGCCTTTATTCTTTGACCTCATACTTGGTTCAATGGGCTCTCTAATTCCTTGCCCATGCTTTCCCAAACCTTTTCCTTCATAACCCATTTTTTCCATTATTTTGAAACTGGCATTCTTTGGACTTCCTGTGTCATTATCATCACAAATTGCAATATTTATAGATTCATAAAAATTAACATCTTCATTCTTTCATTCTTTATCAGAAGAAGCTTCAGCTATATCACACAAGTCATTTGTATCACATGAAACATCACAAAGTACATGCTTCAACCTTAAACATTCATTTTCCTTTAGACATGATGCAAGTGTTTGATCTAGTTGACTATTTTCTTCTTTCAACCTTGATATTTCATCTTATTCTGAACTGTTTTCCTCTTCCAATTTCTTCATCTTCTCTTACAAATCTTCATTCTTCTTTTTAATCTTGTCAAACAACTTCAACTCTTCTTCTAGCTCTTCATTTCTATCTTGAACTTTCTCCAATTCTTTTTCTAGATTATTATTTTCACATTTCATATTTTTCCTTTCCTAACTCCTTTATCCTTTCCAAATATTCTCTATTGATCTTTTCAACATTCACCAATTCTTCTTATCTTTTATCAATTCTTCTTTCAAAAATTCCTTTTCACCCCATAAACCTTCATTTTCTTTCTTAACTCATTTACCAATCCTTCCCATTGATTTTAACTACATAGAAGAACCACTTAAATTATACCTTCAAAAATATTTCAAAGACTAATTTTTGATAAACCTTACCTCAACTAATATCTTCCAATGGGTTCACACTTGCCAAACATTGCATGAAGTTCAATACTTTCTATAGATGTTGCAATAACTTTTACCATAGCATCCCAATGAATCCATTGAAGATCACACTACCACAACAACAACATGCTCCTCAAGAAATCAATTACTAGAGAGATTTCAATGCCAAAATCAATAACCCAAAAAATAATAACCCGCTTTGATACCATGTGAAGATTCTGAAACCCAACTTTGTTCTTTAAACAAGAAAATCATAACAGTGGATAAAACAATTACTCATTGACAAATCACAAATTATAGCCATGAAGAAAAAAAACTCCATACACAGCAGCATAAACATAGAAAACTTTGTATATTAATCTCCTCCTTACATCTTTGCTCAAATTGAGCAAGCAACACAGTTTTCTCTCAATTTTTCTGACTTATTATAAAAGCATAGGGCAATCCCTTTTAAAGACTTTTTAGCCCCCAAAATAGAACAGCAACAAATAATAAACTTCTAGTCTAAAAATAAGTGTGGCTATGGAATGCATTTACACCTGGAGAGCAGTTACAAAACAATTACATGCAATAACCTATATTTAGATCTTGCTTTTAAAACTAACATATTAATGCATCGTGGTGGGGAGAAATTAATGTTCCAACAAAATTGCCCAAATTTTAGCTTGAAAGCTAACACTAAAGGAAGAGTCCAAATCAGTGTAGAAGAAAAAATGATCGCATAAAATTTAAAATAAGGCACATAAAAATTGCTGAAATCATTGAAAAGAAATAGGCATGCCCACTAAAAGAAAGCTGATTTGGAAAAAAATAAATGGAGTTTCTAATTGCTTAGACTTCAAGAGGTCACCACTTGTCTTATTATAATTGTAGCAAATAGAAGCACTGATAGGAAGAAATTGAAAGTCATCTACAAGTCTAAAGTGAAGCCACAATTTTGACAAGGATAAAGCTGTTAAAAGGTAGAAGTTGCCAAGGAAATAAAATAATTGCCTAAGTGTTTGTAGGAGATGATCACAAAACAAAGCCACCAAAATGGTGGAGGTGGTAGAGATCTGATACCAGTTTGATGGATAAAAACAAACAAATAAGGTCAAAGAAGGTTAGGAGAGAGAAAACAAAACATAAAGTATTTTTATATTAAAACTATTTTACATCCCAAAAATTGCAATCACAAGTTGTTTCTCTAAATCTTCTTTCACAAAAAACTCATCTACCTTTCCAGAGTATCTAGAGCTATTATATATCTACTTTTATCTAGAGCTCCCTACAATGTTCTAGAGCTTCTTGCAAAGTTCTAAAGTTGTCTGCAATTCTCCCTTTCTGGAGTTTTTTGCATTATCTTCATTGTCCAAAGCTTTCCACTGTATGCCTGCAAAAATTCTCTTGTTGCTGCTACAACAAATTTTACTTCTCTGATATTGATGCATCATACATAAACTATTCTAATTCTCATCCTTCATCTTTGTCACTTCTTTCTTTCCAAGAATATTTTAGCTTGATTCAAACTTACCTACTAGCATGAAGTTTTTTTCTAACCCCTCAACTCTATAGTATTAGGTATGTAAAAACTCTAATCCCATGGTATTTGATATTGTCATCACCCAATCCTCATTAGTATTATATATTCCTAAGTCCTAGTCCCTACTCATCTTTAGGAAACCATCTGTAGACTTTTGGTTGTTCCATCCCTCACTCCCAAATTGTATTTGGTATCCTCAACTCCCAAACCTTTCCGGCATGGTAGACTTCTCAAGTCTCTTTGTTCCCAAGGAAAAATGGTAGCAATTGTCCTAAAACTTTGATCCCTAGCCTCCCTTACTATAAGTTCTTAGTTGGGTTTTTAGACTTGCCTCTACCTTCAATCGTTAAATCCTTTCTCAATATCCTAATCCACTCTTCATCTTAGAAACCCTTTCGTATGCAAATCATTGAATCCCTGACTTCAAATCCCTGGATTAATTTTTACTGTGTTCTTTCTTGAGTAGCTCCTCTCCTATACCCTCACTGTTTGAATGAAAAATCCCACCTACCTTCTAGGCACATACAATAACACCACTAATGATCACATTAGAAAGAAAGAAACCTTGGGAAAACCCCCCAATGCTTCTGAATACCTGTGAGCTCCTCCAAAGAATGGAGCAAAGGGATAAATCATATAGTTGCTTACGATGGGAAGCACAGCCACCATTAGCTTGAGCAAAAGAAAAATTACATCGCTAGGTCATAAAATGGTACTGGAAAGTATGTCATGGCACGGGAAGAATTCCCATTCCCTCCCAAAAGGTTTCTCAATGGATTAAGAGGAGGAGTTTACCTACATAAAGGTCATCTTATTTAATGTCTTTCCTTGACATGATAGCTCCCCTATGGCCTCTACTTAGTCAAATGGATTTGTACCTCACATAAAGAGACTACCTTTTAGTCTTTCCTCTAAAAATAGGATAAATAATAAATTTGTACTAAATGAAAATTTGTAGAAAATTAACTGTAATAAACTCTTGATTACAAGTAATATCAAGCACTGACCCTATTTTATTGTTGGTTCTTCTTAATTTTCCAAACATGGTTTCTATGTTTTAATGGATTCCTATTGTCCATGTTATAAATTTAAATTTCTTCCCTTAAGGTTTTCATGAAATATCTCAAGCAATTCTTATTATAAATTTTATTACATGTGATGCAGCATTCCTCACTATTGATCATCCTCAAACTATTTCACCATTCTTGTCTACATGTTTGAGTGAAAGCTAGCCACACAAGGATTGGTTCAAAAGGGGAAGTTTATTTCTTCATTCTAGAGAAAGTTGGTCATCTTAGCATAATACACTCATCTCTTTCAGGCTTCTAACCCTTATCTTTCTGTCATATTTCATTTATACATATGATTAGGATGGGAGTAGTTTAAGATTGAAGATCTACAAATCCTATTATGGTAAAGTTGAAATATCATACCTATAGGTGCAACAATTTCTAATTGATGGGATATAATGTAATATGCTAAAGAAATCAATATTTGATCAATGTGTAATTTAATGCTGAACCTAATACTATTAATAACATGTGTAAGAAACTCCTTAAATTGAGCTTAAACTTGACCCTCTGAAAGTTTCATCCTACCAGTCCTATCGTTTAATAACAAACATTTCTACCTCTAAGCTACCTAGCCACCAATACTTGGTACACCAGATGTCTTGGAGTGATCCCTAATCTCCTTTCAAGAGAAGAACTGACCCTTTTATTCTTGAGTGTTAGGATTATACCATTTCACAACCCATTAGTACCCTAGTAGGGCTGCTAGTTTACTATCTTGGGAGGCACTAGAGGTGACACTAGTGATCTATTGGTCTAAGTTAGAAATTCTTGAAAATTTTAAGGTTTTCTTAGCTTGACTTCCTAATCACTTCAAATAATTGGCCCAACTATGTAATCCTTACCCATTCTCCAAAAAGTTACTTGCAATACAAGTGTTTCCAATAAGAACCTTGCAAGGTGTTTAGATCAAATGGGAATTTACCTCAGTAAACCCCTTGTAGGTAATTCAAACATTGATCCACATGTGCATGGTAAATTAATAATAAAATACTAAAATAAAAAATTTAAAAAAATATGAAATGAAATGAAATCAAAACCCTAATGTGTTAAATGATTAGGAGGTGGAAAGGAGTAAACTAGGGCTTGGTGAGAGAGTCAAATGGGAAACAATATGAAGTAAAATGGAAACAACTTGATTATATAGTGATAAAGAGGGCTAAAATGGGAAAGGGAAAACAATGGTTTAGGAAAAACATGGTGGGATTGACAATGAAATTGGGAAGGGGAGAGAAGAAAGGCTATTAAATGGATGTAGAAAGGAGTAAGAACACATAAAGTTGCTTCATATCTACAAAATAATGCATGAATGAGCTCCAAATATTGATGAAGATGATCCTACAATAGGCAAGTGCTCCAAATCTCAAAAATCATAAGATAAAAAAGACCTCTTAAGAGTGATGTGAAACTTGAGTGTGTGGTATGAAAACTAGTGGAGGAAGGCTCCTTTTCAAGATTTTTGGGAATAAAATTTCATTATTTTGAGTGAGAGGAACTTGAATCGAGTTTAGTTAGCTATGGGTAAGGTTACATTAAACTCTTGGAGTAAAGGAAGGTTTGGACAATTGTATCACTACCTTTGTATGGGGATAGATGCTCCATATCTTAAGAAAGGTGAGATTGGATAGGAAGCTAGAGGAGAAAGAAACAAGATCAACAGAGGTGGTTTAAACTCATTTGGACAAAACATGCTAGTCTTATGAGAGGATAAACAAGCATTTAATTTTTGGAGTAATCATCCTAGAAATGGAAACATGAGTAGTTTAAGTGTAAAAGAAGCATAAAATAGGGGTGATGGTATATGGAAGGGGAAAGAGCTACATAGGGAAAACAAATAATTTTTTTTGGATAGTTAAATAGCTGCTAAGGAGCAGCACCCTTTATATCAATCATCAAATAGGGAAAACAAATATTACCTTTGAAGGGGTGAAGACATATATAGAAAGAAGGGGAAACCAAATATAAATGAGAATAACTAGGGAAAGAAGGAAAATATGCTCTAGAAACTAGTCAAAATGGGCTAGGCTAATCACTAAAATGGACAAAAAACATGTAAAAATGAATTATAGGGTATGCAATTCATTTTCCTAAACCTTCTAGATTTTGTCACCACACATCTATAAGAAGCATAATGTCATTTATTTGGGATTGAAGGAGGTTATCTTACTAGTTGATTTCTTATAATATTAAGACAAGTGGATTAGTTCTTTATTGTTGCAAGTTGAATTGAAGATTGAAGGAGAGAATGGAAGAGTCTCTAATGGGTTTGAGACTGAGAAGTGCTTAGTGTAGTTTATTTACAAAGGTTATTTGTTGGCTTTTAATTACAAGGTTGGATTGTAGGCCTTGGGTTCCTTTTACAAGTTGTTTTAGATTTTAATAGTTCTTTATAGGGTAAAAGTAGGTTTTCACAAGGGAAACTATTCCAAAATATCTCTATGATCTTGTAGAGGGCTTGCATGTTTATTTGTGGGATACTTTTTATGGTTTAGGTATGTTTTGTATGTGAAGGCCTATAGTTGAGTAATAAATATCATTAAGGTTTTTGTATGTGGTTGCGGTTAGAATATGATAAAAATTAGTTAATGATGTTTCAAGTATTCTAGTACAAAAATCTAATTTCCATTAGTCATTTGGGATCTATTAGGTGTGCTTTTAAGTAGGTTTATGTTAGAAAAAGGGTGTGTTTGCTATGTCAAAAAATTAGCAATAAAAATAATTTGGGTGTCATGAAGTTACATACAAAAGGAACTTCAATTCTTTAAAGGGTGTAATTGGGTGTGGTTAAAAGTTAGATGGTGCATGAGTGGTCTAACTTTTATTTTGAGTCTAATTTTTGGGTTGTGTGGTATTTTTGTAAGAAGAAGATTGTCATTCCTTTGGCCTAGATCCTTGACTACATCAACATACCAAGAACATATCACATAAATACAAATGAAACTATGGAACATGATGATAATGAAGGAAATGCATACAAGAAATATCCACCAAAGAGTCTAAAAAATAAGGACAGATAAGTCAAGTCACAACATCTAGGCCAGTATTCAAAAAATACACCACAAATGGCACATTTCTACGATACTTTTGTTTATTGAGAAATGCTTAATGATTATATATAATCATCATATATGTAATATGATATTATTTAGGCTAGTTCCATGGGGGTATAGATGCATGTTACACATCTTTTTGTCCCATTGAGATATACCCACATCCAATTGATTTCATTGAAATTATTGGGTATTATTTTTCTAAAATTATCATTTGCATTGCTTGTACATTAAGTCATGACATATCTTATGTTTATTCCATTTCTATGGTTTTAAGTTGATCTTTCCACTTGGATGAAAGGTATTACTTCTTGATGCAAGTTATATGTCTTCATGCTTGCTCATCGAGGTGGATGGAACATGGGGACATCTTTTCATGTACATGCTTCATTAAAATTCTTGATAGATAGATGTAAATGTATAATATGTACGTGCAATATTTTCTTAGGTTTACATATCATGCTATATTTTACACCCAATTTTTTGTCACAATTTTAGTTTTATTTTTTCCTCAATTTGTGTGCACTCCTTTGTAGTACATAAAATTCGAGGGGTCATATGAGTAATGAATCATTACTTGGGAGCACATACTTGTTCTAGTTACTCAAATTATAGAAGATTCATATTCTTTATATCATTTTTTATTTTATTCATTTCCACTTTAGTATGCATTCTCATTACATTTGCAACCACACCAAGTTGTGAGAAAATGTAGAGGAGAAAAGTGCATTCCTGACACTTTTCTCCATGCATTTTATGCCACTTTGTAAATGGATGTATTTAATGCATGGTCCTATTACTTAGTTACTTGCTTTGGCATACATTTTGACCCAAAAATCATAATGTAGTAACATGTGATGCCATATCACTCAATTTAAATCACATCTAATCCTTTTCCTAGAGCATATCACATCCTAGACTATATCACACACGTGGCTTTGTCGCTTGGATTGAACTATGAGTGTAGTTTTGTTGCTTTGATTTTACACTCAAAGTTAACCTTTTCCTATGTCAACCCTTCAAGACTATGATGGTTACTCATCAACTAGCATGGAAAATGTTTTTTATTGCATGTCTAGGCCTTGAACTTAAAGCAATCACATGGCGTCATTCTATCACACATTTAGTAGACATGGATTAATCAACAAAGAGAATAAAAAATTTATATGTCACTAGCACTTGTAACGGTAGCTACTAACTACTCTATTTACATTAGCATCCAACACCTCAATTATTTATCTATTTTGATCAATGTTAAATTAGTTTTAGCAATTGACTTCGAAAAAGGAAGTCGATTTCTCTTCCCTATTATTATATAAAACAAACGGAGGTCCATAGTACCACCTAATTTTCCTTAAGTAAATATATAATAGATGAACGTTTCTTGTAGGTATTGCAGGTCTGTGTCTACTCAAGATGAAATTCTACCATTAGGTTAGAACCACACTTTGAGGACTCAATTATGCTAGTGTTGTACACCCTAGGTATTCAAATTCTCAAATCTTAATCAGCTGAGGCCTTTGATATTGGACCTAGTTCCATATTAAATTTTATGTTTCTATGTGACACATTCCATTAGTTAAAGTCCACCTTGTGTCAATTTTGTCATAAACCCTAATTCCATCTTATTTTATATTTAACACATTTATTTTCAAATCTCAATTAATCATACTTGAATCATTAATTTGTCTAAAGTTCAAATTATATTTGATTTATCAATCATTAAAAAATATTTATAAATTGTATTGTATTCCCTACAATTATTTTTGACCAGGTCAAAACCTTATTATAGTTTTGAATGGTGAACCCTCTAACATGTTTTTTGTTACATTAAAGGGGAAGCCTCTAATACGTTTCTGGAGGGTATATGTGGTGTGCCTGTGCAGAACAGAACTGAAGTCAAAGTATTTTTACTTCTAATTACATGTTTTTTTTTTTTAAAAGGTGATAAAGACACGCAAACTATATTAATAAAGCGTATATACATAACAAACCAGAAATCTGTCATCTGATTCATAATAAATAAAAAAAATTCCCTCGTACAACAAGGAGTGTAGCATAACTAACCAAAAAGAACAAAAACAAAAACACCATAAACATTACAACTACTCAGAATTTGAATCGTGATGCTTCTAATTACATGTTAATATAGAAGCGGTGGCAGTATCGCCACAATTACTTTTTATTCAACTGTATGGGCAAAATTATCATTTTCTCTGTGGAATCATTGAGACAAGAAAACAATTTCAAGGAAACATCCTCGGTTTACATGGATGATGCAGTTATATCTTGAATAACTGTCATTCCTTATTTCTATTTTCTATGAAAGAATTGCAATTAAAGAAAAGTATAACACAATAGAGCCACGACACTTTAAGTCCTCTTAAGGGCGGTGGAGGAATTTGACTAGTTGGGGAAACGGCACTGTTTCCTTATCTCTCCCTGCGATCCTGTCAACACATCGATTGCACCCATCTTTACCATTGCTCGGCCAAAGTTCTTCCTCCAAATTGTTGGATACTTGGCGTTAATGTTCACCTGTCTGGAGGTGGCATCATTTGACATCAACGTTTGATCAGATTTCAACAGTCCACGCTTGTATTGCAAGTCTACGTAGTATTTCACGTCCAAATTAGAGGGAGTGAGAGGATCCAGTGGAACAACGACGTTGGCTGAAGCCGAAGGGGGGCATATGGCCTTGAGCTGAAGAGCATAGTTAGAGTCCATGGAAGGATCTTGACCACCGCTGCCGCTGAAGTCGTACAGACGATCTCCAGTGAATGAAGCACAGTGAGAAACCCCAATTGAATGGGCCCCTGCAGAAGCAGTGAGATTATTTATATGAGATATAATCTACAAGTGATTTGATGAATTCATTTAGCGTTATTAAGTAGTATATAGGTGTACCTGAGAGAGTGACCATGTCCTCCTGTGACAATTGTTTTGAAGCAAAACGTTGCGTCAACCCGTTTACATCCAATGAGGGAGAAGGAATATTCTCTAGGACCTCTGATGCGCGAGATATCCTTCCGTCTCTCCGTCCGCTCTCAACCGTCCAGCTTAATCCACCAGCCTGAATTTGCAATCGCGTAATATATTTTCAGCTATAATTTCAGCTACATAATCCCTAAATTCTTATTAATCTTAATAATACATACTTGGTAAGCACTATCTCTTGCAGCGAATGCCACTATATCGGCACAAGAAACGACACCGGCACACTTGGCTTCCAGTTTGGACTTGGCTTCATCAATTATGTCGTAGCCCGTCAGGCTTGGATTGTTGACAGGCGAGTCCTTCTCCGCTTTGTTGTCTGCTGTGGTATCAATGAGGATTGATCCATCGCAACCCTGCAATTCATCATCCATCACTGTTGTTAGTATATATTCTAACGTAATCAATCATGACAATCACGCAATAAGGGATGGAAATCAAGATGAGAATATTTTAGAATACTTACTCTTACAAAGCAATCATGGAAATGCATTCTTATAAGAGCAGCTGCTACACCGGGATTTGCTTTAACAGCTTTGGCAACAGTTTGACTGATAATCTCCTCGGCCGCAGGGCATGTTTGGCTATAATAACCCACCTTCAACCCATCTCCATTAGCTGTAGTAGATAAAAATAATATGACCAAAGGGATGACCAGCAGACTTGCTTCCATTTCAGTTCAAAGTAGCTAAACGGTAGTTGGAATTCTGTTAGATGAGAGGAGAAAGTTAACAGAAACGCTTTCGGCTATGCAGTAGAGGAGGAGAGAAGGATGTGGTATTTAACACCATCATCTGTGCATTGATTTGATCAAGTCAACACGGACTACAGAATTGGACCTTTTCTTTTGAAGTTTTCCAATATATGACAGCATTTAACGCTAGGTTCGCCTGATACATCACCAACAGTCGAAGCAACACATTGGAGCTTAGACTGGGCACCTTGGATTTATCTACAATCTCTACTCATTCTAATTCCCCTTGCTCGCGTCTGATTTTGACCTACACGAATAATGTATTAAATGCTTAATTACCTATAGGTTTAGTTTGTTCCTTCAGATTTGTTCAAAGAGACTACGACAGGCTCTAAAGTTTCCTTCCATCAATTGACTCCCTCAATAATGCTAGTTGGTATAAATATTTGAACAAGTCTAACAAATTCTATCGTACTAGATGCCACTTGCAATCATTAACCAGCGGTTGCCATTTTTAGCCGATAGGCTTATATGTGGGACATTTTTGTCCCGGAAAACTGTCTCATGCCGAAAAGTTGTCAGCCTCCGGTCCGTATTCGTTTTCCATCAACAAAAAAATTCTTGCCCCGAAATTTTCTAAACGCCGGTCTGTATTTGCTCTTCCCGTCAAAAAAATTCGCACTGGGAAATTTTCTAAACTTGTGGGAAAATCGTCTCGTGTCGTTTAAATGTCCCGGACAATCTGCGAAAACGGGTTAAAGCAAATAACTCAGGCAAGATTTGAGGTGAACCGAAGAGGAGTGCGAACAGAAAACAAAAGAATCGCCTTCCGAGGAATCGAGCCAAGGCCGTCGAGGAAATCTTCTTTTTAAAAAAGAGGTATTTGCATCAGTTTTTTGTTTTTCTAGCACAAAAACTAAAATCTGCAATTTCATTACGCACATAAAAACTGAAACCCTATTACACTCGCCTGCGTCCCACTCCCACATCTGTGCACATATTATCTGGGTAGATTTCTATCCACTCAATCTCCAAATTTATGGCCTCTGGTACCTTATATCCTACTTCCTGCTCTATGCTGTCCAACGCTGATTTTGCGTAATCATCTGGTTCTGCAACTGACCATAGAACATTATGAATCTCACAGAAACATAAATAAATTCTGCAAAGCTCTGACCATAGAACACTATGAATCTCACAGAGACAAATAAATTCAATCTTTGTTTTGAAATGCGTTTAATTTCAAATAGATCCATATTTGGAGTTCCCAGCAACATATGCTAATAATGAAAATGAGTGTTCATTGAAATTTAAGTAGAAAAAAATTAGATGAAGATAAGTAAAAATTATGTAGAATTTTTTTTTAAGGAATTAAAAATATTATAATAATATTTTGACATAGGAAATTATGTTTGATTGTAATTTTTTTTAAAATCTTTATTTATTTTAATGATATGTTACATTTAATCATTTACATCATTTACATTGTTAAGTTAAATAAATATTTTCTTTTAAATTTTGTAATTGATGTTTTTACACTTCTTGTTTCTTTCACATTTTCTTTAAAATACTATTATGTGAAAAATCTATTGCAGCTACTGATTATTAATTTCCTATCTTATGTAGATTATTGGGCTGCTGAAAAATTAATTAATTTACAGCAAATATTAAATAATAACACAGCTGCAATTTCACGGAAAATCACGGAGACAGAAAAATAAATGAACACAATATTTTGGACAAATTGTCCCTAGAAAAACCTCGAAGGGAAAACCAGTCAGCAGATAAGAATTTTATTCAACTGCAGAAAATCAAGAGATACAAAATTGCTTGCCTCTTATTGGCATAGCTCTGGAAATTTCTTTCCTATAAATTCTCTTCCCTCAATTGTTCTTGCTGAAATTGCTCCGGCAATTCCACTGCTCTCCAACGCTATCACTGCGCTCTTTGTCCTCACTGCAAATTAATTTGCTATTGCTGCAAATTTATTTATTTGCTATCGCTGCAAATACTTCTCGGATCTGTCTTCTCCAAATGCCCATTGATCCTCATTTATAATCCTCTCATTGAAAACCAATGGCCATGATTTAATCTCAATCAACAGCTAAGATTAATTAGACTCTAAACCCTAATATCTAAAAGTCTCTCGAGAAATCAATTTTCTAGGTATGGAGAAAAAATATTTCAGTTGTGTTTCCAGCCTTGTAATCACCACCTGAGACTAGAACACCTGTCCAAGCTACATTAAAATTAACACTCCCTCTTAGCGAGGAAGGTGTTCTGCATAACACCCAACTTATCTCTAAAGAAGATAAATTTTGCCTTCCCCAATGCCTTTGTCAAAATGTCTGTTACCTATTGATCTGTAAGTATATACTGTAGCTGAACAATCCTCCGCTGTACACAATCCTTGATGAAATGATACCTGATGTCTATATGCTTAGACTTATCATGAAACACTGGATTCTCTGATAATCTGATGCAACTTTGATTATCACAATGTATCACGGTAGTTTCAACCCTCTGACCAAACAAGGCTACCAGCAACTTCCGAAGCCATATAGCCTCACACGTTGCCATGCTAGCTGCTATGTATTCTGCTTCTGCAGAACTCAGAGCCACAGACTTTTGCTTCCTGTTGTACCAAGAGACAACTCCTGATCCCAAACTAAAGCAGCACCCTGAAATGTTTTTCCTGTCCACTGCACTACCTGTCCAATCTGCATTAGTATAGCCTATCAACTTGATACCATCACCTCGAGCATATCTGATCCCATACTCAATTGTACCACGCAAATACCACAATACATGCTTTGCCGCTATCCAATGCACTCTCTTTGGCTCAACCATGAACTGACTAAGAGAGTTTATTGCAAAGGATATATCTGGCCTAGTGTTGACCAAATACATGAGAGATCCAATCAACATCCTGTATAAGGTGGGGTCTACATCCTTTTCCTTGGATGAGTCTACCTTCTTCCAATTCGTGATCATAGGTGTAGACATGGCTCTGTAATCATGCATCTCAAACCTCTTCAAGATTTCAATGCAGTATTTCCCTTGTCCAAGGAAAATCTCTCCATCTGTCCGCCACACTTCCATGCCTAAAAAGTAGTGCATAAGCCCCAAATCCTTCATCTCGAACTCTGCTGCAAGGTCCCTCTTGCACTCCTCTATGAGACCCAGTGAATATGTTAAAAACAAGTCATCCACATATAGAACAAGAATGAGCACTTCACCTCCAACCATCAAGTAGTAGATGTTAGCATCTGCCTCACTCTTCACAAAGCCTATTCCCTACAATTATCTATCAATGCGCTCATACCACGCCCTGGGAGCCTGCTTGAGTCCATACAAAGCTTTCTTCAATCTGCACGTGTGGGTTTTGCTGCTGTGTGCTACAAAACCCTCTAGTTGTTCTATGTATACCTCTTCTAACAATTCACTATTAAGAAATGTCCTCTTGACATCCATTTGATGGATCTGCCATCCCATATGCACTGCAAGTGAGATTACGGCTCGTATAGAAGTATACCTGGCCACTGGAGCGAATGTCTCCTCATAGTCTATTCCTTCCTTTTGAGAGAACCCCTTGGTCATGAATCTTGCCTTGTATTTCTTGATGCTACCATCTGCACCATGTTTAATCTTATACATCCAGCGTGATCCAACCACTGCCCTATCTGTCAGTTTAGGCACAACCTCCCACACATCGTTCTGCATTATTGAGGTATATTCCTCAACCATCGCATCTTGCCACACCTTTTGCTGTGTAGCCCCCTGATAGCTGGAAGGCTCACTATCTACCAACTAACTAACCAATGCCACATAGTCATTATACCTGGCTAGTTGTTTCCGCTATCTACTACTCATCCTAGGAGCTCCCACAAACTCCTGAGTATCCCTATGTGTCTGTTGAACCTCACGGTTCCTCCTGCCAACTATAGAGGATGAAATATCAAAATCCATATCTTCTTGATGCATCTCTTGGATTTGCTGTATCTGTTGCTCCATACTCTGCGAACTCTTAGCACCTGAGCCTGTGCTTATACTAGTAACTATACTCATGCTTTACTGCCCCTGTTCTGGTTGAACAATCTTTGGAGCTTCTGTTGGCTGCTCATTCTGATCATCTACTAGCAAATCTCTAGACCTCCTATATGCCTTGTCCTCCATGAATTTGACATCATGCCTGACTATAATCCTCCTGGTCCCTGGAATAAATATCTGATATGCCTTTGAGGTCTCGTTGTACCCCACAAAGTACCCTCTCTCTGCAGTTTGAACTAACTTGGAACGTGTAGCCCCTAGAATGTAACAAAATGCCAAACTCCCAAATATCCTGAAGTGACTGACATTTGGCTTCTTCCCTGAAAATGCCTCCTCTGGTGTCATCTTGCCCAATACCTTATGTGGAACCCTGTTCTGTATGTATACCACTGTACTTCATGCCTCTGCCCATAAGTAATGTGGCATATCTTGGTCATACAACATAACCCTTGTTGCCTCCGATATAGAACAATTCTTCCTCTCAGCAACCCCATTCTGTTGTGGGTTGTAAAGAACAGTCCACTCTCTCTTGATTCCTTCCCTGGTATAGAACTCCTGGAACTCTTTCCCTTTGTACTCGCCTCCATTGTCTGACCAAAGAACCTTTACCTTCCTACCTGTCGAATTCTCCACAAGAGCTTTGAACTCCTGGAAGTGACTGAAGACCCCATCCTTGGTCTTCAAGAAGTATATCCAAGTCTTCCTGGAGAAATCATCAATAAAAGTAACAAAGTACTCATATCCTCTGAGAGACTTCGTTGACATTGGTCCACATATATCTAAATGTACTAGATCAAGAACCCCCTTGGATCTGGTGTCACTCCTTGGAAAAGCTGCTTTCACAAACTTCCCCAATACACATCCCTTACATACATCATCATGCTCTATGTTCACATCTGGAACACCTGTCACTGTCTCACGAAGAAATTTAAGTTCTCCATGATGTATATGGCCCATCCTTCTATGCCATAGCTCTCCTTGATCTCTAGGATTACTGTTGCTCACTAGTGCCTTAGGAGTATCAAACTGCAACCTATAAAGTCGGCCGCTCCTAACTCCAATAGCTATGGGTGATTTCCAATCCTTATGCTTGATTAAAACATGCACCCCTCTAAAGAGTACATTGTAGCCTTTATCCTGAAGGAAAGATACAAAAATTAGATTCATGCCCAAGCCTGGCACATACAACACATCATGAATGGAAATAGGCTTGCCATTCTCCCTCTGAAATAGAATAGTCCCTCTCCCAATTGGATCGCACTTGGACGTGTTCCCCATCTAAATCTGGAATCTGATGTCCTCCTCCTTGTAGCTGGAGAAGTACTCTCTAACTCCTGTCATATGAAATGACGCCCCACTATCTATATACCAAACACCCTGTGAGGTTGAGCTAGTCAAGTAAGCTATGAGTGCAAACTCATCTTCCATTCTACTAGAAAGCTCATCTACGCTTGCTGAAGCTGCCGTCTGCTTCTTGCCTTTCTTTTCACTTTTCTTCCTTTGTGGGCAATCGCTGACATAGTGGCCGAACTCGTGACAGCCATAGCATTTGATCTTAGACAAGTCCTTCTTCTTCTCACTTTTTGGATTTGATCCTTTGCTAGACCCCTTCTTCACTTTCCCTTTTCCTGCTAGGGCAACGTTTTCCTGTTCCACCTCACTTTTCTGACTCTTACTGCTAGTTCCATTGACAAGACTTAGTCTAAGCTCCTCCTGAGTGAAGTCACTCCATAGTCGATCCCAACTCGGTAAGGTGTCTCGTCCATTAATAACTTGAACAAAGACATCCCACTGCTTAGTAAACCCATTCAGGGCTATTCGTACTAGCTCATCATCCTTTGGTTTGTCTCCAAAAGCTACCAATTCATCCTTGACAAGTCTAAGTCTGGTGAGGTAACTTGTGACGTCTTCTCCCTTATTCATCCGGGTATTCCTTAACTTTTCTCTGAGAATTAGCTTCCGATTAAGGGTAGCATTCTAGTACAGATTCATAATGGCATCCCACATCGTCTTTGCTGTATCTAACTCTGTAATATGTGAAACAATATGATTCTTAACACCGTCAAGAATCAGCCTCCTCGCCTTGGCATCTTCCTTCTTATATGCTAAGAGCTGTGTTGCATCTGTAGGTATAGGTACAACAGTGGTCACATATTCCTTGATACCATTCTCTTCCAGCAATAAAGAAATTTTGGCTTTCCAGACACCAAAATTTGAGGCTCCATCCAATCTGTCCTGATCTCTTAAACTTGTTCTACCCTCAGATCTGCTCTGATACCATGTGAAAAATCTATTGCAGCTACTGATTATTAATTTCCTATCTTATGTAGATTATTTGGCTACCAAAAAATTAATTAATTTATAGTAAATATTAAATAATAACACAGCTGCAACTTCACGGAAAATCACGGAGACAGAAAAATAAATGAACACAATATTTTGGACAAATTGTCCCTGGAAAAACCCCGAAGGGAAAACCAGTTAGCAGATAAGAATTTTATTCAACTGTAGAAAATCAAGAGACAAAATTGCTTGCCTCTTATTGGCAGAGCTCTGGAAATTTCTTTCCTGTAAATTCCCTTCCCTCAATTGTTCCTGTTGAAATTGCTCCGACAATATTTTCCTTCTCCGGCAATTCCACTACTCTCCAACGCTATCACTGCGCCCTTTGCCCTCACTGCAAATTTATTTATTTTCTATCGCTGCAAATACTTCTCGGATCTGTCTTCTCCAAATGCCCATTGATCCTCTTTTATAATCCTCTCATTGAAAACCAATGGCCATGATTTAATCTCAATCAACGGCTAGGATTAATTAGACTCTAAACCCTAATATCTATAAGTCTCTCGAAAAATCAATTTTCCAGGTATGAAGAAAAAATATTCTGGTTGTGTTTCCAGCCTCGTAATCACCACCCGAGACTAGAACACCTCTCCAAGCTACATTAAAATTAACATATTATGCTAACTTTAAGACCACATTTTCTTTAAAATACTATTAAACTAACTTTAAGACAACAACAAGAAGGCAAAAATGAGATGGATAATTTAATTAAAAACTAAAATGTATATAATTATTATTTTTTAAATGTTATATGCTACATAGATTCTCCTTTTTTATTGTTTAGATGGTCCAATGAAAGTTGCAACTTGGGAAATAATTCAAATCATAATATATAGTCAAAAATTGAAGTGTTGTTTTTAACCAAGATATTAACCCTAAATTTTCAATATTCATTTTTAAAAAAATCTACATGAAATTTTTTTTTTATATTATAATTATTTTAATATATAGTATTTCTATTTTTTCTTTGCAATAATTGTTTATGAGATTTTGGAGCTCCTTCAATGTATAGATCATTAAGCATAATAAATAATAAAAATAATAAAATATTGTTTAAATTATATATTTTTTTTACTTTTTAAAAACAACAATACATAATAAATAGTGTTTACAATATACTTTTTATATAAAGAAAAATAATAAAATAGTGTTTAAATAATTAAAAAAATTATACTTTTTATATAAAAAAAAATTTATTAAAAACCAAAGCCTTCTAATGTTCCTTTCAAAATAATTAAATAAATAAAAAATTCAATGGTTTATGGAATGTCTTTTTTAAAGGTAAACTATAATATTGATTGAATTTAAATAATTTTAAATTATAATTAATAATATTTTATTATTTTTTAATATGAGAATTTATTAAGGGGGTTTATTTTTTGTGAAAGATATAGAAACACATAGTTATATAGAAAAGCTCTAAGTCTATAGGTTAAACTAGGAGAACACAAAAGAGTCAATGTATGAAAAACATAAAACTAAGTACAAAATATACTACATACAACTTCAAGCATAACCAAACAACAAAGATTACACAAAGTTAATCTAATAGCCACATATAGGAGACATCATTACTTGATACAACTAGCATTCTATGACATGGAAACCCCCATGGAAGATTAGTTTCACCACCCTTAATAGAATGTCACAGCAATTGAGCAATGCTATATTTAATTTTTTATTAAATATTATTTTCAACATTTTTCACAATTTTAAAATTTTATAAAATTTATTTCTAAATTTTTATTGAGTGTTGTTTTTTTATTTTGTAAATAAATATTTGAGTGTTGTTTTTTTATTTTGTAAATAAATATTCTTATTTGTTGTTACTTTTTTTAATAATTTAATTTATCAAATATACAGTTAACTATATAATTAAATGTGAAATGGACAATGTGAAAATATAGAGTGACACAAACAACACAATTTTAACATATATTTAGATTTTTATAATTGCTAGAAAAGAAGACTGTGAAATGATAAAAAATCTTAGGAAAGTATTTAAACTTCTAAAAAGTGTTATGACTAGCTTCCACATTTTTCTTTACATTTTGAGGTATCTTAACTACCTTAAATGTCCACTCATAAGATATATGATTTACATTCTCAATAACATCATTAATTCTTTGCTATATTAGTAGATATGATATTAAAAGCTTCCAACTTAAAATATAAATCAAAAAATACAATGCAAAATAAATAATATTTTATATAGGTAAGATCCCTTACCTTTTAATCTTGTCTTTTAAAATCAATTAACTTAAATTCATTGGATAACTTTAAAAGCATTTACAACACTAATACAATCATTTTTTCAATGTAAGAGTGACTATTATATAAATTCTCCATATATTTTGTAACTCAATTAGTATTAAACCTTACATAGATTTTGCAAATGACATTTCAAAGATACAAATATTTCAAGGGAACATGTATCTCATGTTACAATATATCTAATTTGCCTAAATTATAAATTATTAAAAAATGTCAACACAACTATATAAATTAAATAAATGACATCACAATTTGGCTTTAAAGTCTCCTTAGAGTTGCTATTTGGAAATATATACTGTTATTTATGTTTTTGATAATATAAGGTAGCAAAACAAGGGGCCAAACCCTTACAAAAAGCAGACAGGCCAAACAGGCAGCAAGCACAAGAAGTGCCAAAACAAAAACATCATAACAAAAAATCCATCAAAACCAGCAAAACTAGCAAAACTAGCTACTAATCTAAGATAGAAATCCCATCAAAACCAGCCAAACCAGTCACAAAACTAAGAAAGTAAAATAGAGTAGCAGAGAATCACCAAAATAACAGCAGAAACTAAGGAGGCACATTCTCTCCTTGTTTAACCATAGACTTAATAATGTCATCTAAACTCTTAGCAAGATCATCATTGTCCGCATTGACAGGCACCCCCAGGTTTTTCAACACAAAAATATTAAAGAAAATAGAACTCCTGAGCACAATGGAGAGTTTCTGCTCTGGCTTCTCAATGCGAGCCCTTAGACCTGCCAGATCAGTTCCCATACCAGCAATAGTGTCCATATCATCCTCAGCCTCTTCCACAAACATCTCGCCTGCTTTGTCAGCATTGTCGGAAGAGTCAGCAACTTCCTCAGTGGTAGCCCCCGTATCATGAGTCCCCTGCTTATCATCAGCATCCCCAGATATGTCCTAAACCTCAATCTCCTTCTCCTCATCCTCCCTAGTGGACTCTTCCGAGCCGCTCTCAGAGTAATCAATGAGTTTTGCTTTCAGAGTAGGTTTGCTAGTGATACGCCCTAACTGCCTAACACCAGAGGGGAGACCATCCTTAACAACCTTAGTAGAAGAAAGAGACTTGCTACTCTGGCCCACCATGGTCCTACTAGGATTTTTAGGGGTCCCAACCATAGCCCTACCAGTGCTTATATCCCCAGCAATAGCCTTTCTCTTTTTGCCCTTTGTGCTAACAGTAGGACCTAGAGTATCATTAGGAATTTCCTCAGGGGTGGAAAAGGAAACATCTTTAGTCTTAGTAGGAGCAGGGGATGGCCTGGGTTCTTTGACACTAGGAATATCCTTAGGGTTAGAGGAGGGTTCCCCACTATTGGTCTGAATAGATTTGGAGGGTTCAAGGGCAAGATGGTGGTTATAAAGACAAAGGATAAGGCCCTGATGAAGAGGGATACATTTTTTTGTAGGGTTTTTAGCCAGTTTAGCCCTAGCCCTAAGGACAGAATGTTCGAGGGAGGAAAGCAGATAAAATGGAAAGCTAATTTGAGCATTGTGACAAAAATAATTTAAAAGGGGGAGGTGATAGTTGTAGAACCTAGTGAAGCACCCCTCCAGGGTGAAATACTTCATGAGGAGGAAGCACACAACGTCCCAAGGCTCAGGCAGCTTTGCTCTGTCGAAACGCTCTGATATGGAACTAGTTCTTCACCCTCTCCAAGAAAGAGCTTCTGATTGGAAGTGTCTGCAATTTTGGTTTTCCTCTGCAATTTCAAACCCTGGGTAGACATACCAGTGGCCATAGCGATTACGCTTTCAGAAATTTCAAAGCTAATGCTGCCTACCGAAACCCACTGGTTCTGCCAAGACTTGGCGAATTGTTCAGAAAGATTTTCATTATAACCATTGAGCTACTCCAAATAGGGGTTAATCCCTCCCTCTTTGCAATAATGCCAGACCACCAAGTTGTCTTTGAACTCACAGCAAGAGACCGGTTTGGTTCTAATTCTATCTCCACCCATATCGGAATTACACAACATGTCACAGAAACCCCCACTCTCTTTAGTCAAATTTACCGGAGCATTACTGGCTTGATCGAGGCTAATAATGTTATTTATGTTAACTTCAATGGATCAAGTAATTAGTTTTTTTAGATCATAGTGGTAGGGATTTATAAGGCACCCAAACCATAAAACTAACATAAAATAAGAGTATAATATGAGAAGAACTGATAAAATGTTGCCATAGAAAATCCACGTAGGGGTAGTAGTAGGAAAAGAGAAAAATGAAACAAAAAATTTGAACTAATAATAAACAAAAACTAAACAAACCATATACCACCAACATAGGCTAAGCTACAAGAGTTCAAAAAGACCCCAATGATTGACACCAACATTAGACCCAAGACCCTAGACTCCCTGCCTAACATGCAATTGTTCCAACCCTTATCTACCATGATCATCAATTTTGGTTTCATATCACCATTCCCATCTAAAAGACACAAGAATTTAATAGCATGAATAATTTTTGAGCACTCTAAAACTCTATGTAGGTGACCACCATAAAGATGAGGCAAATTATATGCATTGGCAACTTCAAGAGTGCCTTTATTATGAGAAACCAATAGGAATTTGACAACCAAACATAAATTTTGACAAACATTGTAAAGGTCTCAACTCCATTATTCATTGCACACAACTCTTCCTTAATCACTTTAAGTTCAACCAAAAAAGACACCTATCAAACTATTGCAAGGAGAGTGAGGATTCAGGAAATGCCATAGCTAAAACCACAACACATGCACTAACCTTGCCACATTTAAAATCAAAATTAATATGATCTATGGGACTTAGGAACTATCATTACCAAATCACCCCACTTGGGAAGCCAACCAAAAAGGTGTACTACAAGGTACCTATAATACTAATCATGATGACACCTCTTTAATTTTAATATCATCTAATCTTTCTCACTCTACCACCCTTTAGTTGACTAAAGAGGAAAAATGTGTTAGTCTATTCCTTTGTTCACAAGCAAATACACCACTTCATTCCACTCACAAAAATAATGGGAGAAGGAAACAAACTCATTTTTTTACAAATGAGAATAACTTCTTCCAATAAACCACATAGTTTCCAATTAGGACAGTACACTTTACATCAATCAAAAATATTGTTGGTTTTTTTTGGGTGTGTTTTAGGTTTCAGTTGGAATCTATCTATGTCAGAAACACTCTCCTATGGTTAATATTGCATTTTTGGAGTTACCGCCAAATCACCGCGTTAAGGCTTTGTACGGTAGTTTTACATAAACAATTGTTTTTGGAGTTCTATAAGAGATGGTCAAAACTATTTTAGGGGAAGATTTTTGAAAGCATTTTGCCTAATTTTCAAAAGGAATTGGTGCAAAATTCCTCACCATTTGAGAGAATTTAATGCCAGTAATTTGTGTTGATGGGTTTGTAGAAAGTTTAAAAATTCACAATCCTTGTAAGTAAGAGCGAAATAATTTTGTAAAGGACCTTGGGACATCAATCTGAGCCTTCTAGCAAATTTTTATTCAATTCTGAGAAGTTTTTATTTCTTGCCTATCGCACCCAATTCCACACCTTATTCTTTGGTCAGGTGAATATTATTTTCAACTATGAACACACATTCTACAGAAGAATTTCTTCTTTAATTGACTATAAAGGCATGCTTTTCTTATTATTTTTTTAAGAGTAGTGACAACTGGGAACCAACTAGCACTACTTCCCTTTGTACTTAGATTTATTTTTTCCTTAAGCTTTCTCACTATTAAACTAGTCTCTTCAAAGTTGAAGTAGCTTTATAGTATTAAATCTCTAAATATTAGAATAAAGATGAGTCAATATTGTTTTCATACATGTTTTTCCTACATGCTAAAATTACTTAGAGGCTATCAATTACATTTTAATACACTCTCAAAACAATGGAGGCAACTAGACAAATACACTAGAAAACAAGCATGGTCAACCATATAATACAATGTGGTCTCCACCTTCCTAACACTTTTGAAAATGACACTACTTAGAGAAGAATAATGATTTCACTATACAATTAAAGTTTCAATAGTGCTTTCCACTTTTTGACAAACATGGGGCTAAAATATTCTCCAAAACATATGAATCCAAATGAAATGTACAAATTCCATTCTCTTAAAGATATACATACAAAATCTATTCAACAATCTGCTTGGTGCATCCAATTTTGTGTCAAGGTTTGTCATAGTAGTAGGATGTAGTCACTCAAAATATTACATAGCTATTTATTACACAATAGAATGTAATTAAAAAACCATATTTCTAAATTGCAAAACATAGCATGACAACTGATGCCAAAGACAATTTTAAGAAGGATGCAGCAAAAAAATGACTATATAAATATACGCAAGAGGAGCCACTATATTTTGAGAATTGATACTCCCTTGCAATGACTATAAATCACAATTACACTACCTTCCTCAAACAATACAATGCCAACAAGTCATGAAACACAATCACTTCTCAAACAATATTTACTATACAAACATATACTCTCTTACAATGCCTATATATATCACAAATTACACTATCTTTCTCAAACAATGCAATGCCAGCAAGTCATGAAACACAAACACTTCTCAAAAAATATTTAATTTACATATGCTTATCAGTAAAACCCATTGCGTGTTCATCCATGCAACTGCTAGTAGTATTAAGAGGGACATAGCAAAAAACAAGAATTTTTTTGGAATATTTTAGTTAATTTTTCTTATGATTAATTATTATAATAAAATAAAATAAAGAGGCAAAGTTTAAAATGTTTTAGTATATTCTAGGAGGAGGAGCAAACTAGTAAGTTAGAAAGAGGGAGCTTTGTTTAGAAAGTTTCTGAGTCCATAAGGATTGAAAGTTTTGTGAAGGAAAAAACATTTAATGCATTGTACTAGTATGTATTGATAAGTCCTTTATATATTGAGGCACGTTGTAATGATTTTTCATCAAGTGATCAAGCAATACAAGTATCTTTTAAATTTTGTAGCATTCCTATGTTTTGTGTGTTGTTTTTTTGCCTCCACACACCATCATAGTGGTATCAGAGTTTGATTGATTGTGTTTGATTTTGTGTGAAGAGTGTCAAGGTTATAGTGTTTGGAGTAGGTTGTCTTCAAAGATTATGGGTTGTGTCGACATGAGAGAATAATAGTGTTAGAAGTAGAAGAATGTTCAAAAGAGAAAGGAATCACATCCCACAGAGATAATGGGCAAAATGAATCAAAGAAAGGTTGGCCACTACATTTGGTGAATTTGTCCCTAGATTTGGTAGCCACTGAAGAAAAGACTGAAAGGAGGATAAAAAATATTTCAACTACAATGTCATATAAAGGCCATAGAAGGAAGGAAGTTGTAGATTTGGAGGCAGTATTTTAATGAGACAAAAAATATTTGATTGGATTGTAATCCAAAAGCTATAGGAAAAGGAGATTGTAGTTTTTCCAGCTGCGAAGAAAATACAAAAAGTCACCAAGTTTTTAGTCGCAAGAAATAAAGTGGATAAAGCCACTGGTAAAATGGGGAAATTTGCCCAAGTTTCAATTTGAAAGATGATGCCAAAGGAAGAGTCTAGGTGGTTGTAGAAGACAAAAGGAATGTAGAAAATTTAAAATAAGGCGCATAAAAATTGGTGAAATCATTGAAAAGAAATAGGTGCAACAATATTTAAACAACACTAATTTGGAAGAAAATAAATGGAGTTTGTAATTGTTTAGATTTCAAGAGATCGTGGCTTAACTTGTCTAAAGATAATTGTAGCAAATAGAGCCATCGATAACAAGCAGTTGAAAGTTATTGCCAAGTCTAAAGTGAAGTCACAATTTTGACAAGGATAAGGTCGTTGAAAGGCAGAAGACACCAAGGAAATAGAATGATCATGTAAGTGTTTGTAGGAAATCATTGTTAGAAATAAAGCTTGCAAAAGTGAGATCACAGTAGCCACAATAATTGTAGGTGGTCAAAGATAGAGTGAAGAGTTCTAGATCACAACAATTGTAGATAGAGCTGCTAGCCTATTGTGGAGCACCAAAAAGGGAAATCCTTGGCCACAGTTGAAACTACCAAAGTAAAATGGTTGAGTTCCAAAGGAAAATACACCAAAATTAAGCTAGAATATTTCAAATTGCAGGTTGGAGGATTGAAGTTGTACCAAACAAAAAAATATATATTGAAGGAGAATATACAAAATGTTGCAATCCACCAAGTGAAAGGGAGGTTTAAGCCACTACCAATAAATAGAAAGGATCACTAAAGATAGATAAAAAGAGTCACATAAATATTAAGAGAGTTTTATTTTGTTTGAACACATATAGTCACTACTATCAAATAGGAGTGAAAGGAAGCTATTGCAAAAGGCTACAGTCGAAAAGGTTAGTCGAAAGTGATTACTACCACACATTTAATGCAAAAATATTGAACATGATGCAATCTGATTGGAGCCACACAAACAAAGTTACCCCATTTTATTAAAGCTACCAATAGAAAGGAAGCACAAAAGGGAGTTATAAAATCACTAAGGATCAAGGAGATATTGCCTATCTAAAGAATTTGTCGCCCCAAATCTAATATTTCTAAGATAATTATTCAAGATAGAGCAAGGAGAGTGTAGCCAAGGGTTTGATTAGCAGCCAAATCCCCTGAAGGCAATACCAAAGCTATAGTTTTAAAGAAAAAAAATTCATGAAGTTTGAAAGTCACCAAGATCGAAGGCAGATTGTAGAAGAGAGATTATAGTTGCCATATAAAGGAATAGGAAGGTGAAGAGAGATTATAGTTGACATATAAAGGAATAGGAAGGTGCCACCGATATGAGTCATCATAATCATTTTTTAGAATTGAATTGTTGAAGTAGCACATGTAAGGAAATTAGTTGTTTCAATGGGAAAGATTGGTCCACTCTAGAGTACCACCCAATCACGGACACATTAATATGTTAAACTTGACCATGGTATACTTTGTTAAGGCAAAGTATCAATGTTAAGTTAACACATTCAGTAAGGCAAACAACTAAGTGTCAGGAAACAGGTTATTCTTAATGTGCAACTAGTTTTGTCAAACACAAGTTTTTATCTTTTTAAAACAAGGGGGCTATTTACCACTACACATTTTTTTATCTTTTTAAAACAAGGGCTATTTATCACTTTTAAGTGCAACTAAGATGATAGGAGGATTGGTACTATCTTCTTGGGAATAGGTGGTTCTAGGCATGGCCTAAATTTAATGGTCACCTCCTATCATCTTAGTTGCACTTGAAAGTGGTAAATAGCCTTTGTTTTAAAAAGATAAAAGAATGTGTAGTGGTAAATAGCCCCCTTGTTTCAAGTCTCATTTTACCTCTCTCCAAAATTGCCATTAATCATTTGAACATAGAAGTGGGTGCGTGTTAAGTAGAGCCTAGTAAATGTCATTAGTGTTAAGCTCCCATTTAGGCAGAGTGAGGGAGGATGCTTTTAGTTTCTATTTCCAGGCCATCTTGACAAACACTTTAACCATGTGATTTAGAGGGCAACTAATTCTGATTTTGTGTTTGTAAAAGGGAGTTCAAATCAAGAAGATAATGACCAAGGTGACTAATCCTGATGTGATCACTCCATAGCTCACAATCCAGCTAGCATTGTCTTCTATATAAATCAGAAATGGAAACACATACATTTGAGAAGGTTTTTTGATCAATAATGAAAAATGGTAAGGTTGATGTAGTCAAGATGAGGAAGTTTATGACGAGCAAGATTTTCTTGCAAAGAACCAACTTGGATGTCTTTTGGGTTTTTAATTGTTTTCCTTTCATTTTGGAAACTTTTCATGGGTATTTCTCTCATATCCAGTTTGTATAACATTGTGTTCCTTATTTTTTTCATTTTCAATGGTAATTATAAATATGTTTTTCACTTTGGCAAGCCAACTATTTCTAAGCTAGTGGACTTTTGCACCCTTGATGATTCATGTCATTATTTGGAATAAAGGTTCTTGTCAGTGGACTAAATTTTTAAAATTGAATCCTTGTAATATTTTTTAAGTTGTTTTCTGATCAAGCGCATTTGCATTTTTGACATGTAATGATTCAAAGGGAGGCATTTTTGCATGAATTAAACTACAATCAAAATTTGGATTTAATCGAAAGAATGCATGTCCTTAGTCCTGACGAAGGAAATGATTAGAAGGCAATGAATTATAGCCCTTTCAAATGTAGATCCCAAAGTCCTCCTTGTGCTTGGCAAATTGAAAAGCATACGGACTTTTGTAAGAAAGGTATTCTTGACTCGGTAATAAATCCACTCAGTAAACATCAAAGTGATGATAGAAAATGTATTAAACAAGCTAATGTATCATCAAAATCAACTGTTAACTTATTCTTTTCAATGACTAAGACCATTGTTACTTTTGATCTTGTTGAATCATTCTGAAATGTGAGTTATATACTTCATATATACTAAAAGAAACATAATAATAGGTATTAAATAGGCATTCAACACATAATCTAGAGAAAACACACATTCTTTTTTACTTGAACAGTTTTTTAAATTTCATGCTATCTTCCTAACAATATTTTTGAATAATTTGCTTTTTTTAGACCAACAATATTTGAACTAGATTATCTTCAACAAAGACCTTATCTTCAAGGCCTAACACTTGAGAGCATGAATTGATATTAGGGACATTGATTGTCAAGGGCTCCTAATGACATCAATCTTACAAGTCTAGCATTTCACAAATCTAATTGTCTTGCCAAGCTTCAACTACCAATAATATGCCCCCATGCAAGATAGTCCACATCTCTCCCTTTGGAGGAAGGAGGAGGATCAACTCATGGAATATAATCTTAAATTGCTAGATAGTTCAATCAACTATGCACTCACCTGGGTAGCACTGCACATTGTGTAAAATGGCTTCAATTACCATAGAAAAATTTGTGTATTTCTTTGTGAGTTTTAAATTAACTAAGAATTACACTCATTGCAAATGCATATTGGTCTAGTGTTTCATATGTTCCTTATGGACTTGTAAGATTTTGTCAACCTTGATTAAGTCATTTTCTCATGTTCAACATTTTCAAACTTGGAGGCCTAGGGAGACTATTGGATGGACCCCAAAGCATCTTAAAGGTCAAATTTTATATTAAGTCCACATTCAAGATATTAAAGCCATGAATTGTAGACCATAGTGGACCTAGACTCATTTGATCAATTAGATTGTATCTACTTCCTCTCTTCCAAGGCACTTACAAATTGCCTAGATCAGGACCGATAAAACTCAAGGACCAAACTTGTCATGTGTCTACTTTGATTCCCTTGGGCCACAATACATATCACCACCAAGCAACATGCCAAACCAGATCCACCTAAAAACGTAGGACCCATGGACTTCAAATTGATATTTAATACTTCAAACATATGCCCAATTTACTACATATTGACAATTTACTCTAGTATATACATGGCCCACATCTTGTTCTAATTGTTCCAGTTACTCATGGTGCTTGCGATTAGGTCCCACTCAATATGTCATGGGCCTTGAAAATCCATTAATCCTAAGGTATTACACTTGACGAAGAGTTGACAGACATTGGAGAGATTGATTGTCAAGGTTTGGTGTGACACATACCCTTTAAATCCATAAATCTCAAGGCCTACCACTTGAAAGAGCATCAATTGATATTGGAGACATTGATCCTTGGGGACTTCCATTCATTGCAATCTTGTAGGTCCAATTTTTGGCAGGTCTAAGTATCTTGTCAAGCTCTAGCTACCAATGATACACCGCCTATACAAGATAGTGTACATGTCCCCCTTTGGAGGTGGGGGGAGGATCATCTGCACATAACATTATCTCAAATTAATAGATAATTTAATCAACTGTGTACTCCACCCCTATCACTATGCACTATGTAAAATGACTTCTATTATCATAGAAAAAATGTTTGGTGTATTTCTTTGTGATTTTTAAACTAACACTTACACTCATTGTAGATACCTATTGGTTTAGTGTAGAGTATTTTCCCTATAAATTTATAAGATCTAGTCGACCTTGTTTAAGTCACTTTCTTTCTAGTCGACCTATAGGATTTGGTGTTCATCCCAATCTCTTTGGGCTTGCACTTGGTAGATCTATGCACCTCCCTAGGCTTCAACTACCAAAAGTAAGCATGGATGTAGGATATTGGATATCTCTTAGAACGAGGGAGTAGGATCACCTTAGGGAATTAACAATCTCATTTTGCTAGGCATTTCAACTAGTAATGTATTCCAACACATTGTTTTATGACTTCTGTATAGTGTCATGATAAAAAAAGAAATAAACAATTTGCATTGCTTAGAGGTTTTGTGGTTCCATACGCCACTATGCTATATGTAAAAAACTATTGGCGTACCCATTGCACAACAAGTACGATTGCTAGTATATATTCTAACGTAATCAATCATGACAATCCTGCAATAAGAGATGGAAATCAAGATGAGAATATTGCAGACTACATACTCTTACAAAGCAATCATGGAAATGCATTCTTATAAGAGCAGCTCCTACACCGGGATTTGCTTTAACAACTTTGGCAACAGTTTCGCTGATAACCTGCTCGGCCTTGGGGCATATTTTGTGATAATAACCCACCTTCAACCCATCTCTATTAGCTGTAGTAGATAAAAATAATATGACCAACGGGATGACCAGCAGACTTGCTTCCATTTCAGTTCAAAGTAGCTCAACCGTAGTTGGAATTCTGTTAGATGAGAGGATAAAGTTAACAGAAACACTTTTGGCTATGCAGTAGAGGAGGAGAGAGGGATGTGGTATTTGACACCATCATCTGTGTATTGATTTGATCAAGTCAACACGGACTATAGAATTGGACTAAGCCTTGTTATGTCTGTCCTTTTCTTTTGAAGCTTTCCAATTTATGATAGCATTTAACGCTAGGTTCGCCTACATCACGAACAGTCGAAGCAACACACTGCAACTTAGACTGGGCACTTTGGATTTATCTACAATAACAACGCATTCTATTTCAAGTTGATCGCGTCTAGAAGAAGGATCAAACTAGTAAATTTAGAAAGAGGGAGTCTTGTCTAGAAAGTTTCTGAGGAGTCAAGATAAGGATTGGAGGTTTCAAGGAAAAAACATTTAATGCACTGTACTAGTATGTATTGACAAGTCCTTGATGTATTGAGGCATGTTGTAATGATTTTTCATCGAGTGATCAAGCAATACAATTGGAGGGTCTAAATTTGATGATCGTATAGCCATATTTAGATATTTTTATCGTAAAATAAAATTTAAATTTAAAAAAAAACTATATCACATGAAAAGAGAGATTTTAGGTAGATTGTCAAAATTTTTATAGAATTATTATATATATATTTGATTTATACCTAATGTTACTTATGCTAAGATATATTATAGTATTTCGAGGGCACCTTTGAATAAATAATTGTCATTAAAAAAATGTTTGACAGGGAAGGTCGACCATCAAATTTAAGCCTTGAATACAAGTTTCTTTTGAAGGTTGTAACATTCTTGTGTTTCATGTGTTGTGTGTTTGTGGCCATCCACCATCATAGTGGTATACGAACCAAATTGATCGTGCTTGATCTTGTAAAGAGCCAAAGTTATAGTATTTGGAATAGGTTGTCTTCAAAGATTATGGGTTGTTTCACCATGAGAAAATAGAGGTGCCTAGAGCAGAAGAAAATTTGAAAGAAAAAGTAATTGCAGCCTACAAAGATAAAGAGAAAAATGAATAAGAGGAAGGCGAACTCCTACATTTGGTGAAGCCCTCCTTAGACTTGGTAGCCACCAAAGAAAAGACTGAAAGATGCATAAAAGGCCATAGAAGGAAGGAAGCTACCACAGATTTGGAGGCTGTATTTTAAAGAGACCAAAGATATTTAATAGGACCATAGTCCAAAAGTTGCAGAGAAGGAAGATTGTGGTTTTTCCAACTGCTAAGAAAATACAAAAAAATGCCAAGTTTTCAATCGTAGGAAATAAAGTGGATAAAGTTGATAGTAAAATGGGAAAAATTTGTGAATATTTTGAAACTCAACTTTGTTCTTTAAACAAGAAAATCATAATAGCAGAAACAACAATTACTCATCCATAAATCACAATTTATAGCCATGAAGAAAAAAAACTCCATACACAGCAGCATAAGAACAAAAAAACTCTATATATTAATCTCCACCTTACATCTCTGCTCAAATTGAGCAACCAATACAATTTTCTCTCAATTTTGCTGACTTATTACAAAAGCACAGGGCAGTCCTTTTTAAAGACTTTTCATCCCCCAAAATAAAACAACAAATAATAAACTTCTAGTCTAAAAATAAGCATGCATATGGAATGCATTTACACCCGCAGAGAGGTTACAAAACTGTTACATGCAATAACCTATATTTAGATCTTGCTCTAAAAACTAACATATTAATTTGCATTATGGTGGGGAGAAATTAATATTCAAACATTCCCCTTTAATTTTGACCACAAATGCTTCAACATCTTCAATTCTCAAAATCTATCTTCATAAACAAGTCTTCAAAAAACTCTCACACTCATGCATGCATGCAAGAAAGCACCACTTATCAACATACTCCCCCTTGATGCGAAGCCAACTAGCTGATCATGGAGCTTCACTGTCTAGTCTTGTAGACCTACTTAGTACTTATTCATTTCTTTCCACATGGAAGCTTTGTAAACTCCCAAAAAACATTCCTATCAATGGATTCCATTTCTTCTTTCATTTCTTGCAACCAAATGCTATCAAAAACATGCATCTTCAAAAGACAATGACTTGCTTTGAGACATAACAAACAGTCATTAGTCACCCAACTCAAACGTTCAATCTTTGCATGATTATTTTTTTGTTCAACATGTGAATACTTATGCTAGTACAACTTCCTAAACATACTCGTGACCTTTTTCCAATTTGATCCATCTATCCATCCACAGCTCTTCTGCATACAATCTGTCATAGATTCCTTATTCCACTCTTTATTCCAACACACCTTTTCACAATGATTCCTTAGTCCACAAATGCTACAAGGATGAAGATATCAACAAACTTCCTTCTTATGTCCTTGCCTCTTACAATGAGAACACTGCAAATTCTTCTTTTCTTGAACTAATTTGTTTGTCCTTCTATCTATAACATCATCTATTTTTCCTTCACCTCCAACATATCCAAGGCCTTTATTCTTTGACCTCATACTTGGTTCAATGGGCTCTCTAATTCCTTGCCCATGCTTTCCCAAACCTTTTCCTTCATAACCCATTTTTTCCATTATTTTGAAACTGGCATTCTTTGGACTTCCTGTGTCATTATCATCACAAATTGCAATATTTATAGATTCATAAAAATTAACATCTTCATTCTTTCATTCTTTATCAGAAGAAGCTTCAGCTATATCACACAAGTCATTTGTATCACATGAAACATCACAAAGTACATGCTTCAACCTTAAACATTCATTTTCCTTTAGACATGATGCAAGTGTTTGATCTAGTTGACTATTTTCTTCTTTCAACCTTGATATTTCATCTTATTCTAAACTGTTTTCCTCTTCCAATTTCTTCATCTTCTCTTACAAATCTTCATTCTTCTTTTTAATCTTGTCAAACAACTTCAACTCTTCTTCTAGCTCTTCATTTCTATCTTGAACTTTCTCCAATTCTTTTTCTAGATTATTATTTTCACATTTCATATTTTTCCTTTCCTAACTCCTTTATCCTTTCCAAATATTCTCTATTGATCTTTTCAACATTCACCAATTCTTCTTATCTTTTATCAATTCTTCTTTCAAAAATTCCTTTTCACCCCATAAACCTTCATTTTCTTTCTTAACTCATTTACCAATCCTTCCCATTGATTTTAACTACACAGAAGAACCACTTAAATTATACCTTCAAAAATATTTCAAAGACTAATTTTTGATAAACCTTACCTCAACTAATATCTTCCAATGGGTTCACACTTGCCAAACATTGCATGAAGTTCAATACTTTCTATAGATGTTGCAATAACTTTTACCATAGCATCCCAATGAATCCATTGAAGATCACACTACCACAACAACAACATGCTCCTCAAGAAATCAATTACTAGAGAGATTTCAATGCCAAAATCAATAACCCAAAAAATAATAACCCGCTTTGATACCATGTGAAGATTCTGAAACCCAACTTTGTTCTTTAAACAAGAAAATCATAACAGTGGATAAAACAATTACTCATTGACAAATCACAAATTATAGCCATGAAGAAAAAAAACTCCATACACAGCAGCATAAACATAGAAAACTTTGTATATTAATCTCCTCCTTACATCTTTGCTCAAATTGAGCAAGCAACACAGTTTTCTCTCAATTTTTCTGACTTATTATAAAAGCATAGGGCAATCCCTTTTAAAGACTTTTTAGCCCCCAAAATAGAACAGCAACAAATAATAAACTTCTAGTCTAAAAATAAGTGTGGCTATGGAATGCATTTACACCTGGAGAGCAGTTACAAAACAATTACATGCAATAACCTATATTTAGATCTTGCTTTTAAAACTAACATATTAATGCATCGTGGTGGGGAGAAATTAATGTTCCAACAAAATTGCCCAAATTTTAGCTTGAAAGCTAACACTAAAGGAAGAGTCCAAATCAGTGTAGAAGAAAAAATGATCGCATAAAATTTAAAATAAGGCACATAAAAATTGCTGAAATCATTGAAAAGAAATAGGCATGGCCACTAAAAGAAAGCTGATTTGGAAAAAAATAAATGGAGTTTCTAATTGCTTAGACTTCAAGAGGTCACCACTTGTCTTATTATAATTGTAGCAAATAGAAGCACTGATAGGAAGAAATTGAAAGTCATCTACAAGTCTAAAGTGAAGCCACAATTTTGACAAGGATAAAGCTGTTAAAAGGTAGAAGTTGCCAAGGAAATAAAATAATTGCCTAAGTGTTTGTAGGAGATGATCACAAAACAAAGCCACCAAAATGGTGGAGGTGGTAGAGATCTGATACCAGTTTGATGGATAAAAACAAACAAATAAGGTCAAAGAAGGTTAGGAGAGAGAAAACAAAACATAAAGTATTTTTATATTAAAACTATTTTACATCCCAAAAATTGCAATCACAAGTTGTTTCTCTAAATCTTCTTTCACAAAAAACTCATCTACCTTTCCAGAGTATCTAGAGCTATTATGTATCTACTTTTATCTAGAGCTCCCTACAATGTTCTAGAGCTTCTTGCAAAGTTCTAAAGTTGTCTGCAATTCTCCCTTTCTGGAGTTTTTTGCATTATCTTCATTGTCCAAAGCTTTCCACTGTATGCCTGCAAAAATTCTCTTGTTGCTGCTACAACAAATTTTACTTCTCTGATATTGATGCATCATACATAAACTATTCTAATTCTCATCCTTCATCTTTGTCACTTCTTTCTTTCCAAGAATATTTTAGCTTTATTCAAACTTACCTACTAGCATGAAGTTTTTTTCTAACCCCTCAACTCTATAGTATTAGGTATGTAAAAACTCTAATCCCATGGTATTTGATATTGTCATCACCCAATCCTCATTAGTATTATATATTCCTAAGTCCTAGTCCCTACTCATCTTTAGGAAACCATCTGTAGACTTTTGGTTGTTCCATCCCTCACTCCCAAATTGTATTTGGTATCCTCAACTCCCAAACCTTTCCGGCATGGTAGACTTCTCAAGTCTCTTTGTTCCCAAGGAAAAATGGTAGCAATTGTCCTAAAACTTTGATCCCTAGCCTCCCTTACTATAAGTTCTTAGTTGGGTTTTTAGACTTGCCTCTACCTTCAATCGTTAAATCCTTTCTCAATATCCTAATCCACTCTTCATCTTAGAAACCCTTTCGTATGCAAATCATTGAATCCCTGACTTCAAATCCCTGGATTAATTTTTACTGTGTTCTTTCTTGAGTAGCTCCTCTCCTATACCCTCACTGTTTGAATGAAAAATCCCACCTACCTTCTAGGCACATACAATAACACCACTAATGATCACATTAGAAAGAAAGAAACCTTGGGAAAACCCCCCAATGCTTCTGAATACCTGTGAGCTCCTCCAAAGAATGGAGCAAAGGGATAAATCATATAGTTGCTTACGATGGGAAGCACAGCCACCATTAGCTTGAGCAAAAGAAAAATTACATCGCTAGGTCATAAAATGGTACTGGAAAGTATGTCATGGCACGGGAAGAATTCCCATTCCCTCCCAAAAGGTTTCTCAATGGATTAAGAGGAGGAGTTTACCTACATAAAGGTCATCTTATTTAATGTCTTTCCTTGACATGATAGCTCCCCTATGGCCTCTACTTAGTCAAATGGATTTGTACCTCACATAAAGAGACTACCTTTTAGTCTTTCCTCTAAAAATAGGATAAATAATAAATTTGTACTAAATGAAAATTTGTAGAAAATTAACTGTAATAAACTCTTGATTACAAGTAATATCAAGCACTGACCCTATTTTATTGTTGGTTCTTCTTAATTTTCCAAACATGGTTTCTATGTTTTAATGGATTCCTATTGTCCATGTTATAAATTTAAATTTCTTCCCTTAAGGTTTTCATGAAATATCTCAAGCAATTCTTATTATAAATTTTATTACATGTGATGCAGCATTCCTCACTATTGATCATCCTCAAACTATTTCACCATTCTTGTCTACATGTTTGAGTGAAAGCTAGCCACACAAGGATTGGTTCAAAAGGGGAAGTTTATTTCTTCATTCTAGAGAAAGTTGGTCATCTTAGCATAATACACTCATCTCTTTCAGGCTTCTAACCCTTATCTTTCTGTCATATTTCATTTATACATATGATTAGGATGGGAGTAGTTTAAGATTGAAGATCTACAAATCCTATTATGGTAAAGTTGAAATATCATACCTATAGGTGCAACAATTTCTAATTGATGGGATATAATGTAATATGCTAAAGAAATCAATATTTGATCAATGTGTAATTTAATGCTGAACCTAATACTATTAATAACATGTGTAAGAAACTCCTTAAATTGAGCTTAAACTTGACCCTCTGAAAGTTTCATCCTACCAGTCCTATCGTTTAATAACAAACATTTCTACCTCTAAGCTACCTAGCCACCAATACTTGGTACACCAGATGTCTTGGAGTGATCCCTAATCTCCTTTCAAGAGAAGAACTGACCCTTTTATTCTTGAGTGTTAGGATTATACCATTTCACAACCCATTAGTACCCTAGTAGGGCTGCTAGTTTACTATCTTGGGAGGCACTAGAGGTGACACTAGTGATCTATTGGTCTAAGTTAGAAATTCTTGAAAATTTTAAGGTTTTCTTAGCTTGACTTCCTAATCACTTCAAATAATTGGCCCAACTATGTAATCCTTACCCATTCTCCAAAAAGTTACTTGCAATACAAGTGTTTCCAATAAGAACCTTGCAAGGTGTTTAGATCAAATGGGAATTTACCTCAGTAAACCCCTTGTAGGTAATTCAAACATTGATCCACATGTGCATGGTAAATTAATAATAAAATACTAAAATAAAAAATTTAAAAAAAATATGAAATGAAATGAAATCAAAACCCTAATGTGTTAAATGATTAGGAGGTGGAAAGGAGTAAACTAGGGCTTGGTGAGAGAGTCAAATGGGAAACAATATGAAGTAAAATGGAAACAACTTGATTATATAGTGATAAAGAGGGCTAAAATGGGAAAGGGAAAACAATGGTTTAGGAAAAACATGGTGGGATTGACAATGAAATTGGGAAGGGGAGAGAAGAAAGGCTATTAAATGGATGTAGAAAGGAGTAAGAACACATAAAGTTGCTTCATATCTACAAAAATAATGCATGAATGAGCTCCAAATATTGATGAAGATGATCCTACAATAGGCAAGTGCTCCAAATCTCAAAAATCATAAGATAAAAAAGACCTCTTAAGAGTGATGTGAAACTTGAGTGTGTGGTATGAAAACTAGTGGAGGAAGGCTCCTTTTCAAGATTTTTGGGAATAAAATTTCATTATTTTGAGTGAGAGGAACTTGAATCGAGTTTAGTTAGCTATGGGTAAGGTTACATTAAACTCTTGGAGCAAAGGAAGGTTTGGACAATTGTATCACTACCTTTGTATGGGGATAGATGCTCCATATCTTAAGAAAGGTGAGATTGGATAGGAAGCTAGAGGAGAAAGAAACAAGATCAACAGAGGTGGTTTAAACTCATTTGGACAAAACATGCTAGTCTTATGAGAGGATAAACAAGCATTTAATTTTTGGAGTAATCATCCTAGAAATGGAAACATGAGTAGTTTAAGTGTAAAAGAAGCATAAAATAGGGGTGATGGTATATGGAAGGGGAAAGAGCTACATAGGGAAAACAAATAATTTTTTTTGGATAGTTAAATAGCTGCTAAGGAGCAGCACCCTTTATATCAATCATCAAATAGGGAAAACAAATATTACCTTTGAAGGGGTGAAGACATATATAGAAAGAAGGGAAAACCAAATATAAATGAGAATAACTAGGGAAAGAAGGAAAATATGCTCTAGAAACTAGTCAAAATGGGCTAGGCTAATCACTAAAATGGACAAAAAACATGTAAAAATGAATTATAGGGTATGCAATTCATTTTCCTAAACCTTCTAGATTTTGTCACCACACATCTATAAGAAGCATAATGTCATATATTTGGGATTGAAGGAGGTTATCTTACTAGTTGATTTCTTATAATATTAAGACAAGTGGATTAGTTCTTTATTGTTGCAAGTTGAATTGAAGATTGAAGGAGAGAATGGAAGAGTCTCTAATGGGTTTGAGACTGAGAAGTGCTTAGTGTAGTTTATTTACAAAGGTTATTTGTTGGCTTTTAATTACAAGGTTGGATTGTAGGCCTTGGGTTCCTTTTACAAGTTGTTTTAGATTTTAATAGTTCTTTATAGGGTAAAAGTAGGTTTTCACAAGGGAAACTATTCCAAAATATCTCTATGATCTTGTAGAGGGCTTGCATGTTTATTTGTGGGATACTTTTTATGGTTTAGGTATGTTTTGTATGTGAAGGCCTATAGTTGAGTAATAAATATCATTAAGGTTTTTGTATGTGGTTGCGGTTAGAATATGATAAAAATTAGTTAATGATGTTTCAAGTATTCTAGTACAAAAATCTAATTTCCATTAGTCATTTGGGATCTATTAGGTGTGCTTTTAAGTAGGTCTATGTTAGAAAAAGGGTGTGTTTGCTATGTCAAAAAATTAGCAATAAAAATAATTTGGGTGTCATGAAGTTACATACAAAAGGAACTTCAATTCTTTAAAGGGTGTAATTGGGTGTTGTTAAAAGTTAGATGGTGCATGAGTGGTCTAACTTTTATTTTGAGTCTAATTTTTGGGTTGTGTGGTATTTTTGTAAGAAGAAGATTGTCATTCCTTTGGCCTAGATCCTTGACTACATCAACATACCAAGAACATATCACATAAATACAAATGAAACTATGGAACATGATGATAATGAAGGAAATGCATACAAGAAATATCCACCAAAGAGTCTAAAAAATAAGGACAGATAAGTCAAGTCACAACATCTAGGCCAGTATTCAAAAAATACACCACAAATGGCACATTTCTACGATACTTTTGTTTATTGAGAAATGCTTAATGATTATATATAATCATCATATATGTAATATGATATTATTTAGGCTAGTTCCATGGGGGTATAGATGCATGTTACACATCTTTTTGTCCCATTGAGATATACCCACATCCAATTGATTTCATTGAAATTATTGGGTATTATTTTTCTAAAATTATCATTTGCATTGCTTGTACATTAAGTCATGACATATCTTATGTTTATTCCATTTCTATGGTTTTAAGTTGATCTTTCCACTTGGATGAAAGGTATTACTTCTTGATGCAAGTTATATGTCTTCATGCTTGCTCATCGAGGTGGATGGAACATGGGGACATCTTTTCATGTACATGCTTCATTAAAATTCTTGATAGATAGATGTAAATGTATAATATGTACGTGCAATATTTTCTTAGGTTTACATATCATGCTATATTTTACACCCAATTTTTTGTCACAATTTTAGTTTTATTTTTTCCTCAATTTGTGTGCACTCCTTTGTAGTACATAAAATTCGAGGGGTCATATGAGTAATGAATCATTACTTGGGAGCACATACTTGTTCTAGTTACTCAAATTATAGAAGATTCATATTCTTTATATCATTTTTTATTTTATTCATTTCCACTTTAGTATGCATTCTCATTACATTTGCAACCACACCAAGTTGTGAGAAAATGTAGAGGAGAAAAGTGCATTCCTGACACTTTTCTCCATGCATTTTATGCCACTTTGTAAATGGATGTATTTAATGCATGGTCCTATTACTTAGTTACTTGCTTTGGCATACATTTTGACCCAAAAATCATAATGTAGTAACATGTGATGCCATATCACTCAATTTAAATCACATCTAATCCTTTTCCTAGAGCATATCACATCCTAGACTATATCACACACGTGGCTTTGTCGCTTGGATTGAACTATGAGTGTAGTTTTGTTGCTTTGATTTTACACTCAAAGTTAACCTTTTCCTATGTCAACCCTTCAAGACTATGATGGTTACTCATCAACTAGCATGGAAAATGTTTTTTATTGCATGTCTAGGCCTTGAACTTAAAGCAATCACATGGCGTCATTCTATCACACATTTAGTAGACATGGATTAATCAACAAAGAGAATAAAAAATTTATATGTCACTAGCACTTGTAACGGTAGCTACTAACTACTCTATTTACATTAGCATCCAACACCTCAATTATTTATCTATTTTGATCAATGTTAAATTAGTTTTAGCAATTGACTTCGAAAAAGGAAGTCGATTTCTCTTCCCTATTATTATATAAAACAAACGGAGGTCCATAGTACCACCTAATTTTCCTTAAGTAAATATATAATAGATGAACGTTTCTTGTAGGTACTGCAGGTCTGTGTCTATTCAAGATGAAATTCTACCATTAGGTTAGAACCACACTTTGAGGACTCAATTATGCTAGTGTTGTACACCCTAGGTATTCAAATTCTCAAATCTTAATCAGCTGAGGCCTTTGATATTGGACCTAGTTCCATATTAAATTTTATGTTTCTATGTGACACATTCCATTAGTTAAAGTCCACCTTGTGTCAATTTTGTCATAAACCCTAATTCCATCTTATTTTATATTTAACACATTTATTTTCAAATCTCAATTAATCATACTTGAATCATTAATTTGTCTAAAGTTCAAATTATATTTGATTTATCAATCATTAAAAAATATTTATAAATTGTATTGTATTCCCTACAATTATTTTTGACCAGGTCAAAACCTTATTATAGTTTTGAATGGTGAACCCTCTAACATGTTTTTTGTTACATTAAAGGGGAAGCCTCTAATACGTTTCTGGAGGGTATATGTGGTGTGCCTGTGCAGAACAGAACTGAAGTCAAAGTATTTTTACTTCTAATTACATGTTTTTTTTTTTTTAAAGGTGATAAAGACACGCAAACTATATTAATAAAGCGTATATACATAACAAACCAGAAATCTGTCATCTGATTCATAATAAATAAAAAAAATTCCCTCGTACAACAAGGAGTGTAGCATAACTAACCAAAAAGAACAAAAACAAAAACACCATAAACATTACAACTACTCAGAATTTGAATCGTGATGCTTCTAATTACATGTTAATATAGAAGCGGTGGCAGTATCGCCACAATTACTTTTTATTCAACTGTATGGGCAAAATTATCATTTTCTCTGTGGAATCATTGAGACAAGAAAACAATTTCAAGGAAACATCCTCGGTTTACATGGATGATGCAGTTATATCTTGAATAACTGTCATTCCTTATTTCTATTTTCTATGAAAGAATTGCAATTAAAGAAAAGTATAACACAATAGAGCCACGACACTTTAAGTCCTCTTAAGGGCGGTGGAGGAATTTGACTAGTTGGGGAAACGGCACTGTTTCCTTATCTCTCCCTGCGATCCTGTCAACACATCGATTGCACCCATCTTTACCATTGCTCGGCCAAAGTTCTTCCTCCAAATTGTTGGATACTTGGCGTTAATGTTCACCTGTCTGGAGGTGGCATCATTTGACATCAACGTTTGATCAGATTTCAACAGTCCACGCTTGTATTGCAAGTCTACGTAGTATTTCACGTCCAAATTAGAGGGAGTGAGAGGATCCAGTGGAACAACGACGTTGGCTGAAGCCGAAGGGGGGCATATGGCCTTGAGCTGAAGAGCATAGTTAGAGTCCATGGAAGGATCTTGACCACCGCTGCCGCTGAAGTCGTACAGACGATCTCCAGTGAATGAAGCACAGTGAGAAACCCCAATTGAATGGGCCCCTGCAGAAGCAGTGAGATTATTTATATGAGATATAATCTACAAGTGATTTGATGAATTCATTTAGCGTTATTAAGTAGTATATAGGTGTACCTGAGAGAGTGACCATGTCCTCCTGTGACAATTGTTTTGAAGCAAAACGTTGCGTCAACCCGTTTACATCCAATGAGGGAGAAGGAATATTCTCTAGGACCTCTGATGCGCGAGATATCCTTCCGTCTCTCCGTCCGCTCTCAACCGTCCAGCTTAATCCACCAGCCTGAATTTGCAATCGCGTAATATATTTTCAGCTATAATTTCAGCTACATAATCCCTAAATTCTTATTAATCTTAATAATACATACTTGGTAAGCACTATCTCTTGCAGCGAATGCCACTATATCGGCACAAGAAACGACACCGGCACACTTGGCTTCCAGTTTGGACTTGGCTTCATCAATTATGTCGTAGCCCGTCAGGCTTGGATTGTTGACAGGCGAGTCCTTCTCCGCTTTGTTGTCTGCTGTGGTATCAATGAGGATTGATCCATCGCAACCCTGCAATTCATCATCCATCACTGTTGTTAGTATATATTCTAACGTAATCAATCATGACAATCACGCAATAAGGGATGGAAATCAAGATGAGAATATTTTAGAATACTTACTCTTACAAAGCAATCATGGAAATGCATTCTTATAAGAGCAGCTGCTACACCGGGATTTGCTTTAACAGCTTTGGCAACAGTTTGACTGATAATCTCCTCGGCCGCAGGGCATGTTTGGCGATAATAACCCACCTTCAACCCATCTCCATTAGCTGTAGTAGATAAAAATAATATGACCAAAGGGATGACCAGCAGACTTGCTTCCATTTCAGTTCAAAGTAGCTAAACGGTAGTTGGAATTCTGTTAGATGAGAGGAGAAAGTTAACAGAAACGCTTTCGGCTATGCAGTAGAGGAGGAGAGAAGGATGTGGTATTTAACACCATCATCTGTGCATTGATTTGATCAAGTCAACACGGACTACAGAATTGGACCTTTTCTTTTGAAGTTTTCCAATATATGACAGCATTTAACGCTAGGTTCGCCTGATACATCACCAACAGTCGAAGCAACACATTGGAGCTTAGACTGGGCACCTTGGATTTATCTACAATCTCTACTCATTCTAATTCCCCTTGCTCGCGTCTGATTTTGACCTACACGAATAATGTATTAAATGCTTAATTACCTATAGGTTTAGTTTGTTCCTTCAGATTTGTTCAAAGAGACTACGACAGGCTCTAAAGTTTCCTTCCATCAATTGACTCCCTCAATAATGCTAGTTGGTATAAATATTTGAACAAGTCTAACAAATTCTATCGTACTAGATGCCACTTGCAATCATTAACCAGCGGTTGCCATTTTTAGCCGATAGGCTTATATGTGGGACATTTTTGTCCCGGAAAACTGTCTCATGCCGAAAAGTTGTCAGCCTCCGGTCCGTATTCGTTTTCCATCAACAAAAAAATTCTTGCCCCGAAATTTTCTAAACGCCGGTCTGTATTTGCTCTTCCCGTCAAAAAAATTCGCACTGGGAAATTTTCTAAACTTGTGGGAAAATCGTCTCGTGTCGTTTAAATGTCCCGGACAATCTGCGAAAACGGGTTAAAGCAAATAACTCAGGCAAGATTTGAGGTGAACCGAAGAGGAGTGCGAACAGAAAACAAAAGAATCGCCTTCCGAGGAATCGAGCCAAGGCCGTCGAGGAAATCTTCTTTTTAAAAAAGAGGTATTTGCATCAGTTTTTTGTTTTTCTAGCACAAAAACTAAAATCTGCAATTTCATTACGCACATAAAAACTGAAACCCTATTACACTCGCCTGCGTCCCACTCCCACATCTGTGCACATATTATCTGGGTAGATTTCTATCCACTCAATCTCCAAATTTATGGCCTCTGGTACCTTATATCCTACTTCCTGCTCTATGCTGTCCAACGCTGATTTTGCGTAATCATCTGGTTCTGCAACTGACCATAGAACATTATGAATCTCACAGAAACATAAATAAATTCTGCAAAGCTCTGACCATAGAACACTATGAATCTCACAGAGACAAATAAATTCAATCTTTGTTTTGAAATGCGTTTAATTTCAAATAGATCCATATTTGGAGTTCCCAGCAACATATGCTAATAATGAAAATGAGTGTTCATTGAAATTTAAGTAGAAAAAAATTAGATGAAGATAAGTAAAGATTATGTAGAATTTTTTTTTAAGGAATTAAAAATATTATAATAATATTTTGACATAGGAAATTATGTTTGATTGTAATTTTTTTTAAAATCTTTATTTATTTTAATGATATGTTACATTTAATCATTTACATCATTTACATTGTTAAGTTAAATAAATATTTTCTTTTAAATTTTGTAATTGATGTTTTTACACTTCTTGTTTCTTTCACATTTTCTTTAAAATACTATTATGTGAAAAATCTATTGCAGCTACTGATTATTAATTTCCTATCTTATGTAGGTTATTTGGCTGCCGAAAAATTAATTAATTTACAGCAAATATTAAATAATAACACAACTTCACGGAAAATCACGGAGACAGAAAAATAAATGAACACAATATTTTGAACAAATTGTCTCTGGAAAAACCCCGAAGGGAAAACCAGTCAGCAGATAAGAATTTTATTCAACTGTAGAAAATCAAGAGATACAAAATTGCTTGCCTCTTACAGACAGAGCTCTGGAAATTTCTTTCCTGTAAATTCCCTTCCCTCAATTGTTCCTGCTGAAATTGCTCCGGCAATATTTTCCTTCTCCGGCAATTCCACTGCTCTCCAACGCTATCACTGCGCTCTTTGCCCTCACTGCAAATCAATTTGCTATTGCTGCAAATTTATTTATTTGCTATCGCTGCAAATACTTCTCGGATCTGTCTTCTCCAAATGCCCATTGATCCTCTTTTATAATCATCTCATTGAAAACCAATGGCCATGATTTAATCTCAATCAACGGCTAGGATTAATTAGACTCTAAACCCTAATATTTAGAAGTCTCTCGAGAAATCAATTTTCTAGGTATGGAGAAAAAATATTCTGGTTGTGTTTCCAGCCTTGTAATCACCACCTGAGACTAGAACACCTATCCAAGCTACATTAAAATTAACACTCCCTCTTAGTGAGGAAGGTGTTCTGCATAACACCCAACTTATCTCTGAAGAAGATGAATTTCACCTTCCCCAATGCCTTTGTCAAAATGTTTGCTACCTATTGATCTGTAAGTATATACTGTAGCTAGATAATCCTCCGCTATACACAATCCTTGATGAAATGATACCTGATGTCTATATGCTTAGACTTATCATGAAATACTAGATTCTCTGATAATCTGATGCAACTCTGATTATCACAGTGTATCACCGTAGTCTCAACACTCTGACCAAACAAGGCTACCAGCAACTTTTGAAGCCATATAGCCTCACACGTTACCATGCTAGCTGCTATGTATTCTGCTTCTGCAGAACTCAGAGCCACAGACTTTTGCCTCCTGTTGTACCAAGAGACAACTCCTGATCCCAAACTAAAGCAGCACCCTGAAGTACTTTTCCTGTCCACTGCACTACCTGCCCAATCTACATTAGTATAGCCTATCGACATGATACCATCACCTCGAGCATATCTAATCCCATACTCGATTATACCATGCAAATACCGCAATACATGCTTTGCCGCTATCTAATGCACTCTCTTCGGCTCAACCATGAACTGACTAAGAGAGTTTATTGCAAAGGATATATCTAGCCTAGTGTTGACCAAATACATGAGAGATCCAATCAACATCCTGTATAAGGTGGGGTCTACATCCTTTTCCTTGGATGAGTCTACCTTCTTCTAATTCGTGATCATAGGTGTAGACATGGCTCTGCAATCATGCATCTCAAACCTCTTCAAGATTTTAATGTAGTATTTTCCTTGTCCAAGGAAAATCTCTCCATCTGTCTACCACACTTCCATGCCTAGTGTTAGTTTTTCTTCTGAATCAGCATTAGGGTTTGCCACTTCTAATGCACAAGCAGATTCAGCCAACTGAATACAGGATGTTGCGTGAGCTCCTCCCTTTCACTTCTGGTTTTGCCGCACCAAGGATGGTGTCCATATTTGATAAAAGTATAACCTTGACTAGCTCAATGACAGAAGGATTTAACTTGACAGCAACAGGCAGAATACTCTCATGTATGGACCAAGATTTGTGTAACAAATCACAAGGTTGGCAACATTCTTAGACATGATGTCTAGTTGGGTATGAAAGCATGCAGGGATCCTAATCCTACTCCTACAACTAACAGGTGGAAGGATGAAATGGTTTGATTTGATTTTTGGATACAAAGCTGGACATGGTATATAACCTCAACACAGAGCTAGATTGGTGCCTATCCAGGGCTTGGAGTCGGTAGACATACACCTGTGAATGATCAGCATGAACAACTAAAACTAGATTTCAGGGGGATATACATGATATCTGCCTTACAGATATCCCCCAATACAGAGTGTTAAGCTGTCTATACTTATGGCATCCCTATTACAGTATACCCTTCCCAATATTCAATCTAAAAATAGTTTAATCTACCCCTTGAGTAGAAGTTAAAAGATTAAACATTCAACACAGGAATTCTATGTTCTAGAATCTCAGACATTCCTTGAATGCCTGGACTCAGAAGAAAGATACATGTAAAACTGGAGACAGAATCAGCATAACACATGCAAACATAGCATTATTCATATAAAATTAACCATGAAATCAGTGGATTCATGCACAAACGTACAACAAGAGATACATAAACTCACAAGTTTTGCTGCACAGAGCAACCAAAACTAGTTGTATCTTATTACAGAGCCAAAATGTCTAGTTTTCAACAACGTCAAAAATGGTAACACAATCTGCCTATATTGGCCAGAAAGTGTACCCGCAACAATTAATTACAGGGTCAAAAATTAAAAATCTGCCAGATACAGACTCCACAAAGGAATGGCACTCAGAAGTTATTGCAGGAGCAGACAAGAGAAGCCTCGAGCCCTGCGCTGCCATCTGGAAGTCTTCATCCATAAATCGGGCCACCTGATCATGTGTACCATTTCTCTTACCCCTGCTACAGTCACCGTTGATGGCTCAACCACCTGTGGCCACGTGAAAACTATCGCACTGTTCAAAATGGAGCTTCTCACCAAGAAGTGCTTCCTCGTAGGTTCAAAATAATGTAGGGAGATTAATCCCACATGCATAGTGAGAAGACCACTTCAACATTTTATAAACATGGCCACAAACATAACAAATGTCGAGTGCTTTTGCCGTGCTCGATGCATAAGCCTTCTCCAAAAGCCCATCACCAAAACTTAAGCCATCGGCACACCCCAGAATTCTCCTTCTGATCTCAACAGTCTCGTCGACCGCTACCTTCGCTTCCCCATCGACCAGAGATGCATCATCGGGCCAACCATCCAAACCTTCGCCGATCTCATCAGTTACACCGATGAAGCCACCGCAATCCCTTGTCAGCCAGACCAATACCATCGGCCAAGCAAAAGATCCCTCTGTCGATAGACCACACTCTCACCGATGCACCAACGAATTATAATCTGCTCCATTGGCGAGACCTCCCACTGTTGGCCCACCACAATCCATCCTCGCTGACAACACAAGTCACGCCGAAGACCATACACAACACTTCCCTTCATCAGCTAGAGACTACCCCATCGGCAGACCCTCCAACTGCTAGTTCGATATGCAATCTTACTCTGATGGCATTCCCCATCGGGCAAACTCCTTACATCGGCAGCCCAAAAATTTGCTTCGCCGATAGCCAAACACACGCTGATGGACATCCATCGGCCAAACCAAAATAATTGGAGCACTCAAGAAATCTTTCGCCGATGAAGCCAATCACTCCGATAAGACCAAAAACATAAAGCTTTGAACCATTGAACCCCGAACCAAAAGGGTTCAACACGAGGGTTCAATGCGATGGTTCAAACATCAAAAATAATACTCCATAGGCAAAAAAGTTTCGAACCATTGAACCTTGAACCAAAACAAAAAGGTTCAAGCGGGAGGTTCAACGATACAATATTTGCGCAAGGCAAATGCATAATGCGACCCATTAGAAGAAAAATGAACCTTGAACCGCTGAGCCATTGAACTTAGAGAAAAAGGGTTCAAGTTCAAACCAAAATGTCAAAGACACAAAAATGAACGCATGCCGATGGAGAAAAGACGAAGACCCCTCCTCAAGAAATGAGATGCAGATGCTGAAAAACACTGAAGAGGTGCCAAAACTTAGAACCTTTTGGATATTTTGGGATGGTGCCTGCATGAAAATTGCCAAATTAACTGACAGTGAATTTAGGCACCAACAGTGGCTCTAATTGGGGACGTGTAGGTGTAAGACTGTAGTGAGAACCCCAGATCTCTGGGATGCAGACCAGTGCCTTATCCATTGGGCATAGAGTCATGAAGTTACCATGATCTACATCACCAATCAAACTTGATGGCCTAAGGCCACCAAGAAAAGGAAAACCAATATTTCTCCTTGTCAAACACCTAATTTTCTTTTGATTTCTTCAAATGAAGCCTAAAAGCATTTAACTGTCTGCAGCAAGTCCCTTGGCAATTATTTGTGCTGCTGCTCATTTCTTTTTCTTCAACAAATCTATAGCTAGCTTCGTCAGCATATATAATTATTAGTTGTAGAATGTCATCATCATATGAGTCACTGATGTTGCTTGAAAAAATAATAGACTCACATGAAACAAATGAATCCACATTAGAATTTTGCCCTTCCTCAAAAAATAAGAGCTCCTCTGTATCAAACATGCAATATTCAGGCACAAGCAACATCTCATAATCAAATTTATCTTGATGAACATACAGATATCCATCATCGTCATGCACGACAGTTTTGTCATTAATGTCCACCTAAAATGTCTCAAGAGAAGGTAGAAATAACTCAGAATGTAGCCCTACACTGAAAGCTTCATAGTCACCCCTGCAATCAACACTATCCCCAACTGTATGAGCACACACATCTACAATTTTCCCATCCACCTCTGAATAGGGACCTTGTTTTTTATCTTCACTAGTGCCCTGATAATCAAAAGCAAAGTTTTCAACCTCTGCACTATGAAGGTGGCCAAAATCTTCAATGAAACATTCATAATCAGCATCCAAATATATTTCATTATCTGAAAGGCTCACATATGCATCTGAATGCTGGAAATCACTAGCATATTCACTGCCATCCCTTGAATCAATGTTTTCTATATTCAGAGTGAAGCTTTACATATCCACTTCATATAAATAATCAGGCATAACTGGGATATGCACACTGCTGCAAGACACAACTTCATGTATGTCTCTCATTTGATCAATTGGAGGGCACCTTGTGTTTGTAGGCTTGTCTTCTAAAGGATAATAACAATCTTTGTTTTCATTATTACAAGATGTGCTTACATTTTCTACAACATTTTCTTCATGCATCACATCATGGCTGCACACATTATTCTGAAATATATTTCCCTCTATACAATCATTTCTCAATGCACATACTGGGAGAGCTGAAATATATTCACTTTGATAACTGCTTTGACAACTTGCAGCCATGAAACCTACTGGCATTCCATATTTCTCATTGTTTTCTATGTCCATAGCAAATTGGAAAGCCTGGTGAAGTGTGACTGGTTCTTTATCTCTTAACAGATAACTCATTTCTTCATCAAATGTAGCCAAATAAATTGTCAAGCACAATGCATTATTAGGTCTCATATATTCAGGGATCTGCCTGAGCAATTTAATAAACCTAAGATTAAATGCTGGAACCAGCTCCTCATCTTCCCTTTAGATATTCATAAAATGTATGATTAATGAGGCCACATCAAACCTTTCACCAAACTGCCCTAGGAATGCAACTTCTAAATCTATCCATGAAGAAACTGAACAAACAGGCAGGTCTGAAAACCATATCCTCGCATAATCTTCCAATGACTGAACAAAGAGTCTCATTACTACATCTTCATCCTCTACCTCATAATCTTCTATTAAATTACAAAATCTTTGCAAATGTTTGTTTGCCGATTTAGAATCTGATCCACTATATTTTGGCAAACATCTTCTAATTTTATTGGGAATAATATTTGGGTAACCATATATACCTGTGAAATTTAGGGCTTTATATATTTCAATAAAGAATGGTCTTCTCTGAGAGCATGACTAGGCTTTCTGTTCTAAACTCAACATTTTGAATCAAAGATGAATACCTAGATATATTTTGCAGCACTGATAGGTTCTTTCAATAGAGTCGCCACCTCTCAGAGAGAGGACAGAATGTCAGGAAGGCACTTTTATTTTCTGGATTCATCATGCCAGCAGAACACCACATGGTTCCTTTTTGCTACAACAACTTCACTGAAAACTAGATTTTCTAGCCCTCAGGTTACTTGACTCTCTCTCTCCCTAGTAGAGTCGCCATTTTGTTGGTGACTCGGATGGGCACATAGATATTTCACCAAGGAGGACAAGAATAACAATTTTCAAATCACCATCCCCAGCAGAGTTGCCATTTTGTTGGTTTTTCTTCTGAATCAGCATTAGGGTTTGCCACTTCTAATGCACAGGCAGATTCAGCCAACTGAATAAAGGAGGTTGCGTGAGCTCCTCCCCTTCACTTCTGGTTCTGCCGCACCAAGGGGGGTGTCCCTATTTGATAAAAGTATAACCTTGACTAGCTCAATGACAGAAGGATTTAACTTGACAGCAACAGGCAGAATACTCTCATGTATAGACCAAGATTTGTGTAACAAATCACAAGGTTGGCAACATTCTTGGACATGATGTCTGGTTGGGTATGAGAGCATGCAGGGATCCTAATCCTACTCCTACAACTAACAGGTGGAAGGATGAAATGGTTTGATTTAATTTTTGGATGCAAAGCTAGACATGGTATATAACCTCAACACAGAGCTAGATTGGTGCCTATCTAGGGCTTGGAGTCAATAGACATACACCTGTGAATGAGCAGCATGAACAACTAAAACTGGATTTCAGGGGGATATACATGATATCTGCCTTACAAATATCTACCAATACAGAGTGTTAAGCTGTCTATACTTATGGCATCCCTATTGCATTATACCCTTCCCAATATTCAATCTGAAAACAGTTTAATCTACCCCTTGAGCAGAAGTTAAAAGATTAAACATTCAACACAGGAATTCTATGTTCTAGAATCTCAGACATTCCTTGAATGCCTGGACTCAGAAGAAAGATACATGCAAAACTGGAGACAAAATCAGCATAACACATGCAAACATAGCATTATTCATATAAAATTAACCATGAAATCAGTGGATTCATGCACAAACGTACAACAGGAGATACATAAACTCGCAAGTTTTGCTGCACAGAGCAACCAAAACCAGTTGTATCTTATTACAAAGCCAAAATGTCCAGTTTTCAACAACGTCAAAAATGGTAACACAGTCTACCTATATTGGCCAGAAAGTGTACCTGCAGCAATTAATTACATGGTCAAAATCAAAAATCCGCCAGATACAGACTCCACAAAGGAATGGCACTCAGAAGTTATTGCAGCAATAGACAAGAGAAGCCTCGAGCCCTGCGCCGCCATCTAGAAGTCTTAATCCATAAATCGGGCCACCTGATCATGTGTACCATTTCTCTTACCCCTGCTACAGTCGCCATTGATGGCTAAACCACCCGCGACCATGTGAAAACTATCGCACTGTTCAAAATGGAGCTTCCCGCCAAGAAGCGCTTCCTCGCAGGTTCAAAATAATGTAGGGAGATTAATCCCACATGCATAGTGAGAAGACCACTTCAACGTTTTATAAACATGGCCACAAACATAACAAATGTCGAGCACTTTTGCCGCACTTGACGCATAATCCTTCTCCAAAAGCCCATCGCCAAAACTTAAGCCATTGGCACACCCCAGAATTCTCCTTCCGATCTCAACGGTCTCGCCGACCGCTACCTTCACTTCCCCATCGGCCAGAGATGCATCATCGGGCCAACCATCCAAACCTTCGCCAATCTCATCAGTTACACTGATGAAGCCACCGCAATCCCCTGTCGGCCAGACCAATACCATCGGCCAAGCAAAAGATCCCTCTGCTGATAGACCACACTCTCACCGATGCACCAACAAATTATACTCTGCTCCTTCATCGGCGAGACCTCCCACTATTGGCCCACCACAATCCATCCTCGCCGACAACACACGTCACGCCGAAGACCATACACAACACTTCCCTTCATCGGCCAGAGACTACCCCATCGGCGGACCCTCCAACTGCTAGTTCGATATGCAATCTTACTCCGATGGCATTCCCCATCGGGCAAACTCCTTACATCGGCGGCCCAAAAATTTGCTTCACCAATAGCCAAACACACGCCGATGGACATCCATCGGCCAGACCAAAACAATCGGAGCACTCAAGAAATCTTTCGCCGATGAAGCCAATCACTCCGATAAGACCAAAAACATAAAGCTTTGAACCATTGAACCCTGAACCAAAAGGGTTCAACACGAGGGTTCAATGCGATGGTCCAAACATCAAAAATAATACTCCATAGGTAAAAAAGCTTCGAACCATTGAACCTTGAACCAAAACAAAAAGGTTCAAGTGGGAGGTTCAACGATGCAATATTTGCACAAGGCAAATGCATAATGCGACCCGTTAGAAGAAAAATGAACCTCAAACCGCTGAGCCATTGAACTTAGAGAAAAAGGGTTCAAGTTCAAACCAAAATGTTAAAGACAAAAAAATGAACGCATGCCGATGGAGAAAAGACGAAGACCCCTCCTCAAGAAATGAGATGCAGATGCTGAAAAACACTGAAGGGGTGCCAAAACTTAGAACCTTTTAGATATTTTGGGATGGTGCCTGCATAAAAATTGCTAAATTAACTGACAGTGAATTCAAGCACCAACACCTAGAATGTAGTGCACAAGTCCCAAATCCTTCATCTCAAACTTTGCTGCAAGGTCCTTCTTGCACTCCTCTATGAGACCCAGTGAACATGTTAAAAACAAGTCGTCCACATATAGAACAAGAATGAGCACTTCACCCCCAACCATCAAGTAGTAGAGGTTAGCATCCACCTCACTCTTCACAAAGCCTATTCCCTGCAAGTATCTATCAATGCGCTCATACCACACCCTGGGAGCCTACTTGAGTCCATACAAAGCTTTCTTCAATCTGCACATGTGGGTTTCGCTGCTGTGTGCTACAAAGCCCTCTAGTTGTTCTATGTAAAACTCTTCTAACAATTCACCATTATGAAATGCCGTCTTGACATCCATTTGATGGATTTGCCATCCCATATGCGCTGCAAGTGAGATTACAGCTCGTATAGAAGTATACCTGGCCATTGCAGCGAATGTCTCCTCATAGTCTATTCCCTCCTTTTGAGAGAACCCCTTGGCCACAAACCTTGCCTTGTATTTCTCGATGCTACCATCTGCACCGTGTTTAATCTTATAGATCCAGCATGATCCAACCACTTCCCTATCTATCGGTCTAGGGACAACCTCCCACACATCATTCTGCATTATTGAGGTATATTCCTCAACCATCGCATCTTGCCACACTTGTTGCTGTGCAGCCCCCTGATAGCTGGAAGGCTCACTATCTACCAACTGACTAACCAATGCCACATAGTCATTATACATGGCTAGTTGTTTCCGCTATCTACTACTCATCCTAGGAGCTCCCACAAACTCCAGAGTATCCCTATGTGTCTATTGAACCTCATGGTTCCTCCTGCCAACTATAGAGGATGAAATATCAAACTCCATATCTTCTTGATGCATCTCTTGGATTTGCTATATCTGTTGCTCCATACTCCGCGAACTCTTAGCACCTGAGCCTGTGCTTGTACTAGTAACTATACTCATGCTTTACTGCCCCTATTCTGGTTGAACGATCTTTGGAGCTTCTGTTGGCTGCTCATTCTGATCATCTGCTAGCAAATCTCTAGACCTCCTATATGCATTGTCCTCCATGAATTTGACATCATGCCTGACTATAATCCTCCTGGTCCTTGGAATAAATATATGATATGCCTTTGAGGTCTCGTTGTACCCCACAAAGTACCCTCTCTCTGCAGTCTGATCTAACTTGGAACGTGTAGCCCCTAGAATGTGACAAAATGCCAAACTCCCAAATATCCTGAAGTGACTGACATTTGGCTTCTTCCCTAAAAATGCCTCCTCTGGTGTCATTTTGCCCAATACCTTATGTGGAACCCTGTTCTGTATGTATACCGCTGTACTGCATGCCTTTGCCCATAAGTAATGTGGCATATCTTGGTCATACAACATAACCCTTGCTACCTTCGATATAGAACGATTCTTCCTCTCAGCAACCCCATTCTGCTGTGGGTTGTAAGAAACAGTCCACTCTCTCTTGATTCCTTCCCTGGTACAGAACTTCTGGAACTCTTTCCCTTTGTTCTCGCCTCCATTGTCTGACCGAAAAACCTTTACCTTCCTACCTCTCGAATTCTCCATAAGAGCTTTGAACTCCTGGAAGTGACTAAAGACCTCATCCTTGGTCTTCAAGAAGTATATCCAGGTCTTCCTGGATTACTGGTGCTCACTAGTGCCTTAGGAGTATCAAACTGCAACCTATAAAGTTGGCCGCTCCTAACTCTAATAGCTATGGGTGATTTCCAATCCTTATGCTTGATTAAAACATGCGCCCCTCTAAAGAGTACATTGTATCCTTTCCTGAAGGAAAGATACATAAATTAGATTCATGCCCAAGCCTGGCACATACAACACATCATGAATGGAAATAGGCTTGCCATTCTCCCTCTGAAATAGAATAGTCCCTCTCCCAACTAGATCGCACTCGGACTTGTTCCCCATCTAAATCTAGAATCTGATGTCCTCCTCCTTGTAGCTGGAGAAGTACTCTCTAACTCTTGTCATATGAAATGACGCCCCACTGTCTATATACCAAACACCCTGTGAGATTAAGCTAGTCAGGCAAGCTATGAGTGCAAACTCATCTTCCATTCTACTAGAAAGCTCATCTACGCTTGCTGAAGCTGCCGTCTACTTCTTGCCTTTCTTTTCACTTTTCTTCCTTTGTGGGCAATCGCTGACATAGTGGCCGAACTCGTGACAGCCATAGCATTTAATCTTAGACAAGCCCTTCTTCTTCTCACTTTTTGGATTTGATCTTTTGATAGACCCCTTCTTCGCTTTCCCTTTTCTTGCTAGGGCAACGTTTTCCTATTCCACCTCACTTTTCTGACTCTTACTGCTGGTTCCATTGACAAGACTTAGTCTAAGCTCCTCCTGAGTGAAGTCACTCCATAGTCGATCCCAACTTGGTAAGGTGTCTCGTCCATTAATAACTTGAACAAAGACATCCCACTGCTTAGTAAACCCATTCAGGGCTATTCGTACTAGCTCATCATCCTTTGGTTTGTCTCCAACAGCTACCAATTCATCCTTGACAAGTCTAAGTCTGGTGAGGTAACTTGTGACATCTTCTCCCTTATTCATCCGGGTATTCCTTAACAAATTGTCCCTGGAAAAACCCCGAAGGGAACACCAGTTAGCAGATAAGAATTTTATTCAACTATAGAAAATCAAGAGATACAAAATTGCTTGCCTCTTACTCACAGAGCTCTAGAAATTTCTTTCCTGTAAATTCCCTTCCCTCAATTGCTCCTGTTGAAATTGCTCCGGCAATATTTTCCTTCTCTGGCAATTCCACTGCTCTCCAACGCTATCACTGCACCTTTTGCCCTCACTGCAAATTAATTTGCTATTGCTGCAAATTTATTTATTTGCTATTGCTACAAATACTTCTCAGATCTATCTTCTCCAAATGCCCATTGATCCTCTTTTATAATCCTCTCATTGAAAACCAATGGCCATGATTTAATCTCAATCAACGGCTAGGATTAAGTAGACTCTAAACCCTAATATCTAGAAGTCTCTTGAGAAATCAATTTTCTAGGTATGGAGAAAAAATATTCTGGTTGTGTTTCCAGCCTCGTAATCACCACCCGAGACTAGAACACCTCTCCAAGCTACATTAAAATTAACATATTATACTAACTTTAAGACCACATTTTCTTTAAAATACTATTAAACTAACTTTAAGACAACAACAAGAAGGCAAAAATGAGATGGATAATTTAATTAAAAACTAAAATGTATATAATTATTATTTTTTAAATGTTATATGCTACATAGATTCTCCTTTTTTATTGTTTAGATGGTCCAATGAAAGTTGCAACTTGGGAAATAATTCAAATCATAATATATAGTCAAAAATTGAAGTGTTGTTTTTAACCAAGATATTAACCCTAAATTTTCAATATTCATTTTTTAAAAAATCTACATGAAACCATTTTTTTATATTATAATTATTTTAATATATAGTATTTCTATTTTTTCTTTGCAATAATTGTTTATGAGATTTTGGAGCTCCTTCAATGTATAGATCATTAAGCATAATAAATAATAAAAATAATAAAATATTGTTTAAATTATATATTTTTTTACTTTTTAAAAACAACAATACATAATAAATAGTGTTTACAATATACTTTTTATATAAAGAAAAATAATAAAATAGTGTTTAAATAATTAAAAAAATTATACTTTTTATATAAATAAAAATTTATTAAAAACCAAAGCCTTCTAATGTTCCTTTCAAAATAATTAAATAAATAAAAAATTCAATGGTTTATGGAATGTCTTTTTTAAAGCTAAACTATAATATTGATTGAATATAAATAATTTTAAATTATAATTAATAATATTTTATTATTTTTTAATATGAGAATTTATTAAGGGGGTTTATTTTTTGTGAAAGATATAGAAACGCATAGTTATATAGAAAAGCTCTAAGGCTATAGGTTAAACTAGGAGAACACAAAAGAGGCAATGTACAAAAAACATAAAACTAAGTACAGAATATACTACATACAACTTCAAGCATAACCAAACAACAAAGATTACACAAAGTTAATCTAATAGCCACATATAGGAGACATCATTACTTGATACAACTAGCATTCTATGACATGGAAACCCCCATGGAGGATTAGTTTGACCACCCTTAATAGAATGTCATAGTAATTGAGCAATGCTATATTTAATTTTTTATTAAATATTATTTTCAACATTTTTCACAATTTTAAAATTTTATAAAATTTATTTTCTAAATTTTTATTGAGTGTTGTTTTTTTATTTTGTAAATAAATATTCTTATTTGTTGTTACTTTTTTTAATAATTTAATTTATCAAATATATAGTTAACTATATAATTAAATGTGAAATGGACAATGTGAAAATATAGAGTGACACAAACAACACAATTTTAACATATATTTAGATTTTTATAATTGCTAGAAAAGAAGACTATGAAATGATAAAAAATCTTAGGAAAGTATTTAAACTTCTAAAAAGTGTTATGACTAGCTTCCACATTTTTCTTTACATTTTGAGGTATCTTAACTACCTTAAATGTCCACTCATAAGATATATGATTTACATTCTCAATAACATCATTAATTCTTTGCTATATTAGTAGATATGATATTAAAAGCTTCCAACTTAAAATATAAATCAAAAAATACAATGCAAAATAAATGATCTTTTATATAGGTAAGATCCCTTACCTTTTAATCTTGTCTTTTAAAATCAATTAACTTAAATTCATTGGATAACTTTAAAACCATTTAGAACACTAATACAATCATTTTTTCAATGTAAGAGTGACTATTATATAAATTCTCCATATATTTTGTAACTCAATTAGTATTAAACCTTACATAGATTTTGCAAATGACATTTCAAAGATACAAATATTTCAAGGGAACATGTATCTCATGTTACAATATATCTAATTTGCCTAAATTATAAATTATTAAAAAATGTCAACATAACTATATAACTTAAATAAATGACATCACAATTTGGCTTTAAAGTCTCCTTAGAGTTGCTATTTGGAAATATATATTGTTATTTATGTTTTTGATAATATAAGGCAGCAAAACAAGGGGCCAAACCCTTACAAAAAGTAGACAGGCCAAACAGGCAGCAAGCACAAGAAGTGCCAAAATAGAAACATCATAAAAAAAAATCCACCAAAACTAGCAAAATTAGCAAAACCAGCTGCTAACCTAAGATAGAAATCCCATCAAAACTAGCCAAACCAGTCACAAAACTAAGAAAGTAAAACAGAGTAGCAGAGTAGCAAAGAATCACCAAAATAACAGCAGAAACTAAGGAGGCACATTCTCTCCTTGTTTAACCATAGACTTAATAATGTCATCTAAATTCTTAGCAAGATCATCATTATCCGCATTGACCGGCACCCCCAGGTTTTTCAACACAGAAATATTAAAGAAAATAGAACTCTTGAGCACAATGGAGAGGTTCTGCTCCAGCTTCTCAATGCGACCCCTGAGACCTGCCAGATCAGTTCCCATACCAGCAGTAGTGTCCATATCATCCTCAGCCTCTTCCACAAACATCTCGCCCTCTTTGTCAGCATTGTTGGCAGAGTTAGCAACTTCCTCAGTGGTAGCCCCCGTATCATGAGTCCCTTGCTTATCATCAGCATCCCCAGATATGTCCTAAACCTCAATCTCCTTCTCCTCATCCTCCCTAGTGGACTCTTCCGAGCTGCTCTCAGAGTAATCAATGAGTTTTGCTTTCAGAGCAGGTTTGCTACTGATACGCCCTAACCGCCTAACACCAGAGGGGAGACCATCCTTAACAACCTTAGCAGAAGAAAGAGACTTGCTACTCTGGCCCACCGGGGTCCTACTAGTATTTTTAGGAGTCCCAACCATAGCCCTACCAGTGCTTATATCCCCAGCAATATCCTTTCTATTTTTGCCCTTCGTGCAGACAGTAGGACCTAGAGTATCATTAGGAATTTCCTCAGGGGTGGAAAAGGAAACATCTTTAGTCTTAGTAGGAGCAGGGGATGGCCCGGGTTCTTCAACACCAGGAATATCCTTAGGGTTAGAGGAGGGTTCCCCACTATTGGTCTGAATAGATTTGGAGGGTTCAAGGGCAAGATGGTGGTTATAGAGACAAAGGATAAGGCCCTGATGAAGAGGGATAGGTTTTTTTGTAGGGTTTTTAGCCAGTTTAGCCCTAACCCTAAGGACGGAATGTTCGAGGGAGGAAAGCAGATAAAATGGAAAGCTAATTTGAGCATTGCGACAAAAATAATTTAAAAGGGAGAGGTGATAGTTGTAGAACCTGGTGAAGCACCCCTCTAGGGTGAAATACTTCATGAGGAGGAAGCACACAACATCCCAAGGCTCGGGCAGCTTTGCTCTGTCAAAACCCCCTGATATGGAACTAATTCTTCACCCTCTCCAAGAAAGAGCTTCTAATTGGAAGAGTCTGCAATTTTGGTTTTCCTCTGCAATTTCAAACCCTGGGTAGACATACCAGTGGCCATAGCGATTATGCTTTCAGAAATTTCAAAGCTAATGCCGCCTACCAAAACCCACTGGTTCTGCCAAGACTTGGCGAATTGTTCAGAAAGATTTTCATTATAACCATTGAGCTACTCCAAATAGGGGTTAATCCCTCCCTCTTTGCAATAATGCCAGACCACCAAGTTGTCTTTGAACTCACAGCAAGAGACCGGTTTGGTTCTAATTCTATCTCCACCCATATCAGAATTACACAACATGTCACAGAAACCCCCACTCTCTTTAGTCAAATTTACCGGAGCATTACTGGCTTGATCGAGGCTAATATTGTTATTTATGTTAACTTCAATGGATCAAGTAATTAGTTTTTTTAGATCATAGTGGTAGGGATTTATAAGGCACCAAACCATAAAACTAACATAAAATAAGAGTATAATATGAGAAGAACTGATAAAATGTTGCCATAGAAAATCCACGTAGGGGTAGTAGTAGGAAAAGAGAAAAATGAAACAAAAAATTTGAACTAATAATAAACAAAAACTAAACAAACCATATACCACCAACATAGGCTAAGCTACAAGAGTTCAAAAAGACCCCAATGATTGACACCAACATTAGACCCAAGACCCTAGACTCCCTGCCTAACATGCAATTGTTCCAACCCTTATCTACCATGATCATCAATTTTGGTTTCATATCACCATTCCCATCTAAAAGACACAAGAATTTAATAGCATGAATAATTTTTGAGCACTCTAAAACTCTATGTAGGTGACCACCATAAAGATGAGGCAAATTATATGCATTGGCAACTTCAAGAGTGCCTTTATTATGAGAAACCAATAGGAATTTGACAACCAAACATAAATTTTGACAAACATTGTAAAGGTCTCAACTCCATTATTCATTGCACACAACTCTTCCTTAATCACTTTAAGTTCAACCAAAAAAGACACCTATCAAACTATTGCAAGGAGAGTGAGGATTCAGGAAATGCCATAGCTAAAACCACAACACATGCACTAACCTTGCCACATTTAAAATCAAAATTAATATGATCTATGGGACTTAGGAACTATCATTACCAAATCACCCCACTTGGGAAGCCAACCAAAAAGGTGTACTACAAGGTACCTATAATACTAATCATGATGACACCTCTTTAATTTTAATATCATCTAATCTTTCTCACTCTACCACCCTTTAGTTGACTAAAGAGGAAAAATGTGTTAGTCTATTCCTTTGTTCACAAGCAAATACACCACTTCATTCCACTCACAAAAATAATGGGAGAAGGAAACAAACTCATTTTGTTACAAATGAGAATAACTTCTTCCAATAAACCACATAGTTTCCAATTAGGACAGTACACTTTACATCAATCAAAAATATTGTTGGTTTTTTTTGGGTGTGTTTTAGGTTTCAGTTGGAATCTATCTATGTCAGAAACACTCTCCTATGGTTAATATTGCATTTTTGGAGTTACCGCCAAATCACCGCGTTAAGGCTTTGTACGGTAGTTTTACATAAACAATTGTTTTTGGAGTTCTATAAGAGATGGTCAAAACTATTTTAGGGGAAGATTTTTGAAAGCATTTTGCCTAATTTTCAAAAGGAATTGGTGCAAAATTCCTCACCATTTGAGAGAATTTAATGCCAGTAATTTGTGTTGATGGGTTTGTAGAAAGTTTAAAAATTCACAATCCTTGTAAGTAAGAGCGAAATAATTTTGTAAAGGACCTTGGGACATCAATCTGAGCCTTCTAGCAAATTTTTATTCAATTCTGAGAAGTTTTTATTTCTTTCCTATCGCACCCAATTCCACACCTTATTCTTTGGTCAGGTGAATATTATTTTCAACTATGAACACACATTCTACAGAAGAATTTCTTCTTTAATTGACTATAAAGGCATGCTTTTCTTATTATTTTTTTAAGAGTAGTGACAACTGGGAACCAACTAGCACTACTTCCCTTTGTACTTAGATTTATTTTTTCCTTAAGCTTTCTCACTATTAAACTAGTCTCTTCAAAGTTGAAGTAGCTTTATAGTATTAAATCTCTAAATATTAGAATAAAGATGAGTCAATATTGTTTTCATACATGTTTTTCCTACATGCTAAAATTACTTAGAGGCTATCAGTTACATTTTAATACACTCTCAAAACAATGGAGGCAAATAGACAAATACACTAGAAAACAAGCATGGTCAACCATATAATACAATGTGGTCTCCACCTTCCTAACACTTTTGAAAATGACACTACTTAGAGAAGAATAATGATTTCACTATACAATTAAAGTTTCAATAGTGCTTTCCACTTTTTGACAAACATGGGGCTAAAATATTCTCCAAAACATATGAATCCAAATGAAATGTACAAATTCCATTCTCTTAAAGATATACATACAAAATCTATTCAACAATCTGCTTGGTGCGTCCAATTTTGTGTCAAGGTTTGTCATAGTAGTAGGATGTAGTCACTCAAAATATTACATAGCTATTTATTACACAATAGAATGTAATTAAAAAACCATATTTCTAAATTGCAAAACATAGCATGACAACTAATGCCAAAGATAATTTCAAGAAGGATGCAGCAAAAAAATGACTATATAAATATACGCAAGAGGAGCCACTATATTCTGAGAATTGATACTCCCTTGCAATGCCTATAAATCACAATTACACTACCTTCCTCAAACAATACAATGCCAACAAGTCATGAAACACAATCACTTCTCAAACAATATTTACTTTATAAACATATACTCTCTTACAATGCTTATATATCACAAATTACACTATCTTTCTCAAACAATGCAATGCCAGCAAGTCATGAAACACAAACACTTCTCAAAAAATATTTAATTTACATATGCTTATCAGCAAAACCCATTGCGTGTTCATCCATGCAACTGCTAGTAGTATTAAGAGGGACATAGCAAAAAGCAAGAATTTTTTTGGAATATTTTAGTTAATTTTTCTTATGATTAATTATTGTAATAAAATAAAATAAAGAGGCAAAGTTTAAAATGTTTTAGTATATCCTAGGAGGAGGAGCAAACTAGTAAGTTAGAAAGAGGGAGCTTTGTTTAGAAAGTTTCTGAGTCCATAAGGATTGAAAGTTTTGTGAAGGAAAAAACATTTAATGCATTGTACTAGTATGTATTGATAAGTCCTTTATATATTGAGGCACGTTGTAATGATTTTTCATCAAGTGATCAAGCAATACAAGTATCTTTTAAATTTTGTAGCATTCCTATGTTTTGTGTTTTGTTTTTTTTGCCTCCACACACCATCATAGTGGTATCAGAGCTTGATTGATTGTGTTTGATTTTGTGTGAAGAGTGTCAAGGTTATAGTGTTTGGAGCAAGTTGTCTTCAAAGATTATGGGTTGTGTCGACATGAGAGAATAATAGTGTCAGAAGTAGAAGAATGTTCAAAAGAGAAAGGAATCACATCCCACAGAGATAATGGGCAAAATTAATCAAAGAAAGGTTGGCCACTACATTTGGTGAATTTGTCCCTAGATTTGGTAGCCACTAAAGAAAAGACTGAAAGGAGGATAAAAAATATTTCAACTACAATGTCATATAAAGGCCATAGGAGGAAGGAAGTTGTAGATTTGGAGGCAGTATTTTAATGAGACAAAAAATATTTGATTGGATTATAATCCAAAAGCTATAGGAAAAGGAGATTGTAGTTTTTCCAGCTGCGAAGAAAATACAAAAAGTCACCAAGTTTTTAGTCGCAAGAAATAAAGTGGATAAAGCCACTAGTAAAATGGGGAAATTTGCCCAAGTTTCAATTTGAAAGATGATGCCAAAGGAAGAGTCTAGGTGGTTGTAGAAGACAAAAGGAATGTAGAAAATTTAAAATAAGGCACATAAAAATTGGTGAAATCATTGAAAAGAAATAGGTACAACAATATTTAAACAACACTAATTTGGAAGAAAATAAATGGAGTTTGTAATTGTTTAGATTTCAAGAGATCGTGGCTTAACTTGTCTAAAGATAATTGTAGCAAATAGAGCCATCAATAACAAGCAGTTGAAAGTCATTGCCAAGTCTAAAGTGAAGTCACAATTTTGACAAGGATAAGGTCGTTGAAAGGCAGAAGACACCAAGGAAATAGAATGATCATGTAAGTGTTTGTAGGAAATCATTGTTAGAAATAAAGCTTGCAAAAGTGAGATCACAATAGCCACAATAATTGTAGGTGGTCAAAGATAGAGTGAAGAGTTCTAGATCACAACAATTGTAGATAGAGCTGCTAGCCTATTGTGGAGCACCAGAAAGGGAAATCCTTGGCCACAGTTGAAACTACCAAAGTAAAATGGTTGAGTTCCAAAGGAAAATACACCAAAATTAAGCTAGAACATTTCAAATTGCAGGTTGGAGGATTGAAGTTGTACCAAACAAAAAAATATATATTGAAGGAGAATATACAAAATGTTGCAATCCACCAAGTGAAAGGGAGGTTTAAGCCACTACCAATAAATAGAAAGGATCACTAAAGATAGATAAAAAGAGTCACATAAATATTAAGAGAGTTTTATTTTGTTTGAACACATATAGTCACTACTATCAAATAGGAGTGAAAGGAAGCTATTGCAAAAGGCTACAGTTGAAAAGGTTAGTGGAAAGTGATTACTACCACACATTTAATGCAAAAATATTGAACATGATGCAATCTGATTGGAGCCACACAAACAAAGTTACCCCATTTTATTAAAGCTACCAATAGAAAGGAAGCACAAAAGGGAGTTATAAAATCACTAAGGAACAAGGAGATATTGCCTATCTAAAGAATTTGTCGCCCCAAATCTAATATTTCTAAGATAATTCTTCAAGATAGAGCAAGGAGAGTGTAGCCAAGGGTTTGATTAGCAGCCAAATCCCCTGAAGGCAATACCAAAGCTATAGTTTTAAAGAAAAAAAATTCATGAAGTTTTAAAGTCGCCAAGATTGAAGGCAGATTGCAGAAGAGAGATTATAGTTGCCATATAAAGGAATAGGAAGGTGAAGAGAGATTATAGTTGACATATAAAGGAATAGGAAGGTGCCACCAATATGAGTCATCATAATCATTTTTTAGAATTGAATTGTTGAAGTAGCACATGTAAGGAAATTAGTTGTTTCAATGGGAAAGATTGGTCCACTCTAGAGTACCACCCAATCACGGACACATTAATATGTTAAACTTGACCATGGTATACTTTGTTAAGGAAAAGTATCAATGTTAAGTTAACACATTCATTAAGGCAAACAACTAAGTGTCAGGAAACGAGTTATTCTTAATGTGCAACTAGTTTGGTCAAACACAAGTTTTTATCTTTTTAAAACAAGGGGGCTATTTACCACTACACATTTTTTTATCTTTTTAAAACAAGGGCTATTTATCACTTTTAAGTGCAACTAAGATGACAGGAGGATTGGTACTATCTTCTTGGGAATAGGTGGTTCTAGGCATGGCCTAAATTTAATGGTCACCTCCTATCATCTTAGTTGCACTTGAAAGTGATAAATAGCTCTTGTTTTAAAAAGATAAAAGAATGTGTAGTAGTAAATAGCCCGCTTGTTTTAAAAAGATAAAAACTTGTGTTTGAATGGATAACCATCACAAAGATAGGTAGGGTCAACCATCAAATCTAGGCTGTAGACTTCAAGTTCAAGTCTCATTTTACCTCTCTCCAAAATTGCCATTAATCATTTGAACATAGAAGTGGGTGCGTGTTAAGTAGAGCCTAGTAAATGTCATTAGTGTTAAGCTCCCATTTCGGCAGAGTGAGGGAGGATGCTTTTAGTTTCTAGTTCTAGGCCATCTTGACAAACACTTTAACCATGTGATTTAGAGGGAAACTAATTCTGATTTTGTGTTTGTAAAAGGGAGTTCAAATCAAGAAGATAATGACCAAGGTGACTAATCCTGATGTGATCACTCCATAGCTCACAATCCAGCTAGCATTGTCTTCTATATAAATCAGAAATGGAAACACATACATTTGAGAAGGTTTTTTGATCAATAATGAAAAATGGTAAGGTTGATGTACTCAAGATGAGGAAGTTTATGACGAGCAAGCTTTTCTTGCAAAGATCCAACTTGGATGTCTTTTGGGTTTTTAATTGTTTTCCTTTCATTTTGGAAAATTTTCATGGGTATTTCTCTCATATCCAGTTTGTGTAACATTGTGTTCCTTATTTTTTTCATTTTCAATGGTAATTATAAAGATGTTTTTCACTTTGGCAAGCCAACTGTTTCTAAGCTAGTGGACTTTTGCAGCCTTGATGATTCATGTCATTATTTGGAATAAAGGTTCTTGTTAGTGGACTGAATTTTTAAAATTGAATCCTTGTAATATGTTTTAAGTTGTTTTCTGATCAAGCACATTTGCATTTTTGACATGTAATGATTCAAAGGGAGGCATTTTTGCATGAATTAAACTACAATCAAAATTTGGATTTAATTGAAAGAATGCATGTCCTTAGTCCTAAATTGAAAAGCATACGGACTTTTGTAAGAAAGGTATTCTTGACTCTGTAATAAATCCACTCAGTAAACATCAAAGTGATAATAGAAAATGTATTAAACAAGCTAATGTATCATCAAAATCAACTGTTAACTTATTCTTTTCAATCACTAAGACCATTGTTACTTTTGATCTTGTTGAATCATTTTGAAATGTGAGTTATATACTTCATATGTACTAAAAGAAACATAATAATAGGTATTAAATAGGCATTCAACACATAATCTAGAGAAAACACACATTTTTTTTTACTTGAACAATTTTTTAAATTTCATGCTGTCTTCCTAACAATATTTTTGAATAATTTGCTTTTTTTAAACCAACAATATTTGAACTAGATTATCTTCAACGAAGCCCTTATCTTCAAGGCCTAACACTTGAGAGCATGAATTGATGTTAGGGACATTGATTGTCGAGGGCTCCTAATGACATCAATCTTACAAGTCTAGCATTTCACAAATCTAATTGTCTTGCCAAGCTTCAACTACCAATAATATGCCCCCATGCAAGATAGTCCACATCTCTCCATTGGAGGAAGGAGGAGGATCAACTCCATGGAATATAATCTTAAATTGCTAGATAGTTCAATCAACTATGCACTCACCTGGGTAGCACTGCACATTGTGTAAAATGGCTTCAATTACCATAGAAAAATTTGTGTATTTCTTTGTGAGTTTTAAATTAACTAAGAATTACACTCATTGCAAATGCATATTGGTCTGGTGTTTCATATGTTCCTTATGGACTTGTAAGATTTTGTCAACCTTGATTAAGTCATTTTCTCATGTTCAACATTTTCAAACTTGGAGGCCTGGGGAGACTATTGGATGGACCCCAAAGCATCTTAAAGGTCAAATTTTATATTAAGTCCACATTCAAGATATTAAAGCCACGAATTGTAGACCATAGTGGACCTAGACTCATTTGATCAATTAGATTGTATCTACTTCCTCTCTTCCAAGGCACTTACAAATTGCCTAGATCAGGACCCATAAAACTCAAGGACAAAACTTGTCATGTGTCTACTTTGATTCCCTTGGGCTACAATACATATCACCACCAAGCAACATGCCAAACTGGATCCACCTAAAAACGTAGGACCCATGGACTTCAAATTGATATTTAATACTTCAAACATATGCCCAATTTACAACATATTGACAATTTACTCTAGTATATACATGGCCCACATCTTGTTCTAATTGTTCCAGTTACTCATGGTGCTTGCGATTAGGTCCCACTCAATATGTCATGGGCCTTGAAAATCCATTAATCCTAAGGTATTACACTTGACGAAGAGTTGACAGACATTGGAGAGATTGATTGTCAAGGTTTGGTGTGACACATACCCTTTAAATCCATAAATCTCAAGGCCTACCACTTGAAAGAGCATCAATTGATATTGGAGACATTGATCCTTGGGGACTTCCATTCATTGCAATCTTGTAGGTCCAATTTTTGGTAGGTCTAAGTATCTTGTCGAGCTCTAGCTACCAATGATACACCCCCTATACAAGATAGTGTACATGTCCCCCTTTGGAGGTGGTGGGAGGATCATTTGCACATAACATTATCTCAAATTAATAGATAATTTAATCAACTGTGTACTCCACCCCTATCACTATGCACTATGTAAAATGACTTCTATTATCATAGAAAAAATGTTTGGTGTATTTCTTTGTGATTTTTAAACTAACACTTACACTCATTGTAGATACCTATTGGTTTAGTGTAGAGTATTTTCCCTATAAATTTATAAGATCTAGTCGACCTTGTTTAAGTCACTTTCTTGCATGCAACATTTTCAAGCTTAGAGGATGGAGATTTTTGGACAAACCTCAAAACATCTAAGGTCAAAGTTTATATTAATTCTACATCTGAGATCTTAAAGTGATGAATTTGTAGACCATAGTGTGCTCATACTCATTCCATCAATCAGATTGCATCTACTCTTAATTCAATTGAGCTAGAATTAATGTCACTACCAAGCCGCATGTCAAACTCAGATCCACTTGAAAATGTGACCCCCATATACCTCTAATTGATATTTTGAACTTCAAACTTCTACTTGGTTTTATCGTATATTGATGAAGTACTTTGGGATCTACATGATCCACACCTAATGTTCATTGTTCTGGTTACTCATGGTGATTAAGGTCTTGTACTTGATAGAGCATTTATAGACATTAGAGACATTGATAATGAGGATTTGGTGTTCATCCCAATCTATTTGGGCTTGCACTTGGTAGATCTATGCACCTCCCTAGGCTTCAACTACCAAAAGTAAGCATGGATGTAGGATATTGGATATCTCTTAGAACGAGGGAGTATTATCACCTTAGGGAATTAACAATCTCATTTTGCTAGGCATTTCAACTAGTAATGTATTCCAACACATTGTTTTATGACTTCTGTATAGTGTCATGATAAAAAAAGAAATAAACAATTTGCATTGCTTAGAGGTTTTGTGGTTCCATATGCCACTACGCTATATGTAAAAAACTATTGGCGTACCCATTGCACAACAAGTGCGATTGCTAGTATATATTTTAACGTAATCAATCATGACAATCATGCAATAAGAGATGGAAATCAAGATGAGAATATTACAGACTACATACTCTTACAAAGCAATCATGGAAATGCATTCTTATAAGAGCAGCTCCTACACCGGGATTTGCTTTAACAACTTTGGCAACAGTTTCGCTGATAATCTGCTCGGCCTTGGGGCATATTTTGCGATAATAACCCACCTTCAACCCATCTCTATTAGCTATAGTAGATAAAAATAATATGACCAACGGGATGACCAGCAGACTTGCTTCCATTTCAGTTCAAAGTAGCTCAACCGTAGTTGGAATTCTGTTAGATGAGAGGATAAAGTTAACAGAAACGCTTTCGGCTATGCAGTAGAGGAGGAGAGAGGGATGTGGTATTTAACACCATCACCTGCGTATTGATTTGATCAAGTCAACACGGACTACAGAATTGGACTAAGCCCTGTTATGTCTGTCCTTTTCTTTTGAAGCTTTCCAATTTATGATAGCATTTAACGCTAGGTTCGCCTACATCACGAACAGTCGAAGCAACACACTGCAGCTTAGACTGGGCACCTTGGATTTATCTACAATATCAACGCATTCTATTTCCAGTTGATCGCGTCTAGAAGAAGGATCAAACTAGTAAATTTAGAAAGAGGGAGTCTTGTCTAGAAAGTTTCTAAGGAGTCAAGATAAGGATTGGAGGTTTCAAGGAAAAAACATTTAATGCATTGTACTAGTATGTATTGACAAATCCTTGATGTATTGAGGCATGTTGTAATGATTTTTCATCGAGTGATCAAGCAATACAATTGGAGGGTCTAAATTTGATGATCGTATAGCCATATTTAGATATTTTTATCGTAAAATATAATTAAAATTTTAAAAAAAATTATATCACATGAAAAGAGAGATTTTAGGTAGATTGTCAAAAATTTTATAGAATTAGTTTATATATATTTGATTTATACATAATGTTACTTATGCTAAGATATATTATAGTATTTCAAGGGCACCTTTGAATAAATAATTGTCATTAAAAAAATGTTTGACAGGGAAGGTCGACCATCAAATTTAAGCCTTGAATACAAGTTTCTTTTGAAGGTTGTAACATTCTTGTGTTTCATGTGTTGTGTGTTTGCAGCCATCCACCATCATAGTGGTATCAGAACCAAATTGATCGTGCTTGATCTTGTAAAGAGCCAAAGTTATAGTATTTGGAATAGGTTGTCTTCAAAGATTATGAGTTGTTTCACCATGAGAAAATAGAGGTGCCTAGAGCAGAAGAAAGTTTGAAAGAAAAAGTAATTGCAGCCTGCAAAGATAAAGAGAAAAATGAATAAGAGGAAGGCCAACTCCTACATTTGGTGAAGCCCTCCTTAGACTTGGTAGCCACCAAAGAAAAGACTGAAAGATGCACAAAAGGCCATAGAAGGAAGGAAGCTACCATAGATTTGGAGGCTGTATTTTAAAGAGACCAAAGATATTTAATTGGACCATAGTCCAAAAGTTGCAGAGAAGGAAGATTGTGGTTTTTCCAACTGCTACGAAAATGCAAAAAGATGCCAAGTTTTCAATCGTAGGAAATAAAGTGGATAAAGTTGATAGTAAAATTGGAAAAATTTGTGAATATTTTGAAACTCAACTTTGTTCTTTAAACAAGAAAATCATAATAGCAGAAACAACAATTACTCATCCATAAATCACAACTTACAGCCATGAAGAAAAAAAACTCCATACACAGCAACATAAGCACAAAAAAACTCTATATATTAATCTCCACCTTACATCTCTGCTCAAATTGAGCAACCAATACAATTTTCTCTCAATTTTGCTGACTTATTACAAAAGCACAGGGCAGTCCTTTTTAAAGACTTTTCATCCCCCAAAAGAAAACAACAAATAATAAACTTCGAGTCCAAAAATAAGCATGCATATGGAATGCATTTACACCCGCAGAGAGGTTACAAAACTGTTACATGCAATAACCTATATTTAGATCTTGCTTTAAAAATTGTCATATTAATTTGCATTATGGTGGGGAGAAATTAATATTCAAACACTCCCCTTTAATTTTGACCACAAATGCTTCAACATCTTCAATTCTCAAAATCTGTCTTCATAAACAAGTCTTCAAAAAACTCTCACACTCATGCATGCATGCAAGAAAGCACCACTTATCAACATACTCCCCCTTGATGCGAAGCCAACTAGCTGATCATGGAGCTTCACTGTCTAGTCTTGTAGACCTACTTAGTACTTATTCATTTCTTTCCACATGGAAGCTTTGTAAACTCCCAAAAAACATTCCTATCAATGGATTCCATTTCTTCTTTCATTTGTTGCAACCAAATCCTATCAAAAACATGCATCTTCAAAAGACAATGACTTGCTTTGAGACATAACAAACAATCATTAGTCACCCAACTCAAATGTTCAATCTTTGCATGATTATTCTTTTGTTCAACATGTGAATACTTATGCTAGTACAACTTCCTAAACATACTCGTGACCTTTTTCCAATTTGATCTATCTATCCATCCACAGCTCATCTACATACAATCTGTCATAGATTCCTTATTCCACTCTTTATTCCAACACACCTTTTCACAATGATTCCTTAGTCCACAAATGCTACAAGGATGAAGATATCAACAAACTTCCTTCTTATGTCCTTGCCTCTTACAATGAGAACACTGCAAATCCTTCTTTTCTTGAACTAATTTGTTTGTCCCTCTATCTATAACATCATCTATTTTTCCTTTACCTCCAACATATCCAAGGCCTTTATTCTTTGACCTCATACTTGGTTCAATGGGCTCTCTAATTCCTTGCCCATGCTTTCCCAAACCTTTTCCTTCATAACCCATTTTTTCCATTATTTTGAAACTGGCATTCTTTAGACTTCCTATGTCATTATCATCACAAATTGCAATATTTATAGATTCATAAAAATTAACATCTTCATTCTTTCATTCTTTATCAGAAGAAGCTTCAGTTATATCACACAAGTCATTTGTATCACATGAAACATCACAAAGTACATGTTTCAACCTTAAACATTCATTTTCCTTTAGACATGATGCAAGTGTTTGATCTAGTTGACTATTTTCTTCTTTCAACCTTGATATTTCATCTTATTCTAAACTGTTTTCCTCTTCCAATTTCTTCGTCTTCTCTTACAAATCTTCATTCTTCTTTTTAATCTTGTCAAACAACTTCAACTCTTCTTCTAGCTCTTCATTTCTATCTTGAACTTTCTCCAATTCTTTTTCTAGATTATGATTTTCACATTTCATATTTTTCCTTTCCTAACTCCTTTATCCTTTCCAAATATTCTCTATTGATCTTTTCAACATTCACCAATTCTTCTTATCTTTTATCAATTCTTCTTTCAAAAATTCCTTTTCACCCCATAAACCTTCATTTTCTTTCTTAACTCATTTACCAATCCTTCCCATTGATTTTAACTACACAGAAGAACCACTTAAATTATACCTTCAAAAATATTTCAAAGACTAATTTTTGATAAACCTTACCTCAACTAATATCTTCCAATGGGTTCACACTTGCCAAACATTGCATGAAGTTCAATACTTTCTATAGATGTTGCAAAAACTTTTACCATAACATCCCAATGAATCCATTGAAGATCACACTACCACAACAACAACATGCTCCTCAAGAAATCAATTACTAGAGAGATTTCAATGCCAAAATCAATAACCCAAAAAACAATAACCCGCTTTGATACCATGTGAAGATTCTAAAACCCAACTTTGTTCTTTAAACAAGAAAATCATAATAGTGGATAAAACAATTGCTCATTGACAAATCACAAATTACAGCCATGAAGAAAAAAAACTCCATACACAGCAGCATAAACATAGAAAACTTTGTATATTAATCTCCACCTTACATCTTTGCTCAAATTGAGCAACCAACACAGTTTTCTCTCAATTTTTCTTACTTATTATAAAAGCACAGGGCAATCCCTTTTAAAGACTTTTTATCCCCCAAAATAGAACAGCAACAAATAATAAACTTCTAGTCTAAAAATAAGCGTGGCTATGGAATGCATTTACACCTGGAGAGCAGTTACAAAACAATTACATGCAATAACCTATATTTAGATCTTGCTTTTAAAACTAACATATTAATGCATCGTGGTGGGGAGAAATTAATATTCCAACAAAATTGCCCAAATTTTAGCTTGAAAGCTAACACTAAAGGAAGAGTGCAAATCAGTGTAGAAGAAAAAATGATCGCATAAATATTAAAATAAGGCACATAAAAATTGCTGAAATCATTGTAAAGAAATAGGCATGGCCACTAAAAGAAAGGTGATTTGGAAAAAAATAAATGGAGTTTCTAATTGCTTAGACTTCAAGAGGTCACCACTTGTCTTATTATAATTGTAGCAAATAGAAGCACTGATAGGAAGAAATTGAAAGTCATCTACAAGTCTAAAGTGAAGCCACAATTTTGACAAGGATAAAGCTGTTAAAAGGTAGAAGTTGCCAAGGAAATAAAATAATTGCCTAAGTGTTTGTAGGAGATGATCACAAAACAAAGCCACCAAAATGTTGGAGGTGGTAGAGATCTGATACCAGTTTGATGGATAAAAACAAACAAATGAGGTCAAAGAAGGTTAGGAGAGAGAAAACAAAACATCGAGTTATTTTTATATTAAAACTATTTTACACCCCAAAAATTGCAATCACAAGTTGTTTCTCTAAATCTTCTTTCACAAAAAACTCATCTACCTTTCTAGAGTATCTAGAGCTATTCTGTATCTACTTTTATCTAGAGCTCCCTACAATGTTCTAGAGCTTCTTGCAAAGTTCTAAAGTTGTCTGCAATTCTCCCTTTCTGGAGTTTTTTGCATTATCTTCATTGTCCAAAGCTTTCCACTGTATGCCTGCAAAAATTCTCTTGTTGCTGCTACAACAAATTTTACTTCTCTAATATTGATGCATCATACATAAACTATTCTAATTCTCATCCTTCATCTTTGTCACTTCTTTCTTTCCAAGAATATTTTAGCTTTATTCAAACTTACCTACTAGCATGAAGTTTTTTTCTAACCCCTCAACTCTATAGTATTAGGTATGTAAAAACTCTAATCCCATGGTATTTGATATTGTCATCGCCCAATCCTCATTAGTATTATATATTCCTAAGTCCTAGTCCCTACTCATCTTTAGGAAACCATCTGTAGACTTTTGGTTGTTCCATCCCTCACTCCCAAATTGTATTTGGTATCCTCAACTCCCAAACCTTTCCGGCATGGTAGACTTCTCAAGTCTCTTTGTTCCCAAGGAAAAATGGTAGCAATTGTCCTAAAACTTTGATCCCTAGCCTCCCTTACTATAAGTTCTTAGTTGGGTTTTTAGACTTGCCTCTACCTTCAATCGTTAAATCCTTTCTCAATATCCTAATACACTCTTCATCTTACAAACCCTTTCATATGCAAATCATTGAATCCCTAACTTCAAATCCCTGGATTAATTTTTACTGTGTTCTTTCTTGAGTAGCTCCTCTCCTATACCCTCACTGTTTGAATGAAAAATCCCACCTACCTTCTAGGCACATACAATCACACCACTAATGATCACATTAGAAAGAAAGAAACCTTGGGAAAACCCCCCAATGCTTCTGAATACTTGTTATCTCCTCCAAAGAATGGAGCAAAGGGATAAATCATATAGTTGCTTACGATGGGAAGCACAGCCACCATTAGCTTGAGCAAAAGAAAAATTACATCGCTAGGTCATAAAATGGTACTGGAAAGTATGTCATGGCACGGGAAGAATTCCCATTCCCTCCCAAAAGGTTTCTCAATGGATTAAGAGAAGGAGTTTACCTACATAAAGGTCATCTTAATTGATGTCTTTCCTTGACATGATAGCTCCCCTATGGCCTCTACTTAGTCAAATGGATTTGTACCTCACGTAAAGAGACTACCTTTCAATCTTTCCTCTAAAAATAGGATAAATAATAAATTTGTACTAAATGAAAATTTGTAGAAAATTAACTATAATAAACTCTTGATTACAAGTAATATCAAGCACTGATCCTATTTTCTTGTTGGTTCTTCTTAATTTTCCAAACATGGTTTCTATGTTTTAATGGATTCCTATTGTCCATGATATAAATTTAAATTTCTTCCCTTAAGGTTTTCATGAAATATTTCAAGCAATTCTTATTATAAATTTTATTACATGTGATGCGGCATTCCTCACTATTGATCATCCTCAAACTATTGCACCATTCTTGTCTACATGTTTGAGTGAAAGCTAGCCACACAAGGATTGGTTCAAAAGGGGAAGTTTATTTCTTCATTCTAGAGAAAGTTGGTCATCTTAGCATAATACACTCATCTCTTTCAGGCTTCTAACCCTTATCTTTCTATCATATTTCATTTATACATATGATTAGGATGGGAGTAGTTTAAGATTGAAGATCTACAAATCCTATTATGGTAAAGTTGAAATATCATACCTATAGGTGCAACAATTTCTAATTTATGGGATATAATGTAATATGCTAGAGAAATCAATATTTGATCAACGTGTAATTTAATGCTGAACCTAATACTATTAATCACATGTGTAAGAAACTCCTTAAATTGAGCTTAAACTTGACCCTCTGAAAGTTTCATCCTACTAGTCCTATTGTTTAATAACAAACATTTCTACCTCTAAGTTACCTAGCCACCAATACTTGGTACACCAGATGTCTTGGAGCGATCTCTAATCTCCTTTCAAGAGAAGAACTGACCCTTTTATTCTTGAGTGTTAGGATTATACCATTTCATAACCCATTAGTACCCTAGTAGGGGTGCTAGTTTACTATCTTGGGAGGCACTAGAGGTGACACTTGTGATCTATTGGTCTAAGTTAGAAATTCTTGAAAATTTTAAGGTTTTCTTAGCTTGACTTCCTAATCACTTCAAATAATTGGCCCAACTATGTAATCCTTACCCATTCTCCAAAAAGTTACTTGCAATACAAGTGTTTCCAATAAGAACCTTGCAAGGTGTTTAGATCAAATGGGAATTTACCTCAGTAAACCCCTTGTAGGTAATTCAAACATTGATCCACATGTGCATGGTAAATTAATAATAAAATACTAAAATAAATTAAAAAAATATATATGAAATGAAATGAAATCAAAACCCTAATGTGTTAAATGATTAGGAGGTGGAAAGGAGTAAACTAGGGCTTGGTGAGAGAGTCAAATGGGAAACAATATGAAGTAAAATGGAAACAACTTGATTATATAGTGATAAAGAGGGCTAAAATGGGAAAGGGAAAACAATGGTTTAGGAAAAACATGGTGGGATTGACAATGAAATTGGGAAGGGGAGAGAAGAAAGGCTATTAAATGGATGTAGAAAGGAGTAAGAACACATAAAGTTGCTTCATATCTACAAAATAATGCATGAATGAGCTCCAAATATTGATGAAGATGATCCTACAATAGGCAAGTGCTCCAAATCTCAAAAATCAGAAGATAAAAAAGACCTCTTAAGTGTGATGTGAAACTTGAGTGTGTGGTATGAAAACTACTGGAGGAAGGCTCCTTTTCAAGATTTTTGGGAATAAAATTTCATTATTTTAAGTGAGAGGAACTTGAATTGAGTTTAGTTAGTTATGGGTAAGGTTACATTAAACTCTTGGAGCAAAGGAAGGTTTGGACAATTGTATCACTACCTTTGTATGGGGATAGATGCTCCATATCTTAAGAAAGGTGAGATTGGATAGGAAGCTAGAGGAGAAAGAAACAAGATCAACAGAGGTGGTTTAAACTCATTTGGACAAAACATGCTAGTCTTATGAGAGGATAAACAAGCATTTAATTTTTGGAGTAATCATCCTATAAATGGAAACATGAGTAGTTTAAGTGTAAAAGAAGCATAAAATAGGGGTGAATGGTATATGGAAGGGGAAAGAGCTACATAGGGAAAACAAATAATTTTTTTTGGATAGTTAAATAGCTGCTAAGGAGCAACACCCTTTATATTAATCATCAAATAGGGAAAACAAATATTACCTTTAAAGGGGTGAAGACATATATAGAAAGAAGGGAAAACCAAATATAAATGAGAATAACTAGGGAAAGAAGGAAAATATGCTCTAGAAACTAGTCAAAATGGGCTAGGCTAATCACTAAAATGGACAAAAAGCATGTAAAAATGAATTATAGGGTATCAATTCATTTTCCTAAAACTTCTAGATTTTGTCACCACACATCTATAAGAAGCATAATGTCATTTATTTCGGATTGAAGGAGGTTATCTTACTAGTTGATTTCTTATAATATTAAGACAAGTGGATTAGTTCTTTATTGTTGCAAGTTGAATTGAAGATTGAAGGAGAGAATGGAAGAGTCTCTAATGGGTTTGAGACTGAGAAGTGCTTAGTGTAGTTTATTTACAAAGGTTATTTGTTGGCTTTTAATTACAAGGTTGGATTGTAGGCCTTGGGTTCCTTTTACAAGTTGTTTTATATTTTAATAGTTCTTTATAGGGTAAAAGTAGGTTTTCACAAGGGAAACTATTCCAAAATATCTCTATGATCTTGTAGAGGGCTTGCATGTTTATTTGTGGGATACTTTTTATGGTTTAGGTATGTTTTGTATGTGAAGGCCTATAGTTGAGTAATAAATATCATTAAGTTTTTGCATGTGGTTGCGGTTAGAATATGATAAAAATTAGTTAATGATGTTTCAAGTATTCTAGTACAAAAATCTAATTTCCATTAGTCATTTGGGATCTATTAGGTGTGCTTTTAAGTAGGTCTATGTTAGAAAAAGGGTGTGTTTGCTATGTCAAAAAATTAGCAATAAAAATAATTTTGGTGTCATGAAGTTACATACAAAAGGAACTTCAATTCATTAAAGGGTGTAATTGGGTGTGGTTAAAAGTTAGATGGTGCATGAGTGGTCTAACTTTTATTTTGAGTCTAATTTTTGGGTTGTGTGGTGTTTTTGTAAGAAGAAGATTGTCATTCCTTTGGCCCAGATCCTTGACTACATCAACATACCAAGAACATATCACATAAATACAAATGCAACTATGGAACATGATGATAATGAAGGAAATGCATACAAGAAATATCCACCAAAGAGTCTAAAAAATAAGGACAGATAAGTCAAGTCACAACATCTAGGCCAGTATTCAAAAAATACACCACAAATGGCACATTTCTACGATACTTTTGTTTATTGAGAAATGCTTAATGATTATATATAATCATCATATATGTAATATGATATTATTTAGGCTAGTTCCATGGGGGTATAGATGCATGTTACACATCTTTTTGTCCCATTGAGATATACCCACATCCAATTGATTTCATTGAAATTATTGGGTATTATTTTTCTAAAATTATCATTTGCATTGCTTGTACATTAAGTCATGACATATCTTATGTTTATTCCATTTCTATGGTTTTAAGTTGATCTTTCCACTTGGATGAAAGGTATTACTTCTTGATGCAAGTTATATGTCTTCATGCTTGCTGGTGCAGGAGCACCAAGGGCTCGGAGCCCATGTATATACTGCACATTTTTGGTGTGATGTGAAATTTTCTTTTAATTGCATTTTGGCGTGATAAGCCTTGGCGGGAAGAAGTTTTTGCTTATCCAAAGTGGGTCATCGGTGTGAGCCTTGGCATCGGGCTGAGGAAATAATCGTGAGCCGACAGTGTATCATCTCACCGATCGGGGTGATAAACATCGAGTTTCACCGATGTGGAGTTGGCCGAAGACATCGGCATGAGTATGAGTATCAGGCTAAGGATTTGATCGTAGGCCAATAGTTGAAGGTCTTACCGATGTGTGATGTCCATTGGCATGAGGGTGGTCATCGACGGAGCCTGTGGTTGTGTCTCCGATCGCTTCATGTTATACCGATGAAGGGTTGGCATCGGCGTGAGAAACACTATCGGCCAATCCTAGGGATGTTGTTTCGATGTCATCTGTCACCCTGATGGTAGTTGGTGAGGCATTAGCGTCGGCATGACATACTTGGTCGGTCTGAGATTTGGGTGTCTATCCGATGGTTGTCTGTTATTCCGATGAAGGCATGTTGTCTTTGGTATCGGTGGGACGTGGAACCGTCGGAGTGAAAGATGGAACGTTGGCCAATGGTTTGAGTTGTGCCGATGGGGATAGACTGGGGTCATCGGCGGCAAAGTGTCGACACTAGTCTTACCGTGTCATCAGACATATAAACTGGAAATCCCTCAATGCCGGATGCATGTGGGACTAAAGGTCCTCACGAATATGCGAACAGTTTGGTAGTTTTGTAACGGTTGGAAAAGAGTGATGCCAGTTGGAATGAACGGTCGTTTGCATGAGAATCGATGAGATTGCAAAAGTAATTTGGGAATCGATGGGAGTCTACAGATCACACAGGCCATTGGGAAGAGATGACACATCGGTGGAAAGACTTCGGGACAGACCGATAGTTGTTTGTCACACCGATAGCACAGAACTGAATCGACAATTGGAATACCAACCGGTATGGAAGTTGAACCGACCTGTAATGGACATGAGCAAATACATAAGATGTAGCATTCTTTCTGTAGAGGAGTTCAGCAGAAGGAGAATCAAAGAAGTAAATTTTGGTGTGTGAAGCATTTTGATGTAATCAGAATTTTTGAACAGAAATAAAATACAGCAGTTCGATCATTTGTACATTCTGTTCTATTTTCACTTTATCATTCTGAAGTAGATTAGTCTTTCTGTTTCTGCAATTTTGTTTTCTTTGCAAACCATGACTCTGTTTTGCTGACTCCTCAAGTTCCACTATACAGTATGGAGATCATCAAACAGAGCCATGCTCTTTGTTGTTTTTCTTTTGTGGGGTGGTCGGATTGCCAGCTAGAGGCAATGCATGCTTGTTCTAGGCGAGCTCAGTGAGGAGTCCGGCTAGATAAACAAGTAGGAAAATAGATTTGCAGGGGTGGAAAAGTAGAGAGAAAGAAAGTGTGCACCAAGCAGTCTAGACCCTTGAATAGAGTGAGAAGGGTGGGCAACGGGCTCAGAAAGTTATGTGCCATTGAGGCAGTATCTGGGAAGCAGTGAGGACAATGTATGTGTCCCACACCAAGCAGAGAAGTAGAGTTTTCCATCTCTACAAGGAGTATGTCTTTTAGCACTTTGAATTGGTAGGAAGGCTAGTGTTGTCAACAGTCTTGTACACCTACAGGATGCAGAGCAGGCAGCCTAGAGTCCTCCCTATCACTTGCTCATCGAGGTGGATGGAACATGGGGACATCTTTTCATGTACATGCTTCATGAAAATTCTTGATAGATAGATGTAAATGTATAATATGTACGTGCAATATTTTCTTAGGTTTACATATCATGCTATATTTTACACCCAATTTTTTGTCACAATTTTAATTTTATTTTTTCCTCAATTTGTGTGCACTCCTTTGTAGTACATAAAATTTGAGGGGTCATATGAGTAATGAATCATTACTTGGGAGCACATACTTGTTCTAGTTACTCAAATTATAGAAGATTCATATTCTTTATATCATTTTTTATTTTATTCATTTCCACTTTAGTATGCATTCTCATTACATTTGCAACCACACCAAGTTGTGAGAAAATGTAGAGGAGAAAAGTGCATTCCTGACAATTTTCTCCGTGCATTTTATGCCACTTTGTAAATGGATGTATTTAATGCATGGTCTTATTACTTAGTTACTTGCTTTGGCATACATTTTGACCCAAAAATCATAATGTAGTAACATGTGATGCCATATCACTCAATTTAAATCACATCTAATCCTTTTCCTAGAGCATATCACATCCTAAACTATATCACACACGTGGCTTTGTCACTTGGATTGAACTATGAGTGTAGTTTTGTTGCTTTGATTTTACACTCAAAGTTAACCTTTTCCTATGTCAACCCTTCAAGACTATAATGGTTACTCATCAACTAGCATGGAAAATGTTTTTTATTGCATGTCTAGGCCTTGAACTTAAAGCAATCACATGGCGTCATTCTATCACACATTTAGTAGACATGGATTAATCAACAAAGAGAATAAAAAATTTATATGTCACTAGCTCTTGTAACAGTAGCTACTAACTACTCTATTTACATTAGCATCCAACACCTCAATTATTTATCTATTTTGATCAATGTTAAATTAGTTTTAGCAATTGACTTCGAAAAAGGAAGTCGATTTCTCTTCCCTATTATTATATAAAACAAACGGAGGTCCATAGTACCACCTAATTTTCCTTAAGTAAATATATAATAGATGAACATTTCTTGTAGGTACTGCAGGTCTGTGTCTACTCAAGATGAAATTCTACCATTAGGTTAGAACCACACTTTGAGGACTCAATTATGCTAGTGTTGTACACCCTAGGTATTCAAATTCTCAAATCTTAATCAGCTGAGGCCTTTGATATTGGACCTAGTTCCATATTAGATTTTATGTTTCTATGTGACACATTCCATTAGTTAAAGTCCACCTTGTGTCAATTTTGTCATAAACCCTAATTCCATCTTATTTTATATTTAACACATTTATTTTCAAATCTCAATTAATCATACTTGAATCATTAATTTGTCTAAAGTTCAAATTATATTTAATTTATCAATCATTAAAAAATATTTATAAATTGTATTGTATTCCCTACAATTATTTTTGACCAGGTCAAAACCTTATTATAGTTTTGAATGGTGAACCCTCTAACATGTTTTTTGTTACATTAAAGGGGAAGCCTCTAATACGTTTCTGGAGGGTATATGTGGTGTGCCTGTGCAGAACAGAACTGAAGTCAAAGTATTTTTGCTTCTAATTACATGTTTTTTTTTTTTTAAAGGTGATAAAGACACGCAAACTATATTAATAAAGCGTAATTACATAACAAACCAGAAATCTGTCATCTGATTCATAATAAATAAAAAAAATTCCCTCGTACAACAAGGAGTGTAGCATAACTAACCAAAAAGAACAAAAACTAAAACACCATAAACATTACAACTACTCAGAATTTGAATCATGATGCTTCTAATTACATGTTAATATAGAAGCGGTGGCAGTATCGCCACAATTACTTTTTATTCAACTGTATGGGCAAAATTATCATTTTCTCTGTGGAATCATTGAGACAAGAAAACAATTTCAAGGAAACATCCTCGGTTTACATGGATGATGCAGTTATATCTTGAATAACTGTCATTCCTTATTTCTCTTTTCTATGAAAGAATTGCAATTAAAGAAAAGTATAACACAATAGAGCCACGACACTTTAAGTTCTCTTAAGGGCGGTGGAGGAATTTGACTAGTTGGGGAAACGGCACTGTTTCCTTATCTCTCCCTGCGATCCTGTCAACACATCGATTGCACCCATCTTTACCATTGCTCGGCCAAAGTTCTTCCTCCAAATTGTTGGATACTTGGCGTTAATGTTCACCTGTCTGGAGGTGGCATCATTTGACATCAACGTTTGATCAGATTTCAAGAGTCCACGCTTGTATTGCAAGTCTACGTAGTATTTCACGTCCAAATTAGAGGGAGTGAGAGGATCCAGTGGAACAACGACGTTGGCTGAAGCCGAAGGGGGGCATATGGCCTTGAGCTGAAGAGCATAGTTAGAGTCCATGGAAGGATCTTGACCACCGCTGCCGCTGAAGTCGTACAGACGATCTCCAGTGAATGAAGCACAGTGAGAAACCCCAATTGAATGGGCCCCTGCAGAAGCAGTGAGATTATTTATATGAGATATAATCTACAAGTGATTTGATGAATTCATTTAGCGTTATTAAGTAGGATATAGGTGTACCTGAGAGAGTGATCATGTCCTCCTGTGACAATTGTTTTGAAGCAAAACGTTGCGTCAACCCGTTTACATCCAATGAGGGAGAGGGAATATTCTCTAGGACCTCTGATGCGCGAGATATCCTTCCGTCTCTCCGTCCGCTCTCAACCGTCCAGCTTAATCCACCAGCCTGAATTTGCAATCGCGTAATATATGTTCAGCTATAATTTCAGCTACATAATCCCTAAATTCTTATTAATCTTAATAATACATACTTGGTAAGCACTATCTCTTGCAGCGAATGCCACTATATCGGCACAAGAAACGACACCGGCACATTTGGCTTCCAGTTTGGACTTGGCTTCATCAATTATGTCGTAGCCCGTCAGGCTTGGATTGTTGACAGGCGAGTCCTTCTCCGCTTTGTTGTCTGCTGTGGTATCAATGAGGATTGATCCATCGCAACCCTGCAATTCATCATCCATCACTGTTGTTAGTATATATTCTAACGTAATCAATCATGACAATCACGCAATAAGGGATGGAAATCAAGATGAGAATATTTTAGAATACTTACTCTTGTGAGAACAGGCCCAATAAACATCAAAAGACAGGGCAAAACATAACAGCAACAAACAGAAAAGAGGTAGGGCAAAACATAGTTAGATAACTTAGAAATATATTCACCTAACTTTCAATACATTACATCTAAAATGTTGTGTCTAGCAGCTATCCAGATGCTACATCTAATAGCAATCTGAATGCTGTATCCAACAACCATCCAGAGGCTCTGTATATACAACAACTCTCTCCAATCACATAGATATAGTTATAGACCCTTTGAAGCCTGGAAGCTTCTAACTTTCTAGAAAACTCTTAAACTTGGAATGTTCTTTTCTAGAACATATCTTACAATATTCTTTTCTAGAACAGCTCCAGGAATGTTCTAGTTGTGGAAGGCTCTAGAATCATTCTACAACTTTCTAGACAATCTTAATCCTTAACATCCCCCCTTAAGATTGGCTAGAATAATATAGAAAAAATACAAATGAGAGGGGAACATTATATTACTATCCCCCCTTAATGTTCACCTCTAGCATACCAAGCATTCTTCGATCATAATCCTTTTTCATGGCTTGCTCCCATTCTTTCTTTCCTCTAACTTGCTCATATGAGATTGAAACTTTAAGCCTTCAACACTCATTATCTTTTGTCTAGCTGAAAAGTCATCTTCTCCATCATCACTACCAACAATACCTGTAGCTTGCTCCAACTTGCATTTCCAGCAATAGCCCTACAAACAAAAATCACTCTAGCAATATATCAGCCCTACAAACAAATCACTCCAGCAATATCTCAGCCCTGCAAACAAATCACTCCAGCAATATCTCTTCCCTGCAAACAAATCACTCTAGCAATACACTTCTAACTGAACCTCTAGTTGAACTAGAAAATATTCTAGTTGAACCTCTTGATGGTCCTCTAGCTGAACCTGGAAAACATTCTAGATAAACCAAGAAAACATTCTAGCTGAATCTTTTTTTTTTTTCCAACAATCCCCTCAGCATTACCCAAGGGGATTCAAACCCATAACCCCGCTCTGATACCATGAAAGAACAGGCCCAATAAACACCAAAAGACAGGGCAAAACATAACAGCAACAAACAGAAAAGAGGCAAGGCAAAACATAGTTAGATAACTCAGAAATATATTCACCTAACTTTCAATACATTACATCTAAAATGTTGTGTCTAGCAGCTATCCAGATGCTACATCTAATAGCAATCTGAATGCTGTATCCAACAACCATCCAGAGGCTCTGTATATACAACAACTCTCTCCAATCACATAGATATAGTTATAGACCCTTTGAAGCCTGGAAGCTTCTAACTTTCTAGAAAACTCTTAAACTTGGAATGTTCTTTTCTAGAACATATCTTACAATATTCTTTTTTAGAACAGCTCCAGGAATGTTCTAGTTGTGGAAGGCTCTAAAATCATTCTACAACTTTCTAGACAATCTTAATCCTTAACAACTCTTACAAAGCAATCATGGAAATGCATTCTTATAAGAGCAGCTACTACACCGGGATTTGCTTTAACAGCTTTGGCAACAGTTTCACTGATAATCTCCTCGGCTGCAGGGCATGTTTGGCGATAATAACCCACCTTCAACCCATCTCCATTAGCTGTAGTAGATAAAAATAATATGACCAAAGGGATGACCAGCAGACTTGCTTCCATTTCAGTTCAAAGTAGCTAAACGGTAGTTGGAATTCTGTTAGATGAGAGGAGAAAGTTAACAGAAACGCTTTCGGCTATGCAGTAGAGGAGGAGAGAAGGATGTGGTATTTAAAACCATCATCTGTGCATTGATTTGATCAAGTCAACACGGACTACAGAATTGGACCTTTTCTTTTGAAGTTTTCCAATATATGACAGCATTTAACCCTAGGTTCGCCTGATACATCACCAACAGTCGAAGCAACACATTTGAGCTTAGACTGGGCACCTTGGATTTATCTACAATCTCTACTCATTCTATTTCCCCTTGCTCGCGTCTGATTTTGACCTACACGAATAATGTATTAAATGCTTAATTACCTATAGGTATAGTTTGTTCCTTCAGATTTGTTCAAAGAGACTACGACAGGCTCTAAAGTTTCCTTCCATCAATTGACTCCCTCAATAATGCTAGTTAGTATAAATATTTGAACAAGTCTAACAAATTCTATCGTACTAGATGCCACTTGCAATCATTAACCAGCGGTTGCCATTTTTAGCCGATAGGCTTATATGTGGGACATTTTTGTCCCGGAAAACTGTCTCATGCCGAAAAGTTGTCAGCCTCCGGTCCGTATTCGTTTTCCATCAACAAAAAAATTCTTGCCCCGAAATTTTCTAAACGCCGGTCTGTATTTGCTCTTCCCGTCAAAAAAATTCGCACTGGGAAATTTTCTAAACTCGTGGGAAAATCGTCTCGTGTCGTTTAAATGTCCCGGACAATCTGCGAAAACGGGTTAAAGCAAATAACTCAGGCAAGATTTGAGGTGAACAGAAGAGGAGTGCGAACAGAAAACAAAAGAATCGCCTTCCGAGGAATCGAGCCAAGGCCGTCGAGGAAATCTTCTTTTTAAAAAAGAGGTATTTGCATCAGTTTTTTGTTTTTCTAGCACAAAAACTAAAATCTGCAATTTCATTACGCACATAAAAACTGAAACCCTATTACACTCGCCTGCGTCCCACTCCCACATCTGTGCACATATTATCTGGGTAGATTTCTATCGACTCAATCTCCAAATTTTTGGCCTCTGGTACCTTATATCCTACTTCCTGCTCTATGCTGTGCAACGCTGATTTTGCGTAATCATCTGGTTCTGCAACTGACCATAGAACATTATGAATCTCACAGAAACATAAATAAATTCTCCAAAGCTCTGACCATAGAACACTATGAATCTCACAGAGACAAATAAATTCAATGTTTGTTTTGAAATGCGTTTAATTTCAAATAGATCCATATTTGGAGTTCCCAGCAACATATGCTAATAATGAAAATGAGTGTTCATTGAAATTTAAGTAGAAAAAAATTAGATGAAGATAAGTAAAAATTATGTAGAATTTTTTTTTAAGGAATTAAAAATATTATAATAATATTTTGACATAGGAAATTATATTTGATTGTAATTTTTTTAAAAATCTTTATTTATTTTAATGATATGTTACATTTAATCATTTACATCATTTACATTGTTAAGTTGAAAAAATATTTTCTTTTAAATTTTGTAATTGATTTTTTTACACTTCTTGTTTCTTTCACATTTTCTTTAAAATACTATTATGTGAAAAATCTATTGCAGCTACTGATTATTAATTTCCTATCTTATGTAGATTATTGGGCTGCCAAAAAATTAATTAATTTACAGCAAATATTAAATAATAACACAGCTGCAACTTCACAGAAAATCATGGAGACAGAAAAATAAATGAACACAATATTTTGGACAAATTGTCCCTGGAAAAACCCCGAAGGGAAAACTAGTCAGCAGATAAGAATTTTATTCAACTGCAAAAAATCAAGAGATACAAAATTGCTTGCCTCTTACTGACAGAGCTCTGGAAATTTCTTTCCTATAAATTCTCTTCCCTCAATTGTTCTTGCTGAAATTGCTCCAGCAATATTTTCCTTCTCCGGCAATTCCACTGCTCTCCAATGCTATCACTGCGCTCTTTGCCCTCACTGCAAATTAATTTGCTATTGCTGCAAATTGATTTATTTGCTATTGTTGCAAATACTTCTCGGATCTATCTTCTCCAAATGCCCATTGATCCTCTTTTATAATCCTCTCATTGAAAACCAATGGCCATGATTTAATCTCAATCAATGGCTAGTATTAATTAGACTCTAAACCCTAATATCTAGAAGTCTCTCGAGAAATCAATTTTCTAGGTATGGAGAAAAAATATTTCTGTTGTGTTTCCAGCCTTGTAATCACCACCTGAGACTAGAACACCTGTCCAAGCTACATTAAAATTAACACTCCCTCTTAGCGAGGAAGGTGTTCTGCATAACAGCCAACTTATCTCTAAAGAAGATGAATTTTGCCTTCCCCAATGCCTTTGTCAAAATGTCTGCTACCTATTGATCTGTAAGTATATACTATAGCTGAACAATCCTCTGTTGTACACAATCCTTGATGAAATGATACCTGATGTCTATATGCTTAGACTTATCATGAAATACTAGATTCTCTGATAATCTGATGCAACTTTGATTATCACAGTGTATCATAGTAGTCTCAACCCTCTGACCAAACAAGGCTACCAGCAACTTCTGAAGCCATATAGCCTCACACGTTGCCATGCTAGCTGCTATGTATTCTACTTCTGCAGAACTCAAAGCCACAGACTTTTACTTTCTATTGTACCAAGAGACAACTCCTGATCCCAAACTAAAGCAGCACCCTGAAGTGCTTTTCCTGTCCACTGCACTACCTGCCCAATCTGCATTAGTATAGCCTATCAACTTGATACCATCACCTCGAGCATATCTGATCCCATACTTGATTGTACCACGCAAATACCGCAATACATGCTTTGCTGCTCTCCAATGCACTCTCTTCGACTCAACTATGAATTGACTAAGAGAGTTTATTGCAAAGGATATATCTGGCCTAGTGTTGACCAAATACATGAGAGATCCAATCAACATCCTATATAAGGTGGGGTCTACATCCTTTTCCTTGGATGAGTCTACCTTCTTCCAATTCATGATCATAGGTGTAGACATGGCTCTGCAATCATGCATCTCAAACCTCTTCAAGATTTCAATGCAGTATTTCCCTTGTCCAAGGAAAATCTCTCCATCTGTCCGCCACACTTCCATGCCTAGAAAGTAGTGCATAAGCCCCAAATCCTTCATCTCAAACTCTACTGCAAGGTCCCTCTTGCACCCTCTATGAGACCCAGTGAACATGTTAAAAACAAGTCATCCACATATAGAACAAGAATGAGCACTTCACCCCCAACCATCAAGTAGTAGAGGTTAGCATCCGCCTCACTCTTCACAAAGCCTATTCCCTGCAAGTATCTATCAATGTGCTCATACCACGCCCTGGGAGCCTGCTTGAGTCCACACAAAGCTTTCTTCAATCTACACACGTGGGTTTCACTGCTGTGTGCTACAAAGCCCTCTGGTTGTTCTATGTATACCTCTTCTAACAATTCACCATTAAGAAATGTTGTCTTGACATCCATTTGATGGATCTGCCATCCCATATGCGCTGCAAGTGAGATTACGGCTCGTATAGAAGTATACCTAGCCACTGGAGCGAATGTCTCCTCATAGTCTTTTCCCTCCTTTTGAGAGAACCCCTTGGCCATGAACCTTGCCTTGTATTTCTTGATGCTACCATCTGCACCGTGTTTAATCTTATAGATCCAGTGTGATCCAACCACTGCCCTATCTGTCGGTCTAGGCACAACCTCCCACACATCGTTCTGCATTATTGAGGTATATTTCTCAACCATCGCATCTTGCCACACCTGTTGCTATGCAGCCCCCTGATAGCTAGAAGGCTTACTATCTACCAACTGACTAACCAATGCCACATAGTCATTATACCTGGCTAGTTGTTTCCACTATCTACTACTCATCCTAGGAGCTCCCACAAACTCTTGAGTATCCCTATGTGTCTGTTGAACCTCACCGTTCCTCCTGCCAACTATAGAGGATGAAATATCAAATTCCATATCTTCTTGATGCATCTCTTGGATTTGATGTATCTGTTGCTCCATACTCCGTGAACTCTTAGCACCTGAGCCTGTGCTTGTACTAGTAACTATACTCATGCTTTACTGCCCCTGTTCTAGTTGAACAATCTTTGGAGCTTCTGTTGGCTGCTCATTCTGATCATCTGCTGGCAAATCTCTGGACCTCCTATATGCCTTATCCTCCATGAATTTGACATCACGCCTGACTATAATCCTCCTGGTCCCTGGAATAAATATCTGATATGCCTTTGAGGTCTCGTTGTACCCCACAAAGTACCCTCTCTCTGTAGTCTGATCTAACTTGGAACGTGTAGCCCCTAGAATGTGACAAAATGCCAAACTCCCAAATATCCTGAAGTGACTGACATTTGGCTTCTTCCCTGAAAATGCCTCCTCTGGTGTCATCTTGCCTAATACCTTATGTGGAACCCTATTCTGTATGTATACCGCTATACTGCATGCCTCTGCCCATAAGTAACGTGGCATATCTTGGTCATACAACATAACCCTTACTGCCTCTGATATAGAACAATTCTTCCTCTCAGCAACCCTATTCTGCTGTGGGTTGTAAGGAACAGTCCACTCTCTCTTGATTCCTTCCCTGGTACAGAACTCCTGGAACTCTTTCCCTTTGTACTCGCCTCCATTGTCTGACTGAAGAACCTTTACCTTCCTACCTGTCAAATTCTCCACAAGAGCTTTGAACTCTTGGAAGTGACTGAAGACCTCATCTTTGGTCTTCATGAAGTATATCTAGGTCTTCCTAGAGAAATCATCAATAAAAGTAACAAAGTACTCATATCCTCTGAGAGACTTTGTTGACATTGGTCCACATATATCTAAATGTACTAGATCAAGAACCCCCTTGGATCTGGTGTCACTCTTTGGAAAAGCTACTTTCACAAACTTCCCTAATACACATCCCTTACATACATCATCATGCTCTGTGCTCTTGTCTGGAACACCTGTCACTGTCTCACGAAGCAATTTAAGTGCTCCATGATGTATATGGCCCATCCTTCTATGCCATAGCTCTCCTTGATCTCTAGGATTACTGCTGCTCACTAGTGCCTTAGGAGTATCAAACTGCAACCTATAAAGTCAGCCGCTCCTAACTCTAATAGCTATGGGTGATTTCCAATCCTTATGCTTGATTAAAACATGCGCCCCTCTAAAGAGTACATTGTAGCCTTTATCCTGAAGGAAAGATATGGAAATTAGATTCATGCCCAAGCCTGGCACATACAACACATCATGAATGGAAATAGGCTTGCCATTCTCCCTTTGAAATAGAATAGTCCCTCTCCCAATTGGATCGCACTTGGACTTGTTCCCCATCCAAATCTGGAATCTGATGTCCTCCTCCTTGTAGCTGGAGAAGTACTCTCTAACTTCTGTCATATGAAATGATGCCCCACTGTCTATATACTAAACACCCTGTGAGGTTGAGCTAGTCAGGCAAGCTATGAGTGCAAACTCATCTTCCATTCTACTAGAAAGCTCATCTATACTTGCTAAAGCTGTCATCTGCTTCTTGCCTTTCTTTTCACTTTTCTTCCTTTGTGGGTAATCGCTGACATAGTGGCCAAACTCATGATAGCCATAGCATTTGATCTTAGACAAGTCCTTCTTCTTCTCACTTTTTGGATTTGATCCTTTGCTAGACCCCTTCTTCGCTTTCCCTTTTCCTTCTAGGGCAACGTTTTCCTGTTCCACCTCACTTTTCTGACTCTTACTGCTAGTTCCATTGACAAGACTTAGTCTAAGCTCCTCCTGAGTGAAGTCACTCCATAGTTGATCCCAACTCGGTAAGGTGTTTCGTCCATTAATAACTTGAACAAAGACATCCCACTGCTTAATAAACCCATTCAGGGCTATTCGTACTAGCTCATCATCCTCTGGTTTGTCTCCAATAGCTACCAATTCATCCTTGACAAGTCTAAGTCTGGTGAGGTAACTTGTGACGTCTTCTCCCTTATTCATCCAGGTATTCCTTAACTTTTCTCTGAGAATCAGCTTTCGGTTAAGGGTAGCATTCTGGTACAGATTCATAATGGCATCCCACATCATCTTTGTTGTATCTAACTCTGTAATATGCGAAACAATATGATTCTTAACACCGTCAAGAATCAGCCTCCTCGCCTTGGCATCTTCCTTCTTATATGCTAAGAGCTATGTTGCATCTGTAGGTATAGGTACAACAGTGGTCACATATTCCTTGATACCATTCTCTTCCAGCAATAAAGAAATTTTAGCTTTCCAGACACCAAAATTTGAGGCTCCATCCAATCTGTCCTGATCTCTTAAACCTGCTGAGGCCATCTCAAAAGAAAATAATAATTTGAAGAGGTCAAACTAGGTTTTATAAACCCTAGATTTTTTATTTATTATTTTTCCTTTCTCCCTGTGCCTATTCTGCCCTCAGATCCGCTCTAATACCATGTGAAAAATCTATTGCAGCTACTGATTATTAATTTCTTATCTTATGTAGATTATTTGGCTGCCAAAAAATTAATTAATTTACAGCAAATATTAAATAATAACATAGCTGCAACTTCACGGAAAATCACGGAGACAGAAAAATAAATGAACACAATATTTTGGACAAATTGTCCCTGGAAAAACCCCAAAGGGAAAACCAGTTAGCAGATAAGAATTTTATTCAACTGTAGAAAATTAAGAGACAAAATTGCTTGCCTCTTATTGGCAGAGCTCTAGAAATTTCTTTCCTATAAATTCCCTTCCCTCAATTGTTCCTGTTGAAATTGCTCCGGCAATATTTTCCTTCTCCGGTAATTCCACTACTCTCCAACGCTATCACTATGCCCTTTGCCCTCACTGCAAATCAATTTGCTATTGCTGTGGATTTATTTATTTGCTATCACTACAAATACTTCTCGGATCTGTCTTCTCCAAATGCCCATTGATCCTTTTTTATAATCCTCTCATTGAAAACCAATGGCCATGATTTAATCTCAATCAACGACTAGGATTAATTAGACTCTAAACCCTAATATCTATAAGTCTCTCGAGAAATCAATTTTCTAGGTATGGAGAAAAAATATTCTGGTTGTGTTTCCAGCCTCATAATCACCACCCGAGACTAGAACACCTCTCCAAGCTACATTAAAATTAACATATTATACTAACTTTAAGACCACATTTTCTTTAAAATACTATTAAACTAACTTTAAGACAACAACAAGAAGGCAAAAATGAGATGGATAATTTAATTAAAAACTAAAATGTATATAATTATTATTTTTTAAATGTTATATGCTACATAGATTCTCCTTTTTTATTGTTTAGATGGTCCAATGAAAGTTGCAACTTGGGAAATAATTCAAATCATAATATATAGTCAAAAATTGAAGTGTTGTTTTTAACCAAGATATTAACCCTAAATTTTCAATATTCATTTTTTAAAAAATTTACATGAAAACATTTTTTTATATTATAATTATTTTAATATATAGTATTTCTATTTTTTCTTTGCAATAATTGTTTATGAGATTTTGGAGCTCCTTTAATGTATAGATCAATAGTAAATAATAAAAATAATAAAATATTGTTTAAATTATATATTTTTTTTACTTTTTAAAAACAACAATACATAATAAATAGTGTTTACAATATCCTTTTTATATAAAGAAAAATAATAAAATAGTGTTTAAATAATTAAAAAAGTTATACTTTTTATATAAATAAAAATTTATTAAAAACCAAAGCCTTCTAATGTTCCTTTCAAAATAATTAAATAAATAAAAAATTCAATGGTTTATGGAATGTCTTTTTTAAAGGTAAACTATAATATTGATTGAATTTAAATAATTTTAAATTATAATTAATAATATTTTATTATTTTTTAATATGAGAATTTAATAAGGGGGTTTATTTTTTGTGAAAGATATAGAAACACATAGTTATATAGAAAAGCTCTAAGGCTATAGGTTAAACTAGGAGAACACAAAAGAGTCAATGTACGAAAAACATAAAACTAAGTACAAAATATACTACATACAACTTCAAGCATAACCAAACAACAAAGATTACACAAAGTTAATCTAATAGCCACATATAGGAGACATCATTACTTGATACAACTAGTATTCTATGACATGGAAACCCCCATGGAGGATTAGTTTCACCACCCTTAATAGAATGTCATAGCAATTGAGCAATGATATATTTAATTTTTTATTAAATATTATTTTCAACATTTTTCACAATTTTAAAATTTTATAAAATTTATTTCTAAATTTTTATTGAGTGTTGTTTTTTTATTTTGTAAATAAATATTCTTATTTGTTGTTACTTTTTTTAATAATTTAATTTATCAAATATATAGTTAACTATATAATTAAATGTGAAATGGACAGTGTGAAAATATAGAGTGACACAAACAACACAATTTTAACATATATTTAAATTTTTATAATTGCTAGAAAAGAAGACTGTGAAATGATAAAAAATCTTAGGAAAGTATTTAAAATTCTAAAAAGTGTTATGACTAGCTTCCACATTTTTCTTTACATTTTGAGGTATCTTAACTACCTTAAATGTCCACTCATAAGATATATGATTTACATTCTCAATAACATCATTAATTCTTTGCTATATTAGTAGATATGATATTAAAAGCTTCCAACTTAAAATATAAATCAAAAAATACAATGCAAAATAAATGATCTTTTATATAGGTAAAATCCCTTACCTTTTAATCTTGTCTTTTAAAATGAATTCACTTAAATTCATTAGATAACTTTAAAAGCATTTACAACACTAATACAATCATTTTTTCAATGTAAGAGTGACTATTATATAAAATCTCCATATATTTTGTAACTCAATTAGTATTAAACCTTACATAGATTTTGCAAATGACATTTCAAAGATACAAATATTTCAAGGGAACATGTATCTCATGTTACAATATATCTAATTTACCTAAATTATAAATTATTAAAAAATGTCAACATAACTATATAACTTAAATAAATGACATCACAATTTGGCTTTAAAATCTCCTTAAAGTTGCTATTTGGAAATATATATTGTTATTTATGTTTTTGATAATATAAGGTAGAAAAACAAGGGGCCAAACCCTTACAAAAAGCAGACAGGCCAAACAGGTAGCAAGCACAAGAAGTGTCAAAACAAAAACATCATAACAGAAAATCCATCAAAACCAGCAAAACTAGCAAAACCAGCTGCTAATCTAAGATAGAAATCCCATCAAAACCAGCCAAACCAGTTGTTGGGTCTCAAAAATGCAGGTTGTGGGTTCTAAGGGGATGCCAAGCCCTATGGTCAAATCCACAACGTTTTTGAACCAATGATTGGAGTTTGACCTTATTGATCAACTTCTCCCTGCGCTTTAGGTCTTGCTACAACCTAGGCAGGTGAACCTTTGATTTTCAAAGCAGGTTGTATGATTAAATCGATGTTGGTTTGCTGCTAGTTTATCTGATTACACTGGCATACTTGTAAATCAGATGAAATACTGTAAACTATTTCTAAGGAAAAGTAAATGATTTAATCTAAATTTTAACAGAAATAACAAATAACATGAAATGAATCTATGACAGAGCAAAGATTTTAAATGTAAAATAAATCAATAATTAGACTGGTGCTTTGTCTGTTTGGGCAACGAAGTCAGGATATCAAAAACAAAAAAACTTGTATCAGGTAATAACTCGATCTGATTGGCACATACAATAGTTTGCAACTTGTACAAACGTGCAAGGAAGAAATTATTAACTCATTCTTAATAATCTAAAGGACATAATTGAATTAAATGCAAAATATTAAAAAGGATTTTAATCTTTCAAGAAAGAACCAAATTAAATTTGCAAATTAACAAATTAGATCAACTCTGGAGACAAATTAATAACCCTAATCAATTAATCGTACTTAATAATCCATTCAACATTCTAAGATTACTATAATTGATGAGAAAGGATTTAATTCTCTCTGAGACACCAATGAAATCAACTATACTGGATTAGCAAATGTAATCAGACAAATTTGAACACATCCTTAACACATTCAAATTGAATAATCAGAAAATGAATGACATGGAGATAATTAAATTGATTGAATTAAAAACAACAAACAGATGATACCGTCATAGTGTATTTCGAATTTGAATCCTCAACTACTACCTCAGAATGTATCACGCACCATTGTCTTTCTCAGAATGAAATTTACATAGAAGGATCAAATTGGCCTCAGATTGCATCAATCTAACCTAATCTAACCCTAAAATATTTCAAATGTGTTTTTGTAAAATCTAATCCTAACCTAATTTCTAACTCTATTCTCACCCTCTATTTCCGGGTCCTGGGATCTCTATTTAAAGAGATGCAACAAGCCTCAGACCCGTTACATTCATTTTGCAGTTTAAATAACTGGCATAACAGATATATGGTTTTAAGTAATAAGAAAATAAATCAATCATCTATTTAATCTTCATGATTGCATTCTTTCATCTCCAGCTTGAAACACTTGATGATTATCTTAGGTTGAAAATTAATCTTCCCGAGCCGCTTCATTTAACCGCTAGTTGAGAACTGCTTCAACGTAATCAAAAATCCTGCATAGAAAACAAATTATTCATCAAATAAACAATATATAAATATATCATTTACATTGAATCTTAGGACCTGTGGCGTGCCGTATCATTTCCTTATTTCTGTTGAATATTTGCTCAGTGACATGTATTTAGGGTTTCATCGCCGGAACAATGTATTTCATTCGTCACTTTAACATTTTCCAATGTTAATAATAATTCGCCTCGATATTCCCTTTTAAGTTTAACAAATATTTTGGCGTGACTTTTAGTTTGATTAATTTTAACATATGACTTTTGCCGTCACAAAATAAAATATTTAAGGAGTTGCCTTTGGCAAATTAAATATTTAATCTGGCTTTTTGATCTCCACATAGTACTTTAATCTCTTATTTATTTCTTGATTATGTTTCTTATGTTTTTACTATTATTTGATAAAATAATTATTTCCCCCATTTTACGAATTAGTGAAAATACTTTACTCCAAATATTGGCTTGATTTACAATTATTTATTTGACGTCTTTACATGTATTTTAAATCTTTGTTTGATAATAATTCCATTTGGGTGAAAATAATTGTCAATTCCTTGTGAAAATGTTTTACCAGATTTTATAAAATCTTCACCTTTTGGTTAATTTCGTAGAAAAATCTTTTCGTGAATAACAACTAATCTCATTGCACTTTTGGTTAAAATATTTCTTGTTTTGCAAAATTTACTTCTTCTCAAGATAATTTTTCGTGTAATGACTTCAATATATTTCCCCAGAGTGTTTCATATTTCTCCCTCATACTTTCTTAAACAAATCCCTTATTCTTCTCAGACAATCGAAGAGACTTACCATTTACTTGTATCAATATGTCAAAATTTCCACCGATAGGTTTTTATTTGCATTACTGTATCATTTTAGGGTTTTGCCTTTGTAGCACCTCAGCATTGATTTCATTCATTGTTCCATAACAAATTTTGAAGAAATCTTTCATATATTGTGGGAATTTGTCCATTAGAAATGTATCCCACCTTCTTATAGCTTCTGTGAGAATTCTCAATTCATCTTGTGTCCCATGCAGGTCATTTCCTGGAACTCTTGATTCCTCTTTTAAATTAACTAACGTGTGTTTCTCTGGTTTCAGTGGTTTCCCGTCGAACTTACACCCATTTTCTCTCTGTGGCAGCTATAACAGTTTAGTCTCATCTTGTTCTTTCAATATTTGAATTTATGAAGTGATAAATGCCCATGATTCATCATCAGCTTCCTTGCAATCAATAACATTATCACTATTAATTGCATTTCTATTATTTCCTTCATCTTTCCTTGTAATTTGTCAATCACATCATCTGCTCTGTGCTCCACACGGAAAGACACTTCTGTGGTTGAGTTGTGTAGATCAGTGGTGACTTCAACAATTCCACGAATAAATTCTTCTCCATGCACCGGTGAGTTATGTGCTTCTGTAGTATCTTCCCTTTCTATCCGCATATCATGCTCCATATGCTCATTCACATTTCTAGCTTGATCACTTGCTGGATCTGAGCTACCTTCTACAATCTACACTTGACGCTGGTCCATGCCTGTTGTAAGCTGTTCTGCACCCTGACTGATTTCATTCTGCTAAGCTTGTGCTTCTGAAAGTAACTGCAGTTCTTTACTTATACAAGTAGCAATGTGCATTGAATGGTGGTGCTCTAGGCAATACGTGACTTTCTTCTCAATTAAATTATTTAATTCTGCAACTACAGTTGCATCACCTTGAGAGAAAGAACAAAGAATAGATCTTGCCTGAAGAAGAGCTGATTTAGGACTCAGACATGATGCCGGCAGTAACAAGTTGCTGCTTGCAAAGTGGGTGTTTAGACAACACTTGTAATAATTCTAAACACTGCGTCACAAAAGTGGTGGCACAACCATAACACTGATTTGGAGGTCTAATAGAATGATATCTTGATGATGTTACAGCATTATCAGAATGTTTTTGTTCTAGATAGTTCATTAGTGATTTGCCTTTATTGTATCTCCTTAGCAATGAATGATTTGCATCATGAGAATTTCTATAGCCTGTGTTTACATTTTCATGATGACATCTTGAAATGCATATTCACCTTTGCTCCTCCTTGTTTACAGTGGCGCTTATTGCAATGCTATATCTTGACGACCTATAGCATAAACTATTATGCTTTGATGAAATTCCAACAGTGTTCCATTCTATACTTGTACTCAAAAAATGAAATATGTCACCATTAAAATTACTTACTTCAGTGCCCCCTTTACGCTTTTTTTCTACAAACAATAAAGACAAAGGTTGGGAGTCTGATCTTGTGCCATCAACTTCATTCCATGATAGACTCTAAGAGGTAGATTTGATTGGCTTTACACCGCCAATTGCAATTGCTGGAAAGTTACTTAAGCCTTTTCATCGAATCTATTTTATGTTAATCCTTCCATCATTGTAATTACATACGATGACGTCTCTTTGAGACTTTCTGTTAAACCGTTCTTGTGCCTTGTCTATGCCTTCATGATTTGTATGCAAGCATCGACATTTTATGTTTTCTTCTTTTCTTATGTGTGTAAGAAGCAAGCACTGCAATTTATTTGACTTCTCCTTCAGTATCAAATAAGTATATCATCTGACAGAGTGGCAACTATATATGAAACAACTGATTTTATCACAAAGCTGTACTCCTTACACTGCATCAAATTTTCACATATATTCCTCTAGGCTCAACAATATGGTGCAGTCAAAGAGTTGCTAGTCAACTTGATCCTTAAATGGATCAGAAAAAGTGTTTGGTTCAGTATGGATCCATGATGAAGGTGGTCATAGTTTAAAGTACATTTTTTATGAGGTAAGCAGGTGATGCAGGGCAAAAAAATAGAGTTTCAATAATCTATATGAAACCGCTGGTTCTAACAAGGGGCACTTACACAGCCACCAGTTCCAAAAAGTGGCTATTTCGCAACCATTGGTCTGCACAAAGCATTAGTTTCATCCCACATCTGGAAACAGTCTCTGGCATTTTGAATTCTACGCTTTGCAACTTCCTGGCACACTTTCACCTTCTGTTCGGGCTTGTAAAAGCATAAATAGACATTGTAAATGTGAATTAGCATGTAAAGGATAGAGAGAATAGAGTGGAAGCATCTAAGTGATTTATAGTTGCAATTTTCAGTCTTATAATGAATAACTGGGACTGTGTATGGGTTAACAAAACAAAGAGGTAAGTGTTTGAGCTAATGATTGATCTTAGGGGTAGAACATCATTTGTTCTTGCTTGTTGTATGCCCAAGATGCTGAAGATTGTAATTAGATTGACGATAGTGGATGAGGAGGCCATAATACCTAACTCTTGTTGAAGTTTTCTCCCAACATTTGGGTTCTCCAAGGTAAATCCTTGTGTCTTATGCTCGTGTTGTTTGTTCTTGTTCCTTCTTGTTCAATTACATAGTTAGATGTTGCGGTACTTAAATTCCTCTTATTAAATCTATAATTGGTAAACTATAGTATGGAATCCCCATCGTAGTTTATAGATCACATTTACTTCAAAACCTCAACACCTTCCATCATACTGCCATAGCCCTAAAATCCCTGAAAACTAGTGAGTAGTCTCTACAAATGCCTCTTTTGGAGTAGACCTAAGTTGGTCCTACATTAATCAAGTAAAAGTTGCTAATATTGCTCATTATTATCTTTGTATATTGAGGCTTCAGGTTAATACATTATCTCTAGTAGTCAAATCTATATTAGGAATTTCCATTTTTGTATTGCATTCATATTGTTCATGCACAGACTAGGATATCTTGAATAGTGGATTCTCTTGCTTGCTATTAAAACTCTACACCACCAAAGAACATCAATTGCAACAATAACCAAAGTAGTTGTGCAATGTAAGGAATATAGAATGATCTCTTGTAATGGATTCTTTAAGATTTCTCAGAGACCTTGCATGGTGTACATCTCACAATGGCCTATGACGTGGTACATACATTGTAATCTTGTTTTATAGCAGTTGTTTTGATCATGATTATTTAGCTTAGTATGTTCTGTAGCCTGTGATTGTTCGTTCTTTGGAAATATACTATATTTGTAAACTTCTATTCCAATATTTTTAATAACAAAGCTTATATATCCATTCTCCAATTGAATGAACCACAAAGAACCTCTCACTTTTTAAATAACAATTGTTTTTTTTTATGTTAAGCAACAGACTGCATGCACTTCAATATGCTATCTTTCTTTCCTTTATTGATTTTTTGTTTCATGTGCAAAGAACTTACCATGTTTTTGCACCATTTTGATGAAGTTTGTGTAAAGGACAAAACCCAAAAGAAATCTATTAAAACCCTAGAATGACTTGTTTGAAACTTTGAATGATGAATGAGAATGATCTTTATGTATTTTATAACTTGAGAGCAACTTGGTTCATATTAAGAGGTTTTAGCATATATCAAATTTTCCATATTAGAGCAATTTTGCATTTCTAGTCAAGGGGATTTTCACATTTCAAGTCACAAGAAAGTTGTATGTATGATACTCAATAAGAAAATCTCATTCATTATGGATAACATGATACAAGTAAAACATAAGCAACCACCATCCTTTTATCAATCTAAATTTTGTGTTTAGCACAATAAAATAATTTTCCTTCATAAACCACTTCCCAAGTCAATTAACCTGTAGGGTTTGTGTTCTAGGGTTTCACAAAACCAAAGGTTCAAGCTCTCCTCTATCCAAAACGATGTTTGAGACGTTGCTTTGTCTTCCTCAGCTTCTTTACATCCTTAAACTTGTCTAAATGTGTAAGGACTCCCATTACCTTGGGGAATCCATGAACTTGAAGAACATTCAAAAACTCAAATGTTTTCATTTCAAAACCATAACTTCCATCTATAAGAAGCAAAACAAGGTCAGCAAATTTGGCTGCATCAATCATAGCATTCATATCATTTGAACACTCTACAAATTGCAGTCACCTTTATTTACCTAAGACAACAGTGATTGGACCATGAACATCTGAAAGATTCTGCTTGGTGTAATACTTTACAAGGGATTTTATCACTAGAGACTTCCCAATCTGTGGAGGACCCTGCACCACAATTATATAGGGAGCGGGTTCCCCATCAGAACGGTCAATTGTTTGGGTGTTAAAATTGATTTTGCATACAAAAACCCTGAAATATTTTGCAAAAAATAGTTGAAATTTTTAGTTCCAACACCAGTCACAAAACTAAGAAAGTAAAACAGAGTAGCAGAGAATCACCAAAATAACAGCAGAAACTAAGGAGGCACATTCGCTCCTTGTTTAACCATAGACTTAATAATGTCATCTAAATTCTTAGCAAGATCATCATTGTCCGCATTGACAGGCACCCCCAGGTTTTTCAACACAGAAATATTAAAGAAAATAGAACTCCTGAGCACAATGGAGAGGTTCTGCTCCAGCTTCTCAATGCGAGCCCTTAGACCCGCCAGATCAGTTCCCATACCAGCAGTAGTGTCCATATCATCCTCAGTCTCTTCCACAAACATCTCGCCTGCTTTGTAAGCATTGTCGGCAGAGTCAGCAACTTCCTCAGTGGTAGCCCCCGTATCATGAGTCTCCTGCTTATCATCAGCATCCCTAGATATGTCCTAAACCTCAATCTCCTTCTCCTCATCCTCCCTAGTGGACTCTTCCGAGCCGCTCTCAGACTAATCAATGAGTTTTACTTTTAGAGCAGGTTTGCTAGTGATACGCCCTAACTGCCTAACACCAGAGGGGAGACCATCCTTAACAACCTTAGCAGAAGAAAGAGACTTGCTACTCTAGCCCACCGGGGTCCTACTAGGATTTTTAGGGGTCCCAACCATAGCCCTACCAGTGTTTATATCCCCAGTAATAGCCTTTCTCTTTTTGCCCTTCGTGCTGACAGTAGGACCTAGAGTATCATTAGGAATTTCCTCAGGGGTGGAAAAGGAAACATCTTTAGTCTTAGTAGGAGCAGGGGATGGCCTGGGTTCTTCGACACCAGGAATATCCTTAGGGTTAGAGGAGGGTTCCCCACTATTGGTCTGAATAGATTTGGAGGGTTCAAGGGCAAGATGGTGGTTATAAAGACAAAGGATAAGGCCTTGATGAAGAGGGATAGGTTTTTTTGTAGGGTTTTTAGCCAGTTTAGCCCTAGCCCTAAGGATAGAATGTTTGAGGGAGGAAAGCAGATAAAATGGAAAGCTAATTTGAGCATTGCGATAAAAATAATTTAAAAGGGGGAGGTGATAGTTGTAGAACCTGGTGAAGCACCCCTCCAGGGTGAAATACTTCATGAGGAGGAAGCACACAATGTCCCAAGGCTCGGGCAGCTTTGCTCTGTCGAAACCCCCTGATATGGAACTAATTCTTCACCCTCTCCATGAAAGAGCTTCTGATTGGAAGTGTCTGTAATTTTGGTTTTCCTCTGCAATTTCAAACCTTGGGTAGACATACCAGTGGCCATAGCGATTATGCTTTTAGAAATTTCAAAGCTAATGCCACCCACCGAAACCCACTGGTTCTGCCAAGACCTGGCAAATTGTTCAGAAAGATTTTCATTATAACCATTGAGCTACTCCAAATAGGGGTTAATCCCTCCCTCTTTGCAATAATGCCAGACCACCAAGTTGTCTTTGAACTCACAGCAAGACACCGGTTTGGTTCTAATTCTATCTCCACCCATATCGAAATTACACAGCATGTCACAGAAACCCCCACTCTCTTTAGTCAAATTTACAGGAGCATTACTGGCTTGATCGAGGCTAATATTGTTATTTATGTTAACTTCAATGGATCAAGTAATTAGTTTTTTTAGATCATAGTGGTAGGGATTTATAAGGCACCCAAACCATAAAACTAACATAAAATAAGAGTATAATATGAGAAGAACTGATAAAATGTTACCATAGAAAATCCACGTAGGGGTAGTAGTAGGAAAAGAGAAAAATGAAACAAAAAATTTGAACTAATAATAAACAAAAACTAAACAAACCATATACCACCAACATAGGCTAAGCTACAAGAGTTCAAAAAGACCCCAATGATTGACACCAACATTAGACCCAAGACCCTAGACTCCCTGCCTAACATGCAATTGTTCCAACCCTTATCTACCATGATCATCAATTTTGGTTTCATATCACCATTCCCATCTAAAAGACACAAGAATTTAATAGCATGAATAATTTTTGAGCACTCTAAAGCTCTATGTAGGTGACCACCATATAGATGAGGCAAATTATATGCATTGGCAACTTCAAGAGTACCTTTATTATGAGAAACCAATAGGAATTTGACAACCAAACATAAATTTTGACAAACATTGTAAAGGTCTCAACTCCATTATTCATTGCACACAACTCTTCCTTAATCACTTTAAGTTCAACCAAAAAAGACACCTATCAAACTATTGCAAGGAGAGTGAGGATTCAAGAAATGCCATAGCTAAAACCACAACACATGCACTAACCTTGCCACATTTAAAATCAAAATTAATATGATCTATGGGACTTAGGAACTATCATTACCAAATCACCCCACTTGGGAAGCCAACCAAAAAGGTGTACTACAAGGTACCTATAATACTAATCATGATGACACCTCTTTAATTTTAATATCATCTAATCTTTCTCACTCTACCACCCTTTAGTTGACTAAAGAGGAAAAATGTGTTAGTCTATTCCTTTGTTCACAAGCAAATACACCACTTCATTCCACTCACAAAAATAATGGGAGAAGGAAACAAACTCATTTTTTTACAAATGAGAATAACTTCTTCCAATAAACCACATAGTTTCCAATTAGGACAGTACACTTTACATCAATCAAAAATATTGTTGGTTTTTTTTGGGTGTGTTTTAGGTTTTAGTTGGAATCTATCTATATCAGAAACACTCTCCTATGGTTAATATTGCATTTTTAGAGTTACCACCAAATCACCGCATTAAGGCTTTGTACGGTAGTTTTACATAAACAATTGTTTTTGGAGTTCTATAAGAGATGGTCAAAACTATTTTAGGGGAAGATTTTTGAAAGCATTTTGCCTAATTTTCAAAAGGAATTGGTGCAAAATTCCTCACCATTTGAGAGAATTTAATGCCAGTAATTTGTGTTGATGGGTTTGTAGAAAGTTTAAAAATTCACAATCCTTGTAAGTAAGAGCGAAATAATTTTGTAAAGGACCTTGGGACATCAATATGAGCCTTCTAGCAAATTTTTATTCAATTCTGAGAAGTTTTTATTTCTTGCCTATCACACCCAATTCCACACATTATTCTTTGGTTAGGTGAATATTATTTTCAACTATGAACACACATTCTACAGAAGAATTTCTTCTTTAATTGACTATAAAGGCATGATTTTCTTATTATTTTTTTAAGAGCAGTGACAACTCGGAACCAACTAGCACTGCTTCCGTTTGTACTTAGATTTATTTTTTCCTTAAGCTTTCTCACTATTAAACTAGTCTCTTCAAAGTTGAAGTAGCTTTATAGTATTAAATCTCTAAATATTAGAATAAAGATGAGTCAATATTGTTTTCATACATGTTTTTCTTACACGATAAAATTACTTAGAGGCTATCAATTACATTTTAATACACTCTCAAAACAATGGAGGCAACTAGATAAATGCACTAGAAAACAAGCATGGTCAACCATATAATACAATGTGGTCTCCACCTTCCTAACACTTTTGAAAATGACACTACTTAGAGAAGAATAATGATTTCACTATACAATTAAAGTTTCAATAGTGCTTTCCACTTTTTGACAAACATGGGGCTAAAATATTCTCCAAAACATATGAATCCAAATGAAATGTACAAATTCCATTCTCTTAAAGATATACATACAAAATCTATTCAACAATCTGCTTGGTGCGTCCAATTTTGTGTCAAGGTTTGTCATAGTAGTAGGATGTAGTCACTCAAAATATTACATAGCTATTTATTACACAATAGAATGTAATTAAAAAACCATATTTCTAAATTGCAAAACATAGCATGACAACTGATGCCAAAGACAATTTCAAGAAGGATGCAGCAAAAAAAAGACTATATAAATATACGCAAGAGGAGCCACTATATTCTCAGAATTGATACTCCCTTGCAATGCCTATAAATCACAATTACACTACCTTCCTCAAACAATACAATGCCAACAAGTCATGAAACACAATCACTTCTCAAACAATATTTACTTTACAAACATATACTCTCTTATAATGCCTATGTCACAAATTACACTATCTTTCTCAAACAATGCAATGCCAGCAAGTCATGAAACACAAACACTTCTCAAAAAATATTTAATTTACATAAGGTTATCAGCAAAACCCATTGCGTGTTCATCCATGCAACTGCTAGTAGTATTAAGAGGGACATAGCAAAAAGCAAGAATTTTTTTGGAATATTTTAGTTAATTTTTTTAATGATTATATTGTAATAAAATAAAATAAAGAGGCAAAGTTTAAAATGTTTTAGTATATTCTAGGAGGAGGAGCAAACTAGTAAGTTAGAAAGAGGGAGCTTTGTTTAGAAAGTTTCTGAGTCCATAAGGATTGAAAGTTTTGTGAAGGAAAAAACATTTAATGCCTTGTACTAGTATGTATTGATAAGTCCTTTATATATTGAGGCACGTTGTAATGATTTTTCATCAAGTGATCAAGCAATACAAGTATCTTTTAAATTTTGTAGCATTCCTATGTTTTGTGTGTTGTTTTTTTGCCTCCACACACCATCATAGTGGTATCAGAGCTTGATTGATTGTGTTTGATTTTGTGTGAAGAGTGTCAAGGTTATAGTGTTTGGAGCAGGTTGTCTTCAAAGATTATGGGTTGTGTCGACATGAGAGAATAATAGTGTCAGAAGTAGAAGAATGTTCAAAAGAGAAAGGAATCACATCCCACAGAGATAATGGGCAAAATGAATCAAAGAAAGGTTGGCCACTACATTTGGTGAATTTGTCCCTAGATTTGGTAGCCACTGAAGAAAAGACTGAAAGGAGGATAAAAAATATTTCAACTACAATGTCATATAAAGGCCATAGAAGGAAGGAAGTTGTAGATTTGGAGGCAGTATTTTAATGAGACAAAAAATATTTGATTCGATTGTAATCCAAAAGCTATAGGAAAAGGAGATTGTAGTTTTTCCAGCTACCAAGAAAATACAAAAAGTCACCAAGTTTTTAGTCGCAAGAAATAAAGTGGATAAAGCCACTGGTAAAATGGGGAAATTTGCCCAAGTTTCAATTTGAAAGATGATGCCAAAGGAAGAGTCTAGGTGGTTGTAGAAGACAAAAGGAATGTAGAAAATTTAAAATAAGGCACATAAAAATTGGTGAAATCATTGAAAAGAAATAGGTGCAACAATATTTAAACAACACTAATTTGGAAGAAAATAAATGGAGTTTGTAATTGTTTAGATTTCAAGAGATCGTGGCTTAACTTGTCTAAAGATAATTGTAGCAAATAGAGCCATCGATAACAAGCAGTTGAAAGTCATTGCCAAGTCTAAAGTGAAGTCACAATTTTGACAAGGATAAGGTTGTTGAAAGGCAGAAGACACCAAGGAAATAGAATGATCATGTAAGTGTTTGTAGGAAATCATTGTTAGAAATAAAGCTTGTAAAAGTGAGATCACAGTAGCCACAATAATTGTAGGTGGTCAAAGATAGAGTGAAGAGTTCTAGATCACAACAATTGTAGATAGAACTGCTAGCCTATTGTGGAGCACCAGAAAGGGAAATCCTTGGCCACAGTTGAAACTACCAAAGTAAAATGGTTGAGTTCCAAAGGAAAATACACCAAAATTAAGCTAGAACATTTCAAATTGCAGGTTGGAGGATTTAAGTTGTACCAAACAAAAAAATATATATTAAAGGAGAATATACAAAATGTTGCAATCCACCAAGTGAAAGGGAGGTTTAAGCCACTACCAATAAATAGAAAGGATCACTAAAGATAGATAAAAAGAGTCACATAAATATTAAGAGAGTTTTATTTTGTTTGAATGCATATAGTCACTACTATCAAATAGAAGTGAAAGGAAGCTATTGCAAAAGGCTACAGTTGAAAAGGTTAGTGGAAAGTGATTACTACCACACATTTAATGCAAAAATATTGAACATGATGCAATCTGATTGGAGCCACACAAACAAAGTTACCCCATTTTATTAAAGCTACCAATAGAAAGGAAGCACAAAAGGGAGTTATAAAATCACTAAGGAACAAGGAGATATTGCCTATCTAAAGAATTTGTCGCCCCAAAGCTAATATTTCTAAGATAATTATTCAAGATAGAGTAAGGAGAGTGTAGCCAAGGGTTTGATTAGCAGCCAAATCCCTTGAAGGCAATACCAAAGCTATAGTTTTAAAGAAAAAAAATTCATGAAGTTTTAAAGTCACCAAGATCGAAGGCAGATTGTAGAAGAGAGATTATAGTTGCCATATAAAGGAATAGGAAGGTGAAGAGAGATTATAGTTGACATATAAAGGAATAGGAAGGTGGCACCGATATGAGTCATCATAATCATTTTTTAGAATTGAATTGTTGAAGTAGCACATGTAAGGAAATTAGTTGTTTCAATGGGAAAGATTGGTCCACTCTAGAGTACCACCCAATCACGGACACATTAATATGTTAAACTTGACCATGGTATACTTTGTTAAGGCAAAGTATCAATGTTAAGTTAACACATTCAGTAAGGCAAACAACTAAGTGTCAGGAAACGGGTTATTCTTAATGTGCAACTAGTTTGGTCAAACACAAGTTTTTATCTTTTTAAAACAAGGGGGCTATTTACCACTACACATTTTTTTATCTTTTTAAAACAAGGGCTATTTATCACTTTTAAGTGCAACTAAGATGATAGGAGGATTGATACTATCTTTTTGGGAATAGGTGGTTCTAGGCATGGCCTAAATTTAATGGTCACCTCCTATCATCTTAGTTGCACTTGAATGTGATAAATAGCCCTTGTTTTAAAAAGATAAAAGAATGTGTAGTGGTAAATAGGCCCCTTGTTTTAAAAAGATAAAAACTTGTGTTTGAATGGATAACCATCACAAAGATAGGTAGGGTCAACCATCAAATCTAGGCTGTAGACTTCAAGTTCAGGTCTCATTTTACCTCTCTCCAAAATTGCCATTAATCATTTGAACATAGAAGTGGGTGCGTGTTAAGTAGAGCCTAGTAAATGTCATTAGTGTTAAGCTCCCATTTAGGTAGAGTGAGGGAGGATGCTTTTAGTTTCTAGTTCCAGGCCATCTTGACAAACACTTTAACCATGTGATTTAGAGGGCAACTAATTCTGATTTTGTGTTTGTAAAAGGGAGTTCAAATCAAGAAGATAATGACCAAGGTGACTAATCCTGATGTGATCACTCCATAGCTCACAATCCAGCTAGCATTGTCTTCTATATAAATCAGAAATGGAAACACATACATTTGAGAAGGTTTTTCGATCAATAATGAAAAATGGTAAGGTTGATGTAGTCAAGATGAGGAAGTTTATGACGAGCAAGCTTTTCTTGCAAAGAACCAACTTGGATGTCTTTTGGGTTTTTAATTGTTTTCCTTTCATTTTGGAAACTTTTCATGGGTATTTCTCTCATATCCAGTTTGTATAACATTGTGTTCCTTATTTTTTTCATTTTCAATGGTAATTATAAAGATGTTTTTCACTTTGGCAAGCCAACTGTTTCTAAGCTAGTGGACTTTTGCACCCTTGATGATTCATGTCATTATTTGGAATAAAGGTTCTTGTTAGTGGACTGAAATTTTAAAATTGAATCCTCGTAATATTTTTTAAGTTGTTTTCTGATCAAGTGCATTTGCATTTTTGACATGTAATGATTCAAAGGGAGGCATTTTTGCATGAATTAGACTACAATCAAAATTTGGATTTAATCAAAAGAATGCATGTCCTTAGTCCTGACGAAGTAAATGATTACAAGGCAATGAATTATAGCCCTTTCAAATGTAGATCCCAAAGTCCTCCTTGTGCTTGGCAAATTGAAAAGCATATGGACTTTTGTAAGAAAGGTATTCTTGACTCGGTAATAAATCCACTCAGTAAACATCAAAATGATAATAGAAAATGTATTAAACAAGCTAATGTATCATCAAAATCAACTGTTAACTTATTCTTTTCAATCACTAAGACCATTGTTACCTTTGATCTTGTTGAATCATTCTAAAATGTGAGTTATATACTTCATATGTACTAAAAGAAACATAATAATAGGTATTAGATAGGCATTCAACACATAATCTAGAGAAAACACACATTCTTTTTTACTTGAACAATTTTTTAAATTTCATGCTGTCTTCCTAACAACATTTTTGAATAATTTGCTTTTTTTAAACCAACAATATTTGAACTAGATTATCTTCAACGAAGACCTTATCTTCAAGGCCTAACACTTGAGAGCATGAATTGATATTAGGGACATTGATTGTCGAGGGCTCCTAATGACATAAATCTTACAAGTCTAGCATTTCACAAATCTAATTGTCTTTCCAAGCTTCAACTACCAATAATATGCCCCCATGCAAGATAGTCCACATCTCTCCCTTTGGAGGAAGGAGGAGGATCAACTCATGGAATATAATCTTAAATTGCTAGATAGTTCAATCAACTATGCACTCACCTGGGTAGCACTGCACATTGTGTAAAATGGCTTCAATTACCATAGAAAAATTTGTGTATTTCTTTGTGAGTTTTAAATTAACTAAGAATTACACTCATTGCAAATGTATATTGGTCTGGTGTTTCATATGTTCCTTATGGACTTGTAAGATTTTGTCAACCTTGATTAAGTCATTTTCTCATGTTCAACATTTTCAAACTTGGAGGCCTAGGGAGACTATTGGATGGACCCCAAAGCATCTTAAAGGTCAAATTTTATATTAAGTCCACATTCAAGATATTAAAGCCATGAATTGTAGACCATAGTGGACCTAGACTCATTTGATCAATTAGATTGTATCTACTTCCTCTCTTCCAAGGCACTTACAAATTGCCTAGATCAGGACCGATAAAACTCAAGGACAAAACTTGTCATGTGTCTACTTTGATTCCCTTGGGCCACAATACATATCACCACCAAGCAACATGCCAAACCGGATCCACCTAAAAACATAGGACCCATGGACTTCAAATTGATATTTAATACTTCAAACATATGCCCAATTTACTACATATTGACAATTTACTCTAGTATATACATGGCCCACATCTTGTTCTAATTGTTCCAGTTACTCATGGTGCTTGCGATTAGGTCCCACTCAATATGTCATGGGCCTTGAAAATCCATTAATCCTAAGGTATTACACTTGACGAAGAGTTGACAGACATTGGAGAGATTGATTGTCAAGGTTTGGTGTGACACATACCCTTTAAATCCATAAATCTCAAGGCCTACCACTTGAAAGAGCATCAATTGATATTGGAGACATTGATCCTTGGGGACTTCCATTCATTGCAATCTTGTAGGTCCAATTTTTGGCAGGTCTAAGTATCTTGTCGAGCTCTAGCTACCAATGATACACCCCCTATACAAGATAGTGTACATGTCCCCCTTTGAAGGTGGGGGGAGGATCATCTGCACATAACATTATCTCAAATTAATAGATAATTTAATCAACTGTGTACTCCACCCCTATCACTATGCACTATGTAAAATGACTTCTATTATCATAGAAAAAATGTTTGGTGTATTTCTTTGTGATTTTTAAACTAACACTTACACTCATTGTAGATACCTATTGGTTTAGTGTAGAGTATTTTCCCTATAAACTTATAAGATCTAGTGGACCTTGTTTAAGTCACTTTCTTGCATGCAACATTTTCAAGCTTAGAGGATGGAGATTTTTGGACCGACCTCAAAATATCTAAGGTCAAAGTTTATATTAATTCTACATCTAAGATCTTAAAGTGATGAATTTTTAGACCATAGTGTGCTCATACTCATTCCATCAATCAGATTGCATCTACTCTTAATTCAATTGAGCTATAATTAATGTCACTACCAAGCCACATGTCAAACTCAGATCCACTTGAAAATTTGACCCCCATATACCTCTAATTGATATTTTGAACTTCAAACATCTACTTGGTTTTATTGTATATTGATGAAGTACTTTGGGATCTACATGATCCACACCTTATGTTCATTGTTCTGGTTACTCATGGTGATTAAGGTCTTGTACTTGATAGAGCATTTATAGACATTAGGGACATTGATAATGAGGATTTGGTGTTCATCCCAATCTCTTTGGGCTTGCACTTGGTAGATCTATGCACCTCCCTAGGCTTCAACTACCAAAAGTAAGCATGGATGTAGGATATTGGATATCTCTTAGAACGAGGGAGTAGGATCACCTTAGGGAATTAACAATCTCATTTTGCTAGGCATTTCAACTAGTAATGTATTCCAACACATTGTTTTATGACTTCTGTATAGTGTCATGATAAAAAAAGAAATAAACAATTTGCATTGCTTAGAGGTTTTGTGGTTCCATACGCCACTACGCTATATGTAAAAAACTATTGGCATACCCATTGCACAACAAGTGCGATTGCTAGTATATATTCTAACGTAATCAAACATGACAATCATGCAATAAGAGATGGAAATCAAGATGAGAATATTGCAGACTACATACTCTTACAAAGCAATCATGGAAATGCATTCTTATAAGAGCAGCTCCTACACCGGGATTTGCTTTAACAACTTTGGCAACAGTTTCGCTGATAATCTGCTTGGCCTTAGGGCATATTTTGCGATAATAACCCACCTTCAACCCATCTCTATTAGCTGTAGTAGATAAAAATAATATGACCAACGGGATGACCAGCAGACTTGCTTCCATTTCAGTTCAAAGTAGCTCAACCGTAGTTGGAATTCTGTTGGATGAGAGGATAAAGTTAATAGAAACGCTTTCGGCTATGCAGTAGAGGAGGAGAGAGGGATGTGGTATTTAACACCATCATCTATGTATTGATTTGATCAAGTCAACACGGACTACAGAATTGGACCAAGCCCTGTTATGTCTGTCCTTTTCTTTTGAAGCTTTCCAATTTATGATAGCATTTAACGCTAGGTTCGCCTACATCACGAACAGTCGAAGCAACACACTGCAGCTTAGACTGGGCACCTTGGATTTATCTACAATATCAACGCATTCTATTTCCAGTTGATCGCGTCTAGAAGAAGGATCAAACTAGTAAATTTAGAAAGAGGGGGTCTTGTCTAGAAAGTTTCTGAGGAGTCAAGATAAGGATTGGAGGTTTCAAGGAAAAAACATTTAATGCATTGTACTAGTATGTATTGACAAGTCCTTGATGTATTGAGGCATGTTGTAATGATTTTTCATCGAGTGATCAAGCAATATAATTGGAGGGTCTAAATTTGATGATCGTATAGCCATATTTAGATATTTTTATCGTAAAATATAATTAAAATTTAAAAAAAAACTATATCACATGAAAAGAGAGATTTTAGGTAGATTGTCAAAATTTTTATAGAATTATTATATATATATTTGATTTATACATAATGTTACTTATGCTAAGATATATTATAGTATTTCAAGGGCACCTTTGAATAAATAATTGTCATTAAAAAAATGTTTGACAGGGAAGGTCGACCATCAAATTTAAGCCTTGAATAAGAGTTTCTTTTGAAGGTTGTAACATTCTTGTGTTTCATGTGTTGTGTGTTTGTAGCCATCCACCATCATAGTAGTATCAGAACCAAATTGATCGTGCTTGATCTTGTAAAGAGCCAAAGTTATAGTATTTGGAATAGGTTGTCTTCAAAGATTATGGGTTGTTTCACCATGAGAAAATAGAGGTGCCTAGAGCAGAAGAAAGTTTGAAAGAAAAAGTAATTGCAGCCTGCAAAGATAAAGAGAAAAATGAATAAGAGGAAGGCCAACTCCTACATTTGGTGAAGCCCTCCTTAGACTTGGTAGCCACCAAAGAAAAGACTGAAAGATGCATAAAAGGCCATAGAAGGAAGGAAGCTACCACAGATTTGGAGGCTGTATTTTAAAGAGACCAAAGATATTTAATTGGACCATAGTCCAAAAGTTGCAGAGAAGGAAGATTGTGGTTTTTCCAACTGCTAAGAAAATACAAAAAGATGCCAAGTTTTCAATCGTAGGAAATAAAGTGGATAAACTTGATAGTAAAATGGGAAAAATTTGTGAATATTTTGAAACTCAACTTTGTTGTTTAAACAAGAAAATCATAATAGTAGAAACAACAATTAATCATCCATAAATCACAACTTACAGCCATGAAGAAAAAAAACTCCATACACTGCAGCATAAGCACAAAAAAACTCTATATATTAATCTCCACCTTACATCTCTGCTCAAATTGAGCAACCAATACAATTTTCTCTCAATTTTGCTGACTTATTACAAAAGCACAGGGCAGTCCTTTTTAAAGACTTTTCATCCCCCAAAATAAAACAACAAATAATAAACTTCTAGTCTAAAAATAAGCATGCATATGGAATGCATTTACACCCACAGAGAGGTTACAAAACTGTTACATGCAATAACCTATATTTAGATCTTGCTTTAAAAACTGACATATTAATTTGCATTATGGTGGGGAGAAATTAATATTCAAACACTCCCCTTTAATTTTGACCACAAATGCTTCAACATCTTCAATTCTCAAAATCTATCTTCATAAACAAGTCTTCAAAAAACTCTCACACTCATGCATGCATGCAAGAAAGTACCACTTATCAACATACTCCCCCTTGATGCGAAGCCAACTAGCTGATCATGGAGCTTCACTGTCTAGTCTTGTAGCCCTACTTAGTACTTATTCATTTCTTTCCACATGGAAGCTTTGTAAACTCCCAAAAAACATTCCTACCAATGGATTCCATTTCTTCTTTCATTTCTTGCAACCAAATGCTATCAAAAACATGCATCTTCAAAAGACAATGACTTGCTTTGAGACATAACAAATATTCATTAGTCACTGAACTCAAACGTTCAATCTTTGCATGATTATTTTTTTGTTCAACAGGTGAATACTTATGCTAGTACAACTTCCTAAACATACTCGTGACCTTTTTCCAATTTGATCCATCTATTCATCCACAGCTCATCTACATATAATCTGTCATAGATTCCTTAGTCCACTCTTTATTCCAACACACCTTTTCACAATGATTCCTTAGTCCACAAATGCTACAAGGATGAAGATATCAACAAACTTCCTTCTTATGTCCTTGCCTCTTACAATGAGAACACTGCAAATTCTTCTTTTCTTGAACTAATTTGTCTGTCCCTCTATCTATAACATCATCTATTTTTCATTTACCTCCAACATATCCAAGGCCTTTATTCTTTGACCTCATACTTGGTTCAATGGGCTCTCTAATTCCTTGCCCATACTTTCCCAAACCTTTTCCTTCATAACCCATTTTTTCCATTATTTTGAAACTGGCATTCTTTGGACTTCCTGTGTCATTATCATCACAAATTGCAATATTTATAGATTCATAAAAATTAACATCTTCATTCTTTCATTCTTTATCAGAAGAAGCTTCAGCTATATCACACAAGTCATTTGTATCACATGAAACATCACAAAGTACATGCTTCAACCTTAAACATTCATTTTCCTTTAGACATGATGCAAGTGTTTGATCTAGTTGACTATTTTCTTCTTTCAACCTTGATATTTCATCTTATTCTAAACTGTTTTCCTCTTCCAATTTCTTCATCTTCTCTTACAAATCTTCATTCTTCTTTTTAATCTTGTCAAACAACTTCAACTCTTCTTCTAGCTCTTCATTTCTATCTTGAACTTTCTCCAATTCTTTTTCTAGATTATGATTTTCACATTTCATATTTTTCCTTTCCTAACTCCTTTATCCTTTCCAAATATTCTCTATTGATCTTTTCAACATTCACCAATTCTTCTTATCTTTTATCAATTCTTCTTTCAAAAATTCCTTTTCACCCCATAAACCTTCATTTTCTTTCTTAACTCATTTACCAATCCTTCCCATTGACTTTAACTACACAAAAGAACCACTTAAATTATACCTTCAAAAATATTTCAAAGACTAATTTTTGATAAACCTTACCTCAACTAATATCTTCCAATGCGTTCACACTTACCAAACATTGCATTAAGTTCAATACTTTCTATAGATGTTGCAAAAAGTTTTACCATAACATCCCAATGAATCCATTGAAGATCACACTACCACAACAACAACATGCTCCTCAAGAAATCAATTACTAGAGAGATTTCAATGCCAAAATCAATAACCCAAAAAACAATAACCCGCTTTGATACCATGTGAAGATTTTGAAACCCAACTTTGTTCTTTAAACGAGAAAATCATAACAGTGGATAAAACAATTACTCATTGACAAATCACAAATTACAGCCATGAAGAAAAAAAACTCCATACACAGCAGCATAAACATAGAAAACTTTGTATATTAATCTCCACCTTACATCTTTGCTCAAATTGAGCAACCAACACAGTTTTCTCTCAATTTTTCTGACTTATTATAAAAGCACAGGGCAATCCCTTTTAAAGACTTTTTAGCCCCCAAAATAGAACAGCAACAAATAATAAACTTCTAGTCTAAAAATAAGCGTGGCTATGGAATGCATTTACACCTGGAGAGCAGTTACAAAACAATTACATGCAATAACCTATATTTAGATCTTGCTTTTAAAACTAACATATTAATGCATCGTGGTGGGGAGAAATTAATATTCCAACAAAATTGCCCAAATTTTAGCTTGAAAGCTAACACTAAAGGAAGAGTCCAAATCGGTGTAGAAGAAAAAATGATCGCATAAAATTTAAAATAAGGCACATAAAAATTGCTGATAGGAAGAAATTGAAAGTCATCTACAAGTCTAAAGTAAAGCCACAATTTTGACAAGGATAAAGCTGTTAAAAGGTAGAAGTTGCCAAGGAAATAAAATAATTGCCTAAGTGTTTGTAGGAGATGATCACAAAACAAAGCCACCAAAATGTTGGAGGTGGTAGAGATATGATACTAGTTTGATGGATAAAAACAAACAAATGAGGTCAAAGAAGGTTAGGAGAGAGAAAACAAAACATCGAGTTATTTTTATATTAAAACTATTTTACATCCCAAAAATTGCAATCACAAGTTGTTTCTCTAAATCTTCTTTCACAAAAAACTCATCTACCTTTCCAGAGTATCTAGAGCTATTCTGTATCTACTTTTATCTAGAGCTCCCTACAATGTTCTAGAGCTTCTTGCAAAGTTCTAAAGTTGTTTGCAATTCTCCCTTTTTGGAGTTTTTTGCATTATCTTCATTGTCCAAAGCTTTCCACTGTATGCCTACAAAAATTCTCTTGTTGCTACTACAACAAATTTTACTTCTCTGATATTGATGCATCATACATAAACTATTCTAATTCTCATCCTTCATCTTTGTCACTTCTTTCTTTCCAAGAATATTTTAGATTGATTCAAACTTACCTACTAGCATGAATTTTTTTTCTAACCCCTCAACTCTATAGTATTAGGTATGTAAAAACTCTAATCCCATGGTATTTGATATTATCATCACCCAATCCTCATTAGTATTATATATTCCTAAGTCCTAGTCCCTACTCATCTTCAGGAAACCATCTGTATACTTTTGGTTGTTCCATCCCTCACTCCCAAATTGTATTTGGTATCCTCAACTCCCAAACCTTTCCGGCATGGTAGACTTCTCAAGTCTCTTTGTTCCCAAGGAACAATGCTAGCAATTGTCCTAAAACTTTGATCCCTAGCCTCCCTTACTATAAGTTCTTAGTTGGGTTTTTATACTTGCCTCTACCTTCAATCATTAAATCCTTTCTCAATATCCTAATCCACTCTTCATCTTAGAAACCCTTTTGTATGCAAATCATTGAATCCCTGACTTCAAATCCCTGGATTAATTTTTACTGTGTTCTTTCTTGAGTAGCTCCTCTCCTATACCCTCACTGTTTGAATGAAAAATCCCACCTACCTTCTAGGCACATACAATCACACCACTAATGATCACATTAGAAAGAAAGAAACCTTGGGAAAACCCCCCAATGCTTCTGAATACCTGTGAGCTCCTCCAAAGAATGGAGCAAAGGGATAAATCATATAGTTGCTTACGATGGGAAGCACAGCCACCATTAGCTTGAGCAAAAGAAAAATTACATCGCTAGGTCATAAAATGGTACTGGAAAGTATGTCATGGCACGGGAAGAATTCCCATTCCCTCCCAAAAGGTTTCTCAATGGATTAAGAGGAGGAGTTTACCTACATAAAGGTCATCTTAATTGATGTCTTTCCTTGACATGATAGCTCCCCTATGGCCTCTACTTAGTCAAATGGATTTGTACCTCATGTAAAGAGACTACCTTTCAATCTTTCCTCTAAAAATAGGATAAATAATAAATTTGTACTAAATGAAAATTTGTAGAAAATTAACTGTAATAAACTCTTGATTACAAGTAATATCAAGGACTGACCCTATTTTCTTGTTGGTTCTTCTTAATTTTCCAAACATGGTTTCTATGTTTTAATGGATTCCTATTGTCCATGATATAAATTTAAATTTCTTCCCTTAAGGTTTTCATGAAATATCTCAAGCAATTCTTATTATAAATTTTATTACATGTGATGCAGCATTCCTCACTATTGATCATCCTCAAACTATTGCACCATTCTTGTCTACATGTTTGAGTGAAAGCTAGCCACACAAGGATTGGTTCAAAAGGGGAAGTTTATTTCTTCATTCTAGAGAAAGTTGGTCATCTTAGCATAATACACTCATCTCTTTTAGGCTTCTAACCCTTATCTTTCTGTCATATTTCATTTATACATATGATTAGGATGGGAGTAGTTTAAGATTGAAGATCTACAAATCCTATTATGGTAAAGTTGAAATATCATACCTATAGGTGCAACAATTTCTAATTTATGGGATATAATGTAATATGCTAGAGAAATCAATATTTGATCAATGTGTAATTTAATGTTGAACCTAATACTATTAATCACATGTGTAAGAAACTCCTTAAATTGAGCTTAAACTTGACCCTCTGAAAGTTTCATCCTACCAGTCCTATTGTTTAATAACAAACATTTCTACCTCTAAGTTACCTAGCCACCAATACTTGGTACACTAGATGTCTTGGAGCGATCCCTAATCTCCTTTCAAGAGAAGAGCTGACCCTTTTATTCTTGAGTGTTAGGATTATACCATTTCACAACCCATTAGTACCCTAGTAGGGGTGCTAGTTTACTATCTTGGGAGGCACTAGAGGTGACACTAGTGATCTATTGGTCTAAGTTAGAAATTCTTGAAAATTTTAAGGTTTTCTTAGCTTGACTTCCTAATCACTTCAAATAATTGGCCCAACTATGTAATCCTTACCCATTCTCCAAAAAGTTACTTGCAATATAAGTGTTTCCAATAAGAACCATGCAAGGTGTTTAGATCAAATGGGAATTTACCTTAGTAAACCCCTTGTAGGTAATTCAAACATTGATCCACATGTGCATGGTAAATTAATAATAAAATACTAAAATAAAAAATAAAATAAAAAAATGAAATGAAATGAAATCAAAACCCTAATGTGTTAAATGATTAGGAGGTGGAAAGGAGTAAACTAGGGCTTGGTGAGAGAGTCAAATGGGAAACAATATGAAGTAAAATGAAACAACTTGATTATATGGTGATAAAGAGGGCTAAAATGGGAAAGGGAAAACAATGGTTTAGGAAAAACATGGTGGGATTGACAATGAAATTGGGAGGGGGAGAGAAGAAAGGCAATTAAATGGATGTAGAAAGGAGTAAGAACACATAAAGTTGCTTCATATCTACAAAATAATGCATGAATGAGCTCCAAATATTGATGAAGATGATCCTACAATAGGCAAGTGCTCCAAATCTCAAAAATCGTAAGATAGAAAAGACCTCTTAAGTGTGATGTGAAACTTGAGTGTGTGGTATGAAAACTAGTGGAGGAAGGCTCCTTTTCAAGATTTTTGGGAATAAAATTTCATTATTTTGAGTGAGAGGAACTTGAATCGAGTTTAGTTAGTTATGGGTAAGGTTACATTAAACTCTTGGAGCAAAGGAAGGTTTGGACAATTGTATCACTACCTTTGTATGGGGATAGATGCTCCATATCTTAAGAAAGGTGAGATTGGATAGGAAGCTAGAGGAGAAATAAACAAGATCAACAGAGGTGGTTTAAACTCATTTGGACAAAACATGCTAGTCTTATGAGAGGATAAACAAGCATTTAATTTTTGGAGTAATCATCCTAGAAATGGAAACATGAGTAGTTTAAGTGTAAAAGAAGCATAAAATAAGGGTGAATGGTATATGGAAGGGGAAAGAGCTACATAGGGAAAACAAATAATTTTTTTTGGATAGTTAAATAGCTGCTAAGGAGCAGCACCCTTTATATTAATCATCAAATAGGGAAAACAAATATTACCTTTAAAGGGGTGAAGACATATATAGAAAGAAGGGAAAACCAAATATAAATGAGAATAACTAGGGAAAGAAGGAAAATATGCTCTAGAAACTAGTCAAAATGGGCTAGGCTAATCACTAAAATGGACAAAAAACATGTAAAAATGAATTATAGGGTATGCAATTCATTTTCCTAAACCTTCTAGATTTTGTCACCACACATCTATAAGAAGCATAATGTCATTTATTTGGGATTGAAGGAGGTTATCTTACTAGTTGATTTCTTATAATATTAAGACAAGTGGATTAGTTCTTTATTGTTGCAAGTTGAATTGAAGATTGAAGGAGAGAATGGAAGAGTCTCTAATGGGTTTGAGACTGAGAAGTGCTTAGTGTAGTTTATTTACAAAGGTTATTTGTTGGCTTTTAATTACAAGGTTGGATTGTAGGCCTTGGGTTCCTTTTACAAGTTGTTTTAGATTTTAATAGTTCTTTATAGGGTAAAAGTACAAGGGAAACTATTCCAAAATATCTCTATGCTCTTGTAGAGGGCTTGCATGTTTATTTGTGGGATATTTTTTATGGTTTAGGTATGTTTTGTATGTGAAGGCCTATAGTTGAGTAATAAATATCATTAAGTTTTTGTATGTGGTTGCGGTTAGAATATGATAAAAATTAGTTAATGATGTTTCAAGTATTCTAGTACAAAAATCTAATTTCCATTAGTCATTTGGGATCTATTAGGTGTGCTTTTAAGTAGGTCTATGTTAGAAAAAGGGTGTGTTTGCTATGTCAAAAAATTAGCAATAAAAATAATTTTAGTGTCATGAAGTTACATACAAAAGGAACTTCAATTCATTAAGGGGTGTAATTGGGTGTGGTTAAAAGTTAGATGGTGCATGAGTGGTCTAACTTTTATTTTGAGTCTAATTTTTGGGTTGTGTGGTGTTTTTGTAAGAAGAAGATTGTCATTCCTTTGGCCCAGATCCTTGACTACATCAACATACCAAGAACATATCACATAAATACAAATGCAACTATGGAACATGATGATAATGAAGGAAATGCATACAAGAAATATCCACCAAAGAGTCTAAAAAAAGGGACAGATAACAAGTCACAACATCTAGGCCAGTATTCGAAAAATACACCACAAATGGCACATTTCTATGATACTTTTGTTTATTGAGAAATACTTAATGATTATATATAATCATCATATATGTAATATGATATTATTTAGGCTAGTTCCATGGGGGTATAGATGCATGTTACACATCTTTTTGTCCCATTGAGATATACCCACATCCAATTGATTTCATTGAAATTATTGGGTATTATTTTTCTAAAATTATCATTTGCATTGCTTGTACATTAAGTCATGACATATCTTATGTTTATTCCATTTCTATGGTTTTAAGTTGATCTTTCCACTTGGATGAAAGGTATTACTTCTTGATGCAAGTTATATGTCTTCATGCTTGCTCATCGAGGTGGATGGAACATGGGGACATCTTTTCATGTACATGCTTCATTAAAATTCTCGATAGATAGATGTAAATGTATAATATGTACGTGCAATATTTTCTTAGGTTTACATATCATGCTATATTTTACACCCAATTTTTTGTCACAATTTTAATTTTATTTTTTCCTCAATTTGTGTGCACTCCTTTGTAGTACATAAAATTCAAGGGGTCATATGAGTAATGAATCATTACTTGGGAGCACATACTTGTTCTAGTTACTCAAATTATAGAAGATTCATATTCTTTATATCATTTTTTATTTTATTCATTTCCACTTTAGTATGCATTCTCATTTACATTTGCAACCACACCAAGTTGTGAGAAAATGTAGAGGAGAAAAGTGCATTCCTGACACTTTTCTCCGTGCATTTTATGCCACTTTGTAAATGGATGTATTTAATGCATGGTCCTATTACTTAGTTACTTGCTTTGGCATACATTTTGACCCAAAAATCATAATGTAGTGACATGTGATGCCATATCACTCAATTTAAATCGCATCTAATCCTTTTCCTAGAGCATATCACATCCTAGACTATATCACACACGTGGCTTTGTCGCTTGGATTGAACTATGAGTGTAGTTTTGTTGCTTTGATTTTACACTCAAAGTTAACCTTTTCCTATGTCAACCCTTCAAGACTATGATGGTTACTCATCAACTAGCATGGAAAATGTTTTTTATTGCATGTCTAGGCCTTGAACTTAAAGCAATCACCTGGCGTCATTCTATCACACATTTAGTAGACATGGATTAATCAACAAAGAGAATAAAAAATTTATATGTCACTAGCACTTGTAACGGTAGCTACTAACTACTCTATTTACATTAGCATCCAACACCTCAATTATTTATCTATTTTGATCATCTTCCCTATTATTATATAAAACAAACGGAGGTCCATAGTACCACCTAATTTTCCTTAAGTAAATATATAATAGATGAACATTTCTTGTAGGTACTGCAGGTCTGTGTCTACTCAAGATGAAATTTTACCATTAGGTTAGAACCACACTTTGAGGACTCAATTATGCTAGTGTTGTACACCCTAGGTATTCAAATTCTCAAATATAAATCAGCTAAGGCCTTTGATATTGGACCTAGTTCCATATTAGATTTTATGTTTCTGTGTGACACATTCCATTAGTTAAAGTCCACCTTGTGTCAATTTTGTCATAAACCCTAATTCCATCTTATTTTATATTTAACACATTTATTTTCAAATCTCAATTAATCATACTTGAATCATTAATTTGTCTAAAGTTCAAATTATATTTGATTTATCAATCATTAAAAAATATTTATAAATTGTATTGTGTTCCCTACAATTATTTTTGACCAGGTCAAAACCTTATTATAGTTTTGAATGGTGAACCCTCTAACATGTTTTTTGTTACATTAAAGGGGAAGCCTCTAATACGTTTCTGGAGGGTATATGTGGTGTGCCTGTGCAGAACAGAACTGAAGTCAAAGTATTTTTGCTTCTAATTACATGTTTTTTTTTTTTTTAAAGGTGATAAAGACACGCAAACTATATTAATAAAGCGTAATTACATAACAAACCAGAAATCTGTCATCTGATTCATAATAAATAAAAAAAATTCCCTCGTACAACAAGGAGTGTAGCATAACTAACCAAAAAGAACAAAAACTAAAACACCATAAACATTACAACTACTCAGAATTTGAATCATGATGCTTCTAATTACATGTTAATATAGAAGCGGTGGCAGTATCGCCACAATTACTTTTTATTCAACTGTATGGGCAAAATTATCATTTTCTCTGTGGAATCATTGAGACAAGAAAACAATTTCAAGGAAACATCCTCGGTTTACATGGATGATGCAGTTATATCTTGAATAACTGTCATTCCTTATTTCTCTTTTCTATGAAAGAATTGCAAATAAAGAAAAGTATAACACAATAGAGCCACGACACTTTAAGTCCTCTTAAGGGCGGTGGAGGAATTTGACTAGTTGGGGAAACGGCACTGTTTCCTTATCTCTCCCTGCGATCCTGTCAACACATCGATTGCACCCATCTTTACCATTGCTCGGCCAAAGTTCTTCCTCCAAATTGTTGGATACTTGGCGTTAATGTTCACCTGTCTGGAGGTGGCATCATTTGACATCAACGTTTGATCAGATTTCAACAGTCCACGCTTGTATTGCAAGTCTACGTAGTATTTCACGTCCAAATTAGAGGGAGTGAGAGGATCCAGTGGAACAACGACGTTGGCTGAAGCCGAAGGGGGGCATATGGCCTTGAGCTGAAGAGCATAGTTAGAGTCCATGGAAGGATCTTGACCACCGCTGCCGCTGAAGTCGTACAGACGATCTCCAGTGAATGAAGCACAGTGAGAAACCCCAATTGAATGGGCCCCTGCAGAAGCAGTGAGATTATTTATATGAGATATAATCTACAAGTGATTTGATGAATTCATTTAGCGTTATTAAGTACTATATAGGTGTACCTGAGAGAGTGACCATGTCCTCCTGTGACAATTGTTTTGAAGCAAAACGTTGCGTCAACCCGTTTACATCCAATGAGGGAGAGGGAATATTCTCTAGGACCTCTGATGCGCGAGATATCCTTCCGTCTCTCCGTCCGCTCTCAACCGTCCAGCTTAATCCACCAGCCTGAATTTGCAATCGCGTAATATATGTTCAGCTATAATTTCAGCTACATAATCCCTAAATTCTTATTAATCTTAATAATACATACTTGGTAAGTGTGAAAAATCTATTGCAGCTACTCATTATTAATTTCCTATCTTATAAGATTATTTGGCTGCCGAAAAATTAATTAATTTACAGCAAATATTAAATAATAACACAGCTGCAACTTCACGGAAAAATCACGGAGATAGAAAAATAAAATAAACACAATGTTTTGGACAAATTGTCCCTGGAAAAACCCCGAAGGGAAAACCAGTCAGCAGATATGAATTTTATTCAACTATAGGAAATCAAGAGATACAAAATTGCTTGCCTCTTACTGGCAGAGCTCTGGAAATTTCTTTCCTGTAAATTCCCTTCCCTCAATTGTTCCTGCTGAAATTGCTCCGGCAATATTTTCCTTCTCCGGCAATTCCACTGCTCTCCAACGCTATCACTGCGCCCTTTGCTTTCACTGCAAATCAATTTGCTATCACCGCAAATTTATTTATTTGCTATCGCTGCAAATACTTCTCGGATCTGTGTTTTCCAAATGCCTATTGATCCTCTTTTATAATCCCCTCATTGGAAACCAATGGCCATGATTTAACTTTAATCAATGGCTAGGATTAATTAGACTCTAAACCCTAATATCTAGAAGTCTCTCGAGAAATCAATTATCTAGGTATGGAGATAATTATTCCAGCTGTGTTTCCAGCCTCGTAATCTCCACCCGAGACTAGAACACCTGTCCAAGCTACAAAAATTAACACTCCCTCTTAGCGAGGAAGGTGTTCTGCATAACACCCAACTTACCTCTGAAGAAGATGAATTTTGCCTTCCCCAATGCCTTTGTCAAAATGTCTGCTACCTGCTGATCTGTAGGTATATACTGTAGCTGAACAACCCTCCGCTGTACACAATCCCTGATGAAATGATATCTGATGTCTATATGTTTAGACCTATCATGAAACACTGGATTCTCAGATAATCTGATGCAACTCTGATTATCACAGTGTATCACTGTAGTCTCAACCCTCTGACCAAACAAGGCTACTAGCAACTTCCGAAGCCATATAGCCTCACACGTTGCCATGCTAGCTGCTATGTATTCTGCTTCTGCAGAACTCAGAGCCACGGACTTTTGCTTCCTGCTGTACCAAGAGACAACTCCTGATCCCAAACTAAAGCAGCACCCTGAAGTGCTTTTCCTGTCCACCGCACTACCTGCCCAATCTGCATCAGTATAGCCTATCAACTTGATACCATCACCTCGAGCATATCTGATCCCATACTCGATTGTACCACGCAAATACCGCAATACATGCTTTGCTGCTATCCAATGCACTCTCTTCGGCTCAACCATGAACTGACTAAGAGAGTTTACTGCAAAGGATATATCTGGCCTAGTGTTGACCAAATACATGAGAGATCCAATCAACATCCTGTATAAGGTGGGGTCTACATCCTTTTCCTTGGATGTGTCTACCTTCTTCCAATTCGTGATCATAGGTGTAGACATGGCTCTGCAATCTTGCATCTCAAACCTCTTCAAGATTTCAATACAGTATTTCCCTTGTCCAAGGAAAATCTCTCCATCTGTCTGCCACACTTCCATGCCTAGAAAGTAGTGCATAAGCCCCAAATCCTTCATCTCGAACTCTGCTGCAAGGTCCCTCTTGCACTCCTCTATAAGCCCCAGTGAACCTGTTAAAAACAAGTCATCCACATATAGAACAAGAATGAGAATTTCACCCCCAACCACCAAGTAGTAGAGGTTAGCATCTGCCTCACTCTTCACAAAGCCTATTCCCTGCAAGTATCTATCAATGCGCTCATACCACGCCCTGGGAGCCTGCTTGAGTCCATACAAAGCTTTCTTCAATCTGCACACGTGGGTTTCACTGCTGTGTGCTACAAAGCCCTCTGGTTGTTCTATGTATACCTCTTCTAACAATTCACCATTAAGAAATGCCGTCTTGACATCCATTTGATGGATCTGCCATCCCATATGCGCTGCAAGTGAGATTACGGCTCGTATAGAAGTATACCTGGCCACTGGAGCGAATGTCTCCTCATAGTCTATTCCCTCCTTTTGAGAGAACCCCTTGGCCACGAACCTTGCCTTGTATTTTTTGATGCTACCATCTGCACCATGCTTAATCTTATAGATCCAACGTGATCCAACCACTGCCCTATCTGTCGGTCTAGGCACAACCTCCCACACATCATTCTGCATTATTGAGGTATATTCCTCAACCATCGCATCTTGCCACACCTGTTGCTGTGCAGCCTCTTGATAGGTAGAAGGCTCACTATCTACCAACTGACTAACCAATGCCACATAGTCATTATACCTAGCTGGTTGTTTCCGCTGTCTATTACTCGTCCTAGGAGCTCCCACAAACTCCTGAGTATCCTTATGTGTCTGTTGAACCTCACGGTTCCTCCTGTCAACTATAGAGGATGAAATATCAAACTCCATATCTTCTTGATGCATCTCTTGGATTTGCTGTATCTGTTGCTCCATACTCTGCGAACTCTCAGCACCTGAGCCTGTGCTTGTACTAGTAACTGTACTCGTGCTTCGCTGCCCCTATTCTGGTTGAACAATCCTTGGAGCTTCTGTTGGCTGCTCATTCTGATCATCTGCTGGCAAATCTCTGGACCTCCTATATGCCTTGTCCTCCATGAATTTGACATCACACCTGACTATAATCCTCTTGGTCCCTGGAATAAATATCCGATATGCCTTTGAGGTCTCGCTGTACCCCACAAAGTACCCTCTCTCTGCAGTCTGATCTAACTTGGAACGTGTAGCCCCTGGAATGTGACAAAATGCCAAACTCCCAAATATCCTGAAGTGACTAACATCTGGCTTCTTCCCTGAGAATGCCTCCTCTGGTGTCATCTTGCCCAATACCTTATGTGGAACCTTGTTCTGTATGTATACTGCTGTACTGCATGCCTCTGCCCATAAGTATCGTGGCATATCTTGGTCATACAACATAGCCCTTGCTGCCTCCGATATGGAACGATTCTTCCTCTCAGCAACCCCATTCTGCTGCGGGTTGTAAGGAACGGTCCACTCTCTCTTGATTCCTTCCCTAGTACAGAACTCCTGGAACTCTTTCCCTTTGTACTCGCCTCCATTGTCTGATCGAAGAACCTTTACCTTCCTACCTGTCGAATTCTCCACAAGAGCTTTGAACTCCTGGAAGTGACTGAAGACCTCATCCTTGGTCTTCAAGAAGTATATCCAGGTCTTCCTGGAGAAATCATCAATAAAAGTAACAAAGTACTCATATCCTCTGAGAGACTTCGTTGACATTGGTCCACATATATCTGAATGTACTAGATCAAGAACCCCCTTGGATCTGGTGTCACTCCTTGGAAAAGCTGCTTTCACAAACTTCCCCAATACACATCCCTTACATACATCATCATGCTCTGTGCTCACGTCTGGAACACCTGTCACTGTCTCACGAAGCAATTTAAGTGCTCCATGATGTATATGGCCCATCCTTCTATGCCATAGCTCTCCTTGATCTCTAGGATTACTGCTGCTCACTAGTGCCTTAGGAGTATCAAACTGCAACCTATAAAGTCGGCCGCTCCTAACTCCAATAGCTATGGGTGATTTCCAATCCTTATGCTTGATTAAAACATGCGCCCCTCTAAAGAGTACATTGTAGCCTTTATCCTGAAGGACAGATACGGAAATTAGATTCATGCCCAAGCCTGGCACATACAACACATCATGAATGGAAATAGGCTTGCCATTCTCCCTCTGAAATAGAACAGTCCCTCTCCCAACTGGATTGCACTTGGACTTGTTCCCCATCTGAATCTGGAATCTGATGTCCTCCTCCTTATATCTGGAGAAGTACTCCCTAACTCCTGTCATATGAAATGACGCCCCACTGTCTATATACCAAACACCCTGTGAGGTTGAGCTAGTCAGGCAAGCTATGAGTGCAAACTCATCCTCCATTCTACTAGAAAGCTCATCTACACTCGCTGAAGCTGCCGTCTACTTCTTGCCCTTCTTTTCATTTTTCTTCCTTTGTGGGCAATCGCTGACATAGTGGCCGAACTCGTGACAGCCATAGCATTTGATCTTAGATAAGTCCTTCTTCTTCTCACCTTTTGAATTTGATCCTTTGCCAGACTCCTTCTTCGCTTTCCCTTTTCCTGCTAGGGCAACGTTTTCCTGTTCCACCTCACTTTTCTGACTATTACTGCTGGTTCCATTGACAAGACTTAGTCTAAGCTCCTCCTGAGTGAAGTCACTCCATAGTCGATCCCAACTCGGTAAGGTGTCTCATCCATTAATAACTTGAACAAAGACATCCCACTGCTTAGTAAACCCATTCAGGGCTATTCGTACTAGCTCATCATCCTTTGGTTTGTCTCCAACAGCTGCCAATTCATCCTTGACAAGTCTAAGTCTGGTGAGGTAACTTGTGACGTCTTCTCCCTTATTCATCTGGGTATTCCTTAACTTTTCTCTGAGAATCAGCTTTCGGTTAAGGGTAGCATTCTGGTATAGATTCATAATGGCATCCCACATCGTCTTTGCTGTATCTAACTCTGCAATATGCGGAACAATATGATCCTTAACACCGTCAAGAATCAGCCTCCTTGCCTTGGCATCTTCCTTCTTATATGCTACGAGCTGTGTTGCGTCTGTAGGTACAGGTACAACAGTGGTCACATAATCTTTGATACCATTCTCTTCTAGCAATAAAGAAATTCTGGCTTTCCAGACACCAAAATTTGAGGCTCCATCCAATCTGTCCTGATCTCTTAAACCTGCTGAGGCCATCTCAAAAGAAATAATAATTTGAAGAGGTCAAACTGGGTTTTATAAACCCTAGATTTATTTTTCCTTTCTCCCTGTGCCTGTTCTGCACTCAGATCTGCTCTGATACCATGTGAAAAATCTATTGCAGCTACTGATTATTAATTTCCTATCTTATAAGATTATTTGGCTGCCGAAAAATTAATTAATTTACAGCAAATATTAAATAATAACATAGCTGCAACTTCACGGAAAAATCACGGAGATAGAAAAATAAAATAAACACAATGTTTTGGACAAATTGTCCCTGGAAAAACCCCGAAGGGAAAACCAGTCAGCAGATATGAATTTTATTCAACTACAGGAAATCAAGAGATACAAAATTGCTTGCCTCTTACTGGCAGAGCTCTGGAAATTTCTTTCCTGTAAATTCCCTTCCCTCAATTGTTCCTGCTGAAATTGCTCCGGCAATATTTTCCTTCTCCGGCAATTCCACTGCTCTCCAACGCTATCACTGCGCCCTTTGCTTTCACTGCAAATAAATTTGCTATCACCGCAAATTTATTTATTTGCTATCGCTGCAAATACTTCTCGGATCTGTGTTTTCCAAATGCCTATTGATCCTCTTTTATAATCCCCTCATTGGAAACCAATGGCCATGATTTAACTTTAATCAATGGCTAGGATTAATTAGACTCTAAACCCTAATATCTAGAAGTCTCTCGAGAAATCAATTATCTAGGTATGGAGATAATTATTCCAGCTATGTTTCCAGCCTCGTAATCTCCACCCGAGACTAGAACACCTGTCCAAGCTACAAAAATTAACAGTAAGCACTATCTCTTGCAGCGAATGCCACTATATCGGCACAAGAAACGACACCGGCACATTTGGCTTCCAGTTTGGACTTGGCTTCATCAATTATGTCGTAGCCCGTCAGGCTTGGATTGTTGACAGGCGAGTCCTTCTCCGCTTTGTTGTCTGCTGTGGTATCAATGAGGATTGATCCATCGCAACCCTGCAATTCATCATCCATCACTGTTGTTAGTATATATTCTAACGTAATCAATCATGACAATCACGCAATAAGGGATGGAAATCAAGATGAGAATATTTTAGAATACTTACTCTTACGAAGCAATCATGGAAATGCATTCTTATAAGAGCAGCTGCTACACCGGGATTTGCTTTAACAGCTTTGGCAACAGTTTCACTGATAATCTCCTCGGCCGCAGGGCATGTTTGGCGATAATAACCCACCTTCAACCCATGTCCATTAGCTGTAGTAGATAAAAATAATATGACCAAAGGGATGACCAGCAGACTTGCTTCCATTTCAGTTCAAAGTAGCTAAACGGTAGTTGGAATTCTGTTAGATGAGAGGAGAAAGTTAACAGAAACGCTTTCGGCTATGCAGTAGAGGAGGAGAGAAGGATGTGGTATTTAAAACCATCATCTGTGCATTGATTTGATCAAGTCAACACGGACTACAGAATTGGACCTTTTCTTTTGAAGTTTTCCAATATATGACAGCATTTAACGCTAGGTTCGCCTGATACATCACCAACAGTCGAAGCAACACATTGGAGCTTAGACTGGGCACCTTGGATTTATCTACAATCTCTACTCATTCTATTTCCCCTTGCTCGCGTCTGATTTTGACCTACACGAATAATGTATTAAATGCTTAATTATGTTAGGAATTATTAAGATTGTCTAGAATGTTTCTAGAAGTCTTCCAAAGAACATTCCAGGAAGAAGCTTCCAGTTGTTCTAGAAATGAACTTTCTAAGAGAAACTTCCAGCTGTTCTAGAAAAGAACATTCTAGGAATTTAGAATCATCTAGAATGCCAGAAGCTTCCAGGCCTCAAAGCTTCTGTAGCTATATATATGTGTTTAGAGAGAGCTGCCGGATAAGCATTTTGGATGTAATGCAAGTTAGATGAATAAATATTTTTTCTGAGTTTATTAACTCTGTTTGCCCTGTTTTCATTTGCTATTATGTTTTGTTGTTTATTGGGCCTGTTCTTTCATGGTATCAGAGCCTGGTTCAGCTAGATTGTTTTTCTAGGTTCAGCTAAAGATTCAGTTAGAGGCTCAGTTGGAAATATAATGCTGAAGTGATTTGTTTGCAGGGCATATATATTGTTGGAAGTGATTTGTCTGCAGGGCTCTTTATTTTTGGCTAACATGGGATCTACAAATGAAGTGTTGCCAATATTTGATGGAAGTGGTTTTGCAGATTGGAAGATTGCAGTCAAGAATGCTTTGAGAGAAAAGGCTCTATGGAGGATAGTGAATAAAGAAATTGGAGAACCCCAAAGTGAAAAAGAAAAGGAGCTATGGAAATGCAAGCTGGAACAAGCTAGAGGTATTATTGGTAAAGCTTTAAGCCCCAATCTCAATAGAAGATTTGTTGATACTGATAATCCAATAGAGCTATGGGAGAGTTTAGAAAAAGATTATAAAGATGCGGATATTGCTAGCATGTTTAGCATAGAAGAAAGATTGGTGAATTTAGATCCTTCTGATTTTGAAAAAATGTCTGATTACTTTAATGAAGTTACATTTTTAAATGCTCAGCTGAAGAAAATAGGCGCTGAATATGCAAAAAAAGATTTTCAGTTGATTGCAATGGTTGAAAGTAAGCTTCCCCAGCCATACAAGGTATTTAAGGAATCAAGGAAAAGGCTTCTCCAACTAACTCCCAATGCCCCCCAACAAACTTTTGATCAATTTTGTAAGTCTGTTTTAGATGAAGAGGTTCAGCTTATTAAAGAAGGGCATATTAAGAAGAATCATGCATATGCAGCCAAGAGTAAATTTTCTAGATATAATGGAAAGAAGAATTGGAAAGGAAATTATAAATTTTGAAATGACGGTTCTAACCATTTCTCTAGAAATGACTCTACAGAAAAGCAAGTTGGAAGGAAATCGATTATTTGCAGGTATTGTGGAGGTGAAAATCACATGGAGAAATTTTGTTTGAAAAAGAGGGACAATGAAAGGCAGCAATACAAGCCCAAGCAAGAAAGGTTCAAGGATGGCAAGAAGGATAGGCATAGCTTCGTAGCCATCTCTCTAAAAAGGCCAGAGAAATCAAATAAGGAGGTAATTGCTAGACCTGAAAGTAGTGTTAAGGGGGGATACTTTGCTTCAGATTCTAATAAAGAATGGATTTTAGATTCAGGGGCATCATATCACATGACTGGGGATAGATCTTTGTTTATTGATTTTTATAAAGGGAAGAATTCAGATCAAGAAATTACTATTGGCAATAAAATGAGACTTCCAGTTTTAGGAACGGGGACTGTTAATGTAACGAATGGGTATTTGAAAAATGTTCTGCTGGTTGAAGGATTAGGGGTGAATCTTATTTCAGTATATAAAATTGTTCAAGTTGGATATGAGTTTGTTGTCACCGCCGATCAAGTTATTGTTAGAGATAGAAAAGACCCAAGCAATATAATTGCTATTGGTAGAGTTGATCATAAAGAGAGTTTATTTAAATTTGTCGGGTTTGTTGATGATGAATATACACTCTCTCATGCTTTTATTGCTCAGGCTGATTATATGTCAAAACTTTGGCATACTAGACTTGGACATATAAATTATAGAAAATTACAAGATATGGTTAGAATGGAGATGGTTAGTGGATTGACAAAAATTTCAGCTTCTGAAGGTGTGTGTGAAGGATGTGTGTTAGGAAAACATCATCGAGATCCTTTTGATTCAGGGAAAGCATGGAGAGCTAATTATCCATTGCAACTCATTCATAGTGATCTATGTGAACCAGGATATCCTTCACTTTCAGGTGTCAAGTACCTTCTGACTTTTATTGATGATTACAGTAGGAGAGTATGGGTTTATTTTCTTGAAAGGAAAAATGAAGTATTTGAAGTTTTTCAAAAGTTTAAGGCATTAGTTGAAAATCAAAGTGGAAAAAGAATTAAGTGTTTAAGGACGGATAATGGGGGTGAATATTGCAACTATGCATTTGAGTCATTTTGTGAAAATTGTGGTATTAAGGTGCAAAGAACAGTTCCTTATACTCCTCAACAAAATGGGGTGGCTGAACGAATGAATAGAACTCTTTTAGAAATGGCTCATTGTATGTTGCATTTTAAAAGTTTGCATAACAAATTTTGGGGTTTGGCTGTTTCTTGTGCTGCATATATTGTGAATAGAATTCCAACTAAAGCCCTCCCAAATATTACCCCTGAAGAAGCTTGGAGTGGTAGAAAGCCCCACATTGGGTATTTTAAAGTATTTGGATGCATTGCTTGGACACATGTTCCTGATGAAAAGAGGAAAAAGTTAGAACCAAAGAGTCATAAGTGTTTGTTTGTGGGTTATAGTGAAGAATCAAAGGCTTACAGGTTATATGATTTGACAACAAGAAAGGTCTTTGTTAGTAGAGATGTAAAATTTGATGAGCTTTCACAACTTACAGCCACTTCCTCTCACTCTACAACAGCAAATGTTTCTGATTTTTCAGATATTTTAGAAAGAAATGAAGCCAATATTGATGAGGATGAGGTGAGCACTACTGATGATGATAATACTATTGAAAATGAAACTACTAATACTTGTACTCAGCCATTTTCTGCAGGTAGTGATGATGAAGAAGATGTCATTTCAGCTAGACAAAAGACAAGGAGTGTTGAAGAAATATATAGACAAGGCTCAAAGATCCAAGGAAGGAATGGTAGTGCTCTCATGGCCAAAGTATTACAAGTAAATGACCCAATCTCATATGAGCAAGCTAGAGTAAATGACCCAATCTTGTATCTAGATTTATGCAGGCACCTAAACAAAGTCATTGGCTGGCTGCTAAGAGAATTTTACGATACATCCATGGAACCATACACTTTGGAATCTACTATGGCTATAAGTCTTCAATTTCTTTGGTTGGATTTACTGATTCAGATTGGGGTGGTGATATAGATGATCGAAAATCTACTGGTGGTTATGTTTTCAATCTTGGATCAGGCCCTATTACATGGAGTAGCAAGAAACAAACAACTACATCATTATCTTCATGTGAAGCAGAATATAGAGTAGCAAAAGAAGCAGGCAAGGAAACAGTTTGGATTCAGAATCTTCTATTTGAGATTGGTTTTCTACAAAGTTCAACCAGCACTCTGTATTGTGACAATCAAAGCACCATACAGGTTGCCAACAATCTAGTCTTTCATGCTAAAACAAAGCACATTGAGATAGATGTTCACTACCTTCGGGATCTTGTTCAAGCATCTATTATCACTCTTCAGTTTTGTCCAAGTGAAGAACAAGTAGCTGATATATTCACTAAGAGTATGACTGAAGCCAAATTCTTAAAATTAAGAGGCATGCTTGGTATGTTAGAGGTGAACATTAAGGGGGGATAGTAGTATAATGTTCCCCTCTCCTTTGTATTTCCCCTCTCCTTTTGTATTATGTTTGTATTATTCTAGCCAATCTTAAGGGGGGATGTTAGGAATTATTAAGATTGTCTAGAATGTTTCTAGAAGTCTTCCAAAGAACATTCCAGGAAGAAGCTTCCAGTTGTTCTAGAAAAGAACTTTCTAAGAGAAACTTCCAGCTATTCTAGAAAAGAACATTCTAGGAATTTAGAATCATCTAGAATGCCAGAAGCTTCTAGGCCTCAAAGCTTCTATAGCTATATATATGTGTTTAGAGAGAGCTGCCGGATAAGCATTTTGGATGTAATGCAAGTTAGATGAATAAATATTTTTTCTGAGTTTATTAACTCTGTTTGCCCTGTTTTCATTTGCTGTTATGTTTTGTTGTTTATTGGGCCTATTCTTTCAAATTACCTATAGGTATAGTTTGTTCCTTCAGATTTGTTCAAAGAGACTACGACAGGCTCTAAAGTTTCCTTCCATCAATTGACTCCCTCAATAATGCTAGTTAGTATAAATATTTGAACAAGTCTAACAAATTCTATCGTACTAGATGCCACTTGCAATCATTAACCAGCAGTTGCCATTTTTAGCCTATAGGCTTATATGTGGGACATTTTTGTCCCGGAAAACTGTCTCATGCCGAAAAGTTGTCAGCCTCCGGTCCGTATTCGTTTTCCATCAACAAAAAAATTCTTGCCCTGAAATTTTCTAAACGTCGGTCTGTATTTGCTCTTCCCATCAAAAAAATTCGCACCGGGAAATTTTCTAAACTCGTGGGAAAATCGTCTCGTGTCGTTTAAATGTCCCGGACAATCTGCGAAAACGGGTTAAAGCAAATAACTCAGGCAAGATTTGAGGTGAACAGAAGAGGAGTGCGAACAGAAAACAAAAGAATCGCCTTCCGAGGAATCGAGCCAAGGCCGTCGAGGAAATCTTCTTTTTAAAAAAGAGGTATTTGCATCAGTTTTTTGTTTTTCTAGCACAAAAACTAAAATCTGCAATTTCATTACGCACATAAAAACTGAAACCCTATTACACTCGCCTATGTCCCACTCCCACATTTGTGCACATATTATCTGGGTAGATTTCTATCCACTCAATCTCCAAATTTATGGCCTCTAGTACCTTATATCCTACTTCCTGCTCTATGCTGTCCAACGCTGATTTTGCGTAATCATCTGGTTCTACAACTGACCATAGAACATTATGAATCTCACAGAAACATAAACAAATTCTCCAAAGCTCTGACCATAGAACACTATGAATCTCACAGAGACAAATAAATTCAATCTTTGTTTTGAAATGCGTTTAATTTCAAATAGATCCATATTTGGAGTTCCCAGCAACATATGCTAATAATGAAAATGAGTGTTCATTGAAATTTAAGTAGAAAAAAATTAGATGAATATAAGTAAAAATTATGTAGAATTTTTTTTTAAGGAATTAAAAATATTATAATAATATTTTGACATAGGAAATTATTTTTGATTGTAATTTTTTAAAAAATCTTTATTTATTTTAATGATATGTTACATTTAATCATTTACATCATTTACATTGTTAAGTTGAAAAAATATTTTCTTTTAAATTTTGTAATTGATTTTTTTACACTTCTTGTTTCTTTCACATTTTCTTTAAAATACTATTATGTGAAAAATCTATTGCAGCTACTGATTATTAATTTCCTATCTTATGTAGATTATTGGGCTGCCGAAAAATTAATTAATTTACAGCAAATATTAAATAATAACACAGCTGCAACTTCACAAAAAATCACGGAGACAGAAAAATAAATGAACACAATATTTTGGACAAATTGTCCCTGGAAAAACCCCAAAGGGAAAACCAGTCAGTAGATAAGAATTTTATTCAACTGCAGAAAATCAAGAGATACAAAATTGCTTGCCTCTTACTGGCAGAGCTCTGGAAATTTCTTTCCTGTAAATTCTCTTCCCTCAATTGTTCTTGCTGAAATTGCTCCGGCAATATTTTCCTTCTCCGGCAATTCCACTGCTCTCCGACGCTATCACTGCACTCTTCTCCAAATGCCCATTGATCCTCTTTTATAATCCTCTCATTGAAAACCAATGGCCATGATTTAATCTCAATCAATGGCTAGTATTAATTAGACTCTAAACCCTAATATCTAGAAGTCTCTCGAGAAATCAATTTTCTAGGTATGGAGAAAAAATATTTCGGTTGTGTTTCCAGCCTTGTAATCACCACCTGAGACTAGAACACCTGTCCAAGCTACATTAAAATTAACACTCCCTCTTAGCGAGGAAGGTGTTCTGCATAACACCCAACTTATCTCTAAAGAAGATGAATTTTGCCTTCCCCAATGCCTTTGTCAAAATGTCTGCTACCTATTGATCTGTAAGTATATACTATAGCTGAACAATCCTCCGCTATACACAATCCTTGATGAAATGATACCTGATGTCTATATGCTTAGACTTATCATGAAACACTGAATTCTCTAATAATCTGATGCAAGTTTGATTATCACAGTGTATCACGGTAGTCTCAACCCTCTGACCAAACAAGGCTACCAGCAACTTCTGAAGCCATATAGCCTCACACGTTGCCATGCTAGCTGCTATGTATTCTGCTTCTGCAGAACTCAGAGCCACAGGCTTTTGCTTCCTGTTGTATCAAGAGACAACTCCTGATCCCAAACTAAAGCAGCACCCTGAAGTGCTTTTCCTGTCCACTGCACTACCTGCCCAATCTGCATTAGTATAGCCTATCAACTAAATACCATCACCTCGAGCATATCTGATCCCATACTCGATTGTACCACGCAAATATCGCAATACATGCTTTGCCGCTATCCAATGCACTCTCTTCGGCTCAACCATGAACTGACTAAGAGAGTTTATTGCAAAGGATATATCTGGCCTAGTGTTGACCAAATACATGAGAGATCCAATCAACATCCTATATAAGGTGGGGTCTACATCCTTTTCCTTGGATGAGTCTACCTTCTTCCAATTCGTGATCATAGGTGTAGACATGGCTCTGCAATCATGCATCTCAAACCTCTTCAAGATTTCAATGCAGTATTTCCCTTGTCCAAGGAAAATCTCTCCATCTGTCCACCATACTTCCATGCCTAGAAAGTAGTGCATAAGCCCCAAATCCTTCATCTCAAACTCTGCTGCAAGGTCCCTCTTGCACTCCTCTATGAGACCCAGTGAACATGTTAAAAACAAGTCATCCACATATAGAACAAGAATGAGCACTTCACCCCCAACCATCAAGTAGTAAAGGTTAGCATCCGTCTCACTCTTCACAAAGCCTATTCCTTACAAGTATCTATCAATGCACTCATACCACGCCCTGGGAGCCTGCTTGAGTCCACACAAGGCTTTCTTCAATCTGCACACGTGGGTTTCACTGCTGTGTGCTACAAAGCCCTCTGGTTGTTCTATGTATACCTCTTCTAACAATTCACCATTAAGAAATGCCATCTTGACATCCATTTGATGGATATGCCATCCCATATGTGCTACAAGTGAGATTACGGCTCGTATAGAAGTATACCTGGCCACTGGAGCGAATGTCTCCTCATAGTCTTTTCCCTCCTTTTGAGAGAACCCCTTGGCCATGAACCTTGCCTTGTATTTCTTGATGCTACCATCTGCACCGTGTTTAATCTTATAGATCCAGCGTGATCCAACCACTGCCTTATCTGTCAGTCTAGGCACAACCTCCCACACATCGTTCTGCATTATTGAGGTATATTCCTCAACCATCGCATCTTGCCACACCTGTTGCTGTGCAGCCCCCTGATAGCTAGAAGGCTCACTATCTACCAACTGACTAACCAATGCCACATAGTCATTATACCTGGCTAGTTGTTTCCACTATCTACTACTCATCCTAGGAGCTCCCACAAACTCTTGAGTATCCCTATGTGTCTGTTGAACCTCACGGTTCCTCCTGCCAACTATAGAGGATGAAATATCAAATTCCATATCTTCTTGATGCATCTCTTGGATTTGCTATATCTGTTGCTCCATACTCCATGAACTCTTAGCACCTGAGCCTATGCTTGTACTAGTAACTATACTCATGCTTTACTGCCCCTGTTCTGGTTGAACAATCTTTGGAGCTTCTGTTGGCTGCTCATTCTAATCATCTACTAGCAAATCTCTGGACCTCCTATATGCCTTATCCTCCATGAATTTGACATCACGCCTTCAACTATAATCCTCCTAGTCCCTGGAATAAATATTTGATATGCCTTTGAGGTCTCGTTGTACCCCACAAAGTACCCTCTCTCTGCAATCTGATCTAACTTGGAACGTGTAGCCCCTAGAATGTGACAAAATGCCAAACTCCCAAATATCCTAAAGTGACTGACATTTGGCTTCTTCCCTGAAAATGCCTCCTTTGGTGTCATCTTGCCCAATACCTTATGTGGAACCCTATTCTGTATGTATACCACTGTCCTGCATGCCTCTGCCCATAAGTAACGTGGCATATCTTGGTCATACAACATAACCCTTGCTGCCTCCGATATAGAACAATTCTTCCTCTCAGCAACCCCATTCTGCTGTGGGTTGTAAGGAACAGTCCACTCTCTCTTGATTCCTTCCCTAGTACAGAACTCCTAGAACTCTTTCCCTTTGTACTCGCCTCCATTGTCTGACTGAAGAACCTTTACCTTCCTACCTGTCAAATTCTCCACAAGAGCTTTGAACTCCTGGAAGTGACTGAAGACCTCATCCTTAGTCTTCAAGAAGTATATTCAGGTCTTCCTGGAGAAATCATTAATAAAAGTAACAAAGTACTCATATCCTCTGAGAGACTTTGTTGACATTGGTCCACATATATCTAAATGTACTAGATCAAGAACCCCCTTGGATCTGGTGTCACTCCTTGGAAAAGCTGTTTTCACAAACTTTCCCAATACACATCCCTTACATACATCATCATGCTCTGTGCTCACGTCTGGAACACCTGTCACTGTCTCATGAAGCAATTTAAGTGCTCCATGATGTATATGGCCCATCCTTCTATGCCATAGCTCTCCTTGATCTCTAGGATTACTACTGCTCACTAGTGCCTTAGGAGTATCAAACTGCAACCTATAAAGTCGGCTGCTCCTAACTCTAATAGCTATGGGTGATTTCCAATCCTTATGTTTGATTAAAACATGCGCCCCTCTAAAGAGTACATTGTAGCCTTTATCCTGAAGGAAAGATACGAAAATTAGATTCATGCCCAAGCCTGGCACATACAACACATCATGAATGGAAATAGGCTTGCCATTCTCCCTCTGAAATAGAATAGTCCCTCTCCCAACTAGATCGCACTTGGACTTGTTCCCCATCTAAATCTAGAATCTGATGTCCTCCTCCTTGTAGCTAGAGAAGTACTCTCTAACTCCTGTTATATGAAATGATGCCCCACTATCTATATACCAAACACCCTATGAGGTTGAGCTAGTCAGGCAAGCTATGAGTGCAAACTCATCTTCCATTCTACTAGAAAGCTCATCTACGCTTGCTGAAGCTGCCGTCTGCTTCTTGCCTTTCTTTTCACTTTTCTTCCTTTATGGGCAATCACTGACATAGTGGCCGAACTCGTGACAGCCATAGTATTTGATCTTAGACAAGTCCTTCTTCTTCTCACTTTTTGGATTTGATCCTTTGCTAGACCCCTTCTTCTCTTTCCCTTTTCCTTCTAGGGCAACGTTTTCCTGTTCCACCTCACTTTTTTGACTCTTACTGCTAGTTCCATTGACAAGACTTAGTCTAAGCTCCTCCTGAGTGAAGTCACTCCATAGTCGATCCCAACTCGGTAAGGTGTCTCGTCCATTAATAACTTGAACAAAGACATCCCACTGTTTAGTAAACCCATTCAGGGTTATTCGTACTAGCTCATCATCCTTTGGTTTGTCTCCAACAGCTACCAATTCATCCTTGACAAGTCTAAGTCTGGTGAGGTAACTTGTGACGTCTTCTCCCTTATTCATCTGGGTATTCCTTAACTTTTCTCTGAGAATCAGCTTTCAGTTAAGGGTAGCATTCTGGTACAGATTCATAATGGCATCCTACATCGTCTTTGCTGTATCTAACTCTGTAATATGCGAAACAATATGATTCTTAACACCGTCAAGAATCAACCTCCTCGCCTTGGCATCTTCCTTCTTATATGCTAAGAGCTATGTTGCATCTGTAGGTATAGGTACAACAGTGGTCACATATTCCTTGATACCATTCTCTTCCAGCAATAAAGAAAATTTGGCTTTCCAGACACCAAAATTTGAGGCTCCATCCAATCTGTCCTGATCTCTTAAACTTGCAGAGGCCATCTCAAAAGAAAATAATAATTTGAAGAGGTCAAACTGGGTTTTATAAACCCTAGATTTTTTATTTATTATTTTTCCTTTCTCCCTGTGCCTGTTCTGCCCTCAGATCCACTCTGATACCATGTGAAAAATCTATTGCAGCTACTGATTATTAATTTCCTATCTTATGTAGATTATTTGGCTGCCAAAAAATCAATTAATTTACAGCAAATATTAAATAATAACACAGCTGCAACTTCACGGAAAATCACGGAGACAGAAAAATAAATGAACACAATATTTTGGACAAATTGTCCCTGGAAAAACCCCGAAGGGAAAACCAGTTAGCAGATAAGAATTTTATTCAACTGTAGAAAATCAAGAGACAAAATTGCTTGCCTCTTATCGGCAGAGCTTTGGAAATTTCTTTCCTGTAAATTCCCTTCCCTCAATTGTTCCTGTTGAAATTGCTCCGGCAATATTTTCCTTCTTCGGCAATTCCACAACTCTCCAACGCTATCACTACACCCTTTGCCCTCACTGCAAATCAATTTGCTATTGCTGCAAATTTATTTATTTGCTATCGCTGCAAATACTTCTCAGATCTGTCTTCTCCAAATGCCCATTGATCCTCTTTTATAATCCTCTCATTGAAAACCAATGGCCATGATTTAATCTCAATCAACGGCTAAGATTAATTAGACTCTAAACCCTAATATCTATAAGTCTCTCGAGAAATCAATTTTCTAGGTATGGAGAAAAAATATTCTGGTTGTGTTTCCAGCCTCATAATCACCACCCGAGACTAGAACACCTCTCCAAGCTACATTAAAATTAACATATTATACTAACTTTAAGACAACAACAAGAAGGCAAAAATGAGATGGATAATTTAATTAAAAACTAAAATGTATATAATTATTATTTTTTAAATGTTATATGCTACATAGATTCTCCTTTTTTATTGTTTAGATGGTCCAATGAAAGTTGCAACTTGGGAAATAATTCAAATCATAATATATAGTCAAAAATTGAAGTGTTGTTTTTAACCAATATATTAACCCTAAATTTTCAATATTCATTTTTTAAAAAATCTATATGAAAACATTTTTTTTATATTATAATTATTTTAATATATAGTATTTCTATTTTTTCTTTGAAATAATTGTTTATGAGATTTTGGAGCTCCTTCAATGTATAGATCATTAAGCATAGTAAATAATAAAAATAATAAAATATTGTTTAAATTATATATTTTTTTTACTTTTTAAAAACAACAATACATAATAAATAGTGTTTACAATATACTTTTTATATAAAGAAAAATAATAAAATAGTGTTTAAATAATTAAAAAAATTATACTTTTTATATAAATAAAAATTTATTAAAAACCAAAGCCTTCTAATGTTCCTTTCAAAATAATTAAATAAATAAAAAATTCAATGGTTTATGGAATGTCTTTTTTAAAGGTAAACTATAATATTGATTGAATTTAAATAATTTTCAATTATAATTAATAATATTTTATTATTTTTTAATATGAGAATTTATTAAGGGGGTTTATTTTTTGTGAAAGATATAGAAACACATAGTTATATAGAAAAGCTCTAAGGCTATAGGTTAAACTAGGAGAACACAAAAGAGTCAATGTACGAAAAACATAAAACTAAGTACAAAATATACTACATACAACTTCAAGCATAACCAAACAACAAAGATTACACAAAGTTAATCTAATAGCCACATATAGGAGACATCATTACTTGATACAACTAGCATTCTATGACATGGAAACCCCCATGGAGGATTAGTTTCACCACCCTTAATAGAATGTCACAGCAATTGAGCAATGATATATTTAATTTTTTATTAAATATTATTTTCAACATTTTTCACAATTTTAAAATTTTATAAAATTTATTTCTAAATTTTTATTGAGTGTTGTTTTTTTATTTTGTAAATAAATATTCTTATTTGTTGTTACTTTTTTTAGTAATTTAATTTATCAAATATATAGTTAACTATATAATTAAATGTGAAATGGACAATGTGAAAATATAGAGTGACACAAACAACACAATTTTAACATATGTTTAGATTTTTATAATTGCTAGAAAAGAAGACTATGAAATGATAAAAAATCTTAGGAAAGTATTTAAACTTCTAAAAAGTGTTATGACTAGCTTCCACATTTTTCTTTACATTTTGAGGTATCTTAACTACCTTAAATGTCCACTCATAAGATATATGATTTACATTCTCAATAACATCATTAATTCTTTGCTATATTAGTAGATATGATATTAAAAGCTTCCAACTTAAAATATAAATCAAAAAATACAATGCAAAATAAATGATCTTTTATATAGGTAAAATCCCTTACCTTTTAACCTTGTCTTTTAAAATCAATTAACTTAAATTCTTTCGATAACTTTAAAAGCATTTACAACACTAATACAATCATTTTTTCAATGTAAGAGTGACTATTATATAAATTCTCCATATATTTTGTAACTCAATTAGTATTAAACCTTACATAGATTTTGCAAATGACATTTCAAAGATACAAATATTTCAAGGGAACATGTATCTCATGTTACAATATATCTAATTTGCCTAAATTATAAATTATTAAAAAATGTCAACATAACTATATAACTTAAATAAATCACATCACAATTTGGCTTTAAAGTCTCCTTAGAGTTGCTATTTGGAAATATATATTGTTATTTATGTTTTTGATAATATAAGGCAGCAAAACAAGGGGCCAAACCCTTACAAAAAGTAGACAGGGCAAACAGGCAGTAAGCACAAGAAGTGCCAAAACAGAAACATCATAACAGAAAATCCATCAAAACCAGCAAAACTAGCAAAACCAGCTGCTAATCTAAGATAGAAATCCCATCAAAACTAGCCAAACCAGTCACAAAACTAAGAAAGTAAAACAAAGTATCAGAGAATCACCAAAATAACAGCAGAAACTAAGGAGGCACATTCTCTCCTTGTTTAACCATAGACTTAATAATGTCATCTAAATTCTTAGCAAGATCATCATTGTCCACATTGACAGGCACCCCCAGGGTTTTCAACACAGAAATATTAAAGAAAATAGAACTCTTGAGCATAATGGAGAGGTTCTGCTCCAGCTTCTCAATGCGAGCCCTTAGACCCGCCAGATCAGTTCCCATACCAGCAGTAGTGTCCATATCATCCTCAACCTCTTCCACAAACATCTCGCCCGCTTTGTCAGCAACTTCCTCAGTGGTAGCCCCCGTATCATGAGTCCCCTACTTATCATCAGCATCCCCAGATATGTCCTAAACCTCAATCTCCTTCTCCTCATCCTCCCTAGTGGACTCTTCTGAGCTGCTCTCAGAGTAATCAATGAGTTTTGCTTTCAGAGCAGGTTTGCTAGTGATATGCCCTAACTGCCTAACACCAGAGGGGAGACCATCCTTAACAACCTTAGCAGAAGAAAGAGACTTGCTACTCTGGCCCACCGGGGTCCTACTAGGACTTTTAGGGGTCCCAACCATAGCCCTACCAGTGCTTATATCCCCAGCAATAGCATTTCTCTTTTTGCCCTTCGTGCTGACAGTAGGACCTAGAGTATCATTAGGAATTTCCTCAGGGGTGGAAAAGGAAACATCTTTAGTCTTAGTAGGAGAAGGGAATGGCCCAGGTTCTTCGACACCAGGAATATCCTTAGGGTTAGAGGAGGGTTCCCCACTATTGGTCTGAATAGATTTGGAGGGTTCAAGGGCAAGATGGTGGTTATAAAGACAAAGGATAAGGCCCTGACGAAGAGGGATGGGTTTTTTTTTAGGGTTTTTAGCTAGTTTAGCCCTAGCCCTAAGGACAGAATGTTCGAGGGAGGAAAGCAGATAAAATGGAAAGCTAATTTGAGCATTGCAACAAAAATAATTTAAAAGGGGGAGGTGATAGTTGTAGAACCTGGTGAAGCACCCCTCCAGGGTGAAATACTTTAGGAGGAGGAAGCAGACAACATCCCAAGGCTCAGGTAGCTTTGCTCTATCAAAACCCCCTGATATGGAACTAATTCTTCACCCTCTCCAAGAAAGAGCTTCTGATTGGAAGTGTCTGTAATTTTGGTTTTCCTCTGCAATTTCAAACCCTGGGTAAACATACCAGTGGCCATAGTGATTACGCTTTCAAAAATTTCAAAGCTAATGCCGCCCACTAAAACCCACTGGTTCTACCAAGACTTGGTGAATTATTTAGAAAGATTTTTATTATAACCATTGAGCTACTCCAAATAGGGGTTAATCCCTCCCTCTTTGCAATAATGCCAGACCACCAAGTTGTCTTTGAACTCACAGCAAGAGACCGGTTTGGTTCTAATTCTATCTCCACCCATATCAGAATTACACAACATGTCACAGAAACCCCCACTCTCTTTAGTCAAATTTACAAGAGAATTACTGGCTTGATCGAGGCTAATATTGTTATTTATGTTAACTTCAATGGATCAAGTAATTAGTTTTTTTAGATCATAGTGGTAGGGATTTATAAGGCACCCAAACCATAAAACTAACATAAAATAAGAGTATAATATGAGAAGAACTGATAAAATGTTGCCATAGAAAATCCACGTAGGGGTAGTAGTAGGAAAAGAGAAAAATGAAACAAAAAATTTGAACTAATAATAAACAAAAACTAAACAAACCATATACCACCAACATAGGCTAAGCTACAAGAGTTCAAAAAGACCCCAATGATTGACATCAACATTAGACCCAAGACCCTAGACTCCTTTCCTAACATGAAATTGTTCCAACCCTTATCTACCATGATCATCAATTTTGGTTTCATATCACCATTCCCATCTAAAAGACACAAGAATTTAATAGCATGAATAATTTTTGAGCACTCTAAAGCTCTATGTAGGTGACCACCACAAAGATGAGGCAAATTATATGCATTGGCAACTTCAAGAGTGCCTTTATTATGAGAAACCAATAGGAATTTGACAACCAAACATAAATTTTGACAAACATTGTAAAGGTCTCAACTCCATTATTCATTGCACACAACTCTTCCTTAATCACTTTAAGTTCAACCAAAAAAGACACGTATCAAACTATTGCAAGGAGAGTGAGGATTCAGGAAATGCCATAGCTAAAACCACAACACATGCACTAACCTTGCCACATTTAAAATCAAAATTAATATGATCTATGGGACTTAGGAACTATCATTACCAAATCACCCCACTTGGGAAGCCAACTAAAAAGGTGTACTACAAGGTACCTATAATACTAATCATGATGACACCTCTTTAATTTTAATATCATCTAATCTTTCTCACTCTACCACCCTTTAGTTGACTAAAGAGGAAAAATGTGTTAGTCTATTCCTTTGTTCACAAGCAAATACACCACTTCATTCCACTCACAAAAATAATGGGGGAAGGAAACAAACTCATTTTTTTACAAATGAGAATAACTTCTTCCAATAAACCACATAGTTTCCAATTAGGACAGTACACTTTACATCAATCAAAAATATTGTTGGTTTTTTTTGGGTGTGTTTTAGGTTTCAGTTGGAATCTATCTATGTCAAAAACACTCTCCTATGGTTAATATTGCATTTTTAGAGTTACCGCCAAATCACCGCGTTAAAGCTTTGTACGGTAGTTTTACATAAACAATTATTTTTGGAGTTCTATAAGAGATGGTCAAAACTATTTTAGGGGAAGATTTTTGAAAGCATTTTGCCTAATTTTCAAAAGGAATTGGTGCAAAATTTCTCACCGTTTGAGAGAATTTAATGCCAGTAATTTGTGTTGATGGGTTTGTAGAAAGTTTAAAAATTCACAATCCTTGTAAGTAAGAGCGAAATAATTTTGTAAAGGACCTTGGGACATCAATCTGAGCCTTCTAGCAAATTTTTATTCAATTCTGAGAAGTTTTTATTTCTTGCCTATCACATCCAATTCCACACATTATTCTTTGGTTAGGTGAATATTATTTTCAACTATGAACACACATTCTACAGAAGAATTTCTTCTTTAATTGACTATAAAGGCATGATTTTCTTATTATTTTTTAAAGAGCAGTGACAACTGGGAACCAACTAGCACTACTTCCCTTTGTACTTAGATTTATTTTTTCCTTAAGCTTTCTCACTATTAAACTAGTCTCTTCAAAGTTGAAGTAGCTTTATAGTATTAAATCTCTAAATATTAGAATAAAGATGAGTCAATATTGTTTTCATACATGTTTTTCCTACACGCTAAAATTACTTAGAGGCTATCAATTACATTTTAATACACTCTCAAAACAATGGAGGCAACTAGACAAATACACTAGAAAACAAGCATGGTCAACCATATAATACAATGTGGTCTCCACCTTCCTAACACTTTTGAAAATGACACTACTTAGAGAAGAATAATGATTTCACTATACAATTAAAGTTTCAATAGTGCTTTCCACTTTTTGACAAACATGGGGCTAAAATATTCTCCAAAACATATGAATCCAAATGAAATGTACAAATTCCATTCTCTTAAAGTTATACATACAAAATCTATTCAACAATCTGCTTGGTGTGTCCAATTTTGTGTCAAGGTTTGTCATAGTAGTAGGCTGTAGTCACTCAAAATATTACATAGCTATTTATTACACAATAGAATGTAATTAAAAAACCATATTTCTAAATTGCAAAACATAGCATGTCAACTGATGCCAAAGACAATTTCAAGAAGGATGCAGCAAAAAAATGACTATATAAATATACTCAAGAGGAGCCACTATATTCTAAGAATTGATACTCCCTTGCAATGCCTATAAATCACAATTACACTACCTTCCTCAAACAATACAATGCCAACAAGTCATGAAACACAATCACTTCTCAAACAATATTTACTTTACAAACATATACTCTCTTACAATGCCTATATATCACAAATTACACTATCTTTCTCAAACAATGCAATGCCAGCAAGTCATGAAACACAAACACTTCTAAAAAAATATTTAATTTACATATGCTTATCAGCAAAACCCATTGCGTGTTCATCCATGCAACTGCTAGTAGTATTAATAGGGACATAGCAAAAAGCAAGAATTTTTTTGGAATATTTTAGTTAATTTTTCTTATGATTAATTATTGTAATAAAATAAAATAAAGAGGCAAAGTTTAAAATGTTTTAGTATATTCTAGGAGGAGGAGCAAACTAGTAAGTTAGAAAGAGGGAGCTTTGTTTAGAAAGTTTCTGAGTCCATAAGGATTGAAAGTTTTGTGAAGGAAAAAACATTTAATGCATTGTACTAGTATGTATTGATAAGTCCTTTATATATTGAGGCACGTTGTAATGATTTTTCATCAAGTGATCAAGCAATACAAGTATCTTTTAAATTTTGTAGCATTCCTATGTTTTGTGTGTTGTTTTTTTGCCTCCACACACCATCATAGTGGTATCAGAGCTTGATTGATTGTGTTTGATTTTGTGCAAAGAGTGTCAAGGTTATAGTGTTTGGAGCAGGTTGTCTTCAAAGATTATGGGTTGTGTCGACATGAGAGAATAATAGTGTCAGAAGTAGAAGAATGTTCAAAAGAGAAAGGAATCACATCCCATAGAGATAATGGGCAAAATGAATCAAAGAAAGGTTGGCCACTACATTTGGTGAATTTGTCCCTAGATTTGGTAGCCACTGAAGAAAAGACTGAAAGGAGGATAAAAAGTATTTCAACTACAATGTCATATAAAGGGCATAGAAGGAAGGAAGTTGTAGATTTGGAGGCAGTATTTTAATGAGAAAAAAAAATATTTGATTGGATTGTAATCCAAAAGCTATAGGAAAAGGAGATTGTAGTTTTTCCAGCTGCCAAGAAAATACAAAAAGTCACCAAGTTTTTAGTTGCAAGAAATAAAGTGGATAAAGCCACTGGTAAAATGGGGAAATTTGTCCAAGTTTCAATTTGAAAGATGATGCCAAAGGAAGAGTCTAGGTGGTTGTAGAAGACAAAAGGAATGTAGAAAATTTAAAATAAGGCGCATAAAAATTGGTGAAATCATTGAAAAGAAATAGGTGCAACAATATTTAAACAACAATAATTTGGAAGAAAATAAATGGAGTTTGTAATTGTTTAGATTTCAAGAGATCGTGGCTTAACTTGTCTAAAGATAATTGTAGCAAATAGAGCCATCAATAACAAGCAGTTGAAAGTCATTGCCAAGTCTAAAGTGAAGTCACAATTTTGCCAAGGATAAGGTCATTGAAAGGCAGAAGACACCAAGGAAATAGAATGATCATGTAAGTGTTTGTAGGAAATCATTGTTAGAAATAAAGCTTGCAAAAGTGAGATCATAGTAGCCACAATAATTGTATGTGGTCAAAGATAGAGTGAAGAGTTCTAGATCACAACAATTGTAGATAGAGCTGCTAGCCTATTGTGGAGCACCAGAAAGGGAAATCCTTGGCCACAGTTGAAACTACCAAAGTAAAATGGTTGAGTTCCAAAGGAAAATACACCAAAATTAAGCTAGAACATTTCAAATTGCAGGTTGGAGGATTGAAGTTGTACCAAACAAAAAAATATATATTGAAGGAGAATATACAAAATGTTGCAATCCACCAAGTGAAAGGGAGGTTTAAGCCACTACAAATAAATAGAAAGGATCACTAAAGATAGATAAAAAGAGTCACATAAATATTAAGAGAGTTTTATTTTGTTTGAACACATATAGTCACTACTATCAAATAGGAGTGAAAGGAAGCTATTGCAAAAGGCTACAGTTGAAAAGGTTAGTGGAAAGTGATTACTACCACACATTTAATGCAAAAATATTGAACATGATGCAATCTGATTGGAGCCACACAAACAAAGTTACCCCATTTTATTAAAGCTACCAATAGAAAGGAAGCACAAAAGCGAGTTATAAAATCACTAAGGAACAAGGAGATATTGCCTATCTAAAGAATTTGTCACCCCAAATCTAATATTTCTAAGATAATTATTCAAGATAGAGCAAGGAGAGTGTAGCCAAGGGTTTGATTAGCAGCCAAATCCCCTGAAGGCAATACCAAAGCTATAGTTTTAAAGAAAAAAATTCATGAAGTTTTAAAGTCACCAAGATCGAAGGCAGATTGTAGAAGAGAGATTATAGTTGCCATATAAAGGAATAGGAAGGTGAAGAGAGATTATAGTTGACATATAAAGGAATAGGAAGGTGGCACCGATATGAGTCATCATAATCATTTTTTAGAATTGAATTGTTGAAGTAGCACATGTAAGGAAATTAGTTGTTTCAATGGGAAAGATTGGTCCACTCTAGAGTACCACCCAATCACGGACACATTAATATGTTAAACTTGACCATGGTATACTTTGTTAAGGCAAAGTATCAATGTTAAGTTAACACATTCAGTAAGGCAAACAACTAAGTGTCAGGAAATGGGTTATCCTTAATGTGCAACTAGTTTGGTCAAACACAAGTTTTTGTCTTTTAAAAACAAGGGGGCTATTTACCACTACACATTTTTTTATCTTTTTAAAACAAGGGCTATTTATCACTTTTAAGTACAACTAAGATGATAGGAGGATTGGTACTATCTTCTTGGGAATAGGTGGCTCTAGGCATGGCCTAAATTTAATGGTCACCTCCTATCATCTTAGTTGCACTTGAAAGTGGTAAATAGCCCTTGTTTTAAAAACATAAAAGAATGTGTAGTGGTAAATAGCCCCCTTGTTTCAAGTCTCATTTTACCTCTCTCCAAAATTGCCATTAATCATTTGAACATAGAAGTGGGTGCGTGTTAAGTAGAGCCTAGTAAATGTCATTAGTGTTAAGCTCCCATTTAGGTAGAGTGAGGGAGGATGCTTTTAGTTCTAGTTCCAGGCCATCTTGACAAACACTTTAACCATGTGATTTAGAGGGCAACTAATTCTAATTTTGTGTTTGTAAAAGGGAGTTCAAATCAAGAAGATAATGACCAAGGTGACTAATCCTGATGTGATCACTCCATAGCTCACAATCCAGCTAGCATTGTCTTCTATATAAATCAGAAATGGAAACACATACATTTGAGAAGGTTTTTCGATCAATAATGAAAAATGGTAAGGTTGATGTAGTCAAGATGAGGAAGTTTATGACGAGCAAGCTTTTCTTGCAAAGAACCAACTTGGATGTCTTTTGGGTTTTTAATTGTTTTCCTTTCATTTTGGAAACTTTTCATGGGTATTTCTCTCATATCCAGTTTGTATAACATTGTGTTCCTTATTTTTTTCATTTTCAATGGTAATTATAAAGATGTTTTTCACTTTGGCAAGCCAACTGTTTCTAAGCTAGTGGACTTTTGCACCCTTGATGATTCATGTCATTATTTGGAATAAAGGTTCTTGTCAGTGGACTGAATTTTTAAAATTGAATCCTTGTAATATTTTTTAAGTTATTTTCTGATCAAGTGCATTTGCATTTTTGACATGTAATGATTCAAAGGGAGGCATTTTTGCATGAATTAAACTACAATCAAAATTTGGATTTAATCGAAAGAATGCATGTCCTTAGTCCTGACGAAGGAAATGATTACAAGGCAATGAATTATAGCCCTTTCAAATGTAGATCCCAAAGTCCTCCTTGTGCTTGGCAAATTGAAAAGCATACGGACTTTTGTAAGAAAGGTATTTTTGACTCGGTAATAAATCCACTCTGTAAACATCAAAGTGATAATAGAAAATGTATTAAACAAGCTAATGTATCATCAAAATCAACTGTTAACTTATTCTTTTCAATCACTAAGACCATTGTTACTTTTGATCTTGTTGAATCATTCTGAAATGTGAGTTATATACTTCATATGTACTAAAAGAAACATAATAATAGGTATTAGATAGGCATTCAACACATAATCTAGAGAAAATACACATTCTTTTTTACTTGAACAATTTTTTAAATTTCATGCTGTCTTCCTAACAATATTTTTGAATAATTTGCTTTTTTTAAACCAACAATATTTGAACTAGATTATCTTCAACGAAGACCTTATCTTCAAGGCCTAACACTTGAGAGCATGAATTGATATTAGGGACATTGATTGTTGAGGGCTCCTAATGACATCAATCTTACAATTCTAGCATTTCACAAATCTAATTGTCTTGCCAAGCTTCAACTACCAATAATATGCCCCCATGCAAGATAGTCCACATCTCTCCCTTTGGAGGAAGGAGGAGGATCAACTCATGGAATATAATCTTAAATTGCTAGATAGTTCAATCAACTATGCACTCACCTGGGTAGCACTGCACATTGTGTAAAATGGCTTCAATTACCATAGAAAAATTTGTGTATTTCTTTGTGAGTTTTAAATTAACTAAGAATTACACTCATTGCAAATGCATATTGGTCTGGTGTTTCATATGTTCCTTATGGACTTGTAAGATTTTGTCAACCTTGATTAAGTCATTTTCTCATGTTCAACATTTTCAAACTTGGAGGCCTGGGGAGACTACTGGATGGACCCCAAAGCATCTTAAAGGTCAAATTTTATATTAAGTCCACATTCAAGATATTAAAGCCGTGAATTGTAGACCATAGTGGACCTAGACTCATTTGATCAATTAGATTGTATCTATTTTCTCTCTTCCAAGGCACTTACAAATTGCCTAGATCAGGACCGATAAAACTCAAGGACAAAACTTGTCATGTGTCTACTTTGATCCCTTGGGCCACAATACATATCACCACCAAGCAACATGCCAAACTGGATCCACCTAAAAACGTAGGACCCATGGACTTCAAATTGATATTTAATACTTCAAACATATGCCCAATTTACTACATATTGACAATTTACTCTAGTATATACATGGCCCATATCTTGTTCTAATTGTTCCAGTTACTCATGGTGCTTGCGATTAGGTCCCACTCAATATGTCATGGGCCTTGAAAATCCATTAATCCTAAGGTATTACACTTGACGAAGAGTTGACAGACATTGGAGAGATTGATTGTCAAGGTTTGGTGTGACACATACCCTTTAAATCCATAAATCTCAAGGCCTACCACTTGAAAGAGCATCAATTGATATTAGAGACATTGATCCTTGGGGACTTCCATTCATTGCAATCTTGTAGGTCCAATTTTTGGCAGGTATAAGTATCTTGTCGAGCTCTAGCTACCAATGATACACCCCCTATACAAGATAGTGTACATGTCCCCATTTGGAGGTGGGGGGAGGATCATCTGCACATAACATTATCTCAAATTAATAGATAATTTAATCAACTGTGTACTCCACCCCTATCACTATGCACTTTGTAAAATGACTTCTATTATCATAGAAAAAATGTTTGTTGTATTTCTTTGTGATTTTTAAACTAACACTTACACTCATTGTAGATACCTATTGGTTTAGTGTAGAGTATTTTCCCTATAAATTTATAAGATCTAGTCGACCTTGTTTAAGTCACTTTCTTGCATGCAACATTTTCAAGCTTAGAGGATGGAGATTTTTGGACAAACCTCAAAACATCTAAGGTCAAAGTTTATATTAATTCTACATCTAAGATCTTAAAGTGATGAATTTGTAGACCATAGTGTGCTCATACTAATTCCATCAATTAGATTACATCTACTCTTAATTCAATTGAGCTATAATTACTGTCACTACCAAGCCACATGTCAAACTCAGATCCACTTGAAAATGTGACCCCCATATACCTCTAATTGATATTTTGAACTTCAAACATCTACTTGGTTTTATTGTATATTGATGAAGTACTTTGGGATCTACATGATCCACACCTTATGTTCATTGTTCTAGTTACTCATGGTGATTAAGGTCTTGTACTTGATAGAGCATTTATAGACATTAGAGACATTGATAATGAGGATTTGGTGTTCATCCCAATCTCTTTGGGCTTACACTTGGTAGATCTATGCACCTCCCTAGGCTTCAACTACTAAAAGTAAGCATGGATGTAGGATATTGGATATCTCTTAGAACGAGGGAGTAGGATCACCTTAGGGAATTAACAATCTCATTTTGCTAGGCATTTCAACTAGTAATGTATTCCAACACATTGTTTTATGACTTCTGTATAGTGTCATGATAAAAAAAGAAATAAACAATTTGCATTGCTTAGAGGTTTTGTGGTTCCATACGCCACTACGCTATATGTAAAAAACTATTGGCGTACCCATGGCACAACAAGTGCGATTGCTAGTATATATTCTAATGTAATCAATCATGATAATCATGCAATAAGAGATGGAAATCAAGATGAGAATATTGCAGACTGCATACTCTTACAAAGCAATCATGGAAATGCATTCTTATAAGAGCAGCTCCTACACTGGGATTTGCTTTAACAACTTTGGCAACAGTTTCGCTGATAATCTGCTTGGCCTTGGGGCATATTTTGCGATAATAACCCACCTTCAACCCATCTCTATTAGCTGTAGTAGATAAAAATAATATGACCAATGGGATGACCAGCAGACTTGCTTCCATTTCAGTTCAAAGTAGCTCAACCGTAGTTGGAATTCTGTTAGATGAGAGGATAAAGTTAACAGAAATGCTTTCGGCTATGCAGTAGAGGAGGAGAGAGGGATGTGGTATTTAACACCATCATCTATGTATTGATTTGATCAAGTCAACATAGACTACAGAATTGGACCAAGCCCTGTTATGTCTGTCCTTTTCTTTTGAAGCTTTCCAATTTATGATAGCATTTAACGCTAGGTTCGCCTACATCACGAACAGTCGAAGAAACACACTACAGCTTAGACTGGGCACCTTGGATTTATCTACAATATCAACGCATTCTATTTCCAGTTGATCGCATCTAGAAGAAGGATCAAACTAGTAAATTTAGAAAGAGGGAGTCTTGTCTAGAAAGTTTCTGAGGAGTCAAGATAAGGATTGGAGGTTTCAAGGAAAAAGCATTTAATGCATTGTACTAGTATGTATTGACAAGTCCTTGATGTATTGAGGCATGTTGTAATGATTTTTCATCAAGTGATCAAGCAATACAATTGGAGGGTCTAAATTTGATGATCGTATATCCATATTTAGATATTTTTATCGTAAAATATAATTAAAATTAAAAAAAAAACTATATCACATGAAAAGAGAGATTTTAGGTAGATTGTCAAAAATTTTATAGAATTATTATATATATATTTGATTTATACATAATGTTACTTATGCTAAGATATATTATAGTATTTCAAGGGCACCTTTGAATAAATAATTGTCATTAAAAAAATGTTTGACAGGGAAGGTCGACCATCAAATTTAAGCCTTGAATACAAGTTTCTTTTGAAGGTTGTAACATTCTTGTGTTTCATGTGTTGTGTGTTTGCGGCCAACCACCATCATAGTGATATCAGAACCAAATTGATCGTGCTTGATCTTGTAAAGAGCCAAAGTTATAGTAGTTGGAATAGGTTGTCTTGAAAGATTATGGGTTGTTTCACCATGAGAAAATAGAGGTGCCTAGAGCAGAAGAAAGTTTAAAAGAAAAAGTAATTGCAGCCTGCAAAGATAAATAGAAAAATGAATAAGAGGAAGGCCAACTCCTACATTTGGTGAAGCCCTCCTTAGACTTGGTAGCCACCAAAGAAAAGACTGAAAGATGCATAAAAGGCCATAGAAGGAAGGAAGCTACCACAGATTTGGAGGCTGTATTTTAAAGAGACCAAAGATATTTAATTGGACCATAGTCCAAAAGTTGCAGAGAAGGAAGATTGTGGTTTTTCCAACTGTTAAGAAAATACAAAAAGATGCCAAGTTTTCAATCGTAGGAAATAAAGTGGATAAAGTTGATAGTAAAGTGGGAAAAATTTGTGAATATTTTGAAACTCAACTTTGTTCTTTAAACAAGAAAATCATAATAGCAGAAACAACAATTACTCATCCATAAATCACAACTTACAGCCATGAAGAAAAAAAACTCCATACACAGCAGCGTAAGCACAAAAAAACTCTATATATTAATCTCCACCTTACATCTCTGCTCAAATTGAGCAACCAATACAATTTTCTCTCAATTTTGCTGACTTATTACAAAAGCACAGGGCAGTCCTTTTTAAAGACTTTTCATCCCCCAAAATAAAACAACAAATAATAAACTTCTAGTCTAAAAATAAGCGTGCATATGGAATGCATTTACACATGCAGAGAGGTTACAAAACTGTTACATGCAATAACCTATATTTAGATCTTGCTTTAAAAATTGACATATTAATTTGCATTATGGTGGGGAGAAATTAATATTCAAACACTCCCCTTTAATTTTGACCACAGATGCTTCAACATCTTCAGTTCTCAAAATCTATCTTCATAAACAAGTCTTCAAAAAACTCTCACACTCATGCATGCATGCAAGAAAGCACCACTTATCAACATACTCCCCCTTGATGCGAAGCCAACTAGCTGATCATGGAGCTTCACTGTTTAGTCTTGTAGACCTACTTAGTACTTATTCATTTCTTTCCACATGGAAGCTTTGTAAACTCCCAAAAACCATTCCTATCAATGGATTCCATTTCTTCTTTCATTTCTTGCAACCAAATGCTATCAAAAACATGCATCTTCAAAAGACAATGACTTGCTTTGAGACATAACAAACAGTCATTACTCACCCAACTCAAACGTTCAATCTTTGCATGATTATTTTTTTGTTCAACATGTGAATACTTATGCTAGTACAACTTCCTAAACATACTCGTGACCTTTTTCCAATTTGATCCATCTATCCATCCACAGCTCATCTGCATACATTCTGTCATAGATTCCTTATTCCACTCTTTATTCCAACACACCTTTTCACAATGATTCCTTAGTCCACAAATGCTACAAGGATAAAGATATCAACAAACTTCCTTCTTATGTCCTTGCCTCTTAAAATGAGAACACTGTAAATTCTACTTTTCTTGAACTAATTTGTTTGTCCCTCTATCTATAACATCATCTATTTTTCCTTTACCTCCAACATATCCAAGGCCTTTATTCTTTGACCTCATACTTGGTTCAATGGGGTCTCTAATTCCTTGCCCATGCTTTCCCAAACCTTTTCCTTCATAACCCATTTTTTCCATTATTTTGAAACTGGCATTCTTTGGATTTCCTGTGTCATTATCATCACAAATTGCAATATTTATAGATTCATAAAAATTAACATCTTCATTCTTTCATTCTTTATTAGAAGAAGATTTAGCTATATCACACAAGTCATTTGTATCACATGAAACATCACAAAGTACATGCTTCAACCTTAAACATTCATTTTCCTTTAGACATGATGCAAGTGTTTGATCTAGTTGACTATTTTCTTCTTTCAACCTTTATATTTCATCTTATTCTAAACTATTTTCCTCTTCCAATTTCTTCATCTTCTCTTACAAATCTTCATTCTTCTTTTTAATCTTGTCAAACAACTTCAACTCTTCTTCTAGCTCTTCATTTCTATCTTGAACTTTCTCCAATTCTTTTTCTAGATTATGATTTTCACATTTCATATTTTTCCTTTCCTAACTCCTTTATCCTTTCCAAATATTCTCTATTGATCTTTTCAACATTCACCAATTCTTCTTATCTTTTATCAATTCTTCTTTCAAAAATTCCTTTTCACCCCATAAACCTTCATTTTCTTTCTTAACTCATTTACCAATCCTTCCCATTGATTTTAACTACATAGAAGAACCACTTAAATTATACCTTCAAAAATATTTCAAAGACTAATTTTTGATAAACCTTACCTCAACTAATATCTTCCAATGGGTTCACACTTGCCAAACATTGCATGAAGTTCAATACTTTCTATAGATGTTTCAAAAACTTTTACCATAACATCCCAATGAATCCATTGAAGATCACACTACCATAACAACAACATGCTCCTCAAGAAATCAATTACTAGAGAGATTTCAATGCCAAAATCAATAACCCAAAAAATAATAACCTGCTTTGATACCATGTGAAGATTCTGAAACCCAACTTTGTTCTTTAAACAAGAAAATCATAACAGTGGATAAAACAATTACTCATTGACAAATCACAAATTACAGCCATGAAGAAAAAAAACTCCATACACAACAACATAAACATAGAAAACTTTGTATATTAATCTCCACCTTACATCTTTGCTGAATTGAGCAACCAACACAGTTTTCTCTCAATTTTTCTGACTTATTATAAAAGCACAGGGCAATCCCTTTTAAAGACTTTTTAGCCCCCAAAATAGAACAGCAACAAATAATAAACTTCTAGTCTAAAAATAAGCATGGCTATGGAATGCATTTACACCTGGAGAGCAGTTACAAAACAATTACATGCAATAACCTATATTTAGATCTTGCTTTAAAACTAACATATTAATGCATCGTGGTGGGGAGAAATTAATATTCCAACAAAATTGCCCAAATTTTAGCTTGAAAGCTAACACTAAAGGAAGAGTCCAAATCAGTGTAGAAGAAAAAATGATCGCATAAAATTTAAAATAAGGCACATAAAAATTGCTGAAATCATTGAAAAGAAATAGGCATGGCCACTAAAAGAAAGCTGATTTGGAAAAAAATAAATGGAGTTTCTAATTGCTTAGACTTCAAGAGGTCACCACTTGTCTTATTATAATTGTAGCAAATAGAAGCACTGATAGGAAGAAATTGAAAGTCATCTACAAGTCTAAAGTGAAGCCACAATTTTGACAAGGATAAAGTTGTTAAAAGGTAGAAGTTGCCAAGGAAATAAAATAATTGCCTAAGTGTTTGTAGGAGATGATCACAAAACAAAGCCACCAAAATGTTGGAGGTGGTAGAGATCTGATACCAGTTTGATGGATAAAAACAAACAAATGAGGTCAAAGAAGATTAGGAGAGAGAAAACAAAACATCGAGTTATTTTTATATTAAAACTATTTTACATCCCAAAAATTGCAATCACAAGTTGTTTCTCTAAATCTTCTTTCACAAAAAACTCATCTACCTTTCCAGAGTATCTAGAGCTATTCTGTATCTACTTTTATCTAGAGCTCCCTACAATGTTCTAGAGCTTCTTGCAAAGTTCTAAAGTTGTCTGCAATTCTCCCTTTCTGGAGTTTTTTGCATTATCTTCATTGTCCAAAGCTTTCCACTGTATGCCTGCAAAAATTCTCTTGTTGCTGCTACAACAAATTTCACTTCTCTGATATTGATGCATCATACATAAACTATTCTAATTCTCATCCTTCATCTTTGTCACTTCTTTCTTTCCAAGAATATTTTAGCTTAATTCAAACTTACCTACTAGCATGAAGTTTTTTTCTAACCCCTCAACTCTATAGTATTAGGTATGTAAAAACTCTAATCCCATGGTATTTGATATTGTCATCGCCCAATCCTCATTAGTATTATATATTCCTAAGTCCTAGTCCCTACTCATCTTTAGGAAACCGTCTGTAGACTTTTGGTTGTTCCATCCCTCACTCCCAAATTGTATTTGGTATCCTCAACTCCCAAACCTTTCCGGCATGGTAGACTTCTCAAGTCTCTTTGTTCCCAAGGAAAAATGGTAGCAATTGTCCTAAAACTTTGATCCCTAGCCTCCCTTACTATAAGTTCTTAGTTGGGTTTTTAGACTTGCCTCTACCTTCAATCGTTAAATCCTTTCTCAATATCCTAATCCACTCTTCATCTTAGAAACCCTTTCGTATGCAAATCATTGAATCCCTGACTTCAAATCCCTGGATTAATTTTTACTGTGTTCTTTCTTGAGTAGCTCCTCTCCTATACCCTCACTGTTTGAATGAAAAATCCCACCTACCTTCTAGGCACATACAATCACACCACTAATGATTACATTAGAAAGAAAGAAACCTTGGGAAAACCCCCCAATGCTTCTGAATACCTATGAGCTCCTCCAAAGAATGGAGCAAAGGGATAAATCATATAGTTGCTTACGATGGGAAGCACAGCCACCATTAGCTTGAGCAAAAGAAAAATTACATCGCTAGGTCATAAAATGGTACTGGAAAGTATGTCATGGCACGAGAAGAATTCCCATTCCCTCCCAAAAGGTTTCTCAATGGATTAAGAGGAGGCGTTTACCTACTGTTGGCTAACAGATTTGTCCTTATTATGAAAATAATTTATTCTGACTCTATACCCCTCTTTTAAAGAACAAATGAGTTAAACAACAAATGGGTGAACCTTTTAAATTAGTTCCCCTCTGAATTTAGGTACAGCTCCCTTTAAGATCTTCAATGAATTTAACCTATTTAACTAACCAAATGCATTTTTAACCAGAAAATGCTTAAGGCAGACTAACATTCATACATAACCATTTCATGAACGCGATAAACTTATACAGTAACAGGATAGAATGCACAGATTGTACTTTGATACACTCAAATACGTGAATACATTCATCTAAATTTGCTGAAATAGAAAAGAATAGAACACATATGATGAGTTGTCCAAATAAAGAGCAATTACCAGATGAAAGGAGATTTCACACAGAAAATCTAATTCCACACATTTAGACGCACAGATCCAAATAAGAAGTAATTTTTTTTCTTCTCATTCACAGATGAAAATTATTTAGACAATTATCACATAATGTCAAATATCAACAGTTCAGCCCCAAAAACTTTCTTCTTCTTTTCTTTCCTAAAAAAACTCCCTTTTCAAAATTATAAAAACATATATATATATATATATATATATATATATATATATATATATATATATATATATATATATATATATATATATATATATATATATATATATATGAATGTCTTAACCCATGTCCTTGAGCAAATTAAACCCAGAGTTAACATACTCGGACCCATACGAGATTTAGTTTTTTTTTTTAACAACTGATTATAAAAGAACAAGATTGCTGGAAATAACAGAAATAGGAACTGAAAGAGAACGAGCCAATGAAATTATGACTGGGGCGACGAGTCAGCATCTCCTGATTTGTTATCGGTAGCCTGGGGAGCATGTTGGGTCTTCCACTCCTAAAAGGCAGCAACGAACTCCTGAATTTTAGGGAAATTTGGTATACCTATATGCTTCATCCTTGATTTCCATACTTCTTTTTCCCTCCACATTTTCCCAAACTTTTCCTTGCATTCAGGGAGTGCATTGATGCAGAGATAGAGCAATGACTCGACTTTAGAAACCCTGGAGAAATCCTCAATTAGAATATTATCATTTTCTTTAACAAAGTTGATTTTATCTGTAAAGGATTGGATCACTGTTTCAACATCTTCCACAGGCTTTCCATCATCTTTTAAGTATTTTACATCAATACATTGTAAATCATCTTGCAGTGATTGGGTGAATTCCGTTATCTCCTTGATTAGCTTTAAGAGTTCAAAGTGCCCTTGTCGGGATATGGAATTCCTCCATTCAATATTCTTTTTGCTCACATATAACAAATCCTCGTCCACACTAGTCAAGTTCTTTTCTACCAAAAACTTCTCCAGACCATATTTCTGAACTTCCTCTATTTGGTTTATTACACTTGTCCACTTACCTTCGTCCTTAGCCCAAACAGCAACCTGTGCTTTAAGATCTTCAATGGTGGTAGCAGTCAGGTCATATATGCCTTTGAGTTCATGAATATATTCAGTTCCTTTTTGTTTGATGCTATCTAACCAATTGTCAAATGTTTTTGAAACCATCTTGCTTCTATGAACTTGATCTAACATTTTTTGATTGACAGGTGATTTCGGGTCGAAAGACAAGGGGACCTGTGAGATCGGCTGTGAGTTAGGATTGTTAATGGCCTCAATGTACTCTGCCATTGAACACAGAGCTTGTTTCAACTCTCTTTTGTCCTTCTCATCTTTCATTGTTCGGCTAACCATTCTCTTAGTGGAAGCTTCAAGGTGGTGAACATCTGTAGCCCTGGAGGTAGTACCGAGATCTATCCTCTCCACAGTGAAATCATGCACTGTAGGATCTTGAACCTCTTCTTCAGTCACTGGCTTCGATATTTCTACACTCCAGTTACCAGTGTTTAGGTCAATATTTATTCTGGACGTTGTTTTGAGTCTCTTGGACTTGGGGATCTTCCCCAGACATTTACTTACCATGTCCTTTAAAGGGAGAACAAAAGGAATCACTTTCTTTTTGTCAGATATGGAGCTCTCTAGCCACTTCAGTGCAGGGGCCGAGATTGTCTTCCTGGGCTTCTCTCCATCAGAGGGTTCATTTGAAATCATTAACACCTCAGGGGTCTCTAGAAAGGCCTTTGAATGTGAACCAGTGTCAACTACCTCTGTTCTGTTTGGGCTTGCCTCTTTGTCACCCATAGGCTCTTCTACTTCTTCCTCTGAATTTAAATCAACAATTATTGTCTCAGAAGTCTACTTCTTTCTTTTCCCTTTTGTCCTCAACCTGGTAACACAAGATGTCAGAATATCTGTGAGGACTCTTCTGGATCTCTTGGAGACAGGGCTTTTCTCAGTCGATGGCTTGGATGCACGTGCACCACAGATAGCAAGGGGTTGATTGGAAGAGTCCATGGGAGGTGATGATGCGACCATTGAAGAGAATTGTTGGACAGTTTTACTCTGAAGCCCTTCCTGTCTCTTTTCTCTCAACCATTTCTTAGTCCTCCTTATCACCGGAAGGGTCTTGATTTCAATTCTATCCTCCTCTTTCTTGCTCCAGTCCACCTCTGGAATGGGTAAGTGTTCTACTTTTTCGAATTGTGGATCAACCACTTGTTCATCATCAACAAAAATTCCAGAAACGTCCATTTTTAAATTAAGGGTAATTATTTGTCCCAAAGAAAATCTACACCATAGCCTTCTCCTAACTTCAAATTCATCTGGACAGTCCTCCTAGTAATCTTCCAGCTTAGGAAGGTGTGAGTGCCCTGTTCCAGAATCTAGGTTATCTTTAACAAAACATTTACTATCGAATTGAGCCCTGGCAGTGAAGAATTAAAAATTGAACCTTTTGAGGTTCACCTCTAAATTTAAGGCATCAGATTTTGATTGGCATGAATAATGCCCAAGTTCAATAGGAAAAGAAATACCACAACCCCTTTTTGATGGGAATTTCTTATCAACATGTGCCAATTGCCGACATACCTCCATTAGTAAAAAATGATCAAATACATACCTAGGCAACTTCACAGGTTCACCATCAAATCCTCCAACTCTAATATAAGTGAACTCAGAAAATTGGATGAAGAAGCTACCATAGATACTGATTAGTTGCATTGCTTCACTGGTCATTCTCTTACCTAGGTTGCCTGCCAGTTCATAGGTCATCTTTCTAGTGAAAACATCATTAATCCTTTTATAATTTTCATAACAATTTTTCCTTTGCAACTGTGAATAATATTCGTAAATCTTACTGTTCTCATCTAAAGGCTCATGAGGCAGGTCAAACCAATCTCTTGTGGATGCTAAATAGTAGAACAGATATGAAGACATAAATAAATCCCTGTTACCCAGACGATTACTTAAACTCTGATGTAGACAGTCGGCCACTATCTCAGCCCAATCCAAATATTGTTTGCCTTGAAGGATGACTTGTATGAAAAAGTACATCCAGTCCTCCCAGTAATAGGCATGCTGATTGCCTCTCAGTCTATGCAACAACACCATAATATCCCTTACTTCCTGTATCAAATGATCTCTGGTAAGGGGCCTGGGCAGCCTTGAACCGCCCTTTTGAAATTTTAGCAGCCAGTTCCTTGCTATTACACTTTTGTAAGTTGGTTTCTTTTATGAGAAATACCCATTGGAGGTAGTAATGTCAAGAATAGAATACGTCTCCTTAGGCGGTATCTTCATCACAGACATGAGGGTTTGTCTGTCAACATGGAATAACACATCCCCGTCTACTTTTCTAATGCACCTGTGTTGGGGATCGTATCTATTCATACACTCTTGAACCAACTCTGGGTAGAATATAGCTTGAGGAAAGGCTGTGGCTTCAACTAAACCACTATCCACAATTTTCTTCATTGTGGGGGTTTGAACAAGGTTTCTAGTTCTTCCTATGAATTCCTCTAAATCATATTGAACTAATGCAGTATCTCCAAATTCTGAGTGAGAGTAAGTGAGACCAGGGCCATGTTCATCCCCCAAACATGTAGATTTCAATGACATACTTGGACGATTATAATAAAACACTTCAAATTTTGAAAATAATAGAAATTCAAGAGGCTCTTCTTTCCAATATAAGAATTCAGAATAGAACAGGGAAAACAGAACTCACCTTCAGGATATTTGAATTCACTGCAAAAACTTGAATAACGAGAGCCTTACACTTCCAGCGCTATCCTTCTCCGCATTGCACAGTATATTTTCTTGCTAAAATTAGCTTGTTCTTGGTTAATAATGGCACTTACCAGAATGAATAATTATCTCTTGGAACAATACGTTCCAAAAATATTTGAAAAGACGTGAACTCTGATTTCTTCATTAATAACAAGTAATGTTCGTGCGCCATCATGAAGTACAATGATTATCCATAGTCTCCGCTAAATTAGAGCTCTCAGTTTCATGATGAGTTTCTGACAAATTTTCCTCCAACTTTCCCGCTAAGTTTGACTTAGAAAGCTGCAGGAGCAAACGGGACCAAAATTACCAAATCTTCAAACTTATTGAACCATTGAACCTTATGGACATGGTTCAACAGGATGGTTCAATGTGGTTCAAACATGCCAACTAGACTTTATAGGTAGGCAAAAGATTGACTTACCGAAACAGGGACTTGACTCATGAACCATTGAACTTGTGAAGACATGGTTCAATACGAAGGTTCAACGACACCAGGGTTATGTAGACCAGCAAAAAGTTACGCAGCTTTGGTAAAAGGTTTCCAATTATAAAACAATGAACTATTGAACCTTGAACCATTGAACCCCGCAGCAGAGTACGAGTGGAAGGTTCAACGATATATTAGTAGAAAAAGAAACTGCGTGACCCGACTCATAGGAAGACAATGAGTGCTGAACCTTAAGACCGTTGAACCATTGAACCTTGAACCCCGCTATAGAGTACGCGCGGAATGTTCAAGTTCAACCCGAAAGTACAAAGATGCTTAAGACAAGCAAAAAGGCAGCTTGCTTTATATGACACTTCAGACATATTGAACCATTGAACTTTGAACTTTGAGAATGGTTTGGGTTCAAAGGTTCAAACCTTTTATACAAAGACGACACACGGGTAGAAATTGAAGGACTAAGAGTCAATTTACAAAGCAAAGGTATGACCAAAAATATAGTATGGTAAACCGACTCTTGTTTAAGAAATATTACCGATACATAAATAAACAAGGGCGACTCAAAAGGTAACATTGGCTCTGACTGGGGACTGCATTTTATGGCAAAATGCAGATAACTCAGAAGCTCTGGTTTCGCAGAAAATGGAAGAAAGAGAAGAAAGGAAACAGACCGGGGCAAAACAAAAATGGGAAAGGAAAATACAAAACCAAACAAAGGGAAGACTATGTACAAAATAGGGGACCCTGTTTACAGACAATACAGCTTGAGATCATGTCCATTATAGGACAGGGGTAAAACAGTTCCATCAGGATATTCCAGTTTGGAAGAATTTGGACCGAATACATGGTGAATCTTGAAAGGCCCACTCCAGAGTGAGTCAAATTTGCTATGTGCACCTTTTGGTTCTCTCCTTCTGTCCCACAGTAATACTTCATCTCCTTCCATAAACTTCCTGGGTCTTGTCTTCTTGTCAAAAATTTCTTTGACGCTGGCCTGATGCACAGTAATTCGGTCAACCAACTCATTTCCTTCTTCTTCAAACTTGGCTAAATACATAATCCTCTTCTCCAGGGAATCTTGGAAATATTGATCCTCAATTACACTTTGCAGTTTGGCTGTAGATAGCTCCAGGGGTAAAGATAATTGGGCACCTATCCCATAAACTAATTCAAAAGGTGCCATCCCAATTGCTCTTTTAGGAGTTATTCTGTCAGCCTAGAGTGCTTCATACAACCTCTTGTGCCAATCTCTGGGGTTGTCACTCACCAATTTCTTCATGATAGTAATCAGGTTTTTGTTACTGGACTCAACTTGTCCATTCCCTTGGGGATAGTAATCTGATGAATGAGAAAGAGAAATACTATGCTCATAACAGAAAGAAGACATTTCACCTGAAGAGAAATTGGTAGCATTATCTGCTACAATCGTCTAAGGCACACCAAATCGTACCAAGATATTTTCTTTAAGAAAATCACAAACCACCCCAGAAGTTGTTCTTTTTACAGGGGCTGCCTCAACCCATTTTGTGAAATAGTCTGTTGTTGTTAAGATGTGGGTATGCCCTGCGCTTGAGGGGGGTGAGATAGGCCCAATAAAATCCAATCCCCACTATTTAAAGGGGTCTTCAACAACAACAGGCCTCAAAGGTAGAGCTGCAAGTTGTGGCCTTCCTAAGAACAATTTACATTTCTCACAATTGGTCACCCACCTATATGCATCTTTAAACATTCCTGGCCAGTAGTAACAATTTCTGAGGATTTTGAAAGCTGTAACTGAAGAAGAAAAGTGTTCACCACAAGCTTCGTTATGGAAAACTTCCAAGAGTTTCTCTTGCTGCTCTTTATCTACACACCTCAGGAAAGTTCCATCTAACCCTTTCTTGTAAAGGACATCTCCCCAGATAACATATTTTGCAGCTTTTAGCTTCAGCTTTCTTTTCTCTTTAGGAGTTAGGTGATCAGGACAATCCCCATATGTAAGATAATGTGCCACATCTAGAAACCATGGATCCTACAAGCCTACCAATAACGATGTGGGTAGTCCTTCTCCTTCTTGTTCTTTGTTCTCAGCAATCAACTTACATAAGCCTTGACCTCTGATCAGCTTAGTAGGCTTAACTTCCAGATCATATTCCTGAATTTTAGCAACCCACGTTGCTCTATTGTTTAATCCTACTTCTTGCTGAGTCAAAATACTTTTCACAGCTGAATTTGGAACAAATACAACTGAATGGGAATGAAGTATATAATATCTAAATTGTTTAACAGCTTTAACTATTGCGAAAGCTTGTTTTTCAACTAAAGAATATTTTAGCTCATGCTTCTTAAGGGGAATGCTCATAAAAGCTATGGGAACCTCTTCATCCAATTCATTTTTCTGCAACAAAATACCTGACATGGTGTGTTCCGAAGCATAATAGTAAATGATAAAATCCTTTTGAAAATTAGGATTTACCAAAGTGGGAGTGTTTGCAATCGCCTCCTTGATATCCTCAAACGCCTTCTTAGCAACTTCATTCCATTTGAAAGGTTGTTTCTCACTCATCATCCCAACAATGTGTTTTGTAATCTCAGCAAAGTCGGGAATGAACCTTCTGAGAAAGTTGATTTGACCAAAGAAGGACTTGACTCCAGTCCTATTTGAAGGGAGACTAAGCTGTTGAATTGCCTTGACCCTCTCTGGATCAATCCTGATTTCGTTCTTTGAGACTAGGTGTCCCAACAATTTTCCCTCAGTCACACAGAAAACTGACTTCTTGGGGTTGAGTGAAATGCCATGGCTTCGACACCTTTGCAAGATAGACTCTAGATCTCTCAAGTGGTCCTTTCTATTCTTTGAAAAGATAGTCAAATCATCAAGGTAAATAACAATAATCCTGTTCTTCAGGTCTCTAAAAGATGAATCCATTGCTCGCTGAAAACTTGCTCCCGCATTAATCAAGCCAAAGGGCATTCGACTATAGGCAAAAGTTCCTCGAGGTGTGGTGAAAGCAGTCTTATGTTGATCTTCTGCAGCTACACCTATCTGATTGTAACCTGAGAAACCATCCAGCATAGACATCATTTCAGACCCAACAACTGTCTGCAAGATGTGGTCCATCACGGGTAGTGGGTAATTATCTTTCAGGCTGGCTTGGTTTAAGTTTTTGAAGTCGACATAGATCCTTATTTCTCCATTCTTCTTTCGTACTGGAACAATATTTGCCACCCAAGTGGAGTGATGAATTGGATAGATAATTCTAGATTTTAGCATCTTATCAATCTCTCTGAAAATGGCTTCAGCAACTTTTGGATTATAATTCCTCAGCTTTTGTCTAAACGGAGCTGCATTTGCTTTCAAAGGAATATGATGTTGAAACTGTCCATGTCTAAAATTTTTGAGATCATCATAGCACCAGGCGAAAACATCTTTATATTTGATTAGCAATTCGATCAATTTGTTTTTCTCTTCTGAAGAGCAGCACTTGCCAATGGATATCCATTTAGGATTAGCTTCATCCTCGATATTTATCTTCTCATAATCCTCTGCTTTATCAGGAATATAGGGAGGTTTGCCTTTAACATATTCATCTCTTTGAGAAAACAGATGTTCTAAAGATACCAGCCCCTTAGGGATTTTGTTTCCCTTTAACTGAATGATGTCATCTCATGGATTAATCCCAGGGTCAAGGTTGAATTCTTTACACTCTGTTTCGAAACCTTCAAAATATGTCCCAAGGAACATTTCAGCATTTTCTAAAAACTTTCTGATCTGATTATCACTTTCAAAAACTTGCCAGTTCTCAGCATTGTCGGGGACATTAGGGGATATATCATTTTTATCCTGTAAGAATCTTTCTTGAAATCTAGATGTGGCAAAAGGAGAGAAGCTGATACTACTAAAGAATCTGCTCGGGAGTTTTGATCTCTGGGAATTGTTTCTATAGAGAAGGCATCAAAATATTTAATCTCATCCCATACCCTATTTCTGTAATGCCTTAGTCTTTCATTCTTAATGGAAAAGATCCCTCTTACCTGTTTCACAATTAGTTCAGCATCACCCTTCACCTTAAGTATCTTCACACCCTTTCCTTTAGCTTCAGATAATCCAAGCAGTAAAGCTTCATATTCTGCAGTATTATTGGTGTTTTTAAACTCTAGCTTAAAAGAGTAAGAAAAAATTTCACCTTCAGGTGAGATCAACACAACTCCAGGCCCTGAACCAGCAGTAGCACAATTGCCATCAAATTCCATAACCCATAAATCATCAGAATGTATAGACTTTTGCATTAATTCCTCTTGGGGATCTAACTCATAGCTCTGTTCAGAGGAGAGAAAATAGTTGCCAAATTCACATTCCTCAAACAAAATCTGGGCCTTGGGATCATCAGAGGGGTAGACAGTGAACTTGCACTTGGGCTCAGGTTCCAACTTCACTTTCTGCTTCCCCACTAGGATTGTGGCCTCTGACCAATCCAGTTTGATTTGTCCACCCAAATCCTTGCAAAATGTCCTGCTCAAAAGCATTCCATAACTAGTAGGAATATCTGCTACCAGAATAGTCAATTTCACCCTCTGGTCAGGGTAAGTTGCAAGTGCGACTCGTGCATCTTTAATCTGCCCAAGCAAGGAAACCTATTTTCCATCCATAGAATAACATTTTTCAAATGTTTTTGTGAGTGATAATCCTAGGGCTTTAGCCATAGAGGAAGGCATAATGTTATCAGAGGCTCCTGAATCTATAATGCAGTTACTAAGTTTATGGCCATTGATAAACAGAGACACATAAAAAGGATTAGGTTTCAAATCAGTATAAGGAGCATTGGTGGATGAATTGGGAGTCATTTTAGAGGTAGACAAGGATGGCTCGGATGAGGAAGCAAATAATCTAGCAATGGGGGATTCAGTATTAACCTCCAATTGATTCTGAAATTTAGTTTGTGCAGGATTACCCTTAACATGTTTGACTAATTTGTCAAGTTCAGTAGGTTTCAACTTGAGGTATTCAATAGGAGAAATTTGAATTTTTGCAGACTTGCAGAAATCTACAATATTAAAAGAAGCATCTATCATTTCTATGTAGCAATCTATTTTCCTGAGCCTTCAAATTAGCATCATGAGTTCTAGTTAAAGGCTCCTTACCTTTGCCAGGTACTTCTTGAGTATTAGAGGATTTCATATTCCCCTGACTCCTAGTGAGCACAGCGCATGAAGGATCTTCGAGGGTTACCAATATTTCATCTCCCCTTTCTGAATCAGATTCATATTCCAGGAAGTGTATCTCAAAGCCGCCAGGTTCCTCGAAGTTCTTTTCTTCTTTTGTGGCTTCCCCTAGCATATCTTGAGTAGCAGTCATCTGATTGTACCTGAGCATTTCTGGGCAAGAATTCCCATCATGGTCAGTAGTTAAGTGAAAAATACACATGTTTCCTCTCCCAGGAGCAAGTTCAATAGCCAGTCTTGGCTATGCTGCCATCAGGGGTAAAACTCTACCAGTATTTGGTTGTTGATTCAAATTCCTTCTGCTTATATCTTGATAGGGTTGTTGGAAGGGAGCACCAGCTTTGGGTAGTTGCCTCTTTAAGGTGATCATATCATTCACCAACCTTTGCACTACAGGGTCTGTAGATGATGAGGGCTGAGCATTTGGCACCTGAACCTCTCTCTTCCATTTACCAGCCATAATGAGATCATCATCTAATCCGACTGCTAAGGCTTGTGCAGCTGGCAAATCAGCAATTACACCTCTTCTGAGATGGAAGCTAATATCAGGAGGCATAGAATTAATAAAGAAACATTTTTTATTTTCGCCAAATGGCCTTTTAGTAGCAGGGATTTTGTTCACAATTCTATTAAATTTAGCCACAAACTCCCTCATAGGTTCATGAATCTCTTTCTTAAGCTGAGTCAGCTATGCAAGGAGGTAATGTTCATCCTCTGCACTTTTGAAGCTATTTTCAAAAGTGGTCTTCATCTCGTTCCAATTTGTAATTGAGGAATCAGTCAGGTGGTAAAACCATTGTACCGCAGTGTTAGTCAAAGCCTGCACAAAGAGCCTTATGGTAACATCTTGGTGTTGTACACCTAACACACTACATGCTGCTGCAAAGGCACACAGATGTTCTTTTGGTGATGTTTTACCGTCTCCATTGAACCTGGGAAAATTTTCTCTTGCATTTTTAGGCAATGGGTTTAGGTTGGCCCCTAGGTTCAGAGGCTCTATGGCAGCTCCCCAAGGTTGAGCCATGGGTAGGAAATTTATAGCTAAGGGGATAACAGTTCCTGAAAGGGTTAAAGCTTGACAGATAGGGGAAGTAGCAGGTTTGGGAGGGCTAGGGGGTCTACTTCTAGCTCTTCTTGCATGAGTAGGGATATAAGGAAAATTAAGATTTTGTAGTGCTTGAAAGGTAGGGTCATCAACTCCCTCTCTTCTCGAAGACCTGGTATACAGTCTAGAATCCAGCTTAAAATATCAAAACTGGATGGGCAGTTATTGATTTCTTTGTTGTTCTTGATTTCTTTGTGCTTCAAGAACTTGGTTTCTTGCTGCATTCCATGCATGTCTTCTTCTCTGCCTGAGTAACAACAATCTCAGGTTATCGGCCAATTCCTCTTCTTGTTCTAATACTCTGCTTGGTCTTCTGTAATCTTCACTATTCCGTTGAGTATGCCAAGCAAGGGTATTCAACTGGCCAATAATGTCTTCCTGCTCGTCTTGAAATCCAAGATTTGGTTGCAAAACAGGAATTATGTTTTCGTGTGGAAGCACCATTGTTGCTTCATATTCAGGTGACCAATCTTTAATTAATGATTGTATTTCTATTCCCCAGCAGAGTCACCAAAAACTGTTGGCTAACAGATTTGTCCTTATTATGAAAATAATTTATTCTGACTCTATACCCCTCTTTTAAAGAACAAATGAGTTAAACAACAAATGGGTGAACCTTTTAAATTAGTTCCCCTCTGAATTTAGGTACAGCTCCCTTTAAGATCTTCAATGAATTTAACCTATTTAACTAACCAAATGCATTTTTAACTAGAAAATGCTTAAGGCAGACTAACATTCATACATAACCATGTCATGAACGCGATAAACTTATACAGTAACAGGATAGAATGCACATATTCTACTTTGATACACTCAAATACGTGAATACATTCATCTGAATTTGCTGAACTAGAAAAGAATAGAACACATATGATGAGTTGTCCAAATAAAGAGCAATTACTGGATGAAAGGAGATTTCACACTGAAAATCTAATTCCACACATTCAGACGCACAGATCCAAATAAGCAGTAATTATTTTTCTTCTCATTCATAGATGAAAATTATTCAGACAATTATCACATAATGTCAAATATCAACAGTTCAGCCCCAAAAACTTTCTTCTTCTTTTCTTTCCTAAAAAAAACTCCCTTTTCAAAATTATAAAAACATATATATATGAATGTCTTAACCCATGTCCTTGAGCAAATTAAACCCAGAGTTAACATACTCTGACCCATACGGGATTTAGTTTTTTTTTTAACAACTGATTATAAAAGAACAAGATTGCTGAAAATAATAGAAATAGGAACTGAAAGAGAATGAGCCAATGAAATTATGACTGGGGCGACGAGTCAGCATCTCCTGATTTGTTATCGGTAGCCTGGGGAGCATGTTGGGTATTCCACTCCTAAAAGCCAGCAACGAACTCCTAAATTTTAGGGAAGTTTGGTATACCTATATGCTTCATCCTTGATTGCCAGACTTCTTTTTCCCTCCGCATTTTCCCAAACTTTTCCTTGTGTTTAGGGAGTGCATCAATGCAGAGATAGAGCAGCGACTCGACTTTAGAAACCCTGGAGAAATCCTCAATTAGAATATTATCATTTTCTTTAACAAAGTTGATTTTATCTCTAAAGGATTGGATCACTGTTTCAACATCTTCCACAGGCTTTCCATCATCTTTTAAGTATTTTACATCGATACATTGCAAATCATGTTGTAGTGATTGGGTGAATTCCGTTATCTCCTTGATTAGCTTTAAGAGTTCAAAGCGCCCTTGTCGGGATATGGAATTCCTCCATTCAATATTCTTTTTGTTCACATATAACAAATCCTCGTCCACACCAGTCAAGTTCTTTTCTGCCAAAAACTTCTCCAGACCATATTTCTAAACTTCCTCTATTTGGTTTATTACACTTGTCCACTTACCTTCGTCCTTAGCCCAAACAGCAACCTGTGCTTTAAGATCTTCAATGGTGGTAGCAGTCAGGTCATATATGCCTTTGAGTTCATGAATATATTCAGTTCCTTTTTGTTCGATGCTGTCTAACCAATTGTCAAATGTTTTTGAGACCATCTTGCTTCTATGAACTTGATCTAACATTTTTTGATTGACAAGTGATTTCGGGTCGAAAGACAAGGGGACCTGTGAGATCGGCTGTGGGTTAGGATTGTTAATGGCCTCAATGTACTCTACCATTGAACGCAGAGCTTGTTTCAACTCTCTTTTGTCCTTCTCATCTTTCTTTGTTCGGTTGACCATTCTCTTAGTGGAAGCTTCAAGGTGGTGCACATCTGCAGCCCTGGAGGCAGTACCGAGATCTATCCTCTCCATAGTGAAATCATGCACTGTAGGATCTTGAACCTCTTCTTCAGTCACTGGCTTCACTATTTCTGCACTCTAGTTACCAGTGTTTGGGTCAATATTTATTCTGGACGTTGTTTTGAGTCTCTTGGACTTGGGGGTGTTCCCCAGACATTTACTTACCATGTCCTCTAAAGGGAGAACAAAAGGAATCACTTTCTTTTTGTTAGATATGGAGCTCTCCAGCCACTTCAGTGCAGGGGCCGAGATTGTCTTCCTGGGCTTCTCTCCATCAGAGGGTTCATTTGAAATCATTAACACCTCAGGGGTCTCTAGAAAGGCCTCTGACTATGAACCAGTGTCAACTGCCTCTGTTCTATTTGGGCTTGCCTCTTTGTCACCCATAGGCTCTTCTGCTTCTTCCTCTGAATTTAAATCAACAATTATTGTCTCAGAAGTCTGCTTCTTTCTTTTCCCTTCTATCCTCAACCTGGTAACATGAGATGGCAGAATATCCGTGAGGACTCTTCTAGATCTCTTGGAGATAGGGCTTTTCTCAGTCGATGGCTTGGATGCACCTGCACCACAGATAGCAAGGGGTTGATTAGAATAGTCCATGGGAAGCGATGATGTGACCATTGAAGAGAATTGTTGGATAGTTTTACTCTGAAGCCCTTCATGTCTCTTTTCTCTCAACCATTTTTCAATCCTCCTTATCACCGGAAGGGTCTTGATTTCAATTCTGTCTTCCTCTTTCTTGCTCCAGTCCACCTCTGGAATGGGTAAGTGTTCTACTTTTTTGAATTGTGGATCAACCACTTGTTCATCATCAACAAAAATTCCAGAAACATCCATTTTTAAATTAAGGGTAATTATTTGTCCCAAAGAAAATCTACACCATAGCCTTCTCCTAACTTCAAATTCATCTGGGTAGTCCTCCCAGTAATCTTCCAGCTTAGGAAGGTGTGAGTGCCCTATTCTAGAATCTAGGTTATCTTTAACAAAACATTTACTGTCGAATTGAGCCCTGGCAGTGAAGAATTGAAAATTGAACCTTTTGAGGTTCACCTCTAAATTTAAGGCATCAGATTTTGATTGGCATGAATAATGCCCAAGTTCAACAGGAAAAGAAATACCACAACCCCTTTTTGATGGGAATTTCTTATCAACATGTGCCAATTGCCGACATACCTCCATCAGTACAAAACGATCAAATACATACCTAGGCAACTTCATAGGTTCACCATCAAATCCTCCAACTCTGATATAAGTGAACTCAGAAAATTGGATGAAGAAGCTACCGTAGATACTTATCAGTTGCATTGCTTCACTGGCCATTCTCTTACCTGGGTTGCCTGCCAGTTCATAGGTCATCTTTCCAGTGAAAACATCATTAATCCTTTTATAATTTTCATAACAATTTTTCCTTTGCAACTCTGAATAATATTTGTAAATCTTACTGTTCTCATCTAAAGGCTCATGAGGCAGGTCAAACCAATCTCTTGTGGATGCTAAACAGTAGAACAGATATGAAGACATAAAGAAATCCCTGTTACCCAGACGATTACTTAAAATCTGTTGTAGACAGTCGGCCACTATCTCAGCCCAATCCAAATATTGTTCGCCTTGAAGGATGACTTGTATGAAAAAGTACATCCAGTCCTCCCAGTAATAGGCATGCTGATTACCTCTCAGTCTGTGCAACAACACCACAATATCCCTTACTTCCTGTATCAAATGATCTCTGGTAAGGGGCCTAGGCAACCTTGAACCGCCCTTTTGAAATTTTAGCAGCCAGTTCCTTGCTATTACAATTTTGTAAGTTGGTCTCTTTTCTGAGAAATACCCATTGGAGGCAGTAATGTCAAGACTGGAATATGCCTCCTTAGGCGGTATCTTCATCACAAACATGAGGGTTTGTCTGTCAACATAGAATAACACATCCCTGTCTGCTTTTCTGACACACCTATGTTGGGGATCGTATCTGTTCATACACTCTTGAACCAACTCTAGGCAGAATATAGCTTGAGGAAAGGCTGTGGCTTCAACTAAACCACTATCCACAATTTTCTTCATTGTGGGGGTTTGAACAGGGTTTCTAGTTCTTCATATGAATTCCTCTAAATCATATTGAACTAATGCAGTATCTCCAAATTCCGAGTGAGAGTAAGTGAGACCAGGGCCATGTTCATCCCCCAAACATGTAGATTTCAAAGACATACTTGGACGATTATAATAAAACACTTCGAATTTCAAAATTAACAGAAATTCCAGAGGCTCTTCTTTCCAGTATAAGAATTCGGAATAGAACAGGGAAAACAGAACTCACCTTCAGGATATTTGAATTCACTGCGAAAACTTGAATAACGAGAGCCTTACACTTCCAGTGCTATCCTTCTCCGCATTGCACAGTATATTTTCTTGCTAAAATTAGCTTGTTCTTGGTTAATAATGGCACTTACCAGAATGAATAATTATCTCTTGGAACAATACGTGCCAAAAATATTTGAAAAGATGTGAACTCTAATTTCTTCATTAATAACAAGTAATGTTCGTGCGCCATCATGAAGTACAATGATTATCCATAGTCTCCGCTAAATTAGAGCTCTCAGTTTCATGATGAGTTTCTGACAAATTTTCCTCCAACTTTCCCGCTAAGTTTGACTTAGAAAGCTGCGGGAGCAAACGGTACCAAAATTACCAAATCTTCAAACTTATTGAACCATTGAACCTTTAGGACATGGTTCAATGCGATGGTTCAATGTGATGGTTCAAACATGCCAACTGGACTTTATAGGTAGGCAAAAGATTGACTTACTGAAATAGGGACTTGACTCATGAACCGTTGAACTTGTGAAGACATGGTTCAATACGAAGGTTCAATGACGCCAGGGTTATGTAGACCAACAAAAAGTTACGCAGCTTCAGTAAAAGGTTTCCAATTATAAAACAGTGAACTATTGAACCTTGAACCATTGAACCCTGCGGCAGAGTATGAGCGGAAGGTTCAACGATATATTAGTAGACAAGGAAACTACGTGACCCGGCTCATAGGAAGACAATGAGTGCTAAACCTTAAGACTGTTGAACCATTGAACCTTAAACCCCGCTATAGAGTACACGCAGAAGGTTCAAGTTCAACCCGAAAGTACAAAGACGCTTAAGACAAGCAAAAAGGCAGCTTGCTTTATATGACACTTCAGACATATTGAACCATTGAACTTTGAACTTTGAGAATGGTTCGGGTTCAAAGGTTCAAACCTTTTATACAAAGACGACACACGGGTAGAAATTGAAGGACTAAGAGTCGACTTACAAAGCAAAGGTATGACCAAAAATATAGTATGGTAAACCGACTCTTGTTTAAGAAATATTACCGATACATAAATAAACAAGGGCGACTCAAAAGGTAACACCTACATAAAGGTCATCTTAATTGATGTCTTTCCTTGACATGATAGCTCCCCTATGGCCTCTACTTAGTCAAATGGATTTGTACCTCATGTAAAGAGACTACCTTTCAATCTTTCCTCTAAAAATAGGATAAATAATAAATTTGTACTAAATGAAAATTTGTAGAAAATTAACTGTAATAAACTCTTGATTACAAGTAATATCAAGCACTGACCCTATTTTCTTGTTGGTTCTTCTTAATTTTCCAAACATGGTTTCTATGTTTTAATGGATTCCTATTGTCCATGATATAAATTTAAATTTCTTCCCTTAAGGTTTTCATGAAATATCTCAAGCAATTCTTATTATAAATTTTATTACATGTGATGCGGCATTCCTCACTATTGATCATCCTCAAACTATTGCACCATTCTTGTCTACATGTTTGAGTGAAAGCTAGCCACACAAGGATTGGTTCAAAAGGGGAAGTTTATTTCTTCATTCTAGAGAAAGTTGGTCATCTTAGCATAATACACTCATCTCTTTCAGGCTTCTAACCCTTATCTTTCTGTCATATTTCATTTATACATATGATTAGGATGGGAGTAGTTTAAGATTGAAGATCTACAAATCCTATTATGGTGAAGTTGAAATATCATACCTATACGTGCAACAATTTCTAATTTATGGGATATAATGTAATATGCTAGAGAAATCAATATTTGATTAATGTGTAATTTAATGCTGAACCTAATACTATTAATCACATGTGTAAGAAACTCCTTAAATTGAGCTTAAACTTGACCCTCTGAAAGTTTCATCCTACCAGTCCTATTGTTTAATAACAAACATTTCTACCTCTAAGTTACCTAGCCACCAATACTTGGTACACTAGATGTCTTGGAGCGATCCCTAATCTCCTTTCAAGAGAAGAACTGACCCTTTTATTCTTGAGTGTTAGGATTATACCATTTCACAACCCATTAGTACCCTAGTAGGGGTGCTAGTTTACTATCTTGGGAGGCACTAGAGGTGACACTAGTGATCTATTGGTCTAAGTTAGAAATTCTTGAAAATTTTAAGGTTTTCTTAGCTTGACTTCCTAATCACTTCAAATAATTGGCCCAACTATGTAATCCTTACCCATTCTCCAAAAAGTTACTTGCAATACAAGTGTTTCCAATAAGAACCTTGCAAGGTGTTTAGATCAAATGGGAATTTACCTCAGTAAACCCCTTGTAGGTAATTCAAACATTGATCCACATGTGCATGGTAAATTAATAATAAAATACTAAAATAAAAAATAAAAAAAAATATGAAATGAAATGAAATCAAAACCCTAATGTGTTAAATGATTAGGAGGTGGAAAGGAGTAAACTAGGGCTTGGTGAGAGAGTCAAATGGGAAACAACTTGATTATATAGTGATAAAGAGGGCTAAAATGGGAAAGGGAAAACAATGGTTTAGGAAAAACATGGTGGGATTGACAACGAAATTGGGAAGGGGAGAGAAGAAAGGCTATTAAATGGATGTAGAAAGGAGTAAGAACACATAAAGTTGCTTCATATCTACAAAATAATGCATGAATGAGCTCCAAATATTGATGAAGATGATCCTACAATAGGCAAGTGCTCCAAATCTCAAAAATCATAAGATAAAAAAGACCTCTTAAGAGTGATGTGAAACTTGAGTGTGTGGTATGAAAACTAGTGGAGGAAGGCTCCTTTTCAAGATTTTTGGGAGTAAAATTTCATTATTTTGAGTGAGAGGAACTTGAATCGAGTTTAGTTAGCTATGGGTAAGGTTACATTAAACTCTTGGAGCAAAGGAAGGTTTGGACAATTGTATCACTACCTTTGTATGGGGATAGATGCTCCATATCTTAAGAAAGGTGAGATTGGATAGGAAGCTAGAGGAGAAAGAAACAAGATCAACAGAGGTGGTTTAAACTCATTTGGACAAAACATGCTAGTCTTATGAGAGGATAAACAAGCATTTAATTTTTGGAGTAATCATCCTAGAAATGGAAACATGAGTAGTTTAAGTGTAAAAGAAGCATAAAATAGGGGTGATGGTATATGGAAGGGGAAAGAGCTACATAGGGAAAACAAATAAATTTTTTTGGATAGTTAAATAGCTGCTAAGGAGCAGCACCCTTTATATCAATCATCAAATAGGGAAAACAAATATTACCTTTGAAGGGGTGAAGACATATATAGAAAGAAGGGAAAACCAAATATAAATGAGAATAACTAGGGAAAGAAGGAAAATATGCTCTAGAAACTAGTCAAAATGGGCTAGGCTAATCACTAAAATGGACAAAAAACATGTAAAAATGAATTATAGGGTATGCAATTCATTTTCCTAAACCTTCTAGATTTTGTCACCACACATCTATAAGAAGCATAATGTCATTTATTTGGGATTGAAGGAGGTTATCTTACTAGTTGATTTCTTATAATATTAAGACAAGTGGATTAGTTCTTTATTGTTGCAAGTTGAATTGAAGATTGAAGGAGAGAATGGAAGAGTCTCTAATGGGTTTGAGACTGAGAAGTGCTTAGTGTAGTTTATTTACAAAGGTTATTTTTTGGCTTTTAATTACAAGGTTGGATTGTAGGCCTTGGGTTCCTTTTACAAGTTGTTTTAGATTTTAATAGTTCTTTATAGGGTAAAAGTAGGTTTTCACAAGGGAAACTATTCCAAAATATCTCTATGATCTTGTAGAGGGCTTGCATGTTTATTTGTGGGATACTTTTTATGGTTTAGGTATGTTTTGTATGTGAAGGCCTATAGTTGAGTAATAAATATCATTAAGGTTTTTGTATGTGGTTGCGGTTAGAATATGATAAAAATTAGTTAATGATGTTTCAAGTATTCTAGTACAAAAATCTAATTTCCATTAGTCATTTGGGACCTATTAGGTGTGCTTTTAAGTAGGTCTATGTTAGAAAAAGGGTGTGTTTGCTATGTCAAAAAATTAGCAATAAAAATAATTTTGGTGTCATGAAGTTACATACAAAAGGAACTTCAATTCTTTAAAGGGTGTAATTGGGTGTGGTTAAAAGTTAGATGGTGCATGAGTGGTCTAACTTTTATTTTGAGTCTAATTTTTGGGTTGTGTGGTGTTTTTGTAAGAAGAAGATTGTCATTCCTTTGGCCTAGATCCTTGACTACATCAACATACCAAGAACATATCACATAAATACAAATGAAACTATGGAACATGATGATAATGAAGGAAATGCATACAAGAAATATCCACCAAAGAGTCTAAAAAATAAGGACAGATAAGTCAAGTCACAACATCTAGGCCAGTATTCAAAAAATACACCACAAATGGCACATTTCTACGATACTTTTGTTTATTGAAAAATGCTTAATGATTATATATAATCATCATATATGTAATATGATATTATTTAGGCTAGTTCCATGGGGGTATAGATGCATGTTACACATCTTTTTGTCCCATTGAGATATACCCACATCCAATTGATTTCATTGAAATTATTGGGTATTATTTTTCTAAAATTATCATTTGCATTGCTTGTATATTAAGTCATGACATATCTTATGTTTATTCCATTTCTATGGTTTTAAGTTGATCTTTCCACTTGGATGAAAGGTATTACTTCTTGATGCAAGTTATATGTCTTCATGCTTGCTCATCGAGGTGGATGGAACATGGGGACATCTTTTCATGTACATGCTTCAATAAAATTCTTGATAGATAGATGTAAATGTATAATATGTACGTGCAATATTTTCTTAGGTTTACATATCATGCTATATTTTACACCCAATTTTTTGTCACAATTTTAGTTTTATTTTTTCCTCAATTTGTGTGCACTCCTTTGTAGTACATAAAATTCGAGGGGTCATATGAGTAATGAATCATTACTTGGGAGCACATACTTGTTCTAGTTACTCAAATTATAGAATATTCATATTCTTTATATCATTTTTTATTTTATTCATTTCCACTTTAGTATGCATTCTCATTACATTTGCAACCACACCAAGTTGTGAGAAAATGTAGAGGAGAAAAGTGCATTCCTGACACTTTTCTCCATGCATTTTATGCCACTTTGTAAATGGATGTATTTAATGCATGGTCCTATTACTTAGTTACTTGCTTTGGCATACATTTTGACCCAAAAATCATAATGTAGTAACATGTGATGCCATATCACTCAATTTAAATCACATCTAATCCTTTTCCTAGAGCATATCACATCCTAGACTATATCACACACGTGGCTTTGTCGCTTGGATTGAACTATGAGTCTAGTTTTGTTGCTTTGATTTTACACTCAAAGTTAACCTTTTCCTATGTCAACCCTTCAAGACTATGATGGTTACTCATCAACTAGCATGGAAAATGTTTTTTATTGCATGTCTAGGCCTTGAACTTAAAGCAATCACATGGCGTCATTCTATCACACATTTAGTAGACATGGATTAATCAACAAAGAGAATAAAAAATTTATATGTCACTAGCACTTGTAACGGTAGCTACTAACTACTCTATTTACATTAGCATCCAACACCTCAATTATTTATCTATTTTGATCAATGTTAAATTAGTTTTAGCAATTGACTTCGAAAAAGGAAGTCGATTTCTCTTCCCTATTATTATATAAAACAAACGGAGGTCCATAGTACCACCTAATTTTCCTTAAGTAAATATATAATAGATGAACGTTTCTTGTAGGTACTGCAGGTCTGTGTCTACTCAAGATGAAATTCTACCATTAGGTTAGAACCACACTTTGAGGACTCAATTATGCTAGTGTTGTACACCCTAGGTATTCAAATTCTCAAATCTTAATCAGCTGAGGCCTTTGATATTGGACCTAGTTCCATATTAAATTTTATGTTTCTATGTGACACATTCCATTAGTTAAAGTCCACCTTGTGTCAATTATGTCATAAACCCTAATTCCATCTTATTTTATATTTAACACATTTATTTTCAAATCTCAATTAATCATACTTGAATCATTAATTTGTCTAAAGTTCAAATTATATTTGATTTATCAATCATTAAAAAATATTTATAAATTGTATTGTATTCCCTACAATTATTTTTGACCAGGTCAAAACCTTATTATAGTTTTGAATGGTGAACCCTCTAACATGTTTTTTGTTACATTAAAGGGGAAGCCTCTAATACGTTTCTGGAGGGTATATGTGGTGTGCCTGTGCAGAACAGAACTGAAGTCAAAGTATTTTTACTTCTAATTACATGTTTTTTTTTTTTTAAAGGTGATAAAGACACGCAAACTATATTAATAAAGCGTATATACATAACAAACCAGAAATCTGTCATCTGATTCATAATAAATAAAAAAAATTCCCTCGTACAACAAGGAGTGTAGCATAACTAACCAAAAAGAACAAAAACAAAAACACCATAAACATTACAACTACTCAGAATTTGAATCGTGATGCTTCTAATTACATGTTAATATAGAAGCGGTGGCAGTATCGCCACAATTACTTTTTATTCAACTGTATGGGCAAAATTATCATTTTCTCTGTGGAATCATTGAGACAAGAAAACAATTTCAAGGAAACATCCTCGGTTTACATGGATGATGCAGTTATATCTTGAATAACTGTCATTCCTTATTTCTATTTTCTATGAAAGAATTGCAATTAAAGAAAAGTATAACACAATAGAGCCACGACACTTTAAGTCCTCTTAAGGGCGGTGGAGGAATTTGACTAGTTGGGGAAACGGCACTGTTTCCTTATCTCTCCCTGCGATCCTGTCAACACATCGATTGCACCCATCTTTACCATTGCTCGGCCAAAGTTCTTCCTCCAAATTGTTGGATACTTGGCGTTAATGTTCACCTGTCTGGAGGTGGCATCATTTGACATCAACGTTTGATCAGATTTCAACAGTCCACGCTTGTATTGCAAGTCTACGTAGTATTTCACGTCCAAATTAGAGGGAGTGAGAGGATCCAGTGGAACAACGACGTTGGCTGAAGCCGAAGGGGGGCATATGGCCTTGAGCTGAAGAGCATAGTTAGAGTCCATGGAAGGATCTTGACCACCGCTGCCGCTGAAGTCGTACAGACGATCTCCAGTGAATGAAGCACAGTGAGAAACCCCAATTGAATGGGCCCCTGCAGAAGCAGTGAGATTATTTATATGAGATATAATCTACAAGTGATTTGATGAATTCATTTAGCGTTATTAAGTAGTATATAGGTGTACCTGAGAGAGTGACCATGTCCTCCTGTGACAATTGTTTTGAAGCAAAACGTTGCGTCAACCCGTTTACATCCAATGAGGGAGAAGGAATATTCTCTAGGACCTCTGATGCGCGAGATATCCTTCCGTCTCTCCGTCCGCTCTCAACCGTCCAGCTTAATCCACCAGCCTGAATTTGCAATCGCGTAATATATTTTCAGCTATAATTTCAGCTACATAATCCCTAAATTCTTATTAATCTTAATAATACATACTTGGTAAGCACTATCTCTTGCAGCGAATGCCACTATATCGGCACAAGAAACGACACCGGCACACTTGGCTTCCAGTTTGGACTTGGCTTCATCAATTATGTCGTAGCCCGTCAGGCTTGGATTGTTGACAGGCGAGTCCTTCTCCGCTTTGTTGTCTGCTGTGGTATCAATGAGGATTGATCCATCGCAACCCTGCAATTCATCATCCATCACTGTTGTTAGTATATATTCTAACGTAATCAATCATGACAATCACGCAATAAGGGATGGAAATCAAGATGAGAATATTTTAGAATACTTACTCTTACAAAGCAATCATGGAAATGCATTCTTATAAGAGCAGCTGCTACACCGGGATTTGCTTTAACAGCTTTGGCAACAGTTTGACTGATAATCTCCTCGGCCGCAGGGCATGTTTGGCTATAATAACCCACCTTCAACCCATCTCCATTAGCTGTAGTAGATAAAAATAATATGACCAAAGGGATGACCAGCAGACTTGCTTCCATTTCAGTTCAAAGTAGCTAAACGGTAGTTGGAATTCTGTTAGATGAGAGGAGAAAGTTAACAGAAACGCTTTCGGCTATGCAGTAGAGGAGGAGAGAAGGATGTGGTATTTAACACCATCATCTGTGCATTGATTTGATCAAGTCAACACGGACTACAGAATTGGACCTTTTCTTTTGAAGTTTTCCAATATATGACAGCATTTAACGCTAGGTTCGCCTGATACATCACCAACAGTCGAAGCAACACATTGGAGCTTAGACTGGGCACCTTGGATTTATCTACAATCTCTACTCATTCTAATTCCCCTTGCTCGCGTCTGATTTTGACCTACACGAATAATGTATTAAATGCTTAATTACCTATAGGTTTAGTTTGTTCCTTCAGATTTGTTCAAAGAGACTACGACAGGCTCTAAAGTTTCCTTCCATCAATTGACTCCCTCAATAATGCTAGTTGGTATAAATATTTGAACAAGTCTAACAAATTCTATCGTACTAGATGCCACTTGCAATCATTAACCAGCGGTTGCCATTTTTAGCCGATAGGCTTATATGTGGGACATTTTTGTCCCGGAAAACTGTCTCATGCCGAAAAGTTGTCAGCCTCCGGTCCGTATTCGTTTTCCATCAACAAAAAAATTCTTGCCCCGAAATTTTCTAAACGCCGGTCTGTATTTGCTCTTCCCGTCAAAAAAATTCGCACTGGGAAATTTTCTAAACTTGTGGGAAAATCGTCTCGTGTCGTTTAAATGTCCCGGACAATCTGCGAAAACGGGTTAAAGCAAATAACTCAGGCAAGATTTGAGGTGAACCGAAGAGGAGTGCGAACAGAAAACAAAAGAATCGCCTTCCGAGGAATCGAGCCAAGGCCGTCGAGGAAATCTTCTTTTTAAAAAAGAGGTATTTGCATCAGTTTTTTGTTTTTCTAGCACAAAAACTAAAATCTGCAATTTCATTACGCACATAAAAACTGAAACCCTATTACACTCGCCTGCGTCCCACTCCCACATCTGTGCACATATTATCTGGGTAGATTTCTATCCACTCAATCTCCAAATTTATGGCCTCTGGTACCTTATATCCTACTTCCTGCTCTATGCTGTCCAACGCTGATTTTGCGTAATCATCTGGTTCTGCAACTGACCATAGAACATTATGAATCTCACAGAAACATAAATAAATTCTGCAAAGCTCTGACCATAGAACACTATGAATCTCACAGAGACAAATAAATTCAACCTTTGTTTTGAAATGCGTTTAATTTCAAATAGATCCATATTTGGAGTTCCCAGCAACATATGCTAATAATGAAAATGAGTGATCATTGAAATTTAAGTAGAAAAAAATTAGATGAAGATAAGTAAAAATTATGTAGAATTTTTTTTTAAGGAATTAAAAATATTATAATAATATTTTGACATAGGAAATTATGTTTGATTGTAATTTTTTAAAAAATCTTTATTTATTTTAATGATATGTTAAATTTAATCATTTACATCATTTACATTGTTAAGTTGAAAAAATATTTTCTTTTAAATTTTGTAATTGATTTTTTTACACTTCTTGTTTCTTTCACATTTTCTTTAAAATACTATTATGTGAAAAATCTATTGCAGCTACTGATTATTAATTTCCTATCTTATGAAGATTATTGGGCTGCCGAAAAATTAATTAATTTACAGCAAATATTAAATAATAACACAGCTGCAACTTCATAGAAAATCACGGAGACAGAAAAATAAATGAACACAATATTTTGGACAAATTGTCCCTGGAAAAACCCCGAAGGGAAAACCAGTCAGCAGATAAGAATTTTATTCAACTGCAGAAAATCAAGAGATACAAAATTACTTGCCTCTTACTGGTAGAGCTCTGGAAATTTCTTTCTTGTAAATTCTCTTCCCTCAATTGTTCCTGCTGAAATTGCTCCAGCAATATTTTCCTTCTCCGGCAATTCCACTGCTCTCCAACGCTATCACTGCGCTCTTTGCCCTCACTACAAATTAATTTGCTATTGCTACAAATTTATTTATTTGTTATCGCTGCAAATACTTCTTGGATCTGTCTTCTCCAAATGCCCATTGATCCTCTTTTATAATCCTCTCATTGAAAACCAATGGCCATGATTTAATCTCAATCAACGGCTAGTATTAATTAGACTCTAAACCCTAATATCTAGAAGTCTCTCGAGAAATCAATTTTCTAGGTATGGAGAAAAAATATTTCGGTTGTGTTTCCAGCCTTGTAATCACCACCTGAGACTAGAACACCTGTCCAAGCTACATTAAAATTAACACTCCCTCTTAGCGAGGAAGGTGTTCTGCATAACACCCAACTTATCTCTAAAGAAGATGAATTTCGCCTTCCCCAATGCCTTTGTCAAAATGTCTGCTACCTATTGATCTGTAAGTATATACTATAGCTGAACAATCCTCCGTTCTACACAATCCTTGATGAAATGATACCTGATGTCTATATGCTTAGACTTATCATGAAACACTGGATTCTCTGATAATCTGATGCAACTTTGATTATCATAGTGTATCACGGTAGTCTCAACCCTCTGACCAAACAAGGCTACCAGCAACTTCCGAAGCCATATAGCCTCACACGTTGCCATACTAGCTGCTATGTATTTTGCTTCTGCAGAACTCAGAGCCACAGACTTTTGCTTCCTGTTGTACCAAGAGACAACTCCTGATCCCAAACTAAAGCAACACCTTGAAGTGCTTTTCCTGTCCACTGCACTACCTGCCCAATCTGCATTAGTATAGCCTATCAACTTGATACCATCACCTCGAGCATATCTGATCCCATACTCGATTGTACCACGCAAATACTGCAATACATGCTTTGCCGCTATCTAATGCACTCTCTTCGGCTCAACCATGAACTGACTAAGAGAGTTTATTGCAAAGGATATATCTGGCCTAGTGTTGACCAAATACATGAGAGATCCAATCAACATCCTGTATAAGGTGGGGTCTACATCCTTTTCCTTGGATGAGTCTACCTTCTTCCAATTCGTGATCATAGGTGTAGACATGGCTCTGCAATCATGCATCTCAAACCTCTTCAAGATTTCAATGTAGTATTTCCCTTGTCCAAAGAAAATCTCTCCATCTGTCCGCCACACTTCCATGCCTAGAAAGTAGTGCATAAGCCCCAAATCCTTCATCTCGAACTCTGCTGCAAGGTCCCTCTTGCACTCCTCTATGAGACCCAGTGAACATGTTAAAAACAAGTCATCCACATATAGAACAAGAATGAGCACTTCACCCCCAACCATCAAGTAGTAGAGGTTAGCATCCGCCTCACTCTTCACAAAGCCTATTCCCTGCAAGTATCTATCAATTCACTCATACCACACCCTGGGAGCCTTCTTGAGTCAATACAAAGCTTTCTTCAATCTGTACACATGGGTTTCACTGCTGTGTGCAACAAAGCCCTCTGGTTGTTCTATGTATACCTCTTCTAACAATTCACTATTAAGAAATGCTGTCTTGACATCCATTTGATGGATCTACCATCCCATATGCGCTGCAAGTGAGATTACAGCTCATATAGAAGTATACCTGGCCACTGGAGCGAATGTCTCCTCATAGTCTTTTCCCTCCTTTTGAGAGAACCCCTTGGCCATGAACCTTGCCTTGTATTTCTCAATGCTACCATCTGCACTGTGTTTAATCTTATAGATCCAGTGTGATCCAACCACTGCCCTATATGTCGGTCTAGGCACAACCTCCCACACATCGTTCTGCATTATTGAGGTATATTCCTCAACCATCGCATCTTGCCACACCTGTTGCTGTGCAGCCCCCTGATAGCTAGAAGGCTCACTATCTACCAACTGACTAACCAATGCCACATAGTCATTATACCTGGCTAGTTGTTTCCACTATCTACTACTCATCCTAGGAGCTCCCACAAACTCTTGAGTATCCCTATGTGTCTGTTGAACCTCACAGTTCCTCCTGCCAACTATAGAGGATGAAATATCAAATTCCATATCTTCTTGATGCATCTCTTGGATTTGCTGTATCTGTTGGTCCATACTCCACGAACTCTTAGCACCTGAGCCTGTGCTTGTACTAGTAACTATACTCATGCTTTACTGCCCCTGTTCTGTTTGAACAATCTTTGGAGCTTCTGTTGGCTTCTCATTCTAATCATCTGCTGGCAAATCTCTGGACCTCCTATATGCCTTATCCTCCATGAATTTGACATCACGCCTGACTATAATCCTCCTGGTCCCTGGAATAAATATCTGATATGCCTTTGAGGTCTCGTTGTACCCCACAAAGTACCCTCTCTCTGCAGTCTGATCTAACTTAGAACATGTAGCCCCTAGAATGTGACAAAATGCCAAACTCTCAAATATCCTAAAGTGACTGACATTTAGCTTCTTCCCTGAAAATGCCTCCTCTGGTGTCATCTTGCCCAATACCTTATGTGGAACCCTGTTTTGTATGTATACCGCTGTACTACATGCCTCTGCCCATAAGTAACGTGGCATATCTTGGTCATACAACATAACCCTTGCTGCCTCTAATATAGAACAATTCTTGCTCTCAGCAACCCCATTCTGTTGTGGGTTGTAAGGAACGGTCCACTCTCTCTTGATTCCTTCCCTGGTACAGAACTCCTGGAACTCTTTCCCTTTGTACTAGCCTCCATTGTCTGACCGAAGAACCTTTACCTTCCTACCTGTCAAATTCTCCACAAGAGCTTTGAACTCCTGGAAGTGACTGAAGACCTCATCCTTGGTCTTCAAGAAGTATATTTAGGTCTTCCTGGAGAAATCATCAATAAAAGTAACAAAGTACTCATATCCTCTGAGAGACTTTGTTGACATTGGTCCACATATATCTAAATGTACTAGATCAAGAACCCCCTTGGATCTAGTGTCACTCCTTGGAAAAGCTGCTTTCACAAACTTCCCCAAGACACATCCCTTACATACATCATCATGCTCTGTGCTCACGTTTGGAACACCTGTCACTATCTCACGAAGTAATTTAAGTGCTCCATGATGTATATGGCCCATCCTTCTATGCCATAGCTCTCCTTGATCTCTAGGATTGCTGCTGCTCACTAGTGCCTTAGGAGTATCATACTGCAACCTATGGGTGATTTCCAATCCTTATGCTTGATTAAAACATGCGCCCCTCTAAAGAGTACATTGTAGCCTTTATCCTGAAGGAAAGATACAGAAATTAGATTCATGCCCAAGCCTGGCACATACAACACATCATGAATGGAAATAGGCTTGCCATCTCCCTCTGAAATAGAATAGTCCCTCTCCCAACCGGATCGCACTTGGACTTGTTCCCTATCTAAATCTGGAATCTGATGTCCTCCTCCTTGTAGTTGGAGAAGTACTCTCTAACTCCTGTCATATGAAATGATGCCCCACTGTCTATATACCAAACACCCTGTGAGGTTGAGCTAGTCATCTACGCTTGCTGAAGCTGCCGTCTGCTTCTTGCCTTTCTTTTCACTTTTCTTCCTTTGTGGGCAATTGCTGACATAGTGGCCGAACTCAAGACAGCCATAGCATTTGATCTTAGACAATTCCTTCTTCTTCTCACTTTTTGGATTTGATCCTTTGCTAGACCCCTTCTTCACTTTCCCTTTTCCTTCTAGGGCAACATTTTCCTGTTCCACCTCACTTTTCTGACTCTTACTGCTAGTTTCATTGACAAGACTTAGTCTAAGCTCCTCCTGAGTGAAGTCACTCCATAGTCGATCCCAACTCGGTAAGGTGTCTCATCCATTAATAACTTGAACAAAGACATCCCACTGCTTAGTAAACCCATTCAGGGCTATTTGTACTAGCTCATCATCCTTTGGTTTGTCTCCAACAGCTACCAATTCATCCTTGACAAAGTCTAAGTCTGGTGAGGTAACTTGTGACATGTTCTCCCTTATTCATCTGGGTATTCCTTAACTTTTCTCTGAGAATCATCTTTCGGTTAAGGGTAGCATTCTGGTACAGATTCATAATGGCATCCCACATCATCTTTGTTGTATCTAACTCTGTAATATGCGAAACAATATGATTCTTAACACCGTCAAGAATCAGCCTCCTCGCCTTGGCATCTTCCTTCTTATATGCTAAGAGCTATGTTGCATCTGTAGGTATAGGTACAACAGTGGTCACATATTCCTTGATACCATTCTCTTCCAGCAATAAAGAAATTTTGGCTTTCTAGACACCAAAATTTGAGGCTCCATCCAATCTGTCTTGATCTCTTAAACCTGCTGAGGCCATCTCAAAAGAAAATAATAATTTGAAGAGGTCAAACTGAGTTTTATAAACCCTAGATTTTTTATTTATTATTTTTCCTTTCTCCCTGTGCCTATTCTGCCCTCAGATCCGCTCTGATACCATGTGAAAAATCTATTGCAGCTACTGATTATTAATTTCCTATCTTATGTAGATTATTTGGCTGCCAAAAAATTAATTAATTTACAGTAAATATTAAATAATAACACAGCTGCAACTTCACGAAAAATCACGGAGACAGAAAAATAAATGAACACAATATTTTAGACAAATTGTCCCTGGAAAAACCCCGAAGGGAAAACCAGTTAGCAGATAAGAATTTTATTCAACTGTAGAAAATCAAGAGACAAAATTGCTTGCCTCTTATTGGCAGAGCTCTGGAAATTTCTTTCCTGTAAATTCCCTTCCCTCAATTGTTTCTGTTGAAATTGCTCCGGTAATATTTTCCTTCTCTGGCAATTCCACTACTCTCCAACGCTATCACTACGCCCTTTGCCCTCACTGCAAATCAATTTGCTATTGCTGCAAATTTATTTATTTGCTATTGCTGTAAATACTTCTCGGATCTGTCTTCTCCAAATGCCCATTGATCCTCTTTTATAATCCTCTCATTGAAAACCAATGGCCATGATTTAATCTCAATCAACGGCTAGGATTAATTAGACTCTAAACCCTAATATCTATAAGTCTCTCGAGAAATCAATTTTCTAGGTATGGAGAAAAAATATTCTGGTTGTGTTTCCAGCCTCGTAATCACCACCCGAGACTAGAACACCTCTCCAAGCTACATTAAAATTAACATATTATACTAACTTTAAGACCACATTTTTCTTTAAAATACTATTAAACTAACTTTAAGACAACAACAAGAAGGCAAAAATGAGATGGATAATTTAATTAAAAACTAAAATGTATATAATAATTATTTTTTAAATGTTATATGCTACATAGATTCTCCTTTTTTATTGTTTAGATGGTCCAATGAAAGTTGCAACTTGGGAAATAATTCAAATCATAATATATAGTCAAAAATTGAAGTGTTGTTTTTAACCAATATATTAACCCTAAATTTTCAATATTCATTTTTAAAAAAATCTACATGAAAACATTTTTTTATATTATAATTATTTTAATATATAGTATTTCTATTTTTTCTTTGCAATAATTGTTTATGAGATTTTGGAGCTCCTTCAATGTATAGATCATTAAGCATAGTAAATAATAAAAAAAATAAAATATTGTTTAAATTATATTTTTTTTTTACTTTTTAAAAACAACAATACATAATAAATAGTGTTTACAATATACTTTTTATGTAAAGAAAAATAATAAAATAGTGTTTAAATAATTAAAAAAATTATACTTTTTATATAAATAAAAATTTATTAAAAACCAAAGCCTTCTAATGTTCCTTTCAAAATAATTAAATAAATAAAAAATTCAATGGTTTATGGAATGTCTTTTTTAAAGGTAAACTATAATATTGATTGAATTTAAATAATTTTAAATTATAATTAATAATATTTTATTATTTTTTAATATGAGAATTTATTAAGGTGGTTTATTTTTTGTGAAAGATATAGAAACACATAGTTATATAGAAAAGCTCTAAGGCTATAGGTTAAACTAGGAGAACACAAAAGAGTCAATGTATGAAAAACATAAAACTAAGTACAAAATATACTACATACAACTTCAAGCATAACCAAACAACAAAGATTACACAAAGTTAATCTAATAGCCACATATAGGAGACATCATTACTTGATACAACTAGCATTCTATGACATGGAAACCCCCATGGAGGATTAGTTTCACCACCCTTAATAGAATGCCACAGCAATTGAGCAATGATATATTTAATTTTTTATTAAATATTATTTTCAACATTTTTCACAATTTTAAAATTTTATAAAATTTATTTCTAAATTTTTATTGAGTGTTGTTTTTTTATTTTGTAAATAAATATTCTTATTTGTTGTTACTTTTTTTAATAATTTAATTTATCAAATATATAGTTAACTATATAATTAAATGTGAAATGGACAATGTGAAAATATAGAGTGACACAAACAACACAATTTTAACATTTATTCATATTTTTATAATTGCTAGAAAAGAAGACTGTGAAATGATAAAAAATCTTAGGAAAGTATTTAAACTTCTAAAAAGTGTAATGACTAGCTTCCACATTTTTCTTTACATTTTGAGGTATCTTAACTACCTTAAATGTCCACTCATAAGATATATGATTTACATTCTCAATAACATCATTAATTCTTTGCTATATTAGTAGATATGATATTAAAAGCTTCCAACTTAAAATATAAATCAAAAAATACAATGCAAAATAAATGATCTTTTATATAGGTAAAATCCCTTACCTTTTAATCTTGTCTTTTAAAATCAATTAACTTAAATTCATTGGATAACTTTAAAAGCATTTACAACACTAATACAATCATTTTTTCAATGTAAGAGTGACTATTATATAAATTCTCCATATATTTTGTAACTCAATTAGTATTAAACCTTACATAGATTTTGCAAATGACATTTCAAAGATACAAATATTTCAAGGGAACATGTATCTCATGTTACAATATATCTAATTTGCCTAAATTATAAATTATTAAAAAATGTCAACATAACTATATAACTTAAATAAATGACATCACAATTTGGCTTTAAAGTCTCCTTAGAGTTGCTATTTGGAAATATATATTGTTATTTATGTTTTTGATAATATAAGGCAGCAAAACAAGGGGCCAAACCTTTACAAAAAGCAGACAGGCCAAACAGGCAGCAAGCACAAGAAGTGCCAAAACAGAAACATCATAACAGAAAATCCCTGAAAACTAGCAAAACTAGCAAAACCAGCTGCTAATCTAAGATAGAAATCCCATCAAAACCAGCCAAACCAGTCACAAAACTAAGAAAGTAAAATAGAGTAGCAGAGAATCACCAAAATAACAGCAGAAACTAAGGAGGCACATTCTCTCCTTGTTTAACCATAGACTTAATAATGTCATCTAAATTCTTAGCAAGATCATCATTGTCTGCATTGACAGGCACCCCCAGGTTTTTCAACACAGAAATATTAAAGAAAATAGAACTCTTGAGCACAATGGAGAGGTTCTACTCCAGCTTCTCAATGTGAGCCCTCAGACCCGCCAGATCAGTTCCCATACTAGCAGTAGTGTCCATATCATCCTCAACCTCTTCCACAAACATCTCACCCGCTTTGTCAGCATTGTCGGCAGAGTCAGCAACTTCCTCAGTGGTAGCCCCCGTATCATGAGTCCCCTACTTATCATCAGCATCCCTAGATATGTCCTAAACCTCAATCTCCTTCTCCTCATCCTCCCTAGTGGACTCTTCTGAGCCACTCTCAGAGTAATCAATGAGTTTTGCTTTCAGAGCAGGTTTGCTAGTGATACGCCCTAACTGCCTAACACCAGAGGGGAGACCATCCTTAACAACCTTAGCAGAAGAAAGAGACTTGCTACTCTGGCCCACTGGGGTCCTACTAGGATTTTTAGGGGTCCCAACCATAGCCCTACCAGTGCTTATATCCCCAGCAATAGCCTTTCTCTTTTTGCCCTTCGTGTTGACAGTAGGACCTAGAGTATCATTAGGAATTTCCTCAGGGGTGGAAAAGGAAACATCTTTAGTCTTAGTAGGAGCAGGGGATGGCCCAGGTTCTTTGACACTAGGAATATCCTTAGGGTTAGAGGAGGGTTCCCCACTATTGGTCTGAATAGATTTGGAGGGTTCAAGGGCAAGATGGTGGTTATAAAGACAAAGGATAAGGCCCTGATGAAGAGGGATGGGTTTTTTTGTAGGGTTTTTAGCCAGTTTAGCCCTAGCCTTAAGGATAGAATGTTCGAGGGAGGAAAGTAGATAAAATGGAAAGCTAATTTGAGCATTACGACAAAAATAATTTAAAAGGGGGAGGTGATAGTTGTAGAACTTGGTGAAGCACCCCTCCAGGGTGAAATACTTCATGAGGAGGAAGCACACAACATCCCAAGGCTCGAGTAGCTTTGCTCTGTCGAAACCACCTGATATGGAACTAATTCTTCACCCTCTCCAAGAAAGAGCTTCTGATTGGAAGTGTCTGTAATTTTGGTTTTCCTCTGTAATTTCAAACCCTGGGTAGACTTACCAGTGGTCATAGTGATTACACTTTCAGAAATTTCAAAGCTAATGCTGCCCACTGAAACCCACTGGTTCTGCCAAGACTTGGCGAATTGTTCAGAAAGATTTTCATTATAACCATTGAGCTACTCCAAATAGGGGTTAATCCCTCCCTCTTTGCAATAATACCAGACCACCAAGTTGTCTTTGAACTCACAGCAAGAGACCGGTTTGGTTCTAATTCTATCTCCACCCATATCGAAATTACACAACATGTCACAGAAACCCCCACTCTCTTTAGTCAAATTTACAAGAGCATTACTGGCTTGATCGAGGCTAATATTGTTATTTATGTTAACTTCAATGGATCAAGTAATTAGTTTTTTTAGATCATAGTGGTAGGGATTTATAAGGCACCCAAACCATAAAACTAACATAAAATAAGAGTATAATAAGAGAAGAACTGATAAAATGTTGCCATAGAAAATCCACGTAGGGGTAGTAGTAGGAAAAGAGAAAAATGAAACAAAAAATTTGAATTAATAATAAACAAAAACTAAACAAACCATATACCACCAACATAGGCTAAGCTACAAGAGTTCAAAAAGACCCCAATTTTTGACACCAACATTAGACCCAAGACCCTAGACTCCCTGCCTAACATGCAATTGTTCCAACCCTTATCTACCATGATCATCAATTTTGGTTTCATATCACCATTCCCATCTAAAAGACACAAGAATTTAATAGCATGAATAATTTTTGAGCACTCTAAAGCTCTATGTAGGTGACCACCACAAAGATGAGGCAAATTATATGCATTGGCAACTTCAAGAGTGCCTTTATTATGAGAAACCAATAGGAATTTGACAACCAAACATAAATTTTGACAAACATTGTAAAGGTCTCAACTCCATTATTCATTGCACACAACTCTTCCTTAATCACTTTAAGTTCAACCAAAAAAGACACCTATCAAACTATTGCAAGGAGAGTGAGGATTCAGGAAATGCCATAGCTAAAACCACAACACATGCACTAACCTTGCCACATTTAAAATCAAAATTAATATGATCTATGGGACTTAGGAACTATCATTACCAAATCACCCCACTTGGGAAGCCAACCAAAAAGGTGTACTACAAGGTACCTATAATACTAATCATGATGACACCTCTTTAATTTTAATATCATCTAATCTTTCTCACTCTACCACCCTTTAGTTGACTAAAGAGGAAAAATGTGTTAGGCTATTCCTTTGTTCACAAGTAAATACACCACTTCATTCCACTCACAAAAATAATGGGAGAAGGAAACAAACTCATTTTTTTACAAATGAGAATAACTTCTTCAAATAAACCACATAGTTTCCAATTAGGACAGTACACTTTACATCAATCAAAAATATTATTGGTTTTTTTTTGGGTGTGTTTTAAGTTTCAGTTGGAATCTATCTATGTCAGAAACACTCTCCTATGGTTAATATTGCATTTTTGGAGTTACCGCCAAATCACCGCGTTAAGGCTTTGTACGGTAGTTTTACATAAACAATTGTTTTTGGAGTTCTATAAGAGATGGTCAAAACTATTTTAGGGGAAGATTTTTGAAAGTATTTTACCTAATTTTCAAAAGGAATTGGTGCAAAATTCCTCACCATTTGAGAGAATTTAATGCCAGTAATTTGTGTTGATGGGTTTGTAGAAAGTTTAAAAATTCACAATCCTTGTAAGTAAGAGCGAAATAATTTTGTAAAGGACCTTGGGACATCAATCTGAGCCTTCTAGCAAATTTTTATTCAATTCTGAGAAGTTTTTATTTTTTGCCTATCGTATCCAATTCCACACATTATTCTTTGGTTAGGTGAATATTATTTTCAACTATGAACACACATTCTACAGAAGAATTTCTTCTTTAATTGACTATAGAGGCATGATTTTCTTATTATTTTTTTAAGAGCAGTGACAACTGGGAACCAACTAGCACTGCTTCCCTTTGTACTTAGATTTATTTTTTCCTTAAGCTTTCTCACTATTAAACTAGTCTCTTCAAAGTTGAAGTAGCTTTATAGTATTAAATCTCTAAATATTAGAATAAAGATGAGTCAATATTGTTTTCATACATGTTTTTCCTACACGCTAAAATTACTTAGAGGCTATCAATTACATTTTAATACACTCTCAAAACAATGGAGGAAACTAGACAAATACACTAGAAAACAAGCATGGTCAACCATATAATACAATGTGGTCTCCACCTTCCTAACACTTTTGAAAATGACACTACTTAGAGAAGAATAATGATTTCACTATACAATTAAAGTTTCAATAGTGCTTTCCACTTTTTGACAAACATGGGGCTAAAATATTCTCCAAAAAATATGAATCCAAATGAAATGTACAAATTCCATTCTCTTAAAGATATACATACAAAATCTATTCAACAATCTGCTTGGTGCGTCCAATTTTGTGTCAAGGTTTGTCATAGTAGTAGGATGTAGTCACTCAAAATATTACATAGCTATTTATTACACAATAGAATGTAATTAAAAAACCATATTTCTAAATTGCAAAACATAGCATGACAACTGATGCCAAAGACAATTTCAAGAAGGATGCAGCAAAAAAATGACTATATAAATATACGCAAGAGGAGCCACTATATTCTGAGAATTGATACTCCCTTGCAATGCCTATAAATCACAATTACACTACCTTCCTCAAACAATACAATGCCAACAAGTCATGAAACACAATCACTTCTCAAACAATATTTACTTTACAAACATATACTCTCTTACAATGCCTATATATCACAAATTACACTATCTTTCTCAAACAATGCAATGCCAGCAAGTCATGAAACACAAACACTTCTCAAAAAATATTTAATTTACATATGCTTATCAGCAAAACCCATTGCATGTTCATCCATGCAACTGCTAGTAGTATTAAGAGGGACATAGCAAAAAGCAAGAATTTTTTTGGAATATTTTAGTTAATTTTTCTTATGATTAATTATCGTAATAAAATAAAATAAAGAGGCAAAGTTTAAAATGTTTTAGTATATTCTAGGAGGAGAAGCAAACTAGTAAGTTAGAAAGAGGGAGCTTTGTTTAGAAAGTTTCTGAGTCCATAAGGATTGAAAGTTTTGTGAAGGAAAAAACATTTAATGCATTGTACTAGTATGTATTGATAAGTCCTTTATATATTGAGGCACGTTGTAATGATTTTTCATCAAGTGATCAAGCAATACAAGTATCTTTTAAATTTTGTAGCATTCCTATGTTTTGTGTGTTGTTTTTTGCCTCCACACACCATCATAGTGGTATCAGAGCTTGATTGATTGTGTTTGATTTTGTGTGAAGAGTGTCAAGGCTATAGTGTTTGGAGCAGGTTGTCTTCAAAGATTATGGGTTGTGTCGACATGAGAGAATAATAGTGTCAGAAGTAGAAGAATGTTCAAAAGAGAAAGGAATCACATCCCACAAAGATAATGGGCAAAATGAATCAAAGAAAGGTTGGCCACTACATTTGGTGAATTTGTCCCTAGATTTGGTAGCCACTGAAGAAAAGACTGAAAGGAGGATAAAAAATATTTCAACTACAATGTCATATAAAGGCCATAGAAGGAAGGAAGTTGTAGATTTGGAGGCAGTATTTTAATGAGACAAAAAATATTTGATTGGATTGTAATCCAAAAGCTATAGGAAAAGGAGATTGTAGTTTTTCCAGCTGCCAAGAAAATACAAAAAGTCACCAAGTTTTTAGTCGCAAGAAATAAAGTGGATAAAGCCACTGGTAAAATGGGGAAATTTGCCCAAGTTTCAATTTGAAAGATGATGCCAAAGGAAGAGTCTAGGTGGTTGTAGAAGACAAAAGGAATGTAGAAAATTTAAAATAAGGCGCATAAAAATTGGTGAAATCATTGAAAAGAAATAGGTGCAACAATATTTAAACAACACTAATTTGGAAGAAAATAAATGGAGTTTGTAATTGTTTAGATTTCAAGAGATCATGGCTTAACTTGTCTAAAGATAATTGTAGCAAATAGAGCCATCGATAGCAAGCAGTTGAAAGTCATTGCCAAGTCTAAAGTGAAGTCACAATTTTGACAAGGATAAGGTCGTTGAAAGGCAAAAGACACCAAGGAAATAGAATGATCATGTAAGTGTTTGTAGGAAATCATTGTTAGAAATAAAGCTTGCAAAAGTGAGATCACAGTAGCCACAATAATTGTAGGTGGTCAAAGATAGAGTGAAGAGTTCTAGATCACAACAATTGTAGATAGAGCTGCTAGCCTATTGTGGAGCACCAGAAAGGGAAATCCTTGGCCACAGTTGAAACTACCAAAGTAAAATGGTTGAGTTCCAAAGGAAAATACACCAAAATTAAGCTAGAACATTTCAAATTGCAGGTTGGAGGATTGAAGTTGTACCAAACAAAAAAATATATATTGAAGGAGAATATACAAAATGTTGCAATCCACCAAGTGAAAGGGAGGTTTAAGCCACTACCAATAAATAGAAAGGATCACTAAAGATACATAAAAAGAGTCACATAAATATTAAGAGAGTTTTATTTTGTTTGAACGCATATAGTCACTACTATCAAATAGGAGTGAAAGGAAGCTATTGCAAAAGGCTATAGTTGAAAAGGTTAGTGGAAAGTGATTACTACCACACATTTAATGCAAAAATATTGAACATGATGCAATCTGATTGGAGCCACACGAACACAGTTACCCCATTTTATTAAATCTACCAATAGAAAGGAAGCACAAAAGGGAGTTATAAAATCACTAAGGAACAAGGAGATATTGCCTATCTAAAGAATTTGTCGCCCCAAATCTAATATTTCTAAGATAATTATTCAAGATAGAGCAAGGAGAGTGTAGCCAAGGGTTTGATTAGCAGCCAAATCCCCTGAAGGCAATACCAAAGCTATAGTTTTAAAGAAAAAAAATTCATGAAGTTTTAAAGTCACCAAGATCGAAGGCAGATTGTAGAAGAGAGATTATAGTTGCCATATAAAGGAATAGGAAGGTGAAGAGAGATTATAGTTGACATATAAATGAATAGGAAGGTGCCACCGATATGAGTCATCATAAACATTTTTTAGAATTGAATTGTTGAAGTAGCACATGTAAGGAAATTAGTTGTTTCAATGGGAAAGATTGGTCCACTCTAGAGTACCACCCAATCACAGACACATTAATATGTTAAACTTGACCATGGTATACTTTGTTAAGGCAAAGTATCAATGTTAAGTTAACACATTCAGTAAGGCAAACAACTAAGTGTCAGGAAACGGGTTATTCTTAATGTGCACCTAGTTTGGTCAAACACAAGTTTTTATCTTTTAAAAACAAGGGGGCTATTTACCACTACACATTTTTATATCTTTTTAAAACAAGGGCTATTTATCACTTTTAAGTGCAACTAAGATGATAGGAGGATTGGTACTATCTTCTTGGGAATAGGTGGTTCTAGGCATGGCCTAAATTTAATGGTCACCTCCTATCATCTTAGTTGCACTTGAAAGTGGTAAATAGCCCTTGTTTTAAAAAGTTAAAAGAATGTGTAGTGGTAAATAGCCCCCTTGTTTCAAGTCTCATTTTACCTCTCTCCAAAATTGCCATTAATCATTTGAACATAGAAGTGGGTGTGTGTTAAGTAGAGCCTAGTAAATGTCATTAGTGTTAAGCTCCCATTTAGGCAGAGTGAGGGAGGATGCTTTTAGTTTCTAGTTCCAGGCCATCTTGACAAACACTTTAACCATGTGATTTAGAGGGCAACTAATTCTGATTTTGTGTTTGTAAAAGGGAGTTCAAATCAAGAAGATAATGACCAAGGTGACTAATCCTGATGTGATCACTCCATAGCTCACAATCCAGCTAGCATTGTCTTCTATATAATTCAGAAATGGAAACACATACATTTGACAAGGTTTTTCGATCAATAATGAAAAATGGTAAGGTTGATGTAGTCAAGATGAGGAAGTTTATGACGAGCATGCTTTTCTTGCAAAGAACCAACTTGGATGTCTTTTGGGTTTTTAATTGTTTTCCTTTCATTTTGGAAACTTTTCATGGGTATTTCTCTCATATCTAGTTTGTATAACATTGTGTTCCTTATTTTTTTCATTTTCAATGGTAATTATAAAGATGTTTTTCACTTTGGCAAGCCAACTGTTTCTAAGCTAGTGGACTTTTGCACCCTTGATGATTCATGTCATTATTTGGAATAAAGGTTCTTGTCAGTGGACTGAATTTTTAAAATTGAATCCTTGTAATATTTTTTAAGTTGTTTTCTGATCAAGTGCATTTGCATTTTTGACATGTAATGATTCAAAGGGAGGCATTTTTGCATGAATTAAACTACAATCAAAATTTGGATTTAATCGAAAGAATGCATGTCCTTAGTCCTGACGAAGGAAATGATTACAAGGCAATGAATTATAGCCCTTTCAAATGTAGATCCCAAAGTCCTCCTTGTGCTTGGCAAATTGAAAAGCATACGGACTTTTGTAAGAAAGGTATTTTTGACTCGGTAATAAATCCACTCAGTAAACATCAAAGTGATAATAGAAAATGTATTAAACAAGCTAATGTATCATCAAAATCAACTGTCAACTTATTCTTTTCAATCACTAAGACCATTGTTACTTTTGATCTTGTTGAATCATTCTGAAATGTGAGTTATATACTTCATATGTACTAAAAGAAACATAATAATAGGTATTAAATAGGCATTCAACACATAATCTAGAGAAAACACACATTCTTTTTTACTTGAACAATTTTTTAAATTTCATGCTGTCTTCCTAACAATATTTTTGAATAATTTGCTTTTTTTAAACCAACAATATTTGAACTAGATTATCTTCAATGAAGACCTTATCTTCAAGGCCTAACACTTGAGAGCATGAATTGATATTAGGGACATTGATTGTCGAGGGCTCCTAATGACATCAATCTTACAAGTCTAGCATTTCACAAATCTAATTGTCTTGCCAAGCTTCAACTACCAATAATATGCCCCCATGCAAGATAGTCCACATCTCTCCCTTTGGAGGAAGGAGGAGGATCAACTCATGGAATATAATCTTAAATTGCTAGATAGTTTAATCAACTATGCACTCACCTGGGTAGCACTGCACATTGTGTAAAATGGCTTCAATTACCATAGAAAAATTTGTGTATTTCTTTGTGAGTTTTAAATTAACTAAGAATTACACTCATTGCAAATGCATATTGGTCTGGTGTTTCATATGTTCCTTATGGACTTGTAAGATTTTGTCAACCTTGATTAAGTCATTTTCTCATGTTCAACATTTTCAAACTTGGAGGCCTGGGGAGACTATTGGATGGACCCCAAAGCATCTTAAAGGTCAAATTTTATATTAAATCCACATTCAAGATATTAAAGCCATGAATTGTAGACCATAGTGGACCTAGACTCATTTGATCAATTAGATTGTATCTACTTCCTCTCTTCCAAGGCACTTACAAATTGCCTAGATCAGGACCGATAAAACTCAAGGACAAAACTTGTCATGTGTCTACTTTGATTCCCTTGGGCCACAATACATATCACCACCAAGCAACATGCCAAACCAGATGCACCTAAAAATGTAGGACCCATGGACTTCAAATTGATATTTAATACTTCAAACATATGCCCAATTTACTACATATTGACAATTTACTCTAGTATATACATGGCCCATATCTTGTTCTAATTGTTCTAGTTACTCATGGTGCTTGCGATTAGGTCGCACTCAATATGTCATGGGCCTTGAAAATCCATTAATCCTAAGGTATTACACTTGACGAAGAGTTGACAGACATTGGAGAGATTGATTGTCAAGGTTTGGTGTGACACATACCCTTTAAATCCATAAATCTCAAGGCCTACCACTTGAAAGAGCATCAATTGATATTGGAGACATTGATCCTTGGGGACTTCCATTCATTGCAATCTTGTAGGTCCAATTTTTGGCAGGTCTAAGTATCTTGTCGAGCTCTAGCTACCAATGATACACCCCCTATACAAGATAGTGTACATGTCCCCCTTTGGAGGTGGGGGGAGGATCATCTGCACATAACATTATCTCAAATTAATAGATAATTTAATCAACTGTGTACTCCACCCCTATCACTATGCACTATGTAAAATGACTTCTATTATCATAGAAAAAATGTTTGGTGTATTTCTTTGTGATTTTTAAAATAACACTTACACTCATTGTAGATACCTATTGGTTTAGTGTAGAGTATTTTCCCTATAAACTTATAAGATCTAGTCGACCTTGTTTAAGTCACTTTCTTGCATGCAACATTTTCAAGCTTAGAGGATGGAGATTTTTGGACAGACCTCAAAACATCTAAGGTCAAAGTTTATATTAATTCTACATCTAAGATCTTAAAGTGATGAATTTGTAGACCATAGTGTGCTCATACTCATTCCATCAATTAGATTACATCTACTCTTAATTCAATTGAGCTATAATTAATGTCACTACCAAGCCACATGTCAAACTCAGATCCACTTGAAAATGTGACCCCCATATACCTCTAATTGATATTTTGAACTTCAAACATCTACTTGGTTTTATTGTATATTGATGAAGTACTTTGGGATCTACATGATCCACACCTTATGTTCATTGTTCTGGTTACTCATGGTGATTAAGGTCTTGTACTTGATAGAGCATTTACAGACATTAGAGACATTGATAATGAGGATTTGGTGTTCATCCCAATCTCTTTGGGCTTGCACTTGGTAGATCTATGCACCTCCCTAGGCTTCAACTACTAAAAGTAAGCATGGATGTAGGATATTGGATATCTCTTAGAACGAGGGAGTAGGATCACCTTAGGGAATTAACAATCTCATTTTGCTAGGCATTTCAACTAGTAATGTATTCCAACACATTGTTTTATGACTTCTGTATAGTGTCATGATAAAAAAAGAAATAAACAATTTGCATTGCTTAGAGGTTTTGTGGATCCATACGCCACTACGCTATATGTAAAAAACTATTGGCATACCCATTGCACAACAAGTGCGATTGCTAGTATATATTCTAACGTAATCAATCATGACAATCATGCAATAAGAGATGGAAATCAAGATGAGAATATTGCAGACTACATACTCTTACAAAGCAATCATGGAAATGCATTCTTATAAGAGCAGCTCCTACACCGAGATTTGCTTTAACAACTTTGGCAATAGTTTCGCTGATAATCTGCTCGGCCTTGGGGCATATTTTGCGATAAAAACCCACCTTCAACCCATCTCTATTAGCTGTAGTAGATAAAAATAATATGACCAACGGGATGACCAGCAGACTTGCTTCCATTTCAGTTCAAAGTAGCTCAACTGTAGTTGGAATTATGTTAGATGAGAGGATAAAGTTAACAGAAACGCTTTCGGCTATGCAGTAGAGGAGGAGAGAGGGATGTGGTATTTAACACCATCATCTGTGTATTGATTTGATCAAGTCAACACGGACTACAGAATTGGACCAAGCCCTGTTATGTCTATCCTTTTCTTTTGAAGCTTTCCAATTTATGATAGCATTTAACGCTAGGTTCGCCTACATCACAAACAGTCGAAGCAACACACTGCAGCTTAGACTGGGCACCTTGGATTTATCTACAATATCAACACATTCTATTTCCATTGATCGCGTCTAGAAGAAGGATCAAACTAGTAAATTTAGAAAGAGGGAGTCTTGTCTAGAAAGTTTCTGAGGAGTCAAGATAAGGATTGGAGGTTTCAAGGAAAAAACATATAATGCATTGTACTAGTATGTATTGACAAGTCCTTGATGTATTGAGGCATGTTGTAATGATTTTTCATCGAGTGATCAAGCAATACAATTGGAGGGTCTAAATTTGATGATCGTATAGCCATATTTAGATATTTTTATCGTAAAATATAATTAAAATTTTAAAAAAAACTATATCACATGAAAAGAGAGATTTTAGGTAGATTGTCAAAAATTTTATAGAATTATTATATATATATTTGATTTATACATAATGTTACTTATGCTAAGATATATTATAGTATTTCAAGGGCACCTTTGAATAAATAATTATCACTTAAAAAATGTTTGACAGGGAAGGTCGACCATCAAATTTAAGCCTTGAATACAAGTTTCTTTTGAAGGTTGTAACATTCTTGTGTTTCATGTGTTGTGTGTTTGTGGCCATCCACCATCATAGTGGTATCAGAACCAAATTGATCATGCTTGATCTTGTAAAGAGCCAAAGTTATAGTAGTTGGAATAGGTTGTCTTCAAAGATTATGGGTTGTTTCACCATGAGAAAATAGAGGTGCCTAGAGAAGAAGAAAGTTTGAAAGAAAAAGTAATTGCAGCCTGCAAAGATAAAGAGAAAAATGAATAAGAGGAAGGCCAACTCCTACATTTGGTGAAGCCCTCCTTAGACTTGGTAGCCACCAAAGAAAAGACTGAAAGATGCATAAAAGGCCATAGAAGGAAGGAAGCTACCACAAATTTGGAGGCTGTATTTTAAAGAGACCAAAGATATTTAATTGGACCATAGTCCAAAAGTTGCAGAGAAGGAAGATTGTGGTTTTTCCAACTATTAAGAAAATACAAAAAGATGCCAAGTTTTCAATAGTAGGAAATAAAGTGGATAAAGTTGATAGTAAAATGGGAAAAATTTGTGAATATTTTGAAACTCAACTTTGTTCTTTAAACAAGAAAATCATAATAGCAGAAACAACAATTACTCATCCATAAATCACAACTTACAGCCATGAAGAAAAAAACTCCATACACAGCAGCGTAAGCACAAAAAAACTCTATATATTAATATCCACCTTACATCTCTGCTCAAATTAAGCAACCAATACAATTTTCTCTCAATTTTGCTGACTTATTACAAAAGCACAGGGCAGTCCTTTTTAAAGACTTTTCATCCCCCAAAATAAAACAACAAATAATAAACTTCTAGTCTAAAAATAAGCATGCATATGGAATGCATTTACACCTGTAGAGAGGTTACAAAACTGTTACATGCAATAACCTATATTTAGATCTTGCTTTAAAAACTGACATATTAATTTGCATTATGGTGGGGAGAAATTAATATTCAAACACTCCCCTTTAATTTTAACCACAAATGCTTCAACATCTTCAATTCTCAAAATCTATCTTCATAAACAAGTCTTCAAAAAACTCTCACACTCATGCATGCATGCAAGAAAGCACCACTTATCAGCATACTCCCCCTTGATGTGAAGCCAACTACCTGATCATGGAGCTTCACTGTTTAGTCTTGTAGACCTACTTAGTACTTATTCATTTCTTTCCACATGGAAGCTTTGTAAACTCCCAAAAAACATTCCTATCAATGGATTCCATTTCTTCTTTCATTTCTTGCAACAAAAATGCTATCAAAAACATGCATCTTCAAAACACAATGACTTGCTTTGAGACATAACAAACAATCATTAGTCACCCAACTCAAATGTTCAATCTTTGCATGATTATTTTTTTGTTCAACATGTGAATACTTATGCTAGTACAACTTCCTAAACATACTCGTGACCTTTTTCCAATTTGATCCATCTATCCATCCACAGCTCATCTGCATACAATCTGTCATAGATTCCTTATTCCACTCTTTATTCCAACACACCTTTTCACAATGATTCCTTAGTCCACAAATGCTACAAGGATGAAGATATCAACAAACTTCCTTCTTATGTCCTTGCCTCTTACAATGAGAACACTGCAAATTCTGCTTTTCTTGAACTAATTTGTTTGTCCCTCTATCTATAACATCATCTATTTTTCCTTTACCTCCAACATATCCAAGGCCTTTATTCTTTGACCTCATACTTGGTTTAATGGGCTCTCTAATTCCTTGCCCATGCTTTCCCAAACCTTTTCCTTCATAACCCATTTTTCCATTATTTTGAAACTGGCATTCTTTGGACTTCCTATGTCATTATCATCACAAATTGCAATATTTATAGATTCATAAAAATTAACATCTTCATTCTTTCATTCTTTATCAGAAGAAGCTTTAGCTATATCACACAAGTCATCTGTATCACTTGAAACATCACAAAGTACATGCTTCAACCTTAAACATTCATTTTCCTTTAGACATGATGCAAGTGTTTGATCTAGTTGACTATTTTCTTCTTTCAACCTTGATATTTCATCTTATTCTAAACTATTTTCCTCTTCCAATTTCTTCATCTTCTCTTACAAATCTTCATTCTTCTTTTTAATCTTGTCAAACAACTTCAACTCTTCTTCTAGCTCTTCATTTCTATCTTGAACTTTCTCCAATTCTTTTTCTAGATTATGATTTTCACATTTCATATTTTTCCTTTCCTAACTCCTTTATCCTTTCCAAATATTCTCTATTGATATTTTCAACATTCACCAATTCTTCTTATCTTTTATCAATTCTTCTTTCAAAAATTCCTTTTCACCCCATAAACCTTCATTTTCTTTCTTAACTCATTTACCAATCCTTCCCATTGATTTTAACTACATAGAAGAACCACTTAAATTATACCTTCAAAAATATTTCAAAGACTAATTTTTGATAAACCTTACCTCAACTAATATCTTCCAATGGGTTCACACTTGCCAAACATTGCATGAAGTTCAATACTTTCTATAGATGTTGCAAAAACTTTTACCATAACATCCCAATGAATCCATTGAAGATCACACTACCACAACAACAACATGCTCCTCAAGAAATCAATTACTAGAGAGATTTCAATGCCAAAATCAATAACCCAAAAAACAATAACCCACTTTGATACCATGTGAAGATTCTGAAACCCAACTTTGTTCTTTAAACAAGAAAATCATAACAGTGGATAAAACAATTACTCATTGACAAATCACAAATTACAGCCATGAAGAAAAAAACTCCATACACAATAGCATAAACATAGAAAACTTTGTATATTAATCTCCACCTTACATCTTTGCTGAAATTGAGCAACCAACATAGTTTTCTCTCAATTTTTCTGACTTATTATAAAAGCACAGGGCAATCCCTTTTAAAGACTTTTTAGCCCCCAAAATAGAACAGCAACAAATAATAAACTTCTAGTCTAAAAATAAGCATGGCTATGGAATGCATTTACACCTGGAGAGCAGTTACAAAACAATTACATGCAATAACCTATATTTAGATCTTGCTTTTAAAACTAACATATTAATGCATCGTGGTGGGGAGAAATTAATATTCCAACAAAATTGCCCAAATTTTAGCTTGAAAGCTAACACTAAATGAAGAGTCCAAATCAATGTAGAAGAAAAAATGATCGCATAAAATTTAAAATAAGGCACATAAAAATTGCTGAAATCATTGAAAAGAAATAGGCATGGCCACTAAAAGATATCTGATTTGGAAAAAAATAAATGGAGTTTCTAATTGCTTAGACTTCAAGAGGTCACCACTTGTCCTATTATAATTGAAGCAAATAGAAGCACTGATAGGAAGAAATTGAAAGTCATCTACAAGTCTAAAGTGATGCCACAATTTTGACAAGGATAAAGCTATTAAAAGGTAGAAGTTGCCAAGGAAATAAAATAATTGCCTAAGTGTTTGTAGGAGATGATGACAAAACAAAGCCACCAAAATGTTGGAGGTGGTAGAGATCTGATACCAGTTTGATGGATAAAAACAAACAAATGAGGTTAAAGAAGGTTAGGAGAGAGAAAACAAAACATCGAGTTATTTTTATATTAAAACTATTTTACATCCCAAAAATTGCAATCACAAGTTGTTTCTCTAAATCTTCTTTCACAAAAAACTCATCTACCTTTCCAAAGTATCTAGAGCTATTCTGTATCTACTTTTATCTAGAGCTCCCTACAATGTTCTAGAGCTTCTTGCAAAGTTCTAAAGTTGTCTACAATTCTCCCTTTCTGGAGTTTTTTGCATTATCTTCATTGTCCAAAGCTTTCCACTGTATGCCTGCAAAAATTCTCTTGTTGCTGCTACAACAAATTTTACTTCTCTGATATTGATGCATCATACATAAACTATTCTAATTCTCATCCTTCATCTTTGTCACTTCTTTCTTTCCAAGAATATTTTAGCTTGATTCAAACTTACCTACTAGGATGAAGTTTTTTTCTAACCCCTCAACTCTATAGTATTAGGTAAAAACTCTAATCCCATGGTATTTGATATTGTCATCGCCAAATCCTCATTAGTATTATATAGTCCTAAGTCCTAGTCCCTACTCATCTTTAGGAAACCATCTGTAGAGTTTTGGTTGTTCCATCCCTCACTACCAAATTGTATTTGGTATCCTCAACTCCCAAACCTTTCCGGCATGGTAGACTTCTCAAGTCTCTTTGTTCCCAAGGAAAAATGGTAGCAATTGTCCTAAAACTTTGATCCCTAGCCTCCCTTACTATAAGTTCTTAGTTGGATTTTTAGACTTGCCTCTACCTTCAATCGTCAAATCCTTTCTCAATATCCTAATCCACTCTTCATCTTAGAAACCCTTTCATATGCAAATCATTGAATCCCTGACTTCAAATCCCTGGATTAATTTTTACTGTGTTCTTTCTTGAGTAGCTCCTCTCCTATACCCTCACTATTTGAATGAAAAATCCCACCTACCTTCTAGGCACATACAATCACACCACTAATGATCACATTAGAAAGAAAGAAACCTTGGGAAAACCGCCCAATGCTTCTGAATACCTGTGAGCTCCTCCAAAGAATGGAGCAAAGGGATGAATCATATAGTTGCTTACGATGGGAAGCACAGCCACCATTAGCTTGAGCAAAAGAAAAATTACATCGCTAGGTCATAAAATGGTACTGGAAAGTATGTCATGGCATGGGAAGAATTCCCATTCCCTCCCAAAAGGTTTCTCAATGGATTAAGAGGAGGCTTTTACCTACTGTTGGCTAACAGATTTGTCCTTATTATGAAAATAATTTATTCTGACTCTATACCCCTCTTTTAAAGAACAAATGAGTTAAACAACAAATGGGTGAACCTTTTAAATTAGTTCCCCTCTAAATTTAGGTACAGCTCCCTTTAAGATCTTCAATGAATTTAACCTATTTAACTAACCAAATGCATTTTTAACCAGAAAATGCTTAAGGCAGACTAACATTCATACATAACCATGTCATGAACACGATAAACTTATACAGTAACAGGATAGAATGCACAGATTCTACTTTGATACAATCAAATACGTAAATACATTCATCTAAATTTGCTGAACTAGAAAAGAATAGAACACATATGATGAGTTGTCCAAATAAAGAGCAATTACCGGATGAAAGGAGATTTCACACAGAAAATCTAATTCCACACATTCAGATGCACAGATCCAAATAAGCAGTAATTGTTTTTCTTCTCATTCATAGATGAAAATTATTCAGACAATTATCACATAATGTCAAATATCAACAGTTCAGCCCCAAAAACTTTCTTCTTCTTTTCTTTCCTAAAAAAAACTCGCTTTTCAAAATTGTAAAAACATATATATATGAATGTCTTAACCCATGTCCTTGAGCAAATTAAACCCAGAGTTAACATACTCTGACCCATATGGGATTTAGTTTTTTTTTTAACAACTGATTATAAAAGAACAAGATTGCTGGAAATAACAGAAATAGGAATTGAAAGAGAACGAGCCAATCAAATTATGACTGGGGCGACGAGTCAGCATCCCCTGATTTGTTATCGGTAGCCTGGGGAGTATGTTGGGTCTTCCACTCCTAAAAGGCAGCAACGAACTCCTGAATTTTAGGGAAGTTTGGTATACCTATATGCTTCATCCTTGATTTCCAGACTTCTTTTTCCCTCCGCATTTTCCCAAACTTTTCCTTGTGTTCAGGGAGTGCATCGATGCAGAGATAGAGCAACGACTCAACTTTAGAAACCCTGGAGAAATCCTCAATTAGAATATTATCATTTTCTTTAACAAAGTTGATTTTATCTCTAAAGGATTAGATCACTATTTCAACATCTTCCACAGGCTTTCCATCATCTTTTAAATATTTTACATCGATACATTGTAAATCATGTTGCAGTGATTAGGTGAATTCTGTTATCTCCTTGATTAGCTTTGAGAGTTCAAAGCGCCCTTGTTGGGATATGGAATTCCTCCATTCAATATTCTTTTTGTTCACATATAACAAATCCTTGTCCACACCAGTCAAGTTCTTTTCTACCAAAAACTTCTCTAGACCATATTTCAGAACTTCCTCTATTTGGTTTATTACACTTGTCCACTTACCTTTGTCCTTAGCCCAAACAGCAACCTATGCTTTAAGATCTTCAATGGTGGCAACAGTCAGGTTATATATGCCTTTGAGTTCATGAATATATTCAGTTCCTTTTGTTCGATGCTGTCTAACCAATTGTCAAATGTTTTTGAGACCATCTTGCTTCTATGAACTTGATCTAACATTTTTTGATTGACAGGTGATTTCGAGTCGAAAGACAAGGGGACCTGTGAGATTGGCTATGGGTTAGGATTGTTAATGGCCTCAATGTACTCTGCCATTGAACGTAGAGCTTGTTTCAACTCTCTTTTGTCCTTCTCATCTTTCATTGTTCGGCTGACCATTCTCTTAGTGGAAGCTTCAAGGTGGTGCACATCTGTAGCCCTAGAGGTAGTACCGAGATCTATCCTCTCCACAGTGAAATCATGCACTGTAGGATCTTGAACCTCTTCTTTAGTCACTGGCTTCACTATTTCTGCACTCTGGTTACCAGTGTTCGGGTTAATATTTATTCTGGACGTTGTTTTGAGTCTCTTGGACTTGGGGGTCTTCCCCAGATATTTACTTACCATGTCCTCTAAAGGGAGAACAAAAGGAATCACTTTCTTTTTGTCATATATGGATCTCTCCAGCCACTTCGGTGCAGGGGCCGAGATTGTCTTCCTGGGCTTCTCTCCATCAGAGGGTTCATTTGAAATCATTAACACCTTAGGGGTCTCTAGAAAGGCCTCTGACTGTGAACCAGTGTCAACTGCATCTATTCTATTTGGGCTTGCCTCTTTGTCACCCATAGGCTCTTCTGCTTCTTCCTCTGAATTTAAATCAACAATTATTGTCTCAGAAGTCTGCTTCTTTCTTTTCCCTTTTGTCCTCAACCTGGTAACACGAGATGGCAGAATATCCGTGAGGACTCTTCTGGATCTCTTGGAGATAGGGCTTTTCTCAGTCGATGGCTTGGATGCACCTACACCACAGATAGAAAGGGGTTGATTAGAAGAGTCCATGGGAAGTGATGATGCGACCATTGAAGTGAATTGTTGGACAGTTTTACTCTGAAGCCCTTCCTGTCTCTTTTCTCTCAACCATTTCTCAGTCCTCCTTATCACCGGAAGGGTCTTGATTTCAATTCTGTCCTCATCTTTCTTGCTCCAGTCCACCTCTGGAATGGGTAAGTGTTCTACTTTTTCAAATTATGGATCAACCACTTGTTCATCATCAACAAAAATTCCAGAAACATCCATTTTTAAATTAAGGGTAATTATTTGTCCCAAAGAAAATCTACACCATAGCCTTCTCCTAACTTCAAATTCATCTGGGCAGTCCTCCCAGTAATCTTCCAGCTTAGGAAGGTGTGAGTGCCCTATTCCAGAATCTTGGTTATATTTAACAAAACATTTATTGTCGAATTGAGCCCTGGCAGTGAAGAATTGAAAATTGAACCTTTTGAGGTCCACCTCTAAATTTAAGGCATCAGATTTTGATTGGCATGAATAATGCCCAAGTTCAACAGAAAAAGAAATACCACAACCCCTTTTTGATGGGAATTTCTTATCAACATGTGCCAATTGCCAACATACCTCCATCAGTACAAAACGATCAAATACATACCTAGGCAACTTCACAGGTTCACCATCGAATCCTCCAACTCTAATATAAGTGAACTCAGAAAATCAGATGAAGAAGCTACCGTAGATACTGATCAGTTGCATTGCTTCACTGGTCATTCTCTTACCCGGGTTCCCTGCCAGTTCATAGGTCATCTTTCTAGTGAAAACATCATTAATCCTTTTATAATTTTCATAACAATTTTTCCTTTGCAACTATGAATAATATTCATAAATCTTACTGTTCTCATCTAAAGGCTCATGAGGCAGGTCAAACCAATCTCTTGTGGATGCTAAACAGTAGAACAGATATGAAGACATAAAGAAATCCCTGTTACCCAGACGATTACTTAAACTCTGATGTAGACAGTCGGCCACTATCTCAGCCCAATCCAAATATTGTTCACCTTGAAGGATGACTTGTATGAAAAAGTACATCCAGTCCTCCCAATAATAGGCATGCTGATTGCCTCTCAGTCTGTGCAACAACACGACAATATTCCTTACTTCCTGTATCAAATGATCTCTGGTAAGGGGCCTGGGCAGGCTTGAACCGCCCTTTTGAAATTTTAGCAGCCAGTTCCTTGCTATTACACTTTTGTAAGTTGGTCTCTTTTCTGAGAAATACCCATTGGAGGCAGTAATGTCAAGACTGGAATATGCCTCCTTAGGCGGTATCTTCATCACAGACATGAGGGTTTGTCTGTCAACATGGAATAACACATCCCCGTCTGCTTTTCTGATGCACCTGTGTTGGGGATCGTATCTATTCATACACTCTTGAACCAACTCTGGGTAGAATATAGCTTGAGGAAAGGCTGTTGCTTCAACTAAACCACTATCCACAATTTTCTTCATTGTGGGGGTTTGAACAGGGTTTCTAGTTCTTCCTATGAATTCCTCTAAATCATATTGAACTAATGGAATATCTCCAAATTTCGAGTTAGAGTAAGTGAGACCAGGGCCATGTTCATCCCCCAAACATGTAGATTTCAAAGACATACTTGGACGATTATAATAAAACACTTCGAATTTCGAAAATAATAGAAATTCCAAAGGCTCTTCTTTCCAGTATAAGAATTCGGAATAGAATAGGGAAAACAGAACTCACCTTCAGGATATTTGAATTCACTGTGAAAACTTGAATAATGAGAGCCTTACACTTCCAGCGCTATCCTTCTCTGCATTGCACAATATATTTTCTTGCTAAAATTAGCTTGTTCTTGGTTAATAATGGCACTTACCAGAATGAATAATTATCTCTTGGAACAATACGTTCCAAAAATATTTGAAAAGACGTGAACTCTGATTTCTTCATTAATAACAAGTAATGTTCGTGCGCCATCATGAAGTACAATGATTATCCATAGTCTCCGCTAAATTAGAGCTCTCAGTTTCATGATGAGTTTCTGACAAATTTTCCTCCAACTTTCCCGCTAAGTTTGACTTAGAAAGCTGCGGGAGCAAACGGGACCAAAATTACCAAATCTTCAAACTTATTGAACCATTGAACCTTATGGACATGGTTCAACGTGATGGTTCAATGTGATGGTTCAAACATGCCAACTGGACTTTATAGGTAGGCAAAAGATTGACTTACCAAAATAGGGACTTGACTCATGAACCATTGAACTTGTGAAGACATGGTTCAATATGAAGGTTCAACGATGCCAGGGTTATGTAGACCAACAAAAAGTTACGTGGCTTCGGTAAAAGGTTTCCAATTATAAAACAGTGAACTATTGAACCTTGAACCATTGAACCCCGCAGCAGAGTACGAGCGAAAGGTTCAACGATATATTAGTAGACAAGGAAACTGCGTGACCCAACTCATAGGAAGACAATGAGTGCTGAACCTTAAGACCGTTGAACCATTGAACCTTGAACCCCGCTATAGAGTACGCATGGAAGGTTCAAGTTCAACCTGAAAGTACAAAGACGCTTAAGACAAGCAAAAATGCAGCTTACTTTATATGACACTTCAGACATATTGAACCATTGAACTTTGAACTTTGAGAATGGTTTGGGTTCAATGGTTCAAACCTTTTATACAAAGACGACACATCGGTAGAAATTGAAGGACTAAGAGTCGATTTACAAAGCAAAGGTATGACCAAAAATATAGTACAGTAAACCGACTCTTATTTAAGAAATATTACTGATACATAAATAAACAAGGGCGACTCAAAAGGTAACATTGGCTCTGACTAGGGACTGCATTTTATGGCAAAATGCAGAGAACTCAGAAGCTCTGGTTTCGTAGAAAATGGAAGAAAGAGAAGAAAGGAAACAGACCGGGGCAAAACAAAAATGGGAAAGGAAAACACAAAACCGAACAAAGGGAAGACTATGTACAAAACGGGGGACCCTGTTTACAGATGATACAGCTTGAGATCCTGTCCATTATAGGATAGGGGTAAAACAGTTCCATCAGGATATTCCAGTTTGGAAGAATTTGGACCGAATACATGGTGAATCTTGAAAGGCCCACTCCAGAGTGAGTCAAATTTGCTATGTGCACCTTTTCGTTCTCTCCTTCTGTCCCACAGTAATACTTCATCTCCTTCCATAAACTTCCTGGGTCTTGTCTTCTTGTCAAAAATTTCTTTGACCCTGGCCTGATGCACAGTAATTCGGTCAACCAACTCGTTTCTTTCTTCTTCAATCTTGGCTAAATACATAATCCTCTTCTCCAGGGAATCTTGGAAATATTGATCCTCAATTACACTTTGTAGTTTGGCTGTAGATAGCTCCAGGGGTAAAGATAATTGGGCACCTATCCCATAAACTAATTCAAAAGGTGCCATCCCAATTGCTCTTTTAGGAGTTATTCTGTCGGCCCAGAGTGCTTCATACAACCTCTTGTGCCAATCTCTGGGGTTGTAATTCACCCATTTCTTCATGATAGTAATCAGGTTTTTGTTACTGGACTCAGCTTGTCCATTCCCTTGGGGATAGTAATCTGATGAATGAGAAAGAGAAATACTATGCTCATAATAGAAAGAAGTCATTTCGCCTGAAGAGAAACTGGTAGCATTATCTTCTACAATCTTCTGAGGCACACCAAATCGTACCAAGATATTTTCTTTAAGAAAATCACAAACCACCCCGGAAGTTGTTTGTTTTACAGGAGCTGCCTCAACCCATTTTGTGAAATAGTCTGTTGTTGTTAAGATGTGGGTATGCCCCGTGCTTGAGGGGGGTGAGATAGGCCCAATAAAATCCAATCCCCACTGTTTAAAGGGGTTTTCAACAACAACAAGCCTCAAAGGTAGAGCTGCAAGTTGTGGCCTTCCTAAGAACATTTTACATTTCTCACAATTGGTCACCCACTTATATGCATCTTTAAACATTCCTGGCTAGTAGTAACAATTTCTGAGGATTTTGAAAGCTGTAACTGAAGAAGAAAAGTGTCCACCACAAGCTTTGTTATGGAAAACTTCCAAGAGTTTCTCTTGCTGCTCTTTATCTACACACCTCAGGAAAGTTCCATCTAACCCTTTCTTGTAAAGGACATCTCCCCAGATAACATATTTTACAGCTTTTAGCTTCAGGTTTCTTTTCTCTTTAGGAGTCAGGTGATCAGGACAATCCCCATATGTAAGATAATGTGCCACATCTAGAAACCATGGATCCTGCAAGCTTACCAATAAGACTGTGGGTAGTCCTTCTCCTTCTTGTTCTTTGTTCTCAGCAATCAACTTACATAAGCCTTGACCTCTGATCAGCTTAGTAGGCTTAACTTCCAGATCATATTCCTAAATTTTAGCAACCCACGTTGCTCTATTGTTTAATCCTACTTCTTGTTGAGTCAAAATACTTTTCACAGCTGAATTTGGAACAAATACAACTGAATGGGAATGAAGTATATAATATCTGAATTGTTTAACAGCTTTAACTACTGTGAAAGCTTGTTTTTCAACTAAAGAATATTTTAGCTCATGCTTCTTAAGGGGAACGCTCATAAAAGCTATGGGAACCTCTTCATCCAATTCATTTTTCTGCAACAAAATACCTGACATGGTGTGTTCCGAAGCATAACAGTAAATGATAAAATCCTTTTGAAAATTAGGATTTACCAAAGTGGGAGTGTTTGCAATCGCCTCCTTGATATCCTCAAACGCCTTCTTAGCAACTTCATTCCATTTGAAAGGTTGTTTCTCACTCATCATCCCAACAATGTGTTTTGTAATCTTAGCAAAGTCGGTAATGAACCTTCTAAGAAAGTTGATTTGACCAAAGAAGGACTTGACTCCAGTCCTATTTGAAGGGAGACTAAGCTGTTGAATTGCCTTGACCCTCTCTGGATCAATCCTGATTCTGTTCTTTGAGACTAGGTGTCCCAACAATTTTCCCTCAGTCACATAGAAAACTGACTTCTTGGGGTTGAGTGAAATGCCATGGCTTCGACATCTTTGCAAGATAGACTCTAGATCTCTCAAGTGGTCCTTTCTATTCTTTGAAAAGACAGTCAAATCATCAAGGTAAATAACAATAATCCTGTTCTTCGGGTCTCTAAAAGATGAATCCATTGCTCGCTGAAAACTTGCTCCTGCATTAATCAAGCCAAAGGGCATTCGACTATAGGCAAAAGTTCCTCAAGGTGTGGTGAAAGCAGTCTTATGTTGATCTTCTGCAGCTACACCTATCTGATTGTAACCTGAGAAACCATCCAGCATAGACATCATTTTAGACCCAGCAACTGTCTGCAAGATGTGGTCCATCACAGGTAGTGGGTAATTATCTTTCAAGCTGGCTTGGTTTAAGTTTTTGAAGTCGACACAGATCCTTATTTCTCCATTCTTCTTTCATACTGGAACAATATTTGCCACCCAAGTGGAGTGATGAATTGGATAGATAATTCTAGCTTTTAGCATCTTATCAATCTCCCTGAAAATGGCTTCAGCAACTTTTGGATTATAATTCCTCAGCTTCTATCTAAATGGAGCTGCATTTGCTTTCAAAGGAATATGATGTTGAAACTGTCCATGTCTAAAATTTTTGAGATCATCATAGCACCAGGCGAAAACATCTTTATATTTGATTAGCAATTTGATCAATTTGTTTTTCTCTTCCGAAGAGCAGCACTTGCCAATGGAAATCCATTTAGGATTAGCTTCATCCTTGATATTTATCTTCTCATAATCCTTTGCTTTATCAGGAATACAGGGAGGTTTACCTTTAACATATTCATCTCTTCGAGAAAACAAATGTTCTAAAGATACCAGCCCTTTAGGGATTTTGTTTCCCTTTAACTAAATGATGTCATCTCTTGGATTAATCCCAGGGTCAGGGCTGAATTCTTTACACTCTGTTTTGGAACCTTCAAAATATGTCCCAAGGAACATTTCAGCATTTTCTAAAAACTTTCTGATCTGATTATCACTTTCAAAAACTTGCCAGTTCTCAGCATTGTCGGGGACATTAGGGTGATATATCATTTTTATCTTGTAAGAATCTTTCTTGAAATCTGGATGTGGCAAAAGGAGAGAAGCTGATACTGCTAAAGAATTTGCTCGGGAGTTTTGATCTCTGGGAATTGTTTCTATAGAGAAGGCATCAAAATATTCGATCTCATCCCATACCCTATTTCTGTAATGCCTTAGTCTTTCATTCTTAATGGAAAAGATCCCTCTTACCTGTTTCACAATTAGTTCAGCATCACCCTTCACCTTAAGTACCTTCACACCCTTTCCTTTAGCTTCAGATAATCCAAGCAGTAAAGCTTCATATTCTGCAGTATTATTGGTGTTTTTAAACTCTAGCTTAAAAGAGTAAGAAAAAATTTCACCTTCAGGTGAGATCAACACAACTCCAGCCCCTGAACCAGCAGTAGCACAACTGCCATCAAATTCCATAACCCATAAATCATCAGAATGTATAGACTTTTGCATTAATTCCTCTTGGGGATCTAACTCATAGCTCTGTTCAAAGGAGAGAAAATAGTTGCCAAATTCACATTCCTCAAACAAAATCTGGGCCTTGGGATCATCAGAGGAGTAGACAGTGAACTTGCACTTGGGCTCAGGTTCCAGCTTCACTTTCTGCTTCCCCACTAGGATTGTGGCCTCTGACCAATCCAGTTTGATTTGTCCACCCAAATCCTTGCAAAATGTCCTGCTCAAAAGCATTCCATAACTGGCAGGAATATCTGCTACCAGAATAGTCAATTTCACCCTCTTGTCAGGGTAAGCTACAAGTGTGACTCATGCATCTTTAATCTGCCCAAGAAAAGAAACCTGTTTTCCATCCATAGAATAACATCTTCCAAATGTTTTTGTGAGTGATAATCCTAGGGCTTTAGCCACAGAGGAAGGCATAATGTTATCATAGGCTCCTGAATCTATAATGCAGTTACTAAGTTTATGGCCAGTGATAAACAGAGACACATAAAAAGGATTAGGTTTCAAATCAGTATAAGGAGCATTGGTGGATGAATTGGGAGTCATTTTAGAGGCAGACAAGGATGGCTCAGATGAGGAAGCAAATAATCTAGCAATGGGGGATTTAGTATCAACCTCCAATTGATTCTGAAATTCAGTTTGTGCAGGATTACCCTTAACATGTTTGACTAATTTGTCAAATTCAGTAGGTTTCAACTTGAGGAACTCAATAGGAGAAATTTGAATTTTTGCAGACTTGCAGAAACCTACAATATCAAAAGAAGCATCTAGATCATTTCTATGTAGCAATCTATTTTCCTGAGCCTTCAAATTAGCATCACGAGTTCTAGTTAAAGGCTCCTTACCTTTGCCAGGTACTTCTTGAGTATTAGAGGATTTCATATTCCTTTGACTCCTAGTGAGCACAACGCATGAAGGATCTTCGAGGGTTACCAATATTTCACCTCCCCTTTCTAAATCAGATTCATATTCCAGGAAGTCTATCTCAGAGCCGCCAGGTTCCTCGAAGTTCTTTTCTTCTTCTGTGGCTTCCCCTAGCATATCTTGAGTAGCAGTCATCTGATTGTACCAGAGTATTTATGGGCAAGAATTCCCATCATGGTCAGTAGTTGAGTGAAAAATACACATGTTTCCTCTCCCAGGAGCAGGTTCAATAGCCAGTCTTGGCTATGCTGCCATCAAGGGTAAAACTCTACCAGTATTTGGTTGTTGATTCAAATTCCTTCTGCTGATATCTTGATAGGGTTGTTGGAAGGGAGCACCAGCTTTGGGTAGTTGCCTCTTTAAGGCGATCATATCATTCACCAACCTTTGCACTACAGGGTCCGTAGATGATGAGGGCTAAGCATTTGGCACCTGAACCTCTCTTCCATTTACCGGCCATAATGAGATCATCCTCTAATCCGACTGCTTATTCTTGTGCAGCTGGCAAATCAGCAATTACACCTCTTCTGAGATGGAAGCTAATATCAGGAGGCATAGAATTAATAAAGAAACATTTTTTATTTTCGCCAAATGGCCTTTTAGTAGCAGGGATTTTGTTCACAATTCTATTAAATTTAGCCACAAACTCCCTCATAGGTTCATGAATCTCTTTCTTAAGCTGAGTCAACTGTGCAAGGAGGTAATGTTCATCCTCTGCACTTTTGAACCTATTTTCAAAAGCGGTCTTCATCTCGTTCCAATTTGTAATTGAGGAATCAGTCAGGTGGTAAAACCATTGTGCCGCAGTGTCAGTCAAAGTCTGCACAAAGAGCCTTATGGCGACATCTTGGTGTTGTACACCTAACACACTACATGCTACTGCAAAGGCACACAGATGCTCTTTTGGTGATGTTTTACCGTCTCCATTGAACCTGGGCAAATTTTCTCTTGCATTTTTAGGCAATGGGTTTAGGTTGGCCCCTAGGTTTAGAGGCTCTATGGCAGCTCCCCAAGGTTGAGCCATGGGTAAAAAATTTATAGCTAAGGGGATAACAGTGCTTGAAAGGGTTAAAGCTTGACAGATAGGGGAAGTAGCAGGTTTGGGAGGGCTAGGGGGTCTCCTTCTAGCTCTTCTTGCACGAGTAGGGATATAAGGAAAATTAAGATTTTGCAGTGCTTGAAAGGTAGGGTCCTCAACTCCCTCTCTTCTCGAAGACCTGGTATACGGTCTGGAATCCAGCTTAAAATATCGAAACTGGATGGGCAGTTATTGATTTCTTTGTTGTTCTTCATTTCTTTGTGCTTTAAGAACTTGGTTTCTTGCTGCGTTTCATGCCTGTCTTCTTCTTTGCCTGAGTAATAGCAATATTAGGTTATTAGCCAATTCCTCTTCTTGTTCTAATACTCTGCTTGCTCTTCCGCAATCTTCACTATTCCATCGAGTACGCCAAGCAAGGGTATTCAACTGGCCAATAATGTCTTCCTGCTCATCTTGAAATCCAAGATTTGGTTGCAGAACAAGAATTATGTTTTCGTGTGGAAGCACCATTGTTGCTTCATATTTAGGTGACCAATCTTTAATTAATGATTGTATTTCTATTCCCCAGCAGAGTCGCCAAAAACTGTTGGCTAACAGATTTGTCCTTATTATGAAAATAATTTATTCTGACTCTATACCCCTCTTTTAAAGAACAAATGAGTTAAACAACAAATGGGTGAACCTTTTAAATTAGTTCCCCTCTGAATTTAGGTACAGCTCCCTTTAAGATCTTCAATGAATTTAACCTATTTAACTAACCAAATGCATTTTTAACCAGAAAATGCTTAAGGCAGACTAACATTCATACATAACCATGTCATGAACGCGATAAACTTATACAGTAACAGGATAGAATGCACAGATTCTACTTTGATACAATCAAATATGTGAATACATTCATCTGAATTTGCTGAACTAGAAAAGAATAGAACACATATGATGAGTTGTCCAAATAAAGAGCAATTACCGGATGAAAGGAGATTTCACACAGAAAATCTAATTCCACACATTCAGATGCACAGATCCAAATAAGCAGTAATTATTTTTCTTCTCATTCACAGATGAAAATTATTCAGACAATTATCATATAATGTCAAATATCAACAGTTCAGCCCCAAAAACTTTCTTCTTCTTTTCTTTCCTAAAAAAAACTCGCTTTTTAAAATTATAAAAACATATATATATGAATGTCTTAACCCATGTCCTTGAGAAAATTAAACCCAGAGTTAACATACTCTGACCCATACGGGATTTAGTTTTTTTTTTAACAACTGATTATAAAAGAACAAGATTGCTGGAAATAACAGAAATAGGAACTAAAAGAGAACGAGCCAATCAAATTATGACTGGGGCGACGAGTCAGCATCTCCTGATTTGTTATCGGTAGCCTGGGGAGCATGTTGGGTCTTCCACTCCTAAAAGGCAGCAACGAACTCCTAAATTTTAGGGAAGTTTGGTATACCTATATGCTTCATCCTTGATTTCCAGACTTCTTTTTCCCTCTGCATTTTCCCAAACTTTTCCTTGTGTTTAGGGAGTGCGTCGATGCAGAGATAGAGCAGCGACTCGACTTTAGAAACCTTGGAGAAATCCTCAATTAGAATGTTATCATTTTCTTTAACAAAGTTGATTTTATCTCTAAAGGATTGGATCACTGTTTCAACATATTCCACAGGCTTTCCATCATCTTTTAAGTATTTTACATCGATACATTGCAAATCATGTTGCAGTGATTGGGTGAATTCCGTTATCTCCTTGATTAGCTTTGAGAGTTCAAAGCGCCCTTGTCGGTATATGGAATTCCTCCATTCAATATTCTTTTTGTTCACATATAACAAATCCTCGTACACACCAGTCAAGTTCTTTTCTACCAAAAACTTCTCCAGACCATATTTCTAAACTTCCTCTATTTGGTTTATTACACTTGTCCACTTACCTTCATCCTTAGCCCAAACAGCAACCTGTGCTTTAAGATCTTCAATGGTGGTAGCAGTCAGGTCATATATGCCTTTGAGTTCATGAATATATTCAGTTCCTTTTTGTTCGATGCTGTCTAACCAATTGTCAAATGTTTTTGAGACCATCTTGCTTCTATGAACTTGATCTAACATTTTTTGATTGACAGGTGATTTCGAGTCGAAAGACAAGGGGACCTGTGAGATCGGCTATGGGTTAGGATTGTTAATGGCCTCAATGTACTCTGCCATTGAAAGCAGAGCTTGTTTCAACTCTCTTTTGTCCTTGTCATCTTTCTTTGTTCGGCTGACCATTCTCTTAGTGGAAGCTTCAAGGTGGTGCACATCTGCAGCCCTGGAGGCAGTACCGAGATCAATCCTCTCCATAGTGAAATCATGCACTGTAGGATCTTGAACCTCTTCTTCAGTCACTGGCTTCGCTATTTCTGCACTCCAGTTACCAGTGTTTGGGTCAATATTTATTCTGGATGTTGTTTTGAGTCTCTTGGACTTGGGGGTCTTCCCCAGACATTTACTTACCATGTCCTCTAAAGGGAGCACAAAAGGAATCACTTTCTTTTTGTCAGATATGGAGCTCTCCAGCCACTTCAGTGCAGGGGCTGAGATTGTCTTCCTAGGCTTCTCTCCATCAGAGGGTTCATTTAAAATCATTAACACCTCAGGGGTCTCTAGAAAGGCCTCTGACTGTGAACCAGTGTCAACTGCCTCTGTTCTGTTTGGGCTTGCCTCTTTGTCACCTATAGGCTCTTCTGCTTCTTCCTCTAAATTTAAATCAACAATTATTGTCTCAGAAGTCTGCTTCTTTCTTTACCCTTTTGTCCTCAACCTGGTAACACGAGATGGCAGAATATCCATGAGGACTCTTCTGGATCTCTTGGAGACAGGGCTTTTCTCAGTCGATGGCTTGGATGCACCTGCACCACAGATAGCAAGGGGTTGATTAGAAGAGTCCATGGGAAGTGATGATGTGACCATTGAAGAGAATTGTTGGATAGTTTTACTATGAAGCCCTTCCTGTCTCTTTTCTCTCAACCATTTCTCAGTCCTCCTTATCACTGGAAGGGTCTTGATTTCAATTCTATCCTCCTCTTTCTTGCTCTAGTCCACCTCTAGAATGGGTAAGTGTTCTACTTTTCCGAATTGTGGATCAACCACTTGTTCATCATCAACAAAAATTCCAGAAACGTCCATTTTTAAATTAAGGGTAATTATTTGTCCCAAAGAAAATCTACACCATAGCCTTCTCCTAACTTCAAATTCATCTGGGCAGTCCTCCCAGTAATCTTCCAACTTAGGAAGGTGTGAGTGCCCTGTTCCAGAATCTAGGTTATCTTTAACAAAACATTTACTGTCGAATTGAGCCCTGGCAGTGAAGAATTGAAAATTGAACCTTTTGAGGTCCACCTCTAAATTTAAGGCATCAGATTTTGATTGGCATGAATAATGCCTAAGTTCAACAGGAAAAGAAATACCACAACATGTGCCAATTGCCGACATACCTCCATCAGTACAAAACGATCAAATACATACCTAGGCAACTTCACAGGTTCACCATCAAATCCTCCAACTCTGATATAAGTGAACTCAGAAAATTGGATGAACAAGCTACCGTAGATACTGATCAGTTGCATTGCTTCACTGGTCATTCTCTTACCCAGGTTGCCTGCCAGTTCATAGGTCATCTTTCCAGTGAAAACATCATTAATCTTTTTATAATTTTCATAACAATTTTTCCTTTGCAACTGTGAATAATATTCGTAAATCTTACTGTTCTCATCTAAAGGCTCATGAGGCAGGTCAAACCAATCTCTTGTGGATGCTAAACAGTAGAACATATATGAAGACATAAAGAAATCCCTGTTACCCAGACGATTACTTAAACTCTGATGTAGACAGTCGGCCACTATCTCAGCCCAATCCAAATATTGTTCACCTTGAAGGATGACTTGTATAAAAAAGTACATCCAGTCCTCCCAGTAATAGGCATGTTGATTGCCTCTCAGTCTGTGCAACAACACGACAATATCCCTTACTTCCTGTATCAAATGATCTCTGGTAAGGGGCCTGGGCAGCCTTGAACTGCCCTTTTGAAATTTTAGCAGCCAGTTCCTTGCTATTACACTTTTGTAAGTTGGTCTCTTTTCTGAGAAATACCCATTGGAGGCAGTAATGTCAAGACTGGAATATGCCTCCTTAGGTGGTATCTTCATCACAAACATGAGGGTTTGTCTGTCAACATGGAATAACACATCCCTGTCTGCTTTCCTGACGCACCTATGTTGGGGATCGTATCTGTTCATACACTCTTGAACCAACTCTAGGTAGAATATAGCTTGAGGAAAGGCTGTGGCTTCAACTAAACCACTATCCACAATTTTCTTCATTGTGGGGGTTTGAACAGGGTTTCTAGTTCTTCCTATGAATTCCTCTAAATCATATTGAACTAATGCAGTATCTCCAAATTTCGAGTGAGAGTAAGTGAGACCAGGGCCATGTTCATCCCCCAAACATGTAGATTTCAAACACATACTTGGACGATTATAATAAAACACTTCAAATTTCAAAAATAACAGAAATTCCAGAGGCTCTTCTTTCCAGTATAAGAATTCAGAATAGAACAGGGAAAACAGAACTCACCTTCAGGATATTTGAATTCACTGCGAAAACTTGAATAACGAGAGCCTTACACTTCCAGTGCTATCCTTCTCCGCATTGCACAGTATATTTTCTTGCTAAAATTAGCTTGTTCTTGGTTAATAATGGCACTTACCAGAATGAATAATTATCTCTTGGAACAATACGTGCCAAAAATATTTGAAAAGACGTGAACTCTGATTTCTTCATTAATAACAAGTAATGTTCGTGCGCCATCATGAAGTACAATGATTATCCATAGTCTCCGCTAAATTAGAGCTCTCGGTTTCATGATGAGTTTCTGACAAATTTTCCTCCAACTTTCCCACTAAGTTTGACTTAGAAAACTACGGGAGCAAACGGGACCAAAATTACCAAATCTTCAAACTTATTGAACCATTGAACCTTTAGGACATGGTTCAACGCGATGGTTCAATGTGATGGTTCAAACATGCCAACTGGACTTTATAGGTAGGCAAAAGATTGACTTATCGAAAAAGGCACTTGACTCATGAACCGTTGAACTTTTGAAGACATGGTTCAATACGAAGGTTCAATGATGCCAGGGTTATGTAGACCAACAAAAAGTTCCGTAGCTTCGGTAAAAGGTTTCCAATTATAAAACAGTGAACTATTGAACCTTGAACCATTGAACCCCACGGCAGAGTAGGAGCGGAAGGTTCAATGATATATTAGTAGACAAGGAAACTGCGTGACCCGACCCATAGGAAGATAATGAGTGCTGAAACTTAAGACCGTTGAACCATTGAACCTTGAAACCTGCTATAGAGTACGCGCGGAAGGTTCAAGTTCAACCCGAAAGTACAAAGACGCTTAAGACAAGCAAAAAGGCAGCTTGCTTTATATGACACTTCAGACATATTGAACCATTGAACTTTGAACTTTGAGAATGGTTCAGGTTCAAAGGTTCAAACCTTTTATACAAAGACGACACACGGGTAGAAATTGAAGGACTAAGAGTCGATTTACAAAGCAAAGGTATGACCAAAAATATAGTACGGTAAACCGACTCTTGTTTAAGAAATATTACCGATACATAAATAAACAAGGGCGACTCAAAAGGTAACACCTACATAAGGGTCATCTTAATTGATGTCTTTCCTTGACATGATAGCTCCCCTATGGCCTCTACTTAGTCAAATGGATTTGTACCTCACGTAAAGAGACTACCTTTCAATCTTTCCTCTAAAAATAGGATAAATAATAAATTTGTACTAAATGAAAATTTGTAGAAAATTAACTGTAATAAACTCTTGATTACAAGTAATATCAAGCACTGACCCTATTTTCTTGTTGGTTCTTCTTAATTTTCCAAACATGGTTTCTATGTTTTAATGGATTCCTATTGTCCATGATATAAATTTAAATTTCTTCCCTTAAGGTTTTCATGAAATATCTCAAGCAATTCTTATTATAAATTTTATTACATGTGATGCGGCATTCCTCACTATTGATCATCCTCAAACTATTGCACCATTCTTGTCTACATGTTTGAGTGAAAGCTAGCCACACAAGGATTGGTTCAAAAGGGGAAGTTTATTTCTTCATTCTAGAGAAAGTTGGTCATCTTAGCATAATACACTCATCTCTTTCAGGCTTCTAACCCTTATCTTTCTGTCATATTTCATTTATACATATGATTAGGATGGGAGTAGTTTAATATTGAAGATCTACAAATCCTATTATGGTAAAGTTGAAATATCATACCTATAGGTGCAACAATTTCTAATTTATGGGATATAATGTAATATGCTAGAGAAATCAATATTTGATCAATGTGTAATTTAATACTGAACCTAATACTATTAATCACATGTGTAAGAAACTCCTTAAATTGAGCTTAAACTTGACCCTCTGAAAGTTTCATCCTACCAGTCCTATTGTTTAATAACAAACATTTCTACCTCTAAGTTACCTAGCCACCAATACTTGGTACACTAGATGTCTTGGAGCGATCCCTAATCTCCTTTCAAGAGAAGAACTGACCCTTTTATTCTTGAGTGTTAGGATTATACCATTTCACAACCCATTAGTACCCTAGTAGGGGTGCTAGTTTACTATCTTGGGAGGCACTAGAGGTGACACTAGTGATCTATTGGTCTAAGTTAGAAATTCCTGAAAATTTTAAGGTTTTCCTAGCTTGACTTCCTAATCACTTCAAATAATTGGCCCAACTATGTAATCCTTACCCATTCTCCAAAAAGTTACTTGCAATACAAGTGTTTCCAATAAGAACCTTGCAAGGTGTTTAGATCAAATGGGAATTTACCTCAGTAAACCCCTTGTAGGTAATTCAAACATTGATCCACATGTGCATGGTAAATTAATAATAAAATACTAAAATAAAAAATAAAAAAAAATATGAAATGAAATGAAATCAAAACCCTAATGTGTTAAATGATTAGGAGGTGGAAAGGAGTAAACTAGGGCTTGGTGAGAGAGTCAAATGGGAAACAATATGAAGTAAAATGGAAACAACTTGATTATATAGTGATAAAGAGGGCTAAAATGGGAAAGGGAAAACAATGGTTTAGGAAAAACATGGTGGGATTGACAACGAAATTGGGAAGGGGAGAGAAGAAAGGCTATTAAATGGATGTAGAAAGGAGTAAGAACACATAAAGTTGCTTCATATCTACAAAATAATGCATGAATGAGCTCCAAATATTGATGAAGATGATCCTACAATAGGCAAGTGCTCCAAATCTCAAAAATCATAAGATAAAAAAGACCTCTTAAGTGTGATGTGAAACTTGAGTGTGTGGTATGAAAACTAGTGGAGGAAGGCTCCTTTTCAAGATTTTTGGGAATAAAATTTCATTATTTTGAGTGAGAGGAACTTGAATCGAGTTTAGTTAGTTATGGGTAAGGTTACATTAAACTCTTGGAGCAAAGGAAGGTTTGGACAATTGTATCACTACCTTTGTATGGGGATAGATGCTCCATATCTTAAGAAAGGTGAGATTGGATAGGAAGCTAGAGGAGAAAGAAACAAGATCAACAGAGGTGGTTTAAACTCATTTGGACAAAACATGCTAGTCTTATGAGAGGATAAACAAGCATTTAATTTTTGGAGTAATTATCCTAGAAATGGAAACATGAGTAGTTTAAGTGTAAAAGAAGCATAAAATAGGGGTGAATGGTATATGGAAGGGGAAAGAGCTACATAGGGAAAACAAATAATTTTTTTTGGATAGTTAAATAGCTGCTAAGGAACAGCACCCTTTATATTAATCATCAAATAGGGAAAACAAATATTACCTTTAAAGGGGTGAAGACATATATAGAAAGAAGGGAAAACCAAATATAAATGAGAATAACTAGGGAAAGAAGGAAAATATGCTCTAGAAACTAGTCAAAATGGGCTAGGCTAATCACTAAAATGGACAAAAAACATGTAAAAATGAATTATAGGGTATGCAATTCATTTTCCTAAACCTTCTAGATTTTGTCACCACACATCTATAAGAAGCATAATGTCATTTATTTGGGATTGAAGGAGGTTATCTTACTAGTTGATTTCTTATAATATTAAGACAAGTGGATTAGTTCTTTATTGTTGCAAGTTGAATTGAAGATTGAAGGAGAGAATGGAAGAGTCTCTAATGGGTTTGAGACTGAGAAGTGCTTAGTGTAGTTTATTTACAAAGGTTATTTGTTGGCTTTTAATTACAAGGTTGGATTGTAGGCCTTGGGTTCCTTTTACAAGTTGTTTTAGATTTTAATAGTTCTTTATAGGGTAAAAGTAGGTTTTCACAAGGGAAACTATTCCAAAATATCTCTATGATCTTGTAGAGGGCTTGCATGTTTATTTGTGGGATACTTTTTATGGTTTAGGTATGTTTTGTATGTGAAGGCCTATAGTTGAGTAATAAATATCATTAAGTTTTTGTATGTGGTTGCGGTTAGAATATGATAAAAATTAGTTAATGATGCTTCAAGTATTCTAGTACAAAAATCTAATTTCCATTAGTCATTTGGGATCTATTAGGTGTGCTTTTAAGTAGGTCTATGTTAGAAAAAGGGTGTGTTTGCTATGTCAAAAAATTAGCAATAAAAATAATTTTGGTGTCATGAAGTTACATACAAAAGGAACTTCAATTCATTAAAGGGTGTAATTGGGTGTGGTTAAAAGTTAGATGGTGCATGAGTGGTCTAACTTTTATTTTGAGTCTAATTTTTGGGTTGTGTGGTGTTTTTTGTAAGAAGATTGTCATTCCTTTGGCCCAGATCCTTGACTACATCAACATACCAAGAACATATCACATAAATACAAATGCAACTATGGAACATGATGATAATGAAGGAAATGCATACAAGAAATATCCACCAAAGAGTCTAAAAAATAAGGACAGATAAGTCAAGTCACAACATCTAGGCCAGTATTCAAAAAATACACCACAAATGGCACATTTCTACGATACTTTTGTTTATTGAGAAATACTTAATGATTATATATAATCATCATATATGTAATATGATATTATTTAGGCTAGTTCCATGGGGGTATAGATGCATGTTACACATCTTTTTGTCCCATTGAGATATACCCACATCCAATTGATTTCATTGAAATTATTGGGTATTATTTTTCTAAAATTATCATTTGCATTGCTTGTACATTAAGTCATGACATATCTTATGTTTATTCCATTTCTATGGTTTTAAGTTGATCTTTCCACTTGGATGAAAGGTATTACTTCTTGATGCAAGTTATATGTCTTCATGCTTGCTCATCGAGGTGGATGGAACATGGGGACATCTTTTCATGTACATGCTTCATTAAAATTCTTAATAGATAGATGTAAATGTATAATATGTACGTGCAATATTTTCTTAGGTTTACATATCATGCTATATTTCACACCCAATTTTTTGTCACAATTTTAATTTTATTTTTTCCTCAATTTGTGTGCACTCCTTTGTAGTACATAAAATTCAAGGGGTCATATGAGTAATGAATCATTACTTCGGAGCACATACTTGTTCTAGTTACTCAAATTATAGAAGATTCATATTCTTTATATCATTTTTTATTTTATTCATTTCCACTTTAGTATGCATTCTCATTTACATTTGCAACCACACCAAGTTGTGAGAAAATGTAGAGGAGAAAAGTGCATTCCTGACACTTTTCTCCATGCATTTTATGCCACTTTGTAAATGGATGTATTTAATGCATGGTCCTATTACTTAGTTACTTGCTTTGGCATACATTTTGACCCAAAAATCATAATGTAGTAACATGTGATGCCATATCACTCAATTTAAATCGCATCTAATCCTTTTCCTAGAGCATATCACATCCTAGACTATATCACACACGTGGCTTTGTCACTTGGATTGAACTATGAGTGTAGTTTTGTTGCTTTGATTTTACACTCAAAGTTAACCTTTTCCTATGTCAACCCTTCAAGACTATGATGGTTACTCATCAACTAGCATGGAAAATGTTTTTTATTGCATGTCTAGGCCTTGAACTTAAAGCAATCACCTGGCGTCATTCTATCACACATTTAGTAGACATGGATTAATTAACAAAGAGAATAAAAAATTTATATGTCACTAGCACTTGTAACGGTAGCTACTAACTACTCTATTTACATTAGCATCCAACACCTCAATTATTTATCTATTTTGATCAATGTTAAATTAGTTTTAGCAATTGGCTTCGAAAAAGGAAGTCGATTTCTCTTCCCTATTATTATATAAAACAAACGGAGGTCCATAGTACCACCTAATTTTCCTTATGTAAATATATAATAGATGAACATTTCTTGTAGGTACTGCAGGTCTGTGTCTACTCAAGATGAAATTCTACCATTAGGTTAGAACCACACTTTGAGGACTCAATTATGCTAGTGTTGTACACCCTAGGTATTCAAATTCTCAAATCTTAATCAGCTGAAGCCTTTGATATTGGACCTAGTTCCATATTAGATTTTATGTTTCTGTGTGACACATTCCATTAGTTAAAGTCCACCTTGTGTCAATTTTGTCATAAACCCTAATTCCATCTTATTTTATATTTAACACATTTATTTTCAAATCTCAATTAATCATACTTGAATCATTAATTTGTCTAAAGTTCAAATTATATTTGATTTATCAATCATTAAAAAATATTTATAAATTGTATTGTATTCCCTACAATTATTTTTGACCAGGTCAAAACCTTATTATAGTTTTGAATGGTGAACCCTCTAACATGTTTTTTGTTACATTAAAGGGGAAGCCTCTAATACGTTTCTGGAGGGTATATGTGGTGTGCCTGTGCAGAACAGAACTGAAGTCAAAGTATTTTTGCTTCTAATTACATGTTTTTTTTTTTAAAGGTGATAAAGACACGCAAACTATATTAATAAAGCGTAATTACATAACAAACCAGAAATCTGTCATCTGATTCGTAATAAATAAAAAAAATTCCCTCGTACAACAAGGAGTGTAGCATAACTAACCAAAAAGAACAAAAACTAAAACACCATAAACATTACAACTACTCAGAATTTGAATCATGATGCTTCTAATTACATGTTAATATAGAAGCGGTGGCAGTATCGCCACAATTACTTTTTATTCAACTGTATGGGCAAAATTATCATTTTCTCTGTGGAATCATTGAGAGAAGAAAACAATTTCAAGGAAACATCCTCGGTTTACATGGATGATGCAGTTATATCTTGAATGACTGTCATTCCTTATTTCTCTTTTCTATGAAAGAATTGCAATTAAAGAAAAGTATAACACAATAGAGCCACGACACTTTAAGTCCTCTTAAGGGCGGTGGAGGAATTTGACTAGTTGGGGAAACGGCACTGTTTCCTTATCTCTCCCTGCGATCCTGTCAACACATCGATTGCACCCATCTTTACCATTGCTCGGCCAAAGTTCTTCCTCCAAATTGTTGGATACTTGGCGTTAATGTTCACCTGTCTGGAGGTGGCATCATTTGACATCAACGTTTGATCAGATTTCAACAGTCCACGCTTGTATTGCAAGTCTACGTAGTATTTCACGTCCAAATTAGAGGGAGTGAGAGGATCCAGTGGAACAACGACGTTGGCTGAAGCCGAAGGGGGGCATTTGGCCTTGAGCTGAAGAGCATAGTTAGAGTCCATGGAAGGATCTTGACAACCGCTGCCGTTGAAGTTGTACAGACGATCTCCAGTGAATGAAGCACAGTGAGAAACCCCAATTGAATGGGCCCCTGCAGAAGCAGTGAGATTATTTATATGAGATATAATCTACAAGTGATTTGATGAATTCGTTAAGCGTTATTAAGGAGTATGTAGCTGTACCTGAGAGAGTGACCATGTCCTCCTGTGACAATTGTTTTGAAGCAAAAAGTTGTGTCAACTGGTTTACATCAAATGAGGGAGAAGGAAGATTCTCTGAGACCTCTGATGCTCGAGATATCCTTCCGTCTCTCCGTCCGCTCTCAACCGTCCAGCTTAACCCACCAGCCTGAATTTGCAATCGCGTAATATATGTTCAGCTATTGTTTCAGCTACGTAATCCCTAAATTCTTATTAATCTTAATAATACATACTTGGTAAGCACTATCTCTTGCAGCGAATGCCACTACATCGGCACAAGAAACGACACCGGCACATTTGGCTTCCAGTTTGGACTTGGCTTCATCAATTATGTCGTAGCCCGTCAGGCTTGGATTGTTGACACGCGAGTCCTTCTCCGCTTTGTTGTCTGCTGTGGTATCAATGAGGATTGATCCATCGCAACCCTGCAATTCATCATCCATCACTGTTGTTAGTATATATTCTAACGTAATCAATCATGACAATCACGCAATAAGGGATGGAAATCAAGATGAGAATATTTTAGAATACTTACTCTTACAAAGCAATCATGGAAATGCATTCTTATAAGAGCAGCTGCTACACCGGGATTTGCTTTAACAGCTTTGGCAACAGTTTCACTGATAATCTCCTCGGCCGCAGGGCATGTTTCGCGATAATAACCCACCTTTAACCCATCTCCATTAGCTGTAGTAGATAAAAATAATATGACCAAAGGGATGATCAGCAGACTGGCTTCCATTTCAGTTCAAAGTAGCTGAACGGTAGTTGGAATTCTGTTAGATGAGAGGAGAATGTTAACAGAAACGCTTTCGGCTATGCAATAGAGGAGGAGAGAAGGATGTGGTATTTAACACCATCATCTGTGTATTGATTTGATCAAGTCAACACGGACTACAGGATTGGACCAAGCCCGGTTTTGTCCGTCCTTTTGTTTTGAAGTTTTCCAATATATGACAGCATTTGACGCTAGGTTCGTTTGATACATCACCAACAGTCGAAGCAACACATTGCAACTTAGACTGGGCACCTTGGATGTATCTACCATCTCAACTCACTGTATTTCCAGTTGATCGCGTCTCGATTTTGACCTACACGAATGACGCATTACATGCTTGATTACCTATGGGTTTAGTTTGCTCATTCAGATTTGTTCAAAGAGACTACTACATAATCTAAAGTTTCCTTTTATCAATCGACTCCGTCAATAATGTTAATATAAATATTGGAACAAGTCTAACAAATTCTGTCGTACACTCGTACTAGGTGCCACTTGCAATAATTAAAGCGCTAGCCGTTTTATTATTAAAAGCGAAAGAATGAATATATTAAAAAGCAAGAAATATTTTGGAATGGAAAAATAAAAGACACACAAAATTGGATTAATCACACTATATGCCATTATATATATATATATATATATGAGAAGAAACTGCCATGCATAATTAGTGGAGAACATTAGGTAGTCAACTCTCAATATCTGAACTGGTAGCAAGTTAACTTCCTCAAGACTTGTATGCAGTGACGAGTGAACTCTCACTAACTAAGACACCTAAATAAGCTTAATGCTATGTGGAATTATCTATGTGTATGTAAATAATGCATCAAATAATTACAAACACTAAAACCCCCCTTAAGCATAGCTTAGGTGGGTATAAAGAGAAAAATTGGGTCTCAACAACTAGGCTTGATCAAGTACCCAAGTATAGTGCAATCTCTCATAAAGCGAAGAAACAGAGAAAACCTAGTAGGAAACAACTATCCTCAAAAGAGAGAAAATAAAACTAGGAGGACTAGAAAGCCCCCTCGAAGATGATAAATTTGCACCAAGCCTAAAACCATGCCATATTGACTGAGATGATGCAAATAACAATATTTGATGGTGGAAAAACCGCTAAGAACCCCTTGAAGGAGAGAGATAAATCACCCCCCATAGGAGAGAGAAACAGACTATGTAATCCCCCACAATGAAGTAGTCCCTATGTGAAAAGAGGATGCTCATGTATGAATGGTCAAAAATGATCCATTTGTAGCAAATGACATTTCTCCCCTTAAGAAGAAACAAATCCAATGGTGAATGTTGATGTAACTCCAACTCAAAGAAGTAAGGTGAGGTGAGAAGTCTCATGATGTACCATGTCTCAAAACATTGCTCAAATGTCTTCATGCTGATGTTGAAATGAGTCACAATCAAATTGAGAGTCCCAGGCCTAATTGAAATAAGTGACCTCTCAAAATCATTTGGAAATTGATGAAGAGTAGGATCCAAGGAAGTGATGTATGGATGTGGAATGTCAATGCATGCCATGTGGCTATAATGAAAATCCCATCAGATGTCCTCCTTAAAAGAATCTTTGGAAGCCCTCAGTGAAGCCTCTCTTAACTCTATAGTAGCAATAGGTGCACGGACAAAAGAACTATCATCAAAGAGAAAGAAAAGTTCCTTCAAAGTGTCATCTAGATCTGAAATGTGGGACTCTACAAACAAGCAAGAGATGTCTGGTAGAAATGTGTACCAACCCGATATAAGACCCTGCTACAAGGAATCACTGGAAACTCAGAATGTCTATGAATTGGAGGTTGAAGCATAGAAAGCATGTGGTCCATTCTAATTGCCTGACCAAGTACATTTGTCATCTACTAGATCCGCTACCAAAGTGCCTACACTCTTGAGTGTCTACCTAGCCCAAAAAGAAATGAATGTGGGTGAATCAGCTGCTAAATCCTTGTCCTCCAAAACATATCTAGAAATGGATGGAGATGACACCCCATAAATATCCTCACTTTCAGAATTGGAAGAAGAAGAAAACTTTGCCTCATGAATCTATTGTGGATGGTCTAAGTCATCATTAGAATAATCATCAAATCCAAGTGAGTCCAAAGTAGGAGAAACATTAGGAGTAAAGTGAGAAAAGGTGTACAACCTAGCTTGGTGACCTACCCTTCCCAAGGCTACTAGATTGTTGTTGTCCAACTCTCTAATCTCAACTGGATGTGGAGAAAAATAAACTCTCATGCCATTCCCTATGTGAGTAATCTGATACATTGATAGGAGATTTGCTGAGAGATAAGGTATACTTAGAACATTTGTGAATGCTCCACCTTCAATTTCAATAGACCCTCTCACCATAAATGCTGATGGAGTATTATTACCTAAAGTGATAGTAGACATGTTATAAGTCTCTATGGAAGAAAATTCAACCCATGAAGAACCCATATGGTGTGAAGTGCATGAGTCAATGATCTAAGATGGAGCTGATGAAGATGCTACTACAACTAGTGCCTTGCCCTTGGATTTCTCTTTACCTTTTTCCTTTTCCTTAGAAGTTTCTTGGGTTTATGAGGACTCTTTGATTGATTCAAGGACTCCTATGTTATTCTTGTTAAGAAGATGTGAGGGGTGGCCAATCTTCTTCTTCATACATTTGTGTTCATTGTGCCCAAGTTTCTTGCAATAGGAAGAGTTAAATTTTGCATTTTTAGGTTTTCTTTCATTTGAAAATTTTTCAGTGTAGGTTTTAGAGGGTTCAGAGTTCTAATCTTCCTTGGTCTCCTTGTCATTTTGATTATTTTTCTTCTTCCTTTTGTTGTTTGAAGCATATTGTTCCCCATTCTTAGAAATGAGGGCTTGACGTTTTGAAGACTTCAAAGTGCCCATGTGTATTAACTTATCCTACTCCCTAGTTAAGTCTGCAATAAAGTCATCTAAAGAAGGCATTGTCCATGAGGCTCCAAGAGCCCTTTTAGTGGAGTAAAATGCAGATACCAAATAAAGTAATCATGACCCAATTTGACAAGATAGAAAAAACAAGTTGATCATTCTTTTAGTCTATTCCATATTCTTTTCAACTACAACCTGAATGATTTGAACTTAGTGAAGTAAACCTCCAAAGTGTCAAAGGAACTAGGACTCAAGCTTATGAGTTCATTCTCTAACTCATGACCTCTCATTTCATCTACCTTCCCAAAGAGATTTTTCTAATGCTATCCAAACTTCATTAGGTGTTTTCAAGGCTTCTACATGATTGAGGAGTTTGGAAGACATATTAAGACACAAAATCTGAAGGCTTGACCACACTTGTTAAACCATTTTTCTTTATCTTAACCCTCAGCAGGTTCTTTTTCAATGCCCATTGTTACTCTATACAACCATTTAGTTTTTAACACAACTTGTACTTTTGATTTCCAATCATGATAATTAAAAGGTGTTAAAAGCGTAACACTTTGATTTGAATCCATGTTTTGAAGTAGATTGTTGCAAAAATTAAAAGTACATAAATGAAATACGGAAGGAAATGTGGAAGTGTGTAAGACACAACACAAGAACACCCCCTTGATTCAATTTGAGACTCCCCTTGAATTTTGGCACTTTATAATTTTAGTTCATAGGCATGTCTAATTGGAATAAAAAATACACTTTATAATTTTAGTGCATAGCCATGTCTAATTGGAATAAAAAAAGGCACTTTATAATTTTAGTGAATAACGTTTCCAATGGATCAGACACAAAAAATTAATCACTTTCAAAAAATGGCACTCAATTTTGAGTTGCCGGTCAAAAGTTACATCATTTTTAATATTTTCTTATCTTGTCTAGATTTACACTCATAAATTCCAAAAAGTGCTTTTCAAATGAAAATTAGAAGGGAGACTGAAGGCTAGAGTTAAGCCCTTACTAGTAGAGCATGACCATACCATATGACCAAGGGGCTAAGTAGGAACTAGATCTACTATAATACCATGTTGGAATGGTAGGATCTTCTAGATGTGCTGTGGATACCAGTTGGGCAATGAGAGTCAAGCAATCACATGCCCTACAAGTTAAAAAAAAAGGATTGTAAACCAAAAATAAAAGACACTCAATATTGGATTAAACACACTATACCATGAATAAGATGTACATATACAGGAGTGAGAATAAAACGCCATGCAAAATTAGTGGAGAAGACTAGGCAGTCAACTCCCACTAACTAGAACTAGTGGTGAGTTAACTTCCTCAAGACTATCATGTAGCAGTGAGTTAACTCTCACTAACTAAGGCACCTAAGTAGGCTTAATGCCATGTGAAATTATCTATGTTCATGTAAATAATGCATGAGATAATTATATACACTAATAAAGAGGGAGTAGAAGATGTGGAGAATGCCACTTAAATTTTTTAAGAGAGTGAGATGAGGATGATGATTATAAGTTAGGTGTAATTCCACATTGAGAATGAGTGGGGGGAGAACAAGATCAATGCCTTTGGTGATGTGGAGGAGATGGAGCTTTCCCTCTAGGGACTCTAATAGAAAATGGTGCATTATCTATTATAAAGTTATAGTTGATCAGTGGGGCAACTAAGTGAAGCTCAAGGAACTTTATGTGTTGCTAATTGGGATTCCTATTTAGAAACCTATGTTGTCTAGCCACATAATTTGCATATTCATTAAACATTAAGTTGTCTCACTTGTGAGGTTCCCTATTTGGTATACAAATGAATTGGTATATGGTGAAATTAGCCTTAATGCAAATTGGTTTGAAATTGGATTTTGGGATAGTGATTATGTGATCTCCATGGAGAAATTTTATATATCGATGCATAATAGAAGGAACTACTTTATATTCATGCAACCAAGGTCCTCCTAGAAGGATTTGAAAGTGATCAAAGATAAGTGTGAGATGAGTAACATATATAGTCTTAGGACCAATCACAATAGGTAAAATTATCCTCCCTAAAGTTTCCACATATGTTCCATTATAACATTTTAAAGCAACTCTTGAATTTTGGTACAATTGATGTGGATTCAAATTCTATAAAGATATTCTTCCATACCGATGTTAAAGGAACATGAAAGATCAATCAATATTACATCACAAAATACTTTATTAACAACACCACAAATGTATAGAGGCTCATAATAATTATTTTTTCATATTTGTTCATCTATAAATGTGATGATAGGGATATTAGTGGATGAATAGAATACATGCAATCCCCATAACCTAGGCATTTATCTATCATACCAATCATGTTGTTGAATAATCAAGAAATTTCCTTGGGGATTTTTATCATTGACTCTATGATCATGTTGGAAATAAGAGGGTTATCTATGGGATCAATGTGCTTGGAGTGATAAGGAAAGTTTTTTTTTGTAAAAATCTAAAGCTTTTGATTTGGGGAGTATGAAATAAGGGTTCTCTTTATCAATTACTTCATCTACTTTAATGAGATTGTTGTCTATTAAGTCCTAAATATTGTGCTTTACAACCATAAATCTCTTAGTGTATTGACTAGGAACCCTGTGGTATTAGAAAAATGCATTGGCATCATAGTTTCATAGGAGATGAATTAAATTGTCTAAAATTTAGATTAGGAGAAGTTGGATAAGGCTTGCAGTGAGAGCTTGAGACATGATTGTTTGATATGAATATGCAAATCTAGTAAAATATTAAGGTTATCTAGGTTGAAGAGAAAGAGTGTTAGAAGAAAGAATATACGAAGTTGGGATAGTTAAAGAAATGGTAAATGATGGGGAATTAGTCTCACAGTCCTGTAGTCTCTACTTGTGTTACATATAAGTCTACAAGAGTGTTTTATTTTATGAGCATTATCTTCTCTAATATTAACAGGATAAGATTGTCAATGAAAACCCTTTGAATTTCTATGTCTTCCAAGTTATAGTGCATCTTTTCTAGCATTGTCTGGCGTATAGGGATTAAATCACTAAATTTTTCTTGAGATCTTTTCCTAAAATGAATAAGGTCTATAAAGTTTACATTAAGATAAATTTGAATTTGAAATAGTTGATGAATGTCTTAGTTCTCATGGAAGCATGTGGAAGAAAATAGAACTAGTCAAGAGCATTCTCTCTGAGTGATTGAAGTAAAAGTTTACACAAGATATGACCATCATAAACATAATATAGGAAAAAGGAATATAAGTTTTGAACATAAATAGTGGGGTCTCCTTTGTTGTCATAAGTGGGACACATGCCTTTAAATTATGAATAAAGGGGTGTGTAAGAATGTCATATGATAACAAGAAAGGTCCATGGTCACCTTCCTATAATTATTAGGCAAAAAAGATAGTTTTTGTTGCATTTTTGTAGATGGTATAACACATGAGGCATAATGGGAATGGATAATAATTGAGAATATTGATGTGGTGGGGGAAGATAAGAAGCTCTTTCGTGAAGTGAAGGAGAAAATGAAGAATAGGAGAAAATCATCTGGCCATATGATAAGAAGGGAGAGGTGGATAAGATTGATCAGTTCCATGAAGAGGACAAGGGGCCGAGGAGATAGCAATGAATGGGACATGACAGTGGTGGGAAGAGAAGTGGTAATAGTCATAAATGTGTTAGTATAAGAAGGAATATGAGTGGATTGGGCTATGGATGAGTTAGAATGGTGAATAATGGAAGGAGGAGAGGAAGAAGAGAAAGAAGGGAAATTAATGAATGGAAATGTAAAGCATTGGGTGTTGGGCTATAGAAGAGGTTGAAAGGAGAAGGGGGGAATGAAAGTGGAGGTGGTGATGGAGATACAAAAGATATGTAGAAGAAGTAGAGAATGAGGTATGCAAAGAAATGGTGGATGAAACACCTTCCATGGATTAAAAATATTGGAAGAGGGTGAAGTAACATTCACTATATGTCTAATGTTTTGCATGACTTCAAGCGCCAAAGGATTGTTGAGGATAGGGTTTCCCACATAATCAAGTATGTTTGAAGAAATGGGGGAAACATTTAGATTAATGGTGCTCTTGAATTATTAAATTTATGATACAATTTTCATGTGTTGCTAAAATTCATGTTATGCTTCATAATCAAAATTATTTATACCTAGGAAGAAGGCCATAGTCTCATAGAATAAGGATGACTAGCCATCGATGGATTGAGCTAGGGACTTTGACAATGAGTATGCTTAGAATGGTAAGATTTATCTCTCTATGAAAATAATCACAAGGAGGAATGAACTAGAGTGATTAGAAGAAGAAAGGGAATCTAAAATAATCTAGTCTATTCAAAGAAAAAACTAGAAAGATCTATCAAATTCAACAGAGTGAAAGAAACAAAAAAATGGATTTTTGGGTTATGTTTTAACCATTTTTTCTTTTTAATGTGTGCAACAAACTAGTTCCTATAAGTACCAAATAGGTGCATAGGCCTACATGGAAGTTTGATGATGATATAGAGGTCCTAATGATAATCATGTACATGTGAATCACACTCCTCTCAATAGTTTTAGTCTTGTTAACATGTCTCATTATGTTTTTCCCCCTTGACTATTCTTTCTAACCCTCCCCAACTAAGTTCCTTCTAGGTCCTCTTTAGAGGTTTACCCCATACACCTTCTGGGTCACTCAAGAAACCTATACTTAAGATGTAGGATCACTTAGGTGTCCTACCCTAAAAAAATAGGTGACCCACTTATTGAAGTGGGCAACCTTGTCATTTTTGGATGTGTGTAATGAATTTTAGTTCCATCTTTTCTTCTTCATTTTCAGATCATTTTTCCTTGTGTTTTTCTATGGTAACTAGCCCTTCTCTTTCTTTCTTTCCTTTGCAAACTCATGTTTAATCCTAATCTCCTTAAGATTGTTTCCCATTTGACTTCTTGTTCTCTTTTAGTTTTCTACAATCTTCTTCTTATTTCCCTCTTATCCTCTCATGTATTCTTGGCTAATTTCTTATTGTATCTTTAGTTAACTCATTCTTGTGAGATTATCTCTTCATCCTTTACCTTTCATTTCTAACTATAAATATCCCTTTATTCATTCATTTCCAATCATCAAGGATCAATAAGAAAGCAAGAAAGCTTCTCTCACAGGACTTTCAGAGCCTCTTATTTTATTTTAGTTTTTGTTTTGGAGAGCTTCAAAGATTCTTTCCCCATAGGAGAGGTTGTTTTCATGCATTCTTTTTTTTTTTCCAATCTTATGCATAGCATCCCCATTAGTTTTTATGCTTGCACAAGAACCATGTGTGCCTTTTTTGTGTCAATTTTGCTAGTAATTATAAGCTCAATCCAATTCCTCATATATGTGTCCCTATCTTTATTCATCAAGAGGAGGACCCTACTACTATAGAGGTGGAAACCGTTTCCAAAGGACCTCTAATGACAAAGCATGATATTGGCACCCAAATTTTCTAGGTTATTTATTTCTTTCATAGTAATTAGCTCACAATATTTCCCTTGAAGAAGTAAATCAATATTTATTTTTCTCTTGGTAGTTTAGATTTATTTTCTTTCTAGGTTAGTTTCAATTCTTGTTTTCTTAGATTAGTTGCAAAATTTTCTTTGACAAATTAGATCCAAAATTGAAACATAAAAAGATAAAAATCATAGACAAATTGCATTAAGAAAAGTCAATTAAATTACATTCATATTTCCTTTTTCTTAGTAATTATCTCATCTCAAAATTGGAAGCGGAAATCTATAAAAATCTCACTCATTTAGTAATAAAATTACATTTAGACACTCATTGAAATATTTTAAAACACAAAAAAATGAAGGTAAGCCCTTGATCATATCCTGGGGGAAGTTCAACATTTTCAACATTCAAATCAAACATTTGAAATTTACAAATAAACCCTTGATTTCATCATGAGGTCCACGAATTGAAAAAAAAAATCCAATCAAATAGTCAAACATAGGGGGGCCTTGGCTTGATTGGCCAAAGCATCTTGTTGTAGGAAAGAGTTCATGAGGTCCAATCCCCCTGCCCTCATGGTACCGGAGGGCATGTTACACTAGCGTCGTTGGTCACGTTAAAAAGTTTACCTGGTGCACTGTAGGTTAGAAGGGGTCTTAGCCAATTCCTATAGTCTAAAAGAAATTCCAACATAGAAAATATATAGAAAACACTTGATCTCATTATGAGATACACAAACTCAAGAATTCAACTGTTGATGCATAAATCTATGGGTGTAATCCAGCAGCAAAATGGGAAACTCTGAGACGTGGGAATGCTCCTCAGAGTGACCTCCATATTTTTAGGGAAGCTGGCTCTTCCGTTCTTTTAGTGGGGTTTGAGAAAAAGGATTAGAAAGGAAACTATATTGCAGAAAATAAATGCCTAATCTATGGCGATTCACCGGATTTGATACAATTATTTGCACAATGTTAACTTTGAAAGATTTAACTGGATTTAAAGAGCAAAATATGCATGATTAAAACTCAGTTTTAAAACATATTAGATAGAGGCAGAATGAATAGAGGAATTAGAAACAAGAATAGAGTAAACTCATAAATGCACAGAACACTGTCTCATATTTGAATGAAAGAATAAATTTACAAAGGCAAAATTTGTTGTATAGGATAAACTATTACAATCCTCATCAAAAGACACTGCAGAGGCAAAATAAAATATCTATTGCTGCTCTCAAATCTCTAATCCTTAGAAACATAGAACTCTGAATGTATGAAGAACTCCTCTATTGTGTCTCAGATCTGCACATTTATAGCCTAAAAGATCCAACAAATTCTCAACTGCCTCCGCAAAATCTGGCATCAAATCCGGCAACAAATCCATTATTTGAAACTGAACTGTTGTTTCTATTTTGCCCATGGCTGTAAAATGGCTAGAAAATACATCTCTATGTCATGAAAGAAGACTCCCGCCACTTCTACTTACTTCCTATAGCTTACTCATTAAAAATGAAAATGGCTGCTCATCTTTTAGGGTTACATCATTTTAACTCCCGTGAGTTAAAAGTTTCTTATTTCATAAAGCCTTATTTACAAGTAGAGGGGCCCACCATTTAAAATAAGAGGCCATATAAAATATTCTCTTTAAAACTTACCTCTCCCGTAACATTTGATACATTTAATTAAATGAAATGAAACATTTCCTTCCCTGTGCGCAGGCTGCGCCACGTGGTGCATTCCGCGTAAATTTGAGTTGCAACAACTTTTACTCTGGTGCCTGCATGTGGAAGGCTCCACACTATTCTTAATTCTCTTCATTTCTGCACTCCTTCTTGGTTCTGTCTGACATGCGTCTTTATCCGCTGCTTCTTGAGTTTCCGTCATGAAAAATAAAGTGGCTTATTTAATTCTTTGTGGCTTTCACCTTTTATTCCCATGACTTTATTCTATGAGGGACCCACATCTTATTTTAATATTGAAGCCTCAGCCTCCCTGGTGAGATATTTAAGTTTTAATAAAATAAAATGAAGGCTTTTATCTCTTCCCAACTGCCTCCATGTGGTGGCTTCTGCATGACTTTAAAACTCTTTGAGCTGCTCGGGTGCTTGCATGTGGCCTTCTCCGTAGCATTCTTTTATTAGAATGTGGGAAACTTTAAAATTTAATAAGTTTTACTTATTAATGGGAGGGCCCACCATTTATTTCATTAAGAAAAGAAACTCTCCTTATAAAAATCCCATAACATTGATGCATTTAATTAAATGAAATGAAACATTTATATCTTCTGTGCACGGACTCCACCACGTGGCTTCTTCCGCATCTTTCTTTAGTTCTTTTCATTGCTACGGGTGCTTACATTTGGCAGCCTCTGCACTCATCTTTATTTTTGTATCCGCACCATTAGATCTTTTCTGCATCCATAGTATTTATGTTTCTTTATGGAAACCCTAAAACCTTCTGGTGTTTCTGATTCATTTGCTTCTGCTATGTCTTCGATGTTGGTTGCAAATCTGTTGTGGCTGGGGTGATTTGAACAATGCCTTTGATCAACTACCGATTAACTCTTTACAACATGTGCCTCTTGCCAATGGATCTTATCATTGATTCGGCTTTCCATTCTCTCTCATCTCTAATTTAATAGCAATGTTTATTTGATATTAGCACAGCATCACCTACACCATATACCATTCTCTATTGGCTAAGCCATACTTTACTAGAGGCCAAATTCCATTGATTTGCCTTGCCTTGTTTAGCCAATTGCGGCTTCCTTGTCTGATGCGTGCCTTGTTATATGTAATGGTGGTCACTGTAGTAATTGGTTCTTTGATAGCTGAGTGCCATTGTGGTGGCACCTTTTGATCATAGCTGATGCCTTTCTTTTCTTTACTTGCACCATTTGACAAATGACTGTGGCCTATGTTTTAGTTAGAGACTTTATTTACTGGATCTGAATCTTATATTACCTACACATGAATCTTATGTTATGCCCTTGATTTCTTAAGACCGCCTTAGTCTTAGTAAATATTGCAACTGCATTTGGAGCTCAAATGGCACATGAATCCTTTTGGATGGGATTTTCCACTTTTTCACATTTCTTCCATTCCAATTTTATCTTTCTATTTTTCTTACACATTCGTTTCGTCTGTTCTATAGTATTTCTTGTAGAATAAGACAAAGTCACATAAGGTTTAAGAACCAATCCCCTCAAATAAACCTCTAAAACATTTAGAGGGCATCCAACAAGATTCCCACAACTTCTTGGTTTTTGTGTGACCCAACATAGGAAGACATGGATATTTACCTAGACCAACCTAAAGCATGGCAAGTATTCATTTGGTCTAAGACTTATTAATGAGATAAATGAACTATAGAAAAATGGCCACCCAAATGGATAGTAAAGTAGGTCATCTAGAGCAAAACTTATAAGAAGATCAAGAGGCATGAGAATCCCTCCACATATCATATCAAGATGAAAGATATGTGGCACATCAAGTGTCATTAGAAGAAACAAATGGGCCACTCAAACCCGAATGAAAAATAATCCACTACAAGGTCGAAAAACTCAAATAATAGAGGAAGCCACATCTACAAACCTTATAGCAACCTTGGTCCAATGGATCAGGATGCTTGAGGCTAGAGGTGTTGGACAACCTTGCCAAAATAAAATTAAAAAAGACCTAGGTTATAAGGAAATCCCTCTTCTTACAGAATCAAATCAAAACAAGGGGCAGCCCAATTATTCCCTACTGAAATTTTTACTCTTTGAGCATTGGTAATGAGGATTTTGTGCTTCCTCAACAAAATTAGAGCTATAACACATAACCAAGCAGCACTCATGCAACAAAAAACTATGTGATGCCACCCACATACCAAAACATGAACCATAAACAAGCCTATCTACTCATACTTGGATATCATTTAACCAATGTTCATATGCATAACTAAGAAGCCTCACCCATGGGACACATATTTGTGAGAACAATACCACCTTCTCAAAACCAATTCTCAAGAACCTTCATAGAATAATTGAAGGAGCCTCTTGATTATAAAATTCATAATGTTCTATTACGACATTCCCTCCTAGATCTACCAAAATTTAAAGGGGAGGGTGACTAAAACTCACACATCTAGGCATATACAATAGTTCAATGAGAAAAATCCTCCCTAGGATGGAGTCATAACAAGAATATTCAAAAAAATGCTAAAAGGAATCACTCTCAATTAGTATTATCACCTCTCTAAGGCCTCAATAAATTCCTTCCATAAAATTTTTAGTAAATTCGTCATATCTTTGACATGAACAAGTTAATAAAGACAAGAATTTGAGAATTTTTAATGATCAAACAAGAAACCAATAAGTTCATCACAAATTTTATCACATGGTGGAGGCAAGTCCTCCATTCTTCAACTAGTGCACCAAAGATGGATTGTAGGGAAATTTATGATCTCTTCTTACATGCTCTTAATAGGGACACATGAGAAGAGGTCTAGATATTCCCTTATAGATCCTATAAACAAGATTTGGAAAGAACTCTTAGAATTGATCAAGTTGTTATTGACAACAAAAGAAGGCAGAATGGCACTAGTGGAAGGTTGGTGAACCATTATAATAGTAATGATCGTTTGACATTGAAAATCCTTTAAAATAATTAGAATATAGATGGGGTAACAAATATTCTGCCATCTAAGAATGACTACAAGTATTGAGGTGGTGATAGTAATTACATTAATTTGAGGGACCAAAGTGCCAAAACCATTATTTATCCCTTGAGAATCAATCATGTGAAAAAGGGTAGACTAAATGACCAATCATATAGTAATCATTATCAAAAACATTGAGAGCATGATCCTAATAAGTATTGATCATTTCACAAGAGAAGGGGGCACAATATCGAATCATGTTGGAGGTACCATCCATTCATAACTAACCTCCCAAATGAATGAGGACATCTATTTATAGATACATTCATCAACCCTCAAAATCGATTTGATCACACTATGGATGCAAATACTATAGATCACTTTCAACCAAGAAAAAGGTAGAACAAAAATAGTAAATCACAACAAGGCTACACTTTTTATGGGTTATTGCACATTTTGTGAAACTAGGGGGCATAATACTTCAATTTGTTGAAAGTATAAAAAATCATCTAATGCCTCCCAAAACCTTAATAATGAGCATTCATGGACACATTCCTACACTCATAATATGAAATAAATAAGACCAAAAGTTTTCAAAACCCTCAAAATACCTTTGATCAAAATACCTTAGGCCTTGTGGAGTGGTATAGGGACCAAGACATTTGTACTACCAAAGGACCAAAATAGCCAAACTCCACCCTAGAAAATAAAAAATTTCTCACATGATAGACCTTAAAATTTCTACTCATAAGAATGCTCTCCTTAATGACTTAAATTTAGGTCATTTTGTTCAAACCAATCCAAACAAAAGACATTATTCTTCCACATTTACCTTCTTATGATGACATAGCTAAACAAGGTGATCTCCCCCTTCACCTAATAGTCTAAGTTCATGATTTTTGTATTAAACATGTCATGATTGATGATAGGTTTGTAATTAACATTGTCTCTCTCTCTCTCCTTCAAAGAATGGATTATAATGAAACTCACATCATGTGAGAAACTTCCACCTCTAGAACTCATAATAATCCAAACATTCAAATCATGGGAAAGGTCAATCTTCCAATCACATTGGGTCCCAAAACTCTTCCAACTAAATTTTAACTCATCAATAAAGAAACCACTTAGAGCATGATCTTAGGAAGACCTTGGAATCATTGGATGAGGACCATCCCCTCCACATTATTTTAGGAGGTACATTTCCTCCACATGGATTAGATCCAAATCATCAAAGGGAGCCCTAATCCTTTTAGCATTTATAGAATTAAAAAAGACAAATAGAAGGAAGATATATCCAAAACCACCAATTACCCAGGAATCAAGATTTTTGAAAAGGGAGTGAAATCTAAATTCATAAATATTACAAATTCAAAATTTGAAAATGGTGACAATAAGAAAATCTCCCTTTGATCATCACTCAAAAAATTCTTATGCTCCATTCAACTTAGCAGCTATTCATGTCAAGCTAGATATGAGTGTTCATATGGTCGAGACTGATACTAAGGAAAAAGAAGAATCAGAACCCATACGGAAACTAAGGGAGTCATAAAAAATTGTTCAATCACTAATACCAATTGCCCCTCAAAAGTTTAAAAGTAATGAAAATGTTGGGACCTATAAAAAACAGCTCCTGAACATGCATATTTTGCCCCAAATTTAGTAAAAAATCCCAACTTTTGCCTTTAAATTTTAAACCCATCTTATATACCTGATCTGAGACAATTTAAATGGGTTTCTTTCAAAAAATTATAAGTAAAAGCTCCCCCAAATCAATATGTTTTTTTCCCTTAGAAAAATCTATCCATTTGAAGGTTTTGTCTGCAAATCGGTAAAATCATGAGTTGTCGATTTTGCTAACTGAGTTCGCAGGTTCGTGACTTCACTGGTTTGCCAATTTTCTAATAGGGTGGCAAAAGAGGTGAATGAAAATCAAAAGGGGAAAAAAAAATTGAAGTTAAGGCTTTTGTCGACAAATCAGCTAGTCCACAAACTACCGATTTCGCCAACCAGGTCATGAGTTTTTGTTTTCCCTGATTTGCCGTCCAAGTAAGAAGAGAGGAAAGGAAGGTTTTTCTAAGGAAATTTGGATTTTTCTCTAGGGAAAAAAGAGGAGAAAGGTTGCAGCGAAGGAAGAAAGAGAAGAACCAAAGAGTTCACCGATGGGAGGTTCTTCTAACAAGGAATTCGCCGATAGCTCAATTCAGTGATAGAGGAAAGTTGAAATTTTTTTAAGGAAAATCAAAATTTTGTTTAAGGGAATGAAAGTGTTGAAGGAAATGAAGGGTGATGTCCTCATTGACAAAGGGTGGACATTGTGAACCATTGGGTTCACCGGTTAGAAGTTTCGCTGACAACATTTCGTCGACTAAGGAAAGCTCTGACAAAGAAGGAAAACATAGATAATGGCTAAGGAAAAAAGGTTTCTAAGGTATTCATTGGAAAGTTGGTGAGTTTGAAAACAGCTAAGTTCATTGACCAAGTTCACGGGTTCACCTTTTCGCCGATTCACCAATCAAGATGCAAAAGGGGGCCCAAGATTAAGACTAAGTGCCAAAAGGAAAAAGGAGGTTTTTCCTTAGTATGTAAAAGAGAGAATTCATTGATAAAGTGAATAAGTGAGGAGAAAGTTTAGAAGGAGCCTTTATCAAAGGGAGGATGAGTTCACAAACTTGACAGTTTGCCAACTAAGCTTTTGGCCAACCAGTTTTGTTGACAGAGAGAAAGAATAAGGTGCCCAATGCACAAAAAAAACATAGAATCAAAATTCAAAGGAAAAATGAAGGATGAAGATCAATCAACCATAATGATTGAATTCTTCAAGTACCAGTGAATTCAAAAGGGGCCTATAAGTGAAAAATTGGACAACACTTTTAAAGTGTTGTAAAATCTTTGAGGGGCATGATTTCCTGAGTTTGTACCATGATTGTAGGATGAAACCTGTGGATTTGTACTCAGCATTAATGTGTTGCAAGCCAAGGTCCTACAAGTAGTTGACACAATGAAAATATTCAATGTGCCTATACATAAATGGAGGACAAAGTAGATGAAATAGATTTGCTTGTACCAAAACATAAATTCATCCTTCCCTCTTCAATGCTTTAGGTGCCCAAAGAGTGTGGGCAATCTCCTTTTGTCAATTTTTAGACTTGCAGATTTATTGACAAGGCCATGGGCCAGTTTTAATGAAGCATGGGTGTACTCTCTGACTAAGTACAATGCTTTAACTTGCACAGTGAGCTAAAATTCTATATACGCATATGTTTTTGATGCATTATGGGTTGGCCAATCGAGCATTTTCTTAGTAGGTTTAGAGATCCAGAGGAAGAAAAGAAAAGATCATTTGTAGTTTTTGTTCTTCAGGAGACAACTATGAAATGTATGTTACATATTTTGCAATCTTTGTATTGAATCACTATTTTTCTCCATCGTTGTGGGTGTTCTTCTTAGGAAATTTTAATCGTACTTGATTTTTTCTCTTACCACATTTAGTGGTATGAATGTAATCTCTGATTTGAATGAATGTGACAGTTCTTAATTCATTTCCAGGCTCTGTAAATGATCAATTCAGTATTACATAAGGAAGAACATGGTGTGGTGTTGGATTATTAAGTATTCTTAGTGATTTGGTATTGATTTTCATGCATTTGAATCTTCAAATAGGTAGTTATATATTTATTTGTAGTTGTGTTCTTTTGGTGAACTTGAGACTCTGCAGCCCAATATATAGGCATTGGTCTAAGAAGTCTATGATGACCCAAACTTTTAAAAACAAAACTTTATATCAAGATATTTAGACCTAGTAGTAGTTCCTTAAGCATCCTTGTTCTATAGGATAGCTTTCATCAGCTATATAGGGGTTTTTATAACAACTAGTTGTTCTTGGTTCAATGACAAATTTGGGGCCAAGAAAGTGAGTTGGGTTTGGTTGTCCATTTATTTTTAGTTGTTAATCTGGTTTGAACTCAATACCTATTAAGATATACCCCTTGGAATATCCCCCCAGAGCCTAGCTAAGCTCAAAGCGTAATGGATGAAACCCACTCTCGTAGAGTTGACCTTTAAACCTCCACGTTCTATTGATGGATTTATTATGCTTACATGAAGACAACCCTAGCCTTGTGAGTGTGATTTTGTCCTAGGAAGTGAAGCAGTGGTTTTGGGACCCAACAGAATGGTGCCTCTGTCAGGGAAGGATTAAAAGGTTGAATCATTATTCATGCCTTTGTAAGAGTAATCCATATTTGTATCTTTTATTTGGGTAAGTTTGGGCTCCTGTCAACTTACGCCAACAAAATGGCGTCGTTGTCGAGGACCCACTAAATCAATTTAATTTTGGTTTCTATGATATTGAAGTATAGCATGTTTGTTCAAATATTTCTTCCCAGTAGGGGAAGTGGCGACTTTATTTTACAACCCAGAAGATTAATTACAATCTGAAAAGAGATTTACAATGCATAGAGGAAGGAACTAGGACCAATCTAGATGTAAGGAATTCTCTAGCAGTGCAAGAAATAGGAGTAGATGGATGACAAGGTACCCCAATGAGGTTCCTCCATTGAATACCTGAGACCAAATCAGTACCTCTGGCAGAAGTGAAATATTTTTTGATCTTAGAAGTCAATATGATTTTACTCTTGATGACTCTACATATAACATACTTAGAACAAATAGAAGAAGGAATAGAAGAAAGTATGATGTTAGAAGAAGATCTCATGATCCACATTTGAGAACATTTGGGATGCCCAATGAGAATGAAGAGACATATCAAGATACCAGGCATTCTAATTCTCCCACAGGATCACTTGGAGGTCAGCGTGACAACATTCCTAATGAGGGAGATTAGCAGCAGCAGTCTGGTGATGAGGAAAGAGAAAGAAGAATCCAAGATGAGCTTGACTTGTTTGATCACCTCAGAAATAGACAAGGAGAGGTGTAGGCCTTGCTTGATCAACAACAAGCACAACTTGCCCAACCGGCGCAGCCAAACCAAAATGCATAGCAGAAGGGCTATAATCAATAGGATAACCAGCCGAACAATCAGAGACAACAACAATGTTAGCATCAACAAATGGGACATCAAGGTGTAAATAATGCCCATGTTCAAAATATTAACAATCAGTCACCATAGAATCAAGTGAATCAGTAGCATGGTAACATTTAGAACATTAGGCCTGCACAACAAAGACAAACACAAATATTTCCTCCATAGAGGCAGCCATTGGGAGCTAAGAGATATAAACAACTTGATTTCTTTGGCATACCTGACTTTCCTAATCCAATTCCAAATGAGATTACAGGAGAATTTTCTAAGTATCATGGAAACAATGTTGTCATAGGTGAGGAACATCTTAGTCATTTTATTAATGTCACTGATGAATATGAAATTGAGGATGAAGATGTCATGATGAAATTATTTGTACACTCATTGGAAGAAAGTACTAAACAATAGTATAAGGCTCTCCCTGATAATGGTATTGACCCTTGGGAGGAGTTCATGAGAGTGTTCAGACTACAGTATGGAGATAGGATTGACCCCAAGTTTTCCATCCATGAACTCATAACTATCAAAAAGGCCATAAATGAGATAGTAGCTGATTTTAATAGCTGCTTCGTCAAGACAATGAGAAAGATATGTCCTCATATAAGACCTAATGAATCTATGTGTTTGGTTTTGTATTGTGGTACATTTAACTCAAAGATTGGGTATTGTTTGAGGGACAAGAGTCCACAAACATTAAGAGAGGCATATGCTACAACCATCAATATTGAGATCAATATGAGAGCTTCAGGAAAACACATCAAAAGTTCTAATGTAAAAATGTCCTAGCTAGATAAGCTAGCTTTCAACAAGTCCCTCATTACTGATGACAAATTGGGTAAGCTCATGGGGGTTGTGAAAGATTTATCTTATAAAGTTGTTAGAAATGACAAAGGGTTGCCACCTCAAGGTGCTACAACACATTTCAATGAAGGTCAGAGATTACATAATAGACCATATAACACTCATTGGTCTAAGAAACCACAATAGAATGACGGACAGGTTTCCCCAGGCATGTAAGTTCCAAACAGCTTGAAAGGGACACTCCTGATCCATTGAGAGAAAGCATCAAGTCAATTTTCAAGATGAGTCTTTATGCTGCTAGGCATGCTTCCTTCCCCATGATCCAACATTCTATACGGTGACTCATTTAATGAGCATAGATGAAGAATTTCCAAATGAAGAAGGTGCAACTGAGTACTATGAAGAGGAGATAAACCAGTTTGACATAGGAGATTAAAAGCAGATGGGTCAGGGTGTTGATTATGATAGCTATGAAGAGGATGACTATATTTTCCAATATGATTATGATGAAGGTCCAAAGAGATATCAGCTTCCAGCTCATAATTTCAAGCACTTGAGGGATCTTATGTAGAAGAAATAGAAGCAGTCAAAACCTTCGAAAGAACACATGAAAGCCTTGACTGATGCAGCCATTTTGTAGGTCCAAGGAAGTTATTAGTTGAGAAATAGGTCAGTGCCTATGCAAAATTCTCCTATTCTAGCTCGTTAAGACAACAAGGATTGAATGGGAATAAGGACAAACATAAGGTGAGCATGGATAAGAAAGATAGTAGTACTCCCAAGAAGAATGTGTCAAAAAAGAAGAAACTTTCTACATATCCACTAGTCATAAAGAAGAAGTATGTGTAGAAAAATCTAGCACAGGTAGTACAACTAGTTGTTGTATCCACTCTAATGGTCCATGACCTAAAAGGTGGTGAGAAGCATGATCAACCTCAGATACAAAAGGAGTCAAAAAAAGGCAAGGAGAAGATGAAGTAAAAAGGTAAGGATGTTTTGTCCAATCAAGTAATACCTTACATTCCTTGTGCAAATGATATTATCATCTCATGTGATGCTACTTTGGCAAATTATAGCCCCATTAACATGGCTCAAGTTTTTAGCCAAGTTAGAATTTCAGTACATGTAGGGGAACTTCTTAGAATCCCTGAACATAGAGATAGGGTGGTGCCATTTGTCACTATTATAGATGCACAAAAACAACTTGTTGTTGTTCCTAGTAGTGATGATGAGGAGAAAGGCCACGATGAAACCATAGAGGTATATCTGGGATCAAATCTTGTTGATGGGAGTAGACCCTTTTTACACAACCCTGATCATAAATGGTTGGCTATTATATAATTGCATGCTTGATTCTAGTGCTTCCAACAATGTTATGCCCTTGGAGATAATCAATGAATTGCGACTGAAAGTGTCCATGTATTTTGGAAAATCCTTTGCCATGGATTCCAAGGAAGTTAATGTGATACATATGGTTAAAGATGTTCAGGTCAAACTTTTTGCTTACCTAGAGAAGTCATTCTTGATGGATATAATTGTTGTAGATTGTCCTACCAAATGGGGTATACTATTATCAAGAAAGTTGGCAACCTCTATGGGCAGAAGTATCCAAATGGATCTTTCATATGCCACTATTCTAGTCCAGTGCATGGAAGTGAAGTTTTATAGGGAGAAAAAGCTAGAAGATGAAAACTTTGAGGACAAGTATAAGACATAGGAAGATCACACCAATTTCTTTGATACTGATATTGACCACTTCATAAGATATTGTAGTGATGATGATCCTGGCCATGATGTTTCACCTTTAGCCCCTGCTATTCCTACCTATAGTGTAGTTGATTTATAGACATTGTATTTTGACAGTGCATATTCAAGAGAGGGCTCAAGCACTGGTATTGTTTTGATAGAGCCAGATGGGGAGTAGTTTAGCATGTCCTTCAGACTTGATTTTTAATGCATTAACAGTATAGCTGAATATGAGGCCTTGTTGTTGGCTATGAATGTCTTTGACAAGCATAAAGTCAAATGCCTAAAGATACATGGTGATTCATAGTTAGTTGTACAACAGATTACAAGTGCCTTTGCTGCCTAGGACCACAAGTTGAGAGCATACAAGAATGTAGTTTGGGACACTTTCAAACTATTTGATTCCATTGGATTTGAATGGATTGAGAGTAATAAAAATGAAAGGGTGAATGCTTTGGTTGTTGTTGGTTAAACGTTTGACCTACAACCAGATTCCCATCCCTTCCCTCATTATGTCAATGTTGAATTTCTCACCAGGATGAAAGTCCTTGAAAACATTTACAGTTGGCAAGTTTTTAGTGACAACAATTAAATTTATAGCTTCCTGAATTGCATAGATGAATTTGACATCCAGTTGATTGATTGGTAGCCAATGGTAGAAGTTGCTGATGGTAGGGAAAGTTTGTTTGGCAGTGAGGTTGTAAAACTGAAAACAAATACAATTCTAAAAGGGTTGGTAGCGCTTAAAATAATTTTCAACAATACCGATCGCTAGAAAAGAAAAGGAAAACTAGTGGAGGAAGAAAATGTTGAAGGTGTTAACCTTGGCACTCATGAACCATTAAGGATGGTTTGTCTTGGTGAGTAGCTCAAAGTCAATGGAAAGAAAATAATGATTGCTTTATTAAAAAAATTAAAAAGTGTTTTCTATGGTCCTATAATGAGTTGAAGTCTTATAGGGAGGACCTATTTCAACACACTATCCCCCTTTAGCCTAATGCAAAACCATTTAGGAAAAAATAGAGGCCTATAAATCCCACCATAGCTCCCAAGATGCAGAAAGAAGTTGCAAAGATGAAAGAGGGAGGTATAATAAATCCAATCACACATTCTGAGTGGGTGTCTAATCTTGTCCTGGTGAGGAAAAAGAATGGGGATATTAGACTGTGTGTAGATTTTAGAAATCTGAACATCAAATCCCTTAAAGGTAATTATCCTCTTCCAAGTATGGATCATCTTTTGCAAAGGGTTGTTCATTCAGAATTGATGTCTATGATGGATGTATTCTCATGTTACAATTACGTGTTGGTCAAGGAGTCAAAATAGTACAATACAACATTCACTACTCTTTGGGGGACCTATGTTTACTTAAGGATGCCATTTGGATTGAAGAATGTAGGATCAATGTTTCAAATAGCAATGGATGTGGCTTTTGCAGGCCTCATTGATGAAATCATGGTTGTATACCATGATGATCTTACTGCATTCTCCAAAGATAGGAAAGATCATTTCAAGCATTTGCAACTTATTTTTTACAGATCTTTGGAATATGGGATTTCTTTGAATCCTAAGAAATGTCAGTTTGGAGTAGAAGAAGGAAAATTACTGGGACATATTGGTAAAGGGATGGGGTTAGAGTAGATCCTGAAAGAGTAAAGTCCATTGACCTTATCCCTTACCCTAAAATAGTTAAAGGTGTTCAATCCTTCTTTGGACAAATCAACTTTGTAAGGCGGTTTGTCCCCAACTTTGCTGAGAAAACCGAAGCAATCTCCAAGATGCTTAAGAAAGGGAAACCTGTTTCTTGGGAAAAGGAACCAGCTGAGGATTTTGTTGACATTAAGGAGGCTCTCAAGAATGCACCAGTCCTAGTAAGCCTAGATTATTCCAAGCCTTTCTAGCTCTCTTCTTTTGCTTCATATTATACTATTGCTACTATATTGTTGTAAAAGAATGGTGATGGATTTGAGTAGCCAATAGGATTATTTAGCAAGTCCTTACATCCTATTGAATTGAATTGTTCCATAATGGAGAAGCATGCCTATGCATTGGTTAAGGCCACAAAAAGTTTCAGACCTTATTTCACAGGTGCCAAAATCATAGCATATGTGTTACGCACAGTAGTAAAAGACATATTCATGCAAAAAGAAGCTTCAGGTAAAAGATGCAAGTGGATCAATAGGATTCAAGAATATGACATGGATATACAGGTCACAAAGTTAGTTAGAGGCCAAGGCTTAGCTAAGATAATGGCTAATTCCAATCTTGAAGCAGCAAAAGTGAATGAAACTGAGGTAGATGTTGCTCCTCATTGTAGATTGGTTAACAACGCATGGTACAAAGTTGTGATATTTTACCTTGAAAACGTGAGTTGTTTACCTTGTATGGATGAAAATCATAAAAGAACCCTCAAGCTAAAATCTTAGAGGTATGTCCTATTCCAAAATGAGATAATGCGGAGAAGCCATGAGGGTGTATTTCTCAAGTGTTTGGATCAAGAACAATCTGAAACAGTGATGAATGAGTGTCACCATGGTGTTTGTGGGGGAGTGTTTAAAGTTAAAACCATAGCCCACACAATTATTAGAGTTGGGTATTGGTGGCCTACTTTATTAAAGGATGTAGCACAAAAGATAAGAAAGTGTGATGCTCGCCAATGATTTTCTGGCAAGATGAAGTTTGTTGTAGCACTACCCCTTTTGCCTCTTGCAGTTGATGCACTTTCTAGCAATGGATTTAAGTGGATCTTTATGTCTACTAACTACTTCACCAAGTCGGTGGCAGAAATATGCATTTCTCAATGCAACTCCCAAAGTGGTTATTGATTTCATAGTTAGCAACATAATCACCAGATTTGGAGTACCAGCCAAGATTTTGGTAGACAATGTAATCTGTTTCAAGTCTTAGGAAATGTTGAACATGTGTTCCAATTTTGGCATAATCCTTGTGCATTCATCCCCTTATCACCCCCAAAGTAATGGACAAGTCAAATCTAATAGTAAAAGCCTGATGAAGATCATAAAACGAATATTAGATCAGAATAAGAAAAGATGGGATGATCAGTTGAAGTATGCTCTATGGGTTGATAGAATAAATTTCAAAAGATCCATTAGTAGAAGCCCATTTGCGCTAGTGTATGGAGTAGAGGTAAAGATTCCCATCATCATGGAATTGCTAGTTTACCATCTATTGCATGATGTAGGAGTTCAATATGATGAAATGACCCAAAGGATCTTGTAGCTGACTAAGTTGGAAGAATAGAGAAGAGCTGCATATGACAAAATTCTAAATCATAAACAAAAAATGAAGCTTTTATTTGATAAAAGCACTGTGTCAAGAGATTTCCAGGTTGGTGAATTGGTACTTCTTTGGGATGCAAATTCTAAAGATAAAGGGAAGCATGGAAAATTCGATCCATTATGGCTTGCACCATATGAAGTAGCTAAGAAATTAGAGCTTAAGGTCTACCATTTGATGACTCTAAGAGTGCTCATGATGCTAGTCATTCATGGTTAGTATTAGAAGCATTATTTTTCATAGGCAATGCTTCTTCTAAATTTTGAATACAGTCAACTGTCTTTTGTGTTCTTATGCTCATGACTATATTTTTTCTTGTATATAGGCCTTTGTTTTAAATACATTTTGTGTTTTTTCCTTTTTATGTGTTTTGTGTTTTTTGGTATGCCCAGAGATTTGAGGTCCTCATTGTGACATTATTTATCACATGTCCCCAACCAAAGCCACTATTGGGACCTAAAAAAACCAGCTCTTAAACATGCATATTTTGCCCCAAATTTAGTAAAAAATCCCACTTTTTGCCTTTTCATTTAAAACCCGTCATATATACCTAATTTGAGACAATTTAAATGGGTTTCTTTCGAAAAAAAATTGAAGTAAAAGTTCCCCCAAGTTAATATGTTTTCTTCCCTTAGAAAAATATGTTCATTTGAAGGTTTTTTTGGAAAATCAGCAAAATCGTGAATTGTCAATTTTTTTGATTGAGTTCACATGTTCATGACTTTGCTAGTTTGCCAATTTACCAATAGGGTGGCAAAAGAGGCGAAGGAAAAGAAAAAGGAGAAAGAAAAAAAGTTGAAGTTAAGGCCTTTGTCAGCAAATCATCTAGTCCAAAAACTACTGATTTTGTCGACTAGGTTGTGAGTTTGTGTTTTCTCCAATTTGTCGACCAAGCAACAAGGGAGAAAATGAAGGCTTTTCTAAGGAAGGGTGGATTTTTCTCTGAGGAAAAAAAGAAGAGAATGGTTGCGATGAAGGAAGAAAGAGAAGAAGCAAAGTCTTCTATTAGTGAAATCTTTAGTTTGTGAACCAGAGAGTTTACTGATGGGAGGTTCTTCTGACAAGGAATTCATCTATAACTCAATTCAGTGATAGAGGAAAGTTGAAAATTTTCTAAGGCAAGTGGAAAATTTGTCTAAGGGAATGAAAGTGTTGAAGGAAATGAAGGGTGATGTCTTGGCAAAGGGAGGACTTTGTGAACCATTGGGTTCATCAATTAGAAGTTTCATTGACAACATTTCACTGAGTAAGGGAAGCTTAGACAAAGAAGGAAAACAAAGATAATGGCTAAGGCAAAAATGTTTCTAAGGTCTTAATCAACAAGTCGATGAGTTCACAAACTGCTGAGTTAACCGATCAAGTTCACAGGTTCACCTTTTTGCCAATTCACCAATAAAGAGGAAAAAGGCGGCCCAAGATGAAGACTAAGTGCCAAAGGAAAAAGGAGGTTTTTCCTCAGTCTGTAAAAGGGAGAATTTACTAATAAAGTTAATAAGTGAGGAGAAAGTTCAAAAGGAGACCTTATCGAAGGGAGGATGAGTTCACGAACTTGACAGTTCATTGACTAAGATTTTGGCCAACTAGTTTTGCTGACAAAGAGAAAAAATAAGGTGCCCAATGCACAGAAAGGGAACAAAATTAGAATTCAAAGCCAAAATGAATGATGAAGATCAATCAGGCATAATGTTTGAACTCTTCAAGTATCGACAAATTCAAAAGGGGCCTGTAAGGGTTGTAAAAGCTTTTAGGGGCATGATTTCCTGAGTTTGTACCATGATTGTAGGATGAAACTTGTAGGTTTCTACACAACATTAATGTGTTGCAGGCCAAGGTTCTATAGGTAGTTGACATAGTGAAAATATTCAATGCACCTATACACAAATGGAGGACAAAGTAGATGAAATAGATTTTCTAGTACCAAAACATAAATTTAGCATTCCCCCTTCAATGCACCAGGTACCCAAAGAGTGTGGGCAATCTCCTATAAATTTTTAGACTTGTTAGGGTATGGACATGCTTCCAACCTTGTAGATTTCCTAACAAGATGATGGGTCAGTTTTAATGAAGCATAGGTGTACTCTTTGACTGAGTGTAGTGCATTGAATTACGCAGTGAGCTAAAATGCTATATATGCATATGTTTTTGATGCATTAGGGGTTGGTCAAATGAACATTTTTTCTTAGTAGGTTCAAATATCCACAGGTAGAAAAGGAAAGATCATTTGTAGTTTTTGTTCTTTAGTAGATAGTTGTGAAATGTATGTTACATATTTTGCAATCTTTGTATTGAATCACTATTTTTCTCCACTGTTGTGAGTGTTCTTAAGAAACTTTTCACAGTTATTTTTTTCTCTTGCCACTTTAAGTTGTATGAATGTAAGCTTTTATTTGAATGAATGTGACAATTCATAATTCATTTCCAGGCTCTGTAAATGATCATTTCAATATTACATAAGGAAGAACATGGTGTGGTGTTGGATTATCAAGTACTCTCAGTGATTTGGTATTGATTTTCATGTATTTAAATCTTCAAATAGATAGTCATATATTTCTTTGCAATTGTGTTCTTTTGGTGAACTTGAGACTCTGCAGCCCAATGGATAGGCACTGGGTTGAGAAACCTATGATGACCCAAAATTTCAAAAATAAAACTTTATATCAAGATATTTAGACCTAGTAGTAGTTCCTTAAACATCTTTGTTCTATAGGATTGCTTTCATCATCTATATAGGAGTTTTTATAACAACCAGTTGTTCTTGGTTCAGTGACAAATTTGGGGCCAAGAAAGTGAGTTGGGTTTGGTTGTCCGTATATTTTTAGTTGTTCATCTAGTTTGAACTCAATAGTTGTTAAGGTATAACCCTTGGAATATCCCTCCAAAGCCTAGCTGAGCTTGAAGTGCAGGGGATGAAACCCACTCCCATAGAGCTAACCTTTAACCCTCCACATTCTATTGATGGATTGATTATGCTTACATGATGACAACCCTGGCCTTGTGAGTGTGATTATCTCCTAGGAAGTGAAGTAGTGGTTTTGGGACCCAACATAAACTACCAAAACAAACATTATAACTCTACAAGAACAAAAAATGACAAAGATATGGGGAAAATCATCAAAAGATAAAATATGTGAGTAGAAAACTCTTCTCATTAACTTTAAAGATATTTTTTACCAACCCTAAGAGTATCCTTAGAAGGATTTCTAGATAAAAAAGAATATTAAATATCAAGGCATCAAAATAGAAATTTTATATAATTAAAAGGCCATCCTTATATCATTTACAATTAGAGACCTTCTACATAGAATTCAAAATCTAATCGATAAAATAACCAAAGAAGGCTAAAGGTCTAGACAAAATTGGATAGGTCCTTACATAGTTAAAGAAGATGTTAGAAATGAAGACCATGTGAAGAATTTAGTGAAATGGTCAATGCATTTCATCTGAAGAAATATTATATCTAAAAATTTCATAAAAATCATAAAAACATAAAAATCTAAAAAGAAATTTCAAAAGAATCCAAAAAAGTATAAAATCAAGAAAAATAAAAATTTCAAGGCATGCATTTCATCCTATCCACCTTTGCATCTATTAATGGTTGGTATTTTATTTGAGTTTTATCCTAGTATGGAATCTTAAGGTTGTCTAGTAGAAGAGCACAAATCATTAGAAGACAAAGGCCCCACTACTAGTTGTCATTGAACACCACTTCCAATGGAACAATAGAAAACACTTATAATCACTTTCCACCCAATGGAGATGCAAAATCATGACATGTGCCTAGTTAACATCAATTTTTTTTAATCTTGGGACAAACAAAGAAAAGGGAGATAAACCCACCATATATGATGTGGATCCTTCGGACCAATAGTGTAACAACACTAAGATGTTAGACTAATACCATTAAGAGTATGTGTGAGTGTACCATGTAGCACCTAGTTGACATCACACCCCACAACGAAAGAAAGCATGAGAGGTGGCCCATAGGAGATGACATGGTTGTAGGATAACTAATGGCACAACCACAAGAAATAATGACCTTTGACACTACAATAGGATTACACATGTGATGAGGCAGAAACCTAACCTCATCTATTTTTGGCCAAAGTACCTATTTTTCCTTCTTTTTCCACAACAATATTCATGCAAAATTATGTTTTAACAAAAAATTAGTTATGTGAAATAAAAAAGATTGCATTGTTTGGTATATTTGTTATTGACTAAATTTGGTGAAAAAATGACAAAAGTACATGCAAAGTTCTATTTTTTCCTTCATAGATTATCTTAGAGACATTTTTTTTAAATGAAGGACAAATTCATAAGACTAGGGTTGATGCAAGGGAGTACTCCAAAGAATTTTTCACCACTTATGGAAACTTCAGGCTCTAAAGAAGGTGGAAGACTTCCGGAGGGGCCAAAACAACAATAATAAAAGTTCCCATGTTGAAACAAAGTATTTCAGAGACATTCAACTCTAATTACCATGAATGAAATTGCCTAAATGAAGCCACTCTAGTTTGAGAGCAGAAAAGGGGCTCTTCTTGAGAAGTGAGCACCATAACTATTTCCTAAAATTTCATAGAACACTTTTTATTTCATTTATGAATAATAGACTTATTTATTATTTTCTATTAAAGTTCAATAGACTTAAATAACTAGTGCATGTAGCTAGATTTTAGGAATTTAGTTTTAAATATATGTTAAGTAGTTAAGCTATAGTTATTGTGAAAAATCCATCTTTTAGTTTCCTGAGAGACATATTTGCGGTGATCTATTTTTATCTAAAATAAAAACTGAAATTATGAGATTTTGAAATATTTTTCTATGAATTCATGGATGTTAAGTTCTATTTTTATCATTTGAGTTATAAACTCTAAGTTTAATCATGCCCATTTCCTTCGAAGAGTTGGACACTCGATGCAGAAAATAGAGCAGTATATGTAGATAAGTATTTTATAGGTTTATTTCATATGCAATCTTACTTCTATGTTAGTTAAATGTGTTTGAATTGGAAGTTATTTCTATGTGTATGTGTCTATGTTATTCATTTAAGCATTCTTTTGTGATCATTGTTGTATGAATTTTTTATTTTTCATGTGTTGAAGCCAAGTTATCTTTCTTGAGTGTTGTACATTATACTTTTATTTTTTGCAGCCAAAGTTTAATTTTCAGCATGTCTATTTCCATTCCATAGTTAGGTTTTTCATTCACTACTAGAAATTATATTCCATAGTTAACATGTATTTCTATTCTACAGCTAGACAACATCTCTTCTATTCTATAGTTAGATTGCATTTATGTTCCATAGTTAGATTACATTTCTATTCCCTAGTTAGATTACATTTCTATTCCCTAGTTATAATTTGAATTCTCATTCATTAGACTAAGGAGTGTGTGTATTTTATTTTTGATAGGATTAGACAGTTATTAGAAATACTTCCCATCACCCTTCTGCAGATAGCCTTTGAACACCTCCTAATTTGACAATAATTTATTCTACTAAAGTACGAGGTTCAATGATATCTCATCAACATGTTGCATGATTGAAAGGAAATCATTGGTTGATATAACCTCAGAAAGATAGAAGCTTGGTAGAATAGATAGTCTAATGTACCATTGAAATGAATTCATCTCCACTAATCATAAGCATTGAACTCCATCTCCACCCATCAGTAAATAATATACATAATTAAAGCTTTGCATCTCATTTTTTTATTACAACTTAACTAATTGGATGAAAACACATCCTACCATTTAAGAATAGACAAATCTTAGCTAGAATTATAGGGCCACATACAAGACATAATCATGAATCATATAGTGGTGATAAAAGATATAGGGGCACACCAAAGGGGTTGTAATGGGGCCCATTAAAATAAATCTTACGTTGATCATTAATAATGGGCTACAAATAGAACTAGGTGAAACTATAGGGTATAGATATATCATTTCTAGGCATAGACTAATACCACTAACAATATGACCTCTCTTTCTTTGGGCTTCTACTAACCAATCATTCTACCAACTTACCTTTCTCAAACCACAGCATGTGTCATCCCTTTTGAGTGAGCATTACTAAAAACCTTAGGCCTACCTCTTGTTGACTCATTGAGACTCAACTAATGGCACAATATCATGTTCATTTGAGCTTTAATATCCTCCCCACCATACACAAAATAGAGATCATGGATCCCATTCCCCCTCTCCATTGGTGTTTTCAGTTTTGGATCTAATATTTATAGACATAACTTTCACTTGTTTGGGATCATTTTTATCCAATTTTTTACTTCAATATTTTTGAGCTTTTTTGTTTCACTTAATAATGTGAAGATAGTAATTATTTATTTGAGTAGTTAAATGGAACATGGGTAGGTAGTACTCGAAAACTTATTGTAAAAGGATAGCCATTAAAAGAGCAATGGTCTGCCAAAATAATCAATACGTTAGAAGAGTTATTATTTTTTTAGAAATTTGACATTTATTGGTATCTTGTGATTAGTTGTCTAATTCCCACAACTCAAGCACTCATTATCCTTCATCTTCACTATAACTCTAGGAGAGATAAAACAAGTGATGCATTGACAAACATGAAAAGTAGAAAGAACACTTGAATTTACATGCAAAATACTTGAAAAGCTAGAAATCTTCACTTTATAAAACCTTCATTTTATTATAGAGATTCTATACTTTTAGGTTGAAATTTTAAAATTAAGGAAACCAAAATATTAATTTCAAATAAAAATGAATTATTTTACTAAAAAAATAAAATAATTTTATCAAGGCTTGAAAAAGAGCATTGAAGCCCAAAAATGAATTCATTGAGGTTAAGAAGCTAAATTATGAATACCAACCTACATCTTGACCTAATGAGATTATAGGTCTTGGGCCCATCACATAGCCACTCGACAAGCCATTTTGAATTTGGATAGTAGCACTTGAATAAGTAGGAAAATTGAAGGTCTACTATTTAACATATAAATTTGGAATCCAAACCCTTATTCATTTCTATATAATGCTCTATAAAATAAAATTCAATGATTATTATAAATAACACTAATGCCTAATTTATTTGTTGGTGCCAAGACAATTTTATAGCATTTGCTCAATAAATATGATTAAAACTCAAAAAGTTGTGAAATAGAACAAGGGAGGCATGTGAGCATATTATGTTGCACTTACAAAGAAGTATATGGATAAATAGTTTCACTGTGATCACATATAAAGTTATTGATAGACAACTATACAAAAATATTAGGTATGATATAATTTTATTGATAGACAACTATTGCTAGTTTTCCATTAAATACCATAATAAATTTAAATAGGAAAAAAATCCATAAAACTTTATGTAAGTGAGAAACTGGTAGATAGATAAAATTGACTCATTTCACAAAAGAAATTAACTTCTTTTACAATATATGTAGATAGAGACAGCTAATGAAAAGAGGTGGCTAGGAAAACAACCTTTTCTAGATGAAGAAAAGGGGGCTTTGTGAAGGGGTGTTAGATTATTGATGTTATTGTTATTTCTTCAGAAGCCATTCATTCAATGGGGTGTTCTAAGGATAAAACTATGTTTATTAAACTTGACATGTCTAAGGCTTATGATAGAGTCTGATGGCCCTTCCTTATAAATGCTTTTATCAACTTTTGGTTTTTTCTCAAAGTGGATTGAGAGGTTTATGTGTTGTACTGTCTTCCTCCTATGTTCTTATCAATGGTATCTCTTATTCTCTTTTTTGATTTCTAAAAGGTTACAAAAAGGTGATGCCTCCCCCCCTATTTTTTTTCATTCTTATGGCTGAGGGTTTGGGAACATTCCTTAATCATTAGAGAGTTAATGGTAGTATTCAGGGTTGAAAAGTGGCTAGGGAGCTTGATTCTCATTCTCATCTTTAATTTGTGGATGGTACTACCTTAATGGGTGCTGCTAAAATTTAGGAGGTTGTTAATTTTAGGAGCACTATGGATATGTATTTGGATGATTCTAGTTAATAAATTAATGAGGATAAGTCAAATATCTATTTCTTCAATACTCTTTAGCCATTCAATAATGAATAGCACATTCTTTATGGTTGAAAATAAGGAAGCTTCCCATCGATTATTTTGGTATTCTAAGTTGTCATCTAGTCTACCTAATTAGCTTTACTGGAAGATGATTCTTGATAGGTTTAGATTACAAGTTACTCACTAGATCTTTCAATGGTTGTCTTTTCTAGGGCACCTTATCCTTTTAAAATCAATGTTGTAAGCTCTTATTATCCATATATTTATAGTGCTTTCTCCCCCTAAAATTTTTCTAAAGGAGTTCGATTGTATTTCTAGGAAATTTCTTTGGGTATGGAATCTAGACTCTAAAAATAGAGTCTTATTAGTTGGGATTGGGTTTGTATGCATAATAAATATGGTGCTCTTGGTCTTAGGCACTTTGAGTCTAATAATCAAGCTTTGGCTACTAAAATTTACTGGAGATGGTGCTAGTAGCAAGATCGACCTTTGGCCAATCTTTTGAGTTATAAGTATCTATGTGGTGTTGCTACTACTTAGGTTTCTAAGAATAGATTTGGTTGGGAAAGGCTCTATGATTTGGAATATTATTAAGAAGGGTGTATCACTTGTTAAGTGGGACCTTACCTGGATTGTAAGTCTAGTCATAGTGCTATTTTTTAGATAGATTCATTGGATCTTCATCCCCCTATTCTTACCTCTTTTCCCCATCTACTCCTTTTGACTAGGGTATTTTCTAGATCTAGGTTGGTCTAAAGTTTTAGACTTTAAGGCTTCTGATTTTGTGGGGATATCACATTTATTATTGGAAGGATTTGGATGCTTGGTCTTTAGGGGGAAATTGGGATGCTCATGCTACCTTATCTTCTATTTTGGCTGGGCAACCTTGTTGTTCTCTAAAGGAGCCTAGTGCTTCAGATGGGGGCTCTAATCCTAGAGCAGTTTATTTAGTTTCTTGTGGCTACTAGAGCTTAGAGTATGATAAATATGGGTATATGGATTTCCCTTTGTGGAAAAAGATCTAGATTAATTGTTGTTGGCCAAGTGTAATTTCTTTCCTTTGCTTCTTTGTCAAAAAAATATCTTACATAGGACAACATAAGAAAGTGAGGATTCTTAGGTCCTTCAAAATTTGTTATCTATGGGCTTGATGATGAGTGTGTGGCTCATATTTTATTTCATTTCTCCTTTTCAAATGGTTTTTGAAGCCAGTGGCGACACATCTAGAACCAACCTCTTCTTCATGATACTTCTCTATCTAGTTTTTGGGCTAGTTTGGGTTATCCTCCTTCTTCCTCTTTCCTTTTGGTGGCCTGACATATTGGTCCTATCTTTATTCAATGACAAATTTGGTTGGAAATGAATTGTTAGATCTTCTATGGTTTTTAAAATCTAATTAGGTATGTTTGGTAGAATATTTTGGACTTGATAAAAGAAACATTGGTGGCTAAGTGTTATATGGATGAAGTTCTTGTTCCCTTTGATTTTTTAATTTTGACACAATTCAATTTGGGTCATTTGGCTAGCTCTTCTATGTCTAGATCTAGGACCACACTTTCAAATAAGGTGAATAGAGTAGGTAAATGGTCTCCTCCCCCATTGGTTTTTTTAAAATCAATAATGATGGTTCTACTCAGGGTAATCTAGGTGCAGAATGGATTGGTGGAGTTGGGCATGATAGTACTAGTTTAGTTCACTTAGTTTTCTCTTTTCCTATGGAATTCGGCACTAATAATCAAATCAAGGCTAGTTCCATCCTTATGACATTAGACAAAGCCTATGAGTTGGGTTGGAATAAGATAATTGTGAGATGGACTACATGGTTTTGGTCTTCCTTTTGAAAATGGGTGGTTTGATGAGTCTTTTTGGAGGTTTGCATATTTTGTGGAGAAAATTCTTCACCTTTCACAAAATTTTGATTCCATCTCTTTTATTTATTTTCTTCGAGAATGGAATGATATTGCTAAATGTTTGGACAATAGGGCCTTTGATGTTAATCACAACTAGAATGCCATGGAATGGGAGTCCTTGTCTTTGGCTCACCCTTAATAGTTTCTTCAACACCTTCATGATGATTTGGTTTGATTTTTCTAGTCTATTCTTCCTTGGGATTATTTGTTTTGATGATTTCATGATCACCTTTGGTTCTTGGAGCTGGTGGGATTATGGGAAACCTCCTTGGATTTTTATCCTCTATGCTTTAGTGATAGTTGAAGCTATTTGGAAATCTTGTTGTAATTCTTTCTCGATTCTTAAATTAATACATATTTTATTTCATTTTGCCAAAAAAATAGGTAGTTAGGAGAAGGTGGTAAATAAGTAACATGTAATAGTCATTTGAAAGAAACAAACTATGAGTATTATACTTTAGCATTCCTTTGGTGCAAGGTATCATTGATACTTTGTCATTAATAATTGCAAAAAAGAAAAAGAAAAAGCCACCTAAATTTGTCAGTTGCTCAAACAATGAACTAATAAATGCAAATTGTGTTGTCAAATAAACAAAAAATGTGTATAAACTTTTGATTAGATATTTAGAATAAAATAACATAAAACCTAATGACATAATTATTAATAAGTTAGAATATTCATAAATTTATTAAAAAAACAAAAAATGCGCATAAACTTTTGATCAGATATTTACAATAAAATAACATAAAACCTAATAACATAATTACGCCGAGAGGCGTTCTACACTCACATCAAGCGCTGAAAGATTCAGATTCCCTTAAATAATTAAGATTCAGATTCCCATGTAAACAAAATTCATAAAATGTGTAAATAAATAAATTCGTGGAAGCAATGGATAGAAAAATAGAAAAACTTGGGCAGTTATGGAGTGAAATCTTTATCACGTTAAACAAAAAATAAATAAATTTGTGGAAGCCAAATGGATAGAAAAATGGAAAAACTTGGGCAGTTATGGAGTGAAATCTTTATTATGCTTGAAGAATATGAAAAGTCTCGCAGCATAGTCTAAATATTCTAACTGCAAGTAATTTATAAATGTTAACAAATTGGAAGATATATTTTTTAAATATAAATATACTAGTTATGAATAAGTTAGAATATGCATAGATTTGCATGTGATGAAAATAAGAGATAAAATATCATAACAATTTAAAATTTACTTATGCATTAAACATTATAAATATGTAGAAGTCAATTTTAGAAATGTAAAAGAATAATTTATTTATTTTTAAAAATTTAAAAATTACAAATTTTCATACAATATTACCAAAGCAACACCATAATACCGAAGCAAGTACTAAAAGTAAAAGTTACGCTGATGCTAACAACATAAGTGTATTTGGGCCGAATCTCTAGCAAATGGTTTGTCCATTTTGAAAAGTTTGTTTAATCTTCATTTGTGACCTTTATCGTTTCTCATCCTCAAAGTTGCCAACTTGCACGTTACCCTCTTTTTTAATTGTAAAAAATCCTCATTTTCTTTCTTTTATTTAATAACGAAAGGATATCTAATTTAAATAGGCAAAAGCTTAAAGAAACATACCGGTAGTCGAAATTTGAGTGACGGGTGCAGACAAATCGACCTAAAACCACCAGAGGACAGAAACAGGTCAAACAAATCAGATGTTGAAATCAGGGGGAGTCTGAAAATTTTGTAAACAGCCAACACACAATGTACCAGCTGTTTACGTGGAGCGGCAACTTGCCAACTTGCAGCCAAATGTCATGAATTGAACTCAATTTTTGCTGGTTTTCATTTACATCTTACAATGATGCATACAAAGACGAAGGTTATATCGGAAGAAGAATTGATAGTATAAGAAAATTTTAATTCATCACTTCGAATCACAAAATTAACATTTTAGGAGGAGACAAAAAGAAAATTCCATGGAAATATCCTTCGATTTTATTGAACAGGGCACTGGAAGACTTCACTAATTGGGGACGTGACATTGTTTCCTTATCTCCCCTTGCGATCCAGTAACCACCTGAAAAATTGTTTATGTATGCAATCTGAATATTATAAGAAGTGTACCCACCTTGTCCTCGAATGCGTAAAATGTTTTCGAGCAAACAGTTGTGTCAACTGGTTTACGTCGAATGCATAAAGTGGAAGATTTCCTGGAATATCTGATGCTTGAGATATTCTCCCGTCTCTTCGTCCTCCCTCAATAGCCCACATTAACCTACCAGCCTGAACATAACTCATTTTTTATACAAATCTTACTTGGTAGGCACTGTCTCTTGTCAGCACAAGAAACCACTACTCCTGGGCATTTGGGTTCTATTCTAGATTTTGATTCATCAATTGTGTCGAAGCCGGAAAGGCTTGGATTGTTTGCAGGGGCGTCTTTCTCTGCAACATTTCCTGCTGTGGAATCGATAAGCATTGATCCATCACAACCCTGCAATAATAAGATTATATGTTTATATAGTCACGTTGATATCTAATGATAGTTGTGAATAGCTCATGCAAGGTTTCAGAATACTTACTCTTACAAAGCAATCGTGAAAATGCAGCCTTATGAGAGGAGCTGCAAAATCAGGATTAGCTCTAACAGCTCTGCCCACATCACTTACAATCCTCTCTGCCTCAGGGCACCTTTAACCCGGCACCTTTAACCATTCTGTTGGTAAATAACAACAGCAGGATAAGTGGCACACCAGCAAGAATCATTTTCATTTCGAACAAAGTAAATAGTAATCACAATTATATGCCAAGAGAAGAGAACAGAGTAAACAAAGGCAATTAATTATTCCCTCAAAGATTGAAAAAAGTAATTGCCACGGTGTATTGGAGGACCTGGTATTTAAATGGATGTTCCACCGCCTATAATTTGGTCAATCGCAATCTCAGGCTAGCAAGTTTGACGAAACTCTTTAATTTAACCTAATATTATTTTGCCTCTATGATTAAAAATTTAAAAGTTGTGTAGATGGCATTCCATTTAATGCTTAAGTATAATTGATTTAACAGCTGTGGCTCTTTGTATGAGGAAGTCGGCGCCCACGGTATCAGCAATGCCTATCCAACATTCTGCGAATACCTTTCCAAAAAATAATTATTAATTCCTTCTAATACAAGTGCATCCAAATAAATTTTAAGTAATAATTATTTTTATTAAAAACTACATCAGATAAATTTTAATTAATAAGTATTTTACTTGAAAAGTGCACAGTATCATCGACAATAGCGCGCCTGCGATTTGTGTCAGTTCTTTTGTACTGGAATGTACTCTAAGCTCTTTTGGAATGCACTCCAAACTGGAATGAATCTGCACCCTACATGTCTGTGAGTTTGACCTACTTTACTGACTGCCGTATGAAAGTCTTTATTGTGGGCACTAAGTCTGTGAGCATGCTGTTGATGGAAGTTTCGATAGATCGCCTTGGCTTTTGGTGGGCATGCCTGAGTAAATCTACGTGACAAGGAAATGAGAAACAGTGAAGTTGAAACGAGAAACAATAAAGTTGATGTCTTAAAGACAATAACGTATCTTTCACATAATTTTCGGAAAAAAAAAATCAGAAGTTTGGTCTTTTTGAATGCTGACATAATTTTCTAAGTACTTAATTGTAATTTTGAAGGTGATATATAACTAGCAATTGCATTTTAATGTGTAATATGTATGATGAAGAGGTCTTAAAGGTAAATTATTGGGTTCGTAAGCAAATGATGTGTCATATTTGGATTGTTGGCATGAAACAACTTATCCTCTCTCTCTCATGGAAGGAAAGTCGACCTCTTAAAGATAATGATGTATTTTTCACATAATTTTCGTTGTAGACACAATACGCTTTTTAAGTTTGAAACTGTATTTTAAGAAAAAATAAAAAATAACTTTCTTAGACTTAAAAAATAAAAATCAAAAGTTTGGTATTTTTGAATGCTAACATAATTTTCTAAGTACTTAATTGTAATTTTGAAGGTAATATATAACTAGCAATTGCATTTTAGTGTGTAATATGGATTATGAAGGTATCCCATTCCGTTGCCGGCGGTGCTTTGATACGGGTCATTTGGCATCGGAATGCCCCTGCTTGAAGGTCTCCCATTCTTCATCTTGGTGGAAGAATGCTCTACAGGAACACCTTACGGTAGATGTTGTTAATGATGATTATGTCTCAGAGGCTTCTGAACCTCTACTAATGTCGGGAAGGAGACCCCTTCCCCACTCTTGATGCCTATTGCTACTTCAGTTCCTGGTGATGGCCATGAGCCATTTGTTATAGGTTTGAATGGTTCTTCTGTTGCTGGGACGCTATCTGTTGCAGGGACCTCCCCTACTATTGATGTTGTTGGTGAGCCATCTATGACTAGGGCTGCTGTTGTTGGTGCGTCGTTTGTGGTTGGGGTTGTTGTTGTTGTGACATCTTCTTCTTCTCCCCAGGCTCCACCCCCTTCTAAGGATTTGGTGAGAGTCTCGCCTCCTATATCTCATGTTTCTGCGGATGGAGATAATGATGTTTTTTGGATTGTTGTCCAAAGAGGGAAGAAAGGTCTTCCAAAGCATGTTTCTCAGACCTGCACTCAAGCCAAGAGTGTACGACCTACTAGGTAAGGTTATGTTATTGTTTAGTCTTTTGTTGTAGTTGTTGTTCCTTCCAACCTTGCTACAACTTTGTCTTTTGAGCTTTGCTATCCGACTACTGTTGAACTGGCCATTTTGGGCCTATCTCGCCTTGCCTTAGGGCAATTGTTGTAAAGGGTCGGGACTCTTATTTCCTGCTTTTCTTCACTGGCCAGTTTGGGGCCTGTTTTGTGTTGCCTTGGAGGTTGTTTTGTAAATGGATCAGCACCCTTGTTTGCTACTTATCTTAATCAAAAACATAATTATCATAGCTCATCTAGATTTTTGTGGTAAGACTTTAATATATGAGATGACAATTAAAATTAGTTTTGAGTGAAATATAAGTTCGATCAATGCTCTTAGTTAATAATAGAGAAATAATGAAAGGATAATAAAAATGTGACAAAAAAAAGATACATAAGATACCTAATAAAAATTAAGAGATATTTTAATTTTACTAATGTGAAAGGTAAAAATAAAATTAAGAGTATTTATTAATATCCTACACATGCTATACCATTGATTTATTAAATAAATCCTCTAAAGAATAAATACATTTAAATTAAAAATTGAGAAAAGAAACACTTCAAGCTTTGGTGTAGACAAGGAGGAAGCATGGAATATTTCACTCCATTTAGGCAACTGAGATTATTGAATTTGACCCTACTCTTTTATGTTGTTTTTTCTTTCTTTTAAACGAGTATTTAAATCTACAACCAATATATTAAGATTGTTTCATAGAAGAAAGCAGTTCTTCTTTTACGTTATTTTTCCTCCTCAAAATTTGAGATGGCTAACTTACATGTTACTGGATTTAATTTTGAACTTTAAGAATGCCAAAATAAAAAGGAGAAATATGGTGCAATAATTTATATGTTATTGGATTTAACTCAAGTGTGGTTATACACTTTATTTAAAATGAATGTCTAGAATAGTATAAAATTGTCTACATAATTTTTTTAATAAAACATCAAATTTTAGATTGTTAACTTATATTATTCTAGATATAAATAGATATATTTTTTAATGATAAGTGAGAGAATATAACAGTAAGAAAGAGAAACATAGCCCTAATTCAATTGTAGTTTTATATTCTCTATTCAAAATTTCAATAAATGATATTATGAATTTCATAATGATCTATTGAGTTTTAAAATTAAATTTTAAAAAAATAATAAAATTTTGAAATAAAATATATTAAATATTAAAATTTAACTAAAACACAACATTGATTTATTTGGATTAAAAAAAGTGTACCTTATTGATGGGTAATTTGGCATGACCAACATAATAGAAATGAGTTTAATTGGAACTAACTTTACCTTTTCTAAAAAGAGACTTGATGTTGGTAATCTTTAATAAAATCCTCTCCAAAGTCTATTTTGCAACATCTTGACTCACTTGGAAAGCTTCATAGGTTTATGTAGTTGTTCCAATTTTAGGGTTTTTGGGTCTAATCTCTAGGGTTGAAGGAACAATGACTCATATACACCAACACTTATTTCTATAATGGAAGAATGAGTGTCATTTGATAAAGGTTCTAGAATATGCTCTCTCTTACTTGAAAATGTGATTTATTTATCAAAAAAATTGGTGTTGAAGTTTTTATTTGTCTAGGATCAAATCGATATGGCTAGGTCAAGTCCATGACTATAGGTTTGTTCTCTACATCCAAATTTGACTCTACACAATGTGTACTTCTACTATGCTATTAGCTTAGATGACCTTTGTTTGATCTACACTCCTATAATATCTAATGGCTGATGTGATTTTAGAATAGCTTGGGAGGGTTGTTATTGTCGTAGATGAAGATGTGTTCTCTTAGGTCAACTCTTGAAAATAGGTGTAAAGAATTGAAGATAACATTCAAAGGCCCTAAAGTTCCTAGTATTGAAAACATGAGAACAAGTACAACAAAAAATGATAACTAGCTAGCGATCTGCGTTCCATGGCTTTTTGGGGTTTCTATGGTTTTTGCTTGCTTTTCTATGATAATGGAGGCTACTGCCTCGGGCAGCGCCTCTGGGAACCATAACTCGGTGGGTGAGGATCCTTTCAAAGGATGGAAAGGGGTGTTAACAGGGAAGAAGATTTTTTCCCCTAAAGGCACGTCAGGGCTTCCAGTCCAAAAGGATTCGGTAGAAGGAATGGCTCTGGATATTCTTGATGATTTGGTTGGGGAAATAGTGGTGGCCATGGATCTTGCCCTGGTCGGTAAGTTTTTTTCACTCCGCCCTAATATTGAGATGGTTAGGAAGTGGGTGGCCAATTGGTGGAGGATCAAAGGCAATGTGTTGGTCATCGCTATGGCAAGAGGGTTGTTTTTATTCAAGTTTATGAATAGGGAGGATATGTTAGCTGTTCTAGCAGGAGGACCCTGGCTCTATGGCACCCATTCACTTGCATTGTGCCCTTGGAAACCTGGGTTTGATCCCAGCACGGATCTGAACAAGTTTGCCCATGTTTGGGTGAGATTATCGGGGTTCCCCTTGGAATATTGGGACGAAACGATATTTTTTGCTATGGGTAATACCTTTGGGCAGTATCTGATATTGGATAATACCACTCGGACTAAGTCCAGTTGTGTGTATGCTCATTTTTTTGTTAATGTGGAGATTCACCAAACCCTTCCCATGTCCATAGAGTTAAACTCTAAATATGGGATTTCGACCCAGCCAATTCTCTACAAGAATGCTACTACTTTCTATCAGATTTGTAAGAAGAAGGGCCATTTGATGACCCACTGTAAGGTGAAGAAAATGGGAGGTAATGCTGACCTTCACAATGAGGTTGAGGATAACTCATCCAAAGAAGTTACCCCTATCGATCAGGGAATGGGGGGTAATGAGGAAAATGTTATCCCAGAAGAATATACTGAGAAGGATATGGAGAAAGATTGTCATAAATTAGTTTCAAATATAGATAACTATCAGTACCTGGAACAACAAAATAATCAGATTGAAGAGGGTGAGATACGCTCCCAGTTGGTGGAGGCTGATGTTGAAGGAGATGAGGCCATGGGTGTTGACCAGAATGCCCAACTCCCATAAATGGTTGGCAATGATAGGGTTGTAACCTCCCAACCATCCTCTAAGTAGGATCCCCTTCTTGTAACCACAGTTGATTCCACGGAGGAGGGAGACCAGACAACTATTCCATCATTGACAGTTGATATTGGACCAAGTGGCAGTAGTAATGACCATGAGGATTGGATTACCCCTAAGAAAAAGAACCATAGGGCTAAAAAGTCTATGGATGTTGGCACATACTCAAAATAAGGAAGACCGACCCTCAGAGAAATAAAGCAAAGAGAGATAGCCAGGGAGATTACTAATGGTAAGAAAAAAACACTGGAGATCCAATCTCTTAAACCTTTTAAATGAGAATTCTATCTTGGAACTTGACGGGCTTCAATAGTCCCACCAAATAGTTCGAAGTGAAAAACTATGTGTTGATGCATAAATCTATGGGTGTAATCCAGTAGCAACATGGGAAACTTCAGAGATGTGGGATTGGCCCCTGAAGTGATCTCTAGATTTTAAGGAAGCTGGCTCTTCCATTCTTCAATGGGGTTTGGGAAGAAGTTAGAAAGAAAACTAGATTGTAGAAAATAAGTGCCTAAACTAAGGTGATCTGCCATATTTGAAACTTAATTTGCACAATGTTAACCGTGTAAGATTTAACTAGAATATTAAAGAGCATCAATGCATGTTAAGATCCAGTTTAAGAAACAAATTAAATAGAGGTAGAGAAATAGAGAAATTTAAAGCAAGAAAATAGAGACATCCTAGTATGCATAGAACACCATCTCATTATTTGAATAACCAGTTACAAAGGCAAAAGTTGTTACACAAAATGACTGTTTTTGATTAAATAAGGCGGCTAAACAACGGGCCGAACCCTTCACAAAAACTGAAAGGCCCAAAGACAAAATAGGGCCTTAAACCAGAAACAACATAAACAACTAGTACATAATGCCAGCAAAACCAGCAAAACTAGCCACTAAAAAATAGAGTAATAGAGTATCATTAGTAAAATAACAAAGACAAAGGAGACAATAGCTCTCCTTACTAGACCATAGAGTTAATAATAGCATCCACTTTTTTAGCCAAATCATCACTATCAGTATTGACAGTTACCCCCAGATTCTTCAACACAGAGAGGTTGAGGAGAATAGAGGTCCTGAGCACAATGGAGAAAAACTATTCCAACTTCGCAATGCGGACCTGTAGACCTGCAAGATCAGCCCCCAGACCATCATCAGTCTCCATAGCATCCTTGGCTTCTTCCACATACATATTGCCCGCTTTGTCAGCATTTCTAGCAGAGTCAGCAGTGTCCTTCCCTGTATCCTGTGTTTCCTGCTTGTCTTCGTCATCACCTGAAATGTCCTGAATCTCCACATCCCTGTCGTCCTCCCCTCAGGAGGATTCCTCCGAGCTGCTCTCAGAATAGTCAATGAACTTGGCTGAGGGAGCTGACTTGCCAGCAATATGCCCAGACCGCCGAACTCCAGAAGAAAACCCCTCCCCACAAGCCTTCACAGAGGAATCCCTTCGCTGTCCCACCGGGGTCCTACCAAGGGTTTTAGGGGTCCCAACCACTATCTTCCCAGTACCCATTGCACCAGTAACCTTCCGCTTTTTACCCTTCTTAGAGGCATTTGGGCCTGGGGAATCAATAGGATTTTCCACAGGAGTGCAAACTTCAGTAGTATTGATAGGAACAGCGGAGGGCCCGGGTTCATCAACATCAGGAATATCCTTAGGGTTAGAGGAGGGCTCGCCGTCCCCACTAGTGGTTGGAATGGATTTAGAGGGTTCGAGGGCAAGATGATGATTATACAAATAGAGAATAAGGCCCTAGTGGAGAGGGATAGGCTTCATAGCAGGGTTTTTAGCTAGTTTCGCTCGAACCCTAAGGACAGAATGCTCCAGGGAAGAAAGCAAATAAAACAGAAAACTAATTTTAGCATTGCGACAGAAATAATTTAATAGGGGGACATGGTAGTTATAAAACCTGGTAAAGCACCCCTCTAGGGTAAAATATTTCATGAGGATAAAACAAATAGCGTCCCATGGCTCCGGCAACTTGGCTCTGTCAAAACCGCCCTGGTAAGGGACCAATTCTTCACCATCTCTGAGGAAAAGCTGCTGGCTGGAGAGGTCCACAATTTTAGTTTTGCATTGCAGCTTCAAGCCCTGGGTAGACATACTGGTGGCCATAGCTATTACGCTTTCAGAAACTTCAAATCTGATGCCACCCACTGAAACCCAGCGATTCTGCCAAGACCACGCAAATTGTTCAGAAAGAGCTTCATTGTGTCCATTAAGCCTCTCCAAATAGGGGCTAATCCCACCCTCCTTGCAGTAATGCCAAGCAACCAAATTATCCATAAATTTGCAGCATGAGATAGGTTTAGTTCTAATTCTGTCGCCTCCCATAGTGGAATTACAGTGCATTCCATAGAGACCCCCAGACTCTGCAGTTGTCTTAACAGGAGAATTACTAATATTAACAATGCAAATAATGTGGGTAATAACATCGCACACAATCTCATAATAATGAGAGGCCTTACAAACACCAATCCCATGCTTAACCATAATTACTCAGCACAAGCCATGATGATCCGGCCATCCGCTCACCTTATGAGAAAGAGGAGCGGATTTGACAGTAGAAAAAGTATAAGAGGATGCGTACTTCAAGGGACATGTTAGCCCCTTCCCAAGGAACTGACAGTATGAGCTGTCTTTCGAACACATCAGCTTCACCAAGACCTGGCCACGTCTTTAAGAATAAGATTCTTAAGATTCAAAGGAAGGTGATCAAATTGGCGCCAACCCCTCCAATTTGAATATCTCTGTCTGAGGTCAGCACAAGTGTCTGCCACACCATTGCCCTCATAGTAAATATGTGAGATATGCACAGTAATAAACCTCTGCAAGAGAAACTGAATATCTCTGATAATGTCTTTCAACTGAATACCAACATTTGACTTATTAGTTATGGCATCAATGACCATTTTAGAATCTCCCTGAATATCAAAATTCTGAATACTAAGAGATATGGCCAATTTAAGCCCCTAAAGAAGAGCCATAGCCTCAGTATAGTTATTGCTGTGACAGCCCATACCTACAGCATAGACAACAAACATCCACCCTTTATCATCACAGATGATCCCTCCCCCACTAGCTGTACCATCAAGCTTAGAGGCCCTATCAAAATTGAGCTTCATCCAGTTAGAAATCAGAGGCTGCCATTTAGTGTTAAGTCTCTGCAACAGTTTAGTATTGTTATAAGCTGGAATATGGTTGAGAATCTTCCAGTTAACCACAATTTGTTCTTCCTCCTGAGACAGAGGTTTCTCCGCAGTGCGGATATGGGCCGAAGTGACACTCTCCAAAAGAGTCTTGATGAAAGTATGAGAGACCTGAGAGACCTCTGTAGTAGTATCTCTAAAAATTCGATGGTTGCGCTCTTTCCACAAAGTCCAGCTCAAACATGGCAGAGTCTGATTCCATAACTCAACAAGCCAGGGATGGGAGAAGGGAGGATACCAATTGTTAATAACTTCCTGGATATCAGAGTTGCAAGCCCACTGAATACCAAAATTGTTGAGGATAAGGCTTCAGATGTCCCTAGCAAAGTTACAGTGAAAAAATAAATGAGAAACTGTTTCCTCCTATTCACAGCATAGACAGCATCTGTTGACCAAAGTGAAACCTCTCTTCTGCAAATTATCTTGGGTCAAAATTTTGTTATGAATAGAGGCCCACCAGAACATGTTAATTTTTGGGATCAGTTTTTGGTTCCAGACTTTTCTCCATATCTCCTTTTTATGAATCTCAGGGACCAATAAGTGATAGGCAGACTTAACGGAGAATCAACCATTCTTATCTGGCCACCAAAATTACTCATCTTCACAAGGGAAGAGAGGAATTCTAACTTCCTGAATCAACTTTTGAACCATTTGAGCTTTAGAGGCAAGATCAGGGCGATGGGGGCAGCAATCCAACAAATTCCTCCAGCTCCTGTGACCATTATTGTTTGATATATAATCACTGACCTTATGGCCAAAAAACTAAGTAGCAATGCCAGCAATCTCACCCATATCCCTCTGAGAGATGAGAGCCTTATCTTTTAGCCAAATATCAGTCCAAAACTTGATACCCATGCCATTTCCCAACTTCCATTTGATCCCTTGCATGAGCAGATTTCTAGATTTCAAGATTTTGTTCCAAATGACCGATCCCTTCGGAAGACCTTCTTGTTGGAGGAAGTTAGACCAATCAGTGACATGCAAATATTTGGCTTGCATGATTTCTCCCCAATCTTTCTGATGATGGATCAAATTCCAATTAATTTTAGAGAGCAGGGCTTTGTTCATATTACGTATATTGCAGATATTGAGACCTCCATGGGATTTAGGAAGACATACTTTATCCCAGCTGACCAGGGACATCCACTGTTTATCTTCAGCTCCTGTCCATAAAAATTTTCTTTGAATTTGTTCCAACTTAGCAGCAAAAGAAGTAGGAATTTTGAAAAGAGAAAGGAAATAGGTGGGAATACCTTGCAAAGAAGCCCGAAGAAGTTGCAATTTACCAGCACTGCTAAGGACTTTGCCCTTCCAACCAATCAATTTCCGTTGGGTTCTTTCCAAAAGGCTATTTCAGAAATTTGAGGAAACTTCTTTAACTGTAAAGGGAAGACCCAGATAGATAGTAGGAAGAACATCTTCAGCACAATCAAGAATATGGATTATTTTTTGACGGAGAGAAGTGGGAGTATCAAAAAAATACACATTACTCTTTTGGAAATTAATGCTTTGCCCAGAAGCGAGGGCATAAAGATTTAAAATATTCTTCCATCTCTGAGCTTCAATCACTGAAGAGATGCCAAAAAGAAGGGTATCATCAACAAATTGCTGCACAGACATAGGGGCAAGGATGAAATAGGTTTAATGCCCACAAGGTGTTTACAGACCACGTTATCTTGAATGAATCTCCCAAGAGCCTCAGCCATTATGATAAACAAATAAGGAGAAAGGGGATCCCCCTGTCGGAGTCCGCGCGAGGAGGAGAAAAAACCCCTAGGAATCCCATTAACCAATATAGAAAATTTGGCAGAAGAGAGAACCGTCCAGATGAGGAGATGAATTTTGTCATTAAACCTAAATTTTCTAAGGACTTGAAACAGAAAATCCCATGAGACCCTATCATAGGCTTTAGAGATATCCAACTTAAGGGCCATACCCAGAAGTCTGCTCTTCTCCATGGAATGAATAGTTTCATGGGTAGAGATCACAGCATCCAAAATTTGGTGCCCAGGAACGAAACCTTTTTGAGAAGGAGAGATAATTTTGTCCAGAAAAGGTTGAAGTCTCATGACAAGGACTTTGGTACAAAGCTTATAGACAGTATTACACAAGCTGATAGGTCAAAAATCAGAAAGATTGTTAGGTTTCAACTTCTTAGGGACAAGGACAATAAAGGTGTTGTTGAGCTGCTTTAAGAGCTTACCAGTTTTGAAAAAATCCCAAACCGCAGCAGTGAGATCAGCCCCCACAATATCCCAGTACTCCTGAAAAAAGATAGGAGGGAAGCCATCCAGACCCGGGGCTTTAAAAGAACCCATAGAGAATAAAACAGCATGAACCTCCTCCTCAGAAATAGGCCTCAGCATTTCTAGATTGTCATCCTCAGTTATGAGAGAGGGTATATTGTCAATAAACTGCTTAGTAGCCCTGTCATTATCAACACCAATGGCCTATTCAGTCAACAAGTTCTGAAAAAATAACACAACTTGTTCCCCAATCTCATTGTCCTCAGTGATAACATCCCCATTGTCCAAACACAATTTTGTGATGGAGTTAGCCTTCCTATGTTTCATGGCAGAAATATGGAAAAAAGCAGTATTGCGATCTCCCTCCTTAAGCCAGTGAACCTGGGATTTTTGCTTCCAAAAGACCTCTTCACAGCCCATAAGATTCTTTCATTCTAAAATCAGATCATATTCTTTCTTAGAAGTATCCTCGGAAACATCACCTTGAGCAATTCGCTATTGAATATCCTCAAGTTTTCCAACTAAAAATTTCTTCTACCAAAACACATGACCAAAACTGAGTCTATTCCATCCACGAACTGCCTGTTTAATATGCAGCAGCTTCTTAACTAATCTGAACATAGGAGTACCTTGGATAGGAATTTGCCACCATTGGGTCACCAGTTGCCTGAAATCCTTATGCTTAATCCACATAGCTTCAAATCTAAAAGGGAAAGGACCCCGATGACAGGAATCATGCCAGTGGAGGAAAATAGGGCAGTGATCAGATATGGTTTGAGGAAAAGCCTGCAATTGCATATTATGATGATTGTCCCAGTTACTTGATATAAGAACCCTGTCTAATTTAACCTGGATCAAATGGTCCCCACATCTCCTGTTGGACCAAGTAAAAATCTGATTTTGAAGCTCCACATCAAGCAGTCCCCAATCATTAATAAACTCAGCGAAGTCAAACATGCTGTCAGAGTAATCAAGGTTCCCACCATATTTCTCAGAGGGATACAAAGGAGTATTGAAGTCACTAGCCAACATCCATTTGGAACGCGGAGACTTGGTCAGGGTATTACTCAAATCAGTCCATAAAGACTGTCTCTGAACTCTGGTGTTAGGAGCATAAATATTGATGAGATACCAGTTGAAGGATGGAAGGGAGAAATTGGTAACCAGGAAATGCTTGTTAGAAGCCACAAGGGACCCCCAAAATCTCAGACTGTTCCACATAGTAACAATCCCGCCAGAAGCCCCAATAGCAGGACTAATACAAAACTCGGCCTTAGCCATATGTAATCAGCAATTTTCTTAAAGTTTTCCTCAGTCATCTTGACCTCCTGAAGGATCAAAATGTTTAACTTATTGTCCAGAATATAGTTTTTGACCTCAAACTGTTTTGAAGGGCTATTGAAACCCCTTAGATTCCAGGATAGGATCCTCATTTTAAAGGTTTGAGGGAGGAGACCTCCAGAGTTTTCTACTTACCACTGGCAATTTCCTTGGCAATCTCTCTTTGCCGAGTTTCCCAAAGGGTTGGTCTCCCTTGTTTTGAGTCAGTGCCAACATCAGCAGTCTTTTTACCTTTACGAGTCTTCCTCTTAGGGGTAATCCAGCCTTCTGGATCATTCCCACTACCACTTGGGCCAATGTCAACTGTCAAGGAAGGATCGGCAATATGATCATCTACTTCTCGCACAGGGTTCCTGGTTGACTCAAGGTCATTAGCATCTAAAGGAACCGCAGATGAAGCCTGTAGATCAAGGGCTTTATCATCTTCAACAACCTCATTGATCAAACGATCCTGTATTTCTCCCTCCTCACACCCAGAAGAATTCTGTCGGACCGCCTGACTAACGGTGTTTAAAGCCTCATTCTGACAATCTATTTCCAGAAACTGTTCAGTATTCTCCTCCAGAAAAGTAGTATCCTTATGACCCGCAGCCGTCGGGCTTGTCTTGTCCTTAGCCTGTTCAGGCTGGTCTTCTATGAAAACATTTTCTGCATTACCTCCCATTGCCTGATGGTCAGGGGTAACAGCTATTGGTGAGTGGTCCTCAACCTCATTAAGAGATTCAGTCTGCCAGCCCAGTGGCTTAGATTTGCATTGAGTCATTATGTGACCCTTCTTCTTGCATATTTGACAGAAGGTGGTGGCGTTTTCATAAAGGATTGGCTGTGTCCACACCCCATATTTAGAGTTTAACGCAATGGACACAGGAAGGGTTTGGTCTATCTCCACATTGACACAAAAATGAACATAAACACAACGGGATTGGATACGGGTAGTATGGTCCATAGTAACAAACTGGCCAAAAGAGTTACCAATAGCAGAAAAAAAATTTCATCCCAGAATTCTAAGGGAAACCCAGGTAAGCGAACCCAAACAGGAGTAGATTTATTGAGATCCAAGCTAGGGTCAAACCCAGGTTTCCATTGGCATAAAGCAAGTGAGTGCAACCCATAAAGCCAGGGTCCCCCAACAAGAGTAGCAATCATATCCTCCCTACTGGTAAATTTAAAAAGGAATACTCCTCGTGCCATAGCAATGACCGAAACACTGCCCTTAATTCTCCACCGAGAGGAAACCCATTTACGAACCATCTCAACATTGGGACAGAAGGAAAAAAATGTACCTACCAGAGCGAGACCATGGTTGCCACGATTTCTTCAATTAGACCATTCGGAATATCCAAAGCTGTGCCGTCTGTAGAAACTTTCTGGACAGGCAGACCCACCATGCATTTAGGAGACCTCAGCTGGTCCCCGGTTACCACTTGTTTCCATTCATTAGACAGAGTGTCCACCCTCACAGCCCCAGAGGAACTGCCCAAGGCAGCTGCCTCCATTGACATCGAAAGCAGCCAAAATAAAAAACCCTAGAAAACCCTAAACAGTCATGCAGATCGCGCAAGTCATTCCTAATTCACATAAAGAAAGAATTGTTAAGGCAAAAGAAAGAAAATCTACTACTGCTACATAAAAATCTCATCTGAAAAATGTAGAACTCTATATATGTATGAAGAACTCTCCTAATGTGACCCAGATCTGCCCATTTATAGCCCCAAAAACCCAACAAATTCTCAACTATCTCCGACAATCTTTGCAACTGAAAACTCCACAAAATCTGGCAAAATACAACTACAACTGAAGTGGCAATGGAAAATTAGAACTAAACTATGGCTTTCAGTTACTTCTATGGCTGAAAAATATCTCTGTGACATGAAGAAAATCAATTGCCGCCAACACTTCCTGTAGCTTACCGTGAAATAAAATATTGCTCCATACGTTTTAGGGTTTCACCTCCTTTTCACTTTTGCCATGGAAGTCAAAATTTACATTGTAATAAAGTCTCACTTTAATATTTTGTTGTGTCTTTTGAAAAAGTAACTTATCAAAAATAAAGCTTTCAAGCTTTACATAGGAAAGAGGGCCCCATCGAATTTAATAAGAAACTTTATTAATACAAGACTCTTAAAAGATTTCCCTTGAGAAATGATGTAATTTAAATGAAACAAAACACTTTATTAGTTTTTTTGTCCACGGGCTGCTCCACGTGGTTCCTTCTGCATCAAACATGAAACTCTCTTTTCTTTCTGCATCCTGCACATGGTGCACTCCACATCATTTTTATTTCTTGTCAGTGCTGCTTGGGCTCCTCCAAATGTCACTTTCCACTACCTTTGTTGTTTCCCGTGAAAGAATAAAAATGAGAGCCACTTTATTTGTGTCATTTTATTTCATACAGTTTCAACTCGATGGCTGCTAGGACCCACCATGTCACAATTTTAATAATGATTTAATCTTTTATTTACCTCACCTGTAACTTTAATTAAGAAGTGACTCTTACATTTAATAAGTATCTAACTCTTAAAGGAGGGGCCCACCACATTAATTTAATAAGAAACTTCTTATTAAAATAGACTTAGATTTTAATTCATGTGACTCTTATGCTGTAATTGATAAAAAGAAACAAAATACTTTATTTATCTCCTGTGTGCGGGCTACTCCACGTGCCTCCTTCTGCATCAAACTTGAGTTTCTTTATAATGTTTTTCCCACATGGTGGCTTCCGCATAAATTTGAGCTGCTCTCTTTTCCTTTCAGTGCTGACAAGTGGCTTTCCCGCACTCATCTTTATTTTCTGCCCGCACCGTTGATATCTTTAACTATTTTAATTTGGAAGTGGCACCACTACATCTGACAATATGCCTACAAACTTTTAGAAAGGCCGAGCCCCTCTCTACTTTACTTTTTGTTTATTTGTGTCTCTATCTTTAGCAACAGTGCCATTTTGGCATATAGATCCTGCCACTCCTTTTGGTTTTGCAAACACCTTTCATTATGACTGAATGCTTTTTATTTCACAAGCATGCCTATAAAGACCATTACCTGACCAAAATCAAAAGTTTTGAAATGGTGTAAAGATTTTATCACCAATTCATGGCGACAGAGTGGGAAAATAAGCCTGCCTATTTGAATCCATAATCTCTGGTTTACAATGTCGCCTATCCATTGGGCAAAGAGTCATATACTGAAACTGAAATATCCATTTTTTGGAACTGATACAGAGCTGAACGACCTTGTATTTGACCCTTGTCCTTATAGCAACAACTTATTGAAAACAAACTAACTGAAACTGAAATCTATCTAATATTGCAACCACTTTTTTCTGAAAAACTGAGACCAGTTACTAGATACAGTTACACACGGGGACATGTCCATTCACCAGAACAACAAAATAGCTACCATGTCTGATGATGTTATTCCACTGAACCAATATTGAACTGATAATAGACCAGATAAACTGTATGAATAAATACAACAATATTTTGTACCTTTTTACTTCTTTGCACTTAGGAGAGTCTCTCTTTGCTTCAAAACACCAGTCATGTTGATGAACATGTTCTTCTTGCATTAGTGGAGGGTGGGGAGGGAAAATAAAGCACTGAAACTCTTTCCTATGTTTGCATTTGAAAACTTCTAATGCCAAAAACTCATTAGTGATCTCTTTTGTTGACTCCTCATCCGAATGATGATCCATGATAGCATCAAGATCTAGTTGACAAGTGACAGAACTGCCCAAAATAGTCCTGAATGCGATTGAAATCCGTTCATGCAAGAAGAAATGTGTAGAATCTAACTCTATTTGTGACATCATATGTGGCTGTGCACTGTGGCAAATGTCTCTCCGAATCTCATCATCTTGTAGTGGTGAAACTTCATCAAGAAGAAGACAATAACCATTTGCAAAAATAGTAAACAAATCAGCTCTTGAATCTTCCTCTGTTTCAACATTTTCTCCATGATCTGCTACAATCCTTACAAATGAACCATGTACTTTCTCAATTGCAAGATCTTCCTCATTTAGTAGTTGATAACCGTGTTGCAAAAATGAGAACAAATCCTCATCATGCCCCAAATGTTGCTCATGCATCTCTGTGCCTTCCTCCTGCAGGTTTGAAACTTCATTGCAATAATAAGGACACTCATCTGGTATAATGTCATTTGTAACCTCCTCAAAATTAGGCACAGACTGTTCATAACCGTTTACCCAGTACTTTTTAGCTTCAACGCCCTTCTTGTAGTGATTTTCATCTTCTAGAAATCTCACCTCATAAGCATCTTCTAAATCTTATTTAAGATTTGACAGTAACTCTGAATCTCCCTTTGCCACATATGCTTGATGCTGGTAACCAGAAGGACACATGGGAGCCACTTTCTTGCTTGTAATTTGATTCTTGATACTTGATTTTTCTTGAATGTCAAAGTGACAGAGAACCTGGTCAATGGCTTCTATGGAATGAATAGCAGCTATAGAGGCTTGTAGAGGATAATTTTCAAGACAATTGGGCATTCTCTGGCTATATTTATATTGTTGTTCATAAGAATCTTGAGGCATTAAACATAGATTAGCATGGTATAGGTTTTGACCTTTTAACTCATTGATCTCATGGGAGAGGGTTTTAATTAATTCTTTTATAGCACTCATCTCTTCATGATTTGTCAAATCAGTAGGGAGGGTGGGTGGACTAAAATTTGTATGCATCTGGCTACAAGAAAGAGTGTGAGACAGGCTATTTGCATGAGACATCAGTTGTTTTAAGGGTAGAGGAGGCAGTTTACTAGACAATATGAGGCTACTTTCAACCTTAATGGCAAGATCATATGATTGAGGAAGAGTTTCACCTCCTAGGGATTGTATCATGATAGAGATCTCAGGGTCTAAAGCCTTTAAATAATACAAGAAAGCAAAGGCTGGAGGGCGCCTCATGTCTATAGAAATTTTTTTCCATACCTTGTCAAATCTTGATTTAAAATCATGTATGGGCTCCATTAAATGCCTCTTGATGGTGATTAGGTTTTGGGTGAGAGCGCTGATGTCCATCTTGTCTTTGAACTAATTGTAGATGAGTTCAACAAGCTGATCCCATCCAGTGATCGAACCTGGCTGCAAGCTTCTATACCATTCTTTTGCTTTGTCCTTGAGGGAAGATGCCAGCAACAAGAGAGCATGATTCTCAGTTGTGACATTGTGAATAACGCATAAACTTGCTACATCTTGGATGTGATCAACAGGAGAAACTGAGCAATCTCCAAGAAAGTGAGGCAGTGTCTTCCATGCTATGTCAGGAACCTAACCCTACTGCTGAAGAACAAGAGGACTTGAATCCCAGGTCACAAAGGGTAGATCTCTTTGAATATTTAGGTGCACATATATACCAGGGGCTGCCATGATCTGCAGGGGCAAAGATTCAAGAAAGATCCACCAGTAGAGTCGCCAGATGGATGATTCATGCTCCTATGAGCATATATTTTTGTGATTTACCACTAAAATCACAAAATGCAGGGTAAAGATTCAAGAAAACAAAGACCCAAGTCTTTGAATCAAGTCCCACCGGGTGTGCCAAAAACTGTTGATGCATAAATCTGTGGGTGTAATCTAGCAGCAACATGGGAAACTTCAGAGATGTGGGATTGGCCCCTAAAGTGACCTCTAGATTTTAAGGAAGCTGGCTCTTCCATTCTTCAATGGGGTTTGGGAAGAAGTTAGAAAGAAAACTAGATTATAGAAAATAAATGCCTAAACTAAGCCAATTTGACAGATTTGAAACTTAGTTTGCATAATGTTAACTATGTAAGATTTAACTAGAATATTAAAGAGCATCAATGCATGATTAAGATCTAGTTTAAGAAACATATTAAACAGAGGCAAAGAAATAGAGAAATTTAAAGCAAGAAAATAGAGACATCCCAATATGCACAGAACACCATCTCATTATTTGAATAACCAGTTATAGAGGTAAAAGTTGCTGCACAAAATGACTGTTACATTCTCATAAAGAAAGAATTGTTAAGGCAAAAGAAAGAAAATCTACTGTTGTTGCATAAAAATCTCATCTAAAAAATGTAGAACTCTATATATGTATGAAGAACTCTCCTAATGTGACCCAGATCTGCCCATTTATAGCCCCAAAAACCCAAAAATTCTCAACTATCTTTGGCAATCTTTGCAACTGAAAACTCTGCAAAATTTGGCATAAAATCTGGCAAAATGCAACTGCAATTGAAGTGGCAACATAAAATCAGAACTGAACTGTGGCTTTTAGTTACTTCTATGGCTGAAAATTATCTCTATGACATGAAGAAAATGACTTGCCGCCACCGCTTCCTGTAGCTTACCGTGAAATAAAATATTGCTCCATGTGTTTTAGGGTTTCACCTCCTTTTCACTTTTGCCATGGAAGTCAAAATTTACATTGTAATAAAGTCTCACTTTAATATTTTGCTGTGTCTTTTGAAAAAGTGACTTATCAAAAATAAAGCATTTAAGCTTTACATAGGAAAGAGGGTCCCACCAAATTTAATAAGAAACTTTATTAATACAAGACTCTTAAAAGATTTCCCGTGAGAAATGATGCAATTTAAATGAAACAAAACACTTTATTATTTTTCCTGTGCATGGGCTACTCCACATGGTTCCTTTCACATCAAACTTGAAACTCTATTTTCTTTCTGCATCCTGCATGTGGTGCACTCCACATCATTTTTATTTCTTTTCAGCACTGCTTGAGCTCCTCCAAATGTCACTTTCTGCTGCCTTTGTTGTTTCCCGTGGAAGAATAAAAATGAGAACCACTTTATTTTTTTCATTTTATTTCATATAGTTTCAACTTGATGGCTACTAAGACCCACCATGTCACAATTTTAATAAAGATTTAATCTTTATTTACCTCACCCGTAACTTTAATTAAGAAGTGACTCTTACATTTAATAAGTATCTAACTCTTAAAGGAGGGGCCCACCACATTAATTTAATAAGAAACTTCTTATTAAAATAGACTTAGATTTTCATTCCTGTGACTCTTATGCTACAATTAATAAAAAGAAACAAAATACTTTATTTCTCTCCCGTGTGTAGGCTACTCCATGTGCCTCCTTCCGCATCAAACTTGAGTTTCTTTATAATGCTTTCCCCACGTGGTGGCTTCCACATAAATTTGAGCCGCTCTCTTTTCCTTTCGATGTTGACAAGTGGCTTTCTCTGCACTCATCTTTATTTTCTTCCCGCACCATTGATATCTTTAACTGGTTTAATTTGGAAGTGGCACCACTGTATCTGACAATATGCCTGTAAACTTTTAGAAAGGCTGAGCCCCTCTCTACTTTACTTTTTGTTTATCCTTGTCTCTATCTTTAGCAACAATGCCATTTTGGCATATAGATCCTGCCACTCCTTTTGTCTTTGCAAACACCTTTCATTATGAATGAATGCTTTTTGTTTCACAAGCACTCCTATAAAGACCATTACTTGACCACAATCAGAAGTTTTGAAATGGTGTAAAGATTTTATCACCACTGTGTTCTGGACAATAAGTTAGATATTTTGTAACTTCAGGAGGTTAAGATGAATGAGGAGAGCTTTAAGAGGATAGCTGATTATATATGGCCTAAGGCTGCTTTCTATATTAACCCAGCTACGGGAGTGTCTGGTGGGATTGTCACTATGTGGAATGATGCTAAACTCCAGGGCTCGCTTGTTGTTTCTAGTAAGCATTTTCTGGTTGTTAACTTCTCTTTGCCTTCTTTAAATTAGTCCTTAATCAATATTTATGCCCCTAATACTAGAGCCTTGAGGAAAACTTTGTGGACTGACTTATGTACCACTCTTTCCAATTCCCCGCATTCCCATTGGATGTTGGCTGGTGATTTTAATACTCCCTTATATCCTTCCAAGAAATCTGGGGGGATTCTTGATTATTCTGATAGCATGTTTGACTTTGCAGAATTTATCAATTCTTTTGGGTTGCTGGATGTGGAGCTGCAGAATCAAAACTTCACCTGGTCACATAGAAGAAGAGGAGATCAAATGATTCAAGTTAAATTGGACAGATTTCTTATTTCTAGCAATTGGGATAACCATCATAATATGAGTCTACAGGCTCTTCCTGGAACCATGTCTGATCATAGCCCTATTTTCTTTAATTGGAAGGATTAGTGCAAACGTGGTCCTTTCCCTTTCCAATTTGAAGCTATGTGGATTAAACATAAAGATTTTAGAAACCTTACGTCTCAATGGTGGCAAATTCCCATTCAGGGTACTCCTATGTTTAGGTTGGTCAAAAACCTCCTTCACATTAAACAGGAAGTTCGTGGGTGGAACAGATATAGTTTTGGCAATGTGTTTATCTAGAAGAAAAATATCTCTGGGAGAATAGCTGATCTTCAACAGCTAATGCCTCAAGGAGATGTTCCCAAGGATATTATTTAGGAGGAGTGTGATCTGATTTCTGACTAGAAGAATCTTATGAGCAGAGAAGAGGTTTTCTAGAAATAGAAGTCCAGGGTTCAATGGCTCAAAGAAGGAGATAGGAATACTACTTTTTTCCATCTCTCAGCCATGAAACATAGGAAGGCTAACTCCATATCAAAATTATGTTTGGAAAATGGCAATATTATCACTAAGGACACTGAGATTGGAGACCAAGTTGTGTTATTTTTTTAGAATTTGTTGTCTGAGCAAGCTAACAATGCTGGGAATGGAAGGGTTATGGACCAGTTCATTGATAAAATCTCATGTCTGATAACTGAAGAAGACAACTAAAAAATGCTAAAACCTATTTCTACAGAGGAGGTTCACGCTATCTTATTTTCTATGGGCCCTTTCAAAGCTCCTGGCCCTGATGGCTTTCCTCCAATATTCTTTCAGGAATATTGGGATATTGTGGGTGCTGATCTCACTGCTATTGTTAGAGACTTTTTCAGAATTGGTAAACATCTAAAGCAGATTAATAATACTTTTATTGTCCTTGTCCCTAAAAAGCTGAAGCCTACTCATCTCTCTGATTTCAAACCCATTAGCTTGTGCAATACCATCTATAAGCTGTGCACTAAAGTGATTGTCTTGAGATTTCAACCTTTTTTGGATAAAATTATTTCCCCTTCTCAGAAAGGCTTTGTCCCTGGTCATCAAATTCTTGATGCTGTGATCTCCACTCATGAAACTATCCATTCTATGGACAAGAGTAGAATTCCTAGCATGGTTCTTAAGTTAGATATCTCCAAGGCCTATGATAGAGTTTCATGGAAATTCCTGTTTGAAGTCATTAAAAAGTTTGTTTTTAATGATAAAATTTCTCTTCTCATTCATGAGGCTGTTTCTACTACTAAATTCTTGGTTCTAGTCAATGGGGTCCTTAGGGTTTTTTTCTCTTCCTCGAGGGGGATTAGACAGGGGGATCCTCTCTCACCTTACTTGTTTATCATGATGGCGGAGGCCCTTGGGAGATATGTTCACTCTAAGATTACCTCTAAAGAAATTATGGGTATTAAACCTGCTTCCTCCCTTCCTCCTATATCTGTGCAACAGTTTGTGGATGATACCATTCTCTTTGGCATCTCTTCTATGGTCGAAGCTCATAGTTGGAAGAATATTTTAAATGACTATGCCAAAGCTTCTGGTCAAAGCATAAACTTTCAAAAGAGAAATGTGTACTTTTTTACTACTCTGAATGATCTCTGGCGAAAAATTATTAATATTGTTCGCTGTGCTGAAGCCGATCTTCTTGTTATTTATCTTGGCCTCTCTCTTACAGTCAAAGAGGTGTCTCAAGGATTTTGGAATGGAATTCTGGAAAGAACTCAGAAGAAGGTGGTTGGTTGGAAGGGGAAATTACTCAGTAGTGCGGGCAAATTATAGCTTTTACGTGCTTCTTTGCAAGGTATTCCTACTTACTTCTTGTCCATTTTTAAAATACCTAGGTTTTTTGGTGACAAATTGGAGTAGATTCAAAGAAAATTCTTATGGACTGGGGTGGAAGACAAACAGAGAATGTCTTTGGTTAGTTGGGAGAAAGGTTGTCTTCCCAAATCTCATGTTGGTCTTAACATCAGATCTATCAGGAATATTAAGAAAGCCCTCCTTTCCAAAATCAACTGGAATTTGATCCACAAGCATAAAAAATGGGGGGACATTATGCCAGCCAAGTATCTTCATGGAACTGATCACTTTAGTTTTCTCCAATAGGAAGGGATCCCCCAGGGATCTGTTATCTAGAACAAAATATTGAAGTTGAGAAGTCTTCTCAAACATGGGCTTAGATGGAAACTGGGGAATGGAAATTCTATTAACTTCTAGGAAGATATTTGGATGAATGATAAGACCCTTGTTACTCAAGGGGATTATGGAGTTATTGCTGGTATTGCTACACAGTTTTTTGGGGATAAAGTTTGTCGTTATATGTATAATAATAATGGTATTAGGAGCTGGAAAAACCTATTGGATTGTTGTACTCATCGCCCTGAACTCACTCCTAGGATGCAATCTATTCAACATTTGATGTAGAGGGTCAAAATTCCTCTTTTCCCTAGGTAAGATGAGCTATATTGGTGGCCAGATAAGAAAGGTCATTTTTCTGTTAAGTCTGCTTACCATTTGCTGGTCCCTGAGGTGCATAAAAATGAGATTTGGAGGAAAGTTTGGAATCATAAACTTATACCTAAAATCAACATGTTTTGGTGGGTTACTGTTCAAAACAAAATTCTAACTCAAGATAACTTACAGAGGAGGGGATTCACTTTGGTCAATAGGTGTTTTCTATGCTTAGAGAAGGAGGAAACAATCTCTCATTTAATTATCCACTATGATTTTGCTAGGAAGGTCTGGAATATTATTTTAAGGAATTTTGGCATTCAATGGGTTTGTAATTCTGATATTAGGGAAGTCATTGCCAATTAGTGTCCTGCCTTCTCTCATCCATGGCTTGTTGAGCTTTGGAACCAAACTCTGCCCTGTCTTGGTTTGACTTTATGGAAAGAACACAATAATCAAATATTTAGGGATGCTGCTAGGGATACTTCTCAAGTTCTTCATTCCTTTGCTAAGATCCTCATGGAAAGTGTGACCAATTCCCACATCAAAATTGTGGAGAAACCTCTTTCTCATGAAGAGGAACAAATTGTGGCTAATTGGAGAATTCTAAACCAAATCCTAGCTCATAATAATTCCAAACAATTGCAAAGATTAAATACTAGATGGATTCCCCCGAGGCCTAATTGGCTCAAACTAAACTTTGATGGGGCATCTAAGGTGGATGGTAAGGCTAGTGGTGGCAGGATTATAAGGGATGACAAAGGGTGGATGGTTGCTGCTTATGCTGGTGGGATAGGCTTTCAAAGAAATAATTTTGATGAAGCCTCTGCTCTTCTATGGGGGGTGAAATTGGCTATTTCTCTTGATATTAGGCAATTGTATGTTCAGGGGGAATCCAAACTGGTTATTGATACTGTTAATAATGTGTCGACTTGTGCTTGGAAACTGAAAGATATTATAGTGGATATTTAGATCCTTTTGCAGTGGATTCCTAGAGTGGATATCTCTCATATATATAGAGAGGGTAATGGGGTTGTGAACACTCTTGCTGACCTTGGCCAACAATTTTCAAATTGGCGTTGTTGGCACCAAGTTAATCACATCCCTTTAATCATATGGGACTTAATTCAAAAGGAGATGACATGTTAAGGATGAGTCAGTATACTAGGAAAGACAGTTCTTTTCATCGGCTTTGTTGGAAGATGCTGACATGTATCTTGAAGTACGTGCTTTTTTGTACTTCTCTACTTAACGTCATTTCTACCTTATTACTCCCTTCTGGTAAGGTGAGTTGCTTATCTGCTAATTATAGTGAATGCCAAAAAATTATGTTCGAGCATGGGAAGAGTAGGCGTCAATTTCGTAAGGTGGCTCTCATTAATGATAATGCGTGTAGATTTATTATCATTATCATAATCCCCAGTCAAGCGGTTAATGTACTTGCACACTAACTCTATGAAGTTTTGGGGATTCTGTGCTTTTGTCTGGAAGGTTAAAATGGGTGGCGAGAGGATCCAAACAGAGCCCGTTTCCTATTGTGAGTTTAAAGACAATGTTGTGGTCTGGCACTATTGTAAGGAAGGCAGTATCAACCCTTATTTGGAATGACTTAATGGTTATGATGAAAATCTATCTAAACAATTTTCTAGGTCTTGGCGAAACCATCGAGTCACTATGGGGGGAATTGGGTTTGAGATTTCTAAGAGTGTTATTGCTATGGCGTCTAGCTTGTCGACTAAGGGGACCAAACTGCAAAAGAAAGCTAAAATGGTGGACCATTCTAACCAAAAGTTATTCCTTGGGGAAGGTGAAGAACTTGATCCTTATCAAGGAGGATTCGAACGAGCTAAGCTACTAGAGCTGTGGGATGGGATGTGCTTCCTCCTTAGGAAGTACTTCACTCTGGAGGGGCAATTTACCAAGTTCTACAATTACCATCTTCCTCTTCTGAATCACTTTAGACATAATGCTCATATTAGTTTCTCATTTTATTTATTATCTTCCCTTGAGCATTCAGATTTTAGGGTTAGAGCTAAGTTGGCTAAGAAACCTTCCAAGAAACCCATTCCCCTACACCAAGGTCTCATCCTCTACTTATACAATTTCCACCTTGCCTTGGAGCTGCCTAAGCCTATCTAGACTCATAGTGGGGAAATGTTTGCCAACCCAGATGATACTGCTATTTTTAAAGAGCCGTGCCCTTCCCCTATTTCTCCTAAGTTGAAAGGGGTTTCATTTTCTCTGTCTAATGAGGAGATTCCCATGGTGACCACTACCAACACTCTGGTCTCTAAATATAGTGCGAAGAGCAAGAAGAGGAAAATAAGAGGGGTGGAAGAGGATACTGTGGGGGTTGCTATGGGGACCCCTAAAAATCTTTGCAATACCCCTGTGGGATAGGGCAGTAAATCTAATTTGTCTACTAAGGATACGAAGGAGGGCTTTTCCTCTGGGATTAGGAGGTCAGGGAGGATTTATGGAAAACCTTCACCCAAAGCTAAACTTATAGATTATTCTGAGAGTGCATCTGAAGAGTCCACTCAGGGTGATGAGGCCAAGGTTATGGAAGTTCAGGAGATTTCTGAGGATGCTGAGGGTAAGAATGGGAATAAATCGATGGAGGCTTCTGGTGGTGCTGTTGGTGATTCTGAGGATAATGTTGATGAAGGGGGAAAGACATTTGTGGAGGAAGCTGCTAATGAAACTAAGGAAGATGCTAGTTACAGGAATGACATTGCTGTCCTGAGGGGCTGTGTTGAGAAGCTGGAGCAGTCATTTTCCACTATGCTCAGGCGTACTATTTTACTTAATCTTTCTGTGTTGCAGGATCTTAGGGCTACTACTACTGTTGACAAAGATGAGAACTCCAAAAAGTTAGATGAATTTATTGAATCCATGTCTAAAAGATGGGAGAATCTTTCTCCTTAGTTCTAGTTTCTTTTATGCTATTGCTAGTCTGCTACTTCATATATACTGTCTTTAGACTGGTTTTGCTGTCTATGTTGTTTATGCTGGTTAAGTAGGTTATGTTGTGACTGTTTCGAGGCCTTTTTGTTCTGATGCCTCTGGGGTTTCTTTTTACTATTTTGTAAGGGTTCGGCCCCTTATTTTAGCCGCCTTATATAATAAAAAACATGTAAAGGCCCTATAATGTTGCATATACATTTGTTACTCCTTTTACTACACAAACCCAAATGTTTCACTATTGTTTGCTCCTTTAGTCCTCTAGTATGATAGAAGATAGTTGATAGATGAGAGATATGAAATGAATACGAATGAACTTACAAATACTAGCACATAGCATCAAATTTCACAAAAATGTACTTTGTTTAGGACATGAAAATGAAGAGGGTCAATTGGCCAAAATTTGAATTTAAATTTTAGAAATGTAGAGGCCAAGTTTGCAATAGCCAGATTGACCCCACAACTATAGAAATAACTTAGGTTAGGCAAAGTGTCATAGTTAAATGTATAATGACTATATCTAGGTAATGTAGGAGTCCAGGACAACACTGAGAGGGGGGGTGAATCAGTGTTGTGTAAATTTTCAAATCTTTTTACAAACTTTAACTTTCAAAACTCAAGGAGAGAAAGATATCATTGATTTATCAAACACATATGCACAAAATTGAGAATGAAGAAAGAGAACAAAACCTTATAAGCAATGTATTAACATATACATATACAGATGAAATCAATATGAGACATAACACAAATTTGCATGAGTGGAAAACCCTCCTGGGGTATAAAAACCACTCCAAAACTACCTCACTGGCTTAACCTTGAAAATATCTTTACAAGCCTCACTGGCTGATGTAAGTGTCTCATTGACAAATGGTCTTACTGACCTACAAGCCTCACTAGCATACTGTTGTACCTCACTGGCATTTCTCAATCAATGAACTCTAAATCTCATGTGCAAGAAGTGATTGCTGCTCAATCTGATTTGCACGATTCAAATCAACTCATCTGCAACATACATTCCATCATTCCAATCCTCTGATATTCTATCCTTGAATTATCTAATTCACCTGATCAGGAAGACATATCTCACTGTAAATTAGCTCATACACACATTCTTCTATGTTTTCTTTTTAAAAGCATTTTCATGAAGTTATCTTCATAATCATATGTTTCTCTGCACTTCAACACACTTCTCAAAGCACCCATGATGTTTTTAAATATTAGATAACCTTTCACATTCTGCACAGTCATCTTCATTTGTTCTTACTGAAGATCATTTTGTCCTTTCATCTTCTCTTTTTTTTTAATGTCTTCGAAAATAATGCATCTTATATAGTCACCTGCAAAAATAAAAGAACATATATCTAATCCCCAAAACCTTTCACATTCAATTCTTCTCTGCTTTTTCAATCTGCCTGTTCAAATTCATCTTCAAGCTTTGCAAGATCCTTCATATTCCTGCAAAAGAATCTTATTCAAAATATCATTTAACCTTCAACAAATTTTTGCCCTTGAAAGAGAAAAATAAAATCTCTTCATAAAAATAATCAATCTCCTCCTTTGCAACTATCATTAACATAAAATGATATCTATTCACCACAACCCCAACACATTTTTCTGACCCTTGACATCTGCAAAAATGACAAACTTGACCTTTCATTTTCTCTAATATTTCAATGCCTTGTAGGAGAAAATAAAATCTCTGAACACTTTCATCTTAAAAAAAAACCTCTGATATTCTTCTAATCTGTCTTTTTCATCTTCCTCTGCAAATAAAAAATCTTTATCTTCTCCTTCACAAGACTCTTCAATCTACAAACATCTTCACTAAATTCCAATAAAATCATCTGATATTTTTTCAAGATCTCATAAAAACATTTCTTAAAAAAAAACATTTTGTTCTCTTCTCAAAAAAAATTAGTCTTCAAAATCTTCATCCTCTTAAAAATCTTCACCTTCACAAAATTCTTCAATGGCATTTTAGAAATAGTCTCCCAAAAATATTTCTTTTTTTAAAAATCAACTATCTCCTTGCTTTTAGAAAGAATAAAATCTGCCTCATATTTGTTTCCAAGTTACGAGAGAAAAATAGAAACAAAACTTCATGGAAATTTCCTTAAGGATACACAAAATCTACCTTTCATAAATAAAATGGACATCTTCAATTTTCGGGCTCTAAAAGATTTTATAAACTGCCTTATTAAAAAAAATCCCTTTGCAAACTCCACTCTATGTGCTGTCATGACATTCAAGTGACCGTCAATTTGGGAGGCAATAGAAAAAGTTTCTAAATTTAAAAGAAGCCATTGATTGGCTTATTCACGCCCACACTACATTTGAATGTGACCATTGATTTCAAAAAGGCGCCCATCGCATTCATAAAGAAACCGGTACTAAAGGTAAAGAGTTAAAGAGGCCGGTGATCAAAATGAATAACACACCCTTCAAATGGTGTTATTTAAGTTATGAACCTGCTATTGTAAGTCACCAATCATTTAAAACATAAAGTGCAAGCAACATATGACGGGTAAGACTAGCATAACAAATAGATGTTGGATATTGCTTGTCTTTGATAAGTTTGTGAAGGACACATCACCCTATGCAATAAAAACTTATCTCTGCCAAACATTAGTCATATATCTTTGACCTGTGAACCTGATCAAAGCTCTGCTTATCTTGTCAAGACCAACTATGATATGTGAATTGAACCCAAGTAGACAATATGACTTTAATATGTTGATCCGCTTTGAGAAAAACTTGAAGTTATCTAGATTGAGGTTTGAACCAAACTCATAAACTTATCATGATTATTATCACCTGTGAAGAAATCTTGAATGAAGCTCCTAACAACCTTTGATAAGGAGTAACAATACCCATGACATAAAGAATGAGTGAAGCATCAACTTCAACATGTCACACTCTTCAACACAAAAATGAAACTCTTGAACAAGAATGATATTTTGAACTCCTGAAAAGAACATCTAACATGAAGACCATACCATCATCCAGAAGACCATTCCGTGCTATTTGTATCAACCACTGTCATTGTAAACAACATGATATTACTGTATACAAGCAAGATCCCACTGTTAAAAAATGATTGTGAAGACAATCTTTGTCCAAGTAAACCATGAATCAAGATCACATCTCATATCTTGTTTTGAGCACAACCTAACAACCTTGACTTGAGCATGATAACAAGATAAACACAAACACTTTACCATACTGAACAAACTGTGATATAACAATAGAAAGAACACACAAGATGATGTCACTTGCTCCTGTCAACAACAATGGCAACTAAACATACTTTTGGCATCAATGACAACTTATCACCATCAATCTCCCCCTTTGTCATTGATGGCAAAACCATGTGATGCAGTTTTTCTTTCTCCCCCTTTTTGACATCTAATGACAAAGACTCAAAAACTATTTTTCTCCCCCTATGTTGAATACCACTGGCAATTATTGGCAAGAATAACCAACACAAACCACTATCTGACATAATGTCAATTTCAATATAATATTACTTTTTGACACAATACTAACAAATACCAACTTCATAAACACATCAACAAAAATCATAAAGATTCCTTAACACATAGTTTCCAACTCAAGATGACATGATGACCACTTTTGATAAGTCCTTTTCAAATCTCCCAAGGTAGTGACAACTCAATCCTTTGATAAACTCCCCCTCAGAACAACTGCACTTAAAGATGTTATAGCATGATCATAACCATTATAATCATATTGAATTATGAACACTTTGAAGGCATAAACTCCTTAACATTTCAACAAGAAATGATGTATGATGATAATAATCCTGAAGCCAACATATGACAAACCTTTTTGAAAATTACTATCTGCTATTGCTGATTCAAAACATACCTTTAACTTCCTCTGATGAAATGTAGGATATCACCATCAATGTCATAGTTTGAAGAACTTTGTAAGGTAGTAGATATGACCATCAAATTGATTTCTTTGATAGGAACCATCATCCTGCAACCAAACTATTCTAACACCTTTTCTGACATGACAAAGAATGAAGACCATCTGCACTATCCTCTTATTCTGCACAAGACACCACATCTGAAACATACTGTATTATACAAGAACTACTACCTCTTGCCTTTGTCATTCAAACAAACAAATTACATCTGCAACAACACTTTGCACAAATCAAAAGGAGAGATAATTGCTATGAATTGAATCTTCATTTTTAGCCACCACAGACAAATATCTGATAAGAGCTACTGAAACAACTAAAGCTCTTTGCTATGATAACCAATACTTTTCAATAACAAGATCCCAATGGACTGCAACATCATAATAACTCAACCATTGTCAGTAACAACATGCTATGAACAAAATATGAATAGGATCATTTATAAACCAAAACTCTCGACACTATCAAACTCTTTGCTTTGAACCCCTGACCATCCTTTTAACATCTTGTATGCATACAGAACTAAAGATCACCTATATCATTGTCACATACTAAAAATCAACATTGTTAGCAACATCATCATCAATAATTTCAAAGCATGGTAAGAATGATAGACAGACAAGATCATCATATCAAATGATCTTCTTCCTGAAACTTCTTGGGGTTAACTAATAGAACATTTGATACCTCCCCCTTACTTCATGCTATGTTATGCAATAGATGTAATGACTTGTGCAAGATGTACAAGCTTAGATTTTGACTTCTCTTTACTTTCTTTCTGCTTCCAAATTTTCACAGGTGCTTTCTTTCTCCAAACCTTTTCAACCTTTTTCTTTTCCCAACCTTTCAAATTAGGTGATGCGTTTCTACAACTAAATGCTTTGTGACCAGGAGAATTGCAATTATAACAAACTATATCATAATCAAATGACTGATAGTACCTTATGTTAGACTTCCATGCAGAATCATACCTTTTACAATTTCTTTGTATATGTCCAACATGATTGCACTTGTAACAAATAATGTTAGTATTCCTTCTGCAATTAACTGATTTGTGTCCAAATTGATTAGAAGTATAACAATAACCATTAAATGAATAGTTATACCTGTACATGTATGCTTGTCTAACAGGAGCACTTTTTCTGAAATTTCTTCTGCTTTGATTATGCATTTTGTTTTCAGTGGTAACATTCAAATCAATCTTCTTTCTGGGAGTCTCTCTAGCTTTTGAACATTCTCCTTCTTCAAAACCAAGTCCAGTAGTGTCTTCATATAGTTTTTGTTTACCAAGCATCTTATGTAGCTTGCTTGTGCTTTCTTCAAACTCCTTATACTTCTTAGAAAAAGCTTTGAGACCATCATACTCTTTTCTCAGATTGATAATATCACTCTCTAGTTTTAGATTCTCAATCCTTGCAACTTCAAGGTTAGATATTGAGACATCAGCTATCCTCTTAGCTTCTTCAATTTCTGATTTCAAACTGACAATCAATTTATTTGATTCACTTGCTTGATTCTTCAAGTCTACAATCAGGTTTCTAGCATCTTCAAGATCTATAAGAGCTTTGTCTTTTAAAACTCTTTCTTGCTGCAATTGCAACATTAATTTCTTGTTCTCCTTATAATTCTTGAGTTCAGTTAGAGCATATATGAGCTCTCCTTCCAGATCAATCTCACAGTCTTGTTCATCATAATCATGATCATCATCATCTTTTAAATTTGATTGGGTCTCAACTTCTTCATGTGATTGCCTTTCATTGCCACTTTGTTGACACACCAGAGTGTCCTCTTCTTTATCATTAGCTTGGTAAATTCTTTTCAATCTCCTCCACATATCCTGAGCTATAACACAATCCATAACTTTACAAATAACATCATTAGACAGAGTAGATAATATAGCCTTCTTTGCAATATCATTTCATTCAAGAGCTTCTTTGTTATTTGCAGAATTACAATTCTCAACTGACATTAAAACATCACATCCTAAGGAGGATAAATACACTTGCATTCTAACATACCAAACTGAAAAATTTGAACCATCAAACTGAGGAACATCTGAAAAATTTTCTTCTAAGACAATATCAGATTCAACTTGAAGAACAACTTTATCAACTGACTTTTTATCAAAATCTGGATTTGATATGGATGATTTCTCTTGTATCTTTTGACTAGAAAGAATCTTAACATTTCTCATGTTCTTATTTCCTCTACACTTACCCATTGAACTCCACACACAGGACCTACCCAAGATGATTAAGCTGCAGAAGGGAAACTGGCTCTGATACCAATTGTAGGAGTCCAGGACAACACTAAGAGGGGGGCTGAATTAGTGTTGTGTAAATTTTCAAATCTTTTTACAAACTTTAACTTTCAAAACTCAAGGAGAGAAAGATATCATTGATTTATCAAACACATATGCATAAAACTGAGAATGAAGAAAGAGAACAAAAACCTTATAAGCAATGTATTAACGTATACATATATAAATGAAATCAATATGAGATATAACACAAATTTGCACGAGTGGAAAACCCTCATGGGGTATAAAAACCACTCCAAAACTACCTCACTAGCTTAACCTTGAAAATATCTTTACAAGCCTCACTGGCTAATGTAAGTGTCTCACTGACAAATGGTCTTACTGACCTACAAGCCTCACTGGCATTTCTCAATCAATCAAAACTCTAAATCTCATGTGCAAGAAGTGATTGCTGCTCAATCTAATTTGCACCATTCAATTCAACTCATCTGCAACATACATTCCACCATTCCAATCCTCTGATATTCTATCCTTGAATTATCTAATTCACCTGATCAGGAAGACATATCTCACTGTAAATTAGCTCATACACACATTCTTCTATGTTTTCTTTTTAAAAGCATTTTCATGAAGTTATCTTCATAATCATATGTTTCTCTGCACTTCAACACACTTCTCAAAGCACCCGTGATGTTTTTAAATATTAGATAACCTTTCACATTCTGCACAGTCATCTTCATTTGCTCTTACTGAAGATCATTTTGTCCTTTCATCTTCTTTTTTTTTAATGTCTTCAAAAACAATGCATCTTATATAGTCACCTGCAAAAATAAAAGAACATATATCTAATCCCCAAAACCTTTCACATTCAATTCTTCTCTGCTTTTTCAATCTGCATGTTCAAATTCATCTTCAAGCTTTGCAAGATCCTTCATATTCCTGCAAAAGAATCTTATTCAAAAATATCATTTAACCTTAAACAAATTTTTGCCCTTGAAAGAGAAAAATAAAATCTCTTCATAAAAATAATCAATCTCCTCCTTTGCAACTATCATTAACATAAAATGATATCTATTCACCACAACCCCAACACATTTTTCTAACCCTTGACATCTACAAAAATGACAAACTTGACCTTTCATTTTCTCTCATATTTTAGTGCCTTGTAGGAGAAAATAAAATCTTTGAACACTTTCATCTTAAAAAAAAAATCTAATATTCTTCCAATCTGTCTTTTTCATCTTCCTCTGCAAATAAAATTTTTTTATCTTCTCCTTCACAAGACTCTTCAATCTGCAAACATCTTCACTAAATTCCAATAAAATCATCTGATATTTTTTCAAGATCTCATAAAAACATTTCTTAAAAAAAACATTTTGTTCTCTTCTCAAAAAAAATTAGTCTTCAAAATCTTCATCCTCTTAAAAATCTTCACCTTCACAAAATTCTTCAATGGCATTTTAGAAATAGTCTCCCAAAAATATTTCTTTTTTTAAAAATAAACTATCTCCTTGCTTTTAGAAAGAATAAAATCTATCTCATATTTGTTTCCAAGTTACGAGAGAAAAATAAAAACAAAACTTCATGGAAATTTCCTTAAGGATACACAAAATCTGCCTTTCATAAATAAAATTCACATCTTCAATTTTTGGGCTCCAAAAGATTTTATAAACTGCCTTATTAAAAAAAATCCCTTTGCAAACTCCACTCTATGTGCTGTCATGACATTCAAGTGACCGTCAATTTGGGAGGCAATAGAAAAAGTTTCTAAATTTAAAAGAAGCCATTGATTGGCTTATTCACACCCACACTACATTTGAATGTGACCATTGATTTCAAAAAGGCGCCCATCGCATTCATAAAGAAACCGGTACTAAAGGTAAAGAGTTAAAGAGGCCAGTGATCAAAACGAATAACACACCCTTCAAACTGTGTTATTTAACTTATGAACCTGCTATTGTAAGTCACCAATCATTTAAAACATAAAGTGCAAGCAACATATGATGGGTAAGACTAGCATAACAAATAGATGTTGGATATTGCTTGTCTTTGATAAGTTTGTGAAGGACACATCACCCTATGCAATAAAAAATTCTCATCTCTGCCAAACATTAATCATATATCTTTGACCTGTGAACCTTATCAAAGCTCTACTTATCTTGTCAAGACCAACTATGATATGTGAATTGAACCCAAGCAGACAATATGACTTTAATATGTTGATCCACCTTGAGACAAACTTGAAGTTATCTAGATTGATGTTTGAACCAAACTCATAAACTTATCATGATTATTATCACCTGTGAAGAAATCTTGAATGAAGCTCCTAACAACCTTTGATAAGGAGTAACAATACCCATGACATAAAGAATGAGTGAAGCATCAACTTCAACATGTCACACTCTTCAACACAAATATGAAACTCTTGAACAAGAATGATATTTTGAACTCCTAAAAAGAACATCTAACATGAAGACCATACCATCATCTAGAAGACCATTCCGTGCTATTTGTATCAACCACTGTCATTTGTAAACAGCATGATATTACTGTATATAAGCAAGATCCCACTGTCAAAAAATGATTGTGAAGACAATCTTTGTCCAAGTAAACCATGAATCAAGATCACATCTCATATCTTGTTTTGATCACAACCTGACAACCTTGACTTGAGCATGATAACAAGATAAACACAAACACTTTACCATACTGAACAAATTGTGATATAACAATAGAAAGAACACACAAGATGATGTCACTTGCTCCTGTCAACAACAATGGCAACTGAACATACTTTTGGCATCAATGACAACTTATCACCATCAGGTAAAAGTATAGATTAGTGTAATAAATACATAGAAACATAAATATATTTGATTGTATATATAATAATAAAGTAGGAGTTAAGTGTATGTATATAAAAGCTAAGAAAATGAACTGAAGTTAACATAAAACTATTATTTATTAATATATGTATAAAACATTTCTTCAAAATGAGTACAAAACTAAATGGCAAATGACATGATTATAATTTTTTTTAATATTATACTTATATAGGAGGCTCTATTTTTGTCTAAATGGAGTAAGATAATAGTAAATAGATAAGAAAGAAGGGAGGATGCAGTCCTTGACAACCAATGTGCATTTATTACGTAGAGAGGTGTTCCTACAGTCACAACACAAGTGGGATTGAAGAGCTGAAAGATTCCATGATTCTGTATAATTTTATAAGATTCTAATCTAAAAAAAAGATTCCATTCTAAAAATTAAAAAATCAAAATAGGTTATAATACATACCTAAATTTAAAAATTAGCTGCAACCGTTTCATTTCCCATTAAATATATTTCTTATTCTTGGCTTTTATAAATTACTAGCAGCTAGAATATTTGCATTTCGTTTAAAATAGAAAAAGTATCTTCGAGAGTATTGTCAGGTTTACTGGCATATTTATTGTGGCATTTCATTATGATCATCTATCTTAATAATATCATACATATAAATCTCCATACCTGCCTTACACGATTATTGTTTATTTTATAGAGCAGAAGCAGCAGCAAGGAGAAAGGAGGAATATGTTAGATAGTATCAAAATTTGTTTTTGAAAGGTATACTATTCATCACTAATCTACAAATTTTGATTGAGCTACACATAGAAGATAGAGGATAAAATTACAAGTAAAACTATTTTTTACATTTTAAATATTTTATTTTGGATTTTATATAAAACAAATTGCAGAGTGGGGAGCTACCTCCATAATGGAGTCACACCCCCTTTGCATAGGTCACACACTCCATTATGGAGCCATGGCCCCTTTTAAAAGAATGAGCAGCTATATAATATGGCAATGCCCTAAAAACTTGAATTTCAATATCAAAGTTGTAAATTTTAATAATAATTTATTTTTATTATTGAGTATTAAAAAACAACTTTTAATAAACATCCAAATTCTCATAGACTATTCTTTTATTTTTCACAGGGCTTCCAATTGCCAAGAAATTATAAGCATAATAAGTATATAAGCATAATTAAGTATATAAGATTTTTTTGTTTATTTATTAATATTTTTATATTTTTTGGTCAATTTTCCTGAAAGATTTGGTCCATTAGACCTTAGACATTCTATGGGATACAATTCATTTAAATGATTGTTGAGAGTCATATCCTTGTTATCCAAATCATCTAGAAGCTAAGATAGACTATACTCTCTTTCTTCCAAGCACCCTACCAAGCTACAAGGCATCCTTTATCTAGTAGGAGGACCAAAAGCATGTCGGGCATTGATGGATGGAAATTGACCTAATGCAAAAGCTACTAGTGGGGTTCATGATGTTGAACATCTAGAATACTAAGAGGGGGGGGTGAATTAGTATTCTCTTAAACCATTTACATATCAAATATTTTAATCCATTTAGCATATTCAATTGTAGTAAAAGAAATTAAGTATAAAACAAACAACCATAACTCATAACACATGAACACCAAGATTTTTACGTGGAAAACCCAAAAAGGGAAAACCACGGTGAGGATTAGATCACAATATATTCAAATAAGGCAACCAGTTAAGGTTGATACAATTGGTGGACTCACTATCCAAAAATGCTCATTGCATGTGGCTCACTGCTAAAGGACTCACTGTCCTGAAAGAAAGAGATAAAAGAAGTGGACCACTGCCAGAATTGAACTGTTATAATTGCATTTAACCTATGCAAGGAGTATAGTTCCAATGAAGCTCAAACTACTGAAACAATACTCACCACATTGTTCTGAAATACCAGACTCCACTGCTATGCATTCATTCAATTTACATCAAAAAGCACTTATCACATCACATAGATCACATTTCTATATACCATTACTTAAAATAGCGAACACAATCCTTCATATATATCCACTTTTTTCATAACAGCAATTAAGTCATCCTAATTGGATGTAACGTGCAAAACATGCCATATATGACTTATCGGCCCCAAAACTTCACTCACATGCTTTGCAGCAAGATTCAAACTTTGAAACAAATTGAAATAGGTTGGCATGGACCTAAAATAGCTCCCACTTAACTCTACCAAGCATATTTACCCTGCACACAACAACAATACCTTCATGTCAGCTCCACTAGCAAGGCAACAACAATATGAACTATATGTTATTTCACAAATCGGTATGTGGACCACCAAATTGCTTAAAACTTGGAATATACATGCTACGAACATTCATAATCCTAACCTCAAGTCTGCATAGCAAACCCTTTACTTGCGGTAAAATGTGGAGTGTCTCAATGTGTCACTAGCACTATCAAAACACTATAAATATAGAGTGCGATACTTTGTCACCTTTAACTTTCATTCCGGAGGACTTCAAGATTTGAAACTTTAGATTTGGACTCTCTGAGTATTCACTAACAACACCTTACAACTGCAAAGAAAAATATTTAATGCTAGAGAAATGCAAATTCATTTACTTACATGCTTTGTACCGGGAACAACTATACTCTTGTTAAACTGGACTTTTGCTGTTAACATCTTTCACACCGAAGATCATTAGTAAACAAAGTTTTGGATTAAATATATCCAATGACTAATAACCATATGCTAGAACCACAGAGAAAGATCTTCAATAGCAAACTGATATAGACCAAATTATCAGAACTCTGTAGTTTAGTTTTATCAGATAGACACTTAGCCAAATTTCATAACATATCTCCTTACTGGATCAAATATTCTTGCACAGTAGTCTTCTATGAAGGATAAAATCATCTTGTAAGGAAGAGGATCAAACCCTCTTGCAAAATTACCAGTCAAACTATTCTGCACAATTTTCTCCATATGTCTAGTTGACACTTTCCAGGACACTCTACCTTTGTCACAGTCTCTATCTTGATTTAAATGTTTGTTTCTATTTTCTAGACCACTGTATCTTTACTCTTTGAAGACAACATTGGCAACACTACAGTCTTAGTTACCATCAACCTTTGTTGCCATCAGTCTTTGTTTCCATCAATGACAATTGTTATCAACAAAGTATGCACCCAAATGCTAAGCTATCAACTTAGCTACCCGTTGACACATGGGAACACTCTTAGGCCTTTGGATTGCCTAAAACTTGGAGTGAACCTCCAGAGTGAGCTGGTTCTCTTAGTAACTTCACCTAATCTAAATGACTTTCTGATGAAAGGGTTGAAAAGATAGTTAAAATGAAAATTTAAAATCTAATGGTATTTACCAGAATTTTAACTTATTCTAATTATCTCACTCACAAACAGCTTCTCAAGACAATAACTTTCACAATCTCACATGTGCATACAACACAAAATTGATTTGCATGAAGCTTTAAAATCAAACACAACATGCAACCTGCATCATATGAACTTTATGTACCCACACTTGCAATAATAGGACTTAAAAAAGGATCCAAAAGATAGAATCACATTGATAACATCTAACTATTACTGCAAAATGAGAGAAGAATTGAGATAGGAATGCTCTGTTGTTTCTATTAAACTGAAAGGAGTATATCAAATTGAGAATCTGAGTACAAAAGTGTTTACAAAACTCTCTACAAGTGAACAAGAGAGGAAGAAACAATAATCTGAACTGAGAAAAAACTAAGTTTTTTTTCTTCTATATATGCCTCCAAAAAATCTCCCCAAGAACAAGCCAAGAAAACTCCTCAAAATAGTCATCTTGATCCATTTTTGAACTCCAAGAAAAAGCCACCAAAAAAGTCACTGAACTACCTCCAAATTGAGAGTAAAACATGTCAAAATTCCCTCCAAGGTAGTCCCACCAAAAACACCTAAAAATCAGGCTTTACCTGATCAATAAAAGCTCCATTTTGTCCATAGTTTCCTCAATTTCACCCAGAAGAAAGCAAATCTAGAAAAGAAAGATTTGGTCTTTATTCACTCGACTTTAACTGCATTTAATAACAACTATTAAAGCAATTTATAAAAGCATTGCTTTAATAATGTTTTACAATGGATTTTGCAGTTTTATCTCTTGATTTGTCTTGATTTGATTCTTTACAAAAATAATACAAGGCTTATATGATTATTTAGCCAAGTATGATACATTTCTCTATTTGGGCATTTGATTTTCTATAAAAATCATAAAGGTTTTTGAAGGCATTATTGAATTTTTTTAAAAAATAAAAAAGTTCTAAGGTCTGTCCTCCATTTGTTTTGCTAAAAATCCTAAGGCATAAAGCACATATAATGAAACATGCAAAGGGAACAAATGATATCCCAAGGGTATTAGTTGAGGCAATAAAAATTAATTCAATGTGATAAAATGCCACATCGATTTAGGGCATAAATGAAAACCCTCAAAAAAAACATTCAAACCCTATCATTTCGGGCTCATTTTGCATTTTGACTTTTGATGAAAAAAGGCTCTGCCTCTAACCACCATGGGAAATAGGGTTTCAACTATAACCCTTTGATTTGTTGTTGTCTTTGAGTGCATGCTTTGAAGATTCTTAAGAGGTAAACATTCCTATTACAATATTGAACGATATTCTTCATTTCAACTCAGGTTTTTGTCTTTTAACTGTGGCCATGATAAACTTCTGATGCATAGTTTTGTTTCTCAATATTTTTATTCTTCCTCTATGCTCGAGGCCACCATGGAAACTAGATCAAGTTTGTTTGAGACCCTATAGGGGAAAAACCCATGGCCCCATGTATCCATATCTTCACTTAGAAACAAAAATAAGGTAAGCTTTACCTTCGAACTACTTATGACCCCTCATTTATCATTTGATAAGTGTCAAATATGAGCTTAAGAAATCATGGAAAGAAATGCATTTTTCCTCTTATATTCTATAAAAATATCATGAAACCCACTATATTCTAATAGGTCATGGCCATGCTTTGCATGTTTCATCATTTCTGAGTGTTTTCTTATTTGTATGGCTCGAAACCTCTCATTGATCTTCTGTATTTGAGACTCTTACTTGAAACCCCAAGTCGGTTTAACCTGTTGTGAGGAAAATATGTTCTCCATTACAAGCCCGTGGCTAAATCTGGTACACTTCATCACTTATGAATTTTACCAAACCCTCATGAGTTCAGAACTCTTTATTTTCTCTGTATCTATTTTTCTCTATGCAATATGATAAGGGTTTTGACATTTTGTGAAGAAAACTGCATTCTTTGGCTACGGCCTGAGAACCCACAATATATATGATATTACCTATATTCTTCTATCATGCCTGAACAATACTACAGGCCGTGGTTGAAGGTTCATTATATATGGTATTTCTTGCATTTTCTTTGTTCTGTATTAAGAAAGCTCAATTTTGAACTTATTCTATGAAGGAATAATGCAAAACTTACACTGTGATAATTTCTTGTTCATCATTGAGACTGAGGACTTCATATATTATTTCAAATGTACTTTATTGTTTGATGTTTCATTTTTCAAAACAACAAGATATGTCTTTATCTTTCTCTACTACTCCAAAAGCATTCTATGATGTTAACATACATGTCATTCTTTTTGCACCTCCTGTAGATGAACTTGAACATTGAGACTTCATTCCTTTTACCATGATAAAGTGCATCTTGATGTTCTAAGCCCATACAATTATATATTTGTGTATCCTCCATTTAATGACTGTGGTTTGGAAAAAAAAATATGGCAGACTCAACAAAATCTTTTCCCTTATGATAGTGATTTGACATTGTCTCCTGTAGCTTGTGATCTTCTTTTTACACTAGAAAGTTATCATGGCACTTATACTATTTTGCAACTAATAAGATACATTATGACTATTGTATTGCTGTCCAACTATTTCTTTGATGAGGGCCTGAATGAGACATTTGATTACTATGCATATGATAGCCACTGTTCTTCAGCATCTTATGATAACACAGTCACTTTTGCTCCAACTCTATGCAAACTAATAATTACCAGAAGCTTGATAGAAACTTCAAAACATTGATAGCTAAAACACAAAATGTTAAACACTTCATAGCTCTACTATTGACAATAGTGGTTGCTTTCTTTATGATATATCTGCCTTACCACTATGAACATTGCAATGCATACTTGGAGAACTACTTCATCTGAGCTTTCTTGTGAACAATGCACTTCCTACTATCCATTGTGTGCAAGCATCATGGGAAAGGTACTTTGATGAACATGTTTATAATGCATCTTTTATGTTGGCATTGGATATTATATTCCTTGATCAACACAAGAATGTTTTCCTCTTCATGTGAGCACTTACATTAGTGAAGGCTGCATTCTGTCATGGCCTTTATTTGAATTATTTCCTCCTCTAAAAGTCTACATGACGAGACAAACTGACTTCCTAGTATTGCTTGCATCTGGTAATTTCTTTGATTGGGGTCTTTGGAATCCATACTTTTTCCTAAAAGAAGCATTGGTGGATAAGTGGTCTATGGATGAAGTTCTTGTTCCCTTTGATATTCTAATTTTTTGACACAATTCAATCTGGGTCATTTGGATAGCTCTTCTATGTCTAGATCTAGGACCACACTTTCAAATAAGGTGAATAGAGTAGCTAAATGGTCTCCTCCCCCATTGGTATTTTAAAAATCAATAATGATAATTCTTCTTAGGGTAATCTAGGTGTAGAAGGGATTGGTGGAGTTGGGCGTGATAGTACTAATTTAGTTCATTTCTTTTTCTCTTCTGCTATGGAATTTGACACCAATAATCAAATAAAGGCTAGTGCCATCCTTATGACATTGGAGAATGCTTGTGAGTTGGGTTGGAAGAAGATAATTGTGAGATGGACTATATGGTTTTGGTCTCGCTTTTGAAAACTGGGTGGTTTGATGAGCCTTCTTGGAGGTTGGCATCTTTTGTGGAGCAAATTCTTCACCTTTCACAAAATTTTGATTCCATCTCTTTTATTCATTTTCTTAGAGAATAGAATGATGTTGCTAAGTGTTTGGCCAAATGGGCCTTTGATGTTAATCACAACTAGAATTTCATGGAATGGGAGTCCTTATCTTTGGCTCACCCTTCATAGTTTCTTCAACTCCTTCATGATGATTTGGTTTGATTTTTCTTGTCTATTCTTCTTTGGGATTATTTGTTTTGATGCTTTCATGGTTACCTTTGGTTGTTGGATGTGGTGAGATTATGGGAAACCTCCTTAGATTTTAATCCTATATGCTTTAGTGATAGTTGAAGCTATTTGGAAATATTTTTGTAATTATTTCTCGATTCTTAAATTAATACATATTTTATCTTATTTTGCCAAAATAAAAAGAGGTGATTTGGAGAAGGTGGTAAATAAGTATAAACATGTAGGTAAGACATGTAGTAAGCGGTGAGGATGGCGAAGAGGGAGATGGCAATGAAGACCCAGATGGTTGGGTTGCTTTTTTGACCAAGTAGGAAGGCTAAGAGTGACATTTTTTTGGTGGCAGTAGTGTTGAAGGAGGCACCGACGGTTTTGGGACCTGGTCTTTGAGATCTCTTTGGTCTGCAATGGTGGTGTATGGTAGGGCATAGAGGTTGGTGGTGATGATGTTGGAGCTCTTTGGATAAGAAAGGCACTGACCAATATGAGTATTTCTGAGAGGACTCAAACCTAGTGGTGGTCCTGGAGTTGTTAGAAAGGTGACACTGGTGATTGTGCCAAAGATAGGGGAGTTGTCAGGCTTGGAAGAGGAGGTGGTCCTCGGGTAAGTTTTGATGAAAGAGAAAGCACATTTCCCATTTGGGAGGTGTTAGCATCGTGTGGGAGCAGATTGGAGGTGCAGGATGAGGATTGTTGGGAGTGCGAAGGCGACAGTGGTTTTGGGTGCTGAAGTTGCTGGTGAATATGGCCATTTAAGGCATAGGCCTCCCTATGGAAAAATCAATATAGGCGTTGGAGATGGCTTTGCCTTGTTCTAGGTCAAGCATTGGTATTGGAGGTGGGTAAGGTGGTGTTTTCAGGCTAGGAGTGTATGTTGGAGTTGACAACGGCCCTACAGCAAGACTCAGTCTTGGCAGAGCCCTTAGTGGTGTCTCTAAGGAAGCACTGGTGGTAGTACTAGAGAGGATGGAGGTGCCGATCCAAGAGATGGTGAGGACATGGTGGCATTTGAACATTTGATGGGTCCTAAGTTTCTTAGGAGTGGGAGGCTCTAGAATCACTTTGGCACGGTATTTTTGTTGGTGTTTCTCCCCGCGTTTCTCCCCGTGGAAGGCTTTGGAAGTGGTTGGCCTGTATCTAGCAGTTTGCATGTCCGTATATTCCCTAGGTATTATGGGGTGTTGAAGATGGTTGGGGGAGTTATAGGGAGTAGCCTTTGGCTTCGTCTCCAGAGGTAGGTTGGCCGGGGACCTCAAGTTTGAAGTGGAAGTGGTGTGGTTGGTATGCCTAGTTGCGAGGTGGCATAGATGGTAGTGACGATGAGGATGGAGGCACTGAAATAGGCGAAGGAAGTAGAAGGGTGAATGAGTTGGATGGCTTTGAGTGGGAGAGGTGGGAGCGAGAGCAACAACTCTGATTGGAGATTGTGGACTACTCGAACGCCTCATTCCTTCCCGGAGGAGTGTGTGGCTGCATGAGAGTGCTGGCATTACGTCTGAGGCTTTGTCACTTGAGGATGGGCAGCCGGTGGTGTCAGATTTAGGTGGGGAGATGGTGTGATCGAAAGATTTGTTGGTGTTTCAGGATCCAGAGGCGGGATGGTGGTGTTTCAAGTGGGGTTGTTGGTCGCGGTGTTAATGGTCTCCCTGGTGGTGGTGCTGAGGGAGTTATTGATGGTAGTGCAAGCCTAGTACTATTTGGCGGAAGTGTCTTAGGTCGTGGTCGCTCTACTTAAATATCATCCACTTCAATGGTCAAACAATCAATAGTAATTTTACACCTCATTCACAATAAAAAGTGTTAAATATTTGTCCTATTTTTATTGGCCAAAATTGACCTTTGACTGTTGAAGTGGATGATATTTAAGAACAGCTGGTGGTGGTGGGGTGTTGGTTGTGCATGTGGTGGTGGACCGGGAGATTGGCTGAGGACCAGATATAGGTTCTAGTAGCAATTGAGACTTCAGATTTCAATTCTTAGCATTCCATAATACGGACATATGTTTTTCCTACACTGTCACGTCGTTGACAAATTGCTTTGATTCCAACAGGCATATACTCTTCGGATTTTGCCTTTAATTCCTATTACGGTGGTTGGTAGATGGTTGGTGGGGGTGGCTTGTTAATGTTTGTACATTAAAAGCTTGTGTGTCTTCTCAAGATGTTGTTAGCCACTTTGGGAATCTTATGTGGCTACTTATGTCCATGGTTAGAACTTTTTTATTATCGCCCTTCATTCCTAGTCTTTTCCTTTTCTCCTCTTGTTGGTCGCCCCTTTTATTTTTGTTTGTTGAATCCTTACAGGAATGAGTGGATGTTCTGTCTATCGTTAGGTCCCCCTTTGTACTTTCTAATTCAGCGTATAATATATCTGGTATGGGTGCTCTGCACTTTTTTATTAAAAAAAAGACATGTAGTGGACATTTGAAAGAAACAAACTATTAGTATACTTCAGCATTCCTTTAGTGCAAGGTATCATTGATACTTTGTCATTAATAATTGCAAAAAAAAATATAGAAAAAGCCACCTTAATTTGTCAAGTGCTCAAACAATGAGCTAATGACATTTATATTAAAAAATGCATATAAACTTTTGATTAGATATTCAAAATAAAATAACATAAAACCTAATGACATATAATTATTAATAAATTAGAATATGTGTAGATTTACATGTGATAAAAAGAAGAGATGAAATATGATAACAATTTTAAATTTACTTACACATTAAACATTACAAATATGTAAAAGTTAATTTTAAAAATATAAAAGAATAATTTATTTATTTTTTAAAAATTACAAAATTTTAATACAGTAATACCGAAGCAATACAATAATACCGAAGCAAGTATTAAAAATAAAAGTTAAGCCGATGCTAACAACATAATTGTATTTGGGCTGAATCTCTAGCAAATAGTTTTTGCATTTTGAAAAAAATGTTTAATCTTCATGTGTGACCTTTATCGTTTCTCATCTCAAAGTTGCTAACTTGCATCTTACCCTCTGTGACTTTTATCATTTCTCATCTTCAAAGTTGCTAACTTGCACCTTAACCTCTTTTTTAATTTAAAAAATCCTCAAAGTTGTCAATTTGCAGGCTTTTCTTTCTTTTATTCTATAACAAAAGGATATCTAATTTGCATAGACAACTTGCCAACTTGCAGCGTTGTCCTCTTGTCCATTGCATTAAAAACCAAATGTAAAATTATAAAATTTGCACGCTTTTCTTTCTTTTATTCTATAACAAAAGGATATCTAATTTGCATAGGCAACTTGCCAACTTCCAGCCTTGTCCTCTTGTCCATTGCATTAAAAACCAAATGTAAAATTATAAAAGGGCATGAATTGAACTCAAATTTTGCTGGTTTGCAAAAACATCTTACAATGATGCATACAACGACGAAGGTAATATTGGAAGAAGAATTGATAGTATAAGAAGATCTTAATTCAGGACTTCAAATCACAAAATTAACATTTTATGAGGAGACAAAAGGAAAATTCCATGGAAATATCCTTGGATTTTATTGAAAAGGCATTCTACAGGCGGTATATCTGCTCCTCCTGTTCTTTCCTTAGTCAGAAAATAATGAAAACAATAATACAGCTGTAATGTAATAATAACTGTTTCTCTAGGGTAGTGGAAGAATTCACTAATTGGGGACGTGACATTGTTTCCTTATCTCCCCTTTCCATCCCGTCAACACGTCAATTGAACCCATCTTTACCATTGCTCTCCCAAACTTCTTTCTCCAAATGGCTGGATACTTAGCGTAAATCTTCACAAGCCTGGAAGTAGAATCATTTGACATCAACGTTTGATCAGAATTTAACAATCCACGCCTATTTAGTAAATCTACGTAGTATTTGACGTCCAACTTAGTTGGGGTGAGAGGATCGAATGGAACGACGACATTAGGTGGAGATGAAAGTGGGCATTTGGCCTTGAGCTGAAGAGCATAGTTAGGGTCCATGGAAGGGTCCTCCATACCCCTGCCGCTGAAGTTGTATAGACGATCTCCACTGAAAGCAGCACAGTGCGAACTCCCAATAGAATGTGCTCCTGTATAAACATAAACACCGTTTACATTAGAAAATTAGCTTATGTATGCAATTTGAATATTCTAAGAATTGTACCCACCTGAAAGAGTAACCATGTCCTCTTGGGACAAATGTTTTTGAGCAAAGAGTTGTGTCAACTGGTTTACGTCGAATGAGTAATGTGGAAGATTTCCTGCAATATCCGATGCTCGAGATATTCTCCCGTCTCTTCGTCCTCCCTCAACAGCCCACATTAACCCGCCAGCCTGAACATGGAGTTTACGTGGGTTAGCAATATTAGCTTAAGATAACTGCTACATAACTCAAACTTAATACAAATCTTACTTGGCGGGCACTGTCTCTTGCAGCGAAAGCCACTATATCGGCACAAGAAACCACTCCTGGGCATTTGGCTTCTATTCTAGATTTTGATTCATCAATTATGTCGAAGCCGGAAAGGCTGGGATTGTTTGCAGGGGAGTCTTTCTCTGCAACATTTCCTGCTGTGGAGTCGATGAGGACTGATCCGTCACAACCCTTCAATAATAAGATTATATGTTTATATAGTCACGTTGATATCTAGTGATAGTTGTGAAGAGCTCATGCAAGGTTTCAGACTACTTACTCTTACAAAGCAATCGTGAAAATGCAGCCTTATGAGAGGAGCTGCCAAATCGGGATTAGCTCTAACAGATTTGCCCACAACATCACTTACAATCCCCTCTGCCTCAGGGCATCTATGCCGGTAGTAGCCCACCTTTAACTCGGCACCATCAACCATACTGTTGGTAAATAACAACAACAGGATAAGTGGCACGCCAGCAAGAATCATTTTCATTTCGAACAACGTAAATAGTAATCACAATTATATGCCCAGAGAAGAGAACAGCAGAGTAAAGAAAGGCAGTTGTTTATTCTCTCAAGAATAGAAAAAAGTAATTGCCATGGGATATTGGAAGGACCTGGTATTTAAATGGATGTTCCACCGCCTATAATTTGGTCAATCGCAATCTCAGGCTAGCAAGTTTGACGAAACTCTTTAATTTAACCTTATATTATTTTGCCTTTATGATTAAAAATTTAAAAGTTGTCGAGATGGCATTCCATTTAATGCTTAAGTATAATTGATTTAACACCTGTGGTTCTTTGTATGAGGAAGTCGGCGCCCACGGTATCAGCAATGCCTATCCAACATTCTGCAAACACCTTTACGAAAAATAATTATTAATTCCTTCAATATAATACAAGTGCATCCAGATAAATTTTTAAGTAATAATTATTTTTTATTAAAGTCTGCATCAGATAAATTTTAATTAATAAGTATTTTACTTGAAAAGTGCACAGTATCATTGACAATAGCGCGCCTGCAATTTGTGTTAGTTCTTTTGTACTGGAATGCACTCTAAGCTCTCTGGAGTGCACTTAAAACTCCATGGAATGAATTTGAGCTCCTTTGCTGAATGCCGTATGAAAGTCTTTATTGTTAGCAGAAAGCCAGTGAGCATGCAGCGACCAAAGGCAATGCTGTTGATGGAAGTTTCGATAGATCGCCTGGGCTTTTGTGGGCATGCCTGAGTAAACGAGAAAGTGATGAGCCAAACTACGTGTGTTTAATACTCTCCTGTCTTTTTCAATGCCAGAAAACTAGACCAGAATTCAACGGAGAAACAGTAAAGTTGACCTCTTAAAGGCAACGATTTATCTTTCACATAATTCTCGCTGTAAGCACAATACGTGTTTTTAAGTTCGAAACCGTAATTTAAGAAAAAATAAAAAATAATTGATAGGAAATATTAAATGAAATAAAGGGAAGTAGCGCATTGTTTGAAAGAAAAATATTACCATCCAAATTATAAAATAGATACAATCATACAAGAATTTGTAAGGGGAAAAAGAAGATGGCAAAAACCTTAAGATTAAATACAATAGAGAGTGTGTTATTTTAAAAGAAATAGAGAAGTGTCTCACTAAATAGAGGTGGAGAAGGAGTTATATGAGTAATTCCGGCATTCTATGCATACCACCTTTCATTCTATATGTGTGCAAGGTGTCATATTCCTCATAAGGAGGAGGCTACAACTAAACCTTAAATATTCCTCCAAAGAGGACTTACATCCCTAAGTAAATAAAAAATACAAATAATAAATAATCTTCACCTACCTAAGGATTCATTTCTAACAATAATTTTCTTAGAATAAAAAAAAGCAAAATCAAAAGTTTGTTCTTTTGAATGCTGACATAATTTTCTAAGTAATTAATTGTAATATATATATATAACCATCCAACTAACAAAACAGAAGTATGTCTGGATGATCCAAGAGGAGATAGAGAGGAGATACAAGAATATGTAAGGGGAAAAAGCAAATAAAAAACCTCAATATTATGAAGATGGCATAAACCCTAAGATTAATGAGAATGTGTTTGAGAGAGAGAGAGAGAGAGAGAGAGAGAGAGAGAGAGAGAGAGAGAGAGAGAGAGAGAGAGAGAGAGAGAGAGAGAGAGAGAGAGGCGTCTCATTAAATAGAGGTGGAGAAGGAGTTGCATAAAATAGAGGTAGAGAAGGAGTTGCATAAGTAACTCCGGTACCTTTCATTCTATATGTATGCAAGGTGTCATATTCCTCATAAGGAGGAGGCTACAACTAAACCTTAAATATTTCTCCAAAGAGGACTTACATACCTCAATAAATAAAAAATACAAATAATAAATAATCTTCACCTATCTAAAGATTCATTTCTAACAATAATTTTCTTATAATTAAAAAAATCAAAATCAAAAGTTTGGTCTTTTGAATGTTGACATAATTTTCTAAGTAATTAATTGTGTGTGTATATATATATCACTTCTCCTCTCTATCTTGCTCCATGCTTCCCCACCATCTCTTCCTCTCTCTTCATCTTTCTCTATTTTACTCTCTCTGACCTATGAAAAGTTCCTTAAACTCTTAAATTTCTATTTAAATAATATTATCTAAAAATATATTATATTTATATGTAATAATTTATATTATATAATAATAACTATATATAAATATCAAATAAATAATATTTAATAAAAGTATAAATTTTAGAATATAATATTATATAGTGGCATAAAAGCGTCTCATGTTGTGAGTGTGCTTATTTTTTATTTTTTAAAAGTGGCTGATATTTTATTAAAAAACTAATAGAGATAAATTAAATGAATTATAACAAACTACTCCAGCAAATACTACCAATATTAATGTAATTTCATGGTAGGGTTATAGGCACATTTTCTATTATTTTTAGTTCTTTTTTACATATAGGTTAAAATGAAATGTTCAAGTTTTTTAAATCTCAAGCAAATTAATGTAGTATTTTCATTTGTAGGGGTTACTATGTTTTTAAATATATTTCAAAAACTTTAGATATGTACGAATGACATGGTTAAAATAAAATATAAATCCTATAATTATTTTTATTTATAAGAATAGTCAACTTTTACATAGATGCCAAATGTATCCTAAATTAACTATAGGTTAGGGGATAGATAGAACCTATCAAGTCTGCTAAGTTTCCTATCATCCCCAAATCTACAATTTGACCAGGTGAATTAGTTCTGAGCATGGATGGAACATTTATTATGGATTGGAGAGATGTTACATTTCTACATATGTCTCATAGAGACAGTAGAGGGGGGTTGTTATTGGATTAGCTTCTTGGGTTAATAAATTTGTTATTGATAAAGGGGAGTACCCGTCATACAACTGTGTGTGGGCCCTGACTTTTATCAATAAACAACCTATTGGATTTTGTTTAGAGTATGCTATTAATAATACAAAGGAGAGATGTGAATTATGGGATTGGATGCCTCCAGTATGTCTTCTAATATTTTATTTTAAGCCAAGGAGAATTACAATTTTCAAAGCCTCTCCAATGAACCTTTCCTATTGTGTTCCTTTGATATGAGTGCAAATACACCTATACTATTTCTCCCCAATGTTGTTTTAAATATATTCGTGCTTCTCTTAAATGTTTTCTCGAACAGAGTTTTGGCCACCCATTCCATGAATCATCCCAAAAATTAGCTTTGGCACCATTGTGAATTATCCAAGTGAGGTGAGGTAGAATTACCTTCCTACTGCTTGTAAGAAAATTCTACATGCTTGATCCTTTTGGGGGATTTTTTACTTTATCCTTTTCTGGGTAGCTCCTCCTCTAGACCCTCACTATTTGAACAAAAACCCCACCTACCTTCTAGGAACATATAATGACACCACTAATGACCACATTGGAGAGTGATAAACCTTGGGAAAACCCTCCAATGCCTTGAAGTGCTTATGAACTCCTCCAAAGTAAGGATCGGAGGGATAAATCATATTGTTATTGACAATGTGAAGCATGGCCACCATGAGCTTGAACAAAAGAAACCTAACATCCCTAGGTCAGAAAATGGTATCGGCAAGTATGTCATGGCATGGGAAGGATGTCCATTCCATTCCAGAATGTTTCTCAATGGATCAAGAAGAGGGGTTTACCTACATAATGGACATCCAAATTGGTGTCGTACCTTGACATGCTAGCTCCCCTATGACCTTTGCTCAGTAAAGTGGATTTGTACCTCATGTAAAGAGAGCCCACCGTAAATAGTCAACATGTTGTTGTGCCGATTGTTTACAGAATTCTTGACTCTATTTTCTATCAACTTTTACTGTCGAGCTCTTCACTGCACTTCTTTCAACTTGTTTATTGACCTTGCTTGTCGATCAATTTGTTGAAACCATTTCCTTCAACATGATTTCGACGAGCCAGTCATTTCACGACACACCAGCTGGTGAAGCTTTACCTGTAAAGAGACTACCTCTCAAGCTTTCCTCTATAAAAAAGGCATAATAATTTAACTTTTGACGAAATGGAAATTTGTATAAAATGAAATGTGATAAACTTTTGATTGTAATATCAAGCACTAGCCCCATTTTCTTGTTGGTTCTTCTTAATTTTCTAAACATGGTTACTATGTTTTAATGGATTCCTATTGTCCATGATATAAATGTAGATTGCTTCCCTTAATCTTTTCATGAAATATCTCACACAATTTTGATTACATGTGACATGTGGCATTCCTCACTATTAATCATCCTCAAACTACTGCATCATTCTTGTCTACATGTTTGAGTGAATGTTAGCCACACAAGGACTAGTTCAGAAGGGGAAGTTAGTTTCTTAATGCTAGAGCAAGTTGGTCATCATAACATAATACACGGGCATGTTTTTTCCTTCTAAGACTTATCTTTCTTTTATATTTTCTTTATACATATGATATTAGGATGAGAGTAGTTTAAGATTGAAGACTTACATCCTACTACTGTAAAGTTGAAATTTCATACTTGTAGGTGCAACAATTGCTAATTTATGGGCTATAATATAATATGCTAGAGCAATGAGTATTTGATCAATGTGTGCATGAATGTTGAACCTAAGAAGATTGATCACATGTAAGGAACCCCTTAAATTGAGCTAAAAATTGACCCTCTCAAAATTTCATCCTACCAAGCCTATTGTTTAACAACAAACATTTCTACCTCTGAGTTACCTAGTGATGAGGAGCGTACAACGGAAATGGACAATTTATCATAAATTGAACTTTTGAACTCTTGAACCTTTGAACTATTTCTAGTCTTGATGAACAGATCCTTGAACCTTTGAACCTTTGAACCGTTTTTATTCTTAGCAAATAGGCCTTTGAACCTTTTGAACCTTTTGTTTTTGGCAACACTTTGTCCGTTGGCCACTTTACAACTTATATTTTCGAAGTCTTTGTCACTCCGATGTGAGGTTCAACAATCTTTACCTATCAGCAAGAAAATCACTATCGGCCAAAACCTCAAAACTCACTCCGCTGGTCTAAGACACACCGATGGCTCACTTGGAACTTTCTTCAATAAAACGAGTCAGAACTCACACCGATAGAAATTCTCTCCGTCTCCTCCTTCCGGTCAAACAACCATTGTAGGTCTGATGGCCGATTTACTCCTTGATGCTCTTGGTCTTATCGAGGATGACCTCTATGTCTGTCTGACTCTGCGGTTCATCTACTCTTCAATCGAACCCTAGCACATGGAGATGCTAGGTCAACCTACTGTGCAAAACATTCTGTCTGGATCCTCTGCACCATCAAACACAAAAACAAAAGAAGAAAACAAAAACAAATATTGTACAAACGAAGCCATTCCATTGATTTCGACAGAAATTGTACCAGTGGAATGCTTCACATTGACATACTGCAACAATGGAAAGCAAGCAGAAAGAATAGAAAACTACAGTTATGCAATTTGCAGTTATAGGGAATGGAAAACCAAATTGATAGAACATAATGGTTTTATTTCTCCTCAGAACAATGCACAATTACATTCACACTTCTTCTTCCCCCCTCTCTGTGTATTTCCTTCCTTTTGGGGTTTTTATCAACTCAACCTGCCAGTAGTTGGAAAACCAACCGATGCAAACAGTTGGGAGACCAACTGATCCAAAATGGCTTCAAACTGTCCTACTACCAACGTTTAAACCCTCATGACCTTTCAACTTCCTTGTTTGCATCATTTTTTGCGATTTTACAATATAACTCAAAACTTAAACTCTAACCTTCCTAATGGCTTCAACATATGAAGTATGACTCAAATGACCCTAAAACATTATAAATGGCCTTGATATGGCCTTCTTACATCATTATGACATCAAACTTAAATCAAAATTTGAAGTTGCCTCATGGAGGCCTATTCATGCTAGGGTACACCTGCACCATACAACTAGCCTGCAAAAAGTTTCCAAGTCCCTTTGGAAACATGTAGTATCAACCTTGAATCTTCCTTTCTTCTTCAATCTTGGCTTCATCTTGGTCTTCAACTTTGTCTTCTGTCTTGTCATCTTCTCATCTACTCCCATCAGTAGAGTACTCTTCAGGCTGCAACCTCAAGTGCTTCTTCAGTCAAGTATCCATCTTTCTCACTGCCTTACCACACAACTCAATAAACCATCCATCTTACCCAACAGTAGATCCTAGAAGATGCATCTACCACTCTCTCCTTGGTGGTGTCACTCTCTCTGCACCTTCTCCCCAGCGTAATCTCTATTGGAGGATAGTAAACACAGACTTTTCCTTGTCTGTAGCCAACACACAACTTCAATTCTTCCTTACTGCAACTTTAAGATGAATCAAGCACTTGCAACTAATAAATCAATAACAACTCAACCAACCAATCAGAATCTTGCTAGCTCTGATACCAATATGATGAGGAGCACACAGCGGAAATGGATAATTTATCATAAATTAACTTTTGAACTCTTGAACCTTTAAACTGTTTCTAGTCTCGATGAACAGATCCTTGAACCTTTGAACCTTTGAACCTTTTGAACTATTTCTAGTCTCGGTGAATAGGCCTTTGAACCTTTGAACCTTTGAACCTTTTAAACCTTTTGAACCTTTGAACCTTTTGAACCTTTTGTTTTCAGCAACACTTTGTCCGTCGGCCACTTTACAACTTATCTTTCCGAAGTCTTAGTCACTCCGATGTGAGGTTCAACACTCTTTGCCTATCGGCAAGAAAATCACTATTGGCCAGAACCCCAAAACTCACTCTATTGGTCTGAGACACACCGATGGCTCACTTGGAACTTTCTTTGACGAAACGAGTCAGAACTCATGCCGATAGAAATTCTCTCCGTCTCCTCGTTCCAGTCAAACAACCATTGTCGGTCTGATGGCCGATTTACTCCCCAATGGTCCTGGTCTTACCGATGATGACCTCTGTGTCTCTCCGACTCTGCGGTTCAGCTACTCTTCAACCGAACCCTAGCACATGGAGATGCTAGGTCAACCTACTGTGCAAAACATTCTATTTGGATCCTCTGCACCGTCGAACACAAAAATAAATACTATACAACGAAGCCATTCCACTAATTTAAATAAAAATCGTACCAGTGGAATGCTTCACATCGACATACTACAACAACGGAAAGCACGCAGAGAGAATAGAAAACTACAGTTATGCAATTTGTAGTTACAGGGAACGGAAAACCAAATTGATAGAATAGAATGGTTTTATTTCTCCTCAGAACAATGCATAATTACTTTCACACTTCTTCTTCCCCCCTCTCTCTGTAGTTCCTTCTTTTTGGGGTTTTTATGAACTCAACCTGCCAGTAGTTGGAAAACCAACCGATGCAAACAGTTGGGAGACCAACCGATCCAAAACAGCTTCAAACTATCCTATTGCCAACATTTAAACCCTCATGACCTTTCAACTTCCTTGTTTGCATCATTTTTTGCGATTTTACAATATAACTCAGAACTTAAACTCTAACCTTCCTAATGGGTTCAACATATGAAGTATGACTCAAATGACCCTAAAACATTATAAATGGCCTTGATATGGCCTTCTTACATCATTATGACATCAAACTTAAATCAAAATTTGAAGTTGCCTCATGGAGGCCTATTCATGCTAGGGTGCACCTGCACCACCTAGCCACCAAGACCTGGTACTCTAGAGAACTTGGGGGATCCTTCAACCTCCTTTCAAGAGAGGAACCAACCTTTTGATTCTTGAATGTTGGGCTTGTGCTATTTAACAACCCATTAGTGCCCTAGTAGGCATGCTAGTTTATCTTCTTGGGAGGCACTGGAGGGGACACTAGGGAGCTATTGTTCTAAGTTAGAAATTCTTGAAAATTTTAAGGTTTTCTTAGCTTGACTTCCTTGTCACTTCATTTAATTGGCCCAACTATGCAATCCTTACCCATTCTCCAAAATGTCTCTTGCAATACAAATTTTGGCAATAAGAACCTTACAAGATGGTTAGATCAAAGGGAAAGATACCTTAGTAACCCCTTATGAGTAATTCAAACATAAATCCACATGTACATGATAAATTAACAATAAAACACTAAAATCAAATATAAAAATACATTTAGAAGTGAAATCTTGAAATCAAAACCCTAATGTGCTTAATAATTAGGGGGTGAAAAGGAGGAAACTATAGCTTATTGAGAGTATCAAATGGGAAACAAGATGGATGAAAATGGCAACAAGGATTATATAAAGAAGATGGAGGAAAATGGCAACAAGGATTATATAGGGCTAAAGAAGGTTAAAATGGGAAAGGGAAAGAATGGGTTTAAGCAAAACATGGTGGGGATTGACAAAGAAATTGGGAAGGAGAGAGAAGAAAGGATATGACGTTCACAACTTTTGCTTGACGAATAGGGTCATATAACAGGCTTCTCAAGACCCTGGGAACATACACGGCCAAGTCCTCGCGAGGTTTAACGTTGAATAAACCATCCTTAATCTCCTTCGTGTTTGAGATTTTGACTGAACTGTAGGAAAACGGAATCGCCATAGCTCCAGCAAACTCTCGAAGCCTTCTTCCGCTGTCTCGTAGCCGTTGTGCATTCATTCCAACTGCTGTGATATTGAGATTCTGAAAAGGAGAAGAAGCAGCCCTCATAGCAAGGGAGTGGATGAAATGTCAACCGGTACCCAGTTTGAATCCCCAGATCAATCACATGAATTTGCATTCCCCACGAAAGACCATAATATGAGAGCCAACGTTGGAAACTCAGTCAAAATTACATCATCTGGTTGTCCCCGAGGCCATCTTGTATTGACCTTCTTGCTAAATATTCTCTTATTAGGCTTTTTTTGGTAATTATATTATTAATATTTATAATTGATTATTGCTCTTAGTAATATCCAATTAATTATAAATGGCATTTTAATATTATAACGTTATAAGATTTAATGGAGAGCGGTCGAGCTAACTCTATATAGGGTGGCGCTACTTCAAATGCATCTATGACAGGAATAAGCTTCCTCCAAATGGTTCTACACTTATAAAAGGGGTGGATAAGGTTTTTGATGGTTGGAAGTGTGGAGCCACCATTTATGCGTCGGTCAATTGGGAAGAGGGGTTAATCCTTCATACAAGCGGCAGCTCGGGGTGCTTCTACAATATCTGTAGAAAAGTTTAAAGGGTCACTTGTAGAGGAAAAGAATGGAGGGACTGTTAATGTGTAAAATTTGTGAATCAGTCTAACTGCAAATTACACTTGCACAAATTAGAATGAAGAATAAACTATGAACAATTGTATTGATTGCATTGATTGCAATGATTGCATTACAAATAGCTTAGGAATTAGTAACAATATATATAGCAGAAGATGAGCCATCTACAAAAGTAACTGCCAACTAGAAAAAAAAGGCATGTAGCTCCATGCATGCACAACTAAGCAATCAGATTTATGCAAGATTGCACAACTAAGCAATCATTATTTTAACAACCTAACAACTAGCAAACTTATCTAAGGAATATCCTAGAATAGAAATTCTACACTAACATAATGCTGGTTGCCTATTCTGAATGGCCGATAAAATCCCTGTTTCAAATCTGAGAGAGGAGGTGCTAGAAAAAGTTGAGCTCTACAAAGATACGATGCTAGTCTACATATATTCTACTTTATGGCCAAGGTTAAATGACCTATACAAATGGGTTATCTCATGCACGGTCATTTCTATCTGGCTCTATTTTGCTATATCCATGTTCTTGTGGTTTGTTTATTATTGATGGCAATTCGAAAAAAGATTAGAGGGCATATTTTAGCCAAAGGGCCATGGGTTTGGAGTCATGCTACTCTCTATATGAAACCCTAGTTCCGAAGATTTATTCCCAACTCTTAAAATTTTAGGTTGATGCCTATGTTGATTTATTTTTTGAATCCACCTTGGCGTTTTTGGATTGATTTAGCTTTGGAGACTATTGGCAATACGCTAACTAGATTTATTATTGTATCTTGGGATACCCAGTTGGGCATGCGTGCTTCGTATGCTAAAATCTTGGTGGATTTGGATCTCTTTAAGGGATTGTTAGATGAAATAAGGCTACAAGTGGGAGGCTCCTATTAGAGATAGTCACTAGACTACGAAAAATAACATTTAGCTGTTGGAGTTGTCATGGTGTATGACACCTATCAAATTTATGCCCCAAAAATAAAAAGCATGGAAAAGTCAGTCTAATCTTGTGGGAATAGAAGATGTCTGAAAAATTCTAGAGGGTTGAAAGTTTAGTGTCTACTAAGCATGTTGAAGGCTATGATGTTGGATGGAAGGAATTTTGTTTGAGTAAGGACGTAGAAGTCAGCAAGGAAGCTATGTTAAGCTGAAAAGCTTCCATTAAGACAACCCTCCTAGGACTCAAGTTTGGCTCCATAGAAAAAAGAGTATTTGCAAGCTTCTATCATTATGAAGTGAATAGTGGAGAGTGCTAACCCCATTCTTAATGTTCAACGCTCCTTTTTAGATGAGGGAATAAGTAATTAAAGGAGAGTGTTGATCCCATTCTTGATGGTGAAGACTCCCCTTTGGTTAAGGGGAGAAAGGTTTTAAGTGAGACAATTGTCTATCGTCACACAAGTGGGTGATCCTAAAATAGTGTGTCCCATCTTTTGGTCTAAGTGGCATCAAAATAACCATTTTTCAACCTTTTCCAATTTGCGTCAATTATTGGGAACAAATGGTCAAGAATTTAAGGACAATATAGACTAATAAGTTATGGTAATTTTTTTATGTACATTCAAGCTATAGTTTTTCTATCATTTTCTATTTTTGTTCTTTAATCAATTTTTATCTTTTTTTATTATCGTTTACTCAGTAACATTAATCTGTCATACATAACTTTGACTAGAAATAAAAAATTTCCATGATTTATGGGAATTAGATCATTAACTCCAATGTCTAGTGCATGGATATTTTTTGATAGTTTTTTATTGAATATTTTATTATTTATTAATGTTTAAATTAGTACCAATAAAAAATTTTAGACCAATATTATTCTGTAACACATTTGTCTAAGAATATATATCAAAATTAATCTTTTCTTCTTTCATTTAAACGAGGACATTTAAGTGGAGTGCATGTATTTTTTAAAAAAATTTAAACAATGTTTGTTATTTTTCCTAGTATCTTGAATAGAGGTCATTACTTTTTGTAATGGAACTATATTCATTATAAAATATTTTAAAAATATAATATTACAATTTTATAAATCTAATAGTAAGGGATACATAGCTACAAAATAGCATTTCAAAATGACTTCATTTGATTCCCAAAAGTAAAGCAGAATTTTTTTTGTGTCAGTATTTTGATAGGTGTGGAGGAGACTTTCTCAAGGGTTTGATTTAAGCCTAGGGGTTCTATCCAAGGAGGTTTGATATAATCCCTTCAATCAAACACCCTTTTATAAAACCCCTCTAGGCATAAATCATCAATTTTTCTAAAAAATATGTGATTTCAGATACAAATTAGGATGTCTCACAAAAGCGACACACTATCATCAACTTAGCCAATTTCTATTAAGAAAAGTTAGTTGAGGCATGATTCCCCTCAAAATACATTATTAAGGATGTAGGGCTTTGGAGGGTATTGAGGTCGTTTCTATCTAAGAGGACAAATATAATAACAAAGTTTGGTTAGATGACTAGAATCTAGTGTCACACAAAGAAGCTAAATCTACAAAGAATACAAGACCTTATGGTCTTAGAAGTTGTTATTAGTTTTTTATCTCATGCTACAAGCTTTCAGCCTTAGTGATATTGGTCCTTGTCATAATTTATTTGATCTTTAATGGGCTTCATTGTTGTATCTAAAATAGACTTTGTATAAGAGTTTGGACCCTTTCAAAAACTCACATTTACCATTTATCAAAAAATATCCAATGTAGAGAGATCTTGAGCTCTACTAGGATTTTGGCTTGGCTTGGTTTGCATGTTCCTACTTGTGTCATTCCACTATCCTCATCACCTGATGTCATACTACTTTCTTGAGCAAGAGGTCTCTACATTTAGTTCTCTCAATTCCTTCCCTCTCAGTGATTTTTTTCTTTTTATATGGAAAACATCCTAGATGGCCCCATATTAAATGTCATTCCTAGGGCTTTAGGCTTGGATGCATAGAAAATAGCTCATAATTGACTACAAAAGTTTAATGTAAAAGTGTAGCACAATATAATGCTTCTATTCCTTATGTTATTTTAGTAGTTCATCATATTGAAAATGCATGTAAGTGGTTCAAAAACTATAAACTTATTGGCTATTTTGTTTGTTGTATCCCCTCTAAAAGCATCATATGTAGCTCTATCATTTCTACCTATGTCCCTCATCATATCTATGTAGAAGCTATCTAAAACCTTACCAAGAGGATCTTCCTTTTGCATTTTTCTAAGGTTAAGTTTTTTGAGGCTATCTTTGAGCATGGCCCTTTGTATATTATGTCATCCTTTCTCATCTTCTCTCCTTGGACTTGATACTTTGTAGTCTCTAAGGAGAGGTCTCTTCATGTCCCTATTTGGGTGGAATTTCCTAGATTGGCCTTGCCTTTATGGACTTTCCTTGACATCATTCATATGTCTTTAGGGTAGGTGGTTCATTTTGAGCAAGAGAAATTTTTTATTACTCATCCTAAAAAGAGGATTTGTGGACTTATGTTGATTTTTTCAAGGATCTCAAGGAGTCCACAAAGTGCAAGTGGCTACCCAAAGGGTCGTACTTATTATAGATGCTAGTCCTTGAACCATAAAATCGATGACTATCCTTTATTTGTTTGCCAATCCAGGTCTCCTCCTAAGTAGACCTCAATGGATCCTCCATGTCAAAAGGATGGGAATGGATGAACCATAATGGGCAATAAACATAATCTCCATGCTTCAGTTTCAAAAGGTGTTATTCCATAGCCTTCGATTGTTGGGCCACTAATTTTAGAGCCTTCTAATGTGAATGGGGCTATTGATTCTCACTCCAAAGAAGATTGGTGTAGGTGGTTTCCAAGCCATGGCTAACTTAAACCTAAATAGTGTGTAATGTTGTTTCTTCTCAATTAAAGAATGAACCTCCCTCTCCTTCATCTTGTTTCTATTCTTAGTTGACCTAACCCATGAGCATGAGGAAGGAAAATTAATGCCAAAAAAGAAGAGGGTTTCCTTGATTTATCTGGTTTGCTCTCTAGTTTTGAGGACACCCATAGAAAAAAGCTTCCTACAAACTCATTATGATCTTGATGAGATCCCTAATGATAACATGACCCTTGATTCCCACTTTACATGAATTTAATTTCATGGAATGTTAGGGGTCTAATGGATCTCAAAAGGAAATACATCATGTAGGATGTTCATCAATGACTTCCTAACCTTAATGTTTTGTGTTTATAGGAGTTGAAAATTGCTAGTTTCATACTTTCTACAATTTGTTGTATCATTTGGCCAAAAAGTCATTTTTTGCATAGTGATCATTGATGAGCCCTTGAAATCTCCTTATTTAATAATCTATATTTCCTACTTTATCTTGCATTTTACACAAGATTGAACTCTTGAAGAACCCTTTTTTACTTAATATTCCCATAAATAACAAGTTTAACATGTATGATTTTTGTTGGATGATTTTGTACTTAAATGAGTTGTTTCCAAATTAATATAGCATCTCTCATCTTATTGGGATATTTTCTATGCTCCTAAGTTTCTTTAAGTACAGTCTAATAAATTTAGAAGAATTCACCATTGGCCTGCACTTACTAGGCCTCACTTCCTATAGCCAAAACTGAAGAAAGCATGTAGCCAAGATTGTAACAAGCCTATAGTAGAGCAATGAGAAGCCCGACAACTAGTGAGCCTCCACCTCTCACATCCACAAGTGAAGTTTTAATGAAATTAAATGAGTCAATTAACTCAATCTTATCTTTCCCAATAGATTTCCTATTCTTCTTCTTTTAGGCACATGCAATTCAATGATGTATAGTCTTGGTAGGAATGTAACTCTTACCTATCTAGGTATTAGTTTCCCAATTTTGTTTTTCTTTCCAAATCAAGCATCCACTCTCTACATATTTGGAGTAGAGGATATGCATGATTTGTAATATATATGTTAGATAGAATTTAGTAAAAAATTTAGTGAAGACATTGTAATATATTGAATAGGTTTTTGTAATCAATATACCATACTTTTGTTTTCTCCATTCTAGCATATTATCTTAGGCAATTCTAATTTAATTTTAGTCTAGTAAAAGGGAGACAATTGAAGCTTAGTTTTATCCAAGAAAGGGCCCACTTGTGGTTGACTAAAGCTAAATTTTTGTCCTGGTTAGTTTTGATTCATTTGTAATTTTAGTAGAATCTTTGTTATAATATTTTAGTCTATAAGCATTAACTTGCACATGCATAAGTATTAACTTTCAACTTGTTTTAGAGTCCTTCCAACTTTACTATAAGTTTCCTTTATGTGTTAGGTCCTTCCTTTCCCAAATTGTATATTTTTATTTCATATACACAAAAATAGAACCTCAACATTGATGCAGATCAAGGTGAAATGATCTTCTACACTCTAATCAACTAGTTTGCAAGTTTCAAGAACTCAGAGTTAAGGATATCACTCAATGAGCCCCCTTATGCCTTGTAGCCGTCCTAATTAGGTTTTTCCAACATATCTTATGAGTGAGGCCTCTAACCCACAAAACAAAATACCTTTTTTAAGTACCCTTTAAGTCCTTATTTAACATATCAAGAAATGGGATATGGTTGTTTCAGACCAAACCACTCATCAATTGACTATTGTTGTTGCACCTAGGCCTAATTAGGCCACTTTTCCAAAGCAACTATGTGGATTTCAACCTCCCAAATTCCAAAATATACTTGAGGACTTTCAATACATTGTAAATGGATGGATTATGTAGGTTTCATGGACATAATCAGTCACCAAGTCTCTGAGTTTCAAGATTTCAAGCCTAAACCCTCACAAAAGCCTAAAAAATAGGAAATTCATGCTAGGGTTTGATCAAAACTCACTTAAACTTCACATCCTACTTGCAAAACCATCAAAATCACTTAATAAATATTGCATACTATTTCTACTATTTTTCAAAGAGATTTGACCCGTGGAAAAGCTCACAAATCCATTTTATTTGCACAAAAACCCTAAACCCTATTTTTACCAACTATTTTTAGTCCAACAACCATAACATCCTTCAAGTATGATGAAATTAAACCAAACCACCTGCAAACAAAACTAGATTCAAAGCTTTATCCAACCAAATGATTTACAGACCATGACTGGGTTGTACCAGGCCATACAGTCGAAAGAAAAGTAGAAAATACAGAGTTTCAATAGAAAAAATAGCATAAAAAGTATTGTTTGATCTTTATTCCACCTTCCACTACCTTCAACTCCTTGCCTCGAAGCTTTTGAGGCCCTTTATACATATTTTTCCTGAATCTCAATAGTTTGTAACTAAAAAATAAAAAATGTGATTGTTCACCTTCCAACTTATCCAAACTATGAAGCTACAAAGCCACTTTTGTAGCCCCACAACTAAGACATGACATCAAATTGACAACATATTATTTACATTGCAACATGGTCTAAATAGACCTTATTTCTCCATAGAAGACTCTAAAACACCCAAAAACTAACATTTACCCTATTTACATAGTTTAACTAGGTGCCCCTGCTCCATACACCCAAAGAGAAAAGAATCTCAGGTACCTCTTGAGATCAGGTCTTGAATAGTAGTCTCATGCTTTGCAATATCATTCTCTGACATCCATATAGCATCTTCATGTGGTAGACCTTTCCATTTCACAAGATACTCATTGTAGACCTTATGCCTACTCCTTTTGACCTCCTTAGTGTCAAGGATTGCTTCAAGCTTCAATGGTTTAGTGGGATGTACGTATTTCACCCAATCTTCATCAGCATCAATACCTTTACCTGCATCCACAAATCCCTTGAAAGCATACAGATCAGCAACATTAAATATGGGTGAGATAGCAACTCTAGGAGGGAGTTCTAGCTCATATGCATTCTCCCCAAATTTGTGGACCACATTGCATGGACCAATATTTTTCATCTATAGTTTGGTGTATTTTCCCTTAGACAACCTCTCCTTCTTCAAATGTGCAAGCACTAAATCCCCTACCTTGAACTGAACATTTCTCCTTATCAAATCAGCATGCTCCTTGTACTTTTCCACACTTTTCTTGAGGTTCTCCCTAACTTGTTCATGTATGTCCTTCATGGCTATGGTAAATTCTTCCCCCTATGCACTTCTCTTCTCCAATGCACTCAGATCTCTGAGCTCAAAAACACCTCTTCGTTTCAGCCCATACACCACCTCAAAAGGGCTCTTTCCTATGCTTCTATTAATGGAGTCATTATAAGCATACTTTGCCTATGGGAGAACAAGATCCCATTGATGTCCATGTTCTTTTGTAAGGCACCTAAGAAAGTTTCCTAATGATCGTTTAACCACCACAGTTTGCCCATCTATTTGTGGGTGATAGGCAGTACTGAAGGTCAGATTTGTTCCCAATTTTCTCCACAAGGTCCTCTAAAAGTGACCTATGAACTTAGAATCTCTCTCTAAAACTATAGTGAGTGGTAACCCATAGATTCTAACTATTTCTTTGAAAAATAAGATTGCAATATTTGAGGCATCACTTGTGCATTTGTAGGGAATAAAATGAGCCATTTTACTATATCTATCAACAACTACAAACACACTGTCTGGACTCCCCTTTGGGTTTTGCGTAAGCCCAATACAAAATCCATACTTACATGTTCCCATGGCCTGCTATGTATTAGAAGGGGCTGATAAAGTCCGGCATTTGAACTAGAGCCCTTGGCCCTTTGAAAAATTCTACAACTCTCCACAAACTTCTTAACATCTGCATGCATCCTTGGCCAATGGTAGAACTGTTGATAACTGAGAGGGGGAGGGGTGAATCAATTATCCTAATTATTTCTTCTTTCTAAACTTTCTTATTAATCAATGCAGCATTAATTCAAACAAGCAAACATTACCATGAAATGAAAAACACATGACACAGTATTTTTGACGTGGAAATCCTGTTAAGGGAGAAAACCATGGGGTGATTAACCCAAAGATTATTCTCTATTAGAAGAATAAGGAATTACAAAATGGCACTTGCCAATTAGGGCTCATTGCCCGAGCACACTGCTCACAAAGGAGGCACACTGCCTACAGGGAGACACACTGTCTACAAAAGAATGTTATACAATACTTGAACTGATTGGAAGCATCCACATATGCTGGAGTTCAGTTCCGGTTAGGCTCAGTACACTGATCTGTTGCACTTCATCTTTCCTCTTCTCTTTATTCTGCTTTTCTTTCACATACCAGATCTTTCTTACTACTTTTGTTCTCCTCTACTCTTATTCGCATATCACATCACATCACTTCTCATAACTAAATCCATCCTATATATATCCGCACAAGTGATTTCATTATCTTTCTAGTCGGCACCTGGAATAGTCTATCTTCTCACAAACTATGTTCTGTCAGCTGAATCCTTGCACATCAAGTAATGCGGATCAAGCATATACTTGTTGATATCATTAATCATGTCGGCCAAACATGATTCATGCCTTCACAACCTTTACCATCATCAGTAACACATCCAGAAAATAGTCTGATGTTTTGTCAGTTAGTTCTTCCTCTGTTCACACTCACTCAGGAATCCGGTACTCAACTATTCATATCTTTTTCCTTGTCCATCACCGGAGGCTAAATCCTTGGAATATACCACTCAAGGTAGTCCTCTTGACTTCCCCAGATCCGTACTGCACCAAGATACTTCCTCTGAGAGATCCAGACCTGTCTGTCAGACCTTGCCACATGCTCTATTCTTGTTCACCGGACCACAATAATCTTCATTCTGACTTCCGGTAGAGACACACCATGACTTGCGGATATGTGGGATGACCTTTGTTACCATCAATGACAACAACCATGAATCCATATAGTGTCTCTTGCCAACAATCTCCCCCTTTGGCATTGATGGCAACACTTAGTGAAAAATGACTAAGTGTTTACACTATGCTCCCCCTTGGCTGATGCTCTATCTTTATATACATTTTCCGGAGCTCCCGCTTAGTTGGATTCCTTATTTTTCACTGCTCCTCACTCCCCCTTTGACATCAATGGCAAAGGGTAGGGTCCGCACACCAAAATTTTCAAGAATTTTACTATACTTGGTTGTATATTACATACTCACAAAAACTGAAGAATGTCTGCAAAGGATGTCTTCAATTGGATGAGTTCTGTAGCCCAACTTTGCTTCATTCTATCCAAAATTGAAATGTTACCACTCAATAAAAATGCAAAAGCTTCTGCCCTCTTAAGATCTGTCAGATCATTGGTTTGGGTGATAGTCTTAGCATTACTTATGGCCTCATGCATGGTCTCTAACTTAGGGATAATAATCCTTCTAAGTTCTCCTATCCGGTTAATTATATTCTTCCTTTCCTTTTCAAAGTTCTTTATTGCATTTGTGATTGCAATAGTTTGACATTCTTGATTTACTATGGAGGAAGAGAGAGGATCAAAACTTTGAGACAAACTCAGTAGTTTGTCCTATTCCTCTTTTATTTTCTTCTCAATTTCTATTGTTGCTTTTGACCAGGAGATACAAAATTTGTAAATGTCACCGCCATCCTTAAGAGCATTTTCTAAGCTCTTTATTCCAGTACTCATATTTCTCCTATCATTAGAGATTAATCCTAGTACCTTTGAGAATCTCTTATCCAAAAACTCCTTTCGAACCTTTTCTTCAGCTGATTTTTCTAGAGAATCAAAATGTGTACCAACACTGCTGACTAAGGTTTTGAGATTACTAGAAGAGGAGGCTGTGGGATCTTTCTGGACCAATGGCATAATCTTTTCAAGCACTCTAGAAGCAGATTCTATCAACTCATAGTCTTCCATATGATATTTTATGAGTTTTTCACTTGCCTTAGCATTTGCAAATGAAGCTATCTTCATTATCTGTACCGGAGAGAGGGAATCAAAATTGAATGGACCTTGTAGAAGCTCTGATTCATCAATCTCTATTGTTTCTTTGCTCAGAAATTTTTGGACAGTTTGTGCAGTGTCTCTTGCTGGAGACAGATGTTTCTTATCTTCTGTAGTCTTGGAGCTGTCCTTTGGAGTTTTCTCTCCTTCTACATTCTTACCACTATCAGTTGTGGTTTTCTCTGTTGGAGTCTTCTCTTTCTCTGCAACCTTGGTACTGTCAACTTCTTTTTCTTTTACCGCTACTTCTTTCTCCTGTAATTTATCTTCTTCTTTGGATCTGGAGACTGTAGGGGAAACCGGAGGAGAAATGTTGGTTTGTTCAGGGCCCATCTCTTCTGTTGCTTTCTCAGAAGTTTCTTCTGCAACACTTGTGGATGAGGGATCAGTACCCAAGTCCTCTACAATAGGAAGATTAAACCTTTTGAAGGCCTTCCAAAGGATCTCTTCTATATCCATGGCCACCTTGTCAGTCTCACCAAGCATGAGTTGATTCATCCTTGCTTTACTCCTGAACTCATCTTTGCAGTCTTTGAATATTATGTTCATTGTCTTGGGATCAATTTGAGGATATAGCTGAATAGCTATCTGCTCTCGGATCTCAAGATCTTTTGCCTGGGCATTGTTCTTTCTTATTTCTAACTCCTTTTCTAGGCTTTTAGGAATTAGAGATATAATCTCAATGAAAGCCTTATTGTATATGTTTAGATACCTGATTGTGGCTTCCTGCAGGATCTTTTGGTCAGCCTTATTGTAGTCATCATAGAATTCGGCTATTGGTTGAAGGTTTCCATCCACAGTGACTGATTTGATTACACTCTCTAGAGATAGGGTGGGCTTTTCAACAAATTTCTCTGCCATTTCTTCCTTGTCTTAGCCTGTGGAGGGTTTACCGGATCCTTTCTTCTTCTGCGTCTTTATTTCCTTTACCCCCTCATCTGATTCGGTTTCCTCTTCATCTTTCTGACTTGTATAAGCCCTTGTGGCTTTTATTTTAGACCTTTTCTCTCCTTTACCGGATGCCTGACCTTCCAGTTTTGATGTTTTTGAGCTTTTGGTTGTGATAGGTGTAGATCCCTTTGATGATCTGGTCCAGGTTGAGGTTTCCACCAGAGTACTTTTCTTGCTTTTCTTTTCCGCCTCTTTCTTCTCTTCCTCAGCCTTTCGCCTCTTTTCCTGGTTGGCATCAAGTGCCTCCTTTCGGATGCCTAAGCCTTGAGCAATATGCTCTACTTCTTTTCTCACCTTCCTCTTTATCTCAGGTTCTCTGAGTTCCACATGGATCTTCACACTCAGCTCCTCAAAGGTTCCAAACCTTTCTGCCTTTGGATCTTTGGGCTGACTAAGCATGTGTTGAACATGCAGTTCCACAATCTGTTCATCAACCTCATACCCCATGGGGATGATCCAGACTGTCCTTGGCTCTACTGCCTCCATTAGGCACTGATCAGTATCAACCATAAAGCAGACTGAGTCTTTGTATTTTTCAACAATAGACTGGGGAATTCTTTCTCTTGCTTGCATCATGCTCTGGAAGTTTTTGAAGTATCCCCACAGGGCTGTATTTCTTGCTTTGGCATCCCCAAGCCCATGTAAGTAATCTCTGATCTGGACTGCTATAGGTTTGTCATTCTGCCATACCCATCCACTTGATCTAGGCAGCTCATTCATGAAGTAGAAAAATAGACATAATATAAGTGTACCATACTTGAAAGAATTCTCTTTGTCCTTTTTGATCTTTTGTATATTTTCCATTAATTGGCTTAAAAGAAGTTCACAGAGATCATAATCCACATTCTTCCTCAGCATCTCATAGGCAGTATATACTGCAGTTCCGGATACAGAATTCTCCCTACTGGAGTGATAAATCTTGTATCCTATTATCATAGATGCAAACTTGATATCTGGATCAGAAATATCTTTAATGGTCATTGCCCTCTTATCAAATTTTGATCTGGTGGCCTCAGTTACAATGTTATTTTTGATGGATTTCAGGATAGGTATCCCTCTGGAAGAGTATAGACCAGTTACTGCCCTAATTGCCTCTTTTGTGATCTTGCAGGGTCTATCTAGCCATAGGAAGTTGTCATGCATTCTACTCAATACGTACCGGACCCATTCATCTTCTTCAAAGCAGGGGAAATGAATGAATTGATCAAAATGTTTCTTCTAGATACCCTTATACTCTAGTTTAAGCTCAAAAGCATTGTCTATTAGTTGTTTGTGATAGAAATCTCTCAATTTGAATTCCCCAAATTCTTCAATACTTGCATGTATGTAAAGCCTGATGTCTTCTATGTGTAAAAAGCCATGTGGAACACTAGAGAATGCTCCTAAAGGATCTACCTCCAATGACTTGTATGGGTGTTTCTTAAATTTAGTTCGGGGCCTATTTGAGATCTTTACTATATTCGGAGTAGCCATTTTTCAAAAGATTTGTAGTGAGATATCGAAAATGGAAAATACCTTATGTGCCTTCGGTTACACGGAGTGGTTGGATTAATTTATGTATGTAATGACTTCTGCAAGAGATCTTCGGTGAACTTGCTGAATTTTGTTGCAGAGCTCCACTTTTCACTTCTTCTTGAGTGTAGAATGAACAAGTGATTTTTGAGAAATCCCTTATTGCTCCGCAAACCCTAATATCTGATTGCAATAAATGCTCGACCTATATTATTCCAGTTTGCCTTATTCGAATGACTTGAAGAACCGGATTAGTCTTGATCTATGAACATCATGCAGATCTTCCAACCATGAACAAATTAAGATGACACATCACAAGGACATCCCAAATACTCTGTCCAATCCACAGAATAAGACAATGCACTTCTGGATCTTTCTAGACCTTTTTGTAATCCTCTGTCAGTCTGGAGCATCTCCCAGAATAGGTTCTACATGATCGATCACAACTTCTTCACATCTTCATGCAGACCTTTGAAATCTTAGCTGGATCATCTCAAGACTCATATCTACAAACCCTTTACTCCACATCTTGTGCCTAATCTAGCACCACTTGATTGGCTGGGGGAACAGGGTTTTCTTTGTGTCTCCCCCTGAGCAAGAGCTCATTTCTTAATTTCTGGAAGGAATATCAACACCAGAGTCTGGTGTGGATCCAACCTCTACCTTCTCTAAACTTTTCTTCACCCAAATCTTGTTCATATCATTCCTAACTTCATCCGCATTCATCTTTTGTTTACCCTTGTCTTGATTCTGATTATATACCGGACCTCTTTTGTCCTGATTCTTGCTTCTGCAGACTTTTACATTATGACCAGACCTATTACAGATTTGGCAAACAACATTTCTTTGCATTTTTGACTGATAACATCTTGATCTGCATTGATTAGCCATATGACCTACTCTATTGCATGTAAAGCATCTACCATTGAATGATTTGTTCATTTACATATTTCTGCATTCATGAGACTTATGTCCATACCTTTTGAAGTTAAAGCATTGTCCAGAGAAGGATGAATTAGTCTGATTCATTCTCTTTCTGCACTAATTAGCTTTGTGACCAAAGTGATTACAGCTGTGGCAGTATCCATTGAAGGATGGATATCTTTGAGCATTGGGCTATCTTACTGGAGGTCTTCTAGGCCTATTCCTTGGATTTTCTGATCCAAAATTCTTTTGACCAGATCCAGAGCTTTCTCCTTTCTCATATCCCAAACCACACTTGTCATCTACCCTCTTTTGACTTCGAAGAAGAACTTCAAGTTGAGCAGAACTTATCTTGAATTTCTCTTTATATTCATTTGCTGTTTGAAGATCCCTTTTAAGAGAGACAATTTGATCCTCAAGTTTTTCTTCATTATCTTTAGCATCTTCAAGATCAGATTCAAGATGTTTGATAATCCTATCCATCTGGTGGCAATCTTCTAATTTCTCTTTGAGAGATTGTCTTAGATTGTCTTCAGTTTTTCTTTTCTCTTCAATCTCTTGAGTAAACTTTATAACTCCTGATTCCATTTCATGTCTTACCATAATGACTTCTTTTGATAACTTTTCACATAACTTGGTTTTCTCAGTCAGCTCTTCATTTGCATTACTTTCTTCACTTTGTCTTGCCAATTGCTGGAGTAGCTCCTTTCTCTTTTTCATAGAGAGACTTAATTTGTCTTTTAGTTCTCTCATGAATTCATCAGCCTGTTTGAGTATTTCCTTTAATTCATTGACTTCAGAGTTTGATTGTTCAAGATCCTCAAGGGCAGTCTTGAGTTACTCCCTTAAACCATATGCATCCATTTGAACTCCTAGATCTTCCTCAAGCTGTTAGGCTCTATTAGGAGGAACTTAGCTCTGATACCAATTGTTGATAACTAAGAGGTGGGGTGAATCAGTTATCCTAATTATTTCTTCTTTCTGAACTTTCTTATTAATCAATGCAGCATTAATTCAAACAAGCAAACATTACCATGAAATGAAAAACACATGACACAGTATTTTTGACGTGGAAACCCTGTTAAGGGAGAAAACCATGGGGTGATTAACCCAAAGATTATTCTCTGTTAGAAGAATAAGGAATTACAAAATGGCACTTGCCAATTAGGGCTCACTGCCCAAGCACACTGCTCACAAAGGAGGCACACTGCCTAAAAGGAGGCACACTGTCTACAAAAGAATGTTATACAATACTTGAACTGATTGGAAGCATCCACATATGCTGGAGTTCAGTTCTGGTTAGGCTCAGTACACTGATCTGCTCCACTTCATCTTTCCTCTTCTCTTTATTATGCTTTTCTTTCACATACCGGATCTTTCTTACTGCTTCTATTCTCCTCTACTCTTATTCGCATATCACATCACATCACTTGTCATAACTAAATCCATCCTATATATATATCCGTACAAGTTAATTCATTATCTTTCTAGTCGGCACCCAGAACAGTCTATCTTCTCACAAACTCTGTTCTGTCGGCTGAATCCTTGCACATCAAGTAATGTAGATCAAGCATATACTTGTAGATATCATTAATCATGTTGGCCAAACATGATTCATGCCTTCACAACCTTTACCATCATCAGTAACACATCCGAAAAATAGTCTGATGTTCGGTCAGTCAGTTCTTCCTCTGTTCACACTGTCACTCAGGAATTTGGTACTCAACTATTCATATCTTTTTTCTTGTCCATCACCGGAGGCTAAATCCTTGGAATATGCCACTCAAGGTAGTCCTCTTGACTTCTCCAGATCCACACTACACCAAGATACTTCCTCTGAGAGATCTGGACCTGTCTGTCGGACCTTGCCACATGCTCTGTTCTTGTTCACCGGACCACAATAATCTTCATTTTGACTTCCGGTAGAGACACACCATGACTTCCGGATATGTGGGATGACCTTTGTTGCCATCAATGACAACAACCATGAATCCATATAGTGTCTCTTGCCAACAAGAACCTCTTCACCTGCTCTAAGGTTTTGTCAAAACCAAAGTGTCCACCAAAACTACCACAATACTTCTCCCTTATCAAGTTGGCTCTCATAGAGTACTTAGGCACACACAACTGAGCACCCTTAAATAATAGTCCATCTTGCAACACAAAATCAGAGAACTCACTATGAAAAGTATTCTGAAACTAACTTCAAATAGCATATGGTTCCTTAAAATCATCATCATCATTATACATACCTTTTAGTGCATCTATCCCCACACTTTGAAGTTGGATTTATCGTACCATCATAGACCTCCTACTCAAAGCATCAGCAACTTTGTTTGATTGTCCTTTCTTATGCTTGATTGTGAAGGTGTAGCCCTACAAGTATTCTACCCACTTCATGTGCCTATGACAACTTGTCTTTATTATTAAAGAAAGTTAGTGCATGATTATCTGTGAAAATAATGAACTCCTTTGGCAAAAGGTAGTGCCTCAACTTCTTGAGGGATTTTACCATTGCATAGAGCTCCAAGTCATATGATGAATACTTTCTTTTAGCCTCATTGAGCTTTTCATGGAAGAAGGCCACTGGTCTGCCCTCTTGGCTCAAAACTACTCCAACTGCAAGTCCACTAGCATCACACTCCACTGTGAAGACCTTGCTGAAATTAGGTAAGACAAGAATATGTTGTTGAGCCACTCTACTTTTCAAGTATTGAAAACTTCTTTCTACCTCCTCAGTCCACTAAAATCTTTTTCTTTTATCTCCCTTAATGGTGTAAATGATGGGTGAGCAGATATGATTGAAGTTCTTGATAAATTTCCTATAGAAAGTAGCAAGCCCATGGAAACTTTTTACCTCTCCTACTGACTTTGGGGTTGGCCAAATGAGTATGGCTTCTACTTTGGTGGGGTCCATCTTCAAGGTACCTTTAGAGATCACAAAGCCAAGGTAGACAAGTTCTTCTTTCATGAACTCACATTTCTTGAGATTGATCATCAACTTCTCCTCATCCAAATTTTTCTACACCATATCCAAGTGTTGTAGGTGTTCCTCCTTTGTATACAAGGATGTCATCCAAATACACGACCACAAATCTACCTATGAACTATTTTAGGACCTCATTCATCTACCTCATAAATGTGCTTGGGGCATTTGACAACCCAAATGGCATCACTAGCCACTCATATAAACCCTCATTGGTTTTGAAGGTAGTTTTCCACTCATCTGCTTCCCTTATTCTGATCTAATGGTACCCACTTTTTAAATCAATCTTTGAGAAAAAACATGCACCTGCTAAACTATCCATCAAGTCCTCCATCTGGGGTATAGGGAATCTATATGTGATTGTAATTTTGTTGATTGCTCCTGAGTCAGTACATAACCTACACTTACCATCCTTCTTGGGTGCCAAAATAGTAGGCACAACACAAGGGCTTAAGCTTTCCCTTATGAGACCTTTATCCAATAACTTTTGGACCTAATTTCTTATCTCCTCGTTTTTCTTGGTTGTCATTTTGTATGAAGCCTTGTTTGGCAAGTTTGCACCGGGTATGAGATCAATATGATGACTCACATCTCTTATATGAGGTAAAGATCTAGGGAGCTCATCTGCCACTATATCTTTATATCTGTCCAACAGGGTTTGAACTTCTTTGGGTATCTCTTCTCCATCTGCTTCTATCTTAGTTGATGTGGGTTTCGCAATGATGGCATAACCAATGTCTTCCTCATTCAATCTCCTCAAGAACTCTTTCTCCTTGACCACCATCACACTTGGTCCTTCGTGAATAGCACTGCTATCTTCTTTTATGGGTGTAAGGGTATATGACACCCCATCCTTCTCTATCACATATATGTTCTCCCCATCATGTTTGGCCTTCCTATCAAACTACCATGGCCTTCCTAGGAGCACGTGGCACACATACATAGGGATGATGTAACATAATATTTTATCCTTGTAGACACCAATGATAAATGCCATCCAAGCCTTCTCATTCACCAAAACTTGCTGACCCTTATTGAGCCATGAAACTTTGTAGGGCGTTAGATGTGGATTCCTCTTTATTTTTAGTTTTTCTATCATCTCCAAAGACACAAGATTATCAACAGAACCAAAATCTATCACTAACTTACATACCTTTACCTGTGCTTTGCAAGTTGTCCTGAATAATGCCTTCCTTTGTGGGGGTTCTTTGGTGGTTGGCACGTTGATCAATGTCCTCCTTAACATCAAGGATTCACCCACTTCTGGGACAAAATGTAGAGAAGGTGAATTCACACTTTCCCTATCGTCTTCTTGCACAATTTCATTCCTCTTCTCACCTCCATGATAACTTGATGCTTGCTTGCCCGGCACTTCCAAGCTGGGTGTCCAAACTTATTACAGTTATAGCATCTACCTGAAAAGGCATTGGATCCTCTCCCTTGTCCACCAAACCTTCCTCTACTTCCAAATCTCCTTCCTCTAAAGTTACCTCTATCACTTGACTCACCTCTTTGCTCTTGTTGGTTGCTTGATTCTCCTTGTTGCTTTTGCGACTTCCCTCTTACATTAAAACTACCTCTACCTCTGAAAATTTTCCCTCTTCCTCTTCCTTGCTTCTCTTGTCTCCTTGACTCTCTCTTCTGCTTTGACAGCCAATTGGAAGCACTCCTCAACTGTCTTAAGATTTGTAAGGCTAGTCTCATCTTGTATATTGAGCCTAAGCCCATTCAAGTATCTTACCACTTTCTCTACTCCATCTTCATTATGTCCTACCCTTATGCTCAGTCTATGGAATTCCTCAGTATATGTCATCACATCTAACTCCCTTTGCTTCAAATTTTGTAGCTTTCTAAAGGTTTGTATTGCATAATCTGTAGGAAGGAATTGTGTCTTCACTTTGTCTACCATCCAGTCCCATGAACTTATCTTGGGCTTACCATTCTTGACTCTTTCTTCTTGGACAAAGTTACACCATGTTAGGGTAGGGCCCTTCAACTTAGTTTTTGTAAACTTCACTTTCTTATTGTCTTCTATTTCTTTAAACTCAAAGAGATTATCCAAAGCATCAATCCAAGATAAAACTTCTTCGTTGTCCATCTTTCCACCATACATGGGTACTTCAACTTTCACCTTTGGAGTATTGTCACCCTTGACATCCCTTAACATCCTGATTATTCTTGCTTCATCAGGGTCTAAGTCCTCATCCTCATCCTAGACTTCTATTGGAGGATTCTCACTCTCACCCTCATCCTCCTTGTCACTTTGGTCACCATTGACCATTCCTCTTCTCTGATTCTTCTCCAGGGCTGCTATTTTGGAAAGGGTTGCTTCTTGAGACTCCTTATAGAGCCTCTCTTTCAGGAGTATCTTCTCTTTTAGTTCTTTAACCTCTTTGGCCATTGGATTATTCTTTGGAAGCATCTTGCTTATGCCAATTCTCATTCACTTTCCCACTTCCAATTAGAACCTATGCTTTGATACCACCTAATGCAGAGCAAGGATAAATGATTTTCTACACTCTAAGGAACTAGTTTGCAAGTTTCAAGAAATCAGAGTTAAGGATATCATTCAATGACCCCCCTTGTGCCTTGTAGCCCTCCTAATTAGGTATTTTCAACATATCTTCTGAGTGAGTCCTCTGAACCACAAAAAAAATGCATTTTTAAGTACCCTTTAAGGCCTTATTTAACATATCAAGAAATGGGCTATGGTTGTTTCAGACCAAACCACTCATTAATTGACTGTTGCTGCTACACCTAGGCCTAATTAGGCCACTTTTCCAAAGCAACTATGTGGATTTCAACGTCCCAACTTCCAAAATCTACTTGAGGACTTTCAATACATTGCAAATGGATGGATTATGTAGGTTTCATGGACAAAATCAATCACCAAGTCTCTGATTTTCAATATTTCAAGCCTAAACCCTCACAAAAGCCTAAAAAATAGGAAATTCATGCTAGGGTTTGATCAAAACTCACTTAAACTTCACACCCTACTCAAAAAACCATAAAAATCACTTAATATACATTGCATACTATTATTTAACCAATTTTCAAGAGATTTGACCCGTGGAAAAGCTCACAAATCCATTTTATTTGCACAAAACCCTAAACCCTATTTTTACCAACTATTTTTAGTCCATCGACCATAACATCCTTTAATTATGATGAAATTATACCCAACCACCTGATATAAAAATAGATTCAAAGCTTTATCTAACCAAATGATTTGCAGACCATGACTGGGCCGTACCAGGCCGTACAATCGCAGGAAAAATAGAAAATACAGAGTTTCAATAGAAAAAATAGGGTAAAAAGTATTGTTTGATCTTTATTCCACCTTCCACTACCTTCAACTCCTTGCCTCAAATATTTTGAGGCCCTTTATACATATTTTTCCTAAATCTCAATGGTTTGCAACTAAAAAATAAAAAATGTGACTGTTCACCTTCCAACTTATGCAAACTATGAAGTTATAAGGCCACTTTTGTAGCCACACAACTAAGACATGACATCAAACTGAGCTCAACATATTATTTACATTGCAAAATGGTCTAAATAGACCTTATTTCTACATACAAGACTCTAAAACACCAAAAAACTAACATTTACCCTATTAACATAGTTTGACTAGGTGCCCCTGCACCAAACCTCCATAGAATCCAAGGTCAAACATATAGTACAAACATCATATCAAGAAAAATGCCTCTAGGTTGACAAGTAAATGAAGCACCACATGAACTAAGTCACTTCTTGATCATTGGATAACCTATCAATTGGGTTGTGTGTAAGTTGTAGCTACACCAATTTTAATTATGAATTATTTAGAGCTCAACAACCAAAAAGTAGGATGTTGAGGACTTGCCACTTCAATTTCACATAGGTGGTAGCCCAATATGGCAACCCATAGATGTGAACCCACTTGTCATGCTTTGTGGGTTCTATTTAATATAAATAACCACTCTTTTGGAGTTGTTAACATTTATTCCTCCAATTATGGTGTTAAAGGATTTATTCTCTAGTGATAATTCTAGAGTCATTGCACACTGCCTCTTGGATCCTTTGTGGTGATTTTAATATGGTTGAGCTAGCACCTAATACATGTGACCACTTGTCTATGTGTTGGACAACTAGTGAATAGAATATTGGTACTACATGCATAATAAGTTGTCTTTTTGATAAAAATGTTGGTCACCATCACCCTAATTATTTTTTATCTAGGTGGAATAATTTGTAGGCCAATATGGAAAAAAAAATTAAACACCTTGATATGACCATGGTGTCTAGACAATGCATCTTTTCTTTTGGTAGTTGTTACCAATTACTAGTTGAGCCTCTATTAGATATTGCCCTTTTAAGTCACTTTCTAATTTGGTTTTCTATTAAGTGGAAAATGGTGGGACCTAAGGTTCCTTGGACACATTTCTTTATAAAGACATACTTATTGATTCATTTGCTCACATTATCTCATATATTGTATATCTAGAACCTTGAACCATGTCAAACTATTAGAATTGGCTAGATTCAATCATTGAATTATGTAATCAAATGTACAACTTTCTTTATCTACATATGGGTATAGATGGTACTTTTCCATGACCGTGCTCATATGAGAACACCACCTTGGAGATCTGCCATGCCACCATGGATCTAGAAACACTACCATTCTCACATTTGTTATAGATATGTGTAGCTCATCTCTGCTAGTGGAAGCAAATTGCTAAAATACATACATCAAGAGGTGCTTAGTTTAAGGATTTCCATTATTGGATCAAAATTAGGGATAGGTTCTTCAAGTAATTTTTTCAATCCCTTCAAACCTACCAATTTCTCAAAAGATCAAATGAATGAAATAAGGGAAACTAGTTCTTTCTTATCTCCCTTCCATTCTTCAAGATTTTGTTTTCCATTACCAACAAGTTTTCTTGGCACAATTACCTTCTCCTCAGATTAAGAAATATTTTTACAATGTTTGAGTGTTGTTGCCACTAGGCTCTCTACTTTATAGAGGACCTTTTATGATCAATACCTCACATTGGTAGATCTTTGAGATGTGGTGTTCTTTGTGGTCAATGATAAAGCCATTAGTTGTGATAACTTGCCATGTGAGTTTTATAAGACTCTTTGGGACATGATTGGTCCTAACTTGTTACAAGTTTATGACAAATTGTTTACTATAGGTTTCCTAGGAGCTATTATAAATAAAGGAAATATAAAATTCTAACCTAAATATATCATTCCTAAGGAGATTAACAATTAGCACTTAATCACTCTTTTGAACACTTCTTACAAGATCATAGTCAAATCCTTGCACTCTGTATTTTCCATTTGATTCCTATAATCATTCATCTAGAGAAAATTAGTTTTATAAAATCATATTATATTCTTGATAACATTATTGTTGTATGGAAAGGTATGGAATGGGCTAAACATTCACAAAAATAAGTCATCTTTATCAAGATTGACTTTGCTATAGCCTATGACCAAATTGAGTGGCCTTTAACTTTAGCCATGGTTTAAGCAATGGGTATTGGCCCCCACTTCATCTAGTCTTTACAAATGCTTCAACTTGCCTTACCGACAATGTCTAACATCCTATCTTGTTTGGGTGTTTGTATTCCATCATGTACTAGGTTGTTCTTTGGCTTTGATGCTTTATATCATGCTTGCTAAAGGATTTGGTTATTTACTTGCCAATATGGTTTCTTAATGAAGAGTTAAGGGAATTTCTCTCCCTAATCATTCCTCCTAGCATATTAATTTTCATTTTTCTAATGATTTGTTTCTCACTCTTTTAGAGGAACTAGGTAATGTTAATAAATCCTTGTAGTGTTTAAATACATTCTACATAACCTCTATTTTACATATCTAGTGGAAAAGAGTGTAGTATTATTGCTATTATTTTCTTTCCAATCCCACATGGCTTCACTCTTATGCTTGGAAATGGATAAACCATGGGGGGTCTTTAATTTATTAGGCATTCATTTTTCCATTGCTTCTTCCTCTACCATATTGTGGAAATTTATTATTTAATTTATTGAAAGGAAATTATAATATTGGGTCACCATACCCCTTTCCCTTGGTAGGAAATTTCAATTTTTTTTAAAGTGCTAGTTTCCACTCATGTTTATTATTCTTCTAACTAGGACTCTTTGAAACCCTCTTACTAGAAGATGGAGTAGTTGCTCAAATTTATTCTCTAGTCCTCTTCAAAACAAGGTAAAGGTTTTCATAGTTGCCTAGGATTTTTTTCAACCAACATTCTTTATGGTGGTTTGCTATGATCACTTGCCAACATGTACCCCTTGGTAGAGTTCCCTAGGTTTATGCCTTAAGCCTTTATAAATAAGGATTTTGTACTATTTAAGACCTTTTTTCTAGAAACACAAATACTTGGCTCTCTTGGTTAGATTTCAAAGATAAATTCAAGCTTGGTAAATAGGATTTGAAGTCTTTTCAAACTATTTTAGATTTAGTTCCCTTGAAATAGTGTATAAGTTTGGGATATGTTGTATAAAGCCATGGTAGAAGGACTAGAAGTGATTCTCATATACTTCTTTTTAGAGCTATAAACCTTGCAAGGGATAATCATGGATTTCTCCCCACTTGGCAATGACTTCGAAGTGAAATGTGAGATGGAATATTTAGTCATCTATTTCAAAATGTTTATATAGATTTCAAACAATATAGTATGCTTTGGTGAAACCCAATCTATCTCACTTTGTTTAGTGTCTTCTTCACCAAGGCCTCCCTATACGATATCATCTAGTTCATTTGGAAATGCAAGCTCATTGTTGTACTTTATGTTGCCATATGCAATCCCACAAGCACTTATTCTAGTGTTGTGCACTGGCCCAGGCTACTTGGTGTTGGATACATGATTCTTATACCATTCAGATAAAAACCCTTCTCATGGCATATGTTACTTTTGGCTGAGTGGCCCAAAATACTAGCAAGATACACTTAGATTTGGTATACTTTAAAAGTGGAGATAGTTTTCTCAATATGGAAAGATAGAAATTCTTCCTTTTTTATAGCTTGGCTATGGATAAACACTTTTCTCTATATACTAAAGTAGAATTTATTGAAATGTTATGTTATAGATCAAGTCAACAATGTGGCTTGTAAGGTTCTCATTTATCAATTTTAATCAAGCCTTGGGCTAACACCCCTATACAGTTGTTCATCTTCCATCTTCACCTACTAGTAGGGATGGTTTTACACAATATGGAACACCTTTTTTCCATGTGGGGGTTGACATGCTCACAATCATAGATCCAAGAATAGATACCATGGATGCCAAGGATCTCCATGTTCACAACATCATGGATCGAACCCTCCACCATGTAGACATTCCTCTACTTCTCAAAGTGTCCATGTTGGCAAGCCAGATAGTGGAAAGTATACTCACTTGTATCTTGTCATATCTCCTATGCATGCTACTATTCAACAAGAGGAAGATAAAGATAAGTTCGAATCCATCATAGAATGGGAGCCCATTACTAACTACCAGAATCCCTCAAATGTTTGGGGTCCTCCTCCTAATAAGTATCCCCTTCTTTCTCTTGCTAATATAGCCTTGGTCATTTAGTGATTTGACTACTCTTTTTTTGTGTCTCTATAACTTTGACATATACTTCTAAAGGTACGATTTCATTCCACCCATCATTTATGTGAATTGTGTAATATATTTTTGATATTTTAATTTAAAAGTATAATACCCTTCATCATAGTACAATATCTAACCAATTATATGTTTAATTACTTTTTATCTAAAAGTCAACATTTTATTTGTCTAGAGTGAACATGTTAACTATTAATAAACAATATTTAAATGTTTAGTAAAGAGGACTCAATTAAGGTTAGTTTGCATATACATTAAAAAACAAAGTAAAGAAAATTTACGATTCAAATTTAGGGGACATGACCTAATAATCATGTCGACTAACTTTACAACTTTGAAACTTGTAAAGGGTAAGCCAAATTTGGACATAAAATTTTTAGTATGCTTTCATACTAAGTTAACTACTTAACACTATTGTTTGGGGTCTAGGTAACTAATATTGAATGTGTAATGACTTTTTATTTAGGTGGTACTGATTAAGTGTTCATATCAAATAATTGACCAAAAGTCATGCAAGAAGGGCCCTAGTAATAATGAGTTTTTTCCATCAAAAGAAAACCACTACAATTCATTTTCATATGTGGGTGGAAGCATAAATTTGTCTCACATTTTAGCCAAATTTTAATTTTCTTTCAACTATAGCAAATTGTTAACAAATTGTAGACAATATAAAATAAAGAGTTATGATATTTCTTATTTAGATTCTAAATCTTTTTATTTTATTTAAAAAACCAATTATCTCATTTTAAAAATATTTGTTAGTAAATTGTTTCTTATACTCTACAGTATTGTTAATGAGTAATATTTCCCATGATGCATAACTTGAGCTAGAAATAAGATCTTTTATACTTATAGATTTTTTATCATTAACACTAATATCTGAGGCATATATATATTTTTTATTTTTCATTGCAAATTTGATTTATTATTAATTTTTAATTGATATTAGTTATAATGTAGACACATATTTCTCCATAACACAACATTTTTGCATATACCTATTTTTTTAAACAAATAATTTAATACAAGGGGCAAACATTTTTTAAAATTGTTTTAATTGCATGTTATGTATATTGAAAAAAAAGGTCTTCACTTTTGTTTTAAAAAATATGTTGATTTAAAATAGAAAATAAATATATAACTAAATAAAAAAATTTAAAATTTTCACTTTTTAGAAAGCTTACTCTAAGGGCTAAGTTAATGCCAAATTTTGTGTCATTATGACTTCCTTTGATATGAAAAAAGTGGACCAAGTCACCATTTTTTGTTTAATAAAATATTAACATGTGGAATTGGTGCCAAATAAAATGTCCTTTTATTAAAAGGTCACCTTCAAAAATAGGTCATAAAAATGTTTTAATGATAAAAATATACCTTCAGTTGAAGGTACCTTCAGTCAAATGTAATATGTTCAATGGAAGGTTAATAGCATGTGGCATGTGTAGGACCTTCATTGAGTCTCCTTCTAAGAAAGAAAAACCTTTATTTGAATCTATTTCATCTTTTCACCCTTGTTAAACACATTTATCTAAAATGGCTAACAAGTGAGACAAGGGTTTATACGTCCACCCATCTATCTAGCCATTTATTCCACATTACCCTTTCACATTTTAATGTATACAATTGCACACCCATTACAAAATAAGAATTTAATTAAAATGTAAAAAACATTGAATTAAAAACATTTGGGCTAACTATTTTTTTAAATATTACTACTTATGATTTAGAGCTTATCTCTTAACCTAATCATTCTATCCTCCCACACACTTATTTTTTGCTCCCATACTTTTTTCACTCTCCCATTCACAATTTTTTCTCTCCATATCCACACATGTAGTACCCCAAAGTCCATTTGTTCATCAATAATTGTCTTTATTACTATTTATAAAATAATATTACACATATTCATAAAAATGGTGGGTGGAAATGTCACACCCCAAAGTCCAAACAAGGATAAACCTCTAGAACAAAAAAACACAAAAATGCTGCTATGTGGAAAGAACTATAGCAATAGGATGAGGAGAAGGAGGGACTTGATCATCTAGTTTTCCCCATATATTAGCAGGGTCTACATTATGAATAGGTAATGTATACACTAGAAAATACACATAAGAAATAAGCTAAAACCATAACCCATTTCATGCAAGTCCTAATATACCTCAGATTGAGCAAAAAGAATGCAAAAAAAGAAGTTAAACAATTAACTACATGCAAACCTTGATTGTGGATGTGCTCCTTGATGTCTTGATGTGGGTGGCTCCTCATATGGACAGCATAACATTACAATGCATGGAGTCTTGGAGTAAAAAAGGCAGCATTATGTTGCATGAAGAAGTTATATGTTTTGTGAAGGGGTGAGCTCCAATTTATAGATTTTTGGAGACTCAATTGGATGGTTAGGATTGGATTTGGCAATCAATGGTGGAGGATGCTTGATAGATCTCAAGAAAGGAGAGACCATCAAATGTCATGTGATGAAATTAGATGGGAAGGGATGTCCTTGGATCAAGGAAGAATGGATGGTGAAGATTGGGCTTTGGGAATATTAGAGGGATGAGATTGTTTTCGTAGATGGGAGGTATGGGTTCGATTTGATTGGAATTTTAAATTGAGGAGCATGGGTACATGCCCAATTTAAAATTGAAGAAAAAAGAATGAGTTGGCTTAGATTTTAATTTTAAATTGGAAGCATGGGTATATGCCCAATTTTAAATTGGAGGAATAGGAGATGGAGGACAAAAGGACCCTTGTACATGGGTCCTTGACCATGCCTTTTCTAATAAGGCTATGTGGACATGTACAAGAAGCCCATGCCTTTGTACATTTGGGAGAATGAAGAGGATTTGACTAAGATTAGATTATGGTTTAGGTTGTGAAAGTGGGGGATTAGGTTAGTTAATAAGGTTTATGTGGCCTAATCAAAAGTGTAGAAAATAGGGATTAAATAAATACAAATATTTATTTAATTCAGAGGATGGGGTAAGGGGATATTAGATAAATTAAATTTATCTAATGCTTGGACTATAGAGGAAGGGGATAAATGATTAATTTGGCTAGGGACAAGTATTGATGCAGGTACTAATACGAGTACAGATGAATAGCAGAATAGTATGTGAATAGTGATTTTGACAATAAAATATTGTGAAATCACATATTGAAGGGGATTTGATCAATTAACCATCTAAACATGTGTTTATTCAGTTAATTATGGTATAAATAGTGATTTAGGCACATTTAGGGATGATTAGTGATGATTATGTATGAATAGGGATGAACAGGGATGATACAAAGAGTGGAAAATTTTAGGTGTCTACATTTTACCCCTCTTTGAGATGGTGTTGCAAAGTAGCATCATTTCAAAGAAAGATCAAACATAGTTCTAGATAGGATTGAGGAAGATGATAGGATTAGGGATGAAGATGCCCCAGCTACTCAAAGTGAGAGTGACAAGGAGGGATGATGGTAGGGATGATGCCCCCTCAAGAGGGCAGGCGGGTTAGAAGAATGCGGATGCATTCTCGAAAGGATGAAGGGGGTTGGATTAGAAAGAAGAGGGTGGAATATAAAAGACCACATGGATGGGGGATAATATAGGTTGGTTGTAAGGGATTGGAGGAAGGGGGTAATGGGGGATTAATGATGAGAAAGAAGAATGGGATGAAAGGATTAAGGAGGAAAATGGGTGGATGCAACATTTACATGCCCAACATAATAAAACCTTGTCTAGACATGTGAGGAAGAAAACTTAGAGCATAATTCCTTAGTAAAGAGAAGGTATTGAATGGCCTTAGATTCAAAAGGATGACTAGTATGCAAAAATTTGATTCAACACACACAAGACATGAATATTAGCTGGAGAAATGATAGTTCTCGACCCCGTGGATTATGCGTTATGTTGCATTGATAAATGAAAGCCACATTTATTTGATATGGCATGAGATGTTATGCACCAAGGTATAAGGAACCAGGGTGACAATGTGTACCATGCGTAAAATCCAACTGATGAGGTCACAAGAAACCCTATGTCGTATAGAACCATGATATGGAAGACCATGATACCACTATGGCAAGTAGGTTATAGGGAGCTGTACTGATGCAAGACAAAAGATAATACACATACACAAGAAATCACACATGCACATAAAATGATACAAAGACAAACATGATGTCACCCTTGGTCAAGCTCTTAAAAGCCAAAGATGGATGAATTGATGATGTTGGATTGTGTTGTTGATGATAAGAACAACACGAGGATTGAGAATGACATATCCTAATGATGATGATGGATGTTGTTGGATCAAACGCTTGAAGCAAGGCTAGGAACAAGACCATGGATGTGATTGGATGATTTTGATTATGATGCTTATCTTGAGATGTGCATTGATAGGGACGATCTTGCGATTTTGATTTGTAGGAGATTTGGATTGCTGGGAGTGGATTGCATTGGGTTGCGTTTAGATAGCCTTAAGCTAGATACCAATGACAAGGGAAATACATGTCTATCAACGAGGCATGATGGGATGATTAGGATGAAATGATAAGGGGATAATGGATAGTGGATAGGAATGGTTAATGATGAGGGGATAATGGCTAGATGATACTAGATAAGCGATACTAGATAGTGGATAAGTGATAGTGGATAGTGGATAGGGAGTAAAAGGAAAGGATGCAGGGATGAAGGGATTGGGAGATAGGTGAGGAATATAGTGCTCAGACCATAGTCATCGTATCAGAATTACAAATAGGGTGGGGATGTGGGGATAGGGGATGATGGATTAGGAGGAAAGGATAGGGGATGAGGGAGGATAGGTAGGTGATAGAGGATGATAGATTTAGGATGGATGGAGGTAAGAGAGTGACCAACTGGGTAACTTGTTGGTGATGTGAATACGTGATGTTATTAAACCACCAACGGTATTGAGGATGAGCGATGGGAGAGGGTAGGATGGTGGTTAGTTGGAGTGTGAAGGTAATCTCCAAGGACTACATCACATAGGAATAAAAGGAAGCTAGGTGTGCAGAAATTGCTTCCTACGCTAATCTAATGAGGAGAGGGCTATGCAAATTCAAATTAATCCTTACAACTACAGCAACATAGAACATATAAATGAGATATTGCAGCAATACACATGAACCAGCAAGAAGATAGAAGAAGAGAGACAAAGATTTACGGTGGGGAAAACCCTTATCGGGTGAAAAACCCCACACTTAGAAAACTGCACAATGTATTAACAAATCTGAAAGTTGTTTACAATACACTTGCAATGCAAGCTTCAATGGTCTTCGACACTCATGTCTACAGTCAATCTGATAGTATAACAGTACATGTAAACCTATGATACAACTCCCTCTCCAAGCACCTGTTTATATAGAATATACAAGGCAATATTGGACCTATCTTGGGATGGGCGTCCAACTTGGCCTCATGGCCCAAAACCCATGCCTACGGACACTTGGTCAACATTGTAGAATATGCCTAACACTTGTCCACAACTCCCATCCCAAAGAGGTTGCCTATTTCCAAAATGGGCTATGACAAATGCTCTTACGACACTTACGACCATCATAGAATCTGTCATAGCGGTTACAACTTACAGCTATAAGAGAATCTATCACACACAGGCTATAAATAGCATATTCTATTACAACATGTCATAGTCCACCTTGGGGCATCCAAATATGCCTTATTCAAAGATGCTTCATCGCACATGTCTTCACCTGTCTTACAAGCTTCTATTTCTGACTCTTACATGTCACAGATTCTATCATAGGAATCCATCATAACCATTTTGGTCAATATTCCCTTACACAATATCGAAGATGCCGACACATGGAAAAATGCTCCTACCACAAAGTGGGATGCCTATCTCCTCATGTGAGGACAAAATTACAAGTTGTCATCTTACATGTAGGATGACACATCACCATGCCACATCCCACAATATGACAATATGGAATTTACAATTTATTTACAACATAGGCAATTAATTAATAAGTACAAACATAAATAATGCAAGGAATTACTAAGGTTGAGACACCTTAATTCCCAACAATGAATAAGATGCCCCATTCTAGATGTGTTGTGCATGACCAAGTGTTATGATGGTGGGAATGAATGTACATGATAGGATATGTGTGGAAGGAAGGTATGTCAAGATGTGTCCAAGACATGTCTCACATATTTTGGCCATGTCCTTAGTAGGATCACAAGTAGGGAAATAGGACAAGATGACTGTAGGATAAGATGGGAATATGTGGTGGATAGAAAATAATAGGATAATTGGATAGGGATAATAAAGGGGATTAATGGAAAAGTAGATGGATAGGATGATAGGACGCAGATGTTCAATGGATGGAGAAATGATAGGCTAGGTGAGATTTGCCCCAAAGTGTAGGGTACAAATGGAGAAGGGATTATGCATGACGCCCACAAGGGGTTTTTATCATGGTACTTACCCAAGGCACCACGAGGAGTGGTTTTCACCATTGGACGAATTTATTTCTTTTTACTTTTTTTTTAGATTTTTAGATTTTTTTGCTTTTTTGCTTTTTCTCTATTTTTGGATTTATTTGGAATATTTGGATTGGATTGATGGTGAAAATGGATTTGGAGGAGGATGGGGAGTCTATAATTTATTTCCATAGGAAGTGATAGCATCCCTTGTTGGATAAATATCACACGTGGACCATGTCAAGTGTTTCTATGTGCATGGATGTTGGTAGATGGTTGCATGAGATGGAGATGAAGTGGATGACGATAGTAGATTATGACCTAGATGATAGATGGGTGGATTATTAGAATAATAAATATATATTATAGATGGATGGGTGATGAATGGATTATGAAAAAGCATGGGCCATAGGGATTTGATGGGAAGGATATGTGGGATGAGAAATATATGATAGGGGGATGAAGGCACGTGGGAGTGTCGTGATGGGTATCAAGACCAACGGTTGCACACACCATGATGGATTTTGAATCTTATATTTGGGATGGGGATTGGGGAGTAATGGGAATTGGAAATCCATGATGGATTTACGGGATTGCGATAAAGGATTGGGGGATTACTGATTTGGGAATTTAGGGACCCAAATGGTCTCAGGTTTTTTATGATTTTTTTGATGGGGGATGAAATTTTTAGGATGTGGGGATGGAATGTGATATGGATGCCCCATTTGGATTAGTGCTTTTTGTTTAGGGACCGACACCATTTTTTCTTTTTCTTTTGGGGGTGTGGACTTATCTAGCCTTTGAGATGGATTTTTCTTGGATGTTGTGTATTGATTCTCAATGGCATGATAGGATTTAGGATTTTAATTTTTTTCTTTAGATAGGGAGGCATCCAAAGTATTGTTTTTTAATCCCATGGGGTTGGACGTAGCTTCATGTTTAACTGATGTGTGCATTCATTGATCATGATTAGGGATTTTAGGGTATCAAGATTTATTGATGGGGAGATTAAGGATGGGGGATAAGGGGATTTAAGGATGGGGATTAGGAGTTGGGAGGAGTGGAGGGAGTGTGGATTTAGAGAGATGTATGGTCACATGATTTTGGTATTTATGGATGAAATAAGATGAAGGAGGAGGGATGGAGACATATGATTTGGAGGTGTGATGAGATGCACTAGGTTTGGGTTTGGAAGAAGTGGATTTGGGAGGTGTGTGGGTGGTACCAACATGTTTGGATTGTTTCCCTGGGATGTGTAGCCAAGGCCATGTGCACATGGATGGGCTACAAAATGCCTTCTTCATGAAGGCCTAAGCATTTACCATGATAGTTCATCCTTTGGAGCATACAATGTGTGATAGGATGGGTGTTGTTTTGGAAACAAGACATGAGTCCGTTATAAGATGGAGAGGGATGAGACGTGGAAGAAAGTTGTTCCTCTCCTATGAGAGAACCACCATGGAGGAAGGTAGTAGGACCAACATGATAAGATAGTGGATTTGGGATGGGGTTGATGGGAGATGGTGAAGGAATGATGGTGGATGATAGGGGATTAATAGGAGATGGTGCGAGATTGGGAATAGGAATAGATGGGATTATTGGATCATGATTAGGAATGGGGTCGATATTTTGAAATACTTTGGACTAGGATCTTCACATAGATGCATTTGTGTGGATGGTGTGATGGGGGATATTTTTTGGATAGGATGTTGGATAAAATGGAGGATGATGATTTGGTTTTGATGGGTGTGAGGTCAATGTTAGGGTCATCAATGACACATGTAGGTGATTGGGGAGAAGTGGGGTGACATGACCCCACAAGTTGGATTTGGTGATTTGTTTTCTAGATCTTTAGGAAAGAGTAATGGAGAATTTAGGATGATATAGATTTAGAAAGGGATTTGGATGATGGAGTAGATGGGCGATTGGATAGTAGGGTAGATGGTGAGATTGATGGGTAAGGGGATGGTGGATTTGGATATGATGGATTCAGATAAGGGGTTGGTGGAATTGGGTAGGTGGGATAAGGATAAGGAGGGATGGATTTGGATAATTGGAATAAGGATAAGAAGGATGTGGATAAGGGGTGGAGGTGATGGGGATTTCATATGAGGATGGATGATGCAATGTGGATTGGGGGATAGAATGGATTTCCCTTGTTAAGGGTAGCATAAGGATGACCATAGGATATGCAATGAGGTGTGGGGGCATAAGTTATTCTAGCCAATGCATGGTCAAATGGTGCTTGCATGTTAATGGATGACTGAGGGTAGTTTACAACAAGCTTACTTGCAAGGATTTCATCAAGAATTTTGAGTTTCTCTTGTTCAACGGCATCCTCATTAAAATGATATAAAGCCATGATTAGATTTAGATTTCGGATGTTGTGATGTAGGATGACTTGATGAAATTTATTTTGATTTTGGATTAGAGGGGGATTTCAATTGATTTGGATTAATTGGGATTGGATGATTTTGGATTGATTTGGGATTTGGATTGATCAAGGTCAACTATCTATGTCACTTGATTCTAGGATGGATTTGGTTTGATTTGATTTGTCAAGGTCAATGATATATGACACTTGACCAGATATTGATTGATTGGGATTGATTTTGGATTACGCCAAGGGCCCTTTGATGATTGGAATGAATTGGATTTGATTAAGGATTAGGCCAAGGGCCCTTTGGATAGTGATTTGAATGATGATTTGGAGGAAGATGATTAGGATTTGGATTAAATTGGATGGAGTGTGATTAGGATTTTGACAGGATTGAAAGAGGTTAAGTCCTTAATCAAATTTTGATTTGCATAGGGTGGTTTTTTGATTAAGGAGTGGAATTAGATTTTGATTAGGGATGGATAGAGGAATAATGGATGATTGATTTAGGATGAGGCATGATTAGATGAGGTTGGGGTTTAGATGAAAAAAATTAAGCTCAATAATTAAATTAGGACTAGGGGGAATTAATAGATGAGATGATTAAAGATAATTGATGGGATTGGATTAGGATGGATAATAGGTCTGATTAGGGATGGAATGGATTAAGATTCGATAATGAAGATGGATTATGATTAAGGATGAAGTGGACTTGATTAACCTCATAGTGGGATGGGAATAGGAGAGAGTATTGGATGAGATGATTAGGAAGGATAAGATGAGATGATTAAACTATGATAAGTGGATGAAGTGATTTGGGAAAATATATTAGGGAGTGATTAAGATGGGATAAAGATGGTGATGAATACATAGATTAGGATGAAAGTGATGTGATTATGATAATGGAAAATGGATTAGGATATGGATTTAGGGATGATTAGGAAAAATGAATAATGGATAAATGATTGGATTAAAAGGTGATTAGAATGATAGGATGAGATTAAGCTAAAAGATGGGGATTAATTAAAATCAAATTATGGGATTAGATTATGATAATGATGATGAAATTTGATAATTGGATGAGTGATTAGGAGGAATTGGATTGAGATTAGGTGGATTAGGAATAGATTGGATTAGGATAATGTGGATAAGGAGGAAAATGGATATTTGGAATTGGATTAGGAAAATGGATGATTGAGATAGGTGATTAAGAATAGCTTAGGCACTTGACCTTAAGTAACTTTGCAAATAAAAATTCAGACACATACATGCACAATTCTTGAAAAGGGTTTGAACTTGATTTGGATTTAAGGGAATTCATAGGTTTCAATGATGAAGACATTCCAAACACACAAACACCCTAGATTTAGTAAGATAGGAGTCTATAAGATCATAAACCCACTGTGTTGCCTGTATTGAGGTGTAATGTGTAAGTCCCATGATGAGGAACCTAACCACTTTTGATCACCTAGGATTACTCTATGGTGCAAGGGAAGAGCATACATGACATGCACACCCATTTCTAAAGGGAATTTGCACTTGGTGATATAATCAAGGTGGCTTATGCAATGAGTAACTTCCTGGGCCTAACTGGTATCCGATGCATTACAATCTTATACAACTAAGAGGTCTTAAACTAGGATGTACATGCTTCTAGGGGATATCCTCAAAACACTCAAGGTGCATGAGGCCTATGTCCATGAGATGAGGGGTATGTCTAATGGCATGGTACAAGAGGGTAACCCACTCTCCTTCTTCACTTTGCAAGGTATAAAGTTCTTCCAAGATTTGCCCAAATGACAAATATCCCCCAATGGAAGAGTCTTTTGATTCTCTTCCAAATTGTATTCTCTACCAGAACACGAGGGTTGAGGTCATCCCCTTGGTGATGAAATCCAAGGAAGACCCCCTAAAGGAAATAATCAAAGGTTTTTTTAATCTCTAAGATCACCAAATGGCGTGAGGAGAGACCATACACACCAAGGACCTTGGGATGAACAAAGATAATAAAGATGGGATGAAGCACAGGCATGACTATAACCTTCATGAAAGAACTCAATAATAAACTTGAATGATTGTTAGATTAGAAAGGTGGGGGTCCCACTAGGTGTTCCAGAATGTATACACTACAAAATGCACATAAGAAATAAGCTAAAACCATACCCTATTTCATGCAAGTCCTAATATACCCCAGATTTCTCACAAAAGGAATGCAAAATAAATGAAGTTAAACTATTAACTACATGCAAACCTTGATTGTGGATGTGCTCCTTGACGTCTTGATGTGGGTGTCTCCTCATATGGACATCATAACTTTACAATGCATGGAGTCTTGGAGTGAAAATGACAGCATTATGTTGCATGAAGAAGTTGTATGTTTTGTGAAGGGGTGAGCTCCAATTTATAGATTTTTGGAGACTCAATCGGATGGTTAGGATTGGATTTGGAGATCAGTGGTGGAGGAACCTTGAGAGATCTCAAGTAAGAAGAGCTTAGCAAGTGTCACGATGAGATTGGATGGGAAGGGATGTCCTTGGATCAAGGAGGAATGGATGGTCAAGATTGGGCTTTGGGAAGATTGGAGGGATGAGATTGTCTTGGTAGATGGGAGGCATGCGTTGGATTTGATTGGAATTTTAAATTGGGGAGCATGGATCCATGGCTAATTTAAAATTGAAGGAAAAAGGATGAGTTGGCTTTGATTTGAATTTTAAACTGTAAGCATGGGTACATACCCAATTTAAAATTGGAGGAATAGGAGATGGAGGACAAAAGGACCCTTTTACATTAGGGGTCCTTGACCATGCCTTTTGTAACAAGGCCATGTGGACATCTACAAGAGGCCCATGCCTTTGTACATTTCAATAAATGGAGAGGATTTGACCAAGATTAGATTAGGGTTTAGGTTGTACAAATGGTGGGATTAGGTTAGTTAATTAGGTTTAGGTGACCTAATCCAAAGTGTAGAAAATAGGAATTAAATAAATAAAAATAATTATTTAATTCATAGGATGGGATAAGGGGATATTAGGTAAATTAAATTTATCTAGTGTTTGGTCTATAGAGGAAGGGGATAAATGATTAATAAATCATTTTTAGCTAGGGACAAGTACCGATGCAGGTCTCAATATGGCTACAGATGAATAGTAGAATAGTATGTGAAAAGTGATTTTGATAATAAAATATTATGAAGTCATAGATTGAAGGAGATTTGATGAATTAACCATCTAAACATGTGTTTATTTGGTTAATTGTTGTAGAAATAGTGATTTAGGCACATTTAGGGATGATCAGTGATGTTTAGGGATGATTAGCATGATGTTTAGGGATGAATAGAGATAAATAGGGATGACACAAAGAGTGTACAATTTTAGGTGTCTATAGGTAATTCCTAACAATCATTGTCTCCGTCATAATTTTTATCTTCAATAGAGAGTTGATTATCAAAAATAAGAAAAATTGCAAGAGCTAGGAGGGGAAATTTGCTAGAATCTAGGGCCAACCACTAAGCCCATGGCCAAGAGCCTTGGGAGAAGAAAAGTGGTGCCAAGTGGGCTAGGACCACCCTCTCTAAGCCCAATCCTTGAAATACCTCACAAGAGGCTAGGATACATGAGATTAAGCATCTAGATTCCCACGAGTAGAATGACTATGCTTTCGACAACACCCATGAGATGGAGAATAGCCTTGACTAGAAGCAAGATTCAAAGGGACTCTCGCCATGGTGCATGATGCATTACCCCAATGATCCAACAAAAAGTCCTTCATTTTGATTAAAATTTATAATTAACACAAGGCTCAAAGGGACTTTAGAATAAGGGTCCTAAATTAAATGCCTATGTATGTTGATTGTATTAGTTATAAATTGGAAGATTCTAATTCTTATCCGAACTAAGTTACTATCTTGGTAAATATTAAAATAGAGTATTGCAAGACAATACATTCTAGTATAATGATCTTTAGATAAAAGACCTCAATATTGTTTATTAAAATATGTCCATATTAACATTTATGTTTTAAGGATTAAAAGCTATGACCCTATGATGCCTTATAATAATTCTATGTATTACTTGATTAAGTATTATAGATAACACTCATGTGATATAATGATTACATAAACTAAAGGTTTTAGAATATAATTAAATTAGTAAATAGAGGTCTTGTTCCATTTTTAGATTATATACACATATGCTCATACTAGAAAGCATACAAACCATGGATAAATGTTTCTAGAACAATACTTGAAATATATTTGTGTTTATTAATGTTATTAATGTTATTCATGATTTTAGGTTATTAATGTTAATCAAGATATAGTTTCTTGTCATGATACTTTGATGAAATTATCCTAGTGTGTAGGTAGCACTAACATGTAAGAAGCCAAACTCCATTTAATGTGGGTGCTCTATTCATAGAATAACTACATTGGTGATTAGTGATGGTGCATGCATGGAATAAGGGAAGGATTAAAGGTTCTATGCCATGACTTAAAGATAGCTAGAATAATTTGAATACAAGGAATAATGGTAAGACAATGACCAAGGATAAAATGGGAGGAGTAAATAAGCCTATATTTGAGAAGAATTCCATATATCTGGGAAAGAGTGAAATGATCCACCTAGCCACATTGCTAAAAAGGAAACCAATGAGGTGGTGACATGATTCGAATGACTGAAATGAAGCAATAAATAATATGATTACATGACAGAGGGAAGTATTAGGGTAAACACTCACAAAATTTATGTGCCACCCTAGCTAGCTAATAAAACACAAAGGAATGTCAGCTAAAGGTTGTATAAGTATCATGATAGATAGAAGATTGAAGAATATCGAAAAAAGATGCATAAATGTTCAATGTATGGGGATAGAAGAAAAAGGATTGTCAAAATGATGAAAAACAAAGAGGCTCCAATAACATATATACTACATAGAGTAGCTTCATAATGTTTAAATCTTGCAAAGGTGAATTAGTGTGTGTGCATCATTGAGTATTGTAAAATACTAATTATCATGGTTTGTGTGTGTGTGTGCATGCATGCGCGTGTGCACATGTGCGTTCGTGTGTGTGCATGTGTCTAATGGTATGATTGAATTAGTACCTATAACGAACCAACCAGTCCACTAAAAAATCCCTTAGCTAAATTCATCTATATTCATAATTTTATTTTTAATTTATTATTTATATTGAAAAAAACATAGTCATACATCATAATGCATCCATGTAATATATTTAATATCCTTGACCAAAACCTTTTCCATAAAATATACATCACATAATTTCATGAATTATACATTTCCTTAATGAATAAAAGGTCCTATCTTTTAGATAGCATATCATAGTATTTTAAATTAAAAAATGAATATCATCATTATTTCTATCAGACAACCAATCACTCATGTCTAACTCTATCGACTCAAGAGTTCAACAACTGATATGTTGTGAGGTAAAACATCACCAAAGTGAACTTCCCCCCAACCAGGAAGATTTTACTTCCCTGATATTCTTCAAACTAGAAGAACCTGACCCGTCATGAGAAAAGGAGATAAGGACGTTCCTTCCGAAACCATACCATCTAAGAACTAGAGATGTTCTTTTACATGCAATTAGTTATACTACTAAACAATACTTCGAATTGAGTATAACTTTCTTATTGAAATATAATCCAAGACACAGTGATTTGACAATGCACGCAGTCAATGCATTACTTTGGCCAAAGATACATATATAAAACATAATCCATATTATATATATATGTGTCGATCTATCACAAACACCTCTTTCTCAATCTTGTCTATAGAGTTCTCCTATGTTTTCTATTCTGACTTTCTAACTCTTCTTTCACTAAAGTGATGACTTCACTAGAAGCAAACAAAAACTGTACATATATATATGTATTGCAGAAAAATAGATGATCATACATCTGAAACTCTTTGAATATAGTTCTTTTCAACATGGTTTTAAACACAAAGAACACATTTCTACATTCTATTATCTCCACATAGCCTCTACAATTTTCATTTTGTTTTACCAACTAAGACATAAAGAAGTCATAAATAACTGTATTTCTCGAGAGATATACATATTCTCTTTTAAAATAAATCAAAGACTTCAATCATATTATTAAAACTTATACACCTAACTGTAATTGTATAACTCTGTTTTATACATTTGCAGTTCTATGTATAGTTGTATAATATTTAACTTCATTCTAATACAGTAAGTGATACATAGATTTTACTCATAATTTAAAACTGTATAAAAAACCATTTAATAAATTGTTACCTCACATAAATAGAGATTTCTCACAACATTAAACTATTGTTTTAGTAACTATATTTAGTATTTCAACTATGTTTACCACTATTTTGTCAAGACTATGTCATGTCTCTGTAGTCATTGACAGAGTTTTCCTTGGTCGACTACTATTTTTATTACATCTCATTTGATATTGTGGTCTTCAATGAAAAAGATATTTCTAAACTGTATGACAATCATGCAAAGATAAGACCTCATGAAACTTTAAGAGGCACCAAAACATGTTATTCAATCCCTTTGGAATCAACCAAGCATGCTAAGTTGTCCCTTGTTGAGTTGAACTAGTATGTTGGGTTGATTCCCTCTATGGGAATCATCATTCCTACACACCCTTTGCAGTCTTAAAACAACAATTCATCTTTTCAATGAGCAAGATTTTCCATACATACTTTAATCCTATCGACTATTTTTTTCAATCGTGAAAATAAAGTACAAATGATTTTCAATGGCATTCAAAGCCATACGAACCATATATTTTCATTTTTCTATATTTCAAATGAAGAAATCATAATACAAACAATTTTCAATGGTATTCAAATCCATACGAACCCTATGGTTTGTTACTGTTGTTTTTCAAATGAGGAAATCATATGTAATGCAAACAATTTTCAATGGCATTCACACTATGTTTAACCATGACAGCTAGTTTCTACTGGATTTTAGAAAACTTAAAACAAAACCAACCACTATTTTAAAATAATGCATCATATGCAAACTAATTCAACTCATACATAGAAATAAATTATTTATATACATCAATCTTTCACAATCAACAATCTTTTGTATTCTATGCTCAATAAATCACTAAGACATACATTTTTTTGTTAACACAAATATTGTAGATGCAGAGATTGAAATTCTTCCCAATCAAGACTCTTCTACTTCACTTATTTTTTCTCTCAAAGTTATTTTTTTCATGTTCTCTATTGCCTCCTTTTCTCCCCCAAACTCAATACATTTTACTCTCCTTAACTCTTACCAATTTTCCCCCAATTTCAGGCGTACCAAACTAAGTTTGCATGTCCTTGAAACTGCATTTAAGAGTCATCTACCCTCACTCGACTTGAAGTTTTAATTAATTCACTTCAGCCATCACTCCCTTGTTCTATAATGCAGTCAACTACATGGACTTGCTCTTCTCTTTATTACCATGCAACTAGTGATTCAAAAATGAATTGGCATGATTTTCACAAGAATTAAAATTACAATATTAATTATTAATCATAAGAATTAAATTAATAATATTATATTAATATTAATAGTGATAATATTAAATAACTTAAGTGGTGGTTGGGAGCCACCACTCCCTTGTTCTATAATACAGTCCACTACATGGACTTACTCTTCTCTTTATTACCATGCAACTAGTGATTCAAAAATGAATCAACATGATATTCACAAGAATTAAAATTAAAATATTATTATTAATCATAAGAATTGAAATAACAATATTACCATTAATATTAAAATTGATATGTTATTTAATATTATCAATATTAGTATTATTAATAATCATTCTCATAAAAAGATAATCAAATAGATTTATCATTTGATATTATCGACTATTATTATTATTATTATTCAATAATAATAATATTCATTAATATTGAAATATTTTGACTATTAATGATATCATCCCTGTTAACATCTCATGTGTTAATAGTGATGGTATTATTAATCAATACTGAAGATAAGCATCATGCATCAAGAAAACTTGTTAAACTAACATTTGCAAACATGATCACATTACACTCACAAGGAAAACATAGATCAACAGATCGATCCTTAAGAAGATAAATATGACTATTTGAAATAATTATAAACTGTATACTACATGAGTGTGTGTATTTCGTAGATATCATGGTTGCATTAGAATCCTATTCCGATCTGCAATTCTCTCCCCGGTGATACTCTCCCTCAACTTTGGGAGGGTACCATGTACTCCAGCATACACCTCACATTGGATAAAGGTAGTTAGTCTAAATCTTGTTAATCTGAATGAGATTAAAATATCAAATTTAAACATAATTTTTCATGAATAGATTAATATTCAAATCTCTATGAAATTTATCATACACATGCATTCTCAGGTGAACAAAACATGAAATCATAAACTTTGGTCAAATTCTAATCATGAAAACATAATTAATCCATTTCCTTTGCAATATTGCATCATTAAACATGAAACATAATTTAAAGAATAACATGTTTTAATTGTCCACAGAAATGGGGTGTGACAGTACCTTGGGGAACCTCGATATTCAATGGAAGTCTATGATTTGGTGAGTAAATAAATGATGGGGACAAGCTTAGTTTGATTAATATTGGAGAGATAGGGACATGCTTAGTTTAACTCAGCAATGATTGCAAGCTTAGTCTAATAATTATTTGAGTGATGTGGATAAACTCAATAGAACTAAGTAATGGGGAAAATCTTAGTCAAATAAATATTTGATAGATGCACGCAAGCTTAGTTTTATAATTACATAAGCATGATGGGCACAAGATCAATGTGATGGTTATGATTTCAAATTTTGGAGAATTGAAAAGGTAATCTGATATGAGACCTATTGATGTTTGTACATGTGACTTCTGTGTGCTTAGTATGGTTTAAATTCTTTTTTATGTGTGTTTGAATTGTATGAATGAGTATGTGTCAGTACTAGTCTATAATTATAGCTTCAGAATAAATGAATAGTAGATACTGTGGGGTCAAGATTGGTAAATAGAAAACTAGCCATGATAGAATAGTTGTGAATTGTCCATGCACCTCACCATCAACACTTTGAAAATTATGAACCTCACTATGAGGGTGGTCAAGTGGAAATATAGGCTCGATACTCAAGTTTGGCCTTTGTTAAAAGTTATTTTCTTCTTGTCGATGACTAGAAATATATCCTTTATGATTAATAGATTATGATTATTTCTAAATTATGGCCTTGATCATTTGTTAATATCTTTTAAGTAATCTTTAACTATTGAGATAGATGGATCTAGACAAGTCTAATTGACCTTTCCTTAGCATGCTTTCTTATTGAATGATGCAGAGAGTATTTGAGACCGTCTATAACTCCTCCAAGAAAGGAAAAATGAAGCAAGAAGGCCTTGTACAATTATAGGATGGTCTTTAGATTTTTGTATGAAGGAACACATAATGTCTAGTATTAGTTGTGTTTAGTAGAAAAGTGAGACTAGGACAATGGATCAAACTAGGTCAAACCCTCTTATACAAAACATTAGGGCACAAACCAAGCTTGGTTTCTACCCAAGGAGAGCCAAACTATAGGAGTTATTCCCTTTTGTTTTATATAGAAGGAATTAACCAAATCTAAATAATCAAACTAGGATCAAAACAAGAAACCCTAATTGACAAAGATCAGAGTAAAACAGACTGTCGAAAGCAAAAACCCATTAAAAAAATGAACAATAGAGGTAAATGAATGATTAAGAACATGGATCTAGAGGTGAAACTACCCAAGACAAGGGTGCTTGGGTGCTTGGGTCCCAGATTAATAATCATTCTCATTAAAAGATAATCAAATAGATTTATCATTTGATATTATCGACTTATTATTATTATTCAATAATAATAATATTCATTAATATTGAAATATGTTGACTATTAATGATATCATCCCTATTAACATCTCATGTGTTAATAGTGATGGTATTATTAATCAATATTAAGGTAAGAATCATAAATCAAGAAAATTTGTTAAACTAACCTTTGCAAACATGATCACATTACACTCACAAGGAAAACATAGATCAACAAATCAATCCTTAAGAATATAAATATGACTATTCAAAATAATTATAAACTGTATACTACATGAGTGTGTGTATTTTGTAGATATCATGGTTCCATTAGAATCTTATCCTGATTTGCAATTATCTCCCCGGTGATACTCTCCCTCAACTTTGCGAGGGTACCATGTACTCCAGCATACACCTCACATTGGATAAAGGTATTTAGTCTAAATCTTGTTAATCTAAATGAGATTAAAACATCAAATTTAAACATAATTTTTCATGAGCAGATTAATATTCAAATCTTTGACATTTATCATACACATGCATTCGCATGTGAACAAAACATGAAATCATAAACTTTGGTCAAATTCTAATCATGAAAACATAAGTAATCCATTTCCTTTGCCATATTACATCATTAAATAGGAAACATAATTTAAAGAATAACATTTTTTAATTTTCCACAAGAATGGGGTGTGATAGTACCTTGGGGGACCTCGATACTCAATGGAGGTCTATGGTTTGGTGAGTAACTAAATGATGGGGACAAGCTTAGTTTGATAAATATTGGAGAGATAGGGACATGATTAGTTTAACTAAGCAATGATGGCAAGCTTAGTCTAATAATTATTTGAGTGATGTGGATAAACTCAATAGAACTAAGTAACGGGGAAAACCTTAGTCAAATAATTATTTGATAGATGCATGCAAGCTTAGTTTTATAATTACATAAGCATGATGGGGACAAGATCAATGTGATGGTTAGGATTTCAAAATTTGGAGAATTTTAAAAGGTAACCTAATATGTGTAGTGTCTCCCTAGTATTGGCCTAATTGAGGTAACATCAAGGTATGAAATTCAAACTCTATATGATAGGTCATATTGTGATTTCAATGGATGTTAAGTATTTAATGATGTTCATCAAGAAAATGTGGCACAAAAGAGTATATTTATGTGTTGTGGGCTTGCCCGAACTAAGAGTGACTCATTTTATAACCATGATTAGTTGGATAATGAGAGTGATTGTGATGTGATTCTATCATGGTGTACTAATCAATTTGTTATGTTTATGTTTCATATTGAGATTGGATGCATATGTGGAGAGGATGACACCTTGACATTGGGATAATATGCAAATGATCACGGATGTTGGAATCCTCTGATGTGGACTATTCTTTCTTCGGCTAGTATAGGTTATGTATGTGCAAATGTTATAATATAGTTTGAGTGATGCAGGTACATGGCTTTGACTCCATCTAACTTTACAGGTATGAGTGAGCGCAGTAAAGTCCCAATGGTGGTTATTTGGAGATAGTCACATAGGTCAAACACCCTAACCCTCGCCATCATCTTTTTTGGGATGAGTTCTCGATTCTTGTGTCCATATCCATAGACACTTCCTAGGGTTCATACATCTACCTAGTCCAATGTGTGACAGACCCGTGAGGCTTAATTGTTGGGTCGGTCCTGTGTGAGGTGGTGATTTCGTGTTTGTATATTTAAGTTTATAACTGTGATATGAGATTTCTTGGTAGCATTGTTTATCCTATGTCTAAGTCCTTTTTTTAATGCTATGTGATAGGGACCTAAGGATTTTCTAGTGTTGTAACTTATCCTTAACTCGGGTGTTAGAAATTTTTTTAAAAATACACTAGAATATAAAAGGGAAATATGTTTTTTTTGTGAGCATGTTAGAGGATAAAATTATAGTTATTAGATCAATAGCTTTTCTAGAGCTCTACTACCACATGATGGCACCTCTTTAAAAGTCCCCTATCAAAGGCACCATGTGCCTCATTGTTCCTCCTTTTGTTATATGCGTGTCTTGCCTAGAATTGGGCATGGGGGTATAACCAATTAATGTATCTGGTGGTAGAAGGGGTGAGGTAGCTAGTTTCCTTAGGGATCTATTCCCCTTTTCATGGAGAACCTCTCATACATTTTGACCACTCTGGCTTCTTGTTTGAGAAAAAGGGATAAAAAAACTAGGGTTCTTTCCAGACGGTGGTATCTGTGACTTTGGAACACTTGCAAGGGTTTCATTTCTTCAACTTTTGTCTCCACATCTGGTGCAAGGCAAGTTCTTTTCTGTTCCTCTTTTTCTCCATGGTTTTGGCTAGAAAGTTTGAGTTTCCCCTTGTTAAGTGTTAATGTTGTATGGAATTTTTGAAACAGCCTCATGTTGTTCATGACTATTTTATCAAAAATGAGGATGACTTTAGCATTATCATGTGTATACGGAACGACTCTAGAAAAACTATCATTTGGTTTTACAATTTCAATTTGCATTTGTTTGAAAGTTTCTATGCCTTTCAAGAAATCCATTTTGTGCATATCCTGTAACCATTACATTCCATGAGATAACATCTCTTTTAGGCATTCTGTCAAACAGTTGACGTACCTATTTTATGCTTCCACATTTGTCGCATGCATATTTGTCGTAGCATTTCCAACTACTATATCTAATGAAAACCCTTCTATCCTTCATGCTATGATGGATGTATTTATCTTGTTTAAAGGCCTCCATTCGAGCCCACACTAGGAGAATGCTGGTGCAGATCGTGGGTTATGGTTTTACTTCTACCATGTGTAATTGTTTAACAGTTCTAAGACCTTTCCACACATCCATTTTGTGCATATCCTGCCATCATGTAGCCATGACATCTGATGAGAATTCCTTTTTATGCTTAGATGGATGTCAATACCCTATTCCAAAGGTTCCATTTTTGGCATAGGCAGCAATGATGCTGGCGAAGGTTTGGGAATTTGGGTTTAAACCTACCAATAGTATTTTCTTGAAAGTTCTATAGCCTGTTCCTGAATTCCATTATGTGCATCTCCTGCAATTATTGCATATGCATAGCCTTAAAACTTGATCCCCATTGGAAAGCCATTGCACTTGACTGGATTTATATTTAATGAAGTTTCTTAATCGTCTCATAGGTTGACAAAGTGGATGCATGTTTTAGTCATTAATTGGATAGCAATTAGGTGTATAATGATCAGACAATGGCTAGTTCAGAAACTAATTTTCTTTAACCAAGGCAATATTGGGATTAGAGTTACCTCTAAGATGATAATACGTATGACTTCCTACAAAACCCATTCCTTTTACAACAGCTTTCCAATGCAACAAAAAATGAGCCTTGACTGAGAAACAATCCAACCCAGAAAGTGCCTGCACACAACAAAGGCCCTACGTGATAGTTGAATTCATTTCTGGTACACAAAAAAAAAAACACAACAAAAAAGAAATCAAAATAGAAGTAAACTAACAGGCATCATTAAACTTAACAATTTGCCAAGAATAATTATTAGGTGCATTAGATATCCTTGGGTGCAAGTTTTTTTCCACCTCCCTTTCTTTACCACCCTGTTAACTTAGCACTACTTGTTTTGAATTCTAAGAGTAAATGTAGACAAAGATAGCAGAAGTCCTTTCATCCACTTCCTCATATCATCATCAACAAGTTTCCCATCACCGTCAAATTTTGCAGGAAGTTCAAATGCTCTGATGCGAAGCTCAGGTTTGTTGATAAAATGCAAATTAAGGAAAACCCCAATTTGCCTCAAATGGTATTGAGATAGTTTGGCACCCAATGCTCCCCCAAAACTGATTATAGCTACAGGCTTGTTATTCCAAACATTGGGAGCTCTAGATGCCCAATCAAGGGCATTCTTCAAAGGACCTGCGAATATGGAGCCACATACAAAAAGCCATTAGATTTGTATAAAGCAAACAAAAAAGCAGCATAAACTATACAAGAAGAATGGAGAAGCTGAACTAAAATGAAATCCATGTTGGACTATGTACATCATGAAAGAACTAATAAAGAATCGTTGTATTGTTTCATTCAGACATAATGTCAACAAGCTGTCCATTTGGCAACCATTATTATACATAATTCATAAAGAGCAATGCTTCTAACTTCAAAAAAATTACGGTGCCTAATCACTCTTTAGAAAAGGGAATTGGGGCCACCAAATAGATATTCTAAACTAAAATGACCTGCAAGAGTTGTGAAATCAAGGTCCTAACTATGTTGGAAAACAAGGTTAGGGGAATCTACTTTGTCAAAATCAAGCTGCAACTGCTATGGGCAGAAGCCAATATATGCAATCAATATTACCATACCTGATATCTATTTGACATATGCAGCATGTATGGTGGGCAATTTGTAAATAGGTAATCTGTATTTCACACACTATATTGTCAAAAACACTATAACTAATATCTATTTGGCATAGGCTGCCATGGATGGAGGGCAATCTATGCAGTCAAAATCACTGCAGTTAATCTTTTTTTGGTTTTACCTATGTTGGACAGATGTAGGGCAACCTTTTCCATCAAAATCACCATAATTGATCTCTTTGGATGGAGGGTAATCAATTGTTTTCAAGATCATCATAGAAAAGCATGAGGTTGAAGTACCATTTTCTGCCCAAACTCTGATTTTTTATTTTTATTTTCTGATTTTAAACAATGTATCAGAATGAACATTCTAGTGCCCAAACATGTCAAATAAACATACCAAATGATGCTTCCAATTGATATTCATAGCAAACATGAGATCCATCATATAAAACACAAGATAGGGCATCCAAATGAAACAGATAAATCTGATTTTCTGAAGATATCTCTGCTGTTACAAATCTGAGTTTAATAACTGAAAATTACATCCAATCAAGGGCTTCTATGAATAGCATGAGTTTATAAGATGAGTATACATGTATCTAGTCATTTTTTTTTACTGCTTCCCCCATCTTCTCACCCCTCCTTCTTTGTGTAATGCTTCGTTGACATGATTACCAGATGCCTAACTGAAGCTCCTTGTAAAACTTTGTGGCCTTGTGTTTTCCTTGTATGGTTGGTGTTTGATGGCCTTGTGACTATCTCTTTGCATGGGGGAGTGGACCTTTTTGGATCCACGTAGTTGGGTGGTGTCGCCAACTGCCATTGGGGACTTGAGGGTCAAGATTGAGATGCCTACGTAGCAGTTGTCGTTCACCTACAATTTTATGAGCACTGTATAATGCTCTACTTATCTTTTGGTATTCTTTATGTACTCTTATTTGTATTAACATATTTATGAGATACTCCAAATTGGTGTATGTAGGAAAGCATCTTTCAATCACATTTTTGTAACAGCAGTTTATATCTTGTACTTGGCTGTCATTGGCTATGAATGTTAATTGAGGAAGTTGCAAGATCTGATTTTTTATCAGCAAAATTCTAAGTTAATCCTTCATTCAGTGTTATCATTGTAATTTACAAAATTCAAGTTGTAATTCCCAATTGCAGGCTGCCAACATCTATTTGTTCCATTTGTTTTTTGTTAATTCATATGATTGGCATAGGTATAATATAAAATAGGAAGTTCCCAACTAGGTTCTGCAATTTATTTCTTGTTCTTAACTTTTTGTCTATTTACTCCACTTAGATCATATGCTTTGTAAAACTATGATGACTTTATTTTAGTATAATTTGTCATTCATTTGTGGAAAATGACAAGGTTGGGTTAATGTGTTTTTGCCATGTGAAAATAAATCAATGAAATGACAAATATGGGATTAGAATTGGTTTTCAGTATTCAATTGTTATATTGCCAATTGCATTTAGATTTTCATTGTTAGTGCTTGGAATCATAGTTCAATAACTCAGTCTTGAAAAAAATATTATTATACCTTTTTGGGCTTTTGTTTCATGGGTGTTCAGGTGGGGTGTTACAATATGAGACCTATTGATGTTTGTACATGTGACTTATGTGTGCTTAGTATGGTTTAAAATTATTTTGATGTGTGTTTGAATTGTGTGAATGAGTATGTGTCAATACTAGTCTATAATTATAGTTTCAGAATAAATGAATAGTAAATACTATGTGGTCAAGATTGGTAAATAGAGAACCAGCCATGATAGAATAGTTGTGAATTGTCCATATACCTCACCATCACCATTTTGAAAACTGTGAACCTCACTATGAGGTTGGTTGAGTGGAAATATAGGCTAGATACTCAAGTTTGGCCTTTGGTAGAAGTTATTTGCTTCTTGTCGATGACTAGAAATATATCCTTTATGCTTAATAGATTATAATTATTTCTAAATTATGGCATTGATCATTTGTTAATATCTTTTAAGTAATCTTTAACTATTGAGATAGATGGATCTAGACAAGTCTAATTGACCTTTCCTTAGTGCATGCTTGCTTATTGAATGATGCAGAGAGTGTTTGAGACCATGTAGAACTTGTCAAAGAAAGGAAAAAAGAAGCAAGAATGCCTTGTGCAATTATAGTATGGTCTTTAGATTTTTGTATGAAAGAACACCTAATGTCTAGTATTAGTTGTGTTTAGTAGAAAAGTGAGACTAGCACAATGGATCAAACTAGGTCAAACCCTCTTATACAAAACATTAGGGCACAAACCAAGCTTGGTTTCTACCCAAGGAGAGCCAAACTATAGGAGATATTCCCTTTTGTTGTATATAGAAGGAATTAACCAAATCTAAATAATCAAACTAGGATCAAAACAAGAAACCATAACTGACAAATATCAGAGTAAAACAGACTGTCGGAAGCGAAAACCCATAAAACAAATGAACAATAGAGGTAAATGAATGATTAAGAACTTGGATCTAGAGGTGAAACGACCCAAGACAAGGGCGCTTGGGTGCTTTGATCCCAAATTAGGGTTTGCAGAAACTGTTGTCTCTGTTAGGTTTGTACTAGTAGGCTTTGTCTTCTTTCTAGAGATTAGCTCCCGAAACCTATTCTTCTAAACTGCACACATGCAAGAAAGAAAATGGTTGGGTTCTATTTAGGATCTTTCCTCAGTCAAGACCTGTTAATGTTGTTTCCACCTCCACAATAGAAACAATGATTGATAAAGAGTGTGTGCACTAGGAAGGAAGAGGAAAATTTGAAGTAGAATGGAATGCTGGCACAAAGCATGTGAAGGAAAGAAGTCACCATGAGCATGGAAACACTAGCATGCTTGAAGTAGCATCACAACTTGACTCAAGAGGTTGGTTTAGCCCAAAGAAGTAGTGAGATATTCACAAGACCTACAATATGTTAGTTTCTCATCAATAATCCACAATAGAGAGCTTGAGAGAATAGTAGAGAGCATAAGAGAGAATAAGAATCCTTTAAGAAGTTAGAGAGAGTGTCAAGACAATCAAATGAATAAAATAACTTTCTTTTATATGCATTCCCGTTGATTTCTGGAGAATTAAACCACATGAGGCCGACATTGGGAACCTTTTAAGAGGTCCCAAGCTCACAAGCAACATTTTAGGTTAGGGCTGAAGAAGGGACAAGGGTGCTTGGGTGCCCTAGTTCCTTAGCCCCAAACTCTCGAGATTAGGCACTTAAAGTGTCATTAACCCTGCCTTATAATTACTTTTCTAGGTTTTGTGCATCGGGATCAAGAATTACACACTTAATATTCAAAAAGGTGTTAAAATAGGTTCTAATTAACAAGTGTAAATAATTTAGATCCACCTAAGTGCTAAATTAGGTGTAAAATGGTAGTGTACACATTTTACGACTGAACAAGTTGATCAAGGAAAAAATAAGTAATAGACTTAGATAAATTGCAATAACATAGATATTCTTGGAACATGTTCTCTATGGTAGTAGGTTGAGTTGTATTACCTTGAGTATAAATGGTTAAATATTTCATGGTTGAATTATTAATTATGTATTCATTTTGGACTTGTATTAGAATGTCAGGACTAAATAGGTGATTACAAATAACATGATGAAGACTTCCTAATTAATCATTGTTTTTTGCACATAATTTGAAAATTATTTTTTTAGAGCTTTACTTAAGAAGGCATTCCCATCGTAACTTAATCTTAATTTCCTGTGAATGTAAATAGATGATTCTAGTGAAGCCACTCTATAACCACATATGATCTAGATGTAATTTCTAGCTTGTGTTAATCTAGATAGTGGCTTGATCATGTATGGCTTAGGATTTGCATACCATACTGAGAGTCCCAAATTTAGGGGGAAATGAATTTTAGAAATTCCTAGATCTTGTGAACTTTTTTCTATATATGTGAGACCAAAACTAGAGTTCTGAATATGACTATTACTCTTATGTATAACTCTCTCTCACTTTATATAAGATAATTTAGACACTCCTGCTTTGAGCACATAGCTAAAGTCATTTAAATAATCTAGTATAAGAAATGTAAAATCCTAATCTTTGATTACTCATGGTAAATCTAAGCCATAGATCCTTTTGTATTAACTTTGAGTTGACAGGTGCCCTCTCAAGAATAGGCCTAATTTAAGCTTAGGAGTTTCGAACCAAAATAAGATAATTTATGATTTATTTAATTTTTTTCTTATACTTAAGGTACCTATATCAAGTATTTGAAGTCTAGGCCCAACATGTTGTCTACACATGTCACCTTCAAACTATGCCCACATGACCCTTCTTGTAAGATTATTAGTATATTATGGACCCAAGGGAGGTAGTGAGTCATAACAAATATACTTCCTTACACCCAAAATAATAAGGTTAGAAATTTGGTATAGGAAGAAGACCCAAGATTCCATGTTAAGTTGAATATATAAGGGTGCTCACATCTATAGTTTGAGTTTAAAGGCCTAGAAGCTAACCTTGAACGTCTATGTAACTATTTATTCCTTGAGGTAATTTGTGACCACTGAAATCTTACAAGTAAATGTATATTGGTGTGTGTCCTCTTACTAGGAAATCAAACATTCCTTTCATTAATAACTAGAGCCAAGAACTCTTTAATTGAAAAACTATAAGGTCCATAGGTTTCCAAATGTTACCAAGTTACTATCCCAAGGATTCTAAATCTAAGAAGCTAGGAGTAATAAATATAATAATTTTTAATGTCCATAGAAGACTTTAAACAAATTTCTTCATGGCACACCATATATCTTCACTAGACTATGTCCACATGTCTCATGGCACATTTAGAGGGTCTCACATCGTGTTTATGGTCTTGAATCTACTAATGCATTATATTGGGACCACTCTCTAATCTTTACAATTACTAATACTTAGAATCTACTTAATTAGTATACCCAAGACATAGAGAGAATTCTAGTTAAATTTAAAATCCATGTTCATCCCTTATATAGATTCAGGTTGATAAAATCGTATATCTACCTATCTTAACTGAAGTAGCTCACACCTAGTCTACAAATTTAAAGCCACTAGTAACAATAATTTAGTCATGCTGTCCAATTCAAAATTTAATGGGGTTCCTTTTTAACATAAAGAAAATAAATTATTAAAAGAGAAAAATAAAATTGCATAGCAACTCTACCATCGTCTTAAGAAGATTCATCGTAGACTAATCTAGAAAATCATAAACATATGGAAGGAGAGATAATAAATAGTTAGAGAAAGGGGATCCTTCCAAACACTATAGGCATGGAAGAAAGAAGCAATACATTGAGGATTATATAGGCAGTGAGTATGAGACCAAAAGGAAGGTTTTACCTCTATCTTAAAAATATTGGACTAGCAAGGATAACAAGAGAAACAAAATATAATATTAACATTGACCATAAGAAACCTAGGAGAAGCCCAAGAAAAAACTAGAAACATACACAAGTAAGAACACAAAGAATTAATGAAGTGGGTATTCAAAAGAACAATAAAATCTTTGTTCAATTCTAAAATAAGGCAACCTAAAATTTTTACTAGTTTCTAAATGACTTAGAAGCAACATGATTTCTAAATACGGCAACCTAAATGACTTAGAAGGAGACACTGACTTAGCAACTTGATGTCATCTAGTTAGAAGGGAAAAATGACTTAGACACACCAACACTTAGTTTTATAATGGGAGAATGAGTATCATTTGTTGAATATTCAAGAATATGCTCTCCTAAAAATGTGATTCTCTATCAATAAAATTTGTGTTAAATTTTTTATTGTCTAGGTTAAGTCCATGACTGCATATTTGTCTTCTATGTCTAGATTTGACCCTACATAATGTCTACCTCTACTTTGATATTAGCCTAGATAACCATTCTTTGACTTGCACTCTTTTGATATCTGATGGCTAAACCAATTTAAGAATAGCATGGGAGGGTTGTTATTGCTTCTTATGGAGACATTCTCCCATATGCACAAAGAATTGAAGATAGCATACAAAGGCCTTTTAATGATGCATGTATATTTGTTATTCATTTTAGAATACAAACTCAAATGTTTCACTATTGATTCCTCCTTCAATGTTATAAGATGATAGAGGATGGCTAATAGATGAGAGATATCAAATGCTAATTAATGCATTTGAATACTAACACATAGCATCAAATTTCACAAAACATGTACTTAGTTGGCTTGAGACTTGAAAATAATGAGGGTCAACTGGCCAAAATTTGAATTTGAAGTTTAGAAAGTTTGGGACCAAGTCCGCAATAGTGGGTTGACTCCACAACCAAAGAAATAACATAGAGTGGGCAAAATGTCATATTCAAGTACATAATGGCTATATCTAAATAAGAGTATGAAATTGTGTGATAATTGCATGGAAAAATAAATAAAGAAGAGATTATGTGTGGGAATATGTGTATAGAAATATAAGTAAAAGGTGTGAAAATCAACCTAACTTCACATAAAATTGTGCCATTCATTAAAACATGTATCAAACATTTCCTCAAAATAAATATAAAACTTAATTTTCATTAAATTAATAGATAAGAGGAGGGGTTCATGCACTCTTTGACAAAGCAATGTGCATTGAGTTCATGTACAAGTCCATAAAGACAAGGAATGCAATGGTGTTCCCTTCCACCCTATAGTTATGGCAAATCCATTTGGCTCCAAAGTAAAACATTCTGCATGTTCAAATTGGTTGAGGAATAATCTGGCCTGATACCAAGCCTGATCGCCAAAGCTCATTTCTTTAAATCCTAGCTTTCGGAAGAAACTCCTCCACATATCCATTCTAATATGTCTCGCTCTTCTATACCGCCCCTTACACGCTATCAGATTTGATATTTGGTACCCACAAAATACTTCTTCAAACTTGACCCTCTTTAAATCATTTCTCTGTGGCAACATAGTCTCCAAAGATTCAAAGTAAGCGTAGTAATAGGAAAGCGCCTCCATGAACCGTTTCACGAAACAGGGGGAATTGTGCTTCCCTTCGATTTCAGCATTCACTATAATGCGGGGTCTTAATTTCTTGATGACGCTTACAACATTTTCCAGACAAACAGGATCATATAACAGACTTCTCAAGACTGTGGGAGCATACACGGCCACAACCTCGTCAGGTTTAACGTTGAATAAACATTCCTTAATCTCCTCCATGTTTGAGATTTTGACTGAACTGTAGGAAAACGGAATCGCCATAGCTTCAGCAAACTCTCCTGCAGTGTTTCAGAAAAATAAAAGGCGATCCTCTGTATGGGGTCCCCCAATTGAGAAGAGAGATTCTTACATTGCCGCAGTAGCCCTATGGCTTGCTCATATTGTTCTTTGTCGACCATTTCGGCAGAGGTTAACAAAAGACCTCGGAAATAAGGCCCCTTTTTTTCGTCCCTGGGCAGCACCGGAATGACAAAGTAAGAAGCCTGACTGATGACTTGTTCAGAAGAGGCTTGGGTGTGCTGCATGCTGGCCAGTCTTGCAATTTCTTCAGATGACAAGGCATCCGCACTACTAATGTCATTCGCCGGATCTGATAGATGATGACTATTCTGGAAATCGTTTGCAGAGGAAGATTCAGCCAACCGGCCGCACATTATATTATCATTGATGTTTGTCAATTGATATCCTTTGACGCTCTGGCAGTGGAACGCTGCCATCCATGGCCATGTGTGTGTACTGCTCAGCAAGGCCAAGCGCGCTTGTCTCAATCACTGTCCTTATCTCCTGCAATTGTTCTGCAAACTGGGTTATTAAATAACTCAAAAGGGCCATAATAAGAAGAAACGTATGAAGTCTATTTGCCCGTGAAAGACAATAATATAGGGAGCGACGCCGCCAACGCGGGAAGCAAGGCACAAAACAAAATAAATCGTTATTTCTTAGGAAGTATTTTCTCGGCTAAGTACAAATTGCTTATTGGAAAGCTTCTTTTGAACTTTGTAAACATCGTATAACGTATTTTCTTTGGAATGTTATGCGGCCTTACGTAAACAGTCGGTGAGTTGTAACTCACTGACTGTATGGATTCGTCAACAACTTCAGTAGTCGACGAAATCTAACGACTAAAATCATTCGACTCTTTTCGACTGTTGTTGTCGTATGATTGGTCGACTCCATATCAGCTGTCTTCGACTGACTATGCCAATGTCGACCAGCCGGTCGCTTACAACGCACCAGCTAGTTAAGATGTTCCATGTCATACCGTGTAATAGATGACGTATGTATGAGAGAACATTGGAAGTTCAGTAAAAATTGAATCATCTGTTTGTCTCTTGTGCCATCTTGGATTAACCTTCTCACTAAATGTTTTATGAGAGTGAACGTTGGGAAGTTTAGTCAAGAGCGAACACATCTGTTTGTCCCCAAGCACACTACTTAAATATCACCCACTTTAATGGTCAAACAATCAATAGGGATTTTACACATTATTCACAACAAAAAGTGATAAATATTTATCCTATTTTTATTAGCCAAAATTGACCTTTGACTATTGAAGTGGATGATATTTAAGAACAACCGTCCCCAAGGCCATCTTGATTGACTTTGTGAGAGTGAATGTTGAAAGTTCATTCAAAATCATTTGTCCTTGGACCATCTTTGGGATAACCTTCTTGCTAAATGTTCTATGAGAGTGCATGTTGGAAGTTCTTCAACTTTACATCACTGTTTGTCTCCAAGGCAATTTTGATTATATCGTATTAGTCTATGTTAAGAGGTAATTATATAATCATTATTTATAATTGGTTATTGCTCTTAATAATTGTTGTCATATTTTTTCTAGCCCAAAATATTCCAAATTCCCTCTTTTTATCAAAAAAATCTGATCAGAGATAGCATAAATAGAAGGAGGTAAAACCTAAAACCCTTCAAAATCTAGTGAATTTCCTTGCAAAAATCCCCAAAAATTCATGTGGAAAATCCTCTCAGAAAACCCAAAAAATCTATGTTCTTGTTTTAGTTTTTGCCCCCCTTTTGGTCTTTATCGGCAAAAGTCAGCATTCTTGAACCTCCAGAGAAAATCATAAAATTGACTAAGGCATGAAAAAATGTTTCTCCCTTTGGTCAGCAAATTTCATCTTTTGCGAACTCTTCTCCGAGTTCATCTTCCCTGCAGGTTCGCTGATTCGACAATTTTTCAATAGAAGGAGAAGGAGCAGTCTTCTTCAAAATTGACTAAGGAAGAAAGAGATCAAGAGTGCCTTATTGGCAAAGTGCAAAAAATGCAAACTTTCAAGAGGTTCGCTATTTCCATAGTTTGCTGATTCGGCTATTTTTCGACAACAGGAAAGGAAAGGGACAAATTTCTCTATGGCAATGGAAACAAAAGGCTTCGTTGGTAAAGTTTGAATGGCATGAACTCTTCACGAGCTCAAATTTTAGTTGGTCCACCAATAGGCTGAATTGCCAACATAGTAAGGAAGGAGGAAGAATGGTTCGGTGAAGGGAGGAAAAGCTGATAAAGAAGGAATTGGCTAAGGCATGGAAGAAAATAAATGTTTCCCTTTGTCAGGAAATTAGCGGGGAACTGAACTAGTGAACTAGTTCAAATTGGCGAGAGTTCACTGACATGAGACTTTTGTCGATAAAGGGCAGAGTGAAGAGAAAGGTTAGCCAAGAAGGATAGTTCAAGAAAAGAACAAGTTGCCGATAAAAAGGGACAACCAAGCATGGTTCAAAAAAAGATGATTTTGCCGACATAGGCAAAAGATAGCCCAAAATAGTTCACAAAATTTGGATTTTGCCTATAAGGCAAAAGAGGGCCCAAAAATAGGTTCTGAAAAATGAAATTGTGTCGACTGAGGATATATCCATTGATAAGACAAAATAGAACTAGAATTTTGCCGATAAGGCAGAAAATGAAAAAGTGGAGCCTGATGGTTCTATAGGTAGCAGACTTGCCAGTCAAAGGAAAAACAAAGGGGAACTCGCCGCCCATGACAAATGCAGAGGTGCCATGAAATAAAAAAGGTACAACATGTTGAAGTGTTGTAAAAGATTCCTTCTACCTAAAATCACGTTGTTTCTCAGGGAGGGTACTCGACATTCAATTATGTAGGCCAGGGCCAAATGGGGGTAGATGGAATAATGAAATTCTTCAATGCTGGAGTGCAAACACAATTACAAAGTAGATTCATAGGGACAAAACAAGACTTCTAGCCTTCCCTCATAAATGTGCCTATCATCGATCCGTTCAAGCAATCTATTTTGCAGAGTTGTAGGCTTGTCATGGGTATGTGTTCCATCCCAAATTTGCAGGATATCAAAATCAAGAAATTAATGAAAGCATGGGATGTCCTAGGTTAATTGACCAGCTCCAACACCACTATTGCAAAGTGCTAAAATTGTTAAATATTTTAGAATGCAATGTATTATTGTTAATTGTTCTTCTATGCTATTGCAATTTAGAGAATTTTTGTGACCAGGCATCTGTAAGGCAATTGTACAAACTGATTGGATTTGATGGAGTGTGCTCTTTTGCTAAGCCTCTCACGTCTCTAGTTTTGTTCACCAATGAATGTAATTGGTTATTTTGTGTCTAATTTCTCTAGTTTTGTTCACCAATGATTGTAATGGTTATTTGACCTCCACAATCAATATAAATTGATATTTTGCCTATCTCATCATTCTTGCACCATGTCTACTTTTGGATTAGTGTGAGCTGTGTATTGTGGACAAAACTATCTCTTTCATATCTCCATTGTTTTTGCTCTGACCACTATTAGAATTAGTATGAGTCTGTGTGAGTTCTTCTCAGTTTTGAGATTTTGTTGTGTTGATTCAGTTGCAGCTGAACATTCTTAATTTGGTGCATCACCTTTTTTTTATTTCAGCAATCCTTCTTACCCTTTTCCCTTACAAGTATTAGCACTAGATTTAGTTTGTTTTCTTTGATCCTTGAGCTCAAAAAGAGGAACCAACCTTCTCTGGAGGTCTAATCTCATTTGCAAGGTCCCATACCTTGAGATAAATCACATTGTGTCATTGAAGTGTTTGAACCAGCTTCAAACAGGGTACAATTTCACATGACAACAGTAATATTCAAACAATTATAAATAGCATATCAATATTATAATGTTAGAAGCTACAAACCCATATTTTTTCATGCAAATGATTTTACATTTTTGGAAGGGGTGGGTAAGGTTTTTGGTGTTCATTGAGGTGTGGAGGCACTATTTGTGCATGGATCAATTGGGAAGAGGGGAAAATCCTTCCACATAGTTAGGGGTGCTTCACCAATAACTAAGGGAAAGTTTGAAGGGTTGCTTATAGAGGAAAGGAATGGAGAGATTATTAATGTTGGTTGCCTAGTGAAAAGGGATGATAAAATCCATGTTTTGAAGCTAGGAGAGGAGGTGCTAGAAAAACTAAGCTCTACAAAGATAGAGTGCTAGTTTACATATTTTCTACTTTATGGCCCTAGTTAAATGACTTGTACAAACAAGTATCTCCTACATGGTCAAATCGGTCTACTTCAATTTTCCTTATCCATGTTCTTGTGGTGTGTTTACTATTTTTTTGCAATTCAAAAAATGATAAAGAGAATATTTTAGCCAAAGGGCCACATGGGTTTGGGGTCATGTTGCTCTTTGTATGAAACCCTAGTTCCCGTTACTTAATCCCAACTCTAAGAATTTTAGGTCAATACCTATGTGGGTTCATTTGTAGAATCTACCTTTACATTTTTTAATAGATTTATCTTTGGAGGCTATTGGAAATGAGTTCAGTAGTTTATTGTTGTATCTAGGGATACCCAATTGTGCTTGCATTCTTTGTATGCTAAAATCTTGGTAGATTTGGATCTTTCTAAGAGATTACTAGCAAAAATAAGGTTACATGGGAGACTCTAATTGGAGGTAGTTGGTAAACTATGGAAAAAAAAGTTTAGGTGTTGGAATTGTCATGGAGTAGGGCACTTGTTAGATTTATACCCAAAAAGTAGAATCATGTAAAATTGATCTAATCTTTTGGGGATAGAAGATGTTTAAAAACTTCTAGAGGATTGAAATTTTGGTGTCTACTAAACCTATTGAAGGCTCTAGTACTAGATGAAAGGAATTTTGTTTGACTAAGGAATTGGAGGTCACTAAGGAAGCTAGGTTGGATGCTAAGAAACTTCCATTAAGACAACCCTCATAGGACTCAAGTTTTGCTCCTTAGAAAAATGAAGTGTTTATAAGATTTTGTCTCTATAAATTCATTAGTGGAGAGTGATAACCCCATTCTTAATGGTGAACACTCCCTTTTAGATGAGGGCATAGAGGAATTAGTGAAGAGTTTTGATCCCATTCTTGATCATCAAAACTCACCCCTTTGGTTGAGAGGTTTGAAGTTTTAAGTGAGACAATGATCTACCCTCACACAATTTTTGTTGAGAAAAGTAAGATAAGTCACAATTCATTGCATAAATACATTACTAAGAATGGTGAACTAACATTGTGGGTTTTAGCATTCTAGGATGGATCCAAGATTAAGGAATATGAATGTAGGGCTTTGGAGGGTATTAAGGTTCTTTCCTTCCAAGACGACCAAGTTAATAATGAAGAAAAGTTAGATGATTAGAATTTAGTGTTACACAAAGAATTCAAATATATAAAAAATGAAAGAGATTATAGCCTTATTAGTTGTTGTTAGTTTTATATATCACTCTACAAGATTTGAGACTTAGTGATGTTGGTCCTTGATGCAAGAGCATCCAGTGGTGTAAGAGCAGTCTTGCATCACCAAAAAAAGATGATTTTATTTTCTTTTCTTTGAAATTTTGGTATTTACAAATACCCAATTGCTTGAATAATGATTCAAAACCTTCAAAATTTCTAACCAGCTAAAAATAGAAACCTGCTATTTTTAGAAAGTTTACATTTGAGGACATATGGAAAAAATTACTCAAAGCTTCAGAATTGAAAAATGTAGCCTTTGGTGAAGGAATTTTCCAAATATCATTTGTGGGTTGAAAGACATTAAGTTTATGTTTCTTTAAAAACCTTTGAAAAAGTTCCAAAGTTAATTTTGAGGCACTTAGAGGCCTCGTACAACCCCAAAAATGGGCGTACTTAGTAGAGAAAATTATAGGGCCATGGATCTCTTCATGATATTTCCAACACATCAAACCGTTTATCAATTGGACATTTGGATCAAAAGTTATGGCTCTTGGAAGTTGGACTATTTTTGGAGGGAGTTACAAATTTTGAAATTTATTTGAAAAAATTGAAATGATGACCCACCTTTTAGATTTGGTTTTAGGCTTGGGAAAGCCATGGTAATCTAACCCTTAGCCTTGGACCTACAATTACAAGGTCATGTCAATAGCAAGAGAAAAAATTGACTTTGGTAATATAGCTGACAACTTTTTCTCATAATTTTTATGAAATTAAAACCCATAATACTTTGAGGTTTATTTGGAGAGAGGGTATTGCCTTTACTACTAAGCATGATAAAAGGAAGAGTGGTAATTCCATCCTTCTAAGAAAGAGATGGGAAAAGTATCTCAAGCAGTTAGGGCAGTCCCCCTGTAACAGATGTATTTGGATTACTTTAGATGCTGGGGGCTTTGATATTGGGCTTTGCATGGTTTATGCCCCCAATGAATATTATAATAGGGATGAGTTATGGAACTAGATGGCCATTGAACTTCCTAAAGCGTTATGGATTATAAGTGGGGACTGTGACATGATTGAGCAGAAAGAGGACAAGCAGGGAGGTAAACCTATGGAGTGGAGAGGGAATGAAAGATTTTTCTAGGAGAGATTGAAAAAATCACTGAAACTAATGGATCCTTTAGAAGGTGAGAAGAAAGATAGTGAAGGAATCTGGTATACATGGTGTAATAGCCAAAAAGCTAATAGAAGAATTTATAGTAGGTTAGATAGGCTATAAGGTGCAAGTTATTCCAAATGCTCTCTCCAATCACCATCCCATAAGATTAGTTATTATAGTTAAAAAATAGGAAGAATGCTTCAAATGTCAAAAAGGGGGTAGTTATAAAGTTAATTATGAGCTCCTAAGGGATGATGATTGTGTAAATGGAATAAAGACATTGAGAGGTATTTGCAAGTTTCTTTATGAAGGTAAAAGAGCTTCTCTTTAGTAGAGTAAGATTATAGCATCATGCAAATCTATATTTCATATAGTGGGGAAGAAATATTCATTGGATAGGAAGAGAGAAGAGTTTCTACTTCAGGAACAACTCCTTAAAGTTGAAGAAGAGATTTAAGGTAATCCGAAGGATGAAGACCTTATAGAAAGAATTGGGGAGGTGAAGCACATATTGAAGAAAATTTAGGTTAGAAAAGCCTATGGTGCTAAGATCATAGCAAAGCTACACTAGCTAGAGGATGGGGATAAAGGCACAAAATACTTTTTAATCTCCTAAAATATAAAAACATAAAAGAGAATATAGGGGCTATGGTGGAAAATGGAATCTTTCTGGAGGAGAAAAAGGAAATTCTGGAATCTTTTAGGGGATTCTATGAAAAATTGTTCAAGGTAGAGGATGATCAAGAAGGATACAAGGAATCCCAAGATCTCTGCCTCAAAATATGTAAGGAAAAGGTGGATGAGGAAATGATGAATAATCTCAATAAAGAAATCTCTAGAGAAGAAATAGAGGCTGTCATTAAGTCTATGGATAATGGGAATTTCTCTGGGGTTGATGGGCTCCCTGTAGAGTTCTACAATGCCAATCTGTCTTGGATTGTTGGTGATTTCTTTGAGCTCTATAAAGAAGCTATTGAGAGAGGAACATTTGGAAAATAAATAAATAGGGGTATCATTAGGCTCTTGCCCAAGGATGGAGACTAAGCAAACATTAGAAATTGGAGACCTATCACTTTACTGAATGTTTCATATAAAATTATTACTAAAGTGTTGGCATTAAGGGTAAGGGATATTCTTCTGAACATAATAAGCTGCACTCACACATGATTCATAAAAGGCAGGTACTTCCTTGAAAATTTAATTACCAGCTAGGAAGCATTACATTGGGTAAAAGAAACTAATCAAAGTGCAGGTATTCTTCTTTTAGATTTTGAAAAAGCATATGATAGGGTGGAGTGGTCATTTGTCCTCAAAATGCTTAAAGCTATAGGGTTTCTTGATCTTTTCTACAGAATGGTTAAAATGTTGTTCAATGATGTATCAGTCTAGGTAGAGGTTAATAGTGTTTTATCTTCTCCCTTAGATATGGGAAGATTAATTAGGTAGGGTTACTCACTAGCCCCATCCTTATTTGTTATAGCATCAGAAGCACTCCATTATCTCCTAAGAATAGATCTAATTGAAGGACATATAGATGAAATCTCCTTACCTAATTGTGATAAGTTCTTAATATTCAATTTGTAGATGATACAACACTTTTTCCCATAATTAATAAATTGGAATTAGACAAGTTGGAGTCAAGATTAAAGAAATTTTTTGTCTTGCTTCAGGTGCTAAATCTCTCCTTCTAAATTTATACTGTTAAGTTGGGATGAATGTGCTTTTGAATGGCTTAATGTGGACAAATGGCAAGGTGGGGGGGCTTTGAAACAGATAAGGTTCCTGGACATCCCCTTTGCCATTTGCCCTTCATTGAAAAAGATGTGGGACTGGTTGTTTACAAAAATTGAAAGGAAGTTAAAAAGATGGAATAGGTTGCATTTGTCCTTAGCAAGTAGAACTCAAGTCTGTCAGAAGATTTTGTCAGCTTACTCCATTTTCTACTCCATGTGGCTCTTTGCTAATTATCAATTTGAGATCATTCATAAAATAATAAGACAGTTCCTATGGTCAGATGGTAAAGGTAAAAGAAAAAAGCATTTGGTTATTTGGGAGTGGTGTTGCTTAGCCAAAGATTTGAGGGGGATAGGTCTAAAGGATTTGAGGATTTAGGGTGTTGCATTGGCAACAAAATGGATAATCAATTCCTTGTCAGGGGGAGAGCCTTGGGAAATTCTGGTGAGAAACAACATTCATCTTGTTATCCTGGGGAAGAATAAAAGCTAGGGGAATTTGCACTCTCATGATGCTCTGCTTGAGGATTTCAAAGTCAAACTTGGGGGATCTATGGTCTTCCATAGTATTTGGAGAGCTTGGGAGCAAGCAAAAGTTCTTGTTTTGGATAGAGAAGTTGTTAATCTGAAAAAAAAAGCATTTGGGGGCATAGATCCATTTGGTGGAATGTGACACATAAGGGAAAAAATTTATCCCTACTTCAGGAATGCTTAGCCAAGAAGTGTAACTCTAAAGGGCTGTCTACTTTTATTGATCTATTTGATGGAAGTTGTCCTAAAAGTTGGACACATATTAGTAATGAATTTCGTCTTAATGACCACTAGGCTAGAACATTTTCCACTCTTTCAAAGGCTTTAATATGTAAGCTTCCCTTAGAATTTTCTATTATGGGAGATGATTGTCTTGGGGAACTAAAATGGATGGATGGGACTAATTTTTTGAATGTGAAACCTAAGTTGATTTATAAAATGCTTTCAAAAACACATGTAGTATTCTATCATATCAACACTTCCTAGGGTGACTCTTTGGGGAAAAGTGTCTTGGATAAAGTCTAAACTCGTAGAACCTAAGAAATCTTGTTTTAGGTAGCTACTTATTCTTAATAAATTGTGTATTGGCTTTGACAATTTGTTTTGTTCATTATATAATGTTCTCGAAATGAGTTTTCATATTTTCTTTGAACATGTTTATCTTAGGAGGGTTTGGTCATTGTTTATGGGCAATATTTCTATGTGGAGTCCTATTGTAAGTACCAACTGGAAAGAAATCCTTTGTGGTTATGTTGTTGGTCTTAACAAAAAAGATAATAATTTTTGGTTTGTGTTTTCTACTGAAGTCCTTTGGTTTATTTGGAAAAAGAGGAATGAGGATAGGTTCCAAGGCAGGGAGAGGGTACTTATTGAGACTTTCTCTAGTCTCACAAAAATTAAATTCTTTGAAAATGTTGTGGTATCCTTGGAGCTATCTCTGGACAAATTCAAAGAGATGATGGAAGGGAGTACTATGATCTATATATATGACATAAAGGAAAATGACTTCTACTCGAGGAACATGAGAAGGTTTGATCAGAGATTTTATAATGAATATAGTGATTTCCAAGAACTATATTGCAAACAACATTAGATAGACATAGAAAAGGGAGAACTATACAAACATATGGAAATCACCTGTCAGAACTTTAGTGTTAGCACAAATCAATTGAGGAATTCACCAAACATTGGAGCTATTCTAGGTTGGACTCCTACAAAGATAGTGACAACAAGGATCACATATGGGCTCAGGAAAGAGGTTGGGCAAATGATCAATGGAGGAATGAATTGGATAAAATTCATACAGAGGATGTGTACTATGGCACTAACTTGGATGACAACCAAGGGTTCTACTACTAGGATAGAGAAATGAGAGATGAGGAAGGGGCATCTCAGCAACACAGGGCTCTAGATGGGAACAAAAGATCAGAGGAAGGCAATTTGAACAAAGATCTTTAGGTAGCAGTAGGATTGGAAGAAGAAGATAAGGAGCAGTGATGTATATAGGGTGATATAGAATACATCAGATAGTATAAGTAAGTTTTGGTAAAGTGAAACAAGAATAGTATTACCTGAGCAGGAATATGAAGTTTACTATTATCATGTTTAAACTCTAGTATATACTTATGTTTTGAAGCAGACAAAATTGTTCATATGTATTAGGGTATTAAGTGTTTTTTGGATTGATTCTACCTATAGAAATAACTTTTGATGTGGTTCTCTTGACCACAATGTTGTAATCTCAGCCTTGTTTTGGAATATAATTTGTGCATGATTCTCAATCCAAAAAATCTTAAAACCCATTATAGATGATGATGTCTAGTTTACAAATATGTAATTTTTTTATGATTGAATTTGTCTTTCTAATTTTAAATTAATTTATGAGGAAACTAGTCCATAAAATTGAAATGTCAGGTGTTCATATTTTTTTAATAACTTTTAATTTTTTAATTTTTGTTTAATCAAAATATATCATCAATCTACACACAATTCATTACACAATGAAAAAATCAAAAAATGATTACTTTAGCTCAAATTATGCTTTTTAGACACAAGGGGTCTTAAAAAATAACAATTATGGCCAATAAAAATTAATAAAAAATATATTTTGAAAATAAATATATAAGAATATCATCATCAATCTTTTGTATAATACAAATCTTTCGTGCATGATATGGTCCTAAAAAAGTGACTTTTAAAAAGTGGTTTTTGTACAAGCCTATACAAATTTAATTTGTATCATTTGGGAAGCAGAATAATTTACATATTTGAAAACTAGACTCAAAATCCTACATTTCATATTATTGGACTTTTCAAAGATTCTGTGTAAGTGCTTCAAATTTTTAGTCCAACTGTGACAAACTTTGATTTTTAGGAAAAACACTTCCACTTTTTGGCCAAAAAGTGGACCCAACTTCTTGCACATACCCTTCTACCAACCGCATGGATAGAGCCATGCATTAAAAGAATAATATTTAAATAAGACCACGTATGTCTTTTCTTTTGACAATGATTCATATTTTTTCACATTATAGATTTTGCAATCCTTCATTTGGTTATACATTAATTTGACCTTAATATCAGTAGAATTCTTTTTCCCTTGATATCAATAGACTACATCAAACATGGAAGAAAAGAACATAGATGAATGAATATATAAATTTTTTTTCAATTATAGGTATAGTAAATTTAAATTGGGTAAAAAATAAAAATAATAGAAAAATATTAGTTTTAGGTGTACTTGAACTGAAATTACAACTTCCTCTTGTTTTGAAGATTAGTACATAACGACTTTCCTTTATCTACATCATCATCATCTCCATCAAGGCCACCTCCTCTAACCCTTTCCTCGTCATCATCACCATCTCTTTTGTTTAGCCCAGGCATACTTTTTCTTGCCTCTTCTTCATCCTCATCCTCTCCTTCATAAAACAAATAATATCATTGGCATTGGCATCACCATTTTTACAATAACCACCTTGCCCACCACTTGCAAGCCTCTCTAATTAACCAAATATAGTAGCACCAACATTGTTTGGTTGCATCAGCCATCTCTAAAATCCTTTAGAAAATTTCCTTCAATTTTTCATCTTCTCCTCTACTTCCTCCAAAGTGAGTTCCTTACATTGAGCCACCTTACAATTTTGTACCTACTAAATATTTTGTTACAACCATAACATTTAAAATAGTCCTTAATAGATATAGACTTTGTAATGGAGGAACACACAAAATTTATATCTGTGTTTAGTTTGCATAATAGTTTATTTCCCCTATTTGGAATATTTGGTTAGATAGAAATCCTCAAATATTCCAAGTTTATCAAAGTCTTGATTAGGTATGTCTAGAATTTTTTTTTGGAGTTGATAAAAGAAACTTTGGAAGCCAAGTTATATCCCCTTCTAATCTTCTAATCTTGAGGTAATTAGATTTGGGTCATTTGGTTGGTTCTATTCAATCTACATCTGGGATCGAGCCTTCCAAGAAAGTGAATAGGGTTGGCAAATGGTCTACTCCTTGCTAAGATTTTTCAAACTTAATATTGATGGTTCCTCTTAGGGTAATATGGGGGTAGCTAAAATTTGTGGTGTTGGGCATGATAGTGCTATATCTATTCACTTTTTTTTTCTTTTTCTACAAGATTGGTACTAATAATTAGATGGAGGCTTAGTCCATTCAAGTCACTCTATAGAAGGCTTGTGAGTTGTGGTGGAAGAAGACAACATGTGAAATGGATTCCATGATTTTGGTTTCTCTTATAAATAATGAAAGGTTGCATGAGTCTTCTTGGAGGTTGATGTCTCTTGTGGAGAAAATTCATCACTTTTCTCATAACTTTGATTCCATTTTGTTTGTTCACATCCATAGAGAATGGAATGATATTGTGGGTTTTCTGGAAAGATGGGCCTCTGATGTTAATCACAACTAGAATTTCATGGAATGGGAGTCTCTATATTTTGATCAAACTTTGCATTTTCTTCAACTCCTTCATAATTATTTGGTTTGATCCTTCTTGTTTTTCTACCTTGAAATTATGTGTTTTGTTGGTTTCATGTCTAATTCAAAGTCGCAAGTTTGTGGAAAACCTCCATGAATTTTCATCTTATGAGGTTTAGTGATACTTGTTGCTATTTGGAAATCTTATTTTTACTCTATTCTAAATTTTTAGTTTATATATATATTTTACTGAATAAAAGGAATAGCTAGAAATTCTCTCCCACACATAATCAATATGTAGTAAGTTGTGTCTTTTGAACCCTCTAATTTCCCTTCATATTGATGCTGACCTATCTCATCTTCCAATAGCCATTTCTTATCTCTATATTTGTCCTGATTCAAGATTAATGTAGAATTGGCATCAACCATAGGCACTTTAAACATACACAGTATAAATACAAAGAATTGTATATAGATCATTAATATATATGTGAGAAATCTAAATAAGAATTCTATGGCATAGACCCATACCACAACAAAGTAATAAAAATCGTTTCCCATGTAAATTGCTAAAGTAGCAAACTTTTCTCATTAACATTGACTAATCCAAGATTTTCATCAAAAATTTAATCTATTTATATCAAGGTGAGATGTAATGTAGGTACAAAGCATATGTTAATTGATAGACTTTAAGATCTTCCTTATGTCAAAACCATTTTGTGTCAAAGAATTTCTTTTTGGGAAAAGATAGAAAACCTTGTAGAGATCTTCCAAAACAGTATGCTCTATCACTAATGCTAGTTCCTCCAAATTATATTTTTGCATAAAAATCACATGAATTCAATATTAAAAATATTGTCCCAATGAGTAGGCCAATAGTTTTCAAAATCTAGTTATGAAATATATGGTAAAGTTTGCCTTCAAAGAATGTAAAACTATATTATAAAATTAGTGACAACCACTACAACTATATTTTTTTTTATACTAGATTAAATGGTGATCTTACACATAAAAATAGCCAACATAAAATAAAATACTCAACAAATTTCAAGTGCATTAGACATTTCTAACAAATTCATTTCCTACAAAACTGTCTTGCACTACAATACATTTCCTGCATAATGGTATGTAACTTCTACAAATTAAGAGTGTAATAGGGACCCCACATTCTGAGAAAGATAATTTATCTTTTTCCATCGATTTACCACAAGATAGATATGTTGTCATATGGTTGCTATTACTTCCATATAAACTTGAAGTTGCCCCACAGATGTTGCATGATGGTTTAAGAATGTAAGGTCAGTGCCAGACATGTCTGCAGTAACATTGTTTCTCATAAGATTAAAAACATAATGATGAGAACAAAACAAATATTTGACAATCATAATAAACCAAAAAAGACTATATCATATGGAATGAAAAAATCATAGAGTTCTAGTACCCATCATTGTCTACTTGAAAGCTAAGTGAATTGTAGAAGTAAAACTAGCCATCAAATAGTTTTAAGAGTTTGATTTTATATATGAATAGTTCATAAAGATATTCATAGTTGATCAATACAATAGTGAGTTATATACGAATAGTTAATAAAAATATTCACAGTTGATCAATACAATAGTAAAATACTACCATGAACTTCCATAAATAGATAATTATAAAATAGAAAATCCTTACTCCCTACACCTATTTTCTACTTCTCTTACCTTTTCTCTCCCTAAGTTGGGTACAAAAAGATAGAAATGGTGGGAAAATAAGGGAAATTTTTTCTTTCTCTATCTCTTGTAACCTTCCAAAAATAAAATGGGTACAAGATTTACTAATATTTGGGCTTGAGGATTATTATGAAAAAACTAAATATGAAATAAGATCAACTCCTTACTTTATTTGCAAAATGTGATGATAATCATGATAGATCATTAAAACCAAATAGAAAGGAGGTTTATTTTACTAGAAACATTTTCTATTCAATAATGATAGTAAGATATGGCATACCACACATTTCATGTCATGAATCGTAGACATTCAAGAAGTAGACATGAAGGCTAAATATGGTGGAATGCGAAATCTTGATTATAAAATATCTCATTGATCATGAAGATTGAAATGACAAAGAGAAGGTAAATGCTAATAGTTGAAGCTTGTACAAGAATGAGAGAAATAAGTAAACTTAGAATTTGATTTAATTAGTTTTGAACTCTATACTCTTGTAGCATTAACTTTTTATCAAAAAGTAATGATAGGAGAAATAGTAGGCATGAGTTTTCCACAGTCCATGAATAATGAGAAGAGTGCTTCTGGATTAAACTATGTATGTTTTTTGCTACAAACATACACAGTTTAATCCAGAAGCACTCTTCTCAATGATAGGAGCAGACAAAATAATATTCAATGTCTACCCTTGCCTTTGGAACCATGCAGAAATAAAATAAGTATATAAATTTAGTGTGATGATAAAAGGAGATGACACAATAATAGAAATTTTGCACATCATTCATGATAAATGTACTTACCTCTTTCAAATCTACAAGAATGTTGGCAATAACTACATAAATAATATCTTGGTTTTCTCTTCTAGATACTCTAATAGCCATCAAAACCATTGTATCCTTATCAACTCCTTTTTCAAATATTTGCCAACAAAGTGATGAATAGTTTAGTTTCTACTCTAGATATTCACAATAGAGTTCAAGCATTAGGACAATTTGGATGTCTAACTTTGATCAAATTCTTGCCCATAGTAATCTTGTTAAGTGTTAAATGTTTCATTGTTATCACAAAAAAACACATCCATCCTAGCCATTTCCTTATTAGTAGTCATCCTTTTTCTAATTGTGCCCTATTAAAATTAAGTAGGCACAACTATTTATTCCAACTAAAGGTGAACTAGACATTATTTTGTAGTAGAAAGGAAAATTTTGCAACACACATAAATTTGGGAATAAATATACAAATTTGCGAAGCAATATTTAAAAAAAACAACAAAATATACTTAGTATTGAGCCCCCACACACAAACAACTAACATTCCCTCATAGAGTAATAGTTGATATTCTTTGGAAAAAACTAAAAAATGATAAAGGCTTATAAATGATTAAAAGATAGACCATTTATAGGAGCCCTAGGATGCTAGCCACAAATGTGAAACTAGGAAGCATGCATATGCACAACTTGAAGAACAAAACATGAAGAGCCTTTAAGTTGTACAATATATAAAATTCGAGGACATTTTTGAAAGTTGCAGAGCCCACAAACCAAAAACACATCAGCTAAATGAACCCTACCAAAGAGCCACTTATATGATTATGTGCCATGACAAAGTTCTTTAAAACTGCAATAAAAATTTATTAAAAAAAGAGAATTGTTTAAGGTATTTAACTAGCCTCCTACATAGGCCAAACAAAACGTCTCATTTTTTTTCAACAATGCACTTCCCAATAGCGTTTGAAACCTTATAAAAATCATTCAATATTGTTTCACCCATCATGCTACTAGACACATTTCTTTCCTCATTTTTTAAACAAAAATAACAAATACCCCTACAAAATAGTAAAAACCAATAGTTTCTTTTTCCAATCCTTATTAAGCTCATTTAAAAATTACTTGAATAAGAAACATTAGAAAACATGAAATAATTATATGGCCAATGTAGTTCTGGAGGAAAATTAATATGAAAAATATCATATGAAAACATTAGTTCCCTCCCGTATAGGTAAGGACTAATAATTTTTATGACCATTTACAATAGAATTTTGTCCATCCCTCGCATCCATTTCAAAATTTTGTGATAAAAATATTATTTATTTTATCTTTATGTATTCCTAATTTATTTAAATGAAAAAAGGAACATAATTTTTATTACAAATAATGAATATTAATAAAAAATAATTTAATTAATATTATATAAGTACTTTTATATTAATATTCACAAGATTTTTTTCACTATCACTTACAAACTATAGTTGTACAATAAAGCTATCACAAATTATAAGAAGTTAACAAATTTCTCATTATTTTGAATTGTTTAAATTAATGGGAATTAAGAAAAGTATTATTTTTAAAGAAACTAAGTATTCTTGTTTTAATCAAAGTTAAGGTTTAATTTGTGTATTATTTAGGGAATTCACTTAATAAAATTATTTTATATCTTCTTTTATTATGAAATCTTAAATCGTATCCTTAATATTTATTTCTATTTTTGCATTTTAAATTTTTTATACCCCTCATCACATACAATTCCTATTAAAATATCCTATTTTTACTACATATCTTAAGTACTTATTTCTTATGACATTTTTTATAACCTTATTTATTTATACTTATAAGTTCAATTAAGGATTTTATTTCCACTACTATCACACCTATCCCCAAGTGAAAAATATTGAATGATTTTTAATAGGAGATAATAAAATTAAAATACATTAAAAATATTTTTATATTACAATAATTTACCATTGATCTCTAATGAAAATGTAAGTGAAAAAATTAAGGGTAACTATTTGACATGAATGTGTAGTCATTCATAACTTCCTTTATATGTTTGTATCAAGAAAATAAATTAATACTTATGCATTGGGTAAACAACAATAAACTAGTAATAAAATTGTTTTCCCATCTCATATCTACACATCAAAATAAAAAATATTCTTTTGTATTATTATGTTGCAACCCTTTAAAATAAGGTATCTATTAACCTTTTTAAAATGATATTAAAAAATGGTTAAAAGGGAAAAACAAAATTCTTATCATTATCAAATGAGACACTAATTTGATGTATGAGACACTCTTGGTGGATGCCTATAATGAGAGTCCTTTATCAACTACCTTATACCTTGTTCTAAGAGGTGTACATAAGTTAAATCCCTATTTCTAAAATAAAATTGTATCTCCTATTTGTGATAAAAACACCTTCATCATTTCACTCATTTGAGACTAAACAAATCTGTATGCAATCTCTACATAATAGCATAACAAATTCCTCTTTGTGGTCTCAAAGTAAAGGGATGTAGATTGTAATTTATAATTTTGTATTCAACTACCCAACTTCCTATCTTTAAGATCCAATCCCAAGCCCCTTCCACTCTTTTATCACTTGATGGTGTTCAAAACTATAGTTCCATTCTCGTAGTGCTGACACTCAAATCCAAGACAAGGGTAACGAGACTGTTTAAAATAAAGAAGCATGACACATCCATGGAGAATGGATGGTTTGAAACCAAGTGATATGAGGGGGCACCTCCTATTCTTCTTTTGACTCACCACACCTCATAATAGCCATGATTAGACCCTAGAGACCTTATTTTAAGTAGATGATATGTAGACTTACACATGCACTAGAAGATTGAAATTATTTGTATCACTAAACATAAATCCCCTTAACTTGACTTACACATGAAATTTGGAAACTACCCCATCATGACTCTCTAAACATTTAATCAATCACAAGCTGACAAAATAATTAATACAAGTAAAATCACTAAATCATAAGGAAGGGCAAAATAGAGAAATAGAATAAAACTACAAATGAATATGTATTTTAATTTTTTTTTAAATGGTGTGGTTAGAGGACAAGCTATTAAAGACCATTGCCTAGACTAGTTGGGGAACTAACCCTCAACACTAACAAAATTGTAAGAATTAACTAAAATCTAGGTATGCATTTGACAACCATAAGCTTGGCTTTATAATTAGCAAATGTAGGCCTATAAGTAACTATAAACATTTATGAAAGAGCAATCACTGAACAATCCATGATTAAACAAGACAAATGCAAGTGATTTATTGAAAAGGGAAGTTCATCTACACTTTGAACAGCTTTACAAATCCCTTCTTCGACAAGCTAATCAACACATCACTAGGTTAGCAAATGTAACCTCAGAAGAAAACATAACATATCTACTTCCTAAAAATGTCTAGTCAACCGTGGAGACACTCACAACATAAAGAGATTTTTGCATTTAGTTCCTCTTCTAGAACTTACAAAAGATGACAACACAAGGAAAATAGGGCACGGCATTCAAGAGTTGATGCCTCAAATTTTTTAATTAATATACAAAGAATATACAATAGAGGCAAGCCTTAGACTAACCAACCCTCTTTACAGCCAAAAAACATGCATGCAGACACGTGCGTGCGCGTGCACACGCACACAACTTGAGGGAAACTAGAATCAAAAGGATCAAAACACTTTTCATGACCTAATGACTCCCTAAATTTTTGGGAGGAAAATCAATTGACAAACCAGTTTCATGGGGAATTCAAAAGTCTGAATAGTTGAGAATAGAAAATGATAGACTACACAATAATCGAGAACACCAAACCCTCAAAGAATCTATTTGCATACATCCTAAAAAGAGTTGCAACATACTACAATTAATGTGCTAGCTACTCGTATCCTACTCAAAATAAATTCCTTTTCTTTTGATCATTCTTCCCCTCTTAAATGTAGTTAGATTTACAACCTGCATGGTCACTACTTGCATTTTCCTACAACATGAGCTAGATTCATAAATTATTTAAGGCAAGATCGCATTATCATAGGAACCTTTAAGATTATATGGTATCGTGTTTATAAATTTTTTACAAGTTTTAGATGTCATGAAGTTTTAAGTTTGGACTTTAAATTGTTTTACCACCTCCACGTCGGGCCAACAATTAAATTGGATAGGACCATTTTAGTCAAATTAGTTATAGATGTAGGTTGGAATGCTAGAAAGAACAAGGGATGGGAGCAGGGCAAGGGATGTGAATAACCAAGCAAGGCGAACCCTAAGACATAACACCAAGCATCAAAATGCTCATATACCAAATGAAAAAGAGCATGAAAACCGCAAATTGTCTCTGAATAGGTCACCAATAACAATGTCATTGATCATTTGCACACAGAAATACATAAAGAATGTCATTGATCATTTGGCCAGAAATTTACATAAGAATCTAAACTAGATAAACAATTTAAATATTGATATTTTATTTTCAGGGTTTAATTGCATAGTTTTTGAGTCAAACACATGACCCATATTTCATGAGTAGTGGTTCACATGAACCCATCTCTCATGTTAATGAATGGTCCACTTAGCACTCATTGCATCTAGGTGATGCACACAGGGGTGAAGCATCGGGACTTCCTGGGAGGTCACCCATCCCAGTACTCCTCCGACTCCCAAGATCAAGTGAGCTTAACTTAAACATTACCATTGTAACTACGCATGCTTGACAATCTAATATTCTTTTCACCATCCCATATTTTTTCACATAGTGATGAAACAATCTAATATTCTTTTGGATAATAATTTTAGAAATATGGTCTACATTTTCAAATATCCTAACTGCCTTTAGACATTATCCATGTCACCGTTGGGACACATGGCATGAATAAATATGGAGTCATTTATTAGTTGAATAAATATAATGCGTACAAGTGCACCATTAAATTGGATAGGACCATTTTAGTCAAATTAGTTATAGATGTAGGTTGGAATGTTAGAAAGAACAATAGTGAATCAATTTGAAGCCTTAATGCTATAATTGGTAATATATATATATATATAGGTTGGAATGTTAGAAAGAACAATAGTGAATCAATTTGAAGCCTTAATGCTATAATTGGTAATATATATATATATATATCCTTTAGACATTATCCATATCACCGTTGGGACACATGGCATGAATAAATATGGAGTCATTTATTAGTTGAATAAATATAATGTGTACAAATGCACCATTAAATTGGATAGGACCATTTTAATCAAATTATTATAGACGTAGGATATATATATATATATATATATATATATATATATATATATATATATATAATTTAATTATTATACATCACCATAAATTAATGAATATATCATTGTCGCAATCTATTTCAAGATTTTTTAATCTATAATATCTAATTTATTAAAAAAATTATTTAAAATCTTTGTTTAATTAAAAAAGATTTACCTATAAATTATTTTAATCCTTTTCAAATATATTTTTTGATTGGTAAGTTGCTGTCAAGGGGACAACTCCTATAAATTAACAGTGTATCAGGTGCATTACAATTTTGATTTGAAGCGTTATTACCAATTTTGGAGTGTAATTGCAAATTCATCTTGTAGGGCACAAAATCCTTCTTAGATGTTTCTTTCTTTTTCTTATGTACCACTATCCACTCTAAAGAAGGTGAAGAAGGTTGATCATTAATTGAAGAAGCATTGTCATCCCTAGATAATTGTGAGCTATTGATAGAGTCTATAGGGATCTCCTTTTGTGGTTTCTTAATTTGTGCAAGAGATATCAGAACCGAGGAAATTTTCTTCTATATCAACCCAAGTTCTATGGATTGATCAGTTTTTTCTCTAACTTGAGCACCCGTAGAGGGGGATTAAGGATCCTCTAGAGGACCTTCCACTGTATAATGTTGTGGAAGGGCATCTTTCCACCATGTAGCTTGTCCTCTTGAATTATTTTTGGAGTTGGGGCATTCAGTAGTGATGTGACCTATTTCATAACACCTATGACACTGAAAGGGAAATCCTTCATAGTCCAATGGATGAACCCAACTGTGCTCAACAATTTTGAAAGTAATATTAGTACGAAGAGACTTCGAAGTGTCAAGATCAACAAGAATGCATGTGTGAAATCTAAAGTGTCAAAATCAGTCACTAAGAAACTACCCCAAGAGTTTCCAATAGCCTAAAAACATGAATCGAACCAAAATTGGAGTGGGAGGTTTGAAAGATGTATCTTCAAAACAACTTTAACCTTGAAAGGCTCAATTGAGAGATTGAAGTTTGGATGCCATGGGTTGAGCATGAGCATGTTCTGGCCCCAAATCTAGAGTTTATAGCATCCCGATCCTTCACACAGTCAAATGCAACAATGAAGAAACCACGAGCATAATGGTAGATTTCTAGGTTACCTTTCAAGAATGGCCGCCAAGCATCAGTAATCCATTTGTGCAGATATGAGAGAGCAGGCCACAATCAATTGAATCTATCGATTAAACCATGTGCAATGAAACATTCATCGCTTTCGTTGGCTTCATTTTTAACTTCTTCCGTGAAAATCAAAATGGGTCATTTGGTATCAGATCTTGGAGGATTGGTCTGGGTATTGTTTTCCCTCATTCGTATGGATTCTGATGTTGCGCGTGGTTGCGGAGCATGAGCATCCTATTCTAGCACGTCCACAACATATTTGTAAGTGTCGATGGCTATAAATTGGATTTTGGATCAAAAATAGGGAGGGAGGAGGAATCAGTGCCAATAACCTTGGGAGAAAACCAACGATCCAGTGTATGGCTTAGAATTTAATCATTTTTTTTAACAAAGCACGAGTCTTTGAAAAAACAACCATTGCCCTTGGCAGATTTGAGAGTGTCACCAGACTTAGGGATGGCGATTGAGCTATCTAGAGGGGGATCATCCACACTGAGCCAGAAGAATCGGTTCTCTAAAGCCCTAAACATAGTAGGGTTCAGCAGCAGAGAAACCTTCGACCTTTTTTTCAAAATAATTAATGTTATTGATCAGAATAATAGGACATATTTTTTTTTAAACAAAAATTCTATACTTATAATAAATTTTTTTAAAAACAAAGGGGTAAAAACTTTATTAGAAATCAGAAAAGAGCATTACAAAAATAACAAGGGGACCCAGCCCCAGAAAACAAGGCGAAAACCCCACAGCATAAACAACATCAACTATCCTCATGTATCCTCCTATCCTCCTCCAAGAACCGGTCTAAATCCAGATGCAGCTCAGGATTAACTTGATCCCAATCCTCAACTTTCCAACCACTATCATGCTCAGAGGCCCATTTGGCCAAGCAGTCGGCAACTCGATTCCACTCCCTTGGGATGTGAACAAAGGATGCCTCCTCCAACCGAGAACTAACCTGAAGAATCCGCTGAACCACCGAAGCCAACTGCCAATTAATATCAGATATCTTCCGCTCATTCAAGAGATTAATCAAAATCTGTGAATCAGCTTCACATATAACTTTTCTCCAGCCCAAAGCAAGGGCCCTCTCAATAGCATGCAGAATTGCCAGACCCTCCATGAAGTTAACAGTTTTCACCCCCTCATGTATAGAGAACAGAAAAATCACCGACCCAGCTGAGTCCCTACCAACTCCACCAATTCCAGCAGGCCCAGGATTGCCCCTAGAAGAACCGTCAGTATTGATCTTTAAAAATCCATTGGGAGGAAGTAACCACCTTCCAACCCGTTGAACCCTCTTTTTTCCATGCCTACAGTTCCTGGAACTGAAAAAAGAAGAATGAATTTCTTGAAGACCCAGTCTGGCCATCAACTCATCATCACCTCTCTCCAAGGGGAAAACCAAATCACAATTAGCTGAAACTGACTCCTGCACCATTCCTAGCATACGCAGCCAAACTTGCCGATCCACCAACTTCTGATCATGAAAAATTCGGCGGTTCCGCTCCAGCCAAATCTGCCAAAGCAGAAAGGTAGGACCCACGAACCAAACTTCCTGCAAAAAGGAAGCCATAGAAGGAGGTCTTCCCATACTATCCCAGAATTCAACCAAAGAGCACGCATGAATACAAGGAAGCTTCCAAACCTCCCACCACCAATGCCAAAGCTGCACAACAAAGGGGCACCGGAAGAACAAATGCGAAGAATCCTCTTCTGCTCCCCCACACAAAACACAAATTGAAGGTCCTTGAAATCCCCGTTTACGAATGTTATCCCAGGTCAAACACCTATTCCAAGCCAAAGTCCAAACAAAGCAATTGCATTTAGGCCACGAGAGTTTATTCCACACCCTTTTCCACCAATGAACCTCTACCCCAGTTAGCTTCTGAGCCAATAACACCTGATAACCAGAAGCAACAGAGTAAACCCCCTTAGGATTATGGGTCCAAGCAAGAATATCCTCTTCCAGAAGAGAACTACAACTCCTACTATGAAGAATCTTGTGAAGCTCAGCACTATCTTCCACAAGTCCCAAATCTGGCCACACTGCAGGATCCTTCCACTGAGCTACCTCCAACTGACCAAAAGAAGCAACAGACTTGAAGTCACTCACCCTAGCACATCCAGCCTCGAGAAATCTTTGGCACAAAGGAAGAAGGTTGGGGAACTGAGAAGTAAGTGGAGGGAATCCATCCCAAGAATCCGACCAGAAGAGAGCTTCAGTTCCCCGTCTACAAATCCAAAATAAACCTTCCTTGATAAGCTTAGCACCCTTTTGAAGAGTATTCCAAATCACTGAACCTTTCCCCTCAAGAGGGTAACGAGGGAGATCCTGCCGTGGAATCCCCGGGAAATACTTATGAGATAATATCCTGGCCCATGGCTGATCCAGTTCCACACACCATCTCCAAAATAGCTTAGCAGCCACAGCCACTCCAGATAACGCAGATTGTCGAAGACCAAGACCACCAAATTGCTTTGGGCTACACACAACATCCCACCTGACCAGGCTCCACTTGGAGGATGACAAACTTCCCGCCCATAAGAACTGCCTTGCAAGAGAATCCAACTCCCTCAGAAAACCCATAGGAGCCACCTGAAGCATACATCGGTAGGTAGGGAGAGCCTGCACCACCGACTTGAGAAGCTGAACCCGCCCCGCAAAAGACAACCATCTGTGGGTCCAATGATTAACTTTTGCACGGAGCTTATCAATAATATTCTGCCAAGAACCCTTGGGAAGAGGGTGAACAGAAATTGGGAAACCCAGATAAGTCAAAGGGAGAACCCCTATCTGAAACCTCAAGATATTAGCAATTCTTCTCTGAATGGGGGTCGGTGTATTGAAGAAGAATATGGATGACTTCTCCTCATTAATCATTTGTCCTGAAGCAACAAGATATATGTCCAACACCTGCCTCAAGTTAGTAGCTTCCCTAACAGTAGCCATCCCCATCAAGGCAGTATCATCAACAAACTGTAAATGAGATTGTGGAGGCAAGTCTCCACCCCATCGCCAACCCTGAATGGTACCAAGCTCCACCCTTCTTTTCAACAAACGTCCAAGGCCTTCCACAAGAAGCAGAAAAAGATACGGAGAAAGAGGATCCCCTTGGCGCAAGCCCCGTGAGGCACAAAAAAGTTTAGAATGATCTCCATTTATCAAAACTGAGAAGGAAACAGACATGACACAACTCATGACCCATTGGATCCACTCTTCACCAAAGCCAAAAGAAACAAGGATCTTCTGCAAAAAAGACCATCTAACCCTGTCATAAGCCTTAGCCATATCTAGCTTAATGAACATAGCCTTCTCATGGGAGTTATCCATGGAGTGGATGGTCTCCGTAGCAATGACAACCCCGTCAAGAATCTGTCGACCTGCCACAAATCCACTCTGTTCCTCTGAAATCAGCACTTTAAGCCACTTCTTCAATCGCTCAGCCAATAACTTAGAAATGATTTTGTAAGCCACATTGCAAAGAGAGATAGGCCGGAACTGAGATAACCTATCAGCCCCTTCACACTTGGGTATGAGAGCAAGGAAGGTGGAATTTAGAGCACGAAGCATCTGCTTATTCCTCTGGGATTCAAGGACAACCGCTAGAAGATCCAACTTTATGATATCCCAAAATTCCTGAAAAAATTCAATTGGGAAACCATCGGGACCAGGAGCTTTACCCTTCTTCATCTGAAACACAATCCCCTCTAGCTCATCAAGAGAGATATCTTTCATCAGATACTCATTTGCCTCCCTGGAGACCAACTGAGGAATACAAGAAAGAACTTGTGCTTCCTCAAGAGAGCCCCCGCGAGAATCCTCCCTAAATAAAGTAGCAAAATATTGAGATGCCTCAGCAGAGATTTCCTGAAACGAGGCAAGACGTTCACCCCTATCATTCACCAAAAAAGGAATGGAATTACCATACCTCCTGTCCTTCACAGAATTGAAGAAGAAGGCGGTGTTTTTATCACCTTCCTGTAACCATTCAACCCGGGCCTTTTGCTTCCAATAGATTTCTTCCCGCAATTCAAATTCCTCAACCACTTTCAAAGTCTTAGCCTCCTCCCTTAGAAGATCCTCAGAGGCCCCATTCTCACGAATCAACTGCGTAATATTATTCAACTCCTCCTGGGCAGCAACCTTAGCATGAAAGATATTACCAAAACATCGCCGATTCCACCTTTTAAGCTGATATTTGACAAACTGAAGAAGCTTAGAGAATGTGTACATTGCCGTACCAAAAGTTGGTCTACCAATCTGCCACCACTCAGCCACAAGTTCATGAAGAGTAGGATCCCGTAACCACATAATCTGGAACTTGAATGAGGGAGAACGAGGCCTCCGAGCAGAGATAATGCTAAGCTTAATAGGCCAATGATCAGAGCCTCTCCAATCAAGAATTTCAGATCGAGTGGACCATAAGTCTCCAACCCAATAATAGGAAACCAAGAATCGATCAAGCCTCTCAGCAACACAACTCTCACCAATTCTCCTATTATTCCAAGTGAAGCAACCATTACTTGGCAGAACATCAATAAGATTTAATTCAGAAATGCTATCTCTGAATAATAGAGCAGAAGGCTCCAACCTAGGAATACCACCTCTTTTCTCAGACAACTCCACAATAGCATTAAAATCGCCAGCCATAACCCACGGATGGTAAGGAGCTAAGCTTCGAACAAAACGAAGATGGGACCAAAGAAGTTGTTTACCCGGAAACTCAACAGGAGCATACACATTAGAGAGGAGAATACACTCACCAGTCTCATACCAAGAGGCGACTAGGGATATAGAGGATCTAGAGGACATCCACCAGAGAGGGAAAATCTTCCGAGGGTTCCAAAAACAAGCCACCCCTCCAGAAGCACCAAGAGCCCCCATACACTGGCATTCACCATATTTCCACAGCTTAGGAGCCATGGCCAACATATTATCTACAGATAATTTAGTCTCCTGAAGAAAAAGAACATCCGGAGAATGATTCCTAACCAAATCACGAACAGCTTTTTGTCGAGGGCCACTGTTCAAGCCCCTTACATTCCATGAGAGAACAATCATTTCTGGGGGCATGAAAAATGTGAATCCAGAGTCTTGACTGACCCTGACTCCACCAAAGTTTCCCCAGTTAATTTAATCTTCTCCATATCCTTCTTCCTTCCCAACTTGGAAGTCCTGTCACTAATCCCTTTCTTCAGTTCAATTTGCTGAATACCCAAAAGAGGGGAGGCCAACGAGCTCTTCCCCACATTCTTTCTTCCTTTCAGGGGCAATGGGGAACCACCTCCACCACTCTTCGAAGCTCCAATAGAAGATTCTTGTTCAGTCTGGACAGTCAATTGTTGATCCGTATCCATCTCCCCAACCCCAATCTCTTGCACAACCTGCATGGCCTCCAATGGTGGCCCATCCTGTCCTGTACCCAAAGTTCCCTGATCCAAGTTCAGCAACCCCGGATTCACTTCCCCCTGGCTGAGATCATCCAGCACCTCAAACCTATTAAAAGTTTCATCAACCTGCCTCTCCCTCAAGGTCCGCTTCTGGCCCCGATTCCTATTGCGAGCCTTGACAGGGACATAGCCATCATCTCCATTACCATCACCCGGAATAGGCTCCTTACCATTATCAGCCCTAGGTGGATTACGAGAAGGCTGAGAAGGTTGGGGCACCATAGGCTTAGCCCTAGGGCACCTACGCTGCAAGTGACCATATTCATGACAAAGACGACACCGAAAAGGTAGGGTTTCGTAATCTAGCTGTTGCACCCAAGTATATGATCCAGCACTCACTTCAATAGAATCTGGTAGTGGCTTGCTTAAATCAATTTCTACACAGATACGAGCAAAAGTCATTACCTTTTTATACTGTGTCTGTTGTGAAGACCCAACAGGTTTACCGAGCATTGAAGCCACCAAATGCAACACGTCATCCCGCCAACACTCCACTGGAAACCACGGCAACCGAACCCAAACTGGGATTCGACTTGGTAGTGCCTCAGTCGGGTTGAAGCCAGCATGCCATGGCTTTATAAACAAACCCACCTGGTTATAAAAATAGGGGCCGCCCTCGAAGACTTTATTCCGATCTGCCATGCAATCAAAAGAGACCATAAAAAAGTTGTTCGCAAGGAGCCTAATCTCCATCTCCCCCTCTGGCATCCAAGTCCGCTGAGCCCAAGATTCCAAAAATTGCAGCGAGACTCTCAAACCCATGAACTTGCAATAAAAAGAGTGCCTTGAATAGTATTCAATATCATCTGCAAGCATTTCCATCGGGATAATCAACTTCGGTCGCTCTTTGCATCTTTCCAAACACCCATTAATCTTTGTTATTCGGGAACCACTAACCGATCCTAGATCATTCATCTCCATCGCTGAAGAAAACAGCGTATTATCAAAAACATTCACTCCATGCGCCGGAGGCTTCGAACCAACTGCTGATCGGAAATCCAATTTGGGGCTAGCCCCAGATGTTTCCCCACCCTGCATAGCAAAAAACAAGAACCCCAGCAGGCATGCAAACCCCCAGGACACGTTTGCAAGAAATTGAAAAAGACAAAACCCCAAGGGAAGGATCAAAACCCTTCCACCCACAAGCCACCCAAACGGCAGCAAGAAGGCCTCCCTATACTTATAATAAATTAAAAAATATTATAAAAAATATTATAACTAGTATAAATATCTTAAGTACATTTATCTAAACCTAAAGATATATCTTGAATAAATACAATAAAATAAAATAATTTTAAAAATAACTTTTAAGTAAATAAAAATTCATATTCGATCTTCCATAAAAATAAAGTAAACATTGTTTACAATAGATATTAAAAATGATATTCAAATTATCATGAAGTAAAAATTAAAGAAAATTTTTATTTATTCATTCTTTTTCTATTGAAATTTTAAACAATTATTTCAAAAATATTACTTAGTAATTTGTTTATAAACGATAAACTATATCACTTATATTAAATTTTTAATCATTAAACTACATACTATTTTACTATATTACATAATAATTTCAATTATTTTTAAGTTAGCAAAAAAATTATTTAAATTTATAAAATTATAAAACTCATAAAACAAATAAACATATAAAACTAATACAATTACAAAATAAAAATAATAAGTTAATAAATTTGAAAAAATATAAAATGATTAAAATAATTAAATTTAAAAATAACAAATTATTAAGTCTAGCATATCTATCTTTAGAAAAATCTATGTAAAAGATGATGAATAGGCTAGAATGATATCACCACCTTCTTTTACATAGATTTTTCTAAAGATAGATATGCTAGTTTTATTTTATTTTCAGAACTATTTTTATTTATTTAAGAGTTGTTTTATAGTTTTAAATTTTTTTAATATATGTTGTCTATAAATTAATTTTTATGTACATAGTTAAAAATATACTCAATATCTATAGAATACAATAAAATACTTTAGACATAATTATTTTATTTTTATTTACTTAAAAGTTATTTAATAATTTTAATTTTTTTGGTTTTTAAATAATATTAACCAGTTTTTATTTCTTCATGCCACTAGTTTTTGTAGAGATACGGATATCTATAACATTTATTGTTTCTTGTTGAACTATTGTGTATTTTTAAGACATTATAAAGACGCAGAAGATAATTATGAATATTAAGTACGTGCATATGTTCACGTTTTTTTCGTTAATCAATATCTCCTTTCCTTGTCCCGTAGACTTTACTTAGACATGCCAACGCGATCTTTATAAAACTCACATGATTTACTCAGCTTTTGATCTGTCCATGGTCACCGACTTTATGCGCATAACAAGACATTTTTTTTAATAATCATCTGCCGCTGAACAAAGATAGGGATTTAAACAGCCGCGGTAATCAGTGATAGTGTGGGCACCACTTCCTTATACAACGAACCGAGCTCCAATATCCCATTTCAACATGTTTTCTTTATTCTGTGATAAAAAAAACACAGTTGCATGTGTTTACTCTGTTATGTTCTCTTGGCGTATAATTGCGATTAGTATTCAGGTGGTTTGAAATGAAAAGGACTCTTGATCCTGTAGAAGGTCGTAGGGAATCGATCGCTAGACACTGTGATGGAATTTGTTCAGCTGTCAAGAGATTATCTGGTTTGTCTTTTTACATCATGTCTTGGAGTATACTTACCGCTGCATTTCCAGGGCAAATCCTGGGAGTGTTTTTAAGGCAATATTAGTTCCGCCGGCAGGTCAGTATACTATAACAATTAGGTTTAAACTAGCACGCCGTGGAGTTGTGGAAGTTCAATTGCCATGTCTTTAAGTGAATGATGATTGTCATGTATCCTTATGACATGTGTTATTTTTTTGTTTTCTCAATTGTCAAGAATCAATTTGCATAATATTAATGGATTTTAAGATCTTTGTGTTTTGCTTAGTAGGTACTTCAAATGTGTGAGTTTTAATGTTTGGTGTGTAGTCTCTATTTGCATGCATCCCCTTTTTAAAAACAACATGCATAATCACTATCTCCCCCCGCCCCTCTCTTTTTAGAATGGAAAGAGCTTTGTTGTATTTATTAAATGCCATGAACCAAAGCTCGTGGTTCCACTTTATTTCTCTATATCTCTACCTCTCTATCTTTCTTTTGAAATGTTTTCTTGTGATAGGTTTCACTAGAATTATGGGGGATTTAGTTCTATGAATTGCACTCTTTCAAGACGGGCCTAAGGATGGATTCTCTAGTGTAATATTATGATGGAAAAAGCTCTAGAATTATGGGGGATTTTGTTTTACGAATTGCACTCTTTCAAGATGGACTGAAGGATAACCTAAAATCAAAACAACTTACGAATGAAACCACTAAGCTAATTTGCTTTTAGGGATGTAGGATATTAGCAAAGTCATCTAAGGATGAAATTTGGTATAATCATACTCTTAGGGAATTTGAGACTTGGTGGATGGTGTACCATCATCCCTACCAGCCGCTTAACTAATTAAACTATGACCTTTTAGTGAACCTTTTTTTTCTTATCTCTAACAACAACAAAATCTATGATATAAAGCAACCATATATAAATCTCAAATGACCAATAACATGTCACGACCCTCTAATGATAACATTACATACAATTATATAATAATTTAAATTAGGGATACATTTTTTTATAATAATGTGTATTTACTAAAAACAATATTTAAAATCATGTCATTATAACTTTGTATTATTATTATTATTATTATTATTATTATTATTATTATTATTATTATTATTTAATCCTAATTTTCAAAATTGTCTTTGTAATGAGTTTATGACTATTTTAAGAGCCTAACATTGTAAGTATTTATACCTTCAATGATGTGTATTAAATACCATTAAGAAGTTTTGTGAGATAAATTATGAAAAGTCATCCCTAAACCTCCTTAGATCAACTTAATTTAGTAAAATATATAATTATGATTGATTAATGTCATATTTAAATTGTTATGTATTGGGAATAAACAAATAATTGTAACTAACTCATTTATAATGTTTTAAAGTGACTATGAGAGTTTATCAACTTTTTCGATTGTGGGGGTACTCCCATCCTATGAAACAAAATGCCACCACTTTACATGTCCTTAAAAAATTAAATTGAAGAACAAGTCAAATCTACATGAAATCATCTAAGGCACTTGAATGGTATTTTATGTATAAGTGTCTTGTATAAAAACTATTTTTGAAAAGAAATTTGTATTCTTTAAAGATGCATGAAGGAGACATTGTAACCAAACATTTAAATGATTTTCATCTAGTAGTGATTCAATTGCCTTCCATAGATGTAAAAATGGAAGATGAGGAAAAATGTATCACTTTGATTTGTTCATTAAAGGATACCATTTTTCTATTTGGAAGGCTATATATCTAAAGGGGATCAATATCTTTTCTTTGTTTACTAGAATTGGGGGTTTAGAATTTGTTTTGCATTGTTTGGGTATACCACTCAATTATGTTGTATCTACAAAAAATTGTAAAGAAAAAAATCTTATCCTCAAAATTTGTGTAGAAAAAACACATCAAAAGGGTAAATTGATTGAGGTAGAAAATGTGGATAATTTGACAAAAGAAATACTTGATGAAATTAGTAATTCAATTAGAGGTTTTGATGTGATAATAGGGGAAAACCCCTACAATAGTCTAACAAGCAAGAACAAGAACATAAGGGATGAATGCAATGAACAAGAACATAAGGGATGAATGCAATGCATTCAAGTGTAACTTAATAGAATAATGAAACCTTCATTTTGTACTAATATAGACTTCAATAGATTATAAATTCCTTATTTTTCATAGCCATGTTCATGCCCAAATTGAAGAGGCTACCAAAAACAAGTATTGAAAATTATGGACATTATTATTATTTTGATTCTGTGTAGCAAAATGTTTTGTGTAATTAATGGATGTTGCCAATTATAGGCCCATATGGATATTCTTTTGATTATTTGGAACAATTTTTTTTGCACAATTAGCATGGGACTAATTGTAGGCTTGGATGTTAATTAGAATATTAGGGTTATTAGTTTGATTAGTCATGCTAACCATGGTTTCCTTTTGCAAGGATTGAATGGAAGCCTAGAGGATTGCAAGAAATCAAATTTCAAAAAAGAAAGCATTTAGATTTAGAAAACCATTACTGTGAAACCTATCACAAGAAACCATTTTAGAAGATAAAGATTAAAGAAAGTGAGTATTCAAAATGTTTTTCAATAGAAATTAAAGATATAAATTTTCATTTGTACCATAGCATGTTAAAGAATTTATTTGGATTTGGAGTTCTAGATCACCTAGTGGGTCAGTAGTAGAAGTATAAAGAGTTTGAGCAAGGCCCACCATACTTTGACTTTGAATATGTGTATAGTATGCCATTTAGGGTAACTAAAATGTATGGATTGAAAGTACTTTTCAGTTCCAAGAAGAAAACATGGGTACATGCATAACCTTCGTACAAATAATTATTTTAAGATTTACTATTTGGTGGGTGCAAAAAGTTGGGGGCCAAAAAGTGGCCAACTTTAAAAAAAATTAGAGCACGTTATAACGTGCTCGCATTATGGCTTGGTGTTGTCGAGCCTACACCAAGCCATAATGCACTTGCATTATAACTCAAGCACATTATGTTCTATATATATATATATATATATAGCGTTCCATTTCATTATTTGACAGCAATTTGCAAGAAACCCATGGCTTGAAGAGAGAAAAGAGCGCGTTCGCATTATCTAACATCTAATTGTTAGCTATTTCTAGCTGATTCATCATCAAAAACTGCCATGATGTCGGGGAAATTGAAGAAGTAAGTTTTATTTATTTTCTTATGTGATTTTTTTGCTAAATAGGTAGGTTAAAATATTTTTTGATGTAAATTTCTTAAATTTATAGGAGTTGATAATGCACCTCCTCCTCGTCCTGAAAATCCACAAAATCCTCCATCACCTGAACAACAATACCTGCTGAAGAAGAATGCCAACCACAAACACCTCCATTTATTCCTAAATATGCCCCAGGAACACAAGAAAATATAATGGGGCAAATTGAAAACAATAAGAAACAAACCAAGGACATAATTCCAAGGTTGAAAGAACCTACAATTTCAACCTTGCATAGATCCACGCTTGGTCAATCCCTTGAATCTATATTATTAGATGTGGATTCAATTAGCAAGCAAATCACTAGTTGGACAAAAAAAGAGGAGAGAATTTAGAGAGTATTATGCAGACAAGTTGTCATATGAACAAGTTAAAAATAAACAAATTACAAAATTGGACTTGTGTTCTATTTTCACAAACCCATGAATAAATGAACCTCTACCCCTTACATGTAAGAGGTTCCCTATCCATTGGTGCAACAACCAAATGATAAGGGACAATTTTGTGTAGAAGTGGTGGATGGTTTTTGACCATCCTCCATGCAACAATAATGAGGTCCCGCAATATTTTTTGAGGAAACTCTACTGCAAGTTTGTCAAAAATAAAGGGCCAAATTATTTTGATATGTGGGAGTTCTAGGGTAGAGGTGGGGGATCAGCACAAGATAGACTAGGGGAATGTGTTGACCCACAATGACTAGCAAGACGAGCACTCACCAGACCAGCCCATGAGCACATTTCTATCCCTTCTGTTGTGAAGGAGTGTTGAGGTCGAGACACTTTAGTCCATTAGTGCCTTGACCTAGAGCATCATACAGCATGCTAGTCCTATAGCACAGCTTGGGCTGGAGGAGAGTTCAAGTACAGTTCCACCCCATACTTGTCGGGCTTGTGGGTCAGCATGTGGTTATGACCCCATGGAAATGAAGTAATATCATTATTGATTCGATGATAAAAGCAAATACAAAACATTGTTAAATACTGAGGTGAAATAGTTATGCACCTGCCATAACTCTCAGACAATTACCAGACAGTTACTTAAACAATGTAATACACATATTTATATTAAACAATGCATGCTAACATTCCCCCCCTTCTTACATTGTTCTTGCAATAGTACCAAGGTACCCCCCCTTAATGCTAAAAAACTCAACAAAGCTGATTACATAGTATGAATACATATTTTATAGAAGATCTTCTCCCAAAGAACAAATCCTGAACCAAGCGAGGCTCCATCATGATGTCTCCTCTACCCTTGGAAAGGCATCACTTCAAGCTATGTTCTTGAGCTCTTTAGTCCCAAGCTCTCAAATCACAGAGTCTTGAATTATTCGACAATGGCCCCTAAGAGATACGACAGATCTCTGCCATGTTGTCTAGTGACCGCAAAAGGGTATAATTCAAGATCATATACTCTTTGAAGCTCGCTGGTCAACAATCCATATTGAGCTCAACACCAAACCCCAAACCTGTCTCTAAAACAAAATCTTCACAAAACATACATTCTTCAAATCTGTCAGCTCCGTCAGCATCAATAAAGAAAACTAAAACAACCAAAACCAAAAATGCTTCTCATGTAAAGCATCATCTCAAAGCAAGAAGCTAACTTGAGATGATGGAAAATCTTCCATCCTCTGATGCCACCTGCCTCCAATATGACCTTGCTTAAAGTGCATATCCACAGAAATTAATAGCACCATCTGGTGGATCCTCATCCTCAATATCTGGTGGATCCTTATCATCTTCAATGGAAGCAAGATTTCCTTCATTTTTGAGCTTTCCTTTAAGAACATCACTCGCTCGGGTTCTACAATCCCAAGCTATGTGATCATTTTTCTTACAATAAAAACATTTGATTCTCTCTAATCTCTTGTAATTGCTTCTTGAAAATAATGTTTCTCCTGAGGATCGTCTTCTGAATCTTCTGTTGTTCTCTTCTCTTCTAATAGAAGAGCAGAAATCATACCTTCTAGAGTTTGTGAAGATATTTGACTGAGTAAAAACAACATTGTTGTATTTTAAAGGCAAGCTATTTAATAGGATGGCCCTAGCATCATCGTCATCTACTGTAACCTTAACCTCTGCTAGCTATCTAATGAGAGACTGCAAGTTACTTATATGATTTGACATTGTGATTCCATCTTCCATCTTAAGTCAAAATAATTGAAGTTTTAGAGAAAATTTTGCATTAACGGCTTTTGCTCCAAACAATTTATTCAGATTATCCCAAGTTTCGGCTGATGATTTATCCAAATTAATATGGTGCAATTCGATGTCAAAAAGAGCAAGACCAATTATAGCCTTGGCTTTATCATCTCTACTACTCCAATCTAATAACTTATTTGCATCTATAGGTGCTTTTTCCTTTCCACTTACTATTGTCCATAAATTTTTATTCATTAGTTGCATTTGAATTTTCATTCTCCAAGTATGAAAATTGGAACCAGAAGACTTGTCTAATGGGATCTCCATTTTAGATAATACTCAAAAGATTAACTTCTTACTTAGACTTAAATATATTTGCTTATAAAGTTTGCACTTCATACACACTTCAATACATACCAATTTGAGATGATAATGGATATCCACTTTTCTTTGATTGCCAGGTTTTGCAGACTATATCTTCAAACCATAAATCCCTTATAGGTCTACCTTCTATAGTGGCCTGGTGGTAAACAGATTTCTTCTTTCTACGCTCATCTCTAGCCAGTTCTTATTGCAGCAGTGTATCCTTGTTCCTGATTTGGAATAGCTCCTTTGCAAGTTGTTTCATGCCCTCAAATGGCTTCAGGCCTCACACTCCATCAGCTCTCCTCTACACCAGCAACTCCACTCATCTCTCATGCACAGGCATAGAGTTAACCTGGCAATGCCTTCAATCATTAGAATCCTCACATATACGTCATAGCTCTGATACCAAATGAAGTAATATCCTTATTGATTCAATGATAAAAGCAGATACAAAACATTGTTAAATACTGAGGTGAAATAGTTATGCACCTGCCAAACTGTTATGCACCTGCCATAACTCTCAGATAGTTACCAGATAGTTACTTAAATAATGTAATATGCATAGTTATATTAAACAATGCATGCTAACAGGATAATCATGATGCAGGTGTGTAGGCTACATCTATAGCTAAGCAAATGGTGATGACAGATGCCCACCTGAGTAATATTTTTGGGCTTGATACTCAGGTAAATCATAGCAAGTTCATTGAATTTAATTTATTAAATTTTATTTTTGAAATGCGAGATTAACTAATTTAGTTTGATGATTTTAATGAAATTTCAAGGTCACAGTGTTGATGTAGTTTTCAGTGGTTCTCCACCTGCATATTACACTACATTATCTACTGTTGTTGTATGTAACTAGTAAAAAATTATAAATATTACATGTGAATAGCATTGTTATATGAGTGGTACTCTAATATTTGATTTTGGATGTTGAATAGGTTAATATTGAAGATTTCACAGCAACACCTGCTAGTGGTGGTGGACTTCAAAGCTTCATGGAGGTAATAAAATAAATAGTTTAATGAATGAATTGTACTTACTATATTTTTGTATGTGACTTATGTGCTTTATTGTGTGTACTTCCATGTTTAGGTGAACGTATGTGTATGTTAGGAGACATGATTTGCATCACTATTCTAGTTTTTGTAATTGAATAATGTTATTTTATTTCCAAATGATGCAGGCTGCGGAGACACCTCCCGATGTTCATAGGGAAATAGAGCATGGTGTGTCCTCTGCGATTCATAGGTCAATGCCATTGACGGGGGTATGAGGCAGATTAGTAAATTTCAATTTACATTCATTGTTATAGTTGTTTATTTTTGAAAAATCAAATGATTATTGATTTAAAGTTTAATTTCTATCTGGATGGTTTCTATAGGATATGACATCACCACAGCCTAATTCTGCTACTAAGGCAAATGAGGAGTCAGATTATATGGTAGCGATAAGTGATTATTTTATTAAATGTTTCATTTTTTATAACATGTAATTTCTATATATTAATGTCTATACTTTTTATTGTAACAACTACAGATCCACGAACAACTAAATAGGAGGAGCAGCCCTCAAGTTTGTAGTAGACCACCCACATACGCGTCTCCATTCCCTAGAAGATCAAAGGCTAGCTGTGATCTATTTTCTTCACCGGACAGAGGGGAATGACTTTTTATTGTGTTCCTTTGTTGTATGCCTATATGACATTTGTGGCCATATATTTTGTATTGCATATAGTTGACATTATATGTCTATATGGCTATTTTGTATATATGTTATACTTATATTGACAGATATTGATGTATTCCTATATGGATATTCGGTTAATACAAATATTTTTTATTGATGGCATCCATATTTGCATTATAAATCCACATTTGAATGGATATTTGTAGATGGTTACTTCAAATATTTAAAGTCCAATTGTATTACATAGGATGTTTGTTGATCCAATAAGCTAGCTATTGTTATTCAAGTATCACCTAAACTCATTCTAGAACTAAAAGATAAAAGTTACAAGTATTTAAAATAAAAATGAATCATCATGTTGAATAGAAAATATTCATATTCTTTATGAGTTGCTCAATTGAAAATATTCAAATGAGTATGCTGATCCATATTCTTTGAGTTGGTCAATTGAAAATATTTCTTAATTTCTTGTTATTATACCATATTGGGATGCAAAGAGTATGTTTGTTGTTTTGAATAAGATAGCCAAAATCATATGCTTATGAGCACCTGATGACCATTGTGGTTATTAAATGTAATTCCTCTTGCATATAAGGTGAGGTTATGAGAGTACATTAAGTCTTACCTAATTTTAGTATGCAACATAACATTGGGGCTATAGGCTTCCATAAGTCATCAACAATCAAGGTTCAAGGTTGTCATTGAAGTCAAAGGGTCAAGGTTGTTTGTCATTGATGTCAAGGTTGATGCCATGATGTTGATAAGGTGATACAATGATTCAAGGTAGGTGATGGTCATGAGATGCATGATGTTGTGAATATGGTTTTCATGATAAGATCTCTCAGTTCATGTTGATGTTGCATAAGACAAACATGGTTCATATGATGCAAGGTTCATGTTCATGGTGGATGTGGTTTTGTTCATGCAAGGTTTTGTTGTGAATATGGTTTTCATGATAAGGTCTATCTTGGAAGGTTGATATGATGCAAGGTTCATGTTCATGGTGGATGTGATTTTGTTCATGCAATAAGAAGTCAGAGAAGACACAAGATTTCATAGTCATAATTCAATGTCATCATCAAGGAGAGTTATATTTATGAAGGGGAGTCATGAGTTTGATTCGAATGTGAAGTTGTTCATGTCTTAGAACCCTAAGCCTATGATAAGTGTCGTACTCTAATGTCTTTCTTCTAATGTCCCTGAGGTCTCTGAAATGTCCTAGATATCTCTTGATGAAAGTTAGAATGTTTAATTCTTTCTTATTGATAGTTAGGGTTTGCATATTGGGCATTGAACCCTAAAAATAATCTACTTTTCTTACGACTTTAAAACCCTCAACTGCCTGTCATGTGTAAAGTGCACTTTTGTTTTAATTTATTATTGACTTATAATCATAGGTTACTATCATTTAAGTCAACCTACTAAAGGGTCTTTAAGTCATTAGTTCACTGGCCCTTCAACCTAACTCAACTGGCCTATGTGGTAAACTCTCATAAGCCCGAGCACCATATCATAATCGAAGGTTATATTTAATTGATATGAGGGTGGGAAAAAAGATTAGAAGGTCAATATTTAAAAGGAATTTAGAATACAAATAGTCATCTCTATGTGATTGAATTTGATGGGCATGTCTTTATAAAAGGATAAAATACAACTTTATGCAGGATATCATGGTATTTGTAGTGTTTGAAGATTGAAGACTAGTTAGTGTTTGTAGCTTAGACTATTTTGGCATGTTTGGGTGCAAAAAAGGACCATGCCTAGCCTAAACGTACCCATCCAGACGTGTTAGAATTGTTAGTTTGGTTGCACGAGGAGAAGAACAAAAGTCACACCCCTTTGTAACTTTACATTGCCTCCTAATAATTTTTGGAGCAGTAGAGATATAAAAACTGAGAGAGGTTATTGTAGAGGGACCCTACATGATCACATTGCTTTAGATGAAATGTATCTAAGTGACATGACTTCTGAGTAACAACTCGTCAAAGATTGCTATCTTTTTGCACTTTAGACTCTTCATGGATATCGCCGGTACAATGTAGCTTGGACTATTTCAGCATGTTTGGGTGAAAAATAGTACCATACCTAACCTAAAAATACCCATCTAGATGCGTTGGAATAGTCAGTTTGGTTGCATCAGGAGCAGGATGAAAGTTACACCCCTTTGCAACTTTACACTACCTCCTTCTGATCATTTTTGGGGTAGAAGAAAACATTTCACCAAGGGAAAATGCCTTAGACATATAAAAAACTGAGAGAGGTTATTGTATAGAAACCTTGCATGATCGTGTTGCCTTAGACAAAATATTTCTAAGTGACACGGTTTTTGAGTAACAGCTCGTCAAAAATTGCTGCCTTTTTGCACTTTGGATTCTTTAGGGATATTGCTAGTACAATGTAGCTCAGACTGTTTCAGCATGTTTACAGGACCATGCCTAGCTTAAACGTACCCATTCAGATGCATTGGAATTGTCGGTTTGGCCACATGAGGAAAACAAAAGTTACACCTCTTTACAACTTTACACTACCCCCTTCTGATAATTTTTGGGGCAGCAAAAAACCTTTCACCACAGGCAAACACCTCAGAGATATAAAAAATTGAGAGAGGTTATTGTAGATAGACCCTACATGATCACATTGCCTCAGACAGAATGTCTCTAAATGATATGGTTTCCCAGTAACAGCTCATCAAAGATTGATGCATTTTTACACTTTGGACTCTTCAGGGATATTGCTGGTACAATGTAGCTTGAACTATTTCGGCATGTTTGGGTCAAAAATAGGACCATGCCTATCCTAAAAATACAGACATTCACACAAATGTAGACATGTTCATATTAGAGAAGGCTGCATTATATTAGACTATTAGAGATTCCTCAGAAAAATGTAATAACAAAACTCCTTTGCCTTATGTTAGCTTACAATTAAACCCATTCTTTTTGACACTCTTCTCTTAATAAAGTAAGAGTAATAAGAATAGAAGGAGAGAATTTGATGTTACTAATATGCATGGTCAGTTTACATTCTGTGACTTCATTTTCATTGAATAAAAAGGTTTATCTGAATTGAAAGTTGGGGCAGAGTTCACTGTCATGTGCTTTTCTAGATGACAGGATCCATAATGTCCAAGGTTCTTCAAAGAAAGGCCTATAACAGAATTAAGTTTTTGTTATACCAATCCTCTTGGTAAAGCTACAATTCAAATGCCTACTTTGAATGTTGAAATAAATTAAATTAGACTTACAATTTTGATTTTCTTCCATTGCTTCAACAACATCATTGTTTTCTTCATCAGAAACCAATTCAATCAGTAACTTGCTGCCTATTGGTTAACTTGAACTACATCATTTGTTACAAGGTCATTTTTTATCTGTATCAATGTTGGTATTCATAAGCTGAAAAGCATTGATATTTTTCACACACCCTATTCTTTGAAATATCTTAACCTTAAAATATGACTTGGATATGTACTTGAACACAACAAAATCTCCAATCTCCATCCCATAATGATTCAAAAAAATTTCCCAACCCTACCTAAATTTTAGTTTATTTATAGTACCCCTTAGTTGTACATCCCTAAACCCTAAACCCTAATCCCTAGTCCCTAAACCATAAACCCTAATTCCTAATTATAATTTATGGTACCCTAATCCCTTATTTCTAAACCATAAACCCTATCACTAAATCCTCAACCCTCAACAGTTAAACCTTAAATCCTAAACCTTATCCCTAATGCCTCCACCCTAAACACTATCCCTATTTCTAAACCATCAAACCTTGACACTATACCTTAAACCCTAATTCCTTATCCCTAAACCCTAATCCCTATCCCTCAACCCTTAACCCTTAAAACTTGAACCCTAAAACCTATCCCTACACCCTTGACACTTGACACTATATCTTAAACCATAATCCCTTAACCCTCAACCCTAAAGCCTCAACCATAAATCCTTAAACCTTCAACCCTAAACCCTATCCCTAATCTCTCTACCCTCGACACTCCACTTCAACCCTAATCCCTTGACCATCAACCATATCCCTCAACCTTCAACTCTCAACATTAAACCCTAATCCATCAACCCTAAACCCTAATCCCTAAACCCTAAACCCTATCCCTAAACCCTCAACACTATACCTTAAACCCAGTCCCTATCCCTCAACCTTTAACCTTAAAACTTAAACCTATCCCTACACCCTCAACACTCGACACTATATCTTAAGCCTTAAACCCTCATCCCTAAAGCCTCAACCCTCAATCCTTAAACCTTCAACCCTAAACCCTATCCCTAATCCCTCTGCCCTCGACACTCTAACCCTAATCCCTTGACCATCAACCCTATCCCTAAACCCTCAACCCTCAACCCTCAACTCTCAACATTAAACCCTAATCCGTCAACCCTAAACCCTAATCTTTCAACCTTAAACCCTATCCCTAAACCCTCAACCCTCAACACTATACCTTAAACCCTAATCCATCAACCCTAAAACCTAATCCCTCAACCCTCAACCCTAATCCATCATCCCTAAACTCTAAATGCTATCCCTATTCGTAAACCCTCAACCCTCGACACTATACCTTAAACCCTAAACCCTATCCCTCAACCCTTAACCCTTAAACTTAAACCCTAAAACATATCCCTAAACCCTTGATGCTCAACACTATATCTTAAACCCCAATCCCTTAACCCTCAGCCCTAAATCCTCAACTCTCAATCGTTAAACCTTCAACCCTAAACTAGGCTATACCTAATCCCTCTACCCTCAACACTCTACTTTAAACCTAATCCCTTGACCATCAACCCTATCCCTAAACCCTCAACTCTCAACTCTCAACATTAAACCCTAATCTATCAACCCTAAACTCTAATCCCCCAACCCTAAACCCTATTCCTAAACCCTCAACCCTCAACACTATTCCTTAAACCCTAATCCATCTACCCTAAACCCTAATCCCTCAACCCTAAACCCTATCCCTAAACTCTCAACCCTCAACATTATTCCTTAAACCCTAATCCCTTAACTCTTAACTGTAATCCCTCAACCCTGAACCCTAAACCTTATCCCTAAACACTCAACCCTCAACACTATACCTTAAACCTTAATCCCTCAACCCTAATATCTCATCCCTAAACCCTAAATGCTATCCCTATTCCTAAACCCTCAACCCAAGACACTATACATTAAACCCTAATCCATTACCCCTAAACCTTAAACCCTATCCCTCAACCCTTAACCCTTAAACATTAAACTGTAAAACCTATCCCTAAACCCTCAACCCTATACCCTCAACCATATACTTAAGCCATAATCCCTCAATCATCAACCCTATACCTTAAACCCTAAAGCCTACACCCACAAACCCTCATCCCTAGACCATATAACCTCACCCTTATATCCTAAACCCCGAATATTGTACCTCAACCCTATACTTAAATTAAACCTAAACCATATGTGCTCTCAACTCAAGTCACCCTATGCCTTATATACGCTCAATCCATATCGTAAACCCTAAACCCTAATCCACATGCCTTACACACTTAATCTTATACACTCAACAACTTGAATATTAACCCTCAACTGTAACCCTCAACCCTCTAATCTCTACCCTCTACCCTCTACCTATTACTTAAGCCCTAATCCCTCAACCCTCAACCCTCAAAACTATACAAGCTCAGGTCCTTATATATCCTAAACCCAAAACACTTACATACATACATACATGCATACATACAAACACACATACATAATGTATACAAACATGCATACATGCATACATACACGTGCATACATACAAGAATGCATACATGTACATGCATACATACCTACAAGAATACATATATACATCCATGAAACATACTTATGAAACTTGAACATAACTCATTCAAAGGAAGACATAACGCAAGCGCATTATAATGTGGTCGTGTTATGTCGAACTAGAAAAACACCGGTAAACATGCAAAAAAGGAAAAAAGCACAATATAACACGCTCACATTATATTGTGATTTGGGAATTCCAAGCCTTAGGCTTTGGATTAGCTTTGGGTTTCCAACCCAAAGGCTTGGAGTGCCTTTTCAACATCCATAGATATGTTTTTTGCAAATTCTATAAGATTTCACATAATTTTGTTCATGGTAACCCTTAGATTTGCACATGTTTCAAGGTCAAACAAATTGAACACCTGGGTAATGTTAGGATTTGTCTTAGCTATTTAATGATGTAATTTTTTCACATTTTGATAATGTTAAGCCTTTCATCTTTAATTTCTTTTGTTTAGGTGTGCATTTTTGGGCAAAAACCACTGTTTGGTCTTTTTTTCATTGTAAATTAACTATTCATTAAAATTTTAAAAAAAAATACATATTTAGAAACTAGACTCCATTCTAGACATATTTAAAAAAATGATTTTCAATTAGTTTTCAAAATTTATAGGGGTAGCATGGCCAAAATTCTATTATTTAGGATGTGTCCACTTTTAAAATTAGTAAAAAATCAAATATTCATCAAAAAATTATTAGAAAAATCGGGCATAAACTACATACTATTACCTAATTTCTCACTAAAGCAGTTTTAAAAATACCAAAAAAAAAAGTTAACCTTTGGAGGGAGCCACAAAACATGCTATGTTATGTTTTTTGACAAAAAAAAATACCAATTTTCAATGGCTCCCTCTTTTGAACCCCTTAATCTATACCATTTTTTAAAAAAATAGTAGTTTAGAAAGTAGTCTCGCAGCACTACAAACATTGTTTTGGTTGCATCTTCAAATTTGAGTGTAACTATGCTCAATTTCTCATCCAAGGCTAGCATTTCTTTATTTCAGAAAAAAAAAGTGGCCACTTAAGACCCCTTTTTGGCCCCCCATCTTTTTGCACCTACCCTATTAGGTTGTGTCTTTATAATTATTTTTGAAAAGAAATTTGTATTCTTTACTCTTTTCATCTAGTAGTGACTCAATTGGCTTCCATAGATGTAAAAATGGAAGAAGAGGAAAAATACATATTAGTCTAATTCGTTCATTATAGAATACCATCTTTCTATTTTGAAGCCTATCTATCTAAAGGGGATCAATATCCTTTCTTTGTTCTCTAGAATTGGGGGTGCAGAAGTTACTTTGCATCATCAAGGTATACCACTCAATTATGTTGTATATACAAAAAAATGTGAAGAAAATTATGGACATTATTATTATTTTGATTCTATGTAGCAAATTTGTTTACACAATCAACATGGGACTAATAGAAAGTATGGATGTTGCCAATTGTAGACCCATATGAATATTATTTTGATTATATGGAGAAAATTTATTTGCATAATCAACATGGGACTAATTTTAGGCTTGGATATTGCAAATTACAATCCTAGGGTTATTAGTTTGATAAATCATGCTAACCATGGTTTCTATCTCTTTTTCTTCCTCTCTATATGTCCATGTCTCTATCTCCCATTGTTTCTTCCTCTATCTCTCCTCTCTCTCATTCTCTCTCTTGATCTCTCTTTATGTATCTTTCTCTACCTCTCTATCTCTCTTTCTCTACCACTCCATCTCTCTCCATCTCTATCTTCCCTTCTTTCTCCCTCTATCTCTCCTCTCTTTCTCTCTCTTGATCTCTCTATATCTCTTTATATATCTCTTTATCTCCATATTTCTCTCTTCCTTTTTTCTATATCCTCTCTCTGTCTCTCTATCTTTCTCAATCTCTTTATTTCATAACATTGTTGTATGAAAATGAGAATAGAAAGCATATGTTAAAACCATTAACCAATGGCTAAAAAATAGTATGTAGATCGAATACAATAGTGATATAATAGAGATTTTGATACATGAGGAGTAGATTATGCCATTGATTCATTGGGAATTGGCTTCCAAGGTGGCATCTTGATGCCCATAGTTTCTTGTTTGATATGATTGAGTTGGGTTTGCAAGTTATACACTTGTTGTAAGAAGTTTTGATGTGCTTGGAACTACTACTTGATAATAACTGAGAGATAGGCAAGTTGAAGAGAGAAGTTAGAGTAGAAATATTGAATTTGAATTTCTCGATGTGACATTAATAATGCATCCTTTTTGTTTGTTCAATTATCTTGCATCATTGCTAGGTATTTGTAAATTACTTTGATTAGTATTTTATTGATACTATATAATGGATTCCTTTGACATGTATGTAAGATTGAGTTGCAATAAAATATGTTACATTGAAAAGTGCATTAACTATAGTTGGTTTGAGGTATTCTATCAATGGTTGTGTATAGGTAATCATTAACACTTTTGTGTAAAGAAAGGGCATATGTGTGCTAGTTAAGGATATATTTGAGTGAGCATATTAGATAGGATATATGGTTGGTGGACTGAAATTCATGGATTCCAAAGTCAATGCTTGATGTCCCATTTAAAACTAAACAAATTAGATTGGTTGTATGTTAGATTTTATATGCTAAGAACTGCATGGCCATGTAGTGGGGTCACAATTATGGCACATGCATGCTAATGCCAAAGGCCATTAAATTTTATTTTATTTTTATCTTTCATCAACACTAATGGTAGTATCCCATTGATTTATCCTATGCCATGATATACATGGTGGCCTTATGTATCTCCCCCCCCCCTCTCTCTCTCTCTATGTATTTATCTCTTTATATGTCTATCTCTCACTATTTCTATCTCCTTTAATATAAGAATAGGGTTGAACTTGGACCAAACACATTTAGTTTGCCAAGGTGTCATAGTTTAAGGTATAATAGATGTAATTATAATAGGACATCTTCCTACCACAAATGAAACTAATTTTTTTTACCTTCTAGACTAATTTCTCAAGTTAATTTAATTATATTACTTAATTTATTAATTTTATTTACCAAAATACAAATATTTTTTTTCAAATGTAAATAGCTTACTTATATTGATATAATATTTATCTTAATATTTGATAATTTTTAAAAATATATAGTTTATCTTTTTTAAAAAATTGTATATCTTTTAATTTTAATATTTTTATTTCAATATTCTTAGTAAATAATGTAATGATAAATTGGATATATGTAATTAACATTATTTATAGTTGTGCACTTTAAAAAAATGTTTCATTTATATCTTACTATGGAGTTAGAAGCCCTTTTTAATGTTATATATATCTAATTGTGTGGTTGGACAATATTTTCATGTAGATCTACTTCTTAAATGTTTACCCAATCAAGAGTAATAATAAGGATTCCTCAATTAAAAATTGAAATGACTAAAAACCATCAAACTATTATGTGTGTAGATGAAACTTTTCAGGTGGGAGGAAGTAATGTATCACATGAAATGAATGCAAACAGAAAATGATCAAATGCCCAATAAAAACAGCGAATGAAACGTCCAGTGGAAATCACGAACCAAACCTCTATTGTTTTTGGGGAGCTGAAAAAAATGATGATGGAAAAAGAATGATGGAAGATGGAACATGAAAGATGGAAGATGGAATGGTAAATGGCAATGGTGACTGGTGAAATTAAATGGCTAAAGATGCTGCAATCATCTTGCATGCCTCTTTAGCAATGGATACCGTCGATTTGTAAAGTCAACCCATATTCTTCATAAAGGGAATGCCTTTAGCATAATAATTTCAATATATTAATAAATAAATTGAAAATAAGAATTTATCTTATCTCCTAGGAAAAAAAATTGCCAACCAAAAATTTATGGCGGGATGGGGGTTAATGACCTTTCCAAATAAAATCTAGCTTTGGAAGCAAAGCTGCTGTGAAAGATGTATTCCAACCCATCTACAAAATGGGTCCGACTAGTGCAAGATAAATACTTGGATAACCATGACAAAGATCAAATTTTCACTATGGCCAATCCGCTAAATGGATCTCCAATGTGGAATTTTATTCTTCATGGTAGGATTTAATTATTTCCCATTTACCATGAGTAGTTCATAATGAATAAAAGACACTCTTTTTTGAGGACCCTTGGAATGAATTTCAAGCTAAATGAAGCTAGAATTTATCTCAAATAGGCTTGGGGTTCCACCATTAATAGATAGTGGGTCAATAATTAGGACTAGAAAAGAACATGGAGGAATTATGATGTGTAATTTTCTTGACAATCAAAAATTGTTTTGGAGAAATATTGTCAAATACGACTGTCTATGCTTCTCTAAATGAGGATGAAATCATGTGGATGGGCTCCAAATGTAACTCTTATATGGTTATAGATTACTTTTAATTCCAAATGTCAAGTCTTGGCCTTTCAACCTTTGCTAGAGTGAAGCATGCCTTCCCAAAGTTGGAGTTTTTTCTTGGTTAGCTTTGCATAACAAAGTTCTTACTAGAAAAAGGCTTCAAAAAATGGGTATAGCTAGTACTTTGATTGTTCTTTCAATAGTAAATGTTGGCAATGGTTTTGCAAGAAACTAGAAAGGTATGGTCTCAGATATCCATCCTTATTGCAACAATTCTATTGTTGATTGTCATTATATAAGAATTCTTATTTACAAGCCTGTGAAATATTTGTGTTAGAATGAATAATTTATCTATTCACTATAGCTTAAGTGTACTTAGGTTGATAAAGTTAGACAACATCTTGCCTAATTGAATGTGCAACATTTTAGTCCTTTAGAGGTTACCTAGTTGTTTCATAAACCTCGTGTACATACCTTTTGAGGTTGGAAGACTTTTCATCTCACCTCAAATGTCACTTTTGTAGTCATTCAACACTTGTCACCAAGGTTGATGACTTGGTCAAAAGGATGTTGGTTTGCACATTCCAAATGATCCAAAGGTTTACACCTATAGGACACTTGTCTACATGCATGTGGCACATCATGAGGCACTTGCCTATCCACATGCAAGGTGGATTACCTCACGCATGCCTATATAATAAAGAATTCCTAGATGTAAATTATAATGTGAGATTAACATATGTTTATGCTCAAATTAGGTTCATCAATATCATTGATTTTTTATCTCTATTTGTCGATTTCCATATTGTGAGAGTGAATATCAAGTTCAGCAGAGCATCCTTGGCTATTCCAACATGGTAATAGAGCCATGATGTAGACACGCTCTCCATTTTGAGGGGATTAGTAGGTGAGGTAAAAATCAATGCATCCTAGAATTGAAATCGATCTCACAAGTAAACTTGAAAAAGTAATTTTTAAAATAAAATTGATCTTGTTGTGTAATTTTGTGCTTTTTTTTGCAAAGTGAAGATCTGTAGGCATTTGAAGGGTTGGCTAGAATCAAAGCAAGTGTTGGTTTGATTGTTGGTTCTAGTAACCTAATTTGCAAGTTTTTCTTTACACAAAGGTCATTTGTATTGTTGTAGAGGACAAATGAATTCACACAGCCTACATAAAGAGTCATAACCTATGCAAAGAGGGTGAATTAGCAACCATAAGAAGTTCATGACTTGCATATTTGGAGGTAGCTTGGGCCACATAAAGGGCATCCACAACTTTGCACGGGTTCGTATTCCCTCTATGTGGGTTGAATCTCCTCCCAAAAAGGTGTTTTTACATCTTTGTAACTCAAATATCCTCTCAGTAAGGCATTTTTACATCTATGTGGGTCAAAACCCTTCTAGCAATGCATTTTTTAATGTGCAAGATGTTTTTGAGTAGGATAGGGTGTCTTTTTGATGTGTAGGGCATTTTTGATCTGTATCTACCTCAAATCAACTTGTGGCTATGTAATCATGACCTGAGAGGAAGAAATTTGGCATGTAGAGCTGAATTTTGGCTGCACTAGCAATTTTTTGGGCTCTTTTTGGTGTAATCCACCCATTTTTTACCATATTTTTTCCTCATCAAAATAGCATTTACATTTTGTTTTTACTAAGCATTTAAATTATGTTTATTAAGATACTATAAATGCATAATTTTGGGGATTTGTTGTAAATTCGCAGGCAAATTCAAAGGGAATTATTTACATTTGAAGAATTAATAGTTTTACAACACTTGTATCTTTGCCTAACAAAGACGAAGGGTGAGGCCCGGGTTGGTAGAAGGCCAATTCCCCATCACAAATAAAATCATTATAATCTTCACTCCATCCCGATTCCAACGAGTAGTTGGAAGGTAGGATTTATATCTGCATAGACATTTTTTTCTGATTTCTAGTGCAAGTGTATTAAAATAGTCTTGTTTTATGGGAAATTGTTTTTGTCATAACTTTTGATTGGTAGCTCAAAATTGAGCATCATTTTTTTGCAAATGTTAATGTCTTAACATTTCCCACATATTAGACCTATTTTTATTGTAAATTGCACTAAGTTATAAAGTGCCAAAATTTGGGGGGTCACCTAATCAGGGGGGTTGCCTAATGTGTTGATTTCTATTGTCTAAAGCAATTAACTTGTTTGTAATCATGGGATATCAAATTCACTCTTCTATAATCCACCTAAAACTAGGAAATTATAAGTCTTGGTGTGAAGGCATCTTGAAACATCTCAGGTTCCACAATCTCATACCCTATCTATATGGACTTGTCCCTGAACCAAGTAACCAATCTAAGAAAAATAAGTGGTTTAATAATCTGATCACATTGTTGGATTACTCATCTTACATATACTAGATGACTCTTTGTATGCCATCATGGATATTGAATGTCCACATACATTATGGATTAAAATTTGGGACATGTATGGAGACTCCAATGTTTCTCCTTTCCACATGATCCTACTATGATCACAACTCACATCCTACATCAAGATTCAAATACAGAGTGTCTAGTTGACATAAAGGAAATCATCATTCCTTCACTACCTACTATTGCTTCATCAGATGTCAGTGTCACTTCTTCACAAGCTTCAAGTACTTCTTTGCAGCATGATCACATTTGTCTTCCTAGCATTGTTGATTGGAATGTATATCTACATGACATTTGATGTCTCTTTGTAGAATCCCACATAAGTGACATGGAAGCACACATTGAGGACATAAGTCTTCTTTTCGATGACAACTTCGATGAAGTTGCATCAGCCTTGTCTTCCTCAAATATGATTGCTCTTCTTTCGCCTACATTAGCTTCTATAGTGACAATATCAGATTCTTATTGTTCTAGTTATCACCATACATCTATGGTTCTTGTGGTTTGAATTACAAAATCTTCTATGATACCTGATTTATTCCATCAATATTCATCACATGACAGCATTGGCTTGGAGATTCTTGAGCATTTTTTTTAAGACAACATGGGCCTCATCTGAGTCTTTGAATCATGTACAACATCCAAAGACTTATCTTCTTATTCCATGGGAAGATTCACTGCATCTATTTGTAGTTATCTTTCATCCTAAGGGGAGAAACATTGTTTGACATTCACAAAGTAGCTTTAGCATACTTCATTGACAATCTACAAGAACTGTAGCATATCTTATGGGGGGCTTCCAAGACTCTCTTTGTATCTCCTATTTTGGGGAAATTTATTGTACACATGTGATAGAAGTTGTCGTAGGGGGGTAATGATATATAAGTCCTCCTTCTTCACTTGTTTCCTTTTCATGCATTTTGTTTCTCTTTCTGGAGAGGAGTTTTGTTCCCACAGGGTTTTCTCCTTTACTTTGGACACTTTATGAGAACTTTATACATGGGTACTTAAAATGGTCTAGTAGTCAGGACCCATATCTATGTATGTCTTGCATTTTTGTGATCTCCCCAAGTATCACTTAAGGGGGTGTTAGAGTAAATAATTTATCTATTCACTATAGCTTAAGTGTACTTAGATTGATGAGGTTAGACAACATCTTGTCCAACTGAATGTACAACTTTTTAGGCCTGTAGAGGTTACCTAGTTGTTTGATAAACCTCGTGTGCACATCTTCTGAGGTTGGAAGACTTTCTATCTTACCTCAATTTAAGTCACTTTTGTAGTCATTCAACATTTGTCACTAATGTTGATGACTTGGTCAAAAGGTTGTTAGTTTGCACATTCTAAGTGATCCAAAGGTTGACACTTATAGGACACTTGTCTACGTGCATGTGGCACATCATGGGGCACTTGTCAATCCACATGTAAGGTGGATTGCCTCACCCATGCCTATATAATAAGGCATTCCTATGTAAATTATAAAGTGAGATTAATAAATGTTTATGTTCAAATTAAGTTTGTCAATATCATTGATTTGTCATCTCTATTTATCAATTTCCATATTGTGAGAATGAATGTTAAGTTCTACGGAGCATCCTTGGCTATTCCAACAATTTATTCCTCTATTCTCATATGGTGCATCTGGTTAGAATGCAACCATAGGATCTTTAGGAAGACTTTCCTAACCATAAACCAAATTGTAAGGAAAATGAAAATCTTGATAGTAGAAATGGTTATGGATATAGTTAATAAGAAATTTAGATTGGGAGATTAGTTTACCAATTGGGATAGGGTGGTTTTGAAGCAATGATCCTTAATCCATCTACCAAATGAAAGTGGTTCAGTAAATATAGCAACTAGAAAAATTAATTGAACAAAAATCCATTGCCCCCTCCCCCTTTCTTTAAGATGAATTTTGAGGATGCTTCGAGAAGCAATCCAAGTCCTTCAAGGAATGGGTGTGTGATCAGAGACATGAATGGAAATCTAGTTGCTGCTAAAGTGGCTAAATTACCCATGGAATGAACAATGAAGTAATGGAAATCTAGTTGCTGCTAAAGTAGCTAAATTGCCCAATGGAACGAACAATGAAGTAGAAGCCTCGGCATTGTTAGATGGTCTACAATTTGCAAAAGAAAATCACATCTCCAATTTACATATTGAAGGTGATTCAATAATCGTGATAAATTTTCTAAAGGGAAAGAATATTAGCAAATGGAAAATCAAATATACTTTCCAGCCAATATGGGACTTTCTTGACTAGTTTGATCAATATTCAATTTCACACTATTTTTTTGAGGCAAACAAGGTGTTTGATCTACTTGCAAACATGGCAATTGACACACATTCTACTTCTACCTGCTTTGATTCAGAGACTGGCATGGCATTCCCTCCCCTAGATGACATCATTCACTTGGATGTTGCATCGTGGAATTGAATTGGGCAGTTGATTGGCTAGTAAATCAAACCCTGCATTAAAGTCAGAGTTATAGGATTTTTTATCTAGAACCTCAATATATTTCTCCTTAATTGTAAAGGTTGCTAATACATGAGGAGTTTGATTAATTCATTAATTTTTCATGCCAATTAAATCTGAAAGGGTGGCGGGTACGGAAGTTGTATATTATATCATGTCTATCAGTATAGAGAAATCAAATCAAATGTTAAGTTTTATTTTATTTTAAAAAATTAACATCAGATCGCATACGTCACATATTGCTTTCACCAGAGATTTGAATTGCACCATAAATATTACTATTCTTGCCTTCCCAATAGGTAGATTTTGTGATCTTTTCTACCCAACTTCAAATGAATGTTATTAATGGGCTTTTATGGAAACGTGCACACATTATCCTAACTCAAATGTGATAAGTCCTTCCCATATCCTAAGTTCTATATGCTGGTACAAGACTCCATCATTATATCTTCAACAAGGGATTGTATCTGGATATCTAAATGCAGATGGGACAGCTGACCATTCTTCAAAGGGCACAAAATTAATGAAAGCATTTATGCTAAGTAGTCCCTTGGCCTACCAAATTGGGATTTATTTTGTCTAACCCCATCATTTGTTTATGATATGTATGCTTCAATTCATCTACAATCTTTTCCTCCTTGGGATATCTTCAATCTTAGCACATCCAATGGAGAACTGGTCTAAAAAACTTGGGGATTTGTCTTCCACCATTGGGTTGGGAGATCCTGATGAAGGAGCTCAGACAATCGTAGCTGTGGATTTAGACGTGCAGAATCTTCCTGCAGCTCCTACAATAGCGTGATATGGAGGTGGCGGGATGTGTCTCCACTGTGTTTTGGTCATCGGCGGAGGTCTAGGCAAGTATGGTTCTTTCTTCTGACGGCGGTTAGTGGTGGTGGGATAATGTCTCTTTTTTGGATGGCTCCCCGTGGTGAACGGTCCTCTTCCTGCCTGGTGTTTGATGGCATGGGCGTCGGGTGTTTTTTGGTGGATTCGTCATGATGCGGTCTCCTGGATAGTTGATTGGATGTGTGGGGTTCGTGGTTTCCTTTTTTTGGTTGTCTTTCTATTTTTAGTTCTAGATGGTTCAGGGCCTTCTCTATTTTTATTTCGGTAATTTTTTAGCTCCGGACATTTTGATACTTTATGTAAAAACTCTATTTAATCTATGGGTTCCTAGCCACCTTTTTCTATTTAAAAAAAAAAAACTATTCATGGTGCCTTCAATTCATTGCAACTGAGATAGTTTTTTGATAATGATTTCCCTAATGTCAAGTTCGTAGTAAGGACTATTATCATATAAGTTGTTTAAAGATGCATCTGGGAAGTATGGTGGTCTAAGGGCCTAGCCGTAAACAATCGGTGCATTGTAAACAACTGGCTGTACGGAAACCCAGTCAACCGACACAGTCGACACCAGCTAGTGTCCACATAGGATGAATTGACATTGGAGATCACATCCATACTGCTTGTCAGTGCAGGGTTGACTGCCACATGGTGACCATACATTTTTTGACCAGCCAATCGTTTACAATGCACTGGCTGGTTAAGCGCTTCAGGTCTGAGGGGGCTTCAACGCTCCTATCAAATATTATGGACTTTGTCGGCCAAAACACTGACTATGTGTAGGCCATTGGCTTTGGCCTCATCTTCATCTATCTTCTGAACTTTGAAAGGTGGAAAATTGCATTCGATGGATATAAATTGATGGAAGGGGATGCTCTTGTGGGAGCGATCTTTTCACCGGATCTTCTCTGTTCTTCCCCAATGACAGCATGTGTCTACAATGCCATGTAGGAAGGCCTCATAGGTAGTTGCATTAACACTCTTCATCATGCCCCTCGAAGTTCATAGATTCCACCTTCTAGATGGATTAGTAGATCATGCCACTGAGCTATTTAGTGCCATTCAGTTTCTTAGGCTTCATGCCCTAGACTTGGCCCAAGCCCCCCGCATGTATCCCATCCAATTGCTTCAGCTCCCTTGATTCCCTTAGATGAGAAATGTGGATCCATCTTTGAGTAATCCTTATTTACTAGGGCTGCTATACGTATCCCCTTTTTATCTTTCAGTTAATTTTTGGCTGCTGCATCAGTCTTCAAATGTTATATGTGGTTTTTTTAAGCGATGGTGTTTGCCACCCTATTTCTAATTTTGATCTTTTAATATAGTAGTATGGGTGTTTTCACACCTTTTTCTAAAAAAAATAAATAAAATTTTTGATCAAAATATTAATGTTGGTAATAAAATATTTTTTTTGCTAAATATAAGTGATTAATTTAATTATTTTCTTGTTGGTTCTTTTAATATAAATAACCTTATTCTTTTTGTTGTTTTAATTTATGTGTCCACAATGTATGTAATACCTTAGATATATATTAAAAAATAATATTTGTAAAGGAGAATATTCAAATGATGAAGTAGTATATAATAATATGCCTATTCCAAACTAGCATAGATATTTTAAGCATATCTATATAAAAAAAAATTAGAGGTACCTATCATAAATAATAATTTCAATATAGATTCCTCAATATAAACTTGTATCTGATGGTGTCTTTTAGATAGATGCATTTAAGATATCTATATTAGTTTATACAGTAATAAAAAATATATTTTATCAACAATCAATCATCTTAAATTTTTTTAATTCTAATATAACATTAGACATAAGCTTATCATTTTTTCAAGAACTTTCAAAAACCCTTTAGACCCTATCCCCAAACTTTGATCCAAAAACTCCTTTTGGGACATCATTCTTACCTTCAATTGAAGCCCAAGGATCTATGGATACTACCCTATAGTAAGGGTGAGTGCTTGCTTCCTCATGCCAAATTTGAGCAAGGTCTCCACATTCTCCTTCAGCTAGTTCTCCAACCCAAACCCTAAAACATAGGGTTTCTTCTTCAAAACCCCATTCAAGGTTTATTTTCACATCCCCTAGCTTTCAAAATAATCAACAAAAGGGCATAATGAGCCTCTTGGTTTGCATAGAAACAATATAAGGGAACTACACAAGCACAAAACTAATCTCCCTATAGCTCAGGATAATGATCACTAGATATGCCACAAAAGTACCCATGGTGTCCTCTAGCTTATGCCCTAAAAGCTTCAAAGAAGTATCTAAAACCTTAGGTATTTAATGACCTTAATGTTGAGGCCTCCCAAGTATTTGATCACTGGTTAGACATGTATGACAATGCTGAAATGGAGAACCTATAGGTACCTTCTTAGCATTTCAATGAGGGCGGACTTGTGGACACCTAGCTTCTGTAGTTAATTAAGGACCAACACCATGGAGGTCATTCTGGTTCCTTATGTTTTAAGTTTTTTTTGTAAAATTTTCAGTGACCATGAAACTATAAATTCCCATGGGTTCAACTTCATAACTATTAGTGGTGAGTAAGTGATGATGGATAACATAAATGCAATGAAAAACAAAGAGTTAAATGGGAGGAATATTACCATCAACCAAGCCTAGCCTAATACTAGTGACTATGGTAGTGGTAGATGTTTTGGTTATAACAATGATGGTGGTGGTTGTGGTAGTGTTCGCTACAAGAGATTTGAATGCGAATATGGTGGTTGTAGTTATGGTAGTGGTTGATATGGTGGAGGTAGTAATGGATATAGTAGAAAAAATTCTAGTTCCCATTTATAGATATAACCAAGAGCATAATGAAACAAATGCTACAGTAGAGATTTTGGATATTGAAATAACTTGTTCTTTGTGGGCTTACCATGGAAAGTGGTTATAAATTATTTGGACATTTCAAACACAAAGACTAATATTTTCAACTTGGTTTGAGCTAGGCTTATAGTTATGTCTAAACTTTAATGATCATATAAGCTCATGGGTAATCTTCTACTCAAACATTTATTATGTTTGACTAGTTATGAGCTAGGCTTAAAGTTAACTTCCTTAACTTACTTTTAGGGGGCTAAATATTATTTGTATTTGGGCCAAAAGTTGGATATATGTATGAATGTATGTATGTATGTATACATATACATCTATATATACATATATACATAGACATATACATATCATATACATATACATATACATACACATGTATGTATGTATATGTATATGTACGTGTATATGTATATACATGCATGCATGTATGTATGTATGTATGTATTTATGTATGTATATGTACATATATGTATGTATACATGTATGAATGTATATTTATATGGTTGCACCTAAACATTACTTTCATTATTGGTGAATTTAATGACTTTCCTTGTCTATAAAATGTATAGAGCTATCATATTTTAAAATTTTACACATTGATTGATGAGACTTATGCAAAATATATTTTTATATTAATTTTCTATTTATGGTGGTTTTCAAAGAAATTAGAGAGATGGTGTGACTAGCCTCATAAATCCATCATCATCTTCCTTTTGTATTTAAACCATTAAATTAAATATATATTAACATGATCTGAGATTTAGAAATGATAAATATTATATCATAAGATATACATGTGAAAAATATATATAGAAGAGGAGTGAATTTATCAAAAATAATAAGAGAATTATAAAAGAATTTAATATATTTATAATAGAGATATGATGCAAGAATCAAATCTCTTATGCAAGGACCTATATGGGAGATTAGAGATACCAAATCTCCGGTCCACTCTATCATACCAATCATAGATTGGTGAGGAGAAAGATTATTGATTCCACTAGACCTAGTGGATGACATACAACATCAAAAATATCTAATTGAAAGATTTCATAAGTCTTTCATACCACTTTATCCATTGTTAATAAAATAAGGTTGTTCCATAAGTGCTCATCAAAATATAGATTTCTTGTAAATTGATTAGTACAACCTTCAATAACTATTTTCTAGGGATTGACATTAAAAGCAATAATGAAACAAAAGCCATGGCTATGCTATGGGGTATCAAGTTAGCTATCTCCATGAATATCAAAAGGCTGCATATTGAAGGTGATTCCCAGTTAATTGTGAATGTTGCCCTTGGTCATTCTTAGATAGGATGGAACCTTGAGGATATCATGGGGAACATCAAGATACTTCTGAATGGTTTGGAGGCCTATAAGATTTCTCATATCTACAGAGAAGGAAACATCGTGGCTGATGCCTTAGCTAATGTTGGAAGTGCGAAGGATGGATGGTGATGTTGGAGAAGCGTCTCAAGCTTGTCTCAAGAAATTTGTAAACTGATTGAGCAAGATGGTAGGAGACAGGAAATATAACTGGTGGGTGATGGTGGTTGCTCTGTGGTATCACCAGGGTGTGAGATGAGCAGGAGTTCCTGGTCTTGGGGAAAGAAGGACCAACAGTTCAAATTTTTAAATTAATTTTGGAAGGATTGTCAAGAATCTCCTACAGAATGAGGTGGCAGGGTTGCGGTTGAGACAACCAGGTCCTATTAAGAAAAGTTGGGGTAAATGGGTCCACAGGGATATAGGGGATGACATTGATAATAGTACTATGAGGAGATTGATGGGAAAGCTTGGTTGGTGTGCCAAAAGGTGTAAGGACTTTGGTATTGGTAGAGATCCGGGGTCTAGATTTCACATTTCAAAAAGGACGAGGAGTGGACAAGTCACTGGGAGATGGAGGACGGATGTGATGGCTAATTTCATGATCCATCGTGGTTGGTTTAAGACAGAGGCTGGCGTCACTTATCTTCACATGAGGTGGCAGCTAAATCATTCTCCTAATGAGACATATCTTGGTGGTGATTTTAAGCCTTACAATAATAATAATGGCACCGTCATCATTACTACAACTCAGCATAATTGCTATTTTAGAAGTACTTTTCCTAATTTCAAGGCTACGAATTGTGTTTATTTCCATATTGATCAAAACTAGTTCAGTTTCCTTAGCCATTCTCAGAATAGCAATATGGGAGGAGATATCGTGAAAATTGAACCCAGTCAGCTAAGGAATTTAAGCAGGACCCTATTGTTTGGCATATTATCCAAGAGCGGGAGGTGCTGCCTTTCCTTGAAGGGATGACAGGGCATGATGAAGATCCATCAAAATAGTTTGTAGAGATGTGGGATGAGGAAACCAGAGAATTCAGGATTGGGAAGAATTGATTCCAAATGTTTGAGGAAGTCATTGGACAATCCACTGGTTTACCCACAAAAGGTAAAACGAATTTGAGGTGAAGCAAAGTGGCCAAACCAGAGCACATGAATCTCTTCTTCCATGAGGGGGAGGCTCCTATGAAACTTCATGGTGTATTTGTGAGAAAGGAGTTTCCGGAGCCGTGGAGACAAATTTGTCTCATGATAATGAAGTTTTTCACACTGGAAGGGTGATTCTGGATATACTACAACTATCTCCTTTCTCTCTTAAATCATTTTAGGAACAAGGTTGAGATTAGTTTTCCCTTCTTTTACTCTCTTCACTAGAAAATTCCATTAAGTCTATTAGGGAGCTTAGGGCCAAGAATGTCAACCATCCTCTCATTCCAATTCATCAAGGCCTTATTTTGAAACTGTAACATTTCCACCTTGCCCTTTGTCCGCCTAAACCTATTCAAGTTAAGATTGTGGAGGACCCACAACTAGGTAGTTCCCACAGGGGTAAGGGTAAAGTAAAATCTTGCATTGGGGCTCCTATGATTAAGGGTAGCCCCAATGTGGTGGAATAGATTCTGTTTGAGACTCCTGCTTATGCTAAAAACACAAAATAGAAGCATGTTACTTCAGTGCATGGAAGGAAGACTGGCAAGAGAGACAGGGTGGAGGAAATGGAGGGAACTCTGATGAAGAAGCGAAAGGAAGGGAAGGGTACTGCCATGGAGGATGTTCCTATGAAAATTGTTGAATTGGACACTATTCTAGAAACTAAGGGTAGTAGTGAAGGTGGGGAGAGTGCTCTTCCAAGTATCTGCTATTCCAAAAGGATTGCTGGGAAACCACTGATTAGTTCTCCAGGGGTGGAAGGTTTCGAGGACTCTAAATTTGTGGAGGAGACTATGGATGAAGAGGGGGGAGAATCTGACTGATTCTATACATGAAGTTTAGGGTACTAGCCACTTTACCTCGATGAATGAAAGCAGCTCAAAAAGCCTGGAAGGTAAGAAGAAGGCCACTATTGGTAAGAAAAATGTGAGGGAGACTGTTCATCAAGACAATAATGGGGATTGTGCTCTATGTGGAAAGCATACAATGGATATCTAGAACCTTCAGAAAAGAATGGACTCAATGCAGAATAAATGGAAGGTCATGGCGGAGTTCACGGCTAAAGCTTTACACTGGGTGACTTCCATCTTTGTTGCGGTGAAGGATATGGATGACAAGGTTAAACAAGTGGGCATTGACAGCTTAGGTGACTGCAAGGAGATGGTGGAGTTCCTGGCCAAGTTTGGGGTGACTAACAACCCGTAGTTTTTTTTTCTCCTATTTTTAGTTTTCTCTGTTGTTTCGTTGTATTTTGTTCTGTTGTTTCTGTGCTGTCAAGCTGCTACTTCTAGTGTGTTAATGGCCTGATACCCTTGGCACTGCTTCGTTAAAGGGATCTGGACCCTGGTTTCTAGCTAAACTTATCAAAAACTATTGTCTATTACTAGAGTGATCTTTTGAATCTACTAGGGGGATGTGCCAAGGAGACCTTTTATCAACCTATCTATTCATTTTAGTGGCCAAAGCTTTCACTTTGTAGATTAGGAAAGAAAACCAAAAGCGTCTTTGGAAAGGAATCCGTATCCATCCCATTAGTGAACCCTTTACCCATGCTTTTTTTGTTGATGACACCATGTTGTTCGAGCAGGCCAATGTTGTGGAAGATAAAGCCATAATAAAGACTATTACTCACTATTGTTTTGCTTTAGATCAGGCCATCAATCCTTCTAAATCCAAAGTGTTTCTATTTTATACTAATGCAAAGATTCCAAAATGTATTCTCCAAATCCATGAGTTTAAAAATAAAATCTCTCCCAAACAAATATTTGGGGATACCAATGTTTTACTAAAAGGAAGCAAGGTTCGTGGAACACACTTCCTACACAAATCTAATGAGGGAAGTAGAGTGCAAATTCTTTAAAATCCTTAAAATTATAGTTATGTTATATGCCTAACACAGAGATTATAGTAGAAAACACAACACAAGAATGCAAGAGATACAAGATGTGCATGGGGAAAACCTTTTTAGGTGAAAAACCCCACACTCCAAAACCTGCACAATGTATTATCAAAACTAAAATGTTTACAATATACTTGCAATGTAAGTTCTTCTAGGAGTCTTCAAATGTCATTTCTGGAGTAATTTTAGTAGCATAATAGTACTTGTATAAACACTATGCACAACACTAATCCAAACACCTCATTATATAGAGTTAAAAGGCATAACTAAGAAGCTTCTAGAGATGGGAATCCATCTTTGCCACATGGCCCATTTCACACACTTGAGGACACTTGTCAAACATGCATACACCTCTATTACATCTATCATACATGGCAGATTTGACTTCCCAAGATGGAGCACTCCAAGATAAAAATAGGCTATGACAGATGCTCTTACGCATCTTACAATTGTCATAAAATCTTCTCAACATAACAACACTTAATGTTGTAAGAGAATCTATCATACAAGACTAAATATAGCATATTCCTCTTACAACATGTCATGACCCAACTTGAGCACCCAAAGATGTCTTTCCCAAATACAAAGATGCTCTCTAACACTTGTCTTCACGTGTCATAGGAATCTCTATACTTAGTTCTTACACGTCATAGATTCTATCATACAAAATAACTCTATCATAACACAAGATGCCGACACATGGCATATTAGTGCCACCTCAAATGGGACGTCTATATCTACATGGGATGAGTTGACCATTCTAGTCACCTTACAAGTTGAGTGACAACTCACCATGCCACTTCAGACTAAATGACAAAATGGAATGTGCAACACAAATTACATCATAGGCAAATAAATAAATAAATAATATAATAATCAATGCTAGGAATTATAAGGTTGAGGCACCTTAATTCTCAATATTCTCCCACTTGTTGAACACCTTGCAAGAGCCAATAGAATGACAAGATTTAACTGCTAGGGGCCAAGAGGCCCATAGACTCTCAACACCATCTAAACTTGTCTATGCCCATAGGTTTCGTCAATGCATCTGCAACATTCTTCAAAGTGTCAACCTTCTCTAATATCACCTTCCCATCTTCTACCATATCATGAACAAAATGATACTAAACATGAATGTGCTTTGTTCTGGCATGGAAAGTAGGATTATTTTCTAAGGAAATCGCACTCTAACTATCACAATAGATAGTAATCTATCCTACATCAAAACCAACATCTAAACACAACCTCTTAAGCCAAATGGATTCCTTACAAGCATGAGTTGCTTCCATGTACTCTACTTCTAGTGTGAACAAAGCAACCACAGGTTTTCATTGACTCATCCAACTAATAGCTCCACCAAACATAGTGAACATGTAAGCACTAGTGGATCTCCTAATATCAATGTTACCTACCCAATCCAAATCCACAAATCCATGAATACTCACAAAATGCTGAGGTCCTATAGGATAACCATGATAACATAAGGAATACTCAAGAATACTCCTCAAATATCTAAACACTCTCTTCACTGCATCATAATGTACCCATCTAGGATTAGCCATAAACTGACTAAGGACTCCCGCTGCTTGGACAATGCCTGGTCTTGTACATACCATAGCATACATCAAGCTACCAATTGCACTATCATAAGGTACTTTGCTCATATCCTCTATCTCAAAAGGAGACTTTGGATAGTCATCAATAGTAACTTTGTCCCCATCGTAATAGGAACAGTCATAGGTCTGTAATCCACCATACTGAATCTCTCCAACACAATGTTAACATACTCTAGCCTAACCAAAGTTTTATGTTTTCTTTGTCTCTTCTAATCTTCATCCCCAGAATGTACTTGGCTGCCCCTAAATTTTTTATTTCAAACTATGCTGACAACTAAGACTTCAAATCAGAAATCAAACCTTTACCATTCTTAATTAGTAACATATCATCAACATACAATGCTATAATGAGAACGCGATCATTGTCAAATTTGAAATAAACACATTGATGTGATTTCGATCTCAAAAATCCAATACTCAACACAAAGGCATCAAACTTTTGGTACTACATCGTAGGAGACTATTTCAAACCATACAAAGACTTCTTTAACTCGCAAACCAGATTTTCTTTACCTTTTACCATGTAGTGCTATCGCTGTGACATGTAGATTTCTTCCTCCAAATCACCATGAAGGAAGGTTGTCTTCACATCCATTTGTTCCACTTCTAAGTCATAAGCTGCTGTAAGAAATAATAGAAACCAAATAGATGTCAACTTTGCAATGTGAGAGAAAATCTCATCGTAATCAATTTCCTCCACTTGAGAATAACCCTTCGCAACTAATCTGGCCTTATACTTCTACACACTGCCATCTGCACCAAATTTCTTCATGAACACCCATTTACAAGCAACAGGTTTTAGTCCTTCAGGCAAAGGCACCAAGTCCCAAGTTTTATTCTTTTCCAAAGAAACCATCTCTTCTTCCATGGCCTTCTTCCAAGAACCTACATCTTTCATACCCATAGCCTCTTTCATAGTTCTAGGCTCATCAGTGTTAGAAATAAAGGCAAAAGCACAACTAGAATCAAGCAATGAATAACCAAACCTCTCAGGTTGCCTCCTAATTCATGTGGCCTCCTCACAAGACAAGGTGAAGGTTCTTCTTCTGAACTTTCAGAGCTGCTGAACCTCTCCTCATCATCAAGTCCAACAAGGTCTTTTGGTTCAGTCTTCTCAGGGGTGGTAGGAAACTAAACCACATCCTCTTTTTTTTCTTTTTCTTCTAGCTGTAAAACAACAGGAGAAGGAGTTATCTCTCTGAAAATAACACTTCTTCGATACAACACTTTCTCGGCCATAGGATTCCAAAGCTTGTACCCTTTCACACTGACACCATAGCCAATGAAGATACACTTAACTACCTTGTTCTCCAATTTTGAACTCTTCTCCTTATGCACATGTGCATATGCCTCACAACTAAAAATATGAAGATGTCTCAATGAAGGCTTCTTACCAACCACACCTCCATGGGTGTCTTATCAACGAGCACTAAAGTAGGAGACCTATTAATTAGGTAGCAAGCAGTGGCTACAACTTTAGCCAATAACTTCTATTCAAGGCTAGCTCCACTAAGTATACTCCTATCCCTCTCCATCAACATTCTATTCATCCTCTCTGTAACTTCATTTTGTTGAGGGATGTATGGATTTGTCTTATGTATTTCAATCCCATGTTCTTTAGAGAATTTATCGAACTCTATGGAACAAAACTCACCACTATTATCAGTGCTCAAACACTTAATCTTTTTACTAGTCTGATTCTCTACAAAAGCTTTAAACTCTTTGAACCAACTAAAGACTTCAGATTTGGTTCTGAGAAAATAAACCCACATCCAAGTCTACTATAATCATCAATGAGTAATACAAAATATAATGATTTAGAAATCAAAGGAATATTTACCAGACCAAACACATGAGAATGAATAAGATCCAACACACCAGAAGACTTGTGAGAACTAGAGTAAAACTAAACATGGTTTTTCTTTCCATATATACAATGTTCACAAAAGTCAAACTCGAGATTACAATCATTTAACCCCTCGACAAGGTTTTTATTTTTAGGGCTCTAAGACCATTCTCACCAATGTGACCAAGTCTCTTATGCCACAACATTGTCTTCTCAGAAGGAAGTTTCATTTCCAAAGCTTGAGCACCCTTAGGTACCAAGAAAGCACTACAATCAGAAGTTGAAGCAACACATCTCTTCGCTGCTAGTTCCAATGGTGAGGATGAGTAATCTGAAGTTCTTTTATTTGAAAAATAAGAACTATTGCGCTGAGCAGTGCATGCATCCAATTGAAATAGAGTACCTCTCTGAGTACCCTTAGCAAGCACCATTGCTCCTCTTGTCATCTTGCATCCTCCACTCAAGAAGACAACCTGCACACCTACATCATTCAATTTACTTATAGAAAGAAGGTTTCATGCTAAACTGGGGATGTACATAACCCCATTGATCCTCTTCACTCGTCCATCAGGGAATCAGATCAAGACTCGTCCACAACCAACTATCTTCAGGTGAGATTCATCACCTAGGTACACTTTCTCACCATCAAACTCTTCATACTTTGTGAACCAACCTCAATTGAGGTCATGTGGAAGGAAACACCAAAGTCAATAAATGACACATCCTCCAATGCATGGGTGGCCAAGGCAGCAATAAAAACATCACCATCATCTTGAGATTTGTCAGAATCTGAATCAGAGGTGTTCTTCTTCTTCTTCTTCTCCTCCTCCTTGCACTCCTTTCGAAAATGCCCAGATTTACCATAGTTCCAACATAGTGCCTTGGATTTTCCAAGAGATTTGGATCTCCCATAGGATTTGGATTTTTGCTTTTCATCTATCTTGTCCTTTTTCCCTTTCTTCTTGGGTCTACCACGAATCTCAAGAGCCTCCTTAATCAACTCAGAAGACTTTCTCTGTATTTCTTCAGATAACAGTGAAGACACCACTTCATCTATCTTAAAGGTGGTTGTAGTACTTCCAATGGCCATGACAAGGTGGTCCCACAACTCTGGTAAAGAATAAAGCAAGGTCATACAATGATCCTCCTCCTCCATTTTCACACCAACGGAAGTCAACTATGTAACTAGCATGTTAAAGGCATTCAGGTGATTTGCAACCAATCCTCCTTCTTCCATCCTTAGAGAATACAACTTCTTCCTTGGGAATAACTTGTTTACTAGGGATTTGGTCTATTAAACATCACCAAGTTTCTTCCATAACTCTTTCATGGTCTACTCTTCATTAACATTTAAGCGGATGGAATCACCTAAACAGAGTCTCACAAGACCCTTAGCTTTTTTATCCTTGAGATCCCAATCTATTTGAGCCCTTTCCATTGGTTTTGTACTATAAATTGTTTCCCATAAGTCTCTATCAACAAGCATGTCTTCCATTTTAAGTTTCCACAACTTGAAATTATTGCCATTAAACTTTTCCAACTCTATTTTTCTGGATGTGCCTACCATCTCCTTCCTGCAACAAGATTACAAAATACTCTGCACAAACACCCACTTAGTTAAAGATCAGTACAAAAACCCCCTACCTAACAACTGGGATCAAAGGTGATCAAGCTTTGATACCAACTAAAAGGAAGCAAGGTATGCGGAACACACTTCCTACACCAATCTAATGAGGGAAGTAGAGTGCAAATTCTTTAAAATCCTTACAATTATAGTTATGTTATATGTCTAACATAGAGATTATAGCAAAAAACAAAACACAAGAATGCAAGAGACATAATATGTACATGGAGAAAATGTTTTCAGGTGAAAAACCCCACACTCCAAAACCTAAACAATGTATTATCAAAACTAAAATGTTTACAATACACTTGCAATGCAACTTCTTCTAGGAGTCTTCAAATGTCGTTTCTGGAGTAATTTTGATAGCATAACAATACCTGTACAAACACTATGCATATTACTACTCCAAACACCTCATTATATAGAGTTACAAGGCATAAATGAGAAGCTTCTAGAGATGGGTGTCCATCTTGGCCACATGGCCAATTTCACACACCCGAGGACACTTGTCCAACATGCATACACCTCTCTTACATCTGTCATACATGGTAGATTTGACTTCCCAAGACGGAGCACTCTAGGCTAAAAATAAGCTATTATAGATGATCTTATGCATCTTACAACTATCATAAAATCTACCCAACGTAACAACACTTAATGTTGTAAGAGAATCCATCATACAAGACTAAATATAGCCTATTCCTCTTACAATTTGTCATAAGCCAACTTCGGCACCCAAATATGTTTTTTCCACATGCAAAGATGCTCTTTGACACTTGTCTTCACTTGTCATAGGAATCTCTATACTTGGCTCTTACACGTCATAGATGCTATTATACAAAATAACTCCTCTCTCATAACACAAGATGCCGACACATGGCATATTAGTGCCACCTCAAATGGGACACCTATATCCACATGGGATGAGTTGATCATTTTAGTCACCTTACAAGTTGAGTGACAACTCACCATGCCACTTCACACTAAATGACAAAACAAAATGTACAACATAAATTACATCATAGACAAATAAATAAATAAATAATCTAATAATCAATGCTAGGAATTGCAAGGTTGAGACACCTTAATTCCCAACATTTACTGGCACTTGCAAGAGAGACTTTTGGAAACCTATAATTCAATCAATTGAAAAGAAAATAGATTTGAAGAAGGGAAAATGACTCACTTTGGCAGGTAGGTTGACAATGATCAAAGCAGTTTTGACTACAATTCCAACTTACATGATATCAAATTTGAAAATTCCCAAATGATCTCTTGTAGAAATGCAGAAATTTGTAAGGCAGATTCTCTAGCAAGGTAATTTTGATAAAAAGAAAATATCTCTTATATCATGGGAGAAAATTAGAAAACCCAAAATTTTCGGTAGCATAGGTATCTTAAACATGATAATTTAAAACCAAGCCTTGGGGGCCAAATTGGCCAGGAATATGTTTACCAAACTCCAGGCTAGATGGGTCAAATTAGTGAAATTAAAGTACTTAGATAGCATGGATAAGAAAAGAATTTCACAGTGCCAAACCCCCTTATTGGCTCAAGCATGTGGAAATTTCTCCTTCATGGCAAAAAGTTTTAGCTCGCGCCACTTGAAATGGGTTGTTCACAATGGCACCAAGGCCAAATTTTCATATGATTCATTAGCTAGATAGCCAACATTGAATCTAAGGGGTGATCTTAAAGAAGTACATTTTTACATTAAACATCTTTGGGGTGACAGAGTTTAGAATTATTGGGAGAATAATCAAGGAAATTCACATGGGAAAGTCAAATGGAAAGACTTTAAAGACTACAATTTCCCTATGAATCAAAAGATTAAACTTTTCAAAATCCTAGCTCAATGACATATCTTCATATTGAATCAAGAGGATGAAATCATCTGGTCATTTGACACATCTAGAGCCTACACAATCAAACATGGATATAGAATTCTCACAGCATTGTTGAAGCTAGACTAGCCACATAAGCTTTGGTAGAATGATGCTACACTGCCAAAAGCAGGAGCCTTTTCATGGCTAGAATTACACAATAGGATATTAACAAGTGAAAGACTAAATAAATTGAAGATTGGTAGTGATTTTTAAATGTGTTCTCTATGGTGAATTTGAGGAGGCCACCAACCACCTCTTACTACATTACACCTCTAGCACTAATTGTTGGTATTGGATTTTTGACCATCTCAATTGGCTCTCTCCCCTACCAAAATCTTTGGTTGACCTTTACAAAAGTTTGCCAAGCCTCTATACAAATCTACTTTCTACCATCTATAGAAAGTATGTCCTTTAATTGTTATATGGTATATATGGAAAGAAAGAAAATTTTGAATCTTTAGGAGGTAGGTCGCAACAAAAGATAAAGTTATTCATGGTATTGAAAATGCTATCTTTTAGGAGGTTCTTGTTAAGGTTAGAAACAAATCCTCATGTAATTCCAAATTTATCAACTTGGATAATTCTATGCTTAAAAAATTGGAGTCTTTTGAAGCTTCCACTAAATTATGGCTCTTCTAAAAATATTCCTATCAAGGTTGATAGAAACAACAATGAATGGAAACTTCCATTTCCTCTTTGTTAATTTAAACTTTGATGGTGCTAGTAGGGGGAATCCAGGAAGATCAGAGATTGCATCATTACATACTATAAGGGAGATACCATTTCAGTAAGGTCTAGTAAAATAGCATAGGGCTATAATAATGAAGCCAAAGCTTTCACCATCCTCCATGGCCTTCAATTAGCTATAGAATATAAGGTGAAGTATGGATTTAAAGTGATTATCTTAGATAATCATCAATTCAGTAAAATCTAAATTGGTCCTAAACTACAAAATCAGATACATTCTTTGATATGTCTGGACTATCTTGGAGGAGTTTGAATCATTCCAAATTTCACATTACTATAGACAAGCTAACACAGCAGTTGAGTGGCTGGCCAACTTGGAAATTGATCAATCCTTCCATAGTCAAATATTATTTTTGATGCAAGGCAATCTTACCAAAGATCTTATCAGTCGAGTTGAAGCATATAAAGAATATTTAAGACATGTGTCACCTCAATCTAATGGATGCATTCAGTGTGCAAAGGGGTGACTTATGTGAGATGTACACCTCCCCTCTCAGCTCTTAAAGGATATTTATTTTATTGCATTGACTTTTTTTAGTACCATCCTAGATGATATTCATTTTCTTCCCTCAAATGGATGTATTCTTGATCATCCCACTCCAATGGTCATTCACATTTATTAAAGATCAAAGATTTGTTTACCATACTCACTTGAGTTGATCAAAGTATCATTTTCATGAGTATACGAGAATCGATTTCCATGGTACTGTAGGGCATTTTTGTATGAGGTGTGACTGGTCAGACATTTGTAATCCACTTCTCACCCAACCTCTTGTAATATTCAATGCCATGGTACTTTTAGTGTGGGACGAGTCTTCAATTAGACTCATGGTATCTCTTCTTCATTTTTATCATTTCTTCTAGGGTGTACTTCAATCCTCATTAGCTAGGTGCTTTGCCTTCCTTTATAAATGTCCTTTTGAGGACCTTGGTCCCTCATTCTTCATTAACATGTTTTATTTTCTATTCAACCTTCTCTTTGTAGATTATTTGTAAATACCTAATGTTATCTTTGATGGAGGGCTATCCTTATAACTACCGAATCAACCTCCCTCCATAGGAGTGGTAGCCAGAGTTGGATGGGGCATACACAATGTCTAAACTCTAGATGGTTTTTGATACTGACTATGTGCTCCTTGAATTTGCCATCAGAAATGTTATCAGGAATCATTTCCTTGTTGCATCCCTAAACAAGCTCAAATTTTCCAATGTGGCATCAATTTTTCTTTCTAATATCTTTGCCCTAGTTCAGGATCAAGAATTCATGGTGTCTATCGCTTTATCCTTTCTTCAGGGTCATGTCTTCAATATGGATCATTGACACACTTCTCTTCACAATTATGACATTCTCTCTTTCCCCTTGCCCAACTTCATGCATCCAAGGAATTATCTTCAATTGACAATGCTTTCAAATTGAGTATTTGTGTGGGGAGTTGTGATATTCTTAACTTATTTTTTTTTTAATTTTAAACAAAAAAAGGTGTAGGGACACCCATAGATTAAAAAGACTTAAAAATATTATAGAAATTATGGCCATAGCCAAGTCCAGGATACCAAATAAAAGCTACAAAGAAGGCCCTTAGCAGACCTGATAATTCAAAAAAATAACATAAAAACATAGAAAATGAAAAAACCTCCCCCAGATCAAAACACTGTGAAGAAACCAATTGTGACAAAAAATAGAGAAGCTAAAAATACCTCCCCCAGATCAAAACACAGCCAAGACACCCCATGCCACCTCCATCTCAGGCACCGTCAGAGGAGAAGCCAAACTTACACAGCCAACCACCCACACCAGAGCACCAAAAAACATGACCCAACACCACCCCCTCACGCTGCTGCCAAAACTGCAGGAAGATTCTACTCGTCCAGGTCCATAGCTGCAATTGGCTAAACTTCTTCATCAGGGTCCTCCAAAGCATACCGGGGCATACGTGGAGCTAAATTGGGGGCATGGATCCTTAGAAACTGGATGGCCGTAAAAACATCCTTTATCTTGTCAGCTTTTTTCTTAGAAATTAGAAAACAATGAGACTGCAACACATCATCAATTTCATTGCTGCTCAGAGATTTTAAACTGGCTTGCAAGGCCCAGTATATAGCTTTCTGCGAAGTAGAAGTGCGTAGAGAGGCAAGGTTGAAGAGCCCCCCAATTAGAGCCTCCCACTGATCCATACTGTAAGTAGCTACTATCGTTTCCCACCTGTCAACAGTGTAAATATTTTTTAAAAACAGGTCTAAAGCTAGAGCATGCACAAACTCATCATCCATGACTAGGTCCATAATATTAGATAAAAGCTGGGAGACCACATTTGAGTAACTTAACACGTGGCCCTCATATCCTCTTATCCAAGCATGTCCGACAATATTCCTAACTACAAATTGTATGAGAGTGCAATCCCAGTCGAGCAGTGTCATCAAGTTTGCCAATTTAACCCTGCCTCTAATCTCTGATTCCCAATCGAGGGCTGGGAAAAATAGTCTTTGATTGAGGTGTGTGTCAGTCATAGAAACCTATCACTAGGAAAGATAGAGTTTCAAGTGCAGAGTAGCTACAGGGAAGAAGACATGATAGAAGGAAACGCAGAAAAAGGAAAAAGGCGGCTAGAGTATAAGAGTCATCATCCTTTATCAATGCAAACAACACCGTAAGTAGTAAAAAATTGATAGCACCATGTCATCATGACGAAGACAAGCTAACAAAGGACAACAATGACATCATGATATCAGAGGGCACTAGAGATAGGATTTAAAGTACACCATGAAATGAAGGACACCATATGGAACTTGCAACGTGTCCTCTACAGGCACTTCCCTTCATAAGAAATGGAGCCATCGTGCTACAAGAAAACCATCAATTAATAAGTGCAGTTAATGCTTGTCAGCTCCCCTTAAGATGGCGTATTAAGAAGAAGGATTCACAATCCCCACCTGGCCACCAAAATAGTTGGAACAGCTTATATAAATCTCAGATCGCTGAACTTCATGAGATCTAACAAATCCTCTCCTACGGACTTGACAGAGGCTGGTGAGAAAGATATATGCCGTATTTAATTATATGGATAGGTCATGGCAGAGGGATGATGCCAGGCCAAACCAAATTCAAACCAAGCAAATTCCTGTCACATCTTCTATCTTGTGCGATAGAAGATTTGACAAGATGATTGATTGGTACCCAACTTGAAACTAAACCTTTTTCCTTAGAGGAAGTTGTTTAAAATCACACAGACCTCACTTCCTCAAGATAGAATAGAACTCCCTCCCTTGAACTTGAAAACTAGTCATTCTTCTTGAAGGCAATCAGGGAGCCTTCTGATGCATAGGTGCCATTCTGTAAGCCAATTATGAAGGTGTGAAAAAAGAGAAAACTTAAATATGCCAGAGGGTCATTGCCGGGACAAACCAAATTCAAACCAAGCAACTGCCTGTCACTTCTTCCATCTCATGCGACAAGAGATTTAATAAGGTGTTTGATTGAGCTTGATCTCTAAGTAGGAATAGAACAGATGTGCTTTCAAGCCCAATAGCTATATTAGCTAACAGGTCCACCACCTTGTTGCCTACCCTTAGCGTGTGAGATATGAGATAATTATCTAACCTATTCGAGAGGTGATGGCATGCTGTAGAATATAGTTAAGTTTCTAGTTGTCTAAACCTCTTCCTTTAATAGCATTGATCACTATTAGAGAATAACATTAGATCCACACATTTTTAATGCCTTTTTCAACTACTAGTTGCAAACCATGAACTAACGTCCATACTTCTGCCTCATTATTGGTTCCTATAGGTAGTTTAGACGATTTGGCTGCAATCAGAGAACCATCCTCTTTTCTAATAACACATCCTGAGCCTAAGGGACCCAGATTGCCTCAACATGCTCCATCAAAATTTAACTTGAAGAAAGGAGGGAAGGGTGGGATCCATTTTACTTGTTCTCTTTTTGAAGTAATCTTGGAAGCCCCTGAGAATCTACCTAATCCTAGCTTACTAACTGATGACCAGAGTGAACTAGTTGCCGCATCCCATTTGGACCACACTAAATTACTGGTGTTTGTGTGTCTGAGAAAGGACACCAATAGATTGGATATAACCACTTCTAATTTGTCATAGACTAGACTCACAGAACTTGCTTCCTTTCTAAAAATGTAGAGATTTCTTTCCCACCATAAGTACCAAATAATCATCGAGGGGCCTATATCCCACAAATAGACTAAGAAAGAATTAACAAATGGATGAGGCCAATTCCTAAACATTAGGAGCAAAGATTTGGATAGAGGGCTGATCCAATTTATCTTTCTAAAAAACTAGAGAAAACATTCTCTACTAAAGGGACATAGCAGAAGAAGATCATTTGTGGACTCTTCCACACCTCCACATAACACGCATGGAAAATTTGGACTGAGACCCAACATTTTGATTCAATCTCCTATCAGAATTTTCTTGTGGAGTGCACACCAAGCAAATGCTCCTGCTTTAGGAAGTAGAGCATTTCCCCAACACAGATTTGAAGGCCACTCTAAGGTAACTTTGTGCATATAGACTCTGTACCCCTCTTTGACTGAATAGAAGCCCGATTTTGATCCCATCCAGGCCACTTCATCATCCACATTAGAAATAATTACCAATTTCTTCCTTAATATTTGATTAAGAAACACTTTCTAATCCCTTGGAAAGTTACATTCTTGGGTGCTCTTCCAAGCTACTGAGATTGAAGTCCCAACTCTTGTCACAAGCCAGTAATCTTTAACTTTGAACCCCCAGCACGATTGAAGGAAGATTCTAGCTTCTGTGAGATCCCTCCTAGAAGCCAATGTTGGCCTACCTCCCCAAGAATCAATCCAGAAATCCACCTTTTCTCCATTGTGAATAATCCAGGTCAGATTGGGCTGAGGGATATCTCTACTTCTAATGTGGAAATTCCAAATTGTTGAGCCTTTGGAAGGGTTTTTCACTATGAAAATTCTCTCATTATCAAAAGAGTCCAGATATTTTTCCTTCATAAGTCTTACCCATATAGAGTTAGGTTTCGCGTACATGTTCCACACCAATTTGGCCCCCAAGGCTTGAATTTTTATACCAATATTGAGGATTCTAGCCCCTCCATCTTTAGGCTTGCACACCATGTCCCATGCCAATAGATGGATTTTCTTCTCTTGGAGAGAAGCTTGCCACAAAAACTTCCTGCATACCCCATCTATTTTGGAAATGATACCTTTTGGAATGTGGAAGACCAACATCATGTAAATTGGCACCATAGATAGGACTGCTTTTATCATCACAATTCAGCTTGCCAGTGAAAAACTACACCCTTTCCAACTAGATAGTTTTGCATTCATGTTTCTCAGTACCTTATTCCATAAATCATTTATGTATCTACCATTAAAGAGAGGAAGACCTAGGTATCTTCCTAGTAAGGCCTGTATTTCTAGATTAAGGATGCCACGAATCTCATCCTGAAGCTAAAGAGGAACATTTTGAAAAAAAACCATAGACTTGTTAAAATTGACCAATTGTCCTGAGACATAGCAATATAACTTAATTATCTTCCTCATGGTTCTGGCTTCTTGAATCGAGGCATGGCAAAAAATTATTGTGTTGTCTGCAAAAAATGCATGGGTGAAGGTTTCTTGGATCCCTTTAAGCTTAATGCCTTTCCATTCTGACCTTCTCTTAGCTTCCTTTATTGCCCATGTGAGAGCCTCTGTCATAAGAATGAAGAGGTAAGGAGATAAAGGATCCCCTTGCCTCAGCCCTCGCAAAGGTTCGAAAGATTCTGACTCCTTACCATTAATGAGAACTAAAACTTGAAATCTTGAAACACATGAAGAAATCTATTTTACCACTTCTTTGGAGAACCCTAGTTGTAGTAGAATAGATAGGAGGAAACTCCATTCCACTCTATCGTAAGCCTTGGACATATCTAGTTTTACAACCATGACTACCTCTTTGTCTTTATCCATAGAATGTAATATTTCATGTGTTAAAATAGCACCCTCCAGAGTCTCTTTACCTAGGACAAAGCCCCCCTTCTTAACTGAAATCAATTCTGACATGAAAGTAGATAACCGCTGCACTAGAGCCTTGGAGATTATTTTGTGGATGAAGTTACATAGTGAGATTGGACTGAAGTCTTCAAATGTTTGGGGAGAATTAGATTTTGGAATGAGCATTAAACATGTAGACTTAAATTCCTTGAGCACATTCCTATTTTTCCTTGATTCTTCAACTGCCAAAAAGATGTCTCTACTGACCGTGTTTCAGAATTTCTAGAAAAAGATTCCCGTCCACCCATCCAGCCCCGAGACTTTCTCACTTGCCAGAGAGAAGACAACTATCTTCACTTCCTCTATGGAAAATTCTTTCAATAAATCCAAATTGTGATTCTCCTTAACCAATTTAGGAATAAACTTATAGATATTATGATCCCTTGGCACTTCAGGAATCGATCTGGATAAAAGATTTCTAAAAAGAACTTTTGCAGTAGAGAGAATTTCTGTTGGGTCTATACACACATGCCCATTTTCCAACTGGATTGATTTAATAGAATTTGCGCAATCACGCACCTTAGCTAAAAGGTGAAAAAAGGAAGTATTTTTGTCCCTTTCTTTTAGCCATAATTCCTTTGATCTTTGCCTCCAGAAGATTTCTTCTCTTTTTAAAATCTCTTCCAGATCGGCTTTGAGTTGCTTCTCCCACTAAAAGGAGGAGACATCCATACCATTTTTTATTATAAGGTCTGCCAAAGCTCTCATCTCTTTTTGTAATCTAGATATTTCTACAAAAATGTTATGGAACTGAGACTTGTTCCATTCCATCACCTTATTCCTTAGGAATTTTAATTTACTTACTAACTGAAACATGAGAGATCCTTTCACAAATGGGATTTGCGTCCACCAATTCTTAACTTTTTTGATAAAGGAGACATCTCTGAACCACATTGTTTGAAATCTAAACTTCTTCTTTCTAGGTAATGAATCACCTCCTATTCTTAATCTAATGGGGAAATGATCCGAGCCCATCAGGGGCCGAACCTCTGCCTCAAATCTAGCTGGGAGATTAAAACATTCTGGAGATAGCAAAAATTTGTCCAATCTTTCCACTATTTTTAAAAAACCCCTCCTTTTGTTCGTCTAGGTAAATTTTCCATTTTTGGGAATACAATCTAAAAGAAGATTTTTGTTGACAAAATCTTTGAAATCCCGCTGAGATCTAGCAGCATGAGAAATGGCCCCCATTTTTTTAGAATCATTGAGAATGGAATTGAAGTCACCCCCTAATAAAAATAAATTTCTTTTCAAGAGCCCTAGCCACACAGACAGACTTTCCAATAATTGTCTTTTCTGAGATAAATCAATAGGGGCATACACAATAACTATCCAAAGGTCTGCACTAGAAAGTAAAGAAGGGAACTTACCTATTAGAAAGTTATCATTCTTTTCCATCACCTCCAAAGGTTGAATATGCTTTCTCCATCCTATAGCAAGCCCACCAGAGGCACCTTGAGCAGCCACCACCTCAAAAGAACAGCCTCTCCAGTTTTTGAAAACTTGAACATTCAACTCAGAAGATAGTTTTCTTTCTTGTAGCATTATGATATCAGAGTTTTCCTTATCAATCTGAGAATTGATGAGTTTTATTTTGTTAGGGGCATTGAGACCCCTAACATTCCATGTAAGTATCCTCATGTCTTCCAAGGAGAGTAATGCACTCTCCTCTTGCTTGGACTGTGTTTAGTTTGATGATTCTGGCCACTTGGTTGGTCTTTATGCTTTTTCATCTATTTTTGCCTAGAGCTTTTCCTAATAGGAGGAGTACCCTTAGCAAGGGGGCTTTTCATAATTGTCCGATTGAGGCCTAGGGGTATATTTTCAACCTTGTTTGAATCTTCCTGGAGAACTTCATCAGCTATCTCCTCAATTACATTATTTGCTACATTCATCACTACCTGGTCAAGAAGATCTCTCAAAGTTTCATTATCTTGTAACAAGTCCTTTGAAAAATCTTTGAGCATAGGATCATACCCACGTTCTCCTGTTGATCATTTTTAGAGGTTTGAATCATTTCTCGTAGCAGGGTATCATCTTCCCAATTAAGCCAATCCTCCTCTCTTGAAGGTGAATGACAGTGTAAGACATGTCCTCCAGCCTCTTTCTCACTAGAATTTACTATTTTTTCCTCTTGTCTGATCATCTCTTCATGTTCAACATCCTCAAAAGACAAGTGATGACCCTTTTCACTGTCATAGTTAGAGACCTCCTCAGTTATAACTAGGCCTGTAGCATTTGCACCTGCTAATACAACCTCAATCTCCCCTGGACTAATGCTATCTGGCTTAGGCTCCATAGATTTATCACTCTGCTCGCCAAGACCTTTAGAATATCCAAAGATTTGGACAGGCTCCACGTTCATATCTTCTACAATCGAGGCTAGGCTTGTCATATCCTTTTGGGGGCCTATCATTTCTTGCTTATCCATTATGTCTTCAAAAAGTAAAAACACCTTCAGCCTTTCAAAGTCATCTGTATCTGCCCAATCTTGTAAAATAATGTCTTGAACCCAGAACCCATGAATGGATTTCATTTTGAGTCTTTTGGGTAGTAACTCTTTAGCATCTGTAAGAATTTGCATCCTAACTGTCGAGGAGGTAAGATTCTCCATTGGAATATCCAGTTCTTGACACACCCCAATGGAGTTGCCTAGGCACTTCAAGATTTCAACATCCCTATATTCCAGTGGGAGATACGGAAGTTGAATCCAGAAGGGAATTAGGGGGATTTGTTCTTTCCCAACATGGAAGTTAGGTCTCCATTCTTGACAGCAAATCGCTGTTTGATTAAACTTCCATATTTTCTTTGAGAGGATTCTATTCCTTTCTTCCTTGTTTGAGAAAACAAAATAAAAGAATCTGTTTCCCAACTCACAAAAATCCTCTACCTTTTCCCACGATTCTTGATACCATTTTTTAAGGTCTTCTACTAAAAGTGGGGAGATAGAACTTTACCTATCAGGGTAGTTTCAGATAATAAGAGTGTTTTATCTCTTAGCTTTTGATCCACCTGATCTAGAGAAACCTCCCCAAATTCATTACGTCTAGAAACTCTCTTGATTATTGGGATGGACAGACCTTTTTTTGTTTTGGTTCATGCCCTTCCTCTATTTGTCTCTTAGGAAATCTGTGAAAGTTAGGCCTTCTTCCCTTTACAAAATCTCTTTGGCGAGAGCCTCTTGATAAAGTGCTCGTCATTCCCATATCCCTCCTACTTCGATAAGTGGCATCTTCTCTCTTTGCTTGGAACTCACTGAAAGTGTCTTGCTGAGATTTCAAGGGTTTTCTGAAGGCTATATTATCCTCCTTAACTGGGAATTTCCATCTGGTCCCATAGTTTTGGTACCCATCTTGAAACCAAACTTTTTTCCTTAGTGGTAGTTGTTTATGATCCCGTAGTCTTGGTTTCCTCAAGATGGATTGAATCTCTCTCTCTTGTCCTTGAAGACTAGCCATTCTAATTGAAGACAGTCTGAGAGCCTTCTAGTACATAAGAGTCATTCTTTATGCCATGTCATTTGCTATTTATCCTCTTTTGATATTCTTAACTTGTCTTTGGTTAAACATTCATTCCAACTAGCACCTTGTTTCTCTGCTAAAGTCTAGGAGATCTTTGGGGCTATTCACTTCTGCCATTCTCATTTTCTAGATAAGGCACCTCATCCCCCTTCAATGTAATTGTCGATGTCATTCCCTCTTGATGGCTCACCTTCCTTAGAGGCTTGAGTTATTTCTTGTTCTATTTTATTTTGTTCATCTTTTGTTAATTTTTGGTGTTCACCCCATTTTCCTCTGGTTGGGCACTCTAATGTTTTTAGTGCCAGTATGGCCTTTCTGCTAGTTCCTGTAAATCCATTTCATTAATGGTATGGCTAACCTCATCACCTTTCAAAAAAGACTATTGTCTATAACTGAAACATAAATTAAAATGCAGTCATCACATTTTCATCAACTCACAATACAATGGAAATATGAAAATAAGGCACAAACTAGCAAGATAGAACACATAGATACTAATGTTTCCTTTAGAGGAATCTAAATTAGGGTAACAAATCCAAAAAGAGAATAATATGGAGCATCCTATTCACTATCTCAAGTATCCTTATAAGTATCACAATGCCTCAAGAGATTATTGGAGATTTAATAATAGTCTACACAAGTCCTCCTCTTAATGTTTCAACTAGATGACTCCTTCCATTTGTACATCAAATTCTAATAACATCTAAATGTTTCCAATTGATCCAAGCGTTAGAAGTTATTTTCTTTAACAAATATAGTATCCTGCCACCCTTCTATGGAACCAAGAAGATGAAACACACATGAAACAAAATGATTCAATTGGAAAAAAACCTTGAAATTTTACTATCATATCAAGATGAATTCACCACTTCAAATGGTATAGAAAATTTGTACACTTGTTCAAAAATTTGTCATTTACACAAAGCAAGGGATTCACAATTTTCATTTTATACATCATACTACATCTACAACTTGAATGAAAGGAAATTTAAGATGTTCTAGACGACCCCTACTACCTTCCAATCCACTTTTTACATTTCCAAGCATGATGAAAAAATAATTTTTGTAAAGGAAAGAGTTTTGTAGTCACATGTCCTAAGATGAACTCTCCATATAACTCCACTAGTCAAACTTAGTAACCCAATTTTTAGATAATTAACAACCTCCCAATTGGAGACCTAAGTAGGAGATGTATAAATAGTGAATCTATGAAATAACATTAAGATTTTTAGAGGCATGGTAATAGCCACCATTAGTTAGTCACAAGGGAGATATTGGTGTAGATCTATGACTAGGACCTAAAATAGCACAAGGAGTGAGATTGAGGGAGGGGTCTTCTAGACAACCTCCCCCTAAGTGATATGCATATTTATTGTATTATTGTACTAATGTTGGGACACTTTGTTAAATGTGATTTAAATTTCCTTTATTCGATTATGATACACATTATTACATAATTTATATTTTTATGTTTCGTGTTTCTATATATTCATGTGTTTATGTGAATGGTATAACATTGATAACCAATGCACACTGAAAAATGGGTAATTAATGAACATTAGAGGTCATATGGAATGATTATAAGATGAATCAATTAATGAAATAAAAGGATTCCCATAACCATGAAGTAAATTAATTATAATGTATGTAGAAATGAAAGAATAATATGTGTGACTAAAGACCAAAACAATATGAACCATATCTAATATATGTTTACCTTTTCATTTCATTTATTTCACATGTTTTTTCATCAAACATATAACCAAAACCACGAACTTCCATGTTTCCCTATAATGTTATTGGCTCAAGTATACCCCATGCATGTATCATCTAGGCCCTTTACCTTTACAACCAAGATTTTGAATAATCTTAAATCTAGGACCATATACGCAATCAAGTGATGGAGAAGAAGAAGAATTAGAATCAATAGTAAATGTAGTACTTGCTAAATCATTATGAAACACATGATTATTTATCATCATTTTGTTTGTTACATGGTCATTTATACATGCATGGATTTATGTAAATAATGGGGATCTTGTAAGCTTTAGGATCAATCTTATACTCTCCTACACCATCTAGTGTTAAGTATTTTATACCCCAATCATGATAAAATTATGCACAATCCTTCTATGGGGAATCTTATTTTGTAGGTTTAAGTTCAATTGGTTGATTTTGTGTAATGAAATCATTAAAGTCATTAATCATCTAACAAAGAATAAATGGTTGAGGATCTATTAATAATTTGAAATTTTCAAGGGTAAGTGCAGGGAAACAGAGAGAAAAAAGTGGGTCTAAGTGGCCACTTTTTTCCTAAAATTAATGAAATGTAAAATTAAATGAGAAATTTGAGATGCATATGCTCAAATTTGAAGATGTGATAAAAACAAGAAAACTAGTGTTTAGAATCTAGTTTCTAAACTACTATTTTTTAAAATGGTGGAGATTAAGAGGGTTGAACTCTAAGAGAACCAAAGTGGTTATTTTTTTAGTACTAAAATATAATATGCCTCTCATATTTAGAGTTTGATTAAGTATTTTGTAAATCCTTTTGTGGAAAGTAATTTAAAAAAAGGTAGTAGATGAGGTATTTGTCTTCCAATTTTTTAATGAATATTTTTTTATTCTAATTTTTGAAGTGGACACATCCTAAAAAATAGAAATATGAGTTTTATCACCCTAATTTTGAGAAAAATAATAAAAAATAACTCTTCCCAATATCTATAAAATTATGTGTAGAATGTGAAGATGCAATTTTTTCATATCTAGATGAGTGGATCAAGAATTATAGAAAAACAGTAACATGTGTTTTATAGACTATAAAGTTAATAAAAAAGTTTAATATTTTCATATTTTAGAAAAAGAAAACATGGTTAGAAAGATAAGATGGAGATTGACTTCATATTGGTGTTTTCACATAATATTGTCCAAAAATAAATGAACTTGATGAACGGTGTGCTCAACACATTTGTATTTTTTGTGAAACATGGACTTGGGTACCTATTTTATATAGGGTTGACCCTTAGGCTCAAAAATTTAAACTTAATCTATGCCTAAATAGAGAATTTAAATTTCCTTAAATAGTAAGTGCTTATTTTATAATACACTCACATTATGAATTGATTGTGCTACTAGAAGAAGGATTGTTTGCTATATATAACAATATCATGCTATGAAAAAACTTGCACTTTTAGTAGCGCAATTGGATGATGCATTAAAAAAACTTTTTTTCCCCAAAATTTACCATCCATCTCCATGCACATACCCTCAACCATTACACCATAATTTCAGATATCAATGCAATATAGAAAGTATAACACACATGGCATCTAATCATATCCATGTGTTATATGGAATGATGTATCTAATGTAAGAAATCTATTTGTCATATGAAGAGTTATAGTACCAAAATAATGTCTACCAACATTGTCAAATCCTCTAATAATAATATTTGCTTCTTGTAATTTTTGTAAATCTAAATGTGTTGTTAGGCATGAAATATTTAATGGTGTAATTATCATATACTCAAACTAGTACAGATACTCAAACTAGATGTGTTGTCAAGCATGGAATATTTAATGGTATAATTATTGTATTGAACCATAATGTGTAAAGGTAAAGCTTCATTATTAGGTGACTAATTTGGAGATGTATGTCATTACATAAAATAACACGTTATTCCTTATGATGTCAATAGATTCTATGATCTATCAAAGAAGTCACTAGTTGTGGAGTGGAATAAAAATACATTTGAATCTTTGTTAGATCTTTTTTGGATTATATCCTTATACAAATTTAAATCACACATTAAAACCTAAAGACACATCTTAGCTTGTGTATTTTGAATTTTTGGAATAATATCTATATCTTTAAGCTCCGTAGATGTAAGTTTAGGGGTTTGAGGAGGACTAGCTATACTAGATGGAAAAAAAAGATGTTGAGATGGATCATTATGATTCATATTCATTCTCTAATACATATTTCCAATTGTAAGATAACTTTATGAAATAAACAATGTAAAAAGTAGGTACATTCTTAGGGGAAATGAACTGGAATGAAAGGTAGAACATAAAAATACATAAGACATATGGATATTATGGGAAGAGGGTGGACAAGAATCAAAGACAAATCATAAGAAGACCCAACTAGGTTTGTACTATCTTCAAGCACACTAGACTAAAAAATGAGTAATTAAAGTATGTGCTATATCCATAAATAAATGACATAATAAACAAGATCAACCAAATGATTGTAATTCTCTACAATTAAAGAAAAGTCCAAACTCACTAATCAATAAGATATCATAATCTAAATACTTATAATTAGCAAGTAAAAATTAACTAATATCCAAAGATACATCACCAAAACCATCAAATCCATCATATAGTAACTCCTCACTAAGATCCATAATATCATCATGTAATCAAGAATAAGATAATGAAGCATCAATAAGAATTATACATAATAAGTGAATGAACTAACATCATGATGCATGCTATCATCATGTGATGAATAAGTAGTTAAATACTATCATGAGTAACCATAGAAACAACATGATATGGAAAAGGAATATCATCACAAATCATATTTATCTCACATAGATCACTATCCTTAGATTCCTTACAATATGCGACATCAAATTAACATGTATATAAGGATATGGAAACTAGGATATCATGAAATGCATGAGAATTATGATCACAAAGAACAACAAAATCATAAATAGTCAAAAATAGTATATCATAATATTGAGCATCATCCATAAATCTATCAAATGAGTATAGGGTGAAAATTGAATTATTCCTATTGTAGGCCTTGAAAGAAGTATCATCGTCATAGCACATAGTAGCATGAGGATCAAATTTAGATATGAAAGAGGAGAATCGATCAATGATGAACAAATCTAGCAATAAAAGTGAACAAGGGAGGGTGAGTGTGATCTTATTCCACTTACTTGTAGGATTCTCTCATTAATTCTTAGTTAGGATAGAATTTATTGTATCACATATGCACAATCTAACAAGCATTCCCTAGATTATTAAACAAGCACAATATCATCTACACAACATGAATGCCATTGTATGCTATCTAAGGCTGACTCACAATATTCAATTGTCTATCCTAGATTAGTGTACTCATAGTTGATCATGTCTTTCTCATGTGCCATTGTCTTTGAGAACATGAGATCATAGTGGGGAGCATTACTCCTTAAGAAAGGGTGTATGATTTGAGCATAGCCCACTGATTCATCAAAAACACTCCATGTCTTGTATCCCTTGTGCATTACCTTGTGTGCTAACATTATGCTAAGATGAACCAGACATAGATAAACATCTAGTAGTTCCACATTGTGTGCATTTTCATAAGCCTCAACAACTCTACACCTAACCACATAACCTTAAAATTTCTTCATGCACAACTATGTAAGCATATAAATATCTTCATACACCATGCCTAACAAAATTCATACAAAATCATGTATCATAACATATGCTTTACACAATGTTACATTTTGTGTTATTGTACATGCTCTTACATCTTATATCTAGCATCAAAACATATTCATGCAACACATTGTATAAGATTTTCCATAAGAAACACCACCATGTGTGTGCAACACATAGTGGACCCCACATCACATGAAATAGCTTTATTTAGGTTGGATGTTTGGTAATAAATGCATCAAACACATGATGAAATCTATGCCACATGATTTGACACCATTTAGATTTAACACATAATAGCATCCTATTGACACACAACCATACACATTAGATACATATCAACATGAACATTGCACTTAGCTACATACCTTTATATATAAATATGTATATTGTCATATTCTACATGAGCATAAAATTCATAGAAGCATAGCAACATGCTTCATGTATTTAGTATCAACATAGTCTAGGTAAATTAGAAAACATGATGCACTAACCCTTTTCTAATCAAAAGAATTCTCATTCTGAGCCTTACTATTGCTTGTATACTTATGTGTTTATCATATTTTACTATTGAATAGAAATAACATTTTTTTCTAATCTCACACCACCAAATGTGCAATGGTTTTTCCACATCTTGTTTATTAAGATCTATTAAATCCATTCTATAATCTAATAATCCATTTGAGTAATTCTCATCACTTAGATAGGGAATAGATTGTCCTCCTTGTATCTTTAGGGCTCAACATGGATCAAAGTGGTTGAGGATCAAATAGTGATCAAACAATAGAAGCCAAAATCTCTAGTGAAGATATATCAATGAGCACAAATAAGGGTAAGTATAAGCCCCAATCAAATCTAATATAAAGTGAATGTAATCACAAAATAGATAAAAAAAAATATAATGAAAGAAGGATAAACATTAAGTTCAAAACCCTAGGTCATATATGAATGTCAAGTTCACCATAAAGTTTAATAAAAACAAATGCTCACTATAATTTACTTGGAGAAAATACTTAAACAATAATAAAGCCTAGGATAAAGAGCTAGGACTAATAGATAATGCAATAAATACTATAATTAATGCAATAATTAAATAATATAATTGAAAGTTACTTATGTCTTAATTTGATTAAAAATGACTACTATAGATGTCACAAAATAATTTTCCATTGTACTAGGAATTTAGATCTATCAAATGATGACCTTAGAACAATATATTCTTATGTTGACTATTGGGATCAAGGCCACAGTTATGGATTTGATATCCACATGTGTAGAAGTGAACTTCATAGTTGCAAAAGTGAACTTGATGTGTTAATATGAACTTCACATGCTAAAGTGACCTAATAGAATTTTGATGACTAAAAATGGTTCACCCCAACCTACAATGCCTATTTCTAAGAAAATGGTGTTGATAAACACTATTTTAGAACTTTCTAGGCAAAGATTTATTCTTCTTTGGGCAAGCCCCTAGCTAGACCGATTTAACGATCTATTAGACGTAAGTGATCAAACATTTCCTCGTCATGATGAGTTGTCTGTAATATGTTATTCACGTCGGACAAAATCCAGACGCGAGCAATTAGAACGTGGGAGAAAAGGTCAGATGTTTGGTGAGTGCATGTTGCCCAGTCTACGCTGGCCACGGGAATGTTTTTGTAATCATGCGAAGCAATCTTAATATATTGGTCTTTTATCAGCCTAACCGAACATTTAGTAGCCTTTAATGCTACGAAAGGCTGGGTCTCTAGATTTAAGTACTCAAAGAAAAAGATAGGCATAAAAGAGTTGCGTCAAATTGGATAATCTAAATTGCCTTGTGATCAAAATCAATTTCCAAATGATGGTGTTAAATACCCCATGCTTCTCTCCTCCTCCACAACAAAGCTTGAAGTGTTTTTTATCCCTCACTGCTCTCATAGGATATAATCTCCACCTATTCAGAAATGAAAATGGAAATGCGTGTGCTCGTTATTCCTTTAGTCATATTAATTTCATCGACTATAGTCAATGGTGATGGGTTAAGAATAGGTTATTATCATCAGACATGCCCCGAAGCTGAGGAAATTGTTACTAAAACTGTGGCCAATGCAGTTAAAGCAAATCCTGGTGTAGCAGCTGCTCTCATAAGGATGCATTTCCATGATTGCTTTGTAAGGGTAAGTGTTCTTATCACTTTGAATTTTATCCTTTGATCATAGCCATTAGTAATAAAATCAATTATTACTCAGAACTCCGATGGATGATGAATTGCAGGGTTGCGACGGATCAATCCTCGTTGATTCCACACCGGGGAATTCAGCAGAGAAGGATTCGCCTGCAAACAATCCGAGCCTTTCTGGCTTCGACATAATCGATGCAGCAAAGTCTAAACTGGAAGCCAAATGTCCAGGACTGGTTTCTTGTGCTGACATAGTGGCATTCGCTGCAAGAGATAGTGCCCAACAAGTAAGTATTATTAAGGTTAAGCTATGTTGGAAGCATCAAAGAGTGTATCTAACGAGGTTACATCAATGAAAATTCAGGCTGGTGGATTATATTGGGCTGTTGAAGGCGGACGAAGAGATGGAAGAATATCACGCGCGTCAGACATCCCTGGGAATCTTCCTCCTCCCTCATTTGATGTTAACCAGTTGACACAACTCTTTGCTTCGAAACATTTATCACAGGAGGAAATGGTAACTCTCTCAGGTAAACAGCTTGTATTTGTATTTGGAATAATGCTTGGTTTGATTTATTAAACAACTTGCAGATCATATCTAATATGAAATACTGTTGTTTACGCAGGGGCGCATTCCATTGGAGTTTCTCACTGTGCTTCATTCAGTGCAGATCGTCTATACAACTTCAGCGGCAAAGGTATTCAGGACCCTTCCATCGACCCTCGCTATGCCCTTCAGCTCAAGGCCAAATGCCTCGCTTCATCTTCTTCCTCTAGTGTTGTTGTTCCATTGGATCCTCTCACACCCACTAATTTGGATGTGAAATACTACGTAGATTTGCAAGTCAAGCGTGGATTGCTGAAGTCCGATCAGACATTGATGTCAAATGATGGTACATCCAGACTGGTGAAGATAAACGCCAAGTATCCCACGATTTGGAGGAAAAACTTTGGAAGGGCAATGGTAAAGATGGGTGCAATTGACGTGTTGACAGGATCACAGGGGGAGATAAGGAAACAGTGCCGTGTCCCCAACTAGCGAACTCTTCTGCTTTCATGGCTGTATTGTATTGCAATTTTAATTATTTTCTTAAAAAGCAAAATAAGATGAGGCAGTTATTTGTGAATATATAACTCCACCATCCATGAATCCCACCAGATGTCCTTGAAATTGTATCGTCTCAGCGATTCCACGCCCAAAATGGTAATTTTTTTGGGCAGAAAGTTAAATTAAAAGATTCCTAAGTTTTTTTTTATTCGTATTCTAAAATTCCAAGTGTTTATTTGGAGAGTCGCTTCAGAAAATTTGTAAGTGCTAATAATATGAACGCCAGATTCTTTTACTAATTTCAGGATAGATTTTAAACACCGACTTTGGATTGTAACATCAGGATACATATTTGACCGTATTTATAAATCAATGCTGAAAATCACATTATAATGTGAATTTTAATTAATTAATAAATATGGTCAAATGTGCATCAATGTTGGATAGATTATAGGTTGAGTTTGGCTTCAGATTCTTCCTGATATATTGGAGGACAGCCAACCACATGTGGTAGCTATCTTCCAAATATTTTATTAGCAAACATCCAAACATATTTTATCTTTATCCTATCAAGAAGTGTATTTCAATTCTAACACACCTTTAAGGTACATTCATGTTGAGATTAGCAATGATATGAAATTCAAAATTTGAGACATGATATAATTTAATTCCAATAAATGTTTAGGTGGAATAAAATTTCAATTGTGATACATGATTTTTAGTTCTATTTATTTTTCTACTATATTACAATAAATATTATTTCATTGATTTCTATCCTAAAAACATTTAAAAAGTGTGTACATTTTATATCATTTTCCTTAAAATTAAAGATTTGACTATGAAAAAATTATCTACCTCTAACGAAACTTAAATTATAACATATAACATACCCAAAGCCCACTTGCTAGTTCAATAATTATGAAAATTCAGGATGATATGAAAAATAATATGTTTTTCCAACTCCTCTTTAGAAAAAAGACCATTTCAATTAGTAATGATTAGAAGACCAACTGTTTCCACCTACAAGCGGTAGTATGTATACTATCACATACAAGAGTTATTTGAGCCATTTTAGTCATTTTTACATAGATTTTAATTTTGTTTATTTTTCTTCTACTTTGTGATAACAATTGTATTTGTTTCTACAAGGTAGTATAGGTACATTAATGAGAATATTGGATACGCTAATATTCAAATTTAGAACCTAAATGTGACTAGTGAGATTTTCCGCCACCACTAACATGCCCTTTGAAACTTATGTGTCCACTTCTAATTTATTAGTTTATTAAAATTCACGATGATGTAAGAAGCAATAATTTTGTCGAACTCCACTAAAGAAAAGAACATTTCAAATAGTAATGATTAGAAAACAACTGTTATCCAAGCTCTACAAGTGGTATAACTATATAAATTGAATAAAATGCTTAAATGTGTCAAACTTTTACACGTCTTTTATGCCGCGCCTTCAAATTATAATATATTATGACACTAGGAAAATTATACCTACTGCTTCTTCAGTCATTTTGAAGGAATTTCAGAGAAGAGGAACGAAGAATATTAACCATGTGCATACCTTGAAGCTAACTTGGGAAAAATCAATTTCCCGTTCCTTGTCTTGTAGATTTACTTGGTCATGTCTAGTAAAAGCCAACGTCATCTTTACACAACTGGCATTACGACATCAGACTGGAGAACTGACCAGTCCATGCTCACCGACTATAATTTTGAGGCCTGTGCAGGACATACAATTTTATAAACAAAGATACAATAATCTTGCATTGGACAAATTTGGAGGCTGCAAGAGCCACGTTACATGAGCCGCCAATGGTGAATGATATAATTAGAATCCGAAACTCTTGCACTTACTGATATAATCAGCCGATAGGCTTATATGTGGGACATTTTTGTCCCGGTAAATTGTCTCACGCCGGAAAATTGTCAGCCTCCGGTCCGGCTTTCTTCTCCCGGCGTCAAGTTTCCGGGCACATTTCGATCATTGATCTTTTTACTATTTCGTGTTCCATACGGCATGGCGTCATTTAGAACATGGAATTTATTAATATAATAATTACTTTTATGTGTGGGATAAACTTGGATTAAAAAATAGTAGGTACACAGAGAGGGACTTCTTTTAAATAAACTTGTCTAGTAACTTTCTAGAATTACCTCTTACCATTCCATATGTACACGTGTAATATTATATAAAGGAGAAACAACAATATTATAAATATATATGTACGTAGGGAAAGAAAATGTTTTATATCCTAAACTTTGTTTTAATTTAAGTTTAATTAAACGATTAAATAATACTTAATAATTTAATTTTAAAAAAATGAGAGAGGCATCTGTGTAGTACTGTGCCAAGCCTGCACGTTGTACAACTTTTGAAAACCGTGCAAGTTTCTTTATTAAAAAAGACAGTTTTTATTACGTTTATATATTTGATCTTTGTTAAATATATATTTTCTGAGGCTCCGAGATTTCGATTAGCAGTGCCCCTGCACTTGATTTGCTGTAAATTTTCACACCAAACCGATTCGTTGTCCATTCTCAATTCCTCCCATACACTGGCCCTCCATTATAATTTCTGTCCACAATATAGGAGATCTGTGTTGTGAAGAGCGTTCAATGAAGAATAACTTGGATTTGCAGGCACAAATGTCTCCCTCTATTTTTGATATATTGCATGCCCTAAATGAATCTGAATTTTGTATTGCCTCTGGTTTATATGACACGGATGATTTTTAGGTTTAAAATAGTAAACCACTTTGTGTGCATTTTTTGGGCAGGGGAACGAGTTTTTTCTTTGTTTTTTTATTATTATTAATAATTTGGATCAATTGAAAAAATATATATATATTTTTATAAAATTTGGAAAAATAATAATATTTTTATAAAATAATTATTATATATTTTGTGAATTTTTTTCTCAAACATTAACATTGGAACAATAAAAAAGTATTAAAAAAGATACACTAAAAGATAAAAGATAAAAGTTTATATGTTTCAATGTATCCATAGTAAATGATTAGACAATATATTTTTGAATAGAGAATAAAAAAATATTATTTTTAAAAACTGTAAATTTTGATAGGAGCCTACCAAAATAGTTAATTTTAAAAAAATATTTATTGCATTAGTAGTTGTATTTCTCAAGTAATTATATATTATAATTTTTTTATTTAAAGTATATTTTTGATAAAGTAAATATACAATTTTTAATTAAATTATTGGCATTCCTATTTATTTAAAATTTATAATCTTCACATTATTTAAAATATATATTAATAAACTTTGTACAATAATAGTATAATTCTATTGAATTCTTGAGTACATAGAAAAGTTAGAGTTGGATTATAGGTTACATAATATTAATATACATAATACAGTAATAATATAATTTATTAAAATATATTATATTAATATTATTATACTTATGGACAATAATATCAATATATAATAATATTATTATAATTTATATAATATTAATTTATATAATAATATAATATAATGCATCACTACATCCCATTAGCTATTATCCTAAATACATCAATCAACATTGAGAAAATAAAACATGGGATACTTATAATTAAATTACTATTATATTGCATAATAAATAGTTTTAATTCTTTATTTTATTTTAATTGTTTTTTATAAATTATTTTATATTAAATTCTAAAATAATATTATTTTTTCCAAACTCAATTTTAATATTATATTTCACTTAAAAATAAAACACCAATAAATATAAAAAATAGTATAATAAATATATATTAATGTTAATTTTTCATTTGAGTTATTTTTTTAATTCTTTATTCTTTATTTATAATAATTTAACCAAATGACTTCTAATTTAAATATAAAAAGGAAACTTGTTTATTAAGAAACTTGTTTATTAAAAAACTATGAGAGGAAATTATTTTATTGAACCTAAAAATATATCCAAACTATCATCAAAACTCAACTATACAATAACAATCATTTCAACTATAAAACAACCACTATTTGTTATTGATTTGTGTATATGTTTGTACAAATATCATGTCAAGGATATATAAGTATACATAAGCTATAATGTATATGTTTAGACACATATATGTATGCAAATTTATGAAGGTATACTTCTACAAAAAATTGACACTAATATAGGGGTTTCGTTTTCTCTTTTAAATATAAAAATGTCTACCTTCTGAAAATAATCAAATTGGGAAAAAACACATCATTTTTTTAAATATGTACTTATAATGTCTTAGTTTTAACAATTTCTATTTTATTTACCTATTAAGTTTATATTTATTAAAAAAAATAATGAATCACCTTAGACCCCTAGATTCTCTCAACATCATAGTTTAAGTAGAGAAATCCAATGCCACAAATTGGTCTTTAATAGAACATCTTATATGCTTCAATAAAAATTTGTTGAGGGCTTGTTTCAAGCTTGTTGTAAATAATTTTGCACTAGTATTGTACCCTCGTAAAACAATCAAATTGGAAAAAATCACATCATTTTTTTAAATATTTACTTATAGTATCTCAGTTGATACTAGCATAGTCAAGGGGCTCCCCTCCCAAGCATAGTCATAAGTTTCTAAAAAGACATAAGACTTTATTGATTGCAAAGTAACCATAACATTCTCACTTAGCTAACCATACTAAAAAAGACAATTGCTCTAAAGTTGCTCAAATTTCATGTTAAAGATATTGTATGAGTTGGTGTACATGCACTCCTAGCTCTATGGAATGGAGTGCAAGCCCTCTCGATTGAATTTGCACATCACACATTTAGAAATTTGCACAACATTAGTGAACACTCTAAAATAATCCGTTTAGATTACTTTTGAGATCATACCTTCTACACATTATTCCATTTAATATGTTCTACTTGTCCTCCACACAAAAGCATTTATTCTACCAGCCAGTCTTATAACCTACCATAGAATTCTTTCTTTCCTCTTCCCTTCAAAATTTTATTCTAGAGAAGTGTTGGGTTGAAGACTACAGTTTAAATGCAGACAAGCACAAATGAAGTAAGAAAGGAAGGCCTCGAAAATTCATTCGGACAATAGTAGTATTGTGCTTGTTTGAATTCATAAGTAAAAATGCCTCAAGATGCTAACAAAACTCATAAGAGAATAAAAATGTGGGTCCAGCCATGTCTTGATGCACCAAAATATACCATTGATTAAGTTACAGTAAGCTAGGGTAGTGTGGAATGTTAAACAACCACAACAATACTTGATGGTCTCCATTCCTGAAGTTAACAAACCAAAGCAATTCAAACATTGTGACTAACCATAGTAAAAGATAGATTTACTTGGACCAAAGAACATCTTTGTACATACAAGGAAAAAACCACAGTAAAATACATACTTACCTGGGGAGTGTGTTTTCTAGAAGGCACTGAGCAGGGAATGAAAATATTTTCACACAAGAATGAATCTATTTATTTCTATTAAAGTGTACCCATTTCATCATAATGTGGCCCAAAAGGAGGCAAATGTACAAAAGGTGAAAAATGTAGTTTTTAATTAGGGAAGTTAACTTGATACCAAATGATTGCAAAGATTTGTATTGAGAAAACTCATAAAAGTGTCCATTGATGTTAGGTCTAGATTTATGGATTTGGCTATAATTGATACCAAATGGACTTTCAATGTGTCTAAAATATGCAGAAATACTATATAAGATGATTTTTTAAGCTCTTCTCATAGTTTTCTAATTTATTTCTAAGCATCAAGGGGATAGGTTCCAGTAGGTAATGATATATATCAGATAACAAAGGGATATGTTGTTATCTTGACATACGTCATTTTGGGGCAAGAACATTATTTCTTTTTGTTTTTCCCCATTCATTTTCACCTTTATGTTTTCTTTAATTATTTTACATTTTTTGTATTGGTTGTGTTTGAGGATTGTTGGTGAACAGATTTGTCCTTCAGAAATAAATACAAAAAATGACTCAACATGCCTAGGAAGAAGTACAAATAGCACTAACAGTTGGAGAAATTATCATTGGGTTGACAACTTTCCTCTGAATTTTAGAGGTACAGCTCTCTCTTAAGATATGCAATGAATAAAAATATGGGGTATGCTTTTAAGCAAAAAATGTGTGTTAACATCTACCCATCACCATGAAATAGATGTGCATGACTGACTATGGAAAGAAATGAATGTAGATAAATGATACACAACCCACTTATCTAACATTCCCAAATAAGGATAAATCGATTTAAAGATATAGCTATATTCCTCCTTAACACATGTCAACATAAAAGAAACAATATTGAAGATAGATTATGAATTAACACAAGAACAATTGCAATCACAGAAGACACTTGGAGACACAAAGTTTTGTAAGTAATTCTTCATTTCTTCAATCTAACAAAACTCAATTTTTTTGCGATCTTTTTATACATAAGCTGAGTCAAGAAATATATAACTAGAAAGTAAAACAGAATAAAATTGCTCTCTTTCCCCTGTTCACAGATAGTTGGAAAAAGATATATTCTCTTTGAAATCTTCCCTCCCCTTATATAACTTCCCACAAATTATAACTGTTCGAAAATGGTCTTTTTCGAGTAACCGTAATCAAGAAAGTGACCTCTGAAAAAAGGAAACGGTTACATCATATCAAAATTGTAATAATCATCGCTAATTACAAAAAGACTTCATAAATGCAAGACAAGTGGCATTAGACTTCCCCAGCTCCTAATTCTAGGTGAATTTCCATAAAATGCTGGTGCAACTCGGCATGTTCTTCTTCTTCCTCTAGGATGAAAATTACCCAGTGGTATTCATCATAACTAGTTTTCTCCTTCCAAGTGACTGTGCAGCTGAGAGATGATATCGATCTTCTCCTCCTCGGGCCATTGTAAATTAGGTTGCAGAATTGGCATGGGTTCATCATCCCAGATTTTATTGTTTGCTGGAAGTCCCATTCTAAAAAATAGCTTTGCTGGCAAGAAAATTGAACACAGAGAGCACCACCACCTTTACTTAGTTACGTCAGTGGGTAATGATGTCTTTTAAACTTATTAATGCCTATACCACCATCTTAATGAGCTTCACTACACTTTTCATTAATGCATCATTAATTTTGTATCTTGAGAAATGAGTCTCAAGATTGAGCTCGCATTTCATAACTCCTGAAAAGACATTCTCATCACATAGCACATGAGTAATCAGATGAGTTGGTGATACCTCAGAAAATGGTCACCGCGAGCAGATTTGGAACTTTGAACTTTGAAAAGGAGTTCATGAGCTTTGAACTTCCTTGACACAAAGGAGAAGTCAGGGATTTGGCCATTTCAAGAACTTAAGAACATAAGTTGGGTAAACAAAAGATTCATGAATTTAAAAAGCGCCCGACGATAAAGACTTATACAAATGCTATTGAAAATTTTTGAGACGGAAAATGATCGAACTGGGGCAAAGCAATTATTGCATCAATCTTTAAGCACTTAAATTTAAAAACTTTGGGTTTAAATTTTGTGACAACAAGGATGTAACCAAGCTAGGATGTATTGCACACATTCATATTGAGGAAGCATTAATGATATTTTTTTAAAATGTAAATGTTATTTTGATTATGTTTAAATTTATTAACTTGGTTAAGTTTACTATATAAAATAATTTGTTAAATGGAAAGCTATTGGAAGTGTGTAATTTATTTTAGTTGAATAGTCAATCAAAATGTTCTTATTTTTTTTATTTTAGAGTTTTTAAATTTTATTTTTCTTAGATTTTAAAATACAAACTCAAACACCAACTTTGCTTACAAGTTATGTGGAGAATACTTGATTATTTGGCCAAGTAAAAATTATTTTCATAGATGAACACATTTTTCACAAAAGGCATTTTTCTTTAATTGACTCTAAAGGCATAGTTTACTTATTGTTTTTTTAAGAGCAGTGACAACTGGGAACTAGCTAACGCTGCTTCCCATTTGTACTTACACTTATTTTTGCTTACACTTTCTCATTATTAAACTGGTCTCTTCAAAGTTAAATTAGCTCTATAGTATGAAGTCTCCAAATATTTTGTTGACAAGAAAACTCTATCAGAAGTGTATAATTTATTTCGATTGTGTATAATTAGAAGTTTACAAAATGGGAGACAATTGGAAGTGTATAATCTATTCCAGTTGTGTAATCAATCAAAATGTTCTATTTTTTCTTGTTTTAGAGTTTTTTAAATTTTATTTTTCTTATATTTTAAACTCCAAACTCAAACACCTACTTTACTTACAAATTATATAGAGAATACTTGATTCTCTGGCCAAGTGAATATTATTTTCACATATGAACACACTTTCTACATGAGACATTCTTCTTTGATTGACTATAAAGGCATGGTTTTCTTATTATTATTTTAAGAGAAGCGATAGAAATTGATCTCTTCAAAGTTGAATTAGATCTATAGTATTAAACATTTGAAGAATAGTGATTTCGCTATACAATTAAAGTTTCAAGAATGTTTTCCACTCTTTGACAAACATGGGGCTAAGAATCTACTCCAAGACATGAATCCAAAGGAGGCATACACATGCCCTCTTAAAATTATAGGTACAAAAGAATAATAGTAACGAAAAATTAAACAAAAGAAACACATAAATACTAATAAGCCATAATGAAAACCAATAATTATATTAACCAACAATTTCATTAATTTGTGACGTAATTGATATTGCTAATATTTAGTATTTATAACTTAAATATATTGATTTTATATATAATATATAGTCTCTAATATAATTGTATTTATTTTTGTACAGTATATTTTTGAGTGATTGCATTGTCGATCCGTCTCTTATTTGTTATTATTTATGTAATTACAATTGCTTGGCTTAAGATCAGCTCTAGGGGATTATATTGGCTATAGAATTTAATATTGTAAGATGGTCAATATGTAATGTTAGCAGTTAAGCAATTGGTAATATTAAAAATGTCTTTTTGAGGGAAAAAAAAACTAATTGATCCATATTTTTTGCATCCTTCTATGCTTGATGTGGTTACTAACACCAAGCATTGTGTTTCTTTACTGATATAGTCTGCATACTTTGTCAAACCACCATGGAGAACTCACTACAACTTCAAATGGATTTTATTTCATTAAAAATATAAAACTATCTCTACCTTATGTAATCACCTACAACATCATACTAATGTTTCATCCTTCAATACACGTGCATTTGATACTACCCTAAATACTATAAACCTTGTATTATTCCTATTCATACAAGGAACATTTACTGTAAATACTATATATTTTAAATGTAAATTAAAAAACTATATATTTGAAATGTAAATTAAAAATGCTTCTTATACATTGCAAAAAGTAAAACACCATTGTCATTGTCACATATTATAATATAAGTATGAAATTTTATTTCTATATTTCATTCCATAATTTATTTCTTCTATTACTAATAGCCTATCGGCAAATCCGTTGCATAAAAACTCTGTGCAACTGCTAGTTATAATTAAATGATGTACTTGGTCTATTCACTTGAATCTTTTAATAATAAAATGGCATCACCTATCATGAACAGAGTACACTGGTCAAATTTGTTAACTTGAGTTGGCTGGTTCATCGAACAATGGCAGATGAAGAACCGTTTAAATACCAGGTGCTACTATATCGCATATCAGCATCTCTTCTCTTCTCAAGGGAAAAATAAAGAGCTTGTGATTAGGCTCCTCAGTTCTCTTGGAGTAAGCATTCACGTCGTTCAAAAACAAAATGATTCTTGCTTTTGTTCCATTAATCTTACTACTGTCTTAAGTCCATGACTACACAACTAGACGCCTCTTGGATACCAAGTTGTCTTTAACTCCAAGCAATGAGAAATTTATAATCAACTACTCATGTTTCATGAAAAAACACAATATAGGGTGAGACACACATCTAAATATATGTTGATTTAAGATTTGGAGATTGAGCATAAGGACATATGCTTGAGGTTTTTTTTGTCAAATCGTTAAGTGGGAATGCAAAAGATAGGTAAGATATTTTCCTAGAATTATTTTTCTTCTTAGGATGAACTCATTGCATGTTTTAATAAGTGGTTTATTAATGATATTGACCATTGTTTTCTTGTCCAAGAGTGTGCTAACATCAAGAAATAAGAAGGGGAGTCTCTCTCTAATTTTTGTAATAGATTTAAAATTGTTATATCTAACATCCCTAAGGTTACAAGGCCTAAAATGTCCATGTGTTGGCCTTATTTTATGAGACACTTGAGCTTAGTTTTATTTTTCTTCTAAAGGAGATTGATCTCATAAGTCCTCACTAGGCCTATAAGTGGGCTAGCATTTTTGAGGAAATTGAGTGAGTATAAAATGTTGTATATTTGACACCCTCAAGTTGTAATGCAAATATGTCATTTGTTTTGAGTCCCCAACAAGGAGAAGTACATAAAGCTAATCTAATGCTCATGAAGATGTTGCTATAAGTACATTCTCAAGGAGAGGGAAACGAAGGATTTATTGCACTTGAATACATTGGATTTGCTTTTGGCTTGAATATAAGATTACAAGAAGAAGAGGAAGAGAGTGTATACCTTCTAGGTTGCAACATTGATTATAATTCGGCTAGTTCTAATGAAAGTATAAAATAGAGAAACAAATGAAAGAAATTAGTTCTTCACATAATGTGCCTCATAATTTGGTTTTTGTGTTGAGGGTTTAGATGAGCACTTAAATGATATATGTGATTCAACTATGGATGATTGTATCAACATATATAATGAGCATGACTATTGGACACTATCTAATAAGGATTTTAATGATTACACAAGTTAGTATGATGCATTCCATCTTGATGAGGGTCACATTTTCCTTATTTGTGATCACATAGGTGCACTTGAGCTTGAAACTTTCATTTGGGATCTCACAACATGGATTGAAAAGGTGGAGCTACAATGTTGAAATGGTCTTGAAAACAAGTATGAGATAACCCACTTTGATAACATGCATGAATTTGTAATCTTTTAGTTCTATATGCATAATTATATATTGCATGCATGTCAAAATAATAATCAAGTTTTTTTTAGTATGAAAATATTAACATGTGAATATGTAAGGTGACCGAGAGTCTGATGAAGGAGTAGAGAAGAGCTCATTTTCATGACCTCGAGGGAAACCCTAGTAGCAATTTCAAGAACAAAGCCCATGAGGATCCTGTAGTTGACAGACAAACCCTGTGCATCGACATCTCCAAGGAAGTAGAAGAAGAATGTGCTATTCTAGAGAAAAATGCTATTATTTGTTGCCTAATTGGACCAAAGCTAAAAAGGAGCCAGATCCTATCTTGGGGGATGGCAAATTGGCAACTTGAACATGTGGTGAAATTTCTTCCAAACAGATTCTTTGCAACAATTTTTCAAAATGTAGAAGCAAGGGAGGAAGTCATGTCCAAAGGTATCTGGAAGATTGATGACTATACAATGCATATTGCTCACACATGGGATCAAAGCAATTGGAATAGCATCAAATCATTTACTCATTGACAACATCTCCATTGGTGAATCTTTGTAACCTCTCTTGCCTGCTAGGCTCAATCCAGCCTTCTATCACAACATTTCAAGGAGGTAAACTTAGTTTTCAAAGCATATTTGAAACATTTTTTTGTGCAGGTTATAATCATCATTGCAGAGGTTATCGACTCTCACCACAGTGAGGTTGAATCATTGCCAAGAAAGCCTCAACAGAGGCATTTTTTCTATGTTTTGTGTGCCTCACCCAGAGGCCAATTTATATATTTGGTAATGCCTTTCATAGAGGTCTAACCTCTCATCAATGAAGATGCATTCCAACACACTGAGCTCAATGCCCCATCTTGTGGCATCTAAAGCCATGTTGCAGCCTTGTTTATGGCATTCTCGCCACATCTTCTCACAAGAGGCCCACGCCATATGCACTCGGCATCAGATCACCCTCATTGCCTTCATTTTCACCCCTATATGTAGTGGAAGTCATTCATTCTTAGCATCAAAATCACCCTCTATTTGCTCTCAAATGGGCCCCTGAAGAACCTGCACCAAAGTCGGCCTCATCACTTGGTTTCACCCTATTCAAGATGCCCAAATTTTTTTTTTTTGGCACGTTTGGAGCCACATTCAAACTACAATGGGCATAAATCTTTATCACAACCAAGTAAGCACTATTTATTTGAAAAAGTGTCAAAAATGCTGACATAATAAAACAAGGGGGTGACATCAGCAAAGAGGAGGAATCAAAAGGGGGGGCACAAAATTTTCACAAATAAGCCCCTGGTCATATGGTTTTTAAGCCGTTGGTCACACTCTACCATAGGGGGCTTGTCTTTTCCCTCATCAAGTTTTTTCTCTCTCTCCACAAGCACATTGAAATTTTTTTGGTGTATTTTTTTTTCATATATAAAAAATTGTAAAGGCCATAACTTTTGCATACAATTTCATAACCGAGTAGTTCAAAAGGCAAAAGTACCTAATTTTTTGTCCTCTATCATTCTAGCCTATCAATGCACTATCATTATAAAGTGCCAAATTAAGCTAAGTTTAGGGTTCTTAAAACTACTTCATCTCAAATTGCAAGCTTGTTAGGAAAGAAACAAAAAGGGAAAGTATTGTTGTATGATGTAATGCATTATAAAGTGCTGCTTTAGGGGAGGTCAATAAATAAGAAGAGTGCACACAATCACTTCTTCTATCACTAAAGCACCACCTTAATCACTTCTTCTAATAGGGATAAAAAGAGATAAAATGCCACCATCTAAAACAGAGTTAGACCGATGGGTCATTAGTTCAGTTGTTAGTGATCATATGTCACCATTTCTAGAAATGTTTATAAAACTAGAACCTTGTAGAATCTACAAGATTTTAATGAACCAAAAGTATTATGATGTCATTGGTAAAGGCACAGTTGAACTAGGGAATGGTATTCTAAATAATGTATACTATATTCTTGGTTTATTTAAAAATTATCTCTCAGTTTATGCACTTACCGATTCCAAAAAGATAGTAGAATTCACTGCAGATGCTACCCTCATCAGAGAGTCCAAAGCTAGAAAACTTGTTGTAGTTGGTAAAGTCTATCATCTATAAGCCTACTTCATATTTTCACACTTTACAACTAATGAAGAAGTTAATTCAGATCCTAGTATCAATTCAAGGCTCAGCTCAGTTGGATCAAATTAGCTTATTATTAGGACTCCAATAAAGCTATTTTGTTGTACTTACACTTCGAAAAGTGTCAAATAAAAATCACTTGTGTACCAATCATCAAAATTGGGAATTGTATATACACTGAATTATAAAGTGTAATGGGGAGAACAATCACTTCTCAAAGAATCACACAAATTCTTTATCTCATCCACATGTGTGCATATGCACATCCTTTTATCACACTTCAGTATACCAATTTCTGTACACATTGGAGATAATTTGTCAATTTTCTTGCACACTAGGCTCAGTCCGGCCTTCTATCACTGCATATTTAGAAAAAATAGAATTTACAACATATTTTTCTTAGAGAGTTCACAACATCAGCATCTCGGTCTACATCGGCATCATTATCATCATCTGGAGGGGCCATATAATGTCTTCTCTTTCTTTTCTCTCTTTAGGAGGAAAGTTTTTTCTCATAGGGTTTTCTTTCTTTCTTCATTTTATGAGAGATGTTTTGTAAATGAGTACCTAAAATGGTGCACATCCGGGACTCATATATAATAAACCCACCTAAGCTATGCTGAAGGGGGGTGTTGGTGTATAACTCACATGAGTTATTCCTAACACAACCATAGTTAGGTGGTTTTCCTCACATGTGGAAAGACTAAGTCCTCTTGTTGAGTCATTAGTAGGTGTTTCACATTATGTTCGACACATCGCCACTACATTTAAGGGTGGTTGAACCTTGAGCTATTATCTTGGTTCCATTTTTGCCACCTCTCCTATTCTCGTGGAGTATTGTTTCTCAAACTTCACCTAATTATACCTCATCAGTTGTAAAGCAATTCAATTCATTTTTACTGTATTGCATTTGCGTTTGATCTCTAATCTATTGATCTTGGACTTCTGCTCACACACATACACATGTATGTATATGTATAAAAAGTAGGTATATTCTTAGGGGAAATGAACTAGAATGAAAGGTAGAACATGAAAATACATAAGACATATGGGTATTATGGGAAGAGGGTGGATAAGAATCAGAGATAAATCATAAGAAGACCCAACTAGGTTTGTACTATTTTCAAGCACACTAGAGTAAAAAAAAAGAGTAATAAAAGTATGTGCTAGATCCATAAATAATTGTAATTCTCTACAATTAAAGAAAAGTCCAAACTCACTAAGCAATAAGATATCATCATATAAATACTTATAATTAGAAAGTAAAAATTAACTAATATCTAAAGATACATCACCAAAACCATCAAATCCATCATATAATAACTCCTCACTAATGTAACATCCAAATCCGAAATGACTAGAAGTAACTAAGTTTTCACAATCGTAATTTTTTTTTTTCTAGGAAATCACATGCAAAAATTACTCATCTCTAATCCAATACAACATTTTTCATTTTATCATACACATGATCTCATTTTCATAAAGCTGAAAGAAATGATATACATTAAACATTTTGTTTTCTAACAAATGAAATTTTCTTGAAACAACAAAGATTGGAAACATACCATTATCATGCATCTCGATTGTCGATCCATTACATTCAAGACTCGGCATTCCTCAGTATTTGGAAGAGAAAGTATCTTCAAGGAGCTTAACCTCCAACCACAGACCGTCAGTCTCCCGCACTCCTTCCTAACTGGAAGTGGCCCTACCCTACTCAAGAGGATAGACGTAGGATAACCATCGGTATTTGCCATTTGAGCTCTGGTGTTGTAACCTACGTGTCTTGTTATCGCGCAGATCCCTAGATACCCTCTAGTCATGCACGACACTCCACAAGAAACACCATCCAGTTACGGTGAACGTTCGATGCACTTGAGGATAGTACATCACCTTGGCCAAAGGATTTGTGTTTTTTTTTTAGCGTTCTAAGAACGCATGAACTTGGTTCACCCACCCTACTCGACTTGAATTGGTCGAAATCCTACAGTTTCCTATTTGTATAGTTTTAACTATTTGATGACCTTGATGACCTCAAGGGTTTAGGATATCCTCCTACAATAGCGCATGGCACACTTTTTACTCTAATCTCGAGTTTAGAGTTTCATAATCCATTTTCATGTAAAAACATTGCTTATAAGCACCCACTCCTAAGTGGTTTCATATTTGTTTACTTGGTTCTCATGTTTACACAACATACTCAAATATATTAAGCCATTACACGTTATCCCGAAATTCGAGGATTCTAGACTCATATGGTCTACAAGGTAAAATGATTCTAACACCGTCGCATGCAACGTAATTTCAACTCACATGCAGGTTTTCAACTCAAATGGTTCATTTCAGATCTATGACGGTTTCCTAACCATTACTAAAACTTTATCTTCCTACTCCTCTTTCCGTGTCATTAGTTTCACATGGTTCACCAAGATGAGAGTCATAAATAGAATATATATATGGTTTTGGAATCTTTCTTACGTTAATAAAGATGACCAACGCATGGTCGACCTCTAACTAAAGATGTATGACGGATAAGACATCAGCCATTTACAACAGCATTTTCTGGCTATCAAACATACTAAATTTTACGTCAAAACATACTTAAAACTGTGGTTTTTGACTCCTACGCAACATGCATGTGGAGCAACACGTTTACTCGCTGTGGAGTTATCATTCAAGGAAGGTATATTACATCTTGCGTCAATATAAGTTCGTTCCTAAATGAATATACATTAGAGAACTGTGTTCTTATATTATACCTTTTAATTCATGGCAAGAAATGCTACAATTTCTGAGTTTACGAAATCTAGGAGACAGCATACTTCTTTTTCTGAGTTTTAAAAATCACAAACACAGCAATGAGACAGCCACACTTCTATTTCTGAGTTTTTAAACCCTAACACACAGTTATGAAACAACAATACTTCTATTTCATGGATTTACTGCACACTGAAATCGTAGTAGAAATACGTTGTCATTCTATTCTACTCATATTATACGTGTTCATCTTTCGCAAACATGAAACTTGCTTACATACTGGTCTAAACTTGTGAGAAGAAAACAAAGGAAATGAACCTGTGGATTTTATTGTAGGTTGCTGTGGCAAATTTGACTTCTCCTCTAGGTTAAATGTTCTCCTCTCTGCCCGATAACTTCACAGGAGCTACCACTCGTGCCTTTTCTACCATTTCTAAGCAAGATAACTATGGACATCCACAATTAACTCTTCTACCACTTCCAAACCCTGCAGATTTCTATCCAGAGCGAAGACCACAGCTCCCACAGGCAACATCTCACTTATATCCTCTCACACTGTCGTTTTCCTTATCTTCTCTCGATGCAAGAATCTATTTATTTTCCCGCCCCGCACTTATCTCTCTCTATTCTCCTTTCAAACTCCGCAGTTCTTCCTTGCTTTCCACTCTATGACAGACTCTCCCTATCTATCCTTCCCACAGCGACTCCCCGACCATTCTCTTTCTCTACCGTTACTTTCTATCACATCCCTCATCCACTCTTTTTCCCCTTTCTTTTCTTTTCTAACAAAGGCCTCCACCCACATCAACTACTAACTCCTGAATTCTAGCAACGACCCCCCTGTCATTCCTTACTGCCTGCCGCTCTTTTGTCCTTCACACCGCAATCAAAAACTCTCAAGTCCCCTTTTTCGACTGCCCCATCACTCTAACTTCTTACTCTTCGTTTGCCACCTCTCCAACTGTCCCCTATTTCCACGACATAAGGTCAGAGATGATCGCCTTTCTTTCTGCCAATATGCACCTCCTTTCCAACAGCTACGACAGTCCATCATGATCACTCTCCTAACTCCGTCCACTACCTAGAAGATTCCCTCTGTCGGTAAAGAATAAACTGACATGTAAACCTTATTAACTGATTCCATCTCCACCTTACGACTGTTCCAAATCTTCCTCTCTCGGTTGAGGGAGCATCAACATTAATTGAAAGCTAACTAATTAACCACGGCATGGTTCGCCACAAAACAATGAAGGAGAAGGACTACTTCTAACTGGGGTTTTCGAAAACTAGCCAACACATGGCTATCCACAAGGTCAGTATTAAAAGCATCTATCCGACTCAACACCTGCAGCGGTCCCAACCAATAAGGAGGTTCTAAATGACAACGTCACAAAGCAAATTCGTCATTCTTCCGCAGAAAGGCCTCTAACCTTGGAGACCAACTGAAAGATGAGTGGAGAATTTAAACACAAGAGGATAGCAGGTAATAAATGCCTAAAGCATCTCTATGGTCGAACAAGTAAAGGAGATAAAGATCATTTTAGAAAAGAGACTCAAGGTTAGACCAAAAATAACTCGCGGTCAAAGCCAAAAGAAAAGACTCACTTAAACGATGACCATAACAAATTATTTCACGCTATGGCTTCAAATCGACATTCGTCGATCTACAAGAATAGAATAACTTCACAACACAAGTTTGACACGTTTTACGTCAATCACGATGGATTGATCGTAACACGAACAAGTTCTTACAACGTTAGATGCACAAAGCCGACATCTCGCACATTGCGACTATGAGACGTGAATTACAATTTCGCCACAAGATGGTTCAATAAATACTTATAAACGAAAATATTAAACATCTATATAAGTCAACTTGCTATGATGGACTTACAACGACATCGATGACTCCAAGATTCTACATGACGACTTTCGACTAGGATGTCACACTTTATCCTTTGACGTCGACTTCAAGCTAACTAACCCAACCGACAAACAAGACTAACTAGTTGGTTCCAAGGTTTATCTACCTGTTTGGTGATCTCAGTAACAAACGCCCATGGTTAATTTCCAGCGTCTATACTCTCTCTCGAAGATACTTTCTCTTCCCGTCAAACACGGTCCACCTATTCCTACATCGACAGACTCACATACAATTTTGTGGTCAAAGCACCTATGTTCAAATCAAAACATAATACATCCAAACATCATTGCATTTATTATAATGATATTTAGTCTACAATATCACCTTGATCGTAATCATTAGATTCCACAATTCAATATAACAACTTTGTAAGATAAATCATCAATTTCCATGTCGTCCATAACATATTAAGTTACTGAAATTTGCATGAAAATAAATAACATAATTGTTTTCAAAAAGAGGGATGTAACATATCCTTCCCCTTTAAAAATCATTGTCCCCGATGATTAAGTTTATCAAGCAAAAACTTAACTTAAAACAAACTTTCTATAATGCAACATTAATGTCTTTAAAAAGTTTTGGAAATCTTTGATAAATGTCTTTGTAATCTTCCCAAGTGGCGCTATCCTCACCATATTGGTCCCACTATATTTTGCATTGCAAAACTTCTCGATTACGTAAACAGAGTTTACGCATTTCGAGCACCTTGAGTGGCTCGATCACAACCACCCCGGGTTCTTGCATCTGTAAGGAATTCCAGTTAAGGATGTGATTATTACCTACAAAATATTTCTTTAAATACGAAACATGAAAAACATTATGCATCTTTGAGAAGGCTAGAGGTAGAGCAACTTTGTAGGCAACCAGATTGATAACCTCAAGAACTTCGAAAGGTCTGACATAACGAGGAGCCAATTTCAAAGATTTACCAAACTTTATAGAACTCTTTTGGGGTTTCACTCGCAAAAGCATTTTCTCGCCAACAGAGAAGTGTCTAGGCACTCGCTTGCGATCTGCATAACTCTTTTGCTTGTCATTGGCTTCTGCCAACCTCTTCCTAATCACTTTAACTTTTTCTTCCATATCAGCAAGCATTTCAGGTCCAATGCTTATCCTATCTTCAAGCTTATCCCAGCTTATAGGAGTTCTGCATTTCCTTCCATATAATGCTTCGAATGGCACCATCTTAATGGCGGAATGATAGGAATTGTTATAGGCAAATTCGACAAGAGGTAGATATTCCTCCCATCTGTATTGCTGATCCATGCAATACATTCTCAAAAGGTCTTCTAATACCTGATTCACTCTTTCTGTCTGTCCATCAGTTTCAGGGTGATAAGTAGTACTTATATTTAGTTTAGTCCCTAATGCAGAAAATAAGGTTTGCCAAAACCGTGATGTTATCTGAGCATCTCTATCAGATATTATCTTTTCAGGCACCCCATGCAATCTAAAAATTTCTTGCACAAATTTGCAAGCCAAAAGATGTGCTCCATCTGTCAAGTTTCCCGGTATGAAATGTGCAACCTTGGTTAGTTTATCCACAACAACCAATATTGCATCATGTCTATTCTTAGACATTGGTAACCCCTGGACAAAATCCATACTAATAACTTGTCATTTCCATTCTGGAATATCATGTGGGTACAACAACCCAGTAGGATGTTGGTGTTCTGCCTTAACTCTCTGACACTCCAAACAACTAGCTACAAACTTTGTAGCATCGCTTTTCATTCCCTTCCAAAAATATAGCGGCTTAACATCCGCTAACAGTTTAGTTACCCCAGGGTGTCCAGAGTAAGGAGCACAGTGAACTTCCTTCCACACAAGGTTTCTAAGTTCAATTGAATCAGGAACATATATTCTTCCCTTGAATCTCATCAATCCATTGGATTCAAAACTGAATCCGTCATATCTTGGGTCCTTAGGGTTTGAGTATAGAGCCTGTTTCACTTGTTCATAATACTCATCCCCAGATAAGTTTTGCAATACGAAGTCTTTAAAGTTAGCATGTATGGAAATTATAGAGGCTATGTGCCTTCTTCTGCTTAAGGCGTCTGCTACTCGGTTTTCCTTGCCTTTGATATAAGAAATTTCAAAATCATAATCTGCTATTAATTCCAACCACCTCCTTTGCCGTGCATTGAGATTAGGTTGTGTGAATATGCAGCGAAGGCTTTGGTGATCAGATTTTAAAATAAAAGTCCTTCCCAACAAATAATGTCACCACATCTGAAGGGCGTGAACCACTGCTGCCATCTCTAGGTCATGAGGAGCGTAGTTCTGCTCATAATTTTTCAGCTTCCTTGACTCATAGGCTACTACCCTACCATCTTGCATAAGCACACCTCCCAGTCCTTCCCCCGAGGCATCAGTGATAACCTCAAACTCTCCCTCAGGATCAGGAACTTTCAGAATTGGAGCGGTTGTTAATTTTTCTTTTAACAAGTCAAAAGCCTTTTGACATACATCCATCCACACAAACCTTTTCCCTTTTCTCTGCAAAGAGGTAATGGGGCTAGCTATGCTTGAGAAATTCAACACAAATTTCCTGTAATACCCTGCCAATCCCATGAAACTTTGTACCTCTGACACATTGGTAGGTTCAGGCCATTCCATAATAGCTTTTATTTTGGTTGGATTAACTGATATCCCACCGGCTGATATTATGTGCCCTAAATACTGTACTTCTTTCTGAAAGAAAGTGCACTTGGAAAGTTTCGCATACAATTTATGTTCTCTTAACCGTTGCAAGACTATTTGAAGATGTCGTGCATGCTCCTCTTCATCCTTGGAATAGATTAGAATATCATCAATGAAGACTAGTACAAACTTATCAAGACAATCTCTGAATACACTATTCATGAGATTCATGAAAGCAACAGGTGCGTTAGTCAAACCAAACGGCAACACCGTGAACTCATAATGTCCATACCTCATTCTAAAAGCTGTCTTGGGAATGTCATCTTTCAACCTTAATTGATGGTATCTAGATCTCAGATCTATCTTGGAAAAGACCAATGCGCCACGCATTTGGTCAAATAGATCATCAATTCGTGGCAAGGGATACTTGTTCTTTATAGTTGCCTTATTAAGCATCCTATAATCTATGCATAGCCTTAGAGTTCCATCTTTCTTTTTGACAAAGATAACCAGGGCTCCCCATGGTGATACACTTGGCCTAATCAAATTCTTAGACAAAAGCTCCTGCAACTATGCTTTTAATTCCATAAGTTCCGTGGTAGTCGTACGATACGGAGCTTTAGAGATTGGCTCCAATCCTGGTTTAATGTCTATGCCAAAGTCAAATGTTCTCTTCGGAGGTAAGCCTGGTAATTCCTCAGGAAATACATCTCTGAAGTTGCATAGAAATGGATATCTTTCCTCAAAAGATTGTTTCCCCGAGGTTTCCTCTATTAGGTCCATCTTGACTGCAAAAAGTTGGCATCCCATTTGCCTAGCCCGCTTTAGTTGTTTAGAAGAAATGGATCTAACCCATATTTCCCTCTGTATTCCTTGGAGATTTACAGTTTTACCCGTCTCATCCAGACACTCAATGGTTTTATGAAAGCAATCTACTTTGGCTCGATGTTTCCACAACCAGTTCATTCCTAGGATGACATCGTAGGACCCTAAAGGTGCTACGTATAAGTTTGCCTCAGTGGCGAAGTTAGAAACATCAATCCTAGCTTCGAACAAACATTGCTCTACCTGAGCCTTTGAATTATTTGCATACTCTACTGTCCAAGGTTTTGACATAAAACCAGCTTTTCTAGAAAATTTACCTAAGACTCTAGGTGAGACAAAATTTTCTGTTGCACCAGTATCAAATAGAATAGAAACAAGAACTCCAAATAAGGTACCTGTCATTTCAATAGGAGTGATTTGATACTCCGTTTGCCGATTGTCAAGAGCGGCATGAATCCTTTGCTAAAAGGCTTCCTGTTGTGAAGGAAGCTCCGTGTTCCTAGGCCTCCCATTCATCTTCTTGTTGGGGCAATGGTTGGCATAATGATCTCCTCCACAAGAAAAGCATCCTCCTATAGGTCCTCGCTTCTCAGATGGCCTACTTGCAGAATCACCATTCTTCTTAAAATTTGTATTTCTCTTAAAATCTTCGCCTCTGCGCTCATTACCAAATCCTCCTTGATTCTTTCGATTTCCCCTATCAAACCTCATGTTTCCATACCCCTTATCATTTTTCCTTTTAAAAGACTGATCATTGTTGTTCTTGTCAAACTTCTTGCGTTTCTTGTCACGATAATTAGAGATAGATTTAATCTTCTGCTCCTGTTTTATTGCCTTTTCATAAACTTGATCCATTGTGCTTGGACCATGCACCTCCACCTCACCACCGATCTGAGGATTGAGTCCCACGATGAACTTTCTGATTCGGAACCTTTCATCCTTTTGGTATTGGGGAACATACTTCAGTAACCTAGTGAATTTTTCTGCGTACTCGACCATAGATAGTTCACCTTGCCTAAGGTTTTGGAAGTCCGTTAACTTTTGATCAAAGTATAATTGAGGTAACCACCATTTTTGGAATAGTTCCACGAACTCATCCCATGTCACTTTCAAGGGGCTTAATTCTAACTCCATTTTCTTATTCATCCACCAAGTGGACGCTTCCCCAGACAGCTGATAGGCTCCCCACACGGCTTTAGTAACCTCAGAGTAGTTTCTGATCTCAAAATATTTCTCCATCTTAGTCAACCATGCTTCAGCCGCATCTCCAATTTTCGTTCCGTCGAACTTTGGAGGGTTAACCTCTTCATATCCTTAGATAACTCTAAGGCAAGTTTATCCTTGGTTCTTCTTTGGGCTTCACTATCATCAGGACGCTCACTTGTCGTGCCATCATCCCAATGTTTACTCTTGCTTGTGTAATGAGAGTTCTCGTTTCCACCCTCTGTGTTGCCAGTTTCATCCATTTTCCTTTCCAGTTTGTTCAACCTTTCCTTGGTTTTCGTGAGCATGTTGAGGATCCTATCCAACTTGTCAGTGGAGTTTTCCCAAGAATTATGACCTTCCCGATCCTCCCCTTCGTTAAACCCTGATTGGTCCATGCTAGTTTAATTTCACACCTGATTAAACATATGCTAATCAGTTTTGTGCTTATTAAATTAAACAACATCAAAAGAACACAACATTTGATCATAATCATAATTGTTCTCAAACCAAAATTTTGTCTTTATTCATTTTGCAAAATTGTTTCAACATCAATAGAGATAGACAATTCTGATGTTTCTACATAGTGTTATCTAGTGGAGTGTAACCTTCGGATTCATTGTCCGACACATAATCACGAGGTGTATACCCCTCAGACTCACTATCAGATGATAACTCAATAATCTCAGCTCTAGGTACTACACGTGGATCTCTAGTGATCATGGGTATAGTACTAGGTACACTCTTAGGTACACTAACAGGTACACTATCAGTTACAATCCAGGAGCAGCGGTTGATCATGGTTCTAACCGCCATCGCTGCTCCCTCTAGGAGTTCTCTCCTCACTCGCTTAAGTCATGACATAGCATTGGCTAAGGTTTCCACATCATCAAGCCATATGTCATTTTCGTCATTGGTTTTCTCTATGGTCTTGATCATCGCAAGTCGTTTCTGCTTAGCTTGCAGATAACGCTTCTTACCCGCGAAAGATTTTCTTGCAGTTCTCTTGGTGTATACCATCCTGGCACAATAAACCAAATCATTAGCTTCCCGCATAATGATGATTTCCTAATCAGGTTAGTGGACTCATCAGCGCTAGTGCTGAACCAACTTGGCTCTGATACCATATGTAACATCCAAATCCGAAATGACTTGAAGTAACTAAGTTTTCACAATCGTAATTTTTTTTTTCTAGGAAATCACATGCAAAAATTACTCATCTCTAATCCAATACAACATTTTTCATTTTATCATACACATGATCTCATTTTCATAAAGCTGAAAGAAATGATATACATTAAACATTTTGTTTTCTAACAAATGAAATTTTCTTGAAACAACAAAGATTGGAAACATACCATTATCATGCATCTCGATTGTCGATCCATTACATTCAAGACTCAGCATTCCTTAGTATTTGGAAGAGAAAGTATCTTCAAGGAGCTTAACCTCCAACCACAAACCGTCAGTCTCCCACACTCCTTCCTAACCGGAAGTGGCCCTACCCTACTCAAGAGGATAGACTTAGGATAACCATCGGTGTTTGCCATCTGAGTTCTGGTGTTGTAACCTACGTGTCTTGTTATCGCGCAGATCCCTAGATACCCTCTAGTCATGCATGACACTCCACAAGAAACGCCATCCAGTTACGATGAACGTTCGATGCACTTGAGGACAGTACATCACCTTGGCCAAAGGATTTGTGTTTTTTTTTTTAGTGTTCTAAGAACGCATGAACTTGGTTCACCCACCCTACTCGACTTGAACTGGTCGAAATCCTACAGTTTCCTATTTGTATAGTTTTAACTATTTGACGACCTTGATGACCTCAAGGGTTTAGGATATCCTCCTACAATAGCGCATGGTGCACTTTTTACTCTAATCTCGAGTTCAGAGTTTCTTAATCCATTTTCATGTAAAAACATTGCTTATAAGTGCCCACTCCTAATTGGTTTCGTATTTGTTTACTTGGTTCTCATGTTTACACAACATACTCAAATATATTAAGCCATTACCCGTTATCCCGAAATTCGAGGATTCTAGACTCATATGGTCTACAAGGTAAAACAATTCTAACACCGTCGCATGCAACGTAATTTCAACTCACATGTAGGTTTTCAACTCAAATGGTTCGTTTCAGATCTATGACGGTTTCCTAACCATTACTAAAACTTTATCTTCCTACTCCTCTTTCCGTGTCATTAGTTTCACATGGTTCACCAAGATGAGAGTCGTAAATAGAATATATATATGGTTTTGGAATCTTTCTTATGTTAATAAAGATGACCAACGCATGGTCAACTTCTAACTAAAGATGTATGACGGATAAGACATCAGCCGTTTACAACAGCATTTTCTAGCTATCAAACATACTAAATTTTACATCAAAACATACTTAAAACTGTGGTTTTTGACTCCTACACAACATGCACATGGAGCAACACGTTTACTCGCCGTGGAGTTATCATTCAAGGAAGGTATATTACATCTTGCATCAATATAAGTTCATTCCTAAATGAATATACGTTAGAGAACTGCGTTCTTATATTATACCTTTTAATTCATGGCAAGAAATGCTACAATTTCTGAGTTTACGAAATCTAGGAGACAGCATACTTCTTTTTCTGAGTTTTAAAAATCACAAACACAGCAATGAGACAGCCACACTTCTATTTCTGAGTTTTTAAATCCTAACACACAGTTATGAAACAGCAATACTTCTATTTCATGGATTTACCGCACACTGAAATCGTAGTAGAAATATGTTGTCATTCTATTCTACTCATATTATACGTGTTCATCTTTCGCAAACATGAAACTTGCTTACATACTGGTCTAAACTTGTGAGAAGAAAACAAAGGAAATGAACTTGTGGACGTTATTGTAGGTTGCTGTGGCAAATTTGACTTCTCCTCTAGGTTAAATGTTCTCCTCTCTGCCCGATAACTTCACAGGAGCTACCACTCGTGCCTTTTCTACCGTTTCTACTCAAGATAACTATGGACATCCACAATTAACTCTTCTACCACTTCCAAACCCTGCGGATTTCTATCCAGAGCGAAGACCATAGCTCCCAAAGGCAACACTCTCACTTATATCCTCTCACACTGTCGTTTTCCTTATCTTCTCTCGATGTAGGAATCCATTTATTTTCCCACCCCGCACTTCTCTCTCTCTATTGTCCTTTCAAACTCCGCAGTTCTTCCTTGCTTTCCACTCTATGACAAACTCTCCCTATCTATCCTTCCCACAGCGACTCCCCGACCATTCTCTTTCTCTGCCGTTACTTTCTATCACATCCCTCGTCCACTCTTTTTCCCCTTTCTTTTCTTTTCTAACGAAGGCCTCCACCCACATCAACTACTGACTCTTGAATTCTAGCAACGACCCCCCTGTCGTTCCTTACTGCCTGCCGCTCTTTTGTCCTTCACACCGTGATCAAAGACTCTCAAGTCCCCTTTTTCAACTGCCCCATCACTCTAACTTCTTACTCTTCTTTTGCCACCTCTCCAACTGTCCCCTATTTCCACGACGTAAGGTCAGAGATGATCGCCTTTCTTTCTGCCAATATGCACCTCCTTTCCAACAGCTGCGACAGTCCATTATGATCACTCTCCTAACTCCATCCACTACCTAGAAGATTTCCTCCGTCGGTAAAGAATAAACTAACATGTAAACCTTATTAACTGATTCCATCTCCACCTTACGACGGTTCCAAATCTTCCTCTCTCGGTTGAGGGAGCATCAACATTAATTGAAAGATAACTAATTAACCACAGCATGGTTCGCCACAAAACAATGAAGGAGAAGGACTACTTCTAACTAGGGTTTTCGAAAACTAGCCAACACATGGCTATCCACAAGGTCGGTATTAAAAGCATCTATCCGACTCGACACTTGCAGCGGTCCCAACCAATAAGGAGGTTCTAAATGACAACGTCACAAAGCAAATTCGTCATTCTTCCACAAAAAGGCCTCTAACCTTGGAGAGCAACTGAAAAATGAGTGGAGAATTTAAACACAAGAGGATAGCAGGTAATAAATGCCTAAAGCATCTCTATGGTCGAACAAGTAAAGGAGATAAAGATCATTTTAGAAAAGAGACTCAAGGTTAGACCAAAAATAACTCGCGGTCAAAGCCAAAAGAAAAGACTCACTTAAACGATGACCATAACAAATTATTTCACGCTATGGCTTCAAATCGACATTCGTCGATCTACAAGAATAGAATAACTTCACAACACAATTTCAACGCGTTTTACGTCAATCACGATGGATTGATCATAACACGAATGAGTTCTTACAATGTTAGACGCAGAAAGCCGACTTCTCGCACATTTCGACTACGAGACGTGAATTACAATTTCGCCACAAGATGGTTCAACAAATACTTATAAACGAAAATATTAAACGTCTATATAAGTCGACTTGCTATGATGGACTTACAACGACATCGACGACTCCAAGATTCTACATGACGACTTTCGACTAGGATGTCACACTTTATCCTTTGACGTCGACATCAAGCTAACTAACCCAACCGACAAACAAGACTAACTGGTTGGTTCCAAGGTTTATCTACCTGTTTGGTGATCTCAGTAACAAACGCCCATGGTTAATTTCTAGAGTCTATACTCTCTCTTGAAGATACTTTCTCTTCCCGTCGAACACGGTCCACCTGTTCCTGCATCGACAGACTCACATACAATTTTGTGGTCAAAGCACCTATGTTCAAATCAAAACATAATATATCCAAACATCATTGCATTTATTATAACGATATTTAGTCTACAATATCACCTTGATCGTAATCATTAGATTCCACAATTCAATATAACAACTTTGTAAGATAAATCATCAATTTCCATGTCATCCATAACATATTAAGTTACTGAAATTTGCATGAAAATAAATAACATAATTGTTTTCAAAAAGAGGGATGTAACAACTAAGATCCATAATATCATCATGTAATCAAGAATAAGATAATGAAACATCAATAATAAATCTACATAATAAGTGAATGAACTAACATCATGATGCATTCTATCATCATGTAATTTATCAATAGTTAAAATATTATCGTGAGCAACCATAGAAACAACATGACATGGAAAAGGAATATCATCACAAAACATATTTAGCTCACATAGATCACTATCCTTAGATTCCTTACAATATGCAACATCAAAATTAACATGAATATAAGGATATGGAAACCAAGATATCATGACATGCAAGATAATTATGATCACAAGGAACTACAAAATCATGAATAGTCAAATATAGTATATCATAATATTAAGCATCATCCGTAAATCTATCAAATGAGTATAGGGTGAAAATTGGATTATCCCTATTATAGGCCTTGAAAGAAGTATCATCATCATAGCACATAATAGCATGAGGATCAAATTTAGATATGAAAGAGGAGAATCTACAATGATGAACAAATCTAGCACTAAAAGTGAACAAGGGAGGGTGAGTGTGATCTTACTCCACTTACTTGTAGGATTCTCTCATTAATTCTTAGTTAGGATAGAATTTATTGTATCACATATGCACAATCTAAAAAGCATTCCCTAGATTAGTAAACAAGCACAATATCATCTAGACAACATGAATACCATTTTATGCTACCTAAGGCTGAATCACAATATTCAACTGTCTATACTAGATTACTGTACTCATAGTTGATCATGTCTTGCTCATGTGCCATTATCTTTGAGAACATGAGATCATAGTGGGGAGCATTACTCCTTAAGAAAGGGTACATATGATTTGAGCATAGCCCACTAATTCATCAAAAACACTCCGTGTCTTGCATCCCTGTGCATTACCTTGTGTGCTAACAATATGCTAAGATGAACCAGAGATAGATGAACATCTAGTAGTTCCACATTGTGTGCATTTTCATAAGACTCAGTAACACTACACCTAACCACATAACCTTAAAATTTCTTCATGCACAACTATGTAATCATCTAAATATCTTCATACACCATGCCTAGAAAAAATCCTGTAAAATCATGTGTCATCACATATGCTTTACACATACATTTTGTGTTATTGTACATGCTATTACTTCTTATATCAAGCATCAAAACATATGCATGCAACACATTGTATTATATCTTCCATAAGAAACACCACCATGTATGTGCAACCCCACATCACATGAAATAGCTTCATTTAGGTTGGATGTTTGGTAATAAATGCATCAAACACATGATGAAATTTATGCCACATGATTTAACACCATTTAGATTTAACACATAATAACATCCTATTGGCACACAACCATACATATTAGATACATATCAACATGAGCATTACACTTAGCTACCTACCTTTATATATAAATATGTATATTGTACATATTCTACATGAGCATAAAATTCATAGAAGCACACCAACATGCTCCATGTATTTAGTATCAACATAGTCTAGCTAAATTAGAAAACAAGATGCACTAACCCTTTTCTAATCAAAAGAATTCTCATTCTGAGCCTTACTATTTCTTGTATACTTATGTGTATCATATTTCACTATTGAATAGAAATAACATTTTTTTCTAATCTCACACCACCCAAATCTGCAATGGTTTTTCCATATCTTGTTTATTAAGATCTATTTTGCATTCTATAATCTAATAATCTATCTGAGTTATTCTCTTCACTTAGATAGGTTATAGATTGTACTCCTTGTATCTTTAGGGCTCGACATGGATCAAAGTGGTTGAGGATCAAATAGTGATCAAACAATAGAAGCCAAAAAGTCTAGCAAAGATATATCAATGAGCACAAATAAGGGTCAGTACAAGCCCCAGTCAAATCTAATATAAAGTGATTACAATCATAAAATAGATTAAAAAAATGTAATGAAAGAAGGATAAACATTAAGTTCAAAACCCTAAGTCATATATGAATGTCAAGTTCACCATAAATTTTAATAAAAACAAATGCTCACTTTAATTTACTTGGAGAAAATACTTAAACAATAATATAGCCTAGGATAAAGAGCTAGGACTAATAATAGATAATACAATAAATAGTATAATTAATGCAATAATTAAATAATATAATTGAAAGGTACTTAGGTCTTAATTTGATTAAAATGACTACTATAGATGTCACAAAATAATTTTTCATTGTACCAGGAATTTAGATCTATGAAATGATGACCTTAGAACAATAAATTCTTATATTGACTCTGACGATCAAGGCCACACTTATGGATTTAATATCCACATGTGTAGAAGTGAACTTCATAGTTGCAAAAGTGAACTTGATGCGTTAATATGAACTTCACGTGCTAAAGTGACCTAATAGAATTTTGATGACTAAAAATGGTTCACCTCAACCTACAATGCCTATTTCTAAGAAAATGGTGTTGATAAACACTATTTTAGAACTTTCTAGGCAAGGATTTATTCTTCTTTGGGCAAGCCCCTAGCTAGACTGATTTAATGACAACCATGCAATATGCTATTAGGATGCTAAGTCAATGCTGATATAATATTATTTGTCCTTTTTGCAATTGATTCTTTTTTGTCCTAGATTATTAAAATAAATTATGATTAGTCTCTAAATACAATACCCTGCATGCAATTTCAAATAATTTGTACCTTAGTCAACTCGTGATAGCTAATAAAGGAGAGAAACATGGGCCCAATATGTAAAACTTGAAGTTAAGAGTCTATGGTTGAAATCTACATGTGTCAAAGTCACCTTAATGAATCAACACCTTCATGTAGAGGGCAAAGTAGTGAATAATAAATTCAATAGGCAAGTCTAGAATTTCAAAATATATAAAAGTAAAATAAAACTAAAATACAAGTATTTACTAAATTAAAAAAGAATTGTGTATTAATCATTGCATAAAAATAGCTAAGTCACTATAGGGGTGCATGGTAGGACCATGCATTGTAGGTCCCACCTTGTGTGTTCAAGTAATCTGATGAATGTATATCTTAATATTGCTGTTTCATGTACGTAATTATTGTCTTCCCCGGAATCTAATGCTGCTGTTAGTCCAGTATAAAATGTTTATATTGAATATGAACATGCTTTGGTCAACTCGATGAAGAGAATGAAACCATAAGGCAACTTGAAGAGTGGAAGCCCCATAGTAGACGTAAGTGATCAAACATTTCCTCATCATGATGAGTTGTATGTAATATGTTATTCACGTCGGCCAAAATCCAGACGCGAGCATTTAGAACGTGAGAGAATAAGGTCAGAGGTTTGGTGAATACATGTTGCCCAGTCTACGCTGGCCACGGGAATGTTTTTGTAATCATACGAAGCAATCTTAATATATTGGTCTTTTATCAGCCTATTGGAAAATTTATTAGCCTTTAATGCTACGAAAGGCTGGGTCTCTAGATTTAAATACTCAAAGAAAAGAAGATAGGCATAAAAGAGTTGGGTCAAATTGGATAATCTAAATTGCCTTGTGATCAAAATCAATTTCCAAATGATAGTGTTAAATACCCCATGCTTCTCTCCTCCTCCACAACAAAGCTTGAAGTGTTTTTTATCACTCTCTGCTCTCATAGGATATAATCCCCACCTATTCGAAATGAAAATGGAAATGAGTGTGCTCGTTATTACTTTAGTCATATTAATTTCATCGACTATAGTCAATGGTGATGGGTTAAGAATAGGTTATTATCATCAGACATGCCCCGAAGCTGAGGAAATTGTTACTAAAACTGTGGCCAATGCAGCTAAGAAAAATCCTGGTGTAGCAGCTGCTCTTATAAGGATGCATTTCCATGATTGCTTTGTAAGGGTAAGTATTCTTATCACTTTGAATTTTATCCTTTGATCATAGCCATTAGTATTAAAATCAATTATTACTCAGAACCTCGATGGATGATGAATTGCAGGGTTGCGACGGATCAATCCTCATTGATTCCACACCGGGGAATTCAGCAGAGAAGGATTCGCCTGCAAACAATCCCAGCCTTACTGGCTTCGACATAATCGATGCAGCAAAGTCTAAACTGGAAGCCAAATGTCCAGGATTGGTTTCTTGTGCTGACATAGTGGCATTCGCTGCAAGAGATAGTGCCCAACAAGTAAGTATTATTAAGGTAAAGCTATGATTGAAGCATCAAAGAGTGTAGCTAACCAGGTTACATGAACGTAAATGCAGGCTGGTGGATTATATTGGGCTGTTGAAGGCGGAAGAAGAGATGGAAGAATATCACGCGCATCAGACATCCCTGGGAATCTTCCTCCTCCCTCATTTGATGTTAACCAGTTGACACAGCTCTTTGCTTCCAAACAATTATCACAGGAGGAAATGGTAACTCTCTCAGGTAAACAGCTTGTATTTGTATTTGGAATAATGCTTGGTTTGATTTATTAAACAACTTGCAGATCATATCTAATATGAAATACTGTTGTTTACGCAGGGGCGCATTCCATTGGAGTTTCTCACTGTGCTTCATTCAGTGCAGATCGTCTGTACAACTTCAGCGGCAGGGGTGTTCAGGACCCTTCCATCGACCCTCGCTATGCCCTTAAGCTGAAGGCCAAATGTCCCGCTTCATCTTCTTCCTCTAGTGTTGTTGTTCCATTGGATCCTCTCACACCCACTAATTTGGATGTGAAATACTACGTAGATTTGCAAGTCAAGCGTGGATTGCTGAATTCCGATCAGACATTGATGTCAAATGATGGTACATCCAGACTGGTGAAGATAAACGCCAAGTATCCCACAATTTGGAGGAAAAACTTTGGAAGGGCAATGGTAAAGATGGGTGCAATTGACGTGTTGACAGGATCACAGGGGGAGATAAGGAAACAGTGCCGTGTCCCCAACTAGCGAACTCCTCTGCTGCCCTGACTATAGTTTCGCTTTCATGGCTGTATTGTATTGAAATTTTAATTATTTTCTAAAAATGCAAAATAAGGTGAGACAGTTATTTGTGAATATATAACTCCACCATCCATGGATCCCACCAGATGTCCTTGAAATTGTATCGTCTCAATGATTCCACGCCCAAAATGGTAATTTTTTTGGGCAGAAAGTTAAATTAAAAGATTCCTAAGTGTTTTTTTATTCCTATTCTAAAATTCCAAGTGTTTATTTGGAGAGTCGCTTCAGAAAATTTGTAAGTGCTAATAATACGAACGCCAGATTCTTTTACTAATTTCAGGATAGATTTTAAACACCGACTTTGGATTGTAACATCTGGATACATATTTGAGCGTATTTATAAATCAATGGTGAAAATCACATTATATTGTGAATTTTAATTAATTAATAAATACGGTCAAATGTGCATCAATGTTGGATAGATTATAGGTTGAGTTTCGCTTCAGATTCTCCCTGATATATTGGACTGATATATTGGAGGACAGCCAACCACATGTGGTAGCTATCTTCCAAAGATTTTATTAGCATACATCCAAACATATTTGACTGAATTTATCTTTATTCTGTCAAGAAGTGTATTTCAATTCCAACACACCCTCTAAGGTACATTCATGTTGAGATTAGCAATGATATGAAATTCAAAATTTGAGACATGATATAATTTAATTTTAATAAATTTTTAGGTAGAATAAAATTTCAATTGTGATACATGATTTTTAGTTCTATTTATTTTTCTACTATATTACAATAAAAATTATTTCATTGATTTCTATCCTAAAAACATTTTAAAATTGTGTACATTTTATATCATTTTCCTTAAAATTAAAGATTTGACTATGAAAAAATTATCTACCTCTAACAAAACTTAAATTATAACATATAACATACCCAAAGCCCACTTGCTAGTTTAATCATTATTAAAATTCAGGATGATACGAAAAATAATATGTTTTTCCAACTCCTCTTTAGAAAAAAGACCATTTCAATTAGTAATGATTAGAAGACCAACTGTTTCCACCTACAAGTGGTATAGTCTATTTAAATTCAATACAATGCTTATGCCATTATTCTTATTCTCCATGTCACATGTTAAACTTTTAAACGTCTTTTCTGCGGTACCTTCAAATTATAATATATTAACACTTGGAAGCGTATTTACACTATCACATACAAGAGTTATTTGAGCCATTTTAGTCATTTTTACATAGATTTTAATTTTGATTATTTTTCTGCTACTTTGTGATAACAATTGTATTTGTTTCTACAAGGTAATATAGGTACATTAATGAGAATATTGGATAGGCTAATATTCAAACTTAGAACCTACTTGTGGCTAGTGAGATTTTCGGCCACTACTAGCATGCCCTTTGAAACTTATGTGTCCACTTCTAGTTTATTAGTTTATTAAAATTCACGATGATGTGAGAAGCAATAATTTTGTCGGACATTTCAAATAGTAATGATTAAAAAACAACTGTTATCCAAGCTCTACAAGTGGTATATAACTACATAAATTGAATAAAATGCTTAAATGTTTTAAACTTTTAATTTCAGAAAAGAGGAACGAAGAATATTAACCATGTGCATACCTTAAAGCTAACTTGGGAAAAATCAATTTCCCGTTCCTTGTCTTGTAGATTTACTTGGTCATGTCTAGTAAAAGCCAACGTCATCTTTACACAGCTGGCATTACGACATCAGACTGGAGAATTGACCAGTCCATGCTCACCGACTATAATTTTGAGGCATGTGCAGGAGATACAATTTTATAAACAAAGATACAATAATCATCTTGCATTGGAAAAATTTGGAGGCTGCAAGAGCCACGTTACATGAGCCGCCAATGGTGAATGATATAATTAGAATCCGAAACTCTTGCACTTACTGATATAATTAGAATTAAATGATGTACTTGGTCTATTCACTTGAATCTTTTAATAATCAAATGGCGTCACCTATCATGAACAGAGTACGCCAGTCAAATTTGTTAACTTGAGTTGGCTGGTTCATCGAAAAATGGCAGACGAAGAACCGTTTAAATACCAGGTGCTACTATATACCATATCAGCATCTCCTCTCTTCTCAAGGGAAAAATAAAGAGCTTGTGATTAGGCTCCTCAGTTCTCTTGGAGTAAGCATTCACGTCGTTCAAAATGAAAATGATTCTTGATTTTGTTCCATTAATCTTACTGCTGTCTTAAGTCCATGACTACACAACTAGACGCCTCTTGGATACCAAGTTGTCTTTAACTCTAAGCAATGAGAAATTTATAATCAACAATTCATGTTTCATGAAAAAAGATACAATATAGGGTGAGACACACATCTAAATATATGTTGATTTAAGATTTGGAGATTGAGCATAAGGACATATGGTTGAGGTTTTTTTTTGTCAAATCGTTAAGTGGGAATGCAAAAGATAGGTAAGATATTTTCCTAGAATTATTTTTCTTCTTAGGATGAACTCATTGCATGTTTTAATAAGTGGTTTATTAATGATATTGACTGTTGTTTTCTTGTCCAAGAGTGTGCTAACATCAAGAGATAAGAAGGGAAGTCTCTCTCTAATTTTTGTAATAGATTTAAAATTGTTATATCTAACATCCCTAAGGTTACAAGGCCTAAAATGTCTATGTGTTGGCCTTATTTTATGAGACACTTGAACTTAGTTTGATTTTTCTTCTAAAGGAGATGGATCTCATAAGTCCTTACTAGGCCTATAAGTGGGCTAGCATTTTTGAGGAAATTGAGCGAGTATGAAATGTTGTATCTTTGACACCCTCAAGTTGTAATGCAAATATGTCAATTGTTTCGAGTCCCCAACAAGGGGAAGTACATAAAGATGAACTAATGCTCATGAAGATGTTGCTATAAGTACATGCTCAAGGAGAGGTAAACAAAGGATTTATTGCACTTGAATACATTGGATTTGTTTTTGGCTTGAATATAAGATTACAAGAAGAAGAGGAAGAGAGTGTATACCTTCTAGGTTGCAACATTGATTATAATTCAGCTAGTTCTAATGAAAGTATAAAATAGAGAAACAAATGAAAGAAATTAGTTCTTCACATAATGTGCCTCATAATTTGGTTTTTGTGCTGAGGGTTTAGATGAGCACTTAAATGATATATGTGATTCAACTATGGATGATTGTATCAATATTTATAATGAGCATGACTATTGGACACTATCTAATAAGGATTTTAATGATTACAAAAGTTAGTATGATGCATTCCATTTTGATGAGGGTCACATTTTCCTTATTTGTGATCACATAGGTGCACTTGAGCTTGAAACTTTCATTTGGGATCTCACTACATGGATTAAAAAGGTGGAGCTACAATGTTGAAATGGTCTTGAAAACAAGTATGACATAACCCACTTTGATAACATGCATTAATTTGTAATCTTTTACTTCTATATGCATAATTATATATTGCATGCATGTCAAAATAATAATCAAGTTTTTTTTAAGTATGAAAACATTAACATGTGAATATATAAGGTGATCGAGAGTACGATGAAGGAGCTCATAGAAGAGCTCATTTTCACAACCTCGAGGGAAACCCTAGCAGTGATTTCAAGAACAAAGCCCATGAGGATCTCGTAGTTGACATACAAACCCCGTGCATCAACATCTCTAAGGAAGTAGAAGAAAAATGTGGTATTCTAGAGAAAAATGCTATTATTTGTTGCCTAATTGGACCAAAGCTAAAAAGGAGCCAAATCCTATCTTGGGGGGTGGCAAATTGGCGACTTGAACATGTGGTGAAATTTCTTCCAAACGGATTCTTCGCAGTGATTTTTCAAAATGCATAAGTAAGGGAGGAAGCCCTGTCCAAAGGTATCTGGAAGATCAATGACTATCCACTGCATATACAGTATTAGTCATAAAGATTTAGCCCTCGAGCCTTCTCCCCATACAACGAGCCTCTTTGGATAAGATTATGCAACCTTAGATGCTGGAGTTTTAGTCAGAGGCTTGTCTAAGGAAGATCGGTGACTCTCTAGGAACCTTAATTGTAATTGATGAAGGTATCATGGAAAACAACTCATATCTATATCCTAGACTGCACATCACAGAAATGTATCTGATCCCGCCCTCCATCCAGCTCCAATCTGGTGATGGGATTTGAGAGCAAGAGGTCCAAATCAAGAAAAAAAAGTTCTTCTGCTCTCGCTGCAATAGGAGGAATCACCCAAACGAGGAATGTTGTCAGAAAAATAAGAAGATTCTAGAAGTCCAAGAGATTCAAAACCCTAAACAATTTGGAGGCCTAAACCCTGTGGATTCCCAGCATCTAGAGACAGCCAAGGTCAACCAATCATAGGAAGACAAGATGGACCGAATCCCTGATGGAAAGACCAACTGCGATGTAGAAGCAAACTAGAGCAACACAGAGAATCTACCGTTAATGTTTCCACCAGCTCAACTAGAGGGATTTCAAACAATTCAAGACTCGAATGGGGAAGATAAAATCTTCACAGATCTAGATTCTGAAGAGGAAGGGGATTTCAAGGACTTTGGGATTTTAGATCATAGGAGCTTGTCTCAATCTACCTCTAGCTTGTTAAATGTAATATCAAACTTGAGAAGGAAAAAGGCTGCAAGACTTTCAAATAGATTAGGGAAGAGAAAGCTAATGAGAAAGGTCTCACCAGTGTCAAATATTTCCTGAACAACATTAAGGGACGAAACCCCTCCCTTAGGAAACAATGAAGATCACCACATGGAATGTTAGGGGCATAAATGCCCCTAACAAGTGATGCTTGCTTAAGTGTCAAATAGAGATAGGTTTGGAAAATATCATCATCCTACAAGAAATTAAAATTGAAGGTAATTCTCATCCTCTATTCAGACTGAACGATCCCAGATGGGGCTCCTTATTTGTCGATGCTCAAGGCACGACTAGTGGACTAGGTGTGATATAGAAAAGAAGTGAAATCGATACAAGCCTATAAGAAGCTAATAAAAATTAGATGTTGTTGAGCATAAATTACTTTTCCACTTAGTTATCCTTCCTTCTTTTGAATGTATACAGTCCTACCAGTAACCATGAAAAATAGGCTCTATGGGGAACATTGCAAGCAATTCTAAGCCAATACCAAGAGGAGAAGTTGGTACTTGGTGGCAACTTTAATTCCATCCTAAGACTTGGGGAAAAAAGTGGAGGAGTACAAGTAGAATCACAGGCAATGAAAAATTTTAGGAAATTTTTAGATTCAGCAGAACTGATCGAAGTCCAAATGAAGAATAGTACCCATACTTGGACCAATAGACGAGTGGGGTTTACAAACATTGCTAAAAAGCTAGACCGTTTCTTCTTCAATGACCTATGGATAAGTTCTTCCTTCGACCTCTCAGCTGCTATCCTACCAATCTCTGGCTCAGATCACTACCTACTAGAACTAAACATATCGGTCGATATAAAACCAAAGAACATCCTTTTCAAGTTTGAGAGGATGTGGTTTCACAACAAGGATTTGCTACTACTCCTTGAGACATGGTGGAAAAGAGCCCCAAAAAGAGTGGGAACAATTAGCTACAAATTCATGTGCAAGTTGCAATATATAAAATTCAATTTGATATCATGGAGCAAAACTTCATTTGGGAACATTTTTGAAGACAAGTCGATGATAGAAAAGGAACTCACCGAGTTAAATGAAGTAGTTACTCAAGGAATGGGATTGGCAGATTTTGAGAAAGAGAAATCTCTTCTAGCCCAACATGCCAAAATTATGGCTAGAGAAGAGGAATTTTGGAGAGTGAAATCATAGGAAATTTGGCTTGAGGAAGGTGACTTGAATACGCAATTTTTGCATAACTCTTCTAAGGTGAGGAAGATGCATAACAAAATCATAGCCATCGAAGATCAAGAAGGAGGAGTACACACTGAGCCAGAGAGCATAAGAATTAAAGCCATCGAGTTCTTTCAAAGTCTCCTCAGCCCAAATGAAGCAGCCGGTACATTGGACCTAAGTGAGGTCTTAGACTATATCCTGAGAATTATCACTCAAAAGTAGAATCATGATTTAACAAAAGCCTTTACTGAGGAAGAATTGAAAGTGGCAACCTTTGAGAGGCATCCTAACAAAGAGCCAAGGCTAGATGGGTTCCCAGTGCTATTTTTCCAAAAATGCTAGAACTTCCTTGGGAAAGAGATTAAGGAAATAGTAGAAAATCTAAGGAAGAAAAAGAAATTTGTCAAAGATATGAACAACACCATCCTAGTTCTCATTCCTAAAAAAGAGGACTCTAAAACATTCGATGATTTTAGGTTGATATCATTATGCAATACTATTTACAAGATAATATCGATGGCTATGGTAATACATTTAAAATTAGTTTGAGAAATGATTATTTCACAGACTCAAGGTGGCTTTACTCGAGGGAGAGAAATTACTGATAGTATCATCATGGAAAATGAAGCTCTTCACTTCATCAATTACTATAGACAACCAACTATGATGATTAAGATCAATATAAGAAAAGGTTATGATAGAGTCAAGCGGTGCTTCTTAATGAAAGTACTAGAAAAACCTAGCTTCTGCGACAAATTGTTGGAGATGATTTATCAATATATTTCCACAACCCATTTATATGTGATTGTAAATGGCTCTTCCTAGGGCTTCTTCGAGAGCTTGAATGGCCTACGCCAAGGATATCCCATTTCTCTATTCCTCTTTGTCATCATGATTGAAGCACTCGGTAGAATGATAGATGTTCAGAAAGTGGAAGGTAACTGGAATGGAGTCATAGTTGCTAATAATGTGGATTTTAATACATCTCTAGTTCACAGATGACACCGTTCTATATGGGGAATCCTGTGAAAGGAAAGCTTTCATAATCAAAAGGCTTTTAGGGAGGTATGTGGAGCTATTCGAGCAAACAATAAACCAGGCCAAATCAAAAATTTTCTTTTTCTTCACCAAAAAACCCCTGCAGCGAAGGATTGTAGTGATTCTAGAGATGAACATGGACTCTACTCCATGTAAATATCTAGGAATCCCAATCTTCCAAGGTATCATGAGATCTAGCCTCTGGAATGAAGTGATCAGGAGATGCAGTAATCAAGCTTCGAGTTGGACGGGGAAATGGCTCACGTTAGCGAGAAGGATCTCCATGATAAAGGAAGTTTTATCAACCATTCTGATCCATATGATGACCTGTAACCAACTGAGAACCAAAGCAGTAGACTCCTTCAACAACATCCTGAAAAAGTTTTTATGGGAAAGATCTAACAATTAGAGGCACATCCCTTTGATCCATTGGGATAGAGCTAGAGAACCCAAGGAGAATGAAGGCACAGGCTTCTGTGATATTAAACTACATAACTTGCCCTAAGGGCCAAACTTGTTTGGAAAATGTACACCTCTCCAGATAAACTATGGTGAAAATTTTTGTAGAATAATTACTTGGAGTCTTTGGATCCAAAAAGAATTTTCATGGTGGTTAATCCTCCTTTGAGATCCCACATTTGGATATTCATGATGGACTATAAGAAAATCATCACCAAACACCTCACTTGGCATATTATTGATGATAAGCAAGCAAATTTCTGGATAGATTCCTAGGGAGGCAAGAAACCTCTCATTAAAAATCCATCCCTCTCCCCTTGGGCCGCGGCATTAAAGGAAGAATTCAGAGAGAAAGTGGCAAACTATTTAATCTTCAATGGAAATTTGGATCTGTTTAGTAGAAGGCTCGACAGGCTGCATTTGAGTGTTGAAGTGAAATCATTACTCATGGATATTGTGGGAAACCCCACCCACCATTTAAACAAAGCAAGTGACAAAGTAGTTTGGTGTGCTGCTAGCTCAGCGAGATATATGGTTAAGCTGGGAAACCTGGTTCAATGCCATCACATCATGGAAGAGTGGCCAAGAAATTTATGTTGGGGCAAGGACATTCTACCCAAGGCCGACACCTTTTCCTTAACAACAATCCATAGAAGGTGCCTCACATAGGACAGGTTGTGGAGAATCAGAATTCAAGGGCCTTCAAGATGCATTCTTTGTAAGGCAGATTTAGAGACCACCAACCATATTTTACTCAACTACCCCTTTGCAGGCGAATGCTGGGACTAGCTTCAAATCATGACAAACTAGCATGGCCCAAGACCATAGGAGCTAAGGAATTAGTTGGATTCATGGCCTCCCCCAAAGAGCAATTCATTGTGGGATAGTTTCTAGGCAATCAACCCGTCCATGGTATTATGGCACCTATGGAAGGAAAGAAACTGTCAGATTTTTCAAGACATGGCTCTCTCTAGAGATAGAGTATGGGAAGAAATTAAAAGAGGTATTTGCAAATGCATGTTGGTGGTAGTGAAGAAAAGACTGACTGTTCCATTTTCTAGTTGGGACAACACTCTAATGAAGAAGTTACCAATGCTTCAAATTCCTTTAGGCTTCTCACCAATGAAGTCCAAAAAGGAAAAGAGGAAGCATACCAATTGGAATGCCCCTCCAAGAGGATGCCTGAAGCTAAACTTTAATGGTGCCTCAAATGGCAACCCTGGAGTAGCTGCTGCAGGATGTCTATTGAGGAACAAGCACGGTCAGTTGGTTTGGGCTCTTTCAAAGAGCATTCCTTGGGCAATGAATAATAGGGCAGAGTTTGAGGCACTAAAAGCTGGCATGGAAGTTTGCAAATAGAAAGGTCTTAACCACATTGACATCAAAGGGGAGTCAAAGATCTGCATTGAAGCAATCAAGAAAAATACCATTTCTAGTTGGGAATTACAATCTGCACTCACAGCTATCCAGGAAGCCCTAGAATCCATTCAATATTTCACCATCAATCATGTCTTTAGAGAAGCAAATGACACGATAGACCTTCTTGTCAATTTTGGAGTAGCCCATGTAGTTCCTTTCATTGTTTATTCAGCTGAGGATAGATGGACAAGCCTTGTGGAAAGAATTTCACTGGAAAAACCTAGTCCCTCTAGGCTGTGATTTATTTCATTTTTCTCTTTTATATATCATAAAGGGGCTACCCCCACTGGTAGCACTTAATCATAAAAAACAAAATAATAATCAAGTTTTTTATTGAATTGTGTAAGTTTGAGGCCTTTTATTTTATCCTTGATTCAGTTGGTGTTGTCATCAACCAAGATAACATTATAGATATGTGTTATTGGGGTATCCATTCTTGGACTGGGTTGTGGACCTAGTTGTTTAGAATCTATTTGATAGTGAACTAGATTTTGAAAGAATGTACACAAAAATATGGAGGAGCATGAGTCATGTTCTTTTTACTTATGGTTTCCCTATCATGATGGTCTTGATGTTTAATTTTAGCATTTTACTTTCAACACAGTAATATATTTATCCATGAGTGTTTGAGATGTTTCATTTTGAATTGAGAAAAGATCACATTATAAAATCAATATTCATTAGTTCTTTTGAGATGATTGTATTTGATAGAGGAAAGCATATGTTCTAGTTCTTCGTGTGGCCTTTAGACATAAGAGTATGTACGGGTCCTTACAACTATTAATTGGTATGAAGGTGTTTATGGAGTAGCTCATAATGATGGTGTCTTTTAAGTGCTCTTACATGTCAAGGGTGCGTGCAATTTTTTATCCCTATTCTTGTTTTAGGGTCTAGTAGTTTTGTTTCTTTTCATCCTTCTTGTATTGTGTCTTGTACGTGCGTGTGTCCTTTTTCTTTCACTAGGGTTCTTCCCTTATTGCTCCCCCTCATTATTAGAGTTCTATTAAGTATTTTGTAAATCACTTTGGTTGATACTCAAACTAGATTTATTTTCAACCAAGGAATGTTTAATGATTGACTTAGCATATCTCACCACAATGTGTAAAGGTAAAAATTTATTATTAAGTGACTAATTTTAGGTTGTATGTCATTAAATAAAATAACATGTTGTTCCTTATGAGGTCAATATATTCTATAAAAGAAGTCACTAGTTGTGGAATAGCATAAAAATTCACTTGAATCTTTGTTTAAGATTTTTTCATGATATTTGTATACAAATGTGAAGCACACATTAAAACCTAAAGAGACATTTTAGCTTGTGTATTTTGAATTTTCTCAATAATATATTATTTTTTAGATTCCTTGGATGTAGGTTTAGGTGTAGGTATTATTAGCTATACCATATGGCAAACCAAGATGTTGAGATGGAGCATTCTGATGCCTATCCATTCTCTATGTCCAATTGTAAGATAAGTTTGTGAAATACACTTGGTGTAAAAAGTAGGCATATTCCTAGGAGGAAATGGATTAGTATAACATGAAAATGCATAATACATATCAATATTATGAGAAGAGGGTGTACAAGAATCAAAGATAAATCATGAGAAGGCTCAACTAGGTTTGCACCATCTTCAAGCACACTAGAGTAAGAAAACTAAGAAATATAAGCATGTACCAAATCCATAAATTAATGAAATAATAAACAAGATGAACCAAACTGTTATAATTCTCTACAACTAAAATAAGGTCCAAATTCACTAATAAAAAATATATCATCATCTAAGTACTCTTAATTAGCAAGCAAAAATTAATACTTAATATGTAAAGATGCATCGCCAAAACCATCAAATTCGTTATATAATAACTCCTCACTAAGATCCATAATATCATCGAATAAGATAATGAAGCATCAATAACAATTTGATATAAGAATTAAATGAACTAACAACATGATGCATGCACTATCATAATGTAATGTAGTGGTTAAAATACTATTATGAATAACCATAGAAACAACATGATATGGAAAATGAATATCATCACAAACCATAGCACTGTCATCATGTATAAAATTAGTTAGCTCACATAGATCATGACCCTTAGATTTTTCAGATGATGCAACATTAAATGAACATGAATATAAGGAGAGAGATATAGGCATATCATGACATGCAAGAGGAATATCATCACAAGGTACAACAACATTAGGAATAGTCAAATATAGTATATCATAATAGTAAGCATATCCCTAAATCTATCAAATAAGTATAGGGTGAAAGAAAGGATTATCACTATCATAGGCCTAGAAATAGGTATCATTGAATGATAACTTATAGTAGCATGAGAGGAAAATATAGATATTAAAAAGGAGAGACTATCAATGATGAGTAAATCTAGCATTGGAAGTGCACATGGGAGGGTGAGTGATGTTATTCCACCTACTTGTAGGATTGACTCAATACTTCTTAGTCAAGGATAGACTTTTATGTCTAACATATGCACAATCTAACAAGCATTCCCTATATTAGTAGATAAGCACAATATCATCACACAACATGACAACCACTACACCACCTAAGGTTAACTTGTAATATTCAACTAGCTATCCTAGATTAGTGTACTTATAGTTGAGCATGCCTCACTCATGTGTCATTTTCTTCGAGAACATAAGATCATAGTAGGGACCATTGCTCCCCAATAAAGGGTGTATAATTTGAGCATAACCCATTGATCATCAATAACATTCCATGCCCTACATCCCTTGGGCATTACTTTGTATGCTATAATAATGATAAGATGACCCATGCATATACATACATCTAGTAGTTCCATATTGTGTGCATTTGCATAAACATCAACAACTCTACACCTAACCATACAACCTCAAGAGTTCTTCATGCACAGCCATGTAAGCTCTTGAAGCTCTTCATACACCATGCCTAGAATAAATTCCTACATAGTCATGTGTCATCACACATGCTTTACAAACTTTTGCATTGTGTGTCATTGTACATTCTTTGCCTTCTTATAACTAGCATCAAAACATATGCATGCAACACATTGCATTAGCTTTTCCATAAGATAAACCACCAAATGTCTATAACACATAGAAATCCCCACATCACATGAAATAAATTCATTTAGGTTGGTTGTTTTGTACTATATGTATCAAACACATGATGAAATCTATGCCACATGATTTGACATCATTCGGATCTAACACTTACCAATATCCCATTGACACATGCCACACAAACATACACATAGGACACATATCACCATAGACATGGCATTTAGCTATCTACCTTTATATATAAATATATGTATTGTACATATTCTACAGGAGCATAAAATTCATAGAAGCATACCAACATGCTCCACATATTTAGTATCAACACAGTCTAGGTAAATTAGAAAATACGATGCACTACCCCTTTATAATCAAAATAATTCTCATTCTGAACCTTACTATTGCTTGTATACTTATGTATTTACCATATTTTTGAAATAGTTTTTTTCAAATCTCAACCACCCAAATGTGCAATGATTTTTCCACATCTTGTTAATTAAGATCTATTTTGTATTCTACAATCTAATAATCTATTTGAGTAATTCTCATGACTTAGATAGGTTATAGATCCCCTTCCTTGTATTTGTAGGGCTCAAAATGTATCAAAGTAGTTAAGGATCAAATAGTCATAAAACAATAGAAGCCCAAAACCCTAGCAAATATATGTCAATGAGCACAAATAAGGGTTAATCTAGACCTCAATCAAATATAATATAAAGTGGACATAATTCTAGAATTAGATTAAAAACTATATTTAAAGAAGGATAAGCCTTATGTTCAAAAGCCTAGGTCATGTAGGAATGTCAAGTTTACCATAAAGTTTAATAAAAATAAATGCTCACTATAATTTATCTAGAGAAAATACTTAAATAATATTTAATAAATCCCAAGATAAAAAGCTAGGACTCAAAGTAGATAATACAATGAATATTATTAGTAATGCAATATTTAAATAAAATAATTGATAAGCACTCAGCTCTTAATTTGATTAAAAAATGACTATTACAAATGTCACAAAATGATTTACCATTGTACTATAAAATTTAAATGTATCAGATGATGACCTTGGAACCATAAATTCTTTTGTTGACTCTCAAACTCAAGACCAGACTTGTGAATTTGATATCCACATGTATAGAAATGAACTTCATAATTGTGAAAGTGAACTTGATGCATTAACATGAACTTCACATGTTAAAGTGACCTAATAGAATTTTGATGGATAAAAATGGTTCACCTCAACCTACGGCACTTGCTTCTAGGAAAATGTATGTGATCGAACATTTCCTCGTCATGATGAGTTGTATGTAATATGTTATTCATGTCGGCCAAAATTCAGACGCGAGCAATTAGAATGTGAGAGAATAAGGTATGATGTTAAGTGAGTGCAACCTGCCCAGTCTACGCTGGCCACGCGGACCTTAATGTAATCATTCGAAGCAATCAGAATTGGTCAAATTAGATAATCTGAATTTATTAGCCTTTAATGCTATAATAGACTGGGTCTGTAGATTTAAATACTCAAAAAATAGAAGGTAGACATAAAAGAGTTAGTCAAATTCGATAGTATGAATTGCCTAGTGATCAAAATCGATTTCCAAATGATGGTGTTAAATACCCAATGCCTCTCTCCTCCCTCACAGCAAAGCCAAGTGATTTTTTATCAATCTCTGCTCTCATAGGAAATGAAAATGGAAATGCGTGTGCTCTAAGAGGCCACAAGTATTGATATTTATCATGGGACGAGGTTGGCGGTATTTTCTTTCCACAAACAAGACTTAATGGAACCCACCTTTAACCCGGCACCATTAACCATACTGTTCGTAGATGACAGCAATAAGATTAACGGAACAAAAGCAAGAATCATTTTCATTTTGAACGACGTGAATGCCTACTCCAAGAGAACTGGGGAGCCTAATCACAAGCTCTGTATTTAAACGGTTCTTCGAACCAGCCAACTCAAGTTAACAAATTTGACCGGCGGACTCTGTTCATGATAGGTGACGCCATTTTATTATTAAAAGATTCAAGTGAATAGACCAAGTACATCATTTAATGCTAATTATATCATTCACCATTGGCGGCTCATGTAACGTGGCTCTTGCAGCCTCCAAATTTGTCCAATGCAAGATGATTATTGTATCTTTGTTTATAAAATTGTATCTCCTGCACATGCCTCAAAATTATAGTCGGTGAGCATGGACTGGTCAGTTCTCCAGTCTGATGTCGTAATGCCAGCTGTGTAAAGATGACGTTGGCTTTTACTAGACATGCCCCAAGTAAATCTACAGGACAAGGAACAGGAAATTGATTTTTCCCAGAGGTATGCACATGGTTAATATTATTCTTTCCTCCTTTTTGAAATTCCTTCAAAAAGACCGAAGGAGCAATAGATATAATTTTCCAAGTGTCATATTATATTATAATTTGAAGGTGCCGCAGAAAAGACTTGTAAAGGTTTAACACATGACATGGAGAATAAGAATAATGGTGTATGCATTGTATTGAATTCAATGGACTATACCACTTGTAGGGGAAACAGTTGGTCTTCTAATCATTACTAATTGAAATGGTCTTTTTTTCTGAAGAGTGGAGTTGGACAAAATTATTATTTTTCATATCATCTTGAATTTTTATAATTATTAAACTAGCAAGTGGGCTCTGGGTATGTTATATGTTATAATTTAAGTTCTGGGTATGTTATAATTTAAGTTTTGTTAGTGGTAGAGATTTTTTTCATAGTTAAATCTTTAATTTTAAGGAAAATGATATAAAATGTATACAGTTTTAAAATGTTTTTAGGATATATAGTAGAAAGAGAAATAGAACTAAAAATCATGTATCACAATTGAAATTTTATTCCACCTAAAAATTTATTAGAATTAAATTATATCATGTCTCAAATTTTGAATTTCATATCATTGCTAATCTCAATAGGAATGTACCTTAGGGGGTGTGTTGGAATTGAAATACACTTCTTGATAGAATTTGAAGGTTTCCATCATGAAGGGCCAATGAATCAATGGTAGAAAATGTCACTAGCCACAAGTAGGTTCTAAGTTTGAATGTTAGCCTATCGAATATTCTCATTAATGTACCTATAATTCCTTGTAGAAACAAATACAGTCGTTATTACAAAGTGGAAGAAAAATAATTAAAATTAAAATCAATGTAAAAATGACTAAAATGGCTCAAATAGCTTTTTTATGTGATGGTGTACATATAGTCCAAGCTCTTGGGAATGAATTTGCACCTCTACATTGCTCACTAATCTAGAAGAAAAATAATTAAAATTAAAATCAATGTAGAAATGACTGAAATGGCTCAAATAGCTCTTTTATGTGATGGTGTACATATAGTCCAAGCTCTTGGGAATGAATATACACCTCTACATTGCTCACTAATCTGATCTCTTTTAGTGGACGTTGGTTCATTCAATATTTAGCAAAGAAATGGACTTCATTAATTACCACTTATTGACAGGGATGAAGTGTAAAATTGATTTTAACTATTTGACCACTGAAGAGTGTGATGTTTAAGTCAAGAGTGTAGAGAGATGGAACACCCTATGCACAAAACATCTCTACATATTTTCCTATGTTTGTATCATGATTGGCAAAGTAACATGAAATGGCTAAATAAAAGAAACATCCCAAATTAGTATTTTAATATCAACGTCATAAGTTAACAATAAAAATTAAAATAATCTCATTCAATGTTTTCAAAGAATATTAAATTTGAGAATAAAATTAGTACAATATCAAATAATGTTTAAGATAAGAATAAAAGTAATATAACATCAATCAAATTGTTGGTGAATATTTTCGCAACTAAGCAATTATTAGGCTAGGCACAAATATAAAATATTTAAATATAAGTTCCTTGCTCTTTTGGCATTGGGCAGAAGAGCAGAGTGGTGCAGTTATATTCTCCTTTGTGTGATCCTCTCACATGAGGAAGGTTAGTGTCACTAGGGATATCTATTCAAGCTTGATAATCAAATCCATCACGAAAGGTTGATCAAAGTTGAGCTCAATACATACACTAAAAATAACTCTACCAAGCACTATCCCTACACTATGCACTTTTGTTTCACCCACACAAATTCCTTTCACCAAAAGATTAAAAGAAACATTATGATTGAAGAGAGTAAATAAAGAAAGAAAAAACCAAGGAGGCACTATTTTGTTAGTAACATCAAATATTTTGTCATGGAGAAGAGGGGTTTCTAACCATCCAACTTATCTACAAGATAGCCTTCTCATATATGCTATAGACTAGTAATCTACAAAGGAAGGTATGTATTAAATAATAGAAATGTGAAGAACAAAATGTAGAAATGATGTGTATACCTTGTGACATGGAGTGAGAAGTGGTTTTCCCTTGGTATACATGAGAATAAGGTTGTTGGAATCAAGGTCATATTAATGAAGAGTTTATGCTTTTATTCATCTGACGTCAAATGCATATTACATCCATGTATATATATTATGTGGGGAGTTGGTTATATGATCAAAGTTGACGGTTATATGAAACCAAACCTAACTAGCCATAACTGGTAGTTCACAATATAATACCAATGTATTACGCTAACATTTCCCCCTTATTACATTGTTGCTACAAAAGTACTAGGGTACCCCCCGTAAATGCTAACATACTGAAAAAAACTTGATTACATAATATGAATACATATTTTATAGAAGATCTTCTCCCAAACAACAAATCTTGAACCAAGCAGGCTCCATCATGCTGTCTCATCTACCCTCAGAAAGGCATAGCTTCGAGATGTGTTCTTGAGCTCTTTAGTCCCAAGCTCTAAAAAAATAGAATCTTTAATTATTCGACAATGAACCCTAAGAGATACGATAGATCTTTGCCATTGTCTAGTGACCGCGAAAGGGTATAATTCTCAATCATATATTCTTTGAAGCTCACTGGATAACAATCCATATTGAACTCAACACCAAATCCCAAACCTATCTCCAAAACAAAATCTTCACAAAACATACATTCTTTAAATCCGTCAGCATCAACAAAGAAAAAATAAAACAACCAAAACCAAAAATGCTTCTCATGCAAAGCATCATCTCAAAGCAAGAAGCTAACTTGAGATGATGGAAAATCCTCCATCCTTTGATGCCACCTACCTCCAATATGACTATCTTAGTCCTTGCCCTCCAAAGATAGTATCAGAGGAAGTACTACAATCCTCAAAAGCATAATCAGTCTTGAGCATACAAGATTTATATGAAGTAGCCATGTAATATGTGTGGCTATAATGAAAAGCAAAAGATTGGGTGTTGGATTCAATTGATAATACACCCATTACACTAAAAACCTTATACCTCCAAAATAAACCCTTACAATCGTAACAGCTTATTTAAGTTCAAAAAATCAACTACTTCTCCTTTCAAAAAATGCTACATTCATTTAACACAAAAGAATATCTCCTTTTTAATGTGCCCGATTTAAAAGTAATACCTCTTTACACATCCATTTTCCATGCAGTCACTTTGGCAATACAATCCACTCTTGGCTGAGTTCAAACCCATACAACTTCAATGGTTAACTTGAAAGTTTACCAATACACTAGGAAGCACCTACCTTTATCATTTCATAGAGTATGCTATCTCATTCTTTCAAACAAACTACCGCACATGTTTCTCTACCAGAAACAACATCAGTAAATAATTCTACATAGCAGCAATATAAGAAGCACAACAAATGACATTAAAATGCCCGACGCCTAATCAGATCATGACTTAATTTGCATCCTCTCTCTAAGTATGAATGAGATCAAATTGATCTGTATCTACTATAAAAAAAATTCACACCTTACTTTGCATTTCCACAAAGTCACATAGAATTGCTCCTTTCATTCCTGTCTTCTTTCATTATTTAACTCTCCCACATTCATCATATACCAATAAATATTAGCTACCTTTAATTCATTCACACTTAATTCATAAACTATAAAGCACTTTTGAAATAAGAAGAATAGATAGATAAAGAAAACCTAAGCATCACCAAACCAAACTTCCAATATTATTTCCAAATGTTAGCCTTTCATCAAACTTCAATGCATCTTTTTCTAGTTGAGGCATGTCTACGCCCTGACCAATACATTAAAGTTTGAACTACATAATGAAATGACACCGCAAGATTTAGCAACATCCATTTTCTTTAACTAAATGTGTTTTCTTTGCCTCACATGATTTTTCTGTGCACAATAAACCTTTTTACAACACTATAATTCTATTTAAAATATATAACTAACAAATCTTTCCCATGAAAATAATGAACTATTCCCCATTGCATCACCTTGGATCATGGCTGCTTCACACAGACTTCAATCCCTTCACACGGCTTAACACAGAGATTGCACCAGGATAGGATCAAATGAGCACTCTGATACCAAATAATGAAGAGTTTATGCTTTTATTCATTCAATGTCAAATGCAAATTACCTTCATGTATATATATTATGTGAGGAGTTGGTTATATGATCAGAGTTGATGGTTATATGAAACCAAACCTAACTCCCCATAATCGGTAGTTCACAGTGTAATACCAATCTATTACACTAACACATATTTGTCCTAAAGAGATCTCTGTTAGAACCAAAGATGGTGAAGCCCTTACTAGAATTTATAGAATTTGATAAAGAGACATTTATTTAAAATTGAATCAAATCAAAGATGCTAGCTAGTATGAAGTCAAACATTAAATCAAATAGATAAGTAGGAGGTACTTTCTAGACTGTGAACCACTTTTCATGAAATATGGCTCAATGAGTTTAATTAAAAGAACTATGCATTGAAATTTTGATATAAATATCATAAAATCACACAACTTACAAAATAAAATCATACAAGGACTCTGTTGATGTGATTGTTAGTCTAATTAATAGGAATAAAAGTTTACACAACAAACCTTTATTATCTTGAAAGATACAATAAATTAAGGATGAATTTATGATCCCAAGTCTTTGATAGTTAGGATATGACCTTCTAACAGTCACTCACGATTGATGTGTGTTGTTGTTAATCATTTCAGGGCCTTACGTGCTTTGATAATTCCTGCAAAGTTCTTCAACATTCTTCCAAATATCCTGTCTTTTATGTATGCTATGGACAAATCATCAATAATTCTATCAAATCTTATACTATTAAGTCAGTATTTAAACAAATAGACATCAATTTAATCCTAACTTTGAGTAATTCACTAGAATTTGTCCCTTATGTGGACTAATTCTGAATATATTTCTAGATTTATTTAGTTCTTCTAATATTATCTTTCTCTTAACTAATATTTATTGTTGCACTTCAAATTTTCTCAAATAATGTACTTTACAACAAGTATTTTATTGATACTTATGATAATTTGCATGAAATGCACTAGTATTTACTGTAATAAACTGTATATGCTTCAAATCTATCACTATTTAGCATATATTTACTGTATTTACTTATGATTCTTCTAATATTATCTTTGTCTGAACAAATAATTACTGATACAATTTAGCTCAAATAATGTACTTTGCAACAAGTATTTTATTGATACTTATGATAATTTGCATGAAATATACCAGTATTTACTGTAATCCACTATATATGCTTCAAATCTATCACTATTTAGCATATATTTACTATATTTGCTTATGTTTCATCATAATTTGCAATTACCCTATGATTATCTATGAAATTGAAAATGAGGAAAGAGTTTAGAGATTGAGATTCCTAAAATTACTTAAATTTGACCAATGAACCACATGCATGTTCTGATATTGTAATGAAGAGAAATAAAACTAAATCATAGTTCACCAGGATGTATCACAAATCGATATGATGCAGGGCAAATCTTCTAGGAACATTGACAACAATGTGCAACAAAATGAAAGCACTTCTATTAAATGCAACATTTCACCATTACACATCCAGAAATCAACTGGAAGATTATGTAAGATTTACAATGAGGATGTAATTTGTAGCTTCATCTCCATCAGTATACAAAGAACAAGTACATTTACAGAGGTTTTGAGAAAGAACCTTGTGAGAGAAATCACCAAGTTGTAGGACTTCACAAACTTGTGCTCAGAATTAAAATAATTCAGTCTCTCTTAGTTTCAACAATTCAATCTCCATTTGAAAAGGGAGGTCATAGTCCTTTTATAGAACTGTTAAAACCAAATAGTGCACCCTTACCGAGTTGTAAAACTCAGCCAATTGGTGAAACATGGGATAACTCCTTTGATTGTGGGCTCAGATTGTGGGAGTTAACCTTCAGAGTGAGCTGGCTCTCATGGTTTTATCACCTAAACTAAATTGCTTGTTGAGAAAGGAGAGAAGGATAACATGCAAATGAATCCTAAACTAAAAGGTGATACACCAAAAGCGGTTTTCAAACTTATACTGCTGCTGTTTTGACACACAAATCCCAATAAAACTAGCTGTCCTACACACAACTCAAACTCATTTTCGTTTATCGCTCAGTAGGTTATCAAGAGGTTTGATAGATTACAATTTTAGGAAGGAAATTTCATGTTTTTCAAAACCTGTGACTGTTTTTAACCATGACACAGTTTATAACTCACAGAAACATGCATTGTCTTGTATCAAAGGCATCAAACATAACATTTGTTTAAGGTTTCAACTGAAATCACATAAACATATATTCATATTCTTTCATGCACAATGAAAGAAAGAGCTTTTGAAGGTGAAAAATGCTTGAAATTTTAGTAGAAAAAGGTATCCTTACAACTAATAAGTCCGAAAATGTCTTTCCATTTCTTGAAAAATAAGTATTACAATCTGCTGTTCTACCACTGGTACTGAGTTACAATGCTTTTTCAGAGCTTCTAGAGCTTCCAAAATGGAAAGAACTGCCTTGAAAATGATGCCCAAGGATCCTATATGGCATCACAAACTTAGGAGAGTATCTAGGACCTAAAATTGACCAAGTTACAAGGCCTTAAAAATAGCCAACCTACTTTGCACGCCCTGCTGATTTCAAGTTTGACTTGGTCTTCTTCTTTTAAGTTTGATGACTTCTTCCAGCTCCTTGAAGTGCTCCAGCTGTTGGAAAGTCTCCTAGATGCTTGGGAAAAGGTTGAACTACCCCTAGAATGTCTCATCTTATTGTCCTTGTCACCCTCTTGGCCTTAACTACTCCATAACACCTCCTAGATACTTGCACGCTGCCTCCTTTCTCCATAAAGATTACTCAACTGCTTGAAACTGCCTCTTGAATGTTGACTATTCTCTTCTGTTGCACCTTACAAGGACTATTTCTCCAAACTGCTGCACATTTCCTTCACTGTGATTTGCATAATCAAAATCTTATGCATGGCACAAAGGAGACTTGCCAAGTTTGAGATCATGGAGCAGTCATACCCTTTTCTATGACATCTTTATTTAATGATGATAGGGTTTAATGGCAATCTCAAGTTTAATGAAATGATGATGAAAACCAAACACCCCTACTAGCTATAAAACCCTGCAACAATGACAGCCCCAAAACTCTGACAATAATGGAGATATCCTTGTAAATGAATGTAGATCAGCATACCCATCCATTTCTCCTCCATTCAAAATGTTCCATCCACCTTGAAAAATTGGATGATCTTCAATGCCAATAGTGATGCTTTCTTTACAAAACCTACTGCTCTTTTTACCATGCTGAGCTTCTGCCTTCTTGTTCTCTGAGCATGTTGTCTCTGTAAGTGTTAAGACCTTGTGTATTTTGTGGCTCTCTGCAATTAAGTTGGCACATCATACAGTTAGGCATGCTCTTCCTGGACATGACTGTCTCTACTATTACCTCTTCATTTTTATGACAGCCCTCCATAATCTTATGCCTGTCCTCTTTATGACTGTTATTACAACATATGACTATTATCACGGTCATCTATGACTAGACAACAGTCCCATTCTGTTAGGCATGCCTATAAAACTGTTTAGGAATCTTTTTGACTGAAAATGACCATTGCCCTTGATGTCTTTAATTGCTCCTTTGTTTGTTGATGCCATGACAGTCATTTTTTGATTATATCTATGACTGTTCTGCTGCTGCTAGAGTCTATGACTATTCTTTGACATTGATTGCTGCTGTTATAACAGTCCACATTGTGACTGTTTCTTGCTGCTATAACAGTCCTCCTTAGTTACTTTTTTTTCTGTTATAACAGTACATAGATTGTATTCTTTTTGCTGCCTTTTAACTACTGTTTTTGCTGTCACATAGATCTTCATACATCTCTATCTGTCTGCTGCTCCTGTTTGATAAGTTTGTTGTTACTCAAACCCAGTTTGCTGCTGCTCTTAGGACTGTTCTTCTAGACAGAGACTGCTCTTCTAAACACATTGTCTCATTTCTGTCCTAGTTACTATCAAATGACTATGAGCAGAGTCATTGGGACTGTTGACATAGTTAGTCTATGTGACTGCTATCAAACACAACAGTAGATGTGATTGCTAACATTATGACAGCTACAGTCATACTGTGGTCATCAAAGAGCAGCCATAAGTAAAGATGAGAGAATATACAATGGTTTGCAATAATACTGCCTCAGACTTGTAATAAATGAAAATGGAATAGTGGGCTGTATGAAATGGGTAAAACCTCGAACAAGTATTGACTCAGTAGTCTTAAATGCACACAATACAGAGGATGAGATCACTATCTAGTGTCTCCATTAGTGTTGAAAGATTTTACTTTGAAGAAATCATAGATTTAACAAGAGGTTTGCACACATTCCATAAGAACCATGAACATAGGTCTCTTTGTCTTCCTCAAGTTGTTGACAATTTTGTTTTAAAATCTTTCACAAAACCATAAAGGAAAAAGAAACCTCTGCATACCTTGTCTCAGGATCACATGCTCTTCATTTTCTTGTTATCTTTGCATGACCCCTTGGTGGCATTGCCTCTTAGTACTTGTTTCTAGAAAACTCTTCATATCTTTACCTTGGCAGCCCTACACTGTCTTCATTCATCCTCATGTATCGGCTTCTCTTTACTAGTCTGCTGGACCGTGCATCATGGTGCTAGTCTACTCCAACTGATTTGCCTCTATTTTCTATGATAGTTTCTGCTCTTTATCAGAGGAGCTTGTTGTTGTCTCTTCATGACTATTCACAGTCATCTCTTGTCTCTGCATGCTAACCTTGATAAGATCTCCTGCTGTCATCTCTTAGCCTCTTTTAACTGTGAGACAACTATCCTTGATGTTATGCAATCTTCACAGTCTCTGCTATACAATTTCAAACAAACCTTAATCTTTTTCATCATTGTGCAAGACATCATGACTGTCCTCTTTCTATTATACAGTCGTATATAGTGACTGCTCTATCACATTATGACAGTCATTCTCAGACTGTTCTTACATGCCTTTTGACTGCTTACTGTCTCTGTATCGTAGTCTTTTATTCCCCTACCATCTTTATTGATTGAACTCTTCTTTATAGGGGAATCAATGTCAGATTGAGCAACTCTAAACTCATGGATGTTGAATTGTTGCTACTTTAGGTTTTGACTGCTCCTTTCATAGTCAATAGAGACCCTCTTGCTCATGATTAGACCTTGACCTCAGTCCCGTTACAAATTTGCATGCCAATCTCTGTCATAGAGGTCTTTGCATACCTCACTGTTAAGTTGTTCTCGTTCTCATCTTTCTAGGATTTTATGGGTCTCTACTCATGCTTTATGCTACATCACTGTCAAACCTTGGGTTTTTACCTCCATACTAGTCTAAGATCTGCCTGCTGTGCCTATAGCAGTAGTTGTTACCTTCCATAAAGGCACTGTCACTTCCTATTGTTCTGAGACAGATTCTTATTTATCTCTATCAACCTTGCAAACCTTTAGATTTCTCTTTGTTGTCCTTCATTAGCCTCTGATGACTGTTCTATTCATGCTTGGCTATTGCTATATTGACCACCATTGAATGACTGTTTTCCTTGCGGATCTTATGACAGAGTTTTATGATGGATTTTTTTGCCTTTTGCAACATTATTGTGATGACTATTTATCAGGCTACATAACAGTACCTCCAAAACCTTGCAACTCTGTATCTGTTTGAAGAGACTCTTCAAGGTCTATTTCCTCCTTTCGTAGACCACTGTGCAACTGGTACTGATGCTGATACACATGGATTCCTCCTCTTTGAAGAGACTGAGATATACCTGAGCATGCATATGAAACTTTGAGGCCATTCTTCCTTTACCTACAAACAATTCAAGAGAGAAACAAATGTTTTCTATGCAGAAAACTTCAGCAATGGACTTCAAGAAACCCTAAACCTAACTCAACCCTTAACCCAAAATCTAACCTTGAGAGAAAAACACGACTAAAACTTGAAAGTTTCTTTCCCTCCTAATGTACGGACTTTTGACAATACTAAGGTTACTCAAAATTCTTTGCCTCATTAAAGCCCTAATGCAACATTGTCTGTGGCTCTCTTATATGGGAAAAGAAAAGCTTGAAAAGGTTTAAGGTGGATAATAAACTTTCAAACTCCCCTTTAACCTTTCACACCCTCAAAATAACACATAGTAATATTTTGGGCATTTAATATATGGCATTTTGAGTGATTTTAAGTGAAAATACATGATGACATGGGTATGGGTAAAGCTCCTCCACCACTTTATGACCTGCAAGACATCTTATGTCACCTATTTGGGAAAGATGGACAAATTTTTAACAAGAACAAAGGCCAAGAGAGTTACATTTGATCCAAAGGTCAGGATCCACTCATAATAATCAACGGCCCAGATTGGTAGCACATGATTGCTAGTTGGCAATATAGTTGGAAGCAGCTGGCAAGTAATATTCATTGGCATCTTCTAGTTCTGGTTCACGTCTTCTTTGTTTATATGCAATTTCATCCATTTTAGCCTTTCCCCATAGATCCAACTTTCTTCTGCTCTTCTACATTCTACACATTTAACCTGCAGTTATAAACATACAGACTTTAATCCTTTGTATTTTGATCTTTGAATTCTGATGTTTTACCCACATAGAGAATCATGTTTTGCAATTTGTCTTTGGACAATCTTGAGCTCCTACAATGTTAGCTCAGAATATGATAATGTTTGACATTGAACATATGCATTTATCTTTTAAAGTGCAAAAAACATCCACAAGAATATTTATATTTTACACAAACTTGCCCTTTATTGGCAAAAATATGATTTTTAAAACTGGACATCAAAATCCCTTTATCGGCAAAAAAGGTACTTTACCAAACTATCGCTTTTGCCTCTTATCGACGATTCAGTGTTTTTCAGAACTCAGCCTTATGTCTCCCCTATTGGCAAAAGTTCCCATTTATGAACTTTCCCTCTTTGTCTTTTATCCTTCTTTCTCAAAAAAAGTTTGATATTTCAAACTTTCTCTATTTGTTAGTGATTTTGCAATATTCTGATCTTTGCTTTACTTAGCAGCTTATCAGAAAAAGTTAGGTTTTAGGAACTACGTTTTATCTTATCAACAAAAGTTCACTATAACGAACTTTGCCATTTTAACTGTTTATCGACAAATTGGCTCCAATCAAAACCTTAAAACTAGTTCAAAAAACTTAAGTTTTCCCAATCAAGTTTTTTTTCCACTAAGGCTTTTGTCTTACGAAAATTCTATCATTTGATTGAACACTCTTTTATCAGAAAAACTATGAGAATACAAACCAAACAAACTTGGCCATTTTATCAGAAAAAGTATACAATCTCGAACTTTATCTAGTTAGTTTTGTTGGCAAATGTTATGTTTCATGAACTTTTGCCTTTGCCTTTACTTCAACAAAATGTGAGAATTGTGAACTTGGCCATGTTTTAGGCTTATCAGTAAAAGTCAAAGTTTATGAACTCTGCGTCTTGGCCCCTAAGATTATCTGCCAATCTATCAAATCTTGAGATTAGCCTTCTCCTTTGTTATCGGCAAATCAGGAGGATGATAAACTTTGGAACTAGTTCCAAAACCAATAGGTTCCACAGATCACTGTTTTGTTGACAAGGCTTTGCCTTAGCAAATATTGGAACATTTTCAGTTTCCAAAAGCTCTTTAGTCGACAAATTTAGGAATATTCAAACCAAGGAACACTTAAGATTTTTCTCATTTTCATACTTAGTCAGGGAATCAAAGAATATTTGAACCTGTGAACCCATTGCAAACTATGTCTTTTCTTCTCTTGGCAATGTTGGGAACATACGAACCAAAGGGCTTAGAAGATTTATTTCCCCTCTATTGGTTCTAAGTCAGGAAATCAGTGAACTGCCAAACTCGCTAACCTAAAAAAATATACTAAGTTATTTTGCAAGAGAATATCCTGATAACATTAGATATAACCATTTTGACTAAGGCAAACACATAACTTTGACCAAGCACACACACAACTTTGACTAAGCATAACTTCTTTATTTCAAGGAATTTGAACATGGTACAAAAGGCAAAGTTGCATAGAATTTGATTCTCTATCCAATGGTAACCTTTGTTAGGAATTTTACTGAACTTAACCTTTTACTATGGATCAGGACCTAACATTTTACCATACCACCCAAAGCGAGAACACATAAGCTAGACAAAAATTGGGTCCTTGTTTTGTTAGGGAAAAATGGGGTGTGTTGTGAGACCTCACAATAACTTTCCACCGAAGAAAACAACCAAAATTTCAACTCAATTTAGGAAAGAAAGACAAATCTAAACATAAAATTCCAACCTTTATTATTCATGGATATCTAGACTAGTTCAAAAGAGATCATGTTTATCAATGAAACCAGGTTGTGAGAAGGAATGCAAGTGTGTGATTTGATTCATTTCCTTACTACTGGATAAGTTGAAAAAATAGTAACTAGCATTATGCTACATAGTTGGATTTAACCTTTTAAGCCAAGCCTGGATATAGCCTTGCTTCCAGTTAGGCGTCCATAGCCCCATCAAGGTTATCACTTGTAATTTGCCTAGATAGAGACCCACTACCAGTCAAGCATCCATAGCCCCAATAGGGTTATCTAGATGACCTTTTAAGAGAATAAATTCTCCTTTTGTTGATCTTCAACAATTTTCATATAAGATATATCTTTTCAGCTCATTATTTGCACAGTAGTGGGATATGTTGCTAGTTTGGGAATTATAGTGGTAGCAAAGGCAAACTTTTAGATTTTTCACTTAATGCAGATAGTAATATTTTTAACCAGTCCTAAAAATTTTAAGATGTGTTCATTTGATGATTCCCTAGATAAACTTTGTTTAGATTGATAAAATGATTTCATAGAAGAAATCAAAATAGCCAGAACCTGGAAAGTCACAGCCTATGCAAAGATTTGAAGTTCTGTCCTAAATTTCAAAAATTCTGAAGTTTTCTAAAATAGAAGTTGCCCAACATCACACCTAACCAAAATAGGGACTTAACAACCAAACAACAACACAACCAAGCAAACACACAAAGAAAACAAAGTGTTGTACAAGCAACTATACATATATATTAATTTATGACCTTACCTGAATCAATCTTGAAAATATTGTTTAAGGAACTATCCATTGACGAATAGAACATCTTCCCCTGTTAAGGTTTTCAACCTGTAGGTGTTGTCTCCTAATATCTCTACTATTTGAAAGGGACTAGTCCATAATTTATCAAAATTTGCATGTTCTCCTTTCTTCTGATGGGCTTTATCCCAAGATTAGACAAGATTAGATATCCTAAATGCTTTGATTTTTGCTCTTTTATCAAAACAACATTTGACAATAGCCTGATGTTTAGAGAAGTGATCAATTTCTTGATCCCTCTTCCCTTCTAAATGTAATAACTATAGTAAATGAACTTCCATTTTATCCTCCAATCCAAAGTATTACTATGCGAATTGTAGACTGAGGATTTTCAAATTAACTAGCAGAATTTGATCTACCCCATAAACGAGCCGATAGTGAGAATTCCCTAGGGCTGACTTAACTCTAGTTCTATCCACCCATAAAGTGTCTTTCAACAAGGTATTCCATTCCATAGGATTCTTTTCTACCAGTTTCTTAATTTTTTTCAATAGATTTTTTATTGGTAGACTCTGCTAAACCATTCCCTTGAGGGTAATAATTGGATGAAAATTTCAATGTTATACCATGTTCAAAAGCCCAACTAGAAAACTTTAGTGATTGAAATGTTGGACCATTATCACATACTAATGCATAAGGGATTCCAAACCTGGTAATAATATTATTTTCAAGGAATTTGATCATCTCAGCAGTTGTACACATCTTGCTCCTAATCGCTTGCGTCCCCCTGGTGCAGTATTTAGTAACTATCAAAACATACATGTGTCCAGCAGGAAAACCTAAATGGGATGTAGCTGGACACCACCAAGGCCAGAGGGACACAAGCCTCCATGAATGATGGTGCACCCTCATCTAAGAAATTGGTAGTCAAAACCATGAAGGCTGAAAGTGCAAAAATCCACCTAACGTACACTTCTAAGCCAATGGAGAACTCAAGCAAGGCTTTCAAAAACTCCCCACCTGTAATTGTTGAGGAGACTTCAGAAAAAATTTTGGAATAAAAAAAGGAGAAGAATACAAGGCACCCATTAGAGGGTTCAGGGAACCACTCAACTTCTAGTTCCGCAGTGAAGCCTCCTAAATCTGATAACCAAATTATCAATATGAAGATCTCAGATTTTCTCAAGGGTGCCCATGGCAAGGCACCAAAAGATGTGTCCCGATACAATAGTTAGGGGGCGGATTCACCTCATCTTTGGTGCTACACAGTGCCAAAGACTCTGGTGTCTTCAAGCCCAGGTTATGGCCGGACCTGAATCAAAAGGACATTTCTCTTGGTTAATTGTCATACCCAATGAATTGATGAACTTTACATTCCCAAAATCGATGCTCACATGCAACATTAGGACTCGGAGGTGTCATCTTTTAATATATAAAAGATATCAACTTTAGTCCAATCATGCAATTCTTTTAGAATGTGTAAACAAGAGGACCGGTGAAAGAACCAATAATGATTCGATATCCTAATTTCATATTCATTTCAATGTTTGACTTGACCAATTTGTATATCCAGCTAAGAACTCCCAAGGATTTTCCCAGATTTTTGTGAGTACCTCAATGGAAACTCTTTCCCAAGTCGACATGTGCATCATTTGCTGATTATATGATATCGATACATCAAGCTATATAAGCAATTCTCCCCAAATGGTTAGCCAAAAGCATGGCAAATTGTATGGTTATTGATTGTGTCTATAAGTACCAAGAGGAGGAGGAGGGCAAAAACTCGAAGGAAGAAAAGGATCTAGAAGCAGAGGAAGGTGAGGAAGAGGAGGGTGACATCGAGGAAGTTAATGAGACATTGATGGAACAGATAAAGCACCTATTCAAAGATGAATCTGATGACATTGTCAGTAGCATTTATAAGGTAATAGGATCCAAAATCTTTAGCGGAGGTCACATCCATGACATGGTCCTCTATGAAGAGTTCTTGATGAACTCAGTCCTCATACTAAGAAAGAAGAACAACGCGAAGGTCATGGAAAGTAGTTACATGAAAGACCACATGTATGATGAGTCCAGCACAATGATCTCAAACTTCAACAAGAACCTGAAATATAGTCTCATGGCAGGAGTTTTCGACACTGCTACAGTTAATAGGTAGAATAGTGTGATGGGATAGGCCTTGGCCATTTTCAATGAGGGATTCTACATTCATAATATGTAGACATTTGAATATATCATTGGACAATACAGAGATCTGATGTCTACTGCTCAGTTAGAGCGGGCTATGGAATTGTCTGAGGGGATGATGACCCTTTGGTGTAAATAAATGTTGTTATTATACTAGCATTGTGTGGACTACTATGTACTCTTTTTATCTACTATTATAATATATTAGCTATCATACCTGCAGCTACTTATGCATAAAAAAAAAAAGAAAAAACAAGTCCAAGTTGATTGGGTAAATATAACTAATATACATATATTTGGAAAAAATTTAAAACCATTCAAGTAAATAAAATTAAAATAATTATGTAAAAGAAAATAAGTCTTAAGTAAATAAAAACGACTTCAAATAAAATAAAATAATTTTTAAGAAAATAAATTTATTTAAGAGTTGTTTTATTTTTATTTTAGAACTATTTAAGAATTATTTTATTTTCTTTATATTGCCTACTTTATTTTTATGTAATCCTATTTATTTAAGAGTTAATTTGTAGATATTTTAATTTCAAAATTCAAATTATTTAATAATTAAAAGACTATAAATAATGTATTGATTCTATAAAACCAAAAGTATATGATTATTAATACTATAGAATTTTTAAATTTTAATTAGAAATTAACATATATTTCAAATTAAAAATGTTTAAGAAAATAAAATTAGAATTAAAAAATAAATCCAATAAAAAGATTTTTCAAATAAAAATAAAGTAAACAATCCAAATAAAATAAACTATTTAATTGAAAAGGATGCATGGATTGAAAATAATGGCTCAAATTAAATATTTGAGCTTTAATCTTTGGTCCATGTAGGCAAGAACAAAGAACTAAACACTGTGACTACGTACTAATTCAATAACTTTGGTGCAATTTATCATTAATTTCATGGTGGAAACATACATTTACTTAATTGACGGGCTCTTAAGGTTTGATGTGGAAGTGTACATTAACTCTTATAAAACCCGCATCAAAGAATTAAAAATTGTGTAAATAATTATTACATTTGAAAAAAGCCAAACTTGCAATAACAAAAGAAATTTATCAATCAATAAGAATCAAATATCTATCAAGTAACTAATAAAAATTGGGGTAACCCCAAAACCCACTTGGTCAGCAGAGGAGGCTTAAGTCTTGGGTTTGCTCCCCAAGGTCTTGAGTTCGAATCTAAGGCGCTGGGTCGCAGGAAATAACTAATAAAAATGCTCATAATTATTTTTTTTTAAATTATAAATAAAAAATTTAAATTTTCATAATTAATTTTTTTTAAAATTATAAATAAAAAATTTAAATTTTCACTTTACAGAACATAAATAATTATAAAATATAATTAATTATAAAATATAATTAAAAGTGATTCTAATTAAGGAGAGAAAAAAAACACTATTTCAAAAAGTAATGATAAGTAATGATTAGAAGATAAATGTTATTTGCGTAGGAGTGGTATAATCTATTTAAATTCAATACAATGCTTACGCCATTATTCTTAAAATTTCACGGCTGCCTTGTTTAACTTTTACACGTTTTTATTCGGCATTATAATATAGTAGGACAATTTGGAAAATTATTATTATGTTTTATTGCTTCTTTCGTCTTTTGAAAGAATTTCAAAAAAGAGAACAAAATAATATTAACCACGTGCATACTTAAAGCTAACTTAGGAAAAATCAATATCCTGGTTCCTTGTCAAGCCATATGAACCGCCATTGCAGAATAATATAATGAGCATTTAATGATGTACTTGGCCTATTCATTGAAACTTTTAATACTAAAAGATAAAATGGCCACACCCATCGTCATCAGAATCTGGTCAAATTTGTTAACATGAGTTGGCTGGTTCATCGAACAATAGCAGACGAAGAACCGTTTAAATGCCAGGTTATAACTATATCCCATTTCAACATCTCCTCTTCTCAAAGAATAAATAAGGAAAATCAAACTATATAAAGACTAAATACATTACATAGATATATGTGTGCAGTAGTACTCAGACTATTGCCACCAAACTTAAGATTCAATGGATCAAAACATTTGTAAAAGTTAGTCAATTCTATTAACTTCTACTAAAAAAGCAATCTCAGGAAAATCAAACCATATAAAGACCAAATACTAAATACAATACTATTAAGATTATTTGACAAGATGTGACTGGTACAATATAGACTTTGAGTGCTACTTTGGAATAGTAATAATTCATTGATGAAATTGAGTTGTAGAAAAAAAAAACATCATTAACTATATTAATCATTTTAATAATGAAATTAATTTAAAATATAACTTATAAAATATTTATGAACGTATCTTATTGAATAGACAAAGGTATATTTTTTTTAATTTTATAGGTTAAGCACTTTATTATTGTTGTTTTCTAGTCTTAATTTATTTTACTTAGTATTTGGTTGATAAGATTTTAAAAATGTGTGAAACTTAACTAATTTTTAACTAGTTTAACCTAAGTTTGGGTAAATCACATAGGCTTACAAGTTCAAACCCCAAAACAGCTCTTGATCTTGTTTAATAATAATTTTGGATCCACTTGATTTTCAAAGAAAACTCTGGACAATTCTTTAGAGTGAATTGTTATGAAGAGATATCAGATGCAAAATCCTTTATAATATGGTAATTAGAGTTTTTGCATTGGTCTTCTAAATAGACAAGTCTACGACTACATTGAGATTTGGGATGGACATGTAGGTTGACTACTTTACACATGGCAAGTCCAAGCACATTCCAAAGGGAACATATTGAAAATAAGTTGGGGCCTACCTTCATAACTCAACATTCCAAATTTAACACATGTCATTCTATGGATAATTGTGGTAGAGATAAAGGTTGAGATTCCCATATTCTCAATTTGATTAAGCTAAATTGAAATTGTTTTCATTTAACCATTTTCCTACATATAATTAAAAGGAAAGGGGCTCTGAATTAAATTGTGTTTGAACTCAAAAGTATTTTCTCATTGGATAAACATACCTCTATATTCTAAAAACTTACAAATTTTGTTTAAGGCATAGAATATCTCTAATCCTTAATGCAATTCAAACATAGGATTCAACAAAGAATCTAAATATGACTAAGGAAACAATTGGATCACTTGATTCAATCAACAAAAGATGCTTAAAAATTATACACTAATCATTGGAACCACTTGAGATTGGCAACACAAATATAAGTCGATTGTCTAATTTCACAAGGAAGTAAGTGGGTTTCACCATTAGAGGGATGCAAGCTACATTTAAATTTGAAAAACTCTAGTGTGCAATGGTTACACCTTTAAGTAATCTAATAGAGTAGCACTTTTGCATAGGTTATAGTTTGACACGCAAACCAAAATTTTGCATAGGACTCATTTCACTATAACATAATTATAATGAAAGTCTTAATTAATTCATACTCCATATAGTCAAAACCTATAGATCCTATTAAAATTCCCTAAACTCTTATACAATGAAACATATTCAAAATAGTAACAACAAATCATTTAGTATTACCCATGGGGTAGCATAACAAGGAAGAACTTAAAATGGACAACAATGATTCATATTAGAAGAATAATACAATATTAATCCTATTGATGAGATTTTTTAACTTAAACATACAACCATGAGCTTTGTAGAAGCATTCACAACCAATTATTTATATTATATTCATGGTCTAAATAGCAGCATCACACTACCCAATTTTCTCATGTGTTGACTATGTGCGCCTCTTTCTCATTACAAGATTTGAAGGTTATCCATCTTGAAATTGATAGAATCCATTTCAATCTATTCATGCCACTCTCATAAGGCATGCATGATCCAACTTGGCTCCTCCTAATCATTTGTGGTCACTCCTTGGACAACCTATGGTTAGACTTTATATATGATTATTTAACCAAATATATTATATATACATAATTTTTGCAATAATGATACTAAGAATTACATGACAAATATATTACACTCTATAGCTATTACTCGTATAACTCATAGTCCCTTAATGGATTTCTTGTTATGATCAAACAAAGATATCCACATGCTTTTGCATCATAAACATGTACCTTTGCAGCATAAACCTATGTTTTTAACTTGTAGAATGATGCTCTTCTCCAGGAGTCTTGATATACAAATCTTTGCAAACAGTTTTATCATCCTATAGTTCATCGTTCAAATCTGAGAGAGTCTTTAAAGAGAATTCTTTTTTTCCAAAAGGTTGAATCATTTGAGATCCAAATCCACATTTCACACCATAATCCATCCACATCATCTACCTTATCGCCAAATCAAGTCCCATCATCCATAGAGTTTGAATTGAGATTCAACCCTAGTCAATAACCTTATCTTTTAATCCTTTAACCTATCAATCATTTTGTTATTCTAGGGTATATCATTCCCACAACACCATCCTCATCCATCAAAATATAATCTAATTGGGTCTTGTGTCTTGATCTTAATCCCAAATATAGTCTAGGTGATTGTCATTCTTCTAGTCTAATAATTTTCATATACATCATTTCTAATCACCCATTTCCTTGTTATCCATAATCCAATCCAAGATCCTCACCAATTCAACCTTTAGCCATATCATCAAGACCTCTCATCAAAATGGTTGTGATAATTAAAATGCCTATGTCTCCTCCATTGTGTGAAGATCATCCCAAACAAAAACTCATAATCAAAGGAGCTCCTCAAATTGACAATCCTAAGCCTAAACTCATAATCAAATGAGCCCCTCAAGTTGATAATGCCAAACCTAAAGTCATACTCAAAGGAGACACTCAACTGGATACTATTGGTGTATGTTTTGATGAGGACCTTGTAGATCATGATGCATGTTTTGATGAACTTGAAAATTATAGTCATGTGAATTCCTATAGCCATCAAGATTCCTCTTACCAAGTGCATGCTAACACTATCTATCATGTAGGCCCAAATCAAACATCTCTCAATCATCATTACGATATGAACCTTGACAAGGGAAATCAAGTTTGTCCCCTATCTCCATATTCACCTCCATCCATATCCCCACAACCATTTTCATATGCACTTCTTCCATCTCCTAATTCCTCTTATTCAAATCCACTATCCTATTCTCTACCATCCCCTCAATTGAATCCACTAATCCCTCCATCCACACATCACATTCCTTTAAATCCCCTCTAATCCCTAATCATGGTCAATGAATGTACACACTAACCAAACATGAAACTATGAAACTATCACAAAATTCATGGGATTCCAATATAAAAATTTGGATGCCTCCCTCCATCAAGAAAAAATTTCACAAAATCCTCAAGGTTATCATGCTATAAAATATTGCCACTCCAAATGAGAGAAAAATCCATCTAAAAGGATACAAATGCCCACACCTCTAAAAGAAAAATATAAAAAAAGAATGGTGTGGGTCCCCAAGGAAAAGGAAATCAGTCCAAATAAAGAATCCAAATCCCTATCCATCTAAATATCCCAACCATCCTACACCCCATCAAACTATCATAAGGATCCTAAATCTCTTTGGGTCTCTAAATCCCCAAATCGACAATCTCAAATTTTGGCATCCCAATCTCATAATTAAAAATATCCATTAATCCCAATTCCCAATCACAAATATAAGCTTAAAAATTCATTACAGTGTGTACAAACATAGGCCTTGGTTCCATTTGAACCCATGATATTCCCACATACCTCCATTTCCCCATCTTATATCCACTAACCTGTATGTCTCCCCCCATCATATCCCTATGGTCCATGCTTTTGCATAATTATTTCATCCGCCATCTATTTATCCCTCTATCCTCCATCATCCATTTATCCATCCATCTCCATCCATAAACAACATCATCATCCACCATCCACTTTATTTCTATCTCGTACAACCATCTACCAACATCCATGCACATAGCCACAATGGAACACTACTACATTTCTATGGAAATAGATGCTCGGGTCCCCATCCTTCTCCAACCCATTTATCCTTTCATCCAAAATTCACCCTATTTCCTCCAAAAAAATTGAAAATAGTAAAGAGAAATAATTCGTCCAATGGTGAAAACCATTTTATGCTTCCTTGGATAAGCACCATGATGAAAACCTAGCAAATAGGCATCATGTAGATCAATTATCTATGTACCTTACAGTTGGCAGAAAGTTGTCTCATCTATCCCATCCTATAATTTCCCTCCTATCCTATCATCCCCATCCATTATATCAGTATACCTCTTCCCATGAATACCCCATCTTCCCTTCCTACATTTGATCTTGATAAAAATAGGGGGCATAATATTAAATAAATGCTTTGGACATCTCTTGATATAACAACTACTTTGCAACCAATCTTATCACCCTTACCATTGCAAGCATTTTCATGTAAAGTCCTGAGTATAATATCTAGAGTGGGGCATGCTATTCCTATGTGACACAGTCCTTGGTGATCACATCCTAAAACCCCTCCATCCATTTCTCTTATATCCTTTATCCATTCACCTTCTCCATCTATTTATCCTAAATTCTCCATTCTCTATCCTAAACCCTCCATCGGCAAATCACTTAATCCCTTACCTTGGTCTTCCCTTCTCATTGGTCTATAGCTATTGGCTACCTTGATGTACACCAATGTCATCTTCTTCCCATCCATCATGAATCTACATTCCACTATCCCCAATCTTTTTATCCATCCATCCAATCCTCCTTTCATTATTGTCATTAGACTCAGTCTTCCCTTGCATTGGTATCCAACAAAAAAGGCTATCTAAGTGCACTCCAATGCAAACCTTCTCCTAAACAAATTCAATCATCCTTCCTCTTACACATCCAAAAAATCTCAAAAAAATTAATACATCCCAAAAAACTAAAAGGCACTCAAAATATCCAAAAATTCAAACAATAAATCCAAATGTAAGCCATCCTTAATCCATATTGATCTAGTCAGTAATCTAGACAAACCATCCAATCACATCCTTTGTTCTTGTTAGTAATCTTACTGCCAACCCTATTAAACAATCCTTATCCAATCATCATCATCAAGATATATCATTGCCTAATCCTTGTGTTGTTCTTGGGATATATCATTCCCACAACACTATCCTTATCCAATCAACCAATCAATCAATCATCAATTTTGAGCTTGACAAGGGCAATTACCTTGGTTATTTTTGAATCATTTGTGCATACTTGCTTGTTTTCTTATGTGTGTTCTCATTTTATCTTTCATCTTATTATTGCATCTGTCTTATCATTTTATCTTGTATCTTGCATTATTATTTTATCTTGTGTCTTTTTTTCTATTTGCATCAGTCGAAGTAGCCTACCTACCACAAATGGTATCATGCTCTTCCATATCATGGCGCTACATAGTATAGGGTTTCTTGTGCCCTTATTTGTGAGTCAAGTCCATGCAAAGGATACACAGTCACCCTGGTTCCTTATACCTTGGTTCATCATATCCATTTGCTATATTAAAATAAGGATTTCTCTTTATATACTTAACATAATCGAAAATCATCTTTATCTATTTCATGCATATCATTTCTATCAATTTTCTCACATTCCTCTCTATATATTCTATCCTTTCACAATCAAATTATCTATTTCATCATCATATCATATTCTCTAACAATCACCCATATTTTCATTCCTTTCATTTGATCCTCTACTTTCTTTCATCCATCATTCACTTGCCATCTTCTATCATCATATTAGTTTCATCCATTTTGTGAGCATACCCATGTTCTTCCAACACATCTATCCTCTTGAGGGGACATCCCATCCCAACATCATCTCCTTTTTACTATCACTTTTAGTAATGGGGGCATCAACATCTCTATTCCAATCATATTCTTCTAAATTAAAGTCTTCTTCTATTCAACGTAAAACTATGTTTCAAACTTCTTTGAAATGATGTTACTTCACAAAACCATCTCAAAGAGGGGCAAAATATAGACACATAAAAATGGTTAACACATTCTTCATATCACCTCCTCACCATATCTTATATCATTTAACAATAGATCACTTTGTTCTTATATATTAATTAAATAATTCTTGATTATTTAATTATTTAACTCTCCTTCACATATTAATTAAATAAATTAACACGATTCATTTAATTAATATAATTCCTTTTTCTCCATTAAAAAAAAAATAATAATAATATTTTTTTTATTTTCCAACATTATCTATGTGCACATAGAATTAAATAATTAATTAATTTAATTCTCCATAATTTCCTCACTAAGATTTTCTCTCATCACCCACTATGCACTCTTGTCTTACCATGATTATCTATCGTCACCCCATCAATCACTCTCAATCAATTTTGTTAATAAATCTATCAAATCAGTTGACTAATCAATCATTTTAGATAACTGACCAAACAATTCAGTCAATTCACTAATCAATCTTGTTAATTGCCCTGATTCATGAAAGGAAAAGGACACTTGTCACTCTCTCATCTACTTAATTCTCTCATTTGATGTCAACCATTGATTTCTCTAATCATTAAATACCATTGATCTTCATTTATGGGAATGTATATATAAATCCTCTTCTAAGCCATCATGATAGACATTTAAATTGCAAGTTTATGTTGCTAAATCATATTCAAATCCTCCATTATCACATATCCAAGTTTGTGAGGTCGCTAGAATTAAGATCTACATGTTGATTCATATCCATCATATAGATGGTTCATGGCTATCAGGGATCTATTTTGGCGTGCTAGTTTCAAGAGGAAGATGTGGTCTATAATTGTGTGATGTGCATACTAGAGAATATGTTATAGCTCCTTGTCATCCCCATATCTTCCTTTAGAGATATTAGTTTTATGGAAAGGTATGTATTCTAGTCAAAGTATGTCATATATCCTTGCATATCAGTTGTACCAAGTTGAGGATAAATTGTCCAAATGAAACAATCATCATAATTAAATGGATTTTGTAAAGGAGGTTTTATTCTAGGTGGATATCAAAGAAATATTATAGTGAGTGGCTTGCTCAATGCGATGCATCCATTTCTTTAAATTGATTTAAATTAATATTTCTTATTATGTGTGTTGTGTATTAGTGAATAATATTATGCATGATTTAAAAAATCTAGAGATATTGTGAAGATTTGGATTAAATGTGCTAATCAGTCCATTTGGGATATTCTGGTGGTATCATAGGGGTCCTTTTATCTTTTTACAAATGAGGGGAATTTTCTTATTAATTACATTACCATCTAAAGGAGGAAAAACATAATTTTAAAAACCATCCTAGGCATGCAAGTTAAGCATGGGAAAGTACCAAACTATTATCAAGTTATAGGGTCAAGCCAAAGGAAATAATACCTACCCATTCCTTTTGTTATTGAATTTTATCTCTATAGTACAAAAAAATAGTTGTGCAATAAGTTCTTTATTTGTTGGAGAATATATTCAAGGCAAATTCACCATTGACATATTGAAAAATAAAGGTTAAGATATCAAGACCATGCAAATAGAGGTTAAATATGATTAAAATGCATTTGCAGGACATCGTCAAGGTTAAATAAGAGATGGTTAGGTTGCAACATATGTTACATGTCCCAAAAGGTCAAACTTTAACTTGACCATCTCAAAGAGATAAATTAAAATACCCAAGGGAAAGCAACAAGGCTTTAGGAGGAGGCAACACAAAGAATCATAAAAAAAACTACCTTTGATCTATATCAATGGGGAATCCTATTGGAAAAGAGAAATTTAAAAACACTAAAGGACCTTATGGTCTTCCATAAATTAATACACAAAGTCCTGCACAAGAGGACAAATAAAAATGGGACCCCTAGTTTCATGTGAAATTAGGGACACGTTGTAAACATCGTAAATAAATGGAAACTCTAAGGAGAAAACATTGTAAGATGCTTAGAACCAATAATATCTAGTCAAAAGGAAAAGGTTAATTAAAACAAAATCATGACCCAGGGAAAGTTGACCACATATAAATAAAATCTAACTTAGAAAAGTCCAAATTAGGTTTTTCTAGTTAGATCACGTGTGTGCATGATTCATTTTTCCTTTTAAAGACAATCAAGACTAAGTTCATAAAAAAGGAAATAAGGTAGAGAAGCACAATAAATCCAAACACACACCAATCATTGCTTCACTATCAACTAGGTGTTCACAAAGGAAATAAGGTAGAGGAGCACAATCATTCCAAACACACCAATTATTCTTTTGTAGCTAGCTAGGTGTCTATAACCCCAATAGAGATACCTCTAGTCCTTTGAAAGCATATATCCACTACCAACTAGGTTCTTATATCCCTAGTGAAGATGCTTCAATAACCTAGAAAGGATTGAGTTCTAGATATCTTGATTTTCCCCTTGTTACTCTATGCTTAATTCTTTTTTATTTTTTATTTTTATTTTTCACTCAATTTCCAAGAAATGAAGCTTAGGGTCTAGGTTCAAGACTACCATATGCATGTAACGGGATCAATTGGGAAATAGAAAACCTAATTACCTAATGCCATAATAGATCATCCCAACCAAGTAGAAAGTATAATATGTTGTTAAGTGTTTCAAATTCACAAAACAATCATGTGTATTTGATAAAATTAGGTACAATTTAGATAACTCTAGCATAGCTAAAGATATGATTTCATTTTTCTAAAGTTTACAAACAAATTAGAAATACATATCAAGAAAAGATTGATGGTTTCCTAGGAAATGTGCCATAAGTCCATTGGAAAACACAAGGTAGGAAACAGAGAAGAAAAACACAAGGACCAAAAACTAGAAAGAAAATAATCCAATAAATCCATAAAAAAAACAAAAACATATACATGACAAAATTTCCTATACCAAACACATATGATACACTCAAAGAACTGAAAAGGCAAACGTTAAATGGGTCCCACTCTACTCTTAAAAAGAATTAACAAGGTTAATTAGATTGTTTGGATATGTAGGTGGGTGAGAACATCCTTGAACTCAAAGATAAGGTTAGCATTTGGCTTGGGTTCAAAATTAGGGATGTCATCATGGATGATTAGAAGCAGAGATAACTCATCATTATCATGTTCAACCCATTTACATGTGTTTCTTTCCCAAATTACCACATTTGAATTATAAATTATAGAAACATAAGGGTAAATTTAGAGAAATGACCTTATTTATGATATTTCATGTTAGAGGTATGATAGTAGGATTTAATAGAGAGATATCCTTAATGGCTTGATCTTTGAGAGCTCTTTGTTTTTTGTCATGCACATAAAAACTACAAGAAAAATCATTTGTTTGCACTACATTACCACATCCATCAACAAGAAAATTAATAACACTAGAACAAAATGAAACATTATTAGATTCACAAGGTGTACAAATTTCATCATCTACTAAAATATTGCAAACTTAATTAAGGAAATCAGCTTGTATGCCCTTAATTTTGTTTGTATGAATGCTATCCTAGTGGGATGAAAGATCATCTACAATTGTAGGATATTCAACATGCTACTTAGTGCATTTTAAAAATTACATAGGCTAGAACACAAGCTCTCAAACAACATTACTCTAAATTGGAAGCACACATGTCCCCTCAATAATTTTATTTTTATGCACAAACTCAACCATATCACTATCTACATCATGCTCAAGTTGTTATCATTAATTATCAATACATTTTCAACTTCATTCTTGAAGGAATAATGTTCACAACAATTATTTTTAATTTGTGCCTTTTACCATGCTAAGAGAAAATTAGGACAATAAGATTTAGTATGTTGAACAGTAGGGTGGATTCTACATTTGTCAAGAAAAGAAAAGTCCATAAGGTTGACTAAACATCCTAGGATAGTAATATCCTTTCTTAGGATGAAAATTAGGTTTACCACTAAGAAAAAAAAATTCTTCATGGTGTAAAAAATCGGTGTAGGAATGCAAAAAGATCAAGAAAACACATGACAATTGCATTTTACTAGTTGCTAAAATGACCCCCCAACAATAACAATTTTTGGAACTTTATAATTAGTGCATTTTACAATGTGAATACTAGATTTATAGTTTTATAGGGTCCAAAAGTGGCTAAAATGATAAAATGACAATTTGAGTAAAAGATAAGAAGTAGTGAGTACTAGTGCAATGTATGTAAAAAATATGCACTTTCCAAAAATGGGACCCAAAAAATATTTTTTTGCACAAGTTTTGGCCCATTAAAGGTCTAAAAATATAAACCACATAGTAAAACCTATCATAAAACCCCATTTCTAGAAAACTATATTATCAAATTAGAAAATAGATTATACTACTACGAAGAGCACAAAATTATGCCACATTTCAAAAAAATACATCAAAAAATACCTTCATATGGTTGAGAACAAAGCTTCTAAATCTTTCCTATCTAGATACAAATTCTAAAAGAGAAGGGTGCACTATTATGTTATAGTTGGGAAATGTTATTAGTGGTGCTCGCAAAAGGGTAGTGTTTGGGTGACACTATGATGGTGAGTAGGTGATGATTTGGTAGTGCATGCACAAATCCTATGAAGAGAGGTTCCTAGTGGCATAGAGGTGGTGTATGGATCAAGAGTCAATCAATTGGAGGTAGGGAATTGCTCTACTCTCATACTTGAGGGAGTAGAACATCATGGGTAGTAGTTGGGTTGTGTGCTAGGTGTGTGTGTTGATGATTGTTTCTATGAAAACATTTGATTTTAGTTGTTGTGGTGATAATTGTATGACCTGAAGGGTCACTAGTTCTAAGTATCTTGGGCCTAGAATGAAGGTGGTTCTATTGAGTAATTATTTAGAGACACTCTTGTCTCCTTTATTTGTTTTCGATTTCCTGTTGTATAAAGTGTTGTTGGTCAACTATGCATTGCCAATGTTCTTGTTCTTCTCTTATTTGCTCCATGTTTTGTTGATGATGAGTTGGATGGGGGAAGTTCTTGTTGGTAAGAGACACTATTTGGCTTCATAAGTGTTGTCATTGATTACAACAAAGTCTATCCCACACATCCGCAGTACATAATATGCCTATATTGGAAGCCTGATTGAAGATTGTCTTGGTCCAGTAGACAAGAACAAAGTATGCAACATGATTCGATAATTAGGTCTGGATCTCTTAGATGGTGTAACTCAGTAAATTGTGGATTTGGACAAGTCAAGAGGAGCATCATAACTATTGTATTCTAGAGATTTATTCTCTGGTGACAAAGCATGCAAAAGATATGATCATCTGAGTGTTGGGTTCCAGTTAGACAGAGTAGACAAAGGAAGAACTGACCGACAAAGTATCAGACTTCAATCTGGATGTGTCAAAGGTGTTGATCGAGTAATTTGTGACATTGTACATTATTGGCTGACATGATTAATGATTTCTATGCCTAACTTTTGGTGCACATCATCTATCAAGTATGAATTCAGCCGACAAAATAGTATTTTGCAAATATCCTAAGTGTTCTTGTTGCTGACTAGAAAGTTGTTTGAAATCCTTGATGCAGATATATATACCCAATGGATTCAAGCTTGTGAAGGTGTGAAGGTGATAGTAGTATGAATTAAGTGTGAAGAAAAGCATAGAGAAGTGTAAAGGCAGTAATCCAAGCTTGAAATATGACAGAAGAGTGATATCGAGCAGAGGAAGAATGAAATGTGCTAGATCGGTATACTGAGCCTAACCAGAACTGAATTCTTGCATATATGGATGCTGTTCATCAGTTCAAATACTTTAGTATCATCTATAAGCATTTTTAGATAGTGAGTCTATTGTAGGCAGTGAGCCTCTTATGAGTAGTGTGCTCAGGCAGTGAGCCATAATTGGCAAGTGCCATTTTGTACTCTTTTATTCTTTTAACAGAGAATACAATCTTGGGTTAGTCATCTCATATTTTTTCCCTTAACAAGCTTTCCACATAAAAATCCTTGTGTTGTGTGTGTTAATTTCACTTCTGTTCTTATGGTTGCTTATGCTTTCATGTTTTGATATATCACTGAATATTGAGATAAGAAAAGAAAGTAAAAGTAAGGAAATTGTGAGATAACTGATTCATCCCCCCCCTCTTAGTTATTTGCCTTGTTTCCAACAATTGGTATCAGAGCTAAATTCCTTTGAACAAGCCTAATAGCTTGAGGAAGATTTGTGAATCTCAATGGATGCATATGGTATGAAAGAACAATTTTAGTCTACCCTAGATGATCTTAAACAATCCCACTCTAAGGTCAATAATTTGAGAGAGAGACTCAAGGAAGCTGATGATTTCATCAATGAGATGAAAGAAAAACTCAGTAATTATGTGAAAAAGAGAAAGGAACTACTTTAGAAATTAGCAAATCAGAATGAAGCCAATAATACTGATGAGGATCTAAATGAGAAAACTAAGCTATGTGAGAAGCTGTCAAAAGAAGTCATTATGATAAGACATGAAATGGAATCAGGGGTTATGAAATTCTCCCAAGAAATTGAAGAGAAGAGAAAGACTGAAGATAACATAAAACAATCCCTCAAGGAGAAATAGAGGACTGCCACAAAATGGACAAAATAATTAGGCATCTTAAATCTGATCTTCAACAAGCCACAGACAATGAAGAATAACTTGAGAACCAAATAGACACTCTTAAACAAGATCTTCAATCTTCAAATGAATACAAAGAAAAATTGAAGATAAGCTCAACCCAACTTGAAGTTCTTGAAAGTCAAAAGAGGGTAGATGATAAGCGTGGCTTGGGATATGAGAAAGGTGAAAGCTTTGGATCTGGTCAAAAGAACTTTGGATCAGGAAGTCAAAGAAACAGGCCTAGAAGACCTCCGGTAAGGCAACCAAATGCCCAAAGATATCTATCTTTCAATGGAAACTGCTTCAATTGCAACAAATTCAGTCATAAAGCAACTCAGTGTAGGAACATAATGAATTAGAACAATTCATCCTTCTCCGGTCAATGTTTTAGTTGTGAAAGGTATGGTCACAAATCTTATGAATGCAGAAATATGCAAATGAACAATTCTTTCAATGGTAGATGCTTTACATCCAATAGAATGGGACATATGGATAATCAATGTAGATCAAAAGCATATCAACCAAATAAGCAAAGAAATGTTGTGTGTTACAATTGCAATAAATCTGGTCATATAGCTAGATTCTGCAAAAGTAGAAATCATGATGGAAAGGGTCCAGTAAAACATGATCAGAAACTAAACAAAGGCAAAGGTAAAGTGAATGCGGATGAGATTCAAAAGGAGATGACCAAGATTTGGATAAATAAGAGCATGATGAATACTTGTGATGGATCTGCACTAGAATTCGGTTCTGATAATCCTTCCAAAAATTAAAAGGTGAGCTCTGGCTCAGGGGGAGTAGCAAAACGAAGATCAAAATTCCCCCAACTAGGTTGTAAGTGCCTAAATTTGGCACATTGAGTAAACATCTAATGTTATGAATTAAAGGTTTCTTAGAGAATCCTCCAAAGAGCTTTCAGTTAGAATGTGAGAGGTCCACATGAAGATTCAAAAGGTGTATGACCACTTAAGTAGATCTAGTTCTGGCAACCATCCAATGTTAACAAAGTAATACAAATTGATCCGGTATGATCTATAGATATAATATTCTGATCTGCAGATCTAGAGGCAAGTTCATGAGACAAACATGTGTTATCAACTCACTAAGATACTAGTTTGAAGATCCACAAAATGTTTCATGAAAAGGTCACTTGAGAAATGGAGTAACCAGATGACTTAAAAGGTTGTACATTTATTACAATAGAAAATTAGGTTTTGTTGAAGGATAAAAGGGTCTTCATTCATCATTTATCATACTTTACATTCAAAAATGAAGAAGAAAGAAGAGCTCTGAGAAGAGATCTTGCAAAACATTCAAGTAGAAACTGAAGATCGAAATCAATCAGAATTTTGCTCCAAACCCTAAGGCACAATAAGGTATTTTCTTTCTACAAAATCTCTTCAAATTTCATCGATTAGAATGGCTACTCTGATGGTTGTTAATTTCTCTGAAAGGTCGAGACCAAAATTCAAGAAACACCCTGACAAGTCTCTAGAAGTTGATCCCTTGGGTACGTTTTCTAGTATTATGTATGGTGTTCTGCATGTAGAAGATATTAGGGTTTATATTCATGCAAGCATTGACGATTTTGGAGACTCAAAATTGATCGACATCTATCAAAAATAGTTAATAGATGAGAATTTTGACCTCAAACCTAAATTCAAGACCCTAAAGGACAAGCACTTTGAACATTGCATACATTTCCCATCCTTTGCAGAAGACGAATGGGTCTGGTATGTTCTAAGTAGGATGCATGATAACTTTATGTGGCTAATGAGCCCATTCAAGATAACCAAAGATGCCATCAAGGCTGTGACCAGATTGCATTCAACTGGTGGGTTGCCTGCACTCAAATCTGTAAAAAACCAAATGGTAACTGAAGCCACTAGATCAAAATATGATAAGAGAGCAATAACTATAGATTACATCACATATCCGGATGTCAAGTTTGTATCAATGATAATTGGTTACAAAATTTACCACTCAAGTAGGGAAAATTCTTTGTCCAGTATAGCAATCTATGCTGCATATCAGATGCTGAAAGAAAATGCAGATTTTGATCTATGTGAGCTTCTATTTAATCAACTGATGGAAAATTTGTAGAAGATCATTAAAGATAAGAAAAACTCTTTCATATATGGCAGTCTTATATTGTGTCTATTCTTGTACTATATTAATGAGCTACCAAGATCAAAAGGTTGGATCTGGCAAAATGATAAATCTATTTCTATTCAAATCAGAGATTACATGTATGGACTTGGTGATGCTCAATCCCAAAAGACATTTCTCTTGGGTTACTTCAAGAGTTTCCAAAGCATGATGCATACAAAAGAAAGAATACCAAAGTTAATAGTTGAGAAATACAAAGACACAGTTTGCTTCATGGTTGACATAGATCAATGCCTAATGGAGGTAGTTGAGCCAAGAACTATGTGGGTAATGCCCATGGGATATGAGGTTGATGAAAACATATTGGAGGTACATGTTCAATACTTGCTGAGTCAACCCAAGGACACTGAAGCAGAAAGTTTTGGCACCTTTGATGAGCTCAGCATAAAAATACATATTAAATTAAGGAAGCATGAGACCAAGAGAAAAGTGAGAAAGGAAGTTGAAGAACTTTCCAAAAGGTTTGGCATAACAAAAGAGGCAGTAGATGCTAAAAGAGAAAAAATAGAGAAAGCAGAAAAAGAAAGGCAAGAAGTAAAGAAAGACAATGTTCCGATGGAAGCCTCCTCCTGGACAAGATCTTCCAGGAGTTCTGCTTCTATTACTCATAAAAACTCAAGGACCACGAAACCGGAAGTAGATAGTGATACAACTATGTCCTTCTATCACTCCAAAATAAATGAGCATGGTTCTCAAGGATAATAAAGATAATTTTCAGAGCAAGTCTCGAATGAATAAACTCATGCTTGGAGAAACTGACCAAATAGCTGATGAAACAAAAGAAATTCTCTAGAAACCCCTGAACAGGTTTAATCTTCCCATTGTAGAGGAAGTAGATGAGGACCCTTCTACCATGGTTGTTGAAGGATTAAAATTAATCAATGAAGAATTCTTTGACAAGGCTATCGAAGGATTAAAGAAAATTGATGAAGAGCCAACTGAGGCATTAGACTCTTCAGTTCCGGAAGAAGTTCACAAAGAAAAGGAAACACTAACAAAAGACACTGGTAATGTCACTCCTTTGGATCCCACTATTGCTAAGAAAAATCTTCTGATCACCGAAGAAGTAAAGGAAGGAAGAAAAGAAGAGAAGGAGAATCAAGAGAAAGAGGTTAAGCAAAAAGAGGAAGAAGATCAGGCAGAAATGGATGGTAATTACACATCCAAACCAACCAATCCGGATACCTCTAAAGGGAAGAAGTCTGAATTATCAACAAGAGACACTGCAGAGACAATACATAATTTCTTGGACAAAGAAATGATGGAGCTGGATGAACCTGACTTGATTCAAGGGCTACTGAATCTAGACTTTCTCTCTCTGGTTTAGATAATGAAGATATCATCTTTTACTAAGGCCAAAGAAAAAGAAAAACTTCTAAAATCTCATATGGAGGACAATGAACTGCTGAATGTTGCATCCAGAGTACTAGAGAAGATCATGCCCACTTATCAGAAGGACCCATCAACTTCTCAGTCTGGTAATCTGAAGAACTTAGTTAATTCTATTAATACACATTTTGAGTCCTTAAAAAAATCAATAGAAACTAAGGTCCAGAAGGAGTTTTGGGGAAAAAGATTTAGTGAGGTACAAGGACTAATTGCTAATGATAGAAAAACCCTGGACATTGGCATAAAGAGCATTGAAAAGGCACTTAAGGATGGTGGGGACATATACAAATTTTGTTTAACTTGGCCTAAAGTGGCAGAGGACATTGAGAAGAAAATGAAAGAACAAGAAGGAAAACTGTCAAGTCTATCTCAGAATTTTGATCCTCTTACTACCTCTCTAGTGAATCAAGAATGCCAAGCTATTGTTATAATAAATGAAATAAAAAGAATTGGTTAAAGAGAAGAAGTTCATAATGGATAGAATGGGTGAACTTAGAGGGATAATCCTCCTGAAGTTAGAGGCAATGCATGACACCTTGGCAGATGCGCAAAGTACAGCCCAGACCAGTGATCCAACAAATTTGAAGAGGGTAGAAGCATATGTATTTTTGTTAAGTAGACACATCTCCATTTTGGATAGAATGAAGAAGAGTTTGGCCATAGAGATTGTATAGTTGAAGACAACCTTTGCGGATATACTTAAGTATATGTAAGTATAACATATGAATTGTATGTACATATGCGACCATGTATATAATAGTTTATGCACAATTTTGGTATGTAGATCCCACCCTTTGCCATTGATGTCAAAGGGGGAGTGAAGCATAGTGAAAAATGAGGAATCTAGCAAAGGGGGAGCACTGGTAAAATAGTGTAAAGAAATAGAGCACAAGCAAAGGAGGAGTTACTGCGACACTTAGTCATTTTTCACTAAGTGTTGCCATCAATGCCAAAGGGGGAGATTGTTGGCAGAGACACTGTTTGGCTTCATAAGTGTTGTCATTGATGGCAACAAAGTCTATCCCATACATCCACAGTACATAATATGCCTATACCTGAAGTCAGCTTGAAGATTGTCTTGGTCTAGTAGACAAGAACAGAGTATGCAACATGATTTGACAATCAGGTCTGGATCTCTCAGATGGTGTAACTAAGTAAGTTGCAGTTTTGGACAAGTCAAGAGGGGCAATATAACTATTATATTCCATAGATTTAGTCTCCGGTGACAAAGCATGCAAAACATATGAGCATCTGAGTGTTGGGTTCTAGTCAGATAGAGCAGACAGAGGAAGAACTGACCAACAGAGTATCAGACTTCAACCCGGATGTGTAAAATGTGTTGATTGAGTAATTTGTGACATTGTACATTATTGGCCGACATGATTAATGATTTCTATGTCTAAGTTTTTGGTACGCATCATCTATCAAGTATGAATTCAGCTGACAAAATAGTATTTTGCAAATATCCTAAGTGTTCTTGTTGCCGACTAGAAAGTTGTCTGAAATCCTTGATCTGGATATATATACCTGATGGATTCAAGCTTGTGAAGGTGTGAAGGTGATAGTAGTATGAATTAAGTACGAATAAAAGAAGAAAGAAGTGTGAAGGTAGTAATCCAAGCTCAGAATGTGACAGAAGAGTGATATTAAGTAGAGGAAGAATGAAATGTGTTAGATCAGTATACTGAGTGTAACTGGAACTAAATTCTTGCATATATGGATGTTGTTCATCATTTCAAATACTTTAGTATCATCTGTAAGCATTTGTAGATAGTGAGTCTCTTGTAGGTAGTGAGCCTCTTGTGAGCAGTTGGCTCGGGTAGTGAGTCCTAATTGGCAAGTACCATTTTTTACACTTTTATTCTTTTAACAAAGAATACAATCTTCGGTTAGTCACCCTATGGTTTTTCACTTAACAAGGTTTCCACATAAAAATCCTTGTGTTGCATGTGTTAATTTCACTTCTGTTCTTATGGTTTCTTATGCTTTCATGTTTTGATATATCACTGAATATTCAGATAAGAAAAGAAAGTACAAGTAAGGAAATTGTGAGATAACTGATTCAACCCCCCTCCCCTCTCAGTTATCTACCTTGTTTCCAATAGTCCTCCCCAATCTCATCAAGGATAGATCATATCCAATCTTCCATGATCTTAGGCACATTGAATGATTGGAAAGAGGGGGAAGTGTTGTGTTTTGTAATGTTGTTGTCACGTGTATTGAATTGAGTTTATTTTGACCTCATGATGGAACCAAGGGTTTCACCTTGTTGGAATCTTTGATTTTGACTATGTTCAATTCATTGACCACATGATGAAATTGAGGGTTTGTTCTCTAGTTCCAAGTTTTCCTCATTGTTTTAATTTTGAGTTTCTATGAATGCAAGCTATATGAAACCAATAACAATTTTGGTTCATTTTTCCCATTTTGAAATATTGTCTCATTATTTAGGAATTGAAAGATGGATGCAATCTATATGATTTTTCCTAAATACAAACTAATCTATGTTTTTGGCATTTTTGTAGATATATTTTTGAAATAGTAATCTAAGAAATGAAATCAAGACAAGCTATGAACTATGAAAGAAAATTTAATCTAGTGAATGAAATCAAATCAAATAAAATGTAATGCTATTCTAAGAAAGCAAACAGACAACCTATCAAGAAAAATCAAAGTAATGATTTTCTTTTCCAAGAGAAAGATGTGATCTAATTACTACTTCAAAGCATAAATAACATGGTATGAAGAAGACATCAATGCATTGCTTGAGCCCTTAGAACTCCTATTAGAAACTATCTTCCTATATAGTAGTGGGGTCCTCTTAACAATAGGAATGAAGATGGGAGAAAATGAAAACAAATTGATCTTTAAAACTATGATGAAAGTAAGTGGAGCATAAGAATGCTAATGAAGCACTGTGCTTGATCTATTGAAGATTTTATGAAAGAAAATGGGGCATAAGAATTGTACTGAAGCTCAATGGCTTGAGCTATTAAAGCTATGACAAAATTAAAAGTCACACAGGGTCCTACAGGAGAATGACAATGCTATGGAGACAACTATATGCAAATAAAAGCAAGAGTAGAGATACAATACTGAATTTACCTCCTAAGGGAAAGCTTTGAAGCTTTGCAAAAATAAAAACTAAAGAAAGAAATTAAGAGGCTCAAAGGCCTATGAAGAAGCTTGACAAAGCTTGTGAAGATGACAAGAGTATTTCTAAAATTGGAAAATAATGAATAGGTGGGGGTATTTATAGGTTGAAAATCAATACAAAAGGTGGTGGTTATTGGGGAATTAACAAAATTGATTAGGGAGTGATCTGACTCTATTGAGGGCTGAAAGATCAAACCAGGGTGTTGTAATTTCAAACAACTAAATACTTTCTATATAAACAAGTTTTCGCTAAAGAATTTTGAGAGAAATGATTTCACTCAAAACCATGTAGCACCTATGTGGAATTATGTGGCATAAAGAGTTTCAGTTGAAACTTTTTTCTTGAAATTTTTAAATCTATGAAGACTGATATCAAATTTGAAAAGCAAGTTTATTTGCATAGAACATTTTAGGCAAGAGGGTTTCTCCTGAAATTTTTTTGAGTGCTATCTTCTCACATAAAAATATCTATGTGGAATTCCATGTGGGAACAAATTGAACAAAACTTGAAGTTCAACTCCAAATTTGTCCAACCAAAGTGTATTTTCAGGAAAATCTAAAAATACCCTTTGGTAGATCTCAGAGTGTAGAACCTAGAAATGTACTTTTTAATATTTTGATTAGTTCTATTAGGATTATTTTTAAAATTTATGGAAAGTAGGTTATTATAATCAAACATGCAGATGAGTAGAAATTAAAAAAAATAGTAAGATATATTGAATTTTTTTAAAAAATATACATTGCACTAGAGAAGAAATCCTCTCCAAGTGGATATGATTTTTCCTAAATACAAACTAATCTATGTTTTTGGCATTCTTGTAGATAGATTTTTAAAATAGTAATATAAGAAATGAAATCAGGAAATTCTATGAACTATGAAAGCAAATCTAATCTAGTGAATGAAATTAAATCAATTAAAAATGTAATGCTATTCTAAGAAAGCAAATAGACAACCTTTCAAGAAAAAGAAAAGTAATGATTTACTTTTTCAAGAGCAAGATGTGATCTAATTACTACTTCAAAGCATAAAGAACATGGTATGAAGAAGACATTAATGCATGGCTTGAGCCCTCAAAAGTCCTTGTAGAAACTCTCTTCCTATACAGTAGTGGGGTCCTCCTCTTAACAATATGAATGAAGATGGGAGAAAATGAAATCAAATTGATCTTTAAAACTATGATGAAAGTAAATGGAGCATAAGAATGCTAATGAAGCACTATGGCTTGTGCTATTGAAGATTTGATGAAAGAAAATGGAGCATATGAATTTTAGTGAAGCACGATGGCTTGAGCTATTAAAGCTATGATAAAATCAAAAGTCACACAGGGTCCTACATGAGCATGACAATGCTATGGAGATAACTATATGCAAAGAAAAGCAAGAGCAAAGATACAATACTGAAGTTAACTCCTAAGGGAAAGCTTTAAAGATTTGCAAAAAAAACTAAAGAAAGAAACTAAGAGGCTCAAAGGCCTATGAACATCCTTGAAAAAGCTTGTGAAGATGACAAGAGTATTTCTAAACTTGGAAAATAATGAAGAGGTGTGGGGTATTTATAGGTTCAAAATGAATACAAAATGCTGTGGTTATTGGGGAATTGACAAAATTGATTAGGGAGTAAATTGACTCTAATTGAGGGGTAAAAGTTCAAACCCATGTTATAATTTCAGCCAACTAAACAATTTCTATATAATACTAATGAGGATCTAAATGAGAAAACTAAGCTATGTGAGAAGCTATCAAAAGAAGTCATTATAACAAGACATGAAATGGAAACAAGGGTTATGAAATTTTCCCAAGAAATTGAAGAGAAGAGAAAGACTGAAGATAACATAAAACAATCCCTCAAGGAGAAATAGAGGACTGCCACAAAATGGACAGAATAATTAGGCATCTTGAATCTGATCTTGAAGAAGCTAGAGACAATGAAGAATAACTTGAGAACTAGATAGACACTCTTAAACAAGATCTTTAATCTTCAAATGAATACAAAGAAAAATTCAAGATAAGCTCAACCCAACTTGAATTTCTTGAAAGTCAAAAGAGGGTAGATGATAAGCATGGCTTGGGATATGAGAAAGGTGAAAGCTTTGGATCTAGTCAAAAGAACTTTGGACTAGGAAGTCAAAGAAACAGGCCTAGAAGACCTCTAGTAAGGCAACCAAATGCCCAAACATATCCATCTTTCAATGGAGACTACTTCAATTGCAACAAATTCGGTCATAAAGCAACTCAGTTTAGGAACATAATGAATCAGAACAATTCATCCTTCTCTGGTCAATGTTTCAGTTGTGAAAGGTATGGTCACAAATCTTATGAATGCAGAAATATGCAAATGAACAATTCTTTCAATGGTAGGTGCTTTACATGCAATAAAATAGGCCATATGGATAATCAATGTAGAACAAAAGGATATCAACCAAATAAGCAAAGAAATGTTGTGTGTTACAATTACAATAAATTTGGTCATATAGCCAGATTCTGCAGAAGCAGAAATCATGATGGAAAGGGTCCAGTAAAACATGATCAAAAACTAAACAAAGGAAAACATAAAGTGAATACGGATGAGATTCAAAAGGAGATGAGAAAGATTTGGATAAATAAGAGTGTGATGAATACTTGTGATGGATCCACACCAAAATTCAATTTTGATAATCCTTCCAGAAATTAAAAGGAGAGCTCTGGCTCAGGAGGAGTAGCAAAAAGAAGATTGAAATTCCCCCAAGAAGGTTGTAAGTGCCTGAATTCGGCACATTGAGTAAACATCTGACATTATGGATTAAAGGTTTCTTAGAGAATCCTCCAAAGAGCTTTCAGTCAGAATGTGAGAGGTCCACATGAAGATTCAAAAGGTGTATGACTACTTGAGTAGATCTAGTTCTGGGAACCATCCAGTGTTAACAAAGCAATACAAATTGATCTGGTATGATCTGTAGAGACAATAGTCTGATCTGCAGATCTAGAGGCAAGTTCATGAGACAGATATGTGTTATCAACTCACTAAGATACTAGTTTGAAGATCCGCAAAATGTTTCATGAAAAGATCACTTGAGAAACAGAGTAACCGGATGAATTAAAAGGTTGTACATTTATTGCAATAGAAAATTAGGTTTTGTGAAAGGATAAAAGGGTCTTCATTCATTATTTATCATACTTTACATTCAAAAATGAAGAAGAAAGAAGAGCTCTGAGAAGAGATCCTGTAAAACATTCAATTAGAAACTGAAGATCGAAATCAATTAGAATTTTTCTCCAAACCCTAAGGCGCAATAAGGTATTTTCTTTCTACAAAATCTCTTCAAATTTTGTCGATTAGAATGGCTATTCTGATGGTTGTTAATATCTCTGAAAGGCCGAGACCAAAATTCAAGAAACACCTTTACAAGTCTCTAGAAGTTGATCCCTTGGTGCATTTTCCAGTATTCTGTATGGTGTTCTACATGTAGAAGATATTAGGGTTTATATTCATGCAAACATAGAATATTTTGGAGACTCAAAATTGATTGACATCTATCACAAATAGTTAATAGATGAGAATTTTGACCTCAAACCTGAATTTAAGACCATAAAGGACAAGCACTTTGAACATTGCATACATTTCCCATCCTTTGCAGAAGATGAATGGGTCTGGTATGTTCTGAGTAGGATGCATGATAACTTTATGTGGCTAATGAGCCCATTCAAGATAACCAAAGATGCCATCAAGGCTGTGACTAGATTACATTCAATTGGTCAGTTGCCTGCACTCAAATCTGTAAAAAACCAAACGGTAACTGAAGCCACCGGATCAAAATATGACAAGAGAGCAATGACTATAGATTAGATCACATATCCGGATGTCAAGTTTGTATCAATGATAATTGGTTACAAAATTTACCACTCAATTAGGGAAAATTTTGTGTCTGGTACAACAATCTATGCTGCATATCAGATGCTGAAAGAAAATGTAGATTTTGATCTATGTGAGCTTCTATTTAATCAACTGATGGAAAATTTGTAGAAGATCAAGAAAGATAAGAAAAACTCTTTCAAATATGACAGTCTAATATTGTGTCTGTTCTTCTACTATATGAATGAGCTACCAAGATCAAAAGGTTGGATCTGGCAAAATGATAAACCTATTTCTATTCAAATCAGAGATTACATGTATGGACTTGGTGATGCACAAGCCCAAAAGATAGCTCTCTGGGGTTACTTCAAGAGTTTCCAAAGCATGATGCATACAAAAGAAAGAATACCAAAGTTAATAGTTGAGAAATACAAAGACACAGTTTGCTTCATGGTTGACAAAGATCAATGCCTAATGGAGGTAGTTGAGCCAAGAACTGTGTGGGTAATGCCCATGGGATATGAGGTTGATGAAAACATATTGGAGGTACACATTTGACACTTGCTGAGTCAACCCAAGGACACTAAAGCAAAAAGTTTTGGCACCTTTGATGAGCTAAACTTAAAAATACATGTTAAATTAAGGAAGCATGAGACCAAGAGAAAAGTGAGAAAGGAAGTTGAAGAACTTGCCAAAAGGTTTGGCATGACAAAAGAGGTATTAGATGCTAATAGACAAAAAATAGAGAAAGAAGAAAAAGAAAGGCAAGAAGTAAAGAAAGACAACGTTCCAGTGGAAGCCTCCTCCTGGACAAGATCTTCCAGGAGTTCTGCTCCTATTACTCCTAAAAACTCAAGGACCACCAAATCGGAAGTAGATAGTGATACAACTATGTCCTTCTATCACTCCAAAACAAATGAACATGGTTTTCAAGGATAATAAAGATAATTTTCGGAGCAAGTCCTGAATTAATAAACTCATGCTTGGAGAAACTGACCAAATAGTTGATGAAACAAAAGAAATTCTTTGGAAAGCCTTGAATAGGTTTAATCTTCCCATTGTAGAGGAAGCAGATGAAGAGCCTTCTACCATGGATGTTGAAGGATTATAATTAATCAATGAAGAGTTCTTTGACAAGGCTATCGAAGGATTAAAGAAAATTGATGAAGAGCCAACTGAGGCATTAGACCCTTCAGTTCTAGAAGAAGTTCACAAAGAAAAGGAAACACTAATAGAAGACACTGGTAATGTCACTCCTTTGGATCCCACTATTGCCAAGACAAATCTTCTGATCACTGAAGAAGTAAAGGAAGGAAGAAAAGAAGAGAAGGAGAATCAAGAGAAAGAGGTTAAGACAAAAGAGTAAGAAGATCAAGCAGAAATGGATGGTGATTACACATCCAAACCAGCCAATCCAGACACCTCTAAAGGGAAGAAGTTTGAATCATCAACAAGAGACACTGCAAAGACAATACATAATTTTTTGGACAAAGAAATAATGGAGCTGGATGAACCTGAGTTGATTCAAGGGTTACTGAATTTGGACTTTCTCTCTCTAGTTCAGATAATGAAGATATCGTCTTTTATTAAGGCCAAAGCAAAAGAAAAACTTCTAAAATCTCATATGGAGGACAATGAACTGCTGAATGTTGCATCCAGAGTACTAGAGAAGATCATGCCCACTTATCAGAAGGACCCATCAACTTCTCCATCTGGTAATCTAAAGAATTTAGTTAATTTTTTTAATACACATTTTGAGTCCTTAGAAAAATCAACAGAAACTAAGGTCCAGAAGGAGTTTTGGGGAAAAAGATTTAGTGAGGTACAAGGACTAATTGCTAATGATAGAAAAACCCTAGACATTGGCATAAAAAGCATTGAAAAGGCTCTTAAGGATGGTGGGGACATATACAAATTTTATTTAACTTGGCCTAAAGTGACAGAGGACGTTGAGAAGAAAATGAAAGAACAAGAAGGAAAACTGTCAAGTCTATCTCAGAAATTTGATCCTCTTACTACCTCTCTGGTGAATCAAGAATGCCAAGCTATTGTTATAATAAATGAAATAAAAAAATTGGTCAAAGAGAAAAAGTTCGTAATGGATAGAATGGGTGAACTTAGAGGGATAATCCTCCCGAAGTTAAAGGCAATGCATGATGCCTTGACAGATGTGCAAAGTACAGCCTGGAGCAGTGATCCAATAGATTTGAAGAGGGCAGAAGCATATGCATTTTTGTTAAGTAGACACATCTCCATTTTGGATAGAGTGAAGAAGGATTTCACCACAGAGATTGTACAGTTGAAGACAACCTTTGTGGATATACTTAAGTATATGTAAGTATAACATATGAATTGTATGTACATATGCGGCCATGTATAAATAGTTTATGAACAATTTTGGTATGTGGATCCCACCTTTTTTCATTGATGTCAAAGGGGGAGTGAAGCATAGTGAAAAATGAGGAATCTAGCAAAGGGGGAGCACTGGTACAATAGTGTAAAGAAACAAAGCACAAGCAAAGGGGGAGTTACTGCGACACTTAGTCATTTTTCACTAAGTGTTGCCATCAATGCCAAAGGGGGATATTGTTGGCAAGAGACATTGTTTGGCTTCATAAGTGTTGTCATTGATGGCAACAAAGTCTATCCCACACATCCACAGTACATAATATGCCTATACCAGAAGTTAGATTGAAGATTGTCTTGGTCTAGTAGACAAGAACAGAGTATGCAACATGATTTGACAATCAGGTCTGGATCTCTCAGATGGTGTAACTCAGTAAGTTGTGGATTTGGACAAGTCAAGAGGGGCATCATAACTATTGTATTCCATAGATTTAGTCTTCGGTGACAAATCATGCAAAACATATGAGCATTTGAGTGTTGGGTTCTAGTCAGACAGAGTAGACAAAGGAAGAACTGACCGACAGAGTATCAAACTTCAATCTGGATGTGTAAAATGTGTTGATCGAGTAATTTGTGACATTGTACATTACTGGCCGACAAGATTAATGATTTCTATGCCTAAGTTTTTGGTACGCATCATCTATCAAGTATGAATTCAGCCAACAAAACAGTATTTTGCAAATATCCTAAGTGTTCTTGTTGATGACTAGAAAGTTGTCTGAAATCCTTGATGTGGATATATATACCCGATGGATTCAAGCTTGTTGAGGTGTGAAGGTGATAGTAGTATGAATTAAGTGCGAAGAAAAGAAGAGATAAGTGTGAAGGTAGTAATCCAAGCTCGGAATGTGACAGAAGAGTGATATTAAGCAGAGGAAGAATGAAATGTGCTAGATCAGTATACTGAGCCTAACTGGAACTAAATTCTTGCATATATGGATGTTGTTCATCATTTCAAATACTTTAGTATCATATGTAAGCATTTGTAGATAGTGAGTCTCTTGTAGGCAGTGAGCCTCTTGTGAGCAGTGTGCTCGGGTAGTGAGCCCTAATTGGCAAGTACCATTTTTTACACTTTTATTCTTTTAACAGAGAATACAATCTTTAGTTAGTCACCCTATGGTTTTTCACTTAACAGGGTTTCCACATAAAAATCCTTCTGTTGCATGTGTTAATTTCACTTTTGTTCTTATGGTTGCTTATGCTTTCATGTTTTGATATATCACTGAATATTTAGATAAGAAAAGAAAGTAAAAGTAAGGAAATTGTGAGATAACTAATTCACCCCCCCTACCCTCTCAGTTATCTACCTTGTTTCCAATAGTCCTCCCCAATCTCATCAAGGATAGATCATATCCAATCTTCCATGATCCTAGGCAAATTGAATGATTGGAAAGAGCGGGAAGTGTTGTGTTTCGTAATGTTGTTGTCACATGTATTGAATTGAGTTTATTTTGACCTCATGATGCAACCAAGGGTTTCACCTTGTTGGAATGTTTGATTTTGACTATGTTCAATTCATTGACCACATGATGAAATTAATGGTTTGTTCTCTAGTTCCAAGTTTTCCTCATTGTTTTATTTTTGAGTTTCTATGAATGCAAGCTATATGAAATCAATAACAATTTTGGTTCATTTTTCCCATTTTGAAATATTGTCTTATTATTTAGGAATTGAAAGATGGATGCAATCTATATGATTTTTCCTAAATACAAACTAATCTATGTTTTTGGCATTTTTGTAGATATATTTTTGAAATAGTAATCTAAGAAATGAAATCAAGACAAGCTATGAACTATGAAAGAAAATTTAATCTGGTGAATGAAATCAAATCAAATAAAATGTAATGCTATTCTAAGAAAGCAAATAGACAACCTATCAAGAAAAATCAAAGTAATGATTTACTTTTCCAACAGAAAGATGTGATCTAATTACTACTTCAAAGTATAAATAACATGGTATGAAGAAGACATCAATGCCTTGCTTGAGTCTTTAGAACTCCTATTAGAAACTATCTTCCTATATAGTAGTGGGGTCCTCTTAACAATAGGAATGAAGATGGGATAAAATGAAAACAAATTGAGCTTTAAAACTATGATGAAAGTAAGTGGATCATAAGAATGCTAATGAAGCACTATGGCTTGATCTATTGAATATTTTATGAAAGCAAATGGAGCATAAGAATTCTACCAAAGCTCGATGGCTTGAGCTATTAAAGCTATGACAAAATTAAAAGTCACACAGGGTCCTATAGGAGAATGACAATACTATGGAGACAATTATATGCAAAGAAAAGCAAGAGTAGAGATACAATACTGAATTTGCCTCCTAAAGGAAAGCTTTGAAGCTTTGTAAAAATAAAAACTAAAGAAAAAAATTAAGAGGCTCAAAGGCCTATGAAGAAGCTTGAAAAAGCTTGTGAAGATGACAAGAATATTTCTAAACTTGGAAAATAATGAAGAGGTGGGGGTATTTATAGGTTGAAAATCAATACAAAAGGTGGTGGTTATTGGGGAATTAACAAAATTGATTAGGGAGTGATTTGACTCTAATTGAGGGGTAAAAGATCAAACCAGGGTGTTATAATTTTAGACAACTAAATAGTTTCTATATAAACAATTTTTCCCTAAACAATTTTGAGAGAAATGATTTCACTCCAAACCATGTAGCACCTATGTGGAATTATGTGGCATAAAGAGTTTCACTTGAAACTTTTTGCCTGAAATTTTTAAATCTATGAAGACTACTATCAAATTTGAAAAGGAAGTTTATTTGCATCGAACATTTTAGGCAAGAAAGTTTCACTTGAAATTTTTTCGAGCTATATCATCTCACCTAAAAATATCTATGTGGAATTCCATGTGGCAACAAATTGAACAAAACTTGAAGTTCAACTCCAAATTTATCCAACCAAAGTGTATTTTCATGAAAATCTAAAAATACTCTTTGGTAGATCTTAGAGTCTAGAACCTAGAAATGTACTTTTTAATATTTTGATTAGTTCTATTAGGATTATTTTTAAAATTTATGGAAAGTAGGTTATTATAATCAAACATGCAGATGAGTATAAATTAAAAAAAATAGTAAGATATATTGAAATTTTTTTAAAAATATACATTGCACTAGAGAAGAGAATCCTCTCCAAGTGGGTATGATTTTTCCTAAATACAAACTAATCTATGTTTTTGGCATTTTTGTAGATAGATTTTTAAAATAGTAATATAAGAAATGAAATCAAGAAAATCTATGAACTATGAAAGCAAATCTAATCTAGTGAATGCAATTAAATCAATTAAAAATGTAATGCTATTATAAGAAAGCAAATAGACAACCTTTCAAGAAAAAGAAAAGTAATGATTTACTTTTTCAAGAGCAAGATGTGATCTAATTACTACTTCAAAGCATAAAGAACATGGTATGAAGAAGACATTAATGCATGGCTTAAGCCCTCAAAAGTCCTTGTAGAAACTCTCTTCCTATACAGTAGTGGGGTCCTCCTCTTAACAATATGAATGAAGATGGGAGAAAATGAAATCAAATTTATCTTTAAAACTATGATGAAAGTAAATGGAGCATAAGAATGCTAATGAAGCACTATGGCTTGTGCTATTGAAGATTTGATGAAAGAAAATGGAGCATAAGAATTCTAGTGAAGCACGATGGCTTGAGCTATTAAAGCTGTGATAAAATCAAAAGTCACACAGGGTCCTACATGATCATGACAATGCTATGGAGATAACTATATGCAAAGAAAAGCAAGAGTAGAGATACAATACTGAAGTTGTGTCCTAAGGTAAAGCTTTGAAGCTTTGCAAAAAAAACTAAAGAAAGAAACTAAGAGGCTCAAAGGACTATGAACAACCTTGAAAAAGCTTGTGAAGATGACAAGAGTATTTCTAAACTTGGAAAATAATGAAGAGGTGTGGGGTATTTATAGGTTGAAAATCAATACAAAATGTGGTGGTTATTGGGGAATTGACAAAATTGATTAGGGAGTAAATTGACTCTAATTGAGGGGTAAAAGTTCAAACCCATGTTATAATTTCAGCCAACTAAATAGTTTCTATATAAACAAATTTTCCCTAAATAATTTCGAGAGAAATGATTTCACTTGAAACCATGTAGCACCTATATGGCATTATGTGGCATAAAGAGTTTCACTTGAAACTTTTTGCCTGCAATTTTTAAATCTATAAAGACTAATTTCAAATTTGAAAAGGAAGTTTATTTGCATAGAACATTTCAGGGAAGAGGGTTTCACATAATTTTTTTTTAGCAATATCATCTCACCTAAAAATATCTATGTGGCATTCCATGTGGCAACAAATTGAAAAAAAATTTAAGTTCAACTCCAAATTTCTCCAACCAAAGTGTATTTTCATGAAAATCTAAAAATACCCTTTGGTAGATCTCAGAGTCTAGAACCTAGAAATGTACTTTTTAATATTTTGATTAGTTCTATTAGGATTATTTTTTAAATTTATTGCAAGTAGGTTATTATAATCAAACATGCAGATGAGTAGAAATTTAAAAAAATAGTAAGATATATTGAATTTTTTTAAAAAATATACATTGCACTAGAGAAGAGAATCCTCTCCAAGTGGGTATAATTTATTTTTTAATGATAAAAATTTAGACAAAAGTTTACCTCTCATGAAAACTTTACTAATTTGTGTAAATTTGACTTTTAAAAATTATTACAAAAATAATATTCATCAAAATTAATTGTTTTCCTCCATGCACTAGATTTTCAAGTTACCTAACTAGGAAAAAAAAATTTAAAATTCTTTTAATTTTTTAGCGTCCCATTAGCCTCTCTTTGTTTAAAATTTTAAGCAATTAAATTTATGCTCCTAAATTTGTAACAAAAAATATATCTAACTAGTTTTTAAACAATTAACAAAATTATAAACATAAACTACATTAAGAGTTCTATGTTTCATTACTTTATATCATTTTAAAATTTAAAACATAAACATCACTATTAGGTGCTTCGAGTTGGAAAATTGTATTTGTGTTGGTCATTTCCTTTATAAAAGTGTGACACAGTTTTGAACTTTTATCCTAAGAGTGAATAATGGTTGGAGAGTAGACCACAGAAGAAGAAATGGAGATAACATATGACTTATTGAGAGATAAAAAAAGATTGATTGGAAGATGAGATTGGGTTGATTGAGAGTCATGAATTAGTTGGGAGAGTTGGAAGTCAGTTAGACATGAAGAATCATGCAATCAAGACTTAAATTGGAGCAACTTTGGGTTAGAACTAGAAGAAAGTTCATGCATGTCAAAAGATGACAAAGTTGCCCCTTTTAGAAAAGCAAGTCACCCCTAGAGATCCTACTTACAATGCACGATCACCTAGTGAGATCTCGAAGTGATAAGGGATGACCCACATATGAGGTTTTGCATAGGTGGTTTATGGAATGGAGAATGATTTATGTTGGTGTATATAAACTCATACGAGTTATACCTAGCTTAATCATAGTTAGTGTTTTCCTCACATGTGGAAAGACTAAGTCCTCTTGTGGAGTCATTAGTCGATGTGTTGATCCATCTTCGACACATTGCTGCTATTTTGGAGGGAGGTTGAACCTTGAGCTATTCTCTTGGTTCCATTTTCGCCACCATCCCTATTCTCATGGAGACTTGTTCCTCAAGCTTCACCTATTTATACCAGTTTGGTTTTAAACCAATTAGTTCATTTTTAATACATTGCATCTGTGTTTGATTTCTGCTCCATGATCTTGGACTCCCACTCTCACATGGTATCAGAACAAGTGCAATAGCATCAAATCGTTTTCTTGTTTATTACATAGCTCCATTGGTGAATCTCTGCAACTTCTCTTGTATGTTAGGGTCAATCCGGCCTTCTATCACTACATATCGAGGAGGTAAAATTTTATTTCAAAGCACATTTGAAATGAGTTTTCTTTTGCAAGTCATAATCGTCATTGGAAGAGCTCATCGATCCTCAACATAATGAGGTCGAATCATAGTAGAGGAAGCCTCAACAAAGGCATATTCTCTACGAAGCAAAGGTCACATTTTTGGGTGGGAATGTAGAGTTGAATTGGCTTTGAAAAGCCAAGTGGGTTGTTGGAATTTGAAAGTGCCTAGGGAGGCACATGAACAACAATGACCATCAAATTTGAAGAGAGTATTAGCAGTATTATTCATTGTAACTTATGTCAATTTTGCTGACATAAGAAACTTGGGGGGGTGACATAAGTAGAGAGGTCAAATAAAAAGGGAGGGGGCCACAAAATTTTTAATAATAAGCCCCTGGTCATATGGGTTTTTAAGCCCTTGGTCACACCCTACCACAGGGGGCTTAACTTTTTCCCTATGAAGTTTTTCTCCAAATATTAGTTTGCACAAAATTTTATTTTCAAGCACATTTAAAATATTTTTTTGAAGGTGTAATTTTTTGCATATGCAAAAATTCTAAAGTCTATAACTTTTGCATATGATCTCGTAATCGAGTCATTCAAAAGGCAAAAGTGCCTAAATTTTGACCTCTATCATTCTAGCTACTAATTGTACTATCATTATAAAGTACCAAATTAAGTTAGGTTTAGGGTTCTTAAAATATTTCATCTCGAATTGCAAGCTTGTTGGGAGAGAAACAAAAAGGGAAAATATTGTTGTATGATATCATGCACTACTTATAAAGTGATGCTTTAAGGGTGTAGATAAGTAAGAAGAGTGCACACAATCACTTCTTCTATCACTAAAGTACCACCTTAATTCCCAAAATTGAGTTTAAAACTAAATCCATTCATCAACTCTAATAGGGATAAAAATAGATAAAAATACCTCCATCTAAAATAGAGTTAAACCAATGGGTCATAAGTTCAGTTGTTGGTGATCATATGTCACCATTTCTAGAAATGTTTATAAAACTAGAACCTTGTAGACTATACAAGATTTTAATGAACCAAAAGTTTTATGATGTCATTGGTAAAGGCATAGTTAAACTAGGGAATGGTATTCTAAATAATGTATACTATATCCCTAGTTTATTTAAAAATTATCTCTTAGTATATGCACTTACCAATTCTAAAAAGATGGTAGAATTCACTACAGATGCTGCCCTCATCAAAGAGTCCAAAGATAGAAAACTAGTTGTAGTTGGTAAAGTCTGCCATCCAAACGCCTGCTTCATATTTTCACACTTTATAGCTAATGAAGAAGAAGTTAATTCAAATCCTAGTATCAATTCGAGGCTCTGCTCAGTTGGCTCAATATAGCTAATTATTAGGACTCCAATAAAGCTGTTTTGATATACTTGCACTTCAAAAAAAAAGTGTCAAATAAAAATCACTTGTGTAATCAATCATGAAAATTGGGAATTGTATATACACTGAATTATAAAGTGTAATGGGGGGAACAATCACTTCTCAAAGAATCACGTAGATTCTTTATCTCATTCGCATGTGCGCATATGCACATCCTTTTATCAGGCTTCAGTATACCAACTTTTGTACATAGAAAATTCATAAAATTTAGAATTTACAACATATTTTGCTTGGAGAGTTCTCAACATCAGCATCTGGGTCTACATCGGCATCATCATCATCTAGAGGGGCCATCTAAAGTCCTCTCTTTATTTTCTCTCTTTTAGGAGGAAAGCTTTTTCCCATATGGTTTTCTTTCTTTCTCTGTTTTATGGGAGATGTTTTGTAAATGAGTACCTAAAATGGTACACATTTAGGACTCATATTTCATAAACCCACCTAAGCTATGCTTAAAGGGGGGGGGGGTGTTGGTGTATAAACTCATACGAGTTATACCTAACTTAATCATAGTTAGTGGTTTTCGTCACATGTGGAAAGACTAAGTCCTCTTGTTGAGTCATTAGTTGATGTGTCGATCCATCTTCAACACATCGCTACTATTTTGGAGGGAGCTTGAACCTTGAGCTATTCTCTTGGTTCCATTTTCTCCACCTTTCCTATTCTCATGGAGACTTGTTCCTCAAGCTTTGCCTATTTATACCAGTTCGTTTGTAAACCAATTAGTTCATTTTCAATACATTGCATTTATGTTTGATTTCTACTCCATGATCTTGGACTTCTGCTCTCACAATTTAGAAGGGCTAAAGATGGTTTTGGTTCCTTGAAAATAACTATAGGGCCTCTGTAGGTTGGGTCACTCCTTAAATACTAGGGTAATTGACCCCTTGAGATCTTTTTTCAGTTGTAGGGTCACCTAGGGAGATCCTAAAGGCATAGGTAAGAAGAAAAGATTAGATAGATAATTTAGGTTATAGAAGGCAAAAGAAGGTCAATTGGATGATTCTAAGAGGATGAAATGATGTAAATGCCCTTAGAGAATATGAATTTCCCCTCTTGTGAAGTGGATTGGTGAGTTTATTAGAGCTATAAAGTGACAGGAAAGATCTGTTGATCATTGGTTAGGTGGCTAGCAAGAAGGTGTGTAGGACCTTAGAAGGTTGTCATGGTAGAAAAGCACAAACAAAGTGAAAAAGAAAAGACATGTCACCGAGAGAAATATTGTTGAGAGGTATATATATTTCACACTTACATGTATTTGATCTTAGGACTATAACTGATCCTCAGGTTCTCATGTAGGCCTATGCACCTTTTTATACTAATAGAGTCATATGACCATCTCAAACATGCCATATTATGCTACTACAATTTAGTGAAGTTATTTTTTTTATCAATTCTTGTATAGGAAAAATTGCTAACCCTTCTCTTTACTTATTTTCATAGAAAGTTGACACTACTTGTTATTTATCCCTATTTTAATTGTGGTATAAACGCTACTCATTACATATGTTTTCTCTATTTGGTGGATTCATTATGGGGCACTCATGGAAAAGAGAAGAATATAAGAACCTAGAAATGGTCCATTACTTTACATGGACCAAATATACTTATGAAATGTTTGAATATTTATTTTAATGTTGGCTGAGAATGGTCATGAACTTTGAAATACATTCTCATTTTAGATACGGAGGCACCTCAAAGCAGGGACAGTGTAATGGTGATTTTTGCATAGCCATACCAATATAGAACGATTTAATATAATTACGTATCAATAAGTGGCACAATCTTGTGTTAAGTTTGTCTTATGGTCCAATGGTTATCCATATCTATTTCACATTCATCTACACTTAATTCCATGTATTTTACCTTATCCCATCATTGTTTATGCACATTCCCATATATTCACCATTTACCCATCATTTTATTAGCCTATGTTCACAACCATGTCCATGCATTCATTCATTACCTTGAAACTGGAACTAACCCCTCAAATTTAAAACTTAAGATTTAAATTTCTAGAGTCTTGTCCTTTCCTACTAGCCATTGTGGCTTGAGTTGGTACACATTTTTAGAATTAATTCATATGGTAGAATAAGGAGAATTCACTCTAGGGACATTTCAATTTGGAGATTTAAAAGAACGCAATTCTATTAGAGTCATATAAGTGATCTACAAGTTTGTGCATGGTGCCTTAAATTACTCATTCAAAATTGTAAAGTCAATATGACTACGGAATTAACCTAGGATAACTTTACCTTAACAATCTAACAATTTCCCCCATTAGGTGTTTGTAAGTACCAACTTAACATATTTAAAAAAACAAAGAAGACGACAAGAAATCTCTCTTACAACTTTCTATCGAATAATTCATTTTCAAAAAATTAGAAAAACGCAGAGAAAGAGAGAGAATGATTTTCTCGACTCCACTCTTTCGAAAAATACCATTTCAAATAGTACGTACCTTAACGTGATATAATGCGACATTGTTTATAACTTAAAATTTCATTGCTGCTTACCCAAACTTGTAGCGTTTTTATGGTGGGCCCTTGAAATCATAATATATAAAGACGCTTGGAAAGTCGTATCTTTTATTGCTTCTTACGTGTTACTGGACATGCATAACCGTTGCCTGTTTTTGAAAGAATCTTTAAAAAGACAAGAAGAATATTAACCATGTGCATTTATCCAACGTGATCTTTAGAAAACTGACATTAGGAGATCAGAGTGGAGGACTGACCAGTCTGGTCTGACTATAATTTCGAGGCACCTGCAGGACAATACAATTTTACAAACAAAGAGACAACAATCAGCTGGCATTGAACAAATTTGGAGACTGCAAGAGCCACGAAGCAGTTGATAATTGTGGGCGCCGCCCACGTCATATGAGCCGCCAATGGTGACTGATGTAACTAGCATTAAATGCTTTACTTGGTCTATTCACTTGAATCATTCAATGCTAAAAGATAAAATAGCATTACCTATCATGAACAGAGTCTGGTCAAATTTGTTAACTTGAGTTGGATGGTTCATCGAACAATGCAGACGAAGAACCGTTTAAATACCATGTGCTACTATATCCCATATCAACATTTCTTCTCTTCTCAAGGGAAAATTAAAGAGCTTGTGATTAATCTCCTCATTTAGTATTCAAGTCGGCCGAAATGAAAATGATTCTTGCTTTTGTTCCATTAATCTTCCTGCTGTCATTTACGAATAGTATGGTTGATGGTGCCGGGTTAAAGGTTGGTTACTACCGGCATAGATGCCCTGACGCAGAGGGGATTGTAAGTGATGTTGTGGGCAAGGCTGTTAGAGCGAATCCTGGTGTGGCAGCTGCTCTAATAAGGATGCATTTTCACGATTGCTTCGTGAGGGTAAGTATTGTGAATCCCTACATGAGCTATTCAGAGCTAATATTGAGGTGACTACTATATAAACATAGAGTTATTATTGCAGGGTTGTGATGGTTCAATCCTCATCGACTCCACAGCAGGAAATGTTGCAGAGAAAGACTCCCCTGCAAACAATCCCAGCCTTTCTGGCTTTGACATAATTGATGAATCAAAGTCTAGAATAGAAGCCAAATGCCCAGGAGTGGTTTCTTGTGCTGACATAGTGGCATTCGCTGCAAGAGATAGCGCCCACCAAGTAAGATTTCACTCTATTTAAATATCATCCATTTTAATGGTGAAACAATCAATAGTAACTTTACACTTCATTCACAACAAAAAGTGGTAAATATTTGTCCTATTTTTGTTGGCCCAAATTACCTTTGACATATTTAAGAATAGCCCATTTGTATTAAGATTGAATAATTATCGTAAGCTAATATTGCTAATGTGCTAACAATGTAAATTCCATGTCCAGGCTGGTGGTTTAATGTGGGCTGTTGAAGGAGGACGAAGAGATGGAAGGATATCTCGAGCTTCGGATATTCCAGGGAATCTCCCACCTCCCTCATTCGACGTAAACCAGTTGACACAACTCTTTGCTCAAAAGCAATTGTCCCAAGAAGATATGGTTACTCTTTCAGGTGGTTACTTTGCTGTTACTGTGATTAAAATAGTTAGTTATGCAATTACATAAATTGTATGAACAACAAATATTCTAATACCAATGATGTTTATGTTTCTGCAGGGGCGCATTCTATTGGAGTTTCTCACTGTTCTTCATTTAGTGCAGATCGTCTGTACAACTTCAGCGGCAGTGGTGGTCAGGACCCTTCCATCGATCCTCGCTATGCCCTTCAACTCAAGGCCAAATGCCCCGCTTCATCTTCGTCTGATAATGTTGTTCCATTGGATCCTCTCACACCCACTAATTTGGACGTGAAGTACTACGTTGGTTTGCAATACAAGCGTGGATTGCTGAAGTCCGATCAGACGTTGATGTCAAATGATGCCACTTCCAGACTGGTGAAGATTAACGCCAAGTATCCAACAATATGGAGGAAGAATTTTGGCAGAGCGATGGTAAAGATGGGCTCTATTGATGTGCTGACTGGATCGCAGGGAGAGATAAGGAAACAATGTCGTGTTCCCAACTAAAGGAAACTATAAATAAGCTATTGCTGTGTTATTGTTTTCATTATTTGATTAAGAAAGCGAAATAAAGAGCAGATTGTATAAATGCAAAACTGCCAATGAAAAGTCAAAACTGACTCAACATGAGAAATGGTGAATTTGAAGTGAAACTTGTAATAAAACACATTCTATTGATTTTTCTTCAATTATAAAATTGAAGATGTATTCCTGGTTTTAATATGTGAGCGAGCAGTTGTCCTATTCACACTGTTGTTTATAGCGCATTCGTGATCTATATGGGGTGTGCAAAGTTGTCTTGATCTATATGTAGTTGTCTTACTCAGACTATTGCCACCAAAGTTAAATTTGAATGAATAAAAAAACATGCATATTTCAATTCTATTAACTTCTACTATTGAGATTAAAGATAAATATAATAATATACTAAATACAATATTATTAAGGTTACTGGACTAAATTCAACCAGCAAATTTTAGACATTCGGTGCTACTTGGAATAATAATAATTTATTGAGAAATTGAGTTATAGGTCTTTTATATCACAATAACTTCATTAATATAGACAATTAATCATTCTATTTTTGAAATTGATTTTAAATAATTTAATTATGATATATAATTGTAATTTATATAATATTTATGAAGGTACGTTATTGAAGGGAATGTACAAATATTTCTAATTTTATTGGGTAAGCCCTATATCATTTTTGTCTTTCATCTTAAGTCATTTTACTTAGTATTTGGTTGATAACATAATAAAAATTGTGATCTCATGTTGGTTACGAGGACATGTTGCAAAATCTCAATATGAAATTTCCTTGAAACTTGATTAATTTTTAACGAGTCTAACCCAAGTTTCGTTAAGCCCCAAAGGCTTACAAGTTTAGACCCCAACAAGAATCTTAACCAATTTTAATAACGATTTTTTATCTACTTTATGTTCAAAGAAAATTCTTGGCAATTCTTTAGAGTGAAATGTTATGAACATATTTCATATGCAAAATCTTTTACTATCTAGTTGGCTAGAGTTTTAGCTTTGGTCTTATTGAGCTTTGGGATGGGCATGTAGGTTGACTACTTTCTATATGGCAAGTCTAGAAGCATAGTCCAAATAGAATATATGGAAAATGAGTTGGAGCCCACCTTCACAACATAATACTCAGCATTTAACACATGTTATTCAAGGGATAACTTTAGTAGAGCCAATAGTTAAGATTCATGGGTTCTAATTTTGATTTTAAGTTGACTTGAAATTGATTTTAGAACCACTTTTGTATAGAGCACTTTGAGATAAAATTTAAAAGGAAAGTGGCTTTGAATTGATTTGGAACCTAAAAGTTATTTATAATTGGATAAACACATCCCAAAATTTAGAAGCTTATAAAATTTGCTTAAGGAAAAAACTCTCTAATTCTTGATGGAATTCAAATATGGGGTTCAACAATTAATCTAAATGTGACTAAGGAAAAGATATGATCACTTGACTCAATCAAATAAACATGTCTAAAAAGTACTCACCAATCATTGGAACCACTAGAGATTGGCTACACCAATATGAGTTGATTAACTAGTTTCACAAGGAAGCAACTCAATTCCACCAGTGGAGAATTGAAAACTACATTTAACTTTGACACACTTTAGTGTGTAATGGTTACACCTCCAAGTAATCCAATAGAGTAACAATTTTGCATAGGTTCATGCTTGGCATGACAAGGCACTTACAGAGATTACACATGATATCTACATACTTCTCATACCTAGGACTCATTGTTTTATAATTTTATCACAATCAAACTCTTAATTAATCCATACTACACACAATCCAAACTTATAGATCTTATTCAAATTATATAAATTCTTATAGAAGGAAACATACAGAGAATGTTATCAACATATAATTTGGTATTACACGGGGTACCATAGGATGGAACCAGTTAAAATCAAGCACAAGGATTGACATTAGGAGAAGAATACATCATTTAATCCCACTAGTGAGCTTTTTAAACTTAATTGTACAAACATGAACTTTCTAGAAGCATTCATAACCAATTATTCATATAATATTTAGGATCTAAATTACATCATCACACTACCTAAATTTCTCACTTGTCAACTATGTGTGACTCTTTTTTAGCTACACTCTTAACCTATAACATGCATTCAGATATGTTTAGTTGAGTTGTAGCTAGCATAACCTTTAATTAAGTTATATGACTATAGTTTAATATAGGTAGTTAGGTTGGCTTGAATTGTGTCCAAAGCATATGTATCATATATATGGGAGGTAGTGGTTAGTTTATAATGATGATATTGTGAATTATGTTCTTATTAAGAACTTTTGGAGGTCTGCCCCTTCAATGTGGCCTATTATGGTAAAGTATTTGTACTATATTTACTATCATATTCTTCTCTTGTGTAGGTAATATCATTTCAATTGGTACCAGAGCTTGATATTGCCACCTAAAAGAAAAGAAACAAGGTAATTTTTAGCTTAAAAAGTCATTTTTGTCAAGTACATAGCTTTCTCAGTTTTGTGAATTTTTATAATATCTAGAGGGTTGATCAAGGGAATGTTGAATTAGCTCAAATAAATAGATGAGATTAGTTGCAACACTTCTAGAAGAATTATTGTGAAATTAGGGCTTCACCAAATTTATTTTCAAGGCTACAAAACATTGACTTTTTGGATATTTTTCAGTATAGTGCAAGATATAATTTAGCAAGTTATTATAAATATATCATCATCATTTGATCTTATTTAAGGTATTGGAAAATTACTTTCACATCATGGAAGGGTTTTTACAAAAGGAAAATAAAGTAATCTAGTTAAGCCTAGGAAGTCCAGTGACAAAGATGATTCAATAATAAAAGAGATGGATTCAATAGTTTCTCAAGATTGCATAAATGTAGAAACCATCAAAGTTAAGGAAGAAATATTCTTGACAATGGCTAAGATTGAAGATATTCATATAGTTAAGAATGAAATGGCTAATAAAGAAGATTTCAATATATTTATAGAGGAAATGGCTATAAAACAATATATTGATGAAATTCTCAAACAACTGGATTCCGTCAAGAGTTATAAGAGACATACAACATTGGACCACAAGATTTGTGATGTAATTTTTTCTTCCAAGGTACATGAAGCTTCTTGACTAAGTTCAATATAAAGTAGGACTATCATCCAAACAATTCTATGTCCACCTCTAGGAACATCATTTCAAAGATCAATATGCAAAAGTTTGATGTAAACAATCCAACCAATTGACACTGTCAAATGGAGTAGTTCTATTATATTCATCATGTCCCATGCCAACGCAAGGTTGCAATTGGCTTCATTATATTTCCACGCAAATCAATTCATTGGTATCATTGGCTATACAATCAGAAGAAAGAGAAGGAATGTGTTGTCACATAGTTTATTTTTCAAAATAAACTCACAACACATTATGGAAATAGTCTTATGGATATATAGTTTATCCATATCACCAAATAACATTAACATAAATGATATCATCTAAATTAGGAAAATTTCATAGTTAAAATTTTTCTTAATGATTATTAGTCCTTAAATGTTTTGAAGTCCTTATGGCCATTTTCTCTAATGCTAATGTTAACAAAAATTAAGAAGTTTCAAGGTGTGACATCAAAGCACAAGAATACCTTATCCCTAAGGGAAATATATAATGTATAACTAAGGTTAGTACACACATTCCACTATAATGCCAAAAATTGCATGCCTTTCAATTTCATGTTATTTCTTGTACTTTCTTGACGACCTCTTCATGTAGACTCAGTCTAGACAATATATTAAAAGAATTCCAAAAATCTATAGTGAGTGCATTATTATTAAGCCCTTTTTGATCCCTCATGATGAATTTGGGGTAATTTTCCCTATACAAGAATGCTAGATATGTGTAGGCATATGTGTGATGCACAAGCATCATGTACCATACAACAACCCAATCCATATGTTACAACTGCATGAGACTGATCATAATGCTTATTGGTCATCATAACGCCTTCTACAAATGTGCTAGGTTATTCTAGGAATGTTTCTCTAGAGCATATCCAAAAGAATCCATAAAAATAGTGAGTTTTCTCTAGTTAATGAAAAAGGACTTCTTCTAAGAGAAAATAAGAAGTGCATTAAAGAAAACCAAAGAGAGAAAAGAAAGGAGCTTCTAAGAAATTTCTATAGGACATGTCTAAAAATACCTTTGAGCTCTGTACTCCTTGCTAGTTTATCTTTAAGGTTTTTCAAGCATTGTATCACCATTACAAGTCTTAGCTTCTAAGTCATTTTTGTAAAGTTCAAATCTAAGGAGAGGATATCTTGTGGTTGAGAATTAAAGAGTTGGAGCTTCTTATAGGATTCTACTAAGTTGCTCATCCTCATTGCCATAGAAATCCAATATCATTGTGTATTTCTGTAACTAGCATGCAATGTCATGCTCTCCAAATCCTTTGTTTAATTGCAAGCTCTCAGAAAGCATCATACATTTTAAGTGCATTCTCTTAACAGAGCACTAAAAGTGAACCTAGGGGAGGAGACTATGTCTCTTCACTGAGCATTCCCTTTTTTCCAAAAACTTTTTGAAAACAATTATTTATTTTCCCACACTCTATGCATCATATTTGTCACTATTGCATCCTAAGCCTAGTGTCCTCTCTGTAGACCAAATAGGTGCTCTTAGGAATTCTATTTCTCATTGCATCTTAGTGTAGACATCCACACGACATGCTATCAACCCTGGTCGGGGCTTCCTATTTTTGGTAATAAATGAATTTGATATTATTTTACTAGACCAACTTTCAATTTTCTAAAAAAATCAACTCACAACTTTGTAAATAATATTTCATTTTTGTTCATTTGTTCCTGTTAGCTTAGAAAAGTTAAATTTTCTTATCAATAGCATAACTAGAATATCTAGAATAGTTTTGTAAGGGTTAAAAATAACTTCTCCTTTAAAGTTAGACATACTAAAGTAGTGTTTTGTATGATCACTTTATCTAGAGTTTGTAACTCTCTTGGTGGAGTTTCTATCTTATGTGCTACATTCTAGTGAACCTAATGCAAAATGGCTTTTTAACCTTCATAATTTAAAATCATTCTCCATTGTGCCATAAGCTCTAAAGGAATTTTATGAGCTTTTTGAGGTAAGCTTCTAATTCTAGAAATCTTGTAAGAAGTTATAGAAATATGTCAAAGTCTCAATCTTTCTCTACAACAACTACCATAACCATAGACATTCCTTCACTTTTGGTAGATCCTACTACCACTACCATGCTTATTTTTTAGATTCTTCTCCTGAGATCATCTACAATGTCATCTATGATCAACATGGCCTTTCTAAACACTCAATCAGATCTAGACCTTAAAATTTCCATGAGACCTTCTACTGCCCAAAATTTAAAAACCTAGAACAACATCTTCAGGATTTCCAAGCCTTTTTAACCCATGAGGCTAATTCTAACACTATGCCTTTTATTATATAGTCTCTTAGGAAGATGTTGGTACACCATCTTGAGAGTCTTGACTTGCTACATGGGTTAGCTCATATTGTTCACAATGATGCACCTACATTATCTTCTTCTCTTGAGACTACCCAGGCTTCCCAACATATTCCTCATTGATAATACTTCATGACTTTGCCTACTTCTATCATTTACACACCTACGCCCACTTAAATGACCACTTCTCTTCCTCTAAATTTTACATCAATAGGAATGGTGAGGAATCCCATACATTCATATGGGTTTATTACCCCTTCTTATTCTTTGATGTCTAAAGGATCTTCTATTGCTTTGCATCCTATAGCTATACAAACCTTCCTCACTTTTTATATATAGCTTGTATCCCATCATTTGACTTTCCCATATCTACTGCCACTATGGCTCCTCTACAAATAATTTTTTTTTTAAGAAAGGTGATAAATCGCCTATGCTATATTAAAAAATGTAATTACATTGTCCATAGGAGGATAACTAGGAGTGTATCATTTGGTTTAATATTTACAAAATTCACCTGCATATAGTAGGGATAAGAGTGAGATAAACTAAAAAGTGCAAGAACAGAGAGGGGACATCACCATAGTCATCTAGTCTACTCTGAATTGGAGTCATGATACTCTTGTGGAGGTGGCAAAAGAAAAGGGAGGGCAAATGAAGGAGTACCCAGAGCTAGATGGGGGCCTGGAGCTAGGTCAGGAGCGTGATGACATAGGAAATCGATTGTGTTAAAAATCTCTTTTGCCATGTCCGAAGCTCATCAGGGAGTTGGAATCTATGATCATTGAGGGTATGGTTGAATGCATTGGTGTAGTCCAGTCTGAGGCCTCTCTATAGGCCCGTGTACACACAGGCAACATGGTGTGAAGTTTGCAGGAGTTGACGATCAAAGACCCTTCCGATCAGTTTCAAACCATCCTGGTAATCATAGACTGACAATGTTGAACACCATCTATCTACAATGAAGAAGGAAAGGTGAACCAGACTGAAGCTGATCGTGTGAGTGTATTCTTGATCCTGCGTCAGGTCAAATATATTAGAAATAAAAGTGGAAGCAATTTCTGATCCCTTGGTCTATGTGTGCTCAGGATAGAGTAAATATTATATAAGCATGCAACGAACAACAAATTCCACACCGTCACATTCGACCTCAATTATTTATCGAAGAAAGAGTGTATTCATGGCTTCCTGATAGGTGGGTTCACCATACATAGGGAGGAGGAACCTGATGTGAAGATTCAGGATCTAGAGAGCCATTGATTAATCCGAGAGAAATGATGGTGCCAATAGACAAAGTGATATGAATTATAATAGAGCTACAATATATAAGCTAAAGAAAAGGGTATGCCTGAACAATGAGAGTGGTAGTAAGCGTGTGCCCAGAAACCAAGGAGGCAATGTGGCTGGAGACATGGAGACTATCATGAAAACAACCTAATGCTATCCTTGAGGCCAAATGTGAGTCAACAAATCAATATCTTCAGGATTAAATGCGAACGAGTGTTGCCACCATCTGAAGATCCCAATGAAGTCCTTGAGAGATGAAAGAATGGGGTTGCATGCAAACTCTTAAAGTATTGTTGGCCATATACACGAGGCTGTCCTCCTCAATTAATTGTTGCAAACACTCTATTTTTTTAGGATGATGGGGCATATAGGTGGAATCTAACTCCTCTTGATCTATTGCCAAGTTGGCAAGGAAGTCTGTAGCTCTGTTACCCTCCCAAAAGCAGTGCCCAATTTGAAAGTTGACAAACAATCTTAACAGCTCGATTACTTCTTGTAAGATATAGTCTATGTACCAATTTTGAGTTCCCCCTCTTTTAAGACCATCAATGATGATTGGTGAATCCCCCTTTATCCAAATTTTGCACACTTTGTACAACAATGCCATTTTAATACCATTCAACAGATCAAAGGCTTCTGCCTGATTGTTAGAACCTGGAGGGATTTTCTGAGCTTGTGCCACCACTAGATGTCCATTTGCACCCCTAATAATGCAACCAATACCTGAGCGTCTTGGGTTGCCTCTGCACACACCGTCAAAATTTAGTTTGGAAAATGGCTCTTGAGGAGGCAACCATTTAATCAAGGATCTGTTCACCTTTGTAGAATTTTCTGATTGCATGAAACATGGGTCTGACAAATTCAAAGAGTTCCAATTCTTTAACAGATGATTGTTCCAATTGGTGAATTTAGACTTGAGGGAAATACCATCTCTTACTCTGGAATTAACTACTTCAACAATTGCCAATGAGATACTTATTATCACTTTATGCAAAGGTCGCTTTGCCTTTCAAAAAATCCTTAGTTTTTTCTCTTTCCACATTCCCCATATGATTATAGATAGGCAGACTTCCCATAAGCAAGCGTACATTGCCTCCTAATGGAGAGAAGGCCAACATTTGAATAGTCCACCAAATAGTAAGGAAGAGGGGTACTCCAATTGAGTGTCCTCATATACCACCCCCAATATTCGAAGCTGAAAGGTAAATATAGAAAAAGGTGATTTAGATCCTCTTCATGATCCCCACACAAGACACACCTAAGGTTTGAAATGATACCAAATTCTAATGTCTATCCCTAGTTAAAATTCTATTATGAATAGCTAACCATGAAAAATATTTGGCTTTTGGAAGAGTGTGGACATTCCAACATGACTTTGAAGTCCAATCTGAAGAGGCTGAAGAAGGGAGACACCTATAACCTTGATTGACTGAGTATCTACGAGAGGTCTCCTTTGTCCAAATTAATTCATCTGGCTTATGTGAAAGGAAGACTTTCCTTTCTCCTAAATGTTTAAATAGAATGGATTTTTGTACCTCCGAGAAATTATAATTTGAGAAGTTTTTCCATTGGATCTCTCCTTGAAAAGAGCTACTAATTGGATCCCAATAATGCTTGTCCTTTGATCCCCAATTTTGTTTAAGAAATGTTTGAGCCTCTTAGAGATCCAATATAGTAGAGATTTTAGGATGTGCGTTCCATGAATCATCCCAGAAGTATGATTTGTGACCATAATTAACAATCCATGACAAGTGTAGACCAATCAGGTCTCTATTATTTATGATGAAGTTATATATGATTGACCCTCTTAAAGGATTTTTAACCGAAAAGACTCTCTCTCTCCCAAGTATCAAGATACTTTTCTTGTATTAACTTTACCCATCATGATTTAGGCTTAGCGTACATGTTCCATGCTAATTTGGCTTCTAATGCTTGATTTTGATGTCTAAGATTGAGAATACCTAACCCACCTATACTCTTTGGTTGACACAGTTTCTCCCATGCCATGAGATGAATCTTCCTTTTATCTATTGTATCCTACCATAAGAATTGTCTTGATAGTTTCTCTACATTCCTAATCACACCTTTAGTCACTTTTAGAGCTAAAAGCATGTAAATGGGAACAACTAACAACACCGATTTAATTTAAGTGTGATTCTTCCTACTAAAGTGAGCCATTTCCCATGCCACAAACCAATCTTGTTCTGAATGTTTTATAGAATTGACTTAGTAATCAACTAGCCTATGCTAAGAATTTGTAGTAGCTTACATTCCTCTCGACTACCTCAACCCAGCTCACCATGTCACCCTATGTCTGTTGCAACCCACTATCCTTGTGTATATTAGCCACTCATTTACCTGTATGCTTCGAGGCCCCTAGGTTCATGAATTCTAGTGGTAATTGTTACTAAATTATGTTCACACCTAATTTTGCTAGACCTAAGTTGTAGTTGTCACAAGAGGGATAAAAGTTTTTTTTTAAATGTATGATCAATCAGTTGAATGTATGATATCTTGCCAAGAGAACAACAATGGATCACTTGTTAGGATAATGTGATAGTCCAATCAGAACTATCAAACCATCTTGACAAGTGAAGTTTATCTGATGATAAGAGATCAAACAGTCAATGAATGATAGGAGTTATCTAACTAGTTTTATCTTTCAGTTATGATATGATTGAATTATTCAAGTAATTGCAATTCAATATGAAGGAAAGATATTTATAAACTGTTATTTCATTATCATGTTTTTCAACATATGTTTCATATCAGATTCAGTTATTCTATCCTATGCATTTGATTCAAAAATGTAAACATACATAAATCATTTTCATAAGGTAAAGTAACTGATCATATTTAAAGAAATGCTTAATTGTGTCCCACACAAGTCGTCGGAGTGAATAAACTGAGCAATGCAAGCATTGTGCAAGCTATACATCTGTGGATAAAGGAAAAGAAAAGAACACATGAGGAAAATGGATATCCATCATTGCCTTTTTGAAGATTGATCTTCTTGATTGGCAACTTGATCTTCATGCCTTCATCTTTTGCTCCTGATCAGGACAGTGTACCTATAAAAATGGAGAAAAGCCTTCTTAGAAGCTCCAGATATGCAGATTCTTCATGCGCTTTATCAAAAAACATATAAATCTTGCAAACATTATGCATTAAATGTGATTGGACTAAAATCAGACACGTGCAATAAATCAGATCATCATGAGAAAGATCAATCAACTTCAAGAGGTATGTTTTATGCTAACTTGTTTGTTCACTATGCAGGTATAGGAAAAGTAATGTTGCTGATTTGAAGACATTTAAGTATGTGGAGAAAATGTGGCTCCCACAAGGGTAGAGCTCAATATGCTTCCTTCTTATACATTCAAGAAGGACATCAGATTGCAATAAACAGAATGCACTATTCAAGAGAAGCTATGCATTGGAATAGTCAACACTTCAAATAAAGTGAAGTCATCATAAGAGAAGTGAAGTGAGCAGTTGCTCCTATAAACTATGCCCACTATAGGAAGGAGCTTATTGAAATGAGAAAATCATGTTCAAAATGCTTCATCACATGCTACAGAATGAGCAGTGGTTTTATTCAAGAGTTGTCAATATGCAAAGGATAGAAGTAAAGTGATAAGAGGAATGGAGTATAGCCATAGAAGGTATTTTTCCCATCTTTTTGTTGTGAATGAGATATGAATTTGTTGTTCAGATATACTTCATAGATAGAATAGTTGAATAATGGAACAACATATATCCCACATCATGTGTGAATTCAAAGTGGAACAGCATGAAGTAATAACCTACAAGAGGTAGCATATAAAAGGAATAGTGGAGAATGTTCATGTCATGAAGAAGATGAAGAATAATCAAGCTACAGGAGTATAGTACTACATCAAAGGTACCAGATGCTGAGAAGAATAAGACACAGTTTTTATAAGATACAATTTCTTGCATACATCAAAGTTACAAAAAGAGATATATATGTAAACAAAAATGAAGGGTTTTTACATTTTTTTTTTCTACATATGCAAAACAATGATACCATGTTTGTACCAGTATTCTTGCAAACCCTTATCACTTTTTACATAATGAAGTGACAATGAGAGAAAGAAAGAGGAGTCTCTCAACACAAAGTAAAACCCATATGGGGTTTCTATACAAAAGGTTTTGCAGATATAGAAGAACAAAGAGAAGCTGAACCTTTGAAATACACTCAGATATACATATGATAGTGGTTTTTTCAAGAAATATATGCATAGAACAAAGAAAGAGCATAGCCCTGGCTGAAGGAGAGTTTCTTCAAAGGAGTAACAAATACACATGTCATCTTTTTTGAAACCCTTATATTTTTCTCTGTTATGCAAAGAAGTCAAAAAAGAAGATACAGACAACAAGGCCGCATCCAAGAATATGATGTTTTCTTTCAAAAATGTAAAAACCTTCAACTTCTTTTCAAACCCTAAAGTATTCATATTTGCAAAAGAAGGAAATGATGCAGAAGAAGATACAAAAGCTAGCAGGCTATAGCCAAAGGAGGATCTTCTCTAATAAAATCGTAAACCCTTAGTTTTTTCTTCAAACCTGGTGTTTTTTCATATCTGTAAAGAGGATAAATAGAAGAAAGAATATACAAATAGTATGACCATAACAGAAACACCTTTTTCTTCAAAGAAATCAAAGACCCATATCTTTCTTCTTGAAACCCTTAATCAGTATGAAAGATACAGTCCAAAAAATGCAAATGGTGAAGGCAGAATGAAGACTCACCTTATATTCTTGCATAAAGAAGAAACTACAGGTCATCCTTGTGTGTTTTTAGCCTTCAAAATTACAGATGGAGATATTCACTAGAAAAAAATGCAGAGAGACAAACAAACCATGGTGAGGAAATCAATGTAGGTCTTAAAAAAATGCTCAGAGAACCATATGGTTGCGGCCAAATGAAGACACAGTAATAGAAAAAGCAAGGAAATGGTCTATTTTTTAGCATAGAGAGCTTACCCTTCCATTTTTTGCCAGAAATACAGGAGAAATCAACCAAATGAGCTAAAAAATTGTAGAGAAAAAAAAGAATGCTTGAAACCCTATCTGCCGACTGAGAAGTTGCAGAGAGAGAGAGCTCAAGTGAAAGAAAAAATCAAAATGATAAGTTTAGGGTTCAAATTTCCATTTGGTCAATGGTGGTCTATTTTTTTCTCACCTTTTCTTTTTCAAAAACAAAGAAATCATTATCTTATCTGATCCTGTGGTCAAGACTTGTTAAAGTCTAATGACCTAATGATTAAGTCATAGGGGCCCGTGAGGTGAGTCCTTTCTTTCTTTTTCATTTGATGTTCTTTTGCAAAGTCAAAAATAAAGATCATGATAAGATAAGGCTTTAAGCCTTTTTTCTTCATTTTCCTAAGGAACGACAGTTTGAAAATAAGGTCGATATGCCTTATGATGTATTGCAAAATACATGTGCTATTTAAGGTCAACAAAGGAAATCATTCAAAGGTATATGCAAAGGAGGTAAATGGATAAGGTAATGATGCATGAGGAGTCAAAGTGGCATAAACAAATGATGATAAGACATGTATTTACCTTAGGAGAGGATGAAGATTATTGTTTTTACATGATGTCAAAGAGTATGTATGTGTTTACATTTGGTAAATAGAATGATAAATACGCATTATGAAGAAATGCAATAAGAAGTCAAGGGTGATATTGATATGATGATGCATGGTGCATGGAGTGATAAGGTGGTATTTTGTTAAGCCTTACATGCATTTATCATTCTTTTGATGATGCATGATGTATTTTACATGTAACGACCTATGTGATTGCATGGGAGGTATAAGGAGAGGAATATTCTTTACTTTTTACATGCATGATGACCTATTTCTTTTGGCATCATTGATTAATGCAATCATGCAAATTATGTAAACCAAGATGAACAGATAAGGTGTTGTTATTTTTCCATCCATTCTTGCATGATTTTACAATTATAAATAATGTAAACAAATAATAAAGTAATATCATTATAAATTACTTTATTATTTTGTCACAAGTTGTAAAATCAGAGAGATTAGACAAATTGAAACTCATAATAGAGTAATCATGCAAATAATTACTTTATTCTTTGCCCACATCATTGACACATGCAAAATCATGCAAAATGGAAGATTTGAGTTAACTGAGAACTTTGGAGTCTTTTTGCATGGTTTGGAGGAGAAATTAGAAAGTTTTGGTCAACCTTTTGGTCAAACACATAGAGAGGAGTGGTTTGGAGCTATTTTTGCTCATTTTGGGGCAGTTTTGGCCCTTGTTTTTAGGGATTTCATTGTTTGCTCATGGATCGAATTGGAGAACTAATTTTTAGAGGTAGTTGACTATAGTTGACTTTTCTAGGCCTCTTGGAGAGAGCAAACTATATATTGGAAGAAAAACTTAGGTTTTTCTAGTTCTTTCCTTTTTTGCTCTTTACACTTTGAGAGAGAAAGAAGGTTTTGTAACTCACTATTTGCAGATTTATAGAGATTACAATAGGTTAGAGGTTCTATACTTTCTTTTATGCAATTTTTTTCCTTTATTTTTTAGCTTGATCAAGTATTTACCTTTCCATTAATGCAACCTTTATGAGTGATTTGATGAGATTTTATTGTGTTTAAACATCAGAACTTTTAAAATCATTGTCTCATTTGTACTTGCATGTGTTAGATAGCGTTGAAAATCATAGGTCTTAGGCTGTGCAATTGGAGAATCTTTCTTTTATGTTGTGAAAAATCCCTTTTCCTTCAAACAAAAATATTTTCCATCCTTCCTTAGAAACATTTTTGTGATCAATTTTCTGAAAGTGGTTTATGTGGATAGATTTTTTGAGATCTATTGTGAGTTAGATTGCCAAGTTTTCATCATTATTAGGTGCATCACCATCCCTTTTACAGTTTTTTATCACTTTTAAAAGATTCTTTTAACCCTTTTCTTCGTCAAAGTCATAGATCCAATTGAATATTTTAAGGAAACCAACCCATAATCTAGAGGTTCAAACTCGACATAGGTCACCCACAACCTGAGTTTGATCCAATGTTACACATGATTGTCGACCTTCACAACTCTACATAATGGATGCAATCCTGTTTGTCAACAGTTTTTGGCACGCCCAATGGGACCTTTGAATTGATTTTCAGTTCAAAAAAGACTTAGTATTGCTGTTGTTTTGGTATGATCAGCAGTTAATACAACCTTTTTAGAGGTGTTATTTAAAAATACCTAGTGACTCTAACTTTTTGGTTTAATAGATCATATTTTGTAGCTTATAAAAAGGATTCACAAAATCAGGTGTTGTTTTATTTCAAGTAATTTTGGTTTCAATTTTTCCATCTCTTTGAATGAGTAGGCATGTCTACCTTTCATGGAAACATGTCATATCATCCATCATGTCATGAAAATGCTGCTAATCCTCCATCTTATCAGCCATATTAGATCAGTCATGCTGCTAGTTTTATCCCAAACAACTATGCAATAGCAGTTTATCAGCATGCTCAATAAGCTTACCTCCCAACGACCCCAGTTCAACCTTGTTGGCAACTAAATTAGCTTCAAAAGGCTTGTTTTCTTCAAAACTAGTAGTATATCTTTCCCAAACAACTCCAAGTGAGTGCAAAAGAGGAGATTGCAAGCATAAAGAGTATGTCACTTGATCTCAATAACGTAATTCTAGAAATCAATAAGCAGATAAAAGAAATCAAGAAGCAATAAGAGTATGAGTAGCAACAGGAAGAAATGAATTATCAAGTCTATCTTCATAAGCAGGAGGTGGAGGCACAAAGGATACAGTTTGAGGAATGTCTTAGGAGGGATATAGTAGCAAAAGAAGAGCAGATGAAGTTTTTTCTTGCACAAGTACAAAGGCAAGAGATCTAGATAGCTGCATTTATTTCAGATCAACATGTTCAAAATGAGGTTAGTAGGTATCAAATTCTAAGTTTCAGAAGTTTTGATTTTAATCTGGAGCCTATTTGCATTCAAAATCAATCTATTGGTTCTTAGTATCAGTCACATCAAGTACCTGAACCAAGTCATCACAGCCTTGAGCAACTGTGGTAGCCTTCTTGGACCAAATACCTTGATTTTAAAATGCCAAATCTTGTTAAGGCTACCCCTTCCATACCAATCCAAAATTAGGAAGAGGAAAAGGTAGTAGTATCTGAACCAATCAAGATTCCAAGTTGGTATGGTGAACAAGAGAAAAAAGTTTTAGAGCCCAAGCCAATCAAAATTCCAAGTTTCAGCCCATTAGCTGAAGTTTCTTGCAGTTCTTCTTGTCCCACCAAATCAGAAAAATTAGATGTGGGGAAAGAGGTTGCTGCTGTTTTTATTGTGTCCCCAGCTGAAAATGAGCATAATGCATATGAAGAGGATGCTGGTTCAAATTTGGCACTCAATCCTTTACATTTTGGTTCATTTGAAAAGTTTTCTAATGTTATTTATAAAATGAATGAAAGCAGAGTACATAGGTCACAAGGTGAAAGTCTTTTGTTGCAAAGACAGATCCAAGTTCCATTGGAGAAAGCCCCATGTGAGGAGGAAGAACTGGTTTCTTTGTTTGATTAGCTACCTGGTTTTGTTGAGCCAGATAAGGAATGCATGCTCATACCACAGGCAGAAATAAAGGGACAACAGGAGGATGTGAAAGAAGAGGTTGATGTTCCTAAGAGCCTTCAAAGATCTGATAGTTTTGATGAGTTATTGGCTGTCCTAATGGAAGAAAATGATTCATTAACCATGGAGGATGAATTGACATGGCAGGCCATCATGCAAGGTAAAAGTATTGAGCAATAGAGGGATGAAATTCATATGGTTTCAGTGCAAGATTATCAGTTAGATGAGAGCATGTTTTTAGGTATCATAGATATTGTTTGTTCTAACATTGATGATAAGATAGTATCATATGAACCAATAGTATGTGATCTACATATTTAGGACAAAGAGGCAAATATTACTTCATTCCAATCCTGTGAACTAACTCTTTCAAATCAGGTTGAAATTGCAATTGAAAATAGGACAATAGATCTAAATCAAGGCGCCAGGAGTATTGGCAAAAGATACATCATCACAAGAGGTTGTCCCATCAGGGATTTAGCCAACAAAGAGCTTAAAAGGGAGATATAGATTTTTGTTGTACTCAAAGATGAGATTTCAGCCTCAGAACAACAAAATCATATCGTCTTTTTACCTCATAACAGAAGTATACATGATCAGGTTCAAATGGTGAGTGAGTTTGTCTACATTTTTTATGAAGCATTGTAGCAATTTATTAAGTATCTTCTTGTGCTTCATCTAATTTTAGCTGTCCATAAGCATGTGAATCAGTGCCCCTTGTTGAGAAAGGGTACCTATTTTAACTAGACAGTTAATGGCTTTGTCTAAAACACTACCAATGCTGGTTAGTGTAAGGTAGAGTAGAATTTTAGTTCAGTATTTGATTTTCCAAGAAGTGCATATGCACATTTTATTGGCCATGTCTTAAATAGGTCAGAATAGTTTCAATTTTAGTTTTGTGTTGCTGTTGTAGTTTTCTATCAGTTTCAGTTTCAGAAGCTTTTTTCAAAGTTTCAAGTAAAAAAGAGTCATATGCCCAATAGAATTGCAAGGCTAATGATTCTATTTTGTTTAGCAGGTAAACACCCTTGAGAGGTTGCTAGAAACGTTACTAAATTATGTTCACACCTAATTTAGCTAGACCTGAGTTGTAGTTGTCACAAGAGAGATAAAAGAATTTTTTTTAAGTGTATGATCAATCAGTTGAATGTATGATATCTTGCCAAGAGAATAGCAATGGATCACTTGTCAAGATAATGTGATAGTCCAATCAGAGCTGTTAGACCATCCTGGCAAGTGAAGTTTATCTGATGACAAGAGATCAGATAGTCAATGAATGACAAGAGGTATCTAACTAGTTTTATCTTTCAGTTATGATATGATTGAATTATTCAAGTAATCACAATTTAGTATGAAGGAAAGGTATTTATAAGCTGTCATTTCATTATCATGTTTTGAACATATGTTTCATATCAGATTCAATTATTCTATCCTATGCATTTGATTCAAAAAAGTAAAAATACATAACTCATTTGCATAAGGTAAAGTAGCTGATCATATTTAAAGAAATGTTTAAATGTGTCCCACATAAGCCGTGGAGTGACTAAACTGAGCAATGCAAATATTGTACAAGCTATACATCTAAGGATAAAGGAAAAGAAAAGAACACATGAGGAAAATGGATATCCATCATTGCCTTTTTGAAGATTGATCTTCTTGATTGGCAGCTCGATCTTCATGCCTCCATCTTTTGCTCCTGATCAAGATAGTGTACATGTAAAAATAGAGAAAAGCCCTGTTAGAAGCTCCAGATATGGAGATTCTTCATATGCTTTATCAATAGACATATAAAGCTTGCAAACATTATGCATTAAATGTGATTGGACCAAAATTAGACATGTGCAATAAATTAGATCATGTCATGAGAAAGCTTAATCAACTTCAAGAGGTATGTTTTATGTTAACTTGTTTGTTCATTGTGCAAGTATAGGAAAAGTAACGTTACTGATTTGAAGACATTTAAGCATGTGGAGAAAATGTGGCTCCCACAAGGGTAGAGCCTAGCATGCTTCCTTCTTATACATTCAGGAAGGACATTAGATTGCAATAAATAGAATACACTATTCAAGAGATGCTATGCATTGGAATAGTCAACACTTCAAATAAAGTGAAGTCATCATAAGAGAAGTGAAGTGAGAAGTTGATCCTATAAACTATGACCACTATAGGAAGGATCTTGTTGAAATGAGAAAATCATTTTCAAAATGCTTCATCACATGCTACAGAATGAGCAGTGGTTTTATTCAAGAGTTGTCAATATGCAAAGGATAGAAGTACAATGATCAGAGGAATGGAATACAACCATAGAAGGTTTTTTTCCCATCTTCTTGTTGTGATTGAGATATAAATTTGCTATTAATATATACTTCATAGATAGAACAATTGAATAATGGAACAACATCCATGCCACATCATGTGTGAATTCAAAGTGGAACAACATGAAGTAATAAGCTACATGAGGTAGCATATAAAAGGAACAGTGCAGAATGTTCATGTCATGAAGAATATGAAGAATAATCAAGCTACAGGTGTATATTTCTACATCAAAGGTATCAGATGCCAAGAAGAATAAGACACAGTTTCATAAGATACAATTTCTTGCATACATCAAAGTTACAGAAAGAGATATATTTGTAAACAAAAATGAAGGCTTTTTTGTGTCTTTATTTTTTTTGCATATTCAAAACAATGATACCATGTTTGTACCAGAATGTAGTATTCTTGCAAACCCTTATCACTTTTTACATAACGAAGTGACAATAAGAGAAAGAAAGAGGAGTCTCTCAACACAGGGTAAAACCCATATCGGGTTTCTATACAAAAGGTTTTCAAGATACAGAAGAACAAAGAGAAGTTGAACCTTTAAAATACACTCAAATATACATATGATAGTGGTTTTTTCAAGAAATATATGCATAGAACAAAGAAAGAGCATAGTCATGGCTGAAGGAGAGTTTCTCAAAGGAGTAACAAATACACGTCATCTTTTCTTAAACCCTTATATTTTTTCTCTGTTATGAAAAGAAGTTGAGAAAGAAGATACAGATAGCAAGGCCATAGCCAAGAATATGATGTTTTCTTTCAAAAATGTAAAAATGGTCAACTTTTTTTTTTTCAAACCCTAATGTACTGATATTTGCAAAAGAAGGAAATGATGCAAAAGAAGATACAAAAGCTAGCATGTTGTAGCCAAAGGAGGATCTTCTCTAATAAAATCATAAACCCTTAGTTTTTTCTTCGAACCTGTTGTTTTTTCATATCTGTAAAGACGATAAATAGAAGAAAGAATATACAAATAGCATGGCCGTAACAAAAAAACCTTTTTCTTCAAAGAAATCAAAGACCCATATCTTTACTCTTGAAACCCTTATTCAGTATGAAAGATACAGTCCAAAAATGCAAATGGTGAAGGCAGAATGAAGACTCACCTTATATTCTTGTAGAAAGAAGAAACTACAGGCCATCCCTGTGTGTTTTTAGCCTTCAAAATTGCAGATGGAGATATTCACCAGAACAAAAAATGTAGAGAGACAAAGAAACCATGGTGAGAATATCAATGCAGGTCATAAAAATGCTCTGAGAACCATATGGCCACAGCCAAATGAAGACATGATAACAAAAAAAACAAGGAAATGGTTTATTTTTGAACATAAAGAGCTTACCCTTCCATTTTTTGCCAGAACTATAGGAGAAATTGACCAAATGAGCTCATAAATTGTAGAGAAAAGCAAGAAAACTTCAAACCCTAGTCGCCGACCGAGAAGTTACAGAGAGAGAGCTCAAGTGAAAGAAAAAATCAAAATGATAAGTTTAGGGTTCGAATTTCCTTTTGGTCGATGGTGGTCTATTTTTTTTCTCACCTTTTCTTTTTAAAAAACAAAGAAATCATTATCTTATCTAATCCTGTGGTCAAGACTTGTTAAAGTCTAATGACCTAATGATTAAGCCACAGGGACCCATGAGGTGAGGCCTTTCTTTCTTTTTCATTTGATGTTCTTTTTCAATGTAAAAAAAAAGATCATGATAAGATAAGGCTTTAAGCCTATTTTCTTCATTTTCCTAAGGAGCGACAGTTTGAAAATAAGGTCGATATGTGTTATGATGTATTACAAAATACATGTGCTATTTAAGGTCAACAAAGGAAATCATTCAAAGGCATATGCAAAGGAGGTAAATGGATAAGGTAATGATACATGAGGAGTCAAAGTGGCATAAACAAATGATGATCTAAGACATGTATTTACCTTAGGAGAGGATGAAGATTATTGTTTTTACATGAAGTCAAAGAGTATGCATGTGTTTACATTTGGTAAATACAATGATAAATATGCATTATGAAGAAATGCAATGAGAAGTCAAGGGTGGTATTGATATGATGATGCATGGTGCATGGAGTGATAAGGTGGTATTTTTTTATACCTTACATGCATATATCATTCTTTTGATGATGCATGATGTATTTTACATGTAATGACCTATGTGATTGCATGGGAGGTATAAGGAGAGGAATATTCTTTAATTTTTACATGCATGATGACCTATTTCTTTTGGCATCATTGATTAATGCAATCATGCAAATTATGTAAACCAAGATGGAGAGATAAGGTGTTGTTATTTCTCCATCCATTCTTGCATGATTTTACAACTATAAATAATGTAAACAAATAATAAAGTAATATCATTATAAATTACTTTATTATTTTGTCACAAGTTGTAGAATCAGAGAGATTAGACAAAGTGAAACTCATAATAGAGTAATCATGCAAATAATTACTTTATTCTTTGCCCACATCATTGACACATACAAAATCATGCAAAAATGGAAGAGTTGAGTTAATCGAGAACTCTGGAGTCTTTTTGCATGGTTTGGAGGAGAAATTAGAAAGTTTTGGTCAACCTTTTGGTCAAACACATAGAGAGGAGCAGTTTGGAGCTATTTTTGCTCATTTTGGGGTAGTTTTGGCCCTTATTTTTAGGGATTTCCTTGTTTCCTCGTGGATCAAATTGAAGAACTTATTTTTAGAGGTAGTTGACTATAGTTGACTTTTCTAGGCCTCTTAGAGAGAGCAAACTATATATTGTAAGAAAAACTTAGGTTTTTCTAGTTCTTGCCTTTTTTACTCTTTACATTTTGAGAGAGAAAGAAGGTTTTGCAACTTAGTATTTGTAGATTTATAGAGATTATAGTAGGTTATAGGTTCTATACTTTCTTTTATGAATTTTTTTTCCTTTATTTTTAGCCTGATCAAGTATTTACCTTTCCATTAATGCAGCCTTTTGTTAGGGTTAGGGAAGATCAAAGCAATAAACACTAACAATTATATGTAGATTAAATAACCTAAATATAACAATGAGGAATAACACAAAAGAGATCAACACAGAAATTTAACGTGGTTTACCCAATATGAGCTACATCCATAGAAACTCAACCATCCAATGGTTTTATTATCCAGTGCAAAACAAATTACAATCTCACGAATACATCACTGTACCATATATCCTAGCCACTTATAACAAGCTTTTTAGAAGCTTCTAGAATTAGGGTTTTGTAATGTCATTTTTCTTTTGTCAGTTAACAAAAATTAACAACTAACTTTGATCATGCAAAAAAGAGGGAAAAAAAATGATCAGTCACCACATACCAACAATCTCCCACTTGGAGACTGATCAGGCTCCACACCAAACAATCTCCCACTTGGAGACTGATTCTAGACGACACCGCTACACTTGCAACTGCCACTAGATTACAGGCTTGGCTAGTTTCTTAAGTCCACCATTATCAGTCATGAAGGCCAATAGAAACTGATGAGGAAATTAGTTTCTCCCGTGTAACTGCCTTTGTGAACATATCTACAGGATTTTCACTTGTGTGAATTTTCTCTCACTTCAACTGTCCATCCTCCAAAACTGATCAGATGAAGTGGTATCTGAGTTATATGTGCTTAGTTTTTGAATGCAAAGCTAAATTCTTAGCAAGATGAATGACACTCTGGCTATCAGTGTACAAAGGGCTATCCTATTGTTGTTGCCCCAATTCCTCTAGAAAATGTTGTAACTAAATCTTTTCCTTGCTAGCTTCTGTAGCTGCAACATACTCAGCTTCAGTGGTTGAAAGCGTAACAACCTTTTGCAGTCTTGAAGTCCAACTGACTACAGTACCTCCTATAGTAAAAACATACCCTATAGTACTCCTCCTGCTATCAATATTACCTACCAGATCAGAGTCAACATATCCTTTTAGAGCAGAATTTGTTCCTCCAAAACATAGTTTCTTTGAAGTAGTACCTCTCAAATATCAAAGAACCCATTTTCCAGCATTCCAATGTTCCATTCCTGGATTGCTCATATACCTACTCACAACCCCTACTACATGTGCAATATCTAGTTTTGTGCATACCATTGCATACATCAACCTGCCAACTACTGATGCATATGGTATCTTAGACATTTTGTCTTCCTCCTTATGTGTCTTTGGACACATCTCCTTAGTCAACTTAAAATTACTAGGCAAAGGTGTACTAACTACTTTTGCATTCTGCATGTTAAACCTTTTCAACACCTTCTCTACATACTCACTTTTGGACAAAAATAATTTTCTATTTGTCCTGTCCTGTGTGATCCTCATACCAAGGATTTGTTTTGCTGCACCCAAAGCCTTCATAGAAAATGAATTTGCTAATTTCTTCTTAAGTTCATTAATATGCTGTGTGTTAGACCCGGCAACAAGCATGTCATCAACATAAAGCAATAGAATAATATAGCTGCCATTACCTAATTTCTTGAAATAAATACAATAATCAGAATAACATCTTTTGTAACCTTGTTCAGCCATAAAACTATCAAATTTTAAATACCATTGCCGAGGTGCTTTCTTTAGGCCATACAAACTCTTCTTTAACTTGCACTCAAAATCCTCCTTACCCTTGACCTCATATCCCTATGGTTGCTGTATGTATATTTCCTCTTCCAAATCCCCATGGAGAAAAGTTGTTTTCACATGTAACTATTCAAGATGCAAGTCTTCTACATCCACAAGACTTAGAATTGTTCTAATAGAAGTCATCTTTACAATCGGAGAAAATATTTCATCAAAATCTATACCTTTTTTTTGTGCAAAACCTTTTACCCTGAGTCTGGCCTTATATCTTTTCTTGCCTCCATCTTCTTCCTTCAACCTATAAACCCATTTATTTGGAAATGCTCTTTTACCTACAAGCAATTGAACTAAGTCCCAAGTCTGATTCTGCAACAAGGAATCCATTTCCTCTTTCATGCCTAGCTCCCATTGCTTTTTGGTATCTAACTGCATTGCTTCTTCATAACCTTCAGGTTCACTAGAATTAGTTAATAATATAGAATATAATGATGGAGAAAATCTTTCAGGAGCTCTAGTTATCCTTGTAGAACGTCTAACACTTGCAGGAGTTTGTGGGATAACTTGTTGTTGCTGAGCATCAGGTACCACTGGCATTTTATTTTCTGGAATCTCATCCAGCACCACATATTGCTTTTTGGCATGTTCATGCTTCTTTTCCTGCAGCTGATCCTTATACATGACCTTCTCATTGAATATTACATCTTTACTCCTAATGATTTTATGATTTTCATAATCCCATAACCGATAACCAAATTCATCTACTCCATATCCAATGAAAGTACATTTTTTAGACTTAGACTCAAGCTTGGTTCTATTTTCAATATCAACATAGACAAAAGCTTCACAATCAAAGGTCTTCATAAATGAATAGTTTACCTTTTTGCCTGTCCATGCCTCCTCTGGAATGCCACCATCCAAAGGATTTGAAGGTCCCTTGTTTATCAAATAAATAGCAGTATGTACAGCATCTGCCCAAAATTGTAAGGGTAGTCCAGCATACAATCTCATGCTCCTTGCATGCTCCATAATGGTCCTATTCATCTTCTCAAACACACCATTTTCTTGTGGGGTTCTAGGAACTATTTTCTGCCTACGGATTCCATTATATGAATAGTAATTCTCAAATTCTTTGCTGCAATACTTGCCTCCATTATCAAATCTGAGACACTTCAACTTTTTTCCTATCTCATTCTCAACTAAATCTTTCCACTTTTTATAAGTTTCAAATACTTGTGATTTTTGTTTTAGGAAATACATACATGTTTTCCTAGTTGCATCATTAATAAAAGTAACATAATAGCAAGAGACTCCAAGAGAAGATACCTGAGATGGTCCCCATACATCTGAATACACAAGCTCTAATTTCTCACTCTTCTTCTCTTTCTCAACTTTGAGAAATCAGACTCTTTTCTATTTTCCATAAACACAATTTCAATAGAACTCCAAGTCAATCTTCTTCAGACCTGGTAGTAACTTTCTAGAGTGAAGAATCTTCATCCCTTTCTCACTCATGTGCCCAAGTCTATGATGCCACAATTATGTTTTTGTCCCTGCAGCAAGTGTTATAACTGTCTCAGTAGAAACTATTTCTGTAGAAGCTAAGGTAGAATAAGTATTACCAGTACACAAATACAGCGTGCCTACCTTTTCACCTTTAGCTACTACTAATTCACCTTTAGTGACCTTCCAAATTTTGTCTGAAAAGGTAACTATACAGCCTTCACTACCCAGTTGTCCTGCAGAGATTAAATTCCTTCTCAAATTTGGAACATGCCTTACCTCCTTTAGCAATCATTCATTTCCATTCTGCAACTTGATTTTTATTTTTCCTTTTCCAACAATCTGATAGGGTTCATCATCACCCAAATATACATGTCCAAAATCACCTTGAACATAATCTACAAAATATTTCCTATGGGGTGTGGCATGAAATGAAGCCCCTGAATCTATTACCTAGGAATCATTAGCATTATCTAAACACGGAATTAAAGCATCCTGTAATTTATTACTTGCAACATTAGCTTCCTTACTTTCATCATGTTGTCTATCTCCTTGTTTGCCCTTTCGAGACCAACAATCCTTCTTCAAGTGTCTTGGCTTTCCACAGTGCTAACAATCCATTCTTCCTCTAGATTTAGATCTGCCTTTCCTTGACTTTCCTTGTGACTTCCCAAAATTTGTAGGGCTTTTTCCTCTTTCCTTTGTTCTTCCCCTGTTCTCTACAGTCAAAGCATTACCAGATGTTGAAGTCTCACCTGTGCTTTTCTGTCACATTTCCTCGCTAAGGATAACACCAACAACATCATCAAATTTCAAAGTATTTGAACGAGAGATAGAGTTACTTACAGCCATTACCAAGCTATTCCATCTTTCTGGCAAAGAACATAAAACCAAGAGAGCTCTTACCTCTTCATCAAATTTCACTTTTATAGAAGTTAACTGACTAGTAATTGTATTAAACTCATTTAAATGATCTGACACAGATCCACCTTCAGTCATTTTCAGATTAAACAAATGCTTCATGAGAAATACCTTATTAGAGGATGAGGGTTTTTCATACAATTTGGCCAAAGCTTTCATCAGTTCACTTGTTGTCTTCGCTTCTATTATATTGAATGCCATAGATGGTGCCAGGCACAACCGAATGGTTCCCAGTGCCTTTCTATCTAGAAGTTCCCAATCCTCATCAGTCATTGCTGTTGGTTTCTTGGATACTCCTTCCAATGGCCTCCATAAATCCTTCTGATAGAGATAATCCTCCATCTGCATCTTCCATAATTGATAGTTCTGCCCATTGAATTTATCTACCTTCAATTTACCCTCATCTGCCATTGCTCCCTCTTAACTGTGAGACTCCCACTCAACCATGAGACCTTGCAAACGATAATCACAACCTGCTCTGATACCAGTTGTTAGGGTTAGGGTAGATCAAAGCAATAAACACTGATAATTATATGCAGATTAAATAACCTAAATATAACAATGAGGAATAACACAAAAGAGATCAACACATAACTTTAATGTGGTTCACCCAATATGGGCTACATCCACAGAAACTCAACCATCCAATGATTTTATTATCCAGTGTAAAACAAATTACAATCTCATGAATACATCATTGTACCATATATCCCAGTCGCTTATAACAAGCTTTTTGGAAGCTTCTAGAATTAGGGTTTTGCAATGTCATTTTTCTTTTGTCAGTTAACAAAAATTAACAAATGACTTCAATTGTGAAAAAAAGAGAAAAAATGATCAGTCACCACATACCAACACCTTTTTGAGTGATTTGATGAGATTTTATTGTGTTTAAACATTAGAACTTTTAAAATGATTATCTCATTTGTACTTGCATGTGTTAGATAGCATTGAAAATCACAGGTCTTAGGCTGTACAATTAGAGAATCTTTCTTTTATGTTGTGAAAAATCCCTTTTCCTTCAAACAAAAATATTTTCCAGCCTTCCTTAGAAACATTTTTGTGATCAATTTGCTGAAAGTGGTTTGTGTGGATAGATTTTCTGAGATCTATTGTGAGTTAGATTGCCAAGTTTTCATCATTATTAGGTACATCACCATCCCTTTTACAGTTTTTTATCACTTTTAGAAGATCCTTTTAACCCTTTTCCACATCAAAGTCATAGATCCAATTGAATATTTTAAGGGAACCAACCCATAATCTGGAGGTACAAACCTGACATAGGTCATGCACAGCCTAAGTTTGATCCCATGTTACACAAGATTGCCGAGCTTCACAACTTTGCACAATGGGTGCAATCCTTCTCATCAATAGTAATATGAATCCACAAACATGCATATCTACCTTTACAACCTTGTTTACTGATTTCATCTTTCATGATGAGTTGTTATAAATACTCTTCCCACACTCATTGAAACATAGGGCATTGGATTAGTTTTATTAACTCTCTGACCATTCAAAGATTTCTTTAATCAACTTGTGAACTAGTTTCCTCAACATTTCTAGACTCACATAGGCCTACATATAACTTTTACTAATTTAATGTATTGTAAACAATGGCCTCAAGAGAAAGTGATTGATTTAATATTTTAGTACTAGTCACTATTCTCATAGACACCACACCCCATCCTGATTCTCATGTCCAAAGGGTCTTTATAGGGAAACTTCAGCTCTTAGGGAAAGGATCTTGATCATGAGGTATCCCTCTATCATTCATTTGCACATGACTATAAAATATTATCAACATTTTTTAGATCAATTTGAGACATTTTCTATCCCATCTGTATCCTCTACACCCTTGAGTAGCCAAATTAAAAATCCTAAGAAATGGACTACAACATTTTGAGAGAGAAATGGACTACAACATTTTGAGAATACACCTACCATATTTGTTGGTGATAGCACGTTCACTTCTCCTATTTCAAAGGCTATGAAACTTATCATGATGAGATATAAGTTTAAGAAATTTACCCCATTTTCTAAGACTTTACAATATGTGTTGTAGTAGCTCCTTTCCCACAATCTTGTGTAACTACCACCTGTTAGGCCCGTACACCCAAAAAAACCCTTCTGAATAATTATGATGCAAAATCCTTTTGATAATATCACTAGGTACCTAGGCATGACAATAAGTGATATATGCATCTTAAACACATAGTGCAATACCTCATCAAACCTAATACTATTCAACTCTTTTTGACCCAAGTTGATGTTTTCGAAGGTATTATGCAATTTTTTACTCTTTCTTCATATGTTAATTTATGTTTTCCCTACTCTCTTTCAGCCATGATTTCTTCCTTAGAGCTTGACTCTTCAACTTGCAACTTCCTCTATTCCGATTTCTGATATCTAATTTCTCCATCACTAGGAAACACCCACTCTCTATAAACTAAAGGTTAGAAAGATCATGGATTTGATACCATTGTCATGTTGCCTTACTGATTTTAATAGAAAATGATCAGATTTGAAAATAAATCTTAAAATAAAAGAAAATTTTTATATTTTGTATGTCTTTTCTGCATTAGCTAGTTAAGCATTTTTTTATATTTGACAATTTTTCTACTATAAGCTTGGAACTCCACACAAGAGCATATGGTAACTTATATTGCATTAATATCAGTTCCAAAGCATTATAAAATACTAAAATGATCCAACTATAACAGATTTGGATCAATTACAAAATTTGGGGCTAAAACACTTCCCAAAAACTACACAGATTTCTTTGGAAAATAGCCCAACATATAACATAAAGTCATAATAATAATATGATTATTACAAAACATTGAAATACACTAAAATAACCTATAAAAACTACCACAATACACATGAAAACTAATGCAACATACCCACAAATTTCAAATCTCCACACCCTACTCACACCAAAAAATACATAGAAACTCTGTAAATGGTTAAATTTGTACTCCTTTAATCTTTGTCACAATTATTGTATGAAATTTCCCTTTTGGATCACATGGGTTTAATCATAAAATCCTTTAAATCACTAAATTTTCATTGAATAATCTTCCACGTCCAAGAGTTTTTATTCTATGATAGTTTTGTGAACACTATTCAACAAAAGAAATTGATTAAATTGACAAAAGATCCCACCAGAGGAAATATGGTGTATAAATACACAAAGTGGGCCCAAGATGGGTTCCCAAATCCCAATTACTTGCTTTGGAAGGATAAACATCAATAAAAAATAAATTAGTTATCATTTTATCACAATTGCCAAATAATTTGTTTTATTCCTGCTTTTTCTACTTTATTTCCCATCCTCGAGATTCCCAAGTTTAGCCAGCTTTTTCAAAGGATAAGAATGCAAGATAATTTTTTTAGAAACTCATCTCTATCCTCCCTAGAAATCCATCCCCCAAAATTGATAACAAAATATTAATAAATTGATATTTAACTTGATTCTATGTTGACTTTTCCACCTTGCCAATTTCTAATTAAATAATAATTAAATACTTACATTCCAATTTTCTTCCTCTTATTCAATTACAAATGAAAATTGGATTAATTAATTTTTTAATGATAAATTAATTTGAAAGGGGACATGACAGTCAAACCCTACAAACAAGATCCATGAGACAAGGCCTTAGACAAACTATTGAATACCACTTGCCTCAATCAAAGAGAAGCTAAATGAAGGAGTTGATCTCCCTCAAACTAAAAATGTACTCACCAACTAGCAATGAAAGGAACCTATTCAAGCCTATAAAGTCTACTATAAAATATTATCCAATATTAGAAGAGATGGATTCAATAGTTTTCAATCTTGTCTAAATGTAGCAACCACTAAGGTTAAGGTGAAATCTTCTCAATAATGGATAAGATTTAAGATATTGATATGGTTAAGAAGGAAATGGATAAGAAATAATATATCAATATATTTAAGAAAGAAATGGATAAGATACAAGATATTGATGCAACTCTCAAGCATTCGTGTTCCATTGAGAGTTCTAGGCAACATATAGCATCACAACACAAGATTTTGGATGCAAATTTTTCTTCTAAGGAACACAAAAATTCTTGGCCTAACTTCAATATAAAGTGGGACCATCACCTAAATAATTATATGTCCACCTCCAAGAACTTCATTCTAAAGATGGATATGTTGGAGTACGAAAGACATTGAGAGGGGGTGAGAGGGGGGTGAATCAGTGACTTATGAAACAGACTTGTTTTTGGAAACAATTAATGAACTTTTACCAACTATGAACTTCAACCTTTGTATGATGAAAACAAGACATTTATGAACTGTAATAGGTTATTTGATCAACTTGTAAACATGAAAGAACAAGACAATTATTGGTGAACTATTATGAATCATCAGAACAATTTATCACAACAAACAATAGAAGCAATTTTATTACTTCATTGGACTGAGATAAGTATCAAATATATTTTGCATTTGTACTAACCCAAAGTTAGCATCATGTCAACAACAATATGCAATAGTTAAATCGTGAAACAATGAACATTAACTCATGAACAAAACAAGTGACGATAACATAGAGATTTGATGAGTGGAAAACTCTCTAAGGATGAAAAAGCACTCTAGAAAATGCCTCACTGGCTTGATCAAAATGTGCTTCACTTGAAAATATAGATGCCTCACTGGTTGTGTATGCTTCATTGGCTATTTGTACCTCATTGGCATATTTGTGCCTCGCTGACATATATGTGCCTCACTAGCATATTTGTGTCTCACTGGCTATTTGTGCCTCATTAGCATATTTCAATCAATACAATGAAGAATACAGTTTAATACAGAGGGTTACTCTATTTCACTACAATCCAATCCTCAACATCCTAGTATAATTTCAATGATAGTGTAACCATACACACAACAATCTCCTGATATATGCTTTTCATCTTATGCCCTTTTATACTTTATCATTGCCCTTTTGTTTCTTTCAATAACCAACTTGTATGAGTAGATGAACCATTTGAAGTAGATTCAAAGTGAATCAATAACTATCAAGAAAAGAGTGGTCAAACTAACCCACTTTGATAATATAAAGACCTTTCATAATGCCTTTCCAAACTGTGGTTACAAAAAAAACCTTAACCACAACAATTTAAAAACTTTTAGAGTTAATAAAAAAATGTCACCATAGATAAACCATAGGGTTAGGTCAAATGGATAACCCTTTTGTATACACCTATGAAACAACAATGTATACCACAAGAATGTGCTCTATAAACCTTACAAATGTCTCTGATAAAGAAATAATAAAGCCATATCATGTAATACAACAGATGTAACAATATTGCCCTGTTTCTTCCAAATTCTTCTCACATATGCATCATCACAAATATTGTCAAGTAATTTCCTCTTTCACATTAACCACACCATGAAAACCATCAACATATCTTAAATAATGTACACAACCTCTAAACTATAAGCAAATTGCCTCCATACCTAAATCTTTTAACAAACAACTACTTTTTTGCAGAACCCAATAGTTACAAAAGATTTAAGCATTATTTAGGCAACAAAACTGACTATGAAAGACTCACACATGCTAAACAAAATCAACAACTTACCACCTTGCAAATGTAATACAGAATCTTAAGGCAAACTATCAACTGTAGCTGAGCATTCTCTCATCAAATTGTTACCATCATTCGTCAACTGTTTGCAATCCCTAACTTCTTCCTCAAGGTCTTTTCTTCAATGAAAACTGATAACAAAAAAAACAAAATACTCTTTTGTGTGTTTGAGAAGCTTCATTCATTTCCAAGCCCTAAGTCAGTTGAGTTCACAAAATGAGTAACCATTTAGAGTTTGTGTCATTACATACCAAAATCATTATGTCAGGTCTAAACCACATGTTTACTACATTAATAACCTTTATCACATGCTCATAAAGCTGACCATAAAAACCTCTATAAATATTCAAAATCATAATGCCCTGTTGGTCCATTGAACAAGTTTCCAAGTAAATGTCAATCAAGACACCAAAAGATATTGCCATCAAATGTCCACATAATCATCAAATGCTAAGACTTGTATAATGAGCACCAAATACTATGACATGTATAATGACCATCTTTAAGCATTGACCAACCACTTATCACAAAATTAATCAAAAATACAAAACAAAACATGCCATACTCATATGCCATCACCAAACCCATATACCATGATCAAAATTGAGGACCAATATATGGTCTAACTTCCCTTTTTAAATTGCCATCAATGAAACATGATTAAATTCTGTTTCCATGCCTTGAGTTTTTGAATACATAATGCTATCACAAATCTAAATGTATGTCAAATATTTAAATGTATATACCAAAGTAAATGTGTCAAGATGAACACACAACTCGAATACATACCAATACTATAAATGCCAATATGTCACCATGAACCAACTTTTATGAGATAATACAACTACATGAATAAGCAAATTGTGAAGATACCATATCATATTCATCATGAGATCATAAAGTCTGCCAATTGTCATATATCAAGAACCATGAGAATATGTGAATGTCATTATAGTACCATACCATAACCATTAACATATAGAACCAATATCCTTTGTCCTGTAGAGCATAGGAAGTACCACAACCAACATGTTTGATGTCTCTTCAAGACAGAACCTCATCAATACCAAGTGAGCATTATCACCACAACAAGAACATCATCAATAACATTCATAACATCATGAATACCAAGTCAACCAAATACTATGTCAAGAATAACCAAATACCTCTATCTACCAACTGTCATGAAACCAACACGAGAAACCACAAACCTGAGAGTTCCTATATTTGACATCAAGGACAACTCAGAGGGCAACAAACTCCCCCTTTGTCCTTGATAGCAAAACACAACTCTCTCTCTCCCCCTTTTTGCATCAAAGACAAAGGGAGGTAGAATTGTGCAATTGCCTCAAAGATAAATCAGAAACCATAAGCCAACATGCTACAAAAATGATAAATAGAAATTGGAAACCATACCATGATTGTCCCATGGAGCAAAAACATCCAGAATGGCCTAAAATACAACTCCACTATCAGTAGCATAGAAACAAACATGTATCAAAACAAGGACAACAACTGAAGATGCCAAGTAAAAACCAAAGAATTAACTTTCATATGAGAGAATATCACTGTGACTAGCACCAAGAACCAACTGAAACAACAAAATGCATAGCATATATCAGTGAACAAGTATCAAGTAATATGATAACAACAGAATATAGCACTGTTCCAATGAATCAAAGTATCAATAAAAAAAATACCAACTGCTAACCATATTAATAAAAATGATAACACTGCACTTGTTTCTCCAAGAAATCATTGTACCTATCTAATTTACATTTCAAAGTTCTATCTGATGGATGAACTGATGTATTACTGCAATCCCTAGTCTCTCTCCAATAAGTCAGTCCAACAAGTCCTATCATATGGACATAGGAACTGTATCACACAAAACCTTCAAGTTTGCTACTCCATCAAGCTCTGCTATTCCTAATAAGATCTGCAATACTTTGTAACACACTGCTAATAGTATCATCAGGTAAATCACTATCCTAGTCACAAAGGCATGTACTTTGCTAAATATCTTCTCTCACTGCCACAAAGATCTACTAAAGATGTGCACACTTGCACACATAAAATTTTGTACCATGCACAGAAACCTCTAAAATTTTGCACCAACAGAGGTCTGCTCCACACATAAAGTCTACATTTACTACACTGCAACAAGATGACATTATCAATTTGCAACTCCTTGTGCAACCTTCTACAGTTTGCATTCATGTTTACTAGAACACTTGTAATAATAACATTTCATAATAGCCTGAATACAATGATTGAAATCATTATTGTGCAACACTTTCACTTCAATGTCAAGAGTTTCAATGACACATAATCTTGAATACTATAAGGAGAAGAATCACTTTTCTACTATCATAACATAGATAAAATATATATCAATCAAGAACAATTTATCAAAGCAGCACTGTATCACAAGATATACTGTTTGACTGACTGAAATACACTGTCTTATCATCCCTATCAGCAGATTGTTAGATATGACTGTAACCTCACAATTTCAATGTAGACCCTTCAACATCAACAACAAATCAGCATAACTAGGATTGACCAGACTGCAAGACATGAAAGTGTTTTAAACTATCTAAACAACCTTTGTAAATATACACTGTTCAGAGCAATATAACCATATCATAACACTGCTACTGTGAATCTTTATAAGCTGCATCAAAGCACAGTTATAAAGCAAAATAATCACTAAATTATTGCAATCAAATCCTTGTAACATTATTTGTAAAACACCTGCAATACTATGAGTTGAGTTATGCAAAGAATGTCTATGTCAATCTAGGATTGGCAGTAGTGACTGGGAGCATAAAACTGTGGTAAAGTCATAATATCTACATAGTACACTGATGCACTACAAGGTGATAACAACTTGGTTTATACAAAGTTTCACAAACTCGGGCTCTTGATTGGCTTCTCAAACTTTCACAATGACCCTTCAATGAACTAGATCTCCAAAGTCTACAACTTGCACTTTAGGGTTTAGACCTTCACATGGGTTTTAAGAGGCATCTAACAAGATTATTTTCACTAACCAAACATAACTAAACCACTCTCAAGTCCCTGAGATTCCATTTGAGCAACAAGTCTGCCCCAAGCCTTCAATCCTAGTAGCCCTACTTAAGAGGTTTTTCTGACCCAATTTCCTCATATAGTTTCAAACCCAAAACTTAATCAATGTTTTGAACACCCACTATCAAGTTATATCACATATCTCAAACTGAGTATAGACTTCTTTGGAAAATATGTCTCAAAACTGACCTTATTCGCTGTCCAAAAAGGGCTAATTAGGCCTAGATTACAAAGGAACTTGCCTTTAAACTTTCCACAGACCCCTAAACTCAGTAAACAGTCCTTCAATAAGTTCCCAAACTCCCAAATCCACACTCACATTCAAGTGGCATGATCATTTAGATAGCAAATAAAGAAACCCTCACTTTTCATGCAATTTCCAAGGGTTTATTGAAACTACTATTTCCCAGACTTATTTGACCCAACCACAACATCCAACAGACTTCAAATACCCTGCACAAGGTCAAACAACCATTACATAAGCCATTCCTTCAACATTTTATCAAATCACTGTCTCAACACCTCCTTTTCACATGGGAAAAACACAATTTTCTGCCCTAGGACTTCACCCACAAGTCACCCCAATTGATTCTTGGCCTTCAAAACCATAAAGACATCAAATATATCATAATAAAAGTCATTCCACCAAGATACAAGTCATGACAGTAGGTGGAATGACAAAAACATCATTTAAAACTCAAACAGAACCCTCACTGGCCTTATACAGGCAGTTTAAAAAATTCAGTGATATCTCCTTATAAACTTAATGAAATTCCTTCCAAGTAGATTCAAAAGAAAGATAATTCAATTACCTAACACATCCAACAGGTCTCAAGTCTTCAAAGTACCGTACAGGTGAGTAGTACAGTCTGCAACAGAGAAAATGCAGAGAAAAACATTTTTTCCAGCAGAAAATCAGAAATTTTGTTATTGTTTCTTCATCAAAACTCATCCTCCTCATTTGTCTGTTCGATTGGGGACTTGTTACATCATTTATCAACTGTTTTTCAACTGCTCCAACCACATTTTGGAGGATATAACCATGGGTTTTACTTTAAAATTGACCAAAAAAAAAAATGTAGTTGCATAAGCCATATTATGACAACTTAACAATACGTAACTACTTGACCCCCCTAGAGGAGTCTAAGACATGAAAATGGTCTTTTATAGACCTTATTACATCAAAAATGAGATTCCACACATAGAAAAAGACATTTGACCCAAATTATATTGCATTTCCCATAGTTGGCCTTAGGGGACTAGGTGCTCCTGCACCATACACTGTGAGAAGTCTTGTCAGGGCACATATGTGAAATAATGGGAAATGGCACTAAGTCTACTTTCTAATCTATATCACACTCACTGCATCTTTTAGAAGATCACTGTCACAGTCCTACATGAGAGAACTTCTTAAAAATATGTTACTGACTATTCTAATCAAGATCATATCTTTCAAGACACCTTTGAACTCTTTCTCAAACAACATTGAAGCAAGATACAAAACACTGTCCTTTCCAAGACATTTTTCCTTTTCATTCATCACAAATCTGGGCATAAGGTACACAATACTGAGCAAGATCATCATTATTACAAGTACTATGCTACTTATAAGATTACTAACTCCTTGGGGCAAAGAATGAGACCATGATTATCTCCCCCTAACTCCATGCTTCTCTTGATGCACTAATAGAGGTCACTTGTGTAGTATGCACAAGTTTTGATTCATCCTTCCCTTGGTTTTGCTTTCTTCTCCAAACTAGTATAGGATATTTGTTTTCCTTGCCCAAGGTATTCACTTGCTTTTGTTTGAACATGTAGCATCCAGATGGTTTTATCCTTCCTCTACACCATTGTGCTTTGTGCCCAAATATATGGCATTTATAACATAAAACATTGTAGTTTTGATCAAGAGGAGAATAGTTTCTTCTAAGTAATCTGAGAGTGTCATACCTTGCATGTTTCCAATAGTTTCTTGCAAGGTGGCCAACTTTATTACAATTATAACAAACAGTGGTGTGGTTATGATTTGACCAGTCATAAAACGTTTTCTCTTTATTCCACCCAAAATCATTTATTTTACAATCTCTGGCCCTATGACCATAAGCATTACATGCATAACAATAACCATGGAATTGTGAGTAATTATACCTGATAGGTGTAAATCTTGAAAATTTGTTATCAACAATGTTAACTTTAGCTTTCTTTTTGGATTCAACCTCACGTGCAGCAGAGTGAAATGTCAAGTCTATCTTCTTCCTAGGAGCATCTCTTGTCTTGGAACACTCTCCTTTCTCATAACCTACGCCAGTAGTATCCCTGTAATACCTTTGCTTTCTCAACATGTCATTTAGACAATCAGTACTCTTTTCAAATTGAGTATTCTTTTGCAATTTTGAAGATGCTTCTTCCAAATCCTTTCTCAAAGAGATTATTTCTTTTTCTAGCTTCAAACATTCTATTCTTTTTACTTCAAGATCATATTTTGTAAGGTCAACTATTCTTTTAACTTCTTCAATTTCTTTTTTTAGACTATTGACAAATTTGTTTGTCTCTTCAATTTGTACCTTTGCCTCTTTAAGTTTTAAAGAAACTTTAGTAAAATAAAAAAGTACCTTAGTCTTGGAATCCTTCTCTTGTTCAAGTTGAACCTTTAATTCATGGTTCTCTTTTTCAAGATACTTGTTCATTTCTAGAGCACATAAAAGTTCTCCTTCAATATCTACTTCACGGTCATCTTCATCAATTTCATGTCCATCTTCATCCACAAAGAAATCTCCTTCTGCATCCTCAATCTCAACAATAAAGTCATTTGCTTTATCACACTTTGTGTCAACTTTCAAAGGTGATTTAGGCAAGGGCTCATCACTGGGCTTGACTAGAGTTTGCTATACAATTATTTGTTTGATATTTTTTCTTCCTTTATTTCTTCTACACTTTCCCATAGTACTCCACTATCAAGACCTACCCAATCTAGTTAGACTTCTATAGGGAACCTATTCTCTGATACCACTTGTTGGAGTATGAAAGACACTGAGAGGGGGGATGAGGTGAATCGGTGTCTTATGAAACAGACTTGTTTTTGGCAACAATTAATGAACTTTACCAACTATGAACTTCAACCTTTGTATGATGAAAACAAGACATTTATGAACTATAATAGGTTATCAGATCAACTTGTAAACATGAAAGAACAAGACAACTATTGGTGAACTATGATGAATCATCAGAACAATTTATCATGAAAAACAATAGAAGCAATTTTATTACTTCATTGGACTGAGATAAGTATCAAATATATTGTGCATTTGTAATAACCCAAAGTGAGCATCATGTGAACAACAATATGCAATAGTTAAATCATGAAACAATGAACATAAACTCATGAACAGAACAAGTGACCATAACATAGAGATTTGATGAGTGGAAAACCCTCTAGGTATGAAAAACCACTTTAGAAAATGCCTCACTGGATTGATCAAACTATGCTTCACTAGAAAATACAGATGCCTCACTGGCTATTTATGCTTCACTGACTATTTGTGCCTCACTGGCATATTTCAATCAATACAATGAATAATATAGTTTAATACAGAGGGTTACTCTATTTCACTACAATCCAATCCTCAACATTCTGGTATAATTTCAATGATAGTGTAACCATACACACACAACAACAGAGCCAGATATGACATTAATGGGTTACACTTTTTGGCTAAACTTGACATTGAAATCAATATTTTGAACTAAATCTTCACGTTCTGACACCTATAGCCGCTAAACCATTAGGAATTTGAAGATGATGCAAACTAGTGATTTGTGAGATTTTGTTTGTAGATTATATATATATATATATATATATATATATATATATATATATATATATATATATATATTTTAAAAATTAGAGTTAAATTATAAATTTTTTTGCATCTCCTTTGATAACTTGGTTTTAATAGTAAACATTTTTTTAAAGTGATGTGTATTCCGTAGCACATAACGTTTTTTCTACAAAGGATAAAATTCTGATTCTTTTTAATTTAAATTGGTAACACTGATATATAGTGTATGCATTTGGTTTCATAATGTTTTGTTGAATTTATATTTTTTAATTAATTTTTGAAGTCAAACCAATTATAATTTAGACATAGGCATATTCCGTAAAACATAACTTTTTCTGTATGTATCATAATTTAATTTTTTTCTTTTGTTGAAACAAGGACATCAATACCTAGTACATAGATATTTTTTAGAATTTTGTTTCAGTTATTTACTAGTTTTCCATGCGTGTAGAATAGAGAACTTGATGTTCGATGAAAAACATACATTCACAAGAAATAAAAAATAAATATAATAATCAAATCAAATATATTTAAAATTATATTTTTTGGGAAGCTTATAATAAGGACTACATACTTACAAAGCATAAATTTTAAATGAATTCATTTGATCCCTCAAAAGATAAATCAAAAGTGGTTTTTTATCAACATTTGGATAGGTGTAGAGGAGACTCCATTATAGGTATGGTTTAAAACTAGTGAGGTTCTATCCAAGGGGGTTTGAATCTAAGGGGGTTTGATCAAACCCTCTTCAATTAAAATCCTTTAAATGGAACCTTTCAAGGCTTAAATCATTATATTTTCTAAAAATATATGATTTTAGCAAAAATCAGGATGTCCCAAAAAGTGTAACCCATTATTGTGACAGAGGGTTACTCTGTTTCACTACAATCCAATCTTCAACATTTTTGTATAATTTCAATGATAGTGTAACCATACACACACAACAATCTCCTAATAGATGTTTTTCATCTTATGCCCTTTTAGACTTTATCACTGTCCTTTTGTTTCTTTCAATAACTAACTTGTATGAGTAGATGAACTGTTTGAAGTAGATTTGAACTGAATCAATAACTATCAAGAAAAGAGTGGTCAAAATAACCCACTTTGAGAATATAAAGACCTTTCATAATGCCTTTGCAAACTGTGGTTACAAAAAAAACCTTGACCACAATAGTTTAAAAACTTTTAGAGTTAATCAAAAAATGCCACCATAGATAAACCATAGGGTTAGATCAAATGGATAACCCTTTTGTATACACCTACGAAAGAGAAATGTATACTACAAGAATGTGCTCTATAAACCTTACAAATGTCTCTGATAAAGAAACAATAAAGCCATATCATGTAATGCCATAGATGTAACAATATTGCCCCGTTTCTTCCAAATTCTTCTCACATATGCATCATCACAAATATTGTCAGTAATTTCCTCTTTCACATTAACCACACCATGGAAACCTTCAACATATCTTAAATAATGTACATAGCCTCTGAACTGTAAGCAAACTGCCTCCATACCTGAATCTTTTAACAAAACCTGGGATAGGTACCATGATGAAAGCCTGACAAAACAGGCGTCATGTGTACTTTTAGCTTTCGTGCAAATAAAAGCAAGTGGTGAAAACCTGGTAAATAGGCGCTACTTGTGATAGTCCACCGCCTCCATCTTTGGGAAACCAATCACCTTGTGTCCATTCTTCCTTCCATCGTCTCTCATCCGATCCATATATGTTCCATAATAAAACACCTTGTGTAACCTAACGATAACCTATCATGGCTTGATACTCTATCTCTTTTGTCACCTTATCAACTAAGGTCTTATCTAGTATCCTATCCATAGTGTCAGCCTAGAATAGCATCTGTCATTAGTATCATAGGGTCAACCCTGAACTACGTTGCCTCTATATCATCATGTAGGCAAGGCCATTTTCAATGCACCCCCAAGGCTCCACTTCCCATCCATCCCATACCTAGTCATCTATCCTCTAGTCCATCCATGGTCCAAGTCCTCGAACTACATTGCCTTTGCATCATCACATAGGCAAGGCCATTTAGCAATGAGCCCCCAAGGCACTAGGTCAGTCCCTTAGGGTCCATTTCACTAGGCATGCATGCAAGCACAAGCAAAACCCACTTTCAAACATAAATCTTGACGCAAGGCATCAACCTATCCAAGGAAAAGAAAACAAGTACCTATGCACTCAAACTGATTCTATGTAAATTACGGCAAGAAAACACATCTAATACAAGAATGTTTTGTGTTTTGTGATCAGATTAGGTTACAGAGTCTTGATTTTTGTTATTATGTCTTTCTATGCTACTTGAGGATGTCAAAAACTAGAGATGCTATGATGGGGGCATAATCATTTTTTTTTGTCTATTGTTTGTGGATTAATCTTTAGTAATGTAAAGCCATGTCGAACAACATGATCAGCAAAAGATCATTGAGGACTTCAAAGGTCTAACATGAAAAGGGGCAATCCTTATCTGTTGATACACAAGAAATACTCAGGTCATCTCAGTTCAATTATACCTAGATGCATGTATTAACTTTCTAAATCAAAATCCATGTAAGTGATACTCAGGTCATCTCAATTCAATTATACCTAGATGCTTGTATTTTCTTACAACATTTGAAAAAAGTACCAAAACAATCGCCCAATGATGAAATAAGTACTTCAAAATACTTGCAATATCAAGATGGCAAAACCATTATACATCCATATTGTATCCATTTGCATCCATATCCCATGCCATTAAGATCCAAAATGTAGAGTATCAATGTTTACAAATAAAAGCTTGTGAGTCCTTCTGTCAAGTCATTTCTTCTGTTAGTCAGTCTTCTATCCATCATTGTGTCATGTCGGTGTCAATTGAGTACATTTGGACATAACAAAAACATAGCATTAAATTGCATATCATATCCCATGAGATAGTCATTAACATGATTAAATCATTTGCATACATAATAAGTGCATTAGGTAATCCATATACATTTGCATCATAACATAGCGTCAACAAAAAAAATCAAAAACATAGACAAGTACATGTAGATCATCACATAATAATACATAATCATATAGATAATATCCACATTTGCATATTAGATCATCAGAAATCATCTAAGTCTGCATTAGATCATCATCATATCAGAGTCCTACAATGATAAGTAAGCATCATAGTATAGAATCATATAGTGCATCCATAGAGACATCACATAGCATCATATAGACAAAATAAAAGTGTACATCACACGTGAAACATCATAAGATAGGATATATCCATGACATATCACATGCACAACTACATATAGAGATGAAATAGCTACATCATCATATAAATAAACATAAACCATGTACAACATATCAAAGTCCATCTTTGAGTCAGAGTCATATAAGGTGTATATATCACATCAATATTGATGCATGTCTTGGTACAAAGTGATACAAGTATATACATATCAGGCTATCTAAGCCATCAAAAAGTGTATACATAAGCTAAAAATTATACAAGTGTATAGGCTAGCCTTGCTGCTGTGGGACACTACTCCTAACACTACCCTCTGCATCCCCTCCTCTGCTAGCCCCGACTACTGTGGGCCCATAGCAGAGGCCGCTGACTGTGAACCCCCTACCCTCTGTGATGTGCCTGCCACAGACTGGCTCCTGTAGATCGGTGCCCTCTGGTTTTCCAGCACCACCCCATGGTACAATCCTTTGTAATACTGTGTCTAATCCTGTGCTCTAGAAAGCTCACCCTATAACTGTGCAATTTGTGTCTGCAGCTGATGTACATGAGCTTGTCCCTACTGTACTTGTGTAACCAAAAATGTAGTAGCCCCATCCATATCCAAGGATGCTAGGGCCACGTGTCTTTCCAGTCTCATGGCCTGCACCCTCACTAATGTTGCATCCCATTCTACAGTGAGACCAAATAAAACCTGTGCATCTGACTCTCTCTAGGACTCTGTCACCCTGAGATGTGCCCTGAGCTATCTCACCTATCCCTATAGCATAATAATAGCCTGCTGCTATAAATCAAGCTGGACAGGAGCCTGATGAACCTAAACTTGTGGCACCTACTACTGAGGCACCTGCTACTAGCCTACCTACTGAGGCACCTACTACGGTGCTGGCATCTGTACCTACTGTGTGACCTAGGGCTGCACTACCTACTATTGCTAGGAGGATCCCTCCCTAGCTCTTCTCCTCTATCTCTGCCTCCCTCTATCTCACACACCTCCATCTCCTCCATCTCCTCCTCCTCCTCCATCACTTCCATCATTTCCGTCTCCTCGTCCTCCTCTCCCCCTCCTCCATCTCCTCCTCCTCCTTGTCATCTAAATCCTCGTCATCTGAATCCTCCTCATCTAGGTGAGGAACCAACTCTCCAGGCCCTGAATATCTCAGGAACAGATGAGTAGCTAACCACTCCTCATAATCAGGAGTCATCCCTATGTCTATCACGTCCCTCCACATCAGCCAAGCCACATAAGGAGTCTGCTAAAACTCTGCTAAGGCCTCCTCATAGGAAGCCACTGGGCCCCATCTGAACTGCTCTGCATGTGTGTGGCAAACCGGGCCTGCCCCTGTGGCGTATCTTGTATCCTCCCAAACTACCTCCGAACCTAGCTAACTATTTTCCTCTCTAAAATGAACCGAGTCCTTCCAATCAGCGACCAAGTCTTAAAGCAGTAAGGCAGCTTGTCATCCTCATCATCCCAAGGCTCTTACTCTAGATAGGGATGCCAAACAACTCTATCTACATTGTCCAACACATGTCTCAAGTACTCAAGCTTTCCCATCTTGTGTTGGGAAATAACACCTCCATATCCATAACTGTACGTCTCACCCCTCTACCTAGAAAAGATGAACATCAGCCAAGTAATAGCAATGTGATCTCATAGCCAAAACTGTAGTAATGAAACACATGCCAACAAACTGGCACCCCTATGGTATACCACCTGATGCATATCATGGTATAGGTGCGCCAAGACACAAACACCCCATGCAAAACAGGTGCCCTCTATACCAATCCTCTCCATGGTCCTACCCCAACCAATAGGGAACCCATGGTACCTGCTATCGAGGCATACAACATCCCCGATCAATCCAACCACTATCCCTAGGAAGTAGTCATAGTAATCATGAATATCTTGCTAAGAGATAACCTGACCCTCTAACTTTGGGTCATCAAAAACTCGCCTACACTCTACCAATCCGGCATCACACTACGCCTTGTACTCTACAAGCTCGCCCTAGATTAGTAGATGTATAATCCTGTAGATGTCATCTAAGGTAGTCACCATCTCACCAGTACACAAGTGAAATGTCCTATCCTTGCTGTGGAATCACTCCACTACTCCAGTCAACAATCCGAGGTTTGCACAAACCTTAGGCATGAAGCAAACTTAGTCAAGTCCCATAGCACCGAGAGCCTCTCAATCCATCTCTATGAGCATATATAGCTGCAACAATGGCAAGGGAAACTACTCTTGCAACATAAATACATCCCGTATTTCCTCCTGCAACCAAGCAAGTCAATGCATCATCCAAATCTACAAAACTGCTTAAAGTATCAAACTATTATATCACTTAACATATCAAATTGATCAAAACAACATAATAATCTCTTGACTAGATTCCTACAATATCAGAGATAGCTTATCGATTGACACATTGAGCAAGATGCCAATCGAGTCAATTTCATTAAGTAAATTGACTATCTAAAACATATGCGTTGAACTAGAAGGTTCATGCGCCATTTCATAGTATATGCGTCACTTCTGGCAAATGCACTGTAGCATTGAGTGAATGGGCAACTTCATATCCAAAGCACAGCTTCGCAGTGAATGCATCGAAACATGTAACCCATGCACAGCTTTTGCATATGCGTAGCTTCCCATATCAAATGCGCAAGTTCTTGACAGATGCGTTGATCGATAACGTATATGTGCAAAACTTATGCATGCACTAATTCATATCATATATGCACCAAATCTTTGTATATGCACGGTTTCGGGTCTCATATGCACCGAAACGCAAATCAGTGCTTCTATCCTACCTATCTTTCCCTCAAATTTATTGCACTAATAAATGAACCTAGGTGAGTTTTTTTGAACTACATACCAGTGGTCCTACCTTAGCTAGCTGATCAAACCATTGGACTTGCGTAAAGAGATGCTCCTCACGTGGAATATCCATCCCTATGTCGACTGCTCTATGCTCCTGTACTCTCCTAAGCTCTCAAAAACCTATCAACAATAGCCAAGTGTGCAAATGACTAGGATTGTGGACCCAACTCCTATAAATAGCAAGTGTACCCTAACTGGCTGTGTGGCGACCATGACTACTTCCCAAGCCCATTTCTTCCCGTTTCTGTGAACCGTGACCTATCTTTCTTCATTCTAACCTTATTTTTTACCTTCTTCATCGTGAGATTGTCCGTCTCATGTCCCTTCTACTCATCCAATCTCCCAAGGCGGCATCCTACCATCGTTAATCCTATACCAGGGGCAAACTGGGGCATGTATCATTATTAGAAAATCTATTTTTTGAAGTAACGCTATAAATTGCATTGCATCAAAGAGGGGCAAAATGTATACGCCTAAAAATGACACAACTCTATCTAAATAAATATTCTTAATATTTATTCCATTCTAATTTCTCTATCAATAAATAAATAAACAAATTTATTTATTCGATTCACATTCTTCTAAATTAATTACATATCAAAATATTTAATTACCTCCTCTAAAGTCAAAATTAAATAAAATCTTTTATTTAATTAAATTCTTCCAAAACAATTAAATAATTCTTAATTATTTAATTAAGTCAATCCTTCTTCCAAATTTAAATAAATCAATCAAATTTATTTAAATTCTCTCAATCTCTAAAAATAAAATACAATCAAATATTTTATTTATTCTTCTAGAGCATGCACAAACAATTAGATAAATTTATTTATTTAATTTGCTTTCTTATCTTTAAATTTCTCAAAATATCTTCCAAATCTTCTAAAGATAAGTCTTCTTCTTCATGCACACAAAATTAAATAATTTATTATTTAATTTCTCTCAAATCATGCAAAAGCAAATCACAAGTTGAGTTAACTGATTCAATCAACCTTGTTTTTATCAATATCTCTTAAATTAGAAAAAATCTTTCTAATTTATGAAAATCAAATCTTATCTTTATAAAAGAAAGTAGTTAACTCAAATAAAATAGTTTTTTGTGTCACTTGTCTTCTTTCTATTGACGTACATCCTCTCAAGGTTTCTCAACCATTGATCTTCTCCCTTGTGAGTCTATAAATTTAACCCAATTCCTCCATTTCAATGATCCAAGCTTTTAGTAACGTTACTCTGTAGGAATTTACAGTGCACCTTTGGTACCCAAGTCATTCCATTTGCTTGCGATCAACTTGTTACCATACCATTATCATTGTTGTGAACCTCATCTTCATTGCAATAGACTATCATGGCCATTCGCACTTGACATCTTGGAATAGAAAGGAAGTGCACCTTCTGAGGGCCATATTCATATAGAAGATCATTTGAGATAGGCAATCAATGGAAGTCTCGAAGTGAAAAGGTTTGCAAGTTTTAAAGTTCTTTGTTTGTTTGATCTTCTTTTATTTCTTATTTTCATTGAGTTATAGGTATTATTGATATTATTGATATTTATGCATAATTTCCCTTAACAAGTGCTAAGATCTTGCCCATCTTTAGAATCACCCCGAGGTGGGATTCGACCTCTATACCTTGGCCAATTCCACACTATCTTTTTCCAAGGTCTAATTTTCCTTGTTAAGAATCTCTATGGGACTTTTTTCCATGATTTTCTCCTTGGGCTTACTATTGCAGTGACGGGGAGGTGGAGGGGAGGGGCTGGCTAGGGGCTTCGCCATGTAGCACCACACATGCTCTATGGTAACTGCTTGCGAGGCCCTCGACACTGTCTCTACTACTAGTCTTGTTACTCAATGTCCTCTATTCGAGTCTCGCGGCCCCTTCATATATTCGCTTTTGCTTGAACTTGGATTTCTCAGTCTGAAAATTCTCCTGTTCTTATTGTTGAGGTATCAGGGCTGGTGCCGCGGCCATAGCCAACTAAAATTCACATGGATGAAACCGCCATGAACGAAATTAAGCTGCTAAATATCATAAGCATAGAATGATTACAGACATCAATACCATTAATGACTCCACTTCCACCATCCCCACCCATTTTACATTGTTTACATTGAAAACGAGCTCAAATGAAAATGAACGGTAAGCTCAAGAAAACCTAAATGTTTATTTATTGATGTTGTATAGCCCTGTCCATGCTCTGTACCATGTGGTATTAACAAGATAAGGGTCGTACCTATCTCTACAATCATGGTCGTTCAATCTCCATTGAATTCTTTGAAGATCTAGTTGACCAATCTCCATGGCAGATCCATAATTAAATACAAATATACCAAACAGTTTCAACCAATGGAGAAGATGAGCATAATGGTCATCCTTGTACTTGTAGGAGAACCAATATGGTTGGATTGTCACCTGCTACAGTATAGATCTCATTTAGCTTCGCAGTGAAATGCCTATCGGCGTAAATATACTAGCAATCTCACTTAATGTGCAATGGGTACGCCGATAATTATTTGTAATGAGTGTAATTCTTAATCAGTCTGCTAATTATAAAGTTTTTTTTTGCATGTAATAAAAGCCATTTTACACAATTTACCACATTGTGCATGAAGTGTATTGTTGATTGGATTATCTAGTAATTCAAGGATCATATTGCATGTAGAAAATCCTACCTCTTCCTCCAAAGAGAGACATGCATTATGTTGTCGTGATGCATATCATTGGTAGTTGAAGATCAAGAAGACACAATCGTGCCAAACGTGACATCTACAAGAATGTAATGCCATAATTGTGGAGCAAGTGATCCATAGTTACTTGTATCAACTATGTAACTAATTTTTAGATATATGATTTGTATAAAAGTCAACTATACAACTATTGTATATAAACTAAGAATGAGGATGGTATATACAAGAAAAATACAAACATATTGCATCTGCCTAAATAAAATAACTTCTTTATTTCCACAAAAGTATGACTCCACATCCAAATTAAACATAATTTTGAGGAATGTATTATTTTTCAACCTAAATATTCTTCTTTTCTACTTTCTTTGCTAGTATGACTATCTATAAATCATTAAGCAATCACTTCTTAATGATTCATATAGCTACTTCATTTTTTCATCTATATACTTATTTTTTATTTATATATTTGCAATAGCCTAAATAGATATCAACATTTAAAATTCATGTAGAAAAATAAAATAACTCGTTAAGATAATAATTTATTATCACTAAACTACAAATTCCTATTTTGTATTCTTGTCATTTTGGGTTTCAATCTTTTACACCTTTTATTAATTTAAATCACTTATTCTAGAAAATAGCTATGTGTTTAATTAATAAATTAACATATGGAGTAACTAATTTTTTTATTTTCATTCAACTTTTTGAAATCTATTGGGAAAATAGTTCTTGAAGTAAAAATAAAGCAATTAGAAAAATTATGTATTTTAGAAAATAAAATAACATATATAAATTAATTACTATTTAATTACATCTTTTTATTTATTTTGACAATCAAGAAAATCAAGAACCACAAAACTACACATATAATAAGTTACAACCTCACTTTTAACTTTGGAGAGCTTGCTTACTTCTCATCTACAATATTATTAGAATTTGAATACAACTAATATTCATGTATCCATATTTTAACATATATGAAAAAAATTATATATTAATTATTACTATTTTCCCCTCCTTGTTCTATTTTCCTCATTTGTGAGATCAATTGGAGTTACAATTGATGCACAATTTAAAAGAAGATGACAATAATTAAAGAACCAATAATCAAAGAGTCTGTGGATTGTGAGAAATCTTTTTCTAAAAGATTGTGTAATAATATCATGTAGGAGATTGTAGCTAAAACAATGACGTTTCCTTTGAAATGTATGTAGTTAATGAGGATTGTTGGTTCTTACAAATGGCAGTACATTTAGTAGGTGCCTCTTTTGGCCACATTGATAGGAATGATAAAGTATCACATAAGTTAGCAATACAAAAATAAGACATATCTAACCATGAATTTAGTTTTATAATAATAAGTTTGTGGCGATAAATTTTTACACTATTTCAAAATTCTTTTCAATATCACTACTGTGAGATTTTTAGAGACACAAACCTAATGAGTTTATCAAAACACTCATGTGAATGAGAGACACTGGGTCATATATTGGGGTCAAAGCTCAGCCATTATAAAGAGGTTCAGGCACATTCATAAAGGTTGACATAGTTAAAAGAAATAAGGTGCTACAGATTTTAACAATGAGGCACGATGCATATGGGCACTCATTCTACCCATATTGGCACAACCATTCAAAGGTAAAGACACTATATGAAATGATGATGGCACAAGCCATAGTCAAAATCTCAGCCATCGAAAAGGTGTTGCCCCAAAATCAAATGGTGTGGCCTCTATGCAAAGTGAAGTCAAATACAAGCATTTTAAAACAGGGCACAGCTAATCTAAGTCTCAGGCATCTAAATCAAAGAAGGTGTAGGTTTCTCAGTAATGGTGCACTATATTGGCATGGCGTAGGTTTCATTTGAAAAGTAGAGTGTATCCAAGAATAGTGGCCTTTCAATGTTCCAAGCTCCTAAAACATGGCGCTGCCATTACAAAGAGATAAGGCTCAGCCTAAAGTAAGCAAAGTACGGCCTCTTGAGACCACCATAGCCCAAGATCATGGTGATGCCATCCAATTCTATGTGCCACCTTTCCAACACAAGGCACAAGCAATGAGAATGAAGGTGCTTCATATCAAATAGATGGCGTTGTTTTAAAACAAAGAGCATAGCTTAAGCTTAAATGAAGGCAACCACATCTAACTAAACTCTCACAAGTTTTAATCTGACGCACAATATAGGATGGTGGCCTAGTTGATAGATATAGTTTATACACAGCAATGAATGAGATGCCCCCTCTTTCCAAAGGCTCTTTCAGACACAACTACAGCTTCAAAGGCACTGATCAAAAGCTATTAAATCTGAAAGACACTAGCAAGCATAAAGGAGAATCGGCCTATAGAAGGATTGAACCATTACAAAGCAAATGCAACAGCTTAGGCACCATTGATGTAAAGACACTCTAATGATTCGCAAGAGCAAAAGAGAGGAAGCACCAAAATGTGCCAGATGTCACCCTTCTGAGAGTTTTAAGGAGCTGTAAGGAGGCTGCCACATGGCTGAGGTGGGTGCAAGAGAATAATTGTTTGTTTTATTTTCATATAACTCATAAATATGAGTGTCACATGAAGCAAAGGGTAATAGAGTCTTATATTAAATATTGAGTCTCTTATAAGTAGATGGTGGGTCCTCTCCATAAACCTAACTGCTTTTTTTTAATAAATGTATAAGAGTCTTATCTCAGGTTTTGAGGAGTCACGAGAAAGATAAGATTTAAATAAAGTATTAGAAGATTTATTAATCTTAAGTCATTATGTATGTGGGTCCCTCCATCTTAGGCCATGATTTATTAAAATATGACTTATTTTTGACCCATATGACTATTCACGGGTAGGTGAAACTTTATTTCAGATGCAGCCCTAATTTCATATAGCTTCTTATTTTCATGGAAAGCTTCTACGTGAGACTTTTACGACAATCACAAGGAGAATGAGTAGGAAGTTTTCTTCACACAAGCCAAAGATTGAGGAAGCAAAGATATTTTTCAGCCATGGAAGCTACAGCTAGTTCAGTTGCAAAGGTAGTTATTCAAGCCGAAATCAAAGCCGGATTTTATGGATTAAGGTTGTAGATTTTTCTAGGCGATTGCAAGAAATTCACAAAGGGTTTTTTTCTATAAATACACAGATCTAGAAAGTAGTTATACAGTTCCATAGATCAGAGATTTTAGCAGTAGATAGAGACATATTTTTTGCCTTAGCAGTTATCTCAATGAGGGTTGTAACATTTATTTTGTGCAAGTTATTTTTGCCTCTGTGAATTTGTTCTCAATTCAAATAAAGAGAGATGGTGTTTTGTGTAGATTCCAAATGTATCTATGTTTCTTGCTTCTTTGTTTCTATTTCTTTGCCTTTGATAAATCTATTTTAAACTAGGTTATTAATCATACACTCTGCTCTTTAATTTTTCTAGTAAATCATTTAGGGTTTGACATTGTGCAATGGGTAGTTGTTTTAAATCCAGCGCATCACCTTAGGAAGGTAGTTTTATATTGTATCTGTAATCTTGTTTCTCTTTCCCTTTCCAAAAAACCCGATTGAAAAAGGAAGAGCTAGCTTCTGTAAAATTTGGAGGTTACTTCAAAGGTCAATCCTACATCTCTGAAGTTCCCCATGTTGGTGCTAAAACCTGCACAATTTTATACATCAACAATTTTTGGCACGCCCGGTGGGATTGGATTCAAAGACTTGGGTCTTTGTTTTCACTAAATCTTTACTCTGTATTTTATGATTTTGGTAGAAAATCACAAAAATATCTGCTTATGGGAGCATGAATTTTCCACCTGGTGACTCTACTAGAGACTCTTTCTCAGATCTTTTCTTGTGCAGAACATGGTAGCCCCTGGGATCTATTGCATCTAAATATTCAAGAAAGGGATTTGACTTTTGTGACTTGGGATTCAAGTCCTCTTTTTCTTCAACAGTAGGGTCAGGTTCCTAAGACAACATGGAAATCTTTGCCTCATTTTCTTGGAGATGGATCTGTTTGTCCTGCAGATCATATTCAGGATGTTGCAAATGTATGCACCATTCACAATATCACTACTGAGAATCATGCTCTTCTATTGCTTGCATCTTCCCTCAAAGGCAAAGCAAAAGAATGGTATAGAAGTTTGCAGCCCGGTTCAATCACTGGATGGGATTAGCTAGGAGGACTCATCTACAATCAGTTCAAAGAGAGGACAGATGTTAGTTCACTTACCCAGAATCTCATCAGAATCAAGAGACATCCAATGGAGAGCATGTGTGACTTCAATTGATGATTTGACAAGCTATGGAAAAAATTCTCAGTTGACATGAGGCCTCCTCCAGTTTTTGCATTTTTGTATTATTTAAAGGCTTTAAAGACCCTAAAATATCTGTCATGATACAATCCCTAGGAGGTGATACCCTAACCCAATCATATGATCTTTCTATTAGGACTAAAAATAACCTCATAGAGGCTGGTAAACTATCCCCTATACCCTTAGCATCACTAGTTGCTCATGCAAATAACCTGTCTCAGAGTCTTTCTTGTAGCCAAATGTATATAAATTCTAGTCCACCAACCCTCACTACTGATTTACCAAATCACGAGGAGATGAGTGCGGTAAAAAAACTTATAAAAACCCTCACTCATGAGATCAATGAGCTAAAAGATCAAGCCCTATATCAAGCTGATCCAAATTTCATGCCTCCAGATCCTTATGAATAGCAATACAAATATAGTTAGAGAATGCCTAATTATCTTGAGAATTATGCTATACAAGCCCCTGTAGCTACAAATTAGTCCATAGAAGTCACAGATCAGGTTCTTTGCCATGTTGACATCCAAGAAGAATCAAGTCTTAAGGATCAAATTACAAGAAGAGAGGTAACTCCTGTAAAATCAGTATGTCCCTATGATCTTCAGCATCATGCATTTGTAGCAATATGTAATTCAGAGGTTTAGTCAAGTCATAAAGGAGATTTAGAAGTTGCTTATGAATTGACTCTTCTAGAAGCTAAAAAGTACTTCGAGAGGGGCTTTGAAGCTAAAACGTAGTGTGTAAACAATGATTCACAGTCTATACCTCATCTTGAGTAAGAGGTTGCAAGAGAGATTTCTGCAAAGTCTATCAAGAATAATTGTTTTTGTTTCTGTCATAAGATTTCCCATTTTGAAGAAGATAGCACAAAGATGCATGAACAACATGAAGAGTACAATGAGGATTTATTCTCAATAATCCAACAAGGGTATTAGCTATTGGATGAAGAGGATCCCACCATTGAACATGTGAATGACTACTTTGAAAATCTTAATGTAGTAGATCATTAAAAAAAATTGAAATAGAGGTAGATACAAGAGCTAATGTGTTCTCCATTCTTGAAAAGGGGTATTGTCTTCTTCTTGATAAAGATTCACAGTTACAAGAAGATGAGGTCTAGAGAGACATTTGCAAAAGTGAAGAGTCACAGACTGAGTCACATTATACATCTTTCTTCTTGCACAAAGGGATCCCAATCAGATTCAAGGTTGTAATTGGCAACTCTATCACTTGTCCACCTATTTTTTATGTTGTCTTGAGTCATGATCCTGTTGAAGAACTTGCAAAAGAGGTCACTGATGAAGTGTTGTTAATAGAAGCTTTCAAATACAAGTAGAGGAATGAGCTTCAATGCTTGATTTTCCCTTCCCACCCTCTGCTGAAGTAGGCACAATATACAGAACAACCTAACTGGTATTTCCATGCTAAAGAGGATCCTCTAGAGTGTAGGAAAATGAAATTGTACAAGTTCTTGCTTTACTTCTTGGTGTAGTTTATTTGGTCAATTATTAGTTCAATATGGATCCACTGGAGCAACATCATCAGGCATAGCAATTATTTTGTTGTCCTGGTAAATGGACATATTCCCATCAGTTTAACTAGAATGTAAATTAGTTTCAGTGTTTAGAATAAGCTACAATAGTAGCATTAGTTTTTAGATTCAATTATTTTATTTTCATCAATCTTAGTTGCTGCATAAGAGATACAAAGTCAATTTCAGTGATCTATTAGTTGCGGAGTGTGTTTGAACTAGAAGTACTTCAGTTTCAACTTCAATAATGTTATGTGTAGTTGTGTATCAGTCTGGTTGCACATATATTGGATGTCAATCTATTTTTTAGTCTTATAAACATTTTAGTTTGAGTACTTGACTCTATTTTCCAAATGGACAAGGCTTTAGGTCTTAAAACCAGAGATTCTTGGATTCAAGCGACCAAGCTCACTCTCTTAGCCAGTCGCCAAGAACTAGTGATAAATTTTTACACTATTTCAAAATTCTTTTTAATATCACTATTGTGAGATTTTTAGAGGCACAAAGCTAATGAGTTTATCAAAACACTCCCGTGAATGAGAGACACTACATCATATATCCGGGGGTCAAAGCTCAGCCATTATAAAGAGGTTCAGGCACATTCATAAAGGTTGACATAGTTAAAAGAAATAAGGTGTTGCGGATTTTAAAAATGAGGCACAATGCATATGGGCACTCATTCTACTCATATGGGCACAACCATTCAAAGATAAAGACACCATATGAAATGATGATGGCACAAGCCATAGTCAAACTCTAATCCATCCAAAAGGTGTTTCCCCAAATTTAAATGGTGCAACCTCTATGCAAAGTGAAGTCAACTACAAGCATTTTTAAACAGAGCACAACTAATCTAAGTCTCAGGCATCCAAATCAAAGAAGGCACGGGTTTCTCAATTATGGTGCACTGTATTGGCATGGCATAGGTTTCATTTGAAAATCAAAGCGTATCCAAGAACAGTGACCTTGTTGTGTAATTTTACACACCAGTTTGAAAAGTTTGATGTAGGGTAGTTTGATAAAGTTTCTAGTTCCTTTTGTGAGATTTTAAAATGCAGATTCTCTTTTAATGAGTCCCAGTCAAAATCTGAAATGAGTATCAGAGGAATATCTTAATTTCAGTGGCGGGAAGTTTCTGTGTTTCAATGAAGATTAATGATGCATAGAAGTCACATTTTTAGTTATACCTCATCCATTGTGACATGGGTTTTGGTAATATAATGATCAGTGTCAAACTCAACACATATAAATAAAAGGCACAATGGATAATATATGTGTGGCCTACAATAGGAACTCCAACTTAGCCAATTGAAAGAGTCTTAGGCATTAAAGGGGCATATGTTCATGAGAGATGTCATTCATATATGAGGCTCAATTCTAATACAAATAAGAAACTCACCATTAAAAGAATCGGCATGCCCCTCTACAAATCAAATTAGCTATTTCAATTTTGGCTCATCTACTTAAAAGCATGGCGTCATATGCATTTTAAAGTGCATAATAACCAAAGTTGCCACCATCAGTAATGAGGCATTGTTCCATAAGAAGAGTGCAAGACATAAGAACTGGTGCATTAGTTTGAGGAGGATCTACATCAGAAACAAATACACTTAGATATTCAATAAGGGTGGCTATTCAAGCATGTTATGGCACTGGCAAATATGACATGGGTTTTTAAAGGAATTGCATACACCAAGAAAGAAATAGTCACAATGCCACTACAAAGATACATGTAAAGTCACAACTAAAAAATGAGGTGCTCAACATACTATGAAAGAGGCAATTCCTAAAGGAGGGGAAATCACCATAGTAGGAACAAGACATTGTTTCAAATTTAAGTGAGCCATAAAATAATGACGCACAAGTCTAGAGGGAGGTGTCATCTTGCATTCAGAGGCACGTTATATGTGATAAAGTTCCAAGCCATAACCAAGGTATGGTTCACAGAACGATAGCAACCTATTCAAGACACAACAAAGAGAATGGCCATCCAAATGATGTTGCAAATGGTATCTCAACTAAGATACCACTACTTTTATCAAATTGAAAGCCACCAGTTTGAAATCAGGAGTGGCCTGCATAGACAAAGAGTTGCTCAGCTATAATAAAGGCACAATGGATAATATATGTGTGGCCTACAGTAGGGACTCCAACTTAGCCAAGAGAAAGAGTCTCAGGTGTTAAAGGGGCATATGTTCATGAGAGATGTCATTCATATATGAGGCTCGGTTCTAATACAAATAAGAAACTCACCATTAAAAGGATCAGCATGCCCTTCTACAAATCACATCAGCTATTTCAATTTTGGCTTAGTCACTTAAAATAGTGGCGTCATATGCATTTTAAAGTGCATAAAAAACAAAGTGGCCACCATTAGTAATAAGGTGCCGCTCCATAAGAAGAGTGCAAGACATAAGAACCAGTGAATTAGTTTGAGGAGGCTCTACATCAGATACAAAGACACTCAGATATTCAATAAGGGTAGCCATTCAAGTGTGTTGTGGCACTGCCAAATATGACATGGGTTTTCAAAGGAATTGCATACATCTGGAAAGAAACAGTCACACTGCCACTACAAAGATACATGTAAAGCCACAACTAAAAAATGAGGTGCTCAACATACTATGAAAGAGGCAGTTCCTAAAGGAGGGTAAAACACCATATCAAGAACAAGACATTGTTTCAAATTTAGGTGATCCATAAGATAATGAGGTACAAGTCTAAAGGGAGGTGTCATCTTGCATTCAGAGGCACGTTATATGTGATAAAGTTTCAAGACATAACCAAGGTGTGGTTCATAGAAGGATAGTGGCCTATGAAAGACACAGCGAAGAGAATGGCCATCCAAATGACACTGCAAACTATATCTCAACTAAGATACCGCTACTCAAGTATCAAATCGAAAGCCACCAATCCTAAATTAGGAGCGGCCTGCATAGACAAAGAGTTGCTCAGCTATAATAAAGGAATGGCACCAAGCAATAGTAAAGAATGAAGGTACAGTCATATAGTGATGCCACAACCATTTTAAAGCAAGTCTTAAGTCACTTTAAATCAAGTGCAACCAGGAGAAAGAGGCGTGACCTGTTTTACAATAACATGGCACTTTCTATGAGATCGGCCTGATAGATGGTATAAGCAAGGATGAGGTGCGCATAATACATCCATTTAGAAATAAAGCTGCATAAGGAGATTTTTGAGGCCACTACATATCAAAAGCACCATGAGAATGAGGTTTGGTCTTAGCATATAAGAATATATCAACATGAAGTATGGCATGGTCCATGATCAAGCTAGGTGTTGAAATACAAAGTCAAGTTACAACAGTATCCATGGTGTTAGTCTTCAAAACTAGGCATAGCCTCAGCAAATGAATGGCTCTCAGTATAGAAATGAAGGTGGCTTATATGTATTAGAGGCAAGCATCATACAGAAACAAACGCAATATTCAGAGACATAGCCACCATCCAATGAGGTGACACAGATCAATGGCTTCCAGACATTTTGAAATGATGCAATCAGAGAAGCTCATAAAGGACACAAATGTTGCCATGTGTTAGGACATAGGCAAAGAGAAGGCTCACTCAATAAATGCAGTGGAGAGTGACACTTGTCAACATGACAGGTGTTTGAGCAGCAAGGAGAGGAAAGTTTCTCTCAAAAGAGTACAGGAGCACCATGTGGCTCAAGCGGGTGCGAGATAAATGTTTGTTTATTAAAACTCAATAAATGTTAATGGTTCATGGGAGTCTTAAAGAGGCTAGGTCTTTTATTAAATATTGAGTTTCATTTGATAATGTTGGGGCCCCCTTTCACATAAATAAAAAATGCTTTATTTAAAATGAGCTTCTTCTCATACACTCACGGGAGTAAAGTAATGAGTTAAATAAGAGTATTTTATTATTTGGAGGATACAGTCGGTCCGTCCCAAAAGCAAGTTGAAGTTTCATTAAATGAAGACTTTTTGACTCTTTCTTCATGGGAGATAAAGTAATGCAACCCTAAAATGAATAAAGACATGCTTTATTTTTCATGAAACTTCTACGACAAGCTACAGGAAACAAAGAAGAGATGGGCACGAGAATTTTCTTCTCAGGCAGGCCAGAGATGGAGGAAGATATTTTTCTAGCCATGGAGAGTTATGGTTGCTAGTTCAGTTGCTGGAATCATAGCTAGCTTTTCTACCAAATTTCATGGGATCATCAGAGATATTTTTCTGGGCAGTTGGCAAGGAGATCTTCAGAGATTCATTATTTTTGGGTTATAAATGTAGATCTGGGTCAGAGACACAGAGTTAGAGAGTTCTATATAGTTCCAGATCAGATATTTTTTAAGTAGCAGAGATACATTATTTTGCCTCAATAGTACATCTTTATGAGGATTGTAATATTTTACCTTGTGCAAAATTTTGCCTCTGTAATTTTGTTTTCATTCAAATAAAGAGAGATGCTACTTTGTGTAGATTAAAAATGTATTTTTGTTTCTTGCTTTTAGTTTTCTATTTCTTAGGGCTTTTTTAAATCTGAGTTATAGACTAGATTATTGATCATGCTGCAAGCTCTTTGGTTTTCTAGTTAATCATTTAGGGTTTGACACTGTGCAACTGGGTAGTTGTAGTTGTTTTAAATCTGATGCATTGCCATAGGATTAGGAGTTTATTATATTGTACCTGTAATCTTGTTTTCCTCTATCTTTTTCCCAAACCCCATTGAAAAACAAAAGAGCCAGCTTCCTTAAAATCTAGAGGTTACTCTGAGAAGCCATCCCACATTTTTCAGAGTTTACCTTGTTGTTGTTGGACTAGACCCACAAATTTATACATCAATAGTTTTTGGCATTCCCAGTGGGACTAGAATCAGAGACTTGGATCTTTGTTTTCACTAAATCTTTGCCTTACATTTTGTGGTTTTGGTGGAAAATCACAAAAATATCTACTCATGGGAGCATGATTCCTCCATCTGGTGACTCTACTGGAGGCTCTTTCTCATCTCTTTTCTTCTACAGACCATGGCAGCCCCTAGTATCTATGTGCATTTGAACATTCAAGCAAGGGATCTGCCCTTTGTGACTTGGGATTCAAGTTCCTAACACAACATGGAAAGCACTGCCTCATTTTCTAGGAGATGGATCAGTTTCTCTTGCAGATCACATTCAAGATGTTGCAAGTTTATGCTCCATACATAATATCACAACTGAGAATCATGCCCTCTTGTTGCTAGCATCTTCCCTCAAAGGCAAAGCAAAAAATTGGTATAGAGGATTACAACACAATTCAATCACTAGATGGGATCAGCTAGGATGACTCATATATAATCAATTCAAAGATAGAATAGATGTTAGCTCACTTACCCAGAATCTCATCACCATCAAGGGGCATCCAATGGAGATCATGTGTGACTTCAATTCAAGATTTGAGAAGATATGGAAGAAATTCTCTATTGATATCAGGCCTCCTCCATTCTTTGCATTTCTTTATTATTTAAAAGCTTTAGACCTTGAAATCTCTGTCATGATACAAGCCTTAGGAGGTGATACTTTGCCTCATTCATATCACCTTACTATTAGAGATGAAAATAACCTCGTAGTGGCCGGTAAACTGTCTCCTTTGCCCTTAGAACCATTTATACCTCCTGCAAACATTCCATCTCAAGTTCTTTCTTACAGCCAAATGCATAATTGTTTAAATCCACCCACCCTCCCTGCTGATTTGCCAAATCATAAGGAGATGATGGAGGTAAAAGAACTCATAAAATCTTTTGCCCAAGAGCTTAATCAGCTAAGAAACCAAACCCTATATCATGATGAGCCTAGTTTTATGGCTCAAAGTCGGTATGAACAACAATATCAATCTAGCCAGGTTATTGAAGAAATCCTCCCTCAGGCTCAGTATAGATCCACTTATCTTAAAAATTGTGTTTTACAAACCTCTATAGCTGCAAATTAGCTGATAAAAGCCATAGGTCAAGTACTTTACCATTTTTACATCAAAGAAGATTTGAGTCTCAAAGATCAAGATGAAAACAAGGTGACTCATGTCCATTCTAGGTGTCCTTTTGGTTATCAGCATCATGCACCTATGGCAACATGTAACTCAGAAACTCAGTTAAGTAGTGGAAGAGATTTAGATGATGCCTATGAATTACAACTTCTAGAAGCTGAAAAGTACTGGGAGAACAATAATACATCATCTGCATCACATCTAGAGGTAGGAGGTACAAAAGAAGTTACTATTGAACCTACAAATGAAAGGCAATCATTCTGTCAAAATTCTTCACATCTTGAAGGAAATGATTCAGAAATATAGTCACATAAAAAAGAGGATGGGATAGATGAAAATGGATTGATTCTCTTTGAATCTAAAAAGTACATGCAAAAGAATATGGAAACTAAAAAGTACTAGCTAACAACAGATGTAAAATCTCCACCTTAGCTTGTGAAAGAACAAGAAGTATTCTTATGCAAAATAGTGAAGATGAATCTAAGAATGATTCTTTTTGGGATGATTTAGAATATTTCTGTTCAAAATTGGTGATCATGATAAAAGGAAAAGTGACTTCCATCAAGATGCATCCAGAGACACAAGTAGTGAAGAGTCAAATGAAGGGTCTCATCATATTCCATTCTTCATTCAAGAAGAAATGACAGTCAAGTTCAAGACAGTTATAAGCAGATCTAATGTGTTCCAGCCAAAGTTTCAAGCTACTATAGATCATGAGCATACACAGGTGCAGACATGAGAAGTCACCAATGAGTCCAAGATCATAAATGTTTTCACATGCATGCAAAGAGGTGAAATCCATTATTTGATATTCCCTTCCCACCCTTTGCTCAAGAAAGAACATCATGCAAATCAGCCTCCAGAAACAAGGAAGGTGAAAAGTTACAAATTCTGTTTACTTTTGTTCGTGCATTTTGTTTGGGCAATTCTTAGTGCAATGTCGACCCATTGGAGCAACATCATTAGATCAAGTAGTTATTTCTCCATTCTTTTGAATGGGCATGTCCTTCTGATGATCATATATCAGTAATTTAGATTCATTGTTTAGAATAAGCGACAATAGTAGCACTAGTTTAAGATTTAGTTGTTTTCTTTCAAGAAGTCTCTGCTTCAATAAGGATGAGAGGTCATTTTTCTGTGATTCATCTTTTCTTCAGTCATTAGTTGGTCTTAGTTTCAAAATATCAGTTGTGATATTAGCAGTGTCTCAGTTTTAGCTTCAATGCATTCTTCAGGCAGCTTGTATTAGTCTAGTTGTAGATCTATTATTAGTTGAATGTTTTAGTTTTAGCTTGATATGACTCTGTTGCCCAGTGGATAAAGCTTCTAGTTTGTGAAACAAAAGATTCTGAGATTCAAATGGGTAGGCCCATTTTCCCAGCAAATTGCCAAGAACTGTTGTGTAATTTTACACACCATTTTGAAAATTTTGATATAGGGCAGTTTGATAAAGTTTCTGGTTCCTTTTGTGAGATTTTAACATGCAAATTTTGTTTTAATGAGTCCCAATCAAAATCTGAAATGAGTATAAGAGGAATATCTTAATTTTAGTGGCACGAAGTTTCAGTGTTTCAATGAAGATTAATGATACATATGAAATGGTGCATAGAAGTCACATTTTTAGTTATACCTGATCCATTAGGACATGGGTTTTGGGAATATGATGATCAATGTCAAACTCAACACATATAAAAAAAAGGCACAATGGATAATATATGTGTGGCCTACAGTAGGGACTCCAACTTAGCCAAGAGAAAGAGTCTCAGGCGTTAAAGGGGCATATGTTCATGAGAGATTTCATTCATATATGAGGCTCAGTTCTAATACAAATAAGAAACTCACCATTAAAAGGATCAACATGCCCCTCTACAAATCACATCAGCTATTTCAATTTTGGCTCAGTTACTTAAAAGAGTGGCGTCATATGCATTTTAAAGTGCATAAAAAACAAAGTGGCCACCATCAGTAATAAGGTGCCACTCCATAAGAAGAGTGCAAGACATAAGAACTGGTGAATTAGTTTGAGGAGGCTCTACATCAGATACAAAGACAATCAGATATTCAATAAGGGCAGCCATTCAAGTGTGTTGTGGCACTGCCAAATATGACATGGGTTTTCAAAGGAATTGCATACATCCGAAAAGAAACAGTCACACTGCCACCACAAAGATACATGTAAAGCCACAACTAAAAAATGAGGTGCTCAACATACTATGAAAGAGGCAGTTCCTAAAGGAGGGTAAATCACCATATCAAGAACAAGACATTGTTTCAAATTCAGGCAATCCATAAGATAATGAGGTACAAGTCTAGAGGGAGGTGTCATCTTGCATTCAGAGGCACGTTATATGTGATAAAGTTTCAAGACATAACCAAGGTGCGGTTCACAGAAGGATAGCGGCCTATGAAAGACACAACAAAGAGAATGGCCATCCAAATGACGCTGCAAACTGTATCTCAACTAAGATACCGCTACTCAAGTATCAAATCGAAAGCCACCAGTCCTAAATCAGGAGTGGCCTGCATAGACAAAGAGTTGCTCAGCTATAATAAAGGAATGGCACCAAGCAATAGTAAAGAATGAAGGTGTAGTCATATAGTGATGCCACAACCATTTTAAAGCAAGTCTCAAGTCACTTTAAATCAAGTGCAACACAGAGAAAAAGGTGAGACTTGTTTTACAATAACACAACACTTTCTATGAGCTCGGCCTGATAGATGGCATTAGCAATGATGAGGCGCACATAATACATCCATTTAGAAATGAAGCTACATAAGGAGAGTTTTGTCACTATATATCAAAAGCACCATGAGAATGAGGTTTGGTCTCAGCATAAAACAATATATCAATATGAAGTATGGTGCGGTCCATGATAAAGATAGGTGCTGCAATACAAAATCAAATTACAACAATATCCATTGCGTCAGTCTTCAAAACTAGGCATAGCCTTAGCAAATGAATGGCTCTTAGTATAGAAATGAAGGCATCTTATATGTATTAGAGGCAAGCATCCTACAGAAGCAAATGCAATATTCAGAGACATAGCTACCGTCTGATGAGGTGACTCAGATCAATGGCTTCCAGACATTTTGAAATGATGCAATGAGAGCATCTCATAAAGGATGTGGATGTTGCCATGTGTGTCCAGGATAGAGGCAAAGAGAAGGCTCACTCAAGAAATGTAGCGGAGAGCGACACTTGTCAACATGGTGGGTGTTTGAGCACCAAGGAGAGGAAAGTTTCCCTCAAAAGAGCATAGGAGCACCATGTGGCTCAAGCGGGTGCAGGATAAATGTTTGTTTTGTTTTATTAAAACTCAATAAATATTAATGGTTCATGGGAGTCTTAAAGAGGCTGGGTCTTTTATTAAATATTGAGTTTCATTTGATAATGGTGGGTCCCCCTTTCACATAAAGCTAAAATGCTTTATTTAAAATGCGTTTCTTCTCATATACTCACCAAAGTAAAGCAATGAGTTAAATAAGAGTATATTATTATTTGAAGGATACAGTGGATCCCTCCCAAAAGTAAGTTGAAGCTTCATTAAATAAAGACTTTTTGACTCTCTCTTCACGAGAGATAAAGTAATGCAACCCTTAAATGAATAAAGCCATGCTTTACTTTTCATGAAACTTCTATTGCAAGCTACAGGAAACAAAGAAGAGATAGGTGGAAGATTTTTCTTCTCACATAGGCCAGAGATGGAGAAATATATTTTTGCAGCCATGGAGAGTTACATTTACCAGTTCAGTTGTTGGAATCACAACCAGATTTTGTGTCAATTTTCATGGGATCATCAGAGATATTTTTCTGGACAGTTGGCAAGGAGATCTTTAGAGATTCTTTATTTTTGGGTTATAAATGCAGATCCGAGTCAGAGACATAGAGTTAGAGAGTTCTATATAGTTCTAGATCAGATATTTTTTAAGTAGCAGAGATACATTTTTTTGCCTCAGCAGTGCATCTTTATGAGGATTGTAATATTTTACCTTGTGCAAAATTTTGCCTCTGTAATTTTGTTTTCATTCAAATAAAGAGAGATGATGTTTTGTGCAGATTAAAAATGTATTTCTATTTCTTAGGCCTTTGTTAAATCTGAGTTATAGACTAGATTATTGATCATGCTGTAAGCTCTTTGATTTTCTAATTAATCATTTAGGGTTTGACACTGTGCAATTGGGTAGTTGTTTTAAATCTAGCACATCGCCATAGGATTAGGAGTTTATTATATTATACCTATAATCTTGTTTTTCTTTGTCTTTTTCCCAAACCCCAATAAAAAATGGAAAATCTAGCTTCCATAAAATCTGTAGGTTACTCTAAGAAGCCATCCCACATTTTCAGAGTTTCCCTTGTTAGTTGTTGGATTAGACCCACAAATTTACACATCAACAGTTTTTGGTATGCCTAGTGGGACTGGAATCAAAGACTTGGGTCTTTATTTCCACTAAATCTTTGCCTTACATTTTGTGGTTTTGGTAGAAAATCTCAAAAATATCTACTCATGGGAGCATGAATCCTCCATTTGGGGACTCTACTAGAGGCTCTTTCTTAGCTCTTTTATTCTACAGACCATGGAAACCCTGGTATCTATGTGCATCTAAACATACAAGAAAGGGATTTTCCCTTTGTGACTTGGGATTCAAGTCCTCTTGTCCTTCAGTAGCAGAGTCAAGTTCCTGACATAGCATGGAAAGCACTACCTCATTTTCTAGGAGATGGATTAGTTTCTCCTACAGATCACATTCAAGATGTTGCAAGTTTATGCTCCATTCATAATATCACAACTGAGAATCATGCCCTCTTGTTGCTAGCATCTTCCCTCAAAGGCAAAGCAAAAGAATGGTATAAAGGATTGCATCTTGGTTCAATCACCAGATGGGATCAGCTAGGAGGACTCATATGTAATCAATTCAAAGATAGAACAGATGTTAGCTCACTTACCCAGAATCTCATCACCATCAAGAGGCATCCAATGGAGAGCATGTGTGACTTCAATTCAAGATTTGATAAGGTATGGAAGAAATTCTCTATTGATATCAAGCCTCCTCCACTCTTTGCATGTCTTTATTATTTTAAAGCTTTAGACCTTGAAATCTCTGTCATTATACAAGCCTTAGGAGGTGATACTCTGCCTCAGTCATATAACCTTGCTATTAGAGCTGAAAATAACCTCGTAGAGGCTGGTAAACAGTCTCCTCTGCCCTTATCACCACTTATGCCTCCTGCAAACATTCCATCTCATGTTCTTTCTTGTAGCCAAATGCATAATTGTTTAAATCCACCCACCCTTCTTGCTGATTTGCCAAATCATAAGGAGATGATGGAGGTAAAAGAACTCATAAAATATTTTGCCCAAGAGCTTAATCAGCTAAGAAACCAAACCCTATATCATGGTGAGCCTAGTTTCATGCCTCAGAGTCTGTATGAACAATAATATCAATCTAGCCAATTTATTGAAAAAATCCTCCCTCAAGCTCAACACAGACCCACTTATCTTGAAAATTGTGTTTTACAAACCTTTGTAGCTACAAATCATCTAATAAAAGCCATAGATCAAGTACTTGCCATTTTGACATCAAAGAAGATTTGAGTCTCAAAGATCAAGATGCAAACAAGAAGGTGACTCATGTCCATTCTAGGTGTCCTTCTGGTTATTAGCATCATGCACATGTGGCAACATGTAACTCAGAAACTTAGTCAAGTAGTGGAAGAGATTCAGAGGATGCCTATGAATTGCAACTTCTAGAAGCTGAAAAGTACTTCTAGAAGCTAAAAAGTACTGGGAGAACAATAATACATCATCCATATCACATCTGGAGGCAGGAGTTGCAAAAGAAGTTACTGCTGAACCTACAAATGAAAGGCAATCTTTCTGTCAAAAATTTTCACATCTTGAAGGAAATGATTCAGAAATACAGTCACATGAAAAAGAGGATGGGACAGATGAAAATGGCTTGATTCTCTTTGAAGTTGAAAAGTACTTGCAAAAGAAAATGTAAACTGAAAAGTACTGGCTAACAGCGGATGCAAAATCTCCACCTCAGCTTGTGAAAGAACAAGAAGTAAGTACTCTCATGTAAAATAGTGAAGATGAATCTAAGATTGATTCTTTTTGGGATGATTTAGAAGATTTCTATTCAAAGTTGGGTGTTCATGATAAAAAGAAAAGTGAATTCCATCAAGATGCATCTAGAGACACAAGTAGTGAAGAGTCAATTGAAGGGTCTCATCATATTCCATTCTTCATTCAAGAAGAAATGCCAGTCAAGATCAAGACAGTTATAGGCAACTCTGACACATTCCAGCTAGAGTTTCAGGCTACTATAGATCATGAGTATACACATGTGTAGATAGGAGAAGTCACCAATGAGTCCAAGATCATAAATGTTTTCACATGCATTAAAAGAGGTGAACTACGTTATTTGATTTTCCCTTCCCACCTTTCGCTCAAGCAAGGACATCATGCAAATCAGCTTAACTAGTATTTTCATGCAAATGATCAGCCTCTAGAAATGAGGAAGGTGAAACGGTACAAATTCTGGTTACTTTTCTTCATGCATTTTGTTTGGACAATTCTCAGTGCAATGTGGACCCACTAGAGCAACATCATCAGATCAGGCAATTATTTCTCCATTCCTGTGAATGGGCATGTCCTTTTGAGGATCATATATTAGTAATTTAGATTCAGTGTTTAGAATAAGTTACAACAGTAGCACTAGTTTCAGATTCAGTTGTTTTCTTTCAATAAGTCTCTGCTATAATAAGGATGAGAGGTCACTTTTTGTGATTCATCTTTGCATTAGTTTCAAAGATTTTAGTCATCAGTTGGTCTTAGTTTCAAAATATTAGTTGTGATATCAGCAGTGTCTCAGTTTCAGCTTCAATGCATTCTTCAAGCAGCCTATATCAGTCTGGTTGCAGATCTATTGTTAATTGAATGTTTCAGTTTCAGCTTGATATGGCTCTGTTTCCCGCTAGATAAATCTTTTGGTTTCTGAAACTAAAGTCTGATATTCAAATGGGCAACCCCATTTTCTGAGCAAGTCGCCAAGAACTGTTGTGTAATTTTACACACCATTTTGAAAATCTTGATGTAGGGAAGTTTGATAGAGTTTCAGGTTCCTTTTGTGAGATTTTAATATGTAGATTCTCTTTTAATGAGTCCCAGTCAAAATCTGAAATGAGTATCAAAGGAATATCTTATTTTTAGTGGCGGGAAGTTTCAGTGTTTCAATGAAGATTAATGATGCATACAAAATGATGCATAGAAGTCATATTTTCAGTTATACCCGATCCATTGGGACATGGGTTTTGGTAATATGATGATCAGTGTCAAAATCAACACATATAAATAAAAGGCACAATGGATAATATATGTGTGGCCTACAGTGGGGACTCCAACTCAGTCAAGAGAAAGAGTCGCAGGCATTAAAGGGGCATATGTTCATGAGAGATGTCATTCATATATGAGGCTCGGTTCTAATAAAAATAAAAAACTCACCATTAAAAGGATCGACATGCCCCTCTACAAATCACATCAGCTATTTCAATTTTGGCTCAGCCACTTAAAAGAGTGGTGTCATATGCATTTTAAAGTGCATAATAAACAAAGTGGCCACCATTAGTAATGAGGCACTACTCCATAAGAAGAGTCCAAGACATAAGAACTGGTGCATTAGTTTGAGGAGGCTATACATTAGATACAAAGACACTCAGATTTCAATAAGGGTGGCCATTCAAGTGTGTTGTGGCACTGCCAAATATCACATGGGTTTTCGAAGGAATTGCATACCCCAGGAAAGAAACAATCACACTGCCATTACAAAGATACATGTAAAGCCATAACTAAAAAATGAGGCACTCAGCATACTATGAAAGAGTCAGTTCCTAAAGGAGGGGAAATCACCATATTAGGAACAAGGTATTGTTTCAAATTTAGGCGAGCCATATGATAACGAGGCATAAGTCTAGAGGGAGGCATCATCTTGCATTTAGAGGCACGCTATATGTGATAAAGTTCCAAGCCATAACCAAGGTGCGGTTCACAGAAGGATAGTAGCCTATTCAAGACACAGCAAAGAGAATGGCCATCAAAATGACACTGCAAACTGTATCTCAACTAAGATACAGCTACTTGTATCAAATCGAAAGCCACCAATCCTAAATCGGGAGTGGCCTGCATAGACAAAGAGTTGCTTAGTTATAGTAAAGGAATGGCACCAAGCAATAGTAAAGAATAAAGGTGCAGCCATATAGTGATGCCACAACCATTTTAAAGAAAGTCTCAAGTCACTTTAAATCAAGTGCAACCGGGAGAAAGAGGCATGACCTATTTTACAATAACACAACACTTTCTATGATCTTGGCCTGATAGATGGCATAAGCAATGATGAGGTGCTCATAATACATCCATTTAGAAATGAAGCTGCATAAGGAGAGTTTTGATGCCATTGTATATCATAAGTGCTATGAGAATGAGGATTGGTCTCAGCATAAAAGAATATATCAACATGAAGTATGGCGCAGTCCATGATCAAGATAGGTGCTGCAATACAAAGTCAAATTACAACAGTATCCATGGAGTCAGTCTTCAAAACCAAGCATAGCCTCAGTAGATGAATCTATCTTAGTACAGAAAGGAAGGTGGCTTATATGTACTAGAGGCAAGCATCATGTACATAAGCAAATGCAATATTTAGAGACATAGCCACCATCCGATGAGGTGACTCGAATCAACGGCTTCTAGACATTTTAAAAAGATGCAATGAGAGAAGCTCATAAAGGACATGGATGTTGCCATGTGTTAGGATAGAGGCAAAGAGAAGGCTCACTCAAGAAATGCAGTGGAGAGCGACACTTGTCAACATGGCATGTATTTGAGCAGCAATGAGAGGAAAGTCTCTCAAAAGAGTGCAGGAGCACCACGTGGCTCAAGTGGGTGTGGGATAAATGTTTGTTTTATTTTATTAAAACTCAATAAATATTAATAGTTCACAGAAGTCTTAAAGAGCCTGGGTCTTTTAGTAAATATTGAGTTTCTTTTGATAATGGTGGGGCCCCCTTTCACATAAAGCTAAAATGCTTTATTTAAAATGAGTTTCTTCTCACATACTCATGGGAGTAAAGTATGAGTTAAATAAAAGTATTTTATTATTTGAAGGATACAATGGGTCCCTCCCAAAAGCAAGTTGAAGCTTCATTAAATAAAGACTTTTTTACTCTCTCTTCATGGGAGATAAAGTAATACAACCCTAAAATGAATAAAGCCATGCTTTATTTTTAATGAAACTTCTACGACAAGCTATAGGAAACAAAGAAGAGATGGGCGGGAGATTTTTCTTCTCACGTAGGCCAAAGATGGAGGAAGATATTTTTCTAGCCATGGAGACTTGTAGTTGCCAGTTCAATTGTCAGAATCACAGTCGGATTTTGTGCCAGATTTCATGGGATCATCATACATATTTTTCTGAGTAGTTGGCAAGGAGATATTCAAAGATTATTTATTTTTGGGTTATAAATGCAGATCTGGGTCAGAGACACAGAGTTAGAGACTTCTATATAGTTCCAAATCAGAGATTTTTTAAGTAGTAGAGATACATTTTTTTGCCTCAGTAGTGCATCTTTATGAGGATTGTAATATTTTACCTTGTGCAAATTTTTCCCTCTATAATTTTTTTTTCATTCAAATAAAGAGAGATGCTATTTTGTGTAGATTAAAATATATATATATTTTTCTTGCTTTTAGTTTACTTTTTCTTAGGCCTTTGTTAAATATGATTTATAAATTGGATTATTGATCATGCTGCAAGCTCTTTGGTTTTCCAGTTAATCATTTAGGGTTTGACACTGTGCAACTGGGTAGTTGTTTTAAATCTGGTGCATTGACATAGGATTAGGAGTTTATTATATTGTACCTGTAATCTTGTTTTCCTCTATCTTTTTCCCAAACCCCATTGAATAATAGAAGAGCAAATTTCCTTAAAATCTAGAGGTTACTCTGACAAGCCATCCCACATTTTCATAGTTTCCCATGTTGTTGTTGGATTAGACCCAAAAATTTATACATCAATAGACCTCTCAATGTTCCAAGCTTCTAAAACATGGTGCTACCATTATAAAGAGATAAGGCTTAGCCTTAAGTAAACAAAGTGCAGCCTCTTGAGACCACTGTAGCCCAAGATCATGGTGATGCCATCCAATTCTATGCACCACCTTTCCAACACAAAGCACAAGCAATGAGAATGAAGGTGCTTCATATCAAATAGATGGTGTTGTTTTGAAATAAGGAGCACAACTCAAGGTTAAATGAAGGTAACCACATCTAACTAAACTCTCACAAGTTTCAGTATGATACACAATATAGGATGGTGGCTTGGTTGATAGATATAGTTTATACACAACAATGAATGAGATGCTCCCTCTCTCCAAAGGCTCTTTCAGACACAGCCATGACTTCAAAGGCACTGATCAAAAGCTACTAAATCTGAAAGACACTAGCAAGCATAAAGGAGAATCGACCTATAGAAGGCTTGAACCATTACAAAGCAAATGCAGCAGCTTAGGCATCATTGATGTAGAGACAATCTAACAGTTTGTGGGAGAAAAAGAGAGGAAGCACCAGAATGTGCCAAATGTCACCCTCGTGGGAGTTTTAAGGAGCTCTATGGAAACTTTGGTCTCAAGTAAGCACCAAGCTGCCACGTGGCTGAGGCGGGTGCAAGAGAATAATTGTTTGTTTTATTTTCATATAGCTCATAAATATGAGTGTCATGTGAAGCAAAGGGTAATAGGGTCTTATATTAAATATTGACTCTCTTATAATCAAATGGTGGGCCCTCTCCATAAAGCTAAATGCTTTATTTTAATAAATGTATAAGAGTCTTATCTCAGATTTTGAGGAGTCACGGGAAAGATAAAATTTAAATAAAGTATTAGAAGCATTATTAATCTTGAGTCATTATGTATGTTGGTCCCTCCAGCTTAGGCCATGCTTTATTAAAATATGACTCATATTTTTGACCCATATGACTAATCATGGGTAGGTGAAACTTTACATTAGATGCAGCCCTAATTTCATATAGCTTCTTATTTTCATGGAAAGCTTCTATGTGAGACTTTTACGATAGCCACAAGGAGAATGAGCGGGAAATTTTCTTCACGCAGGCCAAAGGTTGAGGAAGCAAATATATTTTTCAGCCATGGAAGCTACAACCTGTTCAATTGCAAAGGTAGTTATTCAAGCCGAAATCAAAGCCAGATTTTATGGATTACAGTTGTAGATTTTTCTGGGTGGTTGCAAGAAATTCACAATGGGTTTTATGCTATAAATACACAGATCTAAAAAGTAGTTATACAGTTCCATAGATCAGAGATTTTAGCAGTAGATAGAGACATATTTTTTGCCTCAGCAGTTATCTCAATGAGGGCTATCACATTTATTTTGTGCAAGTTATTGTTACCTCTGTAAATTTGTTCTCCATTCAAATAAAGAGAGATGTTGTTTTGTGTAAATTCCAAATGTATCTATGTTTCTTGCTTCTTTTTTTCTGTTTCTTTGCCTCTAATAAATCTGTTTTAAACTGGGTTATTAATCATGCACTCCACTCTTTAATTTTTCCAGTAAATCATTTAGGGTTTGACATTGTGCAATGGGTAGTTGTTTTAAATCTGGTGCATCACCTTAGGAAGGTAGTTTTATATTGTATCTATAATTTTGTTTCTCTTTCCCTTTCTAAAAACCACCATTGAAAAAGGAAGATCCAGCTTCTATAAAATATGGAGGTTGCTTCAAAGGTCAATCCCACATCTCTAATGTTTCCCATGTTGGTGCTGAAACCCACACAATTTTATACATCAACTGTTTGGATGAGGATGGATTAAGTAGGTTGAAATTGAAATAGATTAACCATGAATTTAGTTTTATGATAATAAGTTTGGATGAGGATGGAATAAGTAGGTTGAAATTGAAATAGATTATAAACTACAATTGCAACTAAAGTAGATTGAAAATACTTAATTAAAAGGTGAGGAATCAACTCATATTGTTTGGGAATTAGATTTGTTTGACCAACTTAACCCTAACTTATGAACTATAATAGTAGCCAAAAGCCTCCAAATTGAGGAAGAAATAAGATGTTTTTGTGTCTTTTCCAGAATGCTCATCTTTTGAATGATATATCATCCATGTGGTGAAGATGTTGTATGTGCTACTAAACAAGGTCATGATGTGTTCTCTTTATTGAGTTTAATGCATAGTTTTCCACTGTGGGGATTAAAATAATATTAGCTGAGATTTACTATAAAATTTATGAACATCCATGGATTTGAATCAAACAAAACAAAAAAATGTAAAATATATGATATCAGTATTTACACGAAAGTTAGGAGGACATGAACATAGTTGCCCAGGTTTATGTAAGTCCAAAAGAGTACTAGAAACAAATTATCTTATCTAAGAGAGAATTAATTATACTTGTCTCGAAGCCATTTAGAAACACATAAGCCTATAGATTCAGAAAGGGTCCCAACATATAATATTAGTATTTGCATGGAAGTCCAAAAGGTAGCTTCCTAGATACCCATCATGAAATACCAATCCAAAGGAGTACTTAACAATGAACATGGTAGACTTTTGTTTGAAAGGGAGTACTAGGTAAACATGGTTGAATCAAATTAGTATTCCTCTCATGCGGATGACGTTTTAGTTCCAACTTTTCTTTCTTAGTATTTATTTTATAAGAGCATGGAATCAATGTTTCATCCAAACTATCTATGCACTTAATTAAGTGATTGAATTTTGAATTTTGGTATTATTGTTAAAAGTTAAAGCTAACCATCCATGGTTTCCAAAAGTCTGAAGATATACAACAAAGCACCCATCCATAGTGAAAATCATAAGAAGGGTTTCATCTTTGTGTGGAGGTACATTGGAGATGATGCCTATGAGATGTTACAATGAAAAAGGCCCAGAGAGACAACTACCTGTAGCAAGGCTTTGTGGTTGACCCACATTGTAATCTCCCATAGCTAATTAACAAATAAATGCCCATTCATTTTAGAGAAGGGTTTGGTGAGGGAGGAGAATAAAATTCAAAGCACGTAGGGAAATGTAAATCTAAGTCAAACCTAAACAAATTTAAAGAGAGCATGAGTAAAAGATAAAGTTGATTTTTCCCCTAGACCAAGGCAATTATCAAAGGCAACATCAGTAGTCTCCATCATTGCCCTTTCTTAAAATCAAGAATACATGGTTTAGATAGGTTTAGAAAGGTTCTGCTCCATTTTTAATATTTCAGGTGCTTATGTGGCTCCTCAAAAAATCCATTGATTCTTCAAGTAGAAGGTAATATAGGAGCAACTATTGTTGAAGAAGAATTTTTTTGGCAAATCACAGAAATGGAAAGTAAAGATATGCGTTGACTTTACTTAAATTTCATTACCATTTGGTAGCAAAGGAAATTATGTCAAAATAAAATTTTGAAGAGTAACCATCTAGTATTCAAAACATGGTTATTGGATAGGATCATTTCTAAAATAGACTCCATAATGCTAGTACTTGCATGGAAAAAAATTTCTATGCCATTGCAAAAGCCTCTTACACTTTCAAATCAGCACTGCTATTGTTATAATAATTTGTACAACAATAAATGTTAAGGAAAATTGTTATGGAACAAAGTTGAAAGATACTGAGCCTCTTGAAATTTTGAAAAATTAAAAAATATATGCAATGGGTTTTTACCTGCATAGCAACCAAACTATCATTTCCATATTTTCTCAACTAAACAAAGATGGTCACCAGCTAATAAGTGAGAATTGGAGACCATGAGATTTTGCTCATGTAAGTTGTATGAAAATTTGATAGACTTCCTGGAAAGAAGAAGGTCAAAAACTATAAGTTCTTCCTACTATGACAAGAAACACCCTGCTCCATGAGTGATATTAGTTTACTATTCAAAACCCAATAAAAAATGAAGTCTTCTTCTAAGGCTTGAAACAGAACTAGAATGTTTATTAAATGAAAATGATTTCAATGTTTACATATCTAGATATATTTCCTGACCCCAACTATAATTATCTCTGAGGGACCTTAGGTTATACTCCAATCACTAGCATTCTACAACTCCAGTGATTCAAAATAGAAAGTGTAAGTCCTAAGAAGAGCCATCTACATTTCCATGGGTCAAAGCAGAAAACTTAAGCCCTAAGAAGAGCCATCTACATTTCTATGATCAAAAGGGTATTTCTCACAACATCCATAGACACAAAAAAATTAAAACATAAAATCAAGTTCCCATGCAGTACTCTCTAGGATTCATAGCACCTTTTTTATATTGAATTTGATTCAGATTACTTGTCACCTAAATTAATAAAATTAATACATCACAAAACACTCGGGCATTGTACACACATTCAAAATAGTAAGGTCTTTCACCGTATAGATTAAACCATTCTAGGATGTATTCCAGTTCAGTCCCTTTTAAATTCCTTAACCATTAGCAAGACAAAATAATTTAACTAAAAAAGAAATAATCACAGTACCATCACTGTACTAATTGAAATTCGAAGGCCTCGCCCATTTACAAATATAATAAAAAATCATAAAAAAGACATTAAGGCATAGCGTACCATCAATTCCATCAGCTCAGATTGCAACCTATCCAAAAAACAAACAAAAAAAATAATTCATCAAAACCCCAGCCAACAATTACTTTCACCTTACCATTAGCCCTAATTCTTTGTTCCTACAATAGATCATCAAACCCCATCTTACAAATATTTTTTACCTCGTGATACACACCATAAACCATCCTATAATAAAATAATGGCATTCTTATTAGGTGCTTCACAAACTTACAACTAGCATACACAATAGCAGTATAAAACCCACCCCAAGTGAGCCAAAAAGTTATGCACCCAAAATTAAACCTGTTTTTCACTCGCACCTAATTAAACCATATGCTCTATTAGAACAAACCAAACAAGTTTTTGTTAATCTAAAACCAATCAAAACAACAGACACATTTTTAAGTCTTTCATTGAAACCAATCAAAACAATAGGCATCACATTAACTTTTATTATTGAAGCCAATAGAACTTAAAGACCGCACAATATAGTTTTGTACCCAAACCAACGAAAGAATAGACACCTAATTGATTTTTCAACCCAAACCAATCGAAGGAATAGACACCCAATTAGTTTTGTACCCAAACTAATCGAAAGAATAGACACCGGATTAGATTTTTCCCCAAACCAACTCAAACAATATAAGACCAAGTTTTTTTAATCCAATCCAATCAAAATAGAAGATACCCTAGACTGAAAGCATAGCAACAATGAAGTAGAAAATTAAAAACCCTAACCTTCATGAAACAACCCCACTGTCAATGGTCTTAGCCATTGTTTGGGTGTGTTTAGAAGCGGCCTGTGCATTCGGTATTATGGGCGTATTCGCAGTACTGTTACTGTTGTTGATATCCCTTGCAATGATGAACTGCATATGCCAGACGCATTATCAAGCTATGTGCCAGCCTTTACGAGATCATTGTAGCAAGGCCAGTTGTGCAGCCTTCTTTTGCTTGCGAACTTTGATCTTCCCCAGTCAATGGCGTTGCCGCAGGCTTAATTAGCGTGTAGGGGAAGCTTCGTTCTTCCCAAGAGTTTATTAAGTTCGATTTAACTTTCCATCAACGATTCGTCAGTGTCTGATTTTGATGTCAGTTATACAAGATGTGAGCAATAGGGGTCATACCTCCAGGAGGATGGGGACCATTGATCTGACTCTGACTGTGCATGGGAGTAGATGTAGGGAATATTGCCAAGAAAAGTTTACTGTATTGAATATTGGCACATAGTTCTTCCCTCAACACGTGAACATTCAAGATTCATTGGATGGTCATCCCTGTGCCTACAGGGAGATACAAACCATCGATCTCATAAGGACGTCTATACAAAGCTCGACTGCTTCTAGAGTTAAAAGCATATCGGTGTAACAAACACACTTGGAAAGTTGTATCTTTTATTATTTCTTATGTTTTACTGGACATGCATAACAGTTTCCTATTTTGGAAAGAATCTTTAAAAAGACAAGAAGAATATTAACCACGTGCATTTATCCAACGTGATCTTTAGAAAACTAACATTAGGAGATCAGACTGGAGGACTGACCAGTTTGATCTGACTATAATTTCGATGCATTTCTTATAGTCAGATTAGACTGCTGCATGAAATGTGTAGTAGGATAGTGCAAACAAGTCCTTTGATCAATGTAGTGATAATAGAATGCAAAATCCCCATGTAGTGTTCAACATGTGTCCTCTTGTAAGTGTTGTGTGTTTTGAGCTTTTGTTACATGGTTGAAAAATCTTTCATTCGATCCTCTATCCATGACTTAGTTAAGTGGTATTAGAGCATACAGTTCAAATCTTGAGTAGAGCAAGCTAGTATTCTAAAGTTCTACTTATGAACAGATCATCGAATCGAGGTAGCCTACAAGAATCAAATTAGTTGAAGGTGATGAAATCTGTTTCTAAAATTGTAAAGATATATAGAATTGAGATTTCTAACTATTGCAGTGATTTGAATGGACTAAATAATTGATTGAATGGATAAATGATTTATCTGAGTACTTTAAGTATGAGGAAATTGAAGATCTTGAAAGGGTTAGGTTTTCATTAGGACTAAGCTAAAAGGACATGCTACTATTTTGTGGAAATAAGTAGAATTAAAAATAAATAGGAGGGGAAAGGAAAGAATAACGAAAGATGAAAGGATGGTTGCAAAATTGAAAAGATAGTTTACGCCAATAGATTATGAACTATAATTACTAAATAAATTGCAATGTCTAAGACAAAGTGATGGGATTGTGAAAGAGTATACTAAATAATTTCACAAGATGATCATTAGGATAGGGCATAATGAAGTAGGTAAACAAAAGGTTGCAAGATACATTTAATACATTGAGAGAAAGTATCCAAGTGAAAATAAGCCTAGTTACATTGACCATCATAGAGGAGGCATACACATTTTTTCCAAGGTGGAAGATAAACTGAATAGAAGGTTTGAAAGAAAGTAAAATCGACAAAGATGAAGAGAGCAAAGACCATAGAGGGAGAGATCATGGCACGGAAATAGAAGACCATATAGGGAGGAAAGGAAGAATGATAATACCTACCATAGGGACATTGGTACCTACCATAATGAAAGGAGAAATTGTGGCAACTACCAAAAGGCCAAGAAGAGGGTAACATCTACAACAAAGACAAAGGAGAAAGTGATACATACTAGACAAATGGATATTAGTAGGGTAGTGGAAGATAGGGGAGGAATGAGAATAGATCTTTCAAAGGAACATGTTTCAAGTGTGGAGAGGAAGGGCACTGATCATTCATTTGTTTTCAAGGTTAGGGGAAGTCAGAAGAAGGTAGTGCAAGAGCTACATTTGGAGATGAGGAACCTTGAACATCATATGAGTTAGTTGATGAACTTGGAAAACATGGAGAATCACTAGTTATGAGAAGGGCCTTGATAAAGCAGCATGAGGAAGAAGGGCCAATACAATTAAAGAACATGTTCAAAACTAGATGTAAAGAAGGGGGCAAGTATTACAAAGTTGTCATTGATAGTGGGAGTACAGATAACAAGGTATCTAAGGAAACGGTTGAAAAATTGAATTTGAAGAGACTAAACCATCCAAACCCTCATGTGGTTTCTTGGTTGTAGAAGGAACATAAATTAATACCAGTCAATTACGTTGTTGGGTAAAATTCAAGATAGGAATTACCATGATGAATTCTTCTGTGATATAATGTTGATGGATGTATGTTATCTACTATTGGGGAGGCCATGGCAATTTGACTGGAATGTTATACATGATGGAAGGTAAAACACTTACAATGTAACAAGGAATGGCTAAAGACGTAGGTTGATGTCACTAAAATATATTGAAGATCAAGTCTATTGCAGTGCTAAAATATTCTTGGTGAATGGAAGGAGACTCTTGGATGGATTAAGACATGAAAATGATTATTTTAAATTGGTTCCTAAGGTATGCAACACCATATATGTAGGGAACACCACCACAAGTGATGAGAAGGCACCACATAAGATTTCAAAATTGTTGAATAAATATAAGGATATCATAGTAGACAACATGCCAAAAGGATTGCCACTAGTGAGTAGTAGCAATCATTACATGGACATAATTCTAGGATCTAGTTTGCCAAATAAGGTACCTCATAGAATGATGCTAAAAAAAATGAAGAACTGAATATGTAGGTGTAAGAGCTACTACGGAAGGGTCTAATTAGGGAGATTTTAAGACTAGGTGTGGTACTCATGGTACTAGCACCCAAGAAGTATGGTTTAGTTAGGCCCATGAACCTAAATAGGGGTCTTACCTTTTTCTTTTAGATTGGATTTCTACATCTCATGGTAGGGTTGAGGAGATCTTGGATCTACCTTTCGATAATTCCTCTGTAAATATCCATATTCATGGCATGCATGATAGAGAAAGGGTATTGCTTAATAGTCAATCTATTGGATCTAGTTTATACTATGCAATATAATCTCCATAGATTTAGGAAGTGGATTATTTAAGTTAGTTTCAACACAAAGATGGGAAAAAGTGGATACCTTTTAGTCAAGGATTTGGTGAGAAGGCCCCAAGGGTTTCCCAATAATCACCACTATGGATTGCAGAATGTCCTACTGCCAAAACTCCATTGGAAGCCAAGGGAGTCAGATCTAGATAGGAACTTGGATGGGTGATCCTCCACTAGATGAAACCCAGGATATGCTAGGGTTTGATAAATAACCCTACTTGGTTGTCAAAGTAAGGACCTCCTTCAAAAATTGTATTTTGATCTATTGTGTGGGAAAATACCACAAAGAAATATCGATTTGTAGCTACGATGATTTCCATTCACCTTTACAATTCCAATTTTTTCTAACCCAAGCCTCTATAAAAGGCAAGGAAATACATACACCCATGAACTTATAAATTAATGCATGCTCAAACAAATAAATAAAATCATCTACAATGGCTTTTGGGTTAATCACCAAAATAGGGCGATCCTTGCTTTTCTCTAGGAAACCATTGGGTCATAGACAAAACCCCCAAAATTGAGCCATTTTAGATTCATCTGTTGCATGCAAAATGAAATGAATAATATTTACATGTCCAGACGAAGAAATCTTGTCCAAGTTAAGCATATATTTAATGGATAAAATAGGGGGTCCCTTAGACCCCCAATGGCTACCATGTAGATAGCCCCCTCTAAAGCACATAAAATAGACACCAAATCCTCAAAATCATGTGGCAAGTGATCAAAATTCTAACCCAACAAATCACTACGCACAATGCCAACAAGGGATGAACAAAGGGCCAATCACTGGCTAAGTAGGTCCGCAACCTTGCAAAACGAAAAAATAGTGGCTTAAGCCACCCAAAATCATCTTGCCCATCTCCTTTACCATTCACTCCTACTACCTGATATGTTCCTATAGAAGCTGTGTAGTTCTATTAGTAATGCAATAATATAACAAAAATAATTGAAAGGTATTTAGCTCTTAATTTGATTAAAAATGACTATTATAGATGTCAAAAAATGATTTTCCATTGTACTATGAAATTTAGATCTACCAGTTGATGACCATAGAACCATAAATTCTTTTATTGACTCTCAGGCTCAAGATCACACTTATGAATTTGATATCTACATATGTAGAAGTGAACTTCATAGCTGTAGAAGTGAACTTGATGTGTTAACATGAACTTTACATGTTAAAGTGAGCTAATAGAATATTGATGACTAAAAGTGGTTCACCCAAACTACAATTGCTTCTAGGAAAATGTATGTTGATAAACACCATTTTGGAACTTGCTAGGAAAGGAAATTTATTCTCCTTTAGGAAATACCCTAGCTAGACTAATTTAATGACAACCATGTAATATGCTCTATGGATGCTAAGACAATGTTGATGTAACATTATTTATCCTTTCTACAATTGATTTTGTATGTGTCTTAGATGATTAAAATAAATTAGGATTATTATTTAAATACAATGCCCTAGCATGCAATTTCACATAATTTGTGCCTTAGTTAGCTCATGATAGCTAATAAAGGAGAGAAACATGGGCCCAATTTGTAAAACCTGAATTTAAAGTTTATGGTTGAAATTTGCATGTGTGAAAGTCACCTAAATGAACTCCTCACCTTCACATATAGGCCAGGGTAGTGGATATAAAATTTAGAAGGTAAGTCTAGAATCTAAAAACATATAAAACTAAAATACTATTATTTACCAACTTATTAATTAAAAAAAAAACCAATTTGTGTACTAATCATTATATGAAAATAACAAAGTCACTATGCTGGTGTGTGTTAGGACCTTGCATAGTGGGTCCCACCATGTGTGGTCAAGTCATTGGGTCACTTGGTTCTCATAATCGAGACTAAGCTTCAAATCCCCTTGACAACATGTTATTGTTGAAAGGTATGTTGAATGCATATCTCAACATAAAATCAATAATATACCATAACATAGATGTACATGGGAAAAGCCCTTTTAGGAGAAAAACCCCACAATCTAAAAGTATGCTCAATGTTTTACAAATCCAAAACAAGATTGCATACACTTGCAAAGCATGTTTTCTATAGGAGTACAACAACACTTAATTCCTAGAACAATTCAAAGAGCATAACGGTACCTACAAAATCAACCATACAAAGTACTCCTCAAGCCTCCAATTTATAGAATTTTGGAAAACATGAAACCATTTGTGGTTTACCAAAACAATGTTCAAAACCTCCCAAGATAGGCAAGATTCTAGTCCAAAATTAGGCTTTCACGTCCAAAGTAAATTCCCCTATTTTTTATCCTTATAGTTGTCATAGAATCCATCATAACACACTTAAAAATAGCCTTTCCATAATATACCACTAAGTGAGCATCTTTTGCAAGAAATATACCAATTTTCAAGGCACTGACATGTGGCAAAAGTGCTAACTAAAAAACAAATGACCATTTTGATGGAGCACAAATATTAAATGCCATGGGAAAATATTAAACAAGAAATAAACTGAGGAATTGACAAGGTTGAGACACCTTAATTCCTAACATTCTCCCACTTTTCAAATACCTTGCAAGAGCGAAGGGAAACCATTCCATCATTAACTCAACCACTAGGGGCCAAGAGGCCAATAAAATCCAAACGCCATCTGAACTTATCAATACTCATAGGCTTTGTTAGTGAATCTTCAACATTTGTCAAAGTGTCAACTTTCTCCAATTTCACCTTCCCATCCTCTACCATGTCACAAACAAAATGGTATTGGACATCAATGTGCTTTGTCCTTGCATGGAAATAGAATTTTTTTTAAACATATAGCCCTCTCACTATCACAAAAAATAGTAATCATCTCTACATCAAGTCCAACATCTAAACACAATCTCTTAAGCCAAGTGACTTCCTTACAAGCATGAGTTGCTACCATGTACTATACTTCTGTAGTGGACAAAGTGATGACAACTTGCTTCTTACTCATCCAAATAATAGTAGCACCAAACATAATGAAAACTTAACCATTGGTGGATCTTCTACTATTAATATCACCAGCATAATCAGAATCCACATATCCATGGATACAAATTGAATGCCAAGGTCATGTAGGATAACCATGATATCATAGGGAATACTCAAAAGTATCCTGAAAATATATGAACACTCTCTTGACTACATCCTAATGTACCCATCCAATATTAGCCATAAAGCAACTAAGGACTCCCATTGGATGGGAAATATTCTAGTCTTGTACAAACCATAGAATACATCAAACTGCGAACAACACTAGCATAATAACCTCTAGTCATGTCCTCTTCTCAATAGGAGACTTTGGACAATGGTCAATAGATAACTTTGTCCCCTGCATAATAGGAACACATAATGGTCTACAAGTGGCCATGTTGAATCTCTCCATCATAGTATTCACATACTTACTCTGGTTTACCCAAAGTTTTTTATTTTTCATGTCTATTCTAATTTTCATTCCCAGAATGTACCTAGTTGTGCCTAAATATTTCCTCTCAAACTATGCCAACAGCTAAGACTTCAAATCAAAAATTGAACTTTTTACTATTCCCAAAGAATATAACATATCATCAATATACAATGCAATAATGAGAATGCGATCATTATCCATCTTGTAATAAACACAATGATCTTATTTCGATCTCAAAAATTCCAAACTCTACACAAATGCATCAAAATTTTGCTACCACATCTTAGGAGATTGTTTCAAATCATACAAAGACATTTTCAACTTGGAAACTAGATTTTCTTTACCTCTTTCAATTTAGTGCTCAGGCTGTGACTTATAAATTTCCTCCTCCAAGTCACCATGAAGGAAAGTTGTCTTCACATACATCTACGTAACTTCAAGATCATACATTGTACTAAGTGATAATAAGAATAAAATAGATGTTAGCTTTGCAATGAGAGAGAAAATCTCACCATAATCTATTCCCTAAACCTGGGAATACCCCTTCATGACCAACCTTGCCTTATACTTTTCAACACTTCCATTTGAACCAAATTTCTTTTTGAACACCCATTTACATCCAATGGGTTTTTTCCATTAGGCAAAGGTACCAGATCCCAAGTATTGTTTTTCTTCAATGCAACCATTTTTTCCTCCATGGCCTCCTTCTAGGAATTTGCATCTTTCATACCCATAGCCTCTTTCATAGTTATAGGCTCATTAGTGTTAGTAATCAAAGAAAAAATACAATTCCAATCATCATGTGAATACACATACCTTTCAAGTTCCCACCTTATTTGTGTGGACCTTTGTATTAACTGAGGTTAAGGTTCTTCTTCTAATTTTAAGCTCACTGATCTACTAAAGCTCTCCTCATAATTAGGTCCAACAGGTGTTTTTGGTTCAACTTTCTTAGGGGTAGAAGGAATCTGAACCATATCATCTTTTTTCTGTTCTTTTTTACCTACAAAACAACGAAAGAAGGTTTTATCTCTCTGAAAATAACACTTCTATTGTACATAACTCTTTCAACCATAGGATCCCAAAGCTTATACCCTTTAACACCAACACCATAATTGATGAAGATGTAGTTAACTTCCTTGTTCTCCAACTTAGAGCTCTTCTCCCTAGGAACATGTGCATATGCCTCATAACAAAATACTCAAAGATGTATCAATGAGGGTTTTTTCCTTGACCACACCTCCATAGGTGTCTTATCAACAAGAGTTGATGGAGGAGACCTGTTAACTATGTAGCAAGCAATGGAAACATCTTTAACCCAAAGTTTTTGTTCTAGGGTAGCTTCACTAAGCATACTTCTAGCCCTCTCTATCAACATCTTGTTCATCCTCTCTACAACTCCATTTTGTTGATGGGTATATGAAGTTGTCTTGTACCTATCAATCCCATGTTATTTATAGAACCTATTGAAATCTGTCGAACAAAAATCACCACCATTGGTAGTCCTCAAACACTTAATAATTTTACCAGTTTGATTCTCTACAAAAGATTTAAACTCTTTGAACTAACTAAAGACATCAAATTTACTTTTGAGAAAATATACCTATGTCCTTCTACTGTAATGATCAATAATATATATAAAGTAAATAGATTTTGAAATCAAAGAAACATTAATAGCACCAAAAACATCAAAATATATCAAGTCCAACACCCTAGAATATTTGTGAGAACTAGAATAAAATTGAACACGGTTTTGTTTTCCATTTATGCAATGTTCACAAAAATCAAACTCAAGATTATAATACCTATATGACTAAACTTTTGGTGCAATAACATTGTTTTTTCTACAAGAAGTTTCAGTTCCAAAGAATGAGCACCCTTGGGTACCCAAAAAGCACCACCATTGGAAGTGGATGCAACATACCTCTTTGTTTTTGGTTCTAATGGTGAGGATCAAGACTATGAACTTCTCTTCTTTGTAACAAAAGAAATATTGCACTAAATTGTGCATGCATCCATCTTAAACAAAGTGCCAACCTGAACACCCTTAGCAAGCACCATAGCTCCTCTTGTCATCTCCTCTATTCAAAAAACAACATGCACACCTACATCATTCAAATTACTTACAGATAAAAGGTTCCGTGCCAAACCAGGGATATGAAGAACACTATTGATCCCCTTCACTCGTCCATTAAGAAATCTAATCAAGAATTTTCCGTGGCCAAAAATCTTCAGGAGAGAGTCATCACCCAAGTACACCTTCCCACCATCAAACTCTTCATACTCTGTAAATCAACCCTAATGTGAGTTCATGTGAAAAGATGCAGCAGAGTCAAGAAGCCACACATCCTAATATGCATGAGTTGTCAAGACAGTGACAAATACTTCTCCATCATCTTGAGAGGATTTATCTGAATTTGAAATGGAAATGTTAGTTTTCTTTGTCTTCTCCTCCTAACATTCTTTTCAGAAATGTCCATGTTTTTAACAGTTCCAACATAATGCCTTGGACTTGCCAAGAGACTTAGATCTCCCACGAGATTTGAATGTTGACTTCTCTTGCTTCATGTCATTCTTGCCTTTTTATTTTGATCTACCACAAATCACAAGAGCCTCCTTACCCATTTCTAAAGTTTTTCTCTACATCTCTTCTAAAATTAATGATGCAACCACCTCATCCATCTTGAACTTGGTGGTGGTACTCCCAATGGCCATCACAAGGTGGTCCCACAAATCTGGAAAACAACAAAGCAAAGTCATGCAATGATCCTCCTCCTCCATTTCTACTTCAATAGAGCTCAATTGGGAAACAAACATATTAAATGCATTCAAGCGATCAGCTATAGATCCTCTATCTTCCATTCTCAGAGAGGACAACTTCTTTCTCAAGAATAACTTATTTACCAAGGATTTAGCCTTATAAATTTCACCAATCATTTTCCACAAACTTTCTGTCATAGACTCTTCATGAGCATTTAACAAAACATAGTCAGTCAAAAAAAGTATCACAAGATCCTTAGCTTTTCAATCCATTAGATCCCAATATTCTTCTTTCATGCCCGAAGCTTTGGTACCATATATTGCATCCCATAAATATCTGTCTACAAGCACATCTTCCATTTCAAGTTTCCATAACTCAAAGTTGCCATTGTTAAACTTCTCCATCTCTATTCTTCCAAATGCGCTTGCCATCTTCTTCCTACAAAAAGATCATTAATTAATTTGTGCAAGATCCAACTTAAACAAAGATCAATACAAAAAAAACTCTCAACCTCACAACTAGACCCAAAACTAGCTAGGATCTTGTATCAATTAAAAGGAAACAAGGTATGTCGAAATGCTTCCTATACCAATCTAACAAGAAGAGGATTATGTAAATTTTTAATCCTTACAGTAATAGAGAAGAAGATACACAACATAAAACATAAAATCACCAATATACCATAAAATAGATGTACATGGGGAAAACCCCACACTCCAAAAACCTTATCAATGTATTACAAATCCAAAACAAGATTACATACACCTGCAAAGTAAGTTTTTTATAGTAGTACACCACTTAATTCCTAGATCAATTCCAGCAGCATAACAGTACCTACAAATTCAACCATACAAGCAACTGCCCAAGCCTCCAATGTATAGACCTTTGACAAATAGAAAAACATTTGTAGGTTACCAAAACTATGTGCTAAACCTCCCATAAGGTGTGATGACCAAGATAGGAAAAATTCTAATCCAAAATTAGGCTCTTACATCCAAAGTAAATTCCCCTACTTTTGACCCTTACATTTGTCATAGAATCCATCATAACATGCTTAAAAATAGCATTTCCATAATATACCACTATGTGAGCATATTTTGACAACTAATATACCAAATTTTCAAGGCATCGACATATGGCAAAACTGCCAACTAAAAAACAAATGCCCATTTTGATATAGCACAAATATAAATATAAAATGCTATGGAAAAATATTAAACAAGAAATAAAGTTAGGTATTGACAAGGTGGAGACACCTTAATTCCCAACACATGATTGGTTTCTTGTGCTAACATAGTGGCATTCACTACAAGAGACAATCCCCAACAAGTAAGTATTATTAAAGTTAACTTATGATGGAGACATCAAAGAGTGTAGCTAACTAGGTTACATGAATACAAATTCAAGCTAGTGGATTATATTGGGTTGTTGAAGGTGGATGAAGAGATGGAAGAATATCACGTGCATCAGACATCCCTAGGAATCTTTGTCCTCCCTCATTTGATGTTAACTAGTTGACACAACTCTGTACTTCAAAACATTTGTCACAGGAGGAAATGGCAACTCTCTCAGGTAAACAACTTTTATTTGTATTTAGAATAATGCTTGGTTTGATTTATTAAATAATTTGCAGATTATATCTAATATGAAATAGTTTTGTTTACAAAGGGGTGCATTCCATTGGAGTTTCTCACTATGCTTCATTTAATGCAGATCATCTGTACAACTTTACCAGCAGGGGTGTTTAGGACCCTTCCATTGACCCTCGATATGCCCTTCATCTCAATGCCAAATGCCTTACTTTATCTTCCTCCTCTAATGTTTTTCTTCCATTGGATCCTATCACTCCCACTAATTTGGATGCAAAATACTACGTAGATTGCTGAAGTCTGATCAGATTTTGATGTCAAGCATGTTGAATATGAATTCCAATAGTGAAGTCCAACAGTCATCATGGACTTTGCCTTCTCCTGCGAATATTCATGACTCTTGGTTTTTCCTTTGTAGACTTCCAATTCATTCATATGGATAATGTTATGCATATAATGCATACGCTATTGTTTGAGATGTACTATGTAAAAATAGAGATAATACAAAGAAGATTTCCCTTACTTCCTATGGATGCAACCAATTGGTGAACCACATAAATTCTATGTTCTTGTTCTGTGTTTTGTTTTGCATTCTATGTTTAATTTGTTATTTATTTATCTACAATTTACATCAACAATTGGTATCAGAGCTCGGTGGAAGATCTGATTGGGAATTTGTGAAGAAATTCTAAAAAAAGATGGAAGAAGTAGATAAATGGAGAATTGAAAAATTCTCGGGACATAATATTACAATGTGGAAAATGTAGATGGAATCATTGCTAATTCAAAGAGATCTCTCAATCGCGCTAAAAGGCAAATCCAAGAAGCCAACTAAGATGGATGATGAGGAGTGGGAGAGAAAAGACACTAAGGCAAGAGCAACAATTGTCCTTTCTCTATTTAATGTTGCATTGGAAAAGACTACGATTTTGTGATGGATGATGAAATCCATGTATACTTTTCTTTAAATTTTTTACATTTGTACCTAACCTAATAATTGCTCAGTTGTGGAAATATTCACCAATAATTTGATTAATGTTAATTTCATTTTTAGCTTTAATATTCTTTTATGTTATACTAATTTTATTTCTCAATTTTAATATTCTTAAAAAATATTGAATGAAATTATTTTAATTTCTATTGTCAATTGATAACCTTAGTATTAAAATACTATTTTTTTAGATATTTATTTTATTTAGCCATTTCATGTTACTATGCCAATTATGATGCAAACATAGTAGACTATTGTAGTAGATAGGTTTTATACATGGAGTGTTCCATCTCTCTACACTATACTTGAACATCACATTCTTCAATGATCAAATAGTCAAAATCAATTTTACACTTCATCCCTACCAAAAGTGGTAATTAATGAAGTCCATTTCTTTCCTAAATATTGAATTAAATGGTGTTTACTAAAGGAGTTCCAATTAGTGGACAATGTAAAGGTGTAGATCCATTCCCAAGAGCTTGGAATGTATGTACACTATCACATAGAAGAGTTACTTGAGCCATTTTAGTCATTTTTACATAGATTTTATTTTTTATTATTTTTCTGCTACTATATGATAACAATTGTATTTGTTTCTACAAGGTAGTATAGGTACATTAATGAGAATATTGGATAGGCTAATATTCAAACTTAGAACCTAATTGTGGCTAGTGAGATTTTCTGCCACTGAGCCACTAGCAGTTTCATGATAAAAACTTTTAAATTTTATCAAGAAGTGTATTTCAATTGCAACACATCCTCTAAGTTACATTCATGTTGAGATCAAAGATGATACTAAATTCACGATGTGAGCTATGTGCATGCAATTGCGACGGGTCTAATATTTGGCTACCTATACAATTTGGATAGGTTGTGACCAACCTTGCAGGGATACGATCTGTTCAAGGGGACGTCATGGTGGGGGGCATGTTCCCTATCTAGTCTCTGAGGACCTCGATAATAGCTGAATGTGTGTATAATCCCATCCAGAAAGGACTGGCGTGTGGTTACATTAGCGGCCTTGACAGAACCCTTCTTGGGCATAGCGAGAATTTTTCTAAACAGATGACATCCAAGTGCAAGGTCATATTCACGTCAATCCATCTTCTTAGGATGCACACCCTGGATTGGGCACCTCATCTCCCTAAGGAAATTGTAAATGTTCTTGATATTCATGTGCTGGAGGAAGAAAATGAGCCTGTCAACTGGGCCAGGCTGGACATGACAGGGATGAGTGTTGTGGATGGGCAAGGTGATGCAAAGGGGTTAAGGGAGAACGGGAGCGAGCACATGTAATGGGTTGCCGAGGACACTAGTGACTGTTTTTTGTTTGTTTTTATTCTCTTTCTTTTTCTTTGGGCGTTTGATTTGCGAATGGTAGTACTCTTTTTGGTTCAAGGCCACTATAGGGCCATTTTGTATCTTTTACTATTATATGTTTGTGCAGAATTGGGGTGACCTCCATCCTTTCATTGTAAACAGTTTACTATATAATATATGACCAGGTGAGTAATCACCTTTTTCGTAAAAAAAAGAAAAAGATACCAAATTCAAAAAATTTCAGATATGATATAATTTAGTTCAAATAAATTTCGCATTGGATAAGGTTTCAAATATGATAGATGATTTTTAGTTCTAGTTATTTTTCTACTATGTTGCAATAAAAGTTATTTCATTGATTTCTATCCAATACATTTAATTAAATTCATAAATTTTGGAACATTTTCCATACAAATAAAAATTTGACTATGGAAAAATAATCTATCTGTAACAAAATTTTACTTAAATTAAAAAAAAAGCATTCTCATTGAAATTTGTGTCCACTTCTAGTTTATTAGTTTATCAAAATTCATGATAATGTGAAAAGTAATAATTTTTTTTTTTATGAAAACGCCGACTTATCTATTAATCATAAGATAATATAAAACACTTTCACAAAAAAAAATTGAGTGGTATAAAGGCACAACCCTAAAGTTGGTCATATGGGCCTAGCCCAGAAAGGTCTAGAGTATCATAGGGTACACACTCGTAAAAGCATAATAGAAATTAGAAAAACATAATAATATGCAGAATTAAGAAGCCAAAGCAATGCTTGCAGATGGTAGATCCCTATCATCCGGGTTCCCCCATATTTCTGTGGGGTCAGGGATGACATCTGGTGGTGCCCAAACATCATCATTCTCCTGATTGTCATTCTCTGTATTTGGCTCCTGCTGCTGTGGTGAGATGGCTAAAGTTAAGCATGGAAAAACCTTAGTGTTATCCCAACCAGTGTTTGTTGGATTGGAAGTACCAAGAGCAACCCATCGTGTATTGTCACTTGTAGGACGCCCTAATGTCCATCCACGATTACATGGAGAGGACGAGCGTCTGCGACGGTGAGGTGTATGACGAGGAGTAGGCCGAGAGTGTGGCCGAGAATCCCTGGCCGATCCACTTCTTCTTTCTTTAGTTGAAAATAAGTTTGTTCCAAAGGTGTTTCACGAGGTAAGCCCTCAGTTTCTCCTGTTGATGTGATTTTATGCTTGTTTGACTGACAGCGGTAACAAGTGTTTGGCAAATTAAAGTATGTAACTTTCTGAGTGTGGTGAAGGGGACCAATTTGAATATAAATAAATTCCTTGAGGTTGTTTGAAATATCCACCTCAACTCAAATGCATTTTTTTGAGGGCGATCTTGAAAGAACCTATCTAGTTCAACACAAATTACTCTTCCTAAAGAAGAGGCAATATCATACAAGAAATGCAAGCAAGGCAAAGGTAAACAAGGAAATTCAATCCACATAGGGACTCGGAGTTTGGTATCATTTGAAACTACAAAATCATGGGTCTACTATTGGAAAACTAGCAGGGAAGATTGAACATACCATGGGCCATGATTCAAGATTGCATGAACATGGCTAACTTCCGCAAAGCAGGAAAGGAAAAACCCTTTGGTCAGATTCTGGACCATATCAAGGTGGACCCCATGAGGGACCCAAGCCTTTTGAACCTAATCCTTGAGCATAGATTCAGGGGGAGTTCTTCCTACAAAGTAACCAATAAGAGTATGTTGTTCTAACCATAAACATGCAAAATCAAATTCCTGTGTGGGTAAAATCACATCAGCAGGAGAAACTGAGGGCTTACCTCATGAAACACCTTTAGAACAAACTTTCGGGGACGCTTGGTCGGTGGAGGAGCCATTGTGCAGAGTCATCGAACCGCCATTAGTGACTAAAGAAAAGACCATTTCAAATAGTAATGGTTAGATAACAACTGTTATCCACCTACAAATGGTATAACTATATAAATTGAATAGAATGCTTACATGTGTTAAACTTTTACCCGTCCTTTATGCGGCACTTTCAAATTATAATATATTATGACACTTGGAAAATTATATCTATTGCTTCTTCTTTTTGAAGGAATTTCAAAAGAAAGAGGAATGAAGAATACTAACCATGTGCATACCTTAAATCTAACTTGGCAAAAATCAATTTCATGTTCCTTGTCTTGTAGATTTACTGGTCATGTCTAGTAAAACCCAACGTCATCTTTACACAGCTGGCATTACGACATCAGACTGGAGAACTAACCAATCCTGCTCATCGACTAAAATTTTGAGGCATGTGCAGGACATACAATTTTATAAACAAAGACACAATAATCATCTTGCATTGGACAAATTTGGAGGCTACGACAGCCACGTTACATGAATTTTTCAATGATATAATTAGCATTAAATTATGTACTTGGTTTATTCACTTGAATCTTTTAATAATAAAATGGCATAACCTATCATGAACCGAGTCTGGTCAAATTTGTCAACTTGAGTTGGCTGGTTCCTCGAACAATGGCAGATGAAGAACCGTTTAAATACCAGGTGCTACTATATCTCATATCAGCATCTATTCTCTTCTCAAGGTAAAAAAAAGAGCTTGTGATTAGGTTCCTCAGTTTGCTTGGAGTAAGCATTCACGTCATTCAAAATGAAAATGATTCTTCTTTTGTTCCATTAATCTTACTGCTGTCATCTACGAACAGTATGGTTAATGGTGCCGGGTTAAAGGTGGATTTCTATAGGCATACATGCGCTGAGGCAGAGGGGATTGTAAGTGATGTTGTGGGTAAAGCTGTCAGAGCGAATCCTAGTGTGGCAACTCCTCTAACAAGGATGCATTTCCACGATTGCTTCGTGAGAGTAAGTATTTTGAATCCCTACATCAGCTATTCAGAGATAATATCAAGATGACTGCTATATTAACATAGAGTTATTATTGCAGGGTTGTGATGGATCAATCCTCATCAACTCCACAATAGGAAATGTTGCAGAGAAAGACTCCCCTGCAAACAATCCAAGCCTTTCTGGCTTTGACATAATTGATGAATCAAAGTCTAGAATAGAAGTCAAATGCCCAGGAGTGGTTTCTTGTGCCCACATAGTGGCATTTGCTGAAAGAGATAGTGTCCACCAAGTAAGATTTCACTCTACTTAAATATCATCCATTTTAATGGTGAAACAATCAATAGTAACTTTACACTTCATTCACAACAAAAAGTGGTAAATATTTGTGCTATTTTTGTTGGCCCAAATTAACCATTGACTGTTAAAGTGAATGATATTTAAGACTAGCCGATTTGTATTAGGATTGAATAATTATCGTAAGCTAATATAATTGCTAAGGTGCTAACCATGTAAATTCCATGTCCAGGCTGGTGGTTTAATGTGGGCTGTTGAGGGAGGACGAAGAGATGGAAGGATATCTCGAGCATCGGATATTCCAAGGAATCTCCCACCTCCCTCGTTCGACTTAAACCAGTTGACACAACTCTTTGCTCAAAAGCAATTGTCCCAAGAAGACATGGTTACTCTTTCAGGTGGCTACTTTGCCGTTGCTGAGTTTAAGATGGTTAATTATGCAATTAAATAAATTGTGGACAACGAAATTTCTAATACTAATGATGTTTATGTTTTTGCAGGAGCGCATTCTATTGGAGTTTCTCACTGTTCTTCATTTAGTGCAGATCGTCTTTACACTTCAGCGGTAGTGGTGGTCAGGACCATTTCATCGATCCTTGCTATGCCCTTCAGCTCAAGGCCAAATGCCCCGCTTTATGTTCTTCGTCTACTGTTGTTGTTCCATTGGATCTTCTCACACCCACTAATTTGGACGTGAAATACTACGTCGATTTTCAATACAAGCGTGGATTGCTCAAGTCCGATCAGACATTGATGTCAAATGACGCCACCTCCAGACTAGTGAAGATTAACACCAAGTATTCAAATATATGTTGATTTAAGATTTGGAGATTGAGCATAAGGACATAGGGTTGAGGTTTTGTGTCAAATCGCTAAGTGGGAATGCAAAAGATAGGTAGGATATTTTTCCTAGAATTATTTTACTTCTTCGGATGAACTCATTGCATGTTTCAATAAGTGGTTTACAAATCATATTGACCCTTGTTTTCTTATCCAAGAGTGTGCTAACATCAAGAGATAAGAAGGGGAGTCTCTCTCTAATTTTTGTAATAGATTTGAAATTTTTATATCTAACATTCCTAAGGTTACAAGGCCTAAAATGTCTATGTGCTTGCCTTATTTGATGAGACACTTGATCTTAGTTTGATTTTTCTTCTAAAGGAGATGGATCTCATAAGTCCTCACTAGGTCTATAAGTGGGCTAGCCTTTTTGAGGAAATTGAGCAAGTATGAAATGTTGTATATTTGACACCCTCAAATTGTAAGATAGATATGCCACTTGTTTCAAGGCCCCAACTAGGGGACGTGCATAAAGGTGAATTGATGCTCATGAAGATGGTGCATTAATTACATGCTCAAGGAGATGCAAACAAAGGATTTATTGCACTTGAATATATAGGATTTGCTTTTGGCTTGAATATAAGATAGCAAGAAGAAGAGGAAGATATGGTATACCTTCTAGGTTGCAACATTGATTAAAATTCAGCTAGTTCTAATGAAAGTACACAATAGAGAAACAGATGAGCACTTAATGATGTATGTGATTCAACTATGGATGATTGTATCAATATTTATACTAAGAATGACCATTGGACACTATCCAATAAGGATTTTAATGATTACACAAGTTAGTACGATGCATTCCATTTTGATGAAGGTCACATTTTCCTTATCTCTGATCACATAGGTGCACTTGAGCTTGAATATTTCTTTTGGGACCTCACTACATGGATTGAAAAGGTGGAGCTACAATGTTGAAATGGTCTTGAAAACAAGTATGACATAACCCACTTTGATAACATGCATGAATTTGTAATCTTTTATTTTTATATGCATAATTATATATTTCATGCATGTTAAAATAATAATCAATTTTTTTATTGAATTTATGAGTTTCAGGACTTTTATTTTATCCATGATTCACTTGATGTTGTCATCAACCAAGATAACATTATAGACATGTGTTATGGGGGTATCTATGCTTGCATTGGGTTGTTGACCTAGTTGTTTAGAATTTATTTGATAGTGACCTAGATTTTGAAAGAATCTACATTAAACTATGGAGGAGTAGGAGTCATGTTCATTCTGCTTATGGTTTCCCTGTCACGATGGTCTTGATGTTTAATTTTAGCATTTTATTTTCAACACTAGTAATATATTTGTCCATGAGTGTTTGAGATGTTTCATTTTGAAACTGAGAAAAGATCACATTACAAAGTCAATATTCATTAGCTCTTTTGAGATGATTGTATTTGATAGAGGAAAGCATATGTTTTGGTTCTTCTTGTGGCCTTCATACATACGAGTATGTGCAGGCCCTTACAACCATTAATTGGTAGGAAGGTGTTTATGGAGTAGCTCATAATGATGGTTTCTTTTAGGTGCTCTTACATGTCAAGGGTGCATGCAATTTTTCATCCCTATTCTTGTTTTAGGGTCTAGTAGTTTTGTCTCCTTTCATCCTTCTTATGTTTTGTCTTGTACATGTGTGTGTCCTTTTGCCTTTCCTAGGGTTTTTCCCTCATTGCTCCCCCTTGTTATTAGAGTTCTATTAAGTATTTTGTAAATCACTTTGGTGGAAAGTAATTTAATCAAATACAATATGTGAGGTATTTTTCTTCTAGTTGCATGTTTTTTTTGTAAAACATGGATTTGGGTGCCCATTATGTAGGTGCAACCAATAAGCTCAAAAATACAAACTTATTCCATATCTAAATGTTGAATTTTTGTTTCCTTAAATAATAAGTGATTGTGTTATAATGCACTCACATTATGGCTTGATTGTGCTACTAAAAGTATGATTGCTTGGCTTAACAAGATCATGTTATAAGAACACTTGTGCTTTAAGTAGTACACTTAGATGATTCCTTAAAACATATTTTTTGTCATATTTTACACCCCATCTCCATGCACATACCCTAAACCATTATGCCAAAACTTCACACATTATTGAAATTTAGAAAGTACAACTCACATGGAATGTAATCATGGATGCCCCAGTTACATATTATAGAAAATCATGCATGCATCATATGGAACAATGTATATAAAGTAAGTTATCTATTTCTCATAAGAAGAGTTATAGTACACAAAAAATGTCTACCAATGTTGTTAAATCCTCTAATAGTAATATTTTATTTTTGTAATTTTGACATATCTACATTCAACTTTTCCAAACAATCCTTAGTGTGGATACTCAAACTAGATTTATTTCAACCAAGGAATGTGTAATGATTGACTTAGCATATCTCACCACAATGTGTAAAGGTAAAGCTTTATTATTAAGCGATTAATTTGGGGTTGTATGTCATTAAATAAAATAGTACGTTATTTCTTATGAGGTCAATATATTCTAACAAAGAAGTCACTAGTTGTCGAGTAGCATAAAAATTCACTTGAATCTTTGCTAAAGATTTTTTCATGATATCCCTCTACGAATGTGAAGCACACATTAAAACCTAAAGAGACATCTTAGCTTGTGTATTTTAAATTTTCTCAATAATATATTATTCTCTAGGTTCCTTGGATGTAAGTTTAGGTGTAGGAGGATTATTAGCTATACCATATGGCAAAACAAGATGTTGAGATGGAGCATTATGATGTCTATCCATTCTCTATGTCCAATTGTAAGATAAGTTTGTGAAATACACTTGGTGTAAAAATTAGGTATATTCCTAGGAGGAAATGGATTAGATTAACATGAAAATGCATAATACATATGGATATTATGAGAAGAGGGTGGACAAGAACCAAAGATAAATCATGAGAAGGCTCAACTAGGTTTGCACCTTCTTCAAGCACCCTAGAGTAATAAAAATGAGAAATATAAGCATGTTCCAAATCAATAAATTAATGAAATTTTATAAACAAGATGAACCAAACCATTATATTTATCTACAACTAAAATAAGGTCCAAACTCACTAATAAAAAATATAACATCATCTAAGTACTTTGAATTAGCAAGTAAAAATTAATTAATATGTATTTAAGATGCATCACCAAAACCATCAAATCCATCATATAATAACTCCTCACTAAGATCCATAATATCATCATGTAACTTGAGGAATAAGATAATAAAACATCAATAAAAATCTAACATAAGAATTAAATGAACTAACATCATGATTCATGTTATCATCATGTAATGTAGTGGTTAAAATAATATTATGAATAACCATAGAAACAACATGATATGGAAAATTAATATCATCACAAATCATATCATTACCATCATGTATAAAATTAGTTAGCTCACATAGATCATGATCCTTAGATTTCTCACATGATACAACATTAAATGAACATGAATATAAGGAGATAGATATAGGGGTATCATGACATGCAAGAGGAATATTATCACAAGGTACAACAACATCATGAATAGTCAAATATAGTATATCATAATAGTAAGCATCATCCCTAAATCTATCAAATGGGTATAGGGTGAAAGAAAGGATTATCACTATCATAGGCCTTGAAGTATGTATCGTCATCATAACACAAAGTAGGACATGGAAATAATTTAGATATGAAAAAGGAGAAACTATCAATGATGACTAAATCTAGCATTGAAAGTGCACAAGGGAGGGTGACCTTGTGATGTTATTCCACCTACTTGTAAGATTCTCTCATTAGTTCTTAATCAAGCATAGACTTTTTTATATCAGATATGCACAATCTAACATGCATTCTATATATTAGTAGATAAGAACAATATCATCTACCCAACATGACAACCACTACACCACCCAAGGTTGACTCACAATATTCAACTAGCTATCCTAGATTAGTGTACTTATAATTCATCATGTCTCACTCATGTGCCATTTTCTTGAAGAACACAAGATCATAGTGGGGACCATTGCTCCCCAATAAATGGTGTATAATTTGAGCATAACCCATTGATCAGGAAGAACACTCCATTTCTTGCATCCCTTGTGCATTACTTTGTGTGCTATAATAATGATAAGATGACCCACAAATAGACATACATCTAGTAGTTCCACATTGTGTGCATTTGCATAAACATCAACAACTCTACACCTAATCATACAACCTCAAGAGTTCTTCATGTACAACCATGTAAGCTCTTAAAGCTCCTCATACAGCATGCTTAGCACAAATTCCTACATATTCATGTGTCATCAAATATTATTTACACACTTTTGCATTGTGTGTTATTGTACATGCTTTGTCTTCTTTTATCTAGCATCCAAACATATGCATGCAACACATTGCATTAGCTTTTCCTTAAGAAACACTACCAAATATCTGTAACACATAGAATTCCCTACATCACATGAAATAACTTAATTTAGTTTGGATGTTTTATACTATATGTATCAAACACATTAAATCTATGGCACATGATTTGACACCATTTGGATTTTACACTTAACAATATCCCAGTGACACATGTCACACAACCATACACATAGGACACATATCACCATAGACATGGCATTTAGCTATCTACCTTTATATATAAATATATGTCTTGTGCATATTTATAGGAGCGTAAAATTCATAGAAGCATACCAACATAGTGTAGGTAAATTAGAAAATAAGATGCACTACCCCTTTCTAATCATAATAATTCTCATTCTGAAGCTTACTATTGCTTGTATACTTATGTATTTACCATATTTTTAGAAATAACTTTTTTTTTCAAATCTCACACCACCCAAATATGCAATGATTTTTCCACATCTTGTTTATTAAAATCTATTTTGTATTCTACAATCTAATAATCTATTTGAGTAATTCTCATCACCTAGATATGTTGTAGATTGTTCTCCTTGTATTTCTAGGGCTCAATATGGACCAAAGAGGGCAAGGATCAAATAGTGATCAAACAATAGAAGCCCAAAACCCTAGAAAAGATATGTCAATGAGCATAATTAAGGGGTTAATGTAAATATCAGTCAAATCTAATATATTTAGTGAGTGCAATTTTAGAATTAGATTGAAAATTATATTGAAAGAAGGATAAGCCTTATGTTCAAAGGCCTAGGTCATCTAGGAATGCCAAGTTCACCATAAAGTTTAATAAAAATAAATGCTCACTATAATTTACCTAGAGTAAATACTTAAATAATAATAAATCCTAGGATAAAAGCTAGGACTCAAAATAGATAATTCAATGAATACTATTAGTAATGCAATAATTAAATAAATAATTGAAAGGTATTTAGCTCCTAATTTGACTAAAAAATGAATATTATGGTTGTCACAAAATAATTTTCCATTGTACTATGAAATTTAGATGTATCAGATGATGACCTTGGAACCATAAATTCTTTTGTTGACTCTCAAGATCAAGACTACACTTGTGAATTTGATATCCAGATGTGTAGAAGCGAACTTCACAGTTGTGGAAGTGAACTTCATGAATTAACATGAGTTCTTCATGTGTTAAAGTGACCTAATAGAAGTTTGATGACTAAAAATGGTTAACCTCAACCTACAACACTTGCTTTTATGAAAATGTATGTTGATAAACATTGTTTTGGAACTTGCTAGGCAAGGATCCATTCTTCTTTTGGCAAGCCCCTAAATAGACTAATTTAATGAAAACCATGTAATATGTTCTTAGGATGCTAAGGCAATGTTGATGTAACATTATTTGTCCTTACTACAATTAATTTTGTATGTGTCCTAGATGATTAAAATAAATTAGGATTAGTCTTTAAATACAATACCCTAGCATGCAATTTCAAATAATGTGTACCCTAGTTAGCTCATGATAGCTAATAAAGGAGAGAAACACGGGGCCAATTTGTAAAACATGAATTTAAGAGTTTATGGTTGAAATCTACATGTCAAAGTTAGCTAATTTAATCCTGCACTGTCACATGTAGGCCAAGGTAGTGAATATAAAATTTAGTAGGCAAGTCTAGAATCTAAATAATATATAAAAATAAAATAAAACTAAAATACTACTGCTCACCAACTTTTTTTAGAAAACAACCAATTTGTGTACTAATCATCATATACAAAAATAATGGCGTCACTATAGTAGTGTGTATTACGACCTTGCATTGTGGGTCCCACCATGTGCGTGGTCAAGTGGATAGGCCAACTAAGGTTTAAATCCACCTGAGACCACATTACTGCTAAATGGTTTTTTGAATATATATTTTAACATTGTTGTTTCATGTAACCAATTCATAGTTCAAGTCAAAAATATTTACCAAAAAATTTTAAAAAGAATAAAAAATTTCACCTTACATTTATAAGTCAAAATGAAAACAGCTTTCTTCCATGAAAAAGTTTATCATTTTTGTGGGTGACAGTTGTCTAATGATGTATTAACTACATGACAATTATTCTCCTCGCCCTAATCTAATGCTCTATTAGTCAAGTCGATGAAGAGAATGAAACCCTAAGGTAATTTAAAGAGTAGAAATACCAAATTAGATGTAAGTGATCGAACATTTCCTCATCGTGATGAATTGTATGTAAGTAGATAGATATAGGGGTATCATGGCATGCAAGAGGAATATCATCACAAGGTACAACAACATCATGAAGAGTCAAATATAGTATATCATAATAGTAAGCATCATCCCTAAATCTATTAAATGAGTATAGGGTGAAAGAAAGGATTATCATGTCATAACACATAGTAGCACGAGGAGCAAATTTAGATATGAAAAACGAGAAACTATCAATGATCACTAAATCTAGCATTGAAAGTGTACAAAGGAGGGTGAGTGTGATGTTATTCCACTTACTTCTAGGATTCTCTCTTTAGTTCTTAGTCAAGGATAGACTTTTCTATACAACATATGCACATTCTAACAAGCATTCCCTATATTAATAGATAAGCACAATATCATCTACACAAATTATGACCACTGCACCACCTAAGGTTGACTTGCAATATTCAACTAACTCTCCTAGATTAATGTACTTATAGTTGATGATGTGTCACTCCTATCATTTTCTTCGAGAACATAAGATCATAGTGAGAACCATTGCTCCTCAATAAAAGCTGTATAATTTGAGCATAACCCATTGATCATCAAGAACACTCCATGTCTTGCATCCCTTGTGCATTACTTTGTGTTCTATAATAAAGATAGAATGACCCACACATAGACACACATCTAATAGTTCCACATTGTGTGCATTTGCATAAACCTCAACAACTCTACACCTAACCATACAACCTCAAGAGTTCTTTATGCACAACCATGTAAGCTCTTGAAGTTCTTCATACACCATGCCTAGCATAAATTCCTACATAGTCATGTGTCATCACACATGCTTTACACACTTTTGCATTGTGTGTCATTGTACATTATTTTCCTTCTTATAACTAGCATCAAAACATATGCATGCAACACATTGCATTAGCTTTGCAATAAGAAACACCACCAATTGTCTGCAACACATAGAAATCCCCGCATCACATGAAATAACTTCATTTAAGTTTGATGTTTTATACTATATGTATCAAATACATGATGAAATCCATGCCACATGATTTGACATCATTCAGATTTAACACTTCACAATATCCCATTGACACATGTCACACAAGCATACACATAGGACACATATCACCATAGACATGGCATTTAGCTATCTACCTTTATATATAAATGTGTATTGTCCATATTCTACAAGATCATAAAATTCATAGAAGCATACCAACATGCTCCACGTATTTAATATCAACACAGTCTAGGTAAATAAGAAAATAAGATGCACTACCCCTTTATAATCAAAATAATTCTCATTCTCAACCTTACTATTGCTTGTATACTTATGTATTTATCATATTTTTAGAAATGATTTTTCTCAAATCTCAACCACCCAAATGTGCAATAATTTTTCCACATCTTGTTTATTAAGATCTATTTTGTATTCTACAATCTACTCATCTATTTGAGTACTTCTCATCACTTAGATAGGTTATTGATTGTCCTCCTTGTATTTCTAGGGCTCAAAGTGGATCAAAGTGGGTGAGGATCAAATAGTGATCAAACAACAGAAGCCCAAACCCTAGCAAATATATGTCCATGAGCACAAATAAAGGTTAATCTAAATCTCAATCAAATTTAAGATAAAGTGAATGCAATTCTAGAATTAGATTAAAAACTATATTTAAAGAAGGATAAGCCTTATGTTCAAAAGCCTAGGTCATGTAGGAATGTCAAGTTCACCATAAATTTTAATAAAAATAAATGCTCACTATAATTTACCTGGAGTAAATACTTAAATAATTATAAATCATAGGATAAAAACTAGGACTCAAAGTAAATAATACAATGAATACTATTGGTAATGCAATAATTAAATAAAATAATTAAAAGGTATTTAGCTCTTAATTTGATTAAAAAATGACTATTACAAAATCACAATATGATTTGTCATTGTACTATGAAATTTAGATGTATGAGATGATGACATTGAAACCATAAATTCTTTTGTTGACACTCAAACTCAAAACCAGACTTGTGAATTTGATATCCACAAGTGAACTTATGCATTATCATGAACTCCACATGTTAAAGTGACCTAATAGAATTTTGATGACAAGTGAACTTGATGCATGAACTTCACATGTTAAAGTGACCTAATAGAATTTTGACCACTAAAAGTGGTTCACCTCAACCTACAACACTTGCTTCTAGGAAAATGTATGTGATCGAACATTTCCTCGTCATGATGAGTTGTATGTAATATGTTATTCATGTCGGCCAAAATCCAGACGCGAGCAATTTGAACGTCAGAGAATAAGGTCAGATGTTTGGTGAGTGCAACGTGCCCAGTCTACGCTGGCCATGGGAATGTTTTTGTAATCATACGAAGCAATCAGAATTGGTAAATTTGATAATCTGAATTTATTAGCCTTTAATGCTACGATAGACTGGGTCTGTAGATTAAAATACTCAAAAAAAGAAGGTAGACATAAAAGAGTTGGTCAAATTCGATAATCTGAATTGCCTTGTGACCAAAATCGATTTCCAATTGATGGTGTTAAATAACCCATGCTTCTCTCCTCTCTCACAGCAAAGCCAAGTGTTTTTTATCACTCTGTGCTCTCATAGGATATAATCCCCACCTATTTTGAAATGAAAATGGAAATGCGTCTGCTGGTTATTCCTTTAGTCATATTAATTTCATCGACTATAGTCAATGGGGATGGGTTAAGAATAGGTTATTATCATCAGATATGCCCCGAACCTGAGGAAATTGTTACTAAAACTGTGGCCAATGCAGTTAAAGCAAATCCTGGAGTAGCAGCTGCTCTCATAAGGATGCATTTCCATGATTGCTTTGTAAGGGTAAGTGTTCCTATCACTTTGAATTTTATCCTTTGATCACAGCCGTTAGTAATAAAATCAATTATTACTCAGAACCCCGATGGATGATGAATTGCAGGGTTGCGACGGATCAATCCTCATTGATTCCACACCGGGGAATTCAGCAGAGAAGGATTCGCCTGCAAACAATCCGAGCCTTTCTGGCTTCGACATAATCGATGCAGCAAAGTCTACACTGGAAGCCAAATGTCCAGGACTGGTTTCTTGTGCTGACATAGTGGCATTCGCTGCAAGAGATAGTGCCCAACAAGTAAGTATTATCAAGATTAAGCTACGGTGGAAGCATCAAAGAATGTAGCTAACCAGGTTACATGAATTGAAATTCAGGCTGGTGGATTATATTGGGTTGTTGAAGGCGGACGAAGAGATGGAAGAATATCACGCGCGTCAGACATCCCTGGGAATCTTCCTCCTCCCTCATTTGATGTTAACCAGTTGACACAGCTCTTTGCTTCGAAACATTTGTCACAGGAGGAAATGGTAACTCTCTCAGGTAAACAGCTTGTATTTGTATTTTGAATAATGCTTGGTTTGATTTATTAAACAACATGCAGATCATATCTAATATGAAATACTGTTGTATACGCAGGTGCGCATTCCATTGGAGTTTCTCACTGTGCGTCATTCAGTGCAGATCGTCTGTACAACTTCAGCGGCAGGGGTGTTCAGGACCCTTCCATCGATCCTCGCTATGCCCTTCAGCTCAAGGCCAAATGCCCCGCTTCATCTTCTTCCTCTAGTGTTGTTGTTCCATTGGATCCTCTCACTCCCACTAATTTGGATGTGAAATACTACGTAGATTTGCAAGTCAAGCGTGGATTGCTAAAGTCCGACCAGACATTGATGTCAAATGATGGTACATCCAGACTGGTGAAGATAAACGCCAAGTATCCCACAATTTGGAGGAAAAACTTTGGAAGGGCAATGGTAAAGACGGGTGCAATTGACGTGTTGACAGGATCACTGGGGGAGATAAGGAAACAGTGCCGTGTCCCCAACTAGCGAACTCTTCAGCTGCCCTGACTGTAGTTTCGTTTTCATGGCTGTATTGTATTACAATTTTTATTATTTTCTAAAAACACCAAATAAGGTGAGGCAGTTATTTGCGAATGTCCATGAAATTGTATCGCCTCAACTATTTCACACCCAAAATGCTAAATTTTTTGGGCAGAAAGTTAAATTAAAAGATTTCCTAAGTGTTTTTTAATTCGTATTCTAAAATTCCAAGTTTTTATTTGCAGAGTCACTTAAAAAAATTTGTAAGTGTTAATATTATAAACACCATATTCTTTTATCAATTTTACGATGGACTTTACACACTGAGTTTGGAGTGTAAGTCTGGATACATATTTAACTATATTTATTAATCAATTTGAAATTCAAAATTATGTTATATTGTAAATTAATAAATACAGTCAAATATGCATGCAGAATGTTGGATAGACAATAGGTTGAGTTTGGCTTTAGATTCTTTCCGATATATTTGAGACAATCAACCACATGTCGTAGCTACCTTCCAAAGGTTTAGATTTTATTAGTATACATCCAAACATATTTGACTGAATTTATACATACAACTTCATGTTATTTTATGTCTATACTAGTATATTTTTGCAAAGGATATAAACTTTTTATGTGTGATTTAGGCTAAATCAATGCAATGTATATAAATGAGTAGATTAGTCTATTCTGAAATTAAATGTTAAAAGTAAAAAATAAATTTATTTAGTTGGATGATTGAAGAATGAGTTGTCATTTATTAAAAAAATTTAACTTTGATTGTCGCTAGTTTAAACAATGTAACTTCTTTATCAGTGAAGTGCCTCGGATCATGCATTCAACTTGTGCTCTATTTCAAGTCAAGTCTACAAGTATGGGTTTGTTCTATGACATTAAATATGTCCTATGTGCACAAATTTGAACCTATCTAATGTGGGTAAAGCTTAACCAGTCGGTGCATTGTAAAACGTCCGACTGGCCGAAATCTTATCAACAAAATGGTCGGCACAATTTTAATCTACAACCAAGGTAATTTAAAAGGTTGAGAGAATCACAGTCGATATGTCGATAGTAAATAGTCGGCACAACAATGTGTCAACTATTTACGATGGGCGTCTAATGTGTACCTCTGCTATCTCGTTTGTTGGGTTTGCCTATGCTATGCCCCATCTCCTTTGCTCTAAATTAGCAATATTTAAAAGTACCTTGAAAAGATTACCAATCACATTATGCTAGGTCAATCCCTGAAAATGTGTGTAGTAGATAAAAGAGAACAAGAAAGCACCCTAGAATAATGTATACAAATTTATTATTTGTTTTAGCACACCAAATCCAAGTGTTTTTCTATTAATTGATCCTTGAATGATCCTATGATGAAAGAGGATGTATGAAAGATGAGAAATGTGAAATAGATGCATATGAATGCCCTTAAATACAAGCACATAGCACCAAATCATGCAAACATCTACCTAGTTGTCCTAAGGTTAAAAAATAATAGGTAGTAGTTGGCTAGAATTTGAATTTGAAATTTGAAAAGGGAGGGGTCAAATCCACATCTATGGGGGGAGATAAGGAAACAATGCCATGTCCCCAACTAGCAAACTCTTATGCTGCCTTGACTATAGTTTCGCTTTCATGGCTTTATTGTATTTATATTTTTATTATTTTCTTAAAAAAAAACAAAATAAGGTGAGGCAGTAATTTGTGAATATATAACTCCATCATCACTGAATCCCACCAGATGTCCTTGAAATTGTATCATCTCAACAATTCCACACCACAAATGGTAATTTTTTTGGGCAAAAAGTTAAATTAAAAGATTTCTAAGTGTTCTCTTATTTGTACTCTAAAATTCCAAGTGTTTATTTGGAGAGTCACTTTTTGAAAAATTCTAAGTGCTAATATTATAAATACCATATTCTTTTTCTAATTTTAGGATGTATTTTACACACTGAGTTTGGATTGTAATGTATGGATACATATTTGACCGCATTTATCAATCAATTGAAATTCAAAATCCTAAACATGTTATATTGTGAATTTTAATTAATTAATAAATACGGTCAAATGCGCATCCAAAATGCCAGGTTGAGTTCTGATTCATATTGCTTCCAATATATTGGAGGATAGCCAACCACATGTGGTAGCTACCTTCTAAAGATTTTATTAGTATACATCCTGTAGAAAACAATATCGTGGAATACAAAAACAAGCACACGAGATTGCAAAGAATCGACCAAATTGTATTACCAAATGAGGCGAGTATAAATAGGCAAGTGTGGGTACTCAAATCTCAATGAAACGAGGATAGGACTACTCTACATGGAGTTGTGGGGAGTAACCTCCCACAAACATAGTGCGACGTGTCGATGCAAGTCGACACCTCTCAAAATTGACTAACTACATTGACATGTTCAAAGTAACATGTGGAAAATTACCTAATTATGGTTAAATGCAAATGTTTATACACTTAGGAATAAAGGTCTACACTAACATCCCCCCTTAAGCATAGCTTAGGTGAGTATTATGAAAAATGGGTCCCAGCTATGAGCCTGGTGAGGTACCCATGCACAATGCAAAAGAAAAATGAGTCTTGACCATGAAGCCTAATAAGGCACTCAAATACAATGCAAATTCTCCAAAATGGAGAAAGATAGAAAACCCAATGGGCAAAAAGTATCCTCCAAAAGAGAGAAGAAAGGAAAGGCTTACAAAGCCCCCCCCCAAAAGATGAAGTTGATGCCAATTCTGATGTAGAGATGAAGAACTCTTGAAGCATGAACCAATTGTAAATTCTGCCCTTCCCTTAATTCTAGGAGAATTTAGCAAACTAATTGAAATTTGTAGTGTGAAAAGAACTCAATTGAAAATGTACAAGATCCTGAGAAAAGGATGTGCATTGATGGCAAATATGAATGAGAAGAGAATCTATACGATTCATAGTTGTGATTATTACAACCCCCCCATTGCACTTTATATATCAGTGTGAGTACAATTTTCCCAATTTCCCTTTATGTGTAACACACATTCAATTACATGACACTTCATGAGTGTATTTACAAGTTACAAATATGCTAATGGAGTTCAATCAACCTACTATATGGAACCAACTGAGATGAGTTGTGAATAAACACTAGGCTCTAAAGTCACATTATGAGAGTCCTCTTCACCTGATGTAAAGTGTGAAAAAATGAATCTGCAGTCAAAGTGACAAACCTTCTCTACTACTACAATTTTTTGACTTTGTGATTCTCTAACTAGGGTTGTTGTGGCCATGAACTCAACTATTTTGTCAGAACAAGTGAGTTGATATATGGAGAGATGATTCCTTAATAGTTCAGGAATGAAAAACACATTTTGTAAAAATCTATTTCCTAACTTTATAGTTCCCTTACCACAAACATTATAATAGATATCCTCCATCGGTATTTTGAAGGTGTTGCATGGTTTGATTGTCACAAACACCTCTTTGTAAGGTGACATGTGATCCATTGCACATGAACTTAGAATCCATTTGTTGACTTTTGATTTTGAATTTGCCATGACATTCTCTTTTTACCCTCCACTTACCTCCACTTGTGAAGTTGTTTTCCTCAATTTTGCAAATTAGACTCCTATTTGAACTCAATTTTTAAGGTGGCACAAGTTATAAGTTTGAGTGTGTGATTACTCTTGCTTAATCCCCCCTTAAAGTGGAACTATATAAAGTAGTGCATTGTGAACACTATTACTCCCTTTGATTATTTGTTTGCCCCTCAAGATGGACACTTTTTAGAAAAAGTGAGTTTGCAAGTCACCCAAAAAGACATAAACTAGCACTTTATAAGATTAGTGTGATATTATGCTTGTTGGATTGGTGACGAAGCAACATCCACTTTTACAAAAAGAAGCACTCGATTTCAAGTTGATTTGCAAAAGTTATAGGACTTACAAGTTTTTTTTGCATTTATAAAAAAAATCCTTCTTTAGCAAAAATAATTTTCAAATTTTGGAAAATTAAATTTGCATGCAAAATTTTGTGAGAGAAAAATAAAAAAGAGAAGAAAACTTAAGCTTCCTTGGGTTGTACATGACCAAGGGCTAAAAGCCCATGTGACAAGGGGCTTAATATTTTTAAATGGTCCCCCCTTCCTCACTTGCATCCCCCCCCCACCGCCTCGAGGTCAAATGGTAGGTTGAATAGGCTGTGTCAGGGTGCATGGGGCTGACTTGCCTGTGTAAGGTGTTGGCGTAGAGTGTAGGCACCATGGGCGTTGATGTGAGGATTGACCTATTGAAATAAGAGCAGACAACTGAGAGGGGGGGTGAATTAGTTGTCTCAAAAACTTTTATCCTTTGCTACACTTTAACCTTCTTTACTACTTATTTATAGATGAATGATATAACCATGAAGGCATGAATCAATAACACATGAGCAGAAACAAAATCAACACACATAACACTAGGATTTTTACGTGGAAACCCAGTTAAGGGAAAAACCACAATGGGGGTTAACCCATAAGAAATTATACTGTGTTAAAAGTATTACAAATGGGGGAGGCAGATGCCTTCAAGGTGCACTGCCCAGAGCTCATTGCTCCAAGAGGCTCACTGCCTACAAAAATGATTACAAGATCACATAATGTTTGAACTGATGAATAGCATCTACCAATGCAAGAATTCAGTTCTGATTAAGTATAGAATACTGATCTTACACACTTCATCCTTATTCTACTCTGTTTACTGCTCTGCCATGATCTGGACCTTAGATCTTCACCTTCACACTTCTTTCTACCTTTTTTGCACTTACACCATATTGTATGTCACACTCATGCCCCAAAACACTCAAATCCATTAGCTCTATACGCGTCAAAAGATTCAATCAATTGTAGTCAGCATCAAGAAAACTTAGAACGTTTATTAAGAACTCTGCTCTGTTGGCTGAATCCATACACAAACAATAATGTGGACCAAAATCTTGTGTTCTCAAATCATCAATCATGTCAGCCAATACCACTAATCATCACAAATTGCTTACCCAACAACTTTTCTTCATCTGGACTAAGATCAAATACTAGGTCGGCATGTTCTTCTTCTGACTGTACTGACTAACTGGAACCTGATACTCAGATGATTATAATGTTTGAACCCTTCATCACTGCAGGCTAAATTCCTGGATTTAGATAGTCCTGACAATCATTATTACTCCCTCAGATCCGCAACACACTTTGATTTACCACTAGAGAGATCCGGACCCAGATACTAGACCTTGTCACATGCTCTATTCTGACTACCCAGACTTGGACAAATCTTCACTCTAACTTTTGGTATGAACAAATTGTGTTGTACGGATGTACAGGATAGATTTAGTTGCCATCAATGACAACACCTATCATGCGTAGTAGTGTCTCTTGCCAACAATCTCCCTCTTTGGCATTGATGGCAACACTTACTGAAAAATAACTTTTGTCGGAACAACCCCCCTTACTTTGTACACTTATGCATTTCACTGTCCTCTAGTGCTCCCCCTTTGCTGGATACCTCATTTTTCACTACCCTTCAGCCCCCCTTTGACATCAATGGAAAAGAGTGGGATCTGCAACCAAAATTTACACAAAAGTCCTATATACCAAGTCGTATATATACAAATAGTCCTTAAGTCTTATTTACATAAACTTAAGTACATCACCAAAAATGTTCTTCAATCATGCTAGCTCACTATCATAGCTCTTCTTCATAGTGTTCAAAATTGAGATGTGGCCACTGAATAGGAATGCTTGTGATTCTGCCATCCACAGATCAATTGGGTCACTTGATTGAACTACAGCTTGGGCTTCAATCAGAGCATTGACCATTGCTTCTATTTTGGGGGAAATTAGTCCCCGGAGCTCACTCATCCTTTCCTCTATGTTCTCCTTTTCTTTTGTCAATTTATTTATATCTTCAATCAAGTTGATCACCTGACCCTCCTTGCTTGTTACTGATGCAGTCACGGGATCAAAGGATTTGGATACACTAGATAGTTTTTGCTTAGACACTTTTATTTTATCTTCAATGTCCTCTATAACTTTAGGACAGGAAAAGAAAAATTTAAATACATTTCCTCCTTCTATAAGAGCATTTTGAATACTCTTTACAATGGAATCCAGCACCATTCTATCTACTCCAATCAACCCCTTTAGAGCATCAAATCTCTTATCATTGAATTCCTTTTGAACCTTGTCCTCTACAGACTTCTCTAGAGATTCAAAATAAGAGCTTACTAAGTTTATTAGATTTTTCAATTGGCTGGATGGAGATGCTGAAGAATCCTTCTGAAAAGTGGGCATGATTTTCTCCAATATTCCAGATGCAAGACCAAGTAGTTCATTGTCTTCTTTGTGAGACTCCAAAATATTTTCTCTGGCCTTAGCTTGAGAAATGGAAGCCAACTTTATCTTTTGCACTGGAGATAAGGTATCAAAATTTATTGGACCTTGTATAATGTCTTGATCTTCTTCAATTTTTTTGTCTCTTTCCAGAATTTCCTTCGCTGCTTCTATAGTGTCTCTTGCCAAATGATGATGTATCTTTTTTATCCTTACTAGTACTGTCAATCAGGTTGTCTTGCTTGGGATCTCCATCAACCTTTGCAATCTCTTCTTCTTTTCCATTCTTCTCCTTGGATTTTTCCGCTTCTTTGTCCTTAACTTCTTTAATTCATACTCTAAATTCTTCAATGAATTATCTTCAATTTGATCGTCTGCTTCAACATTCATCTTTGTATCTTCTTTGAATTGATACAGAGGAGTTTGAATACCTTCTGCATCATCAGTCTCATCTATCATCTTTTCATCTTCCTTGTTCATTGCTTCCTTTTCTGGAATAGAGGAGTCATCTAACTCAGTTTGTTGCTCATTGATCTTCAATTCTTCAACATCTGAAATTGAGGAATCAATCCCATCATTAATCTCTTCTTCAATAATAGGAAGATTATGTCTTTTCAATGCACTCAGAAGAATCTCTTGATTATCTTTGACTATCTCATTTGTTTCACCAAGCATGAGTTTATTCATTCTCTTCTTGCTCCTGAAGTCATCCTTCACTTCTTTGAATATCATGTTGATCTGATCTGGAGTAATCTAAGGGCAAAGATTTATCAACACATGCTCCCTAATTTTGATTTCTTTACTTTTTGCATTTTCTTTTCTTAACTCCAAAATATCTGCAAGACTTTTTGGAATTTTAGAAGTTATTTCAATCAAATCCTTATTGTAGATGTTCAAATATTTGACTGTTGCTTCCTCTAGAACCCTCTTATCAACGTCATTGTAATCATCAAAGAATTCAATCGTTGGCCTTAAGTTCCCATCTATAATGACTAATTTGATGATGTCATCCACAGAGAGAGTAGGCTTTTCAACATATGTTTCCATCTTTTGCCTCTTGCTTGCCCCTTTGCTTCTGAAGGGCTTCTCCTTAGTTACCATGGCTTCTTTTGTACATAAGGCCTTCAACTCTTTGATCTCAATATCATAATTAGTTTCTTCATCATTTTTCATGCTTTTATATGTCCAGGAGGCCTTAGTTTTCACTCGTTTCCCTTCTTTTCTGGATGATTTGCCTTTTGGTTTCTTAGAATTTGCAGGGTTTATTGGAAAAGGGGCAGCATTAGAGCTCCTAGTAGTCCTTGATGTGGAGGAGGATTCTACTAGAGCACTTCCTTGTTTCTTATTTTATTTCTCCCTCTCAGCCTTTTCAATTCTTTCTCTAAATTGCCTCATAGCCTCTTTGGTGAGGCCTAGATTATTAGCCAACTGCTCAACTTCTTTCCTTACTTTCCTATTGGCTTTAGGTTTTCTGAGCTCAACATATAGTTTCATACTTAGGTCCTCATATGTCCCAAATCTTTCAACTGTTGTGCCCTTTGGCTTGCTCAAAAGGTGTTGAGCATACATATTCAAAATTTTCTCATCTACCTCATACCCCATAGGCATGATCCAAACAATTCTGGGTTCTACTACTTTCATTAAGCATTGATCAGTGTCCACCATGAAACATATTTCATTCTTATACTTCTCAACAATTGATTTAGGGTTTCTTTCCTTTGAATGCATCATACTCTAAAAATTCTTGAAGTATCCCCAGATTGCAGTTTTCTGTACTTTATAGTCACCAATGTTGTGTAGATGATCTCTTATCTAGATAGTAACTAGCTGATCATTAGTCTAGTGCACACCCTTTAGTCTAGGTACCTCATTCATGAAGTAGAAAAATAGACACAGAACCAATGTACCATATTTAAAGGCATTTTTCTTGTATTTCTTGATTTTGTTCAAGTTCTCAATTAGTTGGTTTTGTAATAACTCACACAGGCCATAATTTGCATTTTCTTTTAACATTTGGTATGCAGCATATATGGCCATTTTAGAGACATAGTTCTCCCTGTTGGAGTGATAAATCTTGTAACCAATTACCATTCAAGAGAACTTAACATCCAAATCAATAATGTCATTGATAGTCATTGCCCTTTTGTCAAATTTGGCACTAGTTGCATCAGTCACAGTTTGATTCTTTATAGCCTTCAACATTGGCAGTCCACCAGATGAGTTTAACCCTATCACGGCCTTGATGGCATTCCTGGTGATCTTGAAAGGTTTCATTAGCCATTAAACTCATCATGCATTCAGTTTAAAACATCCTAGACCCATTCATCTTCATCGAAGGTTGGAAATGATGATCATGTTTATCATTGATGTCAAAAGTAAGTAAGGTGTGGTGACTCGTGCTCTTGGAGTGTTGTTTATGGTTGGTGTTACAAAATGATGTTTGGTTGGACATGTTCATGGTTCAAGTATGTTAATGCAAAACATGGTCATGGTATTTTTTAATGGATCTCAGGATGTGCTCAAGACAAGGTTGTTTTGCCATCATAGTGTACCTTAATGGTTTCTATCGTAATGGTCTAGATAATGCTCATCATGTATGGTTATGCAGATATGCAGAGATGTGATCTTTATTCATGGTTTACTTGGTTTACAAAGATTGTCTTCACAATCACCTTGGAAAGAACATTTTGGATAGTGGGATCTTACTTCATGTTATCATTGTGTTATTCAAGTTAATCAAAAAGGGCATCATGTCTTTATCAATGGTCTTCATAATCATAGTGGTTTGGTCTACATTTGAGATCATTCTTACAGCAGAGATTGTCTTTTGTTTGTGGCAGGGATCTATGCTACTGACAGTTCAGTGACAATGTAAGTTTGCTACCGACAAAGGTATGAAAATAGTGATTAGATTTATCTCAGATATGTTATTAGTTTTGGTCATGGTGGTTGTTGATGCGTTTGAGATGTTGTATCTTTGGCATTTGATGCTCATCTCATGACATTTGTTTCTTTTATCTGTTGCATTTTAGTTAGCATGATATAGAGGCATTGCTTTGATCTCTGATGATTTTATTTTAGATCTGATGTGATATCATGGTCTTTTATAAGTTGCATACAGTGACATGGTCTTCATGTAATCAATGGTCTTCATGATATCTAGGTGAGTGGTCATCATGACTTGATATCTAGTGAGTGGTCTTCATGGAAGCTATTGTCTGCAAAAAGATGAGTCTCAGTTAGTGGCATCCTCTGCAACAAAACAGGGTCAAGGAGTTGCATTCTTGTCTTATGCAAAAAGGTTTCATTGGTATTTTGTCAAGGTGTTGCATTCTTGTCTTAAGAAGTTTGTTGTTCATTTATGCATCTTGAAGCATCTTGATCATGGTGTTTGTCACAATGTTAAGGATCTGCAGAAGGAGAGTTTTGATGTTAAGGTAGAATATTCCTTGTGATCTCATTTATGCTTCTGCAATTCTCAATGGTTATAAACCCTAATCAATACACTAAGTTAAGTGCTTAAGACTTTGTGTATAACCCTTATTTGCCCGTCATTTAAATTGCTCTTTATGTTCTATTTTTCTGTTGACCGGGGATAGAGGTTGCTCACTTAAAGTCCACTGGTTGAAGGCTTATTATGACATTCGGTGACTGGCCACAATGTCCTAGTCTTTCGATGTGTAAAAGTTGTTTTAGAAACTTGGCGGGAAGCTTCCATTGAACGGTCAAAGATCTTTGTTTAACCTAGCGGGAATACGCAATCTGTGCTCCATATTCAAAATCCATTTGAATTCCAATGGTTCAGTTCTTGGTTTTATTTTGATGGTTTCTATGTGAGGAAAGGTTAAAAAGCCTACTTTTTAGGTTTTGAGTGTGTGGTCCGAATGCATGTAGAATTCAGTGGATATAGTTTCTAATTTTATACAGAGATAGAGATAGTATGTTGTGTGTGCCCAAGGTATATAATAGTGAAATGCTTTTTAATATGAGAATGGTTTTGAAAAGTTTTTTTGTTAAATAGTTCTTGAAAGAGAAACAAGATGGAGCACAAAGGAATTGATGAGCAGAGATGAACATTAGAGTGCAAAGAGATTTAATTTGCAGAGATAATATGAAGGACCATGAAGAGATATTCAATTTTTGCAGAGATAATATTGTATATGCATAGATAATTTGAGTTTTTAATGTGCTTGTTCTTGCAGAGATGGATTATATGTGATTGTTTGTGCTTGGTTAAGATCATATTGATAATCTTATTGAAGTTTCTACAGATTCAAAATGGAGTGTTGGTGATTTGATGACATCAATAAGAAGATAGTCTTTTATCATTTTGCAGAGATTGTAAACAATTTGTTGAAAGAAGTGGAAGAGGAGATATAAGGTTTTGTGCTTGATTGAAATAGGGAAATCCCCTTATTGTTGTACTTGCTCTCTTGATATTGGTGAAATTGTCAAAAGTCAGTGAGACTTTTTGTGACAATCTATAAGCCAGTGAGGTAATATTAAGTCAGTGAGACATGTTATGCCAGTGAGGCATTGATGTAAGTTAGTGAGACTTGTAGGTCAGTGAGACCTTATATTTTGTCAATGAGACACTGTAAAACTTGATGTTTTCACATATAAGCCAGTGAGGCAGTTTGAGTGGTTTTTCTACCCCTGGAGGGTTTTACACTCTGTAATTCTTGTTGTGTTGAGGTCTTAAATAATTTTTGTGTTGATGACTTGCATAATTTCATGTGTCCTACATAATTGAAGATTTGGTGAATGTGTTATTTGATAATAGATTCAATTCAGACAAAACTTATTGACTATTTTTGAAACAAGGTAAAAAAATGGTTTTTGTGTATCAATGCTGATTCACCCCCCTCTCAATGTTGATTGTACTCCTACAATTGGTATCAGAGCACAGGTTCCCTGTTATAGTCAAATTGTCTTGGGTAGATCTTGTGGGTGGAGTATAATGGGTAAGTGCAAAAGAAATAAGAACATGAGAAATGTCAAGTCTCATTTTGATGAGAAGGTGCAGTCTATATCAATTATAGATGTTGATACATTATCAGCTAATAGAAATCTCTCACAGGTTGAAGAGAAAGTGTTTTCAAATGTTCCCTTCTTTGATGGTTCAAACTTTCCAATTTGGTGTTTTAGGATGCAAGCATATCTATTTTCATTAGGATATGGTGTATGGATGTCTATAGAGAATGGCTATTTTATTTCTTCTCTATCACCTAATGATACAAGTCATAAAGAGGCTCATGAATACAATGACATTGCAAAGAAGGCTATTTTATCTGGATTATATAATCATGTTCTCTGTAAATTTATGAATTGTGTTACAGCTCAGGATATATGGGGAGAATTGAAAAGAATTTATCAAGGTGATGATAAAGAAGAGGACGACTTGTTATCTTAGAAGAATAATAGTGATAGAAGACATTCACATGAAAATGTTGAGGTCAAATCTCTTTCAGAAGAAGCTAACATCATAAGTGATGATGATCAGGAATATGATGAACAAGATTGTGAGATTGATATAGAAGGAGAGCTCATATATGCTCTGAGTGAACTTAAGAATTATAAGAAGGAGAACCATAAATTAATGTTGTAGCTACAATAAGAAAGAGACTTCAAAGACAAAGCTCTTTCTGATCTTGAAGAGGTAAGTATTCAGATTGCAAATTTAAGGACACAAATTGATAACTCAAACAATTTGATTAGCAGTCTGAAGATAGAGGTTGAGGAAGCTAAGAGGATAGCAGATGTTTTAAAATCTAACCTTGAAGTTAGAAGGATTGAGAATCTGAAATTAGAAGGTGATATTATCAATCTGAGAAAAAAGAATGATGGTCTCAAGGCTTTATCTAAGAAGTATAAGGAGTTTGAAGAAAGCACAAGCAAGCTACATGAAATGCTTGGTAAACAAAAATTATATGGAGACACTACTGGACTTGGTTTTGAAGAAGGAGAGTGTTCAAAAGTCAGAGAGACTCCCAGAAAGAAAATTGATTTGAATTATCATACCGCTGCTCCTGAAGGCAAAATGTATAATCAAAGAAGAAGAAATTTCAGAAGAACTGCTCCAGTAAACCAAGCATACATGTATAGGTATAATTATTCATTTAATGGTTATTATTATAATTGTAATCATTTTGGACACAAAGTAGTTGATTGAAGAAGGAATACTGATATTGTTTGTTACAAGTGCAATAATGTTGGACACATACAAATAAATTGTAAAGTGCATAGAAGGTATGATCCTACATGGAAGCTTAACATGAGTGCTCAAATGTACTATTAGTCATTTGATTATGATTGTAACATAGTTTGTTATAATTGCAACAGTCTTGGACACAAAGCATATAGTTGCAGAATGTATGGAAGAATTGCATCACCTGGTTTGAATGGTTGGAAAAAGAATAAGGTTGAAAAGGTTTGGATGAAGAAACTTGAACAGAAGAAAGAACCTGTGAAATTTTGGAGGCTAAAACAAGTGAAAGAAAAGATTAAGCCTAATCTTGTGCATGCTGCACAAGAAACATGCATAATAGCTTAACAGAGAAGCATAAAGATAGGGGGAGTTGTAAAATTGTTTCATTTTAAAAAAAAATCCCTAGGAAGTTCAGTAGATGTGTTGTCTGGTTGCATAATCATATTGTCTCCTCCTCTTCACATCTTGTTCTTGAATCAAGTTGATGATGAGGTCCTTATTTTTGGTCAAAAAATAATCAGGAAGAATTGTGTTGTGATTGAGGATGTCTTCATGTGTTTGATGCTTCAAGAGGATAGTGGTTTGAGCTTTGTAGACATCTTGGTTTGTTAGTACAGTACAGTGGTTTGAGGGGTTATTGTTGGAAGTACCTTGTGTGATTGAGTTCTTCATATCTCAAGTTCACATAAGTATAATTGATTCAAGAGCAAGGTTGATAGTCTTATTTAGAGAAGGTCATTTATATGGTGTTTGAGTAGTATATTGCAAAGATTATCTCTAGATGTTTTGTATGGCATGAGACAGGTGCAGACATATTTAGCAAACTTGGGGGTCAGTCTTGTTGGTCTAGGTCTTGATGGCAGTAGACCTTTGAGTAATTTTTTAAAAATTATGTTGCAGTGATTCCTCTATTACTTTGTTGTAGTGTTGCTGACTACAGGACAAACTTGAATCTTCTGTTGTTGGTGATACATAAATATCAAAGTTAGATGAATAATGGGTGGTTCATGTCTAGTTCTATCATTGGATCTTCATATTTGATTCAATCATGAGATAGTGACAGTTCATATTGTGACAATGGTCAGTGAAATGGATCTTTTTCTTGAATGCTAGATAGTTAATGAAGTGCATCTTCTGGCTCTTTGACAAGTGATCTGCATAACATCATATTGTTAGTAATATGCATGATGCTCTAATGATAGTAATACTTTGTTTCAATGATAGTCTGATGGTGCTTTGACAATGTTCCAATGCTATTTTTGTCAAAAATTGGAGGTACAGTCATTTTTTGACTGACACTTGTCTGTTATCATAATTGCCAAATTGGCATGTTGATAAGTCTTTAGGGGAGATAGTTAATTCAGGTACAAATGTAGGACAGATAGTGGTTTGTTGATTTCAAAATGATGATAGACTTTAAGTAGATTTAACAACCTTTGTATATAGTCCCTCATGATTGAAGAGTAGTCTTGATTGGTTGATGGTGCAATGGTAGTTGGAGCTGTGTTGTGGTGCTATATGTGAAAAGATTAAAATGCAAGGAGTTGTTGTGGTTCAGTTCACACTTGATAAATTAGAGCAAGAACAGAGGTGTAGAATAGGATAGAATTAAGGTCAGAGGTTATATATTTGCAAGACCACTTTGTCTCTTTGTTAGGACAAAATACCTTTGGCAACATGATAATAGCACTTGAAGTCAATAACAATAAATGTGATGGTGACATTTGATACTTTGAAGTGACAGGACATTTTTCAGTGGAGCAGCACTGCAGATCTTTTTGTATGACAAAACATTATTCTGATGACAGAGCATTTATTTATGTTATGTACAGACTTTCATAGTACAAATGTTGCAGACTCTATGTAGCATGGTGCAGATCAGTACTACTCAAGGTTTCTAGAACTACTGGTAGATCAGTTGATATGCCAATGCTCATTCTATGTTGCAGTAGGTTTGGCAAAAGGGGGAGTATTCTGTCATGGGGAGTTAGTAAGCCTTTGTCATTGGATGTCAAAGGGGGAGAGTGAAAAAAACTATTGTTTGTTTTTTGCCATCAATGACAAAGGGGGAGATTGATGGTCATGTTTGTCATTGATGTCAAAAGTAGGTAAGGTGTGGTGACTCACGCTCTTGTAGTGTTGTTTATGGTTGGTGTTACAAAGTGATGTTTGGTTGGACATGGTCATGGTATTTTTCAATGGATCTCAGGATGTGCTCAAGACAAGGTTGTTTTGCCATCATAGTGTACCTTAATGGTTTCTATCTTAATGGTCTGGATAATGCTCATCATGCATGGTTATGCAAATACGCAAAGATGTGATCTTCATTCATGGTTTACTTGGTTTACAAAGATTGTCTTCACAATCACCTTGGAAAGAACATTTTGGATAGTGGGATCTTACTTCATGTTATCATTGTGTTATTCAAGTTAATTAAAAAGGGCATCATGTCATTATCAATGGTCTTCATAATCATAGTGGTTTGGTCTACATTTGAGATCATTCTTACAGCAGAGATTGTCTTTTGTTTGTGGTAGGGGTCTATGCTATTGACAATTCAGTGACAGTGCAAGTTTGCTACTGACAGAGGTCTGAAAATAGTGATTAGATTTATCTCAGATATGTTATTAGTTTTGGTCATGGTGGTTGTTGATGCGTTTGAGATGTTGTATCTTTGGCATTTGATGCTCATCTCATGACATTTGTTTCTCTTATCTGTTGCATTTCAGTTAGCATGATATAGAGGCATTGCTTTGATCTCTGATAATTTTATTTTAGATCTGATGTGATATCATGGTCTTTTACAAGTTGCATACAGTGGCATGGTCTTCAAGTAATCAATGGTCTTCATGATATCTAGGTGAGTGGTCATCATGAATTGATATCTAGTGAGTGGTCTTCATGGAAGCTGTTGTCTGCAAAAGATGAGTTTCAGTTAGTGGCATCCTCTGTAACAAAATAGGGTCAAGGAGTTGCATTCTTGTCTTATGCAAAAAGGTTTCATTGTTATTTTGTCAACGTGTTGCATTCTTTTCTTAAGAAGTTTGTTGTTCATTTATGCATCTTGAAGCATCTTGATCATGGTGTTTGTCACAGTGTTAAGGATCTGCAAAAGGAGAGTTCTTATGTTAAGACAGAATATTCCTTGTGATCTCATTTATGCTTCTACAATTCTCAATGGTTATAAACCCTAATCAATACACTAAGTTTAAGTGCTTAAGACATTGTGTATAACCCTTATTTGCCTGTCATTTAAATTGCTCTTTATGTTCTATTTTTCTATTGACCGGGGATAGCAAGTTGCTCACTTAAAGTCCACTGGTTGAAGGCTTATTATGACATTTGGTAACTGACCCCGATGTTGTAGTCTTTCGGTGGCTAAAAGTTGTTTTAGAAACTTGGTGGGAAGCTATCATCGAATGGTCAAAGATCTTTGTTTAACCTGGTGGGAATATGAAATCTGTGCTCCATATTCAAAGTCCATTTGAATTCCAACGGTTCGGTTCTTCGTTTTATTTTGATGGTTTCTGTGTGAGAAAAGGCTAAAAAGCTTGCTTTTTAGGTTTTGAGTGTGTGGTCCGAATGCATGTAGAATTCAGTGGATATAGTTTCTAATTTTATACAGAGACAAAGATAGTATGTTGTGTGTGCCCAAGGTATATAACAGTGAAATTCTTTTTAATATGAGAATGGTTTTAAAAAGTTTTTTTTGTTAAATAGTTTTTGAAAGAGAAACAAGATGGAGCACAAAGGAATTGATGAGCAGAGATGCTCATTAGAGTGCAAAGAGATTTAATTTGCAGAGATAATATGAAGGACCATAAAGAGATATTCAATTTTTGCAAAGATAATAGTCTATATGCAGAGATAATTTGTGTTTTTAATGTGCTTGTTCTTGCACAGAGGGATTATATGTGATTGTTTGTGCTTGGTTAAGATCATATTGATAATCTTATTGAAGGTTGTACAAATTCAAAATGGAGTGTTGGTGATTTGATGACATCAATAAGAAGATATTCTTTTATCATTTTGTAGAGATTGTAAACAATTTGTTGAAAGAAGTGGAAGAGGAGATATAAGGTTTTGTGCTTGATTAAAATAGGGAAATCCCTTGATTGTTGTACTTGGTCTCTTGATATTGGTGAAATTATCCAAAGTCAGTGAGAGTTTTTGTGACAATCTATAAGCCAGTGAGGCAATATTAAGTTAGTGAGACATGTTATGCCAGTGAGGCATTGATGTAAGTTAGTGAGACTTGTAGGTCATTGAGACCTTATATTTTTTCAGTGAGACACTGTAAAACTTGAAGTTTTCACATATAAGCCAGTGAGGCAATTTGAGTGGTTTTTCTACCCCTGGAGAATCTTCCACTAGGTAATTCTTCTTATGTTGAGGTCTTGAATAATTTCTTTGTTGATGACTTGCATAATTTCTTGTGTCCTACATAATTGCAGATTTGGTGAATGTGTTATTTGATAATAGATTCAATTCAGACAAAACTTATTGACTATTTTTGAAAGAAGGTAAAAAATTGGTTTTTGTGTATCAACATTGATTCACCCCCCTCTCGGTGTTGATTGTACTCCTACAGGAAACCCCATAATCTTTTTCATGAAATTAGGGTTAGTTGATGAATTCACAAGTTGCACTTCAAATCCTTGAAATCTTAGCTCGGGTGCTCTTCTACTTGCTTTCTTTGAATGCAAAGTGATCCAAATGCTTGAATGAATGACCTTTAATCCTCTGCAAAACCTAATTCTTCATTGTAATAAATGCTTTGCCCTAACACATTTGGTTACACTATTTTTGCATACAGTTGATCTTCAATTGCTCCGCAATCAGTTACATTAGCTTCTTTTCTTTCGGAGTTATCTTCAATAGATCTGCAATAGGCTTCTTTAACTTCATTCATTGTGCTAGATTCAGGCACCCACTTACTGGCTGGAGGAAGTAGATTTTCAAAGCACCTCCACCTGAACCAGAACTCCTAATTCAATTCTTGGAAGAATTATCAGCATCAGATTCTGGTGCGGATCCATTATCAACATTCATTTCACCTTTCTTTACCCATGTTTTACTCATTTCATTCTGGACCTCATTCACATCAACTTTACCCTTTCCTTTGTCTTGTCTCTGCATGTTTTGTTTTTTGTTTACCAAACCTTTTCTATTATTCCTACTTCTGCAGAATCTTGCAATATGACCAGATCTATTGCAATTAAAACACACAACATTTCTTTTCTTATTTACTTGATTCCCTCTTGATCTGTACTGATTGGCCATGTGTCCAAATCCATTGCATACAAAATAGTAGCCATTAAAGGAGTTCCCATTTCCTCTATTGTTAGAGTTATTCATTATCACACTTTTGCATTCATTAGATCTATGACCATACCTCTTACAACTGAAGCATTGACTGGAGAAGGATGGACTACTTTGATTCACTCTACTTCTGCATTGAGTAGCTCTATGACAAAATTTATTTCACTTGAAACAAATTCCATTGAAAGATGGATACCTTTGAGCATTGGGTTGTCTTACCAGAGGTCTTCTAGGATTCCTTCTTTGATTTCTTGCATCAGAATTTCTTTGACCAGATCCAGAGCTTTCACCTTTCTCAAATCCCAGACCATGCTTATCATCTTCCATCTTCTGACTATCAAGCAGCACCTCAAGTTTAGCTGAGCTTATCTTCAATTTCTCTTTGTATTCATTTGCAACTTCTAGGTCATGTTTGAGAATGATAATTTTCCTTTCAAGTTCTTTTTCATTGTCTCTGCTTTCATGTAGATCATACTCTAGATGGCCAGAAATTCCATCCAATTTGGAGTATTCTTCTATTCTTTCTTTCAGAGTTTGTTCCAGGTCTTTTTCAGTCTTCTTTCTTTCCTCAATTTCTTTGGTTAACCTCATCACCCTAGATTCCATTTCATGCTTTAGAACATAAATTTCTTTTTCTAGCTTCTCACATTCCTTTGTCTTCTTCTTTAGAGCCTCATCCATGTCATTGTCTACATTCTGATTTCCTAGTTGAAGAAGTAGCTCCTTTCTCTATTCATTAGATTTGCTCAGTTTCTCTTTTAAGGTCTCAATGAAGTCTTTAGCATCTTTAAGGTTTTCTTGCAGTTCTTTGACATCTACTCTAGACTGATCAAGATATTCTAAAGCAAGTTTAAGTTGTTCTTGAAGGTTGTATGAATCTATTTCAATACCTTCCCAGATCTTCCTTAAGTTGTTAAACTTCTTTCAAGGAACCTTGCTCTGATTCCAATTGTTGAAATAAGAGAAGACAACTGAGACGGGGGTGAATCAGTTGTCTCAAAAACTTTTATCCTTCGTTGTACTTTAAACTTCTTTACTACTTATTTATAGATGAATGATATAACCATGAAGGCATGAATCAATAAAACATGAACAGAAACAAAATTAACACACATAACACAAGGATTTTTATGTGGAAACTCAGTTAAGGGAAAAACCACGATGGGGGTTAACCCACAAGAAATTATATTCTGTTAAAAGTATTACAAATGGGGAAGGCACATGCCTTCAGGGTGCAATGCCCAGAGCTCACTACTCCATGAGACTCGCTGCCTACATAAATGATTACAAGAAGATCATAGAATGTCTGAACTAATGAATATCATCTACCAATGCAAGAATTCAATTCCAGTTAAGTATAGAACACTAATCTTACACACTTCATCCTTATTTTATTCTATTTACTAGTCTACCATGATCCGGACCTTAGACCTTCACTTTCACACTTCTTTCTGCCTTTTTTGCACTTACACCATATTGTCCATCACACTCAAGCCCCAAAACACTCAAATCCATTGGCTATATATATCTGCATCAAGAGATTCAATCAACTATAGTTGGCATCAAGAAAACTTAGAACATTTATTAAGAACTCTGCTCTATTAGCTGAATCCATACACAAACAATAATGTGGACCAAAATCTTGTGTTCTCATATCATCAATCATGTCGTCCAATACCATTGATCATCTCAAATTTCTTAACCAACAACTTTTCTTCATCCGGACTAAGATCAAATACTAGGGTATGTGCAGGATCATCGCAAGCCAAACAGTGGCAATGGAAAAAAAATCACGTCTTTACTTAGCCAAATTCGCGAATTGGCTAACTTTGACTTTCATAGGCATGTTAAAAATATCCATTTTGGTTTGGATACCAAACCAAAATGGATATCTGTTTTGTGGTTTAAAAAACCATTTTTATAGTTGCAAGAAACGAATATCTATTTCTAGAATATTCCCAAAATAGATATCCGTTTCTAGAATATTCCCAAAATGGATATCCATTTTTTGAAACTATAAAAATGGTTTTTTTTTAAATTCTTTTCATTGGTTTTTTAATTGTTTTCATTGGTGTGTCATGGTATGATGTCTCAAGGAATGGGAAGAAAGGATGGTGATTCATAAGATAATATGAAGAATGATGGTAGAGTGAATTGGCATTGTGGTAACTGTACAATCATGTCATGGGGTGAATCATGCATTAATACAAGTTGTGGAGTGAGAAAGGGGTGGTATGGGTATGGTTGAATGGAGTAATGAGGTGATTTAATTAGTGATGACCTAGGTGAAGTGATGGGTAAGGTGTCTTATGTGGGATTTCTAGAAAGTGCAATTGGTAATGGTGGGGATAGCTATTAAATGTCATCTTCTAAGGGTTCAAAGGTGAGGAAAGTGTAAGATGGGGATATGGGATAATCCATGGTTTAATGATTATTCAAGGGAGACTCCTTAAAATGATTATCAATGATGGTGTCAATAGGGGGAATGGAGTCTATGAATGTAGGTGCGGGAATGTGGGCTATGACATTGGGATTGTATTAGATGAATAATAGAAAGTAGGGGCACCTGTCTAGTGATGGAAGGAGCCACATGATCAAATGATATTTGGGGAAGGGATTTTCTTAGGAAAGTAAGGATTTGGGTGAGGGTCTAGGGTTTGGTGGAGAAGAATTTATGGAAAATTTGGAGGTCATTAAAATTGACATGAATAGAAGAAGTACAAGACATGGCTAAGGATAAATGGTAGGCTCAAAATAGGATAACTAGGACTATGATGATGAAGATGGAAAGAAAAGTCAACAACAATAGTATGATATAGGGATTGGATTAGAGAAAAAAGAGTACTACAACTAGTAAGAGGAAAGTGAGGACATAATGCAAAGTTAACATGGCATGAACTCTCTTGGAAGGCTAAGCATGGACTATAAGAAGATTGAACTAGTTGGATCTATTAGGCTCACAAAATGAAATAACCTTAAAGGTTAACCTTAATTATGTAAGGTTATTTTTTAGTGTGGTTGTTTGTGCAACAATGTGTAAATTAATGCTACCTAAGGATAAATCTAACTATACTAACATTTTAATATCCATGAGAGTTAGGACTAACAATCACACTAAAAACATGACAAACAATACAACTTGGACACATGTAGGACTTGAAAAATGGAAAATAATAAGTATTTAATGTGGAAAACAATGAAAAAGTGCTATTAGTTGCACCTATGTAGAGAAGTGGTCTTTATGAAAGATGCTTAGAATTATGCTCTATATCTATTTGTGAAGTTTGGAGGTGATTGGATCTAAAGGATATGACCACCATATGCAAAATAGCCTACCTAATGTGTATGTGCATGGAGAGAGAGAGAGAGAGAGAGAGAGAGAGAGAGAGAGAGAGAGAGAGAGAGAGAGAGAGAGAGAGAGAGAGAGAGAGAGAGAGAGAGAGAGAGAGAGAGAGAGAGAGTCCTAGTTTTCTTATTTTCATTTACTTCATCGATAAGTGAGAGGGAGAAATAGAGGGGAGATATAGGGAGATATAGGAATGATAGGGAGAGAGGAAAGAGAGAGAGATAGGGAGAGATAGCTAGATAGCTAGGTAGAGGGAGATAGAGAGGAGATAGATAGGGAGAGATAGAGGAGACATAGGGGAGAGATAGAGAGTGAGAGAGATGTCCAGAGAGATAGGGAGATAGCAGAATAATAGGGGAGAGAGAGGAAAGAGATAGGGAGAGATAGATAGGTAGCGAGAGGAGATAAATTGGGAGAGATAGAGGAGATAGAGGGAGAGATATGGAGATAGAGAGTGAGTGAGATGTTCAGAGAGATAGGGAGAGAGATTTAGAGGTAGAGGGATGATAGAGAGAGGGAGATAAGGGAGAGATACCTGGAGATAGAAGTTTAGGGTTTCTCAAGTTTAGGGTTTAGAGATTATGGGTTAGCAATTTGTAGCATTATTTAGGTTTGATGGATTTAGATAGAGAGACTTCTTTTGACATGCAATCGTAAACCCTAAATAATGCCCCTAAACCCTAAACCCTAACCCCTAACCCATAAACAATAAACCCTAAATAATGTCCCTAAGACCTAACCCTAAACCCAAACCACTAACCCTAAACCCCAAACCCTAAATTCCTTACAACACCTTTTCATTTCATGATTGCATTGAAAATTTGATGAAAATTGCATGATTTAAGGGTTTTTCACTAGCTTTTCATTGCTTATCTTCACAAGACTACTCTACAAGCATGTTGTAACAGAATTCGCAACTTTATCAAACCTATTTACTTCTTCCCTCAGTCACATCCTTTACAATACATTTTGTTTGACACTTTTGCATTGAAATTTGATCAAAAATTACATGTTTTTAGGCTTTTTCACTAGGTTTGACTAGTCAACTCTCTACAAACACCCTAAAGGCATGTTGTGTCTGATTTTTTCTCACAAGGTGACTGATTACATGGTTATTATCTGATATATATCATAAAATTTCACACAACACCCTTTTTTGCATGCTTTTATTGTGAAATAATTACATATTTTGCTTGATTTTTACTAGGGTTTGACTTGAAAACTTGTTAAACTTCCATGTCATGCGTGTTGTGAAGGATATTATTGATCTAATTGACTGATATCCCTAACATACTCTTCTAAACATCTTAAATTTCATTACAATACTCTTTATTTGAACATTTACATTGTTTATTTAGGGTTTATTGTTTATTGTTTAGGGGTTTGGGTTTATTTAGTGTTTAGGGTTTATTGTTTAGGGGTTAGGGGTTCGGGTTTAGAGGTTTAGGGTTTAGGATTTGTAATGTCATAATTTAGGGTTTGTAATGTCATAATTTAGGGTTTGTAATGTCTAATATAAAATTCAAAAATTCATCATCAATTGCTAATCTGTATTACATTTTCATTCTCCATTTGGTCAAAATTGCTTGAAATTGTGTGTTTTTATGAGACCTAGTTTGTGCATGAGCTACAGTTTCTAGCTAAAATTTGGTTTCATATTTTACTACTATCCTTTACACTCTTTCAATTCTAATTTTGACCTATAGAATTCCATTTCATTGGATAATTTCATTCAGATCTCATACCTAAAGTTTGAAACTTGCATTTTCACTAGGTTTTGCACTAGACTCCTCTCTAGGGTTGCATTCTAGGGGTATTGTAGTGGATTTTGTGGCATTAGTGGAATTGTATCAGACATATTCCTCACTTTCCTCTGATAAATTCCTTACAACACGTTTTCATTTCATGATTGCATTGAAAATTTGATGAAAATTGCATGATTTAAGGGGTTTTCACTAGCTTTTCATTGCTTATCTTCACAAGACTACTCTAAAAGCGTGTTGTAATAGAATTTGTGACTTTATCAGACTTATATCAGACCTATTTACTTCTTCCCTCAGTCACATCATTTACAACACCTTTTTTTTTACACTTTTGCATTGAAATTTGATCAAAAATTGCATGTTGTCTTTTTCACTAGGTTTGACTAGTCAACTCTCTACAAACACTCTAAAGGCATGTTGTGTCTGATTTATTCTCACAAGGTGACTGATTATATGGTTATTATCTGATATCCATCATTAAATTTCACACAACACCCTTTCTATCAGTTGTTTGCATGCTTTTATTGTGAAAAAATTGCATATTTTGCTTGATTTTTACTAGGGTTTAACTTGCAAATTTGTTAAACTTGCATGGCATGAGTGTTGTGAAGGATACTATATTGATCTAATTGACTAATATCCCTGACATACTCTTATGCACATCTTAAATTTCATTACAACATGCTTTATTTGGACATTTACATTGTTTATTTAGGGTTTATTGTTTATTGTTTAGGGGTTTGGGTTTATTTAGTGTTTAAGGTTTATTGTTTAGGGGTTAGGGGTTTGGGTTTAGAGGTTTAGGGTTTAGGGTTTAGGGTTTTTAATGTCATAATTTAGGGTTTGTAACATATGATATAAAATTCAAAAATTCATCATCAATTGCTAATTTGTATTGCATTTTCATTGTCCATTTGGTCAAAATTGCTTGAAATTGTGTGTTTCTATGAGACCTAGTTTGTGCATGAGCTAGGGTTGGTAGCTAAGATTTGGTTTCAGATTTTACTACTATCCTTTACACTCCTTCAAGTCTGATTTTGACCTGTAGCATTCCATTTCATTGCATAATTTCATTTAGATCTCATACCTAGTGTTTGAAACTTGCATTTTCACTAGGTTTTGCACTAGATTCCTCTCTAGGGTTGCATTCTAGGGGTATTGCAGTGGATTTTGTTGCCTTAGTGGATTGTTATCAGACATAATCCCCTCACTTCCCTCTGATAAATTCATTACAACACCTTTTCATTTCATGATTGCATTGAAAATTTGATGAAAATTGCATGATTTAAGGGTTTTTCACTAGCTTTGCATTGCTTATCTTCACAAGACTACTCTACAAGCATGTTGTAACAGAATTTGTGACTTTATCAGACTTATATCAGAACTATTTACTGCTTCCCTAAGTCACATCCTTTACAACACCTTTTGTTTGACACTTTTGCATTGAAATTTGATTGAAAATTGCATGTTTTTAGGCTTTTTCACTAGGTTTGACTAGTCAACTCTCTACAAACAATCTAAAGGTGTGTTGTGTCTGATTTTTTCTCAAAAGGTGACTGATTAAATGGTTATTATCTTATATCCATCATAAAATTTCACACAACACCCTTTCTATCAGTTGTTTGCATGCTTTTATTGTGAGAAAATTGCATATTTTGCTTTATTTTTACTAGGGTTTGACTTGCAAACTTGTTAAACTTGCATGACATGAGTGTTGTGATGGCTATTATTGATCTAATTGACTGATATACCTGACATACTCTGCTTCACATCTTAAATTTCATTACAACACTCTTTATTTGGACATTTACATTCACATTTTGTGAAAAAAATTGCATTTTTTGCATAATTTCACTAGTTTTTTTACTTACAATCATTTAGGATTGCATTTAAAAGTGTTTTGTGAAGAGTATCTCTGATTTAAATGACTTATATTGCTGTTATTTACTTTTGCACCTCATAAATTTGATCAGAACACCTTTTCTTTACATAATTCGCATTGAAAAAAAAGCATAAAAATCTAGCATCTTTAGTTCATTTACATTCATATTTTGAGCATTTGATTGCTTACATATTTCATGGATTCCTCTTGTTATAAAATGTATGTAAATAAAGATTTCATTGAATAACAAGAGGAATCCATGAAATATGCAAGCAATCAAATGCTCGAAATATGAATGTAAATGAACTAAAGATGGTAGATTTTTATGCTTTTTTTTTTCAATGCAAATTATGTAAAGAAAAGGTGTTGTGATCAAATTTATGCGTTGGAGAGGTAAATAAAAGAAATATCAGTCCTTTAAATCATATATATGTTTCACAACACACTTTTGAATGCAATCCTAATTGATTGTAAGTCCAAAAACTAGTGAAATTATGCAAAAATATACAATTTTTTCACAAAATGTGAATGTAAATGTCCAAATAAAGAGTGTTGTAATGAAATTTAAGATGTGAAGATTATTTCAGGGATATAAGTCAATTATATCAATAATATAAATCACAACATGCATGCCATGCAATTTTAATAAGTTTACAAGTCAAATCCTAGTAAAAATCAAGTAAAATATGTAATTTTTTCACAATAAAAGCATGCAAAGAACTAATAGAAAGGGTGTTGTGTGAAATTTTATGATGGATATCATATAATAACCATTTAATCAGTCACCTTGTGAGAAAAAATCAGACACAAAATGCCTTTAGAGTGTTTGTAGAGAGTTGACTAGTCAAACCTAGTGAAAAAGCCTAAAAACATGCAATTTTTGATCAAATTTCAATGCAAAAGTGTCAAAAAAAGGTGTTGTAAAGGATGTGACTGATGGAAGAAGTAAATAGGTCTGATATAAGTCTAATAAAGTCACAAATTCTGTTACAACACGCTTGTAGAGTAGTCTTGTGAAGATAAGCAATGAAAAGCTAGTGGAAAACCCTTAAATCATGCAATTTTCATCAAATTTTCAATGAAATCATGAAATGAAAAGGTGTTATAAGGAATTTATCAAAGGGAAATAAGGAATATGTATTATAACAATCCACTAAGGCTACAAAATCTACTACAACACCCCTAGGATGCAACCCTAGACCTCTATCTCCCTATCTCCCTATCTCTATCACTCCTCTACCTCTCAATCTCTCTCCCTATGTCTCTGGCCATGTCCCTCACTCTCTATATCTCCCTATTGGTCCTCTCTCTCTAAACACTAAATCCTAAACCTCTAAACCTTAACCCCTAAACCATAAACCCTAAACCCTAAATAATGTAAGGAAATGTGAGCATCTCATAATGTATTTCAAAGAACAGTGGTGTCTTTGACAGATTTAAATTCTTTTCAATTGCCTCAAAAACATGCACAACTATGCCATTAAAGTGAAAACTGACATAGAACATTTCCAACATTGACCCTTAGAGGAAAGCACAAGCGAACATTAACTAGTTTCAACAGCAGAGACATTAAACATGAAAGACAGAACAAGAACACAGATTTACGTGGGGAAAACCCTTACGGGTAAAAAACCCCACACTCCAAATCACAGAGCCATTGTATTATTCAGCAACCAAATAGTTAGAATACATTTACAGGCTCATAGCCTTTATAGGAGATTAACATCTTGTTCCTTCTGAAGAATATCTGATAGTATAACCCTACACAAAGTTCTCCAGCACTCGGTTGGTTCCTCATACTGTTATCATGCCACAAATAGCAGACAATATAGAACTTCACCTTCTCGGCCAGAACCCTTTCACCTGAACTCTGTTTACACTCTCTCCTCAGTCCTTTTACATATTGTTAACATGTTACATTTAACATACAACATAGGACTTCACAGAAGGAGAAAACCAGAGCTCACCAGATTGATCGCACCGTCCAACTCTCTCACACTCTATCGATTCCCAATTTATTTTAGCAATCTAATCAAGAAACTCATGCAACTGACCGTTCATTCCAACTGCCCAGCATCACTATCTTCTAACTGTCCAAACCGCCGCTTCTAACCATTCACATATTCGTGAGAAACTTTAGTCCCACATGCATCCGTCATCAGGTGACTTTCCAGTTTATAGACTCAACCACTTAGTAAGACTATTGTTGGCACTTTTGCTACCGATGACCCTAGTCTAACCTCATTGGTGTAATCCAAAACCATCAGCCAACCACTTAGTATTCATAGTGACGAGTCCTTGTCCCACCGATGCCCAAGACTTCATGCCTTCATCGAAATAATAGAACTATCGAAAAGACATTGACCTTCAGTGTAATTTCATCCTTCTTCACTGACCACGATGCCAAACTTTCGCCAACTCCCATCAGTAAGATAGTTCATATCAGAGCAACATCCCTAGGTTGGGCTGATAGTTATTCTCACGCCAATGCCAACTTCGCATATTGTTGAACCTATTGAACCATTGAACCTTGATGCGAGGTTCAAGCCTTTCATCGGGGAGACACTATCATTGGAGTGATATCTTCAGCTAAGTCTGATAGCTAGCATCAAGCCGATGGACCATTGAACCTATCCTGTTGAACCAAGGAACCAATGTCACCAAACCATTGAACCAAGGAACCTTGAACCAATGAACTAATGCCACTGAACCATTGAACCAAGGAACCTTTGAGCTATTGAACCTATAATCTGAGTCACTACTACTCAACATTCTCCCACTTGATGAAGGAATTACAGGAAACCATCAATGCTCCAAGTCACATAATCAAAGTTGATACTGCCTCTAGAAACAAGATAGACCATTAGCTAGAACAACAATCAGAAAGCTGACTGCTCCCATCCAACTGAACCAAAAAACCCACTTGACTAAAAATAGCACACACAGCCAGTGCTAAAACATCCAATCACTCATACCTTGAAGGTATGAACATCAGTAGACTCATGCTACCTAGACATACACCCATCAACTACAAATACAAGCTCCATGTGTCAACCAGTTGAAGAAGATCAAACACATCAAGAACTCCCACTGCATGGATAATGCAGATCTGAAAAAGATCAAGACATACTAAGTCTACCAATAACATAAAATAGAAAGTGTAAACATCATGTAGTACCAAGGAAACATCCACCATGATATGCAAAAATCTGTAAATCAATAACCTATACATCTCACCACCAGTCCAGAAATCTCTCAAGTTCTTCACACCCGACAATGAAAGAGATAACAGAACCTCCATGTCATCACCCAAAAGTATAAGTGAAAACACCTGATCACAAACTAGTGATCACTTTAGCTCCAAACAAAACCTCAAAACAATGTAATGTGAAACACACCATCACAAAAAATAACTGAGACCAAGAGAAACACTGCACATCATATACCTGTAGACAATCCTTCTACATACACCTCTGAATGCTAATTGTGTCAAGTATGATCTCCTTCTTAAAAAACCCAAAGAGAACATCATAACAACACCCAAAGTTGTTCAAGCTCATAGAGATCAAATTCAACATATGTAATCATGTAACTAAACATGGATGTAAGCCTCTCAAACCAAAGAAGATCAAACTAATCCATTTCCTATTTTAGGAAATCAACCCATAAAACCATCTCCTAACAATTCTCATTAATGAATGATATCAAATGCACAAGGAGATTAATCATGCTATCCATCTCTCACAATGAATCCTCCAGAGTAGTTCAAGATCCATGTCTATGAAAGAAAGCATAAAACACCTAAGAGAAACAATGGGCAATACCTCTCAAGTTATAAACCGTTGAGAAGACCAAAAGTGGGAATGAGAATGTTCCTCTAGGGTAACCGAGTCTATATGACTTCTCCAAGAGCAATCTCCTCATTGGTCTCTGTTGAACTCACATCCAACCAAGGTAAAGACTCCTTGGACTTCTTGCTGCAAAATCTAAATAAGCACAACATATACAGTCTCACCTTATTCTCCATGTATCCATGAGTACCTTTGAACAATCACCTCATACTGAACTCCAACTACATCACTACAACACTATGAAGTAATCAAGAAAATGATAAATGTACCCAAACATAGAGAAGTAACCAGACCATTGTCAAAGCTCCAATCATTTGAATCAAGAACTTATCATGACATCATGATCTTACCATCTCCCTTAAGAGATACCATGCTCCAGGTGAACATAACCATGGTCTCAAGAGCAATGTATCATGCCAAAACTCAAATGCTTAAACAAGAGTATATCATGACATGAACCAAAAAAACTCTAAACCAACATCACCTATCAAGCATCACCAACACCTCAACCAAAGACTTCATGAATCCTCCATGACTCCAAGATGTTACACATCCTCAAATAGTGTCCCTGCAAATGTGAAAGAACCCTTCTGCAGCAACAGGATCTAAGAGCTCCTCCTAGTAACATCTGCAACACTAAAGAAGATAATTCACCACTAAGTGATGAATGCATAGTCAATGCTAAATCTCCCACTAACTGTAACAACTAAGCTTTCCAAGCATCATGACCAAACATCTCCTAATCTAAAAATCCTCCAGGTCCACACATTAACATGTCCATGTGACAATAAAACCAAGTGATACCAAGATCTCCAAACCAAGGAAATAAACTATCACTATCAATAGCTTACACAAACATGTGTATTCAAGCTATACATGACATCATGATACACATACTACAGGTCTCCATAACGAACTATTCAGATACTCTACAACATCCATCCTCTCATCCTGAAATAGTCACACCAATGCACAAGTGACCATAGACAAGGCCAGCTAACAAGTCTGTATAATCACATAATCAATCTTGTGGATATAGACCATCCACTTTTGAGTTATCCCACTGCAACCAATAGGCTGTACACACCTAAAAACCTGCATAACTCATAGACCTTTACACTGAAACATTGAAACCCACTATTGCACTAGAAACTACAAAACTGAGATCTTCAAGGAATAGATAACAATGTAGACAACATGACTCAAGTACCAGATTACTTACAAATCTAATTAGCCAAACATGTCCACAACCTAAGCACCATAGTCAAGAAACCAGAAGCATTACCACAGAAATGCTGAGTGACCTATCACTTACTAGTACTCCATGCAGAGAAAGCATTTCATCTCCTCACACCATGCACAAAGCATGCATGCAAAACTGCAACTATATCATCCAGCAACACCCCAAAAGCCAAGGTCTAGAAATAGCTTAACTGCAACTTCACAAAACCACAAGTTTTTCTTTTAACCGTGTAAAACTTGCAAAACCATTGTGTTTGAAAAACACCCATGCACATCCATACCCACTTCACATCTAGAAGACCCAAAAGTCTACAACATAAACTCCATAACAGTTAAACCAGAATAATGGATCATCATGAATATGCATAATCATAGATTTTAAGGAAAAACTAGAAAACCCCTCAAATCCAGTAAACATGAATCTGAGTCATGCAAGTACAAAATATCCAATTAAGGAAACAACAATTCAAGAGCTTTAGGCCCACTTGTAGACCAATCCCTCAACCACCAACATGCACATGCATTCGAGAGAATCAGGGTATTAAACAAGCTCTCAGACCATCCAATGATCAACTCCATAGCCTACATGCAATCAGGGTAACAGAAAATTATGCCTTCTAATACTAGGAACAAAACACCCAGCATAAGCACAATACTCCATGGCTGAGCAGTAACACAAACTTCTTCATATCATCAGAGAGCCTCTCACACAGACACCCAATATGAAAGTTACTACAGCAACACAACCACAAACCAAACCCCATGCAACAGGATTAAATACTGTCAACTAAGAGCCTCAGGCCACATCATGACCAGCTCCAGTCTCTTCATCTTCACCATCCTTCAAGCACCTGCTGTAACATGAAGACAAGATTAACTACAAGACTTCCACTCAAACAAGGATCAAACAAATAGACGTTTCCTTCAGATTTCCTCAAGCCTGTCACACTAAGAAATCATCACAGAAGGAATACCCAGACCTTATACACTAGGAACTCTTACATGCAAACACATGCAGTACACAAAAGTACATATGTGAGCAACAAAGTAGATCCTAGAAGAAGGATCTGATACCACTTGTAAGGAAATGTGAGCATCTCATAATGTATTTCTAAGAATAGTGGTGTCTTCGACAGATTTAAATTCTTTTCAATTGCTTCAAAAACATGCACAACTATGCCATTAAAGCGGAAACTAACATAGAACATTTCCAACATTGAACCTTAGAGGAAAGCACAAGCGAACATTAACCAGTTTCAACAGCAAAGACATTAAACATGAAAGACAGAACAAGAACACATATTTACGTGGGGAAAACCCTTATGGGTAAAAAAGCCCACACTCCAAATCACAGAGCCATTGTATTATTCAGCAACCAAATAGTTACAATACATTTATAGGCTCATAGCCTTTATAGGAGATTAACATCTTGTTCCTTCTGAAGAATATCTGACACTATAACCCTGCACAAAGTTCTCCAGCACTCGGTTGGTTCTTCATACTGTTATCGTGCCACAAATAGCACACAGTACAAAACTTCACCTTCTCGACTAGAACCCTTTCACCTGAACTTTGTTTACACTCTCTCCTCAGTCCTTTTACATACTGTTAACATGCTGCGTACAACATAAGTATAGGACTTCACAGAAGGAGAAAACCAGAGCTCACCAGATTGATCGCACCGTCCAACTCTCTCACACTCTATCGATTCCCAATTGCTTTTAGCAATCTAATCAAGAAACTCATGCAACTGACCATTCATTCCAACTATCCAGCATCGCTATCTTCCAATTGTCCAAACTGCTGCTTCTAACCATTCACATATTCATGAGAAACTTTAGTCCCACATGCATCTGTCATCAGGCGACTTTCCAGTTTATAGACTCAACCACTTAGTAAGACTATTGTCGGCACTTTTGTTGGTGACGACCCCAGTCTAACCTCATTGGTGTAATAAAAAACCATTAGCCAACCACTCAGTATTCACAGCGACGAGTCCTTGTCCCACCGATGCCCAAGACTTTGTGCCTTCATCAGAATAACAGAACCGTCAGAAAGACATCTACCTTTGGTGTAACTTGATCCTTCTTCACTAACCATGTTCCTCTCGCCGATGCCAAACTTTCGCCAACTCCCATCGGTAAGACAGTTCATATCAGAGAAACATCCCTAGGTTGGGCCGATAGTTATTCTCATGCTGATGCCAACTTCACATATCCTTGAACCTGTTGAACCATTGAACCTTGATGCGAGGTTCAAGTCTTTCATCGGGGAGACACTATCATCAAAGTGATATCTTTAGCTAAGTCTGATAGCTAGAGTCAAGCTGATGGACCATTGAACCACTGAACCAATGAACCATTGAACCTATCCCGTTGAACTAAGGAACCAATGCCGCCAAACCATTGAACCAAGGAACCGTTGAACCAATGAACCAATGCCATTGAACCAAGGAACCTTTGAACTATTGAACCTATAATCTAAGTCACTAGTACTCAACAAATAATGCCCCTAAACCTTAACCCCTAACCCCTAAACCCTAAATCCAATCAACTCTAAACCTCTATCTCCATATCTCTCCCCTATCTCCCTATCTCTATCATCCCTCTACCTCTCAATCTCTCTCCCTATTTCCTTGGCCATGTGCCTCACTCTCTGTCTCCCTATCTCTCTCTTCAGTCTCCTCTATATCTCCCTATAATTCCTCTCTCTTGATAAACCCTAAACCTCTAAACTTGAACCCCTAACCCCTAAACAATAAACCCTAAACACTAAATAATGCCCCTAAACCCTAACCCCTAACCCCTATACCCAAGAAACCCTAAACCCCTAAACCCTAAACCCCAAACCCCTAAACCCAAGTAACCCTAAGCCTCTATCTCCCTATCTCTCCCCTATCTCTCTATCACATTTGTTCCTCTACCTCTGAATCTCTCTCCCTATGCCTTTGGCCATGTCCCTCACACTCTATCTCTCTATCTCTCCCCCTAGACTCCTCTATATCTCCCTATTAGTCATCTATCTCTCTCTAAACCCTAAACCTCTACACCTTAACCACTAACCCCAAAACCCTAAACCCTAAACCCTAAACCTCTATCTCCCTATCTCTATCATCCCTCTATATCTCTCTCTCTCTATGTCTTTTGACATGTCTCTCACTTTCTATCTCCCTATCTCTCCCCTATGTCTCCTCTATCTCTCCCAATCTCTATTAATCCCCTCTCTCTATCTCTCTTTAAACCCTAAACCCTAAACTTGAGCAATACTAAACTCATAAACCCTAAATAATGCTCCTAAACCCTGACCCCTAACCCTAAGCAACTCTATCTCCTAGTTTTCTTGTTTTCCTTTCCTTCATCGATAAGGGAGAGAGATATATATAAGGGAGAGATAGGGAGATATAGGAATGATAGGGGGAGAGAGGCAAAAGATAGAGAGATAGGGAGAGATAGATAGGTAGAGAGAGATAGAGAGGAGACAAATAGGGAGAGATAGAGGAGACAGAGGAGAGAGATAGGGAGATAGAGAGTGAGTGAGATGTCCAAAGATATAGGGAGATATAGGAATGATAGGGGGAGAGAGTAAATAGATAGGGAGAGATAGATAGGTAGAGAGAGAGAGAGGAGATAGATTTGGGAGAGAAAGAGGAGACAAAGGGAGAGATAGGGAGATAGAGAGTGAGTGACATATCTAAAGAGATACGGAGAGAGGTTGAGAGGTAGAGGGATGATAGAGAGAGGGAGATAAGGGAGAGATAGGGAGATAGAGGTTGAGGGTTGCTTAGGTTTAGAGTTTAGGGTTTACAGGTTAGGGGTTAGGGATTAAGGGCATTATTTAGGGTTGAGGGATTTAGAGAGAGAGAGAGACTTCTTTTGACATGCAACCATAAACCCTAAACTCAAGCAACCAGAAACCTCTAAACCTTAAATAATGCTCCTAAACCCTAACCCCTAGCCCCTAAACCATAAACTCTAAATAATGCCCTGAAGCCCTAAGCCCTAAGCCCTAACCCCTAAACCCTAAACCTGAGAAACCCTAAACCCCAAATCCCTAAACCCTAAACACTAAACCCAAGCAATCCTAAACCGCTATTTCCCTATTTCTATCATTCCTCTACCTCTCAATCTCTCTCCCTATGTCTCCCAAGTACCCCTAAACCCTAAACTTGAGCAATGCTAAACTTATAAACCCTAAACAATGCCCCTAAACCCTGACCCCTAACCCCAAGCAACTCTCTCTCTCTCTCTCTCTCTCTCTCTCTCTCTCTCTCTCTCTCTCTCTCTCTCTCTCTCTCCCAAAACCCTAAATAATGCCCCTAAACCCTAACCCCTAAACCATAAACCATAAACCCGAGCAACCCTAAACCTCTATCTCCCTATCTCTCCCTTATCTCCCTATCTCTATCATTCCTCTACCTCTCAATCCTTCTCCCTATCTCTCTGGACATCTCACTCACTCTCTATCTCCCTATCTCTCCCCTCTGTCTCCTCTCTCTCTCTCTATCTATCTAGCGATCTCTCTATCTCTTGCCTCTCTCTCCCCTATCATTCCTTTATCTCCCTATCTCTCCCTCTCCCTTATTGACAAAGGAAATAAAAACAAGAAAACTAGGACTCTCTCTCTCTCTCTCTCTCTCTCTCTCTCTCTCTCTCTCTCTCTCTCTCTCTCTCTCTCTCTCTCTCTCTCTCTCTCTCTCTCTCCTAAGGAAATTGGAAAGGAAAAGGAAAACTAGGAAAGCTCAGAATAGGTTGATAAAGGAAATGAAAACAAGAAAACTAGGACTATCTTTCTATATATCTATCTCTCTCTCTCCTAAGGAAATTGGAAAGGAGAAGGAAAACTAGGAAAGCTAGGAATAGGATTTAATTTGGAGGTAGATAGGTCAGAGTGTGTGTGTGTGTGTGTGTGTGTGTGTGTGTGAGAGAGAGAGAGAGAGAGAGAGAGAGAGAGAGAGATCAGAAAAAGTAGAAGTGTAGAGTCAAGGTGCACTTTTGTCAACTTAATTTTATCTTAACATTCCCAAAGTCTTACATGATTAAAAGTAATGTTAATCTATTTGGTGGAAAAGTGGAACCTTTGCAAAGTTGTAAATGGAAAACATGACTCCACTTCCCAAAATCTCGTAAGGATATAAATGAAGGTTTTGAAAATAATTATGCATCATCAATGCAAAATCCTAATGCACTCATCCACAAACTTGTAAATTGCAATGAAGTTCAACATCCCCATGCCTCATAAGGTTCCACAACGTTCATTTACCAAAAGGCCAACTATTATGTGTAGACTTTTCTTATGTTTACATACATTTCAAAAACGAACTTACAAAGTGCCAACATTACAATGCATAACATAATGAAATTTGTTGAAAAAGTTAAAAAAAACTTCAAACAACTGTAGTCAACTTGTATATAGCCAAACTCCATGATCTTTTCTACTATATTATTTACTTACACCAAAGGAATGGTACATGGGCATCCATCAAAAGAATAATGATAGGGGGATTCTTATCAAATATTATATTTGGTAACTTTCTAGTAAATATTTATAAAAACTATGGAAATATAGACAAGGCATTGCTAACTATTTGATAGAATGCCTCAAAAAAATGTGATTTCATAGATTACCATGATTATAGGAAATGCAGAAAATGGATCTAAAAATGGACATTACAATTTTGTTATCAATGCTCTTTACAAAACTTAGAAAATAGACAAGCCTTTTCTATCATAGATGAAATTAGATGCAATGGTCATAAGAATATGGTGGGATATCGATAGGCCACCTTTTTAGCATTTTACACAAACTAAAGATGAATTCTTATGACCATTGTGGGATATCGATAGACCACCTTTAGAGAGAGAGAGAGAGAGAGAGAGAGAGAGAGAGTAACATATAGGGTAAAAATATCTATTTTGGGAAACCAAAAATGGATATCCGTTTTGCAAAATCGATATCCATTTTGGGTAGCCTAAAATGGATATCTGTTTTGTAAAACATAAAAAAGGAAAAATGGTATTTTACCAAAGCAAAACAGATATCCATTAATAACAGATATCTATTTTGCTTCACTTTTTCCTTGTATGTAGGCTTGGGGCTGTCATAGTTGACTTTCCCTCAATTCTAATGTTTTTACAGGTTTCATTCTCTTCTTCGAACTTCACCCTTCATGCTGACGATTTTTTTTTATGCAAAATTGATAAAATGAAAAGGGTTTATAGAGAAAATTATCAGCTTTCTAAAAATATAAGATTTTCTTGATTATCATTTTATTAAATAATTATTAATAATTTTCTATATAGTGTGTGTCTGAAATCCTGATGGATACACTGATAAAAAATCATCAATAACATTCAAACCATTTCACCTTTTTCAGATCCAAAAGATGTGTCACACTCTATGCTCCATTGGCTACAGGTTAAAAAAAATTGAATTCCAATTTTTTTTATTGAGTTACGTTGGCTGGACAATTACTCTTTAGTTTTTAAAAAAAGTCACAGTAAAAAATTATAACTAATTATTTTATTGGAAAAAATTTTCAAAAAAATATGCGTCACATCCAGGCATGAGTCCTCTACTTATTTTGAAAGTTTCACAAAAAAATATTTTTTTTTGCTCATAGTTAGGTTGGCTAGACAGACACCCACTTTTTATTTTTTTCTAAAAAATTTAATAGCTATTCATTGAAATGTTCATTTTTCACTAAGTAAATTTAGTTTTAAAAAAAAAATAGTATCTCATAAACTAGATTCAATTCTCTACAAATTTTGTTCTTACATCTTTTTCAAATTGTGTAGATAATCCATTCAAATTTTCACATGAACTTGATTAAGTTTGATTTTTTGTATTTTCATTACCACTTAGAGGTATTGTTTGGCCCATCATGATTTTGCACATACCCACTAGGTCAGTCTGTTCTTCTTCTGATTGTACTGACTAATTGGAACCTGATACTCGGATGCTTATAACTTTTGAATCCTTCATCACCGGAGGCTAAATTCTTGGATTTAGATAGTCTTGACAATCCTTATTACTCCCCCAGATCTGCATCACACTGTGATTTACCACTGGAGAGATCTAGACCTAGATACTGGACCCTATCACATGCTCTATTTCTGACTACTTGGACATGGACAAATCTTCACTCTGACTTTCGGTATGAACAAACTGTGTTGTGAGAATGTGTAGGATAGACTTAGTTGCCATCAATGACAACACCTGTCATGTGTAGCAGTGTCTCTTACCAACATGATGGTTTGAACGTGAGAAGCTCAGCTAAGAGCCAAGAGTGGTACCTTGGGAGGCATCGATAGATGAGCCTTCCCCTACCAATGTGAAGCAGTGGAGGCATAGATGGAACCCCAAGTGCCTAGCTGCCTAGGTCACCTTGTTGTGGCAAAGACCACTATGTATGGAGACCTCCTTTCGGTGCTTGTTTCTTTCCACTCATAGTGATACAAATCATCTTTCCTCCTACGCACAGCCACATACAAAACCTTCACTCGCTCACATGGGCACAACAACAAAATACTTGACCTAGGTTCGATCAAGAACAATAATGAAAAACAACTTGAAATGACTAGTATGCTCTGATACCATGTAGAAAATGAGATCGTGGAATACGAAAACAAGCACATGAGATTGCAAAGAATCGACTAGATTGTATTACCAAATGAGGTGAGTATAAATAGGCAAGTGTGGGTACTTGAATCTCCATGAAATAAGGATAGGACTCCTCTACATGGATTTTTGGTGAGTAACCTCCCACAAACATAGCGCGAGGTGTCAATACAAGTTGACACCTCTCAAAATTGACTAACTTCTTTGACATGTTCAAAGTAACATGTGGAAAAATGCCTAAGTATGGTTAAATGCTCTCAAAACTGACTAACTGCTTTGACATGTTCAAAGTAACATGTGGAAAAATGCCTAAGTATGGTTAAATGCAAATGTGTATACCCTTAGGAATAGAGGTATACACTAACACATCCAAACATATTTGACCTAATTTATACATACATCTCCATGGTATTTTATTTCTATACTCATATATTTTTGTAAAGGATATAAACTTTGTACGTGTGATTTAGGCTAAATCAATGCAATGCATATAAATGAGTATAGATTATTCTATTCTAAAATTAAATGTTAAATTAAAAAAAAAATGTATTTAGTTGGATGATTGAAAAATAAGTATTGTTACTAGCTTAAATAATGTACCTTAAACAAGAGTATACTTAAGAATTTCACAAGATGATCATTAGGATAGGGTATAGTGAAGCAGGTAAATAGAAGGTTGCAAGATACACCAACAGATTGAGAGAAAGTATCTAAGAGAAACCAAGACTAGTTAGATTGACCACCATAGAGGAGGCATACAAATTTGTGATCAAGGTGGAAGATAAATTGAATAGGAGGTTTGAAAGAAAACAAAACTAACAAAGAGGAAGAGAGCAAAGGCCCTTGAGGGAGAGATCATGGTGTGGTGATAGAAGACAATATAGGGAGGAAAGAAAGATTGATAATACCTACTAGAGGAGTAGTGGTACCTATCGTAATGAAAGGAGAAGTTGTGACAACTACCACAAGGGCCAAGAAGAGGATAACATCTACAACAAAGACAAGGGAGAAAGTGGTACATACCACAAAGATGGATATTAATAAGGTAGAGGAGGATATGGGAGAAATAAGGAAAGATCCTTCAAAAGAACATGTTTCAAGTGTGGAGAGGAAGGGCATTGATCATTCAAGTATTTTCAAGGTTAGGGGAAGTGAGTAGAAGGTAGTGCAAGAGCTACATTTAGAGATGAGGAACCTTGGAGATCATAAGAATTGGATGATGACCCCAAACATGGAGAATCACTAGTTATGAGGAGGGACTTTCTAAAGCACCATGAGGAAGAAGGCCAATACAAATAAAGAACACATTCAAAACTAGATGCAAAGCAAGGGGCAAGTATTACAAAGTTGTCATTGATAGTGGAAGTACAGGTAACATGGTATGAGGAAATCACTGAAAACTTGAATTTGAAGAGACTATAACATCTAAACCCTCATGTGATTGCTTGATGATGTAGGAGCATCCTAGGTTGCAGAGCAATCTTGCATCAACCAAAAATATTTGCACTCTTTCTTTTCCTTTCATTTTAAGTTTAGTTCAGTCATTTGCAGTTTTAACATTTTGTACTGCATTTTGTCACATCTTCATACCAGACTATGCATAGCAGGATTTAGCATCTATACCATGTTATCTACATCATATTTAGATTTTAAGTGATTTGGATATATTCCAGAAAGTTATCTTTATCAGAAGATCATAAGCTTTCATAGAACAGAGCACCCAGACAATCAGTTGAAAGAGAAGGTTGCGGAGCACTTCCTAGACTTGCAGAGCCAAATGAAACATATCAAAAGGCAAAGAAGGACTAGATACACCTTCCTTGAGGTCCATACCATGTTTCATTCATTCGCGGAGCAATACCATATGTTGTAGGCCAACCTACTTGTTTCTACACGTTACATCTTTCATTGGAGTTTGTAACCTCTTGTGGATGACGCGGAGGATTCTATGATCATGAAGATGATATAGAGCCCAAAAAACATACATTTTGAGCCCTATAATGGCCTTAAAATATTAACCATAAGAAAACCAAAACAACGGAAAAAGTTTTTTATAATCCATAAATGACCAAAGAGAGAAAAAGACTATGCACCATCCCCCAAAAATATCAGTCAAGTTAGGGAAGAAGAGATTGACCCCTTGTTATTGGTCAACTCTCTCCCTCACCCTGGCTAGTTGTCCCACGCCTTGAAATCTCATTGACTCCAAGGCACTCCTCCTAGTCGTGGATGGAATGCACGAGCTCTCAAACTCATTTTCATCATCCAAAGGGGTTCCTACGTCATAATTTTTTAATACTTTGGGAAGATGGGGTGCCTAGTCTAGGGCATGTGATAGGATGTCGTAAGGTCCTAACACTTTAGTTAAAAATATGTCAATTATGTCAACCGGGTAGTGTCCAAGGCTGTATGCAATAGGGGATATTTTTGGACATCTCACTTAGTAACATATTTTCTGAATTTTTAAAAATCTTAAAATAGAATCTAAATTAGAAAGTATACAAACTCTAAGCTAGAAAGCATTGAAATATTTAATCTAAAAAGCATATAAACTTTAATCTACAAATTCACACATGCGATTTTAACTATGGATTTGAAAAGATAACTAACTTGTTAACTGAAAACACATTGAAACTTTAAACTAATAACTAACAATAGATTTATGAAAGAAGTGAATGCTCTAGAAATTTCAAATGAACATAATTTCAAAGATCATTAACTTAAATACCACAACCTTCAGGAACGTATAACACAGCTAAACATAAAGTGACATTAATCTAAACAGAACATTCACAAAATAGAAATAACAACACCAATAATAAAAATACTTATCTATTCTATAATCCCTTGAGTGGACAGCTCTTGGGAGCTCCTATTATCAATTCAAATCACATTCAATACTTCAACAGCTCCAAAGTAAATTCCATTCATATTACTTCCATTGCTCATAAGAGATTACTCATAATAGAACTAGCGATATTCATTTATGTCATAAAAGTATCATAGAACACAGAACATATCTGAACAACCCTTTTGTATTGTATATCAGAACATCACATAATATGGCATAACATCTCCTTATTTTGAGCAACTACATATATAAACTTTACTATTCCAAAATCCTAAATTTCAAATGGCAAGAAAATACCATTGAAGAAGTCTTTAAAGAAAAATAGAATTAAAAAGTAACTGGATGACTATGAAATTAAACACATTAAAGGCTCTGAGTTGAGCTATAAATTCTAAAGTATGCTCAATAGAAAATAACACAATTGCTAACAAAGTGACTATGTACGCCTAAATTTATACCGCCCTCAAATTCTAGCACTCTGACTTTAGCTGCTTTGAAGTCCACTCCTTCCAATAGGCCATACATGAAACCCTGCATAATTACACAGCTCTACATGCAATTATATCAACATTAGTGGCTAATTTCAATCAATTGGAAAATAAAGATTTATACATCATTTTATAAAAAATAAATAAATATTACTTCTAAAAATAAACAAATTGGCATGGTTTAGGGTAATTGCGCAAGTCAACAAGTTATATGGCTTGTTATAAAAATGAATTTGTTTATACCTCATTAGCATGCATCTTGAGAAATTGAATTGAAATAAACACATCCCTACATCTTGCTATCATTTGCTTAGAGTGTGACTATACCCATGAAGAGCCTTGTCCAAACCGTCAATGCAACTGCAACCTAGTCCCTTCTATTTTGCCTTATACACACACTCAGCAACTGAAGAAGTTCTTAGAGTGCTTATTGGGAAGAGGCCTCCCACCATGGCTTCTCCCTTGGTTAAGTCATATCCCTACAGTACCTGTCTTCACCACTTCAAATTATAGAGATAATAAGAAACCAAACCAGTGGCTATTGCATGAACATAGTGTACATCTTGGACAATATCCATAATGTTAGAGAGGAGCATAGAAAAGAGGTCTGACCAATACAAAATTTTGTCATCTGATCCTTGTAGCCATTTCTAGCCACAGATTTTCCTTATAGAAAATTGCACTATCATGCAATCTATGTCAAAGACCTAGTTTAGATCGGTGATCTTGACTCTGCCTCTAATCACTGGCTCCCATGACATTACTAGAAACATGAAGCATTGATTTATGCTTTCATTCACCATCAATGAACTTGCAAGAAAACAAGCAAAGAAACCAAGTAGAGAGAAGAGCATGGCCAGATAACTAAGTGTAAAGTAAGATGGTTTCTACGTTAATGGGTTAAGTATTAATATGTGTGATGGATTGTAATATTCCTCCTCCACATTTCAGTCCTATCAACCATGGGATGGTGTCACTAAAATTAATTTCTGAATATTTCTATGAAGGATGTAGATCCTTTCTAGATTTGGCACATATCACCATTTATAGTTCCCTTCTGTGTATGTCCCATCCACATTTATGACTTGTCCTTCTTTGGGCAATGTGGCTATTAAAAATCTTGCCATGATCCTAGTTGTAATTTCTAGATGATACATTAGATTACCTCCCATTCAAGCTTACTCATCCGCAGTACCAAGGAATCAGATTTCATTCATGCCAGCTACACATTGAAGATTTGATGTGAAGTATAGCCTAGGGGATAGTGAAAATACTACCCATTAGTTCCATAAGGCTTGAACTCTATATACCTGCTCCAAATGCTTGCAATTAATCTCAATGTCCTCTTCCATGTTTGGGGGTTTCAAACATTTATGATAGCCATTCATTGACAAGGATGTTAGCATACAATTTTAAACAACTAGGAAATCCTTTCTACACCTTCGTAGCTTAGATGGACCTCAACTTATTTGTTAAGATAAAATTCCTTTTTTCATGCCCTTGATACCTAACTCTTGTCTACCCTGAACCAAGAGACTGAAATTCATAGTAACTACTTCCAAATCTAATCTTTTGAGCAAGGAAAAATTGGAAAAAGTAGTTTAAAGACTTGCTAGTAAAGTTTGATCTTCAATCCATTCCCTATGTAGGCTCAATTTTTCTCTATCCCTTGTTTCTCAAGCTCTATCAATGTCATTAACTAAGAGGACACCTTTTCCTGATGTGGATCAAATGTCGTTGTCACCTGAGGTTGATCAACTGCTATATTTGCTAGCCTGTCTACCACTCTATTTCCCTCCCTATAGCAATGTGAAAACTGGAAACTATCCAATTCCTACATGAGAACAAATGCTTTCCTAAGTATGTATTCCACCCACTAGTTTTCTATTCTCTTTGAATTGATCACCCTTATGATGTTTAGAGAATCCCCCTCTATCCATAAATTTTTGAAATCATATTGTAATGGTAACTGGAGTCCATGCAAGAGCACACATTCCTCTGCTTCATTGTTTGTTCCTTGTTGGATTTTGGTCAATTTAGCCACAAGTAGTTTCCCTTCATGATTCCTAATGACACACCTCGTTCCTGAGAGCCCTGGATTTCCTTTGTGGGCTCCATTGAAATTCAATTTTACAAATGGTTGAATTGGGGGACTCCACTTTACTAGACTCCTATCCACTTTTAGACAATCTACCCTAGCTGTTGATCCATTAGATTTCAGCTCCAAAAAGTTTCATGACTTTACCATCATCTCATCCTAGCTTGTCCATTTAGGATTCTATTTAATTGCTTTCTTGATTTTAGCCATAACCACTTCCGATATTGCTTTATCTAAGTCCCCACAAATCTTGTGAAGTGTTGAAGATGATTTCCTGAAGATACAAAAATTCCTCTCTCTAGATGGTCCATATCACTATAGAAGGGCTCAAGTCCCAGAGGCTAGCAAAGGTTGATTCTAGATTCAAATTTGGCCAAATCTTAAAGAGAGATAGTACTATCTCTGGTAGTGTCGTAACCCAATTCAATCTTTTAAGGAGCCAATACTAGTACTCCCTACTAAAAGGGCAATGAAGTAGTAGGTTGTTAGTAGTCTCATTTTCTTCTCCACATAGGACACACTTGAAACTTGTCGCTATGTACATTTTTTGTAGTCTAATCCCAGTGAGAATTCTACTTTGCAAAGATAGCCATTTGAAAGCTCCTGCCTTTGGTAGTACTGCATCATTCCAATAGAGGTGTGATGGTCAGCCCAATTTCAAATTTTGATTTTGGTTTAACCACCTGTAGCCTTGTTTAATCATGTATTTGTCAGACTTATCCACTGCCTAAATTATTTCATCCTCTTGTCCTGACAGAAAAATAGTCCTTGATTCTAGTATGCCTTGAAGCATACTCTTTTGATAAAAGGGAAAGTCATAGTTCTCAAAACTTTTCCATATTGCTTTATGTAGGAAAGCTCCTGGGTTTGAGGAATCGTAGTCTTTCACCATATATCCCCAATGTTGCTTTAGGAATCTCCTTGCATCCTTCAATTCTTCTCTTGAGAGTTTTGGCCATCCATTCCATGAGTCCTCCCAGAAGTTAGCCTTCACTCCATTGTGAATTTTCCATGTGAGGTAAGGTAATAGAACCTCCCTACTTCTTACAATAAAATTGTTGGGAATTAAGGTGTCTCAACCTTGGTAGTTCCTTGCATTATTTATGTTTGTATATATTAATTCATTTCCTATGTTGTAAATAAATTGTAAATTCCATATCGTCATTTTGTGGGATATGGCACGTTGATGTGTCATCCTACATGGAAGATGACAACTTGTAATTTTGTCCTCACATGAGGAGATAGGCATCCCACTTTGTGGTTGAATCATTTTGCCATGTGTCAGCATATTCCATGTTGTGTAAGGGAATGTTTGACCAAAACGGTTATGACGGATTCCTATGACGAAGTTATGACATTGAAGAGTCAGAAATAGAAGCTTGTAAGACAGGTGAAGACATATGTCATGAAGCATCTTTAAAAAAAGCATATTTGGGCACCCCAAGGTTGACTATGACATGTTGTAAGAGAATATTCTATTTATAGCCTGTGTATAATAGATTCTCTTACAGCTGTAAGTTGTAACTGCTATGACAGATTCTATGACGGTTGTAAGTGTCGTAAGAGCATCTGTCATAGCCCATTTTAGAAATAGGTGACCTCTTTGGGATGGGAGTTGTGGACAAGTGTCAAGCACATTCTACAATGTTGACAAGTGTCCTTAGGCATGGGTTTTGGGCCATGAGGCCAAGTTGGACGCCCATCCCAAGATAGGTCCAATATTGCCTTGTATTTTCTATATAAACAGGTGCTTGGAGAGGGAGTTGTATCGCAGGTTTACAGGTACTGTTATGCTACCGGATTGACTCTAGATATGAGTGTCAAAGACCATTGAAGCTTGCATTGCAAGTGTATTGTAAACATTCTTTCAGATTTGTTAATACATTGTGTAGGTTTCTGAGTGTGGGGTTTTTCACCCGATAATGGTTTTCCCCATTGTAAATCTTTGTCTCTCTTCTTCTGTCTTCTATCTAGTTCATGTGTATTGCTGCAATATCTCTTTTAGATGTTCTATGTTGCTATAGTTGTAAGGATTAAATTAAATTTGCATAGCCCTCTCCTCATTAGATTAGTGTAGGAAGCGATTTATGCACACCTAGCTTCCTTTCAGTTGGTATCAGAGCCTGGCCAGTTTTGGTCTTAGCTATTGGGTAGGGGTTTTTTGAGTTGATCTTAAGTTGAGTGGGAGTCCGCTTAGAGTATTCTGAATTCTATTATAGCAAGGAGATGGCAAGCACATCAGGAAGGTTTGAAGTGGAGAAATTCAATGGCACTAATTTTGAGCTGTGGAAGCTCAAGATGGAAGACATGCTTGTTGACCAAGACCTTTGGCAAAGTGTTAATGGAACTAAACTAGCTGCAATGTCACAAGAAGAGTGGGATCTAAAGGATCAGAAGGCTAAGGGTCTCATAAGACTTAGTCTTGCTGATTTTGTGTTGTTAAATGCCCATGAGGAGAAGACTGCAACCTTGCTTTGGAAGAAGTTGGGAGATGTGTATCAAGCCAAATCCCTGGTTAATAAACTTTTTTTGAGAAAGAAGTTGTATTCTCTTCAAATGGAGGGTGGGGGATCCATTTCTGAACATATGAATACTTTTAACATGCTGGTTGTACAGTTGACCTCTATTGGTGTAAAGATGGAGGAGGAGGATCAATGTATGACCTTGCTTTGTTCTTTGCTGGACTCATGGGATCACCTTTTCATGGCTATTGGAAGCACCACATCCACATTCAAAATGGATGAAGTGGTTTCTTCATTGTTATCCGAGGAGATGCAGAGAAAGTCTTCTGATGCAGCCAAGGAGGCTCTTGCAGTTCGTGGAAGACCCAAGGAGAAAGGGAAAAAGGACAAGAAAGCTGAGAAGGGTAGATCCAAATCCTATGGGAGATCTAAATCTCCTAGAAAGTCTAAGGCTATTTGTTGGAACTGTGGGCATTTTTGAAAGGAATGCAAAAAAGAAAAGAAAAAGAAGAAGAAAACCCCAGATTCAGATTCTGACAAATCACAAGATGATGGTGATGCTTTCATCACAGCCCTGGCAATCCATGCATCTGATGATGTGTGGCTAATTGACTCTAGTGCATCATTCCACATGACCTCACATCAAGACTAGTTCACTAAGTATGAGGAGTTCGATGGTGGAAAGGTGTACTTGGGTGACGACTCTCATCTGAAGATCGTTGGTCATGGAAGAGTCTCTATCTGATTTCTTGATGGTCGAGTGAAGGGGATATCTAGGGTTATGCATATCCCAGGGTTAGCATGGAACCTTCTTTTTGTAAGTATGTTGAATGATGCAGGTGTGTAGGTTGTCTTTTTGAAAGAAGGATGCAAGATGACTAGAGGAGCTACGGTGCTTGCTAAGGGTACTAGGAGAGGTACTTTGTTTCAGCTGGAGGGATGCATTTCACAATGGAATAGTTCTTCTAGCTCAAGGAAGAGGGCAGCAATCACTTCATCCCCACCATCTGAACAAGCCTTGGAAGTTAAACTTCCTGCTGAAAAGACAATGTTATGGCGTAAGAGATTTGGCCACATTGGTGAGAAGGGTCTGCATACCCTAAAAAATAAAAACCTCATTGAGGGGTTAGATGATTGTAATCTTGAGTTTGACTTTTGTGAACATTGCATATATGGGAAACAAAACCGTGTTCAGTTTTATTCGAGTTCTCACAAGTCTTTTGGTGTGTTGGACCTTGTTCATTATAATGTATTTGGTCTTATTAATGTTCCTTCGTTATCAAAATTTGTATATTTTGTATCTTTCATAGATGACTACAGTAGAAGGACATGGATTTATTTTCTCAGAAGCAAATCTAAATTCTATAGTAAGTTTAAGGAGTTTAAGGCCTTTGCTAAAAATCAGACTAGTAAGAAGATTAAGTGTTTGAGAACTGACAATGGTGGTGAGTCTTATTCTACAGAATTTTGATAAATATTGCAAGGAACTTAGGATTTAAAGACATAAGACAACTCCATACACCTCGCAACAAAATGGAATTGCAGAGAGGATGAATAGGACTGAACAGGACACTGATGGAGAAGGCTAGGAGTATGCTTAGTGGAGCTGGCCTAGAACAAAAGTTTTAGGCTGAAGCTGTTGCCACTGCTTGCTATCTTGTTAATAGATCTCCTACATCAACTCTTGTTGGAAAGACACCCATGGAGGTGTGGTTTGGTAGAAAGCCTTCAATAAGGCATCTTCATGTTTTTGGTTGTTAGGCATATGCACACGTGCCTAGGGAGAAGCAGTCAAAATTGGAGAACAAGGCTCTTAAGTGTATCTTCATTAGCTATGGTGTCGGTGTGAAAGGATACAAGCTTTGGGATCATGTGGCTGAAAAAGTGTTGTATAGCAAAAGTGTAATCTTCAGAGAGCTTACACCTTCTTCCACTATTTTACAACTAAAAGAAAAGAAAAGAAAGAGGATGTTGTTCAGTTTCCTGCTACCCCTGAGAAGACTGAACATAAAGACAATGTTGGACTTGATGATGAGGAGAGCTCTAGTAGCTCTGAAATCTCAGATGAAGAAACTGAACCTCAACCTCAGCTCTTGACGAGGTCTACATAGATAAGAAAGCAACCTAAAAGGTTTGGTTTTACATTGCTTGATTCTAGTTGTGCTTTTACTTTGCTTACTAATAGTGATGAACCTAGAACTGTACTAGAGGCTATGGACATGAAAGATGCAGGTTCTTAGAAGGAGGCCATGGAGGATGAAATGGATTCTTTGGAAAAGAATCAAACTTGGGACTTGGTACCTTTGCCTCCTGGACGGAAACTCATTGGATGCAAATGGGTGTTCAAGAAAAAAATTGGTGTAGATGGCAGTGTTGAGAAGTATAAGGCCAGATTGTTTGTGAAGGGGTATTCACAAGTGGAGGGTATAGATTATGGTGAGATCTTCTATCCCATTGCAAAGCTGACATCCATTCGATTCTTGTTGTCTCTCGCAGTAGCTTATGACTTGGAGGTAGAATAGATGGATGTGATGATAGCTTTCCTTCATGGTGATTTGGAGGAAGAAATCTACATGTCATAGCTAGAGCATTACATGGTGAAAGGTAGAGAAAATTTAGTTTGCAAGCTTAAGAAGTCTTTGTATGGTTTGAAGCAATCCCCTAGGAGATTGTACTTGAAGTTTGATGCCTTTGTGTTGTCTATTGGATTTATGAGATCGAAATCAGATCACTGTGTGTATATTATAAGTTTGATGGTGATCGTATTCTCATTGTTGCACTATATGTTGATGATATGTTGCTCATTGGGAAGGGTAAGAATATGATTTCTGATTTCAAATCTTAATTGTCAACACAGTTTGAAATGATAGATTTAAGGGCAGCTAGGTACATTCTCGAAATGGAAATCAGAAGAGACAGAACCAATAGAAAACTTTGGTTAAGCTAGAGTAAGTATGTGAAGACCGTGTTGGATAGATTCAGTATGGCAGATTGTAGACCATTGTGTGTTCCTATTTCTTTGGGAATAAAGTTGTCTGTTGAGGATTGTCCAAAATCCCCTAGTGAGGTGGAGGACATGAGCATAGTACCTTATGCTAATGATGTTGGCAGTTTGATGTATGCAATGGTCTGCACAAGACCAGACATTTCCCAAGTAGTGGGAGTCCTTAGTCGATTTATGGCTTATCCTAGATGGGTTCATTAGGATGCAGTTAAGTGAGTATTCAGATATTTGAGGGGTACTTCCGAATATTCCATATGCTATCATGGTAATGTTTCAGGACCTCTGCATTCTGTTGATATTCATGGATTTGTGGATTCAGATTGGGTAGGTGACATTGACAGCAAGAGATCCACCAGTGCTTATGTGTTTACACTATTCGGTGGTGCTATTAGTTGGATGACAAAGCGACAACCTATTGTTGCTTTGTCCACGACAGAAGCTGAGCATATGGCAACATCTCATGCTTGTAAGGGAGCCATTTGGCTTAAGAGATTATGTTTAGATATTGGTGTTGATGCAGGTCAGATCACGATCAGTTGTGACAGTTAGAGTGCAATTTGCCTTGCAAAGAATCAAACTTTCCATGCTAGAACAAAACACATTGATGTTCAGTTTCACTTCATGCAAGACATGGTTGAGGATGGAAAGGTAAATTTGGAGAAGGTAGATACTTTGAAGAATGTTGCAGATGCATTGATGAAACCAGTGGGCACAGAGAAGTTCAGATGGTGTTCAGAGTCTATCGGCCTCTCAGCCTATAGCAGTTAAATCCTGTTATTCTATTGGCTCTTACAAGGTGTTCTACAAGTGGGAGAATTTTGGGAATTAAGGTGTCTCAACCTTGGTAATTCCTTGCATTATTTATGTTTGTATATATTAATTCATTGCCTATGTTGTAAATAAATTGTAAATTCCATATTGTCATTTTGTGGGATGTGGCACGATGATGTGTTATCCTTCATGGGAGATGACAACTTGTAATTTTGTCCTCACATGAGGAGATAGGCATCCCACTTTGTGGTAGGAACATTTTACCATGTGTCAGCATCTTCCATGTTGTGTAAGGGAATGTTTGACCAAAATAGTTATGACGGATTCCTATGATGAAGTTATGACATGTAAGAGTCAGAAATAGAAGCTTGTAAGATAGGTGAAGACATGTGTCATGAAGCATCTTTAAAAAAGGTATATTTGGGTGCCCCAAGGTGGACTATGCCATGTTGTAAGAGAATATGCTATTTATAGCCTGTGTATGATAGATTCTCTTGCAGCTGTAAGTTGTAACCGCTATGACAGATTCTATGACGGTCGTAAGTGTCGTAAGAGCATCTGTCATAGCCCATTTTGGAAATAGGTGACCTCTTTGGGATGGGAGTTGTGGACAAGTGTCAGGCACATTTTACAATGTTGACCAACTATCCTTAGGCATGGGTTTTGGGCCATGAGGCCAAGTTGGACGCCCATCCCAAGATAGGTCCAATATTGCCTTGTATTTTCTATATAAATAGATGCTTGGAGAGGGAGTTGTGTCACAGGTTTACAAGTACTGTTATGCTATCAGATTGACTCCAGATATGAGTGTTGAAGACCATTGAAGCTTGCATTGCAAGTGTATTGTAAACATTCTTTCAGATTTGTTAATACATTGTGCAGGTTTCTGAGTGTGGGGTTTTTCACCCGATAAGGGTTTTCCCCACCGTACATCTTTGTCTCTCTTCTTTTGTCTTCTATCTAGGTCATGTGTATTGCTGCAATATCTCTTTTAGCTATTCTATGTTGCTGTAGTTGTAAGGATTAAATTGAATTTGTGTAGCCCTCTCCTCATTAGATTAGTGTAGGAAGCGATTTCTGCACAACTAGCTTCCTTTCAAAAATTTCATATGGATGAGCCCCATGGAGGATTTTTAACTATGAAAATTCTCTCTCTCTCTCTCTCTCTCTCTCTTTCTCTCTCTCATTATTATCTAGGTATTTTGATTGCATCAACCTGACTCATTTGGAATGTGGTCTCTTGTACACATTCCATGCTAGCAAGTGTTTTGGATTAAAAATCTTATCCCATGATATCAAATGGATTTTCTTTTTATCAGGAGCTCCTTGCCATAAGAATTTTTTGCGTATTTTTTCAATATCTGAAATAATACCTTTTGAAGTTCAGAGGGTGGACATCATGTATGTTGGAATAGTTGTCAACACTGCCTTGATCAACATTAATTTTATTCCGAGGTCAACCATCTTCCTTTCCATGTCCCTATTCTATTTTTAAAATTAGCCACCACCTACTTCCAAAAATTGATTTGAAAGGACTTTAATGGCAATTTACTTATTTATTTTGGAATGATGTTTGATTTATCTATGATTTAGTAAGGTAGTCAAGATGATATACTTAACTTTGATGAACTTTTAGGACCATGATGATTCCCTTATACTATTGATCCTTTCTTTGATGTTGATAAACTCCTTTGACAAACCTTTCTTGATAATTTTGGTTGTGTGAATACTCTTTCTTGTTGATCACCTTATTTGGTTGGGTGATGAAATTTGATCTACTAATCTTTTATTGAACATATGTGATTTAATGTTGAAATCAAAAATTCAATTTTAGTTCGATGAACTCTTTATGTTGATTGAGTTGGTCTATTTTCCTTATTAATAAACTTCCAAACTCAATGTTGACTTCCTTTCTTGATTGCAAATACTATAGACTAATGTTGTAATATTTTAACTAATTTTGATTGATGGTGAACTTCTTTGCTGAGGTAATAGCTTATTGTTGAGGTATTTCTTTTGTTTGACCATTTGCAATCAAGCAACTTCATTTACTTTTGAGATCTGACTCTCTTTTACTTAAAGTCTTTTTGTTTATGCTGATTTAACAATATATTATTCCTTTTAACTAAGTGTCATGATCCTTTGATGATGTTTTTCATTAATTGAAATATTCTTGATACTTAGTATTGATATCTTCTTGAGTCAAATGTTGAAACTCTTCCTTGTGTTTAGTGTTTTAGATTTTCCAATGATGATAACAAGTAGTATGGGATGCTTGTTTTTCATCATAGAATGTCAATTGTTTAGATGTCTCATGTGGGTAGGCATGTTTGACAAAATGAACATATTGTTTGTTTCCTTTATGTGAGTGGTTACGTGTGATTTAGAAGGCAAATATACCTCTTGAGTAAGTATGTGGGATAGAAACTACTGTATGTAAATACCCTTGATTAAGATAACACTTGTTCAAAATTATTGCATTGATAAAAAAGGTAAGAGAGTAGAAGATTCTAGAAAAGCTATGAAAATAATCATTGCTTATAGACTGGAAATACCATTATTTCCTTCAATCAGGTTAAGATGTATGTATACACTACTAATGTACTAATGGCATGTGCAAGTGTATGAGTGTTAGACACACAGATTTTGTTATTATGAGTGAACATGTACTATGAAGTAATCAACTTCCATGTCAGAAGGGCAGATTATGACATTGAGGTAAAACCATAATGAAAGAGGTATGAAACTTTATCATGAGTTTGTCAATTTGATCATCGGGAAGATGATTCTTTTAAGGGGGAAAGGATGTCACAACCCTTATTCTCAATAATTGATTAATGAATTAAAATATTATTATTTAATCCAGCGTCAAGTAATTTTAACTTTTGTGTGTATGATAGGGACACTCTCTCGATGGAGAGATAGAGAGAGTATCATCAAGGAAGAGGGCATCTAGCCGATTGATGGTGACTTATGTTGAAGGAACCTGCACACACACCAATTAGACTAAATTGCATTTGAATTCAATTTAATTGCATTAGAATAATCCTTTAATTATTTGCTAATAGTCACAATAGATTAATTAATTGCATTTTTCAATTTAAACCTTTTTGAAAAGATTCTTTATACTCCATATTAAATAAGTGGTTTCTAATCTAGGCTAGGAAAGAAGTGGTAGTTCTAGCATTTAAGAGGAAATCTTGGGAGTTACTCTTGAAAAATCTTAAATTAGAAAATTGTAAGTGGGCATAATGGAAAATAATTGTTTTTCCTATTTTATTCTTTTAACGGATGTTTTGGGAAAACTTTTTTCAGAAGGAAAATGGAAGAAAATGCAATGCAATTGCTATTTTATTTTCAAATGTTAGGACTATAACTCATCCTCAGGTTGCCATGTAGGCCTATGCACCTTTTTAATACTGACAGAGTCATATGACCATCTCAAGCATGCCATATTATGCTATTAAAATTGAGTGAAGTTATTTTTTTTATCAATTTCTATATAGGAAAAATTGCTAACCCTTCTCTTTACTTATTTTCATAGAAATTTGACACTACTTGTTATTTATGCCTATTTTAATTGTGGTATAAAAGCTACTCATTGCATATCTTTTCTCTATTTTGTAGGTTCGTTATGGGGCACTCATGGCAAAGAGAAGAATATAAGAACCTAAGAATGGTCCATTACTTTACATGGACCAAAAATCCTTTTGAAATGTTTGAATATTTATTTTAATGTTGGCTAAGAAAATTCATGAAATTTGAAATACAATCTCATTTTAGATACAAAGGCACCTCAACGCAGGGACAATGTAATGGTGATATTTTCATAGCCATGCCAATTCCCATTGTGTTTTGAGTCCATTTAGATGGAATGATTTAATATAATTAAGTATCAATAAGTGGCACAATCTTGTGTTAAGTTTGTCTTATGGTCCAATGATTATCCCTATCTATTTCACATTCATCTACACTTAATTACACGTATTTTACCTTATCCCATCCTTGTTTATCCACATTCCCATGTATTCACCATTTACCCATCATTTTTTAGCCTGTGTTCACAACCATGTCCATGCATTCATTCATTACCTTGAAACTGGGACTTTTCTCTCATGGGTTAATCTCAAGTGGCTTAGGATTAAGCCCCCAAATTTAAAAGTTAAGATTTAAATTTCTAGAGTCTTGTCCTTTCCTACTAGCCATCGTGGCTTGAGTTGGTACACATTTTTTAGAGCTATTGTTATGTCTTTGTATTTAAATACTTTTCATGTGCATTTAATTCATATGGTCGACTAAGGAGCATTCACTCTAGGAACATTTGGATTAGGAGAATTAAAAGAACATAATTCTATTAGAGTCATATAAGTGATCTACAAATTTGTGCATGGTGCCTTGAATTACTCACTCAAAATTGTAAAGTCAATATGACTACGGAGTTAACCTAGGATAACTTAACCCTAGCAATCTAACAATCTCCCCCACCAAGGTGTTTGTAAATACCAACTTAACATATTTGAACACAAAAAAGAGGAAGAGAAACAAATCTCTATTACAACTTTCTATCAAATGGTTTATTTTCAAAAAAATAAAAAAGAAAGAAAGAAAAAACGGAATGAATGATTTTCTCGACTCCACTCTTCCAAAAAATACCATTTCAAATAGTATGTACCTCAGCGTGATATAATGCTTATGACATTGTTTATTTATAACTTCAGATTTCGTTGCTGCTTTCCCAAACTTGTACCCTTTTTTGGTGGGCCCTTGAAATTATAATATATAAAGACGCTTGGAAAGTTGTATCTATTATTGCTTCTTACGTGTTACTGGACAGTGGACATGCATAACCGTCACCTATTTTTGAAAGAATCTTTACAAAGAAGGAAGAATATTAACCACGTGCATTTATCCAACGTGATCTTTAGAAAACTGACATTAGGAGATCAGACTGGAGGACTGACCAGTCTGATTTGACTATAATTTCGAGGCATCTGCAGGACAATAAATTTTTACAAACAAAGAGACAATAATCAGCTGACATTGAACAAACTTGGAGACTGTGAGCCACGAAGGAGTTATATGCAGCTTTTAATTGCGGTGCCACCCACGTCACATGAGCCGCCAATGGTGAATGATATAATTAGCAAATGCTTTACTTGGTCTATTTACTTGAATCCTTCAATGCTAAAAGATAGAATAGCATCACCTATCATGAACAGAGTCTCGTCAAATTTGTTAACTTGAGTTGGCTGGTTCATCGAACAATTGCAAACGAACCGTTTAAATACCAGGTGCTACTATATCCCATATCAACATTTCTTCTCTTCTCAAGGGAAAAATAAAGAGCTTTGTGATTAATCTCCTCGTTTCTCTTGGAATATTAGTATTCACGTCGGCCGAAATGAAAATGATTCTTGCTTTTGTTCCATTAATCTTACTGCTGTCATTTACGAACAGTATGGTTGATGGTGCCAGATTAAAGGTTGGTTACTACCGGCATAGATGCCCTGAGGCAGAGGGGATTGTAAGTGATGTTGTGGGCAAGGCTGTTAGAGCGAATCGTGGTGTGAATCCCTACATGAGCTATTCAGAGCTAATATTGAGGTGACTACTATATAAACATAGAGTTATTATTGCAGGGTTGTGATGGCTCAATCCTCATCGACTCCACAGCACGAAATGTTGCAGAGAAAGACTCCCCTGCAAACAATCCCAGCCTTTCTGGCTTTGACATAATTGATGAATCAAAGTCTAGAATAGAAGCCAAATGCCCAGGAGTGGTTTCTTGTACCGACATAGTGGCATTGGTTGCAAGAGATAGCGCCCTTCACTCTACCTAAATATCATCCATTTTAATGGTGAAACAATCAATAGTAATTTTATACCTCGTTCACAAAAAAGTGGTACATATTTGTCCTATTTTTATTGGCCAAAATAGACCTTTGACTGTTGAAGTGGATGATATTTAAGAATGATAGATTTGTATTAGGATTGAGTAACATACCAGTTATTGTAAGCTAATATTGCTAAGGTGCTAACGATGTAAATTCCATGTCCAGGCTGGTGTTAACCATGTAAATTCCATGTCCAGGCTGTTGAAGGAGGACGAAGAGATGGAAGGATATCTCGAGCATCAGATATTCCAGGGAATCTCCCACCTCCCTCATTCGACGTAAACCAGTTGACACAACTCTTTGCTCAAAAGCAATTGTCCCGAGAAGACATGGTTACTCTTTCAGGTGGTTAGTTTGCTGTTGTTGCGATTAAAATAGTTAGTTATGCAATTACATAAATTGTATGAACAACGAAATTTCTAATACCAATGATGTTTATGTTTCTGCAGGGGCGCATTCTATTGGAGTTTCTCACTGTTCTTCATTTAGTGCCGATCGTCTGTACAACTTCAGCGGCAGTGGTGGTCAGGACCCTTCCATCGATCCTCGCTATGCCCTTCAGCTCAAGGCCAAATGCCCCGCTTCATCTTCTTCCTCTAGTGTTGTTGTTCCATTGGATCCTCTCACACCCACTAATTTGGACGTGAAGTACTACATCGATTTGCAAAACAAGCGTGGATTGCTGAAGTCCGATCAGACGTTGATGTCAAATCATGCCACCTCCAGACTGGTGAAGATTAACGCCAAGTATCCAACCATATGGAGGAAGAATTTTGGCAGAGCGATGGTAAAGATGGGTTCTATTGATGTGCTGACTGGATCGCAGGGAGAGATAAGGAAACAATGTCGCGTTCCCAACTAAAGAAAAATATAAATAAACTATTGCTGTGTTATTGTTTTCATTATTTGATTAACAAAGCGAAATAAGGAGCAGATTGTATAAGTGCAAAACTGCCCATGAAAATCAAAACCGACTCAACATGAGAAATGGTGAATTTGAAGTGAAACTTGTAATAAAACACATTCTATTGATTTTTCTTCAATTATAAAATTGAAGATGTATTCCTGGTTTTAATATGTGCGCGCGCAGTTGTCCTACTCACACTGTTGTTTATTTGTTGAGCTATATATATATATATATATATTGATAGCTCATTCTTGATCTATATGGGTGTGCAAAGTTGTGTGCGTGTATATATGAGTAGTTGTCTTATTCAGACTATTGCCACCAAAGTTAAATTTGAATGAATAAAAAAAACATGCATATGTCAATTCTATTAACTTGTATTATTGAGATTAAAGATAAATATAATAAAATACTAAATACAATACTATTAAGGTTATTGGACTAGTTTCGACCAGCACATTTTAGACATTTGGTGCTACTTGGAATAATAATAATTTATTGATGAAATTGAGTTGTAAGTCTTCTATATCACAATAACATCATTAATATAAACAATTAATCATTCTATTTCTGAAATCAATTTTAAATAATTTAATTATGATATATAATTGTAATTTATATAATATTTATGAAGACGTGATTGAAGGGAGGGTACAAATATTTCTAGTTTTATAGGCTAAGTCCTATATCATTTTTGTCTTTAGTCTTAAGTCATTTTACTTAGTATTTGGTTGATAAGATAATAAAAAATTGTGATCTCATGTTGGTTAGGAGGACATGTTGCAAAATCTCAATATGAAACTTCCTTGAAACTTAACTAATTTTTAAAAGTCTAACCTAAATTTGGCTATGCCCCAAAAGCTTACAAGTTTAGACCTCAAAAGGGATCTTAACCAATTTTAATAATAATTTTGTATCCACTTTATGTTCAAAGAAAATTCTTGACAATTCTTTAGAGTGAAATGTTATGAAGAGAGTTCATATGCAAAATCCTTTACTATCTAGTTGGCTAGAATTTTAGCTTTGGTCTTGTAACTAGACAACTCTACAATTAGATTGAGCTTTGGGATGGGCATGTAGGTTGACTACTTTCTATATGGAAAGTCCAAGCATAGTCTAAATAAAACATATGGAAAATGAGTTGGAGCCCACCTTCACAACATAATACTCAGCATTTAATACATCATTCAAGGGATAACTCTAGTAGAGCCAATAGTTAAGATTCATGGGTCCTAAATTTTTTATTAAGTTGAATTGAAATTGGTTTTAGAACCACTTTTGTTTAGAACACTTTGAGATAAAATTTAAAAGGAAAGGGACTTTGAATTGATTTTGAACCTACGAGTTATTTCTAATTGGATAAACATAGCTCTAAATTCTAGAAGCTTATAAAATTTGCGTAAGGCATAAACTCTCTAATTCTTGATGGAATTCAAATATGGGGTTCAATAGTGAATCTAAATGTGACTAAGGCAAGGATAGGATCACTTGACTCAATTAAATAAATATGTTTAAAAATGACTCACCAATCATTGGAACCACTAAGAATTGGCTACACCAATATGAGTTGATTATCTAGCTTCACTAGGAAGCAACTCAATTCCACCATTGGAGAATTGAAAGTCAAATTTAACTTTGACACACTTTAGTGTGTAATGGTTACACCTCCAGGTAATCCAATAGAGTAAAAATTTTGCATAGGTTCATCCTTGGCATGACAAGGAACTTAAATAGATTACACATGATATCTACAAGCTTCTCATACCTAGGACTAATTTTCTATAATATTATCACAATCAAACTCTTAATTAATCCATACTACACACAATCCAAACTTATAGATATTATTCAAATTATATAAATTCTTATAGAAGGAAACATACAGAGAATATGATCAACGTATCATCTAGTATTACATAGGGTAGCATAAGATGGAACAACTTAAAATCAAGCACAAGGATTGACATTAGGAGAAGAATACATCATTTAATCCCACTAGTGAGCTTTTTAAACATAATTATACAAACATGAGCTTTCTTGAAGAATTTATAACCAATTATTCATATAATATTTAGGATCTAAATTACAACATCACACTACCTAACTTTCTTGCCTGTCAACTATGTGTGACTCTTTTTGCTACAATCTTAACCTATAACATGCATTTGGATATGTTTAGTTGACTTGTGGCTAGCATAACCAAATAATTAAGTTATATGATCATTTTTATCGTTTAATATCGATAGTTAGGGTGTCTTGAATTGTCTCCATAGCATATGTGTCATATATATGGGATGTAGTGGTTAGTTTATAATGATGATATTGTGAATTATGTTCCTATTAAGGACTTTTGGAGGTTTGCCCCTTCAAAGTGGCCTATTATAATCAAATATTTGTAGTATATAATTTACTATTATATTCTTCTCTTTTGTAGGTGATTTCATTTCAATTAGTATAAGAGCTTGATATTGACACCTAAAAGGTAACAAACAAGGTAATTTTTTATCTTCAAAAGTCATTTTCATCAAGTTCATATCTCTCTCAATTTTGTGAATTTTTCTAATACTTAGAGGGTTGATCAAGGGAATGTTGAATTAGCTAAAATCAATAGTTGAGATTAGTTGTAACATTTCTAAAGGAATTATTGTGAAATTAGGGTTTCACCAAAAAAAATTTCAAGGCTACAAATCATTGAGTTTTTGGAGATTTTTCATTAAAGTGTAAGATATAATTTAACAAGTTATTGTAAAAATATCATATTTATTTGATTTGCTTTGAGTAAGTTATTGGAAAATTACATTTGCATCATGGAAGGGTTTTTATAAAAGGCAAAGAAAGGAATCTAGTTAAGCCTAGGAAGTCTAGTGACAAAGATGATCCAATAATAAAAGAGATGGATTCAATAGTTTCTCAAGATTGCATAAATATAGCAACCATCAAGGTTAAGGAAGAAATCTTCTTGATAATGGCTACAAATGAAGATATTGATAAAGTTAAGAATGAAATGGATAAGAAAGATGATATCGATATAGTTACAAATGAAATGGCTATAAAACAATATATTGATGCAATTCTCAAACAATTGGATTCCATCAAGAGTTCTAGGGATCATACAACATTATACCACAAGATCTGTGATGTAATTTTTCTTCCAATAGACATGAAGCTTCTTGGCCTAAATTCAATATAAAGTAGGACCATCATCCAAATAATTCTATGTCCACCTCTAGGAACACCATGCCAAAGATAGATATGCATAAGTTTGATGGAAACAATCCAACCAATCAACGTTGTCAAATGGAGTAGTTCTATGATATTCATCATGTCCCATGTTGAAACAAGGTTGCAATGGTTTCATTACATTTCAAACCAGATCAATTCATTGATATCATTGGCTATGTGATGAGAAGAAAAAGAAGGGATGTGTTGTCACATAGTTTTTTTTCAAAATAAACTCACAACACATCATGGCAATGGTCTTATTGATATCCAGTTTATCAATATCACCAAAAAAAAAAATTAACATAAATGATATCATCCAAATTATGAAAATTCAATAATTAACATTTTTCTTAATAGTTATTAGTCCTTAAGTATTTTGAAGTCCTCGGGGCCATTTTCTCTAATGCTAATGTTAAAAAAAATTGAGAAGTTTTAGGGTGTGACATCAATGCTCACAAGAAGATTTTATCCCTAAGGGAAATATCTAATGTATAACTAAGGTTATTACACCCATTCCATTGTAATGTCAAAAATTGTATACCTTGCAATTTCATGTTATGTCTTGTACTTGCTTGATGACCCCTTCATATAAACTCAATCTAGAGACAATACATTAAGAATTAAAAGCATTCCAAAAGTCTATATTGAGTGCATTATTATTAAGCCCTTTCTAATCCATCATGATGAATTTGGGGCCATTTTCCCTATACGAGAGTGCTAGATATGTGTAGGCATTTGTTTGATGCGCTAGAATCCTATACCATGCAATGACCCAATCCATATGCTACAACTGCATGATGCAGATCTAATAATGTTTATTGGTCATCATAACACCTAGAAATTTGCTACGTTATTCTAGGAATGTTTCTCTGAAGAATGTCTAAAAGAATCTATAAAATTAGTGAGTTTTCTCTAGTTAATGAAAAGGACTTCTAGGTGAAAATAAGAAGTGCATTAGAGAAAACCAAAGAGAGAGAGAGAAAACAAAGGAACTTCTGATAAATTTCTATAGGACATGGTTATAAAAATACCTTTTATCTCTGTACTCCTTTCCAGATTAGCTTTAAGTTTTTCAAGCATTGAATCACCATTACAAGTCTTGTCTTCTGAGTCCATTTTGAAATGTTCAAATCTAAGGAGAGGAAAGCTTGTGGGTGAGACTTAAATAGTTGAAGCTTCTTCTAGGATTCTGCTATGTTGCTCATCCTCAATTTCACAAAAATCCAATATCATTGTGTATTTCAATAAGTCACATACAATGTCATGTTCTCCAAAATCCTTTGTTTAATTGCAAGCTCTAAGAAAGCATCATAATTTTTAAGTGCATTCTCTTAAAAGAGCACTAGAAGTGACCCTAGGGGAGGAGACTCTATCTATTCACTAAGAATTCCCTTGTTTTCAAATACTTTTGCAAAAACCTTATTCATTTTCCCACACTCTATTTGTCATCTTTGTCACTAATGTATCCCAAGCCTAGTATCCTCTCTGTAGACCAAAGAGGTGCTCTTAGGAATCCTATTTGTCACAGTATCCTAGTGTAGATGTCCACATGACATGTTGTCATCCCTAGTTGGGGCTTCCTCTTTTTGGTAGTAAATTAATTTGATATTTTTTTTACTAGATCAACTTTCAATTTTCCAAAAAAATCAACTCAAAACTTTGTAAACAATATTTCATTTTTGTCCATTTTTTCCTATTAGCTTAGAAAAGTTAATTTTTCTTATCAATAGTATAACTAGAATACTAAAATAGTTTTATAAGGGTTAAAACATATCTTATTCTCCTTTGAAGCTAGACATTCTAGAGGAGTGTCTTGAAAGATCACTCTATCTAGAGGATGTAACTCTCTAGGTGGAGTTGCTATCTTATATGCTACATTCTGGGGAACCTGATGTGAGCTTACTTTTTAACCTTTCTAATTTAAAATCATTCTACACTGTGTCATAAGCTCTAAAGAAATTTTATGAGATTTTTGACCCAAGCTTCTAATTCTAGAAACATTGTAAGAAGTTATAGAAAAATGTCAAAGTCTCAATCTTTCTCTACAACAAATACCATGACCATAGACATTCCTTCACTTTTTGTAGATCCTACTACCACTACCATGCCTATTTTTTGAATTCTTCTCCCGAGATCATCTGCAATGTCATCTATGTTTGGCATGGCCTTTGTAAACACTCAATCAGATCTAGACCTTAAAAATTCCATGAGACCTTCTACTTACCAATTTAAAAACCTAGAACAACATCTTCATGATTTCCAAACCTTTTTAACCCATGAGGCCACTTCTAATAGTATCCCTTTTATTATATAGTCTCTTAGGAAGATGCTGGTACACCATCTTGAGAGTATCGACTTTCTATGTGGGTTAGCTCTTATTGTTGACAGTTATGTACCTACATTATCTGCTTCTCTTGAGACTGCCTATGCTTCCCAACATATTGCTTATTGATAAGATTTCGTGACATTGCCTACTTCTATCATTTACAGACCTACACCCACTCAAATGACCACTTCCCTTTTTCTAAATTTTACAGCAATAGGAATGGTGAGAAATCCCATCCATTCATGTGGGTTTATTCCCTCTTTTTAGTCTTTAATGTTTGAAGGATATTCCATTTCTTTGCATCTTATAGCTATGTAAACCTTTCTCACTTTATCTATAGCTTGTATCCCATCATTTGACATTCCCATGTCTACTACTGGCTATAGCTCTTCTACACAGAATTCACCTAGTAATCAACTAGCTTATGCTAAGCATTAGTAGCTTTAGTAGTAGCTTACTTTCCTCTCGACTACCTCCACCCAACCCACCATGTCACCCTATAATGTATGTCGCAACCCACTATCCTTGTGCATCTTATCCACTCCTTTACTTGTATGCTTCGAGGTCCCTAGATTCATGAATTATAGTGGTAATGTGGATCCAAAGACACACATATCTACCTTTACAACCTTGTTTACTAATTTCATCTTTAAAAATGACTTGTTAGAAAAACTCTTCCCATGATCATTAAAAGATAGCCCACTGGATTGGTTGTGTTCACTACCTGACCATTCTAAATATTCATTTAATAAACTTGTGAACTAGTTTCCTCAACATTTTTAGACTCGCATAGGCTTGCATATAACTTTACTGATCTGGTGTATTGTAAACAAGGGCCTCAAGAGAAAGTGATTGATTTAATCTTTTAGTACTAGTCATTGTTCTTGTAGATACCATACCCCCTTCCTGACTTTGATGTCCAAAGGGTCTTTATAGGGAATCTTCAACCAACTCTTAGGGAAAAGATCTTGATCATGAGGTATCCCTCTATCATTCATTTGTGCACAATCATAAAATATTATCAATCATTTTTAGATCAGTTTGAGACATTTTCTATCTCATATGTATCCTCTGCACCCTCAAGACCTAAGCCAAATTAAAAATCCTAAGAAATGGACTACAACATTTTGATAATACACCATCCATAGCTTTTGGTGATAGCACATTCACTTCTCCTATTTCAAAGGCTATGGAACTTATCATGATGAGATCGAAATTTAGGAAATTTACACCATTTTCTAAACCTTTATAGTGTTGGCATAATAGTCATAGTAACAATGGTATTACATTGTTAAATTTGCATTTATAGGTTAGTTTATGCATATTAAATAAATGTTAGTAAATAAAGCAATAGGTAGTTTATTAGTTTGTGGGAGTTACAATCCCGTATGGAGGTTATGTAGGTAGTTATCAAATAGTTAAAGGGAAGAGGCTTTTATAAAGCCAATGTAATGCAATGTGAAAATCATCTGAAGATAATAATATATTATTCTATGTTTTATGTTTATTACCATGCAAGTGCAATGACGTAAATCTGTGTATGCACACCATTTTTCAATATGGTATCAAAGCAGTTATCAATCATGGAGAAGTAGCAAGTTTGAAGGCAGATCATGTGGCTTGGAGACTAAATGAATAAAGGCGTGAGAAATATTAGATCACCAGTGCTGCATGTGGAAAGAACCAAATCAGTGTATGGGAGAATAGAATGTACCAACATGAGGAGGCATGAAGTTGTATAAAAATTTGAAGGTATTTGAATCCATTGGTTGAGCATAGTCTATCATTCTATTGATATAGTTTTCTTTTCCATTAAATACACTTGTTGTGCAAGTCAAGCTACTATTTGGTATAATGTACAAAGGGCATGTAATGGAATAAACTAGGTGGCTGTTGCACTTCCAATTTGCTCTATTTTTAGACTTATGCCTTTCAATGATGGCAACTGCTTCCTATCATTCTCATAAAACTCTGATAGTCTCTTTTGTATTCAAAACATTTGATGTGCAAGTAAGGTGTTGAAGATATCTTCTACCAGATTCTTGATGTCACAAGGGTATAGATGCGGCCAGGCTATGTTTGAGAAGATTGAAATAAAAGTTTATTCATTGGCATACATTTTTGTTTTGCATCTTGCGAGCATCAAACATATTGAAAATTAGGTTTATAGAGAGAGTAAAATGTGTGGCATTTTAGGTTTTGATTTGAATGCGCATCAATATGCTTGCATTTAAAAACATTATTGTGTTATCTAGAATACTATTTACATTTGGAAGATTATGGTTCATAGCTATTTTTGGAACCAAATTTTTGGAAGCATAATAAGGAGTAATAAGGATTAAATTGTTGAAGGCTTAATTTGATGAATTTTTAATAATATCTTAGAGATATAAGGTTGATTAGTGTTATCATCATGAATGCACATATGTCAAAAATAGCTTATGCTTTCAGGGCCATCTTTTCTATTCCTAATGAGGCCTCCAAAGACTCATCCAAGACATCAGTTGGTTAAAGTCTAACATGGTCATATTGGAGGCAGGTGACACCACAGGATGGAGGAATTTTCATCATCTCAAGTTAGCTTCTCGCTTTGAGATGATGCTTTGCATGAGAAGTATTTTTGGCTTTAATTTTTTTGCTTTTTCTTGTTGTTGCTGACAGATTTGAAGAATGCATATTTTGTGAAGATTATGTTCTGGAGATAGGTTTGGGTTTTGGTGTTGAGCTCAATATGGATTGTTATCAAAGTGATCTTTAGAGTATATGATCTAGAATTAGAGTATATGAGAGTATATGTGATTTGAGAGTTCGAGACTGAGAGCTCAAGAACACAGCTTGAAGCTACACCTTTCCGAGGGTCAAGAGACAACTTTATAGAGCCCCGCTTGGTTTAGGATTTATTCTTTTAGGAGAAGATTTTCTATAAAATATGTATTCATATTATGTAATCAACTTTGTTAAGTATATTAGCATTCAAGGGGGGTCCCTTGGTACTATTGCAGAAACAATGTAATAAGGGGGGAATGTTGGCATAATAGTCATAGTAACATTGGTATTACATTGTTAAATTTGCATTTATAGGTTAGTTTATGCATATTGAATAAATGTTAGTAAATAAAGCAATAGTTAGTTTGTTAGTTTGTGGGAGTTCATTCCCGTATGGAGGTTATGTAGGTAGTTATCAAATAGTTAAAGGAAAGAGGTTTTTATAAAGCCAATGTAATGTGATGTGAAAATCATTTGAAGACAATAATATATTATTCTATGTTTTATGTTTATTACTGTGCAAGTGCAATGATCTAAATCTGTGTATGCACACCATTTTTCATATAGTATGTGTTGTAGTAGCTCCTTTCCCACAATCTTGTGTAGCTACCACCTATGAGGCCCTTACACCCAAACAAACCCCTTCTAAATAATTATGACGCAAAATCCTTTTGCTAATTTCACTAGGTACCTGGGCATGACACTAAGTGATATATGCATCTTAAACACATAATGGAATACCTCATCGAACCTAATACTATTCAACTCTTTCTAACCCAAGTTGATGTTTTCCAATGTATTTTAAAATTTCTCTACTCTTTCTTCATCTATTAACTTTTGATTTCCCTTCTCTCTTTCAACCATTATTTCATCCTCAGAGTTTGACTCTTCATCTTGCAACATCCTCTATTCCTATTTCAACTATCTAATTTCTCTATCACTAGGAAATGTCCACTCTTTGTACACTATAGGTTACAAAGATCATGGATTTGATACCACTGTCATGTTCCCTTATTGAATTTAATATCAAATTATGAGATCTAAAAATAAATCTTAAAATAAAAGCAATTTTTTAAATATATTTTTATGCCTTTTCTGCATTAGCTAGTTAAGCATTTTTTATGTTTGACAATTTTTCTACTATAAGCTTGGAACTCTACACAAGAACACATGGTGACTTATATTGCATGAAAATAAGTTCCACAACATTATAAAATACTAAAATGATCCAACTATAACAGATTTGGATCAATTACAAAATTTGGGGCTAAAACCCTTACCAAAAACTACACACATTTCTTTGGAAAATAGCCTAACATATAACATAAATTCATAATACTAATATGCTAATTGCACAAAATTGCAATACTCTAAAATAACCTATCAAAACTACCACAATACACCTACAAGCTAGGGCAACAAACCCACAAATCTCAAATCTCAAATCACCATATTCTACTCACACCAAAAACTACATAAAAACTTTGTAAATGGTTGAATTTGCACTCCTTGAAGCCCTGCCACAATTATTGTATAAAATTTCCCTTTTGGATCACATGGGTTTCATCATAAAATCCTTGAAATCACTAAATTTATGTCCAATGATCTCCCACATCCAAGAGTTTTTGTTCTAAGAGGCTTTTGTGAACACTATTCAACAAAAGAAATTAATTAAATTGATAAAAGCTCCTACCAGAGGAAAATATGGCATATATATACACAAAGTGGGCCCAATATAGGTTCCCAAATCCCAATGACTTTCTCTAGAAGGATAAACATCAATAAAAAAAGCAATTAGTTGTCATCTTATTTGAATTGCCAAATAATTTGTTTTATTCCTGCTTTTTCTACTTTATTTCTCATCCTAAAGTTTCCCAAGTTTAGCTAGCTTTTTCTAAGGATAATAATGCAAGATAATTTTTAAATTTTTCTTAGAATCTTGTCTCTATCCTCCTTAGAAATCAATGCCCCAAAATAGAGAACAAAATATTAATAAATTGATATTTAACTTGATTATCTATTGACTTTTCCACCTTGCCAATTTCCAATTAAATACTTTTTCCAATTTTCTTCCCCTTATTCAATTACAAATTAAAATTGGATTAATTAATTTTTAATGGATAATTAATTAGAAAGGGTACATGACATCTGAATCCTACAAACAAGATCCATGGCACTTGAGGCCTTGGACAAACTACTGAATACCACTTGCCTTTATCAAAGAGAAGCTAAATGAAGGAGTTGAACTCCCTCAAACTAAAAGTGTACTCACTAACTAGAAATGAAAGGAGCCTAGTTAAGCCTAGAAAGTCTACTAAAAAAAATTATCCAATATTAGAAGAGATGGATTCAATAGTTTTCAAGCTTGTCTAAATGTAGCAACCACTAAGGTTAAGGAGAAATCTTCTCAATAATGGATAAGAATGAAGATATTGATATAGTTAAGAAGGAAATGGCTAAGAAATAAGATATCAATATAGTTAAGAAAGAAATGGATAAGTACAATATATTAATGCAACTCTCAAGCATTTGTATTCCATTGAGAGTTCTAGGCAACATATAGCATCATAGCGCAAAACTTTGGATGTAGATTTTTCTTCTAAGGGATACAAAACTTCTTCTTGGTCTAACTTCAATTTAAAGTAGGATCATCACCCAAATAATTATATGTCCACCTCAACGAACTTCATTCTAAGAATGGATATGCATATTACTGTCTAAACATTGTAGATAATGCATGTTTTTTGGCTTATTACAAATAGCAAGGGCAATGATTTTAAAGAGTTCACATCCCCAAAAAAGGCATATACAACTAAATAAATAATTCCTAAAAGGAATTTAAAGTCTCACTTTAAATCAATTTCTAGCTTTAAATCAACTTAAATGAATAAATGACTTCGCTACTTTAAAACAAAACACAACACTAGCTATCCGACAATTCTCTAGTTATAGAGGAATTAATTAAAAAGCCCCTCCCTTCCTCACCTCTACCCCTCCTCCCCTAAAAAAAAGTCTTTCAAAAAAGTTAGATAGCTGAAGCAAAAATGTCCTATAATAATGCTTTGAGCCATTCCTTGACTATGCTTGGGCTTCTCTACCACTCAATCTACTAGTCCATATGAGATGTTCTCATTGAAAAAGAAACTTCCAAGATCATCTGCAACACAGGCCTCTAAATTAATTGGAAGTAGAAAAGGGTTGTGTGTGATATAACCCTAGATGGGCTTTGGGACCTCCTCTGCCCCACAAGAGGAGGGGAAGCATGTTGGGTAGTGAGGGCTAGAAGAAAAGAAATGGTTGAAGTCTCTAACGAAGCCTTAGAAGTTGTCGCCACATTTGACACTCTAACCCAGGAGGGCTTTGAAACACTCAAAGCTAAAACCCCCAAGCTTGTAGGCTTAGAGGGGGGCTTGGAAGTGCTAGTGTTCTTGGCTTTGCGGGTAACCACTATAGACAAACTTTCCTCTTCTTTTACAAGAGCTGAGGGCCCGAAAGAGGGTTGAGCTGAGGGTTTTGGCTACTAAGAGGCCAAAAGACAATCTTGAATCTTATGTTTGGAAGGATAACATACTGGACATGCTGAGAATAATAGGTTTGACCAATTTAAATGTCCACTAAATCCTTGAGGTCTTTGGAAAGCTCCACCTCAACATAGATCTGAGGCTTAGGATGAGTCAAATAGAGCTTCTAGAGTTCTATGCAAACAACATAACCTAAGGAAGAAGCTATCTAGCTGAGAAAGTTCCAATATGGCAATGGTAACCCAGGGAATTCAACCCAAATAGGGATTCAAATGGACTTTTCTATCAAAGATGATGAAGTCTCAAGTTTAAGGTTTGAACACAAGGAGGGAAGAGCCGACTAGTCATGGGCCTCAATTAAGGGCAACCTCAACATGGTTAGCCTCAACAAAACAAAAAATAAAAAACCCCTTAGCGAGCTTTTGTAAGACATCTAGGCAAATCCCATGTGGGGTCCAGGCCCTGCCAACCTAATCTCAAAGCATACTTTTAGGGGGGACTCTACCCACAAAATATCTAATTAAAGTGAAATTTTCTAGCCATTTGCAGGCATTATCAAACTCTGGAATGGGAAGAACAACATCTTGAGATGTTTCAAGGGACGTACCTTATGGAATACCTTGGGAACAAATTTTTGGGGACATTTGAGCAAGGGTACCATTGATGATCACTATCAAACCTTCAACTCTAGTAGCAACAACTGCATATGAATGAAAGGTTGAGGCCATATAAATGGGTGAAAAAATGCCCATAGACCTAGCGATTGATGACACACTATGATAAATGTAGGAGCGCTAAGGATATATTATAGGATACTGTAGTTTGACATATACACCACAAATCCAAGAAACCCTAGTAAAACAAAAACAAGTAGTTTGCCATGAGATTTATTGTCAAAAAATAAATTATGATTTTCTCCATCTCCACCCTTTTAAAAAATACCATTTCAAATAGTAAGGATTAGAAGACAAATGTTATCTACCTTGAGTGTGATATATGTTGGATTAGGTCCAAACAACTAAGAGGGGGGGGGGGGTGAATCAGTTGTTCCTTATTTAATCTTTTTCTTCCTTTAATCAACTTATAAACGAATTAATGAAATAAACATTTCAGCATCACATAAGCAGAAGCATAAATAACACACTTGACACCAAGATTTTGACATGGAAACCCGGTTAAGGGAAAAACCACGGTGGGAGTTAACCCACAAAATTAATACTCTATTAAAAGTATTTCACAAGTAGGAATGCACATGCATTTGGGCTCACTGCCCAAAGCTCACTGCTCAAATGGAGGCTCACTACCTAAGAAAATATTACAAGAGAACATCAGAGATTTGAACTGATTAATAGAATCTACCTATGCATGAATTTTAGTTCCGGTTAAGTACAAAAACTGATCTTACACATTTCATCTTTGCTCCGCTCTTCTTTACTAATCTGCCTTCATTCACTCTTTGGATTTCTGAACTTTTCACACATACACCTTATTTGCATATCACTCTTCCCAATCATCCAATTACATCAAATATATATATATATATATATATATATATATATATATATATATATATATATATATATATATATATATATATATATCTGCAACATGATCTACAATCATTCTATCAGTCAGCTTAAACAATACTTAGAATTTTTGTGAGTGCTCTACTCTGTCGGCTAGATCTATGCATAGATTAAGGTGTAGACCAAAACTTGCTCTTGGAAATCATTACTTATGTTGGCCATAATCACTGATCACCACCATTTGTCCAACAAGCAACTTTCATATATTCAGAATCAAGATCTTTTACAAGGTTTGTCTATTCTACTTCTATCTATTCTAATAAACTGGAACCCGATACTTAGATGTTAACATATTTTGAATCCTTCATCACCAGAGGACAAAAATCTAGATTTAGTGTGTCTTTGCAATGTTGTTAACTGCCTTAGATCCGCAGAAAACAATGCCTTTCCACCGAAGAGATCCAGATCAAGATACCGGACTCTGTTATTGCTCTGTTCTTAACCGCCCGGACTTAGACAAATTCTGATTCTTACTTCTGGTATGAACAACTCGAGTTATGCAGATGTTTGTGGTGATCTTAGTTGCCATCAATGACAACACTTATTAGATCTAAGTAGTATCTCTTGCCAACAATCTCCCCCTTTGGCATTGATGGCAACACTTAGCGAAAAATGACCAAGTGTCTTAGAACAACTCCCCCTTAGTCTGTACATTTGTTCCTTTCACTTAATCCGGTGCTCCCCTTATGCTGAATACCTTATTTTTCACCGTCCTTCACTCCCCCTTTGACATCAATGGCAAAGGGTGGGATCCGCAAGCCAAAATTCTCAAAAGAAGTTATGTTTATACTACCGCATATGTACAATAAATCATCAAATTCTATTTACATGAACTTGAGAATGTCTGCAAAACTAGTTTTTAACTGCACAAGTTCAGAGGCCCAAGTATTCTTCATTCCATCCAAGAGTGAGATGTGCCCACTTAGTAGAAATGCATATGCTTCTACCTTTGCCAGATCAAGAGGATCACTTGTCTGAAGTGCATTCTGGGCTTCGGATAAGGCATTATGCATGGCTTCCAACTTGGGGGCAATCAATCCCTGGAGTTCACACATCCTCTTCATAGTATTGATTTTCTCCTTTTCAAGTCCCTTTATTTCATCTGTCAAGCTAATGACCTGACATTCCTGGCTTATAGGAGAGGCATTTAGAGGATCAAAATTTTGAGATAGAACTGATATTTTCTGTTCTTGTTCCTTTATCTTCATCTCAATGTCCTTATTGACTTTAGTCCATAATAGGCAAAACTTAGATATATCTCCTCCATCACTTAGAGCATTCTGAATGCTCTTTATCCTAATGCCTAGTATCAATCTATGACTCCTTATCAGATTCTTAACTTGACTGAATTTCTTAATCAAAAATTCTTTCTGAACCTTTGCATCTACAAACTTTTCAAAAGACTCAAAATGTGAGTTTACTGAACTTACAAGATTTTTCAAATGGCTGGAGGGGGATTCATTTTTATTCTTCTAATAAGTTGGCATTAATTTCTCTAAAACTCCGGTTGCTAACCCCAGTAGCTCATTGTCCTCTAAGTGGGATTTTATCATCTTTTCTCTGGCTTTTACTTGGGTAAAAGATGCTATTTTCATCAATTAAAATGGAGAGAGCACATCTGGATTGGTTAGTCCTTGGAGTAGTTCAGGCTCATCAAGCTCAATCACTTCCTTTTCAAGAGGGCCTTTTAATACATGTGCAGTGTCTCTTGCTACATTTTTTGAACCATCTTTATTATCATCAGATTTTTCTACATCTGCTTTAGGTGCTTCGACAATTGCACCATCTTCTTCTACTTTGTCTTCCTTTCCTTTTTCCTCCTCTTTCTCTGTAATACTCTTCTCTATGTTTTCTTATGAGGGATTCATTTCTGCTTGCTCACCACTTGCTACTTGATCTAGAGAGCTCTGAGTGGTAGCAATATCCTTTTCCTTCCCAGAGTGATCAGGTGGAGGAGATATCTCTGCATCAATTATTCTATCTATCATTTCTATGTCCTCCTAATTGACTTGTTCCTCTTCCTGAACTTCTCCAATATTTAGATTTGATGAATCAAGTTCCGGAGGATCTAGAGTAATAATTTGGTCATTAATTCTCTTGTTAGTTTCTTCTTCTGGAGCTTTTTGTTCCAGAGCAAAAGGATTGTGTTCTTCAACTTGCTTTTCTGAAACAATGAAGTATTTATTTTTGTCTAAAGCCTTTCTCAGAATTTCCTCTGTTTCCTTTGTAATTTCTTCAGTCTCACCAATCATTAGCTTGTTCATCCGGACTTTGCTTCTAAATTTATCTTTGACTTCACTGAGGATTTTATCTACTTCTTTTCTGGTCATTACAGGGCACAAAGAGGAGAGAACATACTCTCTGAGTTCTATATCTTTTTCCTTAGCTGCTTCTTTCCTCATTTTCATTACTTTCCTCAAACTTTTAGGAAGTTCTTGTAAGATTTCCAACAAGGCTCTATTGAATTTATTCATATATATAATAATGGCATCTTCTAAAATTTTCTTATTTTCTTGATCAAGGTTATCATAGTAAACTTCGATAGGTGTTAAATTTCCATAAACAGTGACTGTTTTTACAATTTCATCAATAGTCATGGCAACCTTACCAGATACTTGCTTTTTATTGGCCCTCATGCTCCTAGACGGTTGATCTTTAGAAGTCTTTGAAGTTTTGACTGTCTTGGATCTTATTTCTTTCACTTCTTCATCTGTTTCTATCTCCTCATCATCTTGTGTGCTCTTGTGGGTTCTTGTTGCCTTGGTTTTCTTTCTTTTCCCTCCTTCACCGGATAGAGTGGCTTCCAACTTCTTAGTGGAAGTGGACTTGAGTGGCTTAGTAGCAGTTGTAGAACTCCTAGTCTTCCTTGGAGCTTTCGGGGGAACTACAGACTCACTTCTTGCCTGCTCAGTGCTCTTCTTTATCTTTTCAATCCTTTGTCTATTTTCTCTCACTGCTTGTTTTGTAATCCCAATGCTTTTTGGATACATCTCCACTTACTTGTGTATCTTTTTTTTTGTTTCTAGTTGTCTAAGTTCCACATGCAACTTTAATCTTAGTTCCTTGTATGTTCTGAACCTTTCAACATAGGTGTCTTAGGTTTGCTTAGGAGATGTTGAGCATACATGTCTAGAATTTCCTCATCCACTTTATAGCCCATTGGCATTATCCAAACTATTCTTGGTTCTATAGCTTCCATCAAACATTGATTTGTGTCTACCATAAAACATATTTCATTTTCATACTTTTCAACAACTGAACTAGGAATACTTTCCCTTGCATGCACCAGACTTTGAAATTTTTTGAAATATCCCCATATTGTAGTCTTTTGTTCACCTGAATCTCCAAGATTATGTAAGTGGTCTCTTATCTAAATTATCACTAGTTTGTCATTTTTCCAGTGCACACCTTGCATTCTAGGCACTTCATTCATAAAAAAGAAGAATAGGCATATGATCAAGGAACCATATTTGAAGGAGTTTTTTTGTCTCTTTTGATTTTTCTCAAGTTCTCTATCAGCTAATTTTGTAGTAATTCACATAAATAATATTATGCGTCTTCCTTTAACATTTTATAAGCAACATTTATTATAGTCCCAGAAACTGAATTTTCCCTTCTTGAGTGATAAATCTTGTACCCGATCACCGTAGAGGAAAATTTAACATCTGGTTCTGTAATATCATTAATGGTCATTTCCCTTTTGTCAAACTTGGCACTGGTAGCATCACTTACTGTCTAGTTTTTAATGGCTTTCAACATAGGTAATCTACCAAAGGAGTTTAACCCAGTTATAGTCTTGATAACATCCTTTGTGATCTTAAACGGTTTCATTAGCCACAAGAATTCATCATGTATTCGGCTCAAGATGTAACGAACCCATTCATTTTCATTAAAAGACAGAAATTCAATTAATTGCAAGAAGTGTTTGCTTTCAAGGGCTTCATATTCAGGTCTCAGCTGGTAATTGTCATCTTTTAAATGTTTATTAAACAACTCCATCAGTTTCATATTCCCAAATTCTTCTAGATTACAATGAATGTATGCCCTAATGTCTTCAACATGTAAAACCCCATAAGGGACACTTCAGAAGGCACCTAATGGCTCGACTTCAATAGATTTATAGGGATGCTTCTTGAATTTTGGATGGGGCCTCTCAGTAACATTGACAAGTAAAGGTGTAGCCATTTTCAGAGATTAGGAATTCAAGAAGTTTCACAGGAAATAGAAATACCTTGTTCCGCAGATTAGGGTTTTGCTTGGAGATCCTCTTTACGCATCAATTCTTGGGAATTTTGAGCTTTGAACTTGTTCACTTCTCTTCTTCTTTCTTTCTTCTGATGCAAAATGATCTAAATGAGGAATGAATGATCCTTTTATGTTCCACAACACCTAATTTGTCTTTGTAATAAATGCTCTACCCTAATACATCTGGTTGCTTTGTTTTTGAGTAGTCTTTCATGTATTGCTCTACAATTTGCCATATCCATTTCTTTTCTTTTGGAAATCCTTTAAAATGGTCTGAAACAATCCAAGATCTCTTTTCTTACTGTGCTGGATCTAGGCACTTACTTACTGGCTAGGGGAATTTGATTTGTAATGCCATTCCCCTTGAGCCAAGACTTCCAATTTGATTCCTGGAGGAATTATTAGCACTGGATTGCGGTACGGATCCATTACCGTCGTTCATAAAGGTTTTCCTAACCCATATCTTGTTTGACTCATCCTGAGTCTCATTCGCATCAATTTTTCCTTTGCCTTTGTCTTGTCTCTACTCATCCAGTTTTCTATTTACCGGACCTTTTCTTCCATTGTCTTTACTTCTGCAGAATGTTGTAATATGACCAGATTTATTGCAGTGAAAGCATACATTTCTTTTCTTATAAACCTGATTTTCTCTTGATCTGCACTAATTAGCCATATGTCCAAACTCATTGCAAAGAAAGCAGTAACCATTGAAAGAATTGCTAATTCTTTTATTATTGGGATTATTCATTGTCATACTTTTGCATTCATTTGATCTATGACCATACCTGTTACATTTGAAGCATTGACCGGAGAAGGATGGACCATTTTGATTTACTCTGATTCTGCATTGAATAGCTCTATGACTGAATTTGTTACAGTTGAAACAATTTCCATTGAATGATGGATATCTTTGAGCATTTGGTTGTCTTACCAAAGGTTTTCTAGATCTATTTCTCCCATTCTTAGATTGAAAATTTCTCTGTCCGGATCCGGAGCTTTCACTTTTCTAATATCCAAGACCATGCTTGTCATCAGCCCTTTTCTGTCCTTCAAGAGTGCTTCAAGTTTTGCTAAACTTATCTTGAACTTCTCCTTATATTCATTTGCAATATCTAGGTCATGTCTGAGAATGACTATTTGCCTTCCAAGTTCTCTCTCATTGTCTCTACTTTCTTGTAGATCAGACTCTAGATGGCTAGCTATTCCATCCAATTTGCAACATTCTTCAGATCTTTCTTTTAGTTTTTGTTTTAGATCTTCTTCAATTTTCTTCCTATCTTCACTTTCTTTGGTTTGCCTCATCACCCCAAATTCCATTTCAATTTTTAGAATAGTGACTTCTTTTGAAAGCTTCTCACATTCTTTTGTTTTATCTTTCAAAGATTCATTCAAGCCATTTTCTTCAGGTAAACTGGATAGCTGCAGAAGTAGTTCCTTTTTTCTTTGCATAGATTTCTTTAATTTATCTTTTAACATTTGAATGGTGTCATCAGCATCTTTAAGTTCACCTTTTAGATTACTAAATTCTATTCTAGATTGAACAAGCTCTACTAGAGCTGACTAAAGATGTCGTAATGAACCCATTTGAAACTTCTTCCAAGATCTTTTCCTTAAGCTGTTAGGCTTCTCTAAGGAACCTTGCTCTAATACCAATTGTTGGATTAGGTCTGGACAACTGAGAGGTGGGAATGAATCAGTTGTTCCTTATTTAATCTTTTTCTTCTTTTAATTGAATTATAAATGAATTAATGCAATAAACATTTTAGCATCACATAAGCAGAAGCATAAATAACACACTTGACACCAGGATTTCAACGTGGAAACCCGGTTAAGGGAAAAACCACGGTGGGGGTTAACCCACAAAATTAATACTCTGTTAAAAGTATTTCACAAGTAGGAATGCACATGCATTTAGGTTCACTGGCCAGAGCTCATTGCTCAAATGGAGGCTCACTACCTAAGAAAATATTACAAGAGAACAACATAGATTTGAACTGATTAATAGCATCTGCCTATACATAAATTTCAGTTCCGGTTAAGTACAAAAACTGATCTTACACATTTCATCTTTACTGATCTGCCTTCATTCGCTCTTTGGATTTCTGCACTTTTCACACATACACCTTATTCGTATATCACTCTTCCCAATAATCCAATTAAATCAACTATATATATATATATATATATATATACAACATGATCTACAATCATTGTATCAGTCAGCTTAAATAATACTTAGAACTTTTGTGAGTGCTCTACTCTATTGGCTAGATCTATGCATAGCTTAACGTGCGGACCAAAACTTGCTCTTGGAAATCATTACTTATGTCGGCCACAATCACTGATCACCACCATTTGTCCAACAAGCAACTTTCATACATCTGGAATCAAGATCTTTTGCAAGGTCTGTCTGTTCTACTTCTGTCTGTTCTGATAAACTGGAACCCGGTACTCAGATGTTAACATCTTTTGAATCCTTCATCACCAAAGGACAAAACTCTGGATTTAGAGTGTCTTTACAATGTTGTTAACTGCCTTAGATCCACAGCAAACCATGCCTTTCCACCGAAGAGATCTGGATCAAGATACCGGACTCTGTTACTGCTCTATTCTTAACTGCCCGGACTTAGACAAATTCTGATTTTGACTTCCGGTATGAACAACTCGAGTTATGCGGATGTTTTTGGTGAATTTAGTTGCCATCAATGGCAACACTTATCAGATCTAAGCAGTGTCTCTTGCCAACAATGCTTACGACATTGTTTATTTATAGCTTCAAATTTCATTACTGCTTTCCCAAACTTGTACCCCTTTTTTTTTGGCGGGGCATTCAAATTATAATATATTAAGACACTTCGAAAGGTATATCTTTTACACCTCACGTAAACATCCATCACGTTGCGCTGACTATTTTTTTTCAATTTTCGACCGACTTGTTCAATCGACAGTTTCTACCGACTAGTTCAATCAACAGTCCTTCATACTTTCGAAGCATCAATTGGTTGAATTTTAACTAAAAATAGGTTAGTCAGCAAGATTTCGACAAAAAATGAAAAAAAAATAGTAGGCATGTTTAAGTTCTTCCAATCTTTTAACTACGTGAAACTGGACATACGTAACCGCTGCCTATTTTTGAAAGAATATTTCAAAAAGACAGGAAGAATATCAACCACGTGCATTTATCCGGCCATCTCTACTGACTAGTCCGTGCTCACTGACTATAATTTCGAGGCATCTGCAAGGAGACTACAAATTTATAAACAAAGAGACAATAATCAGCTGGCATTGAACAAATTTGGAGACTGCATGAGCCACGAAGTTGTTCGTTGTGGGCGCCGTCCACGTCATATGAGCCGCCAAGGATATAATTAACATTAAATGCTTTACTCGGTCTATTCACTCCAATCATTCAATACTAAAAGATAAAATGGCATCAGCTATCATGAACAGAGCCTGGTCAAACTTGTTAACTTGAGTTGGCTAGTTCATTGAACAATGGCAGACAAAGAACCGTTTAAATACCAGTGCTACTATAACCCGTATCAACATTTATTCTCTTCATACGGGAAAAGTAAAGAGCTTGTGATTTATCTGTTCATTTCTCTTGGAGTATTAGTATTCACGTGGTGCGAAATGAAAATGATTCTTGCTTTTGTTCCATTGATCTTACTGCTGTCATTTACGACCAGTATGGTTAATGGTGCCGGGTTAAAGGTTACTACCGGCATAGATGCCCTGAGGCAGAGGGGATTGTAAGTGATGTTGTGGGCAAAGCTGTTAGAGCGAATCCTGGTGTAGCAGCTTCTCTAATAAGGATGCATTTCCACGATTGCTTCATGAGAGTAAGTATTCTGAATCCCTACGTGAGCTATTCAGAGCTAATATCAAGATGATTACTATATAAACATAGAGTTATTATTTCAGAGTTGTGATGGATCAATCCTCGTCGATTCCACAGCAGGAAATGTTGCAGAGAAAGACTCCCCTGCAAATAATCCAAGCATTTCTGGCTTTGACATAATTGATGAACCAAAGTCTAGAATAGAAGTCAAATGCCCAGGAGTGGTTTCTTGTGCCGACATAGTGGCATTCGCTGCAAGATATAGCGCCCACCAAGTAAGATTTGTACTAAGATTAAGTAACGTAACAGTTATCGTAAGCTAATATGGCTAAGGTGCTAACCATGTAAATTCCATGTCCAGGCTGGTGGTTTAATGTGGACTGTTGAAGGATATCTCGAGCATCGGATATTCCAGGGAATCTCCCACCTCCCTCATTCGACGTAAACCAGTTGACACAACTCTTTGCTCAAAAGCAATTGTCCCAATAAGACATGGTTACTCTTTCAGGCGGTTACTTTGCTTTTGTTGCGATTAAGATAGTTAATTATGCAATTAAATAAATTGTATGAACAACAAAATTTCTAATACTAATGATGTTTATGTTTCTGCAGGGGCTCATTCTATTGGAGTTTCTCACTGTTCTTCATTTAGTGCAGATCGTCTTTACAACTTCAGCGGCAGTGGTGGTTAGGACCCTACCATGGATCCTCGCTATGGGTAAACCTTAACCAGCCGGTAACGCACCAGCTGGTCAAGATTCGTACGGCAGCCCTCATTCGACAGAGTAAGGTGTACGGCAGGTCACTGACTGGCTCGTCGAGAAGAAACTAGTCGAAACATTAATTAAGTTTTTTCGACTGCTCCAGTGGTCGCAGATGCCGTACAGTCGGTGAGTTACAACTCACCGGTTGTTTACGGCCCAACCTCGCTATGCCCTTCATCTCAAGGCCAAATGCCCCACTTCATCTTCTTCCTCTAGTGATTAATCTCCTCGTTTCTCTTGGAATATTAGTATTCAGGTCGGCCGAAATGAAAATGATTCTTGCTTTTGTTCCATTAATCTTACTGCTGTCATTTACGAACATTATGGTTGATGGTGCCGGATTAAAGGTTGGTTACTACCGGCATAGATGCCCTGAGGCAGAGGGGATTGTAAGTGATGTTGTGAGCAAGGCTGTTAGAGCGAATCCTGGTATGGCAGCTGCTCTAATAAGGATGCATTTTCACGATTGCTTCGTGAGAGTAAGTATTCTGAATCTTTACATGAGCTCTTCAGAACTAATATCAAGATGACTGCTATATAAGCATAGAGTTAATATCAAGATGACTGAATCCTCATCGACTCCAGAGCAGGAAATGTTGCAGAGAAAGACTCCCCTGCAAACGATCCAAGCCTTTCTGGCTTTGACATAATTGATGAATCAAAGTCTAGAATAGAAGCCAAATGCCCAGGAGTGGTTTCTTGTGCCGACATAGTGGCATTCGTTGCAAGAGATAGCGCCCACCAAGTAAGATTTGTACTAAGACATGTAAATTCCATGTCCAGGCTGGTGGTTCAATGTGGGCTGTTGAAGGAGGAAGAAGAGATGGAAGGATATCTCGAGCATTGGATATTCCAGGGAATCTCCCAGCTCCCTCATTCGACGTAAACCAGTTGACACAACTCTTTGCTCAAAAGCAATTGTCCCAAGAAGACATGGTTACTCTTTTAGGCGGTTACTTTGCTTTTGCTGCGATTAAGATAGTTAATTATGCAATTAAATAAATTGTATGAACAACGAAATTTCTAATACTAATGATGTTTATGTTTCTGCAGGCGCTCATTCTATTGGAGTTTCTCACTGTTCTTCATTTATTGCAGATCATCTGTACAACTTCAGCGGCAGTGGTGGTCAGGACCCTTGCATGGATCCTCGCTATGCCAAATGATGGTCAAATGCCCCGCTTCATCTTCTTCCTCTAGTGTTGTTGTTCCATTGGATCCTCTCACACCCACTAATTTGGACGTGAAATACTACGTCGATTTGCAATACAAGCATGGATTGCTCAAGTCCGATCAGACGTCGATGTCAAATGATGCCACCTCCAGACTGGTGAAGATTAACGCCAAGTATCCAACCATGTGGAGGAAGAATTTTAGCAGAGCGATGGTAAAGATGGGTTCTATTGAGGTGCTGACTGGATCGCAGGGGGAGATAAGGAAACAATGTCCCGTTCCCAACTAAAAGAAAATATCAATAAGCTATTGTTGTGTTATTGTTTTCATTATTTGAAAACGAGAAATAAGGAGGAGATTGTATGTAACTGCAAAACTACCCAATGAAAATCAAAACTGACTCAACATGAGAAATGGTAAATTTGAAGTGAAACTTGTAAATAAAAACACATTCTATCAATTTTTCTTCAATTATAAAAATTAATAATGTATTCTCGGTTTTAATATGTGTGCGCGCATTTGTTCATGTATATATGATCTAATCCATATGTGTGTGCGCAGTTGTCCTGCTCAGACTGTTGTTTATTTGTTTATAGTGCATTCCTGATCTATATGTGTGCAAAGTTGTTTATATACATGACCTAATCTATATGTGTGTGCGCAGTTGTCCTACTCAGACTATTGCCACCAAAGTTAAAATTGAATGAATCAAAACACCATGCATAAGTCAATTCTATTAACTTCTACTATTGCCACCAAAGTTAAAATTGAATGAATCAAAATAGCATGCATAAGTCAATTCTATTAACTTTTACTATTGAGATTAAAGATAAAAGGATTCTAAAATACTAAATACAATACTATTGGGATTACTGGATTAGATTCTGCCAACACACATTTTAGACATTGTGTGTGTTAGAATAATAATAATTTATTGATGAAATTGGATTCTAGGTCTTCTATATCACAATACCATCATTAATATAGACAATTAATCATTCTATTGCTGAATTCAATTTTAAATGATTTAATTATGATATATAATTGTAATTTATATAATATTTATGAAGTTGTGTTATAAAAAGAACTGTCTCCAAACTCTATACCTAGTGTTGATTTTGAAGGTGCCATCGGGCTCTGTTGGAAGTTGTCAAACCTATTTCCATGTCTGCCAAGTCAATGTGGTTGATTTCTCCAAACGTTCATCAACCCTTTCACATTGCTTCAGAACCCATCATCACTTTATGGGGTCGTGCGAAACCTAGTGGGAGCCATTGGAGTTGTCAAAACCTCTATTTTAACTTATAATGCTTTAATACACTTTAGTTATGGATTTTGAATATGCCATTGTGCATTTGGTGGTTCAAATTGGCTCTTTTTGTTTTCCAAAATGTACATGAAATTTTAAACATAAACCTCTTAAGATAGTCAATACATTATTTGTCAATGACCTAGTAAAAAACTTGGCATCTTGGGATGGAAATTGAAACTCCTCTCAAAAGGTCATTGAGTTCTAGCAAAAGAAGTTGCTCTTCATCAATTGAGATTAGGCATTTGAGATCTTCATATCATTATCATCAATCACCATTGTTTAAATTTATCCCAAGCTTACTCAAGTATGAATATATCAAATATTATAGACTTGGTACATATCGTGCAAAGTCCTTGAAGGTTAAGAAATGATGCAGCTGCAAGAACCTGGAAAACATTACTATTTTGAGTTCTAGATGGTGACCATACAAATAAGACATTGCCATGGTCACTAACTCTCTGCTAATCTACAATGTAACTATTAGAGTAGCATCTTCTTTCCATGGGCCTTGAGGTTGAAATGTTAGACAAATCCATTCCCAGGATTATTCATTCTTACCTTCTTGAACATTGAATCAGATCCAACTGAGAAACCAATCATTCATATAAAACTCACTAGGGAGTATAGTGATATTACAATACAACTAAGAACATTTTATGAATAAGGTGTAACACTGACATCTTAACTAAGCTATAGGATGACCTCACATGTTACTTGGAGGTCAAATAATGCATACAGTTTGACAATGTTAGATGTTTCATGACTAAGGAAAAGTTTAAAATTGGCTAGGGAAAAATACATGGACAACTTGAAGATAATAACCTAAGGCAAAAGCCTAGGGAGTGTAATATATAATGGATTCACCAAAATAAAAGAAAATAAAGCACTTTCTAGATAATCTAGGCTAAATAAATAAAATGCTCTAAAATAAACTAGTTTACATAGATTATAGTATAGAAATGTGTTCACAAATAAGCACTAAAATTAACAAAGAGGAGAAGGATATTTAGGTCTAGGAGTGAATGCAGGATATTTGGTGATAGATCACTATTGGTAATTCATTCTTGTAACTTGTACACAAAGTTTTGTCATATTATGCCTATAAAACTGAAAAAATCATTGTGCATCTATTCATATCACTTATTCATTGTGAAAATGATCTTTTCACAAATAGATTTGATCTCTATCCACGAACATGATCTGCACACTTTTGACCACCTAGAATCTATTTTTCTAAAGTATCTAAACATGTGTCTCAAAATTTACAATGGCGATGAACACCTTTTCGAGCTTTCTATGTGAGGAACTTCTCCTTTCCAAAGACTTGGGACTAATTTAATGATGTTACAAGGACATGCCAAAAATTCATGCAATATGCCTCGGCAATGCTAATGTAATGTGTAGATTTTGATGTGATAAGATTATTCATTAAAGTTGCTTGATGCAAATCTAATTGTTCATAATGAATTAGGGTTTCTCCTTTATAGAACACCCTAGCATGCAAGTTTTAACATTTCATGCTCAAGTAATCAAAAATAACTAGTTAGAAGTAAATTGGCTTGGGATTTGACTTATATTTAAATTTTAGAATTAGAGGGTCATTTCCACACTATAAATTTGAACCAAGTTTTTTCCATGCCATGGATTTGACTTAGGATATGGAATACATGAATCAACAGGTTGAGTCTAAACTCTAAGAATGTTTGAGGATAAGAATGGGTTTTATTTTGATCAACTACAAACATTTATAGAAAAACATACCACTTGTACGCTAGTAATTGCATTAGGGACAACCCAATCAAAGTGAATCTAAAATGGAGGAGAAAAGTGCAAGGGTAGTAAGAAAGGTGCTTTCCTTAAAAAGACATGTGGGGAGAGGCTTTTAATTATAATATTTAGAGGTAAAAATGCATAAGTGGTATTATTTAGTATGCTACAACTAAACAAGTTGTTTGAATGATTCCTAATGGATATGATAGATGGGTCTCAATAAATAGCTAGCATGTTGTGTCAACTATGTAAAAATTATTCAATTGAAGTTATATGTATGGCCTCCTCTTTGCAAGTCAGATTTTACCAACTCAATTATATATCTGTATAAATTGTGTCAACTTTTAGTATTTTTATTTCAACTAAATTTGACTCACAAAACATTTAAACTTTTCCTAATAAATGATTCTAATTATTGGATAATAATAATAATAATATGATAATTTTTTGGTAATTATTTTTAAGATATTCCTACAATTATAACGGTGTTAATGAAAGTCCATTAACCAAAGAAATAAAAAGAATTTCTCACTTGAAATTAGCTTAGATCTAAACGTTATGAATACTTCAACGAGTTCAACTTGTTATGTTTTTCTTTATGTTCGATTCGCTTTTCGCTTTCCAAATACTCTATGAGAGTTTACATGTGTATTAAGTTAGTTCTTTTTCTTTTTTAAGTTTCCACAGCTGGTGAAACTTTGACAGTTTCTGGCTTGGTTTAATTCGTCGATACTGTTGATTGACATTTTCTGGCTTGGTTTAATTATGTGTCACTACTGCAAGCCAGTCAACATGGCATTACATTTAATCACTTATAGTAATGTTATAATCCAATGAGGAGGTTGGTCCCTATTTTGAAGGCCAAAAAAAAAAAAAGTAAACTTTTGTACCGTTTAGTACTCAACGCGGAAGGTGCAATTCAATCCATTCCCATTTCAGGTAGTCCATATGCTTTTATAGTTAAATTTCAATCAGATTTGTTTCACAAATCATTTTAATCCTTTTAGCTGTCACGTTTAATAGTCATTTTATACTCATTCAATCGAAAGCGTTCACGAAGCTTCTCGACAATCTAGTGCTCTTGAACGAGTTTGCAAGCGACTGCGATAAACAAATTAGTCAATATGAATACAATTGAGCGTATCAAAAGTCAAAGCCTGAAATAATTAGTTTAATAAATATACCCTGTCAACTTCAGCCTATACAACTCGTTCTTTGTGGACTATGTCATTGTTGTGATCGGTATAAATAGAGACATTAAAAAATTGAATTCAAGCAATCTTAACTTTAGCAAAGCCTAAGCATTCAAGCCTTCGTTCTTCAAAAGCAGTTCTGCTAAGTTTCCTGTAAGCCAAAAACAGGTCTAGTTTTCTGTTCTTAATATATTGCTAAGGGCAGAGACAGTGATCACAGTTCAAACATGAAGACTTTGACATCCTTGTTGATTTTAGGGTTCCTTTGGGTAACATGCTACTTATGTTCGGTCAATGGGCACGGGAGTGCGCTGAAGGTGGGTTATTACCACCATACATGTCCTCAAGCTGAATCCATTATAAGAAGAACCGTCTCCAAAGCTCTAAAAATAGACCCTACTTTAGCAGCTCCTCTAATCAGGATGCATTTCCACGACTGTTTTGTTAGGGTAAGCACATCGCTCTTAGAGGTCATCTCATTTGGGTGATTAAGATTAGAACAGTATCGAATGTTAACTTATATAATGAGATTATGTATATAGGGTTGCGATGGTTCAATTCTCATAGACAGCATGCCTGACAATGAAGCGGAGAAAATGTCACCTGCAAATTTTCCAAGCCTTCGAGGATTTGAAGTGATAGATGAAGCAAAACGGAAAATTGAGGCCAAGTGCCCTCAACTAGTTTCATGTGCAAACATCCTTGCATTTGCTGCACGAGATAGTGCATCTAAGGTTGATCTCTCTCTTTATCTTGTTAAACCCAATAATCACCATTCAATCAAGTTGTATAAAAATTTTACTCAGCGCCTTCGGATTGTGGACTACACGTTTTTGCAGGCAGGTAAAATGAATTGGCAAGTCCCAGCCAGACGAAGAGATGGAAGGATCTCTAAAAAAAAGGAAATCGTGGGCAACTTACCTCCTCCGTCTTTCAATGTCCAAAATTTAACGGATGCTTTTGAGAAAAAGGGTCTATCACAGGAAGATATGGTAACTCTTTCAAGTAGATGGCATTAGGATTTCTTTGTGGCTGAGATTAAAGCCATTTTTGTGTCATTTAATGCTCTCCTAATAAGGAAGATATTGATAATAACATTTGGCTGCAGGTGCACACTCCATTGGTGTATCGCATTGCTCGTCATTTCGTGACAGGCTTTACAACTTTAACAACACAGGTGTTGCAGACCCCACACTAGACGCTCAACTAGCATAGAGACTCAAGCTTACATGCCCACCTGCTGATACTCCTGACCCAACTGTTGCTTTGGAGGAGATTACGCCCAATAGGCTTGACAATAGATATTATACAGAGCTTTACAGAAACCGTGGATTATTAACATCGAATCAAACCTTACTCTCAACTCCTTCAACTAGCAATATGGTGAAGAGTAACGTGATGCATCCATTTATCTGGCGTAAAAAATTTGGTGAATCCATGGTGAGAATGGGGAGTATTGAAGTGTTGACGGGATCAGAGGGTGAGATACGAAAGAACTGCCGCATCGTCTTGTGACAACATACTATCTCTATACTGCATTGATTCTTTTGATTCTTTTTATTTTGGACTGCAGGACTCGGGTAAACCCATATAACCTGCAGCAAATAAGGCTGTGGTTTTCAGGCTGCCTGGTTAATCATAAAGTTGTTAACATCTATCATTACCTTTACAACTTGTATTCCAATTGTCAATCCAGAAGATTTTTTTTGATACATTAATTAGTAATTCTTTTTATTCAATCTCACTTTCAGTTTAGACCAGATTATTTCATATTTTTTCATCTTGAACTATCTCAAATCAAATCTCATTAGATATAGAATGGAAGGTGCAAGCAATGAGGAATATCATATCTAAAAACAACAATTAGGAAGGATAATATCTTAAAGAAAAAGCTTAGAGGGTGTAATATCAAATACATTCATTAAAATAAAAGGAAATAAAATGAAACTTTTCAAATAGTCTTAGGTTAAATATATTGAATTTCTCAATGAACAAGAGGTCGAATATGCAAGCACAAAGATTGCAGATAAACATAGCAAAGAAATCAAATGAATTCAACACATATATTAGCCAAAACATGCAAGTGTAACTAGGCAAAATGGAGGAAGTTGTGAGTTGAGGATGGCGAGTTGCCTCCCACAAAACTAGCACAAGGTGGCTAGGTGGTTGCAAACTCATTGACACCTCTCCCAAGTTGACAAACAACCCTGAATGAGTCAATGATGAGTCCCCCAACAAACTTGACACCTAAAAGAGGCATGTGTCAAGAAAACATAAAGGACACCTACGTTAGGCTTAAAGCCTATAGTGTATGATAAATGAAATATATACACTAACATGCCCCTTTAAACATAGCTTAGGTGGGTACAAGAAGGATGGGTCTTGGTTACAAGGCCTAATGATGTACCCATTTACAAAGTAATCTCTCATGAAGTGGAGAAAAGTAGAAAACCCTGTGGGAAAAAACTACCCTCCAAAAGAGAAAATATGCATGAGAATTATACAAGTGAAGAAGTACTACTTTCAATAAGTACAATATACGATTCCCTCCACATGAGAGAAAATGATAGAAGGTCTATGAGACCTGGGCTCATAATACATGTCCTATTGTAGTGAGGCTGGATAGTCGACAAAGGATGCAGATGTAGATCCAAGAACACCAAACAACATTCCTTTCCTTGGGAAGAAATGAAATCACCTGAAGATGCAAGATATCTTCCCATGCTGGAAGATGTATGTATGATCTTTAGTCATTCTGAAGCTGATCCAATGATGATGATGCCCATTGTGATGTCTTCGATGAATGCTTAGGTGTCCCCATGGCGATGTTGAAGGATGCCATAATCAAATTAGGTGCATGCCTAATAGATGAAGATGATGACAATCTAGAACCATGTGTAGATGGATGTAGAGCATGAATATCTAAAGAGGATAATGGAGATGCTCTCTCATTAAAATTGTCATTGAAGACAAGATTGATGTCCTCAATGTGTGCTTCCATGTCAGTAATGCGGGACTCTATAAATAGACAAGTAATGTCAGGTAGAAATATTTCCCAATCAACAATGCTCCAGAAGCTCTCGAAGAAGTGACTCTGAAATTTGATGAAGCAACAAGAGGAGGTGGCAAAATATTTGCTAATGCAAGAGGTATAGAGAGAGGAGATGCAAGCGGGTATGTCTCTGTGTCATCAATACAATCAAGACTTTCCCAATACACAAGTTCCTCTTCAGTATGATTGTCATACAAAGGATAATCAACATCATCAAGGAAAAGAAGTATGTCTATAACAAGATCATCTAGGAATGGAGGTTCATTGGGGTCTCCATACATTTCCCATAGTTTGGTCCAAAGAGCTCTAGGGAAATCAATGTGTGATAGAGGAACCCATTGAGTGTGGTTCATAACACTTAAAACAATTAATCCTAAGACATGATTATTCTTATTTTCCCATATAATTTTCTCTTAATGTGTACTTGGTTCAGGAATGAGTCCATATAGATGTAGGAATAGGTGAATCCATTGGCAGCGTACTAGGATAGCATCGTGCTAGGACTTTTAGTTTCTATTTTCCAAGGTAATGATAGATGAATGACTCGTTATCCCCATTAGTTGACTTAGACAATTTACCCCCTTTTGAACTTTTTGTTAGTTCATTGATTACAAAATGCATGTATAACCACCTAGAATTAATACAAGAAAGTGACACTTTGTAAGATGAGTGGGAGGCTGGATGATCGACAAAGGATGCAAATGTGGATCCAAGAACATTAAACAATGTTCCTCCTTGTGGGAAGAAATGAAGCCAACTAAAGATGCAGGATGTCTTCCCATGCGAGAAGATTTATGTATGATCTTGAATCATGTTGAAGCTAATCTAACGATGATGATGCCCATGTCAATGCCTTTGAAGAGTGATCAAGTGTCCCCATGTCGATGTTGAAGGATGCCATAATCAAATTAGGTGCATGCCCAATAAATGAGGAGGATGATGATCCAAAACCATGTGTATATCGATGTAGAGCATGAATATTTGAAGAGGATATTGGAGATGAAGCTTCATCGAAACTATCATTGAAGAGAAGACTGATGTCGTCAATGTGTGCTTCCATGTCAGCAATGCGGGACTCTACAAATAGACAAGTGATATCATGAAGAAATCTGTCCCAATCAGCAATGCCAGGAAGACTAATATCCTATTGCAAGGAAGTGATGGAAACTTTTGAAGAAGTGACTCTAAAATCTGATGAAGCAATAAAAGGAGGTGGTAGAATATCTACCAATGCATGAGGTGTATAGAGAGGAGATGCAAGCGGGTATGTCTTTGTGTCATTAAGACTTCCCTAATATAGAAGTTCCTCTTTAGTATCATCATCAAAAAAATGATCATTAACATCATCAAGGGAAAGAAATATGTTTGTAGCTGGATCATTTAGGAATGGAGGTTCATTGGGGTCTTCATACATTTCCTATAGTTCGGTCCAAAGAGCTCTAGGGCAGTCAATGTGTGATAGAGGAACCCACTGAGTGTGGTTCATAACACTTAAACCAAATAATCCTAAGACATGATTATTCTTATTTTCCCATATAATTTTCTGCCAATATGTACTTGGTTCAAGAATAATTCCATACAAATTTGGCAATAGGTGAATCCATTGGCAATGCACCAGGACACCATCACGCTAGGACTTGTAGTTTCTGTTCTTGATAGTAATGACAGATGGATGACTTGTTATTCCCATAAGTTGACTTAGATAATTTACCCCCTTTTGAACTTTATGTTAGTTCAATGATATACAAATTGCTTGTAAAATCCCCCCAGAATAATACATGAAGCGATACTTTATAAGAATAGTGCATGAATAACCTTTCATCTTCGAAAGGCAAAGATACAAGAATTAAATACCCCCCTCAAAGGTTGGCACTTTATCAGTTAGTGCAATACATCTAAGCAGGAAGATTTAAAATCCTACCCTAATAGTTAGTCTATTTACAAAAAAAATGTAATTTAACAGTAACAATTTTAAGAGACCCTCCAAATCCCCAAATTTTAAATTACCCCCTATTTGTAATAAATTTTTCCCCAAATATTCATACCCGCTTATTTTGTATTTTTTCTTTCATTGTGTATAACTTCAAAATTCCTTTGCAAAAATTTAAAAAACACAAAAAAAAGTTTTGGAGGCCCAAATTGTATAAATCTTGAATTAGGGCAACATGAGAAAAATAAAATAGTTATGGTAAAATGCCTAAAAGTATGCAAGGGTTTTTAGATGCTGGGTGGGCTCAAACTAGGCAAAATAAATTTCGTAGAGCAGAGTATGGCGTGTGCAGAAGCACTGCATATTGGAAAGGTTGATGAGCTTTCTAGAGATTGGCGTCTTGGTTGTCAGCCTTTTCTTCCTCATGCAGGGTTCTGCCTGCCTCTTTATGCCTTTATCATTCTCAAAAGACCTCCAAAAAAAATTGTACCAGAGAGTGGTAGATTTCTTCCCGTCACTATTTGCCTTTGGAGTGTTACATTCAAATAAGTAGGCAGAGAATGCCCATGGATATGAGCTAGGGTTGTTGATTAAGTAGCAAACATTGCTGCTGGTTGAAAAGAGAATAAGTCTGTTCAAGGATGACCTAGGCATCTAGTTTACAACTCCAATGGAGCCTGTGTCTGTGGGAACATCTTAACCAGTCGGTGTGTTGTAAGCGACCGGCTGGTTGACATCAGGTACGGAAGGTTGAAACAACCAACTAGCAGGTATAGTAGGCCATCGACTAGTTGAGGTCAAAGAAAGTTGTTGAAATAATACATAGAGTTGGTAGACTGGTGCAGTCGACCTCCTAGCCGTATAGTCGGTGAGTTACAACTCATTGGCTATTTAAGGCTAGTGGTGTCTGCATGGGGTATTTATGTCTCCAAGCACAAATGGTACCCACCTAAGAGGATTGCCCAACAGCCTTTCCTTCATGGCTACGGCCTTTCTCTGAGGCCTACAACCTTTCCTTCATGCTTCCTACCTTTCTCTAAGGCCTATAACCTTTCCTTCAATAGAAAACCATTTTTAGGCCAACCTCTCCCTCGTGCTAACCAAAAAGTGTCAACCTCCAACACACAAACCCTCTTTCACTTCTATGAATGAAAAGAAATAGATAAAACAGAGAAAACAATGTAATTTCAATGCTAGAGTACAACACAAGACAACCTTATAAACTGCAATCGACTTCCTCCCACTCTAATACCATATTGGATTTCTCAATGAACAAGAGGTTGAAAATGCAAGCACAAAGATTGCAGATAAACACAACAAAGAGATCAAATAAATTCAGGTCATATATTAGCCAAAACAAGTGAGTATAAATAGGTAAAATAGAGGAAGTCATGAGTTGAGGATAGGAGTCCTTAACCATGAGTGGTGGCAAGTTGCCTCCCACAAAACTAGCGTAAGGTGTCTAGGTGGTTGTAAACTTGTTGACACCTCTCCCAAGTCAACCAACAACCTTGAATGAGTCAAGGTTGAATTACCCAACAAACTTGACACCTTAAAGAGGCATGTGTCAAGAATACATAAAGGACACCTAAATTAGACTTAAAGCCTATAGTGTATGATAAATGAAATATATACAATAATAAAATAAAGTAAATACCCTAGAATAATGTAGTTGAGATAGATTAATGTATATAATTATTAAAAAATAAGCACTTAAGTTAATGAAGAAGAGAATGATATTTAGCCCTAGGATTCAATGTAAGAATATTTGGTGATAGATCACACTTGGTAATTCATCATTGTGACTTAAACACAAAACCCTATTAGTTTATGGCTTCCAAACATAAAATTCATCATGTCCCTTGGTGTCATTTATGCACTATGAGGATGATATTTGCACACAAAAATTTAATTTCTATCCATGAAAATAATTTGCAAAATTTTGATCACCTAGAATTTGTTCACCTAAAGTATCTACAAAACTATTAGTTCTAATGAATACCATTCCAAGCTTGGTATGCATGAAATATCTCCTTGGTCAAGCCCCTAAGTCTAATTTAATAGTGTTACAAAGACATGAAAAACAATCTTACAATATACCTAAGCAATGATGATGTAATATGCATATGCTAATGTCATAAGATTATTCCTTAAATCTACTTGATTTCAAATGTGAATGTTCATAATGAATTAGGATTTCTCCTTTTATAGAACACCCTAGCATGCAAGTTAAAACATTTCATGATCAATTCATTAAAAAATAGATAGAAGCAAATTGTCTTAGGCTTTGATTTATATTTGGATTTGGGAATTAGGTGGTCATGTCCACACTACATATTTGAACCATGTTTATTTTGATGTCATGGATTTGACCTAGGATAAGGAATGTGTAATTCGACATGTCAGGTCTAAACTTCGAGAATGTTTGAAGATAGGATGAGATTCCATTTTGTTCAATTACCAAATCTTGTAGAAAAATATACCACATGTATAGTAGTTATTGCATTGGGGACAACCTGGTCAAAGTAAATCTAAAATGGAGGGAAAAATTACAAGGTCAGCAAGAAAGGTGTTTTCAATAAACAAAGAGATGTTTTTTAATATAATATTTAGAGGTAAAAATGATTAATTGGTATTATTTAGTATGCTATGAATTAACACAAGTTGTTTTCATGATTCTCCATGGATGTGATTCATGGGTCTTACATTAACAACTCACACACGTGGAGAGAGGTTTTTAAATAGAATATTTAGAGGTAAAAATGCATAAGAAATATTATTTAATATACTACAAATGAACATGAGTTGTTTGAATGATTCCTAATAGATATGATAGATGGGTCTCACATAAACCACTAGTATGTTATGTTAATTGTGTAAAAAATTATTCATTTGAAGTTATCTGTATGACCTCTTTGCAAGTCAAATAGTTTTACCAACTCAATTGTACATACATGTATAAATTGTATGACTTTTAGTCAATCTTTATTTCAGTTAAATTTGAAGATATAACTCACAAAACATTTAAGCTCTTCCTAATAAATGCTTTCAATTATTATACATTAATTTTAAAAAAATTGATATATTTTTTTTAAAAGATATTGCTAAGATATATTTGGTAGGAGATAAAATTAATGGAATTGATGAAAGTCTATTAGCCAAAGAAATAAAAAGAATTCACTTGAAATTACTTTAGATCCAAACAATATGAATGTTGGAAATGACAAACCATATAGAATGTTGAAAAGAACTAAATCATGGTAGTATAATAATAACATTGAATAATATTATATTATTGAATTTAGGATGATTTTACATTAATTCCAAGATGGCTTTCATAAAGTCTTTCAAATATAACTTCTTGAGCTACCAGCTGATGGAAATATAACTAATTGTTTAACTACTTGACAATAAACTACAAGTCACTATGGTGACTTTATTAATGTAAACCTTAATATTCCAACACTACTCCCCCTTAAGGCTTACATTACACAAATAGAACATATAACAAAACATGCTAATTACACAAAAAAAATACACATTCTTGAGAAGATCTTTCTTTGAAGAAAAAAATCCTGAATTAGGTGGAACTCTATCAAGTTCCCTCATAACCCTTGAAGGGTATAGCTCGTAGGTTTAATTCCAGAGTTCTCAAGTTACCACCTACCTAAACTCCCGAATCACAAATCCCCCAAATTATTAGACAACAATCCATGCTGAGATACATCCACATTGCTCCATCAAGTTGTCTCATGACCCTCAAAAGGGCATAATTTCCTAGATCCACAAAATCCCAAACTATCTAGGCAACAATCCATATTGGGTTCACCAAATCTATTTTTGTCCTTTAAGAGTGAACTTCATAATATATGCATTCTTTAATTCTGTTAGCATAAAAAAAATACAAAAAAAACAAAAGCATATGCTTCTCATAAAAGACACCATCTCTGAGTGGGAAGCTAGCTTGAGATGACGAAAACTCCTCCAACCTCGAATAACCCTATTACATTTTATCCATTTAATATTGCATGTGATTCTTTGATGGCTTCGTTAGGTGTAACAAAGATGTCCCCGAAAGCCCAAGCACAAAGTGACATGATAAAAAAATTTCATCTAAAATATCTCCAACTAAAAATTGATATTACAAACCATCTATATCAAAACTCATACAAATTGACCATAAATATCAATATCAATATTTCATCTCTCCAACAATGTTACACTCTCACCAAAGATAATCTCAATATTTCTTTTATAAAACAAATCATCACTTCAAAAGCAAAACAAAACTCCTTATATCTCCCTTTAACACATTTTTCTTTTTTTAGAACACAACTCATATAATCCATTCAAATGATACACGCTACTAAAAATCCACCCTTATTCCAAAATCTTATGCCAACAACATATAATGTAAATAGTAGAAATAAAAACAACCAAGATAAAATAATCCTTACTCCAAATCTAGAAGGTTTTAGTGGGGACTTCCACTTTCACACCTTTTATCTTCTGTGGATGATATTGTAATGTTTCATACAAGTAGGATGGGTCAGAACCACATATTATCCCCTGCGAACTAATCAAATACTACTAGGCATGTTACCCTATATAGATTCTCTATACAAATTTTTTTTGAACAACTCTCAAATTGACTGAAGTTATACAACAACTGTATAATGAAAAATATGGCATGTGGTTGCAAATAATTCCTTCCCTTTTTTTAAATTTTCTTTTTAATCTTATCACTAAATTATTTATATTAATAAATAATTATTTATCAATAATATTTTTGTTTTATTTTTTTAATAAACAGAAAAATTAAATATTCATGGGACCAGCGGCTTCACAAGTAACTCTTAAAAATGTTAAGCTAAGCAGTGGTTGCTAGCCAAAATAAGGATTTACATGTGTTAGTCGTACGTGTATTTGTTAGCCATACGTGTATTAGTTAGTCATACGTGCTTTCTATGGTAGCTTTGGGAGTTCATTTTCTTTTCGATTTTCACACTACTCTGTAACTTTGACAGTTTTGGGATTTCCATATAATGTATAACGACAACTGCTGAAACTTTGACAGTTTCTCGCTTGGTTTAATTTGTAGATACTATCGATTATACCACTGCTCTTGAACAATGTTTGCAAATGACTGCGATAAGTGAATTGCTGCGCTGGATTGGAAGGTAATTTGTCGATATGCATACAATTTAGTGAATCAAAAGTCAAAGCTAGGAATAATTAGTTTAATAAATAAACTCTGTCAACTGCGGGCTATACAACTTGTTCTGTGTGGTGTGATCGATATAAATACAAACATTACAAAAATGAATTCAAGCAATCTTAACTTTTGCAAAGCCTGAACATTCAAGCTATCGTTCTTCAAAAGTAGTTCTTATAAAGCCAGAGGCAGTGATCACAGCTCAAAGATGAAGACTTCGACGTCCTTGTTGATTGTAGCGTTCCTTTGGATAACAGGCTACTTATCTTCGGTCAATGGGCATGGGAGTGCGCTGAATCCATTATAAGAAAAACCATCTCCAAAGCCCTAAAAGAAGACCCTACTTTAGCAGCTCCTCTAATCAGGGTGCATTTCCACGACTACTTCGTTAGGGTAAGCACATCGCTCTTAGAGGTCATCTCATTTGGATGATTAAGATTAGAATAATATCGAATGTTTTAAACTATATAATGAGATTATGTATGTAGGGTTGTGATGGTTCAATTCTCATAGATAGCACGCCTGACAATGAAGCGGAGAAAAAGTTACCTGCAAAACTTCCAAGCCTTCGAGGATTTGGAGTGATATATGAAGCAAAACAGGATATTGAGGCCCAGTGCCCTCAAGTGGTTTCATGTGCAAACATCCTTGCATTTGCTGCATGAGATAGTGCATCTAAGGTTGATCTCTCTTTTTATCTTGTTAAACCCAATAATCACCATTCAAATCAAGTTGTATAAAAATTTTACTTAGCCCCTTCAGATTGTGGACTACATGTTTTTGTAGGCAAGTAAAATGAATTGGCAAGTCCCAGCCGAATGAAGAGATGGAAGGATCTCTTAAAAAGAGGAAATCGTTGGAAACTTACCTCCTCCGTCTTCCAATGTCCAAAACTTAACGGATATTTTTTAGAAAAAGGGTCTATCACAGGAAGATATGGTAACTCTTTTAGGTAGATGATGGCATTAGGATTTCTTTGTGGCTGAGATTAAAGCCATTTTTTTCTCATTTGTTTCTCTCCTAATAAGGAAGATATTGATAATAACATTTGGCTGTAGGTGCACACTCCATTGGTGTATCACAATGCTCGTCATTTCGTGACAGGCTTTACAACTTTGACAACACAGGTGTTGCAGACCCCACAGTGGACACTCAACTAGCATAGAGACTAAAGCTTACATGCCCACCTTCTGATACTCCCGACCCAACTGTTGCTTTGTAGGAGATTATGCCAAATCAGCTTGACAACAGATATTATACAGAGCTTTACAGAAACCGTAGATTATTAACATCGGACCAAAACTTACTCTCAACTCCTTCCATTAGCAATATGGTGAAGAGTAACGTGATGCATCCATTTATCTGGCCTAACAAATTTGGTGAATCCATGGTGAGAATGGGGAGTATTGGAGTGTTGACGGGATCGGAGGGTGAGATACGAAAGAACTACCGCATCGTCTTATGACAACATATTCATCTCGAGACTACATTGATTCTGTTTTGATTTCATATAAAAATTCTTTTATTCTCTTTAAAATCAAATAAGGCTATGGTGTTCAGGCTGCCTCGTTAATCATAAAGTTATTAACATCTGTCATTACCTTTACAACTTGTATTCCAATTATCAATCCAGAAGATTTTTTGGGATACATTAATTAGTAGTTCTTTGGGTATTTATCTCTAAGATTAAATGTAAATATTTGGTGATAGATCAATCTTGGTAATTCATCCTTGTAACATGTGCATATAACTCTACAACATTTTAGTTAAAAAATGAAAAGTCATTGTGGATCCCTTCATATCACTTATGCATTGTGAGATTGATCTTTGTACACATAGATTTGGTCTTTATAAATGAAAAAGATTGTTGTGATCACATAAAATTCATTTACCTAAAGTACCTAAACATGTGTTTTAGAATTTGTAGAGGTGCTGAACATCTTTTCTACGTTACCATGTGAGGAACTTCTCCTTAGTCAAACCTGTGGAACTAATTTAATAATGTTACAAGACATGATAAACATTCATGCAAATGACTAGGAAATGCAAGTGTATTGTGCATATTTTGATGTCATAATTCATTAAGGGTCCTTGATTTAGATATAAATGTTTATAATGAATTAGGGTTGCTCCCTTATAGAATAGTTTAGCATGCAAGTTTTAACACTTCATACTTAAGTCATAAAAAATAGCTAGTTAGAAGTGAACTATATTGGGCATTGACTTATATTTAAATTTTGGAATTAGGGGCTGATTTCTGCACTATAAATTTGAACCATGTTCATTTCCATGCTATGGCTTTAACCTAGGAAAAGGAATGTGTAAACCGATAGGTCGAGTTCAAACTCTAGGAATGTTTGAAGAGAGAAACAAATTTTAGTTTGTTCAACCACAAACATTTATAGGAAAATGTACTACTCACATACTAGTTATTGCATTAGAGACAATTGAATCAAAGTGAATCTAAAAAGGAAGAGAAAAGTGCAAGGTTAGTGAGAAAGGTGTTTTCATTAGAAAGACATATGGAGAGATGTTTTTAAATATAATATTTAGAGGTAAAAATGCATAAGCAATATTATTTAATATACTACAAATGAACACAGGTTGTTTGATCGATTCCTAATGGATATGATAGATAGGTCTCACATAAACAACTAGTGTGTTGTGTTAATTGTGTAAAAATTATTCAATTGAAGTTGTATGTATGACCTCTTTGCAAGTCAAATGGTTTTACCAACTCAATTGTACATACATGTATAAATTGTATGACTTTTAGTCAATTTTTATTTCATGTAAACTTGAAAACATGACTCACAAAACATTTAAGCTCTTCCTAATAAATGCTTTTAATTATTGTGCATTAATAAAAAATGATAATTTTTTTAAAAGATATTGCTGAGATATATTTGGTAGGAGATAAAATTAATGGCATTGATGAAAGTTTATTAGCCAAAGAAATAAAAAAAAATCTCACTTGAAATTACTTTAGATCCAAACATTATGAATGTTGGAAATGATAGAGTATATAAAATGTTGCATAGAACTAAATCATGGTAGTATAATAATAACACTGAATAATATTATATTATTGAATTTAGGATGATTTTACATTCATCCCATGATGGCTTTTATAAAGCCTTTCAAATATAACTTCCTGAACTACCATCTTATGAGAATATAACTAATTGTTTTTAACTACTTGACAATAAACTACAAGTCACTATGGTGACTTTATTAATGTAAACCTTAATATTCCAACACTACTCCCCCTTAAGTTTTACATTACACAAATAGAACATATAACAAAACATGTTGATTACACAAAACAAATACACATTCTTGAGATATTTCTTTGCAGAAAAAATCTTGAATTAGGTGGAACGCCATCAAGTTTCCTCGTAACCCTTGGAAGGGTGTAGCTCCTAGGCTTTATTCTCAAGTTCCTAGATTATCACCTCCCTAAACTCTTGAATCATAGATCCCCCAAATTATTGGACAACAATCCATGCTGAGATACATCTGTAATGCTCTATCAATTTGTCTCATGATCCTCAGAAGGGCATAAATTCCTTGATCCATAGACTCCCAAACTATTTGGGCAACTATCCATATTGAGTTCACCAAATCCCTTCTTTACCTTCAAAAGTAAACTTCATAATATATGCATTCTTTAATTTTGTTAGCATAAAAAGAACACATGAAAAAATAAAAATTATATGCTTCTGATACAAGACACCATCTCTGAGCAAGAAGCTAGCTAGATATGATGAAAACTCCTCCAACCTCTAGTGCCTCCAACCTCTAATAACCCTATTACATTTTATCCATTTAATATTGCATGCAATTCTTTGGAGGTTCCGTTAGGTGTAACAAAGATGTCCCTAAAAACCCAAGCATAAGGTGACATGATAAAATGTTTCATCTAAAATATCTCCAACCAAAAATTGATGTTACAAACCATCTCTATTAAAAATCATACAAAATGACCATAAATATCAATATCAATATTTCATCTCTCCAACAATGTTGCACACTCTCACCAATGATAATCTCAATATTTCTTGTATAAAACAACTTATCACTTCAATAGTAAAACAAAACTCCTTATATCTCCCTTTAACACATTTTTCATTTTTAGAACACAACTCATATAACCCATTCAAATGATACACACTACTAAAAATCTGTCCTTATTCTAAAATCTTATGCCAACAACATATAATGCAAATAATGGAAATAAAAACAACGAAGATAAAATAATCCTTACTCCAAATCTGAAAGGTCTTTGTGGCAGCTTCTAATTTCACACCCTTTATCTTTTGTGGGTGATATTGTGATGTTTCATACAAGTGGGATGGGTCCGCACCATCTATTATCCCCTACGAACTAATCAAATACTACTAGGCATGTTGCCCTAAATAGATGCTCTTTACAAAATATTTTTGAACAACTCTCAAATTGACTGAAGTTGAGTCCTCTATTGGATAGCTACCAAATTGCATAAAACAACTCCACACAGACTTCCCAAGCATGAGGAATAGATGAAGGAAACATTGTCACACTCAATCACAAGACCTAGATTTTGATGCCCATATATTTAAACTGAAATTTCTATGCCTATCTTCATCATTGTGTAGTAAATAGTGATGTCTCAAGATAAAATTTGTGCACATAAGAATAACAGACTCCTACATGCTCATTATCCTACGCAACAACCCTTATGCCTCTACCTATCCTTTGAGCCTTTCTTGATATCACCTTGGGGATTTTTCACAGGCTCAGAATTATAACACTGTAGGAATCTATAGAAATAAATCCACAGTTCAAGTGTTTCTTCACACCTTTATTGTTGGTTTAGTTCTTCCCACACATAGCATTGGTGATCTTCTCCTCCACAGCACATGATCAAATATTGCTTTGATGCCATGTTGGAAATGGCAATGCATATAGAATGTTGCAGATAACTAAATAATGGTAGCATAATAATAACATTGAATAATATTATATTATTGAAGTCTAGATGATTTTACATTCATTCCAAAATGGATTTTACAAATCCTTTCAAATTTAACTTCCTGAACTACCTTCTTACATAAAATATAACTAATTTTTTAACTATTTGACAATAAACTACAAGCCACTATGGTGACTTTATTAATGTAAACTTTAATATTCCAAGAATGTTTATTTCAAAAAAGTTCAACTTGGTATGTTTTTGTTTAAGCTCATTTCACTTTTCACTTTTCAAATACTCATCCCATGTCCCCATTGTTGCAAGTATGGGCCTAACTGGTGTTGTCATTGATGTCAACATACTCCTGTTGCATTGATGTCAAGGATTGGATGAGCTATATGCTGAGGAGATTGAGAAAATTAGTCCTATCAGAAATAGAGAAGAATAGTGAAGATAGTGGAGCTATATGAAGTGAAGATCCCATCTAGATGAAGATCAGAGAATGTACATCAAAGGGTTTGTAGATATGTGTCTAAAGATGATCTAGTCAAGATTTGAGAGATCCGCATGAAGACTTGGAGAAGTTATGGCCATATGAGTAAAACTAGTTCTGACAGCTGTTCAGAGGTGATAGAGTGAAACAAATAGGTCTGATAAGAGCCAGAAATACAATATCTTGTTCTGCAGATTTTGTGGCATGTTTAGGAAGCCAATTTGAATTGACAACTCAATTGGTTCATGGTCTGGAGGTCTGCAAGCATTATTCTAATGAGATAGTGATGATTGACTGTGTTCTTAAGGTTCTGGATGTAGATGCGAATGATTTTAGTAAGCAGAAGTGGTGTGGATGTTCTTGGTGATTTAGGCAAGCTTGTGAGGGTCTCTAGGTTGTGTCTAGTTCGTGTTGACGGTCCGCATTGAAGATTGAGATTGAAATTGAAGATTTACTTTCAGGTGATGGTATTCTTCCTAATTTTGGTTGATCGGATGTTTTAAACCTCTTGCAGATGACCTTGAAGATGTTCTACAAAGTATGGCATGTTCCTCAAGGAAGATTGAAGTCCCTGATATGTGTGGCCAATAGTGTGGTGATACGCATGAAATCTTTGTAACAAATCAAGTTGTATTTTTGTAACTGCTCTAGTTAATGTCATGTATAAATAAGAATTGCAAAGTCATTTCAAAGTATCTTGGTAGAGATGAGAGAGTTGTAGAGAGGAGAAGAGTGAAAAATAGAGAAAAAGTGTTGAGCTTAAATGGAACTATCTCAAGCATGGTGAAGATGCTAATCTCTAGTTCAAGTATGTAATATTTATATTATTCTGTAGATAGTGTGTCTCTTGTAGGTAGTGGGCCTCTTGTGAGTAGTGTGCTCAGGTAGTGAGCCCTAATTGACAAGTGCCATATTTTCTTCTTATTTTTTTAATAGAGAATACATCTTGGGTTGGTCACCCCATGGTTTTTCCCTTAACTAGGTTTTCCACGTTAAAATCTTGGTGTCATATGTGTTGAATATATTTCTACTCTTAACTTATTGTATTGTGTTTCCATGATTGAATCATTATTATGTTGTAGAAATATAAGAAGGCTTTAAGTGTTTAAAGAACATAAATTCTAGTAATAGCTGATTCACCCCCCTCTCAGTTGTCTGTCCTAAAACCAACAATTAGTATCAGAGCCAAGTTCCTCAAAAGGGCTTAACTACTTGAGGAGATCCAGGATGTCTTGCTACAAGAAGGATAGTCCAAGGTTTGATGGAACAAATTACACTCTTTAGAAAAGCTGCATGGAATGTCACTTGCAATGTATGGGAATGCAATATTGGACCATGACTACAAAGAAGTATATTCGTCCAAAGAATGGTTTGGCAACTATAGATGAAATCAAAGATGTTGAAGATAATCTTCAAGCTAAAGAAACCTTAGTAAGTGCCTTCTCTGATTCAGAGCTAACAAATGTTATGGATTTAAAAACTACTTATGAAATTCGGTCAAAATTGACACTTCTGTATGAAGGAGATAAATATGTTAAATGTGCCAAGCTACAAAGCCTGAAAGGAAAATTCAAAAATATGAAGATGAGAATATCACTACATTTATGCCAATAGTAAATGAGCTTGTTTGTGGCATTAGATGTGCTGGTGGGACCTAGGATGAAGATGAGATTGTTGCCAAAGTCCTTAGATCCTTACCTCCTACTTACAAACACAAGGTTGCTACTATTGAGGAATTCAAATCTTTATCAAATATCACAAGTGATCAATTGGTTGGAAAATTAACTACATTTGAATTGGTTGAGTTTGGAGATGCCCCCCAAGACCGAATCTACATTCAAAGCTAGTGCCTCTATAAAAGGAAAACAAACATATGATCCAGGAGAAAACTCCTCAATGAAACTATCTTGGTATGAAAAAAGTAAGAAAAGATCTAGAAGAAGATGAGGTAGAAGCTGCTCAACTTGAAGCCCTTATTGCAAAAAGACTGACAAGAGGATCTGGTAAGTATGAAGGAAAATTGCCCTTCAAATGTTTCAACTACAACAAGATTGGTCATTTTGCCTCAAGGTGTTTGGAAATATTTTCAAGGACAAATCCAAATAGATCAAGATTCCAAAAGAAATGTTACTATGTTCATGAAGATGATGATGATGAAGGAGTAATAGATGATGAATCAGAGATAGGAAACAAATCTGGAAGTGACTGGGTGTTTATTGTCATCAAGGAAGAAGATCCAATACCCACTGAATCTGTCAATCATAAATAGGTAGAAAGAGCTCTAGCTGCTCAAGTTGAAGAAAAGGATGAATGGGTCATTGATAGTGGACGCTCCCACCATATGATTGGTGACAAAAATAAGTTCATAGATCTGGAAAGATATGAAGGAGGAGTTGTAAAATTTGGTGATAATTTTGTTGGCAAAATCAGAGGCAGAGGAACTATTTCTTTTGATGGAAAGAACAAAACCAGTTATGTACTATATGTTGAAGGTCTGAAGCACAATCTTCTTAGTGTTGGGTAGTTGGTGGACAAAGGTTATGATCTCCAATCCAAAAATGGAAAATGTAAGATCTTTGAAAGTTCTGGAATAGAGATTGCATCCGGTACTCAAACAAAACGTAACATCTTCCACTTGGTTGGTACTAGCAAAAGTTGTTTATTTGTTCAAATTGATCAGAGTTTGTTGTGGCGTAGGAGAATGTGTCATGTAAATTTTGATAATATCATTAAGATAAGTAACACTCATGCTGTAAGAGATCTTCCAAGATTGGTGAAACCTACTAACAATCTGTGCAAGGAATGTCAGTTGGGTAAGTAGAACAGAGTCACATTCAAAAGTAAGGAACAATCTTCTACCGAACTATTGGACTTAATACATACTGATCTATGTGGACCGTCAAGAATTAGGAGTTTGTAAGGTTATAGATATTTCATGTTACTGATTGATGACCATTCTCGAATGACGTGGGTGACTTTTTTGAAAGAGAAATCTAAGGTTCTTGAGAAGTTTAAAATATTCAAGGCTATGGTAGAAAATGAAACTAGGTTAAACATAAAATCTCTTAGGTTTGATAGAGGTCGTGAATTCACATCTAGAGAGTTCACAAAATTCTGTGAGAAACATGGGATAAAGAGACAATTATCTGCTCCAAGGACTCCACAACAGAATGGACTAGTGGAGAGAAAGAACCGGACCATCTAGGAAGCATCTAGAACCATGATGATGGAAGTAAATGTCCCTCAGATCTATTGGAGAGAAGTTGTAAGCACTGCTATCTATACTCTTAATCAAGTACAAATCAGAAGTAATACTGGTAAGACCCCTTATGAACTCTGGTTTGGCATCACTCCTACTGTGAAATATTTTAGAGTCTTTAGTAGTAAATGTTACATTAAAAGAGATGAAGACCTTAGCAAATTTGATGCTAGAAGTGATGAAGGAATATTCTTGGGTTACTCTACTCAAAGTAAAGCATACTAGTGTTATAACAAGACATTAAAAAAGATTGTAGAAAGTACAAATGTGAAGGTTGATGAAGGCATTGAAAATCCATCAATGTTTTATGAGTATGAAGTAGATGATCAGAGTGATGTTTTGGTCTAAGAATTTCAAGCCCCTAACTAGACTGATCTAGAGAATCTTTAAATATAGGAAGAAGAGATAAGTTTGAATGAAGCTGTCAAAGAAATAGTAGTGCAAGAAATTCTTAAAACTCCTAGGTATGTAAGACTAAATCATTCTGAAGACCAGATCATAGGTGATATAAGCAAAGGTGTTCAAACAAGAAGAAATATTGCTCAAGAATCAAAAAAGTATTGTTTGATTTCAAAGATTGAACCAAAAATAGTAAATGAAGCATCCAATGATGAAAGCTAGGATAAAGCAATGCAGGAAGAGCTGATGTAGATTGAGAAAAATCACACTTGGGATCTTATTCCTAGACCTAAAGACAAAAATGTGATTGGGACTAAGTGGCTCTTCTAGAATAAATTGAATGAAGATGGTGAAGTAGTCAAAAACAAAGCTAGATTGGTTTGTAAGGGTTATTCTCAAGTAGAAGGAGTTGACTTTGAAGAAACTTTTGCTCCGGTGGAAAGAATTGAAGTAGTTAGATTATTTCTTGCTTTTTCTGTCTTCAAGGATTTTAAAGTATATCAGATGGATGTAGTCAGCCTTCCTGAATGGTGACTTGGAAGAAGAAATATACATTGAGCAACTAGATGGATTTCAATTGTCTAATCATAGTGATATAGTCTGCAAATTGAAGAAAGTATTGTATGGACTCAAACAAGCCCCAGGGGCTTGGTATGAAAGATTGGATAAACATCTTTTGAAGATTGGTTTCAACAAAGGTACTGCTGATAGTAACTTGTACTTCAAGATTGATCATAAAAATATCTTGATTGTTGAAGTATTTTTTTATGATATCATTTTTGGAGGAAGAGATAGTATGTGCAAAACTTTTGTAAATCAAATGAAAAGTGAATTTGAGATGTCTATGTTCAGGGAAATGAATTTCTTCTTGGGTCTACAAATCACTCAAACAAATAAAGGAATCTTCATATCTCAGCCCAAATATGTGCAAGAATTGTTGAAGAAATTTGGGATGGAAGATTCAAATCCAATGAATACTCCCATGGCAATCGGATCTAAACTAAGCAAAGATGATGAATCCCCTAAGGTTGATTAGAAAAAGTATAGGTCAATGATTGGAGGACTACTGTATCTTACTCAAACTAGACCTGACATTATGAATGTTGTTGGTCTTGTTGCCAGATTCCAAGCTGGTCCTAGAGAATCTCATGTCATGGCAATCAATAGAATTCTCATATATCTAAAGGGAACAGTTAAGTATGGTTTATGGTATCCTAGGGATCATGATTTCTCTCTTCATGCATATACAAATGCTGATTGGGTAGGAGATGTGGATGATCAGAAGAGTACTAGTGGTAGTGCATTCTTTTTGGGGAAAAGATTAGTTTCTTAGCTGAGCAAGAAACAAGAGGCAATATCTCTGTCCACTGTAGAAGTATAATATATTGCAGCAGTAGGTAGTTGCACTAAAGTATTGTGGATGAAGCAAATGCTAAGAGACATTAGAGTGGAGTATGAGGAACCTATCACAATCTTCTATGATAACTCAAGTACAATAAATATATCAAAAAATCCAATGTTGCATTCAAAGACAAAACATATATCCATCAAGTTTCACTTTTTGATAGAGCAGGTGAATAAGAATGAAGTCAGATTGGAGTTTGTGCCCTCAAAGGATCAAATTGTAGACATTTTTACTAAACCTCTACCTAAGGACTCTTTTGAGTATCTAAGGGAGAAGTTAGGCGTTAATACCCCTCTGACTTTGAATTAAGGTGCATTGATGTGCATTAGTCCAATGGATCTCACAGTCATATCTTATGGTCTGGATTGATGAGAGGAAGCTACCACTCAAGGGGAGCAGTCTGTATGATTCTAAAGTATTGATGCAAGAATGTGCCCTTTGCCATTGATGTCAAAGGAGGAGAGAAGACATATGAAAAACAAAAGTGGTTGTTGATCAAAGGAGGAGGAGGAAAGAAAGAGAAGACATATGAATGATTGTTGTTGATAGGGGGAGCTATGTCAGTTAGTGAGGAGAAGTTCTTGTCTTGATGGTTAAAACAGTTTTTCACATCATATGTTGCCATCAATGACAAAGGGGGACATTTTCGCAAGTATGGGCCTAACCGGTGTTGTCATTAATGTCAACATACTCCTGTTGCATTGATGTCAATGATTGGATGAGCTATGTGCTAAGGATATTGAGAAAATTAGTCCTATAAAAAATAGAGAAGAATAGTGAAGACAATGGAGCTCTATGAAGTGAAGATCCCAGCTAGATGAATATTAGAGAATACACATCAAATGGTATGTAGATATGTGTTTAAAGTTGATCTAAGCAAGATTTGAGAGATCCACATGAAGACTTGGAGAAGTTATGGCCATATGAGTAAAACTAGTTCTGGCAGTTGTTTAGAGGTGACCTAGTGATACAAATACGTCTGGTAAGATCCATAAATGCAATATCTTGTTCTACAGATCTGGTGGCATGTTTGGGAAGCTAATTTGAATTGACAACTCAATTGGTTCATGGTTTGGACATCCGCAAGCATTTATTCTAATGAGACGGTGATGACTGACTATGTTCTTGAGGTTCCAGTTGGAGATATGAATGATTTCAATAAGAAGAAGTGGTTTGGATGTTCTTGGTGATTCAGGCAAGCTTGTGAGGGTCTCTAGGTTGTGTCCAGTTAATGTTGAAAGTCCGCATTGAAGATTGAGCTTGAAATTGAAGATTTGCTTTTGGGTGATGGTGTTCTTCCTAATCTTGGCTGACCAGATGTTTTACACCTTTTGTGGATGATCTTGAAGATGTTATGTGAGGCATGACATGTTCCTCAAGGAAGATTGAAGTCCCTAACATGTGTGGCCGACAGTGTGGTGATATGCATGAAATCTTTGTAACAAATCAAGTTGTATTTTTGTAACTACTCTGTAATAAAATAAAGTATGTTGTGCCGAATTTGATGATCATTCCAAAGTTGATGTCATATATAAATAAGAATTGTGAAGTCATTTCAAAGTATCTTGGTAGAGATGAGAGAGTGGTAGAGAGGAGAAGAGCAAAAAGCAAAGCAGAAGTGTTGAGCTTAAATGGATCTGTCTCAAGCATGGTGAAGATGCTAATCTCTAGTTCAAGTATGTAATATTTATATTATTCTATAGACAATGTGTATCCTGTAGGCACTGGGCCTCTTTTGAGCAGTGTGCTCGAGCAATGAGCCCTAATTAGCAAGTGCCATCTTTTCTTCTTATTCTTTTAATAGAGAATACATCTTGAGTTAGTCACCCCATGGTTTTTCCCTTAACTGGGTTTTCCACATTAAAATCTTAGTCGCATGTGTTGAATATGTTTCTGCTCTTAAATTATTATATTGTGCTTCCATGATTGAATCATTATTATGTTGTAGAAATATAAGAAGGCTTTAAGTGTTTAAAGAATAAAAATTCTGGTAACAACTGATTCACCCCCCCTCTCAGTTGTCTATCCTAAAACCAACATCCATGCGGCTGCATAAATGGATTTACAACTTATATTGAGCACAATAGGTGGCCCCATGTAAATTTAAAATTATGCATAAAGGATAATTTAGAATCTTTCCCTACAATAGTGGAACTTTGGATAAAAAAGGGGGGCTGAAACTATTCAGCAACTGCATAATAAAAAATATGCCATGTGGCTGCAAACAATTCCTTTTTTAAGTAGAGTGCTTTTGGTTTAAACTATGTATGTTTTTGCATCAATGTTTCGAATCATGCTCAATGATCTATCATCAGGAAGAGGACTCTACTTAATTCATGGACTATGGAAAACTCATGCCCACCAATTCCCTTTTTTTCATTTTCTTTTCAATCTTATCCCTAAATTATCTATATTAATTAATAATATTGTTGTTTTATTTTGTAATATAGTAAAAAACTTCAATTTAACATAATTGTTTATAAAAATTAAATATTCATGGGACCAATAGCTTCACAAATAACTCCTAAAAATGTTGAGCAGTGTTTTCTAGCCAAAACAAGGGCTGCAAGCCAGCATCAATCCCTGCCAAATGCTACAAGGAGGAAGCACAATTTGAAAAGCTTGTCAAAGCTTTCAACAAGCTAGAGGTAGAGTGGTAAAAAAATTGGCAATGATGCTGGACTAGATGAATGCAAAACACATCTAGACATTGTATATGAAAGGGCATTTAGATTGTGTTAACTCTTTCCATATCAAGACATTGTATATGAAAATATATTTAGATTGTACTATTGAGTTTGAGAAGCATTGTGCATTCCATAGAGCGATAAATTTTTTTTTCAAAATAAATGTAGCAGAGTACTAAACTAAATCAATATGAGTGTCATATAATTTTTAGATTATTGCAATGTATTTACAATGTTTTATCTTTTGAGCACTAGAAGCATTGAACATTCCATATAGTGTCAACAAAGAGATTTAGAATTTAGATATATATTGGCAATATGAATTACTACGCAATACATGTTTGTATACACTCTTGTGTGTATTTATGCCTACAAATAGCATAGTTATTAAGGCTATATTGACTATATATAACATTTCTACAAGTTGTGATTGAACAAAATGAGAGCTGCACATAATTCAACTATATATAACATTTCTACAAGTTGTGAATGAAACTATTAGAACATAGAAATTTGTTGCATATGGTGTGGAGCCACTTGAACAATGAAGAGTCAAAGATGAAAAGCAAGCTAAAAACCACATAGTATCCATGGTTCAACAAAAAACAAAATGACATTAAAATAATGAGACCTGCACATCATTCAGCTAGAGCTTCTCTTGCAAGTAGTTCATCTAGGCTATGCCCATGGGGATTAATTCCTGCCACCCCTTCCTCGTGTGATCCCTCTGTTCATTCATTGTATGATGTGGCTGGAATCAAGTTCTTCAATTCCAAAGCTGAATGAAATGCTTGGGCAATATTGTAGATGTGTATTGCACTATCACTACAACAAATTAATTTTGAGTTGGAAAATCAGTCACAATAGACAGGTAAAAATATGGCCTAGTGCTTGTATGTGCAGCATGGCTTTGTCTTGCCTAGACAATATGCATATTGTTGGCTTTACTTTAACTATAATTTGCAGCATTGTAATTATTGTAGCTAATTATAAATAAAGTATCAACAAGAAACATATTTGAGGGCAAAAAATAATAAAGCCCAAATTATTTTCTAAACAAGTTGTTATTACAAATAAAGGTGACACATCATGTAGACAAATTTATAAGGACATATGATGTCAACCTTACCACAAGAATTTCCAAGCCAAATATCAATAATGTCTGTCAAAAAGCACCTAGACGTTCCTTGCTAGATAAATTAGGACTACCCAAAATAATAAACTAAACTAAAGCATTATGCACACCACTTCCTAGACATCTCAAATTACATGATATATGAGATGAAAAGATGTCAACAATACTTGCTAATAAAAAAGAATGAATAGATAAATACTTTAATCTGCATCTCCCACTTCCTATTTATGCATGGCCCTTTGATGGAAAGCGTAAATATATATACTTAAATATTTATGGGTTTATCCCATATATATGTATATGTATATATGTATATGTATATATGTATATGTATATATATGTATGTATATATATGTATGTATATATATATATATATATATATATATATATATATATATATATATATATATATATATATATATATATATATATATATATATATATATTCCAACTTGCCCTTTAGTAACAAGACACATAGGAGTGTTTGGCTTTGTTGAATATACTATCACTTGTGGGAAGGAGTTTTCATAACAATAAAGTATGATTTACTTAGTTATAATTTATTAACTTTTAAATTTAATTTAAATTATCTTAAAATCCATATATATATATTCCAACTTGCCCTTTAGTAACAAGACACATAGGAGTGTTTGGCTTTGTTGAATATACTATCACTTGTTGGAAGGAGTTTTCGTAACAATATAGTATGATTTACATAGTTATAATTTATTAACTTTTAAATTTAATTTAAATAATCTTAAAATCATTGCCTAGTATCTATTTCCAATACTTGTATATATTTGAAAACTTTAAGAAAGGGTTCAATATTGTATGTTTATAATCATTGTAATTTATAACTGTTTTATAAAGGGTTTATTATAATGATATCAAGAGAGTTATAATAAATAGAGTGAATAAAATAAACCTCTTAATATAAAATTGACATTCATTTATACATCAATTTTAATAAAACTAATAAAGGAATATCTTAAATACATCTATCTAAAAATATAAAAATTATTAATCTTAAGGCACCTATTAACCTATTTCAGAGATTCAATATAGACTCTATATTTAAAATATTTATATCAATTACATGAAGCATTATAGAACATGAATGACTATCATATTTAAGAAAAAATTATTTAGAGCTCTCAATGGAATAAAATAACTCTTAGTAAAATAGTTCTAAAGAAAGTTAAAATAACTTAAATAAATAAAATAACTATATGTAAATAAAACAAGTCCAAGTTGAGTGGGTGGTTGGGAGGGAGCCTTGCCACCCCATGATGGGTGGCAAGGCCGAGACAACAAAGGTGCCAATGATGATTCACAGTTGCAGCAGGGAGGCACGAGTGGAAGAGATGTAGCATTGATTAAAGTAAGTGACAGATTAGGCATGAATTGGGAGCCTAGCTAGATTTTGAGAAGCTTCGGTAGGCTTCTTCATAAGCAGACGGCGGAGGTAACATACTAATCCTCCCCGGTTTAAGACAGATGCCTACATACTTTGCTGTTATCATTTCGACAGATGCTATTCGGTGTGGCGATATGGATACGCTAGTGTAGCTTACCAACTAGAAGCAGCAAATGGCTTTCCTCAGAGCCATTACGTACCTTCGGTTATAGAGAATGCTACGACGGCCTGACGTACTGATGTTGGGGGCGGTGAAAATGATCTTGGGTAGGTTGTTTCTGGAAAATGGAGAATGCTATAGGGTGGATATAGACATTACTTCCAGGACTCTAGTGATGTTGCTTGAATTAGGCTTGGACAAACAATTGGTGAAGTCTATAATGCAAGGTGTCTTCAATGTAGAGCATCTGGGGGATCTTGAGGTTTCACTGCAGATGGCTAGTTTGGGGTGTGGTATTCTGCGGCTGAAGGATTGGAACTAGTTTGAAGACCCTGTTATTAAGCTCTATCCTTTTATCTTGGATGTCAGAGGCTTCGATCTGATTCTGCTAAAAGATTAAGTGGCACTGGCAATCGGATTCATCAAGAAGGCTTTAGGTTTGGAGATGATGGACGGTCTAGACTGGTTGGATGATTTCAGGAAACTCCTCGCTTCTGCAACTATCTAGTGTTTATCTACTCCTTCTGCTCCATTTTGTATAGTCAGAGCTTTGCATTGCTAGTCTAGGTTATAGTGCTTATCCTCTATAAATAAGTTTGGTGACCCTGTGTGGTCTTTCTCCTAGGCTTCTTTGTTATTGTAGATAGACGGTTAATCTCTGGCCAGCCATGAAAGGCTGATGATATGTAGCTCCTTTTTGAATTTATTAATATAAAAATGCTATTACGGATCAAAAAAAAAAACAAGTCCAAGTTGATTGGGTACATATAACTAAAATATATATATTTGGAAAAAATTTAAAACCATTCAAGAAAATAAAATTAAAAAATTTATGTAAAAGAAAATGACTCTTAAGTAAATAAAAATGACTTAGAACAAAATAAAATAATTTTTAAGAAAATAAATTTATTTAAGAATTATTTTATTTTTACTTTAGAACTATTTTTAAAATATTTTATTTTAATTATATTGCCTACTTTATTTTTATGTAAAGAATCATTCCTATTTACTTAAGAGTTATTTTATAAATATTTAAATTTTAAATTTTAAAATATTTAATAATTAAAAGACTATAAATAATTTATTGATTCTATAAAACCAAAAATATATGATTATTAATAATATAGAATTTTTAAATTTTAATTCAAAATTAGCATATATTTTAAATTAAAAAAATTAAGGAAATAAAATTAAAATTAAGAAATAAGTCCACTAAAAAAATTTCAAATAAAAATAAAGTAAATAATCTAAATAAAATAATTTTTTAAAAAGTAAAATAAACTATTTAATTGAAAAGGATGCATGGATTGGAAATGATGGCTCAAATCAAATATTTGAGCTTTAATCCTGTGGTCCATGTAGGCAAGAGCAAAGAACTATAAATTGTGACTACATACCAATTTAATAACTTTGGCCCAAATTAGAGCTTCTAATATTTGATGTGGAAGTGTACATTAACTCTTATAAAACCCACATCAAATAATTAAAAATTGTGTAAATAATTATTACATGCATTGAAAAATGCCAAACTTGCAATAACTAAAAAAAAAATATCAATCAATAAGAATCAAATATCTCTAAGTAACTAATAAAAATCCTCATAATTAATTTTTTTAAAATTATAGATAAAAAATTTAAATTTTAACTTTGTAGAACATAAACTTCACTTAAACTTTAGATGGAGAAAATTATAAAACATAATTGGATGTGGGAAGCAGTAAAAAAAACACTATTTCAAAAAGTAATGATTAGTAATGATTAGAAGACAAATGTTTTTCGCCTAGGAGTGGTATAATCTATTTAAATTCAATACAATGCTTATGCCATTATCCTTAAAATTTCACGCTTGCCTTGTTTAACTTTTACACGTCTTTTTTTCGGCATTATAATTAGCCGATAGGCTTTTATATGTGAGCATTATAGTGCTCGGAAATGTCTCACGCCGTAAAAAAAATTGACGCCGCGAAATTTTCTAATCTCGTCGGTTGTTCTCACAAAATCGTTTCATGTCGTTTAAATGTCCCCTGCCGGATGCTCTGGGATAATATGCGAAAACGGTTTAAAGCAAATAACTCAGGCGAGCATATCAAATTGCAAGGTTTGAGGTGAGCTGAAGGGGAGTGCGAACAGAAAACAAAAGAATCGCCTTCCGAGGAATCGATCCAAGGCCGTGGAGGAAATCTTCTTTTTTAAAAAGAGGTATTTGCATCTATTCTTTGTTTTTCTAGCACAAAAATAAAATCTGTTTGCTGCAATTGCATTACGCACATAAAAACTGAAACCCCATAACACTCGCCTGCGCCCCACTCGCACATCACTTCATGAGGGCCGCCTGTGCACAGATTATCTGGGTAGATTTGTATCCACTCAATCTCGGAATTTATGGCCTCTGGCACCTAGTATGCCGCTTCCCGCTCTATACTGTCCAGCGCTGATTTTGCGTAATCATTTGGTTCTGCATTAATTGACAGAAATAGGAGCCGGACACATATAGCACAACAAAACAAAGCTCTGACCATAGAACATTATGAATCTCACAGAGACATAAATGCTCAGATCCTCGGTATTCCCTGTTAAGTCGACGAAAGGCAAATGCAAATGCTATTTGTAGGGAGCGAAACTCCATTATATACAAAAATATCATCACTTTCTATAAGAGATTGAATATAATTTTCCATCCCCATCTGTTGTCATTTGAGATCACTAAAGCTTCATAGAGAACATATTCATACTATCTCCCAGCAGGCCTATAGAGCCTCTTATGTCCATCATCCTAAACAAACTCCTACTATCTCCCGGCAGGCCTATAGAGCTTCTTATGTCCATCATCATAAACAAACTCCTGATCTTCAGTAGCCCTCTTCCTTCCATTGCAGTTCCCAGACAATCCCATATTAATGCCTGCAGACGAAAGGACAATATCATGCACAAATAGAAATAGAACCGGTCAATTCTCAGAATAATACCCAAGAAATCCAATATAATACAGGTCAGAGCTCTCCTCCCATAAGAGGGGTCTAATTGAACAGCAGACTCCACCTTGTGGTTTAATGACAAAATGGCTTGTCCGGCTATCGCATCTGGTTTGAGTGTATAAACAGGTAACAACTACCACCTTCTTTGTGATTCCACTGCTCCTAAATCTCTCTTTGGAGCCTCACCCTTGCATGCTGGCATACAAACACTAAAATCAAAGTACATCAGAAGAGCAGTAGTGGACAGGTTCACAACCCCATGCCACATACGCTACATGCCTTCACCTTGATATTTTCCCAAAAAAAAGAGAAAATTTGATACTTATCTTATTTTCCTAAACTTTCATGCAAGTATGATACCATACCTGCTGGTCACACTTTTCTTCTCCATGACATCCACTTCCGCACCCCCTCACCCATCTAAAAAGATTGCCCTAGGAAGTGCCATAGAATTTGTTGTATTGTAGCTTGGATCATCATCATAGGAGTTGATAATAAATTAATGTGTGGATTATTCGAGACTCACAAAAGAAAGGACAGAGTGGATGTCTTTATGGACGGGATTCCCATATGCGTGGCCAAAGCAAAAGCCCATTGAGATTTGTTTGCTTTCCATATGAAGAAGTTGGCTTGTCACCAAAAACAGTGTTGGTAATGATCTCCAATTACCAAATTTGAGTCTTACGTGGAACTAATGATAGAATCAACTTTGTTTTCATCATTAATATTTTTCTATTTTCAAAACACATATAAATATATTGTTATATGGCTAATTATACAATTAAATGCTACTTTCAATTTTCTATCGGCATATCCCTTGAACCTCCTACGGCTGCAAGTGCTAGTATAGTAGGACACTTGGAAAATTATTATTATCTTTCATTACTTCTTTCGTCTTTTTTGAAAGAATTTCAAAAAAGAGAGCAAAAGAATATTAACCACCTGCATACTTTATAGTTAACTTGGGATAAATCAATTTCCTGGTTCCTTGTCAAGCCATATGAGCCGCTATTGGAGAATAATATAATGAGCATTTAATGATGTACTTGGCCTATTCATTGAATCTTTTAATACTAAAAGATAAAATGGCCGCACCCATCGTCATTAGAATCTGGTCAAATTTGTTAACTTGAGTTGGCTGGTTCATTGAACAATAGCAGACGAAGAACCGTATAAATATCAGGTTATACTATATCCCATTTCAACATCTGTGCTCTTCTCAAGGAATAAATAAAGAGCTTGTCATTGATCTCCTTATTTCTCTTGGAGTATTAGTATTCACGTCGTTCGAAATGAAAATGATTCCTGTTTTTGTTCCATTAATCAGCTGCTGTTATTTCGGAAAAGTATGGTTGATGGTACCGGGTTAAAGGTGGGTTACTACAGGCATACATGCTCTGAGGCAGCGATGTTGTCAGCAAAGCCGTTAGAGCGAATCCTGGTGTGGCAGCTGCTCTAATAAGGACGCATTTCCACGATTGCTTCGTAAGAGTAAGTATTCTGAATCCCTAAATGAGCTATTCAAATCTAATGTCAAGGTGACTACTCTATAAACATGGAGCTATTATTGCAGGGTTGTGATGGCTCAATCCTCATTGACTCCACAGCAGGAAATATTGCTGAGAAAGACTCCCCTGTAAACAATCCAAGCCTGTCTGGATTTGACATAATTGATGAATCAAAATCTAGAATAGAAGCCAAATGCCCAGGAGTGATTTCTTGTGCCGACATAGTGGCATTCGCTGCAAGAGATAGAGACATAGTGGCATTCGTCTGTACAACTTCAGCGGCAGTGGTGGTCAGGACCCTTCCATCGATTCTCGCTATGCCCTTCAGCTTAAGGCCAAATGCCCCGCTTCATCTTCTTCCTCTAGTGTTATTGTTCCATTGGATCCTCTCACACCCACTAATTTGGACGTGAAATACTACGTCGATTTGCAATACAAGCGTGGATTGTTGAAGTCCGACCAGACGTTGATGTCAAATGATGCCACATCTAGCACAACCACTCCAAATCCTAATCCATTCCATCCTATTATCCATCCACCCAATCATAATCCTAATCCTATGAAATCTACCCTTATTATCCATCCATTATATTGCCCATCAACCCACACAGTAATGAAGGATGTGATCCAATGGCTATTATCAAGGAATCAACCACCACAATGCAATCAAATTCTTATGCTTGAGCTAATCAAACAGCCTCTTAGTCCTATCCAAAAACCACATTCCAATCCTATGCCTATCCATCCCATTGAAGAACCTCTTACCATAAGTGCAAGTCCAAATCCATCGTATAGCTATGTTGTCAACTATCTAGCACATGTCCAACTCATCCAAGTAGCTTCCCCTATCCAAACCCAAAAGCTATGTCAAGAATCAAATCCAAAACCTTGCACCCAATCAAGTAAAGATCAAATTACCCAAGTTATTCAAGATGCAACTATTCAAGCCACCAGCATCCATGATCCAACAATCACTCATGATCAAGAAACCAAAACTAATCCTATCCACCATCCACTAATAACCACTTCCCATGATGAGACACTTAGTCCCCAAGAAAACATAGATAATCAAACAAACAATATAGATCCTATCACACCACATCTTAGTGAGCACTATGATAATCAAGATCCAAACATGCCAACTCATTTCATTCCTGATTCCACGCCATCTCCTATCGATCTCCCATCATCCCCTATTGATCCTTTACCATCTTCTATCACTGCTTTACCATCTCCTATTGATCCTTCACCATCACCTATTGATCCTATCCTAAATCCATTATCCTATCCCCTTCAAACCAACACCTTCATCTGTGGTGTTTCTCTCATAGGAGAGGAACAACTTCTATCCACCACCCATTCTCCCTCATCTAATAATGGACTTGTGTCTTGTTTCCAAAACAACAAACATCCCATCTCACATCGCATGCTCTAAAACATGAATTATTAGGGAAAAGGTTTAGGCCTTCTTGAACAAGGTATCTTGGATCCTATCCATGTCAAAATCCATCCGCAATCACATGGCCTTGGTTACATATCCCAAGAAAAACCACCCAAACATGTTGGCATCACTAAAGTCACTCCTTCCACTTCCCATATTAGTTCCTCTCATCGCACCTCCAAATCATATGTCGCTATCCCTCCTCCATAGTCATCCCATTCTCAAAAGCATGTGACCATACATCTCCCCATATCCACTCTTGAGAGTAGTTGTTTCAGAATTTGAATTATAGTTTATGTGAATGTTCATCAGATTTCTACTTTTTGAGTGAAGTGAATATAGCAATTCTTGAAGATTCATAGTTTGATGTCCTTGTGTGTTAGTTGTTCCATTCTCTCCTTTTTTCCTGGTCATCCATATTAGATTTTAGGGCATACATTTAATGCAGGATATATGCTCCATTAGGCCAGTTGTACTCCATCATTATAGGTGTTTTGATGTTGTGGATTAAGGATAGTTATTTTATTTTATGGCGGCATCAAACAATGTTTGAACAAGTTTTTATGTATCATTTAAATTATGAGATTCATGTATTGGGTCGTGGAACTCAACATCTTATTTTAATGAAATAGGAGGCCGTGGTATCCAATTTGGCTTTGGTGTAGTTATTCCTTTTAATTACTGGCCGTGAGCCTTAATAGGTAGTTCCCCAATTTCCAGAGTTATTATAAAATTGTGATAGGAGTCTGCCAAGTCATATTTTGGAAGCATTTATTTTTAAGTCATGCTTTTGCTAATTCATTCCGTGGGTCGCATTTATATACATGCTTGATACTGTAGGACAGAGCTATATTCCTTAGTAGGCATTTAAATCTATATTGTAATAGAGGATCCGTTGGGGAAATTTATTTCAAGTCAGGGATGTTTTATTGGCCGTTGGGACGAGTACTTCCCCAAATCTAATCCAGGGGTTAGGAAATCCGAACTGTCTATCCAAATCTAGGTGAAGTCTTCATCCGTGTGGATTTAAAATGGTTTTTAATATGTTGTAGGCTTAACCGTGGGAAATTTAATTTGAGGCAAGATCTCTTGTGGAATTAAAGGTTGTAGTCTTCTCGCCAAGAGTACATTTCCCTCGGCTCCTGCCACTTTGCATCCTCGTTCTTTGAGCACTCTTGCCATCACACTTGCATTTAAGAATGCGATCGCCTAAGGCTTCTGGGCTCATCTGTTTATTTCCCTTGTATCCTTGGTATGCTTCACGATTTCAAGCAGTTGTTGAAGATCATAGAGAAGCTCTTACACTATACTAATAAAATCATATTGAATAAACATCACATTCAGAATATAAGAACCAATGAAGAAAAATAAATCTGCTCTATACTATAGAGCAAATCAGAACTCTATTATTATTCGACTGTTTATTACATACTGCATAGCAGCGATTATCTTCAAAATACTATTTATTACATGCTGTTTAAAACAACGATCAAAACTCTCAATAAATAGTCTTCCAGCAGTCTAATAATAATAGTCTTTAAAAAGCTGCGTTTAAAGCAGACTTTAAAAACTATAAATAAAAACTTTTAACTACTGCGAATACATGTAGTTATAAAACTAAAACAAAAAATAGCAGTCTAAAAAAAATCATCTCATGCAATCTGGTTGCATGGAGAAGGAAACAATAAAAAAAAAAACTATCTCAATGTGGTGGAAGTTGAGATAATCGGAGCACCGTCATTGTGAATGCATGACTACATGCCTTCAATCTCCCCCTGCATGAACAACGGAGATGATTCCTAACCGATCTCTAGGGGGCTTAACTTTTTCCCTATCAAGTTTTTCTCTATATATTAGTTTGCACAAAATTTTATTTTTAAGCACATTGAAAATATTTTTTTTGAAGGTGTAATTTTTTTTGCATATGCAAAACTTGTAAAGGCTATAACTTTTGCATACGATCTCGTAATCGAGTCATTCAAAAGACAAAAGTGCCTAGTTTTTTGTCCGCTATCATTCTAGCCTATCAATGCACTATGACTATAAAGTGCCAATGTAAGTTAGTTTAGAGTGACAACACTTCTTAAATAAATTGAGCAATTTGGGGGGGAAACTACAAATAATCAAGGGGGGGAAATCTATGTGTTCATATTGCACACTTCTTAGGGAAGTGTTTTTTGTGAGAGTGTTACCTTTTTCATGTCTCACTTTCACTTTCTCTATTTTTCTTTCAAGTTTTTTGCATCTACTATCTACGTGACTAAAAGGCATCATGGAGTCAACAGTTCCTATTCCTCCACTAACACCTTTCAATTATCAAGATTGGAAGCTTAAAGTTAGTCTTGTGCTAAAAAATAAGGGCCTATATAGGATAACTATGTGAACATAAAAAGAACCTAATGCAGTTAAAGAGAAAGAAAAGTTTTTCAACAAATGTGATCAAGCATTTGGCTTTCTGTGTTTAAATCTATCTCTAGAATTATTGTTTCATGTCGAAAACTTAACTACACCTAATGAAGTGTGGGATACTTTAGACAAACTATTTGGAAAAATTGATGAACTCAAAAGTCATGAATTGGAAATCAGCTCTTAGGTCTTAGTCCTAGAAATTACTCAACTATAGAAGATTTCTTCACAAATTTTAAATCTTTAAAGTTACAGTTAAAAGATTTTGGAATTGACAAGAAAGAGGATCAATTAATCCTTTTAGTACTTTCCAAATTACATCCAAAATTTTCTGTGTTTGTATCAACTTTCTATTCTACTAAAAGTGCTCTTGGAGCATCATGGAAAATGCCCACTCTAGATAAATTCATTTCTGATCTCACAAGGGAACAAGATAAACTAATTCAGATGGGTTCTTTGAAGTCTATGAAGCCTCAGGCTCTAATTGCAAGAAATGACAAGCCATAAACTTCAAATGTGAAGGAAAGACACTAAGAAGGACAAGGATAGTAAGAAAGCAGATAAAATTGATGATATCAAAAAGGATAAATCTTCTCAATGAAGTAAGCACATTACAGAGAGGATAATATGTGTCATTTGTAAAAAACCAGGGCATGATGAACATAAATGCATGAAAAGCAAATTGAAAGTCTCTCAAATATTCTAAAAAAGAATAACATTGGGCCACCTGATTCTATCAAGGCATCTACATCAACTCAGGATAATAACAAGGACAAAGAGAAATCAAAAGGCAAAGCTCTAGTTATTATGTCATCTTCATCTTCATCTCCATCATGGATTATTGATTCTGGTGCTACTCATCATATGGGTTCTTCTCAGGTTGCATTCACATCCTTAGAGCCATCCAGAATATCTTCAATCAACTTAGGTGATGATACCCCAGCATTGGTTAAAGGGAGAGGGTCTGCTGAAATCGAAGGAGGGATTTTTTCAAAAGTTCTTAGTGTACCTTCACTGTTAACTAATCTCCTTTCAGTGTATCAAATAACACACTTAGGGAAGGGTATGAGAGTTCATTTCTCTCCAAATTTAGTTGAGATAAGAGAACTACAAAGTAATAACTTAGTGGCTATAGGGGAAGCCAATCATCAATCTAGATTGTATACCTTCTCAAGTTTTTCTATAGATATTTCTCCAAAGGCACTACTAACTCAATTAGATGAAGTTAGTAAATTATGACATGAATGATTTTGCCACCTTAACTACCGTTATCTCGAACAACTATGAAAACAAAAAATGGTTAATGGATTACCAAAAGTCAAGTTTTCTAAAGGACTATGTGAAGGATGTGCACTTGGTAAACATCCTGAAGCAAAGTTTGACAAAAGAGAAACTTGGAGGGCAAAACAAGTCTTAGAACTTGTTCATAGTGATATTTCAGGAGCTTTTCCACATCATCCTTTTACAAAGGCTAGATATGTTCTCACATTTAGCGATGATTTCTCATGTTTTAAATGGGTGTACTTCCTTAGGAAAAACTCAGAAGTGTTTGATTCTTTTCAAGATTTCAAATCTTTGGCTAAAAAATTGTCAGGGAAAGTCATCAAGATTCTATGGACAGATAATGGTAGAGAATATGTTAATAATATTTTTGAATAGTTTTGTACAACATAAGGGATAGAGTTGGAACGCACAGTTCCATATACCTGTCAATAAAATGGTGTAGCAGAACATAAAAATAGGTCTTTAAAGGAGATGACAAATTATATGATTCATTCTAAAGGGTTAACACCATCTTATTGGGCTGAAGTTATCAATTGTGTATGTTACATTCATAATAGAGTTCCTCATATTGTCTTAAAAGGAATCACCCCCTTTGAAGCTTGGAAAGGATGGAAACCGACAGTTGTTCACTTTAGATTTTTTGGTACACCTGCTATGGCCCGCATTCCTAAAGAACATCGCAAGGTAATAGATGCACAATCCAAACCTTGTATCTTTGTTGAATGTCCAAAGGGTGTTAAAGGCTATCATCTACTACACCCAACCACACATGAGTTGTTCACTGAGCAAAGTGTCAAGTTTCAAGAAACAACCCTTGAAACAGTTCTTGACATTCCTCGACATACTATTGATTCTCTGGATCATGAAAATACCTTTGATAGATCATTTCATTTGCAGCATTAATATAGTTGAGAAAGCAGTTCTTCTTCTTCTAGTTCACATAGTGATGATACAGAGCATTCGTCTTCATCAAGTTCAAGATTGAATTAGAAGTTAACATATTTTCACCAAACTCACCCACATCAAGATCTTCACAAGTAGATTCTTGGGTATGTAAACTACTACAGATAATAGACAAAATCAGATAGACTTTTAGGGGGAATCTCATGCTTTCTTTGCTTCAGTGTCTGATCCATAGACATTTAAAGAAGCATCAGGCATACCTGAGTGGGATGTTGCCATGAATGAGGAATATGATTCCTTAATCAAAAATCACACTTGGGACTTAACTTCTCTTCATAAGGGAAGAAAAGTAGTTTGATCTAAATGGATATATCGAACTAAATATGGAGTAGATGGGTCAATTGATAAGTACAAAGCATGGTTAGTTACAAAAGGTTTTTCATAAGTCACAAAAATTGGCTACACAGATATCTTTGTACCTATTACAAAGATGACTTCAATCAGACTCACACTTACTATAGCTATAGCACATGGGTGGTCTATACATCAAATGGATGTAAAGAATGCCTTTCTTCATGGAGACCTTGAGGAGGAGATCTACATGGAACAACCACCAGGGTTTGTTCATGATTCATCCTTAGTATGTATGCTAAGGAAATCTATCTATGGCCTAATACAAGCACCCAGGGCTTAGTATGGTAAGGTGGATTCCTACCTTCTATCTTTAGGATTCACTCGATGTAATTTAGAACCCAATGTGTATCTTCTGTGGCATGATGATTCATTGTTAATTCTAGTACTTTATGTTGATGACCTTTTAATCACTGGGTGTGCTTCCACTGCTATTGTGGTAGTAAAATCAGCACTTCAAGAAAGGTTTGACATGATAGACTTAGGATTACTGCATTACTTTCTTGGTATTGAGATATCTCAATCAAATTTAGGGATATTTCTTTCTCAACCTAAGTATGCTTTCGATTTACTTGAACATTTTCACATGTTTAATTGTAGACCATCTCCAACTCCCTTCTTATCTAGTGTTAAGCTTGAGACATCCTGTCCTACTCCATTAGTTGATGCAACATTGTATAGACAACTAGTAGGTAGCCTCATTTAGGGTGCCACCACAATAATGGGTTACACTTTCTGACATATCCTGATTTTTGCTAAAATCACATATTTTTAGAAAATATAGTCATTTAAGCCTTGAAAGGTTCCATTTAAAAGATTTTAATTGAAGAGGGTTTGATCAAACCCTCTTACATTTAAACTCTCTTGGATAGAACCCTGTTGGTTTTAAACCATACCTATAATGGAGTATCCTCTACACCTATCAAAATGCTAATAAAAAACCTCTTTTGATTTACCTTTTGGGGGATCAAATAAATTCATTTAAAATTTATGTTTTGTAAGAATGTAGCCCTTATTATAAGCTTCCCAAATAGTATAAATTTAAATATATATATTTTTATTATTATATTTATTTTTTATTTCTTGTGAATGTAGGTTTTTCACTGAACATCAAGTTCTATATTCTACACACATGGAAAATTAGTAAATTAGTGAAAACAAATTTAGAAAAATATATATGCCCTAGGTATTGATGTCCTTGTTTCAACAAAAAAAATAAAATTAAATTTTGATACATACAAAAGAAGTTATGTTTTACGAAATACGCCTATGTCCAAATTATAATTGGTTTGACTTCAAAACTTAATTAAAAAGTATATATTCAAGAAAACATTATGAAACTAAATTCATACCCTATATATCAGTGTTACCAATCTAAATTCAAAAGAATCAAAATTTTATCCTTTGGAAAAAAAAAGTTATGTGCTACGGAATACACATCACTTTTAAAAATTGTTGTTTACTATTAAAAACTAGTTATCAAAGGAGACGAATTTTTTTTACAATTTAACTCCAAATTTTTTTTCAAAAATATATTTAGAATCTGTAAACAAAATCTCACAAATCACTAGTTCACATCATCTTCAAATTCCTAACGATTTAGTGGCTATAGGTATTAGAAAGTGAAGATTTAGTTCAAAATGTTGATTTCAATGTCAAGTTTGGCCAGAAAGTGTAAACCATTATTGTGGGATGACCATTTACTTAACACACACCAGGCCTAACATTGCATATGTAGTTGGATTACTTCCTAGATTTATGCAGGAACGTCATGAGTTGCATTGGAAAGTAGCTAAGAGGATTCTTAGTTACCTTCATGGTATAATTGCATTTGGGATACATTACAGAGTTGGTTCCATAATTGAGTTGGTTGGATTCATAGATTCAGATTGGGCTGGTGAAAAAAAAAATTGCAAGTCTACTTTTGAGTATAGTTTTTCACCTGGTTCAGGTCCTATCAGTTGGTCTAGCAAAAAGCAAAATGATATTGCTATATCCTCTACATAGGTAGAGTTCTGAGGAGCTGTTAACTTAGCTACTGAGGCCATATGGCTTCAAGGCATCATTTCTAAATTTGGCATTCCTCTCAGATGACCTACAATTATCTATTGTGATAACTAGAGTACAATCCAAATATGCAAGAATCCGGTTCAACATCAACAAACCAAACATATTGATATTCATATGCATTATATTCGTGAGCTCATTCATGATCAGATCATCAACTTAGTATTCTACCAGTCATCAGAACAAGTCACTGACATCTTCACCAAATCCTTTATAAAAAGTAAGTTCGTCCATCTATGATCTCTTCTTACCGTACAGTCTACATCGACATCATCATCATCTAGAGTGTCCATCTAAAGTCCTCTCTTTGTTTTCTCTCTTTAGGAGGAAATTTTTTTCCCATAAGGTTTTCTTTGTTTCTCCATTTTATGAGAGATGTTTGTAAATGAGTACCTAAAAAGATGCACAACTGAGACTCATATTTCATAAACCTGCCTAAGCTATGCTTAAGGGGGGGTGTTGCTGTATAAACTCATACAAATTATACCTAACTTAATCAGAGTTAGTGGTTTTCTTCACATGTGGAAAGATTAAGTCCTCTTACTGAGTCATTAGTCAATGTGTCGATCCATCTTCGACACATCGCTACTATTTTGGAGGGAGGTTAAACCTTGAGCTATTCTCTTGGTTCCTATTTTGCCACCTTTCCTATTCTCGTGGAGACTTGTTCCTCAAGCTTCACCTATTTATACCAATGTTTGGTTGTAAACCAATCAGTTCAATTTCAATACATTGCACTTGTGTTTAATTTCTACTCCATGATCTTGGACTTCTGCTCCCACACTAAATATTGCTTAACTACCAGCTAGGTGTTCACAAAAGAAATAAGGTAGAGAAGCACAATCATTCCAAACACACACCAAGTATCATTCTATAGCTAGCTAGGTAGGTGTCTATAGTCCCAATAAAGATATCCCTTGTCCTATGAAAGCATAGGTCCACTGCAAACTAGGTGCCTATATCCTTGGTGGAGATGCTTTAATAACCTAGAAAAGATTGAGTTCTTGATATATTGCTTTTCCCTTTGTTACTCTATGCTTAATTCATTTTGATTTTTGATTTTTAATTTTTAATGTTTCCTCTTCACTCAATTCCCAAGAAATGAAGCTTAGGGTCTAGGTTCAAGACTACCATATGCATGTAAAGGGATAGATTGGGAAATATAAAACCTAATTACCTAATGCCATAATAGATCATCCCAACCAACTAGAAAGTATAATGTGTTGTTAAGTGTATCAAATTCATAGAACAGTCATGTGTATTTGATAAAATTAAGTACAATTTAAATAACTCTAGCATAGCCTAAGAGATGGTTTCATTTTTCTAAAGTTTCCATACAAATTAGAAATATATATCAAGAAAAGAGTGGTGGATTCCTAGGAAAGTGTCATAAGGCCACTGGCAAACACAAGGTAGGAAATATAGAAGAAAAGCACAAGGACCAAAACTATAAATAAGATAATCCAATAAACACATAAAAAAAACAAAAATATATACATGACAAAAATTCCTAAACCAAACACATACTATACACTCAAAGAGCTGAAAAGGAAAAGGTTAAAATGGGTCCTACTCTATTTTTAAAAATCATTAAACAAGGTTAATTATATTGTTTGGATATAGAGGTGGGTGAGAACATCCTTGACCTCAAGGATAAGGTTAACATTTTGCTTGGGTTCAAAATTAGGGATGTCATCATGGACAATTAGAAGTTGAGACAACTCATCATTATAATGTTCAACCTGTTTATATGTTTTCTTTCCCAAATTACCATAGTTGAATTATAAATTATAGAAAAACAAGGTTAAATCTAGAGAAAAGATCTTATTTATGGTGTTTCATGTTGGAGGCATGATTGTAGGATCTAATAGAGAGATGCCCATAATGGCTTGATCTTTGAGAGCTCTTTGTTTTTCCTCATTCACATGAAAACCACAAGAAAAATCATTTGTTTTCACTACATTACCACATCCATCAACAAGGAAATTAATAACACTAGAAAAAAATGAAACATTATTAGACTCACAAGGTGTACAAATTTCATCATTTATTAAAATATTACAAACTTGATTAAGGAAATTAGCTTGTATGTGCTTAATTTTGTTTGCATACATGCTATCGTGGTGGGATGAAAGATCATCTACAATTTTAGGGTCTTCAACATGCTACTTACTGCATTTTAAAAATTCCATAGGCTCGAGCACAAGCTCTCAAACAACATTATCCTAAATTGGAAGAACACATGTCCCATAAATAAATTTATTTTTATGCACAAAATCAACCATGTCACTATCTACATCATGCTCAAGTTGTTATCATTAATGATCAATACATTTTCAACTTCATTCTCCAAGGACTCATCCTCACAACAATGATTTTTAATTTGTGCCTTTTCCCATGCTAAAAGAAAATTAGGACAATAAATTTTAGTATGTTGAACAATAGGGTGGATTCTATGTTTTTTAAGAAAAGAAAATTCTATAAGGCTGATTAAACATCCTAGGATAGTCATATCAGTGCTTAGGATGGAAATTAGGTTTAGCAATAAGAGAAGCAATTTCTCCATGGTGTAAAAAATAAGTGTGGGAATGCAAAAATATCAAGAAAACACATGACAACTACATGTTACTAGTTGCTAAAATGACCCCCCAACAATTACAATGTTTGGAACTTTATGATTAATGCATTTTACAATGTGAGTACTAAATTTATAGTTTTATAGGGTCTAAAAAGTGGCTTAAATGATAAAATGACAATTTGAGTACAAGATAAGAAGTAGAGAGTACTAGTGCAAAGTATGTAAAAAATATGCACTTTAAAAAAATGGGACCCAAAAAATAGTTTTTTGGCACAAGTTTTAGCCCACTAAAGGTCTAAAAATCTAAACTACATAGTAAAACCTATGAGAAAACTACACTTCTAGAAAACTATATTATCAAATTAGAAAATAGATTATACCACTATGAAGAGCACAAAATTATGCCTCATTTAAAAAATATTACATCAAAAAATACCTTCATATGGTTGAGAACAAAGCTTCTAAAGCTTTCCTATCTAGATAGTAATTATAAAAGAGAAGGGTGCACTATTATGTGAGAGGTGGGCAATGCCATTAGTGGTGTTAGAAAAAGGGTAGTGTTTGGGTGACACTATGATGGTGAGTAGGTGATGATTTGGTGGCACATGCACAAATCCTATGAAGAGGGGTGCCTAGTGGTATATAGGTGGTGTATGGGTCAAGATCCAATCAACTGGATGTAGGACTAGGGGTTGTTCTACTCTCGTACTTGAGGGAGTAGAACATCATGGAGAGCAGTTGGGTTGTGTTCTAGGTGTGTGTGTTGATGATTGTTTCTATGAAGACATCTAATTTCAGTTGTTGTGGTGACAATTGTATGACCTAAAGGGTCACTAGTCCTAAGTATCTTGAGTCTAGTATGAAGATGGTCCTATTAAGTAATGATTTAGAGACCATCTTGTCTCCTTTCTTTGTTTTGGATTGCCTGTTGTATCAAGTGTTGTTGGTCTATTATGCATTGCCAATGTTCTTGTTCTTCTCTTATTTGTTCCATGTTTTGTTGCTGAGGAGTTAGATTGGGGAAGTTCTCCCCAATCTCATCAAGGATAGATCGTATCCAATCTTTCATGATGCCTGGGCACATTCAATGATTGGCAAGAGGGGGACGTGTTGTGTTTCGTAATGTTGTTGTCTTATTTTGACCTCATGATGGAACCAAGGGTTTCTCCTTAACTATGTTCAATTCATTGACCAGATGATGAAATAGAGGGTTTGTTCTCTAGTTTCAAGATTTCCTAATTGTTTTCTTTTTGAGTTTCTATGAATGCAAGCTATATGAAATCAACAACAATTTTTGTTCATTTTTTCCCAATTTGAAATATTTTCTAGTTATTTAGGAATTGAAAGATGGATGTAATCTACGATTTTTCCAAAATGCAAACTAATCTATCTTTTTGGTATTTTTGTAGATCGATTTTTGAAATAGTGATCTAAGAAATGAAATTAAGAAAAGGTATGAAATATGAAAGAAAATCTAATCTAGTGAATGAAATCAAATCAAATGTAATTCTATTCTAATAAAGCAAATAGACAACCTATTAAGAAAAAGAAAAGTAATGATTTCCTTTTCCAATAACAATATGTGATCTAATTACTATTTCAAAGCATAAAGAACATGGTATGAAGAAGACATTAATGCCTAGCTTGAGCCCTCACAAGTCCTTATAGAAAGTTTTTTCATGTACAGTAGTGGGGTCCTCTACTTAACAATAGGAATGTAGATGGGAGAAAATGAAATCAGATGGAGCTTTAAAACTATGATGAAAGCACATGGAGTATAAGAATGCTAATGAATCACTATGGCTTGAGCTATTGAAGATTTGATGAAAGAAAATGGAACGTAAGAATCCTAATGAAGCACGATGGCTTCAACTAGTAAAGCTATGACAAAATCAAAAGTCACACAAGGTCCTACATGAGCATGACAATGCTATGGAGACAAGTATATGCCAATAAAAGAAAGAAAAAAGATACAATATTGAAGTTTCCTCCTAAGGTAAAAATTTGAAGCTTTGCAAAAATAAAAACTAAAGAAAGAAACTAAGAGAGTCAAAGGCCTATGTAGAAGCTTGAAAAAGCTTGTGAAGATGACAAGAGTATTTCTAGACTTGGAAAATAATGAAAGGTGAGGGGTATTTATAGGTTGAAAATCAATACCAAAGGTGATGGTTATTTGCGGGTTAAAAAATTGATTAGGGAGTGATCTGACTCTAATTGATGGGTAAAAGTTCAAACTTGTGTCTCAATTTCAACCAACTAAATAGTTCCTATAAAAACAATTTTGCCCCAAACAATTTTGAAAGAAATAGTTTCACATGAAACCATGTAGCACCTATGTGGAATTATGTGGTATAAAGAGTTTCACCCAAAACTTTTTGCCTGAAAATTTTAAATCTATAAAGTCTAATTTTGAATTTCAAAAGGAATTTTATTTGCATAGAAAATTTTAGGCTAGAGGGTTTCACCTAAAACATTTTTGAGTGATATCATCTCACCTGAAACTATCTATGTGACATCCCATGTGGCAACCAACCCCCCCATTTTCAACAAATTGGACAAACTTCAAGTTCAACTCCAATTTTCTCCAACCAAAAGACATTTTCATGAAAATCTCAAAATACCCTTTGGTAGATCTCAGAGTCTAGAACTTAGAAATGTATTTTTTAATTTTTTTAAATTAGTTCTATTAGGATTATTTTAAATTCATTGTAAGTAGGTTATTATAATCAAATATGTAGCCGAGTAGAAATTAAAAAAAATAGAAAGATATTTATAAAATATTTAAAAAATATATAGTGCACTAGAGAAGAGAATCCCCTCCAAGAGGGTACAATTTATTCTTTAATAACAAAAATTTTAGACAAAAGTTGATGTTCCATGAAAACTTTGCTATTTGAGTAAATTTGACTTTAAAAAACTATTAAAAAAATCAATATTCATCAAAACTTAATTTTTTTCTCCATGCACTAGATTTTCAAGTACCTAACTATGAAAAAAATAATAAAAAATAATTTTCTTTTAATTTTGTGACATCCCATCAACCTCTATTTTTTCAAATTTTTCTAGCAATTAAATTTAGGCTCCTAAATTTGTAAAAAATAATATCCAACTAATTTTTAAACAATTAAAAAAATTATAAACATAAACTACATTAAGAGCTCCACATTTCATCAGTTTATATCATTTTAAAATTCAAAACAATTGCTTTTAGGTGCTCCAAGTTGGAAAATTGTATTTGTGTTGGCCATTTCCTTTATAAAAGTGTGACACAATTCTAAACTTCTACCCTAATAGTGAACAATGGTTGGAGAGTAGACCATAGAAGAAGAAATGGAGATAACACATGACTTATTGGGAGATAAAAAAGATTGATTCAAAGATGAGATTGGGTTGTTTGAGAGTCATTAATTAGTTTGGAGAGTTGGAAATTAGCTAGACATGAAGAATCATGCAATCAAGGCTCAAATTGGAGCAAATTTGGGTTAGAACTGGAAGAAAGTTCATGCATGTCAAAAGATGACAAGGTTGCCCCTTTTAGCAAAGCAAGTCACCCCTAGAGATCCTACTTACAATGCAAGATAACCTAGGGAGATCCTAAATTGATAGGAGATGACCCACATAGGAGGTTTTTCATAGGCAGTTTATGGAATGGAGAATGATCTAGAAGGGCTAAAGATGGTTTTGGTGAACCTTTAAACTAACTATAGGGCCTCTGTAAGGTGGCTCACTCTTTTTACCATGGTAATTCACCCCTGGAGATCTTGTTTCAATTGTAGGGTCACCTAGGGAGATCCTAAAGGCACAAGGGGGACCTAAGAAGAAAAGATAGGATAGATAATTTAAGGTTATAGAAGGCACAAGAAGGTCAATTAGATGATTCCAAGAGGATGAAATGATGTAAATGCCCATAGGGAATATGAATTTCCCCTCTTATGAAGTGGATTAGTTAGGTTATTAGAGCTAGAAGGTAACAAGAATGATATGTCAATCATTGGTTAGGTGGATAACAAGAAGGCGAGTAGGACCTTAGAAGGTTGTCATGGATGTTAGAAAAGAATAAAAAAAGTGAAAAGAAAGCAAATACACACCACCAAGAGGAATATTTCTGAGAGGCATATATATTTCACACTCACATGTATGTGATTAGGACTATAACTCATCTTCAGGTTGCCATGTAGGCCTATGCACCTTTTTAATACTAACAAAGTCATATGACCTTAAACATGCCATATTACACTACTGCAATTGAGTGAGGTTATTTTTTTAATCAATTTTTGAATAGGAAAAATTGTTAACCCTTCTCTTTACTTTTTTCATAGTAAGTCGACACTACTTTTTATTTATGCCTATTTTAATTGTGGTATAAAAGCTACCCATTGCATATCTTTTCTCTATTTTATAGGTTCGTTAAGGGGCACTCATGGCAAAGAGAAGAATATAAGAACCTAAGAATGATCCATTACTTTACATGGACCAAATATCCTTTTAAAATGTTTGAATATTTGATTTTAATGTTGGCTAAGAATGCTCATGAACTTTGAAAAACAATCTCATTTTAGATACTAAGGTGCCTCAAAACACGGACAATGTAATGGTGATATTTGCATAGCCATGCCAATTCCCATTTAGTTTTGAGTCCATTTAGATGCAATGATTTAATATAATTACATATCAGTAAGTGGCACAATCTTGTGTTAAGTTTGTCTTATGGTTCAATGATTATCTTTACCTATTTCACATTCATCTACACTTATTTCTATGTATTTTACGTTATCCCATCCTTGTTTATGCACATTCCCATATATTCACCATTTACCCATCATTTATTAGCCTATGTTCACAACCATGTCCATACATTCATTCATTGCTTTGAAACTGGGGTTCTTCTCTCCTAGGTTAATCTCGAGTGGCTTAGGATTACACCCCCCCCCCCCCCCCCCCCAACTTAAAACTTAAGATTTAAATTTCTAGAGCCTTGTCTTTTCCTACTAGCGATCATGGCTTGAGTGCGTACACATTTTTAGAGTTGTTGTTATGTTTTTGTATTTAAATACTTTTCATGTGCAATTAATTCATATGGTCGAATAAGGAGCATTCACTCTAGGAACATTTGGATTTGGAGATTTAAAAGAACATAATTCTATTAGAGTCATATAGGTGATCCACAAGTTTGTGCATGGTGCCTTGAATTAGTCATTCAAAATTGTAAAGTCAATATGACTACGGAGTTAACCTAGGATAACTTGACCCTAACAATTTAACAATCTCCCTCATCAAGTGTTTGTAAATACCAACTTAACATATTTGAAAACAAAAAAGAGAAAACAAACAAATCTATACTACAACTTTCTATCAAATTGCTCATTTTCAAAAAATTCAAGCAATAAATCCAAATGCAAGCCATCCTTAATCCATGTTGATCTAGTTAACAATCTAGCCAAATCATCCAATCACATCCTTTGTTCTTGTTTGTAATCTTACTACCAACCTATCAGACAAACCTTATCCAATCATCATTGTTGAGATATATCATTCCCTAATCCTTGTGTTGTTCTTGGGATATATCGTTCCCACAACACTATCCCTATCCAATCAACCAATCAATCAATCATCAATTTTGAGCTTGACAAGGGCAATTACCTTAGTTGTTTTTGAATCATTTGTACATACTTGCTTGTTCTCTTGTGTGTGTTCTCATTTTATCTTGCAACTTATCATTGCATTGGTCTTATCATTTTATTTTGAGTCTTTTTTTTTCTATTTGCATTAGTGGAAGTAGCCTACCTACCAAAAATGGTATCATGGTCTTCCATATCATGGCGCTACATGGTATAGGATTTTTCATGCCCTTGTTTGTGATTCAAGTCCATGCAAAGGATACACAATCACCCTAGTTACTTATACCTTGGTGTATCATATTCATTTGATATATTAAAATATGGATTGCTTTTATAGGGCTTTCTATGCCCTTGTTTGTGAGTCAAGTCCATGCAAAGGATACACAGTCACCCTAGTTCCTTATACCTTGGTGCATCATATTCATTTGATATATTAAAATAAGGATTTCTTTTTATATACTTAACATAACCAAAAATTATGTTTATCTATTTCATGTCTATCATTTCTATCAATTTTCTCACATTCCTCTCCATCTATTCACAATCATAATATATATTTCATCATCATATCATACTGTCTAACAATCACCCATATTCCTATTCCTTTCATTTGATTCTCTACTTTCTTTCATCCATCATTAACTTGCCATCTTCTATCATCATATTGGTTTCATCCATTTTTTGAGCATACCCATGTTCTTCCAACCCATTTATCCTCTCGAGGGGGCATCGCATCCCAACATCATCTATTTGTTACTATCACTTTTAGTAACTAGGGCATCAACATCTCTAATACAATCATGTTCTTCTAAATCAAAGTCTTCTTCTATTCAACATAACACTATGTTTTAAACTTGTTTGAAATGATGTTACTTCACAACACCATCTCAAAGAGGGGCAAAATGTAGGCACTTAAAAATAGCTAACACATTCCTCATATCACCTCCTCACCATATCTTGTATCATTAAATCACTTCATTCTTCTATATTAATTAAATAATTCTTGATTATTTAATTATTTAACTCTCCTCCACATATTAATTAAATAAATTAACATAATTTATTTAATTAATATAATTTCTTTTTCTCCATCACAAAATAAATAAAATTAGTATTTTTTATTTTCCAACATTATATGTGCACATAGAATTAAATAATTTATTTATTTAACTCTCCTTTTTCTCTCACCATAGTTTTCGCTCATCACCCACTATTCACTCTTGTCTTTCCATGATTCTCTCTCATCACCCCATCAATCACTCAATCAATTATATTATCAAATCAGTAAAATTAGTTGACTAATCAATCATTTTAGATAACTAATCAATCAATTCAATCAAATCACCAATCAAGCTTGTTAACTCCCCTGATTCATGAGACGACAATGACACTTTTCACTCTCATCTATTTAATTCTCTCATTTGATTTCAACCATTGATCTTCATTAATGGTAATCTATAAATATATCCTCTTCTAAGCCATCATGATAGACCTTCAGATTGCAAGTTTATGTTGTTAAATCATATCCCAATCATCTTTTATCACATATTCTAATGTTATGTTAATATTGAGAAATCTACATAAGATCTACAATCATTCAAATCAAGAAAACATTGCTATTGGAGCTTGTGTGCACTCCATTTTGCTCCCTTGACAAGAGGAATTGCATTTGAAGGGAAGTTAATTCATTATTTGTGTTGTTTTCATTGTTTATTATTCATATGCACTTTTCTCATCCACATGATGCATACCATATTTCTCTTATAGGCCTGGACATGCCCATTCCTTCTTAAATAAAATTCTCTTCTTTTAAATGTTGCTCAAGTCCCCAAAAAAAGAGTGACTCGTTTGACTTTGAAGAGTTAGCTAAAATAATTAAATACAACCAAGACTCTTTGCCTTTGAGATTTTAAACAATACGTGGTAGAAAAATGGAACCATTTCACCATTAAATTTACTAATTACTTGGCCATTTGGAGTCCATGTCACTATTGGAAATACCCTATACCAAAATGTACAAAATGAAATTATTTCACTCTCTCACACACATAGATATATATGTAATGAACAGTCTAATGTATGTATAACAATGAATAATTTGATTTATCATAATAAGTTGGGACTCATACAAAATGTTCTCACTTTAACTATTATGAAAGTACCAAAATCAATGTGAGACTTCACAAATAAAACATTCTCTCCTCTAAAATATCTACAATTAAAAGGACACCTATATTATTAAATTATACATCTACCTTTGAATAAAATAAAATATATTTAATATTTTAAGAGAAATGGAATACTAAACTATCTTCTTTTTCTCTTTTATTAGTATATTATAAAATGATAAATTTGTATTATATATATATATATATATATATATATATATATATATATATATATATATATATATATATATATATATATATATATATATAATATGTATATAAAATTTGAGAGTCTCCTAAACCCTTTAGCAATTAAATTTTTTATATTCTATATAATTATAAACATAGGTGAAATTTACAAAAGGCAAAGAAGTCTGAGACTCAAGAGATTATGCACACTAATTTACAAAATTTGAGGGAGACAATGAATGATGTACCCCACTAGCAGATAGAAAGTAGGGTGAGGGAATAGCCTAGAGAGCTCGAGGGAAAATGAACCACATGGTGGAAAAGAGAGGCTACAAGGAACTAAAGTGACTAAGACACACAACATGCCAAACATAGACATGAAAGGTGAAAGACAAACACATGAAGACAAAATCAAACAAAGCAAATCAAACACAAAAGTCCTTGGGTTCCCTGATTTCATGATAAATTAGGGGGATGTTGCAATAGCAGCAACAAATGGTGACTCTATTAGAGAATGCTCCTAAACATTCAAGGATATGTGAATCATCTTAAGAACCGAAACATTGGCAATTAGCGTAATCAAAATCTTCAAAAACATCTTCATGAATCAAATGAGTACCAATGAGAAAAAAGAGTGATGGTAAAAACTTCAAGAAAGTGTGTGCAAGTGAGTTCATTAACTTTTCTAGAGTCAAGAAAACTAATCATTAGAGCTAGATATTGAACTAGTCCACCCATAAGCATAGATAGGTCTACTAAGTATCAACAAGAATATTAGTATACATATTGCCACATGTCAGGACATTGCTCTATTGCCAGCCAAATATCCATAGCCATGGTAGAGTTATCTCTAGTCTCATCAAGGAATAGCGCTATTGCTAGTCAAACATCTATAGCTTTGGTAGAGATACCTAAGTCACCTAGAGGAATTGAGCTTTTGATCTTTTTTTTCTTTGTTCATTTTTTTTTTTTAAACATTATTTTGATTGTTCATTCATCTTCTTTAGAATTTTCTTAGATGAATTTGATAATATTAATTGTCATTCTCTAATTCCTTAAGAAAATATTCTTTAGCCTAAAATGATTGAAATCATTACTACCAAAGGGTAACCATTTGAGCACATACAAATAGCCACAATTAACCATGAAATTGAAAAAAATCATGGATAGCTTTACAAGACACCAAAAGATAGGTGAGACCACTTAAATTCATGGTTTTAGAAAAAGAGAAAACCAAGGACTAATGCACCAACAAGAGACAAATCAAACAAACAAACTATATACAAGACAAAACTCCTAAAACTAGCTATACACTATATACTAGAAGACTTGAGAAAAATAACTTCAAGATCACTCCTACTTTGTTTTCTCAAAGTATTAAGAAACATCAATTGGACTATTTGGGTTCAAAGTTTATCAAGCACATCCTTTAACATAGAAATAAAAATTGTACACAACTTTGGCTCATGTTCAAGTTTTGTATCACAAATAATAATTAATTGAGGTGGCTCATTATTATCATGTTATATTCAGATGCACGTTTTCTCATTCAAGCCACCATAATCAAAATAAAAATCATGAGAAAATACAAGTGGGTAAAAGAAAATATCTCCCTGATTTTGGCTATGATTGGGTGGAGATACACATTTGTTATCCATCATTGCATCATGAATCATCTAATGAGCATAATATTCCCTATAAATGAAGCACATGATCATATAATAGCATTTACTTCATGACCATACAAGCAGATGGTTGGATGTTTTAACTCCAGATGCTTGATGTGATGACGAAGCAAAAAATCTCCACTGCATGCATGGAAGATAATGAGAAAAAATCCCTACATATATCATGACTTACATGTGAACGACCAAGATCATTTTGATGGTTGTCTTGTACCAAGAAGACAATAAGAGTTGTTGGATCAACATCTACCATTGTACGGATCTCAACTTGTTCCATGAGTGAAATGCCTATTAGCGTAATTATGCATGATTTCATAAATCTAAAGACACTGTGAAGATTTGGATTAAATGTTCTAATCAATCCATTTGGGATATTTCATTGGTATCATAGGGTTCCTTTTATCATTTTACAAATTATGGGAATTTTCTTATTAATTAGATTACCATCTAAAGGAGGAAAAAAAATAATTTTAAAAACCATCCTAGGCATGAAAGTTAACCATGGGAAAGCACCAAACTATTAGCAAGTTACATGGTCAAGCCAAAGGAAATAATCACCTACCCATTCCTCTCCTTATTGTTTTTCATCTCTATAGTACCAAAAATTAGCTATGCAATAAGTTCTTTATTTGTTGGATAGTTTATTCAAGGCAAATCCACCATTGGCATACTAAAAAATAAAGGTTAAGATGTCAAAACCATACAAATAGATGTTAAATATGACTAAAATGCATTTGTAGGGCATCATCAAGCTTAAAAAAGAGATGGTTAGGTTGCAACAAATGTCACATGTCCCAAAAGGTCAAACTTTGACTTGACCATGTCAAAGAGAAAAAATAAAATACCCAAGGGAAAGCAACAAGGATTTAGGAGGACACAACACAAAGAGATCATAAATAAACTATAAGGGCCCAAAACATAGATCTTTAATCATATATCAATGGGGAAGCCTATCAGAAACAAGAGAAAATTGAAGACACTAAAGCACCTTATAGTCTTCCATAAATTAATATACAAAGTGCCACACAAGAGGATAAATAAAAACAAGACCCCTAGTTTCATGAGTAATTAGGGACACATTTTAAACATCATAAAAAAATAGAAACTCTAAGGGCAAAGCACTATAAAATGCTTAGAACCAATAATTTCTAGTCAAAAGGAAAAAGGTTAATTAAAACAAAATCATGACTTAGGAAAAGTTAACCACATATAAATCATATCTAACTTAAAAAAAGTCAACATTAGGTTTTTTTAATTAGATCATGTGTGTGCATGATTCATTTACTCCTTTAAAGACAATCAAGACTAAGTTCATGAAAAAGGAAATAAGGTAGAGAAGCACAATCAACCCAAACACACACCAAGTGTTGCTTCACTACTAGCTAGGTGTTCACAAAGGAAATAAGATACAGAAGCATAATCATTCCAAACACACACCAAGTATTGTTATGTAGCTAGCTAGGTGTCTATAGCCTCAATAGAGATACCTCTAGTCCTATGAAATCATAGCTCCACTACAAAATAGGTGCTTATATCCCTGATGGAGATGCTTCCATAACATAGAAACGATTGAGTTCTTGATATCTTGATTTTCCCTTTGTTACTCTATTCTTAATTCATTTTGATTTTTAATTTTTAATTTGATTTTTCCTTTTCACTCAATTCCCAAAACATGAATCTTACGGTCTAGGTTCAAGACTACCATATGCATGTAAGGGGATGGATAAGGAAATAGAAAACCTAATTACTTAATGCCATAATAGATCATCCCAACCAACTAGAAAGTATAATGTGTTGTTAAGTGTTTCAAATTCACAGAACAATAATGTGTATTTGATAAAATTAGGTACAATTTAGATAACTCTAGCATAGCCTAAGATATGATTTCATTTTTCTAAAGTTACCATACAAATTAGAAATATATATCAAGAAAAGAGTGATGGTTTCCTAGGAAAGTGCCATAAGGCCACTAGAAAATAGAAAGTAGGCAATAAAGAAGAAAAGCACAAGGACCAAAACTAGAAAGAAAATAATCCAATAAATACATAAAAAAGCAAAAATATATACATGACAACATATCCTAAACCAAACACATATGATACACTCAAAGAGCTCAAAAGGCAATGGTTAAAATGGGTCCTACTCTACTTTTAAAAAGCATTAACAAGGTTAATTAGATTGTTTGGCTATGGAGGTGGGTGAGAACATCCTTGAACTCAAAGATAAGGTTAACATTTGGCTTGGGTTCAAAATTAGGGATGTCATCATGGATGATTAGAAGCGGAGATAACTCATCATTATCATGTTCAACCCATTTACATGTTTTCTTTCCCAAATTACCATAGTTGAACTATAAATTATAGAAAAAAAAAAGGGTAAATCTAGAGAAATGACCTTATTTATGATGTTTCATGCTGAAGGCATGATCATAGGATCTAATAGGAGATGTCCTTAATGGATTTATCTTTGAGAGATTTGTTTTTCCTCATGCACATGATAACCACAAGAAAAATCATTTGTTTGCACTACATTACCACATCCATCACCAAGAAAATTGATAACACTACAACAAAATGAAACATTATTAGATTCACAATGTATACAAATTTCATCATCTATTAAAATATTGCAAACTTGAGTAAGGAAATCAGATTTTATGCCCTTAATTTTGTTTGCATGCATACTATCGTAATGGGATGAAAGATCATCTACAATTGTAGGGTCTTCAACATGCTACTTAGTGCATTTTAAAAATTCCATAGGCTAGAACACAAGCTCTCAAACAACATTACTCTAAATTGGAAGCACACATGTCCCATCAATAATTTTATTTTTATGCACAAAATCAACCATGTCACTATCTAGATCATGTTCAAGTTGTTATCATTATTTATCAATACATTTCAACTTAATTCTCCAAGAACTCATCCTCAAAACAATGATATTTAATTTGTGCCTTTTCCCTTGCTAAGAGAAAATTAGGACAATAATGTTTAGTATGTTGAACAATAGGGTGGATTCTACATTTGTCAAGAAAAGAAAAGTCCATAAGTTTGACTAACCATCCTAGGATAGTCATATCCTTGCTTAGGATGAAAATTAGGTTTACCAATAAGAGAAGCAATTTCTCCATAGTGTAAAAAATAAGTGTGGGAATGTAAAAAGATCAAGAAAACACATGACAATTCCATGTTACTAGTTGCTAAATGATCCCCCAACAATAACAATGTTTGGAACTTTATGCTTAGTGCATTTTACAATGTGAATACAAGACTTATAGTTTTATAGGGTCCAAAAGTGGGTAAAATGATAAAATGGCAATTTGAGTACAAGATAAGAAGTAGAAAGTACTAGTGTAAAGTATGTAAAAAAAATGCACTTTCAAAACATGGGACCCAAATAATATTTTTTTGCACAAGTTTTGGCCCACTAAAGGTCTAAAAATCTAAACTATGTAGTAAAACCTATGAGAAAACCCCATTTCTAGAAAACTATATTATGAAATTAGAAAATAGATTATACCACTATGAATATCACAAAATTATGCCTCATTTAAAAACAATTACATCAACAAATACCTTCATATGGTTGAGAACAAAGCTTCTAAAGCTTTCCTATCTAGATAGAAATTCTAAAAGAGAAGGGTGCACTATTATGTGATAGGTGGGAAATGCCATTAGTGGTGCTACCAAAAGGGTAGTGTTTGGGTGATGATTTGGTGGCATAAGCACAAATGCTATGAAGATGGGTGCCTAGTGGCATAGAGGTGGTGTATGGGTCAAGAGCCAATCGATTGGAGGTAGGACGGGGGGATTGTTCTACTCTTGTACTTGAGGGAGTAGAACATCATGGATAGTAGTTGGGTTGTGTTCTAGGTGTGTATGTTGATGATTGTTTCTATGAAGAGATTTGATTTCAATTGTTGTGGTGATAATTGTATGACCTGAAGGGTCACTAGTTCTATGTCTCTTAAGCCTAGCATGAAGGTGGTTCTATTGAGTAATTATTTACAGACACTCTTGTCTCCTTTCTTTGTTTTGGATTGCCTGTTGTATCATGTGTTGTTGGTCTACTATGCTTTTCCAATGTTCTTGTTATTATCTTATTTGCTCCATGTTTTGTTGATGATGAATTGGATGGGGGAAGTTCTCCCCAATCTTGTCAAGGATAGATCATATCTAAACTTCCATGATGCCTGGGCACATTGAATGATTGGAAAGATGGGGAAGTGTTGCACGTTTTGTAATGTTGTTGTCAAGTGTATTGAATTGAGTTTATTTTCACCTCATGATGGAACCAAGGGTTTCTCCTTGTTTCATTGTTTGATTTTGACTATGTTCAATTCGTTGACCACATGATGAAATTGAGGGTTTGTTCTCTAGTTCCAAGTTTTCCTAATTGTTTTCTTTTCAGTTTCTATGAATGCAAGCTATATGAAATCAACAACAATTTTAGTTCATTTTTTCCCATTTTGAAATATTGTCTAATTATTTAGGAATTGAAAGATGGATGCAATGTATATGATTTTTCCCAAATGCAAACTAATCTATGTTTTTAGTGTTTTTGTAGACAGATCTTTGAAATAGTAATCTAAGAAATGAAATTAAGAAAAGATATGAACTATGAAAGAAAATCTAATCTAGTGAATGAAATCAAATAAAATAAAATGTAATGCTATTCTAAGAAAGAAAATAATCAAGAAAGAAACAAAGTAATGATTTTCTTTTCCTAGAGCAAGATGTGATCTAATTAGTACTTCAAAGCATAAAGAACCTAGTATGAAAAATGCATCAATATCTCGCTTGAGCCCTTAGAATTCCTTATAGAGACTCTCTTCCTATACAGTAGTGGGGTCCTCTTGGCAATAGGAATGAAGATGGGAGAAAATGAAATCAAATTGAGATTTATAACTATGATGAAAGCAAATGGGACATAAGAATGCCAATGAAGCACTATGGCTTGAGCTATTGAAGATTTGATGAAAGAAAATGGAGCATAAGAATTCTAGTGAAGCACGATGGCTTGAGATATTAAAGCTACATGACAAAATCAAAAGTCACATATGGTCCTACATGAGCATGACAATACTATGGAGAGAACTATATGCAAAAAAAAGCAAGAGTAGAGATACAGTACTGAAGTTGTCTCCTAAGGAAAAGCGTTGAAGATTTGCAAAAATAAAAACTAAAGAAAGAAATTAGGAGGCTCAAAGGCCCATGAAGAAGCTTGAAAAATCTTGTGAAGATGACAAGAGTATTTCTAGACTTGGAAAATAATGAAGAGGTGAGGGATATTTATAGATTGAAAATCAATACCAAAGGTGGTAGTTTTTGGGGAGTTAACAAAATTGATTAGGGAGTGGTCTAACTCTAATTGAGGAGTAAAAGTTCAAACCTGTGTTATAATTTCAGCCAACTAAATAGTTTCTATAAAAATAAATTTTCCCTAAACAATTTTGAGATAAATGATTTCACTTGAAACCATGTAGCACCTACATGGCATTATGTGGCATAAAGAGTTTCACTTGAAGCTTCTTGCCTAAAATCTTTAAATCTATAAAATTTGATTTAAAATTTGAAAAGGAAGTTTATTTGTATAGAACATTTGAGGCAAGAGGGCTTCACCTGAAACTTTTTTGAGTAATATCATCTCACCTAAAACTATCTATGTGGCATCCCACGTGGGAACCAACCCCTCCATTTTCAACAAATTGAATAAAACTTTTAGTTCAACTCCAAATTTCTCCAATAAAATGGTATTTTCATGAAAATCTGAAAATACCCTTTGGTAGATCTCAGAGTCTAGAACATAGAAATGTATTTTTTAATATTTTGATTAGTTCTATTAGGATTATTTTAAATTTATTGTAAGTTATTATAGTGAAACATGCAGTTGAGTAGAAATTTAAAAAAAAAGTAAGATATATCTAAACAATTTAAAAAATATATAGTATACTAGATAAAAGAATCCTCTCCAAGAGGGTATAGTTTATTTTTTAATGATAAAAAATTTAGACAAAAGTTGATGTCCCATGAAAACTTTGCTAATTTGAGTAAATTTGACTTTCAAATATTATTAAAAAATTAATATTCATCAAAAATTAATATTTTCCCTCCATGCACTAGATTTTCTAGTTACCTAACTAGGAAAAAAATTCAAAAAAAAAATCTTTTAATTTTGTGACGTCCCATCAACCTCTCTTTTTTCAAAATTTTCAGCAATTAAATTTATGCTCCTAAATTTGTTAAAAAAAAAAATATATCCAACTAATTTTTAAACAATTAAAAAATTTATAAACATAAACTACATTAATACTTCTATATTTCATTACTTTATATCATTTTAACATTTGAAACATAAACATCACTTTTAGGTGCTCCATGTTGGAAAGTTATATTTGTGTTGGCCATTTCCTTTATAAAAGTGTGACACAGTTCTGAACTTTTACCCTAAGAGTGAACAATGGTTGGAGATTAGACCATAGAAGAAGAAACAAAGATAACACATGACTTATTGGGAGATAAAAAAATTGATTGGAAGATGAGATTGGGTTGATTAAGATTCATGAATCAGTTGGGGGAGTTGGAAATCAGTTAGACATGAAGAATCCTACAATCAAGACTCAAATTGGAGAAAATTTAGGTTAGAACTGGAAGAAAGGTCATGCATGTCAAAAGATGACAAAGTTGCCCCTTTTAGAAAAGCAAGTCACCCCTAGAGATCCTACTTACAATGCAATATTAGCTAGAGAGATCTTGAAGTGACAGAGGATGGCCCACATAAGAGGTTTTGCATAGGTGATTTATAGAATGGAGAATGATCTAAAAGGGATAGCGATGGTTTTAGTGCCTTGAAACTAATTATAGGGCCTCTATAGGTTGGGTTGCTCCTTTTACCTAGGTAATTCACCCCTAGAGATCTTGTTTCAGTTGTAGGGTCACCTAGAGTGCTCTTAAAGGCACAGGGGGTGACCTAAGAAGAAAAAATTAGATAGATAATTTAAGGTTGCAGAAGGCACAAGAAGGTCAATTGGATTATTCTAAAGGATGAAATGATGTAAATGCCCCTATGGAATATGAATTTCCCCTCTTGTGAGGTGGATTAGTGAGGTTATTAGATCTAGAAAGTGATAGGAAAGATCTGTCGATCATTGGTTAGGTGGCTAGCAAGAAGGTGTGTAGGACCTTAGAAGGTTGTCATGGAGGTTAGAAAAGCACAAACAAAGTGAAAAGAAAGCAAAGATGCGTCACCAAGAGGAATATTGTTGAGAGGTATAGATATTTCACACTTACATGTATGTGATTAGGACTATAACTCATCCTTAGGTTGACATTTAGGCCTATGCACCTTTTTATACTAATAGAGTCATATGACCATCTCAAACATGCCATATTATGCTACTACAATTGAGTGAAGTTATTTTTTTATTAGTTCCTGTGTAGGAAAAATTGCTAACCCTTCTCTTTACTTATTTTCATAGAAAGTTGACACTAATTGTTATTTATGCCTATTTTATTTGTGGTATAAAAGCTACTCATTGTATATCTTTTCTCTATTCGTGGGTTCATTATGGGGCACTCATGGCAAAGAGAAGAATATAAGAACCTAAGAATGGTCCATTACTTTACATGGACCATTTTGAAATGTTTGAATATTTATTTTAATGTTGGCTAAGAATGTTCATGAACTTTGAAATACATTCTCATTTTAGATACAGAGGCACCTGAAAGGAGGGACAATGTAATGGTGATATTTGTAGTCATACGAATATAGAATGATTTAATATAATTACGTATCAATAAGTGACACAAGCTTGTGTTAAGTTTTTCCTATGGGCCAATGGTTATCCCTATCTATTTCACAGTCATCTACACTTAATTCCATGTATTTTACCTTATCCCATCCTTGTAAATGCACATTCCCATATATTCAACATTTACCCATCATTTTATTAGCCTATGTTCACAACCATGTCCATGCATTAATTCATTACCTTGAAACTGACATTTTTCTGTCCTCGGTTAACCTTGACTAGCTTAGGATAAACTCCCCAAATCTAAAACATTAAATTTAAATTTCTAGAGTCTTGTCTTTTCTTACTAGCCATCGTGGCTTGAGTTGGTACACATTTTTTAGAGTTGTTGTTATGCCTTTGTGTTTAAATACTTTCCATGTGGAATTAATTCATATGGTCGAATAAGGAGCATTTGCTTTAGGAACATTTCAATTTAGAGATTTAAAAGAACATAATTCTATTAGTCATATAGGTGATCTACAAGTTTGTACACGGTACCTTGAATACTCACTCAAAATTGTAAAGTCAATATGAGTATGACTACAGAGTTAACCTAGGATATACAATCTAACAATCTCCCCCATCAAATGTTTGTAAATACCAACTTTAACATATTTGAACACAAAAAAAAAAGACAGACAAATCTCTATTACAACATTCAAATAGTTCATTTTCAAAAAAAAAAAAAACAGAAGAAGAAAGAAAAAAAAAAAAAATGATTATCCGGACTCCACTTTCGAAAAATACCATTTCGAATGGTATGTACCTTAGCGTGATATAATGCTTATGACATTGTTTATAACTTAAAATTTCATTGCTGCTTACCCACACTTGTAGCGTTTTTATGGTGGGCCCCTAAGATTATAATATATAAAGACGCTTGGAAAGTTGTCTCTTTTATTGCTTCTTACGTGTTACTGGACATGCATAACCGTTGCCTGTTTTTGAAAGAATCTTTAAAAAGACAGGAAGAATATTAACCACTTGCATTTATCCAACGTGATCTTTAGAAAACTGACATTAGCAGATCAGACTGGAGGACTGACCAGTCTGATCTGACTATAATTTCGAGGCATCTGCAGGACAATACAAGTTTACAAACAAAGAGACAATAATCAGCTGGCATTGAACAAATTTCGAGACTGAAAGAGCCACGAAGGAGTTATGTGCAGCTGTTAATTGTGGGCGCCGCCCACGTCATATGAGCCGCCAATGGTGAATGATATAATTAGCATTAAATCGTTACTTGGTCTATTCACTTGAATCATTCAATGCTAAAAGATAAAATAGCATCACCTATCAGGAACAGAGTCTGGTCAAATTTGTTAACTTGAGTTGGCTGGTTCATCAAACAATTGCAGACGAAGAACCGTTTAAATACCAGGTGCTACTATATCCCATATCAACATTTCTTCTCTTCTCAAGGGAAAAATAAAGAGCTTGTGATTAATCTCCTCGTTTAGTAGTCAAGTCGGCCGAAATGAAAATAATTCTTGCTTTTGTTCCATTAATCTTACTGCTGACATTTACGAACAGTATGGTTGATGGTTCCGGGTTAAAGGTTGGTTACTACCGGCATAGAGGCCCTGACGCAGAGGGGATTGTAAGTGATGTTGTGGGCAAGGCTGTTAGAGCGAATCCTGGTGTGGCAGCTGCTCTAATAAGGATGCATTTTCACGATTGCTTCGTGAGGGTAAGTATTGTGAATCCCTACAAAGGATTGCATTTTCACGATTGCTATTCAGAGCTAATATTGAGGTGACTACTATATAAACATAGACTTATTATTGCAGGGTTGTGATGGCTCAATCCTCATCGACTCCACAGCAGGAAATGTTGCAGAGAAAGACTCCCCTGCAAACAATCCAAGCCTTTCTGGCTTTGACATAATTGATGAATCAAAGTCTAGAATAGAAGCCAAATGCCCAGGAGTGGTCTCTTGTGCCGACATAGTGGCATTCGCTGCAAGAGATAGCGCCCACCAAGTAAGATTTCATTCTACTTAAATATCATCAATTTTAATGGTGAAACAACCAATAGTAATTTTATACTTCACTCATAAAGTGGTAAATATTTGTCCTATTTTTATGCCAAAATTAACCTTTAACTATTGAAATGGATGATATTTAAGAATAGTCGATTTGTATTAGGATTGAGTAACGATTATTGTAAACTAATATTTCTAAGGTGCTAACCATGTAAATTCCATGTCCAGGCTGGTGGTTTAATGTGGGCTGTTGAAGGAGGACGAAGAGATGGAAGGATATCTCGAGCATCAGATATTCCAGGGAATCTCCCACCTCCCTCATTCGACGTAAACCAGTTGACACAACTCTTTGCTCGAAAGCAATTGTCCCAAGAAGACATGGTTACTCTTTCAGGTGGTTAGTTTGCTGTTGTTGCGATTAAAATAGTTAGTTATGCAATTACATAAATTGTATGAACAACGAAATTTCTAGTACCAATGATGTTTATGTTTCTGCAGGGGCGCATTCTATTGGAGTTTCTCACTGTTCTTCATTTAGTGCCGATTGTTGAGACATGGACCAACTAGGACTCGAACCTAGGACCTTCCATTTGCTGCTGGAGTGCTCTACCACTGAGCTACTGGCCCCTCTTGGACCAGTCCATCGTCGGTCCGGGTGTGGCTTACACCAACACCCCCCCTTAAGCCACACCTCTCGTGTGCTTGGGGCTCCTAGCCTGGCCTGGCTCTGATACCATGTTGAGACATGGACCAACTAGGACTCGAACCTAGGACCTTCCATTTGCTGCTGGAGTGCTCTACCACTGAGCTACTGGCCCCTCTTGGACCAGTCCATCGTCGGTCCGGGTGTGGCTTACACCAACACCGATCGTCTGTACAACTTCAGCGGCAGTGGTGGTCAGGACCCTTCCATCGATCCTCGCTATGCCCTTCAGCTCAAGGCCAAATGCCCCGCTTCATCTTCTTCCTCTAGTGTTGTTGTTCCATTGGATCCTCTCACACCCACTAATTTGGACGTGAAGTACTACATCGATTTGCAAAACAAGCGTGGATTGCTGAAGTCCGATCAGACGTTGATGTCAAATCATGCCACCTCCAGACTGGTGAAGATTAACGCCAAGTATCCAACCATATGGAGGAAGAATTTTGGCAGAGCGATGGTAAAGATGGGTTCTATTGATGTGCTGACTGGATCGCAGGGAGAGATAAGGAAACAATGTCGCGTTCCCAACTAAAGAAAAATATAAATAAGCTATTGCTGTGTGATTGTTTTCATTATTTGATTAACAAAGTGAAATAAGGAGCAGATTGTATAAGTGCAAAACTGCCCATGAAAATCAAAACCGACTCAACATGAGAAATGGTGAATTTGAAGTGAAACTTGTAATAAAACACATTCTATTGATTTTTCTTCAATTATAAAATTGAAGATGTATTCCTGGTTTTAATATGTGCGCGCGCAGTTGTCCTACTCACACTGTTGTTTATTTGTTGATAGCTCATTCTTGATCTATTAGGGTGTGCAAAGTTGTATATATATATATATATATATATATATATATATATATATATATATATATATATATATATATATATATATATATATATATATATATATATTTGTTGATAGGTCATTCTTGATCTATATGGGTGTGCAAAGTTGTGTGCGTATATATATATATATATATAGTTGTCTTACTTATTTAGACTATTGCCACCAAAGTTAAATTTGAATGAATCAAAAAAACATGCATATGTCAATTCTATTAACTTCTATTATTGAGATTAAAGATAAATATAATAAAATACTAAATACAATAGTATTAAGGTTACTGGACTAGTTTCGACCAGCACATTTTAGACATTTGGTGCTACTTAGACTAATAATAATTTATTGATGAAATTGAGTTGTAAGTCTTCTATATCACAATAACATCATTAATATAAAAAATTAATCATTCTATTTCTGAAATCAATTTTAAATAATTTAATTATGATACATAATTGTAATTTATATAATATTTATGAAGGCGTGATTGAAGGGAGGGTACAAATATTTCTAATTTTATAGGCTAAGCCCTATATCATTTTTGTCTTTAGTCTTAAGTCATTTTACTTAGTATTTGGTTGATAAGATAATAAAAATTGTGATCTCATGTTGGTTAGGAGGACATGTTGCAAAATCTCAATATGAAACTTCCTTGAAACTTAACTAATTTTTAAAAGTCAACCCAAATTTGGCTATGCCCCAAAAGCTTACAAGTTTAGACCCCAAAAGGGATCTTAACCAATTTTAATAATGATTTTGTATCCACTTTATGTTCAAAGAAAACTCTTGACAATTGTTTAGAGGGAAATGTTATGAAGAGGGTTCATATGCAAAATCCTTTACTATCTAGTTGGCTAGAGTTTTAGCTTTGGTCTTGTAACTAGACAACTCTACAATTAGATTGAGCTTTGGGATGGGCATGTATGTTGACTACTTTCTATATGGAAAGTCAAAGCATAGTCTAAATAAAACATATGGAAAATGAGTTGGAGCCCACCTTCACAACATAATACTCAGCATTTAACACATGTCATTCAAGGGATAACTCTAGTAGAGCCAATAGTTAAGATTCATAGGTTCTAAATTTTTTATTAAGTTGAATTGAAATTGGTTTTAGAACCACTTTTGTTTAGAACACTTTGAGATAAAATTTAAAAGGAAAGGGACTTTGAAAAAGATTTTGAACCTACAAGTTATTTCTAATTGGATAAACATAGCTCTAAATTCTAGAAGCTTATAAAATTTGCGTAAGGCATAAACTCTCTAATTCTTGATGGAATTCAAATATGGGGTTCAATAGTGAATCTAAATGTGACTAAGGCAAGGATAGGATCACTTGACTCAATTAAATAAATATGTCTAAAAATGACTCACCAATCATTGGAACCACTAGGAATTGGCTACACCAATATGAGTTGATTATCTAGCTTCACTAGGAAGCAACTCAATTCCACCATTGGAGAATTGAAAGGAAAATTTAACTTTGACACACTTTAGTGTGTAATGGTTACACCTCCAGGTAATCCAATAGAGTAAATTTTTTTCATAGGTTCATGCTTGGCATGACAAGGCACTTAAACAGATTACACATGATATCTACAAGCTTCTCATACCTAGGACTAATTTTCTATGATATTATCACAATCAAACTCTTAATTAATCCATACTACACACAATCCAAACTTATAGATCTTATTCAAATTATATAAATTCTTATAGAAGGAAACATATAGAGAATGCGATCAACGTATCATCTAGTATTACATAGGGTAGCATAGGATGGAACAACTTAAAATCAAGCACAAGGATTGACATTAGGAGAAGAATACATCATTTAATCTCACTAGTGAGCTTTTTAAACATAATTATACAAACATGATCTTTCTTGAAGCATTTATAACCAATTATTCATATAATATTTAAGATCTAAATTACAACATCACACTACCCAACTTTCTCACCTGTCAACTATGTGTGACTCTTTTTGCTACAGTCTTAACCTATAACATGCATTTGGATATGTTTAGTTGACTTGTGGCTAGCATAACCAAATAATTAAGTTATATGATAATTTTTATAGTTTAATATTGGTAGTTAGGGTGTCTTGAATTGTATCCAAAGCATATGTGTCATATATATGGGAGGTAGTGGTTAGTTTATAATGATGATATTGTGAATTATGTTCCTATTAAGGACTTTTGGAGGTTTGCCCCTTCAAAGTGGCCTATTATAATCAAATATTTGTAGTATATAATTTACTATTATATTCTTCTCTTTCGTAGGTAATTTCATTTCAACTGGTATAAGAGCTTGATATTGACACCTAAAAGGTAAGAAACAAGATAATTTTTTATCTTAAAAAGTCATTTTCATCAAGTTCATATCTCTCTCAATTTTGTGAATTTTTCTAATATTTAGAGGGTTGATCAAGGGAATGTTGAATTAGCTAAAATCAATAGTTGAGATTAGTTGCAACACTTCTAAAGGAAATATTGTGAAATTAGGGTTTCACCAAATTTATTTTCAAGGCTACAAATCATTGAGTTTTGGAGATTTTTCATTAAAGTGTAAGATATAATTTAACAAGTTATTGTAAAAATATCATATTTATTTGATTTGTTTTGAGTAAGTTATTGGAAAATTACATTTGCATCATGGAAGGGTTTTTATAAAAGGCAAAGAAAGGAATCTAGTTAAGCCTAGGAAGTCTAGTGACAAAGATGATCCAATAATAAAAGAGATGGATTCGATAGTTTTTCAAGATTGAATAAATATAGCAACCATCAAGGTTAAGGAAGAAATCTTCTTGATAATGGCTACGAATGAAGATATTGATATAGTTAAGAATGAAATGGATAAGAAAGATGATATCGATATAGTTACAAAGGAAATGGCTATAAAACAATATATTGATGCAATTCTCAAACAATTGGATTCCATCAAGAGTTCTAGGGATCATACAACATTAGACCACAAGATTTGTGATGTAATTTTTCTTCCAATAGACATGAAGCTTCTTGGCCTAAATTCATTATAAAGTAGGACCATCATCCAAATAATTCTATGTTCACCTCTAGGAACACCATGCCAATGATAGATATGCATAAGTTTGATGGAAACAATCCAACCAATCGACGTTGTCAAATGGAGTAGTTCTATGATATTCATCATGTCCCATGTTGAAACAAGGTTGCAATGGTTTCATTACATTTCAAACCAGATCAATTCATTGGTATCATTGGCTATGTGATGAGAAGAAAAAGGAGGGATGTGTTGTCACATAGTTTTTTTTAAAAATAAACTCACAACACATCACAGCAATAGTCTTATGGATATCTAGTTTATCAGTATCACCAAAAAAAAATTAACATAGATGATATCATCCAAATTATGAAAATTCAATAATTAACATTTTTCTTAATAGTTATTAGTCCTTAAGTATTTTGAAGTCCTCAGGGCCATTTTCTCTAATGCTAATGTTAAAAAAAATTAAGAAGTTTTAGGGTGTGACATCAATGCTCACAAGAAGATTTTATCCCTAAGGGAAATATCTAATGTATAACTAAGGTTATTACACCCATTCCATTGTAATGTCAAAAATTGCATACCTTACAATTTCATGTTATGTCTTGTACTTGCTTGATGACCCCTTCATATAAACTCAATCTAGAGACAATATATTAAGAATTAAAAGAATTCCAAAAGTCTATATTGAGTGCATTATTATTAAGCCCTTTCTAATCCATCATGATGAATTTGGGGCTATTTTCCCTATACGAGAGTGCTAAATATGTGTAGGCATCTATCTGATGCGCTAGCATCCTGTACCATACAGTGACCCAATCCATATGTTACAACTACATGATGCAGATGTAATAATGCTTATTGGTCATCATAACACTTTCTACAAATGTGCTACGTTATTCTAGGAATGTTTCTCTGAAGCATGTCCAAAAGAATCTATAAAAATAGTGAGTTTTCTCTAGTTAATGAAAAGGACTTCTAGGTGAAAATAAGAAGTGCATTAGAGAAAACCAAAGAGAGAGAGAAAGTAAAGGAGCTTCTAATAAATTTCTATAGGACATGGTTATAAAAATACCTTTTATCTTTGTACTCCTTGCCAGATTAGCTTTAAGTTTTTCAAGCATTGAATCACCATTACAAGTCTTGTCTTCCGAGTCCATTTTGAAATGTTCAAGTCTAAGGAGTAGAAATCTTGTGGGTGAGACTTAAATAGTTGGAGCTTCTTCTAGGATTCTGCTAAGTTGGTCATCCTCATTGTCACAAAAATCCAATATCATTGTGTATTTCAATAAGTCACATACAATGTCATGCTCTCCAAAATCCTTTGTTTAATTGTAAGCTCTAAGAAAGCATCATAATTTTTAAGTGCATTCTCTTAAAAGAGCACTAGAAGTGAGACTAGGGGAGGAGACTCTATCTATTCACTAAGAATTCCCTTGTTTTCAAATACTTTTGCAAAACCCTTATTCATTTTCCCACATTCTATTTGTCATCTTTGTCACTAATGTATCCCAAGCCTAGTATCCTCTCCGTAGACCAAAGAGGTGCTCTTAGGAATCCTATTTGTCACGGTATCCTAGTGTAGATGTCCACATGACATGTTGTCATCCCTAGTTGGGGCTTCCTCTTTTTCGTAGTAAATTAATTTGATATTTTTTTTACTAGATCAACTTTCAATTTTTCAAAAAAATCAACTCAAAACTTTGTAAACAATATTTCATTTTTGTCCATTTCTTCCTATTAGCTTAGAAAAGTTAAATTTTCTTATCAATAGCATAACTAGAATACTAAATAGTTTTATAAAGGTTAAAACATATCTTATTCTCCTTTGAAGCTAGACATTCTAGAGTAGTATCTTGTAAGATCACTCTATCTAGATGGTGTAACTCTCTAGGTGGAGTTGCTATCTTATGTGCTACATTTTGGGGAACCTGATGTGAGCTTACTTTTTAACCTTTCTAATTTAAAATCATTCTACACTGTGTCATAAGCTCTAAAGAAATTTTATGAGATTTTTGACCCAAGCTTCTAATTCTAGAAACATTGTAAGAAGTTATAGGAAAATGTCAAAGTCTCAATCTTTCTCTACAACAAATACCATGACCATAGACATTCCTTCACTTTTTGTAGATCCTACTACCACAACCATGCCTATTTTTTGAATTCTTCTCCTGAGATCATCTATAGTGTCATCTATGTTTAGCATGGCCTTTCTAAACACTCAATCGGATCTAGACCTTAAAAATTCGATGAGACCTTCTACTTACCAATTTAAAAACCTAGAACAACGTCTTCATGATTTCCAAACCTTTTTAACCTATGAGGCCACTTCTAATAGTATGCCTTTTATTATATAGTCTCTTAAGAAGATGCTAGTACACCATCTTGAGAGTATCGAATTGCTATGTGGGTTAGCTCATATTGTTGATAGTTATGTACCTACATTATCTGCTTCTCTTGAGACTGCCTATGCTTCCCAACATATTGCTCATTGATAAGATTTCATGACATTGCCTACTTCTATCATTTACACACCTACACCCACTCAAATGACCACTTCTCTTTTTCTAAATTTTACATCAGTAGGAATGGTGAGAAATCCCATCCATTCATATGGGTTTATTCCCTCTTTTTAGTCTTTAATGTTTGAAGGATATTCTATTTCTTTGCATCCTATAGCTATGTAAACCTTCCTCACTTTATCTATAGCTTGTATCCCATCATCTGACATTCCCATGTCTACTACTAGCTATAGCTCCTCTACATAGAATTCACCTAGTAATCAACTAGCTTATGCTAAGCATTAGTAGCTTTAGTAGTAGCTTACTTTCCTCTCGACTACCTCCACCCAACCCACCATGTCACCCTATAATGTTTGTCTCAACCCACTATCCTTGTGCATCTTATCCACTCCTTTACTTGTATGCTTCGAGGTCCCTAGATTCATGAATTATAGTGGTAATGTGGATCCAAAGACACACATATCTACCTTTACAACCTTGTTTACCAATTTCATCTTTCAAAATGACTTGTTAGAAAAACTCTTCACATGATCATTGAAAGATAGCCCACTGGATTGGTTTTGTTCACTACCTGACCATTCTAAATATTCATTTAATAAACTTGTGAACTAGTTTCCTCAACATTTTTAGACTCACATAGGCTTGCATATAACTTTATTGATCTTGTGTATTGTAAATAAGCACCTCAAGAGAAAGTGATTGATTTAATCTTTTAGTACTAATCATTGTTCTTGTAGATACCATACCCCTTTCTTGACTTTGATGTCCAAAGGGTTTTTATAGGGAATCTTCAACCAACTCTTAGGGAAAAGATCTTGATCATGAGGTATCCCTCTATCATTCATTTGTGCACAACCATAAAATATTATCAATCATTTTTAGATCAGTTTGAGACATTTTCTATCTCATATGTATCCTCTGCACCCTCAAGACCTAAGCCCAATTAAAAATCTTAATAAATGGACTACAACATTTTGATAATATGCCATCCATAGCTTTTGGTGATAGCACATTCATTTCTCCTATTTCAAAGGCTATGGAACTTATCATGATGAGATAGAAATTTAGGAAATTTACACCATTGTCTAAACCTTTATAGTGTTGGCATAATAGTCATAGTAACAATGGTATGACATTGTTAAATTTGCATTTATAGGTTAGTTTATGCATATTAAATAAATGTTAGTAAATAAAGCAATAGTTAGTTTGTTAGTTTGTGGGAGTTACAATCCCATATGGATGTTATGTAGGTAGTTATGAAATAGTTAAAGGGAAGAGGCTTTTATAAAGCCAATGTAATGCAATGTGAAAATCATCCGAAGACAATAATATATTATTCTATGTTTTATGTTTATTATTATGCAAGTGCAATTATGTAAATATGTGTATGCACACCATTTTTCAATATGGCATCAGAGTGGTTATCAATCATGGAGAAGTAGCAAGTTTGAAGGCAATTCTTGTAGCTTGGAGACTAAATGAATAAAGGCGTGAGCAATATTAGATCACTAGTGCTGCATGTGGAAAGAACCAAATCAGTGTATGGGAGAATAGAACATACCAACATGAGGAGGCATAAAGTTGTATAAAAATTTGAAGGTCTTTGAATCCATTGGTTGAGCATAGTCTATCATTCTATCGATATAGTTTTCTTTTGCATTAAATACACTTGCTATGCAAGTCAAGCTGCTATTTGGTATAATGTACAAAGGGCATGTAATGGAATAAACTTGGTGGTTGCTGCACTTTCGATTTGCTCTATTTTTAGACTTATGCCTTTCGATGATGGCAACTGCTTCCTATCATTCTCATAAAACTCTCTAATAGTCTCTTTTGTATTCAAAACATCTGATGTACAAGTAAGGTGTTAAAGATATCTTCTACCTCATTCTTGATGTGACAAGGGTATAGATGCGGCCAGGCTATGTTTGAGAAGATTGAAAGAAAAGTTTATTCATTGGCATATATTTTTTTTTTGCATCTTGTGAGCATCAAACATATAGCAAATTAGGTTTATAGAGAGAGTAAAATGTGTGGCATTTTAGGTTTTGATTTGAACACGCATCAGTAAGTTTGCATTTAAAAACATTATTGTGTTATCTAGAATACTATTTACATTTGGAAGATTATGGTTCATAGCTATTTTTGGAACCAAATTTTTGGAAGCATAATAAGGAGTAACAAGGATTAAATTGTTGAAGGCTTAATTTGATGAATGTTTAATAATATCTTAGAGATATAAGGTTGATTAGTGTTATCATCATGAATGCACATATGTCAAAAATAGCTTATGCTTTTAGGGCCATCTTTTCTATTCCTGATGAGGCCTCCAAAGACTCATCCAAGACATTAGTTGGTTAAAGTGTAACTGGTGCAGGAGCACCTACCTGACAGCTGGTCTTGATAAGGCAGTTAGTAGTTTAGGTCTTGTTTATGTTTCCAAGAAGGTCTGTTTGACCAATTGCATGTAATAAGGTCATGCTGATCAGGATAAGATCATGCTGACCAGGCTTTCGCTATTTTTAGCTAGTTAGTTATAACAGCTGTCATGATGTATGTTCGGTGGGATCTCCCAGCCGCCTGGAGAGTTCCCAGCCGCTTGGAGTCGGGTCAGTAGTACTCGTAGGAAAGTCTTTATAAGCATGAGATCGTTTGATATGATAGACAGACAGATATCATCGATCGCCAGTGTAGTGTTGCGCAGAGTAGGTTGAGTGTTCTGTGTGAGGAACATCATATTGTATTACATCTGTGAATCAATAAAGATCCTGTTTTGTTTTCTGTTTGATCTCCTTCCTGTAATCGATCGCGGGTTTGAGAGTTTTTCATGGATTTCCTGATCCATTCCACCGGTTGACTCACCTGATCGGTGGAATGGCAATGTACAGTAGGTTAGATGTTAGATTGTTTTCTGTTTGCATGCAGGTGTGCAGGATCGTGGTCAAGAGATGTTGAAGACCCTAGCATCCTCATGTGCTAGGTCGAGTTGATAAGCTGACTGAGTTGGAAGATCACCCTGAGTTGGATCGGGTCATCCCTGGTGGATCGGCGAAGAGAGATTTCGCTAAGTGAAGAAGTTCGCCAAAACGGCATCATCAGGATATTTCTGCAAATATCCTGCAGACAGTTCGGACATCATCATCCGGATAAGTGGAGGAGGTCAGCATGATGATGTCGATTTCAAGAAGAGTGAGTTCGTTGGGGTGATCATCAACAAGAGGAGCCGAGGAGTGTATCGGCATCAGGATCATCATCAGGAGGGCCGAGGAGGAGCGCATCGGCATCAGGCTGAAGATCGGGTCGATCGCGGGCCGAAGAAAAACTAAGTTTGGCAAACAGCAGGATATGACGTCATCATCATCATGATATACGTCATCAGGACATTTTGGAGCAACAGGATATTGTGAAACTGCGGGTGACGTCATCGTCATCAGGATCTACGTCATCAGGATATCGGGTGACGTCAGCATCGAGTGAACGGTGCGAAGAGTTAGGGTTTGTCATCATCAGGATAAATGCGAAGAACCGGATGTTCGTTATCCTGTTGAATATCATGATGCTGAAGCTTGTGTCGTCGGCTATCGGAGCATCGAAGGGAAGGTGTTGAAGGTCGTCATCAGGATATTTGGGAGCAACCGGATGTTGAATATCCTGCTGACGAAGGTGATGTTAAATATCATGATGAGGCCGCTAGTGCTTGGCGCCCGATGAACAGTGCAACTGGAGGATGTTTGCGCCTGTTGAACATCATGATGATGTTGAAGGTAGTGAAGACGGAAATTGTCGGTGAGGTGAACAGTGGACGTCAGGAGGATGTTCGCGCTGGTCGAACATGATGATGCTGCCGATAATCGAGTAAGGTGATGCTGTTGACAAGCGAAAGTGCGAAGGCTTGTCTGCAGGAGGATATCGGTCGGCAGATGCAATATGATGATGCTGTTGGTTTTCGGAAATATGATGCTGACAGAGTAAAGCCGAAATATGATGATGTTGGTGGCTTGAGGAAATATGATGATGATGGCGAAGATGATGATGATGAGGTTGGTCTGCAGACATTCATGCTATATGCGAATGATATAGTGTGGATGCCTCTGCATCATAGTGGTATCAGAGCTCAGCAAAAGGTCTGGGCTGTTGTGTGTTGATTCTGTCACCGAAAGGGCAGAGGTAGAGATAGAGTTGATTGTGTTGTGATTGAGAGGTTGACAAAATGCCTCCTAAAGGTAATGGTACTGCAAGGGAATTGCAGGATATGAAGGAGAAACATGCTAGAGAGATGAGGAAGATGAAGGAGCTTGCTGAAGCACTTCAAGCCAGGCTGACAGCCCTGGAAAAGAACAAAAAGAGGGAGATAGAAGACAGTGAGTCTGAAGAAGAGGCAGATACTGTTGAAGAGTATGAAGAGGTAGCTGAAGATCTGGATGCTGAAGACCAGAGATTGGCAAAACTGCTAAAGGCAGTGCAGAGTGAAAAACCTAAGGTAAAGGTTGATGTTTCCAAGTATACTGGAAGCTTGAATGAAGATGAGTTGTTGGACTGGATTGCTGCACTGGATAATCACTTTGAATGTGAAGATGTTGCTGAGGATCAGAAAGTCAAGATTGCAAAGACCAAGTTAGGAGGTCATGCTTTGGTATGGTGGGATTATGTACAATCTGAGAGAAGGAAACAAGGGAAGTCTAAGATCACTTCATGGGATAAGATGGTAGCAAGGATAAAGGGTAAATTCTTGCCAAGGGATTATGAAATCCAGATGTTTAAGAAGCTGCAATTTTTAAAGCAGAAAGACAGAGATGTGAAATCATATACTGAGGAATTTTATCTGTTGAGTATGAGATCTGGTCATCATGAGAATGAGGTAGAAAAGGTGGCTAGGTACTTGGCAGGTTTGAGGTTTAACATACAGGATGAGTTAGTTTTAGCTAACCCTAAGAATGTGGAGGATTGTTATCAAATGGCAATCAGGATTGAAGAAAAGTTGAATAGAGGACATGATAAGTCCATGAGAGGAAGAGGAAACAACAGGGGAAGAGGAGCAGCCCCTGCACAAAAGCAAACCAATGAGGTTCAAGAAGACACTGGTAAAGGACAAGGACAGTCTGATTTCAGAGGTGGATGGAAAGGTAATAGAGGAAGATTTGGAGGTGGTAGAGGTTCTACTACATTTTCAGGAAAGTGTTACACCTGTGGTGAGTTTGGTCATCCATCTTTCAAATGTCCAGAAAACAAAGGTTCATCATCCAGAAATGATAGAACTAGTGACAAGAGAGTACAACTGGTACAAGAAGAGAAAGAAGAAGAAAGTGCAAACAAAGGTCCTGAGAATTTTGGATATCTAGAGAGTGGAGAATCACTGATGTTAAGGAGAATTAGTTTGCAGGCATCAAAGGATCTGATGCAAAGAAGAGCTCTTTTCAAAACCACCTGTAAGAGCAAAGGTAAGGTATGTAAGGTTGTCATTGACACTGGTTCAACAGACAACATGGTATCTCAGGAAATGGTGGATAAACTGAAGCTGGAAAGAATTCCACATCCACACCCTTACAAGGCATCTTGGGTGAGTGATAGGCAATCACTTTTTGTCTCTGAACAGGCATATGTGGATTTCCAGATTGGACCATATCATGATAGAATTTTGTGTGATATATTGCCTATGGAATGTTGTCACCTACTGCTAGGTAGACCATGGCAATTTGACAGAAGGGTACTGTATGATGGGTATGCTAATACCTACACCATCCAGAAGGATGGGAAGACTATTAAGTTGATGCCATTGCAGGCAAAAGCTGCAGTACAGAAGGCAGCTCAAATCATTTTGATGGGAAAGAAGGAGTATGTGCAGATGCCTAGAGGAGCAGGCATGAAGGCAGTTCAGGACACTGCAGAGAAAGGAGTTGTTACAGACAACAAGCTGAAGGAAGTTTCAGTGGTGACTGACAGAGGTCAGCAGCAGGTTCAGAAACAGGGGTGCAAACAGCCACCAGTTCAGAGGATTGACAAGGATGTTGTCATAGTTGGGACTATTGTTTGTCCTATAAGAGTTGAAAGGAAGATAGACTTGAACACTTCAGGAGTTCAAGAAGCAGTTCAGCCAGAGGTTCTGGTCAGACAATCTGACAAACACAGAGATAACCTGAGAAAGGCCTACATCAACAGGCATGATGATTTACTTGCCAGCAAGCAAGTTACAGTTCAGAAGTCTTGGAGCAGCCAAGAGACAGCAGCAGACAAAGCTGGAGCAGGTCAGACTATTGACAAGGCAAAGGGTAGAGGTGGAGGACTTCCACATGCTAAACTCATGGGACATGAGTTCTTTTCTTTTGGGGAGTATGGTGCAGGAGCACCTACCTGACAGCTGGTCTTGATAAGGCAGTTAGTAGTTTAGGTCTTGTTTATGTTTCCAAGAAGGTCTGTTTGACCAATTGCATGTAATAAGGTCATGCTGATCAGGATAAGATCATGCTGACCAGGCTTTTGCTATTTTTAGCTAGTTAGTTATAACAGCTGTCATGATGTATGTTCGGTGGGATCTCCCAGCCGCCTGGAGAGTTCCCAGCCGCTTGGAGTCGGGTCAGTAGTACTCGTAGGAAAGTCTTTATAAGCATGAGATCGTTTGATATGATAGACAGACAGATATCATCGATCGCCAGTGTAGTGTTGCGCAGAGTAGGTTGAGTGTTCTGTGTGAGGAACATCATATTGTATTACATCTGTGAATCAATAAAGATCCTGTTTTGTTTTCTGTTTGATCTCCTTCCTGTAATCGATCGCGGGTTTGAGAGTTTTTCATGGATTTCCTGGTCCATTCCACCGGTTGACTCACCTGATCGGTGGAATGGCAATGTACAGTAGGTTAGATGTTAGATTGTTTTCTGTTTGCATGCAGGTGTGCAGGATCGTGGTCAAGAGATGTTGAAGACCCTAGCATCCTCATGTGCTAGGTCGAGTTGATAAGCTGACTGAGTTGGAAGATCACCCTGAGTTGGATCGGGTCATCCCTGGTGGATCGGCGAAGAGAGATTTCGCTAAGTGAAGAAGTTCGCCAAAATGACATCATCAGGATATTTCTGCAAATATCCTGCAGACAGTTCGGACATCATCATCCGGATAAGTGGAGGAGGTCAGCATGATGATGTCGATTTCAAGAAGAGTGAGTTCGTTGGGGTGATCATCAACAAGAGGAGCCGAGGAGTGTATCGGCATCAGGATCATCATCAGGAGGGCCGAGGAGGAGCGCATCGGCATCAGGCTGAAGATCGGGTCGATCGCGGGCCGAAGAAAAACTAAGTTTGGCAAACAGCAGGATATGACGTCATCATCATCATGATATACGTCATCAGGACATTTCGGAGCAACAGGATATTGTGAAACTGCGGGTGACGTCATCGTCATCAGGATCTACGTCATCAGGATATCGGGTGACGTCAGCATCGAGTGAACGGTGCGAAGAGTTAGGGTTTGTCATCATCAGGATAAATGCGAAGAACCGGATGTTCGTTATCCTGTTGAATATCATGATGCTGAAGCTTGTGTCGTCGGCTATCGGAGCATCGAAGGGAAGGTGTTGAAGGTCGTCATCAGGATATTTGGGAGCAACCGGATGTTGAATATCCTGCTGACGAAGGTGATGTTAAATATCATGATGAGGCCGCTAGTGCTTGGCGCCCGATGAACAGTGCAACCGGAGGATGTTTGCGCCTGTTGAACATCATGATGATGTTGAAGGTAGTGAAGACGGAAATTGTCGGTGAGGTGAACAGTGGACGTCAGGAGGATGTTCGCGCTGGTCGAACATGATGATGCTGCCGATAATCGAGTAAGGTGATGCTGTTGACAAGCGAAAGTGCGAAGGCTTGTCTGCAGGAGGATATCGGTCGGCAGATGCAATATGATGATGCTGTTGGTTTTCAGAAATATGATGCTGACAGAGTAAAGCCGAAATATGATGATGTTGGTGGCTTTAGGAAATATGATGATGATGGCGAAGATGATGATGATGAGGTTAGTCTGCAGACATTCATGCTATATGCGAATGATATAGTGTGGATGCCTCTGCATCAGTAACAGGGTCATATTGGAGGTAGACGGCACCAGAGGATGGAGGAATTTTCATCATCTCAAGTTAGCTTCTCGCTTTGAGATGATGCTTTGCATGAGAAGCATGTTTGGCTTTAGTTTTTTTGCTTTTTTCTTGTTGTTGCTGACAGATTTGAAGAATGCATATTTTGTGAAGATTATGTTCTAGAGACAGGTTTGGGTTTTGGTGTTGAGCTCAATATGGATTGTTATCAAAGTCAGCTTCAGAGTATATGATCGAGAATTATACCCTTTCGCGGTCACTAGACAATGATAGAGATCTATTGTATCTCTTCGGGATTGTTGTTGAATAATTCAAGACACTGTGATTTGAAAGTTTGAGACTAAGAGCTCAAGAACACAGCTTGAAGCTACACCTTCCTAAGGGTCAAGAGACAACTTTATGGAGCCCCGCTTGGTTCAAGATTTGTTCTTTTAGGAGATCTTCTAAAAAATATGTATTCATATTATGTAATCAGCTTTGTTAAGTATATTAACATTCAAGGGGGGTCCCTTGGTACTATTGCAAGAACAATGTAATAAGGGGGGAATGTTGGCATAATAGTCATAGTAACAATGGTATTACATTGTTAAATTTGCATTTATAGGGTAGTTTATGGATATTAAATAAATGTTAGTAAATAAAGCAATAGTTAGTTTGTTAGTTTGTGAGAGTTCATTCTCGTATGGAGGTTATGTAGGTAGTTATCAAATAGTTAAATGAAAGAGGCTTTTATAAAGACAATGTAATGCAATGTGAAAATCATCTGAAGACAATAATATATTAGTCTATGTTTTATGTTTATTACTGTGCAAGTGCAATGATCTAAATCTATGTATGCACACCATTTTTCATATAGTATGTGTTGTAGTAGCTCCTTTCCCACAATCTTGTGTAGCTACCACCTATGAGGCCCTTACACCCAAACAAACCCCTTTTGAATAATTATGATGCAAAATCCTTTTGCTAATTTCACTAGGTACCTGGGCATGACACTAAGTGATATATGCATCCTAAACACATAATGGAATACCTCATCGACCCTAACACTATTCAACTCTTTCTAACCCAAGTTGATATTTTCCAATGTATTTTAAAATTTCTCTACTCTTTCTTCATCTATTAACTTTTGTTTTCCCTTCTCTCTTTCAGCCATGATTTCTTCCTTAGAATTTGACTCTTCATCTTGCAACGTCCTCTATTCCTATTTCAACTATCTAATTTCTCTATCACTAGGAAATGTCCACTCTTTGTACACTATAGGTTACAAAGATCATGGATTTGACACCACCGTCATGTTCCCTTACTACATTTAATAGCAAATTTCTAAATATATTTTTATGTCTTGTCTGCATTAGCTAGTTAAGCATTTTTTATATTTGACAATTTTTCTACTATAAGCTTGGAACTCTACAGAAGAACATATGGTGACTTATATTACACAAAAATAAGTTCCACAACATTATAAAATACTAAAATGGTCCAACTATAACAGATTTGGATCAATTACAAAATTTGGGGCTAAAACCCTTACCAAAAACTACACATATTTCTTTGGAAAATAGCCTAACATATAACATAAATTCATAATACTAATATGCTGATTACACAAAATTGAAATACTCTAAAATAACCTATTAGGACTACCACAATACACCTACAAGATAGGGCAACAAACCCACAAAACGCAAATCTCAAATCTCCATATTCTACTCACACCAAAAACTACATAAAAACTTTGTAAATGGTTGAATTTGCACTCCTTGAAGCCCTGCCACAATTATTGTATGAAATTTCCCTTTTTGATCACATGGGTTTCATCATAAAATCCTTGAAATCACTAAATTTATGTCCAATGATCTCCCACATCCAAGAGTTTTTGTTCTAGGAGGCTTTTGTGAACACTATTCAACAAAAGAAATTGATTAAATTGATAAAAGATCCTACCAGAGGAAAATATGGCATATAAATACACAAAGTGGGCCCAATAAAGGTTCCCAAATCCCAATGACTTTCTTTGGAAGGATAAACATCAATAAAAGAAGCAATTAGTTGTCATCTTATTTGAATTGCCAAATAATTTGTTTTATTCCTACTTTTTCTACTTTATTTCCCATCCTAAACTTTCCCAAGTTTAGCTAGCTTTTTCTAAGGATAATAATGCAAGATAATTTTTAATTTTTTCTTAGAATCTCATCTCTATCCTCCTTAGAAACCAATGCCCCAAAATAGAGAACAAAATATTAATAAATTGATATTTAACTTGATTCTCTATTGACTTTTCCACCTTGCCAATTTCCAATTAAATAATAATTAAATACTTTCTCCAATTTTCTTCCCCTTATTCAATTACAAATCAAAATTGGATTAATTAATTTGTTAATGGAAAATTAATTAGAAAGGGGACATGACATCTGAATCCTACAAACAAGATCCATGGCACAAGGCCTTGGACAAACTACTGAATACCACTTGCCTTTATCAAAGAGAAGCTAAATGAAGGAGTTGAACTCCCTCAAACTAAAAGTGTACTCATCAACTAGCAATGAAAGGAGCCTAGTTAAGCCTAGAAAGTCTACTAACAAAAATTATCCAATATTAGAAGAGATGGATTCAATAGTTTTCAAGCTTGTCTAAATGTAGCAACCACTAAGGTTAAGGAGAAATCTTCTCAATAATGGATAAGAATGAAGTTACTGATATAGTTAAGAAGGAAATGGCTAAGAAGTAAGATATCAATATAGTTAAGAAAGAAATGGATAAGTATAAGATATTGATGCAACTCTCAAGCATTTGTATTCCATTGAGAGTTCTAGGCAACATATAGCATCATAGCGCAAAACTTTTGATGTAATTTTTTCTTCTAAGGGACACAAAACTTCTTGGCCTCACTTCAATTTAAAGTAGGACCATCACCCAAATAATTATATGTCCACCTCAACGAACTTCATTCTAAGAATGGATATGCATATTATTGTCTAAACATTGTAGATAATGCATGTTTTTTGGCTTATTACAAATAGCAAGGGCAATGATTTTAAAGAGTTCACAGCCCCAAAAAAGGCATATACAACTAAATAAATAATTCCTAAAAAGAATTTAAAGTCTCACTTTAAATCAATTTCTAGCTTTAAATCAACTTAAATGAATAAATGACTTTGCTACTTTAAAACAAAACACAACATTAACTATCCAACAATTCTCTAGTTATAGAGGAATTAATTAAAAAGCCCCTCCCTTCCTCACCTCTACCTGGCCCCCCCGCTCAAAAAAAAAAGTCTTTCAAAAAAGTTAGATAGCTAAAGCAATAATGTCCTATAATAATGCTTTGAGCCATTCCTTGACTATGCTTGGGCTTCTCTACCACTCAATCTACTAGTCCATATGAGATGTTCTCATTGAAAAAGAAACTTCCAAGATCATCTGCAACACAAGCCTCTAAATTAATTGGAAGTAGAAAAGGGTTGTGTGTGATATAACCCCAGATGGGCTTCGGGACCTCCTCTGCCCCACAAGAGGAGGGGAAGCATGTCAGGTAGAGAGGGCTAGAAGAAAAGAAATGGTTGAATTCACTAACAAAGCCTTAAAAGTTGTTACCACATTTGACACTCTAACCCAGGAGGGCTTTGAAACACTCAAAGCTAAAACCCCCAAGCCTGTAGGCTTAGAGGGGGGCTTAGAACTGCTAGTGTTCTTGGCTTTGTAGGTAAACACTATACACAAACCTTCCTCTTATTTTACAAGAACTTTGGGCCTGAAAGAGGGTTGGGCTAAGGGTTTTGGTTGCTAAGAGGCCAAAAGACAATCCTGAATCTTGTGTTTGGAAGGATAACATACTGGACACGCTAAGAATAATGGGTTTGACCAATTTAAATGTCCACTAAATCCTTGAGGTCTTTGGAATGGTCCACCTCAACATAGATCTGATGCTTAGGATGAGCCGAATAGAGCTTCTCAAGTTCTATGAAAACAACATAACCTAAGGAAGAAGCTATCTAGCTGAGAAAGTTCCAATATGGCAATGGTAACCCAGGTAATTTAACCCAAATAGGGATTCAAATGGACTTTTTCATCAAAGACGATGAAGTCTCAAGTTTAAGGTTTGAACACAAGGAAGGAAGAGCGGAATAGTCATGGGCCTCGGTTAAGGGCAACCTCAACATGGTTAGCCTCAACAAAATAAAAAATTAAAAACCCCTTAGTGAGCTTTTGCAAGACATCTAGACAGATCCCATTTGGGGTCCAGACCCTGCCAACCTAATCTCAAAGCATACTTTTAGGGGGGACTCTACCCACAAAATATCCAATTAAAGTGAAATTTTCTTGCCATTTGTAGGCACTATCAAATTTTGGAATGGGAAGAACAACATCTTGAGGTGTTTCAAGGGACATACCTTATGGAATACCTTGGGAACAAATTTATGGGAACATTTGAGCAAGGGTACCATAGACCTTCAACTCTAGTAGCAACAACTACAGAGAAATGAAAGGTTGAGGCCATATAAATGGGTGAAAAAATGCCCATAGACCTAGCGATTGACAACACGCTGTGATAAATGTAGGAGTGCTAAGGATATATTGTAGAATACTGAAGTTTGACATATACACTACAAATCCAATAAACCCTAGTAAAACAAAAACAAGTAGTTTGCCATGAGATTTATTGTCAAAAAATAAATTATGATTTTCTCCATCTCCACCCTTTTAAAAAATACCATTTCAAATAGTAAGGATTAGAAGACAAATGTTATCTAGCTTGAGTGTGATATATGTTGGATTAGGTCCAGACAACTAAGACGGGGGGGTGAATCAGTTGTTCCTTATTTAATCTTTTTCTTCCTTTAATCGACTTATAAATGAATTATTGAAATAAACATTTTAGCATCACATAAGAAGAAGCATAAATAACACATTTGACACCAAGATTTTGATGTGGAAACCCAGTTAAGGGAAAAACCACGGTGGGGGTTAACCCACAAAATTAATACTCTATTACAAGTATTTCACAAGTAGGAATGCACATTCATTCGGGCTCACTGCCCAAAGTTCACTGCTCAAATGGAGGCTCACTGCCTAACAAAATATTACAAGAGAACAACAAAGATTTGAACTGATTAATAGAATCTGCCTATGCATGAATTTTAGTTCTAGTTAAGTACAAAAACTAATCTTACACATTTCATCTTTGCTCTACTCTTCTTTACTGATCTGTCTTCATTCACTCTTTGGATTTCTACACTTTTCACACATACACCTTATTCACATATCACTCTTCCCAATCATCCAATTACATTGACTATATATCTACAATAGAGATTTGAACTAATTAATAGAATCTGCCTATGCATGAATTTCAATTCCGGTTAAGTACAAAAATTGATCTTACCCATTTCATCTTTGCTCTACTCTTCTTTACTGATCTGTCTTCATTCGCTCTTTGGATTTCTGCACTTTTCACACATACACCTTATTTGCATATCACTCTTCCCAATCATCCAATTACATCGACTATATATATATATCCGCAACATGATCTACAATCATTCTATCAATCAGCTTAAACAATACTTAGAACTTTTGTGAGTGCTCTGCTCTATCGGCTAGATCTATGCATAGCTTAAGGTGCAGACCAAAACTTGCTCTTGAAAATCATTACTTATGTCAGCCACAATCACTAATCACCACCATTTGTCCAACAAGCAACTTTCATATATCCAGAATCAAGATCTTTGGCAAGGTTTGTCTGTTCTATTTCTGTTTGTTCTAATAAACTAGAAACTGATACTCAGATGTTAACATCTTTTGAATCCTTCATAACCAGAGGACAAAACTCTAGATTTAGAGTATCTTTGCAATGCTGTTAACTGTCTTAGATCCACAGAAAACCATGCCTTTCCACCGAAGAGATCTGAATCAAGATACCGGACTCTGTTACTGCTCTGTTTTTAACTGCTCAGACTTAGACAAAATCTGATTCTGACTTCTGGTATGAACAACTTGAGTTATGTGAATGTTTGTGGTGATCTTAGTTGCCATCAATGGCAACACTTATCAGATCTAAGCAGTATCTCTTGCCAACAATCTCCCCCTTTGGCATTAATGGCAACACTTACTGAAAAATGACTAAGTGTCTTAGAGCGACTCCCCCTTAGTCTGTACATTCATTCCTTTCACTTAATCCGGTGCTCCCTCTATTCTGAATACCTTATTTTTCACTGTCCTTCACTCCCCCTATGACATCAATGGCAAAGGGTGGGATCCGCAAGCCAAAATTCTCAAAAGAAGTTTTGTTTATACTGCCACATATGTACAATAAATCATCAAATTCTATTTACATGAACTTGAGAATGTCTGTAAAACTAGTTTTTAACTGCACAAGTTCAGAGGCCCAAGTATTCTTCATTCCATCCAAGAGTGAGATGTGCCCACTCAGCAGAAATGCATATGCTTCTGCCTTTGCCAGATCTAGAGGATCACTTGTCTGAAGTGCATTCTGGGCTTCAGATAAGGCATTATGCATTGCTTCCAACTTGGGGTCAATCAATCCCTAGAGGTCACACATCCTCTTCATAGTATTGATTTTCTCCTTTTCAAGTCCCTTTATTTCATCTGTCAAGCTAATGACCTGACATTCCTGGCTTATAGGAGAGGCATTTAGAGGATCAAAATTTTGAGATAGAACTAATATTTTCTGTTCTTGTTCCTTTATCTTCATCTCAATGTCCTTATTGACTTTAGTCCATGATAGGCAAAACTTATATATATCTCCTCCATCACTTAGAGCATTCTGAATGCTCTTTATGCTAATGCCTAGTATCAATCTATCACTCCTTATCAGATTCTTAACTTGACTGAATTTCTTATTCAAAAATTCTTTCTGAACCTTTGCATCCGTAGACTTTTCAAAAGACTCAAAATGTGAGTTTACTGAACTTACAAGATTTTTCAAATGGCCAAAGGGGGAGTCATTTTGATTCTTCTGATAATTTGGCATTAATTTCTCTAAAACTCTGGTTGCTAGCCCCAGCAGCTCATTGTCCTCTAAGTGGGATTTTATTATCTTTTCTCTGGCTTTTACTTGGGTAAAAGATGCTATTTTCATCAATTGAAATGGAGAGAGCGCATCCGGATTGGTTAGTCCTTGGAGTAGTTCAGGCTCATCAAGCTCAATCACTTCCTTTTCAAGAGGGCCTTTTACTACATTTATAGTGTCTCTTGCTACATTTTTTGAACCATCTTTTTGATCATCAGATTTTTCTACATCTGCTTTAGGTGCTTCAACATTTGCACCATCTTCTTCTTCTTTATCTTCCTTTCCTTTTTCCTCCTCTTTCTCTGTAATACTCTTCTCTATGTTTTCTTCTGAGGAATTCATTTCTGCTTGCTGACCACTTACTACCTGATCTGGAGAGCTCTGAGTGGTCACAATATCCTTTTCCTTCCCAGAGTTATCAAGTGGAGGAGTTATCTCTGCATCAATTATTCTGTCTATCATTTCTATGTCCTCCTGATTGACTTGTTCCTCTTCCTAAACTTCTCCAATATTTAGATTTAATGAAGCAAGGTCCAAAGGATCTAGAGTAATAATTTGGTCATTAATTCTCTTGTCAGTTTCTTCTTCTAGAGCTTTTTGTTACAAAGCAAAAGGATTGTCTTCTTCAACTTGCTTTTCTGAAACAATGAAGTATTTATTTTTGTCTAAAGCCTTTCTCAGAATTTCCTCTGTTTGCTTTGCAATTTCTTCAGTCTCACCAAGCATTAGCTTGTTCATCTAGACTTTGCTTCTGAATTTATCTTTGACTTCACTGAGGATTTTATCTACTTCTTTTCTGGTCATTATAGGGCACAAAGAGGAGAGAACATACTCTCTAAGTTCTATATCTTTTTCCTTAGCTGCTTCTTTCCTCATTTCCATTACTTTCCTCAAACTTTTAGGAAGTTCTTGTAAGATTTCCAACAAGGCTCTATTGAATTTATTCAGATATATAATAATGGCATTTTCTAAAATTTTCTTATTTGCTTGATCAAGGTTATCATAGTAAACTTTGATAGGTTTTAAATTTCCATGAACAGTGATTGTTTTTACAATTTCATCAATAGTCATGGCAACCTTACCAGATACTTGCTTTTTACTAGCCCTCATGCTTCTGGATGGTTGATCTTTAGAAGTCTTTGAAGTTTTGACCATCTTGGATCTTATTTCTTTCACTTCTTCATCTATTTCCATCTCCTCATCATCTTGTGTGCTCTTGTGGGTTCTTGTTGCCTTGGTTTTCTTTCTTTTCCCTCCTTCACCGGATGGAGTGGCTTCCGGCTTCTTAGTGGAAGTGGACTTGAGTGGCTCAGTAGGAGTTGTAGAACTCCTAGTCTTCCTTGGAGCTTCCAGGGGAACTACAGACTCAATTATTACCTGCTCGGTGCTCTTCTTTATCTTTTCAATCCTTTGTCTATTTTCTCTGACTGTTTCTTTTGTAATCCCAATGCTTTTTGCATACATCTCCACTTGCTTGTGTATCTTTCTTTTTGTTTCCAGCTGTCTAAGTTCCACATGCAACTTTAAGCTTAGTTCCTTGTATGTTCCGAACCTTTCAACAGAGGTGTCTTTATGTTTGCTCAGGAGATTTTGAGCATACATGTCTAGAATTTCCTCATCCACTTCATAGCCCATTGGCATTATCCAAACTATTCTTGGTTCTACAGCTTCCATCAAACATTGATCTGTGTCTACCATAAAACATATTTCATTTTTATACTTTTCAACAACTGAACTAGGAATACTTTCCCTTGCATGCATCAAATTTTGAAAGTTTTTGAAATATCCCCAGATTGTAGTCTTTTGTTTACCTGAATTTCCAAGATTATGTAAGTGGTCTCTTATCTGAATTACCACTGGTCTGTCATCTGTCCAGTGCACACCTTGCACTCCAGGCACTTCATTCATAAAATAGAAGAATAGGCATATGATCAAGGAACCATATTTGAAGGAATTTTTTTATCTCTTTTGATTTTGCTCAAGTTCTCTATCAGCTGATTTTGTAGTAATTCACATAAATCATATTCTGCGTCTTCCTTTAACATTTTATAAGCAACATGTATTGCAGTCTCGGAAACTGAATTTTCCCTGCTTGAGTGATAAATCTTGCACCCGATCACCATAGAGGAAAATTTACCATCCAGTTCTGTAATATCATTAATGGTCATTGCCCTTTTGTTAAACTTGGCGCTGGTAGCATCACTTACTGTCTAGTTTTTAATGGCTTTCAACATAGGTAATCTGCCAAAGGAGTTTAACCCAGTTACAGTCTTGATAACATCCTTTGTGATCTTAAATGGTTTCATTAGCCACAAGAATTCATCATGTTTTTGGCTCAGGAAGTAACGAACCCATTCATTTTCATTAAAAGACAAAAATTCAATTAATTGCAAGAAGTGTTTGCTTTCAAGGGCTTCATATTGTTGGCATAATAGTATATAATATTACATTGTTAGTTTATGCATATTAAATAAATGTTAGTTTATAAGTTAGGTTTTGGGAAGTTACTTTCCTGTAAGAAGTTATATATGGGAATAACAAGGCTTTTAAAAGCCAATGTACTGCATTGTAAAATCATCTAAAGATAATACTATATTATTCTATAATGGTTTAATTTTGTGTATGTTTACTCACCATTTCTTAATATGGTATCAGAGCATTGATTATATCTTTGTGCCTATGATTGAAAAATGGTCTTGAAGAAAACAGTTATGTCTGCAACGTAGAGAGATGTTTGCTGCAGATGATGTGTCTACTAGGAGAACTATTGAAGTGAAGGCTACTCATGGGGAGAGTATTATCCTCTTTGTTTGCTATTTTATTTTGGTGTTGAACTTCTACGTGCTGCACACTATTAAAGTATTGGAATTTTTGAAAGGATGTCCATTGTTTGGAAGAGTAAATTTGACTGAGTTGTGCCATTATTTTTAAATTATGGAGTATTGAATTTTGATGCTGACCGCTACAATTTTCAGATTTAAGTATATATTTTTTAATTGCTGCATTAACTGTTGTCAAACATTGAACATTCCTCTGAAGCCTTGAAGATTTGATGAGGCATTTGTCAAAGGCATCTGGCATTCATTATGAGGCATTTTGAAAGACTACGCAGGGAGTTAAAACAAGTTTATTTACATGAATGCCAAGCACAGAAGTTTGGTGAAAGCAGTTAAAGTGTTTGCCCATATGAAAGAAAGAAACATCTTGTGAATATATTATTGCAGCATATAGAAGACATTCCTCGGGTGAGTTTAAAAATTGACTGAAATTTATTAATGTTATGCTTTATGAAATGTTAGCCAATGTGAAAAGAAAAAAAGATGTGTTGATGGGTAAAAGACTTACATGAGAATTAAAATAAGTTTATGTTTCATGAAGTTTAAAACAAACATTGAAAAGTTTTTACCTTTCTTGGGAGAAAGTTAAAAAGAAAAGTTTTTTAAAAAGGGAGAGATTTTTCATCTTTTAAAGAGTATTATTTTAAAAAGAAAGAAAAGTGGGGAGACATAAGTAGTAGGATTTTTATGAAGATATTTAATTTTATGAAAGGGAGACATAAGTAGTTTCCTTTTTTTAAGAGCATTTAAAATATTTAAAGAATTTTTTTTTTGCCTTTGGAGTAATACAGTGGAAAACATTGGAGTTATTTTATCATGGCTACATCAAACATTGGTTGTGCTCTTGGGGCCATTTACACTACACCTGATAGAGTTTTCAAAGGCTCATATGTAACATCAGTTGGATAAAGTGTAACCACATCATATTGAAGGCAGGAGGCATCAGAGGATGGAGGATTTACTATCATCTCAAGTTAGCTTCTTGCTTTGAGATGATGCTTTGCATGAGAAGCATTTTTGGTTTTGGTTGTTTTATTTTTCTTTGTTGTTGCTGACAGAGCTGACAGATTTGAAGAATGTATGTTTTGTGAAGATTTTGTTTTGGAGACAGGTTTGGGGTTTGGTGTTGAGCTCAATTTGGATTGTTGTCCATTGAGCTTCAAAGAGTATATGATCTTGAATTATACCCTTTCGCAGTCACTAGACAACATGGCAGAGATCTGTCGTATCTCTTAGGGGCTATTGTCGAATAATTCAAGACTCTGTGATTTGAGAGCTTGAGACTAAAGAGCTCAAGAACACAGCTTGAAGCGATGCCTTTCCAAGGGTAGACGAGACAGCATGATGGAGCCTCACTTGGTTCAGGATTTGTTCTTTGGGAGAAGATCTTCTATAAAATATGTATTCATATTATGTAATCAGCTTTGTTGAGTATGTTAGCATTCAGGGGGGGTCCCCTAGTACTTTTGCGGGAACAATGTAATAAGGGGGGGAATGTTGGCATAATAGTATATAATATTACATTGTTAGTTTATGCATATTAAATAAATGTTAGTTTATAAGTTAGGTTTTGGGAAGTTACTTTCCCATAAGAAGTTATATACGGGAATAACAAGGCTTTTAAAAGCCAATGTACTGCATTGTAAAATCATCTAAAGACAATACTATATTATTCTATAATGGTTTAATTTTGTGTATGTTTGCTCACCATTTCTTAATACATATTCAGGTCTCAGCTGGTAATTGTCATCTTTCAAATGATTCTTAAACAACTCCATCAGTTTCGTATTCCCAAATTCTTCTACATTGCAATGAATGTATGCCCTAATGTCTTCAACATGTAAAACCCCATAAGGGACACTTGAGAAGGCACCAAATGGCTCAACTTCAACAAATTTATAGGGATGCTTCTTGAATTTTAGATGGGGCTTCTCAGTAACATTGACAAGTAAAGGTGTAGCCATTTTCATAGATTGGGAATTCAAGAAGTTTCACAGGAAATAGAAATACATTGTTCCGCAGATTAGGGTTTTGCTTAGAGATCCTCTTTGCGCATGAATTCTTGGGTATTCTAAGCTTTGAACTCATTCACTTCTCTTCTTCTTGCTTTCTTCTAATGCAAAATAATCTAAATGAGGAATGAATGATGCTTTTATGTTCCACAACACCTAATTTGTCTTTGTAACAAATGCTCTACCCTAATACATCTGGTTGCTCTGTTTTTGAGCAGTCTTTCATGTATTGCTCTACAATTTTCCATATCCATCTCTTTTCTTTTGGAAATCCTTTAAAATGGTCTGAAACAATCCAAGATCTCTTTTCTTACTGTGGCAGATCTAAGCACCTATTGGCTGGGGGAATTTGATATGTAATGCCGCTCCCCCTGAGCCAAGACTTCCAATTTAATTCTCGGAGGAATTATTAGCACCGGATTGCGGTGCGGATCCATTGTCGTCATTCATAAATTTTTTCCTGACCCATATCTTGTTTGACTCATCATGAGTCTCATTCGCATCAATTTTTTCTTTGCCTCTGTCTTGTCTCTACTCATCCAGTTTTTTGTTTATCGGATCTTTTCTTCCATTATCTTTATTTCTGCAGAATGTTGTAATATGACCAGATTTATTGCAATTAAAGCATACATTTCTTTTCTTATAAACCTGATTTTCTCTTGATCTACACTGATTAGCCATATGTCCAAACTCATTGCAAACAAAGCAGTAACCGTTGAAAGAATTGCTAATTCCTCTATTATTGGGATTATTCATTGTCATACTTTTGTATTCATTTGATCTATGACCATACCTGTTACATTTGAAGCATTGACTGGAGAAGGATGGACCGTTTTGATTTACTCTGCTTCTGCACTGAGTAGCTCTATGATTGAATTTGTTACAGTTGAAACAATTTCCATTGAATGATGGATATCTTTGAGCGTTTGGTTGTCTTACCAGAGGTTTTCTTGATCTGTTTCTCCCTTTTTTAGACTGAAAATTTCTCTATCCAAATCTGGAGCTTTCACCTTTCTCATATCCAAGACCATGCTTGTCATCAGCCCTTTTCTTTCCTTCAAGTAGTGCTTCAAGTTTTGCTAAACTTATCTTGAACTTCTCCTTATATTCATTTGCAATATCTAGGTCATGTCTGAGAATGACTATTTGCCTTTCAAGTTCTCTCTCATTGTCTCTACTTTCTTGTATATTAGACTCTAGATGGCTAGCTATTCCATCCAATTTGCAACATTCTTTAGATCTTTCTTTTAGTTTTTGTTTTAGATTTTCTTTAATTTTCTTCCTAGTGACTTCTTTTGAAAGCTTCTCACATTCTTTTGTTTTATCTTTCAAAGATTCATTCAAGCCATTTTCTTCAGGTAAACTAGATAGTTACAAAAGTAGCTCCTTTTTTCTTTGCATAGATTTCTTTAATTTATCTTTTAACATTTCAATGGTGTCATCAGCATCTTTAAGTTCACCTTTTAGATTACTAATTTTTGTTCTAGATTGAGCGAGCTCTTCTAGAGTTGACTGAAGATCTTGTAATGAACCCATTTGAAACTTCTTCCAAGATCTTTTCCTTAAGCTGTTAGGCTTCTCTAAGGAACTGTGCTCTGATACCAATTGTTGGATTAGGTCTGAACAACTGAGAGGGGGCGGGGGTGAATCAGTGGTTCCTTATTTAATCTTTTTCTTCCTTTAATCAAATTATAAATGAATTAATGAAATAAACATTTTAGTATCACATAAGCAAAAGCATAAATAACACATTTGACACCAGGATTTCAACGTGGAAACCCAGTTAAGGGAAAAACCATGGTGGGGATTAACCCACAAAAGTAATACTCTGTTAAAAGTATTTCACAAGTAGGAATGCACATGCATTCAGGTTCACTGCCCAGAGCTCATTGCTCAAATGGAGGCACATTGCCTAAGAAAATATTACAAGAGAACAACAGAGATTTGAATTGATTAATAGCATCTACCTATGCATGAATTTTAGTTCCGGTTAAGTACAAAAACTGATCTTACACATTTCATCTTTACTCTTCTCTTCTTTACTGATCTGCCTTCATTTGCTCTTTGGATTTCTGCATTTTTCACACATACACCTTATTCGCATATCACTCTTCCCAATCATCCAATTACATCGACTATATATATAGCTGCAACATGATCTACAATCATTCTATCAGTCGGCTTAAATAATACTTAGAACTTTTGTGAGTGCTCTGCTTTGTTGGCTAGATCTATGCATAGCTTAAGGTGCGGACCAAAACTTGCTCTTGGAAATCATTACTTATGTCGGCCACAATCACTGATCACCACCATTTGTCCAACAAGCAACTTTCATACATCCGGAATCAAGATATTTTGCAAGGTATGTCTGTTCTACTTCTGTCTGTTCTGATAAACTAGAACCCAGTACTCAAATGTTAACATCTTTTGAATCCTTCATCACTGGAGGACAAAACTCTGGATTTAGAGTGTATTTACAATGTTGTTAATTGCCTTAGATCCACAACAAACCATGCCTTTCCACCGGAGAGATCTGGATCAAGATACTAGACTCTATTACTGCTCTGTTCTTAACTGCCCGGACTTAGACAAATTCTGATTCTGACTTCCGATATGAACAACTTGAGTTATGCGGATGTTTGTGGTGATCTTAGTTGCCATCAATGACAACACTTATCAGATCTAAGCAGTGTCTCTTGCCAACAATATAATGCTTACGACATTATTTATTTATAGCTTCAAATTTCATTACTGCTTTCCCAAACTTGTAGCCCTTTTTTTTGGTGGGGCCTTCAAATTATAATATATTAAGACACTTCAAAAGGTATATCTTTCACGCCTCACCTAAACATACGTCACGTTGTGCTGACTATTTTTTTTCAATTTTCGACCGACTTGTTCAATCAACAGTTTCTACCGACTGGTTCAATCAACAGTCCTTCATACTTTCGAAGTATCAATCGGTTGAATTTTAACTAAAAATAGGTTAGTCGACAAGATTTCGACGAAAATTGAAAAAAAAAATAGTAGGCATGTTTAAGTTCTTCCAATCTTTTAACTACGTGAAACTGGACATACGTAACCGTTGCCTATTTTTGAAAGAATATTTCAAAAAGACAGGAAGAATATCAACCACGTGCATTTATCCGGCCATCTCTACTGACTAGTCCGTGCTCACTGACTATAATTTCGAGGCATCTGCAAGGAGACTACAAATTTATAAACAAAGAGACAATAATCAACTGGCATTGAACAAATTTGGAGACTGCATGAGCCACGAAGCTGTTAATTGTGGGCGCCGCCCACGTCATATGAGTCGCCAATGATATAATTAACATTAAATGCTTTACTCGGTCTATTCACTCCAATCATTCAATACTAAAGGATAAAATGGCATCACCTATCATGAACAGAGCCTGGTCAAACTTGTTAACTTGAGCTGGCTGGTTCATTGAACAATGGCAGACAAAGAACCGTTTAAATACCAGTGCTACTATAACCCATATCAACATTTATTCTCTTCATACGGGAAAAGTAAAGAGCTTGTGATTAATCTGTTCATTTCTCTTGGAGTATTAGTATTCACGTGGTGTGAAATGAAAATGATTCTTGCTTTTGTTCCATTGATCTTACTGCTGTCATTTACGAACAGTATGGTTAATGGTGGGTTACTACCGGCATAGATGTCCTGAGGCAGAGAGGATTGTAAGTGATGTTGTGGGCAAAGCTGTTAGAGCGAATCCTGGTGTAGCAGCTTCTCTAATAAGGATGCATTTCCACGATTGCTTCATGAGAGTAAGTATTCTGAATCCCTACTTGAGCTATTCAGAGCTAATATCAAGATGACTACTATATAAACATAGAGTTATTATTGTAGAGTTGTGATGGATCAATCCTCATCAACACCACAGCAGGAAATGTTGCAGAGAAAGACTCCCCTGCAAATAATCCAAGCATTTCTGGCTTTGACATAATTGATGAATCAAAGTCTAGAATAGAAGCCAAATGCCCAGGAGTGGTTTCTTGTGCCGACATAGTGGCATTTGCTGCAAGATATAGTGCCCACCAAGTAAGATTTGTACTAAGATTAAGTAACGTAACAGTTATCGTAAGCTAATATGGCTAAGGTGCTAACCATGTAAATTCCATGTCCAGGCTGGTGGTTTAATGTGGGCTGTTGAAGGAGGAAGAAGAGATGGAAGGATATCTCGAGCATCAGATATTCTAGGGAATCTCCCACCTCCCTCATTTGACGTAAACCAGTTGACACAACTCTTTGCTCAAAAGCAATTGTCCGAAGAAGACATGGTTACTCTTTCAGGCGGTTACTTTACTTTTGCTGCGATTAAGATAGTTAATTATGCAATTAAATAAATTGTATGAACAACGAAATTTCTAATACTAATGATGTTCATGTTTCTGCAGGGGCTCATTCTATTGGAGTTTCTCACTGTTCTTCATTTAGTGCAGATCGTCTTTACAACTTCAGCGGTAGTGGTGGTCAGGACCCTTCCATGGATCCTCGCTATGGGTAAACGTTAACTAGCCGGTGCATTGCAAATGACCGGCTGGTCGAGATTCGTATGGCAGCCCTCATTCGACAGAGTAAGGTGTACGGCAGGTCACCGACTGGCTAGTCGAGAAGAAACTAGTCGAAACATTAATTAAGTTTTTTTGACTACTCCAGTGGTCACAGATGCCATACAGTCGGTGAGTTACAACTCACTGGCTGTTTACGGCGCAGCCTCGCTATACCCTTCATCTCAAGGCCAAATGCCCCACTTCATCTTCTTCCTCTAGTGTTGTTGTTTCATTGGATCCTCTCACACCCACTAATTTGGACGTGAAATACTACGTCGATTTGCAATACAAGCGTGGATTGCTCAAGTCTGATCAGACGTTGATGTCAAATGATGCCACCTCCAGACTGGTGAAGATTAACGCCAAGTATCCAACCATATGGAGGAAGAACTTTAGCAGAGCGATGGTAAAGATGCGTTCTATTGAGGTGCTAACTGGATCGCAGGGGGAGATAAGGAAACAATGTCCCATTCCCAACTAAAGGAAAATATCAATAAGCTATTGTTGTGTTATTGTTTTCATTATTTGAAAACGAGAAATAAGGAGGAGATTGTATGTAACTGCAAAACTACCCAATGAAAATCAAAACTGACTCAACATGAGAAATGGCGAATTTGAAGTGAAACTTGTAAATAAAAACACATTCTATCAATTTTTCTTCAATTATAAAAATTAATAATGTATTCTCGGTTTTAATATGTGTGCGCGCATTTGTTCATATATATATATGATCTAATCCATATGTGTGTGCGCAGTTGTCCTGCTCAGACTGTTGTTTATTTCTTTATAGTGCATTACTGATCTATATGTGTGCAAAGTTGTTTATATATGACCTAATCTATATGTGTGTGCGCAGTTGTCCTACTCAGACTATTGCCACCAAAGTTAAAATTGAATGAATCAAAACAACATGCATAAGTCAATTCTATTAACTTCTACTATTGCCACCAAAGTTAGAATTGAATGAATCAAAATAGCATGCATAAGTCAATACTATTAACTTATACTATTGAGATTAAAGATAAAAGGATGTTAAAATACTAAATACAATATTATTGGGATTACTGGATTAGATTCTGCCAACACATATTTTAGACATTGTGTGTGTTAGAATAATAATAATTTATTGATGAAATTGGATTGTAGGTCTTCTATATCACAATACCATCATTAATATAGACAATTAATCATTCTATTGTTGAATTCAATTTAAAATGATTTAATTATGATATATAATTGTAATTTATATAATATTTATGAAGTTGTGTTATAAAAAGAACTGTCTCCAAACTCTATACCTAGCGTTGATTTTGAAGGTGCCATCGGGCTCTGTTAGAAGTTGTCAAACCTATTTCCATGTCTACCAAGTCAATGTGGTTGATTTCTCCAAATGCTCATCAGCCCTTTAACATTGCTTTAGAACCCATCATCACTTTATGGGGTCGTACGAAACCTAGTGGGAGCCATTGGAGTTGTCAAAACCTCTATTTTAACTTATAATGCTTTAATACACTTTAGTTATGGATTTTGAATATGCCATTGTGCATTTGGTGGTTCAAATTGGCTCTTTTTATTTTCCAAAATGTACATGAAATTTTAAACATAAACCTCTTAAGATAGTCAATACATTATTTGTCAATGACCTGGTAGAAAACTTGGCATCTTGGGATGGAAATTGAAACTCCTCTAAAAAGATCATTGAGTTCTAGCAAAAGAAGTTGCTCTTCATCAACTGAGATTAGGCATTTGAGATCTTCATATCATTATCATCAATCACCATTGTTTAAATTTATCCCAAGCTTACTCAAGTATGAATATATCAAATATTATAGACTCGGTACTTATTGTGCAAAGTCCTTGAAGGTTAGGAAATGATGTAGCTGCAAGAACCTGGAAAACATTACTATTGTGAGTTCTAGATGGTGACCATACAAATAAGACATTGCCATGGTCACTAACTCTGCTAATCTACAATGTAACTATTAGACTAGCATCTTCTTTCCATGGGCCTTGAGGTTGAAATGTTAGACAAATTCATTCCCAGAATTATTCATTCTTACCTTCTTGAACATTGAATCAGATCCAACTGATAAACTAATCATTCATATAAAACTCACTAAGGAGTATAGTGATATTACAATACAAATAAGAACATTTTATGAATAAGGTGTAACACTGACATCTTAACTAAGCTATAGGATGACCTCACATGTTACTTGGAGGTCAAATAATGATTACAATTGACAATGTTAGATGTTTCATGACTAAGGAAAAGTTTAAAATTGGCTAGGGGAAAATACATGGACAACTTGAAGATAATAACCTAAGGCAAAAGCCTAGGGAGTGTAATATATAATGGATTCACCAAAATAAAAGAAAATAAAGCACTTTCCTGATAATCTAGCCTAAATAAAGAAAATACCCTAAAATAAACTAGTTTACATAGATTATAGTATAGAAATGTGTTCACAAATAAGCACTAAAATTAACAAAGAGGAGAAGGGTATTTAGGTCTAGGAGTGAATGCCAAATATTTGGTGATAGATCACTATTGGTAATTCATTCTTGTAACTTGTACACAAAGTTCTATCATATTATGCCTGTAAAATTGAAAAAATCATTGTGCATCTATTCATATCACTTATTCATTGTGAAAATGATCTTTTCACAAATAGATTTGATCTCTATCCACGAACATGATCTGCACACTTCTGACCACCTAGAGTCTATTTTTCTAGAGTATCTAAACATGTGTCTCAAAATTTACAATGGTGATGAACACCTTTTCGAGCTTTCTATGTAAGGAACTTTTCCTTTCCAAAGACTTGGGACTAATTTAATGATGTTACAAGGACATGCCAAAAATTCATGCAATATGCCTCGGCAATGCTAATGTAATGTGTAGATTTTGATGTGATAAGATTATTCATTAAAGTTCCTTGATGCAAATCTAATTGTTCATAATGAATTAGGGTTTCTCCTTTATAGAACACCCTAGCATGCAAGTTTTAACATTTTATGCTCAAGTAATAAAAAATAACTAGTTAGAAGTGAATTGGGTTGGGATTTGACTTATATTTAAATTTTAGAATTAGAGGGTCATTTCCACACTATAAATTTGAACCAAGTTTTTTCCATGCCATGGATTTGACTTAGGCTATGGAATACATGAATCAACAGGTTGAGTCCAAACTCTAAGAATGTTTGAGGATAAGAATAGGTTTTATTTTGATCAACTACAAACATTTATAGAAAAACATACCACTTGTACGCTAGTAATTGCATTAGGGACAACCCAATCAAAGTGAATCTAAAATGGAGGAGAAAAGTGCAAGGGTAGTAAGAAAGGTGCTTTCCTTAAAAAGACATATGGGGAGAGGCTTTTAATTATAATATTTAGAGGTAAAAATGCATAAGTGGTATTATTTAGTATGCTACAAATAAACAAGTTGTTTGAATGATTCCTAATGGATATGATAGATGGGTCTCAATAAATAGCTAGCATGTCGTGTCAACTGTGTAAAAAATATTCAATTGAAGTTATATGTATGGCCTCCTCTTTGCAAGTCAGATTTTACCAACTCAATTATATATGTGTATAAATTGTGTCAACTTTTAATATTTTTATTTAAGCTAAATTTGACTCACAAAACATTTAAACTTTTCCTAATAAATGATTCTAATTATTGGATAATAATAATAATAATAATATGATAGTTTTTTGGTAATTATTTTTTAAGATATTCCTACAATTATAATGGTGTTAATGAAAGTCTATTAACCAAAGAAATAAAAAGAATTTCAGCTAAATTTGACTCACAAAACATTTAAACTTTTCCTAATAAATGATTCTAATTATTGGATAATAATAATAATAATAATATGATAGTTTTTTGGTAATTATTTTTTAAGATATTCCTACAATTATAACAGTGTTAATGAAAGTCTATTAACCAAAGAAATAAAAAGAATTTCTCACTTGAAATTAGCTTAGATCTAAACGTTATGAATACTTCAACGAGTTCAACTTGTTATGTTTTTCTTTATGTTCGATTCGCTTTTCGCTTTCCAAATACTCTATGAGAGTTTACATGTGTATTAAGTTAGTTCTTTTTCTTTTTTAAGTTTCCACAGCTGGTGAAACTTTGACAGTTTCTGGCTTGGTTTAATTCGTCGATACTGTCGATTGACATTTTTTGGCTTGGTTTAATTATGTGTCACTATTGCAAGCCAGGCAACATGGCATTATATTTAATCACTTATAGTAATGTCATAATCCAATGAGGAGGTTGGTCCCTATTTTGAAGGCCACAAAAAAAAAAAGTAAACTTTTGTACCGTTTAGTACTCAACGCGGAAGGTGCAATTCAATCCATTCCCATTTCAAGTAGTCCATATGCTTTTATAGTTAAATTTCAATCAGATTTGTTTCACAAATCATTTTAATCCTTTTAGCTGTCACGTTTAATAGTCATTTTATACTCATTCAATCGAAAGCGTTCACGAAGCTTCTCGACAATGTAGTGCTCTTGAACGAGTTTGCAAGCGACTGCGATAAACGAATTAGTCAATATGCATACAATTGAGCGTATCAAAAGTCAAAGCCTGAAACAATTAGTTTAATAAATATACCCGGTCAACTGCGGCCTATACAACTCGTTCTTTGTGGACTATGTCATTGTTGTGATCGATATAAATAGAGACATTAAAAAATTGAATTCAAGCAATCTTAACTTTAGCAAAGCCTAAGCATTCAAGCCTTCGTTCTTCAAAAGCAGTTCTGCTAAGTTTCCTGTAAGCCAAAAATAGGTCTAGCTTTCTGTTCTTAATATATTGCTAAGGGTAGAGACAATGATCACAGTTCAAACATGAAGACTTCGACATCCTTGTTGACTTATGTTCGGTCAATGGGCACGGGAGTGCGCTGAAGGTGGCTTATTACCGCCATACATGTCCTCAAGCTGAATCCATTATAAGAAGAACCGTCTCCAAAGCTCTAAAAATAGACCCTACTTTAGCAGCTCCTCTAATCAGGATGCATTTCCACGACTGTTTTGTTAGGGTAAGCACATCGCTCTTAGAGGTCATCTCATTTGGGTGATTAAGATTAGAATAGTATCGAATGTTTTAACTTATATAATGAGATTATGTATACAGGGTTGCGATGGTTCAATTCTCATAGACAGCACGCCTGACAATGAAGCGGAGAAAATGTCACCTACAAATTTTCCAAGCCTTCAAGGATTTGAAGTGATAGATGAAGCAAAACGGAAAATTGAGGCCAAGTGCCCTCAACTGGTTTCATGTGCAGACATCCTTGCATTTGCTGCACGAGATAGTGCATCTAAGGTTGATCTCTCTCTTTATCTTGTTAAACCCAATAATCACCATTCAATCAAGTTGTATAAAAATTTTACTCAGCCCCTTCAGATTGTGGACTACACGTTTTTGCAGGCAGGTAAAATGAATTGGCAAGTCCCAGCCGGACGAAGAGATGGAAGGATCTCTAAAAAAGAGGAAATCGTGGGCAACTTACCTCCTCCGTCTTTCAATGTCCAAAATTTAACGGATGCTTTTGAGAAAAAGGGTCTATCGCAGGAAGATATGGTAACTCTTTTAGGTAGATGGCATTGGGATTTCTTTGTGGCTGAGATTGAAACCAATTTTGTGTCATTTAATGCTCTCCTAATAAGGAAGATATTGATAATAACATTTGGCTGCAGGTGCACACTCCATTGGTGTATCGCATTGCTCATCATTTCGTGACAGGCTTTACAACTTTAACAACACAGGTGTTGTAGACCCCACACTGGACGCTCAACTAGCGCAGAGACTCAAGCTTACATGCCCACCTGCTGATACTCCCAACCCAACTGTTGCTTTGGAGGAGATTACGCCCAATTGGCTTGACAATAGATATTATACAGAGCTTTACAGAAACCGTGGATTATTAACATCGGATCAAACCTTACTCTCAACTCCTTCAACTAGCAATATGGTGAAGAGTAACATGATGCATCCATTTATCTGGCGTAAAAAATTTGGCGAATCCATGGTGAGAATGGGGAGTATTGAAGTTTTGACGGGATCGGAGGGTGAGATACGAAAGGACTGCCGCATCGTCTTGTGACAACATATTATCTTTATACCGCATTGATTCTTTTGATTTGTTTTTATTTTGGACTGCAGGAATCGGGTAAACCCCTATAACCTGCAGCAAATAAGGCTGCGGTGTTCAGGCTGCCTGGTTAATCATAAAGTTGTTAACATCTGTCATTACCTTTACAACTTGTATTCCAATTGTCAATCCAGAAGATTTTTTTTGATACATTAATTAGTAATTCTTTTTATTCAATCTCACTTTCAGTTTAGACCAGATTATTTCATATTTTTTCATCTTGAACTATCTTAAATCAAATCTCATTAGATATAGAATGGAAGATGCAAGCAATGAGGCATATTAAATGAGGAATATCATATCTAAAAATAACAATTAGGAAGGATAATATCTTAAAGAAAAAGCTTAGAGGCTGTAATATTCATTAAAATAAAAGGAAATAAAATGAAACTTTTCAAATAGTCTTAGGTTAAATATATTGAATTTCTCAATAAAAAAGAGGTCGAAAATGCAAGCAGAAAGATTGCAGATAAACATAGCAAAGAAATCAAATGAATTCGACACATCTATTAGCCAAAACATGCGAGTGTAACTAGGCAAAATGGAGGAAGTTGTTAGTTGAGGATGGCGAGTTGCCTCCCACAAAACTAGCACAAGGTGGCTAGGTGGTTGCAAACTCATTGGCACCTCTCCCAAGTTGACAAACAACCCTGAGTGAGTCAAGGATGAGTCTCCCAATAAACTTGACACCTAAAAGAGGCATGTGCCAAGAAAACATCAAGGACGCCTATGTTAGGCCTAAAGCCTATAGTGTATGATAAATGAAATATATACACTAACACGCCCCTTTAAGCATAGCTTAGGTGGGTACAAGAAGGATGGGTCCCGGCTACTAGGCCTGATGACGTAACCATTTACAAAGTAATCTCTCATGAATTGGAGAAAGGTAGAAAACCCTGTGGGAAAAAACTACCCTCCAAAAGAGAAAATATGCATGAGAATTATACAAGTGAAGAAGTACTACTTTCACTAAGTACAATATATGATTCCCTCCACATGAGAGAAAATGATAGAAGGTCTATGAGACCCGAGCTCATAATACATGTCCTATTGCAGTGAGGCTGGATAGTCGAGAAAGGATGCAGATGTAGATCCAAGAACACCAAACAACATTCCTTTCCTTGGGAAGAAATGAAATCACCTAAAGATGTAAGATATCTTCCCATGCTGGAATATGTATGTATGATCTTGAGTCGTGCTGAAGCTGATCCAATGATGATGATGCCCATTGTGATGTCTTTAATGAATGCTCAGGTGTCCCCATGGCATTGTTGAAGGATGCCATAGTCAAATCAGGTGCATGCCTAATAGATGAAGATGATGACAATCTAGAGTCGTTTGTAGATGGATGTAGAGCATAAATATCTGAAGAGGATAATGGAGATGCTCTTTCATCAAAATTGTCATTGAAGACAAGACTGATGTCCTCAATGTGTGCTTCCATGTCAGTAATGCGGGACTCTATAAATAGAAATCTGTCCCAATCAACAATGCTAGGAAGACCGATATCCTATTGCAAGGAAGTGCTGGAAGCTCTCGAAGAAGTGACTCTGAAATTTGATGAAGTAACAAGAGGAGGTGGCAAAATATTTGCTAATGCAAGAGGTGTATTAAGAGGAGATGCAAGCGGGTATGTCTCTATGTCATCAATACAATCAAGACTTTCCCAATACACAAGTTCCTCTTCAATATCATCATCATACAAAGGATAATCAACATCATCAAGGAAAAGAAGTATGTCTATAACAGGATCATCTAGGAATGGAGGTTCATTGGGGTCTCCATACATTTCCCATAGTTTGGTCCAAATGTCTATAACAAGATCATCTAGGAATGGAGGTTCATTGGGGTCTCCATACATTTCCCATAGTTTGGTCCAAAGAGCTCTAGGGAAATCAATGTGTAATAGAGGAACCCACTGAGTGTGGTTCATAACACTTAAAACAATTAATCCTAAGACATGATTATTCTTATTTTCCCATATAATTTTCTGTCAATGTGTACTTGGTTCAGGAATGAGTCCATAGAGATGTAGGAATAGGTGAATCCATTGGTAGTGCACTAGGATAGCATCATGCTAGGACTTTTAGTTTCCGTTTTCCAAGGTAATGATAGATGGACGACTCGTTATCCCCATTAGTTGACTTAGATAATTTACCCCCTTATGTTAGTTCAATGATATATAAAATGCTTCTAAAATCTCCCCAGAATAATATATGAAGTGACACTTTATAAGATTAGTGCATGAATAACCCTTCATCTTTGACAGACAAAGATACAAGAATTAAATATCCCCCTCAAAGGTTGACACTTTATCAGTTAGTGCGATAGATCTAAGTAGGAAGATTTAAAATCCTGCCCTAATAGTTAGTCTATTTACAAAAAAATGTAATTTAATAGTAACAATTTTAACAGACCCTCCAAACCCCCAAATTTTAAATTACCCCTATTTGTAATAAAATTTTCCCCAAATATTCATACCCGCTTATTTTGTATTTTTTATTTCATTGCTCATAACTTCAAATTTCCTTTGCAAAAATTTAAAAAACACACAAAAAAAGTTTTGGAGGCCCAAATTGTATAAATCTTGAATTAGGGCAAAATGCCTAAAAATATGCAAGGGAATGCAAGGGTTTTCAGATGCTGGGTGGGCTCAAACTAGGCAAAATAAATTCCTTAGAGCAGATTATGGTGTGTGCAGAGGCGCTGCATACTGGCAAGGTTGATGAGCTTTCTAGAGATTGGCGTCTTGGTCGTCAGCCTTTTCTTCCTCATGCAGGGTTCTGCCTACCTCTTTATGCCTTTATCATTCTCAAAAGACCTCCAGAAAAAATTGTACTAGAGAGTGGTAGATTTCTTCTTGTCACTGTTTGCCTCTGGAGTGTTACATTCAAATAAGTAGGTAGAGAATGCCCATGGATATGAGCTAGGGTTGTTGATTAAGTAGCAGACATGGCTGCTAGTTGAAAAGTGAACAAGTCTATTCAAGGACGACCTAGGCATCTAGTTTACAACTCCAATGGAGCCTGTGTCTGTGTGGGGTATTCGCGTCTCCAAGCACAAATGGTGCCCACCTAAGAGGATTGCCCAATGGCCTTTCTCTGAGGCACACAACCTTTCCTTCATGCTTCCTGCCTTTCTCTGAGGCCTACAACCTTTCCTTCAATAGAAAACCATTTTTAGGCCAACCTCTCCCTCGTGCTAACCAAAAAGTGTCAACCTCCAACACACGAACCCTCTTTCATTTCTATGAATGAAAAGAAACAGATAAAATAGAGAAAACAATGTAGTTTCAATGCTAGCTAGAATACAACACAAGACAACCTTATAGACTACAATAGACTTCCTCCCGCCCTAATACCATATTGGATTTCTCAATGAACAAGAGGTTGAAAATGCAAGTACAAAGATTGCAGATAAACATAACAAAGAGATCAAATAAATTCAAGTCATATATTAGCCAAAGCAAGCGAGTATAAATAGGCAAAATGGAGGAAGTCATGAGTTGAGGATAGGAGTCCTTAACCACGAGTGGTGGCGAGTTGCCTCCCACAAAACTAGTGCAAGGTGTTTGGGTGGTTGTAAACTTGTTGACACCTCTCCCAAGTCGACCAAACTTGACACCTTAAAGAGACATGTGTCATGAATACATAAAGGACACCTACATTAGACTTAAAGCCTATAGTGTATGATAAATGAAATATATACAATAATAAAATAAAGTAAATACCCTATAATAATGTAGTTGAGATAGATTACTATATATAAATATTAAAAAATAACCACTTAAGTTAATGAAGAAGAGAATGATATTTAGCTCTAGGATTCAATGTAAGAATATTTGGTGATAGATCACACTTGGTAATTCATTGTTGTAACTTATTCAATGTAAGAATATTTGGTGATAGATCACACTTGGTAATTCATCATTGTAACTTATACACAAAACCCTATTAGTTTATGGCTTCCAAACTTAAAAGTCATCGTGTCCCTTGGTGTCATTTATGCACTAGGAGAATGATATTTGCACACACAAATTTAATTTCTATCCATGAAAATAATTTCCAAAATTTTGATCACCTAGAATTTGTTCACCTAAAGTATCTACAAAACTGTTAGTTCTAATGAATACCATTCCAAACTTGGTATGCATGAAACTTCTCCTTGGTCAAGCCCCTAGGTCTAATTTAATGGTGATAAAAAGATGTGCAAAACAATCTTACAATATACCTAAACAATGATGATGTAATATGCATATTCTAATGTCATAAAATTATTCCTTAAATCTACTTGATTTCAAATGTGAATGTTCATAATGAATTAGGATTTCTCCTTTTATAGAACACCCCAACATGCAAGTTAAAACATTTCATGCTCAATTCATTAAAAAATAGATAGAAGCAAATTGTCTTAGGCTTTGATTTATATTTGGATTTGGGAATTAGGTGGTCATTTATACACTACATATTTGAACCAAGTTTATTTCCATGTCATGGATTTGATCTAGGATAAGGAATGTGTAATTCAACATGTCAATTCCAAACTTTGAGAATGTTGAAGATAGGATGAGATTCCATTTTGTTCAATTACCAAATTTTGTAGAGGACAACCTAGTCAAAGTAAATCTAAAATGGAGGGAAAAATTACAAGGTCAGCAAGAAAGGTGTTTTCAATAAACAAAGAGATGTTTTTTAATATAATATTTAGAGTTAAAAATGAATAATTGGTATTATTTAGTATGCTATGAATTAACACAAGTTGTTGTCATGATTCTCCATGGATGTGATTCATGGGTCTCACATTAACAACTCACACACATGGAGAGAGGTTTTTAAATAGAATATTTAGAGGTAAAAATGCATAAGAAATATTATTTAATATACTACAAATGAACATGAGTTGTTTGAATGATTCCTAATAGATATGATAGATGGGTCTCACATAAACAACTAGTATGTTGTGTAGAATGTGTAAGAAATTATTCATTTGAAGTTATCTATATGACATCTTTGCAAGTCAAATAGTTTTACCAACTCAATTGTACATACATGTATAAATTGTATGTCTTTTAGTCAATCTTTATTTCAGCTAAATTTGAAAACATGACTCACAAAACATTTAAGCTCTTCCTAATAAATGCTTTCAATTATAATACATTAATTTTTAAAAAATTGATAATTAAAAAAAAAAGATATTGCTGAGATATATTTGGTAGGAGATAAAATTAATGGACTTGATGAAAGTTTATTAGCCAAAGAAATAAAAAGAATTCACTTGAAATTACTTTAGATCCAAACAATATGAATGTTGGAAATGACAAGCCATATAGAATGTTGCAAAGAACTAAATAATGGTAGTATAATAATAACACTAAATAATATTATATTATTGAATTTAGGATGATTTTACATTAACTCCAAGATAGCTTTTATAAAGTCTTTCAAATATAACTAATTGTTTAACTACTCGACAATAAACTACAAGTCACTATGGTGACTTTATTAATGTAAACCTTAGTATTCCAACACTACTCCCCCTTAAGGCTTACATTACACAAATAGAACATATAACAAAACATGCTAATTACACCAAAAAAATACACATTCTTGAGAAGATCTTTCTTTGAAGAAAAAAATCCTGAATTAGGTGGAACTTTGTCAAGTTGCTTCATAACCCTTGGAAGGGTATAGCTCGTAGGTTGAATTCCAGAGTTCCCAGGTTACCACCTCCCCAAACTCCTGAATCACAAATCCCTCGAATTATTAGACAACAATCCATGCTGAGATACATCCACATTGCTCCATCAAGTTGTCTCACGACCCTCAAAAGGGCATAATTTTCTAGATCCACAAACTCCCAAACTATCTGGCCAACAATCCATATTGGATTTACCAAATCCATTTTTGTCCTTTAAGAGTGAACTTCATAATATATGCATTCTTTAATTCTATTAGCTTAAAAAAAATACAAAAAAAACAAAATCATATGCTTCTCATACAAGACACCATCTCTGAGCGGGAAGCTAGCTCGAGATGATGAAAACTCCTCCAACCTCCAATAACCCTATTACATTTTATCCATTTAATATTGCATGTGATTCTTTGATGGCTTCGTTAGGTGTAACAAAGATGTCCCCGAAAGCCCAAGCATAAAGTGACATGATAAAAAAATTTCATCTAAAATATCTCCAACCAAAAATTGATTTTACAAACCATCTAATCAAAACTCATACAAAATGACCATAAATATCAATATCAATATTTCATCTCTCCAACAATGTTACACTCTCACCAAAGATAATCTCAATATTTCTTTTATAAAACAAATCATCACTTCAAAAGCAAAACAAAACTCCTTATATCTCCCTTTAACACATTTTTGTTTTTTAGAACACAACTCATATAACCCATTCAAATGATACACGCTACTAAAAATCCACCCTTATTCCAAAATCTTATGCCAACAACATATAATGCAAATAGTAGAAATAAAAACAACTGAGATAAAATAATCCTTACTCCAAATCTGGAAGGTTTTAGTGGCGACTTCTACTTTCACACCTTTTATCTTCTATGGATGATATTGTGATGTTTCATACAAGTGGGATGGGTCAGAACCACCTATTATCCCCTGCGAACTAATCAAATACTACTAGGCGTGTTGCCCTAAATAGATTCTCTATACAAATTTTTTTTTAACAACTCTCAAATTGACTGAAGTTATACAGCAATTGCATAATGAAAAATATGACATGTGGCTGCAAATAATTCCTTCCCTTTTTTTCATTTTCTTTTCAATCTTATCCCTAAATTACTTATATTAATAATTTTTTTGTTTTATTTTTTTAATAAACAGAAAAATTAAATATTCATAGGACCAGCAGCTTCACAAATAACTCTTAAAAATGTTAAGCTAAGCAGTGGTTGCTAGCCAAAATAAGGATTTACATGTGTTAGTCGTAGGTGTATTTGTTAGCCATACGTGTATTAGTTAGTCATACATGCTTTCTATGGTAGCTTTCGGAGTTCCTTTTCTTTTTGATTTTCACACTACTCTGTAACTTTGACAGTTTCTGGATTTCCATATAATGTATAGCGACAACTGTCGAAACTGCCGATAGTTTCTCGCTTGGTTTAATTCGTAGATACTGTCGATTATACCACTGCTCTTGAACAATGTTTGCAAATGACTGTGATAAGTGAATTGCCACATTGGGATGGAAGGTAATTTGTCAATATGCATACAATTTAGTGAATCAAAAGTCAAAGCTGGGAATAATTAGTTTAATAAATAAACTCTGTCAACTGCGGGCTATACAACTCGTTCTTTGTGGTGTGATCGATATAAATATAGACATTATAGAAATGAATTCAAGCAATCTCAACTTTTGCAAAGCCTGAGCATTCAAGCTATCGTTCTTCAAAAGTAGTTCTTATAAAGCCAGAGGCAGTGATCATAGCTCAAAGATGAAGACTTCGATGTCCTTGTTGATTGTAGTGTTCCTTTGGATAACATGCTACTTATGTTCGTTCAATGGGCACGGGAGTGCGCTGAAGGTGGGTTATTACTGCCATAAATGTCCTCAAGCTAAATCCATTATAAGAAGAACAGTCTCAAAGCTCTAAAAGCAGACCCTACTTTAGCAGCTCCTCTAATCAGGATGTATTTCCACGACTACTTTGTTAGGGCAAGCACATCGCTCTTAGAGGTCATCTCATTTGGATGATTAAGATTAGAACAGTATCAAATGTTTTAACTTATATAATGAGATTATGTATGTAGGGTTGTGATGGTTCAATTCTCATAGACAGCACGCTTGACAATGAAGCAGAGAAAAAGTCACCTGCAAATTTTCCAAGCCTTCGAGGATTTGGAGTGATATATGAAGCAAAATGGGATATTAAGGCCCAATGCCCTCAAGTGGTTTCATGTGCAGACATCCTTGCATTTGCTGCACGAGATAGTGCATCTAAGGTTGATCTCTCTTTTTATCTTGTTAAACCCAATAATCACCATTCAAATCAAGTTGTATAAAAATTTTACTCAGCCCCTTCGGATTGTGGACTACACGTTTTTGTAGGCAGGTAAAATGAATTGGCAAGTCCCAGCTGAACGAAGAGATGGAAGGATCTCTAAAAAAGAGGAAATCGGTGGAAACTTACCTCCTCCGTCTTCCAATGTCCAAAACTTAAGGGATATTTTTGAGAAAATGGGTCTATCATAGGAAGATATGGTAACTCTTTCAGGTAGATGATGGCATTAGGATTTCTTTGTGGCTGAGATTAAAGCCATTTTTCTGTCATTTGTTTCTCTCCTAATAAGGAAGATATTGATAATAACATTCGGCTGTAGGTGCACACTCCATTGGTGTATCGCAATGCTCATCATTTTGTGACAGGCTTTACAACTTTGACAACACAGGTGTTGCAAGCCCCACAGTGGACACTCAACTAGCATAGAGACTAAAGCTTACATGCCCACCTTCTGATACTCCCGACCCAACTGTTGCTTTGGAGGAGATTGCGCCCAATCGGCTTGACAACAGATATTATACAGAGCTTTACAGAAACCATGGATTATTAACATCGGACCAAACCTTACTCTCAACTCCTTCCATTAGCAATATGGTGAAGAGTAACGTGATGCATCCATTTATCTGGCATAACAAATTTGGCGAATCCATGGTGAGAATGGGGAGTATTGGAGTGTTGACAGGATCGGAGAGTGAGATACGAAAGAACTGCCGCATCGTCTTATGACAACATATTCATCTCGTGACTGCATTGATTATGTTTTGATTTCATATATATTTTTTTAAATTCTTTTATTGTCTTTAAAATCAAATAAGGCTGTGGTGTTTAGGCTTCCTCATTAATCATAAAGTTATTAACATTTGTCATTACCTTTACAACTTGTATTCCAATTATCAATCCAGAAGATTTTTTGGGATACATTAATTAGTAGTTCTTTGGGTATTTATCTCTAAGATTAAATGCAAATATTTGGTCATAGATCAATCTTGGTAATTCATCTTTGTAACTTGTGCATAGGACTCTACAACATAATAGTTAAAAAATGAAAAGCCATTGTGGATCCCTTCATATCACTTATGCATTGTGAGAATGATCTTTGTACACATAGATTTGGTCTTTATAAATGAAAAAGATTGTATACTCGTGATCACATAAAATCCATTTACCTAAAGTACCTAAACATGTGTTTTAGAATTTGTAGAGATGCTGAACATCTTTTCTAGGTTATCACGTGAGGAACTTCTCCTTAGTCAAACTTGTGGAACTAATTTAATAATGTTACAAGACATGATAAACATTCATGCAATATGACTAGGAAATGCAAATGTATTGTACATATTTTGATGTCATAATTCATTAAGGGTACTTGATTCAAATATAAATGTTTATAATGAATTAGGGTTTCTCCCTTATAGAATAGTTTAGCATGCAAGTTTTAACACTTCATACTTAAAGTCATAAAAAGTAGCTATTTAGAAGTGAACTATCTTGGGCATTGACTTATATTTAAATTTTGGAATTAGGGGCTGATTTTTGTACTATAAATTTGAACCATGCTCATTTCCATGCTATGGCTTTGACCTAGAATAAGGAATGTGTAAACCGATAGGTCGAGTTCAAACTCTAGGAATGTTTGAAGAGAGAAACAAGTTTTAGTTTGTTCAACCACAAACATTTATAGGAAAATGTACTACTTGCACACTAGTTATTGCATTAGAGACAACTGAATCAAAGTGAATCTAAAAAGGAAGAGAAAGTTGCAAGGTTAGTGAGAAAGGTGTTTTCATTAGAAAGACATATGGAGAGAGGTTTTTAAATATAATATTTAGAGGTAAAAATGCATAAGTAATATTATTTAATATACTACAAATGAACACAGGTTGTTTGAATGGTTCCTAATTGATATGATAGATGGGTCTCACATAAACAACTAGTATGTTGTGTTAATTGTGTAAAAAATATTCAATTGAAGTTATATGTATGACCTCTTTGCAAGTCGAATAGTTTTACCAACTCAATTGTACATACATGTATAAATTGTATGACTTTTAGTCAATTTTTATTTCATGTAAATTTGAAAAAATGACAAAACATTTAAGCTCTTCCTAATAAATGCTTTTAATTATTGTACATTAATAAAAAATGATAATTATTTTAAAAGATATTACTGAGATATATTTGGTAGGAGATAAAATTAATGGCATTGATGAAAGTCTATTAGCCAAAGAAATAAAAAAAAAAATCTCACTTGAAATTACTTTAGATCCAAACATTATGAATGTTGGAAATGACAGAGCATATAAAATGTTGCATAGAACTAAATCATGGTAGTATAATAATAACACTGAATAATATTATATTATTGAATTCAAGATGATTTTACATTCATCCCATGATGGCTTTTATAAAGCCTTTCAAATATAACTTCCTGAACTACCATCTGTTTCTTTCATTAAAAGAAATAGTTCCCCTACCTCTGATTCTACCAGTAGAATTATCACCAAACTTTACCATTCCTCCTTCATACCTTTCTAAATCTAAGAACTTGTTCTTGTCACCTATCATATGATGAGAGCATCCACTGTCAATAACCCAATCATCCTTTTCTTCAATTTGGGCAGCCAAAGCTCTTTCTACAACCTTATGATTGACAGATTCAGAGGATATTGGATCTTCTTCCTTGATGGCAATAAACACCCATTCATTTTTGGATTTGTTTCCTATTTCTGATTCATCATCTATTACTCTTTCATCATCATCTTCTTCATGAACATAATAACAATTCTTTTGGAACCTTTGTCTGTTAGAATTTGGCCTTGTAGATCTTTCCGGTCATCTTGAGGCAAAATGACCAATCTTATTGCAGTTGAAGCACTTAAAGGGTAATTTTCCTTCATACTTACCGGATTCTCTTGGCAGTCTCTTTGCAATGAGGGCTTCAAGTTGAGCCGTTTTTGCTTCTTCCACTTCTATGTCTCTTCTTGCTTGATCATACCATGATAGCTTCCTTGAAGAGTTTTCTCCTGGATCAAATCTTTATTTACCTTTCACAAAGGCACTGGCTTTGAATGTAGATTCAGTCTTGGGGGGATCATCTCCAAACTTAGTCATTTCAAATGCAGCCAGTTTGCCAGCCAATTGGTCTCTAGTGATAGTTGTATGGGCTCTGAATTCATCAATGGCAGCAACCTTGATTTTGTAGGCAGCAGGAAGGGATCTGAGAATTTTGCCAACAATCTCATTTTCATCCAAAACTCCACCAGCATTCCTAATTCCACACACCAGCTCATTTACTCTTGGCATAAAGGTAGTAATATTTTCATCATCTCTCATTTTCAGTCTTTCAAATTTCGCTTTGAGAGTTTGTAGCCTTACACTCTTAACATACTCATCTCCTTCATGCAAAAGTTCCAGTTTTATCTAGATCTCATAGGCAGTTGGTAGGTCAATAACATTTGAGAGCTCTGAGTTAGTTAATGTGCTTAGAAGAGCCTCTTTGGTCCGCAGATTGTTTTCAGCATCTGTGATTTCATTTAGAGTTGTCGGACCACCCTGTGGAGGTGCATAAGCTTTTGTGACCATGGATCAGTATGCCTTTCCCATACACTACAAGTGACATTTCATGTGACCTTTCCAAAGAGAGAAGTTGGTTCCATCAAACTTTAGACTATCCTTCTTGTATGACAACATCCTAGATCTCCTCAAGCAGTTAAGCTCCTTTTAGAGGAACTTGGCTCTGATACCAATTATTAGATCTAGGACACACAACTGAGTGGGGGGGTGAATTAGTTATACATAAACTTGCTTCTAATTCAAACACTTAAATCCTCTTTGTTATTTAATAGCATATCAATTAATCACTCATGAAAGCATAAAGCATAAACACCAGAGTAGATATAAATCAACACATGAGACAGTAAGATTTTGACATGGAAAACCCAATCAAGGGAAAAACCACAGGGTGATTAACCTAAGGATTATTCTCTGTTAGAAGAATAAGAAAAATAGATGGCACATGCCAATTAGGGCTCACTGCCGGAGCACACTACTCACAAGAGGCACACTGCCTACAAGAGGCACACTGCCTACAAGAGACACACTGTCTACAAAGTAACAAGTATCACAAACTTGAACTAGAGATTGACATCTTTACCATGCCTGGATCAGTTCCATTTAAGCCCAAAAACTCCTGCTCTGCCTTTCGCTCTTCTTCTTTGCTATGCCACACTTATCTGCACCAAGACACACTTCAAAATAAATTTACAATCCCTTATTTTTACAAGGCATCGACTTAGGAACACTCATCTAAGTCGGCAAACACCTATAAGAACATTCACAAGATGTGTAATATATCCAGTTGGCTAGTTTCAAGAAGAACACCAATATCTGTGGTTATTCTTCAAATGCAAACTCTAACTTCAATGCGGACTGCCAATAAGAATTGTACATGATCCAAAGATCACCAAAACCTTTCCTGAGTCATCAAGAACACCCACACTTTATTAGCTTACTGGAATTCTTCTCTTCTTCATCCAGAACTTCAAGAACAGAGTCTGTCATCACTGTCATAATGAAAAAGGTGCTTCCAGACCTCCAAACCATGAACAGATCTAGTTGTCACTTCACACGAACTTCTTCAACACTCCCTCCAATCTGTAGAATGGGATAATGCAATTCCGGAGCTCACCGGACCAATCTGTGACACTCTATCACCACTGAGCATCTATCGGAACCAGTTCTACTAGAGCAGTCATAACTTCTTCAGATTGTTATGCGGACCTCTGAAAACTTGACTGGATTATCTCAAGACTCATATCTGCAAACCCTTTAAACCGTATCTTCTGATCTTCATCTTATCTTGGACTTTTACCTTAATGTCATCACTGTTCTTCTCTGTTCCTGATTAAGACTAATTTCCTCAATATCCTCAACACACAGCTCATCCAATCCTTCTCGTTAATGCAATATGAGTATGTTGACATCAATGACAACACTGGTTATCCTCATACTTGTAACAATCTCCCCCTTTATCATTGATGGCAACATGTGATGTGAAAAACCATCAAGACAAGAACTTCTCCTTTCTGTCATAGCTCCCCCTATCAGCAACAACTCTTCACATGTCTTCTCTTTCTTTACTGCTCCCCTTTTGATCATCAACCACTTGTTTTTCACATTTCTTCTCTCCCCCTTTGACATCAATGGAAAAGGACTCATACTTGCAATTCTAACACATCAAAATCATACTAGCTGCTCCCCTTGAGTAGCAGCTCCCCATCATCAATCCAGATCACAAGATATGACTATGATATCCACCAGATTGATGCACATCAGTGCATCCTAGTTCATCACCAGAGGGGCAATAACTCCTAACTTCTCCCTAAGATACTCAAAAGAGTCCTTGGGAAGAGGTTTAGTAAAAATATCTGCAAGCTTATCCTTGGAGGGCACATACTCCAATCTGACTTCACCCTTGTTCACTTGCTTTCTCAGAAAGTGAAATTTGATAGATATATGCTTGGTCTTAGAATGCAATACCAGATTCTTAGAAATATTTATTTGATGCAGAGGGAAAAACCAGTTAACATACAAAACAGGTTGAAGAATCCTCGAAAAGCCCACAAAATAACCTTTACAGTGTATATCGGCAAGACAATTTAAATGTCACACCGAAATATCCATATTCTTGCCTATCGGCAAGACTGTACACCATCGGTCAAACGAAAAAGACTTTCACCGATCCATCTTTCTCCCCGACGAGCCTACCATCAGCCAGACCCCGCAACTCTCACTCCGATGAGCATCCTATCTGTCGGTAAGACTTGGGCCATCGGCAGCACATTTCCCGCATCTCCCGATAACACATCTCTCACCGATGAGCGGCCTCATCTATTTGCCTATCGGCAAGACCACACTCTATTGGCATCCTTCGAATTTTGTTATCCCGATGTGTGCCGCCACGCCAATATTAATTCCCCGTCGCCAAGACAATCTCTGTTGTCACTCCGATATGTTGAATGCCAACTCCACTGTCGCCAAGACCTCCTACTGTCGGCATAACATTTGATCCTTCGACCGATAATGCTTCTTACACCGATACACCTTCGACTTAACATGTACAGGATTTGACGTGCTATCTCCGGTCTTCATCACCGATGCAACCGGTCTACCATTGTATCACTCGAATGTACATTACCAGATATAGTCTTCTGACATTCAACAACAGGATATATACAAAACGTCTGTGACGTCACATGCGAGAATATACACAAAATGCATCAATGTAAACCTTATACCGATAATCTCCTCTGTAACAATCTTGCAACCGAACGGACAACACACAGAAAACTATAGAAAGCTATAGAACAGAAATAAATCTAACTACATGGAGGTCATTCCACTGATTTCAAAGAAATCCACCAGTGGAATGACTCCAATCGGTATCACTGTAGTTTGACCAGAAAACACAGAATTTCTTTATTCCTTCTACTTCAGAATAAAATACAATTTCTTTCGACTCTGTTCATTCACCTCTCTTCTACACGAACAGAAACCAACTATATAAAGACTCTCAATTGACAGTTACATACGGTGGAAGGTGAATCACCTATAACCACCCTGCCAATCGGTTACAAACCACTTGTTCGGTTACAATCTCTTTCAATTCGTTTACAATCTGGAATGACACATATACAATCTTTCGATATGGCTCAAAGGCTTACAACATAACATTTCGACACAATAGAAAATACGAGGGATCCTCTAGATCCTCAAGGTCTCGAGGTGCTCCTGCACCATTATTGAACTTGAATTATCACAGAAAATTGTGATAGGCTCCTCATATTCTACTTGAATATCTCTTAGCATTTGCTTCATCCACAAAAGTTGAGTGCAACTTCCTACTACTGCAATGTATTCAGCTTCAGTTGTAGACAAGAATATTGCCTCTTGTTTCTTGCTTAGCCAAGAAACCAACCTTTTTCCCAAAAAGAATGCTCCTCCACTTGTACTCTTCCTATCATCCACATCTCCCGCCCAATCTACATCTTTGTTGAAACCAATCTTCAAAAGATGTTTGTCCAGCCTTTCATACCATGCTCTTGGAGCTTGCTTTAGACCATATAGTGCCTTCTTTAATTTGCAAACCATATCACCATGCTTAGATAACTGAAATCCATCTGGTTGTTCAATGTACACCTCTTCTTCTAAGTCACCATTCAGGAAAGCAGATTTGACATCCATCTGATACACTTTAAAATCTTTGAAGGCAGCAAATGCAAGAAATAGTCTGACTGCTTCAATTCTTGCCACCAGAACAAAGGTTTCCTCAAAATCAATCCCTTCTATTTGAAATTAGCCTTTGCAGACTAATCTAGCTTTATTTCTGATTACTTCACCAACTTCATTTAGTTTGTTCTGGAAGACCCATTTGGTTCCAATCACATTTTTGTTTCTAGGTCTAGAAACAAGATCCCAAGTGTGATTTTTCTCAATTTGCATCAACTCTTCCTCCATTGCTTTGGTCCAATTTTCATCATTGCAGGCTTCATTTATTGTCTTAGGTTCAATCTTTGAAATCAGACAACATTCATCTAAATTTTGAGCAATTTTCCTTCAAGTTTGCACATCTTTGCTTTTGTCACCTATGATCTGATCTTCAGAGTGGTTTAGTCTTACATACCTTGGAACTTTGGGAGTTTCTTGCACTTCTGCTTCTTGATCAGGCTCATTCAGACCTATCTCTTCTTCCTGATTTATCGGATCAGTCTGAATCTGACTTTCAGGAGAGGATTGAGCTCCTTGAACCAGAACACCATTCTGATCATCTTCATCATACTCATAAAACCTTGAGGGTTTCTCTATTCCCTCATCAACCTTCACATTTGTACTTTCTATCATTTTTCTTAGTCTCTTGTTATAACATCGGTATCCTTTGCTTTGAGTGGAGTAACCCAAGAAAATTTCTTCATCACTTCTAGCATCAAACTTTCCTAGATCTTCATCTCTTTTAATGTAACATTTGCTACCAAATACTCTGAAATATCTCATAGTAGGAGTGATGCCAAACCAAAGTTCATAAGGAGTCTTACTGATATTGCTTCTAATTTGAACTCGATTGAGAGTATAGACTGCAGTACTGACAGCTTCTCTCCAAAACATCTGGGGAACATTTGCTTCCATCATCATTGTCCTAGATGCTTCCTGGATGGTCTGGTTCTTTCTCTCTACTACTCCATTCTGCTATGGAGTCCTGGGAGCAGATAACTATCTCTTTATACCATGCTTCTAACAAAAAACTATGAATTCACCAGATGTGAATTCACCACCTCTATCAAACCTCAGACATTTCAGTTTTAATCCAGTTTGATTCTCTACCATAGCCTTGAAGATTTTGAACTTCTCAAAAGCTTCTGATTTCTCTTTCAGAAAGGTAACCCACATCATCCGGGAATAATCATCAATCAGTAACATGAAATATCTATCACCTTGCATTCTCTTGATTCTTGTTGTTAGTGTAGGTTTTTATTTCCTAGATGGGTTATTTATTTTTCCTATATTCCTAGGTTTTTCCTACACTTCTATTAATCTCGCTTAGGTTAATAAAGCATGTCTTATTAGGTGAGTGGTTGCAAGGTGTCACCTTCCTACATGTGAGCATCCATTAGCTATCTTGGGAAGATACTTTGCTATCTTTAGTCCGATAGATGGTTGCTCCTCATTGGTCGGTGTTGCCACCTCCTCTCTCTTCCTAGTCTATATAAGCATGCTACCTGGCTTGTATTTGGTATCTTTTACTTTTGCATCTAGCATTTGCATTACTCTCTTGGAGACTAACTCTGTGTTGCTATTTTGATTTCATATCATTTGCATTCATAGTTTAGATATCTATTCTTTGCACTAGTTTTCTGGGTTATTAATCTTTTCAGATTCTAACATGGTATCTGAGCTATTCTATGTGCAAGAGTAGATTTTAGTTTCCATATTTGAGAGATTCGGGGGGGGCTAATAAATCTTATTACAGTTTTTCAAAGAACCCAGTATGCTCTTCTCTTGCATCTTCAGATGATCTTGAGAATCAGAAAAGTTTGACAGAAACTTTTTTAATCTCTGGGGTTTGCACATGTGTTTTATGAAATCTAGGTGATTGCAGCATTTCTAGTTATATTGGCAGCACTTCTAGCTGTTCCAACGCATCCAGAAGGCTTGAGAAAGTCAGATTTGGCTTTCGTTTCACCAAAATCGGAGATCGTCATACACAGTTGCGGAACCGGGGTTTCAAGCTCAAATCTGACAACCAGCTTGCATATTTGGTCTTTTGAATCAATATTGCAGGTTCCAGTATCTGATTCATCCTTTGTATGTCATTTTTTGGTTGCTGGGGTCGTTTTTTTGTAGCTAAAGGCGTTCATTGTACACTGGAGCAACATTGTCTATGTATTTGTAAGAAAAACGCCTTCTGGGTTTTGTTCATAGCACAGAAAAACCATCTGGGTATCTTTCGGATTTTGCATGTAATCTATATATCTTGCCAAAACATGCTTAGAAAGCTACAGCAGGACCCCTCTCCGTTGGCAGCAGCAGTTTTGAAGACAGTTTTCAAATGCTCCATTCTTGCTCATACGGACTCCTTTTCCCATGAATTTTTTTTTATTTCGGCTATTTTTTTGTGCTCTATGCACTAGTGTAGTTGTTTTTTGATTTTGATGCCAAGATTTTTTAGAAATTACAGATTCTCAGTCATGACATTGCACGGTTCTCGTTTTGGGAACTTCGGAGGATCATAACTTTCACATACGACCTCGTATCGAGGCGATTCTTTTTTTGAAAGTGCATGATTTTTTGAATAGATCGCAGTGGTCCTGTTTATTTCTCTGGATATTATGCCAAAGTTGTATTTTCAGCACATGCTCTTCATGAGGGTTTTGTAATGCATTGAAATCAAGACCACTTAGTATTTATTGCTAGTGGTAGCTGTAAACACACTAATATAAAGTGCCAAATCATATTTTCTTGGGGGGGTTCTTTGATTGAGTGAAAAGGGGGGGTTGTCTTGGTTGGGTTCTCTTTTTTTCAGCACTTCTTCTCTACATTTCTTCATCATGGATCAAACAAATCTGCCCATCCTAACTCCATATAATTACTTTGAGTGGAAATCACGCATGACAATTCACTTAAGGAAAGCTAGATTAAATAGGATAACTATGGGACTTGAAACTGAACCTGCTAAAGATGAAGATAAGCCTAAGTGGTTTAACAAATGTGATGAGGCATATGGAACATTGTGTTTGTCTGTTTCCCCTGATTTGCTCTTTCACATTGAGTCTTTGAATACACCAAATAAAATTTGGACAAAGCTAGAAACACTATTTGGCACACAAGATTCAATGAGGGGTCATATGTTAGAAAATAAACTAATTAGTTTAAGTCCAGGTAATTTCAACACAATCCAGGATTTCTTCACCAAATTGAAATCACTAAGGCTGCAGTTAAAACAATGTGGAATTGAAAAGAAAGATGAACAACTGATTCTTAGTATTCTCTCTAAGCTAAGTTCAGAATATTCTGTGTTTGTTCCTACTTTCTATGCTACTAAGGGTGCACTTGGTACTCAATTCACCATGCCATCTTTAGATGATTTTGCTGTCAATTTCACTTAGGAACAGGACAAGCTAATTCAAATGGGCACTCTTAAGTCCTCTAAGTCACATGCCTTGGTTGCCAACCAAGGCACAAAAGAACAAAAAGGACAAAGTAGTAACAACAATAGTAAGGATAAGAAACAAAAGAATAGCAAGGAGAAGAAGGATCAGATAACGGTTGCTTCAAAAGCAACTAATGAGACCCAATATTCCAAGGCGACAAGCCTAAGAAAGAGAGGGTCCAATGTGCCTATTGTAAAAGACCTGGTCATGATGAACATAAATGTCTAAAGAAACAAATTGATCACTTGACACACATTCTTGAGAAGAATAATACCGGTGTTCCTGAGTCTATCAAACAGAGTTCTAATGAGGGGTCTAATAAGGCAAAAGAAAATAGCAAGGGGAAAGGAAAGGGCAAGGCCCTTGTTGCAGTTGTTTCTTCACCATCCACTTGGGTTCTTGATTCAGGTGCTTCACAACACATGGCTTCATCTAAGGAAGAACTTGCATCCTTGGAGCCGTGTATTATGCCTTCTATTTTGATGGGTGATAACACTCCTGTTGAGGTGTGTGGGAGAGGGTCTGTTGATGTGGGGGATGGCACATTCCATGATGTTCTTTGTGTGCCATCATTATCAACTAATCTCCTATCAGTATACCAGATCACTCACACAGGTTCAAGCAAGCGGGTTGAGTTCACTCCTAATTCAGTGGAGATTCGTGACTTGCACAGTGGTTCTGCAGTTGCAGTTGGGAGAGCAGATCATCAGTCACGGCTCTATCCATTTTCTCACTTTGTTCCTGATCCTCCTTCGACTATTTTGCTCACTCATTCTAATGATGTGAGTAGATTATGGCATGAGCGGTTTGGCCATCTTAACTTCCGCTACTTGCAGCAGCTCAACCAACAAAGCATGGTCACAGGGTTGCCTTCAGTTTAGTTTTTAGGTGGTGTTTGCCAAGGCTGCATTCTTGGTAAGCGTCCTAAGGAAAAGTTTGACAAAAGTAAGGCATGGAGAGCTTCACAGATACTGGAGTTAGTTCACAGTGATTTGGCTGGTCCATTTCAGCATCCTTCTTTCAGTAGGGCTAGATATGTCCTCACATTCATTGATGACTTTTCTTGAAATACTTGGGTGTACTTTCTCAAACAGAAGTCAGAGGTATTTGATCATTTTCAGGACTTCAAGACTTTCATAGAGAAGCAATCTGGGAAAGCCATCAAAGTTTTGTGCACTGACAATGGTGGTGAGTATGTCAACCATCAGTTTGAGAGGTTTTGCACTTCATAGGGGATTGATTTGTAGCATTCAGTTCCATACAATCCTCAGCAGAATGGTGTTGCAGAATGGAAGAATAGGTCCTTGAAGGAAATGGCGAACTGCATGATTCACTCCAGATCTCTTGCACCACAGTATTAGGCAGAGGCCATTAACTGTGCTTTTTATATCTAGAACCGTGTTCCTCACCGAGCCTTGAAGGGAGTCACTCCTTTTGAAGCTTGGAGCAGTCGGAAACCATCAGTTAAGCACTTTCAAGTTTTTGGTTCTCCTACATGGGCCCACATTCCTATAGAGAAACGCAAGGCCTTGGATCCGTAGAGCAGACCTTGCATATTTGTAGGTTATCTTGATGGTGTGAAGGGTTATCGGTTGCTCCACCCTACTACACATGATTTGTCCATTGAGAGGAGTGTTCAGTTTGAGGAGGGCTCTTCGAGCTCACTTTCTATCACTTTTCCAACTCCTTCTACTTTGACATTGGAGTCACTTGGGATACATGACAGATCTTCTAATGAGTCAAATTCACCTGAGCAGTCTTCTACCTCCACTTCTGATGCAGAGAGCAATTCAGAGGACTCACCTCCTTCCTCTCCTAGTCATCATTTAGAGGTTGATGATTCTCCTCTAGATTCTCCATCTTCTAGTCCACTTTGGGCTAGACAGACCTTGCAGTCTGCAGGTGATTGGGTTGGGAATCCATCAGACATAGGCAAACTCGTTCACAGTTCTAGGATGCTCCACATGTCTTCATTGCTACTGCCTCAGATCCACAGTCTTTTCATGAGGCTTCTGGTATTCCTGAGTGGGATATAGCTATGCAAGAGGAGTATAGTTCCTTGATGAGGAACCACACTTGGGATCTTGTCCCTCTTCCTAAGGGAAGAAAACTTGTTCGATGTAAGTGGATCTATCGGACAAAATTTTCAGCAGATGGGTCGGTTGACAAGTATAAGGCTCGCTTGGTCGCAAAAGGATTCTCCCAGGTTCCTGGGATTGACTACTCTGAGACTTTTGCACCAGTTGCCTGAATGAATTCCATCCAACTTGTTCTTGCCATTGCTGCAGCTAATCATTGGGAAGTACACTAGATGGATGTGAAGAGTGCTTTTCTTCACGGTGACCTTCAGGAGGAGATCTACATGGAGTAGCCACAGGGGTTCCTTTAGGATTCTTCACTTGTGTGCCATCTTCGGAAGTCTCTCTATGGCCTCAAACAAGCTCCTCAGGCTTGGTATGCCAAGATGGATTCCTTCCTTCTATCAGCTGGGTTCACTCGGTGCCATTCTGATCCCAATGTCTACATTGCAGCAGGATGATTCACTCCTATTTCTGGTTCTGTATGTTGATGACTTGTTGATCACAGGGAGTTCTTCATCCACCATTGGGGCTATCAAAACTGCCCTTCATGATAGGTTTTTGATGACTGACTTGGGATTGTTGCATTACTTTCTCGGGATTGAGATCTACTAGTCTTCTTCTAGGATCTCCATCACACAGTCCAAGTATGCTCTAGATTTGCTCTCGAGGTTTCATATGGCTGACTATAAGCCTGCTCTGACTCCCTTTCTTTCTGGAGTCAAACTTGAGGCTCAGTGTTCTTCTCCACTTGTTGATAGCACTTTGTACCGACAACTTGTTGGGAGTCTCATTTATCTGACTCATACGAGACCTGACATTTCATATGCTGTAGGCATGGTTTCACGATTCATGCAGGAGCCTCATGAGCTGCACTGGAAAGCAGCCAAGCAGATCCTTCACTACATTCAGGGTTCTCATAGTTTTGGGATTCACTACGCAGGGGGTATTGAGCTTGACCTGGTGGGCTACACAGATTTAGATTAGGCAGGTGATTCTCAGGATCGCAAGTCTACTTCAGGTTACAGCTTCTCACTTGGTTCAGGTCCTGTTTGTTGGTCAAGCAAGAAACAATCTGCTATTGATCTATCTTCTACTGAGGCCGAGTATCGGGGGGCTGTGAATGCCGCCACTAAGGCCATTTGGCTTTAGAATCTTCTCACTAAGTTTGGTATCCAGATCAGATGGCCATCAATCATATTTTGTGACAACTAGAGTGCCATTCAGATCTCACAGAATCTGGTCCATCATCAGCGGACCAAACACATAGAGGTCCACATGCACTACATCCAGGAGCTCATCCATGGCCACATCATCGACCTTTGCTACTGTCCGACTTCTGAGCAGGTTGCTAATATCTTCACCAAACCCTTCACTGAGAGCAAGTTCCTTCATTTGCGAGCTTTGCTGGGGGTGTGGGATGCTTCATCTTCTGGGGGGCTTCATCCTCTCACTCGGAGTCTTGACTCTCTCTACTTTTGGGGGGGGGGGCTTTTCTCTCTCTTTGGGGGGGAATTTTATGTACATGGGTACCTCATCAGGCTTGATTTGCCGGGACCCATTTCTACATCCACCTAAGCTTTGGTTATGGGGGGGTGTTAGTGTAGGTTTGTATTTCCTAGATGGGTTATTTATTTTTCCTATATTCCTAGGTTTTTCCTACACTTCTATTAATCTCACTTAGGTTAATAAAGCATGTCTTATTAGGTGAGTGGTTGTGAGGTATCACCTTCCTACATGTGAGCATCCATTAGCTATATTGGGAAGATACTTTGCTATCTTTAGTCCAATAGATGGTTGCTCCTCCTCTCTCTTCCTAGTCTATATAAGCATGCTACCTGGCTTGTATTTGGTATCTTTTACTTTTGCATCCTCTTAATGCTATTTTACTTCTAGCATTTGCATTACTCTCTTGGAGACTAACTCTGTGTTGCTATTTTGATTTCGTATCATTTGCATTCATAGTTTAGATATCTATTCTTTGCACTAGTTTTCTGGGTTATTAATTTTTTCAGATTCTAACACTTGTTGGACCACATAGATCAGTATGAACTAATTCCAATAATCCAGTAGAGGACTGATCCTTGCTTTTGAATGAGACTCTGCTTTGTTTACCCAGCTGACATTCTTTGCACAAACTATTTGTAGGTTTTACCAATTTTGGAAGATCTTTTATAGCCTAAGTATTGCTTATCTTGATGATGTTATCAAAATTTAGATGACACATCCTTCTCTGCCATAACCAACTCTGATCAACTTGAACAAACAAGCAGCTTTTACCAGCACCAAACCAAGTGGAAGATATTACCTTTAGTTTGAGTACCAGATGCAATCTCTATTCTGGATCTTTCAAAGATTTTGCATTTTCCATCCTTGAATTAGAGATCATAGCCTTTGTCCACCAACTGTTCGACACTGAGAAGATTGTGCTTCAAACCTTCAACATACAATACATTAATAATTTTGTTTCTTCCATTAAAAGAAATAGTTCCCTTACCTCTGATTCTACCAGCAGAATTATCACCAAACTTTACCATTCCTCCTTCATACCTTTCTAAATCTAAGAACTTGTTCTTGTCACCTATCATATGGTGAGAGCATCCACTATTAATAACCCAATCATCCTTTTCTTTAACTTGGGCAGCCAAAGCTCTTTCTACAACCTTATCATTGACAGATTTAGAGGATATGAGATCTTCTTCCTTGATGGCAATAAACACCCATTCATTTCTGAATTTATTTCCTATTTCTGATTCATCATCTGTTACTCCTTCATCATCATCTTCTTCATGAACATAATAACAATTCTTTTGGAACCTTTGTCTGTTAGAATTTAGCCTTGTAGATCTTTCTGAACATCTTGAGGCAAAATGACCAATCTTATTGTAGTTGAAGCACTTAAAGGGTAATTTTCCTTCATACTTACCGGATCCTCTTGGCAGTCTCTTTGCAATGAGGGCTTCAAGTTGAGTTATTTCTGCTTCTTCCACTTCCATGTCTCTTCTTGCTTGATCATACCATGACAGCTTCCTTGAAGAGTTTTCTCCCAGATCAAATCTTTGTTTACCTTTCAAACAGGCACTAGCTTTGAATGCAGATTCAGTCTTAGGGGGATCATCTCCAAACTCGGTCATTTCAAATGCAGCCAGTTTGCCAGCCAATTGGTCTCTAGTGACAATTGTATGGGCTCTGAATTCATCAATGGCAGCAACCTTGATTTTGTAGGTAGTAGGAAGGGATCAGAGAATTTAGCCAACAATGTCATTTTCATCCAAAACTCCACTAGCATTCCTAATTCCACACACCAACTCATTTACTCTTGGCATAAAGGTAGTAATATTTTCATCATCTCTCATTTTTAGTCTTTCAAATTTCCCTTTGAGACTCTGCAGCCTTGCACTCTTAACATACTCATCTCCTTCATGCAGAAGTTCCAGTTTAATCCAGATCTCATAGGCAGTTGGTAGGTCAATAACATTTGAGAGCTTTGAGTTAGTTAATGCGCTTAGAAGAGCCTCTTTGGTCCGCAGATTATTTTCAGCATCTGTGATTTCATTTAGAGTTGTCAGACAACCCTATGGAGGTGCATAAGCTTTTGTGACCATGGACCAGTACGCCTTTCCCATACACTACAAGTGACATTTCATGCGACCTTTCCAAAGAGAGAAGTTGGTTCCATCAAAATTTAGACTATCCTTCTTGTATGATGACATCCTTGATCTCCTCAAGCAATTAAGTTCATTTTAGAGGAACTTGGCTCTGAAACCAATTGTTAGATCTAGGGCACACAACTGAGAGGGGGGGTGAATCAGTTGTACAAAAACTTGCTTCTAATTCAAACACTTAAATCCTCTTTGTTATTTAATAGCATATCAATTAATCACTCATGAAAGCATAAAGCATAAACACCAAAGCAGATACACATCAACACATGAGACACCAAGATTTTGATGTGGAAAACCTGGTCAATGGAAAAACCACAGGTTGATTAACCGAAGGATTGTTCTCTGTTAGAAGAATAAGAAAAATAGATGGCACATGCCAATTAGGGATCACTGCCTGAGCACACTACTCACAAGAGGCACACTGCCTACAAGAGACACACTGTCTACAAAGTAACAAGTATCACAAACTTGGACTGGAGATTGACATCTTTACCATGCCTGGATCAGTTCCATTTAAGCCCAAAAACTCCTACTCTACCTTTCGCTCTTCTTCGCTATGCCACACTTATCCACACCAAGACACACTTCAAAATAAATTCACAATCCCTTATTTATACAAGGCATCGACTTAGGAACATTCATCTAAGTCAGAAAACACCTATAAGAACATTTGCAAGACATGTAATATATCCGGTCGGCCAGTTTCAAGAAGAACACCAATATCCATGGTTATTCTTCAAATGCAAACTTTAACTTCAATGTAGACTACCAATAAGAATTGTACATGATCCAAGATCACCAAAACCTTTCCTGAGTCATCAAGAACATCCGCACTTATCAATTTACTGGAATTATTCTCTTCTTCATCCGAAACTTCAAGAACATAGTCTGTCATCACTGTCATAATGAAAAAGGTGATTCCGGACCTCTAAACCATGAACAGATCTAGTTGTCACTTCACACAAACTTCTTCAACACTCCCTCCAATATGTAGAATGAGATAATGTAATTTCGGAGCTCACCAGACCAATCTGTGACACTTTGTCACCACTAAACATCTATCGGAACCGGTTCTACTAGAGCAGTCATAACTTCTTCAGATCATTATGTGGACCTTTGAAAACTTGACTGGATCATCTCAAGACTCATATTTGCAAACCCTTTAAACTGCATCTTCTGATCTTCATCTTATCTTGGACTTTTACCTTAATGTCATCACTGTTCTTCACTGTTCCTGATTGAGACTAATTTCCTCAATATCCTTAGCACATAGCTCATCCAATCCTTCTCATTAATGCAATATGAGTATGTTGACATCAATGACAACACTGGTTATCCTCATACTTGCAACACTAATATTCCAACACTACTCGCCCTTAAGTTTTACATTACACAAATAGAACATATAACAAAACATGTTGATTACACAAAACAAATACACATTCTTGAGATCTTTCTTTGGAGAAAAAATCCTGAATTAGGTGGAACACCATCAATTTTCCTCGTAACCCTTGGAAGGGTGTAGCTCCCAGGCTGAATTCTCAAGTTCCTAGATTATCACCTCCCTGAACTCCTGAATCACAGATCCCCTGAATTATTGGACAACAATCCATGCTGAGATACATCCACAATGCTCTATCAATTTGTCTCATGATCCTTAGAAGGGCATAAATTCCTAGATCCATAGACTCCCAAACTATTTGGGCAACAATCCATATTGAGTTCACCAAATCCTTTCTTGACCTTCAAAAGTAAACTTCATAATATATGCATTCTTTAATTCTGTTAGCTTAAAAAGAACACATGAAAAAATAAAAAAATATATGCTTTTGATACAAGACACCATCTCTGAATGAGAAGCTAGCTAGAGATGATGAAAACTCCTCCATCCTCTAGTGCCTCCAACCTCTAATAACCCTATTACATTTTATCCATTTAATATTGCATGCAATTCTTTGGATGTTCCGTTAGGTGTAAGAAAGATGTCCCTGGAAGCCCAAGCATAAGGTGACATGATAAAAAGTTTCATCTAAAATATCTCCAATCAAAAATCAAAGTTACAAACCATCTATATTAAAAATCATACAAAATGACCATAAATATCAATATCAATATTTCATCTCTCCAATAATGTTGCACACACTCACCAATGATAATCTCAATATTTCTTGTATAAAACAACTTATCACTTCAATAGTAAAAAAAAAAAACTCCTTATATCTCCCTTTAAGACATTTTTCATTTTTAGAACACAACTCATATAACCCATTCAAATGATACACACTACTAAAAATCTGCCCTTATTCCAAAATCTTATGCCAACAACATATAATGCAAATAGTAGAAATAAAAACAGTAAAGATAAAATAGTCCTTACTCCAAATCTGAAAGGTTTTTGTGGTGGCTTCTACTTTCACACCTTTTATCTTCTATGGGCGATATTGTGATGTTTCATACAAGTGGGATGGGTCCACACCATCTATTATCCCCTACAAACTAATCAAATACTACTAGGCATGTTTCCCTAAATAGATGCTCTATACAAAATGTTTTTTGAACAAATCTCAAACTGACTGAAGTCGAGTCCTTTGTTGGATAGCTACCAAATTGCATAAAACAGCTCCACACAGACTTCCCAAGCATGAGGAATAGATGAAGGGAACATTGTCGCACACAAGACCTAGATTTTGATGCCCATAGATTTAAACTAAAATTTCTATGCCTATCTTCATCATTGCGTAGTAAATAGTGATGTCTCATGATAAAATTTGTGCACATAAGAATAAAAGACTCCTACATGCTCATTCTCCTATGCAACCCTTATGCCACTACCTGTCCTTTGAGCCTTTCTTGGTATCACCTTGGGGATTTTTCACAGGCTCAGAATTATAACGCTATAGGAATCTACAGAAATAAATCCATAGTGCAAGTGTTTCTTCACACCTTTATTGTTGGTTTGGTTCTTCCCACACACAACATTGGTGATCTTCTCCTCCACAACACATGATCGAATATTGCTTTGATGCCATGTTGGAAATGGTAGTGCATATAGAATGTTTCAGATAACTAAATAATGGTAGTATAATAATAACATTGAATAATATTATATTATTGAAGTCTGGATGATTTTACATTCATTCCAAAATGGCTTTTACAAATCCTTTCAAATTTAACTTCCTGAACTACCTTCTTACAGAAAACATAACTAATTTTTTTAACTATTTGACAATAAACAACAAGCCACTATGGTAACTTTATTAATGTAAACTTTAATATTCCAAGAATGAATATTTCAAACAAGTTCAACTTGGTATGTTTTTGTTTAAGCTCATTTCACTTTTCACTTTTCAAGTACTCATCCCATGTCCCCATTGTTGCAAGTATGGGCCTAACCGGTGTTGTCATTGATGTCAACATACTCTTGTTGCATTGATGTCAAGGATTAGATGAGCTATGTGCTGAGGATATTGAGAAAATTAGTCCTATCAGAAACATAGAAGAATAGTGAAGACAGTGGAGCTCTATGAAGTGACGATCCTAGCTAGATGAAGATCAGAGAATGCACATCAAAGGGTCTGTAGATATGTGTCTAAAGATGATCCAGTCAATATTTGAGAGATCCGCATGAAGACTTGGAGAAGTTATGGCCATATGAGTAAAACTAGTTCTAGCAGCTATTCAAAGGTGATAGAGTGACACAAATAGGTCTGGTAAGAGATGGAAATACAATATCTTGTTCTGCAGATCTGGTGGCATGTTCTGCAGATCTGGTGGCATGTTTAGGAAGCCAATTTGAATTGAAGACTCAATTGGTTCATGGTCTGGAGGTCTGTAAGCATTTATTCTAATGAGATAGTGATGACTATGTTCTTAAGGTTCCAGATGTAGATATGAATTATTTTAGTAAGCAAAAGTGGTGTGGATGTTCTTGGTGATTCAGGCAAGCTTTTGAAGGTCTCTAGGTTGTGTCCAGTTCGTGTTGATGGTCCACATTGAAGATTAAGCTTGAAATTGAAGATTTGCTTTCAGGTGATGGTGTTCTTCCTAATCTTGGTCGACCAGATGTTTTACACCTCTTGCAGATGATCTTGAAGATGTTATGTGAAGCATGGCATGTTCCTCAAGGAAGATTGAAGTCCCTGACATGTGTGGCCGATAGTGTGGTAATACGCATGAAATCTTTGTAATAAATCAAGTTGTATTTTTGTAACTGCTCTGTAATAAAATAAAGTATGTTGTGCTGACTTTGATGATCATTCCAAAGTTGATGTCATGTATAAATAAGAATTGTGAAGTCATTGCAAAGTATCTTGGTAGAGATGAGAGAGTGGTAGATAGGAGAAGAGTGAAAAATAGAGCAGAAGTGTTGAGCTTAAATGGAACTATCTTAAGCATGGTGAAGATGCTAATCTCCAGTTCAAGTATGTAATATTTATATTATTTTGTAGACCGTGTGTCTCCTGTAGGCAGTGGGCCTCTTGTGTATAGTGTGCTCGGGCAGTAGCCCTAATTGGAAAGTGCCATATTTTCTTCTTATTTTTTAACAGAGAATACATCTTGGGTTGGTCACCCTATGGTTTTTTCCTTAACTGGATTTTCCACATTAAAATCTTGGTGTCATATGTGTTGAATATGTTTTTGCTCTTAAATTATTGTATTGTACTTCCATGATTGAATCATTATTATGTTGTAGAAATATAAGAAGGCTTTAAGTGTTTAAAGAATAGAAATTTTGGTAATAGCTGATTCACCCCCCTCTCAGTTGTCTGTCCTAAAACCAACAATTGGTATCAGAGCCAAGTTCCTCAAAAGGTCTTAACCACTTGAGGAGATCCATGATGTCTTCCTACAAGAAGGATAGTCTGAGGTTTGATGGAACAAATTACACTCTTTGGAAAAGCCGCATGGAATGTCACTTGCAATGTATGGGAATGCAATATTGGACCATGACTACAAAGAAGTATGTTCCTCCAAAGAATGGTCTAGCAACTACAGATGAAATCAAAGATGCTGAAGATAATCTTCAAGCCAAAGAAGCCTTACTAAGTGCCTTATCTAATTCAGAGCTGACAAATGTTATGGAATTAAAAACTGCTTATGAAATTTGGTCAAAACTAGCACTTTTGCATGAAGGAGACAAATATGTTAAATGTGCCAAGCTACAAAGCCTGAAAAGAAAATTCAAAAATCTAAAGATGAATGAAGATGAGAATATCACTACATTTATGCCAAAAGTAAATAAACTTGTTTGTGGCATTAGATGTGCTTGTGGAACCTTGGATGAAGATGAGATTGTTGCCAAAGTCCTCAGATCCTTACCTCCTACTTACAAACACAAGGTTGTTGCTATTGAGGAATTCAAATCTTTATCAAATATCACAAGAGATCAATTGGTTGGAAAATTAGCTGAATTTGAATTGGCTGAGTTTGGAGATGCCCCCCCAAGACTAAATCTACATTCAAAGCTAGTGCCTCTATAAAAGGCAAACAAAGATATGATCCAAGAGAAAACTCCTCAAAGAAACTATCCTGGTATGAAAAAGCAAGAAAAGATCTGGAAGAAGATGAGGCAAAAGCTTAACAAGCTGAAGCCCTTATTCCAAAAAGACTGCCAAGAGGATCTGGTAAGTATGAAGGAAAATTGCCCTTCAAATGTTTCAACTGCAACAAGATTGGTCATTTTGCCTCAAGGTGTCCGAAAAGATTTTCAAGGAGAAATCCAAATAGATCAAGATTCCAAAAGAAATGTTACTATGTTCATGAAGATGATGATGATGAAGGAGTAATAGATGATGAATCAAAGATAGGAAACAAATCTAGAAGTGACTGGGTGTTTATTGCCATCAAGGAAGAAGATCCAATGCCCACTGAATCTGTCAATCATAAATAGGTAGAAAGAGCTTTGGCTGCTCAAGTTGAAGAAAAGGATGAATGGGTCATTGATAGTGGATGCTCCCACCATATGACTGGTGACAAAAATAAGTCCATAGATCTGGAAAGATATGAAGGAGGAGTTGTAAAATTTGGTGATAATCCTGCTTGCAAAATCAAAGGCAGAGGAACTATTTCTTTTGATGGAAAGAACAAAACCAGTGATGAACTATATGTTCAAGGTCTGAAGCACAATTTTCTTAGTGTTGGGTAGTTGGTGGACAAAGGTTATAATCTCCAATTCAAAAATGGAAAATGTAAGATCTTTGAAATTTCTGGAACAAAGATTGCATCCGGTACTCAAACAAAAGGTAACATCTTCCACTTGGTTGGTACTGGAAAAAGTTGTTTATTTGTTCAAATTGATTAGAGTTGGTTGTGGCATAGGAGAATGTGTCATGTAAATTTTGATAATATCATTAAGATAAGTAATACTCAGGTTGTAAGAGATCTTCCAAGATTGGTGAAACCTACTAAGAGTTTGTGCAAGGAATACCAGTTGCGTAAGCAGAACATGGTCACATTCAAAAGTAAGGAACAATCTTCTACCGGACTGTTGGACTTAATACATACTGATCTATGTGGACCGGCAAGAATCAAGAGTTTGCAAGGTGATAGATATTTTATGTTACTGATTAATAACCATTCCTGGATGATGTGGGTGACTTTTTTGAAAGAGAAATCTGAGGCTCTTGAGAAGTTCAAAATATTCAAGACTATGGTAGAAAATGAAACTGGGTTACACATAAAATGTCATAGGTCTGATAGAGGTGGTGAATTCATAGCCAGAGAGTTCATAGAATTCTATGAGAAACATGGGATAAAGAGATAGTTATCTGCTCCAAGGACTCCACAGCAGAATGGACTAGTGGAGAGAAAGAACCAGACCATCTAGGAAGCATCTCGAACCATGATGATGGAAGTAAATGTCCCTTAGATCTACTGGAGAGAAGCTGTAAGCACTGCTATCTATACTCTTAATCGAGTACAAATCAGAAGCAATACTGGTAAGACCCCTTATGAACTCTAGTTTGGCATCACTCCTACTATGAAATATCTCAGAGTCTTTGGTAGTAAATGTTACATTAAAAGAGATGAAGATCTTGGCAAATTTGATGCTAGAAGTGATGAAGGAATATTCTTGGGTTACTTTACTCAAAGTAAAGCATACCAGTGTTATAAGAAGAGATTAAGAAAGATTGTAGAAAGTACAAATGTGAAGGTTGATGAAGGCATTGAAAATCCATCAAGGATTTATAAGTATGAAGCAGATGATCAGAGTGATGTTTTAGTCCAAGAAGTTCAAGCCCCTTCTAAAGTTCAGATCTAGACTGATCTAGAGAATCCTAAAATAGAGGAAGAAGAGATAAGTTTGAATGAACCTGTCCAAGAAATAATAGTGCAAGAAATTCCCAAAACTCCTAGGTATGTAAGACTAAATCATTTTGAAGACCAAATCATAGGTGATAGAGGCAAAGGTGTTCAAACAAGAAGAAAGATTGCTTAAGATTCATAAAAGTATTGTCTAATTTCAAAGATTGAACCAAAAATAGTAAATGAAACATGCAATGATGAAAGCTGGGCTCAAGCAATGGAGGAAGAGCTAATGTAGATTGAGAAAAATCACACTTGGGATCTTGTTCCCAGACCTAAAGACAAAAATGTGATTGGGACTAAGTGGCTCTTCCAGAATAAATTGAATGAAGATGGTGAAGTAGTCGAAAACAAAGCCATATTAGTTTGTAAGGGTTATTCTCAAGTAGAAGGAGTTGACTTTGAAGAAACTTTTTCTCTGGTGGCAAGAATTAAAGTAGTCAGATTATTTCTTGCTTTTGCTGCCTTCAAGCATTTCAAAGTATATCAAATGGATGTCAATTTTGCCTTCCTAAATGGTGACTTGGAAGAAGAAGTATACATTGAGCAACTGGATGGATTTCAATTGTCTGATCATGGTGATATGGTTTGCAAGTTGAAGAAAGCATTGTATGGACTCAAACAAGCCCCAAGGGCTTAGTATGAAAGATTGGATAAACATCTTTTGAAGATTGGTTTCAACAAAAGTACTACTGACAGTAACTTTTACTTCAAGATTGATCATGAAAATATCTTGATTGTTGAAGTATTTGTTAATGATATCATTTTTCGAGGAAGAGATAGTATGTGCAAAGTGAATTTGAGATGTCTATGTTTGGGGAAACAAATTTCTTCTTGGGTCTACAAATCACTCAAACAAAGAAAGGAATCTTCATATCTCAGACCAAATATGTGAAAAAATTGTTGAAAAAATTTGGGATGGAAGATTCAAAGCTAATGAATACTCCCATGGCAACCAGATGTAAACTGAGCAAAGATGATGAATCCCCTAAGGTTGATCAGAAAAAGTACAGGTTAATGATTGGAGGACTACTGTATCTTACTCAAACTAGACCTGACATTATGAATGTTGTTGGTCTTGTTCCCAGATTCAAAGTCGATCCTAGAGAATCTCATGTCATGGCAATCAAGAGAATTCTTAGATATCTAAAGGGAATAGTTGAGTACGGTTTATGGTATCCTAGGGATCATGATTTCTCTCTTCATGCATATACAAATGCTGATTGGGAAGGAGATGTGGATCACCGGAAGAGTACTAGTGGTGGTGCATTCTTTTTGGGGAAAAGATTGGTTTCTTGGCTAAGCAAGAAATAAGAGGCAATATCTCTGTCCACTGCAGAAAAGCAGAATATATTGTAGCAGCAGGTAGTTGCACTCAAGTATTGTGGATGAAGTAAATGCTAAGAGACATTAGAGTGGAGTATGAGGAACCTATCACAATCTTATGTGATAACTCAAGTGCAATAAATATATCAAAAAATGCAGTGTTGCATTCAAAGACAAAACATATATCCATCAAGTTTCACTTTTTGAGAGAGTAGGTGAACAAGAATGAAGTCAGATTGGAGTTTGTGCCCTCAAAGGATCTAATTACAAATATTTTTACTAAACCTTTACCTAACGACTCTTTTGAGTATCTCAGGGAGAAGTTAGGGGTTATTACCACTCTGGCTCTGAGTTAAGGTGCATTGATGTGCATCAATTCGGTGGATCTCATAGTCATATCTTGTAGTCCAGATTGATGAGAGGAAGCTGCCACTCAAGGGGATCAGTCTGTATGATTCTGAAGTATTGATGCAAGTATGTGCCCTTTGCCATTGATGTCAAAGGGGGAGAGAAGACATGTGAAAAATAAAAGTGGTTGTTGATCAAAGGGGGATGAGAAAACAAAGAGAAGACATATGAATGATTGCTGTTGATAGGGGAAGCTATGTCAATTAGCGAGGAGAAGTTCTTGTCTTGATGCTTAAAATAATTTTTCACATCATATGTTGCTATCAATGACAAAGGGGGAGATTGTTGCAAGTATGGGCCTAACCGGTGTTGTCATTGATGTCAACATACTCCTGTTGCATTGATGTCAAGGATTGGATGAGCTATGTGCTGAGGATATTGAGAAAATTAGTCCTATAAAAAATAGAGAAGAACAATGAAGACAGTGGAGCTCTATGAAGTGAAGATCCTAGCTAGAAAAAGATCAGAGAATGCGCATCAAAGGGTTTGTAGATATGTGTCTAAAGATGATCTAGTCAAGATTTGAGAGATCCGCATGAAGACTTGGAGAAGTTATGGCCATATGAGTAAAACTAGTTCTGACAGCTATTCAGAGGTGATAGAGTGACACAAATAGGTCCAGTAAGATCTGGAAATGCAATATCTTGTTCTACAGATCTGGTGGCATGTTTAGGAAGCCAGTTTGAATTGACAACTCAATTGGTTCGTGCTCTGGAAGTCCACAAGAATTTATTCTAATGAGACAATGATGACTGACTATGTTCTTGAGGTTCCAGATGGAGATGCGAATGATTTTAGTAAGGAGAAGTGGTGTGGATCTTATTGGTGATTCAGGCAATCTTGTGAGGCTCTCTAAGTTGTGTCCAGTTTGTGTTGACGGTCTGCATTGAAGATTGAGCTTGAAACTGAAGATTTGCTTTCAGGTGATGGTGTTCTTCCTAATCTTGGCTGACCGGATGTTTTACACCTCTTGTGGATAATCTTGAAGATGTTCTGCGAAGCATGGCATGTTCCTCAAGGAAGATTGAAGTCCCTGACATGTGTGGCCGATAGTGTAGTGATACGCATGAAATCCTTGTAACAAATCAAGTTGTATTTTTATAACTGCTCTATAATAAAATAAAGTATGTTGTGCCAACTTTGATGATCATTCCAAAGTTGATGCCATGTATAAATAAGAATTGCAAAGTCATTTCAAAGTATCTTGGTAGAGGAGAGAGAGTGGTAGAAAGGAGAAGAGTGAAAAGCAGAGCAGAAGTGTTGAGCTTAAATGGAACTATCTCAAGCATGGTGAAGATGCTAATCTCCAGTTCAAATATGTAATATTTATATTATTCTGTAGACAGTGTGTCTCATGTAGGTAGTGGGCCTCTTGTGAGTAGTGTACTTGAGCAGTGAGCCCTAATTAGCAAGTGCCATCTTTTATTCTTATTCTTTCAACAGAGAATACATCTTGGGTTAGTCACCCCATGGCTTTTCCCTTAACTAGGTTTTTCACATTAAAATCTTGGTGTCATATGTGTTGAATATGTTTATGCTCTTATGAAACAAATCAGAAGCAATACTGGTAAGACCCCTTATAAACTCTGGTTTGGCATCACTCCTACTGTGAAATATCTCAGAGTCTTTGGTATTAAATGTTACATTAAAAGAGATGAAGACCTTGGCAAATTTGATGCTAGAAGTGATGAAGGAATATTCTTGGGTTACTCTACTCAAAGTAAAGCATATTGGTGTTATAACAAGAGATTAAGAAAGATTTTAGAATGTACAAATGTGAAGGTTGATGAAGGCATTGAATATCCATCAAGGTTTTATGAGTATGAAGCAGATGATGAGAGTGATGTTTTGGTCCAAGAAGTTCAAGCCCCTTCTAAAGTTCAGATCCAGACTAATCTAGAGAATCCTAAAATAGAGGAAGAAGAGATAAGTTTGAATGAACCTTTCTAAGAAATAGAAGTGTAAGAAATTTCAAAAACTCCCAAGTATGTAAGACTAAATCATTCTAAAGACCAAATCATAGGTGATAGAAGCAAAGGTGTTCAAACAAGAAGAAAGATTGCTCAAGATTCAAAAAAGCATTGTCTGATTTCAAAGATTGAACCAAAAATAGTAAATGAAGCATGCAATGATGAAAGCTGGGCTAAAGCAATGGAGGAAGAGCTGATGCAGATTGAGAAAAATCACACTTGGGATCTTGTTCCTAGACCTAAAGACAAAAATATGATTGTGACTAAGTGGCTCTTCCAGAATAAATTGAATGAAGATGGTGAAGTAGTCAAAAACAAAGTCAGATTGGTCTGTAAGGGTTATTCTCAAGTAGAAGGAGTTGACTTTGAAGAAACTTTTGCTCTGGTGGCAAGAATTAAAGTAGTCAAATTATTTCTTACTTTTTATGCCTTCAAGGATTTCAAAGTATATTAGATTGATGTCAATTCTGCCTTCCTAAATGGTGACTTGGAAGAAGTATACATTGAGCAACTGGATGGATTTCAATTGTCTAATCATAGTGATATGGTCTGCAAGTTGAAGAAAGCATTTTATGGACTCAAACAAGCCCCAAGGGCTTGGTATGAAAGATTGGATAAACATCTTTTGAAGATTGGTTCCAACAAAGGTACTACTGACAGTAACTTGTACTCCAAGATTGATCATGAAAATATCTTGATTGTTAAAGTATTTGTTGATGATATCATTTTTTGAGGAAGAGATAATAGGTGCAAAGTGAATTTGAGATGTCTATGTTTGGGGAAATGAATTTCTTCTTGGGTCTACAAATCACTCAAACAAAGAAAGGAAACTTCATTTCTCAGACCAAATATGCGAAAGAATTGTTGAAGAAATTTAGGATGGAAGATTCAAAGCCAATGAATACTCCCATGGCAATCAGATGTAAACTGAGCAAAGATGATGAATCCCCTAAGGCTAATCAGAAAAAGTACAGGTCAATGATTGGAGGACTACTGTATCTTACTTAAACTAGACCTGACATTATGAATGTTGTTGGTCTTGTTGCCAGATTCCAAGCTGATGCTAGAGAATCTCATGTCGTGGCAATCAAGAGAATTCTTAGATATCTAAAGGGAATAGTTAAGTATGGTTTATGGTATCCTAGGGATCATGATTTCTCTCTTCATTCATATACAGATGCTGATTGGATAGGAGATGTGGATGACCGGAAGAGTACCAGTGGTGGTGCATTTTGTTGGGAAAAGATTGGTTTCTTGGCTGAGCAAGAAATAAGAGGCAATATCTGTATCCACTGTAGAAGCAGAATATATTGCAGCAGTAGGTAGTTGCACTCAAGTATTATGGATGAAGCAAATGCTAAGAGACATTAGAGTGGAGTATAACCTATCACAATCTTCTGTGATAACACAAGTGCAATAAATATATCAAAAAATGCAGTGTTGCATTTAAAGACAAAACATATATCCATCAAGTTTCACTTTTTGAGAGAGTATGTGAATAAGAATGAAGTCGGATTGGAATTTGTGCCCTCAAAGGAATAGATTGTAGACATTTTTACTAAACCTCTACCTAAGGACTCTTTTGAGTATCTCAGGGAGAAGTTAGGGGTTATTACCCCTCCGGCTCTAAATTAAGGTGCATTGATGTGCATCAGTCTGGTGGATCTCACAGTCATATCTTGTGGTCCAGATTGATGAGAGGAAGCTACCACTCAGGGGGAGTAGTCTGTGTGATTCTAAAGTATTGATGCAAGTATGTGCCCTTTACCATTGATGTCAAAGGGGGAGAGAAGACATTTGAAAAACAAAAGTGGTTGTTGATCAAAGGGGGATGAGCAAAGAAAGAGAAGACATATGAATGATTGTTTTTTGATAGGGGGAGCTATGTCAGTTAGTGAGGAGAAGTTCTTGTGTTAATGGTTAAAACAAATTTTCACATAATATGTTGCCATCAATGACAAAGGGGGAGATTGTTGCAAGTATGGGCCTAACTGGTGTTGTCATTGATGTCAATATACTCCTGTTGCATTGATGTCAAGGATTGGATGAGCTTTGTGCTGAGGATATTGAGAAAATTAGTCCTAAAAAAAAGAACAATGAAGACAGTGGAGCTCTATAAAGTGAAGATTCCAGCTAGAAAAAGATCAGAGAATGCACATCAAAGGGTTTGTAGATATGTGTCTAAAGATGATCCATTCAAAATTTGAGAGATCCGCATGAAGACTTGGAGAAGTTATGGCCATATGAGTAAAACTAGTTCTGGCAGCTATTCAAAGGTGACATAGTGACACAAATAGGTCTGGTAAGATCTAGAAATGCAATATCTTGTTCTACGGATCTGGTGGCATGTTTAGGAAGCCAATTTGAATTGATAACTCAATTGGTTCGTGGTCTGGAGTTTTACAAGAATTTATTCTAATGAGACAGCGATGACTGATTATTTTCTTGAGGTTCCAGATGGAGATGCAAATGATTTCAGTAAGCAGAAGTGGTGTGGATGTTCTTGGTGATTCAGGCAAGCTTGTGAGGGTGTCTAGGTTGTGTCCAATTTGTGTTGACTGTCTACATTGAAGATTGAGCTTGAAATTGAAGATTTGCTTTCGGGTGATGGTGTTCTTCCTAATCTTGGCTGACCAAATGTTTTACACCTCTTGTGGATGATCTTGAAGATGTTCTACGAAGCATGGTGTGTTCCTCAAGGAAGATTGAAGTCCCTGACATGTGTGGTCGATAGTGTGGTGATATGCATGAAATCTTTGTAATAAATCAAGTTGTATTTTTGTAACTACTCTATAATAAAATAAAGTATGTTGTGCAAACTTTGATGATCATTCCAAAGTTGATGCCATGTATAAATAAGAATTGCGAAGTCATTTCAAAGTATCTTGGTAGAGATGAGAGAGTGGTAGAGAGAAGAATAGTGAAAAGCAGAGTAGAAGTGTTGAGCTTAAATGGAACTATCTCAAGCATGGTGAAGATGCTAATCTCCAGTTCAAGTATGTAATATTTATATTATTCTATAGACAGTGTGTCTCATGTATGCAGTGGGCCTCTTGTGAGTAGTGTGCTTGAGCAGTGAGCCCTAATTAGCAAGTTCCATCTTTTATTCTTATTCTTTTAATAGAGAATACATCTTGGGTTAGTCACCCCATGGTTTTTCCCTTAACCAGGTTTTTTACATTAAAATCTTGGTGTCATATGTGTTGAATATGTTTTTGCTCTTAAATTATTGTATTGTGCTTCCGTGATTGAATCATTATTATGCTGTAAGAAGGCTTTAAGTGTTTAAAAAACATAAATTCTGGTAACAACTGATTCACCCCACCCTCTCAGTTGTCTATCCTAAAACCAACACCCATGTGGCTGTATAAATGGATTTACAACTTATATTGAGCACAACAGGTGGCCCCATGCAAATTTTAAATTATGCATAAAGGATAATTTAGAATATTTCCCTACAATAGTGGATTGGCTACAATAGTGGAGCTTTGGATAAAAAAGGGGGGCTGAAACTAAGCAACAACTGCATAATCAAAAATATGCCATGTGGCTGCAAATAATTCCTTTTTTTTTCATTTTCTTTTCAATCTTATCCCTAAATTATCTATATTAATAAATAATTATTTATTAATAATTTTTTTGTTTTGTTTTTTAATATAGTAAAAAACTATAATTTAACATAATTGCTTATAAAAATTAAATACTCACGGGACCAGTAGCTTCACAAATAACTCCTAAAAATGTTGAGCAGTGTTTACTAGCCAAAGCAAGGGCTACAAAGCAGCATCAGTCCCTGCCAAATGCTACAAGGAGGAAGCACAATTTGAAAATCTTGTCAGAGCTTCCTACAAGCTAGAGCTAGAGTGGTAAAAAAATTGGCAATGATGCTGGACTAGCTGAATGCAAGACACATCTAGGCATTGTATATGAAAAGGTATTTAGATTGTGTTAACTCTTTCCATATCAAGACATTGTATATGAAAATGCATTTAGATTGTACTATTGAGTTTCAGAAGCATTGTGCATTCCTTAGACCGATAATTTTTTTTTTTTAGAATTAATGTAGCATATTACTAAACTAAATCAATATGAGTGTCATATAATTTTTAGATTATTGCAATGTATTTACAATGTTTTATCTTTTGAGCACTAGAAGCATTGAAGATTGCATAGTGTAAACAAAGATATTTAGAATTTAGATATATATTGGCAATATGAATTACTATGCAATACATGTTTGTATACACTCTTGTGTGTATTTATGCCTGCAAATAGCATAGTTATTAAGGCTATATTGACTATATATAACATTTCTACAAGTTGTGATTGAACAAAATGAGGGCTGCACATAATTCAACTATATATAACATTTCTACAAGTTGTGATTGAAACTATTCGAACATAGAAATTTGTTCCATATGTTGTGAAGCCACTTGAACAATGAAGAGTCAAAGATGAAAAGAAAGCTAAAAACCACATAGTATCCATGGCTCAACAAACAAAAATGACATTAACATAATGAGACCTACACATCATTCAACTAGAGCTTCTCTTGCAAGTAGTTCATCCAGGCTATGCCCATGGGGATTAATTCCTACCACCCCTTCCTTGTGTGATCCCTCTATTCATTTGTTGTATGATGTGGCTGGAATCAAGTTCTTCAAATTCAGAGCTGAATGAAATGCTTGGACAATATTATAGATGTGTATTGCACTATGCCTACAACAAATCAATTTTGAGTTGGAAAATCAGTCACAACAGACAGGTAAAGATATGGCCTGGTGCTTGTATGTGCAACATGGCTTTGTCTTGCCTAGACAAAATGCATATTGTTGTCTTTACTTTAACTATAATTTGCAGCAGTGTAATTATTGTAGCTAATTGTAAATAAAGTTTAAGGTATCAAATAAAGTATCAACAAGAAACATATTTGAGGGCAAAAAATAATAAAGCCCAAATTATTTTCTAAACAAGTTGTTATTACAAATAAAGGTGACACATCATGTAGACAAATTTATAGGGATAGATGATGTCAACCTTACCACAAGAATTTCCAAGCCAAATATCAATATTGTCTTTCAAAAAACACCTAGACGTTCCTTGCTAGATAAATTAGGAGCGCCCAAAATAATAAACTAAACTGAAGCATTGTGCACACCACTTCCTAGACATCTCAAATTACATGATATATGAGATGAAGAGATGTTAGCAATACTTGCTAATCAAAAAGAACAAATAGATAAATACTTTAATCTACATCTCCCACTTCCTATTTATGCAAATAAATCAATGTAAGATCAACAGGAATTCTACGTACACAATGTTGACCCTTTCACCAAGTAATAAAGAATAGTTGAATTTAACTAGCCTAATAGAAATCTTTGTAGGACACAAGAAAATGTGTCCTTATATCCAGAAGACACAAAGACTTCCTGAACCATTAGATCACTTTCAAAACGGGCAGTGCAATACAAAGGGAGAGGCCCATCAATAGTCACTCAATAAAATAAAATAAAATTTTGGTAAAATGTTCATGAAAACACATGTTTTTTAAACATACAAATTCCTTAGAACAAATATTTTAGCAAGGGAATGTTTTTTTCTACCATGTGATGACACCTCTTTTGAGGTTATTTGTCAAAAACTCCACATGCCTTGTAGGTGCTTCCTTATTTTGTAAATGTGCCTAGCAGAGAAATTCCAACTTGAAATTATTCAAAACTAGCTATCACAAGTGAGAGATGGGGGTATTGTTCAAGCATAAAGGGAAAAATTCTTTAGCATTATTGTGTTGATACCATTATTGCTAGGTTTCGAGGGAGGTGTAGATGATGGTGGTGATGTGTCTATTAGAGCCATAATGCACTAGCAGTATCAAATAATTTGTAGAGGAAAAAAAATGTTATTAGAGAAGCCTAAAAATGATCTTGGCACTAAAGCTCACAACTATGTTTTCTTTTATGGTCTTAGAAATTACATAAGACTTTGTGAAGCTAGTCCATTTTCTAGCAACTAGATTTATGTGCATAACAAACTATTTTTAGTGGATGATTGCGTTGTCTTGATTGGATCAACTAATATAAATGATAGAAATTTATGGGGATCTAGAGAATGTAGGAGATGCCATGGTTATGGGTAGTACCCCTAAGTGGTCATTACAAAATCCTTGAAATGGGTTGTTGGTGGCACACGGTGCATCATAACTGTCATCATAACTGTCTAGCCACCTAGTGAATATGATTAACATTGAAAAGGCTTATACCATCCCACAAGGATATGAATCAAAAAGGGTTTCATCTGTAGAGGCATCTGAGCCCATTGAGAAACCCTAGCAAAAAATTATCCCATTACCCATGCTTTCCTAGATTCCTAATGCCTCGGGATATATTCTTATGGCTACCATGCATCACAAGTATAAACTAAACTAAACAAATAAATATATGCATGAATAAAACATAAGCACGTGTAAGTATTTCCATCCTTAATTTCAGGCTCAGACAATTGCATAACTATCTATACCTAGTATAGCCATGCAAAAAAGATAGAAAAATGAGTAGCTCAGTGCAAAATTTGAGAACAATTGACCGACCCAGAAGAGAAAATAAAATTGAAGGGCATCAGTCGGCACCATATAAATTTGAAGAAGTTGAAGAAAGACAAGGAAACAAATGTACCTTATAGCAGAGTTTGAAACAACCCACCCTAGATAGAAATGATACAAATACACGTGACCCAGTTCAGTGCATGAAGCATATTCCTCAATCTTGCACAGAAGAAGAAGGCACAAAAATATAAAATAGTGATAAATCCTCTAGAGCATAGTTTTGGTGAATGCATTCAAATCAGCATGATGAAACATAATAAAACCAAAAAAATCTTATCTCACTAGACAAACGCCAAGATGCCTTTGACCGAGCATAAACAATGAAAGGAAAACATTGACATAAATTTATGGCACATATAAAGGTTTTTTGGCCATTTTTTGGAAGGTGCCCAGTGCAGTAGGTTAGGACACTTGTTCTTGACGAGCCTTGCACACAGATAGGTATACCCACACCTATCTTGCAAAAAATCTCCTGCACTCAAAACCAACATGTCCAAACCCATGCATATCATTTTCTCTCCTCTACAATTAAAAACCCCAGAAAAAATTTACACCCAATGTTTGCACAGGAAAGTGCTTATAGCCTGCACTAAAAAACCCCAGGAAAAATTCACATCCAATGGTTGCACATGGAAGTGCTTGGAGTGATAGGGGAAAAAAAAAAAGACTATATTTGAGAGATCAATATTTCCTTACATGCATGATTCACGGGTACAGCTAATTCCATTGTAGTGAGGTGAAAAATAAAGTCTCCTGCCTTTGGTAGGGACTAATAAGGATTTAGATGTGTATTAGTTAGTCATACACACTTTCCAGTGTAGCTTTGGGAGTTCCTTTTCCTTTTTATTTTCACACTACTCTATAACTTTGACAGTTTATGGATCTCCATATAATGTATATCCACAGCTGGAAAAACTTTGACACTTTCTGGCCTGATTTAATTCGTAGATATTGTCAATTATACAACTACTCTTGAACGATGTTTGCAAGCGACTGTGATAAGCGAATTGCCGTGTTGGGTTGGAAGGTAATTTGTCAATATGCATACAATTCAGAGAATCAAAAGTCAAAGCCCAAACAATTAGTTTAATAAATAAATGCAGTCAACTGCGAGCTATACAACTCATTCTTTGTGGTGTGATTGATATAAATATAGACATTACAAAAATGAATTCAAGCAATCTTAACTTTAGCAAAGCCTGAGTATTCAAGCCTTTGTTCTTCAAAAGTAGTTCTCCTAAGTTTCTTATAAAGCCAGAGGCAGTGATCACAATTCAAACATGAAGTCTTTGACATCCTTGTTGATTGTAGTATTCCTTTAGATAACATGATAATTATGTTCGGTCAATGGGCATAGGAGTGCTTTGAAGGTGGGTTATTACTACCATAAATGTCCTCAAGCTCAATCCATTATAAGGAGAACTGTCTTCAAAGCTCTAAAAGCATACCCTACTTTAGCAACTCCTCTAACCAGGATACATTTCCACAACTACTTTGTTAGGGTATGCACATCACTCTTAGAGGTCATCTCATTTGGGTGATTAAGATTAGAATAGTATCGAATGTTTTAACTTATATAATGAGATTATGTATACAGGGTTGTGATGGTTCAATTCTCATAGACAACATGCCTTACAATGAAGCATAGAAAAAGTCACCTGCAAATTTTCCAAGCCTTCGAGGATTTGAGGTGATAGATGAAGCAAAACGGGAAATTGAAGCCAAGTGCCCTCAAGTGGTTTCATGTGCAGACATCCTTGCATTTGTTGCACGAGATAGTGCATCTAAGGTTGATCTCTCTTTTTCTCTTGTTAAACCCAATAATCTATTAGGAATTATTAAGATTGTCTAGAATATTTCTAGAAGTCTTCGAAAGAACATTCCTGGAAGAAGCTTCCAACTATTCTAGAAAAGAACATTCTAGGATTTTATAGTCATCTAGAAAGCCAGAAGCTTCCAGGCTTAAAAGCTTTGGTAGCTATATATATGTGATTAGAGAGAGATGTTGGACACATCATTTTTGGATGTAATGCAAGCTAGATAAATATATTTCTGAGTTATCTAACTCTATTTTGCCCTATTTTCTCTCTGTTTATTATTGTTGTTCTATTTTTATTGTCTTGGGACTATTTTTACATGGTATCAGAGCTAGGTTCAATGAGATTTTTTTTTCCCAGGTTCAGCTAAAGATTTAGATAGAAATATATTACTAGAGTGATTTGTTTGTAGGGTAGATATATTGCTGGAAGTGATTTGTTTGCAGGGCTGATATATTGCTGGAGTGATATTTGTTTGAAGACTAATTTTTTGGCTAACATGGGCTCTACAAATGAAGTGTTGCCAATATTTGATGGAAGTGGTTTTGCAGATTGGAAGATTGTAGTCAAGGATGCTTTGAGAGAAAAGGCTCTACGAAGGATAGTGAATAAGGAAATTGGAGAACCCCAAAGTGAAAAAGAAAAGGAGCTATGGAAATGCAAGTTGGAACAAGTTAGAGGTATTATTGGTAAAGCTTTAAGCCCCAATCTCGATAGAAGATTTGTTGATATTGATAATACAATAGAGCTATGGGAAACTTTAGAAAAAGATTATAAAGATGCAGCTATTGCTAGCATGTTTAGTATAGAAGAAAAATGGGTGAATTTAGATCCATCTGATTTTGAAAAAATGACTAATTACTTTAATGAAGTTACATTTTTAAATGCTTAGCTAAAGAAAATAGGTGTTGAATATGAAAAAAAAGATTTTTTCAGTTGATTGCAATGGTTGAAAGTAAGCTTCCCCATCCATCCAAGGTATTTAAGGAATCAAGGAAAATGGTTCTCCAACTAACTCCCAGTGAGCATCAGCTTATTAAAGGACATATTGAAGGACATATTAAAGGTTAAATGGTTTAGCTTATTAAAGGACATATTAAGAAGAATCATGCATATGCAGCCAAGAGTAAATTTTCTGGATATGATGGAAAGAAGAATTGGAAAGGAAATTATAAATTTCAAAATAATGACGGTTCTAACCACTTTTCTAGAAATGATGCTGTAGAAAAGCAAGTTGGAATGAAATTGATTATTTGTAGGTATTGTGGAGTTGAAAATCACATGGAGAAATTTTGTTTGAAGAAGAGGGACAATGAAAGGTAGCACTACAAGCCCAAGCAAGAAAGGTTCAAGGATGGCAAGAAGGATAGGCATAGCTTCGTAGCCATCTCTTTCAAAAGGCAAGAGAAATTAAATAAGAAGGTAATTGCTAGACCTAAAAGTAGTGTTAAGGGGGGATACTTTGCTTTAGATTATAATAAAGAATGGATTTTAGATTTAGGGGCATCATATCACATGACTGGGGATAGATCTTTGTTTATTATTTTTTATGAAGGGAAGAATTCAGATCAAGAAATTACTATTGGCAATAAAATGAAACTTCCAATTTTAGGAACATGGACTATTAATGTAATGAATGAGTATTTGAAAAATGTTTTGCTGGTTGAAGGATTAGGGGTGAATCTTATTTCAGTATATAAAATTGTTCAAGATGGATATGAGTTTCTTGTCACTTCTAATCAAGTTATTGTTAGAGATAGAAAGGACCCAAACAATATAATTGCTATTGGTAGAGTTGATCATAAAGAGTCTATTTGAATTTGTGGGGTTTGTTGATAATGAATACACACTCTCTCATGCTTTTATTTCTTAGACTGATGATATGTCAAAACTTTGGTATGCTAGACTTGGACAGATAAATTATAGAAAATTACAAGATATGGTTAGTGGATTGACAAAAATTTCAGCATCTGAAGGTGTGTGTGAAGGATTTGTGTTAGGAAAACATCATTGAGACCCTTTTGATTCAGGCAAAGCATGGAGAGATAATTATCCATTGCAGCTCATTCATAGTGATCTATGTGAACCAAGATATCCTTCACTTTTAGGTGCCAGGTACCTTCTGACTTTTATTGATGATTACAGCAAGAGAGTATGGGTTTAGTTTCTTGAACGGAAAAATGAAGTATTTGAAGTTTTTCAAAAGTTTAAGGCATTAGTTGAAAATCAAAGTGGAAAAAGAATTAATTGTTTAAGGAAAAATAATGGGGGTGAATATTGCAATTATGCATTTGAGTCATTTTGTGAAAATTATGGTATTAAGGTGCAAAGAATAGTTCTTTATACTCCTCAACAAAATGGGGTGGCTGAACAAATGAATAGAATTCTTTTATAAATGGTTCATTGTATGTTGCATTTTAAAAGTTTGCATAATCAATTTTGGGGTTTGGCTGTTTCTTGTACTGCATATATTGTGAATAGAATTCCTACTAAAGCCCTCCCAAATATCACCCCTGAAGAAGCATGCAGTGGTAGAAAGACCCACATTGGGTATTTTAAAGTATTTGGGTGCATTTCTTGGGCACACATTCCTAATGAAAAGAGAAAAAAGTTAGAACCAAAGAGTCATAAGTGTTTGTTTGTGGGTTATAGTGAAAAATCAAAGGCTTACAGGTTATATGATTTGACAACAAAAAAGGTCTTTGTTAATAGAGATGTAAAGTTCGATGAGCATTCACAACTTACAATCACTTCCTCTCACTCTACAATAGCAAATGTTTCTAATTTTTTAGATATTTTAGAAAGAAATGAAGCCAATATTGATGAGGATGAGGTGAGCACTATTGATGACGATAATACTATTGAAAATAAAACTACTAATGCTTGTAATCAGCCATTTTCTGTAGGTAGTGATGATGAAGAAGGTGACATTTCAGCTAGACAAAAGACAAGGAGTGTTGAAGAAATATATAGGCAAGGCTCCAAGATCCGAGGAAGGAATGGTAGTTCTCTCATGGCCAAAGTATTGCAAGTAAATGACCCAATCTCATATGAGCAAGCTAGAGGGAAGAAAGAATGGGAGAAAGCCATGAAAGAGGAATATGATGCATTGTTAGAGAATAAAACTTTGAAACTTGTGCCCCATTCCCAAGGTAAGAATGTTATTGGTTGCAAATGGGTTTACAGAACAAAATTTAAATTAGTTTGTGCTATAGAAAAATTCAAGGCTAGATTGGTTGCTAAGGGGTTCAATCAAAAAGAGGGTGTTGATTATGAAGACACATTTGCTCCTGTCATTAAAATGAATACAGTTAGAATTATTCTTTCTTTGGCTGCAAGTCTTGGGTGGCATATTCATCAAATCGATATCAAAAATGCTTTCTTAAATGGAGATTTATATGAAGAAATATATATGGATCAACCACCACTAGCTTTTATAGATCAACAACATCCTAATCTTGTTTGCAGATTAAAGAGGTCACTTTATGGTCTTAAACAAGCGCCACGAGCATGAAATGAAAAGATTGACAAGTATTTTCAGCTTCATGGATTTAAGAGATGTAAGTCAGATCCAAATCTTTATGTGAAGAAAGTTCAAGATGATATTCTTCTTGTTGTAATTTATGTAGATGATTTACTCATTGCTGGACTGAATATTGGGTTAAAATCAATGATTTAAAGTTAGATCTTAAGAGGACATTTCATATGAGTGATTTGGGTGAACTAAACTATTTTCTTGGATTACAAGTTTGTAGATTACATGATGGATTGTTCATCTCACAATCAAAATATGCTTTGGACCTTTTAGAAAAGTTTAACATGGTTGAATGCAAGCTAGCATCTACCCCATTTCAATATGGAGTCAAGCTTACTAAAGAATGTACTTCCAAGAGTGTAGATGCCACTTCATATAGACAACTTGTTGGTAGCTTGGTTTATCTAACTCATACCAAATGAGATATTTGTTTTGCAATCAATCTAGTATCTAGATTTATGTAGGAACCTAAACAAAGTCATTGATTGGCTACTAAGAGAATTTTATGATACATCCATGGAACTATACACTTTAGAATCTACTATGCCTATAAGTCTTCAATTTCTTTGGTTGGATTTACTGACTCAGATTGGGGTGGTGATATAGATGATCAAAAATCTACTAGTGGTTATGTTTTCAATCTCGGATCAGGCCCTATTACATGAAGCAGCAAAAAACAAACAACTACATCATTATCTTTGTGTGAAGCAGAATATAGATTAGAAAAAGAAGCAAGCAAGGAAGCACTTTGGATTTGGAATCTTTTATTTGAGCTTGGTCTTCTACATAGTTCTACTAGTACAATGTATTGTGACAATTAAAGTACCATACAAGTTGCCAACAATCCAATTTTTCATGCTAAAACATAGCATATTGAGATTGATGTTCACTACATTCAAGATCGTGTTCAAGCATCCATTATCAATCTTCAATTTTGTCTAAGTGAAGAACAAATAGCTAATATATTCACTAAGAGTATGACTGAAGCCAAATTCTTAAAATTAAGAGGAATGCTTGGTATGATAGAGGTGAACATTAAGGGGGGATAGTAGTATAATGTTCCCCTCTTCTTTGTATTTCCCCTCTCCTTTGTATTCTCTTTGTATTATTCTAGCCAATCTTAACGGGGGATGTTAGGAATTATTAAGATTGTGTAGAATGTTTCTAGAAGTCTTCCAAAGAACATTCATGGAAGAAGCTTCCAGCTGTTCTAGAAAAGAACATTCTAGGAATTTAGAGTCATCTAGAAAGTTAGAAGCTTCTAGGCTTCAAAGCTTCAGTAGCTATATATATGTGATTAGAGAGAGATGCTAGACACAACATTTTTAGATGTAATGCAAGCTAGATAAATATATTTCTAAGTTATCTAACTCTGTTTTGCCCTATTTTCTCTTTGTTTATTATTGTTGTTTTGTTTTTATTGTCTTGGGACTATTTTTACATAATCACCATTCAAATCAAGTTGAATAAAAAATTTATTCAGCCCCTTCATATCGTGGACTACACGTTTTTACAGGCAGGTAAAATGAATTGGCAAGTCCCAGCTGGACAAAGAGATGGAAGGATCTCTAAAAAAAGGAAATCATGGGAAACTTACCACCTCCGTCTTTCAATGTCCAAAACTTAATAGATTTTTTTGAGAAAAAGGGTCTATCACAGGAAGATATGGTAACTCTTTCAGGTAGATGGCATTAAAATTGTGATTAGGATTTCTTTGTGGTTGAGATTAAAGCCTTTTTTGTGTCATTTAATACTCTCCTAATAAGGAAGACATTGATAATAAAATTTGGCTGCAGGTAAACACTCTATTGGTGTATCGCATTGCTTGTCATTTCGTGACAGGATTTACAACTTTAACAACACAGGGGTTGTAGACCCCACACTGGACACTCAACTAGCTCAGAGACTAAAGCTTACATGCCCACCTACTGATACTCCTGACCCAACTGTTGCTTTGGAGGAGATTACGCCCAATCAGCTTGACAAAAACTATTATATAGAGCTTTACAGAAACCGTGGATTATTAACATTGGATCAAACCTTAATTTCAACTCCTTCCACTAGCAATATGGTGAAGAGTAACGTGATGCATCCATTTATCTCGCATAACAAATTTTGTGAATCCATGGTGAGAATGGGGAGCATTGAAGTGTTGATGGGATCGGAGGGTGAGATACGAAAGAACGGCTGCATCGTCTTGTGACAACATATTCATCTCGAAACTGCATTGATTCTATTTTTTATTCTTTTATTCTCTTTAAAATCAAATAAGGCCGCGGTGTTCAGGTTGGCTTGTTAATCATATAGTTGTTAACATCTATCATTACCTTTACAACTTGTATTCCAATTACCAATCCAGAAGATTTTTTTGGATACATTAATTAGTAATTCCTTTTATTCAATCTCACTTTCAGTTTAGACGAAAAATATTAGTTTTTCCTTCGCAAGATTATTTCATATTTTTCATCTTGAAATATCTTAAATCAAATCTCATTCTATTTGTGATTTAACATTTTGTATGTTAAAAGCATGGTTATCAAATAAGCATCTTTATCTTTTTCTCTTCTTCTTTCAAAATTTTGAGTTGCTTTCATAAAAATATGTATTAAATATGGATATGAATTGAAACTTTAAAAATAAAATCTGGCTCCTTGAGAAATGAGGAGATTAATCACAAGCACTTTATTTTTCCATTGATGAGAGTAGAAATGTTGATATGAGATATAGTAGCACTTGGTACTTAAACGGTTCTTCGTATGACATTGCTCCATGAACCAGCCAACTCAAGTTAACAAATTTTACCAGACTATTCATGATAGATGATGCTATTTTATCTTTTAGTATTGAATGATTCAAGGGAATAGACCAAGTAAAGCATTTAAAATAACCATATATTTCACCATTGGTAGATCATATGACATCCATTTGCCTAGCGTAACATATTTAGCTAATCCATGGTGAGAATGGGGAGTATTGAAGTGCTGATGAGATCAGAAGGTGAGATATGAAAGAACTGCCACATCGTCTTGTGACAACATATTCATCTAGAGACTGCATTCATTCTGTTTTGATTTCATCTATTTTTTTAAACTTCTTTATTCTCTTTAAAACAAAATAAGGCTGCGGTGTTCAGGCTGCCTTGTTAATCATAAAGTTGTTAACATCTATCATTACCCTTACAACTTGTATTCCAATTATCAATCTAGAAGATTTTTTTGATACATTAATTAGTAATTCTTTTTATTCAATCTCACTTTCAGTTTAGACAAAAAATATTGATTTTTCCTTCGCAAGATTATTCATATTTTTTCATTGAAATATATATAGCATATATTTACATCAGTAATTTTATTTCCTACCATATATATCTTGTTACTTTTAGATATGTTTATGCTCTCTTTGATATATATATATATCAAAGAGAGCATAAACATATATATATGCTCTCTTTGATCCATACATCATTAATTTTATTTTCTACCATATTCTAATAACTTGTTATTTTTAGATATATTTATGTAAATGAAAAAATAAAAAGAGTTTCTCACTTGTTATGTTTTTCAATTTGTTATGTGTTCGTTTATGAAGAATTTGCTTTGGGAGTTCAAGTTCAACTTGTTATGTGTTTGTTTATGTTTTTCAACTTGTTATAAAGGTTTTTCAAGTTCAACTTGTTATGTGTTTGTTTGTGTAAATATTATAAGATTGATTAGAGTTTAGTCATCCCTTATTTTGTATATATTATTTTGTATATCAATTAAATTTTGAAATACTACTCACAAAACACTTAATGTCTTTCTAATAACTACTAATCTTTTTGATAATTTTTTTTTTTATAAATATTGTTGAGGGGGAAGGGCTTAACCAGCCGGTGCATTGTAAATGACTGGCTGGTCGAAGTCTGTACGACACCTAGTAAATAGTCTAAAATCACCTGACAAGCAGTATGGTCAAGTAGGTCACGAGCAGGTGATTGGATTCAATCATTAATCAAATTTTTTTGTTAGGTACAACCAGTCGTTTACAACATATTGGCTATTTACAGCTGGGTGCCTGAGGACATGTATGCCGGTAGTAACCCACTTTTATCTCGGCACAATCAACCATATTGTTTGTAAATGACATCACTAAGATTAATGGAACAAAAGCAAGAATCATTTTCATTTCACATGACGTGAATACTAATATTCCTTGAGAAATGAGGAGATTAATAACAAGCACTTTATTTTTCCATTGATAAGAGTAGAAATGTTGATATGGGATATAGTAGCACCTGGTACTTAAACAGTTCTTCGTATGACATTGTTCCATGAACCAACTAACTCAAGTTAACAAATTTGACCAAACTGTTCATGATAGATGATGCTATTTTCTCTTTTAGTATTGAATGATTCAAGGGAATAGACCAAGTAAAGCATTTAAAATAACCATATCTTTCATCATTGGCAGATCATATGACATGAACGGCGCCAACAAATATCAGCTACATATAACTGTCCTGTGGCTCTTGTAGTCTCAAATTTGTTCAATGACAGCTCATTATCGTCTCTTTGTTATAAAATTGTATTGTCCTACAGACTCCTCAAAATTATAGTCTATAGTGCATTTGATGCCAACTTGGGATAATGCCTCATAGATAAGAACCGTCAAACACTAAGATAAACTTTTGCCATGTTGACGAACACTGAGAGAAACATGACGGCATCAAGGAAGCATGTGAAAAGGGATGATGTTAAGATTTCCCAACTTGAACTTCAAACAAGCCTCTTAAAATTGATGACAACCTTGATAAGCTTATCGATGAAATGGAGGACTTGTCATATCGGGTGATGAGAAGTGAGAAAGGACTATCGCTAACAATGCCACAACTCATTACAATGAAGGCCAATGTTTGCATAATAGGCCATGCAATATTGATTGGTCTAAAAGGTAGGGCAAAATTATACGCAAATTATTCTTAGGAAAGGAAATCAAAGACATCAAGATAAAGAGACTCACAATCCACTAAGAAAGGATCAAATGAACATTGAAGATGATCTACCAATATGGGTCATGTGTTTCACTAAAAAATTATGTAGTTAAACCCTAAAATAAAACATCAAGTCGACTACTTGCCACACGACCCATCGAAGTGTTTAACTTTACAATTTCCATTTTGAAATAAGATAGTCTCCAAATGAGGATGGGGTCCTATGTACTATACAAATTGTGAAGTGGATCAATTTTAACACATCTGAATATAGAGATGTGAATGACAAATTAGAATGTGCAGTACACTTTATTGATTATGAGTTCTTCCAATATGATGATGTCAATGCTTTAGGTAAGTATGAGTTACCAACTCATGATTTTAGAAACCTCAAAGAACTTATGCAGTTGAGGTACAAGAGGGATAAACTTTCTAAGGATGCTATCAAAACTATTGCTAATCCTATTATGTGAGTATAAGTTGGTTATTAATTGAGGAAATACGTGTTGGTACTAAAAATGATACTAGTGATGTTGGAAAGCCTAATGTTCCTATCCCTTAAGTAGATAGAGGTAAGAAACAAGTACACGCTGAGGTCAAGAACCATAATGTAGCAATGAAGGTGATTGAAAAGACAAGAGTTTCCATGCAAGAACCCATAGTACAAAAGAAATACATTCTAAAAACCAAGAAGGAAGAAGTACCAACAAGCATTGCTTGGAATCCTATGACAAAGGATACAAATGCTAGAAAAAGTGAAGTCAAGAGGGCATCACAACAAGGACAAGGTGCCACTAAAGGATGTAGCAATGTCACCAATAGCAAGGATGTGCACTTTGGCATCCAATTCATGCCACTCATTCTTGACACTCATGTTATAACTATACCTCAACCTAAATATCAATCAATCCTAACACATCACACTCTTGGTTCTTGTTTTAGGAAATAGAAATCCTTATTCAACTTGTAGACTTAGTATTCTTTATCTTTCACTTTAAAACCCTCTAGTTGTTATACATAAACTTCCTCTTCTATGTACCCATTTAAGAAGGAACTTTTCACATCCATGTGATGTATGCTCCATTTATTTTGTGTTGCTAGTGAAACCACCATTCTAATGATCACTTGTCTTGCTACTGGTGCAAATGTCTCTTCATAATCTATTCCACATCTTTGTGTGGAGTTTTTTTCAACTAACAATTCCTTGTGTCTTTCAACACTACCAGTGCTATTGTACTTTGTTTTATACATCCACTTAGTAACAATACACTTCTTGTCATGTGGAAGCTATGTAAGTTGGCAAGTATCATTCCTATGAATGGAATTTATCTCTTCTTGCATTTCTTGCACCCAAACATCATTTGTACATGCATCTTCAAAACATGTTTGTTCAAAATCAACTTGTGAAAATAAAGCAAAATTTACTATCTCACCCATCAAATTCTCTTTGTGTGCTTGTCTTGTACTCCTTCGATACATTTCACTTAGGCTTCTTATCTTTCTTGTAGAACATGGACATGAAGCTAGACTTGCACTTTGAATTGAAGAACTAGATGAGGGGCTACATGGTGGATTTGTAGTAATTCGAACTAAAATACTAGTGGGTTTCTCAATAACAATATCATCAATATTACCATGATTATAAATAGATTTAAATTTCTCATCATGCTCTTTTTTATGACCATACACTCCCTCTTCCTAAAAAATGACTTCTCTTGACACAATAATGTTGTTTTAATGATAGGAGTATTGTTAGGAAAGGTTTAACAACAATGTTATTTTAATGATAGGATTATTGTTAGGAAAGTTGTCTCAACCTTACAATTACAAAAAGGTTACTATTTATAGTAACTTCACATTTGAGCACATATGGGTCTGAAAATTTCCCCAAAGCTATAGAATTGCTGGAAAAAACATTTTGGGTGAGTTTTGACCTACGGTCATGTATGGTTGTCAAGTTATTAAAGTTTCCAGTTTTTGAAATATCTAAAAAAGTTTCAAAGTCAATTTTGAGGCATCTAGAGGTCATTTTTGGCCCCAAAAGTTGTAAATAACCAAGTTGGTTATATGGACATAGATCCCTTCAAGAAATTTCAAACACATCAAAAGGTTCTTCAATCAACCTCCTTGATCAAAATTTATGGCCTTTGGAAGTTGGGTCTCTTGCATTGGAAAATGTGTTGGACACAAAAAAGAGCTATAAGGGGTAGTTACATGTGTTGGTGAGTGTTTTGACACATCAGAGGGCATCTTTGATTGGAGATAATTTGGGCACCACTTTTTTGTGTGGTTTTATCTCATAGTTTTGTAATTACTATTTGATAGTTTCATGTATTGTATCTCCTATATATTAGGTGCTTGAGATGGAGGTTGTGCATGAGAGTCTTATAGATGTCAAATTTTCTTTGAATCTCTCATTGGCGATACTCCTGTGAAATCTTGATCTGGAAGTATATTGTAATCTTGTTGATTTCTAAATAATATATTGGGTGGTTTTTGGAGTGTGGGGTTTTTCTCCTGAAAAGGTTTTCCTCACATAAATCATTGTGTTGTGGTATAATTACTATTTATATTTATTTCTATATAATTTCTAGATAATTGTTGTAAAGATCTGAAAAGTTTTGCATAACCCTTCTCTCAAGATTAGTGCAGGAAGTTATTTTGCTACCTTAGTAGACTTACAATTATACAACCTATAAGATTTGGTTTGGTCACAATACCCAACAAAAATGCATGATTCACTTTATGGATCTAACTTCTATCTATTTTATCAACTATATGAACATAATCTACAGAACCAAAAACTTTGAAATGATTAAAATTGGCCTTTTTATCATACTAGGATTCATAAGGAGTCATCCCATCAAGTTCATTAGTGGGACTTTAATTGAGAATATATTGGTGTAGCAACTACATCAACAAAAAAAGAGTTACATAATCCTTTTTTTTGTAACATACCCCTTTCCATTTCAACCATTGTTAGGTTCTTCCTTTCAGCTACACCATTTTGTTGAGGTGTGTAAGTAGTGGTGAGATATCTTTTGATGCCATCTATATTACAATAATCCATAAAAAATCTCAAAAAAAGTTTTCCTCCGCAATTAGTCCTTAAGCACTTTATTTTGCAACCACTTTCATTCTCCACAAGGGTTTTAAACCTTTTGAATGTATCAAAGGCTTCATCTTTGCACTTCAAAAAATTTTAAACACGATACTTTTGGGACTAATCATCAATTAAAGTAATGAAATTTTATGACATACCTACACTATTTGTTTGCATAGGACCAAAAATATTGAAATGAATCAGCTGAAGTGAATAATGATCCCTCTTTGCACTAACTATTGAAAATTTATCTCTTGCATGTTTTCCTTTAGTCCATCTTTCACAAACCTCCTTCTACTCTTCAACCTTAGGAAAACCATAAACTAATCTATTAGATGTTAATAGCTTCAAACTATACAAATTTAAGTGTCCATATTTGAGATTCCACAACAAACTTTTATCTTTGTTGATGCATAAATCTGTGGGTGTAATCCAGCAGCAACATGGGAAACTCTGAGACGTGGGAATGCTCCTTAGAGTGACCTCCAGATTTTTAGGAAGCTGGCTCTTTCGTTCTTTCAGTAGGGTTTGAGAAAAAGGTTAGAAAGAAAACCAATATTGTAGAAAACAAATGCCTAATCTATGGCGATCCGCTGGATTTGAAACAATTATTTGCAGTGTCTAAACTTTGAAGGATTTAACTGGATTCAAAGAGCAAAATATGCATGATTAAAACTTAGTTTTAAAACATATTAAACAGAGGCAGAGAAATAGAGAAATCAAAAGCAAGAAATAGAGATATCCAATATGCACAGAACACATCTCTTTATTTGAACAATTAGTTACAAAGGCAAAAGGTTGCTGCACAAAAATGACTGTTACATTCATAAAAGAAGAATTTGCAAAGGTAAAAAGAAAGAAATTTGAGTCTGCTGCTCCAACTCTCTATCTGATAAACTTGTAGAACTTTGAACATATCTGAAGAAGAACTCGAATGTGACCCAGATGTGGCTATTTGTAGCTTGAAATAACTCAACGAAATCTCAACGGCCTCTCTGAAAATCTGCAACTGACTCCCTAAAAATCCAGCACCAAATCCGGCACAAATCTATTATTTGAAACTGAACTGAAGTGGCCACCAAAAATCTTAACTGAACTAGTTGTATCTCCATTTTCCTCCATGGCTGGAAATATTCTCTATGCGAGAAAGAAAACTCCCGCCACTTCTACTCTTCTTATTTCCTGTAGCTTGCTATTAAAATGAAACATTGCTGCTCATTTTTAGGGTTTCATCTTTTATCTCCTGTGAATTTATTCCATTGTAATAAAGTCTCATTTTAATATTTTGCCCCACGTCATATTTTAATAAAGATAAATCTTTATTTTAAAAGTTGAACTTTTCCGTGGCTTCATAGAGGCATAATAAAATATTCAACCCATGAAAGGGTCCCACCATTTGTATCTAATAAGAAATGTGGCAATTTGAAATGAAACAAAACCTTATTATTTCCCTGTGTGTGGGCTGCTCCACATGGTTCCTTCTACTAAATTTTGGTTGCTTTTTAAAGTTGTTCGGGTGCCGACAAGTGGCAGCCTCCACAAGGTTCTTGATTTCCTTTCTTTTATTTCCAGTGCAACCATGTGGGGTTCTCCACTTCTCTTTAATTTCCTTTTAAAAAAGCTTGAGTGGTTCCCTAAAAACTCCCGTGAATCATTAATGCAACTTAAATAAAATAATCAGCTTCATAAGAAAAGGGCCCCACCATTTAATATAATAAGAAACTTATATTAAAGCCTCAGCCTCTTAATTTCCTGTGACATATTTAATGCATTTAATTAAATGAGATAAAGCATTGTTTCTCCTATAAGCAGACTCCACCACGTGGCCACTTCCGCATGACTTTAAGTTTCTTCAATTTTCCTTCTGCTACTTACATGTGTCATTTTCCGTACTCATTTCTTTTACTCTCTCTGCTCAGGCTCCATTTAATTAATGGACTTTTAAAATATTTTATCAGCCTTTCAAGTTGTACATGACCTAATTGATGCAAAAAATGAAACAAAATACTTTATTATTTCTCCTGTGCGTGGACTACTCAGGCTCCTCCATTTAATTAATGGACTTTTAAAATATTTTATCAACCTTTCAAGTTGTACGTGACCTAATTGATGTAAAAAATGAAACAAAATACTTTATTATTTCTCCTGTGCGCAGACTGCTCCATGTGGTGGCTTCCGCATCAATTTTGAACTCCTTTTTCATTGCTACAGACAATTACATCTAGCAGCCTCCGCATAACTTGCATTTTGCTTTCTTGCTGTGAACCATTGATTCAACTATTACATCAATGGTTACTGTGTATTATGAATGTGTAACCCTATTTCTGCCTGCGAGAGTTTCATTTGATAGTGTCTTTGCTATGACTTGTAGAATTTGCCCTTGATAGTAGCCATCTTCATTTCTATCGGCTGCCGCTTATTCAAACTATGTCTCTGGTTATTGCAGCCTGAGCTATTAGGTGAGCATCCATTAAAATTGTGCCTTCATTTTCTTTGTGCCCTGTCTCTTATGGCTGGCTGCCTTGATTTTCAATAGTGGCAGCATGCTTCATAGCATTGTGTCTCTAAAAAACCATGCCAAAAACTGCCACATTATGGATTGTGCCATAGTTTTTGTATGATGTGACATGGTCAGCAAGCTATGTTTCTACCTTTTTGAACTGAGTTTCATGTGATAGCTGCCACAATCTTGATACTTCATATTTCTAATTAGCTACTATTAGATGGAGATATTGTGCCTTCTGGCAATTGCCCTTTGTTGCTTGTTAGGACTCACTTAATAGCTGCACCATGAATCAGTTACTAAGGGGTGTTGTGAATTTTTCATATGAGTCATGCCACAAATTTTGAGTCTCAGTACAGAGATACCGGCAACATTAATACTGTTGAGGCAGCCACTACAGAAACCAGCACTGAACCTTGTGAATCTACTAAACTAAAGCAAACAGACATAGATCTATCCCATATTTAAAAGTTTTCAAATGGTGCAAAATTTTGTCACCAATCTTCATATGTTATATTAGCAAGATTGCAACTATGCTCTCCAAACTTCAATGGGAACAACTATCATTGACATAGGCACAAATAGGACAACCATATATCCTTGATTTTTATCATAGATTGTACATTGATTATTTTTAAACACCACAAAATAATTCTTTTCACACAATTATATTGAGCACTCAATATAACTGTCATCCTCATGAGCATAATTAGTACTTTTATTTCCATTACCTACTTTTAATATGCAGTCCCTTTCAAAGTGACCATACTTATTACAATAATAACACTGGGTGTTTCTCTTATCAAATATACCTTTATCTCTTCCTCCATTTCCTCTTGGATAATTATGAATCATGTCTTTACCTCATTTATGGTTGCTGGCACCTTCATTCTTTATGATCTACAATTTTGAGGAAGAAACATTCTCGTCACTTTCTTCAAATGTGTCTCAAAGTCTTTCATCATGAGACATAAAAGATCTAACTAAGTGATCAAACTCAAAGTAGTTAAATCTTTACTTTGTTCAATGATTATTGCAACATGACTCCATCTTCATTTTAGAGACCTCAACACCTTCTTTACTAGAACCACTTTTTTCATAATTTCTCTAAGAGTAGCCATCTTATTGACAACATTCTTTACTTTTAAATAGAAATGTCTCACACTCTCAACTTCTTGCATCTTCAAATTCTCAAATTCTCTCTTTAATGTTTAGATCTTGACAAATTTGACCTTATCACTACCTTGGTAAGTTTCAAGTGTAGAGTCTTCCAAGTTTCCATGCTTAGCTTTGCACTTGCAATTCTTGGAAATAAACTCTTATCTAGAGCTATTTGTATAGAATAAGGCTTGATAGTTCCTTTTTCAGCCTCCTTTTTAACTATTCTATCATTAGCTACAAGAGTGGTCCAATCATATGGCTCTTGATAACATGTTTCTATAATTTCCCATAATTCTTTTCCATAAAAAAAATCATCTTGATGTTCTAATAATCATTGTCATTTCCATTAAATTCTTGAATGGCTAAAGAGATAGCATTTGACATGATCAATTGGTAGAGAGATTCGAACCACAAAATCTATAACCCAAAAATAATTATTTTCTCTAATACCAAATGAAGATTCTAAAATTAATTCATTGATCATTTAAGCCAATAGAAAACAAATTGTAGGAACAAAAAGTACTACATATAACACATATTATATAGAGGAGAAATAAACCTAACATCGAAATAAAAGAACACTATCCATCAGTCATGAACCTACATAATTAGCCAAGAATAGACATAGTATATTGATTTTGAAATTACTGATACAAAATTACAATAAACACAACCTGTTTATAGTTTTATATAGCCCCAAAACATGCATTATGGGCACTAAAAATAACACTCTAAATAAATGCAAAATCTCTAAAATAAAGCACACCAAATAAAGATAACATAAAATTATTACTTAGGTATTTAACATAAAAAAATAGCATTCCTTAGGAAGACACAGAAGAAATTAGGGGTCAAAGTGCATGGGTGTTTGAATAAAAATGCTATAAGGATAGAGTCAGTTTTATAATTCTGGTTTATTACTTGAGAAATCTTTTCATGGATTAAATTGTTGCTCTCTTATTGAACTCCCAAAGCAAATTGTGCATAAACAAACAAATGTAACAAGTTGAAATATTCATTATATTTGGATCTGAGCTTATTTCAAGTTAGAAACTCTTTTTATTTTTGTCATTTAAATCGATATTTGTTTCGTACCATATATATCTCAGCAATATTTATAAAAAAAATATCAAAAAGCTTAGTAGTTATTAGGAATATATTAAATGTTTTTTGAGTTGTGTTTCTAAATTTAATTGATATACAAAATATTACCAAAAGCTAACACAATTTACAGATGTATTTACAATTGAGCTGGTAAAACTATTTGGTTTTGATTGAATACAGTTTAGATAGTTGACATAATGTGTGAGTTGATAATGTGAGACCCATGAATTACATCCATGGGGAATCATTCAAAAAAATTTGTGTTAATTCATATCATACTAAATAATACCAATTATTCATTTTCACCTCTAAATATTATATTAAAAACATTTCTCCATTTAATGAAAACTACTTTCTTACTAACCTTGTACTTTTTCCCTCTATTTTAGATTCACTTTGACTAGGTTGTCCCTAATGCAATAACTACTATACATGAGGTATATTTTTCTACAAAATTTGATAATTGAATAAAATCGAACCTCATGCTATCTTCAAACATTCTCAAATTTTGGACTTCAAATGTTGAATTACACATTTCTTATCCTAGGTCAAATCCATGACATAGAAATAAACTTGGTTCAAATATGTAGTGTTGAAATTACCACCTAATTCCCAAATCCAAATATAAATCAAAGCCTAAGCCAATTTGCTTCTATCTATTTTTAATGAATTGAGCATGAAATGTTTTAACTTGCATGCTAGGGTGTTCTATAAAAGGAGAAATCCTAATTCATTATGAACATTTACATTTCAAATCAAGTAGATTTAAGGAATAATCAAGTATGACATTAGAATATGCATATTACATCATTACTGCAATCTAAAATGGACTTCAAAAACTTCAATGAGAACAACAATCTCATAGACTGCTGTCCCAAAAATTAGAAATACACATGGACAAACAAAAGGATGGACTTCATGAAGATAATAGAAAGGTTAGACATATTTCTCATATCAAGTCAATGTTTACATGATTGTTCAGAATTCTCAACAGAAATATTATATTTCATAGGGATTGATCACTTTCTAGTTTGTTTAAAAATAGACAAGGAAGAGGGCCCTAAAATTAGTTAATTTAAATTTTAAGACATGTGGTTTAGGGATCCACAATTGTTACCCCTTATTAAGGAATGTTGGCAGGCTATAGCATTTGTGAAAGGTTCGACAATGATCTAGTTAGATTCTAAATTAAAGTTCGTGAAGTTAAGAATTATAGAATGGAATCATCTTCACTTCAAGAACATCTTCAAAGAAAAATCCAGGATAATGAGAGAGATCAATAATAATATTGCCAAAATTATTCAATCAGGCATGAATGGGAAAAGATATTTGATTCAAAAGGCATTGAAAGAGGAGCTAGAAGAGATGTTAATGAGGGAAGAGACTTTTTGTTGATAGAAATCAAGAGAAACATGGTTAAAAGAGGGGGACAAAAACACAACCTTTTTCCATTTATCCACCAAAATAAGGAGGGCTTCTAACTCTATCTGAAATATAAGGAAGGCTGATGAAACATTGACAAGCAATATGATAGAGATTAGAGAAGAGGCCAAGGAATTTTTTAAAGCATTATTGATAAAGGAGGATAAACAACCCCAATGGGAAGATAATGAATTCAATATACCCAAGTTGGTGATGGATGAACAAAGCAAATAGCTTACAAAGGAATTTTCTCTAGAGGAAATTAAAGTAGTCACCTTCTCCATGCCAGGAGATAAAGCCCCGAGACCAAATGGATGGTCAGGTAACTTCTTCCAAAAGTGCTAGGAAATAGTGGAAAGTGACATCTTTTTGGTAGTTGAGGAATCTAGAAAATTTACCAATGTTCTTAAGGAATTTTTGAATACATTCATTCTGCTTATTCTCAAGGATAACACACCTGTATCATTTGATGAATTTGGATCAATCTCTCTATGTAACTATGTCTACAAAATATTCACTAAGGTGGAAGTGATTAGGTTGGCGAGTATTCTTCCAAAAATTATCACTGAGGAACATGGTGGTTTTGTCCTAGGAAAAGACACAACAAAGGGGGTGATTATCACTCCTGAAATTTTGCACTTAATTAAGGAGAGAGGAAAATCTAATATGGTAATAATGTTGCACATGGCTAAAGCATATGATAGGGTAAATTGGGATTTCCTTCTTTATGTTTTGGGGAAATTAGGCTTCTCTAAAAAGTGGAGGAAATGGATTTTTGCATGCATCTCAAGAACTAGGTTCTCAATTCTAATCAGTGGGGTGGAGACAACATCATTTGAATCTACTAGGGAACTAAGACAAGAGGATCCCCTCTCCAAATATTTATTCATTCTTATGATGGAGGCTTTGACATGGGCGATTAGAGAGGCTCATCTTAAAAAGAGGTGGAAATGAATTAGGCTAAGAAACATGACAGATAACTTCATTCATGCTCTTTTTGTAGATGACACCATTCTTTTTAGTAAAGTGACAAAGAGGGAATCCCAAAATATCAAAGACATCATTGATAACTACTGTAGGGTATCATAACAAATTGTGAATGCCAGGAAATCCAAGATCTTTTTGTTCAACTCAGGCATTGCATTCCATGTAGACATTTCCAAGTTCTTTGATTTTAATGTGGAATCCCTTCCAAGTAAGTATTTGGGGATCCCACTTTTTAATGGTAGACATAGGAAAGATTTTTGGAAGGAGGTCGTGACTAATTTAAAGAGTAAAATAGGAACATGGAAAATCAAATAGTAGACATTGGTAGGAAGATTAATATTGATTAAGGTAGTATTGACAGTCATTCCCACATACATGGTGTCTACTCTCTAAACTCCAAAAGTTATTATTTCAGATTGGGAAGAGATATGCAGAAATTTCTTATGGCAAGGAGCTTCAGATGAAAATAAAATTCATTTAATCTCATGGGAGAAGATTTGTAAATCAAAATACATGGGGGAAATAAGAATTTTAAATCAGAACCTACAAAATCAACCTCTAGGAGCTAATCTCGCATGAAATATGTACAAGAGACCATACTCTAAATGAGTCAGATTGATGCAGTCAAAATATATAGATAATAATGATAGGGAGAGAATCTTCATAGCTAAAAATCCTCCTCAGGGATTGTCCATATGGAATTTTATTATCAGAAGTAGGGAAGTTATAATTTCAAATCTCACATGGACAATTCATAACTGTGAGAAGACCAACTTATGGGAGGACTCATGGAATGGATGGCCAAGACTCTCTTTAAGAGAAGATTTGAAGGATGCAAGCAGTTTTCTAGAACAACATTGGGGATATAAGGTGAGAGACTACCATTCTTCAGATCTAGGTGCTTTCCCATGCAAAGCGGTATGGAAAATATTTGAGAGTTGTGACTTTCCCCTCAACCAAAAGATTATGCTTCAAGGTATTTTAAATCAAGGATTATTCTTCTATCAGACCAAGAAGATGAAGTAATTTGGGAAGCGGATAAGATAGGTAGATATATGATCAAACAAGGCTATAGATGGTTAAATCAAAATAAAAATAGGAAATCAGATTGGCCTTCAAATCTTTGTTGGGATGATGTTGTACTTCCAAAGGCAGAAGCTTTCACATGGTTAACTTTACAAAACAAAATTCTCATCGAGGTTAGGCTACAGAAATTATCCACAGGGGCGAGCACTAATCACCGTCTACTACACTATTCTTTTAGTAAGGAGTGTTGGTATTATCTTCTTAATAAACTGAATTGGACTGCACTGCTACTAGAGACATTACTAGATCCCTTTAAGATCTAGCAAAAACTATTCAAATTCCATATTTTCCTATTTGTTGGACGTAAGACCTTCCATGGTCATATGGACCATTTGGAAAGAGAGAAGTTTTTGTATCTTTTGGAATTCTTCTTCAACACCTCATAAGCTATGTAGGAATCTAGATAAAGCTATATCGGAAGCAATTATGGTAGAGGTAAGGAAAACAAATAGTCAACATTTAAAATGGACAAAATAGGATGAGATGATGACAAATTCTTGGACCTTTCTGGATCCAATATATAATGGATCAACAACTAGTGCAAATGGCCTGAAAGTGGAAAGGAGTTTAGTGACGTGGAGTCCCCCACTCAAACATTTGTAAAATTAAAATTTGATGGAGCTAGTAGAGGGAATCCTGGGCTATCTAGGATGACATGTGTCATTAGGAATTATGAACGAAAAATGCTAGTGGCCAAATTGACCAAAATTTAAAATAGACTGAATAATGAGGTAGAAGGATGGGCACTTTTGTATGGACTCCAACTAGCTCTAAAATATGATTTTAGAATGTTATGGATACAAGTGGATTCTCTAGTCATTATAAAGGTAATACAAACAAAGAGAATAGAAAATTGATGAGTGGAATATATCCTTAGGCAAGCATTGGATATCCTACATGAATTGGATAACTTTCAAATTTCACATTTCTATAGGGAAGGAAATAAGGTGGTGGATGAGCTGGCTAATAAAACAATAGATCAATTGTAGGAGGAAGTGACTCTTGAACAAAACTAGGATAGAGTGACCTCTTAGCTATCAATACTGATAGAGGCTGGCAAACAAGGGATATTGATTAATCAAGCATAAGGTAAGGAAGGGATCCAAGATGTTAGTTTCACTAGTAGGCTCTCAAATGTAACCTCTAGATCCTCTTTCCCAAGAGATAAGACTAAGTGATAGGTTCTTTGAATTTTAGTTTATTGGCTACGATGAATTTTACTAGGCATGGCATTAATAAGGTGGTAGATGAGTTGGAAAATAGGTGACTAGGAGTGAAAGTGGGATAGGAGATCAATGCCTATTAAAAGGATTTTCTTGTAAAACAACCAAGAGGGCAACATCAAAGTTGTTTTAGAGCTAGATTCACTAAATCCTCATTAATGAAGGAACTTGCATAAGCAATGATGTCTTAGCTGATTTAGTGTCAAATCCACTAAATCCTCATTAATGAAGGAATAGACATGAATGGACATTCAATGGCTATTATAAATGGTTCCACATTTGATAGTACTCCATCGACATCCTTTTCAAAAGACTTTTAATTGTTATGGAGTAAAAAGTGGACACTTGATTTTTACCTGCTTCTTTAGCTCCTAGGTGCTAGTAATTACATTATGAATTATAATTGATCATCCTGAAGAGATTTCCTGGCACCAATGTGAATTTAGGACCTTGGCCCCTTCCTTAATCTCATCCCAGACTAAAAAGGGGATCCTAGACTTGGGCACCAACCACCCAATTCCTCCCTGATTGGTCAAGGCAATTAACACTATGTTAGCATAGGACCTTTAAAAATTTTCCTCTTTGTCTTCTCTTGTGATTTATTTTCATGAATGTTAGCAAGAAAACATACATAAGTGTGTTTTTGAATTCATTATGAACCTAGATGGATATTGTGAACTTATGATCTTGGAGGAAAGAGCATTCAAAGCATTCATTATGTTTCTAGAGTAGATTTGTGTTTGTATTGTGTGTGTTGTTGTAGGTTTGGAATCATCATCCATCTCCTTATGAGTTGAAGATTCTTCATTCTCCTAAGGGCTTCACCTCTGAGGTGATATCATTGTTATTTGAATCATTCTATCATCATTTGGTTTAGCCCCTACCTTTCTAGGGCATGCTCTCTCATCTATCAATGGTGTTGGAAGGATTGAATGTCATTTTGGGGTTTGACTGAGGCATATCCCTAAACACCATAACCCCCAAACCTTGTCTTGTCATCTTGTGTGTAAGTTATAGGTACAAGATTCAGGGAAAGTGAAATTGAAGTAAGACTGTGTAGGAATTAGGGTTTTAGGATCTGAAGGAAGTTTTGGAAAAGTCCTTTGAAAAGACTTGGGTGGTTGGCACCCTAGTCTTTTGGGCATTTTGACACCAGATCTAGCATCTAAGCATTAGTTACAACATTTTCTCAGTTCTGACCTTTGGTAGATGCTTACTTTCAAGACTTGGGTGGTTCCTATTTCATCCTCTAACACTTCATCTTTAGAGATATAGGTTTTGATATCTCTATGATCATCTTTGTAACTTCAGATTCTAAGTTTCAGTCATTTTCTATTAGTTGTAAGTTGATTATCTTAGAACTAGGGTTTTATCGATATTTGACCTAGGGTTTGATAAAAGGCTTGGTTAAATTAGATCTTTCCATATAAAATAAGAGCACAAGATTTGTAGCTGAGTCCACCTCCCTCTGGTAGTGATTTGTCTTAGTCTTGTCCTTGAATGTAATTATGGAAGAGGGTTTGATTTAGTGTGCATACTAGTCTTCATCATTCACCTTTTCATACATAAATTTTTGGTGAACTCATAGTATCTTACACTTTGGCATCCTTCTTGCATCAGATCTGAGATTTTTTCTACCCTATAACTTATTAGATTATTCATTCATCATTTTTCATTGTTTCATAGCTTAATCTCATTGTTAGGGTTTCAAAAATCCTTGCACTTTTAGTAAATCTAGCTAATCTTCAACCTAGGGTTTCCAGATTGGCATGTTATGGTAAATATTGCTTCATTATTGGATTGATTAAAGGTTTTTAGGTTTCTTTACCTTTTCATCCTTACTATTATAAGACATCTTTTGCATATTTTCATTCAAAAAAAGTGAAAAAATTAAGCATTTTAGGCTTGCAAAAAGGCATAGTTTTGCATTGTTTCATTGCATATGCTATAAATCATCATAGAAAGATTTAAATCTCTAATTTTTGCAAAATATCTGATGCATAATTATCATACTTTTGCAATTACAAATTGTGTATTTCAACATTAATAAATAGCATCTCTTTCACATATCTTTGCAATAAATCTCAAAGTTGTGTATATCACCTTTTGTGCAACACTTTTAACATCTTGATCATTTTATTTGTAGTGTCACTAGTGTGTTTTTGTATTTCATATTTGCAAAAACCTTCAAAAACCTTCAAAAACAAAAAAATAATATATGGAGAGGCTCCCAGGGAGTGCACGAGGGTTTGTCTGCAAATCTTCCATGTGCTTCCACTTGGGTTCCTCTTCCTACTGAGAAATCTTTTGATTTCCTTGTTCCTTTTGTTACATTTTCTGTCATCTATCTGGGATTGGTTTTGATTATAGAATCCATTGTTGTAGGATTGTTTCTTTTTCAAATTTTTAAAATTCCTCCTTTGGCCTTTCTTGCCCTCCTCGTTACGTCATCTTGGTGTCAGCCTAGGGGGTTGGTGGATGGGTGTCAGCGAGGGACGTATGGAGTCGAGGAATGTTTTAATTTTTTCCTGCAGTGCATTTAGTGCCCATGCAAGATAACTCAGGTGGGCATGCCCAAGTAGTTAAGGAATGGTTAAAATCCTTCAAGGAAGTTGTGAATGCAGAAGATGCTGAAGTTGCACCCAAAAATGCTTGCTTTGTAGTCATGGATAATGTCAGAAGACTCAGTGCAAGTGCCAAGGAGGAAACAGAAGAAGGAGAAGCTATGGGATGAAGACAAGGTGAGCCTCTTTCACTGGCAAGAAAGGTTTCTTTAAAACCTAATGAAGAACTAGAAAAAATTGTTAAGAATGAAGAATTAAGGCTAATGAATGTAGCAATTTTTTTTACATATGTTAATATGGAAAAATAGTTGTCTAGAATTTTTTTTGATAATTGGCTGATTACAGTGTGGGCAAAAAAATTGGGTATTCACTACTCTTTTTGTCGTATGATTCAACCTGGAATTTTTGTAATATTCTTTAAATCACATGGTATGCAGAAAAGGGTGGTTGAAAAGGCATATTGGAACCTTCGACCAGCTCTCTTCAAGGCATTTCCTTGGAAGCTAGATACCCCTCATAAAGAAATTCAATTCTATTTAGTACCAAGGTGGATACTACTAAGGGATGTTCAGGTCTAGTTCTAGAACTTTCTACCTCAAATTTTTGAACCCTTTGGGAAAATCTTAAAAAATGATGAAACAAGAGCCACCTTACCCCATCTTGATGCAAGAATGTTGGTTTCCTTTGATACAGGGGTACAAATTTTGGAAGTTTTAGAAATTAACTGGGAGGGAAAGAAATTTTAGTGTAAACTAATAAGCATGGGGGGCTCAACGCATGTTTCCTATGTAAACAAGACGGGCATAAAAAACATGCCTGATCCTCAATAGGAATTTAAACAAGGGCAAGATGGGGGTTGTAGAAAATAACATTGATGAATAGGGACTGGAATTTGGGGGTGGTGTGTCAGCGCCCCCCTAGAGGATAAGATTGTGATTCACCCACAAAATGATAAGAAAACCATGAGAAATAAGATTTCAACCCCTAATATAGACTCAGGTGTCAAGTCATCATTAGTAGAAGAGACCATGAATATGTCTATGTCTATTGATGATGGCTTGGACTCAGAGGCCATAGAGGAAGATCATCTGGATGGAGATGATTTGGAAAGTACCCAAGATGGAACCCTCAGCATTTTCCTTTGGAGGAAAGGGAATCTGAGGGATGGATGGAAGAAGACCCAACACTAATATCACAAATTGCTAACACTCAGATACAATGTAATAATAACCCTAATACCATGAGGAATAATACCCCTTCCAAATCAGATCTTGAGGATAATCATGGTGGCATTCCTTTGGGATACACCTCTGATAATGGATTTATTTCGGTGAGGAAAAAATGCACAACAACTTGCACTAGATAAAATAAGAGAAGTTGCAGAGCAAATGAATAAACTTGACCAACTTAAAGAGGAGTTTTTGAAAAGAAGAGAGGCAGATCCCTCTGGACTAGAGAAGAGCATCCTCAAACAAGGCATCATGAAATATGAGGATGAAGGTAAAAAAAGAAATAAAATGAGTAGAACCATTAGTAACATCAAGCCTGGTAAGAAGGGGAAAGATGACTCTATCTAAAAGTATCTGCTAGATAACGAAAATTAGTAAATTGATTCTCCACTCCCTCAATCTCCAGAGAAGTGAGATCCATTCACTGTTGTAGTTAGAATGTTAGGGGTTTGGAGTCCCCTGACAGAAAATATGTAGTGAGATACTTTTGTAATAAGAAAAAAGATATGGATGTGTTGTTCATTGAAAAAGTTAAGGCCATTGGTTTCACTTTAGAAAATACTTTTAGATTCATATGGAAATATTCAATTCCCTTTACATCTAGACATGAGAAAGGCAGGGGGAATGCTATTCTTTTGAGCAGAAAACTCAAAAATATCTTAAAGAATATGGCCATTCTCCCTGCAACAGGAGTGTATGGATCACTCTAAATATTGGGGGGTGGACATTGGGCTATGCTCAATCTATGCTCCCAATGAGTATTTGAACATAACTGAATTATGGAAATGGTTAACCTTAGATCTTCCCAAGATCTTATGGATCTTTGGAGGAGACATCAATATGATTGAATATTTAGAGGATAAAAAAGGTGGAAACCCTCTAGAATGGAGGGGGAATGAGAAATTCTTTTGGCTAAGATTTAAAAAATCATTCAATCTAGAAGACCCACTAGAAGAAGGAAAAAAGAGTAGCGAAGGTATTTGGGTCTCTTGGTCAAATTGTCAGAAAACAAACAAAAGAATATATTGTAGACTTGATAGATTCTATTTGGATAAGGACTACTTCTCTGTCAGTCCCAAAAGAGACACAAACAAAACCTAAGTCATCCCAAACCCACTATCTGACAATCACCCTATTAAAACTATAGTGTCAATCAAGGAGCAAAAATAATCCAAAACTACTCCAAAGGGTTCCTTGTTTAAACTGAACTATGAATTACTAAAAGATGACAATTGCAATGAAGGAATCAAAACACTCAGAAACATTGCAAACTAAGTATGGAGGCCAAGGACATACATATTATTGGTCTAAACTCACTGAAGCTTGTAAATCAGTTTTTCAAATTGTTGGGGAAAAATATGCCTTAGATAGAAAGAAAGAAGAACTCTTGTTGCAAGAAAAGTTCCTCCTAGTTGAAGAAAAACTACAAGATAGCCCAAAGGATGAATTGCTAAATATTAAATTGGGGGAAGTAAAACATAAGCTAAGGAAAATACAAATATGGAAAGCACAAGAAGCTAGAATTAGAGCTAAACTTAATTGGCTACAAGATGGTGACAAAAGTACTAAGTATTTCTTTAATTTGTTGAAGCAGAAAAATATAAAAGAAATTATTCAATTAATAGTGGAAAATGGAGTCAGCCTTAATTCTCAAGAGCAAATAATGGAGGCATTCAAAAGGTATTATGAAATTTTGTATAAGGAAGATGATAGTAGGGAAGGCTTTGGGGAGGCTCAAGACTTATGCTACAGAGTCTGTAAAACTAAAATGACCCCTGACATGAGTAAGAAGCTAGATCAAAAAATCACTAAGGAAGAAATAAAAAATGCAATCAAATCTATGAGAAATGATAAGTCCTTGAAAGATGATGGGCTGTCGGTAGAATTTTACAAGACCAATATTGACTGGATAGTTGATGACCTCTTCGAGCTTTACAATAAAGAAATAGAGAAAGGGACTTTAGGAAAAGATATAAATAAGAGCATAATAAAGCTTCTACCAAAAGGAGATAGGACATAAATGAAGAATTGGAGACCCATAACACTTTTAAATGTCTCATATAAAATTAGTGCTAAAGTATTACCTCTGAGACTCAGAGATATTCTCTCGAAAATAATTAGTCGAACTCAAACTGGTTTTATTAATGGAAGATACATTCTTGAAAACTTTATAACAAGTTGGGAAGCCCTTCAATGGGCTAAGGACTCCAAACAAAATGCGGGTATCCTATTATTGGACTTTGAAAAAGCCTATGACCAATTGGAGTGGTCCTTTATCTTTAAGATTCTCAGAGCTATTGGCTTCCCTAAATTCCTTAGCAAGATGGTTATGATGCTCTTTATAGATGCTATAGCTCAGGTGGAAGTGAATGGGGAACTCTCTACTCCATTTATGATGGGAAGATCAATTAGGCAGGGTTGTCCCCTTGCCCCCTCCCTTTTTGTAATTGCCTCAGAGGCCCTTCATTACATTTTGAGATCAAATGCAGTGGAATACAAAATTGAAGGAATAATATTGACCAATGGGGATAAGCTTTTGAATGTTCAGTTTGCAGATGATATTGCCCTCTTTCCAAGAGTAGAGAAAAAGGAGATAGAAAACCTAGAGAAAAGACTTGACATTTTATGCTTAGCCTCAGGGGCAAAAATCTCTTTCTCCAAATCCATTCTTTTGACTTGGGATGATACTATTCCTAATTGGATCATGAAGGACAAATAGTAGTGGGGAGGACCATCAATGCAAGTCAGATTTCTTGGTATCCCCTTTGCTATTTGCCCCTCCCTCAATGTAATGTGGCATTGGCTTTTTAGTAAGATTGAAAAAAAATTAAAAAACTGGAACATATTGCATTTATCCTTAGCTAGGAGAACACAGGTCTATCAAAAAATCCTCTCTGCATATACTATCTTCTATTCATTTATGTGGTTTTTTGCTAATTACCAGTTCGATGTCATTCATAAATTGATCAGAAGATTCTTGTGGTCTAATGGTAATGGAAAACCAAAAAAGCATCTTTTAAAGTGGGATTGGTGCTATGTTAGTAAAGAACTAGGCGGTTTGGGTCTTAAAACTCTGCAAATCAAAGGTGTGGCCCTAGCCACTAAATGGATCACTAATGCCCTGGTAGGGGGGAACCTTGGAAGGTTTTGGTTAGATATAATATTCATAATTCTACCCCTTCGAAAAAGAAAAACTGGGGCAAGATTGGTTTTTATGATGCCTTGTTAAGGGAGTCGTAGTCTAAGTTGGGGGGATCTGTAGTGTTCAAAAGTATATGGAAGGATTGAAAAGTGGTGAAACCTTTTATTTTGGATAGAGAAACTATCATTTGCAATAAAGGAGTCATTTGGGGACAAATATTAATAAGGTGGAATGTCATACACAAGAATAAACCTTTAGCATTGCTACAAGGTTGCTCAATAAGAAAATGCAATGAAAAAGGATTCTCCAAATTAAAAGATCTGTTTGATCATGGAATGTCGAAAGACTGGAAGCAAATTGAATGCCAGTTTTAGTTAGATGACAAACATTATAAAACCTTTTCCACCATTCATAAGGCAATGTTAAGTAAACTGAATAACAAGATTGAATTAATAGGGGAAGAAAGAATAGAAGACTTGAAATGGAAAGATGGCACTCTTTTTGTTCAGATAAAACCAAAGTTGATCTATAAAATGATGAAAAAATTGCAAGACATTCTCCATCATATCAACCTTACATGGTCTGACACCATAACCGATAAGGAACTCATTAGAACTTTTAAGTTGATGTGGGCTAAAATTCTAGAACCAAAAAAAGCTTCCTTTAAATGGTTATTATTACTTAACAAACTGAGTCTAGGAATTGAGGCTATGGTTTGTCCATTATGCAATATGTCTGAGTTTGTGTCTCATATTTTCTTTCAATGCTTATATGCCAAATATGTCTGTTCTTTTTTATGGGTAATGTTGAAAAGTGGAGTCCTACAGTCACTGTGATTAAGAAAGAAATATTATGTGGTATAGTAAATGGTCTGAATGCAGAAGCTAACTATTTTTGGTTTTTCTTGTCATCTGAAACTTTGTGGTTTGTGTGGAAAAAAATAATGAAGAAAGATTTCTTCACAAGGAAAGAGGACTCACTCAGATTCTCTGGGATCTCACAACTTTTAACTTCTTTGAATAGGTTACTGTAACAATGGAAATGTCCCTTGGTATATTCAAAGAACTAGTTGAAACAGGTGGAATGTTTTATAAAGATGACATCAAAGAAACAAACTTTTGTGCAAGAAGCCCCAAGAAATTTAATGAGAAGTTCTTTAATTCATACATAGATTTCCAAAATCTATACAGTAAATTAAAAAAAATGGAGAAAGAAGAAAGTAAACTTTACAAACAATTGGAAATGTCAAGTCAAAATTATAGCCTCAACATAGATCAACTCATAATCTCACCCAAAATTGGGGCTATTCTAGGTTTAGATTCATATGGCAGCAGTGATAACAAGATGCACATATGGGACAAAGAAAATGAATGGCATGAAGACCCAAGGATGGAATTTAAGAAAGTTGAAATGGAAGATTCCAGGCATGGAACTGAACTTGATGACAGTCAGGGTATGTATTACCAATAAATGGAAGCATCAAGAGGCTCACAGGTAGTAGATCAAATCAAACCTTCAATGGAGGATACCCTGAATGAGGAATTCAAAGACAGTGAAGAGGGATAGACCTCTCATGTGAATACCTTTAGGGACATAAACACATAAAGCTCTCATGCTGAAAATTAAGACAAAAAGAAAATCAAGGAATTCAAAAGCAGCAAGTGGACTTAATAGTTAGTTATATAAGTAGTCAATAGAAGTGGATTACCTTTTCTAATATATACTCTAATTTTTTACCAGTAAAACTTTTAGTATGTATTAGGAAAAAAGCTGGATTGATGTATGAAGCAATCTTTTTTGTTGTGGTATCTTCAACCACTATGATGTAATACTTGGTTAATTTTTGAAAAATATTTGTGTTCGATTCTCAATCCAAAAAAACCTTCAAAAAGCTGGTTTCCTCAAAATAGTGTCTTAGTGTATACAAGTCTCTTGCATCGGTGGTATTTGATAAATAAACATATATTTCATCATGGATGCTTCTTGTTATTCATCTTGGGAATCCTTAGTTGCATACATCATATATTCTGAAAAATTCTCTAAATTCACTAATAAGTATCCCTAAGTTTTAAATCAAATAGCATACATATATGATGTTGACATTTCTATGTGTTCCACATATGAAATTCTTTGTTATATATCTGATTTTGATAGCTTCACAATTATCATGGGTATATATCCTTCGATACTAGAAGATCTCACTGTGTTCATTTCTATGAATCATCATATGGAAGATGATGGTGATAACTCATCTTCTACTTCTATTACAAATCATGATAATGCCATGTTCACTCCCATGGATCTACTCTCTAATACAAGTGATGGTGGCCTAGCTTTGTCTATTTCAACCTATGATTTGGATCCCTCTCCTAAAGTTGTTCCCACTTATTAGGACATTTTTGCGTGAGAGGATGAAATCATTGAAACATGCCTAAACATCACCATACTCTCCCTTCACACTAATACACTCCCATCAAAGGATGAGGCATTAGCGACTGAAGAACCTCCTCTTATGAAGGACCATCCATGGATAGAAAATGGGCATTTGCCTAATAATATTAAATCTTCTATCCCTACCATAGCACACAAAGCTTCTATGGATCATAATATTTACCTTCCCCCTTTAGATGAATGTTCAAATACATTGGATATAACATAGAAGTGAAGACCCTTGATATCCATGTACCTTGGATATCACTAAGGACATGAAGACCTTGGATAGTTCTCCTTTGGTTGCATGTTCAAATACCTTGGACATAACTAAAGATACAATCCTCAATAATACCCTTAACAACACTTTACCTTCCCTTCGCTCCTATGCTCTCCCATCAAAAGATGAAGTATTGGTGGATAAAGAAAGGTCTCTCACATTAAATCCTTTGGGGATGGATGTTGAGCTTAAGTCAATCGACATTAATAGACTTATTCCACCCACTAAGGGGATAGTGGATAAGTGTACTAATGTTCCTAAAATCATTGTACATGAGGCACCAAATGCACCTCTTCATTTCAAACTAGTGATAATGGTTCAAGGTTCTCCAACACCACATCAACCAAATGGAAAGGAAATGTTTATTGAGGTTCCTCCTCCACCATCCTTACAAGGTGTTGGGATAGGAAAAATTTGAAATTTTCCTATATTCCTACCCACCCCATGTCCAACCAAATCAGAAAATCATACACCCAAAATCATAATAGCAACTGATAAATTCCATAAATGTCACATGATTTTCATCACAAATAATTGTCTCGCCCCTCAAACTATAATATGACAAGGGTCCTCAGCTCCTTAATTTCGGGGAGACCTTGGTGTCTTCTTTATACCAATCCATGTTCTATTTAAAATGGGCCAAAATGTGTATCGGCATGAGAATTATGGTCAGAGAGAAAGCTTCAAAGATCTCTGATGAAAGGAGTAATACCAATGACCCTTCATCAAAGAGAGAATTCCCAGTCACGTTGAGTTAATCAAAAGTGAGGACTATCGGCATAAGAAAACACTATCAGAGAATACTCTGAAACCCCCCCCCCCACAGTATAGATCATACTGATGAAGGAATTCGGTAGGACTCTTGCCGAACTACCCATGGAACGGGTGGAACCAGTGATCATCGGGATGAGATGCACATTGGGGCAAGAAAATAAAGTGTCTCCGACCTTATGATGTCTCAGCAACCAAAGGGCATTGTTTCAGCCTAAGTCACACCGATATGTATGGAGGATAAAAATCATCGGCAAAAGGGAACAAGTCAGAATAAAGTCTACGAGTCTTGTCGAACCGATGGTCATGACAATGAAGGATTTTGGTAACATGCTATGATGATCACTCTGATGAACGATATAAAAAAGGGTATCGGGGAAACAACCATGATTGGATAGTTCGAATCAAGTCATCCCGATGTCATATGTTGTTCTGATGATAATAATGGCCACACTCATTGATAAGACTCTTTTTGACAGATTGTAAGGACAAGCAATATTAGTATTAATGACCTGGGTCTTGCCGATTTCACTAACCTGCCATGTAAAGAGAAGTCGATGAGCTTGTCGACAAGACTCATGCCGATATTAATATCAGAGACACTTGAAATATTAGAGGAAGATGTTGTTCCCATAGTGATAAAGTAAGTCAGGCCGACAACAGCCATGCTCATTTCTATATCGGGTAGACCTTGAAAAGTCTTGCCGATATGAGCTTATATATGTTTTTATAAAAGATGACATCGAGGAGATAAAATGAAGGGCCACAACGATTGATCCACCTGCAAATGTTAGCGCCATAACAAGCTATTAAATTGCCCTAACATTATAAAAGTCCTACCGATGAGGGGAGTTATGATGATGTGACATCTCATAACAATCATCAAAATTAATACACTAGAACAATTAATTGCAGACCAAGAAGAAATCCTTTGAAGAGCCATTCGAAATCACTGTAATTAGGTTCGAAAGAATTTTCTGAGAGGAGCATGCAAGCAAAAACTTGAAGGAGAGAGAAAGGGAGTTCAATCCTCATCTCAGATAATAGGTACATATATAAAAAACCTCTGTGTAATAGCTTGCAATTTGAATTTACTATCCAAAATTAAAATGGAGACTAGTAAAAAGCAAGGGTAGAAAATAGCTAGGTGAGACTAGCAAAACTAAATCATGATTTAATTGACCAATTACCTACGTCTACCCATAAATCCCAAAGGTCTGCACAACTTAGGGTAGAGGTAGTGAAATTAGAAGACAAATGTAAATACCTTGGAAATGTCTGGACACCAATAAGAGATTATGAGTTGTTCAAATTTCATTACAATAGAAGATTCAGGAATGTCCGAGTGTCTAATCCATGGCACTTGAATTTGGGAAAATTGGTCATCCCTGATGTGTTTGTGAATACAGAACTCCTCAAACTCCTGGCTAAACATTACAATCCAAGCCTTAAGGCCATATGCAATCTGCAAGGAGAGCCTGTTATACATTTGTCCAAAAATTCCATTTGTGAAGTATTTGATTTAGATGATTTGTGTACTGTTCCCATCGTTTATGAAGATTTGGACAAAGAATACAGGAGCATGGACACCATGTATAATGGATGGAGATTACCTCTTCATAGGCGTAAGGAAAAAGGACAAATAATGCCTCTTAATGATAATGATGGACCTCCATTCCATGTGTCATTGTTCAAACCATATATACAATACACATTATTCTGTGGGCCAAGTCCTAGGGTCAGAGGGTCTTGATTTTATGACAATTCCTTTAATGGTGATATCCACAGATATCTAGTGTCACAATGCTAGGCAATTTGACTATGTTGCCTATGTTTTTGGAAGAATTGATTCTAGTTTAACTGTAATCAAGAATAATGCCCCATCAGTCTCTTTTGAGTAGTACTCACTCCTCATGCACATGGTACTATATTATGGCAAAGAAATGGGAATATGGCCAAGTGAACTCAGAAATACTCAAGGGACCAGAGGGGACAAAATTTAGCTGGACAAATGTGGACGAGGATATGGGACAGCAGGTTTGTCCATTCTAGTTATATTCATTTTGAAGGGTACTATGTAAAAGTGTCGTATAGATATTTCAATCATCCTAGTGAATATTCACTGTCAGATGAAATAAAGAGGTTTCTTAGACCAAAAGATTTTGGTGGTCCTCCAACTGTCACCCACAACTGGGGAGATTGGTATTGTTTTGAGGATTCAACCATGGTCAGAATTTATGGTTTTGAAGATTCCCCATTTATATTGCCCAAGACAGTTCCTGACAGAATTGCCTACTTAAAGATAGTCAAGCAAATGAACTTCTCTAATGTGATGAACTTGAGATCCTATGACAAGCAATCCTTCATGCCTAGTACTCTGTGCTTTGGGGATTTTACTGTGGTTTCTAAAGAGGGTTATGGTCTCATCATGGATAAATTGATACATTACAACATGAGATGTGCATAGGCAAGAAAAGGATTTGATCCTGAGGGTTTCATTGATCTTGCTAGGAGAAAACAAAATCTCAAAGGATATACACATATTCCTTATCCACATGATGGCATTATCAAGAATATGTAAGAGGTTGAGATTGAATTGGTAATTGAGAAGCATAATAGAGAACTATAAGAGAAGAACAAACAGCTTGCAGAGATAGAGTTGTTGTCCTCTGGCGATGAGGGATCTGCAAGAGAAGAAGAGCCACATGAACAAGAAACTAGAATATCTAAATGAAAAATGGAATGTTATCAGTCTCCTAATAAAGGGAAGGATGAAGAGGGGCCTAGTGATGAGGATCCAAGACAATTAGCATATGATTCTTTTATTGCAGATGATCAATTTATTCATTCTAAAGAATTTAAATCATTTTTATATAAATGCAAGGGTAAAGAGATCAGGGAATCAGTTGATGATGTCACGACTGATAATGAAAAAAAATTAACTATTATGTTAAAAACAATAGTGGAAAATGAATTGAAAGCTATGACTCCTAGTAGAGCTAGACAGCTGCTCAAAGAAGCAGGCATCATGATATTTCCTGGTCTTGATATAAATTTTTCTCTGGTATTTGATAGTTTTTTGCACAATACTGATGACAAGTATAAGCTCACTCTTAAGGGTGTCATAGAGGTATACATGGGTACCAAATATAACAACGATGAAAACTCACTCATGATATGGGCCTTGTACCCTCCTCATAAGAAAATGACCATTATAGATACTAAAAAACTTTTGGGAATGTTATGACCTTGAAAGTAGGAGAAACTGATCCCTTGGTTACTATAAATATTGACATAAATGTTGCAAATTTAAATAAGGTACAGGCTCAGATGCTAATCAAGGAACAGGATGCATATAAACTAAGTTGTGAATGATTAACAAAAGAGAATGATTTCTTGAAAGGTACTGTTAAGAATACCTTCAGAGGGTCAGTGAAAAGGTTAACTCAAGGAGAGAGCTCACAAAGCACCCAATCATCATCTATTGATCAGATAGCTCAGGTTTAGATTGACACACTTGCAACAATGCTACAGAATAGGCATGTTAATATGATGTATTGGATGAATAAATTTTGGGATGTCTATTCTAAAAACCATAAGGTTATCCAAGAGCACGAAAGGCTAGATGACAGGGTTCAGGAAAAACTCCATGAGATACAGAGTAGGGATGCTTTTTGATACTACAGGTGCTTCTAGTGCAAAAGACTTGATTGAACAACATCAGAAATATTATGACCAGCTTAAAAATGATGCCAAGGAATGTATTGAGGCTTCAAAAGAAGGTGTACCCATGTTGTTCAGAAATGACAAAGAGCTAAAGAGAAAAGATGAATGGAGTAAAGAGTGTTAGGTTGTATTGCATGAAGCCTTAGGAGCTCTCAAGGATAAAGACTCTGCATCTGGAAAAGATGGTAACAATGGATGTGATCACAAGGAATCCTATTGAGTTTACTGATACACATTACAACCAATAATACCTGGATCACATTGCTCAGATATATTTGTGGCTCAGTAGGGCTTAGGATCATTTTCTTTGTTTATTGTTGTGTTAATCATTTCAATTCCCAAAAGACATTTTGAAGAGTTATGTCTCTTCATAAGTATTTCTATATAAATTGAACATATGGTAATGAATGATCATCAGTAGTAGGAGATAATATATGAAGTTTATAATGTTTTAAAAGACCATGTTGCAAGTATTACATTTAAGAAGTTAATAGAAGATCTTTGATTCTATGGACTTGTATTGGCATCAATTGTTTGTTGAAATTATTCAGTTATTTGGTTGTCTCCAGTTCTGCATTTCCTTGTTATTCAAATTGATATATCAAGTATATATTTAATTTGTCAATTCACATTTGCTGTATTTGTGTGATTTGATTAATTGGTTTTCCTAAAAGGAATTAAAATCCTTCTGGTCAGTCACAATAATCTGGAAGTATTGATTTGGATCATTAAGAACCATATAATTAGGATTGTCATTTTGTCTCCAAATTGATATTATCTATTGTTCTTGTATATATCATTCAATTGGTTCCTTTAAGAAAGGATTAAATTTCTTTCAGGTGAATAACAAGAAACTTGATTGTGTCAGTTGGATATTAAGAAGAGTTTGTCAATCATTTCCCTGCACGTTTATACAAGTTGTAAACCAAAGTATTGTGCCAAATAGTTTGAGTTATCACCCAATATAAGCCACTGGTCTCTGTCTTTCATTTGACTCTATTTACCCAACAAGGCACTAGTCTTATTTCAACTCATCATTTAGTATTATCCAAAAGCCATTTATTAGTTGAGCATAGTTGTAAAATTTACCTTGATATTGCTTATACAATTTATACCAATCATCCTTTAGATATTAGAAATAGAACTAATTAGGAAGCTATCATCTATTCCATACCCTTTGCCACTGTGGATAGATCCATAAAATCAAACATATCCATTTAATCTGATTTAGCTATTAAGGTTCACCCGCCTAGGTCTAGCAGAACGTAAAGTGCAGGGAGTCATCAACCCTATAGGTTAAACTTCATCGCATTAGTTCAAAAACATTGCCAATCTAATCATAGAGTCTAGCATCCTCTTAGGATTTGCAACCTGCATTTTTGAGACCTAACAAATTGGCGATGCCACTGGGGAACCAAATAAAGGACCTTAGTAAGAAACCATTCTTTTATAGAGTCAAAAATCTTAAAAATACAAATTGGTAACTCTGCTGGTAAGAAGAATCCAGAAAGATAAATTATAAACTTTTTCCTATTTACAAAAATAGGTGGCAACTCTACAACCTATTATAATAGAAAGTTAGTACCAAATGGATGGTAGAAGATCCAAGATGGAAGGGAAGAAATTGCAATCATCTCACCAATTAGAACCATCCCCAAGAGAAATGGAACATCAAATTATTTTCATCAGAATAATAATCAGGAGGCTCAAGAGGATAATACAAAACAAACTATCATAACTCACAATAGTTTTACCCCTCTGCATGAATCAAATGAAAATTTCAATGGAGTAACTGATGATATATTGGCAAAATACATACCTGATCCTCAAGAACAGCTTGAGTGTGAAGCACGGGCCATGAAGGAAATTGATCAGAGGCAAGCTGAATATGATTATAAAATGTCATTACAATAGGAAGAGGGGGTAAAACATGGATTCTCAAATCAAGAAGTGAATAAAAGTCCAAAGAATACAAGAAGTATGAATGAACCACAACAGAATGTGCTTAAGCTCTAGGAAGAACTTGAAATGATCAAGATAGAGGAAACTGAGATGCTATTAAAACACAAAATTCAACAAATAAAGAATAGAACTAAAATAGTTGCCCCAAAATATATACCTCCACATAGAGGAAATATTTTGAGAAACCCATAGCAAAACTTGCATAAAAATACAAGTGGTGTTTCCAATTCACAAGCATCCGAAAGCCGTGTTCATCAAAACACCCCCCCCCCCCCCCCCCAAATAATCCTAGACTACCTCTCAACATATGGCTAATCCATACCCACCCCCTAGCCAGCAATATTGTAGACCACAGAACCCTCATATGAACCCCCACATAAATTCACAACAATAGTATGCTTATCATCAGCCTCAAGGTGGATATAATTACTACACTAACCCACCACCCATGAATCTTCCACCCCAAAACCTCACAAACATATGTGGCCAATTCGATCTAACTGGATATCAATTGTATCCATACCCTATTGATAGTAATTAGAGAAATATAGTTCCCAAATTCACTGGGAATAGTGCAGTATCAGCTGAGGATCACATCAGAGGCTTCAATGCTTTTGTACAAGATATCGGTATGGATTATGAAGATGTTAAAATGAGCTTATTCATGATGTCTCTAACTGAAGATGCAAGAGATTGCTTCAACAACTTACTTGATGCTTCAATCAGTTCAATAACATATTTCCATAGTCAATTTAAGAAGTAGTATGGGGAATCAGTATGCCCCTGAGTTTGCATTGCACGAATTGATAAGCATCCAAAAATACCAAAATGAGTCATTATATGATTTCAATATGAGATTTTCCAAGTTACACAACAAAATACCACATGGATCTAAACTGACCGATCCAGCAACATTGAGAATTTATTTGAAAGCATTTGATCCCAAGATAGGGTACGAACTTAGAAATTGGTGCCCTATGACCCTAGATGAAGCACAAAAAGTGGCATTAACTATTGAGAACAATAGGAAAGCTACAGGTATGGTTAGCAAAAGAGATAATCCTAGAACTCCTCAAAGCCCAAACATTCAGCAGACTAAACAAGAAGGTTAGCATAGACATGAAAGACCTAGGTTGCATGATATGCCATATAATACAAATTGGAAGGATGGGAGACCTATCAAAAGTAGCAAAAAACAACATTATGGCAAAGATACTCCTAACCCTCTGAAAAGAAATGGGGCACATATGGCAGAAGATAAACCTTGGTGTTTGGTGTGTAATTTACCACACTCGCCTGAATACTGTGTGGTGGCTAAAGCAGTACAACAAGAAGAAGTATTATACAACTATAACAAAGATAATCACACAATAAACATGATGCAAGATACGCCATACCTGTTGAATGAAGACTATTCTTCTACAGAGGAAGATGGATATGAATATGATGTGGGAAACCAGAAACATCATATCAACATGGGAAAACAAGAAGTATTCTCAGATCAGGAGGATGGCTACGAGGAACCTACCTATTATAACAATTCACCATATGATCAGTGGAGAAAGCCCACTGAAAATGAAAGAGAAGCTCTTACAATAGCTATAGTAGCTCAAGCTAAAAATGCCTATAATCTAAGGAATAGGACAGTAAATGTTGAACAAGGAACACCTAGGAGTATCTTTATAAAAGATTAAAATTACAAAAAGAATAATACAAAGTCATCATTTAGAGAACCAAAAAAAATTGATAAAAATAAAATGAAAGATAAATCACAAAATCAAGAAAAAGAAGATATAAAGATAGAAAGGAATGATCAAACTATGGCCCATTCATTTGACATTGCTCATGCAATATCTTAGGTAAAGATATCAGTACCACTTTTGGAAATGATGAAGATAGACAAATACAAAAATACAGTGGTTAAACTGATTTCAGATATACCAAATCAAAAATATAAAAAATCAGAGAATAGAACAAACAATGTTCACCAAGAAACATTCCAAATTCCTGAAGTATATCTAGGTGATACCTTGACAAAGAATCCCTCACAAGTGGACCCTTTCTACACTACCTTATTAATCAAAAATAGGCTAGTAAGGAACTGCATGATTGATTCAGGCGTGACCATGAATATCATGCCAATAACAGTCATGAAAGAACTGGGAATGTGGGTTGACACTAGATTTGGTAAGTGTTATGCGATGGATAATAGATCCATCCCAGTCATGGGCATTATGAGGGATGTGGAAATAAAACTTGCTTCATACCCTGAAGCAACCTATAACATTAATATCACCATGGTTGATATTCCACCATATTATGGAATGCTCTTATCAAGACAATGGGCTGTAATGGCACAAGGGAATGTCCAATTAGATTTATCATATGCCACAATACCAATGGGAGACAAAGAGATCAAGCTGTGTAGGGAGCCAAGATATGAGAACATCACAGAATGCTTGGATTAAAATCAAATAAACCTATTTTGTGATACAGATTTGGGAACCTTCAATGTTGAAACAAGTTAGCCAAAATTGCATAATACTGATCCAATACATGTCGAAACTAAGAAAGAGGAGAACAATGTGTGGAAGATGTATTTTGATGGTGTGTGTAGCAAAATGGGAAATGGGGCAGGAGTATTATTTATTTCACCAGTAGGTAAAACTTTCAAATACTCATTCGTATTGACATTTGAATGCACAAACAATGTAGCAGAATACGAGGCTTTGCTCATTGGTTTGAATATAGCCACCAAACATAAGATAAAAAAAGTTGGCTGTATACGGTGATTCAGAATTGGTTACTTCTCAAGTAAGAGGGAAATACTTGTCAAAAAACAAGAGGTTGAAGCAATATAGAAATGCTGTCTGGGACGATGTTGAGTTGTTTGATGCCTTCTCAATCAACTGGATTGATAGATCAAAAAATAATATGGCAGATTTTCTAGCAAATATCGCATTAAAAAGGGATGATATCACATTAGGAGGTATTAAAGATATTGAATTCAAAACTAGACCCACTATCCTGGATAATGTACATAACTGGCAAGTGTTTGATAATGATACTGATATAATCAACTTCTTGCATTGTGTTGATCACTATGAAAACCAAGAGATTGATTTTAATGTGTTTGTGGAAGAACATTATGGAAAAGAAACTCTCTTTGGTCAAGAGATAGTTCAGTTAAAAAAAAACAAAATACCTAAGGGACTCATAGCATTGGAAAAAGTGTTTGATGGATGTGATAGATTTAAAATGAAAGACACACCAGTAGTACAGAATGACCTTGAAGAGATTAATTTGGGGACGCAGACAACCCCAAGGAATGTATACATTGGAAAGAATCTCAGTCCCAAAATCAAGATCATTCTCATCAACTTACTCAGGAAATATAGACATGTATTTGCATGGTCATATGATGACTTGAAAGCATACAGGGAGGATCTTTTCCAGCATGAAATACCATTAAAACTGGATGCTAAACTAGTTAGGCAAAAATAGAGGCCTATCAATCCTACATTGGCCCCTAAGATGCTTGAAGAACTCACAAAACTAAGAGATGGAGCTATCATTAAACCCATTAGGGATTCTTCTTGGGTTTCTAATTTGGTGCCAGTCAAAAAGAAAAATGGTGATATTAGATTATGTGTGGAATTCAGGAATCTAAACAAATCTTCTCTTAAGGACAACTATGCCCTTCCTAATATGGAAGCAATACTACAAAAAGTTACCGGGTTTGAACTATTGTCAATGATGGATGGTTTATTAGGATATAATCAGGTGAAAGTCAAAGAATCAGAACAATATAAGACTGCATTCACCACACCATGGGGAACGTATGTATATTTAAGGATGCCATTTGGACTCACGAATGCTGAAGCAACATTCCAAAGAGCGATGGATGTCACCTTTATAGAATTGATTAATAAATCATGATAGTATATCAGGATGACATGACAACATATTCCAAAAAGGCTGAGGGTCATTGTACACATTTAGAGCAAATTTTTATTAAAGCCTTAGAATATGGAATTTCATTGAATCCTAAGAAGTGCCATTTCGCAGTAACAGAGGGCAAGTTGCTTCGTCACATAGTCTCAAAAGATGGAGTAAGAATAGATCTGGAAAGAGTAAAAGCCATTGACCAAGTTCCCATTCCTAAGAATGTAAAATCTATACAGTCATTCTTTGGCCAAATCAACTTTGTCAGGAGATTCATATCAAATTTTGTAGAAATTGTTAGTCCCATATCAAGAATGTTGAAGAAGAATTCAAAAGTGAAGTGGACAACAGAAACATTAGAGGAATTTGCCACCATTAAGAAGGCAATCAAAGAATCCCCAGTTTTGATATCCCCTAATTTCAATAAACCATTCCAACTATTCTCATTTGCCTCATATCATACAGTTGCAGCAGTACTATTGCAGAAAAATGATAAAGGACATGAACAACCCATTTCATTTTTTAGCAAATCTCTTCAAAATGCAGAATTAAAATATGACATAGTTGAGAAACAAGCATATGCATTGGTGAAGGCAGTTAAAACATTTAGGCCATACTTGGTGGGAGCTGAAATAATAGCATATGTGCCTAATACTGCAGTAAAAGATATATTAGTCCAAACTAAGGTCACAGGGAGAAGATACAGATGGATCAATAGAATTCAGGAGTTTAATATTGAAATCCAAATCACCAAACTAGTGAGAGGACAAGGTCTTGCTAGATTAATGGTTGAAAATAGCCTCAAGGCTTGTTAGATATGTAATGCTAATGATGTTAATAACACAAGTTCTAGCATTCAGCATACTCCATGGTATACTGACATTATATATTATCTGAAACACATGAAATGTCCTGAAGGGTATGATGATAACAAGACAAGGACACTTAAATTACAGGCTTCAAAATATGTATTTATTGATGGAGATCTTTACTGGAAGAATAGGGATGGTATTCTACTACTATGCCTAGATGAACATCAATCAAAACATGTCATGAAAGAGTTACATGAATGTGTGTGTGGAGGGTATTTCTCAGCAAAGACTACAGCTCACAAGATCTTGAGGGCTGGGTACTATTGTCCTAGAGTTTTTAATGATTCATATCATTACATAAGAAAATGTGAAGCATGCCATAAATTTTCAGCAAAATTAAAATATCAGGGAGCACTACCCTTGAAACCCATGTAGGTGAAGGCTCCATTCTATCAGTGGGGAATTGACTTTATAGATGAGATTGCAAAAAAATAAAGTAGAGGACACAAATGGATTTTAGTGGCAATAGATTACTTCACAAAATGGGTGGAGGCAATCCCAACTAAACAAGCGACAAGCAAGGTGGTGATCAAATTTTTGATGGTAAACATTATATTTAGATTTGGCACTCTAGTGAGGTTGATTATAGACAACAGAATGTGTTTTAGGTTTGATGAGTTCAAAAATTTCTGCAATGTATATGGCATCACTGTGTCTTATGTTGTCCCTTACCACCCACAAGCAAACATGTAGGCAGAATCCAGTAACAAAAATCTTCTGAAGATTATAAAAAGAATGTTGGAGGAAAACAAAAAGGCATGGGATTCAAAATTGAGAATGGCTGTGTGGGCTGATAGAATTACTGTGAAGAGAGCAATTGGAAGATCTCATTTTGAACTGGTGTATGGAACACAAGCAAGGATTCCATTAGAAAATCTTCTACTAGTTTACAAATTTGTTCTTCAAGAGGATTTAAGCATTCCTAAACCAATGGAGGAAAGATTAGAACATCTTGCGGAACTTGATGAGACAAGGAGACTGGCTCAAAAATAGAACATCAAATTGCAATCACAAGTAAAATACCTTTTTAATGGACAAAAAATTTGAAGTAAATGACTTGGGATTGACGTGGAATGCCAGATTCCAAGAAAAGGGAAAGCATGGAAAGTTTGAAGCCTTGTGGTTAGGTCCTTTTGTTGTCACTAGAAAAGGAGGAGAGGATTCTTACTATTTGCAAAATATGTCTGAAGAAGAGCAGGAACTGCCAGTGCATGGATAGTTTCTGATACCTTTCTTTTCATAAAAATATCAGAATCATGCACAAAGAGAAATAAGTGTTGCCAGTGCATGGACAACTCTTAAATAATTATCGAAATACTTTTATTCCATGCACAGTAGTTTAGGGTAATCAAGAGAGATTAGGATCTTCCAGTACATGGACAGTCCTATGAATCTCTCAACAATAATAGAAATATTTTCCATATACAGTAGTATACGATCATCCCCATCATTATCACTTCCATTTCCTATTCTCATTTCATCCATATATAAATTCCTAAAATTCTGTAAAGCTGTCATCCCAAATAAATAAAACACATGGTCTACTCCCTCAGGAGATCTAAATTCTTGTTATACCTACAAGAGGTATACATCCTAGACAAAGCCACTATTGGGACAGGAAAATTTTGAAATTTTCCTATATTCCTACCCACCCCATGTCCAACCAAATCAGAAAATCATACACCCAAAATCATAATAGCAGCTGATAAATTCCATAAATATCACATAATTTTCATCACAAATAATTGTCTCACCCCTCAAACTATAATATAAAAATGGGCCTCAACACCTTAATTTCAGCTAGGCCTTGGTGTCTTCTTTATACCAATCCATGTTCTATTTAAAATAGGCTAAAATGTGTATCAGGATGAGAATTATGGTCAGAGAGAAAGCTTTAGAGATCTCTGATGAAAGGACTAACACCGATGACCCTTCATCAGAGAGAGAATTCCCAGTCACACCAAGTTAATCAAAAGTGAGGACTATCGGCATAAGAAAACACTATCAGAGAATACTCCGGAAACCCCCCTAACAGTATAGATCATACTGAAGAAGGAATTTGGTAGGACTCTTGCTGAACTACCCATGGAATGGGTGGAACTAGTGATCATCGAGATGAGATGCACATTGGGGCAAGAAAATAAAGTGTCTCTGACCTTATGATGTCTCAGCGACCAAAGGGCATTGTTTCAGCCTAAGTCACACCGACATGTATGGAGGATAAAAATCATCGGCAAAAGGGAACACGTCAGAATAAAGTCTACGAGTCTTGCCAAACCAATGGTCACGACGATGAAGGATTTTGGTAACATGCTATATGATGATCACTCGGATGAAGGATATAAAAATGGGTATCAGGGAAACAACCATGATCAGATAGTTTGAATCAAGTCATCCCAATGTCATATGTTGTTCCGATGATAATAATGGCCACACTCATCGATAAGACTCTTCCCGACATATTTTAAGGACAAGCAATATTGGTATTAATTACCTGGGTCTTGTTGATTCTACTAACTTGCCATGTAAAGAGAAGCTGATGAGCTTGTTGACAAGACTCATGCTGATATTCATATCAGAGACACTTGAAATATCAGAGGAAGATGTTGTTGCCATAGCGATAAAGTAAGTCAGGTCGACAATAGCCATTCTCATTTCTATATCAGGTAGACCTTGAAAATTCTTGCAGATACGAGCTTATATATATTTTTATAAAAGATGACATCGAGGAGACAAAACAAAACGGTCATAGTGATTGATACATCTACAAATGTTCGTGCCATAAGAAGCTATTAAATCTCCCTAACATTACAAAAGTCCTACCAATGAGGGGAGTTATGACAATGTGACATCTCATAATGATCATGAAAATTAATACACTAGTATAATGAATTGCAGACCAAGAAGAAATGCTCTGAAGAGCCATTTGCAATTAATGCAATTAGGTTCGAAAGAATTGTCTGAGAGGAGCATGCAAGCAGAAACTTGAAGGAGAGAACAAGGGAGTTCAATCATCATCTCAGATAACAGGTGCATATATAAAAAACCTTTGTGTAGTAGCCTGTAATTTGAATTTTCTATCCAGAATTAAAATGGAGACTCGAGTAAAAAGCAAGGGTAGAAAATAGCTAGGTGAGACTAGCAAAACTAAGAAACAGAAAATCGACAAAAACCCTGACGAAAAAATGAAAGAAAGGAAACTAAATTAGGATTTAATTGACCAATTGCCAGGGTCTACTCCTAAAGCCCAAAGGTCTGCATAACTTAGGGCAGAGGTAGAGAAATTAGAAGACAAATGTAAATGGGTCTACTCCTAAAGCCCAAAGGTCTGCATAACTTAGGGCAGAGGTAGAGAAATTAGAAGACAAATGTAAATACCTTGGAAATGTCTAGACACCAATAAGAGGTTATAAGTTGTTCAAATTTCATTACAATAGAAGATTCATGAATGTCCCGTCTAATCCATGACACTTGAATTTGGGCAAATTGGTCATCCCTGATGTGTTTGTGAATATAGAACTCCTCAAACTCCTAGCTAAACATTACAATCCAAGCCTCAAGGCCATATGCAATCTGCAAGGAGAGCCTGTTATACATTTGTCCAAAAATGCCATTTGTGAAGTATTTGATTTACATGATTTGTGTACTGTTCCCATAGTTTATGAAGATTTGGACAAAGGATACTGGAGGATGGACACCACGTATAATGGATGGAGATTACCTCTTCACAGGGCTAAGGCAGAATGAGAAACAGTGCCTCTTAATGATAATGATGGACCTCCATTCCATGTGTCATTGTTCGAACCATATATACAATACACATATTATTCCATGGGCCAAGTCCTAGGGTCAGAGGTTCCTAATTTTATGACAATTCCTTTAATGGTGATAGCCACAGATATCCAATGTCACAATGCTAGGCAGTTTGACTATGTTGCCTATTGTTTTGGGAGAATTGATTCTAGTTTAACTGTAATCAAGAACAATGCCCCATCAGTCTCTTTTGAGCACTACTCACTCCTCATGCACATGGTACTATATTATGGCCAGGAAATGGGAATATGGCCAAGTGACCTCAGAGTTGCTCAAGTGGACCAGAGGGGACAAAAGTCACCTGTGCAAATGTGGACGAGGATATGGGACAATAGGTTTGCCCATTCTAGTTATATTCATTTTGAAGAGTATTGTGTAAAAGTGTTGTATAGATATTTCAATCATCCTTGTGAATATTCACTGTCAGATGAAATAAAGAGGTTTCTCAGACCAAAAGATTTTGGTGGTCCTCCAACTGTCACCCACAATTGGGGAGATTGGTATTGTTTTGAGGATTCAACCATGGTTAAAATTTATGATTTTGAAGATACCCCATATATAATGCCCAAGACAGTTCCTGACAGAATTGCCTACTTAAAGATAGTTAGCCAAATGAACTGCTCTAATGTGATGAACTTCAGCTCCTATGACAATCAATCCTTCATGCCTAGTACTATGCGCTTTGGGGATTTTACTGTGGTTTCTAAAGAGGGTTATGGTCTCATCATGGATAAATTGATACATTACAACATGAGATGTGTAGAGGCAAGAAAAAGATTTGATCCTGAGGGTTTCATTGATCTTGCTAGGAGAAAACAAAATCTTAGTGGATATATGCATATTACTTATCCACATGATGACATTATCAGGAATATGGAAGAGGCTGAGATTGAATTGGTGATTGAGAAGTACAATAGAGAACTAGAAGAGAAGAAAAAACAACTTGCAAAGATAGAGTTGTTGTCCACTGGTGATGAGGAATCTGCAGGAGAAGAAGAGCCACATGAATAAGCAACTAGAATATCTAAATGAAAAATGGAATGTTATCAGTCTCCTAATAAAGAGAAGGATGAAGAGGGGCCTAGTGATGAGGATCCAAGACAATTAGCATATGATTCTTTTATTGCAGATTATCAATTTATTCATTCGAAAGAATTTAAATCATTTTTATATAAATGCAAGGGTAAAGAGATTAGGGAATCAGTTGATGATGTCACAGCTGATAATGAAAGATAATTAATTGATATGTTAAAAATAATAATGGACAATGAATTGAAAGCTATGACTCTAGTAGAGGTAGATAGCTGCTTAGAGAAGCAGGCATCATGATATTTCCTAGTCTTGATATAAATTCTGCTCTGGTGTTTGATAGTTTTTTGCACAATACTGATGACAAGTATAAGCTCACTCCTGAGGGTGTCACAGAGGTATACATGGGTACCAAATATAACAATGATGAAAACTCACTCATGATATGGGCCTTGTACCCTCCTCATAAGAAAACAGCCATTATAGATACTAAATTTTTTTTTGGGCATGTTATGAACTTGAAAGCAGGGGAAACTGATTCCTTGATTACTGTAGATATTGGCATAAATGTTGCAAAGTTAAATAAGGTACAGGCTCAGATGCTAATCAAGGAACGGGATGCATATAAACTAAGTTTTGAAAGATTAACAAAAGAGAATGATTTCTTGAAAGATACTGTTAAGAATACCTTCAGAGGGTTAGTGAAAAGGTTAACTCAAGGAGAGAGCTCACAAAGTACCAAATCACCATCTGTTGATCAGATAGCTCAGGTTTATATTGCCACACTTGCAACATTGCTACAAAATAAGTATGTTAATATGATGTATTGGATGAACAAATTTTGGGATGTCTATTCTAAAAACCATAAGGTGATCTAAGAGCACGAAAGGCTAGACAATAGGCTGTAGGAAAAACTCCATGAGATACAGAGTAGGGATGTTTCTAAAACTACAGGTGCTTCTAGTACAAAAGACTTGATTGATCAACATCAAAAATATTATGACCAGCTTAAAAATGATTCCAAGGAATGTATTGAGGCTTCAAAAGCAAGTGTACCCGTGTTGTTCAGAAATGACAAAGAGTTGAAGAGAAAAGATGAATGGAGTAAAGAGTGCCAGGTCGTATTTCATGAAGCCTTAGGAGCTCTCAAGGATAAAGACTCTACATCTGGGGAAGCCTGTAAGCATCTGGAAAAGATGGTAATGTAGGATGTGATCACATGGAATGCTATTGAGTTTACTGATACACATTGCAGCCAAGAATACCTGGATCACTTTGCTCAGATATATTTGTGGCTTAGCAGGGCTTAGGATGATTTTCTTTGTTTATTGTTGTGTTAATCATTTTAATTCCCAAAAGACATTTTGAAGAGTTATGTCTCTTCATAAGTATTTCTATATAAGTTGAACATATGGTAATGAATGATCATTAGTAGTAGGAGATAATATATGAAGTTTATAATGTTTTAAAAGACCATGTTGCAAGTATTACATTTAAGAAGTTAATAGAAGATCTTTGATTCTATGGAATTGTACTAGCATCAATTATTTGTTGAAATTATTCGATAATTTGGTTGTCTCTAGTTCTGCATTTCCTTCTTATTCAAATTGATATATCAAGTATATATTTAATTTGTCAATGCACATTTGCTATATTTTGTGATTTGATTAATTGGTTTTCCTAAAAGGAAATAAAATCCTTTTGGTCAGTCACAATAATCTGGAAGTATTGATTTAGATCATTAAGAAGAACCATATAATTAGGATTGTCATTCTATCTCCAAATTGATATTATCTATTGTTCTTGTATATTTCATTCAATTGGTTCCTTCAAGAAAGGATTAAATTTCCTTATGGTGAATAATAAGAAACCTGATTGTGTCAATTGGATATTAAGAAGAGTTTGTCAATCATTTCCCTGCACGTTTATACAAGTTGTAAACCAAAGTATTGTGTCAAACAGTTTGAGTTATCACCCAATATAAGCCACTGGTCTCTATCTTTCATTTGACTCTATTTACCCAACACGGCACTGGTCTTATTTCAACTCATCATTTAGTTTTTTTCAAAAGCCATTTATTAGTTGAGCATAGTTGTAAAATTTACCTTGATATTGCTTATACAATTTATACCAATCATCCTTCAGATATTAGAAATAGAACTAATTAGCAAGCTCTCATCTATTCCATACCGTTTTCCACTGTGGATAGATCCATCAAATCAAACATATCCATTTAATCTACTTTAGCTATTAAGGTTCACCCGCCTAGGTCTAGCAGAACCTAAAGTGCAGGGAGTCATCAACCCTATAGGTTACACTCTGTCGTGTTAGTTCAAAAATGTTGCCAATCTGATCATAGAGTCTGGCATCCTCTTAGGAATTGCAACCTACATTTTTGAGACCTAACACAAGGATCAGAAGAAAACCTTTAAGAGTAAAGTTATCTATCATAAAATCATAAAATCAATTTTGTATTGGCTTCCTCTTTAGAAATCCCAAAGAATGTGGAAAATCATGAAATCTTGATGGTAAAAAAAGATGAAGATCAATACTAGGAAGAAGATGATGTGGTTAAGGACAATGGCTAGTACGTAAGTATCTCTCATCCATTTAGCCACCTTTGATGTAGCACCTCTTTGAGTTACTCTCATGGGTGGGCCCCTCTATTGTGGTGTGTTGTGTTAAATGTTGTTTAGGTCTCCTTGGATGGCCCTTATTACTCTTGTAAGGTCAAGGATACAAGGAGACCACCTCTGTTGTGATACTTCTTCTATTTTTTATCTATTGTTCTACTCTCCTCTATCTTCATATGATTGTTCTGTGTGGTGCCTTGGGGACATAACATTGTGGAGGATGTCTTGGGGGCATCTTCCCATGTTGTGAACCTAAGTCACTTTTGTCTCCTCTCTTATTTTCATGTTGAAATTCTTTAGTGGCTCTACTAATCGATGGATGATGAAAACAAATAAATACTGATAAGGATTGTTCATCCCTACAATAAGAATAAAAATGGACCCAGTCCATATATGAAGATGGGGTTAATATGTTACTGACGCTTGACTAGTAGAATCACCTCGTGTTGTGATCATGTATCATGTTGTGAAGATTCTTGTAACAATCCTTTGCAATACTCTAAATCTGCTTCAAGGCACATTGATATGTTTTGTGTCTCACCTTGTACTACACTTGGTTTTGAGATACCTGAAGTGTAACCTCATGGCTATATTTGGTTCCGAACCCACAAGTATAGCCTTAATTTGTTTATGTAATATGTTACTATATTTCTATGCATGAATATTATTTATGATTAGAATTTGATATTAACATGTGTTATTGTTGGGAACATTCGGCAATCGTAAGCACATGTCACTTTGGGGGCATGTGCTTTGCAAAAGCTCTTGTTCCCTTACATGTTTTCAACTTTACCTTAAATGTGTTTGATCCCGGCAAGTGTGATCAATAACTTTAAGTTGGGGGCATATATTGTGATAAATGCTTGGATATTTTAGACATTATTGATAAAGCGTGTTTGTCTATGCTTCCTTTTCACCATAAGGCATCTATGGATGCAGGTTGGGTTGTGTACTTTGTTTTTCTTTGTGTATACTTCCTTTTCACTATAAGGAATCTATGGATGCATGTTGGGTTGTATACCTTGTGTGTTCTTCCTTTTCATTGTAAGGTGTTTACGGATGTGGGTCAGGTTGCATTTTGAAATCCCTTCTGTAGAAGGTGGGATCTTGTGTCTTCCCTTGAGTAGTTGCACATCCTGTTTAAGAAAGTCCTCTGGGGAGGTAGGGCTAGATCTTGAGTTATTCACCCTTAAGCATGTCTTTCATGGTTGTGGTAGCATAGCTCAACCATTAGGTGTGTTTGGCATGCATAAGATAGTGGAGCATATCGATGAGCTCACCCCTATCACCCATGTTTGCTGTGTATAAGACACAGAGTGTGTCGACAACATACTATATGGCACTCATGTATTCCATGTATTTGCTATATTTTTTCTGTCTTCCTCATGTGTCTTGCATGTTTTCCATGGTCTATAGGTGCATAGCAATGAGCTCCCTCCATGCAGCTATGTGTTTTGTGTGTCTTTGATGGTGGTGCATAGCGATGAGCTGCCCCCATCACCTAGTTATAGTTATATATATAGTTGTTTAATCATGTCTTATCTATGTATTGTGTGACTGTATCCATGTATTATCCATGTATTACATGCTTCCTTACTGTGTTCTCTATTTTTACATATCTGTCAAGTGATTTCATGTGTTTACCTACGATTGGGGGCTAGAAATGGTCTTCCAAACTTAGGGCATGTCTTCACTCTAGTGTTTGATGTGCTTTGACCATACTCTAATGTATGTATTGAATTGTAAGATCATACACACATTAAAGTGAGGGCTAAATGTTATGGAGTAAGAAGTGGACACTTGCCTTTTTACCTCCTTTTTTAGCTCCTAGGTCCTAGTAATTACATTATGCATTATAATTCATCATCCCAAAGAGATTGCCCAGACCAATGTGAACTTGGGACCTTTGGCACTTCCTTAATCTCATCTCAAACTAAAAAGGGGGTCCTCAACTTTGGCACCAACCGCCCAAGTCCTCTCTTATAGTGATTTAATTTCATGAATGTTAGCGAGAAAGCATATATAAGTGTGTTTTTTAATTCATTATGAACCTGGATTGATATTGCAAACTTATGATCTTGGAGCAAAGAGCATTTAAAGCATTCATTGTGTTTCTAGAGTAGATTTGTGTTTGTATTGTGTGTGTTGTTGTAGGTTTGGAATCATCATCCATCTCCTTGAGTTGAAGGATCTTCATTCTCCTAAGAGCTTCACCTCCAAGGTGATATCATTTTTATATGAATCATTCTATCCTCATTTGGTTTAACCTCTACCCTACTAGGGCATGCTCTCTCATCTGTCAACGGTGTTGGAAGACGTGAATTCCATTTTGGGGTTTGACTGAGGCAAATCCCTAAACACCATAACCCCCCCAAACCGTCTCTTGTTGTCTTGTGTGTAGGTTATAGGTACAGGATTCAGGGAAAGTGAAATTACAGTAAGACTATGTAGGAATCAAGGTTTTGGGATCTGGAGGAAGTTTCAGAATATTCCTCTAAGAAGACTTCAAGGGTAGTTGGCACCCTAGTCTTCTAGGCATTTTAACACTAGATTTGGCATCTGAGCATCAGTTACAACATTTTCTAGGTTCTCACCTCTGGAAAATTCTTACTTTCAGGACTTGGGTGGTTCCTATTTCATCCTTCAACACTTCATCTTCTAGGATACAATTTCTGATATCTCTCAGTTCATCTTGAACTACATTCAGATTCTGAGTTTTAGTCATTTTCTGTCTGTTATAAGCTGATTATCTTAGAACTAGAGTTTTATACATATTTGACCTAGGGCTTGATAAAATGCTTGGTTAAATTATATCTTTTGATAGTAAACAAGAGCACAAGATATGTAGTTGAGTCCACCTCCCTTTGGTAATGATTTGGCTCAGTCTTGTCCTTGAATGTTATTGTGGAAGAGGGTTTGATTTAGTGTGCATACTAGCCTTCATCATTCACCTTTTTCACACTTAACATTAATAATCCATGATCCCCCAATTATGGTAGTATTTAGTGAGCTTGATGACAAGCGTGTACAATAGGTTGTCTAAGATAGGGCCATAGGAATAACGGGAAGGATTTCCACGAACCACAAGTCTAGCTAAGTTATCAAATCCCCATGAGTAGTTGACATGAAAGAAATCTAAACATTCACAAGTGTGGAGGGGTAAGCTATAATGGAAAGATTTAGGATATATTTCTCAAAGTTTAAAGGTAGGATAGTGGCAGCAGTGTTAAAAGCCACAATGACTCCAGAAGGACTGGATATCTAGATAGTGATGGAACACAATCAAAAGGGAAACCAAATCTAGAAAGGATGCATATTTGTTATGGAATTACTCAGGGTAGTACCTTTCTTGACATCATCCCTAGACTGAAAGAACAATAACAGGGAAGGAGAATTATTTCAAACAACCATATATATTAGTTGACTCCTCATTGCAATTTGCATTCAGATTTTTAGGTTAATTTTTTCAGTGTCATTTTTTCCTTTTATTTAGTGAAAATCTCACCATTACAATCATATATATATATATATATATATATATATATATATCTGTGTGTGTGTGTGATATGTATGCATATCTATGTGTACATATATGATATGTATGAATATATGTGTACATCCCAAGAAATTAACATCATCCTCCCATTTGACAGTTGAATTTCATCATATTTAGTGATGGATAAAATTACAAAAATCCTCTGCCCCAGAAGGTCGAGAATGGTTTTACTCACTAAAATCGTGCAGCCTACTATTAAACTAAGGACTATAATACATATGAATAAAATCAGATTTACACTTGTCTCCTAGGTTATGTCAGTAGTGTGGTATTTGCTAACATCATGCCAATTAGAATGAAGTAAAAGCACTTCAGAGCCAATTTGGGCACATAGTTATTGCTAACACCACAAAAGCTTGCAAGCCTAGTGCAGCCATTCCAAGAAGCAACTACCCTGTTAGACATGTATACAAAATGTGGAAGCATAGACAAGGCACGTGAACTGTTTGATAGAATGCCTCAAAGAAATATGGTCTCATGGACTGCCATGATTGCAAGATATGCACAAAATGGATTTGTTGAAAAGGCTTTAGAAATTTTAAAAGCAAATGCAATTGGCTAGTGTAAAGCCAAATTCCACAACCTTTGCCAACAACCTCCCTACTTGTGTCAAAATGGGAGCTTTGGAATGCCAATGATTCCACATTTTGCATCACATGCCCTCCCGCAAGCACTTCAAGTCATGCTTACGGTGATGCAAGGAAAGCCCCGCATCACCGTAGGCATGACTTGAAGTGCCTACAGGAGGGCAGGTGATGCAAAATGTGGAAGCATTGACAAGGCAAAATTGGAATAGAGTATGGACAAGAGTAGTTGGGGTCATAGCTACTCTAGGGAACAAATCAATCATAAGTATTCTGCTACGTTTTGTTCAATGCCACAGTTACTGATATTTAACATATTTCTCTAGTTAACAAGATGCTACATATGCAATTAAAGAACATATATATATATAAATAACCTAATGCCTCTACTACTATGGTCGATGGCTTCTTAAGGTATATTTATTCATTCTAAACTTCTAATTATTAGACACGTATATAGGAATCTTCAACTATTGTAAGCCGATGCATAATGGGCTTTACATAGTTTTTTAAATGGATCAACGCCTAGTAAATTTACCATTGAAATCTTCTAAATGTGTGGATGACTTCAAGATTAAAATCTAAATGCAGATTTTGTGAATCTTTGCGAGTAAATAAAAATGCCACTATGGAACACTACATCCACAACTTCTAGATAAAACCAATATAATACCAAAGCTTCAAGTCAAGGTGTACAACTTAGAGTATTACACTATTGCAAATATGAATACAAATCCTATAGATTCAACCAAACATAATATGCTATCACCGATACATGTAAAATCAATTACAAACTAAATTAATTACTAATCCACAGCCACAGAAATAAATTATGATACAAATTTCAACCAAATGGAAATCCTCTAATAATTTTGACACCCTTCAAAATGGAACTAGTGCATGTACAAAGTTATAAATGTTCATTCAATGCAATTAATCTTATAAAACAATATGTATTCACAAAGAATTATAGGGTATGGACATCCATCAAAACATAAATAATAGAGGAATTTTGTCAGATGTTGTAGTTGCAACTGCCCTGTTAGACATGTATGCAAAATGTGGAAGCATATACAAGGCACGTGAACTGTTTGACAGAAAGCCTCAAAGAAATATGGTCTCATGGACTGCAATGATAATATGATATGCACAAAATAGATTTGTTGAAAAAGATTTAGAAATTTTAAAGCAAATGCAATTGGCTGGTGTAAAGCCAAATTCCACAACCTTTGCTAGCATCCTCCCTACCTATGTCAAAATGGGAGCTTTGGAATAAGGTATGTACATCCATCACAACATAAAGGATAGAGGAATTTTGTTAGATGTTGTAGTTGCAACTACCCTGTTAGACATGTATGCAAAATGTGGAAGCATAGACAAGGCATGTGAACTATTTGACATAATGCCTCAAAGAAATGTGGTCTCAAGACTACAATGATTGCAGGATATTCACAAAATGGATTTGTTGAAAAGGCTTTAGAAATTTTAAAGAAAATACAATTGGCTGGTGTAAAGCCAAATTCCAAAACCTTTGCTAGCATCCTCGCTACCTGTGCCAAAATGGGAGCTTTGGAATAGGGTATGGACTTCCATCAAAGCATGAAGGATAGAGGAATTTTGTCAGATGTTGTAGTTGCAACTGCCCTGGTAGACATGTATGCAAAATGTGGAACCATGGACAAGGCACATGAATTGTTTAAAAGAATGCCTCAAAAAAATACTCAGGACTACAATGATTTCAGGATGCACACAAATTGGTTTTTTTTAAAAAGCTCTAGAAACTTTCAAGCAAATGCAATTGGCAAGTGTAAAGCCAGACTGCACAACCTTTTCCAGCTAGATAGGTACATGACAAAGAATACATGATAGAGAACTGTACTCATCCCCATACTAGGACCGACAACTTAGTTCAAATGCTAATATCAATAAGATATTTTACATTTGTGCATTCCCACATGCACATGCATACAACTATTTCAGTTATTTATTCAAATTTGAAACTCTAACTAACAAACATAAGCTCATTTATGGAATAATTGAATGACTTTGGTGTTCTAGTAAATCATGATGCGGTAGAGTTCTCCATCAAAATTAGCACTTCTCCAGTTCCTGCATGATAGTGCTATTTTTTGACAGGACAATGATTAAGATGCAAGAAATCAGGGCTGCTGAAGAAGTGTGAATAATAGAGAGATTAAAACTATTATCTAGGAGAAATGTTATTTTTAATTTTGACTTGCTTTAATTTTATCTAGGACAAACAAATTCATCACAAGATAAGATCAATCATTTCATGAAATTAATAAATACATAGTCTTTGAGAAGGTAAAAGAAATGGCTTTCTTATTGATCAAAAGGTCATATGTATTGAGTACAAGTTTGAGAATACAATATTTCTCTAAAATCAAAGTTTAGTATGCTTTTTTAGAAAATATGAGTTACAACACTTAGAAAAATTAGAATAATTAATAAAATCTCTCCTACAAGGCATCCTCTTGCATATCCAATAGTATGAGAGAATCTAGCGACATGTTCTTAGGAAAATAAATATGGTTCTTTGCCTTAATAACCTGGTCAACTCTCTTTGGGTGCTTGGGAACTTGATCTCCTAGTTTGAATCCTTGAAATTCTCTATAAAGGCATTGACGGTATGATTCCTTGACTTGTTCAACTCTTTCTCCTTTACATGCTCCTAAAAAGACCCCCACATCAACTCCACAACCTCCTAGATGCCTGCAAGATGTAAAAACACCCTCTAGTGTTATCACAACTACACTAACTCACTTCAACTACCTATTGCATGTTTATACAACATGTTTCATGAGCTTGAAATTGAATTAGGACTACTTGTGGGCATGACAGATGAGTTTAACTATTATAGGACTTCAAACTACACTAGGAATCATCATTTCATGCCTTCATAACTCACTTTCTCTGCATTTTCATCATATACAGGACCTCTGACATCCCCTTCCTACCTAAAAATGTCATTGGAGAGGTAATTTGTGCCTTTGAAGTGATGAATAATCTTACTTTCCTCTATTGATTTGACAAAAGGTAAACCATAATGTGTATTTCAACTAGGTTGAAATACTAATTACCCTCAGATGCTTTGAACCTCTTCTTTCTTTGGCTAATGATAATTTCTTCATGGACTCACTCTTCAAGTGTCTTCACTCTGTCAACCACCCCTAAATCTGCCTTGTCAACACTTTATGGTCCTTTTTCTTGATCATGTATTCAAATTTCACAATTTTGATACTCTTACAAATAGTAGGAAATCTGTTGAGCACATGGCAATGTCTTCAAGGTCTTCTTATCCTTTCTTGACATATCTCTATAGGCCTTTTTTTTCTTAGTCTTCTTGTCTCTTACACTGGTTTGTAGGGTCCTTTGATGATCACTAAGCTCTTCATCACTATCAAGATATTTTTGTATACCTTTCATGGTCTATCTCTTAGATATCTCTATCAAGATATCTCAATTCCTTCAACTTCTTTAGGGTCCTATACAAGGTTTATAACCTTGTAGATCTCTGCAACTCTAAAGTTTTTACAACCTTTAACAGACCTAAGGCCACAATTGCAACTTCTATTACTCCTCTCATAAGTGTAAAGATACTAGTGTAGGCCCCAAATGTATGATAGAAGCTCTTCATGCTAGTTTCAAACATAATTCTCATGGTGTTTTGATGATAGATACGATTCTAGGACATTTATGAAAAGATTTTCCAAAAGGTTAACAAACTTTAAAAATATATAAAAGACTCTCTTCATACATACAAGCTCTTGAAACCTTCTAACAATCCTTATTTATTGTTTGTCAGACTTGATAGATCCTAGAGACTTCATGCATGTTTAGCATACCTACAACTTGTTGGAATCTTTTCACCTTTATTGCATGCCTCTAAGCTTTGACTCATACCCTAATCAAGGTCTTTGTCTATGACTTGCATACATTGTCCCATACAGTCTGTCTGTACATGTAGACCTCTATCTATATTTTTCCCAACAATTGGTGTGGATGTTCTTTGAGAGATTTTTGAACAACAATCCCCTTCTATCTCTCTGACCTTCTACAAACCTAGGTCACCATGCATACTATGAAAGGGATCAAAACTATACCTAGTACCCCTTAATCTATCACTTCCTATAGATATCTTTATACCATCTACCTATAGGTCTCTTGGTTTCTTTGTCATTGTAATGTCTCAAAAACTTCAAAACTCATGCAGAATGTTAGGGTTTTGTTAGTGCAAAGTTTAGAGTGGATGTAATATGAGACTGCAAAGGTGGTTTGGGCTTTACAACAAGGTTATTTAAACTACAAAAGCCTAACTAACTTTAATAATCTCTGACCTAACCCACAATCTTTGCATACATACCTTGTTTATGCTATGTGCATTTATCTTTTGAAATGACTGTGAAACTCTCTTATCACCTGGCCTACACTTGTATAATATTTGTATCCATATCTTACACCATATACCTACCTTAGATCTCTCTATCAAAGGTCTCTATCTAGATATCTCTCTTAATCAAAGCGTATACTTTGCCAAGATCTTGCTTACACTCTGGACTTACAACTCCTATGACATTTTAAGTTGTATTTTGTATTGGCTCTGCGGTTTTCTATGCATTTAGTGTTGTCTTTAATCACTATCATTCTATATCTTTTAATCAATGTATTCTTTGCATACACTAACTCTTAAATACTACATGTTGTCTCTTACATTTTGGCAAACTCTAATTATTATGCAGGGTTCAAGGAACTTTTGTTGATCTTAGAGTGTTACAATGATGAACATGGTCTCCATTGCATGATCTTGAAAAGGCTTAGGAGCACTATATCACATTCATGGCCTTCCATGGAGATTCAACCATCCTTCCAAAGCTCTCAACACTCCATTCTAGCATTGATACAAAGATCGTCAATTCTGAAACATGGAAACAATCAATGAAAAAAACATAATGTGTATTCAAGTGATGAGTGTGCAATTGAAACTAAAATAATTTTAATGATTCCTACTCAATCCTCAATGGAGTTTGAATACTTAGTAAATCTCTTCCATGATCTTGGAGTCCTAGATAATAGTTTTAATTTTTAATTTTGAAAAGAAAAGAAAATCAAAATTAAAGCATGTCATTAGGCTTTCCAAGATTTTTAAAACAATAAGAATATCAAGGACAGACCATTAATAGCATAGTGTATTGGTATTGGGGTGCATTGTTATAGTAGTCAACAATACCAAAATCTATAGGATTAGGTGTGCTCACAAGCTTTGTATCCCTGTTTTACAGGCTTAGACCCCATGTTTGGGGGATTGGAGCCTCTTTTCATTGACTCCCTCAAAAGTGTTCAAAAGAAACAAAGGAAAGGCTCATAAAATAAACTTTAAAAAGAAATAACAAAGATAAGAAGCTACCCAGTAGATCTATTAAAGTAGCATTTAAGTCCCCAAAGGGCCAAGTGAACTCACACGCTTTATGCACCTGTTTCACAGGCTTGGACTTCATGTTTGATGGGATTGGACCCCGATTTCATTGAATCTATGAAAACTACCAACCAACCTAAAAACAAAAGGACAAGAAGACATCCAATAGATCTATTAAAGTGGCATTCAAGTTCCCCTGAGCTAGGTGAACTCAGGCTTCATGCCCTTACTTCACAGGCTTGGACTCCATGTTAAATGGGATTGAAGCCCTAGTTACATTGAATCACTCCTAATTATCAATAGCAATTTAAGAAAATGTTTTTTTTTTTAAATAAAGGACAAGAAACCACATGGTAAATCTATTAAAGGAAACAATTAACAGACAGATGTTACCATTTTTCACTTACAGTTCAAACTAGTAGAGCTGGTGCAACAATTTCATTTTTAGAGTGAAGGTTAACATTCTTCTGTTATAAGTTATTTGCATAGTTGTTTGTGTTTAAGTGATATTGTAGTTTAGTTGTTCAAGAAATGAAAAGATTTTCAGATCATTCATTGCATTACAGAACATTCACAAGAGAGATAAGTATTTCATTCACTACAATGATTATTCATTTACATATGAGATACATAATAGGATAAACATTGCATTGAAGGAAATAATGATAGATCAAATGTCCCACACAAGCCATGGGAATAGCTAAACAAATGCAAATATAGGTAAAATACTATGCATCTAAGAAAGGGAGAGAAAGTCATATCCATCATTGGCTTGTAAGGTCTTCAATCTTTGAGGATGCCATCCTGTCTCTGCTCCTGATCTTTGACAAAAACCTGCAAAAATGTGGGAAAGTCTTATTAGAGCTCCGGTTATGAGATCTCTATGTCCTATAAGAAGAGGCATAACACATTGCCTATAATGCACTGATCAGATGAACATCACTTACATGCAAGAGGAATTGAAAAAGAAACAATCATGGAACTTCATTGTTTTATTATAATCTATTTGTTTCATGTGCAGGTATAGGATAAGTATGTAGCTAATTGAAGACATATTAGCATGTGGTGTAAAATGAGGCTCCCACAAGGGTTGAGACTAGCATGCTTTTCTCCCTCTAATCTTGGAAAGGGATGAAATAGATTTCTTGCATAGATTCATAGTCTACATACTGATCTATGATTGCTAATCTAAACAAGATAGTATCAACCATACACTAGTAAGCAAATTGCCTAAGAGATTTAAACGTACATGATAACACCTTATGCTAGTATGCTAACATAAAAAGTACATAATGTAATGCCGACATGATAGATTTTGTTCGATATATCATTCAAAGTGCCTTCTCATAGAAAGGACAGATGGAGTACAACATCAATATAAGAAGCTTTCAAGTGTATGATCAAATGTGTATCAACAACTTTCATCTGGTAAGGACAACCAACATCATGAAGGCAGCTATATCATCACTTTGCTACAACTACAGGAAGATAGATCATCAAACATTTGCCAAGTGTCATTGAAATACAAGTTGATTGCAAAAAGAGTATGCAGCCTATTTTTGAGATAGCAAGGTAGGAGGGTACATAGATACCACATGTTTATGCATTATGCTATCATGTTAAGCTACAATGACAGGAATGATCAAGTGCCCATGACTATCTACAGTATAGAAGAAGATGCATATATGGAACAGCTGGAGGAAATCATATATTGTAGATCAAATGAACATCTTTATCATGTAGCAAAAGAACACTCAACCGATACAACTATCATGTATCTCATGTGCCATGCTATAGTAAGGGAAAAGTGCTATCATTTATAATGGAATATGATATAATTGCCAAGTGTATGTGTCTTGTTGTATAGAAAACCATATAAAGTATGCAGAAATCATATGCAATCAATAAAGAGCATTTACAGGTGAAGCAAACAAATCTGAACTTGTTTTGCATATTCAGAAGGAACACATCAAATGATACAAATATTATGATCATAGAATCTCAAGAAAAATGTTTGCATCAGTTCACAAATATCTGCAAGGTGCTGCTTCAAGATTCAAATGATCATAGAGCTACAATGAAATAGACTACAATGCCAAGTGCCATCATTCAATAGTATGATCTCAGTGATCAAATGATCCATAGGTTTCATCAATGAAGACTTTCACAACTATAACAGCCAATGAAAGATGCCATTCTCTACGTGGTGTGTACATACAAACAATAAACTAGAATATGCCAAATATATCAGACACAATATGTGCATAATATGTGCAATACAAGAATGGGACAGCATCTACAGTGGAGGTAGAGAATGAAACTGAATGAAGTGAAAGTTTATGATAGGAAAGAGTCATTTTGCTCATATATCTCTGAAGTTTTGTAGATTTAAGACTGTTGGCAAGAGACACTATGTGGCTTCATGGGTGTTATCATTGATGGCAACAAAGACCATCCCACACATCCACAGGACATGGTGTGTCTATACTGGAAGTCAGATTGAAGAGTATTTTGGTCTGGTGACCAAGAACAGAGTATGCAGTAAGGTCTGACAATCAGGTCCGGATCTCTCAAAGGAAGTATCTCTGTAAGGTGTCGACTTGGGGAAGTCAAGAGGAGTATCTTTACTGATAGATTCCATGGATTGAGCCTCCGGTGATGAAAGAGTAAAGAGATATGAGTACCTAAGTATTGGGTTCCTATTTGGTAGAGTAGACAGAGGAAGAACTGATTGGCAGAGCATCAGACCTTAATCCAGATGAGATATTGATGGTGATCAAGGTTCTTAAGGTATCATTCATGATTGGCCGACATGATTGATAACTTATATAGCTATCTCTTTGATATGCATCACTTGGTAAGCAAAGATTCAGCTGACAAACCAAAGTTTTGGAAAATGTTGACTATTTTGGATGCTGACTAGAAAGATGATGAAATCCTTCATGCAGATATATATACTAGATGGATTTCAATGAGAAGGGGAGTGTGGCGTGTTGTGCTATGTGAAGAAAAGCAGAGAACAGTGTGGAAACAGAGATACAGGTCCGGTATGTGACAGAACAGTAGCACTAAGGCAGAGAAAGAATGAAGTGTAGCAGATCAGTATATTGAGCTTAACCGGAACTGAACCTAAGCACATGTGGATGCTTCTCATCAGTTCAAGTATCTAGTTTCCTTCTATAAACTATTGTAGGCAGTGAGCCTCTTGTGAGTAGTGTGCTCAGGCAGTGAGCCCTAATTGGCAAGTGCCATTTTGTACTACCTTATTCTTTTAATAGAGAATACAATCTTGGGTTAATCACCCCTTGGTTTTTTCCCTTAACAGGGTTTTCCACGTCAAAAATATTGTGTCATGTGTATTGAGCTTGTTTCTGCTTTCATGGTTATGGATGTTTATTTGTTTTGATGTTGCTCTAGTTATTAAAGAAGAACAGAAAGTTAAATTAATTAAGATAACTGATTCACCCCCCTCTCAATTATCAACAATTGGTATTAGAGCTAAGTTCCTCTAGACAGAGTCTAACAGCTTGAGGAAGATCTGGGAATCTCAAATGGATATGTATGGTATGAGGGAACAACTTCAATCTTCTCTAGATGATCTTGATCAATCTAACTCTGAAGTCAATGAGCTAAGGGAAAGACTCAAACAAGCTGATGATTTCATAAATGAACTCAAAGATAAACTAAGTATCTCAATGAAGAAAAGAAAGGAACTTCTTCATCAATTAGCAAGTCAGAATGAAGTCAATGCCACTAATGAAGATCTAAATGAGAAAACCAAGTTATGTGAGAAGTTATCAAAATAAGTCATTATGTTAGGACATGAAATGGAATCAAGAGTTATAAAATTCAACCAAGAAATTGAAGAGAAAAGAAAAAGTGAAGATAATCTAAAACAATCTCTCAAGGAGAAGTCAGAAGACTGCCACAAAATGGATAGAATAATCAGGCACCTAGAATCTGATCTTGAAGAAGCTAGAGACAATGCAGAACAACTTGAGAATCAGATAGGCACTCTTAAAAGGGACCTTCAAAAAACAAATGAATACAAAGAGAAATTCAAGATAAGCTCTGCTCAACTTGAAGTTCTTCTTAAAATCCAAAAGTGGGTAGATGACAAACAAGGCTTGGGGTATGAGAAAGGGGAAAGCTCTAGATCTGGTCAGAAAAATTTTGGATCAGGAAATCCAAGGAACAAACCTAGAAGACCTCCGGTAAGGTAACCAAATGCTAAAAGATATCCATCCTTCAATGGATACTGCCACAATTGTAACAACTTTGGTCATAAAGAAAATTGGTGTAGAAGAAGAATGAATCAGACTAATTCATCCTTCTCTGGATAGTGTTTTAATTGCAAAAGGTATGGTCACAAATCTCATGAGTGTAGAAATATGCAAATGAACAATTAATTCAATGGTAGATGCTTTACATGCAATAGAATGGCATATGTTGGTTATTTTCCCAGACTGGATGCTTATTCCCAGTAATCCCTACAAAGTAGCCATTATTAATCAATAGGATTCCCAGGCCAGGGGCCAACAGTACAAGAGATAGACTCTATAAATATCTCCTCTTCTTCTTTAGGCTCTGCAGAACCGAGGGGGTATTCCCTTTTCAACATCTATAAAATGCATTTATGTATTAGCTGGGATGTTGACACAAAGTAGATAAATCCTCTCTTATGTAGACCAAAACTATAAGATAAGTGCAAAGGGGCTAGCTTTGGGCCTATATTCAGTTGTAGACAAAGGATTTCGGTCCTAAAAACTACTTCTAATATCCTAAAGGTTTGTATATGAAGTCTGAGTTTGATTTATATTTGGATGCAAAACTAGGACCTTGGTTGTGACCTCAATACAAGACTGGATCGGTGCCTATTTCAGGGCTCAAAGTCAATAGACATACACATGTCAATGTACACATGAATTTATATTAATGACTGGATTTCAAGGGGATTGTTTAATATCTACCTCACAGATATTTCCCAAAATTCAGTATTCGGTTACCTCTACTTAGAAGATCCTCACCGCAATATATTCTTCTTAACACTTAACCTAAAACATTTAATCTACTCCTTGAGCAGAAGTAAAAGACCACACATTCAATATAGCAAATCCATATTCGAGAATCTTAAACACCCCTTAGCTATTTAGATTCAAAAGAAGAATAAATTCAATTTGGAGACAAGTAACAAAACACGTGCAATGAAGCATTACTCATATTAATCAACATGAAACTAGTAAATTTATGTATTAAACATACAACATGAGATTCATAAACTCACAAAAACATCCAAAATAGGGCCACCAATGAAGTTGTATCTTATCACAACACCAAAATGTTGTCTAGTTTTCAACAACAACAATGAGTAACATAGTTTGGCTTTTATACCAAGACTGTGTACCTAGCAAAAAATAATTACAAGGCAAGGTCAAAATTCCCACCAGATTCAATGCATGAGGAATGGCACTCAGAAAAATTCAATGCTGCGGAGAGACAAAGAGGAATGAGTAGGTGGAATCGGGATTTGCACCGCCGCTCAAGGATTTTCACCTTCAATCAGGTGGTTGGCCTGTCCTTTCCGTCGTCCATCCTCTACAAATCTGCCATCAATGCTTCGTTTACCCACAGGCCCCTGAAGACTCAGTAGCAGCAAGCCTCTGGACTTTTTCTGCTCAAAAATGACTGTAGACATAAGGAAAACACCATCGCCGGAGGTTCAAAACCTGACCATCAATCTAAAATCCATCACTGATATCAACGGTTCCAAAACATGCATGAAGAGTTGCTAGCCAATGATATCGTGCCACGTAGGCACCTTTACCCTCTATCGCTTACCTTTTCTCTTTTTATTTTACCTTTACTGCCTCTGTATATGCGAAAACATATGCATATACAAAAGCCATTGTTCGCCTTTCAAAATCCCTTGTATATGCAAAATGCATATACATGCAATAGTTCAATATACAATGCGGACCCCATGCCACTTTAGAACAAATTGAAAAAACTACTCGGGTCTGGCCTGTATCGCTTACCTTTGTATATCCGTGATATATAACACACACATATATACAACCCACGGATTTCAAATAATCATGTATCAGAATATACCTCCCTTTGAAATCCGGCTTGTATGCCTTTTTAATGCATATCAGCTTATATGTGCAAACATACAAGCGAATGCACCTACAACTGGTGGGCCCCAATTTTGACACTGATGGCCACTGACCTATTTGCATACCTCACTTTGCACATCCAATTGTATATATGGAATATACAATCCCAAACATACAAAGTGGGACTCAAAATATTTCAAAATGCTATAAATTCCTTTGATCGCATCCACCTTGCATATCCGCTTGTATGCCAAATATACAAACTTGTTTGGATATACCCACGGGCTCCATCAATTGTATATCCTGTTGCCTTGTATATTTTCCTTGTATATGACCTTTGTATGTCTGAACATACATTCACCCTTTCACAAATAAACAAGGAATCTCTCCTAGAATATGCTCACAATGCATCTAACCATTGTATGTCTGAACATACAAACCAAATATACTTGCAAACCTGATATACAAGCAGTGAATATTCTGGGGGATCTGCGATAGATTTCCCCTTTGCATATGCAACCCAATATGCATCTAAAATGCATATAACTCAATTCTTTATCATTTTTTGGAGGCCGACTAAGATTTCACAAGCTCAATAACATACAACTTGTATTTGCAGATACAAAACTTAACATTTTTTCCATGTACGACAGGAAAAAGGGGGAAAACACTTCATGCAGATCAGGGAACAATTTAGACCAAGTCACCAAGGGCTTGAAGGGATAAAAATAGAAACCTACGACTTAATTTCAGAACCGTAATCCTAGGTGAACACCACCAGTGGCTCCGACTAGGGACGTGCAGACGCAAGACTGCAGCGAGAACCAAGCTACTCCGAGGCAGACTAGACAAAACCCAAAACTCAAAACACAACCGACCAGACAAGGCGTGTACAAAATATTTATATCTAATTTAAAGTGTGCATAGAAGACATTTATCTATGAGAAAAAATGCTTTAAGGAACTAACCGTGCACAGGCAATTCCAGTATCTCACCACTTAGGGCCTAGAGAAAATAAGAGTCCTCTCCATGAGTGTTGCAGATTTGGTACGGGCTGATTCAGAAGGGCTCGAACTTACCATGTTTGCCCTTATCCTGGTTTCTTGCATTCCAAATAAGGACCAAGTCATGTATTTGGAACCTTCTCTCTATAGTTCTTTTATCAAACAAATATTTTACCTTTTGTTGTCTCTTGATGTTTGTTTTCTATGCCTCCCTTCTCATTTCATCTAGTGCAATGAGCTAGTTTATTCTTTTAGTCATTGAGTCTCTAATCTCCTCATCATTTTCTTGTATGAATTTGTACACTGGCAAGAGATTGTTCACAGGTAATATAGCTGCTGCACCATATACTAGTTCAAAAGGTGACCTCCCAATTGCTTTCTTGACTATCACTCTATCAGCCCATAATACCATTTTCAACTTTGAATCCCAAGCCCTTTTGTTTTACCTACCATCCTTTTGACAATTTTCATGAGGCTTTTGTTGCTTGACTTTGCTTTACCATTTCCATGAGGATGATATGGTGATGCATGCAACAAATTAATTCCATAAGTATTGCAAAGTTTAATAAATTCACCAGACCTGAAGCACATTGCATTATCCATGACTACTTTTACTGGTACTCCAAATCTGATAATAATATTCTCTAGGATAAAATCCATCACCACTTTTCTCATAGCCTTTTTAGTTGGAATAGCCTCAATCCACTTGGTGAAGTAATCAGTAGCAACCAGAATCCAACTATGCCTTCCACTTGATTTTTCTGAGATTTCCCCTATAAAGTCAATCCCCCATTGATGAAATGGAGCTTCTATAGTTATAGTCCTAAGGGGTAATACACCTTCATATCTTAGATTTCTTGAGAACTTTTGACAAGACTCACACTTTCTTACCATTCTTTATGTATCTGAGAAGAGAGTTGGCCACTAGTACCCTGCTCTAAGAATTTTGTGGGTTGTAGTATGGGCAACATAGTGTCCACCACACACTCCATTGTGCATGTCACTTAGAATATACTTAGCCTGATTTTCATCTACACACCTGAGTAGCATGCCATCAGGATTTTTCCAATATAACTCTCCTTGAACAATGATGTATTTAATAGCATATAGCTTCAAGGTCCTCTTCTGATTGTCACTGAGATGACAGTTCAAATTCTACAAATAATGTACTATGTCCTTATACCATTCAGATTCTGACATGTTTATAACTCCATTATGCACTACATTCACCTGGCATGCCTCTAGATTTGACTTTGTCATCAATTTTGCCAAACCTTGTCCTCTCACCAATTTTGTGATCTATATTTCAATATTGAACTCCTACAGTTTGTTTATCCATCTGCATCTTCTTCCAGTCACCTCCTGCTAAGTAAATATATCTTTAATTGTTGCATGAGGCACATATGCAATTATCTAAGAGCCCACCAAATATGGCCTGAAACTCTTGACTGCTCTAACCAGTGCATATGCTTGCTTCTCTATGATGTCGTATTTCAACTAAGCAACTTGCAATGACCTGCTAAAGAAAGCTATAGGTTGTTCAAAACCCTATGCATTTTTCTGCAATAAACATGCAGCAATAGTGTGGAAAGAAGCAAATGAGAATAGTTGAAATAGCTTAGAAAAATTAGGGGATTTTAGCACAGGAGCCATCTTTATAACCTCTTTGATATTCTAAAATGATTTAGTTGCTTCATCTTCCCATTTGACAATTGCATCTTTCCTCAACATCTTGGAAATATCTTTTGTGGTCTCTGCAAAATTAGGAACAAATCTCCTAAGAAAATTAATTTGTCCAAAGAAGGATTGAACACCTTTCATTGTTTTAGGGATATGAATTCTATCAATTGCAGCCACCCTTTCAGGGTCAATCCTGACTCCATCCTTGGAAACGATGTGACCAAGTAATTTTCCTTCCACTACCCCAAAAGCACATTTCTTTGGGTTGAGTGAGATACCATATTCCAATGCTCTAATAAAAATTTGCTCTAGGTGCATACAGTGCTGCTCTTCTTTGTTTGAAAAAGCAGTTAAGTCATCTTGATACACAACCAAGATTGAATCAATCAATCCTGCAAAAGTGACATCCATCACCCTTTGAAATGTGGCACCTACATTTGTCAGTCCAAATGGCATCCTCATATATACATATGTTCCCCATGGAGTGGTGAAAGTGGTTTTGAATTGTTCTGATTCTTTTACTTTCACCTGATTGTACCCTGAAAATCCATCCATCATGGATAGAAGTTCACAACTAGTCACCTTCTACAACATGGCTTCCATGTTTGGCAATGGATAATTGTCCTTCAAAGAAGATACATTTAGATTTCTAAAGTCCACACAAAGTCATATGTCACCATTCTTCTTTCTGACTAGGACAAGGTTAGACACCCAAGTTGAATGTCTGATAGGCATAATTATTCCAGCCTCTCTAAGCTTCATAAGTTCTTCTTGCATTTTAGGAGCTAAGGTTGGGTTGATAGGTCTCTGTTTTTGTCTAAATGGTTTAGCTCCAGGTTTCAAAGGGATTTCATGCTGAAATAAATCCACTCTATAAGATTTCAGGTCCTCATATGACCAGTCAAAAACATGCTTATACTTTCTCAGTAATGCAATCAGCATAGTTATGATATGTGGCTTGAGCTGTTTGCCAATGTATACCTTCTTTGGGGCATGAGATGTCCCCAAGTTTATCATCTCCAAATCATTCTTATTTGCTGGAGATGCCTTTGTAACAAATTGGTCCCTATTTTCAAAAGCTCTCTCTAAAGCGACCAGCCCTCTAGGGATTTTATTTGTCTTGAGTTGAATTACCTCCTTCCCTAAGAGAGTTTCTTTTCCATCTACAACCTCTACAAAGTTCTAAAAATCCATTTCCTGGTTGTCATACTCATCAATGCAATGTAGAAATCTAAGCAAATCTTTATCATCATCAAACACTTGCTAGCTGCATACATTATCTGGCACTACAGGCCTAAGTTTGACCTCAACATTTGTAACATCTGATAGAGTCATATCGTCTAGCCTTATAACTACGTTAGCTAGAAAATCTGCCCTGACATTTTTTGATCTCTCTATCCAGCTTATTGAAAAAGCATCAAACAATTCAATTGTATCCCAAACAGCATGCTTATACTGTTTTAATCTCTTATTTTTTTATGCATACTTATCTCTGACTTGGGAAACAACTAACTCTGAATCCCCAAATACTTTGAGCATCTTGATTCCATGCTTCAAAGCAACATTCAATCCTAACAACAGAGCCTCATACTTGTTGGTGATTGTTTTGATGCAATCATAACAATTAGTTAAAATTCACATAAAATGAACCAAAACTAACTTGAAAGATATGAAGGAATCGGTTAAGATTCGCTTAATCCCAAGTTTAATATGGTCAGGTCTTAACCTGTTGGGCAAATTTAGTTAGTCAATGTGAAGCTGTAATGTTCAAGGGGCCTTACGTAGTTTAGAGTTTCCTGTAGGTTTATTAGACTCAAATTATGCAAAAGATTAATAAATACCAATATGTTGTTCATCCCCTTTTGCATAAACTTATACTTGTGCTGCAAAACTTTAAATAGTCTTCTTGAATTATTGCAGCTTTCTCCTCTTAAATATTTATGAAAACTATCTACTTTCAACTTTGTTATGCATGCTCTTTCAAATATGAGACAAATTTCTTTCAAATTTCTACGTTTTAGGCTAAGTATTTTTAGATGGGTTGGAAAAAGTTAGAAAGATCTAATCTAAACATCATTCATTCTACCAAAGGATCTAATTGTTTTGTTATCCACTGTATAAGTATTGCAACAAATTGATCAAATCCACAGACAAAACTCTAAGTGTAAGTTCTGAGCATTTTCACAAACATACACCTAAAATTGCAAGCTCTAAGAGAAAATGTTTCAAACACAATGAAGAGAAAGAAAACACTCAGAAAATAGATGCAAAATTTTAGATTCGATTGTATTAGAAACAGATAGTCACATAAGATTTATGATGTCTGAATGACTCTTAGCTTCATTGACCAAATTACGGAAAACTTACAAGCTTTACAGATACAACAAGGAAGCTAGATGTTCCACGCATTCCTTGTTGTAGACACAGGCGACCTCCTTCTTCTACTTCTAAACTAAAAGGTCCCTCTATTCTAAAATGTTAAAACTAGTTACAAGTGCTGGCTATCCTCTAAAAATCCATGTGTAAAGTTTTACAGTGTATCAAGGCACAATATATAGACTTTGATTGTCCTCAATACAACTCAAAACCCCTAGTTTAACTAATGGTTCAAACCTTTGGTTACAATAATAAATGCTAGAGAACAAATCCCCAGAAATAAGATACAAGCACTTAACTCTATTTCACAACTTTTCAACTCCACTCGATGTATAAATGCAGTGTATCTTTTAGATATTCAATTCGGACGTGATACAAGCATTTAACCAATCTTAATCCTTCATTGAGATCCACCCTATGTACTCCTTGCAATGTAATAATATGCAAGGCGTGAAATATACAAGGACCTCTTGTTATTTCATATTCACTTCAAGTCCGCCCCTTGTATATTTCGTTTGTATGTATCCTCCGATATACAAGTCAGATGTGATACATAGTATTAATCAGATTCCAACCTCTTTTGGGTTCCCGCTTGTATGTCAAAACATACAAGCGCCGAATATACAATAACTTAATTTGTTTTAATAAGTTCATCGAGTCCGCATTGTATATGGACATTGTATGTTCCAAATGTATGCATAAATATACAAGCCCAAAATGCACAACGAATTAACTCTGTTCAATAAATTTTGGATTCCGTGCAATGTATAAAATGTCTTGTATATTTCCTTGTATGTTGTGACCTACCAAACATACAAACGTTAGATACAAAATGGAATCCAAACATCTATTTAGTTTGACTTAAGTTATTTCGGGTCCGTCCTATATGTATGAAAGGATATACAACTGACTTTGTATATGAACCCAAATGCAAAAAGCGGCTAAGTATAAAACGACTTTGTACATACAAAGGACCTTGTATATGCAAAGCGACATACAAACCAGAATGTACATTTTACAAAAATGATTATAACTTGCAAAATATGGTGAATTTTAAGATGGTTCAAAAAGTAACCCTAGCTCATTTTTCGCAAGGAATCCAACCATATCATGCACTAGTACTGAAAATGCATTTTTTTCTCTATTTTTAATAAAGTTTGCAATTTTAACCCTCCTTTTCCCCTTTACCACCAAGCAAAACAACACACACAAGCAAAAGCAATAGCTATAGTAGGGGTCCTCATTTTGCTAAGGAGTAAAATGGGGCATGTTGTGAACATCACAAAAATACTCTGCAATATTATTTGTACAGGCAAACTTCAGCAAGAATGAGAATTTTATAAGCTTACCAGGTAGAGATAGAAACACAATTCCAATACCAGAGCCTTCCTTTGAACAAGCTCCATCAAAATACATGGTCCAAATACCCTGTTTGTCAAGCTCTTGAATGCACATATCTCTCTCTTTACCTTCTTTAACATCTAAGACAACTCTAAAATTTTCACAATCAGTGTCCACAAAACATATATGCTCCTCTGACTCCTGGTCCTCAACTATTTCTGATGACCTTTCTTCTCTGATTAATTTGACATCCCTACCATTCATAGGGATCATAGCATATGAGAGGTCAAGCTGCATACTCCCACCAATCAATGTTGCCCACCTTCTTGACAACAACATGCCATACTGTGGCTTGATATCTACAATTGTTATATTCATTTTGTAGGTCCTTTCAGGATATGCTGCCAGTTTGAAATCTACATCTTTCATAATTCCAATGACAAGTACTTCCCTTGCATCTATAGCATAGCATTTCCCACATGTCTTATCTATTTTTAATCCAGCTTGCTGCATGATAGCCAAAGGTATGATATTCGTTGATGCTCCTGAGTCAACCATACAATTCCTAATCACTTTTCCATTTATGACAAGGGAGACATAAAATGGTTCAACCTGTGAAGGCATTTTGTCATGGTCATCCCAAGATACACCTCAAGAAATTCATCTTCATCTATACACAGGGCATGTTTCTTACCCTGAGGTTCATCATTCTGCTTAGCTTGACAAGGCACTCCTAAAATCAAGGATACTGCTTTATTTCTACATTCCTCAATTTTTATTAGCTCCATCAATGGAATGGAGACCTTTATCTGAGACAAGACTTGAGTTATTTCAAATGCAGCATAATTTTGTATGATAGTTGTAGCCTAATCCGCAATTTTTTTTTTATATTGAGATGATCCAGTTCCATTTTTTACGGCTCCCTAACTGTCATTCTTAACCTGAAAATTTTTGCCTTGATCCTCAGCCTAGGGAACTCTATTTTCTGGTCCCTAAGGATCATGACCTATTTTTTGCTTGAAATTTTTTTTGTTTGTGTTCCATTGTTTCTTTTGTGGTTCAGTCCCCTTATGACTATGCACTGGCTGGCTTGCAAAAGTATTTTTTGGTTGGTGTGAGTTGCCTACCTGAGCTTTACCCCTGAGATTGTAATTGCTTTTGGCTTGAGCCACTGCTGTAGCTGTGAAGGCCCTTATTTCTTCATTAGATGGTCTCCTCAAGTTATTCAGAAAATTGTGTGGATCCTGAGCATAGGCGTAGTTATCTTCCTCATCTTCATCATAGGGAAACCGCTGATAGGCCTGAATTTCATCATTTGCACTTGCATCAGCATCATGAAAGGGATACTCCCTATTTGTAAACAACATATTCACATTATCATCTTCCATGTAATGCGGCTCATTGCACTCATCACAGGCAACAACATTGTAATATAGAGACTGAGCACTCAGGCATTGTGACTATGAGTGAGGCATTTGGCATATTATACACCATGGGGTGTCATCAACCATATTAATAGTTTTCTTCAAAGGGTTAGGTGTTTCCTTAGCATTTTGAGCCCTTGGATTTGTATTGCTATGCGGGAGGATGGGTTTACCATTATGCTAATTAGTGTTATATGGCATGTCATGTAATGATGGTCTTCTTTCTTGCCTTTGGTAAACCTGTCTATCAGGACTGACTCTCTTTTCATTTTTAGCCATTCTATAGCTCAGGTCCTTGACAATAGTTGTCAATTTATCTAATTTATCTTTAGAAGTAGATGCACTACCTTGAACACTTTGAGATTTAATATTTGGATTTTGCAGAATTTTTACATCATCTCTTCTATTTGTCTTACGAGACGCTTTTCTATTATTTTCAATATTTGTTTCTATTTTGAAAGCATCTCTGAGGCTATGAGGACCCTTGTCTCTTAATCCATAAGCAATTTTGGCATCAAAAGCATTTATATACAACACTATGCACATAGGTTCATTGGGCCTCAGGTGATGTGGCAATTTGTTCAATACCTTTGTGAATCTAGCATTGTAATCAACAACCTGTTCATTTGATCCTTTGGTAATGCCAGCGAATTCATTAATGAAGAAACTAGGATCAATTTTGTCACCATACTGTTCTTTGAATATTCTCCTGAAGTCATCCCATGATGAAATACTCCTGTCAGGCAGACCTTTGTACCATTCTCTGACCTCATCAACTAAGGATTGCATGAATAATTTCATAAATACATCCTCATGCTCAACCTCAAAGTTGTCCACAACATTCTAAAAAGCTTTTAAATGGTCTTCTCATGACACAATATTATTTGCTAAAAATTTAGGCACTTGCAGCCTCACATGTTTGTCAATAGGATTGGGGTAACCAAGGATGCCATCAAAAACAAGCTGCCTAAATCTGTCCAGCTGCATCGGTTGTCTGCCAAACTGATTAGCATTTGTATTTCTATTTGCATTCTGATTTTTTACATTATTTAATGGTATTCTAGCATTATTCGCATTCTGTCTCTGATCATTATGTTTATCCTGGACTTCACTTCTTTGCTGATTTCTCTGCATATTTGCATTTTCAAGGGTAGGAATTGATTCATTCTGAGCAACTCTCAGAGCTTGCACTTTCTGTCTCATGTCATCTCTGATCTTCACTACCTGCAGATATTCTAATTCTACCCTTAAGCTCTTAATTTCTTCATCTAGTTCCTCATCTCTAGGCATAGAAGAGGATGGCTTTATTACATTATGATCATCATTGTCATCCCTTGGGGATTCAGCTTCTTCAAATATGTCAAGGGAATCATGGAAAGGGCATTCTTGAAACACCTTTGATCTCACTCTCAATCCATCACCCTGCTATCTTTCATATACATTCTAGATCTCAGCCTCAGTGTTTGAAAAATAAGGTATTGTCCGCTCTAATGATCCTAGATTATCTTGAATATTATCATTACTTCTGGGGCTAGGAGAACCATCTTGACTGGCTCAAACAGTCCCTTCTTTCTTGTACATCATTTTTATGGGTAACTCTTCAAATAGAGGGTTACGCTAGGATCTTCTCCCTTGCAAACAAATCTTTACTTCACCAGTTAGGAGATTGGTTCAGAGTTGCCACCTATAACTAGGAATTGTTTTCTTTTAAAATCAGGGTTCTTTCATAAAGAGTCCTCGGCGGAGTCACCAAATTTGTTGGTTATTTTCCCAGACTGGATGCTTATTTCTAGTAATCCCTACAAAGTAGCCATCATTGATCAATAGGATTCCTATGCCAGGGGCTAATAGTACAGGAGATAGACTCTATAAATATCTCCTCTTCTTCTTTAGGCTCTGCAGAACAGAGGGGGTTATTCCCTATTCAACATCTATAAAATGCATTTATGTATTAGCTGGGATGTTGACACAAAGCAAATAAATCCTCTCTTATGGAGACCAAAACTAAAAAATAAGTGCAAAGGGGCTAGCTTTGGGCCTATATTTAGTTGTAGATAGAGGATTTCGGTCCTAAAAACTACTACTAATATCCTAAAGGTTTGTATATGAAGTCTGAGTTTGATTTATATTTGGATGCAAAACTAGGATCTTGGTTGTGACCTCAATACAAGACTGGATCGGTGCTTATTTCAGGGCTCGGAGTCAATAGACATACACATGTCAATGTACACATGAATTTATATTAATGACTAGATTTCAAGGGGATTGTTTAATATCTACCTCACAGATATTTCCCAAAATTGAGTATTCAGTTACCTCTACTTAGAAGATCCTCACTATAATATATTCTTCTTAACACTTAACCTAAAACATTTAATCTACTCCTTGAGCAGAAGTAAAAGACCAAGCATTCAATATAACAAATCCATATTTGAGAATGTTAGACACCCCTTAGCTATTTAGATTTGTTGGTAAACAAATTTTGTCACCGCAAAATAACCTTTGAAAATGACTCGTTGCCCTTAGAGCGGTGACTAAATAGTCCCAACAATTGGAGAAGTTGTTACTGGACTAACAACTTTCCTTTGCATTTGACAGCGGCAGCTCCCTCGTATGATAGGGGTATTTGTGGTTTTTGTGTACTTTTATCCTGAAAGTACAAAAAGGAAGAAAAAGAAAATAACAGGAGAAATGGGCATGTAGAAACCCTCGTGGTAGACGTACGAAAACCAATAGGATTTTCACAATCTTATTGAAAAGTATGAGGGGGTTTCACCACAAAGCTAGAAACCACATTCCTAAACTCTATGATGGATCTCATGACATATATGCAACAATGATGAAGAAAGATGGCAAATATCAACATAAGAAGAGATAATTTATCTAAACACTTTCAAATCAGGATACCAAGACATGATTGTGCTTTATCACCCCAATTGCATGCTTTAATGGATAAATTTGACTCACACAAATACATACAAAGATCACCAATTTGACATACGAGAAACTTGTAATCATAACTAAGAAATACATCAAGAACATACGAACTGAAAATGCATTCTTCATTATCTTTTCAAAATTATACAATTCCAAAAGTAGACTGTACAATGTGTAGAACCAAAAATGTTCCAAGAAGTTTATTCATAAGTTCCCCCTGCAAAAGTTCTCTCTAATCCCAAAACACTTGTATGGTTTGATATCCCTCCAATCTTTCAACACACGCAATGGATTATTCTTCTTCTACGTTTTCCAATTCTACATAGGCTAATAAGATGTTGATAGTTTGTATATTCTTTAATGTGCTACCCTTCTATTGCTCTATTGTCTTACCAAAGGAGTATTCAGACATTTTGTCTCACTAGTGACACAACTGCAATCATAGTATTTTTATCCAAGAAAACCTTATCAAGTAGAGTAGCACCCATGCATACAAATATCTCATCCTTAATAGAGCACTCATCTTCAAGTTATCATTAACTATTTTTGCATGGTTGTAATGACCACCAATAGGATTTGTTGTGCAGCTACATCATAGATATGTCATGTGGTAGTTGCAGATCTAAACGCTTTATAAAATGCATACGTTGTCATTGGATTGTGTTTATATTGAAGAGTTGTACCTCCCTGTACATACCAAACTATTTCATCTTGCTTTTTATCCAAACCATAAGCAATTGCTGCAGAAGTGGGCTCATGGATGATACAAGCAATATTCAACCCAACAATCACACCTTCATCTTTAGTTTCTTGACACTTTATTAAAGTAAGTAGGTACAGTGATAAAACATCTTTTAGCTTCTTTCCAAGAAAGGTCTTGGTAATATTGTTAACAAAACAATTTTGTGTATTCCCTATAAATCATTTCATTCCATGAGATCACGATTCATTGAGGCACACAATCAGGCAGCTTGTATGTGTGATGTCCACAACTGTAAGCTGCATTCATTTTAAAAGTTTTTGCAAGCCTTTTCAATAGATCTATTTGGTATGCATGTCATGTAATTGTATGAGATGATACCTCTGTTAAACAGTTCATATGTATCTTGCTTGTCGATGAGATGACATCTTTTCGAGGTATTCTATAACTTTTTATCATGATTTCTGGGTAGTTATAACCATTTCCTTCATAGGAGTTACAACTTCTTCAACCACATCTCCCATTTGCCAAAGTTTGTGCCAATGAAACCTATCTATGAAGTCACGTAACTTGATTGAATGTACAATCAATAGAGTAGGTCCCCATCTTCATACATGTAGGCGTAGTACCATGCAGCTTCTATCCCTGATGTAAGGAGATTGAGTCCATCATAGAGTTGTTCTCTCAACTAATTGCCTGATGAGTAGAAAGCTGAGCAGTTCGGCCATTTCTTTATATTATTATCCCACTCTTTCTTCGTAACCAGTGCATTTTATCAACATATCTAAGCAAAGCCTTCGCTAAATGCAAAACCACGTCCAAGCAAAATCTTCCAATATTGGTGCAAGGCATTTTCCTTTCAGTCTTTCACACTTGTATTAGCTTTTGAAGCTATTAAAACCCTTGACAAGAAATCCATTTTGTAAGTAACCTGCAACGATTGTATTCCATGAGATTTCTTCTCTTCGCAGTGGCATTAGCTATCATTCCATGTAATGAATTCATGTCTATCCCATTGAATGGCACTTGCATCTAATATAAGAGGCTCAAGGAATACATCGTTAGGAAGAACTGACTTCATTGAGGCATTTTCTCAAACAGTTCATGGACCTTGTCTCAACTTGCATAGTCTGCATACGTGTCTATCAGAACATTTCAAACTACAATATCTAATGAAAAATTGCATCCCGTTATGCTTTTGGTGGAAGCCATAACCTGATTTAAAACTCCCATTTGGGCGTTGGCAGCGCATGAGATCACATTTCCTTGAGACATTTTCTCAAACAGTTTACCGGCTTTCTGCGTATGCTCCTTCATCTTGCATATATGTCGACCAGGGCATTTGCAACTGTAAAACTCCTATTAAGTTATGCTTTTGGTGGATGTCATACCCTGATGCAAATATCCCATTTTGGTATAGGCTGGGAGCATACTAGCCAAGAACGTGGAATTTGGCAATGAAACACATCTCTTTGAGGTGTTCTGTCAAACAACTAATGTGCGAGTGTGCTTCCATGTTTGAAAATTGCATTATCTAGAAAGTTTCTGCAACTTCGTGGGTTTTCTGATGTTCTTGCATTGCCATGAGAGCACATTTCTCTGAGCTCGACTGTCAAACAATTTAGGTTGATTGTTTTTGCTTGAACGTTCCCAAAATCTTCTCAACAAATCCCTCATGTCTAGATTCTACAATTATTGCATTCCATTTGATCATATTTCTTTGAGGCACACTGTCAAAATGTTCATGCACCTTTTCTGTGGTTCCAGATTTTGCAAAAATGTCATTTCAACAAATAGATTTTGTATAAATCCTACGATTATTGTAGTTCTTGAGGCCAAATTTCTCTGAGGCATGATTTTAGTGCTTTGTCCATGCTCACATTCTTCATAGTTTGGCATAGGTTAGGAGGATGTCAGCCATGGTTGTAGGTTTTAGCTTTACACCTGCAAATTGCATTAGCTTGAAGTCTTTTCAAGAAATTAATTTTGTGAAAACACTGCAATCATATAGGCATGAGATGACATCTTCTTGAGGCACATTGTCAAACATTATAACCGCCTGGCTAGGAATGAGCGGACGCTAGAAAAATTGTGAAGTTGGTTTTAAACTTGTGAATGCATTTGCTCAAAAGTTTTTAAAACCGACCAAATCTGCTACATGCAACTCGATCTTGAGTAGTTATAATAACTACTTGTTTCCATTCGTCAAACTTTTTTTTTTTTTACATTATTTCACAACCTTCCTCCATAACTTACACAAGTTTCAAAACCTTTTAACTTCAGTAAATAGAAACTGGCGGCCAAAGAAGTTAGTTTTATAACTGTCCACTTAATTATTGGAGATTTTAATGGACATGAAGGAACGCCTTTGTTTTGTTTCAATGAAAGTGCAAGTGTGAAACTTGAAAATCATGCCTTTTGTTTTGGTTTGTAAAAAGTAAAAGTGCACGCAAAGTTGACGGAAAGTTAAAGTTGCCACGAGGTTGGACAAAAGTGCAACTCGACGCGAACTTTCACTTTTCCCTAAGTAGGCCAAAAATAACTTCATTTTGAAGGCAAACTCTCCACTTAGCCAAATTTACAGGTGATATCTTTGCAACTTAGGCAAATTTGCAACTTGCAAACTCTGCAGGCGCGAGAAATGGCGAAAAGTGCATAACTTTCAACTGGAATGTCAGATTGTCATGAAATCTTGCAATACTATTCGTATTATCATTATAAATCTCCATGTCAAACAATTTTGCTCTAGCCTTTACAAAAACCATAATTTTATTGTTTCTGCCAACCACTCGCCGAAAAATTGAAAGATTAAAATCTCTCAAACCATAAGACTTCGTGACCCAAAAAGTCACCACATTAGGTGAAATGGAGTCATGAACACTGCTATAAAATTATTTCACATCAATTGTCATAGATTTTCAATATTTAATTGTTTTCATAAAACTCCGCAAACCAGACAAGTGTGCCTGTGAAACTCAGTGAAATGATGAGTATCTCTGCTCTAAAATGATGTTGTTATGCAAAGTTCAATGTAGGGAAATAGATTGTGACATCTCAGAAATAAGTTATCTTAATGACTCATGCAGGAAAAATGTGACACTGGTGTTTTGCAATCAGAAGGTGACTCAGGTTCAAAGTATGGTTAGATATGTCATTTTGACACAAAAAGTTTAAATTTGGAAGTGTTGAAAACGAGGCCAACAGCTGGCTCTAACTGGGGACAAGGACCTTGCGGACATAGGACGAACCTAGAATCTCTGGTTATGAACAGTGCCTTATCCATTGGGCAAATAGAGTTAGGAGATAAAATGATATTCAAGGGGAACAAGGAGACAAAGGGGACAAACGACAAAGACACACACGGAGATGAAGCAAAAGACAAAAACTAACTGGAACTGAAACAAGACAGGCACAACTAAAACACCTAGTTAACCTATGTACATGGCAGGTGACTCCTACCTCAAATCGCTTGGGGAAGATCATGTGAACCCATTGACAGGCTGAGAAAAATAGGCACCTGTGTGAAAAAGAGATGTGCATGGATGAGGCACCTGCTGACTTAGTAGACATTTCAAGATGATGAGAAGAATAAAATATACAAAATGTGAGGACTCCTTGAATAGTGCACCAAATAACCATTTCTCATCATAAATATATGAGTCCTTTTGTATCACATTGGTATTGCCCTGTTTATTACTGATCATCTCTTTTGGCATCACATCGAGCATACCAATCTTCTCTATCTGAAGATTCTTTTGATATCTTGAATCACATAAAACTAAATCATGAACTGGACATCCTTCATGTGAAGTAATAAATGAAGAAAACTCAATGCTCTGCGACTGATTCTTCCTATGAGTAATGTCCTCCTTTATCATTGAATCATCTTCTGTGAAAGAAAATTCCTCCTTTACCATTATCAACTCAGGATGTGCTTTGTCAGAGGATTCCATATGAGTGAGAGAAAACAATGAATATGCATTATGCATCTTTCCACCTTGAAAAGTCTCTTCTACAGTTGATGAAGGGGAAATAACACGTAGCTTTTCTTCAATCTTTTGAACACTTCCAATTTCATCCATGTTCCAACAAACATTAGAAATCTGATGTCCTTTATGACTATCATAAGCATTACTCATACTACTTTCTCCAACATTATTGTATGCAGATGATGGACTAGAACATGCAATGAAATTACTCAAATAAGGATATTCAGGAATAAGTTCATTTGTAGCCTCTTTTCGTGCAAATTCACACCCAATATCCTTGTGGCCTTCTTGCACCTTTGGAGTGGGAGTACTCAACTTTTTGTCTTGAGTAGTACCTTTATTTTCAATAGTTGAGTATTCTTGTTCAACATATGATAAAGGAGAAAGGATGGCTTCTTCTTCACAAACAAAATCATCAACAGAAGTATTGAGACACCAATCTGTGATCAAAACCTCATGAGAGAGATCTTTCAGTACCATTTCATCCTAATTCTCCTCTTGCTCGAATTGCATGCATGATAAGAGAACATTTCGTGACTTGTCTTCATCCTCTTTGTTTACACTTTCTGTATTTCCTCGAACATTAGGCATGTCAAAGAAACCTTTCTCAGAAGACGTAGTTGTGGAACCAGAACAAGTTGTCATAAGAGGCATGCCATCATCTGGAAAACTTTCTTCTTCATTATTGCATGTTTCCATACAATTTTCTTCTTCTATCTCCATCACTTCTTCTTTTTCTTCTTGCTTCAGTGGAGATGTCCTATTATGAGGAAGAAATGTAATAACTTCTTCTTCTCTAGTACATGCATGTTCCGATGAGTCTATTTCAGACACTTCCCTCAATACTGGTTCATTTGCAAGAAAAACTTTTGCTCCTTCATTGTTGTCCTTATCATGTGACTGATATATCTTAGCACAATCCTTTTTATCTTCTGGTGCATGAATCTCCACTGGTAGGGGCTTAGGATCACAAGCAAAGAAATGAGTCTTCTTCCCATCATTTTGTTCGATCTTCTGCAACGTTTGAAGCAAGGAAGGATGAACCTTGTTAGAAGTGAGTTGCATGCCACCATAGAAATTATTCGAAAACTCTACTTGCTTAGGATCATCAAGAACTTGATTTTGTTGAGTAAAGGATACAGAAAAAGAATAAACTTCATCATCACTGTCGCTGTCTGATTCAGGAAAGTGCACGTTATGCTTTCGGGTTCTTCGATACCAAACCGTCTTTCACGATTCTTCTTTCAGATAGAGTCGCCAATCTTCTTTTTTGGGGAGATACTTGTATATTCTTGAGGAATAAAAAAGGCACAAATGCTTCAACTCGTATCCCCAGCGGAGTCACCAAAAATCTATTGGTAAACAGATTTTGTCACCATGAAATAACCTTTGAAAATGACTCATTGCCCTTAGAGCAGTGACTAAATAGTCCCAGCAGTTGGAGAAGTTGTTACTAGACTAACAACCTTCCTCTGCGTTTGAGAGGGGCAGTTCCCTCGTATGATAGGGGTATTTGTGGTTTTTGTGTACTTTTATCTTGAAAGTACAAAAAGGAAGAAAAAGAAAATAATAGGAGAAATGGGCATGTAGAAACCCTCGTGGTAGACGTACGAAAACCAACAGGAGTTTCACAATCTTATTGAAAAGTATGAGGGGGTTTCACCACAAAGTTAGAAACCACTTTCCTAAACTCTCTGATGGATCTCATGACATATATGCAACAATGATGAAGAAAGATGGCAAATCTCAACAAATGAAGAGACAATTTATCTAAACACTTTCAAATCAAGATACCGAGACATGATTTTGCTTTATCACCCCAATTGCATGCTTTAATGGATAACTTTGATTCACACAAATACATAGAAAGATCACCAATTTGAAATACGAGAAACTAGTAATCATAACTCAGAAATACATCAAGAACATACGAACTGAAAATACATTCTTCATTATCTTTTCGAAATTATACAATTCCAAAAGTAGACTGTACAATGTGCAGAACCAAAAATGTTCCAAGAAGTTTAGTCATAAGTTCCCCTTGCAAAAGTTCTCTCTAAAGAGTCCCCCCCTTCTTTACAATGTGAAGTCTAGTATATATAGACTTTTCCGCATAACTACCTAATAACCAACTTGTAACTACCCAATAACTACTTTGTAACTACCTATTTGAAACGCAATAATATAATAAACCTTATTTTTCGTTACTTTTTACATCACTTTGTAAAGAAATAAGGTTTACTTTCCAACCTTTAGTTACAAAGAGTGACTTAAGTCACTTTATACAAAAAAGTAATTAGAACTTGTGACTTTCAAGTTGTGTATTTCGCTAAGTCATTTCCATCTTCATCCACTTCATGTTGGCAACTCACACTGCATCTGATGAGCTTCTTTCTTTCTAACCCAAGCTTTTGACTTCTTGAGCACAAAACTGGTTCTTTCTCTAACATCTCTAACCTCTGGATCTATCCAATTGATAGCGGGAAGAAGTTGAGTCTGGATTTCTCTTCATAATTATTTAGCATATTTTTCTTAAATTCTTCTTGATTGCTCCATAGTGATGATGCCTCTAGAAATGATAAAACTCCAGGATCACCACTCATCATCAATAACATCAACTCAGACTGCAACCTTCGTAAGACTAACATCAAATAGTGGCTACAAACTATGATGTGGGGTTGTTGTCCATGAAAGTAGCACTTCTAATCCATGATTTTGAATTGCAGTGACATATAAGGGTGGCACAATGTTAACAAACCCCAAAACACTTGTATGGTTTGATATCCCTCCAATCTTTCAACACATGCAATGGATTATTCTTCTTCTACGTTTTCCAATTCTACATAGGCCGATAAGATGTTGATAGTTTGTATATTCTTTAATGTGCTACCCTTCTATTGCTCTATTATCTTACCAAAGGAGTATTTAGACATTTTGTCTCACTAGTGACACAACTACAATTATAGTATTTTTATCCAAGAAAACCTTATCAAGTAGAGTAGCACCCATGCATACAAATATCTCATCCTTAATAGAGCACTCATCTTCAAGTTATCATTAACTATTTTTGCATGGTTGTAATGACCACCAATAGGATTTGTTGTGTAGCTACGTCATAGATATGTCATGTGGTTGTTGCAGATCTAAACTCTTTATCAAATGCATACGTTGTCATTGGATTATATTTATTTTGAAGAGTTGTACCTCCATGTACATACCAAACTATTTCATCTTCCTTTTTATCCAAACCATAAGCAATTGCTGTAGAAGTGGGCCCATGGATGATACAAGCAATATTCAACCCAACAATCACACCTTCATCTTTAGTTTCTTGACACTTTATTAAAGTAAGTAGGCACAGTGAAAAAAACATCTTTTAGCTTCTTGCCAAGAAATGTCTTGGTAATATTATTACAAAACAATTTTGTGTATTCCCTATAAAACATTTCATTCCATGAGATCACAATTTGTTGAGGCACACAATCAGACAGCTTGTATGTGTGATGTCCACAACTGTAAGCTGCATTCATTTTAAAAGTTTCTGCAAGCCTTTTCAATAAATCTATTTGGTATGCATGTCATGCAATTGTATGAGATGATACATTTGTTAAACAGTTCATATGTATCTTGCTTGTTAATGAGATGACATCTTTTCGAGGTATTCTGTAACTTTTTGTCATGATTTTCGGGTAGTTATAACCATTTCCTTCACATGAGTTACAACTTCTTCGACCGCATCTACTATTTGCCGAAGTTTGTGCCAATGAAATCTATCTATGAAGTCGCATAACTTGATTGAATGTATAATCGATAGAGTAGGTCCACATCTTCATACATGTAGGCGTAGTACCATGCAGCTTCTATCCCTTATGTAAGGAGATTGAGTCCATTGTAGAGTTGTTCTCTCAACTAATTACCTGATGAGTAGAAAGCTGAGCAGTTCAGCCATTTCTTTATATTATTATCCCACTCTTTCTTCTTAACCAGTGCGTTTTATCGACATATCTTAGCAATTCCTTCACTTAATACAAAACCATGTCCTAGCAAAATCTTCCAATATTGGTGCAAGGCATTTTCCTTTCAATCTTTCACACTTGTATTAGCTTTTGAAGTTATTAAAACCCTTGACAAGAAATCCATTTTGTAAGTATCCTACAGTGATTGTATTCTATGAGATTTCTTCTCTTCACAACAGCATTAGCTATCATTCCATGTAATAAATTCATGTCTATCAAAGCCCATTGAATGGCACTTGCATCTAATATAAGAGGCTCAAGGAATACCTCACTAGGAAGAACCGACTTCATTGAGGCATTTTCTCAAATAGTTCACGGACCTTGTCTTAACTTGCATAGTCTGCATACACGTCTGTCAGAACATTTCAAACTACAATATCTAATGAAAAATTGCATTTCATTATGCTTTTGGTGGAAGCCATAACTTGATCTAAAACTCCAATTTGGGCATTGGCAGTGCATGGGATCACATTTCCTTGAGACATTTTCTCAAACAGTTTACGTGCTTTCTGCGTATGCTCCTTCATCTTGCATATATGTCGACCAGGGCATTTGCAACTTTAAAACTCCTATTAAGTTATGCTTTTGGTGGATGCCATACCCTAATGCAAATATCCCATTTTGGTATGGGCTAGGGGCATACTGGCCAAGGATGTGGAATTTGGCAATGAAACACATCTCTTTGAGGTGTTCTATCAAACAGCTAATGTGTGAGTGCACTTCCATGTTTGAAAATTGCATTTTCTAGAAAGTTTCTGTAACTTCGTGGGTTTCTTGCCGTTCTTGCATTGCCATGAGAGCACATTTCTCTGAGCTTGACTGTCAAACAATTTAGGTTGATTGTTTTTGCTTGAATGTTTCCAAAACCTTCTCAACAAATCCCTCATGTGTAGATTCTGCAATTATTGCATTCCATTTGATCATATTTCTTTGAGGCATGCTGTCAAAATGTTCATGCACCTTTTCTGTGGTTCTAGATTTTGTAAAAATGTCATTTCAACAAACAGATTTTGTAGAAATCCTGTGATTATTGTAGTTTTTGAGGCCAAATTTCTCTGAGGCATGCTTTTAATGCTTTGTCCATGCTCACATTCTTCATAGTTTGGCACGGGTTAGGAGGATGTCGGTCATGGTTGTAGGTTTTAGCTTTACACCTATGAATTGCATTAGCTTGAAGTCTTTTCAAGAAATCAATTTTGTGAAAACACTGCAATCATATAGGCATGAGATGACATCTTATTAAGGCACACTGTCAAACATTATAACTGCCTAGCTGGGAATGAGGGGACGCTGGAAAAATTGTGAAGTTGGTTTTAAACTTGCAAATGCATTTGCTCAAAAGTTTTTAAAACCAACCAAATCTGCTACATGCAACTCGATCTTGAGTAGCTATAATAACTACTTGTTTCCATTCGTCAACCTTTTTTTTTTTTTACATTATTTCACAACCTTCCTCTGTAACTTACACAAGTTTCAAAACCTTTTAACTTCAGTAAATAGAAACTGGCAGCCAAAGAAGTTAGTTTTATAACTGTCCACTTTATTGGAGATTTTAATGGACTTGAAGGAGCGCCTTTGTTTTGGTTCAATGAAAGTGCAAGTGTGAAACTTGCAAATCATGCCTTTTGTTTTGGTTTGTAAAAAGTAAAAGTGCACGCAAAGTTGACGGAAAGTGAAAGTTGCCGCGAGGTTGGACAAAAGTGCAAGTTGACACAAACTTTCACTTTTCCCTAAGTAGGCCAAAAATAACTTCATTTTGAAGGCAAACTCTTCGCTTAGCCAAATTCACAGGTGATATCTTTGCAACTTTTTGCAACTTAGGCAAATTTGCAACTTGCGAACTGTGCAGGCATGAGAAATGGAGAAAAGTGTATAACTTTCAACTGGAATGTCGGATTGTCATGAAATCTTGTAACACTATCCATATTATCATTATAAATCTCTGTGTCAAACAATTTTTCTCTAGCATTTACAGAAACCATAATTTTATTGTTTCTGCCAATCGCCCGCCAAAAAATTGAAAGATTAAAATATCTCAAACCATAAGACTTCGTGACCCAAAAAGTCACCACATTAGGTGAAATGGAGTTATGAACACTGCTATAAAATTATTTCATGCCAATTGTCACAGATTTTCAATATTTAATTATTTTCATAAAACTTCGCAAACCAGACAAGTGTGCCTAAGAAGCTCAATGAAATGATGAGTATCTCTACTCCAAAATGATGTTGTTATGCAAAGTTCAATGTAGGGAAATAGATTGTGACATCTTAGAAATAAGTTATCTTAATGACTCATGCAGGAAAAATGTGACACTGGTGTTTTGCAATTGGAAGGTGATTCGGGTTCAAAGTATGGTTAGATTTGTCATTTTGACACAAAAACTTTAAATTTGGAAGTGTTGAAAACAAGGCCAACAAGATTCAAAAGAAGAATACATTCAATTTGGAGACAAGTAACATAACACATGCAATGAAGCATTACTCATATTAATCAACATGAAACTAGTAAATTTATGCATTAAACATACAACATGAGATTCATAAACTCACAAAAATATCCAAAATAGGGCCACCAATGAAGTTGTATCTTATCATAGCACCAAAATGTTGTCTAGTTTTCAACAACAATAATGAGTAACATAGTTTGGCTTTTATACCAAGACCGTGTACCTAGCAAAAAATAATTACAAGGCAAGGTCAAAATTCCCGCCAGATTCAATGCATGAGGAATGGCACTCAGAAATATTCAATGTTGCGGAGAGACAAAGAGGATTGAGCAGGTGGAATCGAGATCTACACCACCACTCAAGGATTTACACCTTCAATCGGGTGGTTGGCCTATCCTTTCCGTCATCCATCCTCTGCAAATCTGCCATCAATGCTTCATCTACCCGCAGGCCCCCGAAGACTCAGCAGCAGCAAGCCTCTAGAATTTTCATGGTCAAAAATGACTGCAGACACAAGGAAAAAACCATCGCCCGAGGTTCAAAACCCGACCGTCGATCTAAAATCCATCGCTAATATCAATAGTTCCAAAACATGCATGAAGAGTCACTAGCCAATGATATCGTGCCACATAGGCACCTTGACCCTCTATTGCTGACCTTTTCTCTTTTTATTTTGCCTTTACCACCTCTATATATGTGAAAACATATTCATATACAAAAGCCACTGTTCACCTTTCAAAATCCCTTGTAAATCCAAAATGCATATACATGCAACAGTTCAATATACAAGGTGGACCCCATGCCACTTTAGAACAAATTGAAAAAACTACTCGGGTCTGGCCTGTATCGCTTACCTTTGTTTATCCGTGACATACAACACACACATACATACAAGCCACAGATTTCAAATAATTGTGTATCAAAATATACCTCCCTTTGAAATCTGGCTTGTATGTGCAAACATACAAGCGAATGCACCTACAACTGGTGGGCCCCAATTTTGACGCTGACTGCCGCTGACCTATTTGCATACCTCACTTTGCACATCCAATTGTATATATGGAATATACAATTCCAAACATACAAAGTAGAACTCAAAATATTTCAAAATGCTATCAATTCCTTTGATCGCGTCCACCTTACATAACCGCTTGTATGCCAAATATACAAACTTGTTTGTATATACCCGCAGGCTCCATCAATTGTATATCCTACTGCCTTGTATATTTTCCTTGTATATGACCTTTGCATGTCTAAACATACATTCACCCTTTCACATATAAACAAGGAATCTCTCCTAGAATATGCTCACAATGCATCTAACCATTGTATGTCTGAACATACAAACCAAATATACTTGCAAACCCAATATACAAGCAGCGAATATTCTGGGGATCTGCGATAGATTGCCCCTTTGCATATGCAACCCAATATGCATCTAAAATGCATATAACTCAATTCTTTATCATTTTTTGGAGGCCAACTGAGATTTCACAAGCACGATAACATACAACTTGTATTTGCACATACAAAACTTAACATTTTTTCCATGTGCGATAGGAAAAAGGGGGAAAACACTTCATGCAGATCGGGGAATGATTTAGACCAAGGCACCAAGGGCTTGAAGGGATAAAAACAAAAAACTGCAACTTAATTTCAGAACCCTATTCCTAGGTGAACACCACCATGACATATGGCTAATCAGTGTAGATCAAGAGGATATCAGTCAAATATGTAAAGAAATGTTGTTTGCTACAATTGCAATAGATCTGGTCATATTGCTAAATTCTACAGAAGCAATAATCAGGACAAAAAGGGTCCGGTGCATCATAATCAGAACCAAGACAAAGGAAAGGGAAAAGTGAATGCGGATGAAATTCAAAGGGAGATGAACAAGATTTGGGTGAAAAGGAGTACATAAAATGTTGAGGATAGATCCGCACCAGAATCTGGTGCTAATATTCCTTCCAGAAACTAAATATATGAGCTCTAGCTCAGGAGAAGTCACAAAAGAAAACAAGTTCCCCCAGCCAGTCAACTAGTGTCTGAAATTGGCACATGGAAAGTTGCGGATTAAAGGGTTCTTAGATAAACATCTAAATAAGCCTTGGTAAAGATATGGAAGATCCACAAGAAGTTTAGAAGAGGTTAATCTTCCTAGATTGATCTGGTTTAACAGTCATCTGGTAAGAATAGGATTCTCATAGTTAGATCTAGTATGATTCAAATTTGAGGTATCTTGATCTGTGGATAAGTGGAATGATTGGGGAAAGGAAGTTGGACAGCCAATAGTGCATACTAGTGATCCAGAAAAATCTCTCTCAGAACAAGGAAAACAAGGCAACCGGAATAACTTAGGTTGTGCATTTATTACAAAATGGAATTAGGGTTTGCGTAGAAATAAAAGAGTTCTTTGGTTCATCATTTGCACATTTGCATTCGAAAAGAAGAGAGAAGGAGCTCTGCAACAAGTTATCTCAAGCCCACTAAAGATCAACTGCAGAAGTTGATTCTTCCAGCAATCCGATCTAGATCATATCGTGAACCCTAGAAGCGTAAAAGGTATTTTCCGCTCTTAAAAACCTCTCTCTGAATATTTTGAAAGATGGCTACTTTGAATGTTGTGAAGATCACTCATAGGCCACATCCTAAATTTAAGAAACATCCCTACAAATTCCTAGAAGTTGATCCCCTAGGTGCCTTTTCAAGCATTCTGCATGAGGTTTTACATGTAGAAGATGTTAGGGCATATATTCATGCAAACATTGAAGAATTTGGGGAATCCAAGCTAATGGACATCTATCACAATTAGTTAATAGATGATTCTTTTGAACTGAAAGCTCAGTACAAGGCTATCCAGGACAAGTATTTTGGTCAGTGCATCTATTTCCCCTGTTTTGTAGAAGATGAGTGGGTCTGGTATGTTTTGAGCAGAGTGCATGATAACTTCATATGGTTGAATAGACCTTTTAAGATCACAAAAGATGCTATTAGGGTGGTAACCGGTCTGCACTCATCCTGAGGGTTACTTGTTCTCAAATCGGTTAAAAATCAAACTGTGAGTGAGGCTACCGGATCAAAATTTGACAAGAGAGCAATGACAATAGAAAACATCACTGATCCGAATGTCAAGTTTGCCTCCATAATAATTGGTTACAAGATATATCACTCCAGCAGGGAAAATTCAGTACCCAGAACTATAATTTACACTGCTTATCAGATGTTAAGAGAGAATGCAGATTATGATCTTTGTGAACTTCTTCTAAGCCAACTATTGGAAAACCTACAAAAGATCAAGAAGGACAAGAAAAAATCTTTCAAGTATGGAGGGCTAATACTATGTTTGTTCTTTTACTTTATGAATGAGCTGCCCGGATCTAGTGGTTGGGTTTGGCAAAATGACAGACCTGTTGCCATTCAAATCAGAGATTACTTGCATGGGCTTGGGGATGCTAAGGCATGAAATACAACTTTGTGGGGTTACTTCAATAACTTTTAGAATATGATGCAAACCAAAGAGAGAATCCCCCAATCTCTAGTTGAAAAGTATAAGGATACAGTATGCTTTATGGTAGAAACTGATCAATGCCTAGTGGAGGCAGTAGAGCCAAGGACTATCTGGATCATACCAATGGGGTATGAAGTAGATGAGAAAATTGTAGACCTACATGTTCAACATATGCTAAGTCAACCCAAGGATCCTAAGGCAGAAAGGTTTGGAACCTTTCAAGATCTGAGTGTAAAAGTTCATGTTGAACTAAGACAGCTTGAGATCAAGAGAAAAGTAAGGAGGGAAGTAGAAGAATTTGCCAAGAGGCATGGAATTTCAAAGGAGACACTTGATGCAAACAGAGAGAAGATGGAAAGGGTAGAGAAAGAAAGGAAAGAAACTGAAAAAGAAAGTGCTCCTGTGCAAACCCCCTCCCAGACCAGATCCTCCAAGAGTTATGCACCTGCCACCTCTAAGAGTCAAAAGGCGTCAAAACTAGAAGTCAGGACATCTGGAAAGGGAGAGAAGAGAACCAAGGCAAAGGCCACAAGGTCTTACATTAGTCAGAAGGATGATGAAGAGACAAAATCTGATGAGGAGATCAAGAAGATGAAGATGAAGAAAACATCTGGTGAACCATCTATTGGTCATAACAAGGAAGAAGAGGTAGAAGAATTCGTTGAAAGGCCTACTCTCTACATTGATGATATCATCAAATCAGTCACTGTGGATGGGAACCTAAAACTAATGACTAAATTTTATGATGATTATAGTGAAGCTAACCAGAAGATCCTGCAAGAAGCTACAATCAGGTATCTAAACATTTACAACAAAGCATTCATTGAAATCATCTCCTTGATTCCCAAAAGCCTTGAGAAGGAGCTTGAAGTAAGAAAGAACAATGCCAAGGCAAAGGACCTAGAGATCCGGGAACAAATAGCCATTCAACTCTATCCGTCCATCACTCCAAAGCAAATAAACATGATCTTCAAAGATTGCAAGGATGAGTTCTAGAGCAAAGCCAGAATGAATAAGCTTATACTCAGAGAGACTGATAAGGTGGCTAAAGAGACTGAAGAGATCCTCTGGAATGCCTATAAAAGATTCAATATTCTTGTTATAGAGGACTTAGGTGATGAACCCTCTACCATGGATGACAAAGGAGAATCTACTGAGTTAGTTGCAGAAGAGACAAGTGAGGAGAGAACTAAGGAATTGGATTCCTCTGCTCCAGAAGAGGAAGTCCTTGAAGAAGATAATATCTCTAATCCAGATTCCCCAGTAGACTCTGGACCTAAAGGAGAAGAAAGAATAGAGGAGAAAATAAGTCAAGAAGAAGAGGTAAAGGGAAGAGAAGGAGATCAAACAGAGAAGACTCCAGGAGATAGTTCTGAGGTTGAAGAAGGAAAGAAAACTCTGTCTTTGGCAAGAGACACTATAGAAGCATTCAAAGACTTTCTGAAAAAAGAAATGACAGAATTAGATGAATCAGAGTTACTTCAAGGACCATTCAACTTTGATTCCCTCTCCCTGGTTCAAACAATGAAGATAGCTTCCTTTGCCCAAGCAAAGGCAAAAGAAAAACTTCTGAAGTCTCACATGGAAGACCGTGAGATAATAGAAATTACATCCGGTGTATTGGAAAAGATCATGCCATCCTTCCAGAAGGATCTTTCGGCCTCCTCATCTGGTAATCTAAAATCACTTGTCAATTTTGTTAATACACATTTTGATTCACTGGAGAAATCAGCTGAGGAGAAAGTCCGGAAAGAGTTTTTGGATAAAAGATTCTTTGAAGTACAGGGGTACATAGCAAATGATAGGAGAAATCTAAACATTGGAATAAAGAGCCTAGAAAATGCTCTTAAAGATGGTGGAGATCTATACAAATTTTGTCTATCTTGGTCCACCGTGACAGCAGTGAAGGCTTGGTGCAACAAGCACAACAAGCACAGAATATTAAAACACACAACTTAACCAAACATCCAATGCTTGGTGATCGAGGCAATTGCAATTGCCTGATGATTAAACCAATACATTTGCCTCTATTTATAGAGGGCTTTAGAACAATCTAGACTCTAGGAATACAGTCAAAACACGTTGTTTCTCCATTCAACGCACATGGTCTTTCTACATGCTTGTGGTCAGTGGGAGCAGGTGAGAAGTCGGTGAGAGAAGGTGAGAAGCTTCTACATTAGTGGGCGAAATTAATGCCAACATTCTCCCCCTTAAGTTCGACCACAAATTTCAATTACTTTCTTGACCGTTTCCATTGATGCTTCAGCATCTTCAATCTTCAAATTTTATGGATCGAACCTAGGAAATCCCATTTTGCTGTAGGGATGCTCTATCCACGAGCTCTGGCCTTCTTGTCACTAGTCCATCATAGGTTCAGGTGTGATTACCTTGCTTTCTTCAACACCTCCCATAGAGTCACACTACTGGTGCTCAGGGATCCTAACTTCAATTTCTTCTTCTGACTTCATACATGGCTTACACAAATACAGAATGTTGCGGCATTCAACCATCATATTTCCTTATACATTGATAATTTCACTCAACTTGTTTTACAAATTCAGACACCTATCCTTCTCTATCCTCCTCTGACCTTCTGATCTCTTTTATCAACACTTCTTTGTTCTACAGATTTTAAGAATGTTTTTCTACATAATATTTCATTCTTTGAATCAAGAGACTTATACAAACTCTTCAAACTTTTTATGATCTACAGAACCAACTTCAAGATGGACAATAGAGACAACAAACTTTGACATTTTAGCTTGATTTTAATCTACCCTTGGACGAATTCTGCAAATTCCTTATTGGGCTGACGACTCACTTCATTGGCTATTTTCTATTCTGAATATGAGTGTCGCTAAACACTCAGTGTTTTCCCAATTTGCCACTCAAAGAAGGAGATCCTTGGCTAGTGAATGAAGCCACTGAGAAGAGGCCGTTAAATATACTTGACAAAAGCCATAGGATAATTGCCTGGTTATAGCCAGTAAAAGGGAAATTGCTATTTGAATCGCAGTCAACAAAAGAAGATAGATTGCAGTTGTAATGGGGTCATTGTTGTAGATTTAGAGATCGCAGCTGCTAAAGTGTCTAGAGACGTTTGATGTGAAAGAAGAGTCTTAGTTGCTGCATATACATTGTGTGAGTCTAGAGAAAACACCAATTGGAGGAGGTAAATAATATCATTGTTAAAGTTGAAAAGCCATGTATTGTTGAAGACAAGCCGTAGCCTTGGAGATATTGTAATCACAGATCTGAAGTTGCTGCTGAAGCGCCACTAAGGAAAGCGGAGGAGAATTTGGAGCGATAGGAATGAGTAGCTAATGTTTTCAGTTCAAAGTTTGCTGACTAATGAAGAGTCGTACCTCTTTGCCATCAAAAGAAGAAATCCCTATGTTAAGATTTCTGTAGCTGAATCTGTTGTTATTACCAAGAGGAGGCCATCGCCCAAGATTGAAAATTGCTCAGCCAAGGGAGTCGTAGCATACAAGAAAGGGTTTGTAGAAAAAGAATATAGGCCGTAGCCTGTCCAAGAGCAATCAAAAGAGGAGGATCATTGTTCAAAGATGCCGCAACCATCCAAGAGGTTAGATATCGTGGAAGTTGAAAGTTTAAATCCACGAAAGGAGATTGTTGGGAAAAAGGCCGCCGAAGCATAGTCTTGTGAGCGAGAGAGGGAATGTTGGTGTTATGAAGGTCAAAGGAAGGATTGCAGATCTGCTGAGAGCAGAGCTGGAAGCTGTCTGATAAGGAAGTTGTCGTCGCCTAAAGGAAGAGAGACATGTGTGTGGAAGCCGAATATAGAGGAGAAGCACATGAAAAATTCCATAAATATTTCCTTCTTAGAAAGGCGTTCAAAGGAGGCTGCTTTGAAAATTTTTTTAAAGAAAAAGCTATGGTCTTATAATCTTTCCTCCTTTAAAGAACTTTGACTTTTTTTGCATAGACTTTAAAGAGCTTAAGGTTTTAGGCCACGTGAAATTTTTTTTTTTAAAACAAGTTTTATGCCTTATCTCTTAAAGAGCCCACGTGAAAAGTCCTTTTAAATTAAGAGGGTAAAAGTTTTTTTAAAACAAGTTTTATGCCTTATCTCTTAAAGAGCCCATGTGAAAAGTCCTCTTTTAAATTAAGAGGGTAAAAGTCTTTAACTCTATATTTTAAGAGATTTGAAAATCTATTTTTAAGTCAAGTAAGGAAAAGAAGTAGTTTTTTAAAAAGAAATAAGGAAAAGTTCTTTTTTATTGAAAAGAAAGAATTTTAAAAAAGGTTTTCAAAATTATATTGCCTTTTGGATAAGGTAAAGGGGTTCTACCTTACAAAGTGTAATTTTTATTGCAAATTGTGATTTTGTTTTTCTTAAACCTTCCTCATTTCTCTTCATTCTTTCTTCAACAGTTAACAATATTCCACTTAGTTCATCTATTTGCATAGTTGTGAGATCTTTGGAAATCTCAATTGTAGAAACTACACCATCAAATTTAGGAACTAAACTCCTTAAAATTTTCTCAATGGCATGCTTGCCATCCACAGTTTCTCCTAGAACTTTCATTTGACTAACTAGGCCTTCTACCTTTGTTAGAAATTCATTTACACTTTCGCTAATGACCATTTTTACATTTTTAAAATTTTTCCTCATAGTTTGCAATTTTGCAGTTTGTGCTCCTTGATAGGCATTATTGAGAATTTGCCATGTTTGTTTAGAATTACTAGCACCACTTATCCTAGGAAAGATAGGCTGATTGATTGAGCCTTCAGGATCCAGAAATTCAGCTCACAGTATTACAATAAAAATAAAAAATAAAAAATCTCTTCTATATGTTGCAGTCCTCCTGTATATCTGCGCAAGAAACATTCATTAATGGAGCCAAAAATAAAATGATCTCCACTAGACTTTGGATTCAAGATCTTTGAACCAGATGGCTCTGATACCAAATGAAGGGTTGGTGCAACAAGCACAACAAGCACAAAATATTAAAACACACAACTTAACCAAACATCCAATGCTTGGTGATCGAGGCAATTGCAATTTCCTAATGATTAAACCAATACATTTGCCTCTATTTATAGAGGGCTTTAGAACAATCTAGACTCTAGGAATACAGTCAAAATATGTTATTTCTCCATTCAACGCACATGGTCTTTCTGTAGGTGAGAAGTCAGTGGGAGCAGGTGAGAAGCTTCTACATTAGTGGGCGAAATTAATGCCAACAAGCAGATATTACCAAGAAGATGGAAGATCAAGAGAACAAACTATCAAGCCTATCTCAAAGTTTTGATCCTCTCTCCTCTTCCATAATGAATCAAGAGTGCTAGACTCTTGTAGCTATAAATGAAATAAAGAAGCTAAAGAAGGAGAAGAAAAATAGGATAAGCAGGCTAAGAGAACTAAGAGGGATTATTATCCCTAAGTTAGAGGCCATACATGAGGCCCTAACTGATGCTCAGACCAGTGATCTAACAGATCTAAAGAGGGCAGAAGCTTTTGCATTCCTATTGAGTGGTCACATCTCAATTTTGGACAGGATGAAGTAGAGTTGGGCAATAGAACTTGTCCAGTTGAAGACAACTTTTATAGATATACTAAAGTATATGTAAGTATAACATGTATATATACTTATGCGGCTAAGTATAGTTGGATTTTTCAGAGTTTTGGTGTGCAGATTCTACCCTTTTCCATTGATGTCAAAGGGGGAGTGAGTAGCAGTGAAAAATATGGAATCTAGCTAAGGGGGAGCTCTGATAAAATGTACATTAGAACAAAGCATCAGCCAAGGGGGAGTGTAATGTGACACTCTGTCATTTTTCACTAAGTGCTGCCATCAATGCTAAAGGGGGAGATTGTTCGAAAGAGACACTATGTGGCTTCATGGGTGTTGTCATTGATGGCAACAAAGACCATCCCACACATCCGCAGGACATGGTGTGTCTATACCGGAAGTCAGATTGAAGAGTATTTTGGTCCAGTGACCAAGAACAGAGTATGCAGTAAGGTCCGACAATCAGGTCCAGACCTCTCAGAGGAAGTATCTCTGGAAAGTGCGGACTTGGGGAAGTCAAGAGGAGTATCTTTACTAATAGATTCTAGGGATTGAGCCTTCGGTGATGAAAGAGTAAATAGATATGAGTATCTAAGTATTGGGTTCCTGTTTGGTAGAGTAGACAGAGGAAGAACTGATTGGCAGAGCATCAGACCTTAATCGGGATGAGATATTGATGGTGATCAAGGTTCTTAAGGTATCATTCATGATTAGCTAACATGATTAATAACTTCTATAACTATCTCTTTGATACGCATCACTTGGTAAGGAAGGATTCAACCGATAGACCAGAGTTTGGGAAAATATTGACTATTTCGGATGCTGACTAGAAAGATGATGAAATCCTTGGTGCGGATATATATACTAGATGGATTTCGATGAGAAGGGGAGTGTGGTGTGTTGTGTAGTGTGAAGAAAAGTAGAGAACAGTGTGGAAATAGAGATAGAGGCCCGGTATGTGATAGAATAGCAACACTAAGGCAGAGGAAAAATGAAGTGCAGCAGATCAGTATATTGAGCTTAACTAGAACTGAACCTAAGCACATGTGGATGCTTCTCATTATTTCAATTATCTAGTTTCCTTTTATAAACTATTGTAGACAGTGAGCCTCTTGTGAGAAGTGTGCTCAGGCAGTGAACCCTAATTGGCAAGTGCCATTTTGTACTACCTTATTCTTTTAACAGAGAATACAATCTTGGGTTAATCACCCTGTGGTTTTTTCCCTTAACAGGGTTTTCCACATCAAAAATATTGTGTCATGTGTATTGAGCTTGTTTCTGCTTTCATGGTTATGGATGTTTATTTGTCTTGATGTTGCTCTAGTTATTAAAGAAGAACAGAAAGTTAAATTAATTAAGATAACTGATTCATGCCCCCCCTCTCAGTTATCAACAAAGACAAGCTAAGATTTTGAATGTAAAATACATAGCATCGAGTTGGCCATGACCTTGAAGGAGTCTTGACATATGTTCAAATACTGATATAGAAGTAAGAAGAACAAAATGACAAGGTAAATGCAGAGATGTTTTTCTTGCTAGCTGCGGCTGGTGAAGGAGTAACCCTCTTAGGGTTCTTAACCATTGTTCACAAACCTTGGTTTCAAGTTAGAAATTTTATATACATAGAGGAGTCTTGGCATATATCTGAACACAAATGCATGAAGACACAGCTACAACCATGGTAAAAAAATAGTGTATATTTCTTTTTATGACAAGATAACCCAAAGGTTTTAACCTTCATTCACAGATGCATAGAGATAATAATGCTAGCCATGGCCTTTAAAGGTTACATACATAAATAAAAGTGTATTTTCCACAGAGAGTTACTCCCTAGGGGCCATCATTCCATACAAAACCCTCCCATCATTTAAAGCATACAACCAAACACAGAAGGGTTTCTCCATCTTGGGTCAAAATGCATTGTATATTCAAAATAAAAAGTACTACATACAGATACAATTGTGGCCACACAAAGGTAAACCCTCATAGAGAAGAAGGTTTCAATACATTTCAAAACAAAAGCATCACATGCAGAAAAGGAAATGTATTTTCTTCATGAAGAACATCACCCATATTGGTTTTATGCAAATGCAGATACAAAACCATACTAAGGGGTTTTGAGGCATGAGGAAATGAAAAGACTGCATAGAATGTCATTTTGCTAGCCATGGCTAAGTATATATTTTTCCTGAAAAGTTCAAAAAACCCATTTCATTGTCATTGAGTAAGCTCATCTATAGGGGAATGGAGACTTATGGTCATGAATTTTGACCACAAAAGCTACAGAATGATATGGAAATGATGAAAATATGGAGTATGAGAGAAAGAGTTACCTCTTTGAAGATGAATATGTAGTGGGAATGCAACTTCTACCCTTTCTAGTGTCTCAGATAGTTGCAACTATGGTGGCCACGAACTCAGTCAAGGAATGACAGTGAACCAATGAAACAAATGTCAAATAAAACCATCAAAAAATGTCATGGTCATGGCTATTGAAGCCATTTTCACCTCAGGAAATGAAAGGAATCAAAGGGAAAGAATCATATTTGCATTAGAAAAGCCTTTTACCTTTGAAATCTGCAAGAAGTTTATGGAGGCCATGGTCAGATATGCCAAAAATGTCCAAGTTTCAGTTTGAAACCCTAGGGTTTCATGGCAGCAGCAGAGAGCCCCATTTTCACCAAAACTGTGTTGTGCAAAATGAGCCTAATAAGATAGGATGACTTGTTTTGTGTTAGGGTTTCAGTGAAGCCCTAATCATAATGTTGCATTTTGTCACATTCATTTCTTTTTTGTGGCAAAATCTAATGCTTTCATGGTGCTATGTGTCCATAGTGCGATGCCTAAGTCCCATGACTTAGGGTGAGATTGAGCCTCTATGGTTGCCTCAAAATATTTGATGCCTTAAAACATGCCTAGTCACCTTGAATGATATGCCATGTGCCTTAGAATTTTGCAGAAGCTTTTGGAGGGTAGGCTTAAAGGCCTTTTCATTTTATTTTTGCCAATAATATGTAATGCCTTGATATTTCTTTTTATGATTTTTTTAGAAAAATCAAATATTGTAATTGCAATAGACTTGGTGAAATTATAAGCCATGTGTAATTTTTTTTGCAAAGTCAAATTGAATAGGGGGTAGGATAAAACTGCAAACATTGTAAAGCTTTGTTTTCAAGCAATGTTTTATAAATTGCTTTAAAATAAATGCTATTTTAATGCAGTTAAAGCAAAGTAAAACAATGCAGATCTTTCTTTTTTCAGTTTGCTTTTTTTAGACGAAATTGGGCAGATAAGGACAAAAATAGTGTCTTTTTGGGCAGATAAAGCATATTTTAAGGAAGATTTTGGTGGGGGCCACTTGACAGAAGTTTTTGACAGTTGTTATTTCCAGTTTGGAGGCTTTTTATGGAGCTTGAGAATGGCTTGTGAAGTTGCCTTTTTGAGTATTGCTAAGTTGTTCCATCCTTTCTCATTTTTTAGAAATCCTTTTGGCTATAAAATGAGGGTGGAGGACTTGGTTTTAGGTAGTTGATATCCTTGTTTCTTCTCTCTTGAGCACAGGAAGAGAGTTTGTAAATTGATTTTGGCTCATATTTTTTAGAGTTAGATGTACCCCTTTCATTTCAATACAGCAAAGCATTCCTATTTCACATTTGTTGCCTCTTTTATAACTTTGATTTGATGTTTTCACTGTGATTATGATGTCTAGTCCTCTAATTATGTCTCAATGTTATTGAAATCCCTGCATTTTTTGCCCATCTAATCCAGGTTGTGTGTTGTGTTTAAGTTAAACCTTCATACGAAGTACTTTTGGATTGTTGGAATTAGGTGAAACTGAGAAGGTTATAGGCTTGAGAGTTGTTTATGGGTAAATATTTAGATTTTAGGATCATTTTAGATAAAAAATAGAATTTCATTTTAGTTATTCCTCTTCGCTTTTCTTAGAGAAGTCATTAGATTAGAAAATCATAAGGAGAACCAACTCACTCTGGAGATTCACTCTCGCCATAAGAAACCCACATCTTGAGAGTGTTTCCATGTTTCAATACGATATTTGAGTTTGACTCAACTAGGGTGCAATCTTGATTGACAACAACAGTAATCCTTAAAATGTTGCAAAATAGGACCACAGATAAACGCACACACCATCTTTGAGAGGAAGAAGGCACTCGTATGAGATCTCAAACTGGAAGGGATTAAGAAACACTATAGGATTGTCTAGCACCATCACATTTGTTATGTATTCACTACACTCATATTCAATCCGTTCAGAAACCCTAAATCAGCCTCAACCTCAAACTCACTCCACCACCAATTTGGTAGACTCTAAGCCCATGTGCTTCTAATCAAATCACAACTGCCCACCACTAGTATGGCTGTCACAAACCCTAAAACCTCATAAAATTCTTGGTTGTCTAAAATGGCTCCTGGATATGAAGTAAAACATGCACAAAGAAACTATCTTCAGTGAATGAATCTACTAAATATGTGAGATCATTAGCTTGGTAGTGAACAAAAAACAATCACAAAAATGTCTAGGTTAAAAATATCTGTAATTGAAACCATTTCCCATTGGTGCCTAAGCTTTGAACATATTCAATTTTCCAATATCTTTTAATTTTCCATTTCAAACAAAAACGTGCTTGATTTTAGTGCTTAAAATTTTAACAATATGCTTTTCAAGGAAGCGAGACAAAATAAAAATGTTAATTATTTAGTCATTTTTATTTGTGTGACTAATTATTTAGTTGTGTTTTTTATCCAATGATCAAATTAGTCATTTATTTAGTCATTTATAGATGTGTTGCAAAAAATGACTAGAATTTAGTCATTTTTAGTTGTGACTAAAATGTTTGGTCATGTAGTCATTTATTTGGCAAAATTCTACTAGTGTTATAGCACCTTCTCTCATCTACATCTATTTCCACATCTGCCTCATCAAAGGAAGAGTAGTCTCCACTTGTAGAAAGCATATTAATGTTGTCTTCTTCAATGTACAATGAGGTTCATTACACTCATCACAAGCATTAGCATCATTATAAAAGGACTGGGCAATCATACATTGTGACTATGAATGAGGCATTTGACATAGTATACACCATGGAGTATCCTCCACAACATTAATAGTCTTCTTCAGGGGATTAGAAGTTTCTTTAACATTTTGAGATCTTCGATCAGTTTTGTTATTGGGAATAGGCTTACCATTGTGCCAATTTGTGTTGTATGGCATATCATGCAACTAAGGTGCCTTTTCTTGCCTCTGGTAAATCTACTTTTCACGACCTAGCCCCTTTTCATTTTTAGCAAGTTTATAGCTTAAATCTTTGAAAGTAGTTTTTAATTTATCTAATTTATCTTCAGATGTGGAGTTGTTATTCTGAGAATTTTGAGTTCTATTGTTTAGATTCTGTAAGATTCTCACATCATCCCTTCTATTTCATTTACCTAATGCCTTCCTATTATTTTCTATATTAGTTGCAATTCTGAAAGCATCTCTAAGGTTGGCTAGACTTTTGTCTCTTAGTTCATATGTTGTCTTAGCATCAAAGGCATTTGTGTACAAGGCCATACACATTGGTTCATTTGGTCTCATATGTGGTGGCAATTTATTCAAAACTCTGGTAAACCTAGCACTGAAATCAGAAATAGATTTATTTGACCATTTAGCAATACTTGTGAACTCATTGATGATGAAACTAGGGTTAGTTTTATCTCCATACTATTCCATAAAGATTCTTTTAAAATCATCCCATGATGTAACACTTTGATCAAGTAAACCTCTGTACCATTCTCTGGCTTCATCAATCCAAGACTACATAAATAACTTCATGAAAACATCCTCATGCTCTATTTCAAAATTATCCATAACATTAAGAAAAGATTTCAAATGATCTTCTCCTGATACTGCATTATTCCCTGAGAATTTTGGCAATTCACCCCTGATATTGTTGTCAATGGGTTTAGGGTATCCAGGAATGCCAATAAAATCCAACTGTCTAAATTTGTCTAATTGCATGGGTCTTCTACCAAATTGGTTGACATTAGCATTCCTATTTGCATTAACATATAGATTTCTCACATTATTTTGTGGTACTCTATTATTGTTCATATTTTGTCTTTGATTGTTTTGAGGATTATGGTTCACATGCTGATCAAGCCCTTGATTATTCCCAAGGATGTTTTGATCATTTTGTTGATTTTAAACCTTATTTGCTTGTTGGTTTCCTAACACATTTGCATTATTGAGAGTGGGGACTGCATTTTGATGGGCAACTCTCAATGCTTCCACTTTTTGTTTCATATCATCTCTTATTTTCAAGGCTTGTAAATAGTCAAGTTTTGCCGTGAGGTTCCTAATTTCTTCGGCTAACTCCTCTTCTCCTGGCATAGAAGAAGAAGGCCTCATAGGTTTGTTAGTTTCTCTTGGAGATTCTATATCTTCAAATCTATCAAGGGGATCTAGAAAAAGACATTCTTGAAACACATCAGATCCAAACCTCAACGCATCATTTTGCTATTTTTAATAAATCTCATGAATGTTAGCCTCTTTGACTAAAAAGTGTTGTTGTTGTTGTTGTCTAGGGGACCTAATATTATTCTGTGAATCATCATTATTCCTAGGACTTGGTGATCCTTCATGACTAGGTTGAGTAGTTCCCTTCCTTTTATACATTTTCCTCAGTAATTCTTGGAACAAAGGGTTTTGCAGGGATCTTCTCCCCTGCATACAAGTTCTATTTTTCCTAGCTAGGAGATTTTGCTCAAAGTCTCCACCAACAAATGGGTTTCAAACTTAAGTTCCAAGTTCCTTTTCAACTCCCTAGTGGAGTCACCAATCTGTTGAGTTTTTTCTAGTTGATTGTCCAAGTTCCCCTAAAAAGTTGACATCTTTTATCAACAAGGACTTGAGGTCATTGGCCAATGAATAAGAGACTGACTCTTTGTCTCCTTTGCACTTCAAGCTTTGCAAGACTAAGGGGGTGTCCCTTACTCAATACCCATATGGCGAATCTTGACTGTAACTTGGTATTGACACAAAGCATATAAATCATGTATATTGCAGACCAAAACTGTAAAATAAATACAAAGGGGCTAGCTTTGGACCTTATTTCAGGTGTGGACCAGAGGATTTGAAACCTAAATACTACTCCTACAATCCTAAGATTTAAGACTTTGAGTTGGTTTGACTTTTATGTTTGGCTGCTAGATTAGGGTTTGATTCATAAACTTAGTACAAGCCTTTGGCCGATGCCTATCCAAGGGTTTGGAGTCTAGCCTAAAACATGCAAATGACTTCCCATGAACCAAGAAAATATATAGATTTCAGAGTATTTTTTTAGTTTTTGCCTTACAAAGAACTCCCAAGATTAAGTATTCCTATTAACTCTACTTATAAAATCCCTATTATCAAACATATTTCCCCATATTTGATTTAGAGAAATTTAATTTTGTTCCTTAAATAGAAGTAGGAAATCAAACATGCAATGCAACAAATGAGCATCCCAGAACTTAGAAAACCCTTAGTTACTTTGTTCTAAAGAAAGATACAGATAACAAGTGGAGACAATTAATAGAAACACATGCACATAGCATTACTCATATAAATTCAATCTGAAACTCATAGATAGCTTATGGAAAACACATACATACATTAAAATGAAACTCACAACACCAGTGAGAGAGCAACCAGTCAAAATTTTGTATTACTTTCACTCCTTAAAATTCCAATCCATCAACAACATTGCAAAGTGAGGCTACTAGTTCTTTATAAACACAGAACCTAGCACCAACATTCATTACATCCGGTTGGTTAGGTGAGATTACATATCAAAGCACTACCTCAGGGACGTTGGAGCATTATTTGCAATATGCATGGAGAAAAGACATAAAATAATATATCATGAGGAGTACAATTGATTGGAGGAGCCTAGCCACATAAATGCAAGGGAGAGGTAGATGCTCGTTCATTTTAGGCACATTCACCCATACTTCTCTGCCCATTCAGCATATGATTTCTTTGATAGCCATTGGAATGAGATCAACTTTGAAATCTTATCATTGTGTCCTATGTACCGTGCATCCATCAAGATCTTTGCTTATTTACAGAACAATTCAAAATTTATTTCGAATGCATGCAACTTGTCCAAAGTTAAACTCAAAATTTTCAAACTAGGGTCCCCATTGGTGCAACAGGTAGATATTAGCTAGCCAACATTGTCACTAAAGTTAGCTCTCCACTTGTCAAGATTTTGGACCTGCCCATTACCTTCCAATACTCTTGGCATTATTTTCTTATCAATATTTTCAAGAAATTGTTTCTTTTCTCCTAACACCTTTCTAGCTTTAACTGAAAAGCTATGACCTCCCCAAGAATTTGAAGCATGTAAAGATTTTGCTTCATCTAAGGTGGTGCCTATGCATCAAATCTAGAGCACTTATGCAGGTCTCTCAATTCACCAGTCCTCTACAGCCACACTCCCTTCATACCCTTGAGGCCTTCCTTATGTTGTTCATTTTTTCAAGGGTAGCTCTCAAATTTGAATAAGACCTCCAAGTCTCATCCACCCTTTCCAAAACATTGGTCACTCTATCATTTATCAAATTGGTGACCATCTCCTTAAATGAATTTTTCTTCTCTTCTTTTAATCTCTTCACCTCCTTCAATTCTCTAATTTCTGCCAGCAGGGGCTTTGTATTAGCCAGGAATGATTCTACTATTGGTATCATAGGTGGAGGATTTGAAGTACCAACCCCTACCAACACTTTCTCCTTACACTGATTGAGTTCTGCAATTTCTTGTGCATATTGTAGCAGTAACTCATCATGATCTTTCTACAGTTTATTGGTCACTACTTCAGCAAATTATGCAGTTTACACATTCAAACTTGTAGCTTGGGGAGTAGGGGTATCTGACACCCTCTTGATTATCATATCTCCTATCAACTCCCCCAATCCAATCCTAGGATTATTATTATTTGGAGCCAATGCCCATATTGCTAAAGTCTCAAACCTAGGATTGAAGGCTGCACTAGAGAGAGCCTTCTCAACTTGCTCATCTGTCACATCTGAATCTTCTCTAGTGATGGTGTCAAATGTAATTGCATTTAACAAAGTACAATGATAGAGGAGAAACACATTATTCTTGGCCACCAATGCCCTCCCCTCCTTTGAAGTCAATTTGCTGATAGCCTGATTAACCTCTTTCAGTACCCTTTGGGTGATGGCCTCATATTCAGATGGGTTAGCCCCCCTCTTGGCATCTTCAATCCTTTTTTAAAACTCCTCACTCCTCAAATTCAAGAGTATTTATGAACTCTTCATCTTCCATGAACTTGTTACAAGAGATCACCCTCATGTCCTTAGTATCCACAGTCTATCTTGTCATTGTCCTCATTGACCTATTCTCAGGGGAGGAATAGGGCCTTATTCTATCAGGTGAATTCACTTGGACAGCAGCTTCTTGCACTTGTTCCTCTCCCTCTCCCTCTAATTCTACTACAATTTCTTCCTAAACCTCTAAATCAATTATTTTTGCCTTCTTGGTAGGGGAAGGGTCAATTGACTCCTTTTTTAGAACATATCCCCCCTTGAGCTGCTAGGCTGGTAACTGGGCCTCTCTTCACCTACAAGAGCACTAGAAGTTAGTTGCTTTGCATGATCAAACATCAATTGAATTCTTTTTATTGGGACCTACACTTCTGTAAAGGCACCCTGATATGTAGCATTCATGTTCTTTCTCATTCTTTTCCCTATCATAATTGTGTTCCACTTGATTCTCAGAGTATGGATATCATTCATTGTGAAGCAATTTATGACAATATCCTCATCAAAGTTGACCCGGTGAATATATCTAGGTCTCTGTTTATTAACCCTCACCCTGTCAATAAAGCCCTCAGGGTAAAAAATCCTATGCTGCTCCAAATACATCCCATAATACTGCAACACTAAATTAATTTGATCTAATCCACTTTTGTCAGCTGTCAAGAAGTCACTGAATCTGAGGGAAGTGGGGAAAAATGAGCCTTTATTATGTTTCCTCATATGCTCTCTATCTGATTCATTCAGTTGCCTAATAATTTTCAAAAATGCAATTCTCTTTGGCACATATTTAGGCAAAATGTGGGGAGGGACCTCACACCCATAGATTCTGATGCAGGTGGTGTGCTCATGGTAAAACTAGTCATCCCAATTATGATCAATCCCTAAGTTAGGGGTTCTGTCCAAAGGCCTAAAAATATCTAACACATCTAGATGCAGCCTTTCTCCTTCTGGCTCCAAGAAACCAAGAACTCTCCCATAAAATATTCCTCAAAAATATATAATCTACATCAACACAATGCATGTCCACCATGCATGTCCACATCTGCACTGGAAACATATTTCCTTGTGCATCTGTCATCCTGACATGTAAATTCTGATGTCACATTCCTGATAGAGCAAACAAAATCATAGGCACAATAAAGAATACCATGCGAATTCAACATGGGCATCTATAATAAATAATTTTCTCTTAAGTATCGTCATCTATTTGTGCATCTTTTCTGCAATATAGGAAGCATAGTCATATGGCTCCCTAGTCTCTGGATTCTGAATATTTATAGCCATAATCATTAGAGAGACTAGTATTATGTCTGAAGCCTCTCTTCTGAGAACTTGACAAACTATGGTAGGTTCTGACAAAATAATGCATGAACATAGTGCATTGAAAGGCTCCTCTTCCCTATCTGATATTTTTACCAATTGGCAATCAACCCCTTTGGGTCTGTGATTGACCAGGTTGAAGTTCCTATAGGCATGTTTAACAGTTTTATAACTTCCTTTCAATGCACCAAGGTTGATCAGCTTATTGGCCGCAGGGTTTAAACTGAACATAGTGGAGATGTATGCCTTTGTAAACTTGATTATTGTGGTGTTGTTTCCTACCACGACTATTCTGGTTTGAGGATCATACCTCTGTGCATTTTCCCTTACTAAATTAGGGTTTGGAAATACATTAGGGCAAATTAGCTTAGCCAAATCAAAGTGCCAAGCATTGTAGACCGAGACTTTGTAGTCCATCCTATGATGCCAATGTTTAAATAAGACCCAACCCAGTATAGGCAATTGGGCATCCCTACAGTTGTAGCAAAAGTCAAGAAATTTATCTTTTGGCCCATTGGGACCATGCAGATTCAAAGCTCATCTGGCAGAACCAAGGAACTGAACCATAAGGTCTTCATCTAAACTACGGTTAGAGGTGGAGGCCTGACCGGCTTGACTCATTTTATCAGACTATGTATTAAAGTAGGGCTTCTTATCCTTTGTAATTGCCTACTCTTTCAATCAAGCAATCAACTTAAAATGCACTAAAAACAATCGAAAAGAGTGGACTTACTAGTTTTTTACACCTGTAGAAGCTTGAATTTCTTTCTTTTACTCACCTGAAGACTTGCTGTGTGTCTAAACTCTATTCGTGATTGAAGAAATGATGCAAAAAACCCTAACTTTCTTCTTTCCAAGCTTCGTAACATAGGTTTTGAGGCATTAATGGAGGTAGCCTCGGCCTTAATCTCACATTCATGTCACAGGGTGCCTACAACATTCTTCATAAAAATTTAAACTTGTGCAATTGATTTGAGTTTATCCTTATGAAATCCATGGCCACGATTCACCCACCAGATTTGAAAATCTTTGTCATCATCATTGAAAAATCTTTGACCAATGGAAAGAAGCCCAGTTAGACATACCTCCTTCACTGACTACACCGATTGTATGACCTAGACATGTGGTGCCATTTCGTGGCATTGTAACTGGAAATGGCCCACCACTTACCTACCTTGTGCAGGTGCGATAAAGCCTCCATGCATCACCTTTACATTTAGTTTTCACTTCTTAACTAAGATTAGGCCACATGTCGCCATCTCGTGACCGCACAGTGAATATTCCTTCCTGGCAAGATTCCCTTGCGAGCATGCACAACCGTTAGATTTGAGCTTTCTTGCAGATTACTTCTTAGACTGACACTTGGTAGCATACAATTCATTGATTTGGGACTTCAATAAAGGGGGATGTAAGCCTCGATTCCTTGGCAGGTGTCACCTTGTTGTAGTCACGCAGCTAGATGATGATGTCACCTATGATGCATTGCGACACTGTGAAATACTAATATATAACACTTTATAACCTATGCAAAGAATTAGGACATAGATTTAGTTTTTCATAGGTTATAAAGGCTAGACCTAGGACACGGGGCCAATCACCTAATGAATATAAAGGCTTTAAGTCATAACTTAAGTGACTAAGGACTTATTACAAGCAATCAATAGGGATTTAAAAGATAAATCGCATAAGGCTTAGGGACTTAGGGTTAAAAGGTTTTAAAAGTAAAGACTTGCAATTTTATGGACTTAAAACCCTAAAGCCAAATAGGTACCACCAAGTGACATGGATAAGTCCTCAAGGGATTTAAAATATTTTAATTTCTCAATGAGTGTCACATCTATTTTACTCTGGAACGTATACACTTCGCTCATAATACCTAACTAGTTTCTTTCAGATGATAGAGGAGGATTCAGTACACACCCAATTTTTTGCTTTTTGAATTTTAGCTAACAGTTCTAATCATCATCCCCCATGCACCATCAATCTATCACTTCATTTTAATCTATGTTGTAAATCAATTCTGGGAGGAAATCAATGGTCAGCATACATAGCACAAACCCTTGATATAAACCTTCACTACAAAATGCAGAAGTGCACGAACTGGTAGATCCTTCAAATAAAACAACATTGTCAATCACCCTTTGGGAAAGGACATGTGTCCTCATGGCTCATCTGTGAATTCATGCATTGTATACCACTTCAAAGCTTTGTGCTAAGCATGAGCTATTGGATTGGATTTAGTGTAGAAGATTAAGTCGCAACCCTTGATCATAACTTGACTAGAGGAAAGGCGTCATTACCGCGTACCCATGCGGTCTTAATTTTCTTCGAGTTAAAACTCTGTGCATGATGTGCTCTTTAAACTTTGGGGTCAAAAAGATCAAACCACATGGCGTCCTTGGAACTAAGGACCCATAGGTGAATCTTTTTCAACTGATGAGACACTTCCATCTATCAACTTCCATTTGACTTATGAATCTTTAGGTCTCAGACATCTCTAAGGAACATTAGATCACGATAAGTGGCAAGCAAGCACAACTACACAAGGAAATAAAAAGGAGACCCTAGCATAGACACATTGCGTGCTAGGCTAAATAAAGAATAGACAATTGTTGGGCACTCATTTGCTCAGACTTTCAAAGGCTAAAGCCAATGGAACGATAAATGGGGAACAATGAGTTCTCTAACAACAAGGAGTCAGTAACTTCATGATAGGATAGGGGATAAGTTATAACATAAGTCCTCAAGGAACCGGCTAGGGAAGTCACTGACAGATTAGAATGTTAGGACTATTACATTGACACAAAGGGTTTAGGGCTTTTAGGAAATGATATTAAAACTTAGGCAAACACATTAAAACCCTAAAATCTAACCAGTGCCAACATAATCCATATTAAGTTCACCAAATCCCTTCTTGTCCTTCAAAAGTAAACTTCATAATATATGCTTTCTTTAATTCTATTAGTATAAAAAGAACACATAAAATAAAACAAAAACATATGCTTCTTGTACAAGACACCATCTTTGAGCGAGAAGCTAGCTCGAGATGATGAAAACTCCTCCAACCTCTGATGCCTCCAACATCCAATAACCCTATTACATCTTATCCATTTAATATTGCATGTGATTCTTTGGAGGCTTTGTCAGTTGTAACAAAGATGTCCCCGAAAGCCCAAGCATAAGGTGACATGATAAATTTTTTTATCTAAAATATCTCCAACCAAAAATTGATGTTACAAACCATCTATATCAAAACTCATACAAAATGACCATAAATATCAATATCAATATTTTATCTCTCCAACAATGTTGCACAGTCTTACCAAAGATAATCTCAATAAATTTCTTGTATAAAACAACTTATCACTTCAAAAGCAAAACAAAACTCCTTATATCTGCCTTTAACATATTTTTCTTGTTTAGAACACAACTCATATAACCCATTCAAATGATACACACTACTAAAAATCTGCCCTTATTCCAAAATCTTATGCCAACAACATATAATGTAAATAGTAGAAATAAAAAGAGCCAAGATAATATAATCCTTACTCCAAATCTGGAAGGTTTTAGTGGTGACTTCTACTTTCACATCTTTTATCTTCTGTGGACAATATTGTGATGTTTCATACAAGTTGGATGGGTTCGCACCATCTATTATCCTCTGCGAACTAATCAAATACTACTAGGAGTGTTGCCCTAAATAGACGCTCTATACAAAATATTTTTGAACAACTCTCCATTTGACTGAAGTTGAGCCCTGTGTTGGATAGCTTCCAAATTGCATAAAGTGGCTCCACACAGACTTCCCAAGCATGAGGAATAGATGAAGGGAACAGTGCCACACTCAATCACAAGACATAGATTTTGATGCCCGTAGATTTAAACTAAAATTTCTATGCCTATCTTCATCATTGCTCAATAAATAGTGATGTCCCAAGATAAAATTTGTGCACTTAAGAATAATAAACTCCTACATGCTCATTCTCCTATGCAACTCTTATGCCACTACCAGTCCTTTGAGCCTTTCTTGATATAAACTTAGGGAATTTTCACAGGCTCAGAATTATACCGCCACATGAATCTGTAGAAATAAATCCACAGTGCAAGTGTATCTTCACACCTTTAATGTCGGTTTGATTCTTTCCACATGCAACATTGGTGATCTCCTCCTCCACAACACAGGATCGAATATTGCTTTGACACCATGTTGGAAATCGCAGTGCATATACAATGTCGCAGAGAACTAAATCATGGTAGCATAATAATAACATTGAATAATATTATATTATTGAATTCGAGATGATTTTACATTCATTTCAAGATGGCTTTTATAAAGCCTTTCAAATATAACTTCCTAAACTACCATCTTACGGAAATATAACTAATTGTTTAACTACTTGACAATAAACTACAAGTCACTATGGTGACTTTATTAATGTAAACCTTAATATTCCAACAATGAATATTTCAACAAGTTCAAGTTGGTATGTTTTTGTTTAAGCTCCTTTCGCTTTGTATTGTCCAAATACTCATCCCATGTCCCCATATAGCTGCATAAATAGATCTACGGCTTATATTTGATAACAACAGGTGGCCCCATGCAAATTTTAAATTATGCATAAAGGATAATTTAAAATCTTTCCCTACAATAGTGGAACGACTACAATAGTGGAGCTTTGGAAATAAAAGGGGGGGACATAATGAAAAACATGGCACAAATAATTTTTTTGTTTTATTTTTTTAATATAATAAAAAACTATAGTTTTTAAAATTAAAAATTAAATATTCATGGCACGAATAGCTTCACAAATAACTGCTACTAGCCAAAATAAGGATTTGGATGTGTTAGCCGTACGTGTATTGGTTAGCCATACGCGTTTTCCATGGTAGCTTTGGAGTTCCTTTTCTTTTTGATTTTCACACTACTCTATAACTTTGACAGTTTCTGGACTTCCATGTAATGTATATCCACAGCTGCCGAAACTTTGACAGTTTCTCGCTTGTTCATAGATACTGTCGAGTTATACCACTGCTCTTGAACGTGTTTGCAAGTGACTGCGATAAGCGAATTGCCGCGTTGGGTTGGAAGGTAATTTGTCAATATGCATACAATTCAGCGAATCAAAAGTCAAAGCCCGGAACAATTAGTTTAATAAACAAACTCTGTCAACTGCGGGCTATACAACTCTTTTTTTGTGGTGTGATTGATATAAATACAGACATTACAGAAATGAATTCAAGCAATCTTAACTTTAGTAGAGCCTAAGAATTCAAGCCTTCGTTCTTCAAAAGCAGTTCTGCTAAGTTTCCTGTAAGCCAAAAACAGGTCTAGCTTTTTCTGTTGTTAATATATTGTTAAGGGTAAATATCATCCACTTTAACAGTCAAAGGTTAATTTTGGGCAATAAAAATAGGACAAATATTTAAGACAAATATTTAACACTTTTTATTATAAATAAGGTGTAAAATTACTATTGATTATTTGACCATTGAAGTGGATGATATTTAAGTAGAGTGAGCCATCACAGCTCAAAAATGAAGACTTCAACGTCCTTGTTGATTGTAGCGTTCCTTTGGATAACATGCCATATATGTTCGGGCAATGGGCACGGGAGTGTGCTGAAGGTGGGTTATAAGGAGAACCGTCTCCAAAGCTCTAAAAGCAGACCCTACTTTAGCAGCTCCTCTAATCGGGATGCATTTCCATGACTTCTTTGTTACGGTAGGCACATCGCTCTTAGAGGTTATTTCATTTTGGTGGTTAAGATTAAAATAGAATCAAATGCTTTATTTAACTTATATAGTGAGATTATGTTTACAGGGTTGTGATGGTTCAATTCTCATAGACACCATGCCTGACAATGAAGCGGAGAAAAAGTCACCTGCAAATTTTCCAAGCCTTCGAGGATTTGAAGTGATAGATGAAGCAAAACGGGAAATTGAGGCCCAATGCCCTCAAGTGGTTTCCTGTGCAGACATCCTTGCATTTGCTGCATGAGATAGTGCATCTAAGGTTGATCTCTCTTTTATCTTGTTAAACCCAATAATCACTATTCAAATCAAGTTTTATAAAAAATGTATTCAGCCCCTTCGGATTGTGGACTACACGTTTTTGCAGGCAGGTAAAATGAATTGGCAAGTCCCAGTCGGACGAAGAGACGGAAGGATCTCTAAAACAGAGGAAATCATTGGAAACTTACCTCCTCCGTCTTCCAATGTCCAAAACTTAATGGATATTTTCGAGAAAAAGGGTTTATCACAGGAAGATATGGTAACTCTTTCAGGTAGATGGCATAGGATTTCTTTGTGGCTGAGATTAAAGCCATTTTTGTGTCATTTGATACTCTCCTAATAAGGAAGATATTGATAATAACATTTGGCTGTAGGTGCACACTCCATTGGTGTATCGCATTGCTCGTCATTTCATGATAGGCTTTACAACTTCAGCAACACTAAAGCTTACATGCCCACCTGCTGATACTCCCGACCCAACTGTTGCTTTGGAGGAGATTATGCCCAATCAGCTTGACAACAGATATTATACAAAGCTTTACAGAAACCGTGGATTATTAACATCGGATCAAACCTTACTCTCAACTCCTTCCACTAGCAATATGGTGAAGAGTAACGTGATGCATCCATTTATCTGGCGTAACAAATTTGGCGAATCCATGGTCAGAATGGGGAGCATTGAAGTGTTGACGGGATCGGAGGGTGAGATATGAAAGAACTGCCAGATCGTCTTGTGACAACATATTCATCTCGAGACTACATAGATTCTATTTCTTATTCTTTTATTCTCTTTAAAATCAAATAAGGTTGCGGTGTGCAGGCTACCTCGTTAATCATAAAGTTGTTAACATCTGTCATTACCTTTACAACTTGTATTCCAATTATCAATCCAGAAGATTTTTTTTTTGTATACATTAATTAGTAATTCCTTTTATTCAATCTCACTTTCAGTTTAGACGAAAAATATTAGTTTTTCCTTCGCAAGATTACTTCATATTTTTTCATCTTGAAATATCTTAAATCAAATCTCATTCTTTTTGTGATTTAACATTCCGTATGTTAAACTGATGGTTCTCAAATAAGCATCTTTGTCTTTTTCTCTTCTTATTTAAAAATTTTGAGTTGCTTTCATAAAAATATGTGTTAAATATGGATATGAATTGAAACTTTAAAATAAAATCTTGATGAAATAAAATCTAGCTCATCAAGAGGAAAAACAATAGCAGACACATCACTAAGATGTTTGAGAAAACTTGTAGAAATAGAGGTTGTCATAGGAAAATCCCATGTAATTTTTTTTTTTCTAGTAAAACATTATATGAATCAAAGAGTCTGTAAAGGAAACAGGGAATCTTATAAAACACAATGAGATAAAAGGCAAATAGAGGTTAGAAGGGTGGAATAGATATCCATAATGAAAGACATAACAATGACACAATCAAATGTAAGATGGTAGGTAGAGATCAAAGAGATAGTAAATAGGGGATACCTAAGCTCTAATCAATTTAGAGAAATGAAGCATAAATGAAGGTGGATCAAAAGCATAAATGACACATCTACTCTCATGTTGGAGTCGACTCCTAATTCAACCAAACCTTCTCACCTATACGTACATCACTTCTTAGCTTAATACATATGCCAACTTGCATTATATTTCACTGCAATCTTTGTTTCTTATTTATCGTCTCATTGATCCTCGATTTCTTCACCCACAACATCACTTACAATCCCCTCTGCCTGAGGGGGAAGGGCTTAACTAGCTGGTGCATTGTAAACGACTGGCTGGTCAAAGTCTGTACGGCCCCTGGTAAACAATCAAAAATCACTTGACAAGTAGTACGGTCGAGCAGGTCCCGAGCAGGTGATTGGCTTTGATCATTAATTGAAAGTTTTTGTTAGGGCTGTCGAGAAAGCTGTGCAACTGGTCGTTTACAATGCACCAACTATTTGTGGTTGGGCGCCTGAGGACATGTATGCCAGTAGTAACCCACTTTTAACCTGGCACAATCAACCATATTGTTCGTAAATGACATCACTAAGATTAATAGAACAAAAGCAAGAATCATTTTCATTTCACATGACGTGAATACTAATATTCCTTGATAAATGAGGAGATTAATCACAGGCACTTTATTTTTCCATTAACAAGAGTAGAAATGTTGATATGGGATATAGTAGCACCTGGTACTTAAATGGTTCTTCGTATGACATTGTTCCATGAACCAACCAACTCAAGTTAACAAATTTGACCAAACTGTTCATGATAGATGATGCTATTTTATCTTTTGGTGTTGAATGATTCAAGGGAATAGACCAAGTAAAGCATTTAAAATAACCATATCTTTCACCATTGGCAGATCATATCACATCCATTTGCCTGGCGTAACAAATTTGGCTAATCCATGGTGAGAATGGGGAGTATTGAAGTGTTGATGGGATCGGAGGGTGAGATACGAAAGAACTGCCGCATCGTCTTGTGACAACATATTCATCTCTAGACTGCATTCATTATGTTTTTTGTTCTTTTATTTTCTTTAAAATCAAATAAGGCTGCGGTGTTCAACCTGCCTCGTTAATCATAAAGTTGTTAACATCTGTCATTACCTTTACAACTTGTATTCCAATTATCAATCCATAAGATTTTTTTGGATACATTAATTAGTAATTCCTTTTATTCAATCTCACTTTCAGTTTAGATGAAAAATATTAGTTTTTCCTTCGCAAGATTAATTCATATTTTTTTCATCTTGAAATATCTTAAATCAAATCTCATTCTATTTCTAATTTAACATTCCGTATGTTAAAAGCATGGTTGTCAAATAAGCATCTTTGTCTCTTTTGCTTCTTTCTTTCAAAATTTTGAGTTGCTTCCATAAAAATAAAAATATGTATTAAATATGAATATGAATTGAAACTTTACAAATAAAATCTGGCTTATCAAGAGGAAAAACAATAGCAGACACATCACTAAGATTTTTTAGAAAACTTGAAGAAATAGAGGTTCTCGTAGGAAAATCCCATGTAGAAATATTTTTTCTAATAAAACGTTATATGAATCAAAGAGTCTATAAGGGAAATAAAGGAAATAGAGAAATCTTATAAAACACAATGAGATAAAAGGCAAATAGGGGTTAAAAGGGTGGAATAGACATCCATAATGAAAGATATGATGACATAATCAAATGTAAGAGGGTAGGTAGGGATCAAAAAGATAGTAAATATGGGATACCTAAACTCTAATCAATTTAGAGAAATGAAATATAAATGAAGGTGGATCAAAAGCATAAATGACACATCTAGTGGAGTGTTGGAGTGGACTCCTAATTCGACCCAACCACCTCACTTATATGTACATCACTTAGCTTAATACATACGCCGACTTGCATTGTATTTCATTGCAATCTTTGTTTCTTGTTTATCATCTCATTGATCCTCAATTTCTTCACCCACAACATCACTTACAATCCCCTCTGCCTGAGGGCATGTATGCCGGTAGTAACCCACTTTTAACCTGGCACAATCAACCATATTGTTCGTAAATTACATCACTAAGATTAATGGAACAAAAGCAAGAATCATTTTCATTTCACACGACGTGAATACTAATATTCCTTGAGAAATGAGGAGATTAATCACAAGCATTTTACTTTTACCTTTACAAGAGTAGAAATGTTGATATGGGATATAGTAGCACCTGGTACTAGAACGGTTCTTCGTATGACATTGTTCCATGAACCAGCCAACTCAAGTTAACAAATTTGACCAAAATGTTCATGATAGGTGATGCTATTTTATCTTTTAGTATTGGATGATTCAAGGGAATAGACCAAGTAAAGCATTTAAAATAACTATATCTTTCACCATTGGCAGATCATATGACATGAACGGCGCCAACAAATATTAGCTACATATAACTGCCCCATGGCGCTTGCAGTCTCCAAATTTGTTCAATGACAGCTGATTATGTCTCTTTGTTATAAAATTGTATTGTCCTGCAGACGTCTCGAAATTATAGTCTATAGTGCATTTGATGCCAAGTTGGGATAATGCCTCATAGATAAGAACCATCAAACGCTAAGAGAAATTTTTGCCATGTTGATGAACACTGAGAGAAACATGAGGCCATCAAGGAAGCATGTGAAAAGTGATGATGTTAAGATTTCCCAACCTGAACTTCAAATAAGCCTCTTAAAATTGACGACAAGCTTAATAAGCTTATCGATGCAATGGAGGACTTGTCATATGGGCGATGAGAAGTGAGAAAGGGCTACCACTAACAATGCTACAACTCATTACAATGAAGGTCAATGTTTGCATAATAGGCCATGCAATATTGATTGGTCTAAAAGATAGGGCAAAATTATACACAAATGATTCTTAGGCAAGGAAATCAAAGACATCAAGATCAAGAGACTCACGATCCACTAAGAAAGGATCAAATGAACATTCAAGATGATCTACCAAGATGTGAAGTCTACTACTTGCCACACGACCCATTGAAGTGTTTAACTTTACAATTTCCATTTTGAAATAAGATAGTCTCCAAATGAGGCTGGGGTCCTATGTACTATGAAAATTGTGAAGTGGATCAATTTTAACACATTTGAATATAAAGATGTGAATGACAAATTAGAATGTGCAGTACACTTTATTGATTATGAGTTCTTCCAATATGATGATGTCAATGCTTTAGGTAAGTATGAGTTACCAACTCATGATTTTACAAATCTCAAAGAACTTATGTAGTTGAGGTGCAAGAGGGATAAACCTTCTAAGGATGCTATCAAAACTCTTACTAATGCTGTCATGCAAGTATAAGTTGGTTATTAATTGAAGAACATGCGTGTTGGTACTAAAAGTGATACTAGTGATGTTGGCAAGCCTAATGTTCATATCCCTTAAGTAGATAGAGGTAAGAAACAAGTACATGTTGAGGTCAAGAACCATAATGTAGAAATAAAGGTGATTGAAAAGAGAAGAGTTACTATGCAAGAACCCATAGTGCAAAAGAAATACATTCCAAAAACCAAGAAGGAAGAGGTACCAACAAGCATTGTATGGAATCCTATGACAAAGGATGCAAATGCTAGAAAAAGTGAAGTCAAGAGGGAATCACAACAAGGACAAGGTGCCACTAAAAGATGTAGCAATGTCACCAATGTTAAGGATGTGAACTTTGGCATCCAATTCATGCCACTCATTCCTGATACTCATGTTATAACTATACCTCAACCTAAATATCCATCAATCCTAACACACCACACTCTTGGTGCTTGATTTAGGAAATACAAAGCCTTATTCAACTTGTAGACTTAGTATTCTTTATCTTTCACTTTAAGACCCTCTAGTTATTATACATAAACTTCCTCTTCTAAGTACATGTTTAAGAAGGAACTTTTCACATCCATGTGATGTATGCTCTATTTCTTTTGTGTTACTAGTGAAACCATCATTCTAATGATCACTTGTCTTGCTACTGGTGCAAATGTCTCTTCATAATCTATTCCACATCTTTGTGTGAAGTGTTTTGCAACTAACAATTCCTTGTGTCTTTCAACATTACCAGTGCTATTGTACTTCATTTTATACATCCACTTAGTACCAATAGACTTCTTGTCATGTAGAAGCTATGTAAGTTGACAAGTATCATTCATATGAATGGAATTTATCTCTTCTTGCATTTCATGCACCCAAACCTCATTTGTACATGCATCTTCAAAACATGTTGGTTCAAAATCAACTTGTGAAAATAAACCAAAATTTACTGTCTCACCTGTCAAATTCACTTTACGTGCTTGTCTTGTACTTCTTTGATACATTTCACTTAGGCTTCTTAGATTTCTTGTAGAAGATGGACATGAAGCTAGACTTGCACTTTGAATTGAAGAACTAGATGAGGGGCTACATGGTGGATTTGTAGTAACTAGAACTAAAATACTAGTGCGTTTCTCATTAACAATATCATCAATATTACCATGATTATAAATAGATTTAGACTTCTCATCATGGTCTTTTTTATGAGCATACACTCCCTCTTCATCAAAAATCACATCTCTTGACACAACAATGTTGTTTTAATGATAGGAGTATTATTAGGAAAGGTTTAACAACAATGTTATTTTAATGATAGGATTATTGTTAGGAAAGGTGTCTCAACCTTGCAATTACAAAAGGTTACTATTTATAGTAACTTCACATTTGAGCACATATGGGTCTGAAAATTTCCCCAAAGCTTTAGAATTGCTGAAAAAAAATATTTTGGGTGAGTTTTGACCCAAGCTCATGTATGGATGGCAAGTTATTAAAGTTTCCAATTTTTGAAATATCTAAAAAAGTTTCAAAGTCAATTTTGAGGCATCTAGAGGTCATTTTTGGCACCAAAAGTTGTTGTAAATAACCAAGTTAGTTATATGGATATAAATCTCTTAAGAGATTTCCAACGCATCAAAAGGTTCATCAATCAACCTCATGGATCAAAATTTATGGCCTTCAGAAGTTGGGTCTCTTGTATTGGAAAATGTGAAAATGTGTTGGACACAAAAAAGAGCTATAAGGGGTAGTTACATGTGTTGGTGAGTGTTTTGACACATCATAGGGAATCTTTGATCAGAGATAATTTGGGCACCACTTGTTTGTGTGGTTTTATCTCATGGTTTTGTAATTACTGTTTGATAATTTCATGTATTGTATCTCCTATATATTAGGTTCTTGAGATGAAGGTTGTGCATGAGAGTCTTAGAGATGTCAAATTGCCTCTAAATCTCTCATTGGTGATGCTCCTATGAAAGCTTGATCTGCAAGTATATTGTAATCTTGTTGATTTTGAAATAATATATTAGGTGGCTTATGGAGTGTGGGGTTTTTCTCCTGAAAAGGTTTTCCTCACATAAATCACTGTGTTGTGGTATAATTACTATTTATGTTCTATTTCTGTATAATTTCTAGATAATTGTTGTAAAGATCTGAAATGTTTTGTATAACCCTCCTCTCAAGATTAGTGCAGGAAGTTGTTTTGCTACCTTAACATCCTTACAATTATACAACCTATAAGATTTGGTTTGTTCACAATACCCAACAAAAATTCATGATTCACTTTATGGATCTAACATCTATCTATTTTATCAACTATACGAACATAATCTGCACAACCAAAAACTTTGAAATGATTAAAATTAGGCTTTTTATCATACTAGGATTCAGAAGGAGTCATCCCATCAAGTTCATTAGTGGGACTTTAATTGAGAATATATATTGGTGTAGCAACTACATCAACAAAAAAGGGTTACATAATCCTTTTTTGTAACATACCCCACTCCATTTCAACCATTCTAAGGTTCTTCCTTTTAGCTACACCATTTTGTTGAGGTGTGTAAGTAGTGGTGAGCTATCTTTTGATACCATCTATATTACAATAATCCATAAAAACTCTCAAACAAAGTTTTCCTCCACAATTATTTCTTAAGCACTTTATTTTGCAACCACTTTCATTCTCCACAAGGGTTTTAAACCTTTTGAATGTATCAAAGGCTTCATCTTTGCAATTCAAATAATTTTAAACATGATACTTTTGTGACTAATCATCAATAAAAGTAATGAAATGTTGTGACATAGCTAAACTATTTGTTTGCATAGGACCAAAAATATCAAAATGAATCAACTAAAGTGAATAATGATCCCTCTTTGCACTAACTATTGAAAATTTATCTCTTGCATATTTTCCTTTAGTCCATGTTTCACAAACCTCCTTGTACTATTCAATCTTAGGAAAACCATAAACTAATTTATTATATTTTAATAGCTTCAAACTATACAAATTTAAGTGTCCATATTTGAGATGCCACAACCAACTTTTATCTTCATATGTTATATTAGCAAGATTGCAACTATGCTCTCCAAACTTCAATGGGAACAACTGTCATTGACATAGGCACAACTAGGACAACCATATATCCTTGATTTTTATCATAGATTTTACATTGATTATTTTTAAACACCTTAAAATAATTCTTTTCACACAATTCTATTGAGCACTCAATATAACTGTCATCCTCATGAGCATAATTAGTACTTTTATTTCCATTACCTACTTTTAGTATGCAGTCCCTTTCAAAGTTACCATACTTATTACAATAATAACACTAGATGTTTATCTTATCAAATATAACTCTACCTCTTCCTCCATTTCCTCTTGAATAATTATGAATCATGTCTTTACCTCATTTATGGTTGCTAGCACCTTCATTCTCTAGGATCTATAATTTTGAGGAAAAAACTTTCTCATTACTTTCTTCATGAGACATAAGAGATCTAACTAAGTGATCAAACTCAAACTAGTTAAATCTTTACTTTGTTCAATGATTATTGCAACATGAATCCATCTTCATTTTAGAGACCTCAACACCATCTTTACTAGAACAACTTTTTTCATAATTTCTCTAAGACTAGCCATCTTATTGACAACATCCTTTACTTTTAAATAGTAACATCTCACACTCTTAGCTTCTTGCATCTTCAAATTCTCAAATTCTCTCTTTAATGTTTAGATCTTGACAAATTTGACCTTATCACTAACTTGGTAAGTTTCAAGTGTAGAGTCTTCCAAGTTTCCATGCTTAGCTTTGCACTTGCAATTCTTGGAAGTAAACTCTTATGTAGAGCTATTTGTATATAATAAGTCTTGAAAGTTCATTTTTTTAGCCTCCTTTTAAACTATTTTATCTTAAACTACAAGAGTGATCCAATCATATGTCTCTTGATAACCTATTTCTATAATTTCACATAATTCTTTTCCATCAAAAAAAGCATCTTGATGTTCTAATAATCATAGTCATTTCCATTAAATTCTTGAATGGCTAAAGAGATAGAATTTGACATGATCAATTGGTAAAGAGATTCGAACCACAAAATCTATAACCCAAAAATAATTATTTTCTCTAATACCAAATGATGATTCTAAAATTAATTCATTGATCATTTAAACCAATAGAAAACAAATTGTACAAAAAAAAGTACTACATATAACACATATTATATAGAGGAAAAATAAACCTAACAACAAAATAAAAGAACACCATCCATCATTCATGAACCTACATAATTAACCAAGAATAGACATAGTATATTGATTTTGAAATTACTGATACTAAATTACAATAAACACAACTTGTTTATAGTTTTTTATAGGCCCAAAACATTCATTATGGGCACTGAATATAATGCTCTAAATAAATACAAATTCTCTAAAATAAAGCACACAAAATAAAGATAACATAAAATTATTACTTAGGTATTTAACATAAAAAATGACATTCCTTAGGAAGTGGCAGAAGAAATTAGAGATCAAAGTGTATGGGTGTTTGACTGAAAATGCTATAAGGATAGGGTCAGTTTTATAATTCTAGTTTATTACTTGAAAAATCTTTTCATGCATTAAATTGTTGCTCTCTTATTGAACTCCCATAGCAAATTGTGCATAAACAAACACATGTAACAAGTTGAAATATTCATTATATTTGGATCTGAGATAATTTCAAGCAAAACTATTTTTATTTTTGTCATTTAAATCAATATATTTATTTTGTACCATATGTATCTCAGCAATATTTATAAAAAAAATATCAAAAAGCTTAGTAGTTATTATGAAGATATTAAATGTTTTTTGAGCTAGATGTTTCTAACTTTAATTGATATAGAAAATATTACTAAAAATCAACACAATTTACATATGTATGTACAATTGAGTTGGTAATACTATTTGGTTTTTATTGAATTAAGTTTAGATTTGACATGATGTGTGAGTTGTTAATGTGAGACCTATGAATCACATACATGGGGAATCATTCAAACAACTTTTGTCAATTCGCAGCATACTAAATAATACTAATTATTCATTTTTACCTCTAAATATTAGATTAAAAACATCTCTCCATTTAATGAAAACGCCTTTCTTGCTAACCTTGTACTTTTCCCCTCTATTTTAGATTCACTTTGACCAGGTTGTCCCTAATGCAATAACTACTATACATGTGATATATTTTTCTACAAAATTTCGTAATTGAACAAAATAAAACCTCATCTTATCTTCAAACATTCTCAAAGTTTGGACTTCACATGTTGAATTGCACATTTATTATCCTAGGTCAAATCCATGACATTGAAAAAAACTTGGTTCAAATATGTAGTTTGGAAATTACCACCTAATTCCCAAATCCAAATAAAAATCAAAGCCTAAGCCAATTTTCTTCTATCTATTTTTTAATGAATTGAGCATGAAATGTTTTAACTTGCATGCTAGGGTGTTCTGTAAAAAAGAGAAATCCTAATTCATTATGAACATTTACATTTGAAATCAAGGAGATTTAAGGAATAATCAAGTATGAAATTAGAATAGTCATATTACATCATCACTCCAATCTCAAATGGACTTCAAAAACTTCAATGAGAACAAGAATCTCATAGACTACTGTCCCAAAAATCATAAATACACATGGACAAACAAAAGGAAGGACTTCATGAAGATAGCAAAAAGATTAGATAGATTTCTCATATCAAGTCAATGTTTACATGATTGTTCAAAATGCTCAACAGAAATATTAGCTTTCATAGGGTCTGAACACTTTTCAATTTGTTTAAAAATAGACAAGGAAGAGGGCCCTAAAATTAGTCAATTTAAATTTCAAGACATGTGGTTTAGGTAGCCACAATTCTTACCCCTTATTAAGGAATGGTGGCAAGCAACACCATTTGTGAAAGGTTCAACAATGATCTAGTTAGCTTCTAAATTAAAGTTCATGAAGTTAAAAATTACAAAATGAAATCATCTTCACTTCAAGAACATCTTCAAAGAAAAATCTAGGATAATGAGAGAGATCAATATTAATATGGCCAAAATCATTCAATCAGGCATGAATGGGAAAAGATATTTGATTGAGAAGGCATTGAAAGAGGAGCTGGAAGAGATATTAATGAGGGAAGAAACTTTTTGGTGACAGAAATTGAGAGAAACATGGTTAAAAGAGGGGGACAGAATCACAACCTTTTTCTATTTATCCACCAAAATAAGGAGGCCTTCTAACTCTATCTGAAATATAAGGAAGGTTGTTGAAACATTGATGAGCAATATGATATAGATTAGAGAAGAGGCCAAGGAATTTTTTAAAGCATTATTGACAAAGAAGGATAAACAACCCCAATGGGAAGAGAATGAATTCAATATACCAAATTTGGTGATGGATGAACAAAACAAAGAGCTTATGAATGAATTTTCTCTAGAGGAAATCAAAGTAGTCACCTTCTCCATGCCGGGAGACAAATCCCTAAGACCAAATTGATGGTCCAGTAACTTCTTGCAAAACTGTTAGGAAATAGTGGGAAGAGACATCTTTTTGGTAGTTGAGGAATCTAGAAATTTACCAATGTTCTTAAGGAATTTAAGAATACATCCATTATGCTTATTCCCAAGGTTAACACACCTCTATTATTTGATGAATCTGGGCCAATCTCCCTATGTAACTACTTCTACAAAATATCCACTAAGGTGGTAGCAATCAGGTTGGCGAGCATTCTTCTAGAAATTATCATTGAGGAACATGACAGTTTTGTCCTAGGAAAAGACACAACAGAGGGGTGATTATCACTCACAAAATTTTACACTCAATTAAGGAGAGAGGCAAATCTAATATGGTAATAAAGTTGGACATGGCTAAAGCATATGATAGGGTAAATTGGGATTTCCTTCTCTATGTTTTGGGAAAATTAGGCTTCTCAAAAAAGTGGAGGAAATGTATTTATATATGCATCTCAGGCACTAGGTTCTCAATTCTAATCAATGGAGTGGACACAACATCATTTGAATCTACAAGGGAACTAAGACAAGGGGATCCCCTCTTCCAATATTTATTCATTCTTATGATGGAGGCTTTGACATGGGTGATTAGAGAGGCTAATCTCAAAAAGATGTGGAAAGGAATTAGGCTAAGAAACATGAAGGATAACTTCACTTATGCTCTTTTTGTAGATGACACCATTCTTTTTTCTCAAGTGACAAAGAGGGAATCCCAAAATATCAAAGACACCATTGATAACTACTGCAAGGTATTAGAACAGATTGTGAATGCTAGGAAATCCAAGATCTTTTTATTCAACTCAGGTATTGCATTCCATGTAGAAATTTCCAAGATCTTTGATTTTAAAGTGGAATCCCTTCCAAGTAAGTATCTAGGGATCCCACTTTTTAATGGTAGACATAGGAAATATTTTTGGAAGGAGCTGGTAACTAATTTAAAGAATAAAATAGGGACATGGAAAAGCAAATGGTTGACATTGGTAGGAAGATTAATGTTGATTAAGGAAGTATTGAAAATCATTCCCACATACATGATGTCTACTATCCAAACTCCAAGAGGTATTATTTTAGATTGGGAAAAGATATGCAGAAGTTTCTTATGGTAAGGAGCTTCGGATGAAAAGAAAATTCATTTAATCTCATGGGAGAAGATTTGTAAATCAAAACACTTGGGGGGAACAAGAATTTTAAATCAAAACCTACAAAATTAAGCTCTATGAGCTAAGCTTGCATGGAACATGTACAAGAGACCACACTCTAAATGGGTCAAATTGATGCAGTCAAAATATCTAGATAATAATGACAGGGAGAGAATCTTCATAGCTAAAAATCCTCCTTGGGGATCGTCCATATGAAATTTTATTATTAGAAGTAGGGAGGTTATAATTTCAAATCCCACATGGACAATTCATAATTGTGAGAAGGCCAACTTATGGGAGGACTCATGGAATGGATGGCCACGACTCTCTTTAAGAGACGATTTGAAGGATGCAAGCAGTTTTCTAGAACAACATTGGGGATATAAGGTGAGAGACTACTACTCTTCAGATCTAGGTGCTTTCCCATGCAAAGTGGTATGGAAAATATTTGAGAGTTGTGACTTTCCCCTTGACCAAAATATTATGCTTCAAGGTATTTTTAAATCAAGGATTGTTCTTCTATCAAACCATGAAGATGAAGTAATTTGGGCATGATGTGGAGCACATAGTGGAAGCGGATACTTTATCAAATTTTTCTTTGAACCTTCGAACTCCCTATCGGCAGGACTTAATACCGTCGGCAAACTCAAAAACTATTCCACTGACACACTGATCACTCTGATGTCACCTTCGAACCACACTCATTAGAAAGACTTAGATCATCGGTGAACACTTATGAACATTGGCCGATGTGCCGATACACTTGACTTCATTTGACTACCCCTCGACACTTCAGTGTGACCACTCCCCGTCAGCGAACTACTTGTTTATTCTCCTAATATGCCAATCTATGTTGTCTTTGGTGAGACCAAAGCCGTACTGCACCGATGCACCACCTATCGGTCCAACACTGATGATTGGTATAACTTCCAAAAGCTTCCCTGAGGGGCTGTATTACACTGATGACAACTTCTGTAACTCTACAACTACACAAACACCGAACAACTTATACAGAAACAACAAAAACTCAACAAAATAGAAAATGATCTATTCCTAAGGAAGCCATTCCACTGATTTCAAAGAAATCTCAACCAGTGGAATGCTTCCGATCTACAATCTATGCAACAGAACCTTACTCAGATATACATGACAAAACAAAATTTTTTATTCCTCAGAAAATACACAAACAAATTGATTCTTCGTCTGTTTCTATTCCTCTCCTTTCCTTAACTAACACAGATTGACTATATAGACTCATGTCGGCAGTTACATAAGATGGAATGTGAATCGCCCTACAACCACTTCTGCCATTCGGTTACACCCATTCAATTCAGTTACAATCTTTAATGACATGTATACAGACTCAATGTTATGACATTACTCAACCAAGTATGATTGAATATGGTGCTAAGGCCTTACAAACATGACACTTTAGACTGAATAGAGCATGCATGGAATCCTCCTGATTCTTGACAGACCTCATCATCGTCTGTCCACACACTATAGGAATCCTATTCCTTCTCGCAACTAGATGGCACGAGCATCTGCAATAGTCTAACACTACTGTCAACCTTCAAAATACTTCTTATGATCTCTATTTTCAAAATGGTCACCAACCAAACATTTTTCTTCAACTCTTCACCTGCCTTCTCAGTGATAGAAATCAAATACACAACACCTTCGCCCAGACCTTTTGTTGGCTCTGATACCAATTTGATGCAGAGCGCATAGTGGAAGCGGACACTTTATCAAATTTTTCTTTGAACCTTCAAACTCTCTATCGGTAGGACTTAATACCATCAGCAAACTCAAAAACTATTCCACCAACACACTGATCACTCTAATGTCACCTTCGAACCACACTCATCGGCAAGACTTAGATCATTGGCGAACACTTATGAACATTAGCCGATGTGCTAATACACTTGACTTCTTTTGACTACCACCCAACACTTTGGTGTGACCACTCCCCATTGGTGAACTACTTGTTTATTCTCCTGATATGCCGATATATGTTATCTTCGGTGAGACCAAAGCCATACTGCACTGATGCACCACCTATTGGTCTAACACCGATGATCGGTATAACTTCCAAAAGCTTCCCCGAGGGGCTGTATTACACCAATGACAACTTTTGTAACTCTGCAACTACGCAAACACCAAACAACTTATGTAGAAACAACAAAAACTCAACAGAATGGAAAATGATCTACTCCTAAGCAAGCCATTCCACTGATTTCAAAGAAATCTCAACCAGTGGAATGCTTTTGATCTACATTATGTGCAACAGAACCTTACTCAGATATACACGATAGAACATAATTTCTTATTCCTTAGAAAATACACATACAAATTGATTCTTTGTCTGTGTCTATTCCTCTCCTTTCCTTAACGAACACATACTGACTATATAGACTCATGTCGGTAGTTACATAAGATGGAAGGTGAATCACCCTACAACCACTTCTATCATTTGGTTACACCCATTCAGTTCGGTTACAATCTTTAATGACACGTATATAGACTCAATGTTATTCCATTACTCAGCCAAGTATGATTCAATATGGCGCTAAGGCCTTACAAACATGACACTTTAGATAGAACAGAGCATGCATGGAATCCTTCTGATTCTTAGGTCTTGAGGTACTCCTACACCAGAGCAGCATATAAGACAGGTGCATATATGATCAAACAAGGCTATAGATGGTTAAATCAAAATCAAAATAGGAAATTAGATTGGCCTTCAAATCTTTGTTGGGATGATGTTGTACTTCCAAAGATAGAAGCTTTCACATGGTTAGCTTTACAAAACAAAATTCTCACCAGGGTTAGGCTACAAAAATTATCCATATGGACAGACTTCAAGTGTGTTCTATGTGAAGAAGTAGAGGAGAGCACTGATCACCTTCTACTACACTATTCTTTTAGTAAGGAGTGTTGGTATTATCTTCTTAATAAACTGAATTGGACTCTAGTGCTACTAGAGACATTACTAGATCTCTTAAAGATCTGGCCAAAACTATTCAAATTCCACATTTGCCTATTTGTGGGACGAGAGACCTTCCATGGTCATATGAACCATTTGGAAAGAGAGAAATTTTTGTATCTGTTGGAATTCTTCTTCAAAACCTCATAAGCTATGTAGGAATCTAGATAAAGCTATATTGGAAGTAATTATGGCAATGATAAGGAAAATAAATAATCAAGATTTAAAATGGACAAACTGGGATGAGATGCTGACAAAGACATGGACCTTTCTGGAGCTGATATATAATTGATCAACAACCAGTGCAGATGGCCTAAAAGTGGAAATGAGTTTAGTGAAGTGGAGGCCCCCACTCAACCATTTGTAAAATTGAATTTTGATGGAGCTAGTAGAGGGAGTCTTTTGCTATCTGGGACGAGGTCCGCTATTAGGAATTATGAAGGGAAAATGCTACTGACCAAATCGACCAAAATTCAAAATAGAATGGATAATGAGGGAGAAGCATGGGCACTTTTGCATGGACTCCAACTGGCTCTAAAATATGATTTCAGAATGTTATGGATAGAAGGGAATTCTCTAGTCATCATAAAGGCAATATAGAGAAAGAGAATAGAAAATTGGTGAGTGGAATACATCCTTAGGCAAGCATTGGATATCCTACAGGAATTGGATAGCTTTCAAATTTCACATTTCTATAGGGAAGGAAACAAGGTGGTGGATGAGTTGGCAAATAAAGCAATAGATCAATTGTAGGAGGAAGTGACTCTTGAAAAAAACGAGGATAGAGTAGCCTCTTAGCTGTCAGTACTTATAGAGGCTAGCAAACAAGGGATTTTGATTAGTTAAGCATAAGGTAAGGAAGGGATCCAAGATGTTAGTTTCACTAGAAGGCTCTCAAATGTCACCTGTAGATCCTCTTTCCCAAGAGATAAGACTAAGTGATAGGTTCTTTGAATTTTAGTTTATCGCCTACGATGAATTTTACTAGGCAAAGAATTAATAAGGTGGCAGATGAGGTGGCAAATAGGTGACTAGGAGTAAAAGGGGGATAGGAGACCAATGCCTATTAAAAGGATTTTCTTGTACAACAACTAAGAGGCCACCATCAAAGCTATTTTAGAGTTAGATTCACTAAATCCTCATTAATGAAGGAACTTGCATAAGCCATGATGTCTTCGTTGATTTAGTGTCAAATCCACTAAATCCTCATTAATGAAGGAATATGCATGAATGGGCATTCAATGGCTAGTATAAATGGTTCCACATTTGATAGTACACCATCAACATCCACTTCAAAGGACTTTTAATTGTTATGGAGTAAAAAGTGGACACTTGGTTTTTACCTCCTTGTTTAGCTCCTAGGTTCTAGTAATTACATTATGCATTATAATTGATCATCCCAAAGAGATTTCCTAGCACCAATGTGAATTTAGGACCTTGGGCCCTTCCTTAATCTCATCTTGGACTAAAAAGGGGGTCCTAGACTTGGGTACCAACGACCCAATTCCTCCCTGATTGGTCAGGGCCAATTAATGCTATGTCAGCATAGGAGCTTTAAAAATGTTCCTCTTTGTTTGCTCTTGTGATTTAATTTCATTAATGTTAGTGAACACACATATATAAGTGTTTTTTTGAATTCATTATGAACTTGGATGGATATTGCAAACTTATGATCTTGGAGCAAAGAGCATTCAAAGCATTCATTGTGTTTTAGAGTAGACTTGTGTTTGTATTGTGTGTGTTGTTGTAGGTTTGGAATCATCATCCATCTCCATTCTACTAAGGGCTTCACCTTTGAGGTGATATCATTGTTATTTAAATCATTCTATCATCATTTGGTTTAGCCTCTATCTTGCTAGGGCAGGCTCTCTAATCTATAAATGGTGTTGGAAGGCTTAAATGTCATTCTAAGGTTTGACTGAGGCATATCCCTAAACACCATAACCCTTAAATCCCGTCTTGTCATCTTGTGTGTAGGATTACAGGTACAGGATTTGGGGAAAATAAAATTAAAGTAAAACTGTACAGGAATCAAGGTTTTAGGATCCGAAGGAAGTTCTGGTATATTCCTCTAAAAAGACTTGGGTGGTTGGCACTCTATTCTTTTGGGCATTTTGACACCAGATTTGGCATCTGAGCATCAATTACAATATTTTTTCAGTTTTGACCTTTGGTAGATTCTTACTTTCAGGACTTGGGTGGTTCCTATTTCATCCTCTAACACTTCATCTTTAGGGATACAAGTTCTGATATCTCTATGATCATCTTTGTACATTTCAATTATGAGTTTTAGTCATTTTCTATCTGTTGTAAGTTGATTATCTTAGAAATAGGGTTTTATCCATATTTGACCTAGGGTTTGATAAAAGGCTTGGTTAAATTAAATCTTTCAATAGAAAATAAGAACACAAGATCTATAGCTGAGTCCACCTCCCTTTGGTAGTGACTTGGCTCAGTCTTGTCCTTGAATGCTATTGTGGAGGAGGGTTTGATTTAGTGTGCATACTCGTCTTCATCATGTTCACCTTTTCATACATAACATTTTGGTGAACCCATTGTATCTTACACTTTGGCAACCTTCTTGCATCAGATCTAAGTTATTTTCTACTCTACACCTTATTAGATTTCATTCATTCATCATTTTGCATGGTTTCATAGCTTAATCTCATTGTTAGGGTTTAAAAAATCCTTGCACTTTTAGTAAATCTAGCTAATCTTCAATCTAGGGTTTCTAGATTGGCATGTTGTGGTAAATCTTGATGCATTATTGGATTGATTAAAGGTTTTTAGGTTTCTATACCTTCTCATCCTTTCTATTATAATACATCTTTTTTAATATTTGCATTGAAAAAAAAGTGAAAAAATTAAGCATTTTAGGCTTGCAAAAAGGCATAGTTTTGCATTGTTTCATTGCATATGCTATAAATCATCATAGAAAGATTTAAATCTCTAATTTTTGCATCAGATCTAATGCATAATTATCTAATTTTTGCATCAGATCTGATGCATAATTATCATACTTTTGCAATTAAACATTGTGTATTTCAACATAAAAAATAACATTTCTTTCACATATCTTTGCAATAAATCTCAAAGTTGTCTATATCAGCTTTTGTGAAACACTTTTAACATCTTTATCATTTCATATGTAGTGTCACTAGTGTGTCTTTAAGATCTTTGTAAAAAGATTCAAAAACTTGGTTTCCTCAAACTAGTGTCTTGGTGTATACAAGTCTCTCACATCGGTGGTATTTGATAAATAAATAGATATTTCATCATGGATGGTTCTTGTTATTCATATTTGGAATCCTTGTTTGCATACATCATATATTTTAAAAAATTCTCTAAATTCACAAATAGGTATCCCTGAGTTTTAAACCAAATAGCATAAATATATGATGTTGACATTTCTATGTGTTCCACATATGAAATTCTTTGTTATATATCTAATTTTGATAGCATCACAACTCTCATGGGTATATATCCTTCGATACTAGAAGATATCACTACCTTCATTTCTATGAATCACCATATGAAAGATGATGGTGACCTAGCTTTGTCTATTTCAACCTATCATTTGGATCCCTCTCCTAAAGTTGTTCCCACTTATGAGGACATTTTGGCATGAGTGGATGAATTCATTGACACATGCCTAAACATCACCATACCCTCTCTTCATTCTAATACTCTCCCATCAAAGGATGAAGCATTAGTGATTGAAGAACCTCCTCTCATGAAGGAGCATCGATGGATAGAAAATGGGCATTCATCTAACAATATTAAATCTTCTATCCCTACCATAGCGCACAAAGCTTTTATGGATCATAATCTTGATCTTCCCCCTTAAGTTGAATGTTCAAGTACATTGGATATCACTAAGGAATAGAAGTCCCTTGATCTTCCTCCTTTGGTTGAATATCCATGTACCTTGGATATCACTAAGGACATGAAGACCTTGGATAGTTCTCCTTTGGTTGCATGTTCCAATACCTTAGACATCACTAAAGATATAATCCTCAACAATACCCTTAACTACACTTTACCTTCCCTTCACTCCAATGCTCTCCCTTCAAAAGAGGAAACATTGGTGGATAAAGGAAGGTCTCTCAAATTAAATCCTTTGGGGATGGATGTTGAGGTTAATCCAATCATCATTAATAGACTTATTCCACCCACTAAGCGGATAGTGGGTAAGTGTACTAATGTTCCTAAAATCATTTTGCATGAGGCACCAAATGCACCTCTTCATTTCAAACCAGTGATAATGGTTCAAGGTTCTCCAACACCACCTCTTTCAAATGGAAAGGAAATTTTTACCTAGGTTCCTCCTCCACCATCCTTACAAGGATCAAGAGAAAACCTTGAAGAGTGAAGTTATCTATCACAAAATCATAAAATCAATTTTGTATTGGCTTCCTCTTTAGAAATACTAAAGAATGTGGAAAATCATGAACTCTTGATGGTAAAAGAAGATGAAGATCAATAGCTAGTACGTAAGTATCTCTCATCAATTCAACTACCTTTGATGTAGCACCTCTTTGAGTTGCTCTCATGGGTGGGCCCCTCTATTGTGTTATGTTGTTTTCCCCCATTTTGTGTTAGATATTGTTTAGGTCTCCTTGGACGACCCTTAATACTCTTGTAAGGTCAAGGATACAAGGAGACCACCTCTATTGTGATACTTCTTCTATTTTTTTTCTCTATTGTTCTACTCTCCTCTATCTTATTGTAATTGTTGTGTGTGGTGCCTTGGGGACAACATTGTGGAGGATGTCTTGGGGGAATCTTCCCATGTTGTGAACCTACTTCACTTTTGTCTCCTCTTTTATTTTCATGTTTACATTTTTTAGTGGCTCTACTAATCAATGGATGATGAAAACAAATAAATACTGATAAGGATTATGCATCCCTACAACAAGAATAAAAATGGGCCCGGTCCATATATTAAGATGGGGTTAATATGTTACCGACACTTGACTAGTAGAATCACCTCGTGTTGTGATCGTGTATCATGTTGTGAAGATTTTTGTAACAATCCTTTGCAATACTCTAAATATTCTTCAAGGCACTTTGATATGTTTTGTGTCTCACCTTGTGCTACACTTCGTTTTGAGATAATTGAAGTATAACCTCACAGCTATATTCGGTTCTGAACCCACAAGTATAGCCTTGGTTTGTTTATATGGTATGTTACTGTATTTCTATGCATGAATATTATGTATGATTAGAATTTGATAGTAACATGTGTGATTGTTGGGAACATTCAGTGATCATAAGAACATGTCACTTTGGGGGCATGGGCTTTGCAAAATCTCTTGTTCCCTTGCATGTTTTCAACTTTACCTTAAATGTGTTTGATCCTAGCAAGTGGGATCAACAAATTTAAGGTGGAGGCATATATTGTGGTAAATGCTTGGATATTTCAAACATTATTGATAAAGCATGTTTGTGTATGCACTTCCTTTTCACCGTAAGGTATCGGTGGATGTAGGTGGGGTTGTGTACTTTTTTTTCTTTGTGTATACCTCCTTCTCACCGTAAGGCATCTACGGATGCATGTGGGGTTGTATACCTTGTGTGTTCTTCCTTTTCACCGTAAGGTGTCTGCAGATGTGGGTGGTCTTGCATTTTGAAAGCCCTTCTGCGGAAGGCAGGATCTTGTGTCTTCCCTTGAGTAGTTGCATATCTTGTTAAAGAAAGTCCTCTGCGGAGGCAAGGATGGATCTTGAGTTATTCACCCTTAAGTGTGTCTTTGGTGGTTGTGGTAGTGTAGCTCAACTGTCGGGTGTGTTTGGTGTGTCTTAGATAGTGGAGCATAATGATGAGCTCCTCCCTATCACCCATGTTTGTTGTGTATAAGACATAGAATGTGTCGACAACATACTATATGGTACTCATGTATTCAATGTGTTTTCTATATGTTTTCTATGCCTTCCTTGCATGTCTTGCATGTTTTCCATGGTCTAAAGGTGCATAGTAATGAGCTCCCTCCACGCAGCTATGTGTTTTGTGTGTCTTTAATGGTGGTGCATAGTGATGAGCTCCCCCCATCACCTAGTTAGGGTTATATATATATAGTTGTTTAATCATGCCTTATCTATGTATTATGTGACTGTATCCATGTATTGCATGCTTCCTTACTGTGTTCTCTATGTTTTACATGACTGTCAAGTGTTTTCATGTGTTTGTCTAAGATTGGGGGCTAGAAATGGTCTTATGAACTTAGGGTGTGTCTTCACTCTAGTGTTTGATGTGCTTTGATCATACTTTAATCTATGTATTGAATTGTAAGATCATACACACATTAAATTTAGGGCTAAATGTTATGGAGTAAGAAGTGGACACTTGCCTTTTTACCTCCTTTTTCAGCTCCTAGGTCCCCATAATTACATTAGGCATTATAATTGATCATCCCAAAGAGATTTCCTGACACCAATGTGAATTTGAGACCTTGGGCCCTTCCTTAATCTCATCTTGAACTAAAAAGGGGGTCCTAGACTTGGGCACCAACCACCCACGTCCTCCTTGATTGGTCGGGGCTAATTAATGCCATGTCAGCATAGGACCTTTAAAAATGTTCCCCTTTGTAAGCTCTTGTGATTTAATTTCATGAATGTTAGCGAGAAAGCATATATAATTGTGTTTTTGAATTCATTATGAACCTAGATGGATATTGTAAGTGTATTATGTTGGAACAAAGAGCATTCAAAGCATTCATTGTGTTTGTATTGTGTGTTATTACAGGTTTGGAATCATCATCCATCTCCTTATGAGTTGAAGGATCTTCATTCTCCTATCATCATTTGGTTTATCCTTTTCCCAAATAGGGCATGCTCTCTCATCTATCAATGGTGTTGGAAGGCTTGAATTCCATTCTAGGGTTTGACTGAGGCAAATCCCTAAACACCATAACCCCCCAAACCCTCTCTTGTCATCTTGTGTGTAGGTTACAGGTACAGGATTCAGGGAAAGTGAAATTACAGTAAGACTGTGTAGGAATCATTATTTCAAGATCTAGAGGAAGTTTCAAAATATTCCTTTGAGAAGACTTGGGTACTTGGCGCCCTAGTCTTCTGGGCATTTTAACACTAGATCTAGCATCTGAGCATCAATTACAACATTTCCTCAGTTCTCACCTCTGGAAAATTCTTACTTTAAGGACTTGGGTGGTTCCTATTTCATCCTTCGACACTTCATCTTCCAAGATACAAGTTTTGATATCTCTCTGATCATCTTTGTACATTCAAATTCTAAGTTTTAGTCATTTTTTTTCTGTTATAAGCTAATTATCTTAGAAGTAGGGTTTTATGCATATTTAACCTAGGGTTTGATAAAAGGCTTGGTTAAATTAGATCTTTCCATAGCAAGTAAGAGCAAAAGATCTGTAGCTGAGTCCACCTCCCTTTGGTAGTGATTTGGGTTAGTCTTGACCTTGAATGTTATTGTGGAAGAGGGTTTGATTTAGTGTGCATACTAGTCTTCATCATTCACTTTTTTGACACTTAAAATTAATAATCCATGATCCTCCAATTATGGTAGTAATTAGTGAACTTTAAGATAAGCATGTAGAGTAGGTTGTCTAAGATAGGGCTGTAGGATATAACGGGAAGGATTTCCACCAACCACAAGTCCATTCAAGTTATCAAATCCCCATGAGCAGTTGGCATGAAATAAATTTGAACATTCACAAGTGTGGAGGAGTAAGCTATAATGGAAAGATTTAGGATATATTTCTTAAAGTTTAAAGCCAAGATAGTGGCAGCAATGTTAAAAGCCCCAATGACTCCAAAAGGATTGGATATAAATAGTGATGGGACACAATCAGAAGGGAGTTATGATTGGCAACTTGTACCAGATCTGGAAAGGATACATATTCGTTATGGAATTACTCAGGATTGTACCTTTCTTGGTATCATCTCTAGACCAAAAGAAGAATAATGGGGAAGGAGAATTATTTCAAATAGACATATATATTAGTTGACTCCTCATCATAATATACATTCAGATTGTTAGGTTATATTTTTCAATGCCATTTTTCCCTTTTATTTTTATTGTCTTTTATTGCAGGATATCAATGGAGAATGATAACATAAACCAATGCCTATATTTCCTAGTACCAGCATGGGAACTGGAGATCAAAGGGAGAGTTAAAATCATTGATCTCAATCAAGTCTTTGATTTAGACTATGATGGTGCAATTCAGCATAAGGAACATCTATGGCCAGACATGGCTTCAAGGCACAAAAGAAAGAATCCTACACTGTTTGGACCTAGTTTCTACATTCATTTCCAACATTATAGATATTGTTCAAGATGGTCACTATGTGCACGTGATTGCTACTGGTCTAGTCTTTGATTATATCTACAATTCAAAGAGATGGAGGTAGGCACTGCAGGGGTACTATCTAACCAAGAGAGAAGCCATGGTGGGAGGCCTCTTCCAGGCTATTAGCATCTTGTGAACTTCTTCATGTATGGAGTGTGTTTAGAATGCTATGCAAAAGGGACTAGAATGTGATTATATTGGAGGCTTGGATAGGGCCCTCCATGGGCATAGTGACAATTGCTCAAAACAAATGACAGCAATGTGCGGGGATGTTTTTACATCCATTCATTTTCTCTAGATGCACACTTTGGACTAGACACCTCACCTTCCTAAAGCTATACCAAATGAGGACACTACAACATTGGTGGATGAGGAGAAGGAGAAAAAGAGCACATGTGTACTGGCCATGACTGCAAGGAGCACCTTGGAGTCTTCTAAATAATAAAGTACTATATATTTCCCCTATGGTAGTATGTGGAATCAAATATCCATGTTTTTTATATAAGTATGCTTATTAGACAAGGCCATAGTAGGGCCTGAATTGTAATGTTTTGAGCTCTATTAGTTCTACCACATAGCATGAATTGGTTGGTGTTGGGTTTGAACATACATATGTAATAGTTAATTTTGATTAATATAAGTCTAGGCAGTTTACCACCTTTATTTTTTTAAATAAATATTTTCAATCAAATGCCCATGCATTTTGAAGTGTAGTTTCTTCCACCTCTTCTCAAGTAATGTCATTATTTATGTTAAAAATCCACTGCATTTTCTCAGGTGATTAATCTTTGATCATGTCAACAATAGTTTCACATAAGAATTCATAAAGATTGTTTATGCTCAAGTAATTAGAATCCTGCACATGCCAGATAAATCAAAACATTATGATATTAGTGTTAAAATATTAGATAATGTACAACTAAGAATTTTAAAGAGAAGAATAATGTTGTCCAAGTTCTTGTTTGACTTAAAAATATATAAGAATAACCTAAGTCTTTATAAACTGTCAAACATACAATAACAATATGGAAAAGTGTTGTTTGATCAACATCTACAAACTAACTATCCCAATTTCTCACATCGTCCTCTAATTTGCCAGATTTGTTGGCTTTTGAATGATATTTGATGTACAGAATAATCTTTGCTAAAATTGAGTTGTTAACAATGTGCATAAGTAAAATGTTGTCTATGTCTTTAAGTTCTATATGAATTGTAATGGTCTCCATCTGTAAAGCCACCTCAAACACCACATTGTATGAACAACGTAATGTCACCTTGTCTTTCTTGGACATGATTAATTTACTTCTTATAGCTAAAAAATCCAAAAATAAACAACCAAAATTTAACTCTCAGCAAAATATACACAAAAATGTTTATTCAAAGCCACCAATGTGAAAAGATAAACAACAAACAACGTGAAGATATTGGAATGAGGAAGAGGTTAGACACTTAAGAAAACAAAAAATAAGTGATTATACCTTCAAATCTTCTCCATTCTAATCTCCTTGATAAGGTGGAGGAAATGCATGTATCCAGCTACAAATCATAGCTTTACCCAATGCAAATCAATGTGGATTTCTCAATAGAATACCAACATAATAGAGGCAAGGATTTGGCTATAAATTGGCTATAATTGAAGTATGGAAATGAGGTGATTTTGAGAGCATAAGCATGAGGTAATGTGTAGTGTAAGTGTTGTGTTAAAATGGCTATGAGAGGGTTCTTATTTATAGATTTTAGGGGATTTTTAGATCAATGGGTAGAATTTGAAGATGAGATTCAAGGGTTGAGATTTCATAGTGAAGTTAAGGGCTAAGATCTCATCAACAAAGATGGAGGGCTCACATTATTTTGTAATTTTTAATTTAACCTTTTGAACACTTTGCATTAATGAGGATGGAGACATGTGAATAAATTTTAAATTTATTTTAATGGGTGAGTGGGATGAGAAAAGACAACTACATGGATTCGGAAAGGTGACAGGACTATGAAGAAGTGGAGATTGCACAAGGAAGATTTCTAGAGCATGGAAAGGTATGTGAACAAGCTGAAAGGCAAGGTTTTAATGAGCTTTGCAATGAATTTGATGATCTAATTGCTTGGGATTATAGGGATTTAAAATTCTTTGATCCTAGTTTAAGCCAACATACTACTAACCTAGATCCTAGTGCCAAGCCTATCCTCCAAAAGCAGAGGCCTGTCAATCCCAAAATTGAGCCATTAATGAGAAAAGAGGTATCCAAAATTATAGAGGCTAAAATCATTTACCCTATCAAACATTCATCTTGGGTAGCCAACTTAGTTCCAGTTAGGAAGAAGGATGGGGAAATTAGATTATGTGTGGACTTTAGAGATTTGAATAAGGCCTCACTTAAAGACCACTATCCACTCCCTTCCATGGAGAAAATCCTACAAACAATAACAGGTGCTAAAAGGTTTTCAATCCTAGATGGCCACTCAGGCTATAATCAGATTCTTGTGAAAGAATCAGACTAGTACAAGGCAGCCTTTACCACCAAGTGGGGTACTTTGGCTTATCAAAAGATGTATTTTGGATTGACAAATGCTGGAGCCACTTTTCAGAGAGCAATGGATTTGGCCTTCAAGGGCCTAATCAATGATATTATCCTAGTATATCTTGATGGTTTGATTGTGTATTCTAAGCATGTAGCTGACCATTTGGTTCATTTGAGAAGAGTCTTTGAAAGATGCAGGGAATTTGGGATATCATTGAATCCTAAGAAGTGTGTATTCACTGTTCTAGAAGGCAAATTATTGGGACATGTGGTTTCCAAGGGTGGATTGGCCATTGATCTAGAAAGAACAAGTGCCATTCTTGCCCTTCCTCTTCCTAATCATAAGAAAGGTCTACATAGTTTTCTATGAAAGATCAACTTTATGAGGAGATTCATACCTTACTTTGCTTCAATAGCAAAACCCCTCACAACTATGTTAAACAAGAATGTTGCCTTCACCTGGTCTAAAGAAGGTAGTGATAGTTTTGAAACCATCAAGCAGGCTACTACACAAGCTCCTACACTGATGAACCCTATTATGAGAAGGATTTTATCCTTTATGCCTTTGGAGGCAAAGAGGGTATATCAACTATCTTAACACAACAAAATGAAGAGAAGTTGGAATGGCCAATTGCTTTCTTCATCCCACCTCTCAAAGAATATGAACTAAATTATGATTTAATAGAGAAACAAGTGTTTTCTATAGTGGAGGCCTTAAAAAAGTTCAGACATATGCTTTCCAACAATAAAATTCAGTTGATGGTGAACCACCCTGGCGTGAAGAAATTCCTCCTGAGCAAGGATATTAATGAGAAAAGGGTTGGGTGTATCACCAAAGTGATGGAGTATGACATCAACATCAACATTACTAGGCTAGTTCATGGAAAAGGTCTATGTGAATAGATGGAAGCAAACGTCAATGACAGAAAGTGAAGTTGTATATGTTCAAGAGTAGGCATAATCAATTGAGCCTCATACTCCAACTGACTGGTATCACGACATGTTCACATTTCTATAGTTAAGAAGATGTCGTAATGGATTAGATCAAGATAAAAGAAGGTACTTTAGACTCCAATCTATTCCTTATGTTATTATTGATGGTGACTTGTTTAGAAAAGACATCAATGGAGTTCTTCTTAGATGTATTGCACAAGATTAGACTCCTTGAGTCTTAGAGGAATTTCATAATGGCCCTACTAGTGACCATTATTCCCCTAGAATAACTATAATGAAAATCACAAGAGATGGATATTACTGGCATAATATGTTCAATGATACACATAGATGGATTAGAAAATGCACAGAATGTGCATTATTTGCTGGAAAGCAAAGACTGACAGCTCTTCCCCTTCATCCAATCTAAATAGATCGACCTTTTGCTCAATGGGGTTTAGACTTCATTGGAGTAATTAACCCACCTTCTAGTGTAGGCCATAAGTGGATTATCATGGCCACTTATTATTTCTATAGATGGATAGAGGCAGTTGCATTAAGAGATGCTACAGAAGCGTCTATTGTGGATTTTCTTGAGGGTATAGCTACAAGGTTTAGTGTACCATCCATCATCATTTCTGATAATGCCAAGGCCTTTGTAGGCACAAAAGTTAGTGAATGGGCATTGAACTATGGAGTATACATGAAGACTTTATCTATTTATTATCCTCAGGGCAATGGTTTAGCTAAGTCCACTTACAAAAAATTAATCAAAATCATCAAGAAGATAGTGGAGGATAATCAAAGAACTTGGCACTCCAAGTTAAAGAGTGCTCTTTGGGCTGATAGAATCACTCCCAAGAGAGCCATAGGTAATTCCCCTTTCATGCTTGTATATGGAAGGGAAGCATTCTATTATCACTGGAATTACCTTCTCTTGAGTTGACACGACAGATGGAATTAATGGAAAGTGACACCATGATAGTCAAACTTGTAGAGCTATTGGAACTTGAGGAGAAAAGAGATGTTGCTATGAAGACCATTGAAACTCACCAAGATCAGGTTAAGAGGACTTCTAACAGAAAATATACTGATAGAACATTCAGTTAAGGGGATATAGTGCTAAAATGGGATGCATATATGGCCAAAGCTGGAAGACATTCATAGTTTGATGCCATGTGGACTGGCCCTTATATCATTACTAGGTAATTTCAGATCTATTATGCTATCAAATTTCTTATAGTCTGACCTCTTAGTGTAATTATAGGATTATTTGAATGTGACTCACTGTGCCTGTAGCTTGGCCTTTGTTGTCTTCTGATTAATCCACCAATGATTGTAATTAACTATACTGTGTCTCTTTCTACTACTGGTTATTTTTCATTGTAATGGTTTGTGACCTTCATGATCAATATATGCACATTATCTTACCTCTCTTATGCTCTGATTTCTATGTTTTACTTGAATCTATGATCTATTCTATGAGTAAAATAGATCCTTTATAGGTTAGGACTTCATACCAAAGCCTCAATCAATTCTATAAGTCTATGTGAACCTACTTTTCTGATTGAGATCATTGTTGTGTTTCTTCTAGGATTACTATCACTCATTAAATGTGGTGCATCACCTTTATTTCCATTCATGTTTCCTTCTAACCCTTTTCCCCTACAAGCATTAGTACTAGGTTTAGATGGCTTTCTCTAAGCTTTAGGCTTAGAATGAGGAACCAACCTTCTCTAGAGGTCTGATCTCAATTTGCAAGGTCCCACACCTTGAGATCATTCCTATTATGTCATTATAATGCTTGGACACCCTTCAAGCAAGGTGCAATTCTATGTGACAATAGTTTCTGGCACGTCTGGTTGGACTAGTCTACTTGCAGTGAGAGCTAGAATGAGGATTTGGTGTCACTCTCGGTCTACATGCTACTGTGAAAGCATTAAAAGATACATTGTAACTCTATTGATCCTGCTCCTTCATTACCATTCAACATTTCATGCCTGAAGTGCAGACAAGGTCTTCTTCTAGAGGTAATTTCCAATTTGTTGAACTCTCCTTTGTTGATAGAAGAAGAAGAACAAGATTGTCTAGGTCCCCTATGAGGACAAACAAAGATAATCACCCAATTCATACAAAGGCATAGTCCACCCCTCCTCCATTAATTTTTTAGGTTAGGTCTCATCATTAAGTTAGAACCTTTCATATACCCTTTGTTATCAACCTAAATATACCTAGCATGGCAAGGAATTTGCCATTTGCTGTATTTCATGGGGACAACCCTTTAGACCTAGCCCAATATGATGAAATTCCTACATCGTCCTTAAAGTCTATACCATTTTTCAATGATGAGAACTCTACCACCCCTACTGAGCACATACAAGATGTTACCAATTTTTGTTCAGTCCACCATGTCACTGTTGACAATGTGGTTGTAAGATTGTTGGCCTCTTCTTTCAAGGGCAAGGCCTTATAATGGAATAGAGGAATCCAACCTAATTAAATCCATAACTAAGATGATTTGGGCACCAAGTTGTGCCAACACTTTAAAGATAGGAGTGACCATTTGTCACTTATGGAGCAATTGGCCTCAATCAAGAGAGATCCACATGAGTATATCGTAGATTTCAACTACCATTTTTAGAAGACATGGGACAAGATTCCTCTGCTGGTGAAGTCATCTCTAAACACTGCATTTATATACTATTTAATGTCTTTAAATCCTAATATTGCAGTCATGATTCATTCCATGGGCAGAGTTGTCTTGCTTGATGCCTATTAGAGCAAACAATTGCCAAATTCAAGAAGGAAAGATTACTCCAAGGCCACCTATGCCTCTATTTCTAGAAGTACCTATCATATAACCTGCTGCCATTGCTTTGATTCCCACTACAGTCAACCCTATTTCTTCTCTAGCTTCACCTATACTTGAACAATTGGAAGAGAGTAATGCTCTGGTCAGAAAGTTGAGCAATGAGTTGACATTAGCAAGGAGGCAGAATACACAACCTAATAGGCCATATCAGCAACCTAGTCAACCCTACCAGTTATACCACCAAGGCTATCAACAAAATAGGCCTCCATACAAAGGCAATGTATAGAGACTAAGGCAACCAAGCTACATCAAACCACTCAATATTGTTAACCCTAATGCAGCTACCACTTCAGGGCCTCTTGTTCCAATCCAAAACAATCTGGCCCAAGATAATGACTGGTGTTATCCTTGCAATCATCCACATGACCAAAATTTGTGCCAAGGAGGACATTTCAGTCATGCTTTGATAGTGCAAGAGCAGCCATCAAGTTTAGAACAATAGGTTTACATCAACCAAGGAGTGGTTGAAAGTCAAGAACAGATGAAAAATAATGCAACCCTAATGAATTGGACTCATGATGATCATTGTTGTGTTAATCAAAGAGCTAGCCCAGTTGCATTCAATACAAGATAAAAATAAAGAGCTGTTGAAGACACATCAGTACCTGCAATCAGCCATGCACCTATCCGTAATACAACTCCAACAGTTACAACTAAAGAGAAGGTGCCTGATCTCCCTTCAAATCAACAAGATCCAACCACTGGTAAGGCTAATTCAGTCCCAATAGTCAAACAAAGTGAAGAACAACAAAAGAAAAGTGACTCCACAGTCATCAAAACATTTCAAAAGGGCAACCAAACATCTTTCAACATAGTGGAACAAATGAAGAAAACAAATATAGGTGTTAGCATGTGGGATGCATTGTTGATCCCATCCCAAAGGAACCTTCTCCAAGAAGCCCTAACTGATTTTGGTCATTTTGGTGAGGAGTTGGTAAGTGAAAGGACTGCTACCCCAACCAACCTATGTCAGCCAAACGAGGAAGTAAGTACAAGAAAAACTAGCAAGCACCCTCCATTCTATGTTTCCCTAATTATAGGTGATAAATTGTTGCATAATTGTATGATAGATTTTGGGGTGGGTACCTCTATTATGCCAAAAAATATTGCTGATAGGTTGGGTATAGAATATGAGCCTATGAACAAAGGTGTAGTTCAATTAGATGGTACTGCTGTCAAGACAGTGGGTGTTATTAAAGGTTTGGAACTCACTTTGCAAGCATGTCCTGGCTGCTCTGTTTCACAAAATATATTTTTTATAGATCTCCCTACATACTTTGGTATATGTTTATCTAGGGATTTCACTACTAAAATAGGTGGGTATTTGTCTTCTAATTGGTCCCACATGTTGTTTAGAACTACATATGGTACTAAAGTGACCATTAGGGCTAAGCCTATTGCGAATGACCATATAGAGCCCTACTCTCCTAACCTAAACAACATGAATTGCACAATACATGAGTTGGAGGAAGAAGATAGCAATAGACATGAAGCTATCACCCCTGTGGATGAAATACCTGATATATTACTAGATGAGTGGGCTAATTATTTTTAGTTTGACACTCTTAATCACATAGAGGAAAGAGGGATGAGTACTTATTATATCCATGAGGAGGATGCCACTATCCCCAATCTTGAAAAGGAAAAATCAAATCCAAGAGGGATATGGTAGATGTACTTTGATGGCTCTAGAAGCAAAAATGGAGTAGGTGATGGGGTTGTATTGATTTCACCCCAAAAGGAAAGTTATTTCTCTTCATTCAGACTACAGTTTAGCTATAATAACAATGTAGTTGAGTATGAAGCCTTGATTCAGGGCATACAGCTAGCTCAAAAAAGAGGAATAAAATTTTTACAAGTATTTAGTGACAGTGAACTGGTTGTCCACGAAATTAGAAAATTAAGAGCTTCAAAGAATGACTTGTTAAAGTCATACAAACACAGAGTATGGGATCTAATTGAAGGCTTTGATGCCTTCAACATTTAGGTAGTCCCCAGACAGAAGAATAGAGATGCTGATAGGTTAGCTATGGTTGGTGTCCAATTTGATATTCCTTTGAATGTCAAACAAATTTCAGATCAGCATGTGAGAATTGTGGCCAGGCTTGCAGTACCTAACAATGTGATAAGCTGGCAAGTGTTTGATAGTGACCAAAAATTTGTGAATTTCTTGCAAGATGAGGCAGAGTTTGCTCCCAAAAATTAGTCAAATTTGCAATAACAATATGGTGATCAAATTATTCATCTAAAGACCAAAAAGTTTCCCAAAGGACTGATCACCGTAGAAAGCATATTTGGTGCTACTGATCAGAAAAAAAGAGAAAAAATGAATATCACAGTCAAAATGTAGGACTATGAAGAAGTGGAGATTGCACAAGGAAGATTTCTCAAGCATGGCAAGGTATGTGAGCAAGCTGAAAGGCAAGGTTTTATTGAGCTTTGCAATAAATTTGATGATCTAATTACTTGGGATTATAGGGATTTAAAATGCTTTGATCCTGGTTTAATCCAACATACTATTGAAAGGGATGAATGGGTGATTGATAGTGGATGCTCTCATCACATGACTGGTGACAAGAGTAAGTTTGTGAACTTTGAAAACTATGAAGGAGGCCTTGTAAAATTTAGAGACAACTCAGCTGGTAGAATCTGTGGTAGAGGATCCATCTCTTTTGATGGAAAGAAGAACACCAATGATGTTCTGTATGTGGAAGGACTGAAACATAATCTTCTCAATGTTGGACAGTTGGTTGACAAGGGTTATGATCTTCGGTTCAAGGATGGAAAATGCAGAATCTTGGAAAGCTCCGAAACTAAAATTGCATCAGGTACTCAAACTAGAGGTAACATCTTTCACTTAAGTAGTTCTGGTAAAAGTCATTTGATTGCTCAGACAAATCAAAGTTGGCTATGGCATAGGATGATGTGTCATGTGAATTTTGACAACATTGTCAAAATAAGTTCCACTCATGTTGTAAGAGATCTTCCAAGACTTGTGAAACCTAATAACATATGTAGAGAATGTCAATTGGGCAAGTAGAACAAAATTTCTTTTAAGAGTAAGGAACAAGGTTCATGTGAAAGATTGGAACTGGTACATACTGATCTCTGTGGTCCTGCTAGAGTTAGGAGTGTGCAAGGAGACAGATATTTCATGTTGCTAATTGATGACTACTCCCAGATGATGTGAGTAACCTTTCTAAGAGAAAAATTAGAAGCCCTTGACAAGTTTAAGGTGTTTAAGATAATGATTGAAAATGAGATTGGTGGGAAACTAAAATTTCTAAGATCTGATAGAGGTGGAGAATTTACCTCCTACGAGTTTGATGCTTTCTATGAAAAGCATGGAATAAAAAGATAGTCATCTGCTCCTAGGAGTCCTCAGCAAAACAAAGTTGTGGAAAGAAAGAACCAGACCATTCAAGAAGTTGCCAGAACCATGATGATGGAAAAAAATGTTCCTCAAGTTTACTAGAGAGAGGTTGTGAGTACTATTGTCTACACTCTTAACTGGGTACAAATCAAAGGAAATTCTGGTAAGACTCCTTATGAACTTTAGTTTGGTTATTCTCCTACTATGAGATACTTCAAATTTTTTGGTAGTAAATGTTATATCAAAAGAGATAAGGACTTAGGTAAGTTTCAGGCAAGAAGTCATGAAGGAATATTTTTGGGATACTCAACTCAAAGTGAGGCCTATCGGTGCTTTAATAAGAGATTGAAGAAGATTGTTGAAAGTCGGAATGTTAAAGTTGATGAAAGTAAAGGACGTTCCAAATACTCTAAATATGACTCAGCTGATGAAAGTCAAAATCAAGGAAGGCAAGGTCAAGATCAGACCTAGATTCAGTTTGAACCGGTGACTCTAGAGGTTAACACAGATGATGAGGAACAAGTTCAAGAAATAGAAGCTCAAACAATTTCCAAAACTCCGAGGTATGTAAGGTTAAATTATCCTAAAGACCATATCATAGGAGATAAGAGTAAAGGTGTTCGAACTAGGAGAAAAATATCTGAAGATCAAGAAGAGATTTGTTTGATTTTAAGGATTGAACCTAAATCTGTAAGTGAAGCTTACAATGATGACAAATGGGTTAAAGTAATGGAAGAGGAATTTATGCAAATTGAAAAGAATCACACATGGGATCTAGTTCCTAGACCTGAGGACAAAAATGTGATTGGAACCAAATGGGTCTTCTAGAATAAACTAAATGAAGATGGTGAGGTAGTAAGGAATAAGGAAATATTGGTATGTAAAGGCTGCTCTCAAGTGGAAGGAATTGATTTTGAAGAAACTTTTGCTTTGGTGGCAAGGATAGAGGTAGTTAGATTATTTCTTGCATTTGTTGCCTTCAAAGATTTTAAAGTATATCAAATGGATGTGAAATCAACATTTTTGAATGGAGATTTGGAGGAAGAAGTCTACATTGAGCAACTAGAAGGATTTAAATTGTCTGATAAGGGAGATATGGTTTGTAGATTGAGAAAAGCCTTATATGGAGTTAAGCAAGCTCCAAGAGCTTGGTATACCAGATTGGATAAGCATTTGCTTAAGCTAGGATTTAGTAAAGGTATTACTGATAGTAATTTCTACTTCAAAATTGATCATGAGAACATTCTAATTGTTGAAGTTTTTGTTGATGATATCATTTTTGGTAGAAATGAGTGCATGTGTAAAGCATTTGCTGATCAGATGAAAAGTGAGTTTGGGATGTCAATGTTTGGTGAGATGAATTTCTTCCTAGGTCTGCAAATTGTTCAATCAGATAAAGGCATCTTCATATCTCAATCCAAGTATGTAAAAGAATTGATAAATAAATTTGGAATGGAAGACTCAAAGCCAATAGGTACACCTATGGTAACCGGATGCAAGCTAAGCAAAGATGATGACTCTCCCAAAGCAAAAAATTAGAAAAGATATAGATCAATGATTGGAGGACTACTTTATCTAACTCAGACCAAACCTGATATCATGAATGCAGTTGGACATGTTGCTAGATTTCAAGCTGATCCAAAAGAATCCCATGTTATGGTAGTCAAAAGAATCTTCAGATATCTCAAGGGGACAATTGATTATGGACTATGGTATCTAAAAGACAATAACTTCACTCTTCATGCATATACAGATGTTGATTGGGTAGGAGATGTGGATGACAAAAAAAGTACTAGTGGTAGTGCATTCTTCTTGGGGAGAATATTGGTCTCTTGGATAAGCAAAAAATAAGAGGCAATATCTCTGTCTACTATAGAAGCAGAGTACATAGCAGCAGCAAATAATTGCACTCAGGTTTTGTGGATGAAGCAAATGTTGAAGGACATTAGAATTATGTTTGAGGAGCCAGTCACAATTTTCTATGATAATTCTAGTGCAATAAGCATCTCAAAGAATCCAGTATTGCATTCAAAGACAAAGCATATATCTATCAAGTTTTATTTCTTGAGAGAGAAAGTAAACGAGAATGAAGTCAAGTTGGAGTTTGTGCCTTCCAAAGATCAGATTGTAAACATCTTCACCAAGCCTCTTCCCAAGGATACTCTTGAGTATCTCAAAGAGAAGTTAGGGGTTATCACCCCTCTTGAAAAGAACTAAGATGCATTAAGGTGCATCAATCTGGTGGGATTCACATCCATATCTTGTGATCTAGATTGATGTTAAAGAGGTACTACTCAAAGGGGGAGTAGTCAATATGCAAAATTTAGGTTGGCTGGATAGACACCCACTTTTTTTTTGCTCATAGTTAGGTTGGCTGGATAGACACCCACTTTTTATTTTTTTCTAAAAAATTTAATAGCTATTCATTGAAATGTTCATTTTTCACTAAGTAAATTTAGTTTTTTTTTTTTTTTTTTAAATTAGTATCTCATAAACTAGATTCAATTCTCTACAAATTTTGTTCTTACATCTTTTTCAAATTGTGTAGATAATCCATTCAAATTTTCACATGAACTTGATTAAGTTTGATTTTTTTGTATTTTCATTGCCACTTAGAGGTATAGTTTGGCTCATCATGATCCTGCACATACCCACTAGGTTAGTCTGTTCTTCTTCTAATTGTACTGACTAACTAGAACCCGATACTCGGATGCTTATAACTTTTGAATCCTTCATCACTGGAGGCTAAATTCCTGGATTTAGATAGTCTTGACAATCCTTATTACTCCCTCAGATTCACAGCACACGGTGATTTACCATTGGAGAGATCCAGACCTAGATACTGGACCCTATCACATGCTCTATTTCTGACTACCTGGACATGGACAAATCTTCACTCTGACTTCCGGTATGAACAAATTGTGTTGTGAGAATGTGCAGGATAAACATAGTTGCCATCAATGACAACACTTATCATGTGTAGCAGTGTCTCTTACCAACATGACTGTCTGAGTATGAGAAGCTCAGCAAAGAGCCAAGAGTGGTACCTTGGGAGGCATCGATAGATGAGCCTTCCCCTACCAATGTGAAGCAGTGGAGGCATAGATGGAACCCCAAGTGCCTAGCTGCCTAGGTCACCTTGTTGTGGCAAAGACCACTATGTATGGAGACCTCATTCCGGTGCTTGTTTCCTTCCACTCACAGTGATACAAATCATCTTTCCTCCTATGCACAGCCACATACAAAACCTTCACTCGCTCACATGGGCTCAACAACAAAATACTTTACCTGGGTTTGATCAAGAACAATAATGAAAAATGACTTGAAATGACTCTAGTATGCTTTCATACCATGTAGAAAATGAGATCGTGGAATATAAAAACAAGCACATGAGATTGCAAAGAATCAACTAGATTGTATTACCAAATGAGGTGAGTATAAATAGGCAAGTGTGGGTACCTGAATCTCCATGAAATAAGGATAGGACTCCTCTACATGGATTTTTGGTGAGTAACCTCCCACAAACATAGCATGAGGTGTCGATATAAGTTGACACCTCTCAAAACTGACTAACTTCTTTGACATGTTCAAAGCAACATGTGGAAAAATGCCTAAGTATGGTTAAATGCTCTCAAAACTGACTAACTGCTTTGACATGTTCAAAGTAACATGTGGAAAAATGCCTAAGTATGGTTAAATGCAAATGTGTATACCCTTAGGAATAGAGGTATACACTAACACATCCAAACATATTTGACCTAATTTATACATACATCTCCATGGTATTTTATTTCTATACTCGTATATTTTTGCAAAGGATATAAACTTTGTACATGTGATTTAGGCAAAATCAATGCAATGCATATAAATGAGTATAGATTATTCTATTCTAAAATTAAATGTTAAATTAAAAAAAAATGTATTTAGTTGGATGATTGAAAAATAAGTATTGTTACTAGCTTAAATAATGTATCTTAAACAAGAGTATACTCAAGAATTTCACAAGATGATCATTAGGATAGGGCATAGTGAAGCAGGTAAATAGAAGGTTGCAAGATACATCAATAGATTGAGAGAAAGTATCTAAGAGAAACCAAGACTAGTTAGATTGACCACCATAGAGGAGGCATACAAATTTGTGATCAAGGTGGAAGATAAATTGAATAGGAGGTTTGAAAGAAAACAAAACTGACAAAGAGGAAGAGAGAAAAGGCCCTTGAGGGAGAGATCATGGTGCAGTGATACAAGACAATATAGGGAGGAAAGAAAGATTGATAATACCAACCAGAGGAATAGTGGTACCTATCGTAATGAAAGGAGAAGTCATGACAACTACCACAAGGGCCAAGAAGAGGGTAATATCTACAACAAAGACAAGGGAGAAAGTGATACATACCCCAAAGATGGATATTAATAAGGTAGAGGAGGATATGGGAGAAATAAGAAAAGATCCTTCAAAAGAACATGTTTCAAGTGTGGAGAGGAAGGGTATTGATCATTCAAGTATTTTCAAGGTTAGGGGAAGTGAGTAGAAGGTAGTGCAAGAGCTACATTTAGAGATGAGGAACCTTGGAGATCATAAGAGCTGGATGATGACCCCAAACATGGAGAATCACTAGTTATGAGGAGGGACTTTCTAAAGTGCCATGAGGAAGAAGGGCCAATACAAATAAAGAACATGTTCAAAACTAGATGCAAAGTAAGGGGCAAGTATTACAAAGCTGTCATTGATAGTGGAAGTACAGGTAACATGGTATCTAAGGAAATGGCTGAAAATTTGAATTTGAAGAGACTATAACATATAAACCCTCATGTGATTGCTTGATGATGTAGGAGTATCCCAGGTTGTAGAGCAATCTTGCATCAACCAAAAATATTTGCACTCTCTATTTTCCTTTCATTTTAAGTTTAGTTCAGTCATTTGCAGTTTCAACATTTTGTACTGCATTTTGTTGCATCTTCATACCAGACCATGCATAGTAGGATTTAGCATCTATACCATGTTATCTACATCATATTTAGATTTCAAGTGATTTAGATTTATTCCAGAAAGTTGTCTTTATCAGAAGATCATCAGTTTTCATAGAACTGAGCATCCAGACAATCAGTTGAAAGAGAAGGTTGCGGAGCACTTCCCAGACTTGCAGAGCCAAATGAAACATATCAAAAGGAAAAGAAGGACTAGATAGACCTTCCTTGAGGTCCATAACATGTTTCATTCATTCGCGGAGCAATACCATATGTTGTAGGCCAACCCAATTGTTTCTACACGTTACATCTTTCATTGGAGTTTGTAACCTCTTGTGGATGACACAGAGGATTCTATGATCATGAAGATGATATAGAGCCTAAAAAACATACATTCTAAGCCCTATAATGGCCTTAAAATATTAACCATAAGAAAACCAAAACATCGGAAAGAGTATTTTATAAACCATAAATGACCAAAGAGAGAAAAAGACTCTGCACCATCCCCCAGAAAATATCAGTCAAGTAGGGGAAGAGGAGATTGACCCCTTGTTATTGGTCAACTCTCTCCCTCACCCTGGCTAGCTGTCCCACACCTTGAAATCTCATTGACTCCAAGGCACTCCTTCTAGTCGTGGATGGAACGCACGAGCTCTCAAACTCATTTTCATCATCCAAAGGGGTTCCTATGTCATAAATTTTTAATACTTTGGGAAGATGGGTTGCCTAGTCTAGGGCATGTGATAGGATGTCGTAGGTTCCTAACACTTTAGTTAAAAATATGTCAATTATGTCAACCGGGTAGTGTCCAAGGCTGTATGCAATAGGGGATATTTTTGGACATCTCACTTAGTAACATATTTTCTAAATTTTTGAAAATCTTAAAATAGAATCTAAATTAGAAAGCATACAAACTCTAAGCTAGAAAGCATCGAAATATTTAATCTAAAAAGCATATAAACTTTAATCTACAAATTCACACATGCGATTTTAACTATGGATTTGAAAAGACAACTAACTTGTTAACTGAAAACACATCGAAACTTTAAACTAATAACTAACAATAGATTTATGAAAGAACTGAATGCTCTGGAAATTTCAAATGAACATAATTTCAAAGATCATTAACTTAAATACCACAACCTTTAGGAATGCATAACACAGCTAAACATAAAGTGACATTAATCTAAACAGAACATTCACAAAATAGAAATAACAACACCAATAATAAAAATACTTATCTATTCTATAATCCCTTGAGTGGACAGCTCTTGGGAGCTCCTATTATCAATTCAAATCACATTCAATACTTCAACAACTCCAAAGTAAATTCCATTCATATTACTTCCATTGCTCAGAAAAAATTACTCATAATAGAACTGGCGATATTCATTTATGTCATAAAAGTATCATAGAACACAGAGCATATCTGAACAACCCTTTTGTATTGTATATCAGAACATCACATAATACGGCATAACATCTCCTTATTTTGAGTAACTACATATATAAACTTTACTATTCCAAAATCCTAAATTTCAAATGGCAAGAAAATGCCATTGAAGAAGTCTTTAAAGAAAAATAGAATTAAAAACTAACTGGATGACTATGAAATTAAACACATTAAAGGTTCTGAGTGGAGCCGTAAATTCTAAAGTATGCTCAACAAAAAATAACACAATTGCTAACAAAGTGATTATGTACGCCTAAATTTATGGTGCCCTCAAACTCTAGCACTCTGACTTCAACTTCTTTGAAGTCCACTCCTTCCATTAGGCCATACATGAAACCCTGCATAATTACATAGCTCTACATGCAATTATATCAACATTAGTGGCTAATTTCAACCAATTGGAAAATAAATATTTATACATCATTTTATCAAAAATAAATAAATATTGCTTCTAAAAATAAACAAATTGGCGTGGTTTAGGGTAATCGGGCAAGTCAACAGGTTATATGGCTTGTTATAAAAATGAAGTTATTTATACCTCATTAGCATGCATCTTGAGAAACTGAATTGAAACAAACACATCCCTGCATCTTGTTATCATTTGCTTAGAGTGTGACTATACCCATGAAGGGCCTTGTCCAAACCATCAATGCAACTGCAACCCAGTCCCTTCTGTTTTGCCTTATACACACACTCAGCAATTGAAGAAGTTCTTAGAGTGCTTATTAGGAAGAGGCCTCCCACCATGGCTTCTCCCTTGGTTTAGTCATATCCCTATAGCACTTGTCTCCACCACTTCAAATTATAGAGATAATAAAAAACCAAACCAATGGGTATCGCATGAACATAGTGTCCATCTTGGACAATATCCATAATGTTAGAGAGGAGCATAGAAATGAGGTCTGACCAATACAAAATTTTGTCATCTGATCCTTGTAGCCATTTCTAGCCAAAAATTTTCCTTATAGAAAATTGCACTATCATGCAATCTATGTCAAAGACCTAGTTCAGATCGGTGATCTTGACTCTGCCTATAATCATTGGCTCCCATGGCATTACTAGAACCATGAAGCATTGATTTATGCTTTCATTCGCCATCAATGAACTTGCAAGAAAACAAGCAAAGAAACCAAGTAGAGAGAAGAGCATGGATAGATGACTAAGTGTAAAGTAGGATGGTTTCTACGTTAATGGGTTAAGTATTAATATGTGTGACGGCTTGTAATATTCCTCCTCCACATTGTAGTCCTATCAACCATGGGATGGTGTCACTGAAATTAATTTCTAAATATTTCTATGAAGGATGTATATCCTTTCTAGATTTGGCACATATCACCATTTATAGCTCCCTTCTGTGTATGTCCCATCCACATTTATGACTTGTCCTTCTTTGGGCGATGTGGCTATTAAAAATCTTGCCATGATCCTAGTTGTAATTTCTATCTAGATGATACATTAGATTACCTCCCATTCAAGCTTACTCATCCACAGTACTGAGGAATCAGATTTCATTCATGCCAGCTGCACATGGAAGATTTGATGTGAAGTATAGCCTAGGGGATAGTGAAAATACTACCCATTATTTCCATAAGGCTTGAACTCTATATACCTGCTCCAAATGGTTGCAATTAATCTCAATGTCCTCTTCCATGTTTGGGGGTTTCAAACATTTATGATAGTCATTCATTGACAAGGATGTTATCATACAATTTTAAACAACTAAGAAATCCTTTCTACACCTTTGTAGCTTAGATGGACCTCAACTTATATGTTAAGATAAAATTCTTTTTTTCATGCCCCTGATACCTAACTCTTGTCTACCCTAAACCAAGAGACTGAAATTCATAGTAACTACTTCCAAATCTAATCTTTTGAGCAAGGAAAAATTGGAAAAAGTAGTTTAAAGACTTGCTAGTAAAGCATGATCTTCAATCCATTCCCTATGTAGGCTCAATTGTTCTCTATCCCTTGTTTATCAAGCTCTATCAATGTCATTAAATAAGAGGACACCTTTTCCTGATGTGGATCAAATGTTATTGTCGCCTGAGGTTGATCAACTGCTATATTTGCTAGCCTGTCTACCACTCTATTTCCCTCCCTATAGCAATTTGAAAACTGGAAACTATCCAATTCCTACATGAGAACCAATGCTTTCCTAAGTATGTATTCCACCCACTAGTTTTCTATTCTCTTTGAATTGATCACCCTTATGATGTTTAGAGAATCCCCCTCTATCCATAAATTTTTGAATTCATATTGTAACGGTAATTGGACTCCATGCAAGAGCACCCATTCCTCTGCTTCATAGTTTGTTCCTTGTTGGATTTTGGTCAATTTAGCCGCAAGTAGTTTCCCTTCATGATTCCTAATGACACACCCCGTTCCTGAGAGCCCTGGATTTCCTTTGTGGGCTCCATTGAAAATCAATTTTACAAATGGTTGAATTGGGGGACTCCACTTTACTAGACTCCTATCCACTTTTAGACCATCTACCCTAGCTGTTGATCCATTAGATTTCAGCTCCAAAAAGTTTCATGACTTTACCATCATCTCATCCCAGCTTGTCCATTTAGGATTCTATTTAATTGCTTTCTTGATTTTAGCCATAACCACTTCTAATATTGCTTTATCTAAGTCCCCACAAATCTTGTGAAGTGTTGAAGATGATTTCCTGAAGATACAAAAATTCCTCTCTCCAGATGGTCCATATCATTATAGAAGGGCTCAAGTCCCAGAGGCTAGCAAAGGTTGATTCTAGATTCAAATTTGGCCAAATCTTAAAGAGAGATAGTACTATCTCCGGTAGTGTCGTAACCCAATTCAATCTTTTAAGGAGCCAATACTAGCACTCCCTACTAAAAGGGCAATGAAGTAGTAGGTTGTTAGTACTCTCATTTTCTTCTCCACATAAGACACACTTGAAACTTGTCCCTATGTACATTTTTTGTAGTCTAATCCTGGTGAGAATTCTACTTTGCAAAGATAGCCATGTGAAAGCTCCTGCCTTTGGTAGTACTGCATCATTCCAATAGAGGTGTGATGGCTAGTCTAATTTCAAATTTTGATTTTGGTTTAACCACCTATAGCCTTGTTTAATCATGTATTTGTCAGACTTATCCACTACCTAAATTATTTCATCCTCTTGTCCTAATAGAAAAATAGTCCTTGACTCTAGTATGCCTTGAAGCATACTCTTTTGATAAAAGAGAAAGTCGCAGTTCTCAAAACTTTTCCATATTGTTTTATGTAGGAAAGCTCCTGGGTTTGAGGAATAGTAGTCTTTCACCATATATCCCTAATGTTGTTTTAGGAATCTCCTTGCATCCTTCAATTCTTCTCTTGAGATTTTTGGCCATCCATTCCATGAGTCCTCCCAGAAGTTAGCCTTCACTCCATTGTGAATTTTCCATGTGAGGTAAGGTAATAGAACCTTCCTACTTCTTACAATAAAATTGTTGGGAATTAAGGTGTCTCAACCTTGGTAGTTCCTTGCATTATTTATGTTTGTATATATTAATTCATTGCCTATGTTGTAAATAAATTGTAAATTCTATATTGTCATTTTGTGGGATGTGGCACGGTGATGTGTCATCCTACATGGAAGATGACAACTTGTAATTTTGTCCTCACATGAGGAGATAGGCATCCCACTTTGTGGTAGGATCATTTTGCCATGTGTCAGCATCTTCCATGTTGTGTAAGGGAATATTTGACCAAAATGGTTATGACGGATTCCTATGATGAAGTTATGACATTGAAGAGTCAGAAATAGAAGCTTGTAAGACAGGTGAAGACATGTGTCATGAAGCATCTTTAAAAAACACATATTTGGGCACCCCAAGGTTGACTATGACATGTTGTAAGAGAATATTCTATTTATAGCCTATGTATAATAGATTCTCTTATAGTTGTAAGTTGTAACCGCTATGACAGATTCTATGACGGTTGTAAGTGTCGTAAGAGCATCTGTCATAGCCCAATTTAGAAATAGGCAACCTCTTTGGGATGGGAGTTGTGGACAAGTGTCAGGCACATTATACAATGTTGACCAAGTGTCCTTAGGCATGGGTTTTGGGCCATAAGGCCAATTCGGACGCCCATCCCAAGATAGGTCCAATATTGCCTTGTATTTTCTATATAAACAGGTGCTTGGAGAGGGAGTTGTATCACAAGTTTACAGGTACTGTTATGCTACCATATTGACTCCAGATATGAGTGTCGAAGACCATTGAAGCTTGCATTGCAAGTGTATTGTAAACATTCTTTCAGATTTGTTAATACATTGTGAGGTTTCTGAGTGTGGGGTTTTTCACCCGATAAGGGTTTTCCCCATTGTAAATCTTTATCTCTCTTCTTCTGTCTAGTTCATGTGCATTGCTGCAATATCTCTTTTATATGTTCTATGTTTCTATAGTTGTAAGGATTAAATTAAATTTGCATAGCCCTCTCCTCATTAGATTAGTGTAGGAGGCGATTTCTGCACACCTTGCTTCCTTTCAGTTGGTATCAGAGCCTGGCCAATTTTGGTCTTAGCTATTGGGTAGGGGTTTTTTGAGCTGATCTTAAGCTAAGTGGGAGTCTGTGTAGAGTATTCTAAATTCTATTATAGCAAGGAGATGGCAAGCACATCAGGAAGGTTTGAAGTGGAGAAATTCAATGGCACTAATTTCGAGCTGTGGAAGCTTAAGATGGAAGACATGCTTGTTGACCGAGACCTTTGGCAAAGTGTTAATGGAACTAAACTAGCTGCAAGATGAGTGGGATCTCAAGGATCAGAAGGCTAAGGGTCTCATAAGACTTAGTCTTGCTGATTTTGTGTTGTTAAATGCCCATGAGGAGAAGATTGCAACCTTGCTTTGGAAGAAGTTGGGAGATGTGTATCAAGCCAAATCCTAGGTTAATAAACTTTTTTTGAGAAAGAAGTTGTATTCTCTTTGAATGGAGGATGGGGGATCCATTGCCAAACATATGAATACTTTTAACATGCTGGTTGTACAATTGACATCTATTGGTGTAAAGATGGAGGAGGATGATCAATGTATGACCTTGCTTTGTTCTTTGTCGGACTCATGGGATCACCTTGTCATGGCTATTAGAAGCACCACATCCACATTCAAAATGGATGAAGTGGTTTCTTTGTTGTTATCTGAGGAGATGAGGAGAAAGTCTTCTGATGCAGCCAATGAGGCTCTTGCAGTTCGTGGAAGACACAAGGAGAAAGGGAAAAAGAAGGACAAGAAAGCTAAGAAGGGTAAATCCAAATCCCGTGATAGATCTAAATCTCCTAGAAAGTCTAAGGCTATCTGTTGGAACTATGGGCATTTTTGAAAGGAATGCAAAGAAGAAAAGAAAAAGAAGAAAACCCCAGATTTAGATTCTGGCAAATCACAAGATGATGGTGATGCTTTCATCACAGCCCTGGCAATCCATGCATCTGATGATGTGTGGCTGATTGAATCTGGTGCATCATTCCACATGACCTCACATCGAGACTGGTTCACTAAGTATGAGGAGTTCGATGGTGGAAAGGTGCACTTGGGTGACGACTCTCATCTAAAGATCGTTGGTCATGGAAGAGTCTCTATCTGATTCCCTGATGGTTGAGTGAAGGGGATATCTAGGGTTATACATATCCCAGGGTTAGCACAAAACCTTCTTTTTGTAAGTATGTTGAATGATGTAGGTGTGTAGGTTGTCTTTTTGAAAGGATGCAAGATGACTAGAGGGGCTACGGTGCTTACTAAGGGTACTAGGAGAGGTGCTTTGTTTCAGCTGGAGGGATGCATTTCACAATGTAATAGTTCTTCTGGCTCAAGGAAGAGGGCAGTAGTCACTTCATCCCCACCATCTGAATGAGCCTTGGAAGTTAAACTTCCTGCTGAAAAGACAATGTTATGGCATAAGAGATTTGGCCACATTGGTGAGAAGGGTTTGTGTAGCCTAAAAAATAAAAACCTTGTTGAGGGGTTAGATGATTGTAATCTTGAGTTTGACTTTTGTGAACATTGCATATATGGGAAACAAAACTGTGTTTAGTTTTATTCGAGTTCTCACAAGTTTTCTGGTGTGTTGGACCTTGTTCACTATGATGTATTTGGTCCTATTAATGTTCCTTCATTATCAAAATTTGTATATTTTATATCTTTCATAGATGACTACAGTAGAAGGACATGGATTTATTTTCTCAGAAGTTCAAATCTAAAGTCTATAGTAAGTTTAAGGAGTTTAAGGCCTTTGCTAAAAATTAGACTGGTAAGAAGATTAAGTGTTTGAGAACTGACAATGGTGGTGAGTTCTATTCTACAGAATTTTGATAAATATTGCAAGGAACTTGGGATTTAAAGACATAAGACAACTCCGTACACCCCGTAGAAAAATGGAATTGCAGAGAGGATGAATAGGACTGAACAAGACACTGATGGAGAAGGCTAGGAGTATGCTTAGTGGAGCTGGCCTAGAACAAAAGTTTTGGGCTGAAGCTGTTGCCACTGCTTGCTATCTTGTTAATAGATCTCCTACATCAACTCTTGTTGGAAAGACACCCATGGAGGCGTGGTTTGGTAGAAAGCCTTCAATAAGGTATCTTCATGTTTTTGGTTGTGAGGCATATGCACATGTGCCTAGGGAGAAGTAGTCAAAATTGGAGAATAAGGCTCTTAAGTGTATCTTCATTGGCTATGATGTCGGTGTGAAAGGATACAAGCTTTGGGATCCTGTTGCTGAAAAAGTGTTGTATAGCAGAAGTGTCATCTTCAGAGAGCTTACACCTTCTTCCACTATTTTACAACTAAAAGAAAAAGAAAAGAAAGAGGATGTTGTTTAGTTTCTTGCTACCCCTGAGAAGACTAAACATAAAGACAATGTTGGATCTGATGATGAGGAGAGCTCTAGCAGCTCTGAAAGCTCAGATGAAGAAGTTGGACCTCAACCTCAGCTCTTGAGGAGGTCTACACAGATAAGAAAGCAACCTGAAAGGTTTGGTTTTACAATGCTTGATTCTAGTTGTGCTTTTACTTTTCTTACTAACAGTGATGAACCTAGAACTGTATTAGAGGCTATGGACATGAAAGATGCAAGTTCCTAGAAGGAGGCCATGGAGGATGAAATGGATTCTTTGGAAAAGAATCAAACTTGGGACTTGGTGCCTTTGCCTCCTGGACGGAAACCCGTTGGATGCAAATGGGTGTTCAAGAAAAAATTTGGTGTAGATGGCAGTGTTGAGAAGTATAAGGCCAGATTGGTTGCGAAGGGGTATTCACAAGTGGAGGGTATAGATTATGGTGAGATCTTCTCTCCCATTGTAAAGCTGACATCCATTCAATTCTTATTGTCTCTCGCAGTAGCTTATGACTTGGAGGTAGAATAGATGGATGTGAAGATAGCTTTCCTTCATGGTGATTTGGAGGAAGAAATCTACATGTCATAGCTAGAGCATTACATGGTGAAACGTAAAGAAAATTTGGTTTGCAAGCTTAAGAAGTCTTTGTATGGTTTGAAGCAATCCCGTAGGAGATGGTACTTGAAGTTTGATGCCTTTGTGTTGTCTATTGGATTTATGAGATCAAAATCATATCACTGTGTGTATTATAAGTTTGATGGTGATTGTATTCTCATTGTTGCACTGTATGTTGATGATATGTTGCTCATTGGGAAGGGTAAGAATATGATTTCTGATTTCAATTCTTAATTGTCAGCATAGTTTGAAATGAAATATTTAGGGGCAACTAGGTACATTCTCAGAATGGAAATCAGAAGAGACAGAACCAATAGAAAACTTTGGTTAAGCTAGAGTAAGTATGTGAAGACCGTGTTGGATAGATTCAGCATGGCAGATTGTAGACCGTTGTGTGTTCCTATTTCTTTGGGAATAAATTTGTCTGTTGAGGATTGTCCAAAATCTCCTAGTGAGGTGGAGGACATGAGTAGAGTACCTTATGCTAGTGATGTTTGCAGTTTGATGTATGCTATGGTCTGCACAAGACAAGACATTTCCCAAGTAGTGGGAGTCCTTAGTCGATTTATGGCTAATCCTTGACGGGTTCATTGGGATGTAGTTAAGTGAGTGTTCAGATATTTGAGGGGTAGTTCTGAGTATTCCATATGCTATCATGGTAATGTTTCAGGACCTCTGCATTCTATTAATATTCATGGATTTGTGGATTCAGATTGGGTAGGTGACATTGACAGCAAGAGATCCACCAGTGCTTATGTATTTACACTGTTCGGTGGTGCTATTAGTTGGATGACAAAGCGACAACCTGTTGTTGCTTTGTCCACCACAGAAGCTGAGTATATGGAAACAACTCATGCTTGTAAGGAAGCCATTTGGCTTAAGAGATTATGTTTAGATATTGGTGTTGATGCAGGTCAGATCACGATCAGTTGTGACAATTAGAGTGCAATTTGCCTTGCAAAGAATCCAACTTTCCATGCTAGAACAAAACACATTGATGTTCAGTTTCACTTCATAAGAGACATGGTTGAGGATGGAAAGGTAAATTTGAAGAAGGTAAATACTTTGAAGAATGTTGCAAATGCATTGATGAAACTAGTGGGCACAGAGAAGATCAGATGGTGTTTGAAGTCTATCGGCCTCTTAGCATATAGTAGTTAAACCTTGTTATTCTATTGTCTTTTACAAGGTGTTCTACAAGTAGGAGAATTTGGGGAATTAAGGTGTCTCAACCTTGGTAATTCCTTGCATTATTTATGTTTGTATATATTAATTCATTGCCTATGTTATAAATAAATTGTAAATTCCATATTGTCATTTTGTGGGATGTGGCACGGTGATGTGTCATCCTACATGGAAGATGACAACTTGTAATTTTGTCCTCACATGAGGAGATAGGCATCCCACTTTGTGGTAGGAATATTTTACCATGTGTTGGCATCTTCCATGTTGTGTAAGGGAATGTTTGACCAAAACGGTTATGATGGATTCCTATGACGAAGTTATGACATGTAAGAGTCAGAAATAGAAGCTTGTAAGACAGGTGAAGACATGTGTCATGAAGCATCTTTGAAAAAGGCATATTTCAGTGCCCCAAGGTGGACTATGACATGTTGTAAGAGAATATGCTATTTATAGCCTATGTATGATAGATTCTCTTGCATCTGTAAGTTGTAACTGCTATGATAGATTCTATGACGGTCGTAAGTGTCGTAAGAGCATCTGTCATAGCCCATTTTGGAAATAGATGACCTCTTTGGGATGGGAGTTATGGACAAGTGTCAGGCACATTCTACAATGTTGACCAAGTGTCCTTAGGCATGGGTTTTGGGCCATGAGGCCAAGTTGGACGCCCATCCCAAGATAGGTCCAATATTGCCTTATATTTTCTATATAAATAGGTGCTTAGAGAGGGAGTTGTGTCATAAGTTTACAGGTACCATTATGCTACCGGATTGACTCCAGAGATGAGTGTTGAAGACCATTGAAGCTTGCATTGCAAGTGTATTGTAAATGTTCTTTCAGATTTGTTAATACATTGTGCAGGTTTCTGAGTGTGGGGTTTTTCACCCGATAAGGGTTTTCCCCACCGTAAATCTTTGTCTCTCTTCTTTTGTCTTCTGTCTAGTTCATGTGTATTACTGCAATATCTCTTTTAGATGTTCTATGTTGCTGTAGTTGTAAGGATTAAATTGAATTTTTGTAGCCCTCTCCTCATTAGATTAGTGTAGGAAGCGATTTCTGCACACCTAGCTTCCTTTCAAAAATTCCATATGGATGAGCCCCATGGAGGATTTTTAAATGTGAAAAATCTCTCTTTCTCTCTCTCTCATTATTATCTAGGTATTTTGATTGCATCAACCTGACTCATTTGGAATGTGGTCTCTTGTACACATTCCATGCCAGAAAGCTTGATTTTGTAGATTCTAATTTATAATACATGCCCCCCATGTGTTTTGGCTTAAAAATATTCTCCCATGATATCAAATGGATTTGCTTTTTATCAGGAGCTCCTTGCCATAAGAATTTTCTGCATATTTTTTCCATATCTGAAATAATACCTTTTGAAGTCCGGAGGGTGGACATCATGTATCTTGGAATAGTTGTCAACACTGCCTTGATCAACATTAATTTTATGCCAAGGTCAACCATCTTCCTTTCCATGTCCCATTCTATTTTTAAAATTAGCCACCACCTACTTCCAAAAATTGATTTGAAAGGACTTTAATGGCAATTTACTTATTTATTTTAGAATGATGTTTGATTTATCTATGATTTAGTAAGGTAGTCAAGATTATATACTTAACTTTGATGAACTTTTAGGACCATGATGATTCCCTTATACTATTGATCCTTTCTTTGATGTTGATAAACTCCTTTGACAAACCTTTCTTGATAATTTTGGTTGTGTGAATATTCTTTCTTGTTGATCACCTTATTTGGTTGGGTGATGAAATTTGATCTACTAATCTTTTATTGAACATATGTGATTTAATGTTGAAATCAAAAATTCAATTTTAGTTTGATGAACTCTTTATGTTGATTAATTTGGTCTATTTTCCTTATTAATAAACTTCCAAACTCAATGTTGACTTCCTTTCTTGATTACAAATACTATAGACTAATGTTGTAATATTTTAACTAATTTTGATTGATGGTGAACTTCGTTGCTGAGGTAATAGCTTATTGTTGAGGTATTTCTTTTGTTTGACCATTTTCAATCAAGCAACTTCATTTACTTTTGAGATTTGACTCTCTTTGACTTAAAGTCTTTTTGTTTATGCTGATTTAACAATATATTATTCCTTTTAACTAAGTGTCATGATCCTTTGATGATGTTTTTCATTAATTGAAATATTCTTGATACTTAGTATTGATATCTTCTTGAGTCAAATGTTGAAACTCTTCCTTGTGTTTAGTGTTTTAGATTTTCCAATGATGATAACAAGTAATATGGGATGCTTGTTTTTCATCATAGAATGGCAATTGTTTAGATGTCTCATGTGGGTAGGCATGTTTGACAAAATGAACATATTGTTTGTTTCCTTTATGTGAGTGGTTACGTGTGATTTAGAAGGCAAATATACCTCTTGAGTAAGTATGTGGGATAGAAACTACTGTATGTAAATACCCTTGATTAAGATAACACTTGTTCAAAATTAATGCATTGATAAAAAAGGTAAGAGAGTAGAAGATTCTAGAAAAGCTATGAAAATAATCAGTGCTTATAGACTGGAAATACCATTATTTCCTTCAATCAAGTTAAGATGTATGTATACACTACTAATCTACTAATGGCATGTGCAAGTGTATGAGTGTTAGACACATAGATTTTGTTGTTATGAGTGAACATGTACTATGAAGTAATCAACTTCCATGTCAGGGGGGCAGATTATGACATTGAGGTAAAACTAGAATGAAAGAGGTATGAAACTTTATCATGAGTTTAGTCAATTTGATCATCGGGAAGATGATTCTTTTAAGGGGGAAAGGATGTCACAACCCTTATTCTCAATCATTGATTAATGAATTAAAATATTATTATTTAATCCAGTGTCGACTAATTTTAACCTTTGTGTGTACGACAGGGACACTCTCTCACTCTCTCGATGGAGAGATAGAGAGAGTATCATTGAGGAAGAGGGCATCTAGCCGATTGATGGTGACTTATGTTGAAGGAACCTGCACACACACCACTTAGACTAAATTGCATTTGAATTCAATTTAATTGCATTAGAAGAATTCTTTAATTATTTGCTAATAGTTGTAATAGATTAATTAATTGCATTTTTCAATTTAAACCTTTTTGAAAAGATTCTTTATACTCCATATTAAATAAGTGGTTTCTAATCTAGGCTAGGAAAGAAGTGGTAGTTCTAGCATTTAAGAGGAAATCTTGGGAGTTACTCTTGAAAAATCTTAAATTAGAAAATTGTAAGTGGGCATAATGGAAAATAATTATTTTTCCTATTTTATTCTTTTAACGGATGTTTTGGGAAAACTTTTTTCAGAAGGAAAATGGAAGAAAATGCAATGCATTTGCTATTTTATTTTCAAATGTTAGGACTATAACTCATCCTCAGGTTGCCATGTAGGCCTATGCACCTTTTTAATACTGACAGAGTCATATGACCATCTCAAGCATGCCATATTATGCTATTGAAATTGAGTGAAGTTATTTTTTTTATCAATTTCTATATAGGAAAAATTGCTAACCCTTCTCTTTACTTATTTTCATAGAAATTTGACACTACTTGTTATTTATGCCTATTTTAATTGTGGTATTAAAGCTACTCGTTGCATATCTTTTCTCTATTTTGTAGGTTCATTATGGGGCACTCATGGAAAAGAGAAGAATATAAGAACCTAAGAATGGTCCATTACTTTACATGGACCAAAAATCCTTTTGAAATGTTTGAATATTTATTTTAATGTTTGCTAAGAAAATTCGTGAAATTTGAAATACAATCTCATTTTAGATACAAAGGCACCTCAAAGCAGGGACAATGTAATGGTGATATTTTCATAGCCATGCCAATTCCCATTGAGTTTTGAGTCCATTTAGATGGAATGATTTAATATAATTAAGTATCAATAAGTGGCAAAATCTTGTGTTAAGTTTGTCTTATGGTCCAATGATTATCCCTATCTATTTCACATTCATCTACACTTAATTACATGTATTTTACCTTATCCCATCCTTGTTTATCCACATTCCGATATATTCACCATTTACCCATCATTTTTTAGCCTGTGTTCACAACCATGTCCATGCATTCATTCATTACCTTGAAACTGGGACTTTTCTCTCATGGGTTAATCTCAAATGGCTTAGGATTAAGCCCCCAAATTTAAAAGTTAAGATTTAAATTTCTAGAGTCTTGTCCTTTCCTACTAGCCATCGTGACTTGAGTTGGTACACATTTTTTAGAGCTATTGTTATGTCTTTGTATTTAAATACTTTTCATGTGCAATTAATTCATATGGTCGAATAAGGAGCATTCACTCTAGGAACATTTGGATTAGGAGATTTAAAAGAACATAATTCTATTAGAGTCATATAAGTGATCTACAAATTTGTGCATGGTGCCTTGAATTACTCACTCAAAATTGTAAAGTCAATATGACTACGGAGTTAACCTAGGATAACTTAACCCTAGCAATCTAACAATCTCCCCCACCAAGGTGTTTGTAAATACCACCTTAACATATTTGAACACAAAAAAGAGGAAGAGAAACAAATCTCTATTACAACTTTCTATCAAATGGTTTATTTTCAAAAAAATAAAAAAGAAAGAAAGAAAAAACGGAATGAATGATTTTCTCGACTCCACTCTTCCAAAAAATACCATTTCAAATAGTATGTACCTCAGCGTGATATAATGCTTATGACATTGTTTATTTATAACTTCAAATTTCGTTGCTGCTTTCCCAAACTTGTACCCTTTTTTGGTGGGCCCTTGAAATTATAATATATAAAGACGCTTGGAAAGTTGTATCTATTATTGCTTCTTACGTGTTACTGGACAGTGGACATGCATAACCGTCACCTATTTTTGAAAGAATCTTTACAAAGAAGGAAGAATATTAACCACGTGCATTTATCCAACGTGATCTTTAGAAAACTGACATTAGGAGATCAGACTGGAGGACTGACCAGTCTGATTTGACTATAATTTCGAGGCATCTGCAGGACAACACATTTTTACAAACAAAGAGACAATAATCAGCTGACATTGAACAAACTTGGAGACTGAGAGCCACGAAGGGGTTATATGCAGCTTTTAATTGCGGCGCCACCCACGTCATATGAGCCGCCAATGGTGAATGCTATAATTAGCATTAAATGCTTTACTTGGTCTATTTACTTGAATCCTTCAATGCTAAAAGATAGAATAGCATCACCTATCATGAACAGAGTCTGGTCAAATTTGTTAACTTGAGTTGGCTGGTTCATCGAACAATTGCAAACGAACCGTTTAAATACCAGGTGCTACTATATCCCATATCAACATTTCTTCTCTTCTCAAGGGAAAAATAAAGAGCTTTGTGATTAATCTCCTCGTTTCTCTTGGAATATTAGTATTCACGTCGGCCGAAATGAAAATGATTCTTGCTTTTGTTCCATTAATCTTACTGCTGTCATTTACGAACAGTATGGTTGATAGTGCCGGATTAAAGGTTGGTTACTACCGGCATAGATGCCCTGAGGCAGAGGGGATTGTAAGTGATGTTGTGGCCAAGGCTGTTAGAGCGAATCGTGGTGTGGCAGCTGCTCTAATAAGGATGCATTTCCACGATTGCTTCGTGAGGGTAAGTATTGTGAATCCCTACATGAGCTATTCAGAGCTAATATTGAGGTGACTACTATATAAACATAGAGTTATTATTGCAGGGTTGTGATGGCTCAATCCTCATCGACTCCACAGCAGGAAATGTTGCAGAGAAAGACTCCCCTGCAAACAATCCCAGCCTTTCTGGCTTTGACATAATTGATGAATCAAAGTCTAGAATAGAAGTCAAATGCCCAGGAGTGGTTTCTTGTGCTGACATAGTGGCATTGGCTGCAAGAGATAGTGCCCACCAAGTAAGATTTCACTCTACTTAAATATCATCCATTTTAATGGTGAAACAATCAATAGTAATTTTATACCTCGTTTACAAAAAAAGTGGTACATATTTGTCCTATTTTTATTGGCCAAAACAGACCTTTGACTGTTGAAGAGGATGATATTTAAGAATGATAGATTTGTATTAGGATTGAGTAACATACCAGTTATTGTAAGCTAATATTGCTAAGGTGCTAACCATGTAAATTCCATGTCCAGGCTGGTGGTTTAATATGGGCTGTTGAAGGAGGACGAAGAGATGGAAGGATATCTCGAGCATCAGATATTCCAGGGAATCTCCCACCTCCCTCATTCGACGTAAACCAGTTGACACAACTCTTTGCTCAAAAGCAATTGTCCCAAGAAGACATGGTTACTCTTTCAGGTGGTTAGTTTGCTGTTGTTGCGATTAAAATAGTTAGTTATGCAATTACATAAATTGTATGAACAACGAAATTTCTAATACCAATGATGTTTATGTTTCTGCAGGGGCGCATTCTATTGGAGTTTCTCACTGTTCTTCATTTAGTGCCGATCGTCTGTACAACTTCAGCGGCAGTGGTGGTCAGGACCCTTCCATCGATCCTCGCTATGCCCTTCAGCTCAAGGCCAAATGCCCGGCTTCATCTTCTTCCTCTAGTGTTGTTGTTCCATTGGATCCTCTCACACCCACTAATTTGGACGTGAAGTACTACATCGATTTGCAAAACAAGCGTGGATTGCTGAAGTCCGATCAGACGTTGATGTCAAATCATGCCACCTCCAGACTGGTGAAGATTAACGCCAAGTATCCAACCATATGGAGGAAGAATTTTGGCAGAGCGATGGTAAAGATGGGTTCTATTGATGTGCTGACTGGATCGCAGGGAGAGATAAGGAAACAATGTCGCGTTCCCAACTAAAGAAAAATATAAATAAACTATTGCTGTGTTATTGTTTTCATTATTTGATTAACAAAGCGAAATAAGGAGCAGATTGTATAAGTGCAAAACTGCCCATGAAAATCAAAACCGACTCAACATGAGAAATGGTGAATTTGAAGTGAAACTTGTAATAAAACACATTCTATTGATTTTTCTTCAATTATAAAATTGAAGATGTATTCCTGGTTTTAATATGTGTGCGCGCAGTTGTCCTACTCACACTGTTGTTTATTTGTTGATAGTTCATTCTTGATCTATATGGGTGTGCAAAGTAGTGTGCGTGTATATATATGAGTAGTTGTCTTACTCAGACTATTGCCACCAAAGTTAAATTTGAATGAATCAAAAAAATATGCATATGTCAATTCTATTAACTTCTATTATTGAGATTAAAGATAAATATAATAAAATACTAAATACAATAGTATTAAGGTTACTGGACTAGTTTCGACCAGCACATTTTAGACATTTCGTGCTACTTGGAATAATAATAATTTATTGATGAAATTGAGTTGTAAGTCTTCTATATCACAATAACATCATTAATATAAACAATTAATCATTCTATTTCTGAAATCAATTTTAAATAATTTAATTATGATATATAATTGTAATTTATATAATATTTATGAAGACGTGATTGAAGGGAGGGTACAAATATTTCTAATTTTATAGGCTAAGCCCTATATCATTTTTGTCTTTAGTCTTAAGTCATTTTACTTAGTATTTGGTTGATAAGATAATAAAAAATTGTGATCTCATGTTGGTTAGGAGGACATGTTGCAAAATCTCAATATGAAACTTCCTTGAAACTTAACTAATTTTTAAAAGTCTAACCTAAATTTGGCTATGCCCCAAAAGCTTACAAGTTTAGACCTCAAAAGGGATCTTAACCAATTTTAATAATGATTTTGTATCCACTTTATGTTCAAAGAAAATTCTTGACAATTCTTTAGAGTGAAATGTTATGAAGAGAGTTCATATGCAAAATCCTTTACTATCTAGTTGGCTAGAATTTTAGCTTTGGTCTTGTAACTAGACAACTCTACAATTAGATTGAGCTTTGGGATGGGCATGTAGGTTGACTACTTTCTATATGGAAAGTCCAAGCATAGTCTAAATAAAACATATGGAAAATGAGTTGGAGCCCACCTTCACAACATAATACTCAGCATTTAACACATGTCATTCAAGGGATAACTCTAGTAGAGCCAATAGTTAAGATTCATGGGTCCTAAATTTTTTATTAAGTTGAATTGAAGTTGCTTTTAGAACCACTTTTGTTTAGAACACTTTGAGATAAAATTTAAAAGGAAAGGGACTTTGAATTGATTTTGAACCTACGAGTTATTTCTAATTGGATAAACATAGCTCTAAATTCTAGAAGCTTATAAAATTTGCGTAAGGCATAAACTCTCTAATTCTTGATGGAATTCAAATATGGGGTTCAATAGTGAATCTAAATGTGACTAAGGCAAGGATAGGATCACTTGACTCAATTAAATAAATATGTCTAAAAATGACTCACCAATCATTGGAACCACTAGGAATTGGCTACACCAATATGAGTTGATTATCTAGCTTCACTAGGAAGCAACTCAATTCCACCATTGGAGAATTGAAAGGCAAATTTAACTTTGACACACTTTAGTGTGTAATGGTTACACCTCCAGGTAATCCAATAGAGTAAAAATTTTGCATAGGTTCATGCTTGGCATGACAAGGAACTTAAATAGATTACACATGATATCTACAAGCTTCTCATACCTAGGACTAATTTTCTATAATATTATCACAATCAAACTCTTAATTAATCCATACTACACACAATTCAAACTTATAGATATTATTCAAATTATATAAATTCTTATAGAAGGAAACATACAGAGAATGCGATCAACGTATCATCTAGTATTACATAGGGTAGCATAGGATGGAACAACTTAAAATCAAGCACAAGGATTGACATTAGGAGAAGAATACATCATTTAATCCCACTAGTGAGCTTTTTAAACATAATTATACAAACATGAGCTTTCTTGAAGAATTTATAACCAATTATTCATATAATATTTAGGATCTAAATTACAACATCACACTACCTAACTTTCTTGCCTGTCAACTATGTGTGACTCTTTTTGCTACAATCTTAACCTATAACATGCATTTGGATATGTTTAGTTGACTTGTGGCTAGCATAACCAAATGATTAAGTTATATGATCATTTTTATAGTTTAATATCGGTAGTTAGGGTGTCTTGAATTGTCTCCAAAGCATATGTGTCATATATATGGGAGCTAGTGGTTAGTTTATAATGATGATATTGTGAATTATGTTCCTATTAAGGACTTTTGGAGGTTTGCCCCTTCAAAGTGGCCTATTATAATCAAATATTTGTAGTATATAATTTACTATTATATTCTTCTCTTTTGTAGGTGATTTAATTTCAATTAGTATAAGAGCTTGATATTGACACCTAAAAGGTAACAAACGAGGTAATTTTTTATCTTAAAAAGTCATTTTCATCAAGTTCATATCTCTCTCAATTTTGTGAATTTTTCTAATACTTAGAGGGTTGATCAAGGGAATGTTGAATTAGCTAAAATCAATAGTTGAGATTAGTTGCAACACTTCTAAATGAATTATTGTGAAATTAGGGTTTCACCAAATTTATTTTCAAGGCTACAAATCATTGAGTTTTTGGAGATTTTTCATTAAAGTGTAAGATATAATTTAACAAGTTATTGTAAAAATATCATATTTATTTGATTTGCTTTGAGTAAGTTATTGGAAAATTACATTTGCATCATGGAAGGGTTTTTATAAAAGGCAAAGAAAGGAATCTAGTTAAGCCTAGGAAGTCTAGTGACAAAGATGATCCAATAATAAAAGAGATGGATTCAATAGTTTCTCAAGATTGCATAAATATAGCAACCATCAAGGTTAAGGAAGAAATCTTCTTGATAATGGCTACGAATGAAGATATTGATATAGTTAAGAATGAAATGGATAAGAAAGATGATATCAATATAGTTACAAATGAAATGGCTATAAAACAATATATTGATGCAATTCTCAAACAATTGGATTCCATCAAGAGTTCTAGGGATCATACAACATTATACCACAAGATTTGTGATGTAATTTTTTCTTCCAATAGACATGAAGCTTCTTGGCCTAAATTCAATATAAAGTAGGACCATCATCCAAATAATTCTATGTCCACCTCTAGGAACACCATGCCAAAGATAGATATGCATAAGTTTGATGGAAACAATCCAACCAATCAACGTTGTCAAATGGAGTAGTTCTATGATATTCATCATGTCCCATGTTGAAACAAGGTTGTAATGGTTTCATTACATTTCAAACCAGATCAATTCATTGGTATCATTGGCTATGTGATGAGAAGAAAAAGAAGGGATGTGTTGTCACATAGGTTTTTTTCAAAATAAACTCACAACACAGCATGGCAATAGTCTTATTGATATCCAATTTATCAATATCACCAAAAAAAAAATTAACATAAATGATATCATCCAAATTATGAAAATTCAATAATTAACATTTTTCTTAATAGTTATTAGTCCTTAAGTATTTTGAAGTCCTCGGGGCCATTTTCTCTAATGCTAATGTTAAAAAAAATTGAGAAGTTTTAGGGTGTGACATCAATGCTCACAAGAAGATTGTATCCCTAAGGGAAATATCTAATGTATAACTAAGGTTATTACACCCATTCCATTGTAATGTCAAAAATTGTATACCTTGCAATTTCATGTTATGTCTTCTACTTGCTTGATGACCCCTTCATATAAACTCAATCTAGAGACAATACATTAAGAATTAAAAGCATTCCAAAAGTCTATATTGAGTGCATTATTATTAAGCCCTTTCTAATCCATCATGATGAATTTGGGGCCATTTTCCCTATACGAGAGTGCTAGATATGTGTAGGCATTTGTTTGATGCGCTAGAATCCTGTACCATGCAATGACCCAATCCATATGTTACAACTACATGATGCATATCTAATAATGCTTATTGGTCATGATAACACCTTCTACAAATGTGCTACGTTATTCTAGGAATGTTTCTCTGAAGCATGTCTGAAAGAATCTATAAAATTAGTGACTTTTCTCTAGTTAATGAAAAGGACTTCTAGGTGAAAATAAGAAGTGCATTAGAGAAAACCAAAGAGAGAGAGAGAAAACAAAGGAGCTTTTGATAAATTTCTATAGGACATGGTTATAAAAATACCTTTTATCTCTGTACTCCTTTCCAGATTAGCTTTAAGTTTTTTAAGCATTGAATCACCATTACAAGTCTTGTCTTCCGAGTCCATTTTGAAATGTTCAAATCTAAGGAGAGGAAAGCTTGTGGGAGAGACTTAAATAGTTGGAGCTTCTTCTAGGATTCTGCTATGTTGCTCATCCTCATTGTCACAAAAATCCAATATCATTGTGTATTTCAATAAGTCACATACAATGTCATGTTCTCCAAAATCCTTTGTTTAATTGCAAGCTCTAAGAAAGCATCATAATTTTTAAGTGCATTCTCTTAAAAGAGCACTAGAAGTGACCCTAGGGGAGGAGACTCTATCTATTCACTAAGAATTCCCTTGTTTTCAAATACTTTTGCAAAAACCTTATTCATTTTCCCACACTCTATTTGTCATCTTTGTCACTAATGTATCCCAAGCCTAGTATCATCTCCGTAGACCAAAGAGGTGCTCTTAGGAATCCTAGTTGTCACAGTATCCTAGTGTAGATGTCCACATGACATGTTGTCATCCCTAGTTGGGGCTTCCTCTTTTTGGTAGTAAATTAATTTGATATTTTTTTTACTAGATCAACTTTCAATTTTCCAAAAAAATCAACTCAAAACTTTGTAAACAATATTTCATTTTTGTCCAGTTCTTCCTATTAGCTTAGAAAAGTTAATTTTTCTTATCAATAGTATAACTAGAATACTAAAATAGTTTTATAAGGGTTAAAACATATCTTATTCTCCTTTGAAACTAAACATTCTAGAGGAGTGTCTTGAAAGATCACTCTATCTAGAGGATGTAACTCTCTAGGTGGAGTTGCTATCTTATATGCTACATTCTGGGGAACCTAATGTGAGCTTACTTTTTAACCTTTCTAATTTAAAATTATTCTACACTGTGTCATAAGCTCTAAAGAAATTTTATGAGATTTTTGACCCAAGCTTCTAATTCTAGAAACATTGTAAGAAGTTATAGAAAAATGTCAAAGTCTCAATCTTTCTCTACAACAAATACCATGACCATAGACATTCCTTCACTTTTTGTAGATCCTACTACCACTACCATGCCTATTTTTTGAATTCTTCTCCCGAGATCATCTGCGGTGTCATCTATGTTCGGCATGGCCTTTGTAAACACTCAATCAGATCTAGACCTTAAAAATTCAATGAGACCTTCTACTTACCAATTTAAAAACCTAGAACAACATCTTTATGATTTCCAAACCTTTTTAACCCATGAGGCCACTTCTAATAGTATCCCTTTTATTATATAGTCTCTTAGGAAGATGTTGGTACACCATCTTGAGAGTATCGACTTTCTATGTGGGTTAGCTCATATTGTTGACAGTTATGTACCTACATTATCTGCTTCTCTTGAGACTGCCTATGCTTCCCAACATATTGCTTATTGATAAGATTTCATGAAATTGCCTACTTCTATCATTTACACACCTACACCCACTCAAATGACCACTTCCCTTTTTCTAAATTTTACATCAGTAGGAATGGTGAGAAATCCCATCCATTCATATGTGTTTATTCCCTCTTTTTAGTCTTTAATGTTTGAAGGATATTCTATTTCTTTGCATCCTATAGCTATGTAAGCCTTTCTCACTTTATCTATAGCTTGTATCCCATCATCTAACATTCCCATGTCTACTACTTGCTATAGCTCCTCTACACAGAATTCACCTAGTAATCAACTAGCTTATGCTAAGCATTAGTAGCTTTAGTAGTAGCTTACTTTCCTCTCGACTACCTCCACCCAACCCACCATGTCACCCTATAATGTCTGTCGCAACCCACTATCCTTGTGCATCTTATCCACTCCTTTACTTGTATGCTTCGAGGTCCCTAGATTCATGAATTATAGTGGTAATGTGGATCCAAAGACACACATATCTACCTTTACAACCTTGTTTACCAATTTCATCTTTCAAAATGACTTGTTAGAAAAACTCTTCCCACGATCATTGAAAGATAGCCCACTGGATTGGTTGTGTTCCCTACCTGACCGTTCTAAATATTCATTTAATAAACTTGTGAACTAGTTTCCTCAACATTTTTAGACTCGCATAGGCTTGCATATAACTTTACTGATCTGGTGTATTGTAAACAAGGGCCTCAAGAGAAAGTGATTGATTTAATCTTTTAGTACTAGTCAATGTTCTTGTAGATACCATACCCCCTTCCTGACTTTCATGTCCAAAGGGTCTTTATAGGGAATCTTCAACCAACTCTTAGGGAAAAGATCTTGATCATGAGGTATCCCTCTATCATTCATTTGTGCACAACCATAAAATATTATCAATCATTTTTAGATCAGTTTGAGACATTTTCTATCTCATATGTATCCTCTGCACCCTCAAGACCTAAGCCAAATTAAAAATCCTAAGAAATGGACTATAACATTTTGATAATACACCATCCATAGCTTTTGGTGATAGCACATTCGCTTCTCCTATTTCAAAGGCTATGGAACTTATCATGATGAGATAGAAATTTAGGAAATTTACACCATTTTCTAAACCTTTATAGTGTTGGCATAATAGTTATAGTAACAATGGTATTACATTATTAAATTTGCATTATAGGTTAGTTTATGCATATTAAATAAATGTTAGTAAATAAAGAAATAGGTAGTTTATTAGTTTGTGGGAGTTACAATCCCATATGGAGGTTATGTAGGTAGTTATCAAATAGTTAAAGGGAAGAGGCTTTTATAAAGCCAATGTAATGCAATGTGAAAATCATCTGAAGACAATAATATATTATTCTATGTTTTATGTTTATTACCATGCAAGTGCAATGACATAAATCTGTGTATGCACACCATTTTTCAATATGGTATCAAAGCGGTTATCAATCATGGAGAAGTAGCAAGTTTGAAGGCAGATCATGTGGCTTGGAGACTAAATCAATAAAGGCGTGAGAAATATTAGATCACCAGTGCTGCATGTGGAAAGAACCAAATCAGTGTATGGGAGAATAGAACATACCAACATGAGGAGGCATGAAGTTGTATAAAAATTTGAAGGTATTTGAATCCATTGGTTGAGCATAGTCTATCATTCTATTGATATAGTTTTCTTTTCCATTAAATACACTTGTTGTACAAGTCAAGCTGCTATTTGGTATAATGTACAAAGGGCATGTAATGGAATAAACTTGGTGGCTGTTGCACTTCCAATTTGCTCTATTTTTAGACTTATGCCTTTCAATGATGGAAACTTCTTCCTATCATTCTCATAAAACTCTTTGATAGTCTCTTTTGTATTCAAAACATCTGATGTGCAAGTAAGGTGTTGAAGATATCTTCTACCTCATTCTTGATGTCACAAGGGTATAGATGCGGCCAGGCTATGTTTGAGAAGATTGAAAAAAAAGTTTATTCATTGGCATACATTTTTGTTTTGCATCTTGCGAGCATCAAACATATAGCAAATTAGGTTTACAGAGAGAGTAAAATGTGTGGCATTTTAGGTTTTGATTTGAACACGCATCAATATGCTTGCATTTAAAAACATTATTGTGTTATCTAGAATACTATTTACATTTGGAAGATTATGGTTCATAGCTATTTTTGGAACCAAATTTTTGGAAGCATAATAAGGAGTAATAAGGATTAAATTTTTGAAGGCTTAATTTGATGAATTTTTAATAATATCTTAGAGATATAAGGTTGATTAGTGTTATTATGCTTTCAAGGCCACCTTTTCTATTCCTGATGAGGCCTCCAAAGACTCATCCAAGACATTAGTTGGTTAAAGTGTAACATGGTCATATTGGAGGTAGGCGACACCACAGGATGGAGGAATTTTCATCATCTCAAGTTAGCTTCTCGCTTTGAGATGATGCTTTGCATGAGAAGGATTTTTGGCTTTAATTTTTTTGCTTTTTCTTGTTGTTGCTGATAGATTTGAAGAATGCATATTTTGTGAAGATTATGTTCTGGAGACAGGTTTGGGTTTTGGTGTTGAGCTTAATATGGATTGTTATCAAAGTGATCTTTAGAGTACATGATCGAGAATTAGAGTATATGAGAGTATATGTAATTTGAGAGTTTGAGACTGAGAGCTCAAGAACACAGCTTGAAGCTACACCTTTCTGAGGGTCAAGAGACAACTTTATAGAGCCCTGCTTGGTTCAGGATTTGTTCTTTTAAGAGAAGATTTTCTATAAAATATGTATTCATATTATGTAATCAACTTTGTTAAGTATATTAGCATTCAAGGGGGGTCCCTTGGTACTATTGCAGAAACAATGTAATAAGGGGGGAATGTTGGCATAATAGTCATAGTAACAATGGTATTACATTGTTAAATTTGCATTTATAGGTTAGTTTATGAATATTAAATAAATGTTAATAAATAAAGCAATAGTTAGTTTGCGGGAGTTCATTCCCGTATGGAGGTTATGTAGGTAGTTATCAAATAGTTAAAGGAAAGAGGTTTTTATAAAGCCAATGTAATGCGATGTGAAAATCATCTGAAGACAATAATATGTTATTCTATGTTTTATGTTTATTACTGTGCAAGTGCAATGATCTAAATCTGTGTATGCACACCATTTTTCATATAGTATGTGTTGTAGTAGCTCCTTTCCCACAATCTTGTGTAGCTACCACCTATGAGGCCCTTACACCCAAACAAACCCCTTCTGAATAATTATGACGGAAAATCCTTTTGCTAATTTCACTAGGTACCTGGGCATGACACTAAGTGATATATGCATCTTAAACACATAATGGAATACCTCATCGACCCTAACACTATTCAACTCTTTCTAACCCAAGTTGATGTTTTCGAATGTATTTTAAAATTTCTCTACTCTTTCTTCATCTATTAACTTTTGATTTCCCTTCTCTCTTTTAGCCATTATTTCATCCTCAGAGTTTGACTCTTCATCTTGCAACATCCTCTATTCCTATTTCAACTATCTAATTTCTCTATCACTAGGAAATGTCCACTCTTTGTACACTATAGGTTACAAAGATCATGGATTTGATACCACTGTCATGTTCCCTTACTGAATTTAATAGCAAATTATGAGATCTAAAAATAAATCTTAAAATAAAAGAAATTTTTTAAATATATTTTTATGCCTTTTCTGCATTAGCTAGTTAAGCATTTTTTATGTTTGACAATTTTTCTACTATAAGCTTGGAACTCTACACAAGAACACATGGTGACTTATATTGCATGAAAATAAGTTCCACAACATTATAAAATACTAAAATGATCCAACTATAATAGATTTGGATCAATTACAAAATTTGGGGCTAAAACCCTTACCAAAAACTACACACATTTCTTTGGAAAATAGCCTAACATATAACATAAATTCATAATACTAATATTCTAATTGCACAAAATTGCAATACTCTAAAATAACCTATCAGAACTACCACAATACACCTACAAGCTAGGGCAACAAACCCACAAATCTCAAATCTCAAATCTCCATATTCTACTCACACCAAAAACTACATAAAAACTTTGTAAATGGTTGAATTTGCACTCCTTGAAGCCCTGCCACAATTATTGTATAAAATTTCCCTTTTGGATCACATGGGTTTCATCATAAAATCCTTGAAATCACTAAATTTATGTCCAATGATCTCCCACATCCAAGAGTTTTTGTTCTAAGAGGCTTTTGTGAACACTATTCAACAAAAGAAATTGATTAAATTGATAAAAGATCCTACCAGAGGAAAATATGGCATATATATACACAAAGTGGGCCTAATATAGGTTCCCAAATCCCAATGACTTTCTCTGGAAGGATAAACATCAATAAAAAAAGCAATTAGTTGTCATCTTATTTGAATTGACAAATAATTTGTTTTATTCCTGCTTTTTCTACTTTATTTCTCATCCTAAAGTTTCCCAAGTTTAGCTAGCTCTTTCTAAGGATAATAATGCAAGATAATTTTTAAATTTTTCTTAGAATCTTGTCTCTATCCTCCTTAGAAATCAATGCCCCAAAATAGAGAACAAAATATTAAAAAATTGATATTTAACTTGATTATCTATTGACTTTTCCACCTTGCCAATTTCCAATTAAATAATAATTAAATACTTTTTCCAATTTTCTTCCCCTTATTCAATTACAAATTAAAATTGGATTAATTAATTTTTTAGTGGAAAATTAATTAGAAAGGGTACATGACATCTGAATCCTACAAACAAGATCCATGGCACTTGAGGCCTTGGACAAACTACTGAATACCACTTGCCTTTATCAAAGAGAAGCTAAATGAAGGAGTTGAACTCCCTCAAACTAAAAGTGTACTCACTAACTAGAAATTAAAGGAGCCTAGTTAAGCCTAGAAAGTCTACTAACAAAAATTATCCAATATTAGAAGAGATGGATTCAATAGTTTTCAAGCTTGTCTAAATGTAGCAACCACTAAGGTTAAGGAGAAATCTTCTCAATAATGGATAAGAATGAAGATATTGATATAGTTAAGAAGGAAATGGCTAAGAAATAAGATATCAATATAGTTAAGAAAGAAATGGATAAGTACAATATATTAATGCAACTCTCAAGCATTTGTATTCCATTGAGAGTTCTAGGCAACATATAGCATCATAGCGCAAAACTTTGGATGTAGATTTTTCTTCTAAGGGATACAAAACTTCTTGGTCTAAGTTCAATTTAAAGTAGGATCATCACCCAAATAATTATATGTCCACCTCAACGAACTTCATTCTAAGAATGGATATGCATATTACTGTCTAAACATTGTAGATAATGCATGTTTTTTGGCTTATTACAAATAGCAAGGGCAATGATTTTAAAGAGTTCACAGCCCCAAAAAAGGCATATACAACTAAATAAATAATTCCTAAAAGGAATTTAAAGTCTCACTTTAAATCAATTTCTAGCTTTAAATCAACTTAAATGAATAAATGACTTCGCTACTTTAAAACAAAACACAACATTAGCTATCCAACAATTCTCTAGTTATAGAGGAATTAATTAAAAAGCCCCTCCCTTCCTCATCTCTACCCCTCCTCCCCTAAAAAAAAAGTCTTTCAAAAAAGTTAGATAGCTGAAGCAAAAATGTCCTATAATAATGCTTTGAGCCATTCCTTGACTATGCTTGGGCTTCTCTACCACTCAATCTACTAGTCCATATGAGATGTTCTCATTGAAAAAGAAACTTCCAAGATCATCTGCAACACAGGCCTCTAAATTAATTGGAAATAGAAAAGGGTTGTGTGTGATATAACCCTAGATGGGCTTCGGGACCTCCTCTGCCCCACAAGAGGAGGGGAAGCATGTTGGGTAGTGAGGGCTAGAAGAAAAGAAATGGTTGAAGTCTCTAAAGAAGCCTTAGAAGTTGTCACCACATTCGACACTCTAACCCAGGAGGGCTTTGAAACACTCAAAGCTAAAACCCCCAAGCCTGTAGGCTTAGAGGGGGGCTTGGAAGTGCTAGTGTTCTTGGCTTTGCGGGTAACCACTATAGACAAACTTTCCTCTTCTTTTACAAGAGCTGAGGGCCCGAAAGAGGGTTGAGCTGATGGTATTGGATACTAAGAGGCCAAAAGACAATCTTGAATCTTGTGTTTGGAAGGATAACATACTGGACACGCTGAGAATAATAGGTTTGACCAATTTAAATGTCCACTAAATCCTTGAGGTCTTTGGAAAGCTCCACCTCAACATAGATCTGAGGCTTAGGATGAGTCAAATAGAGCTTCTAGATTTCTATGCAAACAACATAACCTAAGGAAGAAGCTATCTAGCTGAGAAAGTTCCAATATGGCAATGGTAACCCAGGGAATTCAACCCAAATAGGGATTCAAATGGACTTTTCTATCAAAGATGATGAAGTCTCAAGTTTAAGGTTTGAACACAAGGAGGGAAGAGCGGACTAGTCATGGGCCTCAGTTAAGGGCAACCTCAACATGGTTAGCCTCAACAAAACAAAAAATAGAAAACCCCTTAGTGAGCTTTTGCAAGACATCTAGGCAGATCCCATGTGGGGTCCAAGCCCTGCCAACCTAATCTCAAAGCATACTTTTAGGGGGGACTCTACCCACAAAATATCTAATTAAAGTGAAATTTTCTAGCCATTTGCAGGCATTATCAAACTCTAGAATGGGAAGAACAACATCTTGAGGTGTTTCAAGGGACGTACCTTATGGAATACCTTGGGAACAAATTTTTGGGGACATTTGAGCAAGGGTACCATTGATGATCACTATCAAACCTTCAACTCTAGTAGCAACAACTACAGAGGAATGAAAGGTTGAGGCCATATAAATGGGTGAAAAAATGCCCATAGACCTAGCGATTGACGACACACTACGATAAATGCAGGAGCACTAAGGATATATTGTAGGATACTGCAGTTTGACATATACACCACAAATCCAAGAAACCCTAGTAAAACAAAAACAAGTAGTTTGCCATGAGATTTATTGTCAAAAAATAAATTATGATTTTCTCCATCTCCACCCTTTTAAAAAATACCATTTCAAATAGTAAGGATTAGAAGACAAATGTTATCTACCTTGAGTGTGATATATGTTGGATTAGGTCCAAACAACTAAGAGTGGGGGGTGAATCAGTTGTTCCTTATTTAATCTTTTTCTTCCTTTAATCAACTTATAAACGAATTAATGAAATAAACATTTCAGCATCACATAAGCAGAAGCATAAATAACACACTTGACACCAAGATTTTGACATGGAAACCCAGTTAAGGGAAAAACCATGGTGGGAGTTAACCCACAAAATTAATACTCTATTAAAAGTATTTCACAAGTAGGAATGCACATGCATTTGGGCTCACTACCCAAAGCTCACTGCTCAAATGGAGGCTCACTGCCTAAGAAAATATTACAAGAGAACATCAGAGATTTGAACTGATTAATAGAATCTGCCTATGCATGAATTTTAGTTCTGGTTAAGTACAAAAACTGATCTTACACATTTCATCTTTGCTCTACTCTTCTTTACTAATCTGCCTTCATTCACTCTTTGGATTTCTAAACTTTTCACACATACACCTTATTTGCAAATCACTCTTCCCAATCATCCAATTACATCAACTATATATATATCTGCAACATGATCTACAATCATTCTATCAGTTAGCTTAAACAATACTTAGAACTTTTGTGAGTGCTCTGCTCTGTCGGCTAGATCTATGCATAGATTAAGGTGTAGACCAAAACTTGCTCTTGGAAATCATTACTTATGTTGGCCACAATCACTGATCACCACCATTTGTCCAACAAGCAACTTTCATATATCTGGAATCAAGATCTTTTACAAGGTTTGTCTATTCTACTTCTATCTGTTCTAATAAACTGGAACCTGATACTTAGATGTTAACATCTTTTGAATCCTTCATCACCGGAGGACAAAAATCTAGATTTAGTGTGTCTTTGCAATGTTGTTAACTACCTTAGATCCACAGAAAACCATGCCTTTCCACCGAAGAGATCTAGATCAAGATACCGGACTCTGTTATTGCTCTATTCTTAACCGCCCAGACTTAGACAAATTCAGATTCTTACTTCTGGTATGAACAACTCGAGTTATGCAGATGCTTATGGTGATCTTAGTTGCCATCAATGACAACACTTATTAGATCTAAGCAGTATCTCTTGCCAACAATCTCCCCCTTTGGCATTGATGGCAACACTTAGCAAAAAATGACTAAGTGTCTTAGAACAACTCCCCCTTAGTCTATACATTTGTTCCTTTCACTTAATCCGGTGCTCCCCTTATGTTGAATACCTTATTTTTCACTCTCCTTCACTCCCCCTTTGACATCAATGGCAAAGGGTGGGATCCGCAAGCCAAAATTCTCAAAAGAAGTTATGTTTATACTACCGCATATGTACAATAAATCATCAAATTCTATTTACATGAACTTGAGAATGTCTGCAAAACTAGTTTTTAACTGCACAAGTTTAGAGGCCCAAGTATTCTTCATTCCATCCAAGAGTGAGATGTGCCCACTCAGTAGAAATGCATATGCTTCTGCCTTTGCCAGATCGGGAGGATCACTTGTCTGAAGTGCATTCTGGGCTTCGGATAAGGCATTATGCATGGCTTCCAACTTGGGGGCAATCAATCCCTGGAGTTCACGCATCCTCTTCATAGTATTGATTTTCTCCTTTTCAAGTCCCTTTATTTCATCTGTCAAGCTAATGACCTAACATTTCTGGCTTATAGGAGAGGCATTTAGAGGATCAAAATTTTGAGATAGAACTGATATTTTCTGTTCTTGTTCCTTTATCTTCATCTCAATGTCCTTATTGACTTTAGTCCATAATAGGTAAAACTTATATATATCTCCTCCATCACTTAGAGCATTCTGAATGCTCTTTATCCTAATGCCTAGTATCAATCTATGACTTCTTATCAGATTCTTAACTTGACTGAATTTCTTAATCAAAAATTCTTTCTGAACCTTTGCATCTACAGACTTTTCAAAAGACTCAAAATGTGAGTTTACTGAACTTACAAGATTTTTCAAATGGCCAAAGGGGGAGTCATTTTGATTCTTCTAATAAGTTGGCATTAATTTCTCTAAAACTCCGGTTGCTAGCCCCAGCAGCTCATTGTCCTCTAAGTGGGATTTTATCATCTTTTCTCTGGCTTTTACTTGGGTAAAAGATGCTATTTTCATCAATTAAAATGGAGAGAGCACATCCGGATTGGTTAGTCCTTGGAGTAGTTCAGGCTCATCAAGCTCAATCACTTCCTTTTCAAGAGGGCCTTTTACTACATTTGTAGTGTCTCTTGCTACATTTTTTGAACCATCTTTATTATCATTAGATTTTTCTACATCTGCTTGAGGTGCTTCAACAATTGCACCATCTTCTTCTGCTTTGTCTTCCTTTCCTTTTTCCTCCTCTTTCTCTATAATACTCTTCTCTATGTTTTCTTCTGAGGGATTCATTTCTGCTTGCTCACCACTTGCTACTTGATCTAGAGAGCTCTGAGTGGTAGCAATATCCTTTTCCTTCCTAGAGTGATCAGGTGGAGGAGTTATCTCTGCATCAATTATTCTATCTATCATTTCTATGTCCTCCTAATTGACTTGTTCCTCTTCCTGAACTTCTTCAATATTTAGATTTGATGAATCAAGTTCTGGAGGATCTAGAGTAATAATTTGGTCATTAATTCTCTTGTCAGTTTCTTCTTCTGGAGCTTTTTGTTCCGGAGCAGAAGGATTGTGTTCTTCAACTTGCTTTTCTGAAACAATGAAGTATTTATTTTTGTCTAAAGCCTTTCTCAGAATTTCCTCTATTTCCTTTGCAATTTCTTCAGTCTCACCAAGCATTAGCTTGTTCATCCGGACTTTGCTTCTAAATTTATCTTTGACTTCACTGAGGATTTTATTTACTTCTTTTCTGGTCATTATAGGGCACAAAGAGGAGAGAACATACTCTCTGAGTTCTATATCTTTTTCCTTAGCTGCTTCTTTCCTCATTTCCATTACTTTCCTCAAACTTTTAGGAAGTTCTTGTAAGATTTCCAACAAGGCTTTATTGAATTTATTCAGTTATATAATAATGGCATCTTCTAAAATTTTCTTATTTTCTTGATCAAGGTTATCATAGTAAACTTTGATAGGTTTTAAATTTCCATGAACAGTGACTATTTTTACAATTTCATCAATTGTCATGGCAACCTTACCAAATACTTGCTTTTACTAGCCCTCATGCTTCCAGATGGTTGATCTTTAGAAGTCTTTGAAGTTTTGACTATCTTGGATCTTATTTCTTTCACTTCTTCATCTATTTCTATCTCCTCATCATCTTGTGTGCTCTTGTGGGTTCTTGTTGCCTTGGTTTTCTTTCTTTTCCCTCCTTCACCGGATGAAGTGGCTTCTAGCTTCTTAGTGGAAGTGGACTTGAGTGGCTTAGTAGCAGTTGTAGAACTCCTAGTCTTCCTTGGAGCTTTCGGGGGAACTACAGACTCACTTCTTACCTGCTCAGTGCTCTTCTTTATCTTTTTAATCCTTTGTCTATTTTCTCTCACTACTTGTTTTGTAATCCCAATGCTTTCTGGATACATCTCCACTTGCTTGTGTATCTTTCTTTTTGTTTCCAGCTGTCTAAGTTCCACATGCAACTTTAATCTTAGTTCCTTGTATGTTCTGAACCTTTCAACATAGGTGTCTTAGGTTTGCTTAGGAGATGTTGAGCATACATGTCTAGAATTTCCTCATCCACTTTATAGCCCATTGGCATTATCCAAACTATTCTTGGTTCTATAGCTTCCATCAAACATTGATTTGTGTCTACCATAAAACATATTTCATTTTCATACTTTTCAACAACTAAACTAGGAATACTTTCCCTTGCATGCACCAGACTTTGAAATTTTTTGAAATATCCCCATATTGTAGTCTTTTGTTCACCTGAATCTCCAAGATTATGTAAGTGGTCTCTTATCTGAATTACCACTGGTCTGTCATTTTTCCAGTGCACACCTTGCATTCCAGGCACTTCATTCATAAAATTGAAGAATAGGCATATGATCAAGGAACCATATTTGAAGGAGTTTTTTTGTCTCTTTTGATTTTTCTCAAGTTCTCTATCAGCTAATTTTGTAGTAATTCACATAAATCATATTATGCGTCTTCCTTTAACATTTTATAAGCAACATTTATTGCAGTCCCAGAAATTGAATTTTCCCTTCTTGAGTGATAAATCTTGTACCCGATCACCGTAGAGGAAAATTTAACATCCGGTTCTGTAATATCATTAATGGTCATTTCCCTTTTGTCAAACTTGGCACTGGTAGCATCACTTACTGTCTAGTTTTTAATGGCTTTCAACATAGGTAATCCGCCAAAGGAGTTTAACCCAGTTACAGTCTTGATAACATCCTTTGTGATCTTAAATGGTTTCATTAGCCACAAGAATTCATCATGTATTCAGCTCAGGATGTAACAAACCCATTCATTTTCATTAAAAGACAGAAATTCAATTAATTGCAAGAAGTGTTTGCTTTCAAGGGCTTCATATTCAGGTCTCAGCTGGTAATTGTCATCTTTTAAATGATTCTTAAACAACTCCATCAGTTTCGTATTCCCAAATTCTTCTAGATTACAATGAATGTATGCCCTAATGTCTTCAACATGTAAAACCCCATAAGGGACACTTGAGAAGGCACCTAACGGCTCGACTTTAATAGATTTATAGGGATGCTTCTTGAATTTTGAATGGGGCCTCTCAGTAACATTGACAAGTAAAGGTGTAGCCATTTTCAGAGATTGGGAATTCAAGAAGTTTCACAGGAAATAGAAATACCTTGTTCCGCAGATTAGGGTTTTGCTTGGAGATCCTCTTTACGCATCAATTCTTGGGAATTTTGACCTTTGAACTTGTTCACTTCTCTTCTTCTTTCTTTCTTCTGATGCAAAATGATCTAAATGAGGAATGAATGATCCTTTTATGTTCCACAACACCTAATTTGTCTTTGTAATAAATGCTCTACCCTAATACATCCGGTTGCTTTGTTTTTGAGTAGTCTTTCATGTATTGCTCTGCAATTTGCCATATCCATCTCTTTTCTTTTGGAAATCCTTTAAAATGGTCTGAAACAATCCAAGATCTCTTTTCTTACTGTGCTGGATCTAGGCACTTACTTACTAGTTGGGGGAATTTGATTTGTAATGTCGTTCCCCCTAAGCCAAGACTTCCAATTTAATTCCTGAAGGAATTATCAGCGCTAGATTGCAGTATGGATCCATTGCCGTCATTCATAAAGGTTTTCCTGACCCATATCTTGTTTGACTCATCCTGAGTCTCATTCGCATCAATTTTTTCTTTGCCTTTGTCTTGTCTCTACTCATCTAGTTTTCTGTTTACCGGACCTTTTCTTCCATTGTCTTTACTTCTGCAGAATGTTGTAATATGACCAGATTTATTGCAGTTAAAGCATACATTTCTTTTCTTATAAACCTGATTTTCTCTTGATCTGCACTAATTAGCCATATGTCCAAACTCATTGCAAAGAAAGCAGTAACCATTGAAAGAATTGCTAATTCTTCTATTATTGGGATTATTCATTGTCATACTTTTGCATTTATTTGATCTATGACCATACCTATTACATTTGAAGAATTGACCGGAGAAGGATGGACCATTTTGATTTACTCTGCTTCTGCATTGAGTAGCTCTATGACCGAATTTGTTACAGTTGAAACAATTCCCATTGAATGATGGATATCTTTGAGCATTTGGTTGTCTTACCAGAGGTTTTCTAGATCTATTTCTCCCATTCTTAGATTGAAATTTTCTCTGTCCGGATCCGGAGCTTTCACTTTTCTAATATCCAAGACCATGCTTGCCATCAACCCTTTTCTGTCCTTCAAGAGTGCTTCAAGTTTTGCTAAACTTATCTTGAACTTCTCCTTATATTCATTTGCAATATCTAGGTCATGTCTGAGAATGACTATTTGCCTTCCAAGTTCTCTCTCATTGTCTCTACTTTCTTGTAGATCAGACTCTAGATAGCTAGCTATTCCATCCAATTTGCAACATTCTTCAGATCTTTCTTTTAGTTTTTGTTTTAGATCTTCTTCAATTTTCTTCCTATCTTCACTTTCTTTGGTTTGCCTCATCACCCCAAATTCCATTTCAATTTTTAGAATAGCGACTTCTTTTGAAAGCTTCTCACATTCTTTTGTTTTATCTTTCAAAGATTCATTCAAGCCATTTTCTTCAGGTAAACTAGATAGCTGCAGAAGTAGTTCCTTTTTTCTTTGCATAGATTTCTTTAATTTATCTTTTAACATTTGAATGGTGTCATCAGCATCTTTAAGTTCACCTTTTAGATTACTAAATTCTGTTCTAGATTGAGCAAGCTCTACTAGAGTTGACTGAAGATGTCGTAATGAACCCATTTGAAACTTCTTCCAAGATCTTTTCCTTAAGCTGTTAGGCTTCTCTAAGGAACCTTGCTCTGATACCAATTGTTGGATTAGGTCTGGACAACTGAGAGGGGGGGATGAATTAGTTGTTCCTTATTTAATCTTTTTCTTCCTTTAATCAAATTATAAATGAATTAATGCAATAAACATTTTAGCATCACATAAGTAGAAGCATAAATAACACACTTGACACCAGGATTTCAACGTGGAAACCCGGTTAAGGGAAAAACCACGGTGGGGGTTAACCCACAAAATTAATACTCTATTAAAAGTATTTCACAAGTAGGAATGCACATGCATTTAGGTTCACTGCCCAGAGCTCATTGCTCAAATGGAGGCTCACTGCCTAAGAAAATATTACAGGAGAACAACATAGATTTGAATTGATTAATAGCATCTGCTTATACATGAATTTTAGTTCCGATTAAGTACAAAAACTGATCTTACACATTTCATCTTTACTAATCTGCCTTCATTCGCTCTTTGGATTTCTGCACTTTTCACACATACACCTTATTCGTATATCACTCTTCCCAATAATCCAATTAAATCGACTATATATATATATACAACATGATTTACAATCATTGTATCAGTCAGCTTAAATAATACTTAGAACTTTTGTGAGTGCTCTGCTCTGTTGGCTAGATCTATGCATAGCTTAACGTGCGGACCAAAACTTGCTCTTGGAAATCATTACTTATGTCGGCCACAATCACTGATCACCACCATTTGTCCAACAAGCAACTTTCATACATCCGGAATCAAGATCTTTTGCAAGGTCTGTCTGTTCTACTTCTATCTGTTCTGATAAACTGGAACCCGGTACTCAGATGTTAACATCTTTTGAATCCTTCATCACCAGAGGACAAAACTCTGGATTTAGAGTGTCTTTACAATGTTGTTAACTGCCTTAGATCCACAGCAAACCATGCCTTTCCACCGAAGAGATCTGGATCAAGATACCGGACTCTGTTACTGCTCTATTCTTAACTGCCCAGACTTAGACAAATTCTGATTTTGACTTCCGGTATGAACAACTCGAGTTATGCGGATGTTTTTGGTGATTTTAGTTGCCATCAATGACAACACTTATCAGATCTAAGCAGTGTCTCTTGCCAACAATGCTTACGACATTGTTTATTTATAGCTTCAAATTTCATTACTACTTTCCCAAACTTGTACCCCTTTTTTTTGGCGGGGCCTTCAAATTATAATATATTAAGACACTTCGAAAGGTATATCTTTTACACCTCACGTAAACATCCATCACGTTGCGCTGACTATTTTTTTTCAATTTTCGACCGACTTGTTCAATCGAGAGTTTCTACCGACTAGTTCAATCAATAGTCCTTCATACTTTCGAAGCATCAATTGGTTGAATTTTAACTAAAAATAGGTTAGTCAGCAAAATTTCGACAAAAATTGAAAAAAAAAATAGTAGGCATGTTTAAGTTCTTCCAATCTTTTAACTACGTGAAACTGGACATACGTAACCGCTGCCTATTTTTGAAAGAATATTTCAAAAAGACAGGAAGAATATCAACCACGTGCATTTATCCGGCCATCTCTACTGACTAGTCCGTGCTCACTGACTATAACCCGTATCAACATTTATTCTCTTCATACGGGAAAAGTAAAGAGCTTGTGATTTATCTGTTCATTTCTCTTGGAGTATTAGTATTCACGTGGTGCGAAATGAAAATGATTCTTGCTTTTGTTCCATTGATCTTACTGCTGTCATTTATGACCAGTATGGTTAATGGTGCCGGGTTAAAGGTTACTACCGGCATAGATGCCCTGAGGCAGAGGGGATTGTAAGTGATGTTGTGGGCAAAGCTGTTAGAGCGAATCCTGGTGTAGCAGCTTCTCTAATAAGGATGCATTTCCACGATTGCTTCATGAGAGTAAGTATTCTGAATCCCTACGTGAGCTATTCAGAGCTAATATCAAGATGACTACTATATAAACATAGAGTTATTATTTCAGAGTTGTGATGGATCAATCCTCATCGATTCCACAGCAGGAAATGTTGCAGAGAAAGACTCCCCTGCAAATAATCCAAGCATTTCTGGCTTTGACATAATTGATGAACCAAAGTCTAGAATAGAAGCCAAATGCCCAGGAGTGGTTTCTTGTGCCGACATAGTGGCATTCGCTAATAAGATTTGTACTAAGATTAAGTAACGTAACAGTTATCGTAAGCTAATATGGCTAAGGTGCTAACCATGTAAATTCCATAGTGGTTTAATGTGGACTGTTGAAGGAGGAAGAAGAGATGGAAGGATATCTCGAGCATCGGATATTCCAGGGAATCTCCCACCTCCCTCATTCGACGTAAACCAGTTGACACAACTCTTTGCTCAAAAGCAATTGTCCCAATAAGACATGGTTACTCTTTCAAGCGGTTACTTTGCTTTTGTTGCGATTAAGATAGTTAATTATGCAATTAAATAAATTGTATGAACAACAAAATTTCTAATACTAATGATGTTTATGTTTCTGCAGGGGCTCATTCTATTGGAGTCTCTCACTGTTCTTCATTTAGTACAGATCGTCTTTACAACTTTAGCGGCAGTGGTGGTTAGGACCCTACGATGGATCCTCGCTATGGGTAAACCTTAACCAGCCGGTAACGCACCAGCTGGTCGAGATTCGTACGGCAGCCCTCATTCGACAGAGTAAGGTGTACGGCAGGTCACTGACTGGCTCGTCGAGAAGAAACTAGTCGAAACATTAATTAAGTTTTTTCGACTGTTCCAGTGGTCGCAGATGCCGTACAGTTGGTGAGTTACAACTCACCGGTTGTTTACGGCCCAACCTCGCTATGCCCTTCATCTCAAGGCCAAATGCCCCACTTCATCTTCTTCCTCTAGTGTTGTTGTTTCATTGGATCCTCTCACACCCACTAATTTGGACGTGAAATACTACGTCGATTTGCAATACAAGCATGGATTGCTCAAGTCCGATCAGACGTCGATGTCAAATGATGCCACCTCCAGACTGGTGAAGATTAACGCCAAGTATCCAACCATATGGAGGAAGAATTTTAGCAGAGCGATGGTAAAGATGGGTTCTATTGAGGTGCTGACTGGATCGCAGGGGGAGATAAGGAAACAATGTCCCGTTCCCAACTAAAGGAAAATATCAATAAGCTATTGTTGTGTTATTGTTTTCATTATTTGAAAACGAGAAATAAGGAGGAGATTGTATGTAACTGCAAAACTACCCAATGAAAATCAAAACTGACTCAACATGAGAAATGGTAAATTTGAAGTGAAACTTGTAAATAAAAACACATTCTATCAATTTTTCTTCAATTATAAAAATTAATAATGTATTCTCGGTTTTAATATGTGTGCGCGCATTTGTTCATGTATATATGATCTAATCCATATGTGTGTGCGCAGTTGTCCTGCTCAGACTGTTGTTTATTTGTTTATAGTGCATTCCTGATCTATATGTGTGCAAAGTTGTTTATATACATGACCTAATCTATATGTGTGTGCGCAGTTGTCCTACTCAGACTATTGCCACCAAAGTTAAAATTGAATGAATCAAAACAACATGCATAAGTCAATTGTATTAACTTCTACTATTGCCACCAAAGTTAAAATTGAATGAATCAAAATAGCATGCATAAGTCAATTCAATTAACTTTTACTATTGAGATTAAAGATAAAAGGATTCTAAAATACTAAATACAATATTATTGGGATTACTGGATTAGATTCTGCCAACACACATTTTAGACATTGTGTGTGTTAGAATAATAATAATTTATTGATGAAATTGGATTCTAGGTCTTCTATATCACAATACCATCATTAATATAGACAATTAATCATTCTATTGCTGAATTCAATTTTAAATGATTTAATTATGATATATAATTGTAATTTATATAATATTTATGAAGTTGTGTTATAAAAAGAACTGTCTCCAAACTCTATACCTAGTGTTGATTTTGAAGGTGCCATCGGGCTCTGTTGGAAGTTGTCAAACCTATTTCCATGTCTGCCAAGTCAATGTGGTTGATTTCTCCAAACGTTCATCAACCCTTTAACATTGCTTCAGAACCCATCATCACTTTATGGGGTCGTGCGAAACCTAGTGGGAGCCATTGGAGTTGTCAAAACCTCTATTTTAACTTATAATGCTTTAATGCACTTTAGTTATGGATTTTGAATATGCCATTGTGCATTTGGTGGTTCAAATTGTCTCTTTTTGTTTTCCAAAATGTACATGAAATTTTAAACATAAACCCCTTAAGATAGTCAATACATTATTTGTCAATGACCTAGTAAAAAACTTGGCATCTTGGGATGGAAATTGAAACTCCTCTCAAAAGGTCATTGAGTTCTAGCAAAAGAAGTTGCTCTTCATCAATTGAGATTAGGCATTTGAGATCTTCATATCATTATCATCAATCACCATTGTTTAAATTTATCCCAAGCTTACTCAAGTATGAATATATCAAATATTATAGACTTGGTACATATTGTGCAAAGTCCTTGAAGGTTAAGAAATGATGCAGCTGCAAGAACCTGGAAAACATTACTATTTTGAGTTCTAGATGGTGACCATACAAATAAGACATTGCCATGGTCACTAACTCTCTGCTAATCTACAATGTAACTATTAGAGTAGCATCTTCTTTCCATGGGCCTTGAGGTTGAAATGTTAGACAAATCCATTCCCAGGATTATTCATTCTTACCTTCTTGAACATTGAATCAGATCCAACTGATAAACCAATCATTCATATAAAACTCACTAGGGAGTATAGTGATATTACAATATAACTAAGAACATTTTATGAATAAGGTGTAACACTGACATCTTAACTAAGCTATAGGATGACCTCACATGTTACTTGGAGGTCAAATAATGCATACAGTTTGACAATGTTAGATGTTTCATGACTAAGGAAAAGTTTAAAATTGGCTAGGGAAAATACATGGACAAAATGAAGATAATAACCTAAGGCAAAAGCCTATGGAGTGTAATATATAATGGATTCACCAAAATAAAAGAAAATAAAGCACTTTCTAGATAATCTAGGCTAAATAAATAAAATGCCCTAAAATAAACTAGTTTACATAGATTATAGTATAGAAATGTGTTCACAAATAAGCACTAAAATTAACAAAGAGGAGAAGGGTATTTAGGTCTAGGAGTGAATGCAGGATATTTGGTGATAGATCACTATTGGTAATTCATTCTTGTAACTTGTACACAAAGTTTTGTCATATTATGCCTATAAAACTGAAAAAATCATTGTGCATCTATTCATATCACCTATTCATTGTGAAAATGATCTTTTCACAAATAGATTTGATCTCTATCCACGAACATGATCTGCACACTTTTGACCACCTAGAATCTATTTTTCTAAAGTATCTAAACATGTGTCTCAAAATTTACAATGGCGATGAACACCTTTTCGAGCTTTCTATGTGAGGAACTTCTCCTTTCCAAAGACTTGGGACTAATTTAAAGATGTTACAAGGACATGCCAAAAATTCATGCAATATGCCTCGGCAATGCTAATGTAATGTGTAGATTCTGATGTGATAAGATTATTCATTAAAGTTGCTTGATGAAAATCTAATTGTTCATAATGAATTAGGGTTTCTCCTTTATAGAACACCCTAGCATGCAAGTTTTAACATTTCATGCTCAAGTAATCAAAAATAACTAGTTAGAAGTGAATTGGCTTGGGATTTGACTTATATTTAAATTTTAGAATTAGAGGGTCATTTCCACACTATAAATTTGAACCAAGTTTTTTCCATGCATGAATCAACAGGTTGAGTCTAAACTCTAAGAATGTTTGAGGATAAGAATGGGTTTTATTTTGATCAACTACAAACATTTATAGAAAAGCATACCACTTGTACGCTAGTAATTGCATTAGGGACAACCCAATCAAAGTGAATCTAAAATGGAGGAGAAAAGTGCAAGGGTAGTAGGAAAGGTGCTTTCCTTAAAAAGACATATGGGGAGAGGCTTTTAATTATAATATTTAGAGGTAAAAATGCATAAGTGGTATTATTTAGTATTCTACAACTAAACAAGTTGTTTGAATGATTCCTAATGGATATGATAGATGGGTCTCAATAAATAGCTAGCATGTTGTGTCAACTATGTAAAAATTATTCAATTGAAGTTATATGTATGGCCTCCTCTTTGCAAGTCAGATTTTACCAACTCAATTATATATCTGTATAAATTGTGTCAACTTTTAGTATTTTTATTTCAAGTAAATTTGACTCACAAAACATTTAAACTTTTCCTAATAAATGATTCTAATTATTGGATAATAATAATAATAATAATAATATGATGATAGTTTTTTGGTAATTATTTTTAAGATATTCCTACAATTATAACGGTGTTAATGAAAGTCCATTAACCAAAGAAATAAAAAGAATTTCTCGCTTGAAATTAGCTTAGATCTAAACGTTATGAATACTTCAACGAGTTTGACTTGTTATGTTTTTCTTTATGTTCGATTCGCTTTTCGCTTTCCAAATACTTTATGAGAGTTTACATGTGTATTAAGTTAGTTCTTTTTCTTTTATAAGTTTCCACCGCTGGTGAAACTTTGACAGTTTCTGGCTTGGTTTAATTCGTCGATACTGTCGATTGACATTTTCTGGCTTGGTTTAATGATGTGTCACTAGTGCAAGCCAGTCAACATGGCATTATATTTAATCACTTATAGTAATGTCATAATCCAATGAGGAGGTTGGTCCCTATTTTGAAGGCCAAAAAAAAAAAAGTAAACTTTTGTACCGTTTAGTACTCAACGCGGAAGGTGCAATTCAATCCATTCCCATTTCAGGTAGTCCATATGCTTTTATAGTTAAATTTCAATCAGATTTGTTTCACAAATAATTTTAATCCTTTTAGCTGTCATGTTTAATAGTCATTTTATACTCATTCAATCGAAAGCGTTCACGAAGCTTCTCGACAATCTAGTGCTCTTGAACGAGTTTGCAAGCGACTGCGATAAACGAATTAGTCAATATGCATACAATTGAGCGTATCAAAAGTCAAAGCCTGAAACAATTAGTTTAATAAATATACCCTGTCAACTGTGGCCTATACAACTCATTCTTTGTGGACTATGTCATTGTTGTGATCGGTATAAATAGAGACATTAAAAAATTGAATTCAAGCAATCTTAACTTTAGCAAAGCCTAAGCATTCAAGCCTTCGTTCTTCAAAAGCAGTTCTGCTAAGTTTCCTGTAAGCCAAAAACAGGTCTAGTTTTCTGTTCTTAATATATTTCTAAGGGCAGAGACAGTGATCACAGTTCAAACATGAAGACTTCGACATCCTTGTTGATTTTAGGGTTCCTTTGGGTAACATGCTACTTATGTTCGGTCAATGGGCACGGGAGTGCACTGAAGGTGGGTTATTACCGCCATACATGTCCTCAAGCTGAATCCATTATAAGAAGAACCGTCTCCAAAGCTCTAAAAATAGACCCTACTTTAGCAGCTCCTCTAATCAGGATGCATTTCCACGACTGTTTTGTTAGGGTAAGCACATCGCTCTTAGAGGTCATTGTTGGAAAGTAATTTCTCCCACAATCATGATTAGTTAATTAAATGACAAAAAGACAAAAAGACAAAAGAAGAAAATAGAAAGTTCCTAAAGGAGTCTAGATAAGATGGAGGTTTCTAGAAAGAGGAGAGTTCTAGGTTAGAAAGTTCTAGAGGAAGTTTCCAGAAATAGATTGTTTCTAGATGAGAAATGGAAAAGCCTAGAAGGCACAGGCATGTACCAAAGCCCTCTATAAAAGAGGCATAATGTAATGCAATGTAAGTCAAGTGTGTAATGATCGAATGATCATGAATGCAGCAGCATTCAGTGTTTGTAATGTAATTATGTTCTGATATAATGAAATGTGCAGCAGCACAGAGTTGAGGATTGAATTTGTGTTTATGTGATCATATGTTTCTGTATTTTGTGTTTTATGATTTATGTGTTTTGTGGATGTGACATCCACCACCAACAAGTGGTATCAGAGCAGGTCAGATCGTGGGATTGAAGTTGTGCATTGGAGGGCCAGAGCAGCTGAGATCTAGGGTTTGCAAATTGTCTGAAGACAAAGAGTTTGCAAGATCTAAGGTGATAATGTTTGCATGGAGCAAGTTGCATAAAGATAAAGGGTTCGCTCTGTGAAGAGATTGGGAGAAATATTAAAATCGCTACTGAGGCAAGTTTTTGCACTCGTGGTGGTTTAAATTGCTGGCGGCCACCAAAGTTAAAAGGATCGCCCAAGTCTTACTAAGGAGATACAAGGGTTCGTAGATCTTTGGTAAAGAGTGCTGGTCTATTATGTTATTTATTTGTGTAAGCCACTAAAGGAAAATTTACGATAGTTCTGGTTTGATGTGAGATTGGAGATTAAATCGCAGGAAAAATAAAAAGTCACAGCTTTGATGTGAATTCACCCAAGGAGAAGCTGATAAATATAATCAAGCTATTCAAGGAGTTTTAGGAACTGCAGGAGAAAAAAAAGAGATTGCTGTTTTAGGGTTTCTAAAGCTCAGACCTAGAGCCGCCAATCTGAGGATATTGATCACTGTAAAACTGAAGATAGGGTTTGTGTTTTGAGAAGCCGTCAATCAGATTGCTGGTAAAAACAAAAGAGGCCGTAGCCTGGAGGAGAAGTGCTAGCAAAAAGAAATCAGCCAAGTTAATTGTTGAGAAAGCCCAAGGAGATTGCAGAAGGCACTGCAGTAGAAGGAAGGATTTTATTCACAAATATGGCATCAGGTACTCTGGAACCTATAATTCCAATATTTTCTGGCAAAAATTATGATAATTGGTCATATAGAATGAAATTGGTACTTTCTTCACAAGGGTTATTAGAAATTGTTGAAAAAGGCTTTACGAAACCACCAGATGAGTCTACATTGAGTCCAGATGAGAAGAAAAAGCTAGATGAAAATAAGCAAAAGACTCAAAGGGCTTTGCAGATCATTGCACAAGGATTAGATGATCTAGTTCTTGGAAGGATTAAGCTAGCTACTACAGCCAAGCAAGCATGGGACATTCTAGAAACAACTTATCAAGGTACAAGTAGGGTAAAGCTTGCCAAATTACAAATGCTTAGGAGAGAATTTGAAAATTTGCAAATGAAAGATTCTGATTCAGTAGATCAATTTTCATCTCATGTCATGGATTTGGTTAATCAAATAAGGATGAATGGTGATGAACTAACAGATCAAAAGGTTGTAGAGAAGATTTTAAGAAGTTTGCCTACTAAATTTGATACTATTGTGGTGACGATTGAGGAAACTAAAGATTTGTCAAAATATTCAATAGATGAGTTGTTTGGTGCCTTAAAAAATTATGAGTATAGGTTGAACAAGAATAATAATCCCTCATTGGAGAATGCATTCAAAGTACAAATGTCATTTGACAGAGGCAGAGGAAGAGGAAGAGGAAGAAGTGATTACCAACGAGAAGAAAGGAGGAGTCCAGATCCAAGAGGCAGGAAAAATCAAAGTTTCAATTCAAGGGGACACAATAGCAATCAGGCATCACAAAGGTATGACAAATCAAATGTTCAATGTTATTATTGCAAGAAGTATGGTCACTTGGCAAATGAATGTCGAAAGAAACAAGCAGATATGGGGAAACAAAATGCAAATTTTTCTGAAAGTAGTTCTGAAACATTGTTTATTACATGCCATGTAGCTCAAGAAAGTTCAGACAACATTTGGTTTCTAGATAGTGGTTGCAGTAATCACATGACAGGAAATAAAGATTTATTTGAAAGTTTGGATACTTCAGTAAAATCAGAAATTAAATTGGGTAATGGTAACATAGTTGAAGTCATGGGCAAAGGTGCAATTAATGTGATAACAAAGCTTGGTAAGAAGACAATTCCTGATGTTTATTTTGTACCTGGTTTGAAGCATAATCTCATAAGTGTGGCACACAACTTACTCAAAAGGGTTATAAAGTTGTTTTTAAAAATAATGTGTGCACTATACTTGACATTCCTCCTAGTAATTTGGTGATTGCAAGAATTGAAATGACAAATAACAGGATGTTCCCACTTTGTATGAAAAATGAATGTTTGAGGACAAAGTCATTAGCTGAAGCTAAAAGATACTTGGTTGAAGATTGTAAAGAAGTTGGAACAGCAAAATTTGCATGTTGTGATATTATTGATGAAGAATGTAAAGCTAAAGATGACAAGTTGTTTGAATCTCAAAATCTTGTTAACTGTAATAAAGAGAATGTTGGTTTTAAGATGATGAAAAGAATGGGGTATAAAGGACAAGGATTAGGCAAGTATGGACAAGGAATGAAGGAGCCAATTGAGCCAATAGTGAGGCCAAAGTACGCAGGTCTTGGATATGGAAAAGCAAATCATATTACATGTACAAACAAATTGGTTAAAGAAAAGAGGATCGTGCAATGTTCTCATTGTCATAGGCAAGGACATACAAAGGAAAAGTGTTGGGATTTACATCCATGTAGCAATTGTGGATTCAGAAATCATTCAGAAAAGATGTGTTGGCAAAGACAGTGGAAAGATGAATCTATGAAGGATTGTATGAAAATGAATTGCGGATGGAGTTATGGATCAAATTGGTAACAAATTACAGGCATGTTGAAAAAGTTGTTCAAGTACAGATGTTCATTTGTGAAGGATGACAATAGATCAAAGTTTGAAGGTTTGAGACATCATGCAAAGTTGAAAGATACAGATAGTAAGAGGACTTCTAGTTTGTTGTTCTAAATATTTCAAGGATTGAATGACTGCCGCAGCAGTGGGTGAGATTTAGAGATCAGCAGATCTTGAAGACAATTTAAAGGCATTGTGTATGAAAAGGATTTAAGTGAGAAGTGAGTTCGTAGACTTGGCAGACTAGAAAGATTTGGAAGGCAAATTTGAAATGATGAACTTGTGGTCGAAATTAAGGGGGAGTGTTGGAAAGTAATTTCTCCCACAATCATGATTAGTTAATTAAATGACAAAAAGACAAAAAGACAAAAGAAGAAAATAGAAAGTTCCTAAAGGAGTCTAGATAAGACGGAGGTTTCCAGAAAGAGGAGAGTTCTAGGTTAGAAAGTTCTAGAGGAAGTTTCCAGAAATAGATTATTTCTAGATGAGAAATGGAAAAGCCTAGAAGGCACAGGCATGTACCAAAGCCCTCTATAAAAGAGGCATAATGTAATGCAATGTAAGTCAAGTGTGTAATGATCAAATGATCATGAATGCAGCAGCATTCGGTGTTTGTAATGTAATTATGTTCTGATATAATGAAATGTGCAGTAGCACAGAGTTGAGGATTGAATTTGTGCTTATGTGATCATATGTTTATGTATTTTGTGTTTTATGATTTATGTGTTTTGTGGATGTGACATCCACCACCAACAGTCATCTCATTTGGGTGATTAAGATTAGAACAGTATCGAATGTTTTAACTTATATAATGAGATTATGTATACAGGGTTGCGATGGTTCAATTCTCATAGACAGCAAACCTGACAATGAAGCGGAGAAAATGTCACCTACAAATTTTCCAAGCCTTCGAGGATTTGATGTGATAGATGAAGCAAAACAGAAAATTGAGGCCAAGTGCCCTCAACTGGTTTCATGTGCAGACATCCTTGCATTTGCTGCATGAGATAGTGCATCTAAGATTGATCTCTCTCTTTATCTTGTTAAACCCAATAATCACCATTCAATCAAGTTGTATAAAAATTTTACTCAGCCCCTTCGGATTGTGGACTACATGTTTTTGCAGGTAGGTAAAATGAATTGGCAAGTCCCAGCCGGACGAAGAGACAGAAGGATCTCTAAAAAAGAGGAAATCGTGGGCAACTTACCAATGTCCAAAATTTAACGGATGCTTTTGAGAAAAAGGGTCTATCACAGGAAGATATGGTAACTCTTTCAGGTAGATGGCATTGGGATTTCTTTGTGGCTGAGATTAAAGCCATTTTTGTGTCATTTAATGCTCTCCTAATAAGGAAGATATTGATAATAATATTTGGCTGCAGGTGCACACTCCATTGGTGTATCGCATTGCTCGTCATTTCATGACAGGCTATACAACTTTAACAACACAAGTGTTGCAGACCCCACACTGGACGCTCAACTAGCGCAGAGACTCAAGCTTACATGCCCACCTGCTGATACTCCTGACCCAACTATTGCTTTGGAGGAGATTACGCCCAATAGGCTTGACAATAGATATTATACAGAGCTTTACAGAAACCCTGGATTATTAACATCGGATCAAACCTTACTCTCAACTCCTTCAACTAGCAATATGGTGAAGAGTAACGTGATGCATCCATTTATCTGGCGTAAAAAATTTGGTGAATCCATGGTGAGAATGGGGAGTATTGAAGTGTTGACGGGATCGGAGGGTGAGATACGAAAGAACTACTGCATCGTCTTGTGATAACATATTATCTCTATACTGCATTGATTCTTTTGATTCTTTTTATTTTGGACTGCAGGACTCGGGTAAACCCATATAACCTGCAGCAAATAAGGCTGCGGTTTTCAGGCTGCCTGGTTAATCATAAAGTTGTTAACATCTATCACTACCTTTACAACTTGTATTCCAATTGTCAATCCAGAAGATTTTTTTTGATACATTAATTAGTAATTCTTTTTATTCAATCTCACTTTCAGTTTAGACCAGATTATTTCATATTTTTTCATCTTGAACTATCTCAAATCAAATCTCATTAGATATAGAATGGAAGGTGCAAGCAATGAGGCATATTAAATGAGGAATATCATATCTAAAAACAACAATTAGGAAGGATAATATCTTAAAGAAAAAGCTTAGAGGGTGTAATATCAAATACATTCATTAAAATAAAAGGAAATAAAATGAAACTTTTCAAATAGTCTTAGGTTAAATATATTGAATTTCTCAATGAACAAGAGGTCGAATATGCAAGCACAAAGATTGCAGATAAACATAGCAAAGAAATCAAATGAATTCAACACATATATTAGCCAAAACATGAAAGTGTAACTAGGCAAAATGGAGGAAGTTGTGAGTTGAGGATGGCGAGTTGCCTCCCACAAAACTAGCACAAGGTGGCTAGGTGGTTGCAAACTCATTGACACCTCTCCCAAGTTGAAAAACAACCCTAAATGAGTCAATGATGAGTCCCCCAACAAACTTGACACCTAAAAGAGGCATGTGTCAAGAAAACATAAAGGACACCTACGTTAGGCTTAAAGCCTATAGTGTATGATAAATGAAATATATACACTAACATGCCCCTTTAAACATAGCTTAGTTGGGTACAAGAAGGATGGGTCTTGGTTACAAGGCCTAATGATGTACCCATTTACAAAGTAATCTCTCATGAAGTGGAGAAAAGTAGAAAACCCTGTGGGAAAAAACTACCCTCCAAAAGAGAAAATATGCATGAGAATTATACAAGTGAAGAAGTACTACTTTCAATAAGTACAATATACAATTCCCTCCACATGAGACAAAATGATAGAAGGTCTATGAGACCCAGGCTCATAATACATGTCCTATTGTAGTGAGGCTGGATAGTCAACAAAGGATGCAGATGTAGATCCAAGAACACCAAACAACATTCCTTTCCTTGGGAAGAAATGAAATCACCTAAAGATGCAAGATATCTTCCCATGCTGGAAGATGTATGTATGATCTTGAGTCATTCTGAAGCTGATCCAATGATGATGATGCCCATTGTGATGTCTTCGATGAATGCTCAGGTGTCCCCATGGCGATGTTGAAGGATGCCATAATCAAATTAGGTGCATGCCTAATAGATGAAGATGATGACAATCTAGAACCATGTGTAGATGGATGTAGAGAATGAATATCTGAAGAGGATAATGGAGATGCTCTCTCATTACAATTGTCATTGAAGACAAGATTGATGTCCTCAATGTGTGCTTCCATGTCAGTAATGCGGGACTCTATAAATAGACAAGTAATGTCAGGTAGAAATATTTCCCAATCAACAATGCTCCAGAAGCTCTCGAAGAAGTGACTCTGAAATTTGATGAAGCAACAAGAGGAGGTGGCAAAATATTTGCTAATGCAAGAGGTATAGAGAGAGGAGATGCAAGCGGGTATGTCTCTGTGTCATCAATACAATCAAGACTTTCCCAATACACAAGTTCCTCTTCAGTATGATTGTCATACAAAGGATAATCAACATCATCAAGGAAAAGAAGTATGTCTATAACAAGATCATCTAGGAATGGAGGTTCATTGGGGTCTCCATACATTTCCCATAGTTTGGTCCAAAGAGCTCTAGGGAAATCAATGTGTGATAGAGGAACCCATTGAGTGTGGTTCATAACACTTAAAACAATTAATCCTAAGACATGATTATTCTTATTTTCCCATATAATTTTCTCTCAATATGTACTTGGTTCAGGAATGAGTCCATACAGATGTAGGAATAGGTGAATCCATTGGCAGCGTACTAGGATAGCATTGTGCTAGGACCTTTAGTTTCTATTTTCCAAGGTAATGATAGATGAATGACTCGTTATCCCCATTAGTTGACTTAGACAATTTACCCCCTTTTGAACTTTTTGTTAGTTCATTGATTACAAAATGCATGTATAACCACCTAGAATTAATACAAGAAAGTGACACTTTGTAAGATGAGTGGGAGGCTGGATGATCAACAAAGGATGCAAATGTGGATCCAAGAACATTAAACAATGTTCCTCCTTGTGGGAAGAAATGAAGCCAACTAAAGATGCAGGATGTCTTCCCATGCGAGAAGATTTATGTATGATCTTGAATCATGTTGAAGCTAATCTAATGATGATGATGCCCATGTCAATGCCTTCGAAGAGTGATCAAGTGTCCCCATGTCGATGTTGAAGGATGCCATAATCAAATTAGGTGCATGCCCAATAAATGAGGAGGATGACGATCCAAAACCATGTGTATATCGATGTCGAGCATGAATATTTGAAGAGGATATTAGAGATGAAGCTTCATCGAAACTATCATTGAAGAGAAGACTGATGTCGTCAATGTGTGCTTCCATGTCAGCAATGCGGGACTCTACAAATAGACAAGTGATATCATGAAGAAATCTGTCCCAATCAGCAATGCTAGGAAGACTAATATCCTATTGCAAGGAAGTGATGGAAGCTTTTGAAGAAGTGACTCTGAAATCTGATGAAGCAATAAAAGGAGGTGGTAGAATATCTGCCAATGCATGAGGTGTATAGAGAGGAGATGCAAGCGGGTATGTCTTTGTGTCATTAAGACTTCCCTAATATAGAAGTTCCTCTTTAGTATCATCATCAAAAAATGATCATTAACATCATCAAGGGAAATAAATATGTTTGTAGCTGGATCATTTAGGAATGGAGGTTCATTGGGGTCTTCATACATTTGCTATAGTTTGGTCCAAAGAGCTCTAGGGCAGTCAATGTGTGATAGAGGAACCCACTGAGTGTGGTTCATAACACTTAAACCAAATAATCCTAAGACATGATTATTCTTATTTTCCCATATAATTTTCTGCCAATATGTACTTGGTTCAAGAATAATTCCATACAAATGTGGCAATAGGTGAATCCATTGGCAATGCACCAGGACACCATCACGCTAGGACTTGTAGTTTCTGTTCTCGATAGTAATGACAGATGGATGACTCGTTATTCCCATAAGTTGACTTAGATAATTTACCACCTTTTGAACTTTATGTTAGTTCAATGATATACAAATTGCTTGTAAAATCCCCCCAGAATAATACACGAAGCGATACTTTATAAGAATAGTGCGTGAATAACCCTTCATCTTCGAAAGGCAAAGATACAAGAATTAAATACCCCCCTCAAAGGTTGGCACTTTATCAGTTAGTGCAATACATCTAAGCAGGAAGATTTAAAATCCTACCCTAATAGTTAGTCTATTTACAAAAAAAATGTAATTTAACAGTAACAATTTTAAGAGACCCTCCAAATCCCCAAATTTTAAATTACCCCCTATTTGTAATAAATTTTTCCCCAAATATTCATACCCGCTTATTTTGTATTTTTTCTTTCATTGTGTATAACTTCAAAATTACTTTGCAAAAATTTAAAAAACACAAAAAAAAAGTTTTGGAGGCCCAAATTGTATAAATCTTGAATTAGGGCAACATGAGAAAAACAAAATAGTTATGGTAAAATGCCTAAAAGTATGCAAGGGAATGCAAGGGTTTTTAGATGCTGGGTGGGCTCAAACTAGGCAAAATAAATTTCGTAGAGCAGAGTATGGTGTGTGCAGAGGCGCTGCATATTGGAAAGGTTGATGAGCTTTCTAGAGATTGGCGTCTTGGTTGTCAGCCTTTTCTTCCTCATGCAGGGTTCTGCCTGCCTCTTTATGCCTTTATCATTCTCAAAAGACCTCCAAAAAAAATTGTACCAGAGAGTGGTAGATTTCTTCCCGTCACTATTTGCCTCTGGAGTGTTACATTCAAATAAGTAGGTAGAGAATGCCCATGGATATGAGCTAGGGTTGTTGATTAAGTAGCAAACATTACTGCTGGTTGAAAAGAGAATAAGTCTGTTCAAGGATGACCTAGGCATCTAGTTTACAACTCCAATGGAGCCTGTGTCTGTGGGAACATCTTAACCAGCCGGTGCATTGTAAGCGACCGACTGGTTGACGTCAGGTACGGAAGGTTGAAACAACCAACTAGCAGGTACAGTAGGCCATCGACTAGTTGAGGTCAAAGAAAGTTGTTGAAATAATACATAGAGTTGGTAGACTGGTGCAGTCGACCTCCTAGCCATACAGTCGGTGAGTTACAACTCATTGGCTATTTACGACTAGTGGTGTCTGCATGGGGTATTTATGTCTCCAAGCACAAATGGTACCCACCTAAGAGGATTGCCCAACAGCCTTTCCTTCATGGCTACAACCTTTCTCTGAGGCCTACAACCTTTCCTTCATGCTTCCTACCTTTCTCTGAGGCCTATAACCTTTCCTTCAATAGAAAACCATTTTTAGGCCAACCTCTCCCTCGTGCTAACCAAAAAGTGTCAACCTCCAACACACAAACCCTCTTTCACTTCTATGAATGAAAAGAAATAGATAAAACATAGAAAACAATGTAATTTCAATGCTAGAGTACAACACAAGACAACCTTATAAACTAAAATTGACTTCCTCCCACTCTAATACCATATTGGATTTCTCAATGAACAAGAGGTTGAAAATGCAAGCACAAAGATTGCAGATAAACACAACAAAGAGATCAAATAAATTTAGGTCATATATTAGCCAAAACAAGTGAGTATAAATAGGTAAAATAGAGGAAGTCATGAGTTGAGGATAGGAGTCCTTAACCATGAGTGGTGGCAAGTTGCCTCCCACAAAACTAGCGTAAGGTGTCTAGGTGGTTGTAAACTTGTTGACACCTCTCCCAAGTCAACCAACAACCTTGAATGAGTCAAGGTTGAATTACCCAACAAACTTGACACCTTAAAGAGGCATGTGTCAAGAATACATAAAGGACACCTAAATTAGACTTAAATCCTATAGTGTATGATAAATGAAATATATACAATAATAAAATAAAGTAAATACCCTAGAATAATGTAGTTGAGATAGATTAATGTATATAATTATTAAAAAATAAGCACTTAAGTTAATGAAGAAGAGAATGATATTTAGCTCTAGGATTCAATGTAAGAATATTTGGTGATAGATCACACTTGGTAATTCATCATTGTGACTTATACACAAAACCCTATTAGTTTATGGCTTCCAAACATAAAATTCATCATGTCCCTTGGTGTCATTTATGCACTATGAGGATGATATTTGCACACAAAAATTTAATTTCTATCCATGAAAATAATTTGCAAAATTTTGATCACCTAGAATTTGTTCACCTAAAGTATCTACAAAATTGTTAGTTCTAATGAATACCATTCCAAGCTTGGTATGCATGAAATATCTCCTTGGTCAAGCCCCTAAGTCTAATTTAATAGTGTTACAAAGACATGCAAAACAATCTTACAATATACCTAAGCAATGATGATGTAATATGCATATTCTAATGTCATAAGATTATTCCTTAAATCTACTTGATTTCAAATGTGAATGTTCATAATGAATTAGGATTTCTCCTTTTATAGAACACCCTAGCATGCAAGTTAAAACATTTCATGCTCAATTCATTAAAAAATAGATAGAAGCAAATTGTCTTAGGCTTTGATTTATAATTAGATTTGGGAATTAGGTGGTCATGTCCACACTACATATTTGAACCATGTTTATTTTGATGTCATGGATTTGACCTAGGATAAGGAATGTGTAATTCGACATGTCCGGTCTAAACTTTGAGAATGTTTGAAGATAGGATGAGATTCCATTTTGTTCAATTACCAAATCTTGTAGAAAAATATACCACATGTATAGTAGTTATTGCATTGGGGACAACCTGGTCAAAGTAAATCTAAAATGGAGAGAAAAATTACAAGGTCAGCAAGAAAGGTGTTTTCAATAAACAAAGAGATGTTTTTTAATATAATATTTAGAGGTAAAAATGATTAATTGGTATTATTTAGTATGCTATGAATTAACACAAGTTGTTTTCATGATTCTCCATGGATGTGATTTATGGGTCTTACATTAACAACTCACACACGTGGAGAGAGGTTTTTAAATAGAATATTTAGAGGTAAAAATGCATAAGAAATATTATTTAATATACTACAAATGAACATGAGTTGTTTGAATGATTCCTAATAGATATGATAGATGGGTCTCACATAAACCACTAGTATGTTATGTTAATTGTGTAAAAAATTATTCATTTGAAGTTATCTGTATGACCTCTTTGCAAGTCAAATAGTTTTACCAACTCAATTGTACATGTTGATGACTGTTTTGATGCAATCATAACAATAAGTTAAAATTCACATGACATGAACTAATGAACTGAAACTATACTTGAAAGATAAGAAGGAATCATTTGAGATTCAACTAATCCCAAGTCTACAATGGTTCGGTTGGTCAAGTTCAGTTGGTCAATGTGAAGCTGTAATGTTCAAGGGGCCTTATGTAGTTTAGGTTTGTTTGGTGGCTGACTGGACTAAGAATATGCAAAAAGGTCATAGATTTCAACAAGTATTCTGTTCATTTGCATACAAGTGTTACCGAGCTGCAAGTTTTAGATGGTTTTCTTGGATTTTTGCAGCTTTCTTCTTTATCTATTTATGAAAACTGTCTACTTATAGCTCTGTTATACATGTTTCTTCAAATTTGAGACAATTTCCTTTAGATTTCTACGTTTTCAGCTAAATATTTCAGATGGGTTGGGAAAAGTTAGAAAGATCTAATCTATACCTCATTTAATCTACCGAAGGATCTAATTGTTTCTGTTATGCACTATGTCATTACCACGGTAATTTGATCAAATCCACAGTAAAAACCCTAAATGTAAGTTCTGAGCATTTTCACAAACATACATTTAAAATTGCAAGCTCTCAAAGAAGATATTTCAAAACACAAAGAAGGGCAGGAGAACACTCAGAAGATAGATGCAGAACTCCAGATTCTATTGTATTAGAAACGAATAGTCATACACGATTTACAATGTAGGAATGACTCTTAGTTTCATTGATCATACTACAGAGAACTTACAAGCTTTACAGATACAGTAAGGCAGCCAGACATTCCACGCGCACCTTACTGCAGACAAACAGGCGACCTCCTTCTTCTACCTCTAAACTATGCTAACTTGCTGTATGCTTCTAAAAGAAAAAAAACTGTTGTAGCCACTGTTGCTTTCCTAAAATCCCTGTTGTAGGCCCTAAAATCCCTATTGTGTAGCCCCTGTTGTAAAGTATTACAGTGTAGAGAGGCACAATATAAAGACATTTTGATTGTCCTCACTACAGCAAAAACCTAACAGAATCCCTGGTTCAAACCCCTAGTTACAGCAATAAATGCAGGTGAACCAGTTCTCAAAAATATCTCAGAGCAGTGGTCAAATCTGGGCGAAATATTGCCCCTTCTGAGAAGTTCCAGCAGCTGGGTAATAACTTCTGTTTGTCTTTTGTGATAATACCTTCAGCTGCGACCTTCTTCTTTACTTGAATGGCCTTGACCCTTTGCATTTCATCTCTATCTTCTTGCTCCTGAGATCTGATCTTCTGCCTCCATGAGGTCACTGCATTGACTTTCCAGCTGCTTCCTCAACTGCAAGCCTGCAAGACAAGACAAGCAATAAGTTTCACATTTATCACAAAAACAGCATGAAAATAGAATAAGCGTTTAAATACAGGTGACTGCGCAAGATTGAGGAGATCAGATCCAGAAAACTCCAAAAAACGCGTCCAAAATGCGCCCAAGCTACTCAAAATTAATTAGGTCAACCACCGCTGACTGAAAAATGCCAGAGGCGCCAAAAAAAAACACTTTAAAACTCCACTGCTTCATTTCCCGCCCATTGGCATGATCATCCCTGTCGGTGCGTCAAAAAACAGGTTAGTCGATATACCTCATCATCATGATTTTCTGGAAATATGATGGTCTCGCTTCTGAAGGTCCAGATGAGGTCGTCATGATATTCAGGTTCTGCATACTGGAGAAAAGAACAACATCATCATCATCTTCATGTTGAAGAAGAATAGGAGGATGCGAATATAATCATGCTGCCGAGGAAAGGAAGATGATGGTGACGTCATCATGATATTCGGGCTCCATTGAAATGCTAAGGATGACGTCATCATCATGTTCGTTTAAGATCAGGGGGATATTTGTGATATCGGGTCACCTAAGGAGCATGATCAGGATGATGAAGTGAATATGACCCTTTCGCGGCCAAGGTAACCCTCTCAAGAAAAAATCAGCATGATGAAGATCATCATCATATTTGCCTTTGTCGAACTTGGAATAAGACGTCATCATCATGTTTGGGCAAACGGATCGTGCTTGAAAAAAAAATATCCTGTTTGAAGGAAAAAAGATGATGATGATGATCAGGAGGATATTTGTTTTTTTTCGTTATTCAGATCGGGATGACGTCATCATGATATTCGGGTCCCTTGTTAAACTTAGAACATGACGTCATCATCATATTTCGGCAAACGGATCGTGCTTGAAAAAATATCCTGTTTGAAGGAAAAAAGATGATGATGATGATCAGGAGGATATTTGTTTTTTTCGTTATTCAGATCGGGATGACGTCATCATGATATTTGGAGCCTTCGTTAAACTTGAACATGACGTCATCATGATATTTCGCCAACCGGATCATGTTTGGGAAAAAATCCTGCCGAAGGGAAAATGTGATGATGATGATCATCAGGATAAAAATATGATGATGATGATGATCAGGATGTTCTCAAAAGGTTGCATTTTCGGCAGGAGGACTTTGCGAAATATCAGGCGAACAAACAAGATCATGATGATCTTGACAATATAACAGGATAAAAATATGATGATGACGTCATCATCATATTTCGTTTTCGGAGCACAAGGATAAGTTAAGGTCATCATAATATTTGCGCCAGGGTGATATTACAAAATATGATGATGCGGTTGAGAAACGTAATATCGGCTTCTTCTTAATAGATAGGGTGATATTACAAAATGTGATGATGCGGTTGAGAAACGTAATATCGGCTTCTTCTTAATAGATAGGGTGATCATCATGATATTTGGCTAACCGGAGATCAGGAGGATATGAAGATGATGATCCTCTCTCTCGAATTATCATGATGATGACTCCAGCACTTGGCGAAATTCAGCAAATGATCCTCGTGAAAGATCAGGGTGATATGAAGTCGTCATCATCATATTTCGAACTTCAGCAAATATCATGATGATGACCTAGCCATAGGTTTATAGCATGTGCATGCAAATATGCCGATGATGAATTTGTTAAGTCAGGGTGATCTTAGACCATCAGCAGGATATTTTAAGATCAGGCGATGCAAGGATATCATGATGATGCTCACGATACAAAAGACCATTTCGACGGGGAACTTACCTTGACTGAAAGTTGATGTCATCATGATATTTCGAACCTCAGGATATTATCGGGGGGGGGGGGGGGGGGTGCGTTTAAAATATGATGATGATGATGCTCTTCAGCAAAACTGAGTTTATAATATGACCTTCCTAAAAGAATCATGATGCTGCATAATGCGCACAAGGCCTTTTGACGGGTAAAAAGCACTACCACCTAAGATTGACGTCCGGATGTTGCGACTGCATGATTTTTAGCGGGTGATAGACCAAGATCATGATGATCCTGTCAACATGACTTAGGATATAAAAAATATGATGATCCTCCTGCGAATATCAGGTTTGACCAAGACTTTGACCGTGCATAACTTTCACATATGGACGAATTTTTGAGTGAAGTAAAAGGCAAACCTGCATGGAATTTCGAGCTCTTTCAAAATATGAGGTCACAGAAACAAAATATGAACCTTGACAAACTGACCTCATGATGATGACCCACCTCATGCAATATCATGATGATGATGCACCTGACCTTCATTTTTACCAGACCGCCAGAAAGCAGAAAAAACACAAGCAGAAGCAAAAAGCAAGACATCAGCAGGGGTCCTCGTTTTGCTCAGGAGCAAAATGGGGCGTGTTGTGAACATCACAACAGTACATACATGTATAAATTGTATGACTTTTAGTCAATCTTTATTTCATTTAAATTTGAAGATATAACTCACAAAATATTTAAGCTCTTCCTAATAAATGCTTTCAATTATTATACATTAATTTTTAAAAAATTGATATTTTTTTTTAAAAAGATATTGCTAAGATATATTTGGTAGGAGATAAAATTAATGGAATTGATGAAAGTCTATTAGCCAAAGAAATAAAAAGAATTCACTTGAAATTACTTTAGATCCAAACAATATGAATGTTGGAAATGACAAACCATATAGAATGTTGAAAAGAACTAAATCATGGTAGTATAATAATAACATTGAATAATATTATATTATTGAATTTAGGATGATTTTACATTAATTCCAAGATGGCTTTCATAAAGTCTTTCAAATATAACTTCTTGAGCTACCAGCTGATGGAAATATAACTAATTGTTTAACTACTTGACAATAAACTACAAGTCACTATGATGACTTTATTAATGTAAACCTTAATATTCCAACACTACTCCCCCTTAAGGCTTACATTACACAAATAGAACATATAACAAAACATGATAATTACACCAAAAAAATACACATTCTTGAGAAGATCTTTCTTTGAAGAAAAAAATCTTGAATTAGGTGGAACTCTATCAAGTTCCCTCATAACCCTTGAAGGGTATAGCTCGTAGGTTTAATTCCAGAGTTCTCAAGTTACCACCTACCTGAACTCCCGAATCACAAATCCCCCAAATTATTAGACAACAATCCATGCTGAGATACATCCACATTGCTCCATCAAGTTGTCTCATGACCCTCAAAAGGGCATAATTTCCCAGATCCACAAAATCCCAAACTATCTAGGCAACAATCCATATTGGGTTCACCAAATCTGTTTTTGTCCTTTAAGAGTGAACTTCATAATATATGCATTCTTTAATTATGTTAGCATAAAAAAAATACAAAAAAAACAAAAGCATGTGCTTCTCATACAAGACACCATCTCTGAGTGGGAAGCTAGCTCGAGATGACGAAAACTCCTCCAACCTCAAATAACCCTATTACATTTTATCCATTTAATATTGCATGTGATTCTTTGATGGCTTCGTTAGGTGTAACAAAGATGTCCCTGAAAGCCCAAGCATAAAGTGACATGATAAAAAAAATTCATCTAAAATATCTCCAACTAAAAATTGATATTACAAACCATCTATATCAAAACTCATACAAATTGACCATAAATATCAATATCAATATTTCATCTCTCCAACAATGTTACACTCTCACCAAAGATAATCTCAATATTTCTTTTATAAAACAAATCATCACTTCAAAAGCAAAACAAAACTCCTTATATCTCCCTTTAACACATTTTTCTTTTTTTAGAACACAACTCATATAATCCATTCAAATGATACATGCTACTAAAAATCCACCTTTATTCCAAAATCTTATGCCAACAACATATAATGTAAATAGTAGAAATAAAAACAACCAAGATAAAATAATCCTCACTCCAAATCTAGAAGGTTTTACTGGGGACTTCCACTTTCACACCTTTTATCTTCTGTGGATGATATTGTAACGTTTCATACAAGTAGGATGGGTCAAAACCACATATTATCCCCTGCGAACTAATCAAATACTACTAGGCATGTTACCCTATATAGATTCTCTATAGAAATTTTTTTTTGAACAACTCTCAAATTGACTGAAGTTATACAACAACTGTATAATGAAAAATATGGCATGTGGTTGCAAATAATTCCTTCCCTTTTTTTAAATTTTCTTTTTAATCTTATCACTAAATTATTTATATTAATAAATAATTATTTATCAATAATATTTTTGTTTTATTTTTTTAATAAACAGAAAAATTAAATATTCATGGGACCAGCGGCTTCACAAGTAACTCTTAAAAATGTTAAGCTAAGCAGTGGTTACTAGCCAAAATAAGGATTTACATGTGTTAGTCGTACGTGTATTTGTTAGCCATACATGTATTAGTTAGTCATACGTGCTTTCTATGGTAGCTTTGGGAGTTCATTTTCTTTTCGATTTTCACACTACTCTGTAACTTTGACAGTTTCAGGATTTCCATATAATGTATAACGACAACTGCTGAAACTTTGACAGTTTCTCGCTTGGTTTAATTCGTAGATACTATCGATTATACCACTGCTCTTGAACAATGTTTGCAAATGACTGCGATAAGCGAATTGCTGTGCTGGATTGGAAGGTAATTTGTCAATATGCATACAATTTAGTGAATCAAAAGTCAAAGCTGGGAATAATTAGTTTAATAAATAAACTCTGTCAATTGCGGGCTATACAACTTGTTCTTTGTGGTGTGATCGATATAAATACAGACATTACAGAAATGAATTCAAGCAATCTTAACTTTTGCAAAGCCTGAGCATTCAAGCTATCGTTCTTCAAAAGTAGTTCTTATAAAGCCAGAGGCAGTGATCACAGCTCAAAGATGAAGACTTCGACGTCCTTGTTGATTGTAGCGTTCCTTTGGATAATAGGCTACTTATCTTCGGTCAATGGGCATGGGAGTGCGCTAAATCCATTATAAGAAAAACTGTCTCCAAAGCCCTAAAAGAAGACCCTACTTTAGCAGCTCCTCTAATCAGGGTGCATTTCCACGACTACTTCGTTAGGGTAAGCACATCACTCTTAGAGGTCATCTCATTTGGATGATTAAGATTAGAATAATATCGAATGTTTTAAATTATATAATGAGATTATGTATGTAGGGTTGTGATGGTTCAATTCTCATAGACAGCATGCCTGAAAATGAAGTAGAGAAAAAGTTACCTGCAAAATTTCCAAGCCTTTGAGGATTTGGAGTGATATATGAAGCAAAATGGGATATTGAGACCCAGTGCCCTCAAGTGGTTTCATGTGCAGACATCCTTGCATTTGCTGCACGAGATAGTGCATCTAAGGTTGATCTCTCTTTTTATCTTGTTAAACCCAATAATCACCATTCAAATCAAGTTGTATAAAAATTTTACTCAGCCCCTTCGAATTGTGGACTACACGTTTTTGTAGGTAGGTAAAATGAATTGGAAAGTCCCAGCCGGATGAAGAGATGGAAGGATCTCTTAAAAAGAGGAAATCGTTGGAAACTTACCTCCTCTGTCTTCCAATGTCCAAAACTTAACGGATATTTTTCAGAAAAAGGGTCTATCACAAGAAGATATGGTAACTCTTTTAGGTAGATGATGGCATTAGGATTTCTTTGTGGCTGAGATTAAAGCCATTTTTGTGTCATTTGTTTCTCTCCTAATAAGGAAGATATTGATAATAACATTTGGCTACAGGTGCACACTACATTGGTGTATCGCAATGCTCATCATTTCGTGACAGGCTTTACAACTTTGACAACACAGGTGTTGCAGACCCCACAGTGGACACTCAACTAGCACAGAGACTAAAGCTTACATGCCCACCTTCTGATACTCCTGACCCAACTGTTGCTTTGTAGGAGATTACGCCAAATCGGCTTGACAACAGATATTATACAGAGCTTTACAGAAACCGTAGATTATTAACATTGGACCAAAACTTACTCTCAACTCCTTCCATTAGTAATATGGTGAAGAGTAACGTGATGCATCCATTTATCTAGCCTAACAAATTTGGTGAATCCATGGTGAGAATGGGGAGTATTGGAGTGTTGACGGGATCGGAGGGTGAGATACGAAAGAACTACCGCATCGTCTTATGACAACATATTCATCTCAAGACTGCATTGATTCTGTTTTGATTTCATATAAAAATTCTTTTATTCTCTTTAAAATCAAATAAGGCTATGGTGTTCAGGCTACCTCGTTAATCGTAAAGTTATTAACATCTGTCATTACCTTTACAACTTGTATTCCAATTATCAATCCAGAAGATTTTTTGGGATACATTAATTAGTAGTTCTTTGGGTATTTATCTCTAAGATTAAATGTAAATATTTGGTGATAGATCAATCTTGGTAATTCATCCTTGTAACCTGTGCATATAACTCTACAACATTATAGTTAAAAAATGAAAAGTCATTGTGGATCCCTTCATATCACTTATGCATTGTGAGATTGATCTTTGTACACATAGATTTGGTCTTTATAAATAAAAAAGATTGTATACTTGTGATCACATAAAATTCATTTACCTAAAGTACCTAAACATGTGTTTTAGAATTTGTAGAGGTGCTGAACATCTTTTCTACGTTACCATGTGAGGAACTTCTCCTTAGTCAAACTTGTGGAACTAATTTAATAATGTTACAAGACATGATAAACATTCATGCAATATGACTAGGAAATGCAAGTGTATTGTGCATATTTTGATGTCATAATTCATTAAGGGTCCTTGGTTTAGATATAAATGTTTATAATGAATTAGGGTTGCTCCCTTATAGAATAGTTTAGCATGCAAGTTTTAACACTTCATACTTAAGTCATAAAAAATAGCTAGTTAGAAGTGAACTATATTGGGCATTGACTTATATTTAAATTTTGGAATTAGGGGCTGATTTCTGCACTATAAATTTGAACCATGTTCATTTCCATGCTATGGCTTTAACCTAGGAAAAGGAATGTGTAAACCAATAGGTCGAGTTCAAACTCTAGGAATGTTTGAAGAGAGAAACAAATTTTAGTTTGTTCAACCACAAACATTTATAGGAAAATGTACTACTCACACACTAGTTATTGCATTAGGGACAATTGAATCAAAGTGAACATAAAAAGGAAGAGAAAAGTGCAAGGTTAGTGAGAAAGGTGTTTTCATTAGAAAGACATATGGAGAGAGGTTTTTAAATATAATATTTAGAGGTAAAAATGCATAAGCAATATTATTTAATATACTACAAATGAACACAGGTTGTTTGATCGATTCCTAATGGATATGATAGATAGGTCTCACATAAACAACTAGTATGTTGTGTTAATTGTGTAAAAATTATTCAATTGAAGTTGTATGTATGACCTCTTTGCAAGTCAAATGGTTTTACCAACTCAATTGTACATACATGTATAAATTGTATGACTTTTAGTCAATTTTTATTTCATGTAAATTTGAAAACATGACTCACAAAACATTTAAGCTCTTCCTAATAAATGCTTTTAATTATTGTGCATTAATAAAAAATGATATATTTTTTTAAAAGATATTGCTAAGATATATTTGGTAGGAGATAAAATTAATGGCATTGATGAACGTTTATTAGCCAAAGAAATAAAAAAAAATCTCACTTGAAATTACTTTAGATCCAAACATTATGAATGTTGGAAATGATAGAGTATATAAAATGTTGCATAGAACTAAATCATGGTAGTATAATAATAACATTGAATAATATTATATTATTGAATTCAGGATGATTTTACATTCATCCCATGATGGCTTTTATATAGCCTTTCAAATATAACTTCCTGAACTACCATCTTATGAGAATATAACTAATTGTTTTTAACTACTTGACAATAAACTACAAGTCACTATGGTGACTTTATTAATGTAAACCTTAATATTCCAACACTACTCCCCCTTAAGTTTTACATTACACAAATAGAACATATAACAAAACATGTTGATTACACAAAACAAATACACATTCTTGAGATATTTCTTTGCAGAAAAAATCTTGAATTAGGTGGAACGCCATCAAGTTTCCTCATAACCCTTGGAAGGGTGTAGCTCCTAGGCTTTATTCTCAAGTTCCTAGATTATCACCTCCCTAAACTCTTGAATCACAGATCCCCCAAATTATTGGACAACAATCCATGCTGAGATACATCCGTAATGCTCTATCAATTTGTCTCATGATCCTCAGAAGGGCATAAATTCCTTGATCCATAGACTCCCAAACTATTTGGGCAACTATCCATATTGAGTTCACCAAATCCCTTCTTTACCTTCAAAAGTAAACTTCATAATATATGTATTCTTTAATTTTGTTAGCATAAAAAGAACACATGAAAAAATAAAAATTATATACTTCTGATACAAGACACCGTCTCTGAGCAAGAAGCTATCTAGATATGATGAAAACTCCTCCGACCTCTGGTGCCTCCAACCTCTAATAACCCTATTACATTTTATCCATTTAATATTGCATGCAATTCTTTGGAGGTTCCGTTAGGTGTAACAAAGATGTCCCTAAAAGCCCAAGCATAAGGTGACATGATAAAAAGTTTCATCTAAAATATCTCCAACCAAAAATTGATGTTACAAACCATCTCTATTAAAAATCATACAAAATGACCATAAATATCAATATCAATATTTCATCTCTCCAACAATGTTGCACACTCTCACCAATGATAATCTCAATATTTCTTGTATAAAACAACTTATCACTTCAATAGTAAAACAAAACTCCTTATATCTCCCTTTAACACATTTTTCATTTTTAGAACACAACTCATATAACCCATTCAAATGATACACACTACTAAAAATCTGCCCTTATTCTAAAATCTTATGCCAACAACATATAATGCAAATAATGGAAATAAAAACAACAAAGATAAAATAATCCTTACTCCAAATCTGAAAGGTCTTTGTGGCAGCTTCTAATTTCACACCCTTTATCTTCTGTGGGTGATATTGTGATGTTTCATACAAGTGGGATGGGTCCTCACCATCTATTATCCCCTACGAACTAATCAAATACTACTAAGCATGTTGCCCTAAATAGATGCTCTTTACAAAATATTTTTGAACAACTCTCGAATTGACTGAAGTTAAGTCCTCTATTGGATAGCTACCAAATTGCATAAAACAGCTCTACACAGACTTCCCAAGCATGAGGAATAGATGAAGGAAACATTGTCACACTCAATCACAAGACCTAGATTTTGATGCCCATATATTTAAACTGAAATTTCTATGCCTATCTTCATCATTGTGTAGTAAATAGTGATGTCTCAAGATAAAATTTGTGCACATAAGAATAACAGACTCCTACATGCTCATTATCCTACGCAACAACCCTTATGCCACTACCTATCCTTTGAGCCTTTCTTGATATCACCTTGGGGATTTTTCACAGGCTCAGAATTATAACACTATAGGAATCTATAGAAATAAATCCATAGTTCAAGTGTTTCTTCACACCTTTATTGTTGGTTTAGTTCTTCCCACACATAGCATTGGTGATCTTCTCCTCCACAGCACATGATCAAATATTTCTTTGATGCCATGTTGGAAATGGGAATGCATATAGAATGTTGCAGATAACTAAATAATGGTAGCATAATAATAACATTGAATAATATTATATTATTGAAGTCTAGATGATTTTACATTCATTCCAAAATGGATTTTACAAATCCTTTCAAATTTAACTTCCTGAACTACCTTCTTACATAAAATATAACTAATTTTTTAACTATTTGACAATAAACTACAAGCCACTATGGTGACTTTATTAATGTAAACTTTAATATTCCAAGAATATTTATTTCAAAAAAGTTCAACTTGGTATGTTTTTGTTTAAGCTTGTTTCACTTTTCACTTTTCAAATACTCATCCCATGTCCCCATTGTTGCAAGTATGGGCCTAACTGGTGTTGTCATTGATGTCAACATACTCCTGTTGCATTGATGTCAAGGATTGGATGAGCTATGTGCTGAGGAGATTGAGAAAATTAGTCCTATTAGAAATAGAGAAGAACAGTGAAGATAGTGGAGCTATATGAAGTGAAGATCCCATCTAGATGAAGATCAGAGAATGTGCATCAAAGGGTTTGTAGATATGTGTCTAAAGATGATCTAGTCAAGATTTGAGAGATCCACATGAAGACTTGGAGAAGTTATGGCCATATGAGTAAAACTAGTTCTGACAGCTATTCAGAGGTGATAGACTGAAACAAATAGGTCTGATAAGAGCCAGAAATACAATATCTTGTTTTACAGATCTGGTGGCATGTTTAGGAAGCCAATTTGAATTGACAACTCAATTAGTTCATGGTCTGGAGGTCCGCAAGCATTTATTCTAATGAGATAGTGATGATTGACTATATTCTTAAGGTTCTGGATGTAGATGCGAATGATTTCAGTAAGCAGAAGTGGTGTGGATGTTCTTGGTGATTTAGAACATCTTGTGAGGGTCTCTAGGTTGTGTCTAGTTTGTGTTGACGGTCCGCATTGAAGATTGAGATTGAAATTGAAGATTTACTTTCAGGTGATGGTATTCTTCCTAATTTTGGTTGATCAGATGTTTTAAACCTCTTGCAGATGACCTTGAAGATGTTCTACGAAGTATGGCATTTTCCTCAAGGAAGATTGAAGTCCCTGACATGTGTGGCCGATAGTGTGGTGATACGCATGAAATCTTTGTAACAAATCAAGTTGTATTTTTGTAACTGCTCTAGTTAATGTCATGTATAAATAAGAATTGCAAAGTCATTTCAAAGTATCTTGGTAGAGATGAGAGAGTTATAGAGAGGAGAAGAGTGAAAAATAGAGCAAAAGTGTTAAGCTTAAATGGAACTATCTCAAGCATGGTGAATATGCTAATCTCTAGTTCAAGTATGTAATATTTATATTATTCTATAGATAGTGTGTCTCTTGTAGGTAGTGGGCCTCTTGTGAGTAGTGTGCTCAAGTAGTGAGCCCTAATTGGCAAGTGCCATATTTTCTTCTTATTTTTTTATTAGAGAATACATCTTGGGTTGGTCACCCCATGGTTTTTCCCTTAACTAGGTTTTCCACATTAAAATCTCGGTGTCATATGTGTTGAATATGTTTCTACTCTTAACTTATTGTATTGTGTTTCCATGATTGAATCATTATTATGATGTAGAAATATAAGAAGGCTTTAAGTGTTTAAAGAACATAAATTCTAGTAATAGCTGATTCACCCCCCTCTCAGTTGTTTGTCCTAAAACCAACAATTAGTATCAGAGCCAAGTTCCTCAAAAGGGCTTAACTACTTGAGGAGATCCAGGATGTCTTGCTACAAGAAGGATAGTCCAAGGTTTGATGGAACAAATTACACTCTTTAGAAAAGCTGCATGGAATGTCACTTGCAATGTATGGGAATGCAATATTGGACCATGACTACAAAGAGGTATATTCATCCAAAGAATGGTCTGGCAACTATAGATGAAATCAAAGATGTTGAAGATAATCTTCAAGCTAAAGAAACCTTAGTAAGTGCCTTATCTGATTCAGAGCTAACAAATGTTATGGATTTAAAAACTACTTATGATATTCGGTCAAAATTGACACTTCTGTATGAAGGAGACAAATATGTTAAATGTGCCAAGCTACAAAGCCTGAAAAGAAAATTCAAAAATATGAAGATGAGAATATCACTACATTTATGCCAATAGTAAATGAGCTTGTTTGTGCCATTAGATGTGCTGGTGGGACCTAGGATGAAGATGAGATTGTTGCCAAAGTCCTTAGATCCTTACCTCCTACTTACAAACACAAGGTTGCTACTATTGAGGAATTCAAATCTTTATCAAATATCACAAGTGATCAATTGGTTGGAAAATTAGCTACATTTGAATTGGTTGAGTTTGGAGATGCCCCCCAAGACCGAATCTGCATTCAAAGCTAGTGCCTCTATAAAAGGAAAACAAACATATGATCCAGGAGAAAACTCCTCAATGAAACTATCTTGGTATGAAAAAAGTAAGAAAAGATCTAGAAGAAGATAAGGCAGAAGCTGCTCAACTTGAAGCCCTTATTGCAAAAAGACTGACAAGAGGATCTGGTAAGTACGAAGGAAAATTGCCCTTCAAATGTTTCAACTACAACAAGATTGGTCATTTTGCCTCAAGGTGTCTGGAAATATTTTCAAGGACAAATCCAAATAGATCAAGATTCCAAAAGAAATGTTACTATGTTCATGAAGATGATGATGATGAAGGAGTAATAGATGATGAATCAGAGATAGGAAACAAATCTAGAAGTGACTTGGTGTTTATTGTCATCAAGGAAGAAGATCCAATACCCACTGAATCTGTCAATCATAAATAGGTAGAAAGAGCTCTAGTTGCTCAAGTTGAAGAAAAGGATAAATGGGTCATTGATAGTGGATGCTCCCACCATATGACTGGTGACAAAAATAAGTTCATAGATCTGGAAAGATATGAAGGAGGAGTTGTAAAATTTGGTGATAATTTTGTTGGCAAAATTAGAGGCAGAGGAACTATTTCTTTTGATGGAAAGAACAAAACCAGTTATGTACTATATGTTGAAGGTCTGAAGCACAATCTTCTTAGTGTTGGGTAGTTGGTGGACAAAGGTTATGATCTCCAATCCAAAAATGGAAAATGTAAGATCTTTGAAAGTTCTGGAATAGAGATTGCATCCAGTACTCAAACCAAACGTAACATCTTCCACTTGGTTGGTACTAGCAAAAGTTGTTTATTTGTTCAAATTGATCAGAGTTTGTTGTGGCATAGGAGAATGTGTCATGTAAATTTTGATAATATCATTAATATAAGTAACACTCATGCTGTAAGAGATCTTCCAAGATTGGTGAAACCTACTAACAATCTGTGCAAGGAATGTCAGTTGGGTAAGTAGAACAGAGTCACATTCAAAAGTAAGGAACAATCTTCTACCGAACTATTGGACTTAATACATACTGATCTATGTGGACTGGCAAGAATTAGGAGTTTGTAAGGTTATAGATATTTCATGTTACTGATTGATGACCATTCTCGAATGATGTGGGTGACTTTTTTGAAAGAGAAATCTAAGGTTCTTGAGAAGTTTAAAATATTCAAGGCTATGGTAGAAAATGAAACTAGGTTAAACATAAAATGTCTTAGGTTTGATAGAGGTCGTGAATTCACATCTAGAGAGTTCACAAAATTCTGTGAGAAACATGGGATAAAGAGACAATTATCTGCTCTAAGGACTCCACAACAGAATGGACTAGTGGAGAGAAAGAACCGGACCATCTAGGAAGCATCTAGAACCATGATGATGGAAGCAAATGTCCCTTAGATCTATTGGAGAGAAGTTGTAAGCACTGCTGTCTATACTCTTAATCAAGTACAAATTAGAAGTAATACTAGTAAGAGCCCTTATGAACTCTGGTTTGGCATCACTCCTACTGTGAAATATTTTAGAGTCTTTAGTAGTAAATGTTACATTAAAAGAGATGAAGACCTTAGCAAATTTGATGCTAGAAGTGATGAAGGAATATTCTTGGGTTACTCTACTCAAAGTAAAGCATACTAGTGTTATAACAAGACATTAAGAAAGATTGTAGAAAGTACAAATGTGAAGGTTGATGAAGGCATTGAAAATCCATCAATGTTTTATGAGTATGAAGTAGATGATCAGAGTGATGTTTTGGTCTAAGAAGTTCAAGCCCCTAACTAGACTGATCTAGAGAATCTTTAAATATAGGAAGAAGAGATAAGTTTGAATGAAGCTGTCAAAGAAATAGTAGTGCAAGAAATTCTTAAAACTCCTAGGTATGTAAGACTAAATTATTCTGAAGACCAGATCATAGGTGATATAAGCAAAGGTGTTCAAACAAGAAGAAATATTGCTCAAGATTCAAAAAAGTATTGTTTGATTTCAAAGATTGAACCAAAAATAGTAAATGAAGCATGCAATGATGAAAGCTAGGATAAAGCAATGGAGGAAGAGCTGATGTAGATTGAGAAAAATCACACTTGGGATCTTATTCCTAGACCTAAAGACAAAAATGTGATTGGGACTAAGTGGCTCTTCTAGAATAAATTGAATGAAGATGGTGAAGTAGTCAAAAATAAAGCCAGATTGGTCTGTAAGGGTTATTCTCAAGTAGAAGGAGTTGACTTTGAAGAAACTTTTGCTCCGGTGGAAAGAATTGAAGTAGTTAGATTATTTCTTGCTTTTTCTGTCTTCAAGGATTTTAAAGTATATCAGATGGATGTCAAGTCAGCCTTCCTGAATGGTGACTTGGAAGAAGAAATATACATTGAGCAACTAGATGGATTTCAATTGTCTAATCATAGTGATATAGTCTGCAAATTGAAGAAAGTGTTGTATGGACTCAAACAAGCCCCAGGGGCTTGGTATGAAAGATTGGATAAACATCTTTTGAAGATTGGTTTCAACAAAGGTACTGCTGATAGTAACTTGTACTTCAAGATTGATCATAAAAATATCTTGATTGTTGAAGCATTTTTTGATGATATCATTTTTGGAGGAAGAGAAAGTATGTGCAAAACTTTTGTAAATCAAATGAAAAGTGAATTTGAGATGTCTATGTTCAGGGAAATGAATTTCTTCTTGGGTCTACAAATCACTCAAACAAATAAAGGAATCTTCATATCTCAGCCCAAATATGTGCAAGAATTGTTGAAGAAATTGTTGAGTATAGTGACTCAAATTACAGGTTCATTGGTTCCTTGGTTATCCTTTGTTATCGGCTTGACAGAGCACTATCGGTGAGAGTGAGAAGCCGTTGAGCAATATGCAAGGTTTCATATTCATATCGGTGAGAGAACTATTGTTGGCTCAACATTTTGAAGTCTCCCCGATGCTACCAGTCATCCCGATGGTAGTGACCATCGGAAAGACCTTCACTATCGGCAAGTGTTAGAAGTCTGTGGCCGATATGCATTAGTCTCACCGATGGCATTTGTCTATCAGCGTAAGGTTTTGTCATCGACAGATCTTAAGATTGTCACTCTGACTGATTGAGTCACCCCGATGGGAGTTGGCGTTGGTAAGAGTTTTGGTGTCGGCGTGAGTTTTGCTATCAGCCAAACTTGGAGGAGTCGCTCCGATGTGTGATGTCCATCGGCATGAGGGTGGTCATCGGGGAAGCCTGTGGTAGTGTCTCCGATCTCTTTGGTCTCACCGATGGTAGTGAGACATCGGCATGAGGTTGACCGTCGGCAAAGCTGGTGGTAGGAGCTCCGACAGTGTTGGGTCACACCGACGATGGATGAAGGGTTAGCGATCTTGTCGGCGTGAGTCACTCCGATGAAAGATCATCGGAGTGAGTAGTGTTATCGGTGTAGCTTGAAGAAGTCTCCCCATTACTTCATGTTTTACCGATGAAGGGTTGGCGTCGATGTGAGAATCACTGTCGGCCAAGCCTTGAGTCCTCTCTCTGATGGACCTCATTACTCCGATGGATGACATTGGCTTTGGCATCGGTGAGACATTGGTCTTCAATGAATTTTGGTTTAGTCTTGACGATTGTTGGTGTCTCTCCGATGGAACGGTCATCGGCATGACAATCCTTATCGGGCTGACGTTTGGAAGTTTCTCCGATGGGCATTGGTCACCCCGATAGAAGTTGCTGCTTGGCGTCGGTGTGAGAAGTTCTATCGGCCCAGCCTTGAATTGTCACTCCGATGGCAGAAGTCACTCCGATGAAGAGTTGGCGTTGTGTTGGCATCGGTAAGACAAGGAACTGTCGGAGTGAGTGTTGAAGTGTTCACTGATGATGTTGGTTACTCCGATGAGACTTAGTCTGGAGTCGTCGGCGGCAAAATTGCTGACAATTATCTTACGTGTGTTCAGGCATTTAAACCCGGATGTCCAACTAGAACTTGTGCATGTGGGACTAAAGTTTCCTATGAGAATGTGAATGGTTAGATAGTTATGCGAACGGTTTGGACAGTTGGATGTCAGCGATACTGGGCAGTTGGAATGAACGGTCGTTTGCATGAGAATCGATTAGATTGCTAAAAGCAATTGTGTAATCGAGTCAGAAGTGTGAGAGAGTTCTTCTCGAGAGAGACCTCTGGTTTTCTTCTTCTGTGAAGTCTTATGCTGTATGCTGTATGCAGCATGTGAACAGCATGTGAAGGGACTGAGAAGAGGATGAAAACAGAGTTCAAATGAAATTGTTCTGGCTGAGAAGATGTAGTTCTGTACTGTGTGCTGTTTGTGGCATGATCACAGTATGAAGAACCAACCAAGTGCTGGAGAACTTTGTGCAGGGTTACTGTCAGTTATTCTTCAGAAGGAACAAGATGTAAATCTTCATGAAAGGCTTATTGCCAGTTTTGTATTGTAACTGTTTTTTGTTGCTGAATAATACAATGGTGATCTGGGCTTTTGGAGTGTGGGGTTTTTTACCCGTAAGGGTTTTCCCCACGTAAATCTGTGTTCTTGTTCTGTCTTTCATGTTTAATGTCCCTACTGTTGAAACTGGATATTGTTCGCTTGTGCTTTCCTCTAAGGATCAATGTAGGAAATGTTCTATGTCTGTTTCCGCTTTAAAGGCATAGTTGTGTGTATTTTTTGAATCATTTGGAAAGAATTTAAATTTGTTGAAGACACCACTTTTCTTAGAAATAAGTTCTGAGATGCCCTCATTTCCTTACAAGTGGTATCAGAGCCTTCTTCTGGGATATGCTTTGTTGCTCACATATGTACATTTGTGTGCTGCATGTGTTTGCATGTAAGAGTTCCTAGTGTATAAGGTTTGGGTATTCCTTCTGTGATGATTTCTTAGTGTGACAGGCTTGAGGAAATCTGAAGGAAATGTCTGTTTGTTTGATCCTTGTTTGAGTGAAAGTTTGGCAGTTGATCTTGTGTTTCTGTTTCAGCAGTGCTTGAAGGATGGTGAAGAGACTAGAGCTGGTCATGATGTGGCCTGAGGCTCTTAATTGACAGTATTTAATCTTGTTGCATGGGGTTTGCTTTGAGGCTGTGCTGCTGCAGTAACTTTCATATTGGGTGTCTGTGTGAGAGGCTCTCTGATGATATGGAGAAGTTTGTGTTACTGCTCAGCCATGGAGTATTGTGCCTATGCTGGGTGCTCTGTTCCTGGTATTGGAAGGCATAATTTTTCTATTACCCTGATTGCATGCAGGCTTTGGAGTTGATCATTGGATGATCTGAGAGCTTCTGTAATATCCTGATTCTCTCAGATGCATGTGCATGTTGGTGGTTTGAGAGATTGGTCTACAAGTGGGCCTGAATCTCTTGAACTGTTGTTTCCTTAAATGGATATTTTGTACTTGCATGACTCAGATTCATGATTATTGGATTTGAGAGGTTTTATAGTTTTTCCTTAAAATCTATGGTTATGCATATTCATGATGATACATTATTTTGGTTTAACTGTTATGGAGTTTGTGTTGTAAACTTTTGGGTTTTCCAGATGTGAAGTGGATATGGATGTGCATGGGTGTGTTTCAAACACAGTGGTTTTGCAGGTTTTACATGGTCAAAAGAAAAACTTGTGGTTTTGTGAAGCTGCAGTTAAGCTATTTCTAGACCCTGGCTTTTGGGATGTTATTGGATGATATAGTTGCAGTTTTGCATGCATGCTCTGTGCATGGTGTGAGGAGGTGAAATGCTTTCTCTGCATGGGAGTGCTGGTATGTGATATGACACTCAGCATTTCTATGGTAATGCTTCTAGTTTCTTGACTATGGTGCTCTGGTTGTGGACATGTTGGGCGAATCAGTGAAAAGTAAGTTCTCTGATGCTTGAGTCTTATTGTCTACATTGTTATTTATTCCTTGAAATAACAGTTTTGCAGTTTCCAGTGTGATAGTGAGTTTGCATGATACATTGGTTGGGTCTACGAGTTATGTAGTTTTGTGGGCTGATCACCTATTAAGCTACAGTGAGATGACTCGGATGTGGACTGTCTTTATCCACAAGGTTGTTTCAGTGTTTATGCAGATTTGTTAGCTGGCCTTGTCTGTGGTCACTTGTGCATTGGTGTGACTGTTTTGGGATGAGAGGATGGATGTTGTAGAGTATCTGAATAGTTGGTTATGGAGACTTGTAGTAAGTGTATCATGATGTCATGTATAGCTTGAATACACAGGTTTGTGTAAGCTATTGACAGTGATAGTTTAATTCCTTGTTTTGGAGATCTTGGTGTCACTTGGTTTTATAGTCACATGGACATGTTAATGTGTGGACCTGGAAGATTTTCAGATTAGGAGATGTTTGGTCAGGATGCTTGGAAAGCTCTGTTGTTACAGTTCAGTGGGAGCTTTAGCATTGACTGTGTGTTTCATCACTTAGTGGTGAATGATCTTCTTTAGTGTTGCAAATGCTACTAGGAGGAGCTCTTTGATCCTGTTGCTGCAGAAGGGTTCTTCGCATTTGCAGGGGCACTATTTGAGGATGAGTAGCATCTTGGAGTCATGGAGGATTCATGAAATTCTTGGCTGAGGTGTTGGTGGTGCTTGATAGGTGCTGTTGGTTTAGAATTTTGGTTTGTTTCATATCATGATTTCTGCTTTTGAATTTTGGTATGATACATTGATCTAGAGATCATGGTTATGTTCACCTAGAGCATGGAATCTCCTAATGGAGATGGTAAGATCATGATGTCATGATAAGTTCCTGATTCAGATGATTGGAGTTTTGATAGTGGTCTGGTTACTTCTCTATGTTTGGGTACATTTATCTTTTGCTTGATTACTTCATAGTGTTGTAGTGATGCAGTTGGAGTTCAGCATGAGGTAATTGTTCAAAAGGTACTCATGGATACATGGAGAATAAGGTGAGACTGTATATGTTGTGCTAAATCAGAGTTTACAGCTGGAAGTTCGAGGAGTCTTTACCTTGGTTGAATGTGAATTCAACAAAAGATCTAGAGGAGATTGTTCTTGGAGAAAGTCATTGGGACTTGGGTATCTTGGAAGAACATTCTCTTTCCCCACTCTTGGTCTACTCGACAAGTTTCACTTGAGAGGTATAGCCCATTGTTTCTCTCAGGTGTTTTATGCTTTCTTTCATAGATATGGTTCTGGAGGATTCATTGTGAGAGATGGATAGCATGTTTATCTCCTTTTGCATTTGAGTTTAGAGATATCATTCATTGATGAGGACTGTTAGGAGATGGTTAATGGGCTGATTTCTTGAAATGGGAAATGAATTAGTTTGATCTTCTTTGGTTTGTGAAGCTTACATCCATGTTAGTTGATCTTGGAGATTGAATGTTTGTTTGGATGTTGTTATGCTGTTCTTCTTTGGGGTGTTTTGAAGGAGATCATACTTGACACAGTTGGCATTCAGAGGTGTATGTAAAAGGATTGTCTACAAGTATATGATGTGCAGTGTTTCTCTTAGTCTCAATTAGTTTCTCTGATGGTGTGTTTCACATTACATTGTTTTGAGATTTGATTGGAGCTGAAGTGAGCACTAGTTTGTGGTCATGTGTCTTCACTTATACTTTTGGGTGATGACAAGGAAGTTCTGTTATCTCTTTCTTTTGTTGGATGTGGAGAACTTGGGGAACTTTGGACTGGTGGTGAGGGGTTGTTCTTGCAGATTATTGATTTGCATATCATGGTGGATGTTTCCTTAGTACTACATGATTATTTACACTTTCTATGTAATGCTATTGGTGGATTTTGTATGCCATGATCTTTTTCAGATCTGCATTATCCATGCAGTGGGAGTTCTTGATGTGTCTGGTCTTCGTTGACTAGTTGACATATGGAGCTTGTATTTGTAGTTGATGGGTGTATATGTAGGTGGCATGAGTCTACTGATGTTCATACCTTTAAGGTATGAGTGATTGGATGTTTTTAGCACTGGCTATGTGTGCTATTTTCAGTCATGTGGGTTTTATGTTCAGTTGGATGGGTACAGTTAGCTTACTGATTGTTGTTCTAGCTGATGGTTTATCTTATTTCTGGAGGATGTTTCTGGCTATGTTCTGACAGCTTTGAAGTTGATGTTATGGAGCTTCTGTAAAAAGCTTGTGAGCACAGTAGAGTGGTGGCAGTATCAGCTTTGGTTCTGTGATATGGGGCATTGATGGTTTCCTGTAATTCCTTCGTCAAGTGGGAGAATGTTGAGTACTAGTGACTCAAATTACAGGTTCATTGGTTCCTTGGTTATCCTTTGTTATCAGCTTGACAGAGCACTATCGGTGAGTGTGAGAAGCCGTTGAGCAATATGCAAGGTTTCATATTCATATCGGTGAGAGAACTATTGTCGGCTCAACATTCTGAAGTCTCCCCGATGCTACCAGTCATCCCGATGGTAGTTACCATCGGAAAGACTTTCACTATCGGCAAGTGTTAGAAGTCTGTGGCTGATATGCATTAGTCTCACCGATGGCATTTGTCTATCGGCGTAAGGTTTTATCATCGACAGATCTTAAGATTGTCACTCCGACTGATTGAGTCACCCCGATGGGAGTTGGCGTTGGTAAGAGTTTTGGTGTCGGTGTGAGTTTTGCTATCAGCCAAACTTGGAGGAGTCGCTCCAATGTGTGATGTCCATCGGCATGAGGGTGGTCATCGGGGAAGCCTGTGGTAGTGTCTCCGATCTCTTTGGTCTCACCGATGGTAGTGAGACATCGGCATGAGGTTGACCGTCGGCAAAGCTAGTGGTAGGAGCTCCGACAGTGTTGGGTCACACCGACGATGGATGAAGGGTTAGCGATCTTGTCGGAGTGAGTCACTCCGATGAAAGATCATCGGAGTGAGTAGTGTTATCAGCGTAGCTGGAAGACGTCTCCCTGTTACTTCATGTTTTACCGATGAAGGGTTGGCGTCGGCGTGAGAATCACTGTCGGCCAAGCCTTGAGTCCTCTCTCCGATGGACCTCGTTACTCCGATGGATGACATTGGCTTTGGCATCGGTGAGACATTGGTCTTCAGTGAATTTTGGTTTAGTCTTGACGATTGTTGGTGTCTCTCCAATGGAACGGTCATCGGCATGACAATCCTTGTCGGGCTGACGTTTGGAAGTTTCTCCGATGGGCATTGGTCATCCCGATGGAAGTTGCTGTTTGGCGTCGGTGTGAGAACTTCTATCGGCCCAGCCTTGAATTGTCACTCCGATTGCAGAAGTCACTCAGATGAAGAGTTGGCGTTGTGTTGGCGTCGGTAAGACAAGGAACTGTCGGAGTGAGTGTTGAAGTGTTCACTAATGATGTTGGTTACTCCGATGAGACTTAGTCTAGAGTCGTCGGTGGCAAAAGTGCCGACAATTATCTTACGTGTGTTCAGGCATTTAAACCCGGATGTCCAACTAGAAATTGTGCATGTGGGACTAAAGTTTCCTATGAGAATGTGAACGGTTAGATAGTTATGCAAACGGTTTGGACAGTTGGATGTTAGCGATACTGGGCAGTTGGAATGAACGGTCGTTTGCATGAGAATCGATTAGATTGCTAAAAGCAATTGTGTAATCGAGTCAGAAGTGTGAGAGAGTTCTTCTTGGGAGAGACCTCTGGTTTTCTTCTTCTGTGAAGTCTTATGCTGTATGCTGTATGCAGCATGTGAACAGCATGTGAAGGGACTGAGAAGAGGATGAAAACAGAGTTCAAATGAAATTGTTCTGGCTGAGAAGATGTAGTTCTGTACTGTGTGCTGTTTGTGGCATGATCACAGTATGAAGAACCAACCAAGTGCTGGAGAACTTTGTGCAGGGTTACTGTCAGTTATTCTTCAGAAGGAACAAGATGTAAATCTTCATGAAAGGCTTATTGCCAGTTTTGTATTGTAACTGTTTTTTGTTGCTGAATAATACAATGGTGATCTGGGCTTTTGGAGTGTGGGGTTTTTTACCCGTAAGGGTTTTCCCCATGTAAATCTGTGTTCTTGTTCTGTCTTTCATGTTTAATGTCCCTACTGTTGAAACTGGATATTGTTCGCTTGTGCTTTCCTCTAAGGATCAATGTAGGAAATGTTCTATGTCTGTTTCCGCTTTAAAGGCATAGTTGTGCGTGTTTTTTGAAGCATTTGGAAAGAATTTAAATTTGTCGAAGACACCACTTTTCTTAGAAATAAGTTCTGAGATGCCCTCATTTCCTTACAAGTGGTATCAGAGCCTTCTTCTGGGATATGCTTTGTTGCTCACATATGTACATTTGTGTACTGCATGTGTTTGCATGTAAGAGTTCCTGGTGTATAAGGTTTGGGTATTCCTTCTGTGATGATTTCTTCTTATTCTTTTAATAGAGAATACATCTTGGGTTAGTCACCCCATGGTTTTTCCCTTAACTGGGTTTTCCACATTAAAATCTTAGTGGCATGTGTTGAATATGTTTCTACTCTTAAATTATTATATTGTGCTTCCATGATTGAATCATTATTATGTTGTAGAAATATAAGAAGGCTTTAAGTGTTTAAAGAATAAAAATTCTGGCAACAACTGATTCACCCCCCCTCTCAGTTGTCTATCCTAAAACCAACATCCATGCGGCTACATAAATAGATTTACAACTTATATTGAGCACAATAGGTGGCCCCATGTAAATTTTAAATTATGCATAAAGGATAATTTAGAATCTTTCCCTACAATAGTGGAGTGGCTACAATAGTGGAGCTTTGGATAAAAAAGTGGGGCTGAAACTATTCAGCAACTGCATAATCAAAAATATGCCATGTGGCTGCAAACAATTCCTTTTTTAAGTAGAGTACTTTTGGATTAAACTGTGTATGCTTTTGCATCAATGTTTCGAATCATGCTCAATGATCTATCATCAGGAAGAGGACTTTACTTAATTCATGGACTGTGGAAAACTCATGCCCACCAATTCCCTTTTTTTCATTTTCTTTTCAATCTTATCCCTAAATTATCTATATTAATTAATAATTTTGTTGTTTTATTTTGTAATATAGTAAAAAACTTCAATTTAACATAATTGTTTATAAAAATTAAATACTCATGGGACCAATAGCTTCACAAATAACTCCTAAAAATGTTGAGCAGTGTTTGCTAGCCAAAACAAGGGCTGCAAGCCAGCATCAATCCCTGCCAAATGCTACAAGGAGGAATCACAATTTGAAAAGCTTGTCAGAGCTTTCAACAAGCTAGAGGTAGAGTGGTAAAAAAATTGGCAATGATGCTGGACTAGATGAATGCAAAACACATCTAGACATTGTATATGAAAGGGCATTTAGACTGTGTTAACTCTTTCCATATCAAGACATTGTATATGAAAATATATTTAGATTGTACTATTGAGTTTGAGAAGCATTGTGCATTCCATAGAGCGATAATTTTTTTTTTCAGAATTAATGTAGCAGAGTACTAAACTAAATCAATATGAGTGTCATATAATTTTTAGATTATTGCAATGTATTTACAATGTTTTATCTTTTGAGCACTAGAAGCATTGAACATTCCATATAGTGTCAACAAAGAGATTTAGAATTTAGATATATATTGGCAATATGAATTACTATGCAATACATGTTTGTATACACTCTTGTGTGTATTTATGCCTACAAATAGCATAGTTATTAAGGCTATATTGACTATATATAACATTTCTACAAGTTGTGATTGAACAAAATGAGAGCTGCACATAATTCAACTATATATAACATTTCTACAAGTTATGATTGAAACTATTAGAACATAGAAATTTGTTCCATATGGTGTGGAGCCACTTGAACAATGAAGAGTCAAAGATGAAAAGCAAGCTAAAAACCACATAGTATTCATGGTTCAACAAAAAACAAAATGACATTAAAATAATGAGACCTGCACATCATTCAACTAGAGCTTCTCTTGCAAGTAGTTCATCTAGGCTATGCCCATGGGGATTAATTCCTGCCACCCCTTCCTCGTGTGATCCCTCTGTTCATTCGTTGTATGATGTGGCTGGATTCAAGTTCTTCAATTCCAAAGCTGAATGAAATGCTTGGGCAATATTGTAGATGTGTATTGCACTATCACTACAACAAATCAATTTTGAGTTGGAAAATCAATCACAATAGACAGGTAAAAATATGGCCTGGTGCTTGTATGTGCAGCATGGCTTTGTCTTGCCTAGACAAAATGCATATTGTTGGCTTTACTTTAACTATAATTTGCAGCATTGTAATTATTGTAGCTAATTATAAATAAAGTTTAAGGTATCAAATAAAGTATCAACAAGAAACATATTTGAGGGCAAAAAATAATAAAGCCCAAATTATTTTCTAAACAAGTTGTTATTACAAATAAAGGTGACACATCATGTAGACAAATTTATAAGGACATATGATGTCAACCTTACCACAAGAATTTCCAAGCCAAATATCAATAATGTCTGTCAAAAAGCACCTAGACGTTCCTTGCTAGATAAATTAGGACTACCCAAAATAATAAACTAAACTGAAGCATTATGCACACCACTTCCTAGACATCTCAAATTACATGATATATGAGATGAAAATATGTCAACAATACTTGCTAATAAAAAAGAATGAATAGATAAATACTTTAATCTGCATCTCCCACTTCCTATTTATGCATGGCCCTTTGATGGAAAGCATAAATATATATACTTAAATATTTATGGGTTTATCCCATATATATATATTCCAACTTGCCCTTTAGTAACAAGACACATAGGAGTGTTTGGCTTTGTTGAATATACTATCACTTGTGGGAAGGAGTTTTCATAACAATAAAGTATGATTTACTTAGTTATAATTTATTAACTTTTAAATTTAATTTAAATTATCTTAAAATCCATATATATATATTCCAACTTGCCCTTTAGTAACAAGACACATAGGTGTTTGGCTTTGTTGAATATACTATCACTTGTGGGAAGGAGTTTTCATAACAATATAGTATGATTTACATAGTTATAATTTATTAACTTTCAAATTTAATTTAAATAATCTTAAAATCATTGCCTAGTATCTATTTCCAATACTTGTATATATTTGAAAACTTTAAGAAAGGGTTCAATATTGTATGTTTATAATCATTGTAATTTATAACTGTTTTATAAAGGGTTTATTATAATGATATCAAGAGAGTTATAATAAATAGAGTGAATAAAATAAACCTCTTAATATAAAATTGACATTCATTTATACATGAATTTTAATAAAACTAATAAAGGAATATCTTAAATACATCTATCTAAAAATATAAAAATTATTAAGCTTGAGGCACCTATTAACCTATTTCAGAGATTCAATCTAGACTCTATATTTAAAATATTTATATCAATTACATGAAGCATTATAGAACATGAAGGACTATCATATTTAAGAAAAAAATATTTAGAGCTCTCAATGGAATAAAATAACTCTTAGTAAAATAGTTCTAAAGAAAGTTAAAATAACTTAAATAAATAAAATAACTATATGTAAATAAAACAAGTCCAAGTTGAGTTGGTGGTTGGGAGGGAGCCTTGCCACCCCATGATGGGTGGTAAGGCTGAGACAACAAAGGTGCCAATGATGATTCGCAGTTGCAGCAGGGAGGCACGAGTGGAAGAGATGTTGCATTGATTAAAGTAAGTGACAGATTAGGCATGAATTGGGAGCCTAGTTGGATTTTGAGAAGCTTCGGTAGGCTTCTTCATAAGCAGACGATGGAGGTAACATACTAATCCTCCTCGGTTTAAGACAGATGCCTACATACTTTGCTGTTATCATTTCGATGGATGCTATTCGGTGTGGTGGTATGGATACGCCAGTGCGGCTTACCAACCAGAAGCGGCAGATGGCGTTCCTCAGAGCCATTACGTACCTTCGGTTATAGAGAATGCTATGACGGCCCGACGTACTGATGTTGGGGGCGGTGAAAATGATCTTGGGTAGGTTGTTTCTGGAAAATGGAGAACGCTATAGGGTGGATATAGACATTACTTCCAGGACTCTGGTGATGTTGCTCGAATTAGGCTTGGACAAACAATTGGTGAAGTCTATAATGCAGGGTGTCTTCAATGTAGAGCATCTGGGGGATCTTGAGGTTTCACTGCAGATGGCTAGTTTGGGGTGTGGCATTCTGTGGCTGAAGGTTTGGAACTAGTTTGAAGACCCTGTTATTAAGCTCTATCCTTTTATCTTGGATGTCAGAGGCTTCGATCTGATTCTGCTAAAAGATCAAGTGGCACTGGCAGTTGGATTCATCAAGAAGGCTTTAGGTTTGGAGATGGTGGATGGTCTAGACTGGTTAGATGATTTCAGGAAACTCCTTGCTTCTACAACTATCTAGTGTTTATCTACTCCTTCTGCTCCATTTTGTATAGTCAGAGCTTTCCATTGCTAGTCTAGGTTATAGTGCTTATCCTCTATAAATAAGTTTGGTGACCCTGTGTGGTCTTTCTCCTAGGCTTCTCTGTTATTGTAGATAGACGGTTAATCTCTGGCCAGCCATGAAAGGATGATGATATGTAGCTCCTTTTTGAATTTATTAATATAAAAATGCTATTACGGATCAGAAAAAAAAACAAGTCCAAGTTGATGGGTACATATAACTAAAATACATATATTTGGAAAAAATTTAAAACCATTCAAGAAAATAAAATTAAAATAATTATGTAAAAGAAAATGACTCTTAAGTAAATAAAAATGACTTAGAACAAAATAAAATAATTTTTAAGAAAATAAATTTATTTAAGAATTATTTTATTTTTACTTTAGAACTATTTTAAAAATATTTTATTTTAATTATATTGCCTACTTTATTTTTATGTAAAGAATCATTCCTATTTACTTAAGAGTTATTTTATAGATATTTAAATTTTAAATTTTAAAATATTTAATAATTAAAAGACTATAAATAATTTATTGATTCTATAAAACCAAAAATATATGATTATTAATAATATAGAATTTTTAAATTTTAATTCAAAATTAACATATATTTTAAATTAAAAAAATTAAGGAAATAAAATTAAAATTAAGAAATAAGTCCACTAAAAAAATTTCAAATAAAAATAAAGTAAATAATCTAAATAAAATATTTTTTTTAAAAGTAAAATAAACTATTTAATTGAAAAGGATGCATGGATTGGAAATGATGGCTCAAATCAAATATTTGAGCTTTAATCCTGTGGTCCATGTAGGCAAGAGCAAAGAACTATAAATTGTGACTACATACCAATTTAATAACTTTGGCCCAAATTGGAGCTTCTAATATTTGATGTGGAAGTGTACATTAACTCTTATAAAACCCACATCAAATAATTAAAAATTGTGTAAATAATTATTACATGCATTGAAAAATGCCAAACTTGCAATAACGAAAAAAAAATTATCAATCAATAAGAATCAAATATCTCTAAGTAACTAATAAAAATCCTCATAATTAATTTTTTTAAAATTATAGATAAAAAATTTAAATTTTAACTTTGTAGAACATAAACTTCACTTAAACTTTAGATGGAGAAAATTATAAAACATAATTGGATGTGGGAAGCAGTAAAAAAAACACTATTTCAAAAAGTAATGATTAGTAATGATTAGAAGACAAATGTTTTTCGCCTAGGAGTGGTATAATCTATTTAAATTCAATACAATGCTTATGCCATTATCCTTAAAATTTCACGCTTGCCTTGTTTAACTTTTACACGTCTTTTTTTCGGCATTATAATTAGCCGATAGGTTTTTATATGTGAGCATTATAGTGCTCGGAATTGTCTCACGCCGTAAAAAAAATTGACGCCGCGAAATTTTCTAATCTCGTCGGTTGTTCTCACAAAATCGTTTCATGTCGTTTAAATGTCCCCTGCCGGATGCTCTGGGATAATATGCGAAAACGGTTTAAAGCAAATAACTCAGGCGAGCATATCAAATTGCAAGGTTTGAGGTGATCTGAAGGGGAGTGCGAACAGAAAACAAAAGAATCGCCTTCCGAGGAATCGATCCAAGGCCGTGGAGGAAATCTTCTTTTTAAAAAAGAGGTATTTGCATCTATTCTTTGTTTTTCTAGCACAAAAATAAAATCTGTTTGCTGCAATTTCATTACGCACATAAAAACTGAAACCCCATAACACTTGCCTGCGCCTCACTCGCACATCACTTCATGAGGGCCGCCTGTGCACAGATTATCTGGGTAGATTTGTATCCACTCAATCTCGGAATTTATGGCCTCTGGCACCTAGTATGCCGCTTCCCGCTCTATACTGTCCAGCGCTGATTTTGCGTAATCATTTGGTTCTGCATTAATTGAAAGAAATAGGAGCCGGACACATATATCACAACAAAACAAAGCTCTGACCATAGAACATTATGAATCTCACAGAGACATAAATGCTCAGATCCTCGGTATTCCCTGTTAAGTCGACGAAAGGCAAATGCAAATGCTATTTGTAGGGAGCGAAACTCCATTATATACAAAAAAATATCATCACTTTCTATAAGAGATTGAATATAATTTTCCATCCCCATCTGTTGTCATTTGAGATCACTAAAGCTTCATAGAGACCATATTCATACTATCTCCCAGCAGGCCTATAGAGCCTCTTATGTCCATCATCCTAAACAAACTCCTACTATCTCCCGGCAGGCCTATAGAGCTTCTTATGTCCATCATCATAAACAAACTCCTGATCTTGAGTAGCCCTCTTCTTCCTTCCATTGCAGTTCCCAGACAATCCCATATTAATGCCTGCAGACGAAAGGACAATATCATGCACAAATAGAAATAGAACCGGTCAATTCTCAGAATAATACCCAAGAAATCCAATATAATACAGGTCAGAGCTCTCCTCCCATAAGACTTCACCTTGTGGTTTAATGACAAAATGGCTTGTCCGGCTATCGCATCTGGTTTGAGTGTATAAACAGGTAACAACTACCACCTTCTTTGTGATTCCACCACTCTTAAATCTCTCTTTGGAGCCTCACCCTTGCATGCTGGCATACAAACACTAAAATCAAAGTATATCAGAAGAGCAGTAGTGGACAGGTGCACAACCCCATGCCACATACGCTACATGCCTTCACCTTGATATTTTCCAAAAAAAACAAGAGAAAATTTGATACTTATCTTATTTTCCTAAACTTTCATGCAAGTATGATACCATACCTGCTGGTCACACTTTTCTTCTCCATGACATCCACTTCCGCACCCCCTCACCCATCTAAAAAGATTGCCCTAGGAAGTGCCATAGAATTTGTTGTATTGTAGCTTGGATCATCATCATAGGAGTTGATAATAAATTAATGTGTGGATTATTCGAGACTCACAAAAGAAAGGACAGAGTGGATGTCTTTATGGACGGGATTCCCATATGCGTGGCCAAAGCAAAAGCCCATTGAGATTTGTTTGCTTTCCATATGAAGAAGTTGGCTTGTCACCAAAAACAGTGTTGGTAATGATCTCCAATTCCCAAATTTGAGTCTTACGTGGAACTAATGATAGAATCAACTTTGTTTTCATCATTAATATTTTTCTATTTTCAAAGCACATATAAATATATTGTTATATGGCTAATTATACAATTAAATGCTACTTTCAATTTTCTATCGGCATATCCCTTGAACCTCCTATGGCTGCAAGTGCTAGTATAGTAGGACACTTGGAAAATTATTATTATCTTTCATTGCTTCTTTCGTCTTTTTTGAAAGAATTTCAAAAAAGAGAGCAAAAGAATATTAACCACCTGCATACTTTATAGTTAACTTGGCAAAAATCAATTTCCTGGTTCCTTGTCAAGCCATATGAGCCGCTATTGGAGAATAATATAATGAGCATTTAATGATGTACTTGGCCTATTCATTGAATCTTTTAATACTAAAAGATAAAATGGCCGCACCCATCGTCATTAGAATCTGGTCAAATTTGTTAACTTGAGTTGGCTGGTTCATTGAACAATAGCAGACGAAGAACCGTATAAATATCAGGTTATACTATATCCCATTTCAACATCTGTGCTCTTCTCAAGGAATAAATAAAGAGCTTGTCATTGATCTCCTTATTTCTCTTGGAGTATTAGTATTCACGTCGTTCGAAATGAAAATGATTCCTGTTTTTGTTCCATTAATCTTGCTGCTGTTATTTCGGAAAAGTATGGTTGATGGTACCGGGTTAAAGGTGGGTTACTACAGGCATACATGCTCTGAGGCAGCGATGTTGTCAGCAAAGCTGTTAGAGCGAATCCTGGTGTGGCAGCTGCTCTAATAAGGATGCATTTCCACGATTGCTTCGTGAGAGTAAGTATTCTGAATCCCTAAATGAGCTATTCAAATCTAATGTCAAGGTGACTACTCTATAAACATGGAGCTATTATTGCAGGGTTGTGATGGCTCAATCCTCATTGACTCCACAGCACGAAATATTGCTGAGAAAGACTCCCCTGTAAACAATCCAAGCCTGTCTGGATTTGACATAATTGATGAATCAAAATCTAGAATAGAAGCCAAATGCCCAGGAGTGGTTTCTTGTGCCGACATAGTGGCATTCGCTGCAAGAGATAGAGACATAGTGGCATTCGTCTGTACAACTTCAGCGGCAGTGGTGGTCAGGACCCTTCCATCGATTCTCGCTATGCCCTTCAGCTTAAGGCCAAATGCCCCGCTTCATCTTCTTCCTCTAGTGTTATTGTTCCATTGGATCCTCTCACACCCACTAATTTGGACGTGAAATACTACGTCGATTTGCAATACAAGCGTGGATTGTTGAAGTCCGACCAGACGTTGATGTCAAATGATGCCACATCTAGCACAACCACTCCAAATCCTAATCCATTCCATCCTATTATCCATCCACCCAATCATAATCCTAATCCTATGAAATCTACCCTTATTATCCATCAATTATATTGCCCATCAACCCACACAGTAATGAAGGATGTGATCCAATGGCTATTATCAAGGAATCAACCACCACAATGCAATCAAATTCTTATGCTTGAGCTAATCAAACAGCCTCTTAGTCCTATCCAAAAACCACATTCCAATCCTATGCCTATCCATCCCATTGAAGAACCTCTTACCATAAGTGCAAGTCCAAATCCATCATATAGCTATGTTGTCAACTATCTAGCACATGTCCAACTCATCCAAGTAGCTTCCCCTATCCAAACCCAAAAGCTATGTCAAGAATCAAATCCAAAACCTTGCACCCAATCAAGTAAAGATCAAATTACCCAAGTTATTCAAGATGCAACTATTCAAGCCACCAGCATCCATGATCCAACAATCACTCATGATCAAGAAACCAAAACTAATCCTATCCACCATCCACTAATAACCACTTCCCATGATAAGACACTTAGTCCCCAAGAAAACATAGATAATCAAACAAACAATATAGATCCTATCACACAACATCTTAGTGAGCACTATGATAATCAAGATCCAAACATGCCAACTCATTTCATTCCTGATTCCACGCCATCTCCTATCGATCTCCCATCATCCCCTATTGATCCTTTACCATCTTCTATCACCGCTTTACCATCTCCTATTGATCCTTCACCATCACCTATTGATCCTATCCTAAATCCATTATCCTATCCCCTTCAAACCAACACCTTCATCTGTGGTGTTTCTCTCATAGGAGAGGAACAACTTCTATACACCACCCATTCTCCCTCATCTAATAATGGACTTGTGTCTTGTTTCCAAAACAACAAACATCCCATCTCACATCGCATGCTCCAAAACATGAATTATTAGGGAAAAGGTTTAGGCCTTCTTGAACAAGGTATCTTGGATCCTATCCATGTCAAAATCCATCTGCAATCACATGGCCTTGGTTACATATCCCAAGAAAAACCACCCAAACATGTTGGCATCACTAAAGTCACTCCTTCCACTTCCCATATTAGTTCCTCTCATCGCACCTCCAAATCATATGTCACTATCCCTCTTCCATAGTCATCCCATTCTCAAAAGCATGTGACCATACATCTCCCCTTATCCACTCTTGAGAGCAGTTGTTTCAGAATTTGAATTATAGTTTATGTGAATGTTCATCAGATTTCTACTTTTTGAGTGAAGTGAATATAGCAATTCTTGAAGATTCATAGTTTGATGTCCTTGTGTGTTAGTTGTTCCATTCTCTCCTTTTTTCCTGGTCATCCATATTAGATTTCAGGGCGTACATTTAATGCAGGATATATGCTCCATTAGGCCAGTTGTACTCCATCATTATAGATGTTTTGATGTTGTGGATTAAGGATAGTTATTTTATTTTATGGCGGCATCAAACAATGTTTGAACAAGTTTTTATGTATCATTTAAATTATGAGATTCATGTATTGGGTCATGGAACTCAGCATCTTATTTTAATGAAATAGGAGGCCGTGGTATCCAATTTGGCTTTGGTGTAATTATTCCTTTTAATTACTAGCCGTGAGCCTTAATATATAGTTCCCCAATTTCCAGAGTTATTACAAAATTGTGATAGGAGTCTGCCAAGTCATATTTTGGAAGCATTTATTTTTAAGTCACGCTTTTGCTAATTCATTCCATGGGTCGCATTTATATACATGCTTGATACTGTAGGACATAGCTATATTCCTTAGTAGGCATTTAAATCTATATCGTAATAGAGGATCCGTTGGGGAAATTTATTTCAAGTCAGGGATGTTTTATTGGCCGTTGGGACGAGTACTTCCTCAAATCTGATCTAGGGGTTAGGAAATCCGAACTGTCTATCCAAATCTAGGTGAAGTCTTCATTCGTGTGGATTTAAAATGGTTTTTAATATGTTGTAGGCTTAACCATGGGAAATTTAATTTGAGGCAAGATCTCTTGTGGAATTAAAGGTTGTAGTCTTTTCGCCAAGAGTACATTTCCCTCGGCTCCTGCCACTTTGCATCCTCATTCTTTGAGCACTCTTTCCATCACACTTGCATTTAAGAATGCAATTGCCTAAGGCTTCTCGGCTCATCTGTTTATTTCCCTTGTATCCTTGGTATGCTTCACGATTTCAAGCAGCTGTTGAAGATCATAGAGAAGCTCTTACACTATACTGATAAAATCATATTTAATAAACATCACATTCAGAATATAAGAACCAATGAAGAAAAATAAATATGCTCTGTACTATAGAGCGAATCAGAACTCTATTATTATTCGACTGTTTATTACATACTACATAGCAGCGATTATCTTCAAAATACTATTTATTACATGCTGTTTAAAACAGCGATCAAAACTCTCAATAAATAGAGTCTTCCAGTAGTCTAATAATAATAGTCTTTAAAAAGCTGCGTTTAAAGCAGACTTTAAAAACTAAAAATAAAAACTTTTAACTACTGCGAATACATGTAGTTATAAAACTAAAACAAAAAATAGCAGTCTAAAAAAAATCATCTCATGCAATCTGGTTGCATGGAGAAGGAAACAATAAAAAAAAAAAAACTATCTCAATGCGGTGGAAGTTGAGATAATCAGAGCACCGTCATTGTGAATGCATGACTACATGCCTTCAATCTCCCCCTACATGAACAACGGAGATGATTCCTAACCGATCTCTAGGGGGCTTAACTTTTCCCTATCAAGTTTTTCTCTATATATTAGTTTGCACAAAATTTTATTTTTAAGCACATTGAAAATATTTTTTTTGAAGGTGTAATTTTTTTTGCATATGCAAAAATTGTAAAGGCTATAACTTTTGCATACGATCTCGTAATCGAGTCATTCAAAAGACAAAAGTGCCTAGTTTTTTGTCCTCTATCATTCTAGCCTGTCAACGCACTATGACTATAAAGTGCCAATGTAAGTTAGTTTAGAGTGACAACACTTCTTAAATAAATTGAGCAATCTGGGGGGGAAACTACAAATAATCAAGGGGGGGAAATCTATGTGTTCATATTGCACACTTCTTAGGGAAGTGTTTTTTGTGAGAGTGTTACCTTTTTCATGTCTCACTTTCACTTTCTCTATTTTTCTTTCAAGTTTTTTGCATCTATTATCTGATGAGACTAAAAGGCATCATGGAGTCAACAGTTCCTATTCCTCCACTAACATTATCAAGATTGGAAGCTTAAAGTTAGTCTTGTGCTAAAAAATAAGGGCCTATATAGGATAACTATGTGAACATAAAATGAACCTAATGCAGCTAAAGAGAAAGAAAAGTTTTTCAACAAATGTGATCAAGCATTTGGCTTTCTGTGTTTAAATCTATCTCTAGAATTATTGTTTCATGTCAAAAACTTAACTACACCTAATGAAGTGTGGGATACTTTAGACAAACTATTTGGAAAAATTGATGAACTCAAAAGTCATGAATTGGAAATCAGCTCTTAGGTCTTAGTCCTAGAAATTACTCAACTATAGAAGATTTCTTCACAAATTTTAAATCTTTAAAGTTACAGTTAAAAGATTGTGGAATTGACAAGAAAGAGGATCAATTAATCCTTTTAGTACTTTCCAAATTACATCCAAAATTTTCTGTGTTTGTATCAACTTTCTATTCTACTAAAAGTGCTCTTGGAGCATCATGGAAAATGCCCACTCTAGATAAATTCATTTCTGATCTCACAAGGGAACAAGATAAACTAATTCAGATGGGTTCTTTGAAGTCTATGAAGCCTCAGGCTCTAATTGCAGGAAATGACAAGCCATAAACTTCAAATGTGAAGGAAAAACATTGAGAAGGACAAGGATAGTAAGAAAGCAGATAAAATTGATGATATCAAAAAGGATAAATCTTCTCAACAAAGTAAGCACATTACAGAGAGGATAATATGTGTCATTTGTAAAAAACTAGGGCATGATGAACATAAATGCATGAAAAGCAAATTGAAAGTCTCTCAAATATTCTAAAAAATAATAACATTGGGCTACCTGATTCTATCAAGGCATCTACATCAACTCAGGATAATAACAAGGACAAAGAGAAATCAAAAGGCAAAGCTCTAGTTATTATGTCATCTTCATCTTCATCTCCATCATGGATTATTGATTCTGGTGCTACTCATCATATGGGTTCTTCTCAGGTTGCATTCACATCCTTAGAGCCATCCAGAATATCTTCAATCAACTTAGGTGATGATACCCCAGCATTGGTTAAAGGGAGAGGGTCTGCTGAAATCGAAGGAGGGATTTTTTCAAAAGTTCTTAGTGTACCTTCACTGTTAACTAATCTCCTTTCAGTCTATCAAATAACACACTTAGGGAAGGGTATGAGAGTTCATTTCTCTCCAAATTTAGTTGAGATAAGAGAACTACAAAGTAATAACTTAGTGGCTATAGGGGAAGCCAATCATCAATCTAGATTGTATACCTTCTCAAGTTTTTCTATAGATATTTCTCCAAAGGCACTACTAACTCAATTAGATGAAGTTAGTAAATTATGACATGAACGATTTTGCCACCTTAACTACCGTTATCTCGAACAACTATGAAAACAAAAAATAGTTAATGGATTACCAAAAGTCAAGTTTTCTAAAGGACTATGTGAAGGATGTGCACTTGGTAAACATCCTGAAGCAAAGTTTGACAAAAGAGAAACTTGGAGGGCAAAACAAGTCTTAGAACTTGTTCATAGTGATATTTCAGGAGCTTTTCCACATCATCCTTTTACAAAGGCTAGATATGTTCTCACATTTAGCAATGATTTCTCATGTTTTACATGGGTGTACTTCCTTAGGAAAAACTCAGAAGTGTTTGATTCTTTTCAAGATTTCAAATCTTTGGCTGAAAAATTGTCAGGGAAAGTCATGAAGATTCTTTGGACAGATAATGGTAGAGAATATGTTAATAATATTTTTGAATAGTTTTGTACAACATAAGGGATAGAGTTGCAATGCACAGTTCCATATACCTGTCAATAAAATGGTGTAGCAGAACATAAAAATAGGTCTTTAAAGGAGATGACAAATTATATGATTCATTCTAAAGGGTTAACACCATCTTATTGGGCTAAAGTTATCAATTGTGTATGTTACATTCATAATAGAGTTCCTCATATTGTCTTAAAAGGAATCTCCCCCTTTGAAGCTTGGAAAGGATGGAAACCGATAGTTGTTCACTTTAGATTTTTTGGTACACCTGCTATGGCCCGCATTCCTAAAGAACATCGCAAGGTAATAGATGCACAATCCAAACCTTGTATCTTTGTTGAATGTCCAAAGGGTGTTAAAGGCTATCGTCTACTACACCCAACCACACATGAGTTGTTCACTGAGCAAAGTGTCAAGTTTCAAGAAACAACCCTTGAAACAGTTCTTGACATTCCTCGACATACTATTGATTCTCTGGATCATGAAAATACCTTTGATAGATCATTTCATTTGCAGCATTATTATAGTTGAGAAAGTAGTTCTTCTTCTTCTAGTTCACATAGTGATGATACAGAGCATTCGTCTTCATCAAGTTCAAGATTGAATTAGAAGTTAACATATTTTCACCAAACTCACCCACATCAAGATCTTCACAAGTAGATTCTTGGGTACAAACTACTACAGATAATAGACAAAATCAGATAGAATTTTAGGGGGAATCTCATGCTTTCTTTGCTTTAGTGTCTGATCCATAGACATTTAAAGAAGCATCAGGCATACCTGAGTGGGATGTTGCCATGAATGAGGAATATGATTCCTTAATCAGAAATCACACTTGGGACTTAACTTCTCTTCCTAAGGGAAGAAAAGTAGTTTGATGTAAATGGATATATCGAACTAAATATGGAGTAGATGGGTCAATTGATAAGTACAAAGCATGGTTAGTTACAAAAGGTTTTTCATAAGTCGCAAAAATTGGCTACACAGAGATCTTTGTACCTGTTACAAAAATGACTTCAATCAGACTCACACTTACTATAGCTGCAGCACATGGGTGGTCTATACATCAAATGGATGTAAAGAATGCCTTTCTTCATGGAGACCTTGAGGAGGAGATCTACATGGAACAACCACCAGGGTTTGTTCATGATTCATCCTTAGTATGTATGCTAAGGAAATCTATCTATGGCCTAATACAAGCACCCAGGGCTTGGTATGGTAAGGTGGATTCCTACCTTCTATCTTTAGGATTCACTCGATGTAATTTAGAACCCAATGTGTATCTTCTGTGGCATGATGATTCATTGTTAATTCTAGTACTTTATGTTGATGACCTTTTAATCACTGGGTGTGCTTCCTCTGCTATTGTGGTAGTAAAATCAGCACTTCAAGAAAGGTTTGACATGATAGACTTAGGATTACTGCATTACTTTCTTGGTATTGAGATATCTCAATTAGATTCAGGGATATTTCTTTCTCAACCTAAGTATGCTTTCGATTTACTTGAACGTTTTCACATGTCTAATTGTAGACCATCTCCAACTCCCTTCTTATCTAGTGTAAAGCTTGAGACATCCTGTCCTACTCCATTAGTTGATGCAACATTGTATAGACAACTAGTAGGTAGCCTCATTTAGGGTGCCACCACAATAATGGGTTACACTTTCTGACATATCTTGATTTTTGCTAAAATCACATATTTTTAGAAAATATAGTCATTTAAGCCTTGAAAGGTTCCATTTAAAAGATTTTAATTGAAGAGGGTTTGATCAAACCCTCTTACATTTAAACCCCCTTGGATAGAACCCCGTTGGTTTTAAACCATACCTATAATGGAGTATCCTCTACACCTATCAAAATGCTAATAAAAAACCTCTTTTGATTTACCTTTTGGGGGATCAAATAAATTCATTTAAAATTTATGTTTTGTAAGAATGTAGCCCTTATTATAAGCTTCCCAAAAAGTATAAATTTAAATATATAATTTTTTATTATTATATTTATTTTTTATTTTTTGTGAATGTAGGTTTTTCATTGAACGTCAAGTTCTCTATTCTACACACATGGAAAATTAGTAAATTAGTGAAAACAAATTCAGAAAAATATATATGCCCTAGGTATTGATGTCCTTGTTTCAACAAAAAAAATAAAATTGAATTTTGATACATACAAAAAAAATTATGTTTTACGAAATACGCCTATGTCCAAATTATAATTGGTTTGACTTCAAAACTTAATTAAAAAGTATATATTCAAGAAAACATTATGAAACCAAATTCATACTCTATATATCAGTGTTACCAATCTAAATTCAAAAGAATAAAAATTTTATCCTTTGGAAAAAAAAAGTTATGTGCTACGGAATACACATCACTTTTAAAAATTGTTGTTTACTATTAAAAACTAGTTATCAAAGGAGATGAATTTTTTTTACAATTTAACTCCAAATTTTTTTTCAAAAATATATTTAGAATCTGTAAACAAAATCTCACAAATCACTAGTTCACATCATCTTCAAATTCCTAATGATTTAGTGGCTATAGGTGTAAGAAAGTGAAGATTTAGTTCAAAATGTTGATTTCAATGTCAAGTTTGGCCAGAAAGTGTAAACCATTATTGTGGGATGACCATTTACTTAACACACACTAGGCCTAACATTCCATATGTAGTTGGATTACTTCCCAGATTTATGCAGGAATGTCATGAGTTGCATTGGAAAGTAGCTAAGAGGATTCTTAGTTACCTTCATGGTATAATTGCATTTGGGATACATTACAGAGTTGGTTCCATAATTGAGTTTGTTGGATTCATAGATTCAGATTGGGCTGGTGAAAAAAAAAATTGAAAGTCTACTTTTGAGTATAGTTTTTCACCTGGTTCAGGTCCTATCAGTTGGTCTAGCAAAAAGCAAAATGATATTGCTATATCCTCTACATAGGTAGAGTTCTGAGGAGCTGTTAACTTAGCTACTGAGGCCATATGGCTTCAAGGCATCATTTCTAAATTTGGCATTCCTTTCAGATGACCTACAATTATCTATTGTGATAACTAGAGTACAATCCAAATATGCAAGAATCCGGTTCAACATCAACAAACCAAACATATTGATATTCATATGCATTATATTTGTGAGCTCATTCATGATCAGATCATCAACTTAGTATTCTACCAGTCATCAGAACAAGTCACTGACATCTTCACCAAATCCTTTATAAAAAGCAAGTTCATCCATCTATGATCTCTTCTTACCGTGCAGTCTACATCGGCATCATCATCATCTAGAGTGGCCATCTAAAGTCCTCTCTTTGTTTTCTCTCTTTAGGAGGAAATTTTTTTCCCATAAGGTTTTCTTTGTTTCGTCATTTTATGAGAGATGTTTTGTAAATGAGTACCTAAAAAGATGCACAACTGAGACTCATATTTCATAAACCCGCCTAAGCTATGCTTAAGGGGGGGTGTTGCTGTATAAACTCATACAAATTATATCTAACTTAATCAGAGTTAGTGGTTTTCCTCACATGTGGAAAGATTAAGTCCTCTTACTGAGTCATTAGTCAATGTGTCGATCCATCTTCGACACATCGCTGCTATTTTGGAGGGAGGTTAAACCTTGAGCTATTCTCTTGGTTCCTATTTTGCCAACTTTCCTATTCTCATGGAGACTTGTTCCTCAAGCTTCACCTATTTATACCAATGTTTGGTTGTAAACCAATCAGTTCAGTTTCAATACATTGCACTTGTGTTTAATTTCTACTCCATGATCTTGGACTTCTGCTCCCACACTAAATATTGCTTAACTACCAACTAGGTGTTCACAAAGGAAATAAGGTAGAGAAGCACAATCATTCCAAACACACACCAAGTATCATTCTATAGCTAGCTAGGTAGGTGTCTATAGTCCCAATAAAGATATCTCTAGTCCTATGAAAGCATAGGTCCACTACAAACTAGATGCCTATATCCTTGGTGGAGATGCTTTAATAACCTAGAAAAGATTGAGTTCTTGATATATTGCTTTTCCCTTTGTTACTCTATGCTTAATTCATTTTGATTTTTGATTTTTGATTTTTAATGTTTCCTCTTCACTCAATTCCCAAGAAATGAAGCTTAGGGTCTAGGTTCAAGACTACCATATGCATGTAAAGGGATAGATTGGGAAATATAAAACCTAATTACCTAATGCCATAATAGATCATCCCAACCAACTAGAAAGTATAATGTGTTGTTAAGTGTATCAAATTCATAGAACAGTCATGTGTATTTGATAAAATTAAGTACAATTTAAATAACTCTAGCATAGCCTAAGATATGGTTTCATTTTTCTAAAGTTTCCATACATATTAGAAATATATATCAAGAAAAGAGTGGTGGTTTCCTAGGAAAGTGTCATAAGGCCACTGGCAAACACAAGGTAGGAAATATAGAAGAAAAGCACAAGGACCAAAACTATAAATAAGATAATCCAATAAACACATAAAAAAAACAAAAATATATACATGACAAAAATTCCTAAACCAAACACATACTATACACTCAAAGAGCTGAAAAGGGAAAGGTTAAAATGGGTCCTACTCTATTTTTAAAAATCATTAAACAAGGTTAATTATATTGTTTGGATATAGAGGTGGGTGAGAACATCCTTGACTTCAAAGATAAGGTTAACATTTTGCTTGGGTTCAAAATTAGGGATGTCATCATGGACAATTAGAAGTTGAGACAACTCATCATTATAATGTTCAACCCATTTATATGTTTTCTTTCCCAAATTACCATAGTTGAATTATAAATTATAGAAAAACAAGGTTAAATCTAGAGAAAAGATCTTATTTATGGTGTTTCATGCTGGAGGCATGATTGTAGGATCTAATAGAGAGATGCCCATAATGGCTTGATCTTTGAGAGCTCTTTGTTTTTCCTCATTCACATGAAAACCACAAGAAAAATCATTTGTTTTCACTACATTACCACATCCATCAACAAGGAAATTAATAACACTAGAAAAAAATGAAACATTATTAGACTCACAAGGTGTACAAATTTCATCATCTATTAAAATATTACAAACTTGATTAAGGAAATTATCTTGTATGTGCTTAATTTTGTTTGCATACATGCTATCGTGGTGGGATGAAAGATCATCTACAATTTTAGGGTCTTCAACATGCTACTTACTGCATTTTAAAAATTCCATAGGCTCGAGCACAAGCTCTCAAACAACATTATCCTAAATTGGAAGAACACATGTCCCATAAATAAATTTATTTTTATGCACAAAATCAACCATGTCACTATCTACATCATGCTCAAGTTGTTATCATTACTGATCAATACATTTTCAACTTCATTCTCCAAGGACTCATCCTCACAACAATGATTTTTAATTTGTGCCTTTTCCCATGCTAAAAGAAAATTAGGACAATAAATTTTAGTATGTTGAACAATAGGGTGGATTCTATGTTTTTTAAGAAAAGAAAATTCTATAAGGCTGATTAAACATCCTAGGATAGTCATATCAGTGCTTAGGATGGAAATTAGGTTTAGCAATAAGAGAAGCAATTTCTCCATGGTGTAAAAAATAAGTGTGGGAATGCAAAAATATCAAGAAAACACATGACAACTACATGTTACTAGTTGCTAAAATGACCCCCCAACAATTACAATGTTTGGAACTTTATGATTAATGCATTTTACAATGTGAGTACTAAATTTATAGTTTTATAGGGTCTGAAAAGTGGCTTAAATGATAAAATGACAATTTGAGTACAAGATAAGAAGTAGAGAGTACTAGTGCAAAGTATGTAAAAAATATGCACTTTAAAAAAATGGGACCCAAAAAATAGTTTTTTGGCACAAGTTTTAGCCCACTAAAGGTCTAAAAATCTAAACTACATAGTAAAACCTATGAGAAAACTCCACTTCTAGAAAACTATATTATCAAATTAGAAAATAGATTATACCACTATGAAGAGCACAAAATTATGCCTCATTTAAAAAATATTACACCAAAAAATACCTTCATATGGTTGAGAACAAAGCTTCTAAAGCTTTCCTATCTAGATAGTAATTATAAAAGAGAAGGGTGCACTATTATGTGAGAGGTGGGCAATGCCATTAGTGGTGTTAGAAAAAGGGTAGTGTTTGGGTGACACTATGATGGTGAGTAGGTGATGATTTGGTGGCACATGCACAAATCCTATGAAGAGGGGTGCCTAGTGGTATATAGGTAGTGTATGGGTCAAGATCCAATCAACTGGATGTAGGACTAGGGGTTGTTCTACTCTTGTACTTGAGGGAGTAGAACATCATGGAGAGCAGTTGGGTTGTGTTCTAGGTGTGTGTGTTGATGATTGTTTCTATGAAGACATCTAATTTCAGTTGTTGTGGTGACAATTGTATGACCTAAAGGGTCACTAGTCCTAAGTATCTTGAGTCTAGTATGAAGATGGTCCTATTAAGTAATGATTTAGAGACCATCTTGTCTCCTTTCTTTGTTTTGGATTACCTGTTGTATCAAGTGTTGTTGGTCTATTATGCATTGCCAATGTTCTTGTTCTTCTCTTATTTGCTCCATGTTTTGTTGCTGAGGAGTTGGATGGGGGAAGTTCTCCCCAATCTCATCAAGGATAGATCGTATCCAATCTTTCATGATGCCTAGGCACATTCAATGATTGGCAAGAGGGGGACGTGTTGTGTTTCATAATGTTGTTGTATTATTTTGACCTCATGATGGAACCAAGGGTTTCTCCTTATTTGAATGTTTGATTTTGACTATGTTCAATTCATTGACCAGATGATGAAATAGAGGGTTTGTTCTCTAGTTCCAAGATTTCCTAATTGTTTTCTTTTTGAGTTTCTATGAATGCAAGCTATATGAAATCAACAACAATTTTTGTTCATTTTTTCCCAATTTGAAATATTTTCTAGTTATTTAGGAATTGAAAGATGGATGTAATCTATGATTTTTCCAAAATGCAAACTAATCTATCTTTTTGGTATTTTTGTAGATCGATTTTTGAAATAGTGATCTAAGAAATGAAATTAAGAAAAGGTATGAAATATGAAAGAAAATCTAATATAGTGAATGAAATAAAATCAAATGTAATTCTATTCTAATAAAGCAAACAGACAACCTATTAAGAAAAAGAAAAGTAATGATTTCCTTTTCCAATAACAATATGTGATCTAATTACTATTTCAAAGCATAAAGAACATGGTATGAAGAAGACATTAATGCCTAGCTTGAGCCCTCACAAGTCCTTATAGAAAGTTTTTTCATGTACAGTAGTGGGGTCCTCTACTTAACAATAAGAATGTAGATGGGAGAAAATGAAATCAAATGGAGCTTTAAAACTATGATGAAAGCACATGGAGTATAAGAATGCTAATGAATCACTATGGCTTGAGCTATTGAAGATTTGATGAAAGAAAATGGAACATAAGAATCCTAATGAAGCACGATGGCTTCAACTAGTAAAGCTATGACAAAATCAAAAGTCACACAGGGTCCTACATGAGCATGACAATGCTATGGAGACAAGTATATGCCAATAAAAGAAAGAGAAAAGATACAATATTGAAGTTTCCTCCTAAGGTAAAAATTTGAAGCTTTGCAAAAATAAAAACTAAAGAAAGAAACTAAGAGGGTCAAAGGCCTATGTAGAAGCTTGAAAAAGCTTGTGAAGATAACAAGAGTATTTCTAGACTTGGAAAATAATAAAAGGTGAGGGGTATTTATAGGTTGAAAATCAATACCAAAGGTGGTGGTTATTTGCGGGTTAAAAAATTGATTAGGGAGTGATCTGACTCTAATTGATGGGTAAAAGTTCAAACTTGTGTCTCAATTTCAACCAACTAAATAGTTCCTATAAAAACAATTTTGCCCCAAACAATTTTGAAAGAAATAGTTTCACATGAAACCATGTAGCACCTATGTGGAATTATGTGGTATAAAGAGTTTCACCCAAAACTTTTTGCCTAAAAATTTTAAATCTATAAAGTCTAATTTTGAATTTCAAAAGGAATTTTATTTGCATAGAAAATTTTAGGCTAGAGGGTTTCACCTAAAACATTTTTGAGTGATATCATCTCACCTGAAACTATCTATGTGGCATCCCATGTGGCAACCAACCCCCCCATTTTCAACAAATTGGACAAACTTCAAGTTCAACTCCAATTTTCTCCAACCAAAAGACATTTTCATGAAAATCTAAAAATACCCTTTGGTAGATCTCAGAGTCTAGAACTTAGAAATGTATTTTTTAATTTTTTTAAATTAGTTCTATTAGGATTATTTTTAAATTCATTGTAAGTAGGTTATTATAATCAAATATGCAGCCGAGTAGAAATTAAAAAAAATAGAAAGATATTTATAAAATATTTAAAAAATATATAGTGCACTAGAGAAGAGAATCCCCTCCAAGAGGGTACAATTTATTCTTTAATGACAAAAATTTTAGACAAAAGTTGATGTTCCATGAAAACTTTGCTATTTGAGTAAATTTGACTTTAAAAAACTATTAAAAAAATCAATATTCATCAAAACTTAATTTTTTTCTCCATGCACTAGATTTTCAAGTACCTAACTATGAAAAAAATAATAAAAAATAATTTTCTTTTAATTTTGTGACATCCCATCAACCTCTATTTTTTCAAATTTTTCCAGCAATTAAATTTAGGCTCCTAAATTTGTAAAAAATAATATCCAACTAATTTTTAAACAATTAAAAAAATTATAAACATAAACCACATTAAGAGTTCTACATTTCATCAGTTTATATCATTTTAAAATTCAAAACAATTGCTTTTAGGTGCTCCAAGTTGGAAAATTGTATTTGTGTTGGCCATTTCCTTTATAAAAGTGTGACACAATTCTAAACTTCTACCCTAATAGTGAACAATGGTTGGAGAGTAGACCATAGAAGAAGAAATGGAGATAACACATGACTTATTGGGAGATAAAAAAAATTGATTCAAAGATGAGATTGGGTTGTTTGAGAGTCATGAATTAGTTTGGAGAGTTGGAAATTAGCTAGACGTGAAGAATCATGCAATCAAGGCTCAAATTGGAGCAAATTTGGGTTAGAACTGGAAGAAAGTTCATGCATGTCAAAAGATGACAAGGTTGCCCCTTTTAGCAAAGCAAGTAACCCCTAGAGATCCTACTTACAATGCAAGATAACCTAGGGAGATCCTAAAGTGATAGGAGACGACCCACATAGGATGTTTTTCATAGGCAGTTTATGGAATGGAGAATGATCTAGAAGGGCTAAAGATGGTTTTGGTGAACCTTTAAACTAACTATAGGGCCTCTGTAGGGTGGCTCACTCTTTTTACCATGGTAATTCACCCCTGGAGATCTTGTTTCAATTATAGGGTCACCTAGGGAGATCCTAAAGGCATAAGGGGGACCTAAGAAGAAAAGATTGGATAGATAATTTAAGGTTATAGAAGGCACAAGAAGGTCAATTAGATGATTCCAAGAGGATGAAATGATGTAAATGCCCATAGGGAATATGAATTTCCCCTCTTATGAAGTGGATTAGTTAGGTTATTAGAGCTAGAAGGTAACATGAATGATATGTCAATCATTGGTTAGGTGGATAACAAGAAGGTGAGTAGGACCTTAGAAGGTTGTCATGGAGGTTAGAAAAGCATAAACAAAGTGAAAAGAAAGCAAATACACACCACCAAGAGGAATATTTCTGAGAGGCATATATATTTCACACTCACATGTATGTGATTAGGACTATAACTCATCTTCAGGTTGCCATGTCGGCCTATGTGCCTTTTTTATACTAACAAAGTCATATGACCTTCTTAAACATGCCATATTACACTACTGCAATTGAATGAGGTTATTTTTTTTATCAATTTTTGTATAGGAAAAATTGTTAACCCTTCTCTTTACTTTTTTCATAGTAAGTCGACACTACTTTTTATTTATGCCTATTTTAATTGTGGTATAAAAGCTATCCATTGCATATCTTTTCTCTATTTTATAGGTTCGTTAAGGGGCACTCATGGTAAAGAGAAGAATATAAGAACCTAAGAATGATCCATTACTTTACATGGACCAAATATCCTTTTAAAATGTTTGAATATTTGATTTTAATGTTGGTTAAGAATGCTCATGAACTTTGAAAAACAATCTCATTTTAGATACTAAGGCGCCTCAAAACAGGGACAATGTAATGGTGATATTTGCATAGCCATGCCAATTCCCATTTAGTTTTGAGTCCATTTAGATGCAATGATTTAATATAATTACATATCAGTAAGTGGCACAATCTTGTGTTAAGTTTGTCTTATGGTTCAATGATTATCCTTATCTATTTCACATTCATCTACACTTATTTCCATGTATTTTACGTTATCCCATCCTTGTTTATGCACATTCCCATATATTCACCATTTACCCATCATTTATTAGCCTATGTTCACAACCATGTCCATACATTCATTCATTGCTTTGAAACTGGGGTTCTTCTCTCCTAGGTTAATCTCGAGTGGCTTAGGATTACCCCCCCCCCCCCCCCCCAACTTAAAACTTAAGATTTAAATTTCTAGAGCCTTGTCTTTTCCTACTAGCGATCGTGGCTTGAGTGCGTACACATTTTTAGAGTTGTTGTTATGTATTTGTATTTAAATACTTTTCATGTGCAATTAATTCATATGGTCGAATAAGGAGCATTCACTCTAGGAACATTTGGATTTGGAGATTTAAAAGAACATAATTCTATTAGAGTCATATAGGTGATCTACAAGTTTGTGCATGGTGCCTTGAATTAGTCATTCAAAATTGTAAAGTCAATATGACTACGGAGTTAACCTAGGATAACTCGACCCTAACAATTTAACAATCTCCCTCATCAAGTGTTTGTAAATACCAACTTAACATATTTGAAAACAAAAAAGAAAAAACAAACAAATCTGTATTACAACTTTCTATCAAATTGCTCATTTTCAAAAAATTCAAGCAATAAATCCAAATGCAAGCCATCCTTAATCCATGTTGATCTAGTCAACAATCTAGCCAAATCATCCAATCACATCCTTTGTTCTTGTTTGTAATCTTACTACCAACCTATCAGACAAACCTTATCCAATCATCATTGTTGAGATATATCATTCCCTAATCCTTGTGTTGTTCTTGGGATATATCGTTCCCACAACACTATCCTTATCCAATCAACCAATCAATCAATCATCAATTTTGAGCTTGACAAGGGCAATTACCTTAGTTGTTTTTGAATCATTTGTACATACTTGCTTGTTCTCTTGTGTGTGTTCTCATTTTATCTTGCAACTTATCATTGCATTGGTCTTATCATTTTATTTTAAGTCTTTTTTTTTCTATTTGCATTAGTGGAAGTAGCCTACCTACCAGAAATGGTATCATGGTCTTCCATATCATGGCGCTACACGGTATAGGATTTTTCATGCCCTTGTTTGTGATTCAAGTCCATGCAAAGGATACACAATCACCCTAGTTACTTATACCTTGGTGTATCATATTCATTTGATATATTAAAATATGAATTGCTTTTATAGGGCTTTCTATGCCCTTGTTTGTGAGTCAAGTCCATGCAAAGGATACACAGTCACCCTAGTTCCTTATACCTTGGTGCATCATATTCATTTGATATATTAAAATAAGGATTTCTTTTTATATACTTAACATAACCAAAAATCATGTTTATCTATTTCATGTCTATCATTTCTATCAATTTTCTCACATTCCTCTCCATCTATTCACAATCATAATATATATTTCATCATCATATCATATTGTCTAACAATCACCCATATTCCTATTCCTTTCATTTGATTCTCTACTTTCTTTCGTCCATCATTAACTTGCCATCTTCTATCATCATATTGGTTTCATCCATTTTTTGAGCATATCCATGTTCTTCCAACCCATTTGTCCTCTCGAGGGGGCATCGCATCCCAACATCATCTGTTTGTTACTATCACTTTTAGTAACTAGGGCATCAACATCTCTAATACAATCATGTTCTTCTAAATCAAAGTCTTCTTCTATTCAACATAACACTATGTTTTAAACTTGTTTGAAATGATGTTACTTCACAACACCATCTCAAAGAGGGGCAAAATGTAGGCACTTAAAAATAGCTAACACATTCCTCATATCACCTCCTCACCATATCTTGTATCATTAAATCACTTCATTCTTCTATATTAATTAAATAATTCTTGATTATTTAATTATTTAACTCTCCTCCACATATTAATTAAATAAATTAACATAATTTATCTAATTAATATAATTTCTTTTTCTCCATCACAAAATAAATAAAATTAGTATTTTTTATTTTCCAACATTATATGTGCACATAGAATTAAATAATTTATTTATTTAACTCTCCTTTTTCTCTCACCATAGTTTTCGCTCATCACCCACTATTCACTCTTGTCTTTCCATGATTCTCTCTCATCACCCCATCAATCACTCAATCAATTATATTATCAAATCAGTAAAATTAGTTGACTAATCAATCATTTTAGATAACTAATCAATCAATTCAATCAAATCACCAATCAAGCTTGTTAACTCCCCTGATTCATGAGACGACAATGACACTTTTCACTCTCATCTATTTAATTCTCTCATTTGATTTCAACCATTGATCTTCATTAATGGTAATCTATAAATATATCCTCTTCTAAGCCATCATGATAGACCTTCAGATTGTAAGTTTATGTTGTTAAATCATATCCCACTCATCTTTTATCACATATTCTAATGTTATGTTAATATTGAGCAATCTACATAAGATCTACAATCATTCAAATCAAGAAAACATTGCTATTGGAGCTTGTGTGCACTCCATTTTGCTCCCTTGACAAGAGGAATTACATTTGAAGGGAAGTTAATTCATTATTTGTGTTGTTTTCATTGTTTATTATTCATATGCACTTTTCTCATCCACATGATGCATACCATATTTCTCTTACAGGCCTGGACATGCCCATTCCTTCTTAAATAAAATTCTCTTCTTTTAAATGTTGCTCAAGTCCCCAAAAAATGAGTGGCTCATTTGACTTTGAAGAGTCAGCTAAAATAATTAAATACAACCAAGACTCTTTGCCTTTGAGATTTTAAACAATATGTGGTAGAAAAATGGAACCATTTCACCATTAAATTTGCTAATTACTTGGCCATTTGGAGTCCATGTCACTATTGGAAATACCCTATACCAAAATGTACAAAATGAAATTATTTCACTCTCTCACACACATAGATATATATGTAATGAACAGTCTAATGTATGTATAACAGTGAATAATTTGATTTATCATAATAAGTTGGGACTCATACAAAATGTTCTCACTTTAACTATTATGAAAGTACCAAAATCAATGTGAGACTTCACAAATAAAACATTCTCTCCTCTAAAATATCTACAATTAAAAGGACACCTATATTATTAAATTATACATCTACCTTTGAATAAAATAAAATATATTTAATATTTTAAGAGAAATGGAATACTAAACTATCTTCTTTTTCTCTTTTATTAGTATATTATAAAATGATAAATTTGTATTATATATATATATATATATATATATATATATATATATATATATATATATATATATATATATATAGATATATATATATATAATATGTATATAAAATTTGAGAGTCTCCTAAACTCTTTAGCAATTAAATTTTTTATATTCTATATAATTATAAACATAGGTGAAATTTACAAAAGGCAAAGAAGTCTGAGACTCAAGAGATTATGCACACTAATTTACAAAATTTGAGGGAGACAATGAATGATGTACCCCACTAGCAGATAGAAAGTAGGGTGAGGGAATAGCCTAGAGAGCTCGAGGGAAAATGAACCACATGGTGGAAAAGAGAGGCTACAAGGAACTAAAGTGACTAAGACACACAACATGCCAAACATAGACATGAAAGGTGAAAGACAAACACATGAAGACAAAATCAAACAAAGCAAATCAAACACAAAAGTCCTTGGGTTCCCTGATTTCATGATAAATTAGGGGGATGTTGCAATAGCAGCAACAAATGGTGACTCTATTGGAGAATGCTCCTAAACATTCAAGGATATGTGAATCGTCTTAAGAACCGAAACATTGGCAATTAGCGTAATCAAAATCTTCAAAAACATCTTCATGAATCAAATGAGTACCAATGAGAAAAAAGAGTGATGGTAAAAACTTCAAGAAAGTGTGTGCAAGTGAGTTCATTAACTTTTCTAGAGTCAAGAAAACTAATCATTAGAGCTAGATATTGAACTAGTCCACCCATAAGCATAGATAGGTCTACTAAGTATCAACAAGAATATTAGTATACATATTGCCACATGTCAGGACATTGCTCTATTGCCAGCCAAATATCCATAGCCATGGTAGAGTTATCTCTAGTCTCATCAAGGAATAGCGCTATTGCTAGTCAGACATCTATAGCTTTGGTAGAGATACCTAAGTCACCTAGAGGAATTGAGCTTTTGATCTTTTTTTTCTTTGTTCATTTTTTTTTTAAAACATTATTTTGATTGTTCATTCATCTTCTTTAGAATTTTCTTAGATGAATTTGATAATATTAATTGTCATTCTCTAATTCCTTAAGAAAATATTCTTTAGCCTAAAATGATTGAAATCATTACTACCAAAGGGTAACCATTTGAGCACATACAAATAGCCCCAATTAACCATGAAATTGAAATAAATCATGGATAGCTATACAAGACACCAAAAGATAGGTGAGACCACTTAAATTCATGGTTTTAGAAAAAGAGAAAACCAAGGACTGATGCACCAACAAGAGACAAATCAAACAAACAAACTATATACAAGACAAAACTCCTAAAACTAGCTATACACTATATACTAGAAGACTTGAGAAAAATAACTTCAAGATCACTCCTACTTTGTTTTCTCAAAGTATTAAGAAACATCAATTGGACTATTTGGGTAAAAAGTTTATCAAGCACATCCTTTAACATAGAAATAAAAATTGTACACAACTTTGGCTCATGTTCAAGTTTTGTATCACAAATAATAATTAATTGAGGTGGCTCATTATTATCATGTTATATTCAGATGCACGTTTTCTCATTCAAGCCACCATGATCAAAATAAAAATCATGAGAAAATACAAGTGGGTAAAAGAAAATATCTCCCTGATTTTGGCTATGATTGGGTGGAGATACACATTTGTTATCCATCATTGCATCATGAATCAACTAATGAGCATAATATTCCCTATAAATGAAGCACATGATCATATAATAGCATTTACTTCACGACCATACAAGCAGATGGTTGGATGTTTTAACTCCAGATGCTTGATGTGATGACGAAGCAAAAAATCTCCATTGCATGCATGGAAGATAATGAGAAAAAATCCCTACATATATCATGACTTACATGTGAACGACCAAGATCATTATGATGGTTGTCTTGTACCAAGAAGACAATAAGAGTTGTTGGATCAACATCTACCATTGTACGGACCTCAACTTGTTCCATGAGTGAAATGCCTATTAGCGTAATTATGCATGATTTCATAAATCTAAAGACACTGTGAAGATTTGGATTAAATGTACTAATCAATCCATTTGGGATATTTCATTGGTATCATAGGGTTCCTTTTATCATTTTACAAATTATGGGAATTTTCTTATTAATTAGATTACCATCTAAAGGAGGAAAAAAAATAATTTTAAAAACCATCCTAGGCATGAAAGTTAACCATGGGAAAGTACCAAACTATTAGCAAGTTACATGGTCAAGCCAAAGGAAATAATCACCTACCCATTCCTCTACTTATTGTTTTTCATCTCTATAGTACCAAAAATTAGCTGTGCAATAAGTTCTTTATTTGTTGGATAGTTTATTCAAGGCAAATCCACCATTGGCATACTAAAAAATAAAGGTTAAGATGTCAAAACCATACAAATAGATGTTAAATATGACTAAAATGCATTTGCAGGGCATCATCAAGCTTAAAAAAGAGATGGTTAGGTTGCAACAAATGTCACATGTCCCAAAAAGTCAAACTTTGACTTGACCATGTCAAAGAGAAAAAATAAAATACCCAAGGGAAAGCAACAAGGATTTAGGAGGACACAACACAAAGAGATCATAAAAAAACTATAAGGGCCCAAAACATAGATCTTTAATCATATATCAATGGGGAAGCCTATCAAAAACAAGAGAAAATTGAAGAGACTAAAGCACCTTATAGTCTTCCATAAATTAATATACAAAGTGCCACACAAGAGGATAAATAAAAACAAGACCCCTAGTTTTATGAGTAATTAGGGACACATTTTAAACATCATAAAAAAATAGAAACTCTAAGGGGAAAGCACTATAAAATGCTTAGAACCAATAATTTCTAGTCAAAAGGAAAAAGGTTAATTAACACAAAATCATGACTTAGGAAAAGTTAACCACATATAAATCATATCTAACTTAAAAAAAGTCAACATTAGGTTTTTTTAATTAGATCATGTGTGTGCATGATTCATTTACTCCTTTAAAGACAATCAAGACTAAGTTCATGAAAAAGGAAATAAGGTAGAGAAGCACAATCAACCCAAACACACACCAAGTGTTGCTTCACTACTAGCTAGGTGTTCACAAAGGAAATAAGATACAGAAGCATAATCATTCCAAACACACACCAAGTATTGTTATGTAGCTAGCTAGGTGTCTATAGCCTCAATAGAGATACCTCTAGTCCTATGAAATCATAGCTCCACTACAAAGTAGGTGCTTATATCCCTGATGGAGATGCTTCCATAACATAGAAATGATTGAGTTCTTGATATCTTGATTTTCCCTTTGTTACTCTATTCTTAATTCATTTTGATTTGTAATTTTTAATTTGATTTTTCCTTTTCACTCAATTCCCAAAACATGAATCTTACGGTCTAGGTTCAAGACTACCATATGCATGTAAGGGGATCGATAGGGAAATAGAAAACCTAATTACCTAATGCCATAATAGATCATCCCAACCAACTAGAAAGTATAATGTGTTGTTAAGTGTTTCAAATTCACAGAACAATAATGTGTATTTGATAAAATTAGGTACAATTTAGATAACTCTAGCATAGCCTAAGATATGATTTCATTTTTCTAAAGTTTCCATACAACTTAGAAATATATATCAAGAAAAGAGTGATGGTTTCCTAGGAAAGTGCCATAAGGCCACTAGAAAATAGAAAGTAGGCAATAAAGAAGAAAAGCACAAGGACCAAAACTAGAAAGAAAATAATCCAATAAATACATAAAAAAGCAAAAAAATATACATGACAACATATCCTAAACCAAACACATATGATACACTCAAAGAGCTCAAAAGGCAATGGTTAAAATGGGTCCTACTCTACTTTTAAAAAGCATTAACAAGGTTAATTAGATTGTTTGGCTATGGAGGTGGGTGAGAACATCCTTGAACTCAAAGATAAGGTTAACATTTGGCTTGGGTTCAAAATTAGGGATGTCATCATGGATGATTAGAAGCGGAGATAACTCATCATTATCATGTTCAACCCATTTACATGTTTTCTTTCCCAAATTACCACAGTTGAACTATAAATTATAGAAAAAAAAAGGGTAAATCTAGAGAAATGACCTTATTTATGATGTTTCATGTTGGAGGCATGATCATAGGATCTAATAGGAGATGTCCTTAATGGCTTTATCTTTGAGAGATTTGTTTTTCCTCATGCACATGATAACCACAAGAAAAATCATTTGTTTGCACTACATTACCACATCCATCACCAAGAAAATTGATAACACTAGAACAAAATGAAACATTATTAGATTCACAAGGTATACAAATTTCATCATCTATTAAAATATTGCAAACTTGAGTAAGGAAATCAGATTTTATGCCCTTAATTTTGTTTGCATGCATACTATCGTAATGGGATGAAAGATCATCTACAATTGTAGGGTCTTCAACATGCTACTTAGTGCATTTTAAAAATTCCATAGGCTAGAACACAAGCTCTCAAACAACATTACTCTAAATTGGAAGCACACATGTCCCATCAATAATTTTATTTTTATGCACAAAATCAACCAGGTCACTATCTAGATCATGTTCAAGTTGTTATCATTATTTATCAATACATTTCAACTTAATTCTCCAAGAACTCATCCTCAAAACAATGATATTTAATTTGTGCCTTTTCCCTTGCTAAGAGAAAATTAGGACAATAATGTTTAGTATGTTGAACAATAGGGTGGATTCTACATTTGTCAAGAAAAGAAAAGTCCATAATTTTGACTAACCATCCTAGGATAGTCATATCCTTGCTTCAGATGAAAATTAGGTTTACCAATAAGAGAAGCAATTTCTCCATAGTGTAAAAAATAAGTGTGGGAATGCAAAAAGATCAAGAAAACACATGACAATTCCATGTTACTAGTTGCTAAATGATCCCCCAACAATAACAATGTTTGGAACTTTATGCTTAGTGCATTTTACAATGTGAATACAAGACTTATAGTTTTATAGGGTCCAAAAGTGGGTAAAATGATAAAATGGCAATTTGAGTACAAGATAAGAAGTAGAAAGTACTAGTGTAAAGTATGTAAAAAAAATGCACTTTCAAAACATGGGACCCAAATAATATTTTTTTGCACAAGTTTTGGCCCACTAAAGGTCTAAAAATCTAAACTATGTAGTAAAACCTATGAGAAAACCCCATTTCTAGAAAACTATATTATGAAATTAGAAAATAGATTATACCACTATGAAGATCACAAAATTATGCCTCATTTAAAAACAATTACATCAACAAATACCTTCATATGGTTGAGAACAAAGCTTCTAAAGCTTTCCTATCTAGATAGAAATTCTAAAAGAGAAGGGTGCACTATTATGTGATAGGTGGGAAATACCATTAGTGGTGCTACCAAAAGGGTAGTGTTTGGGTGATGATTTGGTGGCATAAGCACAAATGCTATGAAGATGGGTGCCTAGTGGCATAGAGGTGGTGTATGGGTCAAGAGCCAATCGATTGGAGGTAGGATGGGGGATTGTTCTACTCTTGTACTTGAGGGAGTAGAACATCATGGATAGTAGTTGGGTTGTGTGCTAGGTGTGTATGTTGATGATTGTTTCTATGAAGAGATTTGATTTCAATTGTTGTGGTGATAATTGTATGACCTGAAGGGTCACTAGTTCTATGTTTCTTAAGCCTAGCATGAAGGTGGTTCTATTGAGTAATTATTTACAGACACTCTTGTCTCCTTTCTTTGTTTTGGATTGCATGTTGTATCATGTGTTGTTGGTATACTATGCTTTTCCAATGTTCTTGTTATTATCTTATTTGCTCCATGTTTTGTTGATGATGAATTGGATGGGGAAAGTTCTCCCCAATCTTGTCAAGGATAGATCATATCTAAACTTCCATGATGCCTGGGCACATTGAATGATTGGAAAGATGGGGAAGTGTTGCACGTTTTGTAATGTTGTTGTCAAGTGTATTGAATTGAGTTTATTTTCACCTCATGATGGAACCAAGGGTTTCTCCTTGTTTCATTGTTTGATTTTGACTATGTTCAATTCGTTGACCACATGATGAAATCGAGGGTTTGTTCTCTAGTTCCAAGTTTTCCTAATTGTTTTCTTTTGAGTTTCTATGAATGCAAGCTATACGAAATCAACAACAATTTTAGTTCATTTTTTCCCATATTGAAATATTGTCTAATTATTTAGGAATTGAAAGATGGATGCAATGTATATGATTTTTCCCAAATGCAAACTAATCTATGTTTTTAGTGTTTTTGTAGACAGATCTTTGAAATAGTAATCTAAGAAATGAAATTAAGAAAAGATATGAACTATGAAAGAAAATCTAATCTAGTGAATGAAATCAAATAAAATAAAATGTAATGCTATTCTAAGAAAGAAAATAATCAAGAAAAAAACAAAGTAATGATTTTCTTTTCCTAGAGCAAGATGTGATCTAATTAGTACTTCAAAGCATAAAGAACCTGGTATGTAAAAGGCATCAATATCTTGCTTAAGCCCTTAGAATTCCTTATAGAGACTCTCTTCCTATACAGTAGTGGGGTCCTCTTGGCAATAGGAATGAAGATGGGAGAAAATGAAATCAAATTGAGATTTATAACTATGATGAAAGCAAATGGGACATAAGAATGCCAATGAAGCACTATGGCTTGAGCTATTGAAGATTTGAGGAAAGAAAATGGAGCATAAGAATTCTAGTGAAGCACGATGGCTTGAGATATTAAAGCTACATGACAAAATCAAAAGTCACATATGGTCCTACATGAGCATGACAATACTATGGAGAGAACTATATGCAAAAAAAGCAAGAGTAGAGATATAGTACTGAAGTTGTCTCCTAAGGAAAAGCTTTGAAGATTTGCAAAAATAAAAACTAAAGAAAGAAATTAAGAGGCTCAAAGGCCTATGAAGAAGCTTGAAAAATCTTGTGAAGATGACAAGAGTATTTCTAGACTTGGAAAATAATGAAGAGGTGAGGGATATTTATAGGTTGAAAATCAATACCAAAGGTGGTAGTTTTTGGGGAGTTAACAAAATTGATTAGGGAGTGGTCTAACTCTAATTGAGGAGTAAAAGTTCAAACCTGTGTTATAATTTCAGCCAACTAAATAGTTTCTATAAAAATAAATTTTCCCTAAACAATTTTGAGATAAATGATTTCACTCGAAACCATGTAGCACCTACATGGCATTATGTGGCATAAAGAGTTTCACTTGAAACTTCTTGCCTAAAATTTTTAAATCTATAAAATTTGATTTAAAATTTGAAAAGGAAGTTTATTTACATAGAACATTTGAGGCAAGAGGGTTTCACCTGAAACTTTTTTGAGCAATATCATCTCACCTAAAACTATCTATGTGGCATCCCACGTGGGAACCAACCCCTCCATTTTCAACAAATTGAATAAAACTTTTAGTTCAACTCCAAATTTCTCCAATAAAATGGTATTTTCATGAAAATCTGAAAATACCCTTTGGTAGATCTCAGAGTCTAGAACATAGAAATGTATTTTTTAATATTTTGATTAGTTCTATTAGGATTATTTTAAATTTATTGTAAGTTATTATAGTGAAACATGCAGTTGAGTAGAAATTAAAAAAAATAGTAAGATATGTCTAAACAATTTAAAAAATATATAGTACACTAGAGAAAAGAATCCTCTCCAAGAGGGTATAGTTTATTTTTTAATGATAAAAAATTTAGACAAAAGTTGATGTCCCATGAAAACTTTGCTAATTTGAGTAAATTTGACTTTCAAATATTATTAAAAAATTAATATTCATAAAAAATTAATATTTTCCCTCCATGCACTAGATTTTCTAGTTACCTAACTAGGAAAAAAATTCAAAAAAAAAAATCTTTTAATTTTGTGACGTCCCATCAACCTCTCTTTTTTCAAAATTTTTAGCAATTAAATTTATGCTCCTAAATTTGTTAAAAAAAAATATATCCAACTAACTTTTAAACAATTAAAAAATTTATAAACATAAACTACATTAATACTTCTATATTTCATTACTTTATATCATTTTAACATTTGAAACATAAACATCGCTTTTAGGTGCTCCATGTTGGAAAGTTATATTTGTGTTGGCCATTTCCTTTATAAAAGTGTGACACAATTCTGAACTTTTACCCTAAGAGTGAACAATGGTTGGAGATTAGACCATAGAAGAAGAAACGGAGATAACACATGACCTATTGGGAGATAAAAAGATTGATTGGAAGATGAGATTGGGTTGATTAAGATTCATGAATCAGTTGGGGGAGTTGGAAATCAGTTAGACATGAAGAATCCTACAATCAAGACTCAAATTGGAGAAAATTTAGGTTAGAACTGGAAGAAAGGTCATGCATGTCAAAAGATGACAAAGTTGCCCCTTTTAGAAAAGCAAGTCACCCCTAGAGATCCTACTTACAATGCAATATTAGCTAGAGAGATCTTGAAGTGATAGAGGATGGCCCACATAAGAGGTTTTGCATAGGTGATTTATAGAATGGAGAATGATCTAAAAGGGATAGCGATGGTTTTAGTGCCTTGAAACTAATTATAGGGCCTCTATAGGTTGGGTCGCTCCTTTTACCTAGGTAATTCACCCCTAGAGATCTTGTTTCAGTTGTAGGGTCACCTAGAGTGCTCTTAAAGGCATAGGGGGTGACCTAAGAAGAAAAAATTAGATAGATAATTTAAGGTTGTAGAAGGCACAAGAAGGTCAATTGGATTATTCTAAAGGATGAAATGATGTAAATGCCCCTATGGAATATGAATTTCCCCTCTTGTGAGGTGGATTAGCGACGTTATTAGATCTAGAAAGTGATAGGAAAGATCTGTCGATCATTGGTTAGGTGGCTAGCAAGAAGGTGTGTAGGACCTTAGAAGGTTGTCATGGAGGTTAGAAAAGCACAAACAAAGTGAAAAGAAAGCAAAGATGCGTCACCAAGAGGAATATTGTTGAGAGGTATAGATATTTCACACTTACATGTATGTGATTAGGACTATAACTCATCCTTAGGTTGACATTTAGGCCTATGCACCTTTTTATACTAATAGAGTCATATGACTATCTCAAACATGCCATATTATGCTACTACAATTGAGTGAAGTTATTTTTTTATTAGTTCCTGTGTAGGAAAAATTGCTAACCCTTCTCTTTACTTATTTTCATAGAAAGTTGACACTAATTGTTATTTACGCCTATTTTATTTGTGGTATAAAAGCTACTCATTGTATATCTTTTCTCTATTTCATGGGTTCATTATGGGGCACTCATGGCAAAGAGAAGAATATAAGAACCTAAGAATGGTCCATTACTTTACATGGACCATTTTGAAATGTTTGAATATTTATTTTAATGTTGGCTAAGAATGTTCATGAACTTTGAAATACATTCTCATTTTAGATACAGAGGCACCTGAAAGGAGGAACAATATAATGGTGATATTTGTAGCCATACGAATATAGAATGATTTAATATAATTACGTATCAATAAGTGACACAATCTTGTGTTAAGTTTTTCCTATGGGCCAATGGTTATCCCTATCTATTTCACAGTCATCTACACTTAATTCCATGTATTTTAGCTTATCCCATCCTTGTAAATGCACATTCCCATATAGTCAACATTTACCCATCATTTTATTAGCCTATGTTCACAACCATGTCCATGCATTAATTCATTACCTTGAAACTGACATTTTTCTGTCCTCGGTTAATCTTGACTAGCTTAGGATTAACCCCCCAAATTTAAAACAATAAATTTAAATTTCTAGAGTCTTGTCTTTTCTTACTAGCCATCGTGGCTTGAGTTGGTACACATTTTTTAGAGTTGTTGTTATGCCTTTGTGTTTAAATACTTTCCATGTGGAATTAATTCATATGGTCGAATAAGGAGCATTCGCTTTAGGAACATTTCAATTTAGAGATTTAAAAGAACATAATTATATTAGTCATATAGGTGATCTAGAAGTTTGTACACGGTACCTAAAATACTCACTCAAAATTGTAAAGTCAGTATGAGTATGACTACAGAGTTAACCTAGGATATACAATCTAACAATCTCCCCCATCAAATGTTTGTAAATACCAACTTCAACATATTTAAACACAAAAAAAAAGACAAGCAAATCTCTATTACAACATTCTATCAAATAGTTCATTTTCGAAAAAAAAAAAACAGAAGAAGAAAGAAAAAAAAAAAAATGATTATCCGGACTCCACTTTCGAAAAATACCATTTCGAATGGTATGTACCTTAGCGTGATATAATGCTTATGACATTGTTTATAACTTAAAATTTCATTGCTGCTTACCCACACTTGTAGCGTTTTTATGGTGGGCCCCTAAGATTATAATATATAAAGACGCTTGGAAAGTTGTCTCTTTTATTGCTTCTTACGTGTTACTGGACATGCATAACCGTTGCCTGTTTTTGAAAGAATCTTTAAAAAGACAGGAAGGATATTAACCACGTGCATTTATCCAACGTGATCTTTAGAAAACTGACATTAGCAGATCAGACTGGAGGACTGACCAGTCTGATCTGACTATAATTTCGAGGCATCTGCAGGACAATACAAGTTTACAAACAAAGAGACAATAATCAGCTGGCATTGAACAAATTTCGAGACTGAAAGAGCCACGAAGGAGTTATGTGCAGCTGTTAATTGTGGGCGCCGCCCACGTCATATGAGCCGCCAATGGTGAATGATATAATTAGCATTAAATCGTTACTTGGTCTATTCACTTGAATCATTCAATGCTAAAAGATAAAATAGCATCACCTATCAGGAACAGAGTCTGGTCAAATTTGTTAACTTGAGTTGGCTGGTTCATCAAACAATTGCAGACGAAGAACCGTTTAAATACCAGGTGCTACTATATCCCATATCAACATTTCTTCTCTTCTCAAGGGAAAAATAAAGAGCTTGTGATTAATCTCCTCGTTTAGTATTCAAGTCGGCCGAAATGAAAATGATTCTTGCTTTTGTTCCATTAATCTTACTGCTGTCATTTACGAACAGTATGGTTGATGGTTCCGGGTTAAAGGTTGGTTACTACCGGCATAGATGCCCTGACGCAGAGGGGATTGTAAGTGATGTTGTGGGCAAGGCTGTTAGAGCGAATCCTGGTGTGGCAGCTGCTCTAATAAGGATGCATTTTCACGATTGCTTCGTGAGGGTAAGTATTGTGAATCCCTACAAAGGATTGCATTTTCACGATTGCTATTCAGAGCTAATATTGAGGTGACTACTATATAAACATAGACTTATTATTGCAGGGTTGTGATGGCTCAATCCTCATCGACTCCACAGCAGGAAATGTTGCAGAGAAAGACTCCCCTGCAAACAATCCAAGCCTTTCTGGCTTTGACATAATTGATGAATCAAAGTTTAGAATAGAAGCCAAATGCCCAGGAGTGGTCTCTTGTGCCGACATAGTGGCATTCGCTGCAAGAGATAGCGCCCACCAAGTAAGATTTCATTCTACTTAAATATCATCAATTTTAATGGTGAAACAATCAATAGTAATTTTATACTTCACTCATAAAGTGGTAAATATTTGTCCTATTTTTATTGGCCAAAATTAACCTTTAACTATTAAAATGGATGATATTTAAGAATAGTCGATTTGTATTAGGATTGAGTAACGATTATTGTAAACTAATATTGCTAAGGTGCTAACCATGTAAATTCCATGTCCAGGCTGGTGGTTTAATGTGGGCTGTTGAAGGAGGACGAAGAGATGGAAGGATATCTCGAGCATCAGATATTCCAGGGAATCTCCCACCTCCCTCATTCGACGTAAACCAGTTGACACAACTCTTTGCTCGAAAGCAATTGTCCCAAGAAGACATGGTTACTCTTTCAGGTGGTTAGTTTGCTGTTGTTGCGATTAAAATAGTTAGTTATGCAATTACATAAATTGTATGAACAACGAAATTTCTAATACCAATGATGTTTATGTTTCTACAGGGGCGCATTCTATTGGAGTTTCTCACTGTTCTTCATTTAGTGCCGATCGTCTGTACAACTTCAGCGGCAGTGGTGGTCAGGACCCTTCCATCGATCCTCGCTATGCCCTTCAGCTCAAGGCCAAATGCCCCGCTTCATCTTCTTCCTCTAGTGTTGTTGTTCCATTGGATCCTCTCACACCCACTAATTTGGACGTGAAGTACTACATCGATTTGCAAAACAAGCGTGGATTGCTGAAGTCCGATCAGACGTTGATGTCAAATCATGCCACCTCCAGACTGGTGAAGATTAACGCCAAGTATCCAACCATATGGAGGAAGAATTTTGGCAGAGCGATGGTAAAGATGGGTTCTATTGATGTGCTGACTGGATCGCAGGGAGAGATAAGGAAACAATGTCGCGTTCCCAACTAAAGAAAAATATAAATAAGCTATTGCTGTGTGATTGTTTTCATTATTTGATTAACAAAGTGAAATAAGGAGCAGATTGTATAAGTGCAAAACTGCCCATGAAAATCAAAACCGACTCAACATGAGAAATGGTGAATTTGAAGTGAAACTTGTAATAAAACACATTCTATTGATTTTTCTTCAATTATAAAATTGAAGATGTATTCCTGGTTTTAATATGTGTGCGCGCAGTTGTCCTACTCACACTGTTGTTTATTTGTTGATAGCTCATTCTTGATCTATTAGGGTGTGCAAACTTGTATATATATATATATATATATATATATATATATATATATATATATATATATATATATATATATATATATATATATATATATATATATATATATATATTTGTTGATAGCTTATTCTTGATCTATATGGGTGTGCAAAGTTGTGTGCGTATATATATATATAGGGTGTGCAAACTTGTATATATATATATATATATATATATATATATATATATATATATATATATATATATATATATTGTTGATAGCTTATTCTTGATCTATATGGGTGTGCAAAGTTGTGTGCGTATATATATATATATATATAGTTGTCTTACTTATTTAGACTATTGCCACCAAAGTTAAATTTGAATGAATCAAAAAAACATGCATATGTCAATTCTATTAACTTCTATTATTGAGATTAAAGATAAATATAATAAAATACTAAATACAATAGTATTAAGGTTACTGGACTAGTTTCGACCAGCACATTTTAGACATTTGGTGCTACTTAGAATAATAATAATTTATTGATGAAATTGAGTTGTAAGTCTTCTATATCACAATAACATCATTAATATAAAAAATTAATCATTCTATTTCTGAAATCAATTTTAAATAATTTACTTATGATATATAATTGTAATTTATATAATATTTATGAAGGCGTGATTGAAGGGAGGGTACAAATATTTCTAATTTTATAGGCTAAGCCCTATATCATTTTTGTCTTTAGTCTTAAGTCATTTTACTTAGTATTTGGTTGATAAGATAATAAAAATTGTGATCTCATGTTGGTTAGGAGGACATGTTGCAAAATCTCAATATGAAACTTCTTTGAAACTCAACTAATTTTTAAAAGTTAACCCAAATTTGGCTATGCCCCAAAAGCTTACAAGTTTAGACCCCAAAAGGGATCTTAACCAATTTTAATAATGATTTTGTATCCACTTTATGTTCAAAGAAAATTCTTGACAATTGTTTAGAGTGAAATGTTATGAAGAGGGTTCATATGCAAAATCCTTTACTATCTAGTTGGCTAGAGTTTTAGCTTTGGTCTTGTAACTAGACAACTCTACAATTAGATTGAGCTTTGGGATGGGCATGTAGGTTGACTACTTTCTATATGGAAAGTCCAAGCATAGTCTAAATAAAACATATGGAAAATGAGTTGGAGCCCACCTTCACAACATAATACTCAGCATTTAACACGTGTCATTCAAGGGATAACTCTAGTAGAGCCAATAGTTAAGATTCATGGGTCCTAAATTTTTTATTAAGTTGAATTGAAATTGGTTTTAGAACCACTTTTGTTTAGAACACTTTGAGATAAAATTTAAAAGGAAAGGGACTTTGAAAAAGATTTTGAACCTATGAGTTATTTCTAATTGAATAAACATAGCTCTAAATTCTAGAAGCTTATAAAATTTGCGTAAGGCATAAACTCTCTAATTCTTGATGGAATTCAAATATGGGGTTCAATAGTGAATCTAAATGTGACTAAGGCAAGGATAGGATCACTTGACTCAATTAAATAAATATGTCTAAAAATGACTCACCAATCATTGGAACCACTAGGAATTGGTTACACCAATATGAGTTGATTATCTAGCTTCACTAGGAAGCAACTCAATTCCACCATTGGAGAATCGAAAGGAAAATTTAACTTTGACACACTTTAGTGTGTAATGGTTACACCTCCAGGTAATCCAATAGAGTAAAATTTTTTCATAGGTTCATGCTTGGCATGACAAGGCACTTAAACAGATTACACATGATATCTACAAGCTTCTCATACCTAGGACTAATTTTCTATGATATTATCACAATCAAACTCTTAATTAATCCATACTACACACAATCCAAACTTATAGATCTTATTCAAATTATATAAATTCTTATAGAAGGAAACATATAGAGAATGCAATCAACATATCATCTAGTATTACATAGGGTAGCATAGGATGGAACAACTTAAAATCAAGCACAAGGATTGACATTAGGAGAAGAATACATCATTTAATCTCACTAGTGAGCTTTTTAAACATAATTATATAAACATGAGCTTTCTTGAATCATTTATAACCAATTATTCATATAATATTTAGGATCTAAATTACAACATCACACTACCCAACTTTCTCGCCTGTCAACTATGTGTGACTCTTTTTGCTACAGTCCTAACCTATAACATGCATTTGGATATGTTTAGTTGACTTGTGGCTAGCATAACCAAATAATTAAGTTATATGATAATTTTTATAGTTTAATATCGGTAGTTAGGGTGTCTTGAATTGTATCCAAAGCATATGTGTCATATATATGGGAGGTAGTGGTTAGTTTATAATGATGATATTGTGAATTACGTTCCTATTAAGGACTTTTGGAGGTTTGCCCCTTCAAAGTGGCCTATTATAATCAAATATTTGTAGTATATAATTTACTATTATATTCTTCTCTTTCGTAGGTAATTTCATTTCAATTGGTATAAGAGCTTGATATTGACACCTAAAAGGTGAGAAACAAGTTAATTTTTTATCTTAGAAAGTCATTTTCATCAAGTTCATATCTCTCTCAATTTTGTGAATTTTTCTAATATTTAGAGGGTTGATCAAGGGAATGTTGAATTAGCTAAAATCAATAGTTGAGATTAGTTGCAACACTTCTAAAGGAATTATTGTGAAATTAGGGTTTCACCAAATTTATTTTGAAGGCTACAAATCATTGAGTTTTGGAGATTTTTCATTAAAGTGTAAATATAATTTAACAAGTTATTGTAAAAATATCATATTTATTTGATTTGTTTTGAGTAAGTTATTGGAAAATTACATTTGCATCATGGAAGGGTTTTTATAAAAGGCAAAGAAAGGAATCTAGTTAAGCCTAGGAAGTCTAGTGACAAAGATGATCCAATAGTAAAAGAGATGGATTCGATAATTTTTCAAGATTGAATAAATATAGCAACCATCAAGGTTAAGGAAGAAATCTTCTTGATAATGGCTACGAATGAAGATATTGATATAGTTAACAATGAAATGGATAAGAAAGATGATATCGATATAGTTACAAAGGAAATGGCTATAAAACAATATATTGATGCAATTCTCAAACAATTGGATTCCATCAAGAGTTCTTGGGATCATACAACATTAGACCACAAGATTTGTGATGTAATTTTTCTTCCAATAGACATGAAGCTTCTTGGCCTAAATTCAATATAAAGTAGGACCATCATCCAAATAATTCTATGTCCACCTCTAGGAACACCATGCCAAAGATAGATATGCATAAGTTTGATGGAAACAATCCAACCAATCGACGTTGTCAAATGGAGTAGTTCTATGATATTCATCATGTCCCATGTTGAAACAAGGTTGCAATGGTTTTATTACATTTCAAACCAGATCAATTCATTGGTATCATTGGCTATGTGATGAGAAGAAAAAGGAGGGATGTGTTGTCACATAGTTTTTTTTTAAAATAAACTCACAACACATCACGGCAATAGTCTTATGGATATCTAGTTTATCAATATGACCAAAAAAAAATTAACATAGATGATATCATCCAAATTATGAAAATTCAATAATTAACATTTTTCTTAATAGTTATTAGTCCTTAAGTATTTTGAAGTCCTCAGGGCCATTTTCTCTAATGCTAATGTTAAAAAAAATTAAGAAGTTTTAGGGTGTGACATCAATGCTCACAAGAGGATTTTATCCCTAAGGGAAATATCTAATGTATAACTAAGGTTATTACACCCATTCCATTGTAATGTCAAAAATTGCATACCTTACAATTTCATGTTATGTCTTGTACTTGCTTGATGACCCCTTAATATAAACTCAATCTAGAGACAATATATTAAGAATTAAAAGAATTCCAAAAGTCTATATTGAGTGCATTATTATTAAGCCCTTTCTAATCCATCATGATGAATTTGGGGCCATTTTCCCTATACGAGAGTGCTAGATATGTGTAGGCATCTGTCTGATGCGCTAGCATCCTGTACCATACAATGGCCCAATCCATATGTTACAACTGCATGATGCAGATCTAATAATGCTTATTGGTCATCATAACACTTTCTACAAATGTGCTACGTTATTCTAGGAATGTTTCTCTGAAGCATGTCCAAAAGAATTTATAAAAATAGTGAGTTTTCTCTAGTTAATGAAAAGGACTTCTAGGTGAAAATAAGAAGTGCATTAGAGAAAACCAAAGAGAGAGAGAAAGTAAAGGAGCTTCTAATAAATTTTTATAGGACATGGTTATAAAAATACCTTTTATCTTTGTACTCCTTGCCAGATTAGCTTTAAGTTTTTCAAGCATTGAATCACCATTACAAGTCTTGTCTTCCGAGTCCATTTTGAAATGTTCAAGTCTAAGGAGTAGAAATCTTGTGGGTGAGACTTAAATAGTTGGAGCTTCTTCTAGGATTCTGCTAAGTTGGTCATCCTCATTCTCACAAGAATCCAATATCATTGTGTATTTCAATAAGTCACATACAATGTCATGCTCTCCAAAATCCTTTGTTTAATTGTAAGCTCTAAGAAAGCATCATAATTTTTAAGTGCATTCTCTTAAAGAGCACTAGAAGTGAGCCTAGGGGAGGAGACTCTATCTATTCACTAAGAATTCCCTTGTTTTCAAATACTTTTGCAAAACCCTTTTTCATTTTCCCACATTCTATTTGTCATCTTTATCACTAATGTATCCCAAGCCTAGTATCCTCTCCATAGACCAAAGAGGTGCTCTTAGGAATCCTATTTGTCACGGTATCCTAGTGTAGATGTCCACATGACATGTTGTCATCCCTAGTTGGGGCTTCCTCTTTTTGGTAGTAAATTAATCTGATATTTTTTTTACTAGATCAACTTTTAATTTTTCAAAAAAATCAACTCAAAATTTTGTAAACAATATTTCATTTTTGTCCATTTCTTCCTATTAGCTTAGAAAAGTTAAATTTTCTTATCAATAGCATAACTAGAATACTAAAATAGTTTTATAAAGGTTAAAATATATCTTATTCTCCTTTGAAGCTAGACATTCTAGAGTAGTGTCTTGTAAGATCACTCTATCTAGACGATGTAACTCTCTAGGTGGAGTTGCTATCTTATGTGCTACATTCTGGGGAACCTGATGTGAGCTTACTTTTTAACCTTTCTAATTTAAAATCATTCTACACTGTGTCATAAGCTCTAAAGAAATTTTATGAGATTTTTGACCCAAGCTTCTAATTCTAGAAACATTGTAAGAAGTTATAGGAAAATGTCAAAGTCTCAATCTTTCTCTACAACAAATACCATGACCATAGACATTCCTTCACTTTTTGTAGATCCTACTACCACAACCATGCCTATTTTTTGAATTCTTCTCCCGAGATCATCTGTAGTGTCATCTATGTTTAGCATGGCCTTTCTAAACACTCAATCGGATCTAGACCTTAAAAATTCCATGAGACCTTCTACTTACCAATTTAAAAACCTAGAACAACATCTTCATGATTTCCAAACCTTTTTAACCTATGAGGCCACTTCTAATAGTATGCCTTTTATTATATAGTCTCTTAAGAAGATGCTAGTACACCATCTTGAGAGTATCGACTTGCTATGTGGGTTAGCTCATATTGTTGATAGTTATGTACCTACATTATCTGCTTCTCTTGAGACTGCCTATGCTTCCCAACATATTGCTCATTGATAAGATTTCATGACATTGCCTACTTTTGTCATTTACGCACCTACACCCACTCAAATGACCACTTCTCTTTTTCTAAATTTTACATCAGTATGAATGGTGAGAAATCCCATCCATTCATATGGGTTTATTCCCTCTTTTTAGTCTTTAATGTTTGAAGGATATTCTATTTCTTTGCATCCTATAGCTATGTAAACCTTCCTCACTTTATCTATAGCTTATATCCCATCATCTGACATTCCCATGTCTACTACTAGCTATAGCTCCTCTACATAGAATTCACCTAGTAATCAACTAGCTTATGCTAAGCATTAGTATCTTTAGTAGTAGCTTACTTTCCTCTCAACTACCTCCACCCAACCCACCATGTCACCCTATAATGTTCATCTCAACCCACTATCCTTGTGCATCTTATCCACTCCTTTACATGTATGCTTCGAGGTCCCTAGATTCATGAATTATAGTGGTAATGTGGATCCAAAGACACACATATCTACCTTTACAACCTTGTTTACCAATTTCATCTTTCAAAATGACTTGTTAGAAAAACTCTTCACATGATCATTGAAATATAGCCCACTGGATTAGTTTTGTTCACTACCTGACCATTCTAAATATTCATTTAATAAACTTGTGAACTAGTTTCCTCAACATTTTTAGACTCACATAGGCTTGCATATAACTTTACTGATCTGGTGTATTGTAAATAAGTGCCTCAAGAGAAAGTGATTGATTTAATCTTTTAGTACTAGTCATTGTTCTCGTGGATACCATACCCCCTTCCTAACTTTGATGTCCAAAGGGTCTTTATAGGGAATCTTCAACCAACTCTTAGGGAAAAGATCTTGATCATGAGGTATCCCTCTATCATTCATTTGTGCACAACCATAAAATATTATCAATCATTTTTAGATCAGTTTGAGACATTTTCTATCTCATATGTATCCTCTGCACCCTCATGACCTAAGCCCAATTAAAAATCTTAATAAATGGACTACAACATTTTGATAATATGCCATCCATAGCTTTTGGTGATAGCACATTCACTTCTCCTATTTCAAAGGCTATGGAACTTATCATGATGAGATAGAAATTTAGGAAATTTGCACCATTGTCTAAACCTTTATAGTGTTGGCATAATAGTCATAGTAACAATGGTATGACATTGTTAAATTTGCATTTATAGGTTAGTTTATGCATATTAAATAAATGTTAGTAAATAAAGCAATAGTTAGTTTGTTAGTTTGTGGGAGTTACAATCCCGTATGGATGTTATGTAGGTAGTTATGAAATAGTTAAAGGGAAGACGCTTTTATAAAGCCAATGTAATGCAATGTGAAAATCATCCGAAGACAATAATATATTATTCTATGTTTTATGTTTATTATTATGCAAGTGCAATTATGTAAATATGTGTATGCACACCATTTTTCAATATGGTATCAGAGTGGTTATCAATCATGGAGAAGTAACAAGTTTGAAGGCAATTCTTGTAGCTTGGAGACTAAATGAATAAAGGCGTGAGCAATATTAGATCACTAGTGCTGCATGTGGAAAGAACCAAATCAGTGTATGGGAGAATAGAACATACCAACATGAGGAGGCATAAAGTTGTATAAAAATTTGAAGGTATTTGAATCCATTGGTTGAGCATAGTCTATCATTCTATTGATATAGTTTTCTTTTGCATTAAATACACTTGCTATGCAAGTCAAGTTGCTATTTGGTATAATGTACAAAGGGCATGTAATGGAATAAACTTGGTGGCTGCTGCACTTTCGATTTGCTCTATTTTTAGACTTATGCCTTTCGATGATGGCAACTGCTTCCTATCATTCTCATAAAACTCTCTAATAGTCTCTTTTGTATTCAAAACATCTGATGTACAAGTAAGGTGTTGAAGATATCTTCTACCTCATTCTTGATGTGACAAGGGTATAGATGCGGCCAGGGTATGTTTGAGAAGATTGAAAGAAAAGTTTATTCATTGGCATATATTTTTGTTTTGCATCTTGTGAGCATCAAACATATAGCAAATTAGGTTTATAGAGAGAGTAAAATGTGTGGCATTTTAGGTTTTGATTTGAACGCGCATTAGTAAGTTTGCATTTAAAAACATTATTGTGTTATCTAGAATACTATTTACATTTGGAAGATTATGGTTCATAGCTATTTTTGGAACCATAATAAGGAGTAATAAGGATTGAATTGTTGAAGGCTTAATTTGATGAATGTTTAATAATATCTTAGAGATATAAGGTTGATTAGTGTTATCATCATGAATGCACATATGTCAAAAATAGCTTATGCTTTTAGGGCCATCTTTTCTATTCCTGATGAGGCCTCCAAGGACTCATCCAAGACATTTGTTGGTTAAAGTGTAACAAGGTCATATTGGAGGTAGACGGCACTAGAGGATGGAGGAATTTTCATCATCTCAAGTTACCTTCTCGCTTTGAGATGATGCTTTACATGAGAAGCATTTTTGGCTTTAGTTTTTTTGCTTTTTCTTGTTGTTGCTGACAGATTTGAAGAATGCATATTTTGTGAAGATTATGTTTTGGAGACAGGTTTGGGTTTTGGTGTTGAGCTCAATATGGATTGTTATCAAAGTCAGCTTCAGAGTATATGATCGAGAATTATACCCTTTCGCGGTCACTAGACAATGATAGAGATCTATTGTATCTCTTAGGGATTGTTGTTGAATAATTCAAGACACTGTGATTTGAGAGTTTGAGACTAAGAGCTCAAGAACACAGCTTGAAGCTACACCTTCTTGAGGGTCAAGAGACAACTTTATGGAGCCCCGCTTGGTTCAAGATTTGTTCTTTTAGGAGAAGATCTTCTAAAAAATATGTATTCATATTATGTAATCAACTTTGTTGAGTATATTAACATTCAAGGGGGGTCCCTTGGTACTATTGCAAGAACAATGTAATAAGGGGGGAATGTTGGCATAATAGTCATAGTAACAATGGTATTACATTGTTAAATTTGCATCTATAGGGTAGTTTATGGATATTAAATAAATGTTAGTAAATAAAACAATAGTTAGTTTGTTAGTTTGTGGGAGTGCATTCTCGTATGGAGGTTATGTAGGTAGTTATCAAATAGTTAAACGAAAGAGGCTTTTATAAAGCCAATGTAATGCAATGTGAAAATCATCTGAAGACAATAATATATTAGTCTATGTTTTATGTTTATTACTGTGCAAGTGCAATGATCTAAATCTATGTATGCACACCATTTTTCATATAGTATGTGTTGTAGTAGCTCCTTTCCCACAATCTTGTGTAGCTACCACCTATGAGGCCCTTACACCCAAACAAACCCCTTTTGAATAATTATGATGCAAAATCCTTTTGCTAATTTCACTAGGTACCTAGGCATGACACTAAGTGATATATGCATCCTAAACACATAATGGAATACCTCATCGACCGTAACATTATTCAACTCTTTCTAACCCAAGTTGATGTTTTCCAATGTATTTTAAAATTTCTCTACTCTTTCTTCATCTATTAACTTTTGTTTTCCCTTCTCTCTTTCAGCAATGATTTCTTCCTTAGAGTTTGACTCTTCATCTTGCAACGTCCTCTATTCCTATTTCAACTATCTAATTTCTCTATCACTAGGAAATGTCCACTCTTTGTACACTATAGGTTACAAAGATCATGGATTTGAGACCACCGTCATGTTCCCTTACTAAATTTAATAGCAAATTTCTAAATATATTTTTATGTCTTTTCTGCATTAGCTAGTTAAGCATTTTTTATATTTGACAATTTTTCTACTATAAGCTTGGAACTCTACAGAAGAACATATGGTGACTTATATTGCACGAAAATAAGTTCCACAACATTATAAAATACTAAAATGGTCCAACTATAACAGATTTGGATCAATTACAAAATTTGGGGCTAAAACCCTTACCAAAAACTACACATATTTCTTTGGAAAATAGCCTAACATATAACATAAATTCATAATACTAATATGCTGATTACACAAAATTGCAATACTCTAAAATAACCTATCAGAACTACCACAATACACCTACAAGCTAGGGCAACAAACCCACAAATCTCAAATCTCAAATCTCCATATTCTACTCACACCAAAAACTACATAAAAACTTTGTAAATGGTTGAATTTGCACTCCTTGAAGCCCTACCACAATTATTGTATGAAATTTCCCTTTTTGATCACATGGGTTTCATCATAAAATCCTTGAAATCACTAAATTTATGTCCAATGATCTCCCACATCCAAGAGTTTTTGTTCTAGGAGGCTTTTGTGAACACTATTCAACAAAAGAAATTGATTAAATTGATAAAAGATCCTACCAGAGGAAAATATGGCATATAAATACACAAAGTGGGCTTAATATAGGTTCCCAAATCCCAATGACTTTCTCTAGAAGGATAAACATCAATAAAAGAAGCAATTAGTTGTCATCTTATTTGAATTGCCAAATAATTTGTTTTATTCCTACTTTTTCTACTTTATTTCCCATCCTAAAGTTTCCCAAGTTTAGCTAGCTTTTTCTAAGGATAATAATGCAAGATAATTTTTAATTTTTTCTTAGAATCTCATCTCTATCCTCCTTAGAAACCAATGCCCCAAAATAGAGAACAAAATATTAATAAATTGATATTTAACTTGATTCTCTATTGACTTTTCCACCTTGCCAATTTCCAATTAAATAATAATTAAATACTTTTTCCAATTTTCTTCCCCTTATTCAATTACAAATCAAAATTGGATTAATTAATTTGTTAATGGAAAATTAATTAGAAAGGGGACATGACATCTGAATCCTACAAACAAGATCCATGGCCCAAGGCCTTGGACAAACTACTGAATACCACTTGCCTTTATCAAAGAGAAGCTAAATGAAGGAGTTGAACTCCCTCAAACTAAAAGTGTACTCACCAAATAGCAATGAAAGGAGCCTAGTTAAGCCTAGAAAGTCTACTAACAAAAATTATCCACTATTAGAAGAGATTGATTCAATAGTTTTCAAGCTTGTCTAAATGTAGCAACCACTAAGGTTAAGGAGAAATCTTCTCAATAATGGATAAGAATGAAGTTATTGATATAGTTAAGAAGGAAATGGCTAAGAAATAAGATATCAATATAGTTAAGAAAGAAATGGATAAGTACAAGATATTGATGCAACTCTCAAGCATTTGTATTCCATTGAGAGTTCTAGGCAACATATAGCATCATAGCACAAAACTTTTGATGTAATTTTTTCTTCTAAGGGACACAAAACTTCTTGGCCTCACTTCAATTTAAAGTAGGACCATCACCCAAATAATTATATGTCCACCTCAACGAACTTCATTCTAAGAATGGATATGCATATTATTGTCTAAACATTGTAGATAATGCATGTTTTCTAGCTTATTACAAATAGCAAGGGCAATGATTTTAAAGAGTTCACAGCCCCAAAAAAGGCATATACAACTAAATAAATAATTCCTAAAAAGAATTTAAAGTCTCACTTTAAATCAATTTCTAGCTTTAAATCAACTTAAATGAATAAATGACTTCGCTACTTTAAAACAAAACACAACATTAACTATCCAACAATTCTCTAGTTATAGAGGAATTAATTAAAAAGCTCCTCCCTTCCTCACCTCTACCCGCCCCTCCCCCCCCCCCCCCGCTAAAAAAAAAGAAGTCTTTCAAAAAAGTTAGATAGCTAAAGCAAAAATGTCCTATAATAATGCTTTGAGCCATTCCTTGACTATGCTTGGGCTTCTCTACCACTCAATCTACTAGTCCATATGAGATGTTCTTATTGAAAAAGAAACTTCCAAGATCATCTGCAACACAAGCCTCTAAATTAATTGGAAGTAGAAAAGGGTTGTGTGTGATATAACCCCAGATGGGCTTCGGGACCTCCTCTTCCCCACAAGAGGAGGGGAAGCATGTCGGGTAGAGAGGGCTAGAAGAAAAGAAATGGTTGAATTCACTAACAAAGCCTTAAAAGTTGTTGCCACATTCGACACTCTAACCCAGGAGGGCTTTGAAACACTTAAAGCTAAAACCCCCAAGCCTATAGGCTTAGAGGGGGGCTTGGAACTGCTAGTGTTCTTGGCTTTGCAGGTAAACACTATAGACAAACCTTCCTCTTCTTTTACAAGAGCTTTGGGCCTGAAAGAGGGTTGGGCTAAGGGTTTTGGTTGCTAAGAGGCCAAAAGACAATCCTGAATCTTGTGTTTGGAAGGATAACATACTGGACACGCTAAGAATAATGGGTTTGACCAATTTAAATGTCCACTAAATCCTTGAGGTCTTTGGAATGGTCCACCTCAACATAGATCTGATGCTTAGGATGAGCCGAATAGAGCTTCTCAAGTTCTATGAAAACAACATAACCTAAGGAAGAAGCTATCTAGCTGAGAAAGTTCCAATATGGCAATGGTAACCCAGGGAATTCAACCCAAATAGGGATTCAAATGGACTTTTTCATCAAAGATGATGAAGTCTCAAGTTTAAGGTTTGAACACAAGGAGGGAAGAGCGGAATAGTCATGGGCCTCGGTTAAGGGCAACCCCAACATGGTTAGCCTCAACAAAATAAAAAATTAAAAACCCCTTAGCAAGCTTTTGCAAGACATCTAGACAGATCCCATCTGGGGTCCAGGCCCTGCCAACCTAATCTCAAAGCATACTTTTAGGGGGGACTCTACCCACAAAATATCCAATTAAAGTGAAATTTTCTTGCCATTTGTAGGCATTATCAAACTTTGGAATGGGAAGAAGAACATCTTGAGGTGTTTCAAGGGACATACCTTATGGAATACCTTGGGAAAAAATTTATGGGAACATTTGAGCAAGGGTACCATTGATGATCACTATTGAACCTTCAACTCTAGTAGCAACAACTACAGAGAAATGAAAGGTTGAGGCCATATAAATGGGTGAAAAAATGCCCATAGACCTAGCGATTGACAACACGCTGCGATAAATGTAGGAGTGCTAAGGATATATTGTAGAATACTGAAGTTTGACATATACACTACAAATCCAATAAACCCTAGTAAAACAAAAACAAGTAGTTTGCCATGAGATTTATTGTCAAAAAATAAATTATGATTTTCTCCATCTCCACCCTTTTAAAAAATACCATTTCAAATAGTAAGGATTAGAAGACAAATGTTATCTAGCTTGAGTGTGATATATGTTGGATTAGGTCCAGACAACTAAGAGGGGGGGGGGGTGAATCAGTTATTCCTTATTTAATATTTTTCTTCCTTTAATCAACTTATAAATGAATTATTGAAATAAACATTTTAGCATCACATAAGCAGAAGCATAAATAACACACTTGACACCAAGATTTTGATGTGGAAACCCAGTTAAGGGAAAAACCATGGTGGGGGTTAACCCGCAAAATTAATACTCTATTACAAGTATTTCACAAGTAGGAATGCACATTCATTCGGGATCACTGCCCAAAGTTCACTGCTCAAATGGAGGCTCACTGCCTAAGAAAATATTACAAGAGAACAACAGAGATTTGAACTGATTAATAGAATCTGCCTATGCATGAATTTCAGTTCTAGTTAAGTACAAAAACTGATCTTACACATTTCATCTTTGCTCTACTCTTCTTTACTGATCTGTCTTCATTCGCTCTTTGGATTTCTGCACTTTTCACACATACACCTTATTCACATATCACTCTTCGCAATCATCCAATTACATCAACTATATATATACAATAGAGATTTGAACTGATTAATAGAATCTGCCTATGCATGAATTTCAATTCCGGTTAAGTACAAAAGTTGATCTTACACATTTCATCTTTGCTCTACTCTTCTTTACTGATCTGTCTTCATTCGCTCTTTGGATTTCTACACTTTTCACACATACACCTTATTTGCATATCACTCTTCCCAATCATCCAATTACATCGACTATATATATATATCTGCAACATGATCTACAATCATTCTATCAATCAGCTTAAACAATACTTAGAACTTTTGTGAGTGCTCTGCTCTATCGGCTAAATCTATGCATAGATTAAGGTGCAGACCAAAACTTGCTCTTGGAAATCATTACTTATGTCAGCCATAATCACTAATCACCACCATTTGTCCAACAAGAAACTTTCATATATCTAGAATCAAGATCTTTGGCAAGGTTTGTCTGTTCTACTTCTGTTTGTTCTAATAAACTAGAAACTGATACTCAGATGTTAACATCTTTTGAATCCTTCATAACCGGAGGACAAAACTCTAGATTTAGAGTATCTTTGTAATGCTGTTAACTACCTTAGATCCGTAGAAAACCATGCCTTTCCACCGAAGAGATCCGAATCAAGAAACCAGACTCTATTACTGCTCTATTTTTAACTGCTTAGACTTAGACAAAATCTGATTCTGACTTCTGGTATGAACAACTTGAGTTATGCGAATGTTTGTGGTGATCTTAGTTGCCATCAATGACAACACTTATCATATCTAAGCAGTATCTCTTGCCAACAATCTCCCCCTTTGTCATTGAGGGCAACACTTACTGAAAAATGACTAAGTGTCTTAGAGCGACTCCCCCTTAGTCTGTACATTCATTCCTTTCACTTAATCTGGTGCTCCCTCTATGCTGAATACCTTATTTTTCACTGTCCTTCACTCCCCCTATGACATCACTGGCAAAGGGTGGGATCCGCAAGCCAAAATTCTCAAAAGAAGTTTTGTTTATACTGCCACATATGTACAATAAATCATCAAATTCTATTTACATGAACTTGAGAATGTCTGCAAAACTGGTTTTTAACTACACAAGTTCAGAGGCCCAAGTATTCTTCATTCCATCCAAGAGTGAGATGTGCCCACTCAGCAGAAATGCATATGCTTCTGCCTTCGCCAGATCTGGAGGATCACTTGTCTGAAGTGCATTCTAGGCTTCAGATAAGGCATTATGCATGGCTTCCAACTTGGGGGCAATCAATCCCTAGAGTTCACACATCCTCTTCATAGTATTGATTTTCTCCTTTTCAAGTCCCTTTATTTCATCTGTCAAGCTAATGACTTGACATTCCTGGCTTATAGGAGAGGCATTTAGAGGATCAAAATTTTGAGATAGAACTGATATTTTCTGTTCTTGTTCCTTTATCTTCATCTCAATGTCCTTATTGACTTTAGTCCATGATAGGCAAAACTTATATATATCTCCTCCATCACTTAGAGCATTCTGAATGCTCTTTATGCTAATGCCTAGTATCAATCTATCACTCCTTATCAGATTCTTAACTTGACTGAAGTTCTTATTCAAAAATTCTTTCTGAACCTTTGCATCCGCAGACTTTTCAAAAGACTCAAAATGTGAGTTTACTGAACTTACAAGATTTTTCAAATGGCCAGAGGGGGAGTCATTTTGATTCTTCTGATAATTTGGCATTAATTTCTCTAAAACTCCGGTTGCTAGCCCCAGTAGCTCATTGTCCTCTAAGTGGGATTTTATCATCTTTTCTCTAGCTTTTACTTGGACAAAAGATGCTATTTTCATCAATTGAAATGGAGAGAGCGCATCTGGATTGGTTAGTCCTTGGAGTAGTTCAAGCTCATCAAGCTCAATCACTTCCTTTTCAAGAGGGCCTTTTACTACATTTGTAGTGTCTCTTGCTACATTTTTTGAACCATCTTTTTGATCATCAGATTTTTCTACATCTGCTTTAGGTGCTTCAACATTTGCACCATCTTCTTCTTCTTTATCTTCCTTTCCTTTTTCCTCCTCTTTCTCTGTAATACTTTTCTCTATGTTTTCTTCTGAGGGATTCATTTCTGCTTGCTGACCACTTACTACCTGATCTGGAGAGCTCTGAGTGGTCGCAATATTATTTTCCTTCCCAGAGTGATCAAGTGGAGGAGTTATCTCTGCATCAATTATTCTGTCTATCATTTCTATGTCCTCCTGATTGACTTGTTCCTCTTCCTAAACTTCTCCAATATTTAGATTTAATGAATCAAGTTTCGAAGGATCTAGAGTAATAATTTGGTCATTAATTCTCTTGTCAGTTTCTTCTTCTAGAGCTTTTTGTTACGAAGCAAAAGGATTGTCTTCTTCAACTTGCTTTTCTGAAACAATGAAGTATTTATTTTTGTCTAAAGCCTTTCTCAGAATTTCCTCTGTTTGCTCTGCAATTTCTTTAGTCTCACCAAGCATTAGCTTGTTCATCTAGACTTTGCTTTTGAATTTATCTTTGACTTCAATGAGGATTTTATCTACTTCTTTTCTAGTCATTATAGGGCACAAAGAGGAGAGAACACACTCTTTGAGTTCTATATCTTTTTCCTTAGCTGCTTCTTTCCTCATTTCCATTACTTTCCTCAAACTTTTAGGAAGTTCTTGTAAGATTTCCAACAAGGCTCTATCGAATTTATTCAGATATATAATAATGGCATCTTCTAAAATTTTCTTATTTTCTTGATCAAGGTTATCATAGTAAACTTTGATAGGTTTTAAATTTCCATGAACAATGATTGTTTTTACAATTTCATCAATAGTCATGGCAACCTTACCAGATACTTGCTTTTTACTGGCCCTCATGCTTCTGGATGGTTGATCTTTAGAAGTCTTTGAAGTTTTGACCATCTTGGATCTTATTTCTTTCACTTCTTCATCTGTTTCCATCTCCTCATCATCTTGTGTGCTCTTGTGGGTTCTTGTTGGCTTGGTTTTCTTTCTTTTCCCTCCTTCACCGGATGGAGTGGCTTCCGGCTTCTTAGTGGAAGTGGACTTGAGTGGCTCAGTAGGAGTTGTAGAACTCCTAGTCTTCCTTGGAGCTTCTAGGGGAACTACAGACTCAATTATTGCCTGCTCAGTGCTCTTCTTTATCTTTTCAATCCTTTGTCTATTTTCTCTGACTGTTTCTTTTGTAATCCCAATGCTTTTTGCATACATCTCCACTTGCTTGTGTATCTTTCTTTTTGTTTCCAGCTGTCTAAGTTCCACATGCAACTTTAAGCTTAGTTCCTTGTATGTTCCGAACCTTTCAACAGAGGTGTCTTTATGTTTGCTCAGGAGATTTTGAGCATACATGTCTAGAATTTCCTCATCCACTTCATAGCCCATTGGCATTATCCAAACTATTCTTGGTTCTACAGCTTCCATCAAACATTGATATGTGTCTACCATAAAACATATTTCATTTTCATACTTTTCAACAACTGAATTAGGAATACTTTCCCTTGCATGCATCAGATTTTGAAAGTTTTTGAAATATCCCCAGATTGTAGTCTTTTGTTTACCTGAATTTCCAAGATTATGTAAGTGGTCTCTTATCTGAATTACCACTGGTCTATCATTTCTCCAGTGCCCACCTTGCACTCCAGGCACTTCATTCATAAAATAGAAGAATAGGCATATGATCAAGGAACCATATTTGAAGGAATTTTTTTGTCTCTTTTGATTTTGCTCAAGTTCTCTCTTAGCTGATTTTGTAGTAATTCACATAAATCATATTCTGCATCTTCCTTTAACATTTTATAAGCAACATGTATTGCAGTCCCAAAAACTGAATTTTCCCTACTTGAGTGATAAATCTTGTACTCGATCACCATAGAGGAAAATTTAACATCCAGTTCTCTAATATCATTAATGGTCATTGCCCTTTTGTTAAACTTGGCGCTGGTAGCATCACTTACTATCTAGTTTTTAATGGCTTTCAACATAGGTAATCCGCCAAAGGAGTTTAACCTAGTTACAGTCTTGATAACATCCTTTGTGATCTTAAATGGTTTCATTAGCCACAAGAATTCATCATGTTTTTGGCTCAGGAAGTAACGAACCCATTCATTTTCATTAAAAGACAAAAATTCAATTAATTGCAAGAAGTGTTTGCTTTCAAGGGCTTCATATTGTTGGCATAATAGTATATAATATTACATTGTTAGTTTATGCATATTAAATAAATGTTAGTTTATTAGTTAGGTTTTGGGAAGTTACTTTCCCGTAAGAAGTTATATACGGGAATAACAAGTCTTTTACAAGCCAATGTACTGCATTGTAAAATCATCTAAAGACAATACTATATTATTCTATAATGGTTTAATTTTGTGTATGTTTGTTCACCATTTCTTAATATGGTATCAGAGCATTGATTATATCTTTGTGCCTATGATTGAAAAATGGTCTTGAAGAAGACAGTTATGTCTGCAACGTAGAGATATGTTTGCTGCAGATGATGTGTCTACTAGGAGAACTATTGAAGTGAAGGCTGCTCATGGGGAGAGTATTATCCTCTTTGTTTGCTATTTTATTTTGGTGTTGAACTTCTAAGTGCTGCACACTATTAAAGTATTGAAATTTTTGAAAGGATGTCCAATGTTTGGAAGAGTAAATTTGACTGAGTTGTGCCATTATTTTTAAATTATGGAATATTGAATTTTGATGCTGACCGCTACAATTTTTAGATTTAAGTATATTTTTTTAATTGCTGCATTAACTGTTGTCAACCATTGAACATTCCTCTGAAGCCTTGAAGATTTGATGAGGCATTTGTCAAAGGCATCTGGCATTCATTATGAGGCATTTTGAAAGACTACGTAGGGAGTTAAAACAAGTTTATTTACATGAATGCCAAGCACAGAAGTTTGGTGAAAGCAGTTAAAGTGTTTGCCCATATAAAAGAAAGAAACATCTTGTGAATATATTATTGCAGCATATAGAAGACATTCCTTGGGTGAGTTTAAAAATTGACTGAAATTTATTAATGTTATGCTTTATGAAATGTGAGCCAATGTGAAAAGAAAAAAAGATGTGTTGATGGGTAAAAGACTTACGTGAAAATTAAAATAAGTTTATGTTTCATGAAGTTTAAAAAAAACATTGAAAAGTTTTTACCTTTCTTGGGAGAAAGTTAAAAAGAAAAGTTTTTTAAAAAGGGAGAGATTTTTCATCTTTTAAAGAGTATTATTTTAAAAAGAAAGAAAAGTGGGGAGACATAAGTAGTAGAATTTTTATGAAGATATTTAATTTTATGAAAGGGAGACATAAGTAGTTTCCTTTTTTTAAGGGCATTTAAAATATTTAAAGAATTTATTTTTTTGCCTTTGGAGTAATACGGTGGAAAACATTGGAGTTATTTTATCATGGCTATATCAAACATTGGTTGTGCTCTTGGGGCCATTTATACTACACCTGATAGAGTTTTCAAAGGCTCATATGTAATATCAGTTGGATAAAGTGTAACCACATTGTATTGAAGGCAAGCGGCATTAGAGGATGGAGGATTTACCATCATCTCAAGTTAGCTTCTCGCTTTGAGATGATGCTTTGCATGAGAAGCATTTTTGGTTTTGGTTGTTTTGTTTTTCTTTGTTGTTGCTGACAGAGCTGACAGATTTGAAGAATGTATGTTTTGTGAAGATTTTGTTTTGGAGATAGGTTTGGGGTTTGGTGTTGAGCTCAATATGGATTGTTGTCCAGCGAGCTTCAAAGAGTATATGATCTTGAATTATACCCTTTCGTGGTCACTAGACAACATGGCAGAGATCTGTCATATCTCTTAGGGGCCATTGTCGAATAATTTAAGACTCTGTGATTTGAGAGCTTGGGACTAAAGAGCTCAAGAACACAGCTCGAAGTGACGCCTTTTCGAGGGTAGACGAGACAGCATGATGGAGCCTCGCTTGGTTCAGGATTTGTTCTTTGGGAGAAGATCTTCTATAAAATATGTATTCATATTATGTAATCAGCTTTGTTGAGTATGTTAGCATTCAAGGGGGGTCCCCTGGTACTTTTGCGGGAACAATGTAATAAGGGGGGGAATGTTGGCATAATAGTATATAATATTACATTGTTAGTTTATGCATATTAAATAAATGTTAGTTTATAAGTTAGGTTTTGGGAAGTTACTTTCCTGTAAGAAGTTATATACGGGAATAACAAGGCTTTTAAAAGCCAATGTATTGCATTGTAAAATCATCTAAAGACAATACTATATTATTCTATAATGGTTTAATTTTGTGTATGTTTGCTCACCATTTCTTAATACATATTCAGGTCTCAGCTGGTAATTTTCATCTTTCAAATGATTCTTAAACAACTCCATCAGTTTCGTATTCCCAAATTCTTCTACATTGTAATGAATGTATGCCCTAATGTCTTCAACATGTAAAACCCCATAAGGGACACTTGAGAAGGCACCAAATGGCTCGACTTCAACAAATTTATAGGGATGCTTCTTGAATTTTAGACGGGGCCTCTCAGTAACATTGACAAGTAAAGGTGTAGCCATTTTCATAGATTGGGAATTCAAGAAGTTTCATAGGAAATAGAAATACATTGTTCCGCAGATTAGGGTTTTGCTTAGAGATCCTCTTTGTGCATGAATTCTTGGGAATTCTCAGCTTTAAACTCGTTCACTTCTCTTCTTCTTGCTTTCTTCTAATGCAAAATGATCTAAATGAGGAATGAATGATCCTTTTATGTTCCACAACACCTAATTTGTCTTTGTAACAAATGCTCTACCCTAATACATCTAGTTGCTCTGTTTTTGAGTAGTCTTTCATGTATTGCTCTACAATTTTCCATATCCATCTCTTTTCTTTTGGAAATCCTTTAAAATGGTCTGAAACAATCCAAGATCTCTTTTCTTATTGTGCCAGATCTAGGCACCTATTGGCTGGGGGAATTTGATATGTAATGCCGCTCCCCCTTAGCCAAGACTTCCAATTTAATTCTCAGAGGAATTATCAGCACCGGATTGCGGTGTGGATCCATTGTCGTCGTTCATAAAGGTTTTCCTGACCCATCTCTTGTTTGACTCATCCTGAGTCTCATTCGCATCAATTTTTTCTTTGCCTTTGTCTTGTCTCTACTCATCCAATTTTTTGTTTACCGGACCTTTTCTTCCATTATCTTTACTTCTGCAGAATGCTGTAATATGACCAGATTTATTGCAATTAAAGCATACATTTCTTTTCTTATAAACCTGATTTTCTCTTGATCTGCACTGATTAACCATATGTCCAAACTCATTGCAAACAAAGCAGTAACCGTTGAAAGAATTGCTAATTCCTCTATTATTGGGATTATTCCTTGTCATACTTTTGTATTCATTTGATCTATGACCATACCTGTTACATTTGAAGCATTGATTGGGGAAGGATGGACCATTTTGATTTACTCTGCTTCTGCACTGAGTAGCTCTATGACTGAATTTGTTACAGTTGAAATAATTTCCATTGAATGATGGATATCTTTGAGCATTTGGTTGTCTTACCAGAGGTTTTCTTGATCTGTTTCTCCCATTCTTAGACTAAAAATTTCTTTGTCCGAATCTGGAGCTTTCACCTTTCTCATATCTAAGACCATGCTTGTCATCAGCGCTTTTCTTTCTTTCAAGTAGTGCTTCAAGTTTTGCTAAACTTATCTTGAACTTCTCCTTATATTCATTTGCAATATCTAGGTCATGTCTGAGAATGACTATTTGCCTTTCAAGTTCTCTCTCATTGTCTCTACTTTCTTGTAGATTAGACTCTAGATGGCTAGCTATTCCATCCAATTTGCAACATTCTTTAGATCTTTCTTTTAGTTTTTGTTTTAGATCTTCTTCAATTTTCTTCCTAGTGACTTCTTTTGAAAGCTTCTCACATTCTTTTGTTTTATCTTTCAAAGATTCATTCAAGCCATTTTCTTCAGGTAAACTAGATAGCTACAAAAGTAGCTCCTTTTTTCTTTGCATAGATTTCTTTAATTTATCTTTTAACATTTCAATGGTGTCATCAGCATCTTTAAGTTCACCTTTTAGATTACTAATTTTTGTTCTAGATTGAGCAAGCTCTTCTAGAGTTGACTGAAGATCTTGTAATGAACCCATTTGAAACTTCTTCCAAGATCTTTTCCTTAAGCTGTTAGGCTTCTCTAAGGAACTGTGCTCTGATACCAATTGTTGGATTAGGTCCGAACAACTGAGAGGGGGGGGTGAATCAGTGGTTCCTTATTTAATCTTTTTCTTCCTTTAATCAAATTATAAATGAATTAATGAAATAAACATTTTAGCATCACATAAGCAGAAGCATAAATAACACACTTGACACCAGGATTTCAACGTGGAAACCCAGTTAAGGGAAAAACCACGGTGGGGGTTAACCCACAAAAGTAATACTCTGTTAAAAGTATTTCACAAGTAGGAATGCACCTGCATTCAGGTTCACTGCCTAGAGCTCATTGCTCAAATGGAGGCTCATTGCCTAAGAAAATATTACAAGAGAACAACAGAGATTTGAATTGATTAATAGCATCTACCTATGCATGAATTTTAGTTTCGGTTAAGTACAAAAACTGATCTTACACATTTCATCTTTACTCTTCTCTTCTTTACTGATCTGCCTTCATTTGCTTTTTGGATTTCTGCACTTTTCACACATACACCTTATTCGCATGTCACTCTTCCCAATCATCCAATTACATCGACTATATATATAGTTGCAACATGATCTACAATCATTCTATCAGTCGGCTTAAATAATACTTAGAACTTTTGTGAGTGCCCTGCTTTGTTGGCTAGATCTATGCATAGCTTAAGGTGCGGACCAAAACTTACTCTTGGAAATCATTACTTATGTCGGCCACAATCACTGATCACCACCATTTGTCCAACAAGCAACTTTCATACATCCGGAATCAAGATCTTTTGCAAGGTATGTCTGTTCTACTTCTGTCTGTTCTGATAAACTAGAACCCAGTACTCAAATGTTAACATCTTTTGAATCCTTCATCACTGGAGGACAAAACTCTGGATTTAGAGTGTATTTACAATGTTGTTAATTGCCTTAGATCCACAACAAACCATGCCTTTCCACCGGAGAGATCTGGATCAAGATACTAGACTCTATTACTGCGTTGTTCTTAACTGCCCGGACTTAGACAAATTCTGCTTCTGACTTCCGATATGAACAACTTAAGTTATGCGGATGTTTGTGGTGATCTTAGTTGACATCAATGACAACACTTATCAGATCTAAGCAGTGTCTCTTGCCAACAATATAATGCTTACGACATTATTTATTTATAGCTTCAAATTTCATTACTGCTTTCCCAAACTTGTAGCCCTTTTTTTGGGTGGGGCCTTCAAATTATAATATATTAAGACACTTCAAAAGGTATATCTTTTACGCCTCACCTAAACATCCGTCACGTTGTGTTGACTATTTTTTTTCAATTTCGACCGACTTGTTCAATCAACAGTTTCTACTGATTGGTTCAATCAACAGTCCTTCATACTTTCGAAGCATCAGTCAGTTGAATTTTAACTAAAAATAGGTTAGTTGACAAGATTTCGACGAAAATTGAAAAAAAAAATAGTAGGCATGTTTAAGTTCTTCCAATCTTTTAACTACGTGAAACTGGACATACGTAACCGTTGCCTATTTTTGAAAGAATATTTCAAAAAGACAGGAAGAATATCAACCACGTGCATTTATCCGGCCATCTCTACTGACTAGTCCGTGCTCACTGACTATAATTTCGAGGCATCTGCAAGGAGACTACAAATTTATAAACAAAGAGACAATAATCAACTGGCATTGAACAAATTTGGAGACTGCATGAGCCACGAAGCTGTTAATTGTGGGCGCCGCCCACGTCATATGAGCCGCCAATGATATAATTAACATTAAATGCTTTACTCGGTCTATTCACTCCAATCATTCAATACTAAAGGATAAAATGGCATCACCTATCATGAACAGAGCCTGGTCAAACTTGTTAACTTGAGTTGGCTGGTTCATTGAACAATGGCAGACAAAGAACCGTTTAAATACCAGTGCTACTATAATCCATATCAACATTTATTCTCTTCATACGGGAAAAGTAAAGAGCTTGTGATTAATCTGTTCATTTCTCTTGGAGTATTAGTATTCACGTGGTGTGAAATGAAAATGATTCTTGCTTTTGTTCCATTGATCTTACTGCTGTCATTTACGAACAGTATGGTTAATGGTGCCGGGTTAATGGTGGGTTACTACCGGCATAGATGTCCTGAGGCAGAGGGGATTGTAAGTGATGTTGTGGGCAAAGCTGTTAGAGCGAATCCTGGTGTAGCAGCTTCTCTAATAAGGATGCATTTCCACGATTGCTTCATGAGAGTAAGTATTCTGAATCCCTACGTGAGCTATTCAGAGCTAATATCAAGATGACTACTATATAAACATAGAGTTATTATTGCGGAGTTGTGATGGATCAATCCTCATCAACTCCACAGCAGGAAATGTTGCAGAGAAAGACTCCCCTGCAAATAATCCAAGCATTTCTGGCTTTGACATAATTGATGAATCAAAGTCTAGAATAGAAGCCAAATGCCCAGGAGTGGTTTCTTGTGCCGACATAGTGGCATTTGCTGCAAGATATAGTGCCCACCAAGTAAGATTTGTACTAAGATTAAGTAACGTAACAGTTATCGTAAGCTAATATGGCTAAGGTGCTAACCATGTAAATTCCATGTCCAGGCTGGTGGTTTAATGTGGGCTGTTGAAGGAGGAAGAAGAGATGGAAGGATATCTCGAGCGTCAGATATTCTAGGGAATCTCCCACCTCCCTCATTTGACGTAAACCAGTTGACACAACTATTTGCTCAAAAGCAATTGTCCGAAGAAGACATGGTTACTCTTTCAGGCGGTTACTTTGCTTTTGCTGCGATTAAGATAGTTAATTATGCAATTAAATAAATTGTATGAACAACGAAATTTCTAATACTAATGATGTTCATGTTTCTGCAGGGGATCATTCTATTGGAGTTTCTCACTGTTCTTCATTTAGTGCAGATCGTCTTTACAACTTCAGCGGTAGTGGTGGTCAGGACCCTTCCATGGATCCTCGCTATGGGTAAACCTTAACTAGCCGGTGCATTGCAAATGACCGGCTGGTCGAGATTCGTATGGCAGCCCTCATTCGACAGAGTAAGGTGTACGGCAGGTCACCGACTGACTGGTCGAGAAGAAACTAGTCGAAACATTAATTAAGTTTTTTCGACTATTCCAGTGGTCGCAGATGCCATACAGTCGGTGAGTTACAACTCACCGGCTGTTTACGGCCCAGCCTCGGTATACCCTTCATCTCAAGGCCAAATGCCCCACTTCATCTTCTTCCTCTAGTGTTGTTGTTTCATTGGATCCTCTCACACCCACTAATTTGGACGTGAAATACTACGTCGATTTGCAATACAAGCATGGATTGCTCAAGTCCGATCAGACGTCGATGTCAAATGATGCCACCTCCAGACTGGTGAAGATTAACGCCAAGTATCCAACCATATGGAGGAAGAATTTTAGCAGAGCGATGGTAAAGATGGGTTCTATTGAGGTGCTCACTGGATCGCAGGTGGAGATAAGGAAACAATGTCCCATTCCCAAGTAAAGGAAAATATCAATAAGCTATTGTTGTGTTATTGTTTTCATTATTTGAAAACGAGAAATAAGGAGGAGATTGTATGTAACTGCAAAACTACCCAATGAAAATCAAAACTGACTCAACATGAGAAATGGTTAATTTGAAGTGAAACTTGTAAATAAAAACACATTCTATCAATTTTTCTTCAATTATAAAAATTAATAATGTATTCTCGGTTTTAATATGTGTGCGCGCATTTGTTCATGTATATATGATCTAATCCGTATGTGTGTGCGCAGTTGTCCTGCTCAGACTGTTATTTATTTCTTTATAGTGCATTCCTGATCTATATGTGTGCAAAGTTGTTTATATATGACCTAATCTATATGTGTGTGCGCAGTTGTCCTACTCAGACTATTGCCACCAAAGTTAAAATTGAATGAATCAAAACAACATGCATAAGTCAATTCTATTAACTTCTACTATTGCCACCAAAGTTAGAATTGAATGAATCAAAATAGCATGCATAAGTCAATTCTATTAACTTATACTATTGAAATTAAAGATAAAAGGATGTTAAAATACTAAATACAATATTATTGGGATTTCTGGATTAGATTCTGCCAACACACATTTTAGACATTGTGTGTGTTAGAATAATAATAATTTATTGATGAAATTGGATTGTAGGTCTTTTATATCACAATATCATCATTAATATAGACAATTAATCATTCTATTGCTGAATTCAATTTAAAATGATTTAATTATGATATATAATTGTAATTTATATAATATTTATGAAGTTGTGTTATAAAAAGAACTGTCTCCAAACTCTATACCTAGTGTTGATTTTGAAGGTGCCATCGGGCTCTGTTGGAAGTTGTCAAACCTATTTCCATGTCTACCAAGTCAATGTGGTTGATTTCTCCAAATGCTCATCAGCCCTTTAACATTGCTTCAGAACCCATCATCACTTTATGGGGTCGTATGAAACCTAGTGGGAGCCATTGGAGTTGTCAAAACCTCTATTTTAACTTATAATGCTTTAATACACTTTAGTTATGGATTTTGAATATGCCATTGTGCATTTGATGGTTCAAATTGGCTCTTTTTGTTTTCCAAAATGTACATGAAATTTTAAACATAAACCTCTTAAGATAGTCAATACATTATTTGTCAATGACTTGGTAGAAAACTTGGCATCTTGGGATGGAAATTGAAACTCCTCTAAAAAGGTCATTGAGTTCTAGCAAAAGAATTTGCTCTTCATCAACTGAGATTAGGCATTTGAGATCTTCATATCATTATCATCAATCGCCATTGTTTAAATTTATCCCAAGCTTACTCAAGTATGAATATATCAAATATTATAGACTCGGTACATATTGCGCAAAGTCCTTGAAGGTTAGGAAATGATGTAGCTGCAAGAACCTGGAAAACATTACTATTGTGAGTTCTAGATGGTGACCATACAAATAAGACATTGCCATGGTCACTAACTCTCTGCTAATCTACAATGTAACTATTAGAGTAGCATCTTCTTTCCATGGGCCTTGAGGTTGAAATGTTAGACAAATCCATTCCCAGGATTATTCATTTTTACCTTCTTGAACATTGAATCAGATCCAGCTGATAAACTAATCATTCATATAAAACTCACTAGGGAGTATAGTGATATTACAATACAAATAAGAACATTTTATGAATAAGGTGTAACACTGACATCTTAACTAAGCTATAGGATGACCTCACATGTTACTTGGAGGTCAAATAATGATTACAGTTGACAATGTTAGATGTTTCATGACTAAGGAAAAGTTTAAAATTGGCTAGGGGAAAATACATGGACAACTTGAAGATAATAACCTAAGGCAAAAGCCTAGGGAGTGTAATATATAATGGATTCACCAAAATAAAAGAAAATAAAGCACTTTCCAGATAATCTAGCCTAAATAAAGAAAATGCCCTAAAATAAACTAGTTTACATAGATTATAGTATAGAAATGTGTTCACAAATAAGCACTAAAATTAACAAAGAGGAGAAGGGTATTTAGGTCTAGGAGTGAATGCCAAATATTTGGTGATAGATCACTATTGGTAATTCATTCTTGTAACTTGTACACAAAGTTCTGTCATATTATGCCTGTAAAATTGAAAAAATCATTGTGCATCTATTCATATCACTTATTCATTGTGAAAATGATCTTTTCACAAATAGATTTGATCTCTATCCACGAACATGATCTGCACACTTCTGACCACCTAGAGTCTATTTTTCTAAAGTATCTAAACATGTGTCTCAAAAATTACAATGGCGATGAACACCTTTTTGAGCTTTCTATGTGAGGAACTTCTCCTTTCCAAAGACATGGGACTAATTTAATGATGTTACAAGGACATGCCAAAAATTCATGCAATATGCCTCGGCAATGCTAATGTAATGTGTAGATTTTGATGTGATAAGATTATTCATTAAAGTTCCTTGATGCAAATCTAATTGTTCATAATGAATTAGGGTTTCTCCTTTATAGAACACCCTAGCATGCAAGTTTTAACATTTTATGCTCAAGTAATAAAAAATAACTAGTTAGAAGTGAATTGGCTTGGGATTTGACTTATATTTAAATTTTGGAATTAGAGGGTCATTTCCACACTATAAATTTGAACCAAGTTTTTTCCATGCCATGGATTTGACTTAAGATATAGAATACATGAATCAACAGGTTGAGTCCAAACTCTAAGAATGTTTGAGGATAAGAACGGGTTTTATTTTGATCAACTACAAACATTTATAGAAAAACATACCACTTGTACGCTAGTAATTGCATTAGGGACAACCCAATCAAAGTGAATCTAAAATGGAGGAGAAAAGTGCAAGGGTAGTAAGAAAGGTGCTTTCCTTAAAAAGACATATGGGGAGAGGCTTTTAATTATAATATTTAGAGGTAAAAATGCATAAGTGGTATTATTTAGTATGCTACAAATAAACAAGTTGTTTGAATGATTCCTAATGGATATGATAGATGGGTATCAATAAATAGCTAGCATGTTGTGTCAACTGTGTAAAAAATATTCAATTGAAGTTATATGTATGGCCTCCTCTTTGCAAGTCAGATTTTACCAACTCAATTATATATGTGTATAAATTGTGTCAACTTTTAGTATTTTTATTTCAGCTAAATTTGACTCACAAACATTTAAACTTTTCCTACTAAATGATTCTAATTATTGGATAATAATAATAATAATAATAATATGATAGTTTTTTGGTAAATCTTTTTTAAGATATTCCTACAATTATAACGGTGTTAATGAAAGTCTATTAACCAAAGAAATAAAAAGAATTTCTCACTTGAAATTAGCTTAGATCTAAACGTTATGAATACTTCAACGAGTTCAACTTGTAATGTTTTTCTTTATGTTTGATTCGCTTTTCACTTTCCAAATACTCTACGAGAGTTTACATGTGTATTAAGTTAGTTCTTTTTCTTTTTTAAGTTTCCACAGCTGGCGAAACTTTGACAGTTTCTGGCTTGGTTTAATTCATCTTGTCTGGCTTGGTTTAATTATGTGTCACTACTGCAAGCCAGTCAACATGGCATTATATTTAATCACTTATAGTAATGTCATAATCCAATGAGGAGGTTGGTCCCTATTTTGAAGGACAAAAAAATAAAAAGTAGACTTTTGTACCGTTTAGTACTCAACGCGGAAGGTGCAATTCAATCCATTCCCATTTCAGGTAGTCCATATGCTTTTATAGTTAAATTTCAATCAGATTTGTTTCACAAATCATTTTAATCCTTTTAGCTGTCACGTTTAATAGTCATTTTATACTCATTCAATCGAAAGCGTTCAGGAAGCTTCTCGACAATCTAGTGCTCTTGAATGAGTTTGCAAGCGACTGCGATAAACGAATTAGTCAATATGCATACAATTGAGCGTATCAAAAGTCAAAGCCTGAAACAATTAGTTTAATAAATATACCCTGTCAACTGCGGCCTATACAACTCGTTCTTTGTGGACTATGTCATTGTTGTTATCGGTATAAATAGAGACATTAAAAAATTGAATTCAAGCAATCTTAACTTTAGCAAAGCCTAAGAATTCAAGCCTTCGTTCTTCAAAAGCAGTTCTGCTAAGTTTCCTGTAAGCCAAAAACAGGTCTAGTTTTCTGTTCTTAATATATTGCTAAGGGCAGAGAGAGTGATCACAGTTCAAACATGAAGATTTCGACATCCTTGTTGATTTTAGGGTTCCTTTGGGTAACATGCTACTTATGTTCGGTCAATGGGCACGGGAGTGCGCTGAAGGTGGGTTATTACCGCCATAAATGTCCTCAAGCTGAATCCATTATAAGAAGAACTGTCTCCAAAGCTCTAAAAACAGACCCTACTTTAGCAGCTCCTCTAATCAGGATGCATTTCCATGACTGTTTTGTTAGGGTAAGAACATCGCTCTTAGAGGTCATCTCATTTGGGTGATTAAGATTAGAACAGTATCGAATGTTTTAACTTATATAATGAGATTATGTATACAGGGTTGCGATGGTTCAATTCTCATAGACAGCATGCCTGACAATGAAGTGGAGAAAATGTCACCTGTAAATTTTCCAAGCCTTCGAGGATTTGAAGTGATAGATGAAGCAAAACAGGAAATTGAGGCCAAGTGCCCTCAACTGGTTTCATGTGCAGACATCCTTGCATTTGCTGCACGAGATAGTGCATCTAAGGTTGATCTCTCTCTTTATCTTGTTAAACCCAATAATCACCATTCAAATCAAGTTGTATAAAAATTTTACTCAGCCCCTTCGGATTGTGGACCACATGTTTTTGTAGGCAGGTAAAATGAATTGGCAAGTCCCAGCCAAACGAAGAGATGGAAGGATCTTTAAAAAAGAGGAAATCGTTGGAAACTTACCTCCTCCTCCGTCTTCCAATGTCCAAAACTTAACGGATATTTTTCAGAAAAAGGGTCTATCATAGGAAGATATGGTAACTCTTTTAGGTAGATGATGGCATTAGGATTTCTTTGTGGCTGAGATTAAAGCCATTTTTGTGTCATTTTTTTCTCTCCTAATAAGGAAGATATTGATAATAACATTTGGCTGCAGGTGCACACTCCATTGGTGTATCGCATTGCTCGTCATTTCGTGACAGGCTATACAACTTTAACAACACAGGTGTTGCAGACCCCACACTGGACGCTCAACTAGCGCAGAGACTCAAGCTGACATGCCCACCTGCTGATACTCCCGACCCAACTGTTGCTTTGAAGGAGATTACGCCCAATTGGCTTGACAATAGATATTATACAGAGCTTTACAGAAACTGTGGATTATTAACATCGGATCAAACCTTACTCTCAACTCCTTCAACTACCAATATGGTGAAGAGTAACGTGATGCATCCATTTATCTGGCGTAAAAAATTTGGTGAATCCATGGTGAGAATGGGGAGTATTGAAGTGTTGACGGGATCGGGGGGTGAGATACGAAAGAACTGCCGCATCGTCTTGTGACAACATATTATCTCGATACTGCATTGATTCTTTTGATTCTTTTTATTTTGGACTGCAGGAATCGGGTAAACCCCTATAACCTGCAGCAAATAAGGCTGCGGTGTTTAGGCTGCCTGGTTAATCATAAAGTTGTTAACATCTGTCATTACCTTTGCAACTTGTATTCCAATTGTCAATCCAAAAGATTTTTTTTGATACATTAATTAGTAATTCTTTTTGTTCAATCTCATTTTCTGTTTAGACCAGATTATTTCATATTTTTTCATCTTGAACTATCTTAAATCAAATCTCATTAGATATAGAATGGAAGATGCAAGCAATGAGGCATATTAAATGAGGAATATCATATCTAAAAATGACAATTAGGAAGGATAATATCTTAAAGAAAAAGCTTAGAGGGTGTAATATCAAATACATTCATTAAAATAAAAGGAAATAAAATGTAACTTTTCAAATAGTCTTAGGTTAAATATATTGGATTTCTCAGTGAACAAGAGGTCGAAAATGTAAGCACAAAGATTGTAGATAAACATAGCAAAGAAATCAAATGAATTCGACACCTATATTAGCCAAAACATGCGAGTGTAACTAGGCAAAATGGAGGAAGTTGTGAGTTGAGGATGGCGAGTTGCCTCCCACAAAACTAGCACAAGGTGTCTAGGTGGTTGCAAACTCGTTGACACCTCTCCCAAGTTGAGAAACAACCCTGAATGAGTCTCCCAACAAACTTGACACCTAAAAGAGGCATGTGTCAAGAAAACATAAAGGACGCCTATGTTAGGCTTAAAGCCTATAGTGTAGGATAAATGAAATATATACACTAACACACCCCTTTAAGCATAGTTTAGGTGGGTACAAGAAGGATGGGTCCCAGCTACTAGGCCTGATGATGTACCCATTTACAAAGTAATCTCTCATGAAGTGGAGAAAGGTAGAAAACCCAGTGGGAAAAAACTACCCTCCAAAAGAGAAAATATGCATGAGAATTATACAAGTGAAGAAGTACTATTGAGTTGTTTGTAGCTTCGATCAGATAACATATTCATTATGATCGAATGATATATTACCAAAGCATAAACATCTTCTGCATTCTAAACGATGATTAGTAACTATTAAAATCGGTGAAATCGATTACAATGCAAATGGTGACAAAGTCACACCTGTGATAGGCGTGACTCCTTGAGGAGTCACGTCTATCACAGATGTGACTCCTACCGTCACTCACATATTTATATCAATGTCTTTACCCAGCAATACCATGGATTGACACAAAAATTGGAAGTGTATAAGAAGTGGAAATTGCATCTGGAATACAAAAGAAAGTAATAAGTTAAGTCTGCTATATAAATATCCAACTTTCAGAAAATATCCAAGTCAGAGATTATAAGTTCGATTTGAATTTACATGGTATCAGAGCCAAGTTAAGTAGAATCCAGGCAGAAAATCAAACTTGAGAAATTTAGATTTAATACATCTCATTTCTCAAATGACAGTAGCAATCCGATTCGAAGATAGATTGGAAGAAGGAAATAACTTCTCATCATGAAAATTCAGAATTATGATGATACTAAAAGAAAATAAAGTTGATTCATTTGTGAGAGAAAACAAAATAGAACCAGAGAATGATCCTGATAAAATGACATGGATTGAAGGAAATGACAAAGCCATGAAAATCATAGTTGATGGAGTTAGAGATCATATCGTGCCGATTCTGACAAAACATGAGACTGCATATCATATGTTTAAGTCACTTGAAGGCAATTATGAAATTAATAACTCTAACAGAACCTTAGCCCTAAAGAGAGAAATAAATCATATAAGTATGAACAAAGGAGAATCTATCAATGCATACTTTATGAGAATATCTGCACTAAGGGATCAACTATCAACACTTGGATACCAAATTGAAAGCAAGGAACTAACACTTATTGCTCTAGATGGTCTCCCAAATTCCTGGGAGACATTTGTTCAAGGCATTAGTGTAAGGTCCAAATTTCCAAAATTTGACCACCTAAGATCAGACTGTCTTCAAGAAGAATCTAGACAGACAAAGAAAGGGTCAAAATAGAAAAATATAGATGAAAACCTTCGTGTTCTAAATACAAACTCTCAAAAGAAAGAGAAGAAGAAACACTTCAAGAAGAGGAAAAATTATCACGGGAAAGGTTCATTCAAGAAAGACATTTCTCACATCCAATGTTTCAGATGTGACCAATATGGATACTATGCAATCAGATGTCCTAATAGAACCAAACAACAAGTATCTTATGCTAAAATAAAGGAGCATGAATATGAGAAATATGTATTCTACTCTGCACTTTTAAACCAAGTATCAAATAAATCCAACACCTGGGTTATAGATAGTGGTTCATCAAGACACATCACAGGGTTCAGGGAACTATTAGACACTATGGTAGAAGAGACTGATGAAGAATTAACAATTGGAGATAACTCTGTACATCCAGTCAAGGGTGTTGGCACATGCACCCTCAAATTAAATACTGGCATCTCCATCCAACTTACTAGAGTATTGTTTGTCCTAGGCATCAAAAGAAACCTAGTCTCCATATCTGCACTTGAAGATAATGGATATAGGGTGACCTTTATGGATAGCAAAGTATTGGCATGGCCAAAGAATTCTACTATTAAGAAGGCCAAAACCATAGGTCATAGACAAGGGTACTTGTATGAGTTATGTATGGAACCAAACCAAGCCCTAATTCATGAAATTGCAGACTCTAATTAAATATGGCATAGAAGACTAGGACACCTAAATTTATGTGCCCTATCTTCCATGGAAAGACTAGTTACAGGGTTACCCAAACTCAAACAATGTAATTCAGGGATATGCAAGGGGTCCTTTCAAAATAGTTCTAGCAAAACAAATAAAGTATTAGAACTAGTCCACTCAGATTTATGTGGACCCATGTCTGTACCCTCCTTAGGTGGGTTTCTATACTATGTAATCTTCATTGATGACTTCTCCAGAAAGACATGGATCTATTTTCTTAAATGTAAAGAATCACAGGAAATCCTTAAAAGATTTAAGGAATTCAAATCCATTACTGAAAACTCTTCCAGGAGAAAAATCAAAACCTTAAGAACAGATAATGGGAATGAATACACTCCAGAAATTTTTAAAGACTTTTGTAAAAACACTGGGATTAAGAGGGAGTTCACTGTACCTTATAATCCTCAACAAAATAGAGTTGCAGAAAGAAAAAATAGAACCATTGTAGAAGCTACTAGGGCTATGTTACTTGATCAGAATATAGACACTTCACTTTGGGCAGAAGCATCTAGTACTGATGTCTATATTTAGAATAGATGTCCTCACTCTCATAATGATGACAAAACCCTTGAAGAAGCCTTCATTGGTACAAAACCAGACATTAGTCATTTAAGGATATTTGGTTGTCCTATTTACATTCATGTGCCCAAAGAGAAAAGAACTAAGCTAGAACCTTTTGGGAGAAAAGACATCTTTGTAGGCTATAGTGAAACATCAAAAGCTTATAGAATATATATACCTGGTCAAAGACAGATTGAACTAAGCAGAGATGTGATTTTTGAGGAAGACATAGCTTTCAAAAGAGCCAGAAATCATATTGAGTCAGAAATTCAAACTTCCAACTCAATCATAGAAGAGGATCCTAAACCTGAGTTTCAGAGCGAGTATCCTGAGGAAGAGGTAAATCATGAACAAATCAAATCACTAGAAAATCCCAAGAAAAGACCACTCTGGGCCACCAAAACAATGGAAGAAGCTAAAAATTATGCCGCTCCATCAGGGACTTTTAGGGAAAGCACAAGACCTAAGAGATTCTCTAGTTATGTAGCTTTAATGAGTGAATTCATTAGATTAGAACCTTCTAGTGCTATAGAAGCTCTTAAACACCAAGTATTGAAGGATGCCATGACAGAGGAGTATCAATCCATCCTGAAGAATGATGTGTGGAATATAGTACCTAGACCAAAAGGGAAATCTGTTGTTTCTTCAAAATGGCTATTTAAAATCAAACATGCTGCAGATGACAGTATAGGGAAATACAAAGCAAGATTTTTTAGCCAAAGGATTTTCACAAAAGGAAGGAATTGATTATGACGAAACCTTCGCTCCAGTTGCTCGATATACATCAGTCAGGGCAGTTCTAGCTATTACAGTAGCCAAAGGGTGGAAAGTCCATCAAATGGACATAAAAACTACTTTCTTAAATGAAACCATTGAAGAAGAGGTTTACTTAGAGCAACCCGAAGGATTTGAGATTCACAATGCAGGATCCCATGTATGTAAATTAAAGAAAGCTCTATATGGACTTAAATAGGCCCCCAGAGCCTGGTATGAAAGAATTGATAGTTATCTCTTGATATTAGGCTTCTCAAAGAATGATGTAGATCCAAATCTCTACTTCAAACAAAGAAAAGGAGATATGTTAATATTGATATTATATGTTGATGATCAATTGATTACAGGGGAAGATCACCTTATTGATCAGTGTAAGAAAGATCTAGCTTCAGAATTTGACATGAAGGACTTAGGTCTATTACACTACTTCATTAGACTGGAAGTATGGCATAAATCAGACTGTATTATTCTAAACCAAGGGAAGTACATAATTGATATATTAAAAAGGTTTGGTATGATGGAATGTAGACCTATGTCTTCCCCCATAGAAACAAATCTTCATAAATTGAAGGAAGCAGTAGCAGATTCTCCGTTGGTAGATCCCACTCTGTATAGACAGATAATTGGATCCTTGATGTATTTGGTCAATACCAGACTTGATATCTGCTATGCTATAAATGCCTTAAGTCAGTTTATGTGTGAGCCAAAGGAGATACATCTTGTGGCTATGAAGCATATAATGAGATACCTTCAAGGTACTTTAAATTATGGCTTAAAATATGAAAAGGTTGACTTAGATCTACATGGATTCACAGATTCAGATTGGGCTGGAAGTATAACAGACCGGAAGAGCACCTCTGGATGTTGTTTCAATTTAGGGTTAGCAATGATATCGTGGATCAGCAGAAAATAGTCTTCAGTTGCTCAGAGCTCTACAAAAGCCAAATATATTGAGCTTCTATGGCTACTAGAGAGGCAGCATGGCTTAGAAAACTACTTGTGGGATTATTTGGTAAACCTCTGAAACCAACTATCATCCACTGCGACAATCAAAGCTGGATTAAGCTATCTATGAATCCAGTATTCCATGATAGATCTAAACATATTGAGATTCCTCATCACTATGTGCATGATATGGTGGAAAGGAATGTGATTCAATTGGAGTATATCAGTACAGGAGATCAAATTATAGATATTCTTACCAAACCACTCCTCAAGGTGAAAGTTGAATACTTCAGGAAAAATCTTGGTATGATTGAAATGTAACATTCTAATTGATTTGTACTAATATACTAAAGATGTTTAATGTGTAAACATCTTGTGTCATATGTGTGACTCTATGACATTATGGGCCTACCAATTCTATGTTTATTTCTAAAAGGTGACGATCTTTTGGATAATCTACACTTGTACTTAACATTATAAGGTGACAATGTTATAATGTTTATTAGACTGATATCATGTGACTTGATATTTGTATGAATCATGGAGTTATCATGATTAAGTTATGGTAGACATTATGTGACTTAATGTCAGTGCACATACCATAACTAGGATATATAAGGAGAATGTAATGTTCTCGAGTATAGTATATCCTTTAGTATGACGAGGTAGGTGATGCTACGTATCACGAGATAGGTGATACTATATATCATGAGTTATGTGATATTAAATTACTTTGTGAAATTCATTACAGATCAGATAATTGATATTCACATAGATTATTGTGATATTGTTATCTTCCTGAGCTAAGAGGGAGTGTTGAGTTGTTTGTAGCTTCGATCAGATAACATATTCATTATGATCGAATTATATATTACCAAAGCATAAACATCTTCTACATTCTAAACAGTGATTAGTAACTGTTAAAATTGGTGAAACCAATTACAATGCAAATGGTGACAAAGTCACACCTGTGATAGGCGTGACTCCTTGAGGAGTCACGTCTATCACAGATGTGACTCCTACCATCACTCACATATTTATATCAATGTCTTTGCCCTACAATACCATGGATTGACACAAAAATTGGAAGTGTATAAGAAGTGGAAATTGCATCTAAAATACAAAAGAAAGTAAAAGTTAAGTCTGCTATATAAATATCCAACTTTTAGAAAATATCCAAGTTAGAGATTATAAGTTCGATTTGAATTTACAAGTACTACTTTCAATAAGTACAATATATGATTCCCTCCACATGAGAGAAAATGATAGAAGGTCTATGAGACCAGGGCTCATAATAGATGTCCTATTGTAGTGAGGCTGGATAGTCGACAAAGGATGTAGATGTAGATCCAAGAACACTAAACAACATTCCTTTCCTTGAGAAGAAATGAAACCACCTGAAGATGCAAGATATCTTCCCACGCTGCAAGATGTATGTATGATCTTGAGTCATGTTGAAGCTGATCCAACGATGATGATGCCTATTGTGATGTCTTCGATGAATGCTCAAGTGTCCCCATGGTGATGTTGAAGGATGCCATAATCAAATCAAGTGCATGCCTAGTAGATTAAGATGATGACAATCCAGAACCATGTGTAGATGGATGTAGACCATGAATATTTGAAGAGGATAATGGAGATGCTCTTTCATCAAAACTGTCATTGAAGACAAGACTGATGTCCTCAATGTGTGCTTCCATGTCAGTAATGTGGGACTCTATAAATAGACAAGTAATGGCAGGTAGAAAGCTGTCCCAATCAACAATGCTAGGAAGACTGATATCCTATTGCAAGGATATGGTGGAAGCTCTCGAAGAAGTGACTCTGAAATTTGATGAAGCAACAAGAGGATGTGGCAAAATATTTGCTAATGCAAGAGGTGTAGAGAGAGGAGATGCAAGCGGGTATGTCTCTGTGTCATTAGTACAATCAAGACTTTCCCACTATGCAACTTCCTCTTCAGTATCATCATCATACAAAGGATAATCAACATCATCAAGGAAAAGAAGTATGTCTATAATAGGATCATCTAGGAATGGAGGTTCATTGGGTCTCCATACATTTCCCATAGTTTGGTCCAAAGAGCTCTAGGGAAATCAATGTGTGATAGAGGAACCCACTAAGTGTGGTTCATAACACTTAAAACAATTAATCCTAAGACATGATTATTCTTATTTTCCCATATAATTTTCTGTCAATGTGTACTTGGTTCAGGAATGAGTCCATACAGATGTAGGAATAGGTGAATCCATTGGTAGTGCACTAGGATAGCATCGTGCTAGGACTTTTAGTTTCCATTTCCAAGGTAATGATAGATGGACGACTCGTAATCCCCATTAGTTGACTTAGACAATTTACCCCCTTTTGAACTTTTTGTTAGTTCAGTGATTACAAAATGCATGTATAACCCCCTAGAATTAATACATGAAAGTGACACTTTATAAGATGAGTGTGAGGCTGGATGATCGACAAAGGATGCAAATGTGGATCCAAGAACATCAAACAATTTTCCTCCTTGTGGGAAGAAATGAAGCAAACTAAAGATGCATGATATCTTCCCATGCAAGAAGATGTATGTATGATGTTGAATCATGTTGAAGCTAATTTAAGGATGATGATGCCCATGTCGATGCCTTCTAAGAGTGCTCAAGTGTCCCCATGTCAATGTTGAAGGATGCCATAATCAAATCAGGTGCATGCCCAATAAATTAGGAGGATAATGATCTAGAACCATGTGTATATCGATGTAGAGCATGAATATTTGAAGAGGATAATGGAGATGAAGCTTCATCAAAACTATCATTGAAGAGAAGACTGATGTCCTCAATGTGTGCTTCCATGTCAACAATGTAGAACTCTACAAACAGACAAGTGATGTCATGTAGAAATCTGTCCCAATCAACAATGCTAGGAAAACTAATATCCTATTGCAAGGAAGTGATGGAAGCTTTCGATGAAGTGACTCTGAAATCTAATGAAGCAATAGGAGGAGGTGGTAGAATACCTACCAATGCATGAGGTGTACAGAGAGGAGATGCAAGCGGGTATGTCTTTGTGTCATTAAGACTTTCCTAATACATAAGTTCCTCTTCAGTATCATCATCAAACAAAGGATCATTAACATCATCAAGGGAAAGAAATATGTCTGTAGCTGGATCATTTGGGAATGGAGGTTCATTGGGGTCTTCATACATTTCCTATAGTTTGGTCCAAAGAGCTCAAGGCCAGTCAATGTGTGATAGAGCAATCCATTGAGTGTGGTTCATAACACTTAAACCAAATAATCCTAAGACATGATTATTCTTATTTTCCCATATAATTTTCTACCAATGTGTACTTGGTTCAGGAATAATTCCATACAAATGTGGCAATAGGTGAATCCATCGGCAATTCACTAGGATACCATTACGCCAGGACTTGTAGTTTCCATTCTCAATAGTAATGACAAATGGATGACTCTTTATCTCCATTAGTTGAGTTAGATAATTTATCCCCTTTTGAACTTTATGTTAGTTCAATGATATACAAAATGCTTGTAAAATTCCCCCAGAATAATACATGAAGTGACACTTTATAAGATTAGTGCATGAATAACCCTTCGTCTTCAACAGGCAAAGATACAAGAATTAAATACCCCCCTCAAAGGTTGACACTTTATCAGTTAGTGCGATAGATCTAAGTAGGAAGATTTAAAATTTTGCCCTAATAGTTAGTCTATTTACAAAAAAATGTAATTTAACAGTAACAATTTTAAGAGACCCTCCAAATCCCCAAATTTTAAATTACCCCTATTTGTAATAAATTTTTCCCCAAATATTCCTACCCGCTTATTTTGTATTTTTTATTTCATTGTGCATAACTTCAAAATTCCTTTGCAAAAATTTAAAAAACACAAAAAAAAAAAGTTTTGGAGGCCCAAATTGTATAAATCTTGAATGAGGGCAACATGAGAAAAACAAAACAGTTAGGGTAAAATGCCTAAAAATATGCAAGGGAATGCAAGGGTTTTCAGATGCTGTGTGGGCTCAAACTAGGCAAAATAAATTCCTTAGAGTAGAGTATGGTGTGTGTAGAGGCGCTGCGTACTGGCAAGGTTGATGAGATCTCTAGAGATTGGTGTCTTGGTCGTTGGCCTTTTCTTCCTCATGTAGGGTTCTACCTGCCTCTTTATGCCTTTATCATTCTCAAAAGACCTCCAAAAAAAATTGTACCAGAGAGTGGTAGATTTCTTCCCATCACTGTTTACCTCTGGAGTGTTACATTCAAATAAGTAGGCAGAGAATGCCCATGGATATGAGCTAGGGTTGTTGATTAAGTAGCAGACATGGCTACTGGTTGAAAAGCGAACAAGTCTGTTCAAGGACGACCTAGACATCTAGTTTAAAAATCCAATGCAGCCCGTGTCTTCTTGGTGTATTCGTGTCTCCAAGCACAAATGGTGCCCACCTAAGAGGATTGCCCAACGGCCTTTCCTTCATGCCTACGGCCTTTCTCTGAGGCCCACAACCTTTCCTTCATGCTTCCTGCCTTTCTCTGAGGCCTACAACCTTTCCTTCAATAGAAAACCATTTTTAGGCCAACCCCTCCCTCGTGCTAACCCAAAAGTGTCAACCTCCAATACACGAACCCTCTTTCACTTCTATGAATGAAAAGAAATAGATAAAACAGAGAAAACAATGTAATTTCAATGCTAGCTAGAATACAACACAAGACAAGCTTATAGACTGCAATCGACTTCCTCTCGCTCTAATACCATATTGGATTTCTCAATGAACAAGAGGTTGGAAATGCAAGCACAAAGATTGCGGATAAACACAATAAAGAGATCAAATAAATTCAGGTCATATATTAGCCAAAACAAGCGAGTATAAATAGGCAAAATGGAGGAAGTCATGAGTTGAGGATAGGAGTCCTTAACCACGAGTGGTGGCGAGTTGCCTCCCACAAAACTAGCACAAGGTGTCTAGGTGGTTGTAAACTTGTTGACACCTCTCCCAAGTTGACCAACAACCTTGAATGAGTCAAGGTTGAGTCACCCAACAAACTTGATACCTTAAAGAGACATGTGTAAAGAATACATAAAGGACACCTACATTAGACTTAAAGCCTATAGTGTATGATAAATGAAATATATACAATAATAAAATAAAGTAAATACCCTAAAATAATGTACTTGAGATAGATTACTGTATATAAATATTAAAAAATAAGCACTTAAGTTAATGAAAAAGAGAATGATATTTAGCTCTAGGATTCAATGTAAGAATATTTGGTGATAGATCACACTTGGTAATTCATCATTGTAACTTATATGCAAAACCCTATTAGTTTATGGCTTCCAAACTTAAAAGTCATCATGTCCCTTGCTGTCATTTATGCACCAGGAGAATGATATTTGCACACACAAATTTAATTTCTATCCATGAAAATAATTTCCAAAATTTTGATCACCTAGAATTTGTTCACCTAAAGTATCTACAAAACTGTTAGTTCTAATGAATACCATTCCAAGCTTGGTATGCATGAAACTTGTCCTTGGTCAAGCCCCTAGGTCTAATTTAATGGTGTTACAAAGACATGCAAAACAATCTTACAATATACCTAAGCAATGATGATGTAATATGCATATTCTAATGTCATAAGATTATTCCTTAAATCTACTTGATTTCAAATGTGAATGTTCATAATGAATTAGGATTTCTCCTTTTATAGAGCACCCTAGCATGCAAGTTAAAACATTTCATGCTCAATTCATTGAAAATTAGATAGAAGCAAACTGTCTTAGGCTTTGATTTATATTTGGATTTGGGAATTAGGTGGTCATTTCCACACTACATATTTGAACCAAGTTTATTTCCATGTCATGGATTTGACCTAGGATAAGGAATGTGTAATTCAACATGTCAAGTCCAAACTTTGAGAATGTTTGAAGATAGGATGAGACTCTGTTTTGTTTAATTACCAAATTTTGTAGAAAAGTATACCACATGTATAGTAGTTATTGCATTGGGGACAACCTGGTCAAAGTAAATCTAAAATGGAGGGAAAAATTACAAGGTCAGCAAGAAAGGTGTTTTCAATAAACAAAGAGATGTTTTTTAATATAATATTTAGAGGTAAAAATGAATAATTGGTATTATTTAGTATGCTATGAATTAACACAAGTTGTTTTCATGATTCTCCATGGATGTGATTCATGGGTCTCACATTAACAACTCACACACGTGGAGAGAGGTTTTTAAATAGAATATTTAGAGGTAAAAATGCATAAGAAATATTATTTAATATATTACAAATGAACATGACTTGTTTAAATGATTCCTAATAGATATGATAGATGAGTCTCACATAAACAACTAGTATGTTGTGTTAATTGTGTAAAAAAATATTCATTTGAAGTTATATGTATGACCTCTTTGCAAGTCAAACAGTTTTACCAACTCAATTGTACATACATGTATAAATTGTATGACTTTTAGTCAATCTTTATTTCAGATAAATTTGAAAACATGACTCACAAAACATTTAAGCTCTTCCTAATAAATATTTTCAATTATTATACATTAATTTTTAAAAAATTGATATTTTAAAAAAAAAAGATATTGCTGAGATATATTTGGTAGGAGATAAAATTAATGGAATTGATGAAAGTCTATTAGCCAAAGAAATAAAAAGAATTCACTTGAAATTACTTTAGATCCAAACAATATGAATGTTGGAAATGACAAACCATATAGAATGTTGCAAAGAACTAAATCATGGTAGTATAATAATAACACTGAATAATATAATGTATAGCGACAACTGCCGAAACTGCCGAAACTTTGACAGTTTCTCGTTTGGTTTAATTCGTAGATACTGTCGATTATACCACTGCTTTTGAACAATGTTTGCAAATGACTGCGATAAGTGAATTGCCGCGTTGGGTGTGAAGGTAATTTGTCGATATGCATACAATTTAGTGAATCAAAAGTCAAAGCTGGGAATAATTAGTTTAATAAATAAACTCTGTCAACTGCGGGCTATACAACTCGTTCTTTGTGGTGTGATCAATATAAATACAGACATTATAGAAATGAATTCAAGCAATCTTAACTTTTGCAAAGCCTAAGCATTCAAGCTATTGTTCTTCGAAAGTAGTTCTTATAAAGCCAGAGGTAGTGATCATAGCTCAAGATGAAGACTTCGACGTCCTTGTTGATTGTAGCGTTCCTTTGGATAACATGCTACTTATGTTTGGTCAATGGGCATGAGAGTGCGCTAAAGGTGGGTTATTACTGCCATAAATGTCCTCAAGATGAATCCATTATAAGAAGAACCGTCTCCAAAGCTCTAAAAGTAGACCCTACTTTAGCAGCTCCTCTAATCAGGATGCATTTCCACGACTATTTTGTTAGGGTAAGCACATCGCTCTTAGAGGTCATCTCATTTGGGTGATTAAGATTAGAACAGTATCGAATGTTTTAACTTATATAATGAGATTATGTATACAGGGTTGCGATGGTTCAATTCTCATAGACAGCACACCTGACAATGAAGCGGAGAAAATGTCACCTGCAAATTTTCCAAGCCTTCGAGGATTTGAAGTGATAGATGAAGCAAAATGGGAAATTGAGGCCAAGTGCCCTCAAGTGGCTTCATGTGCAGACATCCTTGCATTTGCTACATGAGATAGTGCATCTAAGGTTGATCTCTCTTTTTATCTTGTTAAACCTAATAATCACCATTCAAATCAAGTTGTATAAAAATTTTACTCAGCCCCTTCGGATTGTGGACCACATGTTTTTGTAGGTAGGTAAAATGAATTGGCAAGTCCCAGCCAAACGAAGAGATGGAAGGATCTTTAAAAAAGAGGAAATCGTTGGAAACTTACCTCCTCCTCCGTCTTCCAATGTCCAAAACTTAACAGATATTTTTCAGAAAAAGGGTCTATCATAGGAAGATATGGTAACTCTTTTAGGTAGATGATGGCATTAGGATTTCTTTGTGGCTGAGATTAAAGCCATTTTGTGTCATTTTTTTCTCTCCTAATAAGGAAGATATTGATAATAACATTTGGCTGCAGGTGCACACTCCATTGGTGTATCGCAATGCTCGTCATTTCGTGACAGGCTTTACAACTTTGACAACACAAGTGTTGCAGACCCCATAGTGGACACTCAACTAGCACAAAGACTAAAGCTTACATGCCCACCTTCTGATACTCCGGACCCAACTATTGCTTTGGAGGAGATTACGCCAAATCAGCTTGACAACAGATATTATACAGAGCTTTACAAAAACCATAGATTATTAACATCAGACCAAAACTTACTCTCAACTCCTTCCATTAGCAATATGGTGAAGAGTAACGTGATGCATCCATTTATCTAGCCTAACAAATTTGGTGAATCCATGGTGAGAATGGGGAGTATTGGAGTGTTGACGAGATCAGAGAGTGAGATACGAAAGAACTGCCGCATCGTCTTATGACAACATATTCATCTCGAGACTGCATTGATTCTGTTTTGATTTCATATAAAAATTCTTTTATTCTCTTTAAAATCAAATAAGGTTGTGGTGTTTAGGCTGCCTTGTTAATCGTAAAGTTATTAACATCTGTCATTACCTTTACAACTTGTATTCCAATTATCAATCCAGAAGATTTTTTGGGATACATTAATTAGTAGTTCTTTGGGTATTTATCTCTAAGATTAAATGTAAATATTTGGTGATAGATCAATCTTGGTAATTCATCCTTGTAACCTGTGCATATAACTCTACAACATTATAGTTAAAAAATGAAAAGTCATTGTGGATCCCTGCATATCACTTATGCATTGTGAGATTGATCTTTGTACACATAGATTTGGTCTTTATAAATGAAAAAGATTGTATACTTGTGATCACATAAAATTCATTTACCTAAAGTACCTAAACATGTGTTTTAGAATTTGTAGAGGTGCTGAACATCTTTTCTACGTTACCATGTGAGGAACTTCTCCTTAGTCAAACTTGTGGAACTAATTTAATAATGTTATAAGACATGATAAACATTCATGCAATATGACTAGGAAATGCAAGTGTATTGTGCATATTTTGATGTCATAATTCATTAAGGGTCCTTGATTCAGATATAAATGTTTATAATGAATTAGGGTTGCTCCCTTATAGAATAGTTTAGCATGCAAGTTTTAACACTTCATACTTAAGTCATAAAAAATAGCTAGTTAGAAGTGAACTATATTGGGCATTGACTTATATTTAAATTTTGGAATTAGGGGCTGATTTCTGCACTATAAATTTGAACCATATTCATTTCCATGCTATGGCTTTGACCTAGGAAAAGGAATGTGTAAACCGATAGGTCAAGTTCAAACTCTAGGAATGTTTGAAGAGAGAAACAAATTTTAGTTTGTTCAACCACAAACATTTATAGGAAAATGTACTACTCGCACACTAGTTATTGCATTAGGGACAATTGAATCAAAGTGAATCTAAAAAGGAAGAGAAAAGTGCAAGGTTAGTGAGAAAGGTGTTTTCATTAGAAAGACATATGGAGAGAGGTTTTTAAATATAATATTTAGAGGTAAAAATACATAAGCAATATTATTTAATATACTACAAATGAACACAGGGTGTTTGATTGATTCCTAATGGATATTATAGATAGGTCTCACATAAACAACTAGTATGTTGTGTTAATTGTGTAAAAATTATTCAATTGAAGTTGTATGTATGACCTCTTTGCAAGTCAAATGGTTTTACCAACTCAATTGTACATACATGTATAAATTGTATGACTTTTACTCAATTTTTATTTCATGTAAATTTGAAAACATGACTCACAAAACATTTAAGCTCTTCCTAATAAATGCTTTTAATTATTGTGCATTAATAAAAAATGATAATTTTTTTAAAATATATTGCTGAGATATATTTGGTAGGAGATAAAATTAATGGCATTGATGAAAGTCTATTAGCCAAAGAAATAAAAAAAAATCTCACTTGAAATTACTTTAGATCCAAACATTATGAATGTTGGAAATGACAGAGTATATAAAATGTTGCATAGAACTAAATCATGGTAGTATAATAATAACACTGAATAATATTATATTATTGAATTCAGGATGATTTTACATTCATCCCATGATGGTTTTTATAAAGCCTTTCAAATATAACTTCCTGAACTACCATCTTATGAGAATATAACTAATTGTTTTTAACTACTTGACAATAAACTACAAGTCACTATGGTGACTTTATTAATGTAAACCTTAATATTCCAACACTACTCCCCCTTAAGTTTTACATTACACAAATAGAACATATAACAAAACATGTTGATTACACAAAACAAATACACATTCTTGAGATATTTCTTTGCAGAAAAAATCTTGAATTAGGTGGAACGCCATCAAGTTTCCTCATAACCCTTGGAAGGGTGTAGCTCCTAGGCTTTATTCTCAAGTTCCTAGATTATCACCTCCCTAAACTCTTGAATCACAGATCCCCCAAATTATTGGACAACAATCCATGCTGAGATACATCCATAATGCTCTATCAATTTGTCTCATGATCCTTAGAAGGGCATAAATTCCTCGATCCATAGACTCCCAAACTATTTGGGCAACTATCCATATTGAGTTCACCAAATCCCTTCTTTACCTTCAAAAGTAAACTTCATAATATATGCATTCTTTAATTTTGTTAGCATAAAAAGAACACATGAAAAAATAAAAATTATATGCTTCCGATACAAGACACCATCTCTGAGCAAGAAGCTAGCTAGATATGATGAAAACTCCTCCAACCTCTGGTGCCTCCAACCTCTAATAACCCTATTACATTTTATCCATTTAATATTGCATGCAATTCTTTGGAGGTTCCGTTAGGTGTAACAAAGATGTCCCTAAAATCCCAAGCATAAGGTGACATGATAAAAAGTTTCATCTAAAATATTTCCAACCAAAAATTGATGTTACAAACCATCTATATTAAAAATCATACAAAATGACCATAAATATCAATATCAATATTTCATCTCTCCAACAATGTTGCACACTCTCACCAATGATAATCTCAATATTTCTTGTATAAAACAACTTATCACTTCAATAGTAAAACAAAACTCCTTATATCTCCCTTTAAAACATTTTTCAATTTTAGAACACAACTCATATAACGCATTCAAATGATACACACTACTAAAAATCTACCCTTATTCCAAAATCTTATGCCAACAACATATAATGCAAATAATGGAAATAAAAACAACGAAGATAAAATAATCCTTACTCCAAATTTGAAAGGTCTTTGTGGTAGCTTCTAATTTCACACCCTTTATCTTCTATGGGTGATATTGTGATGTTTCATACAAGTGGGATGGGTCCGCACCATCTATTATCCCCTACGAACTAATCAAATACTACTAGGCATGTTGCCCTAAATAGATGCTCTTTACAAAATATTTTTGAACAACTCTCGAATTGACTGAAGTTGAGTCCTCTATTGGATAGCTACCAAATTGCATAAAACAGCTCCACACAGACTTCCCAAGCATGAGGAATAGATGAAGGAAACATTGTCACACTCAATCACAAGACCTAGATTTTGATGCCCATTTATTTAAACTAAAATTTCTATGCCTATCTTCATCGTTGTGCAGTAAATAGTGATGTCTCAAGATAAAATTTGTGCACATAAGAATAATAGACTCCTACATGCTCATTATCCTACGCAACCCTTATGCCACTACCTGTCCTTTGAGCCTTTCTTGATATCACCTTGGGGATTTTTCACAGGCTCAGAATTATAACACTATAGGAATCTATAGAAATAAATCCACAGTGCAAGTGTTTCTTCACACCTTTATTGTTGGTTTAGTTCTTCCCACACATAGCATTGGTGATCTTCTCCTCCACAGCACATGATCAAATATTGCTTTGATGCCATGTTGGAAATGGCAATGCATATAGAATGTTGCAGATAACTAAATAATGGTAGCATAATAATAACATTGAATAATATTATATTATTGAAGTCTAGATGATTTTACATTCATTCCAAAATGGATTTTATAAATCCTTTCAAATTTAACTTCCCGAACTACCTTCTTACATAAAATATAACTAATTTTTTAACTATTTGACAATAAACTACAAGCCACTATGGTGACTTTATTAATGTAAACTTTAATATTCCAAGAATGTTTATTTCAAAAAAGTTCAACTTGGTATGTTTTTGTTTAAGCTCGTTTCACTTTTCACTTTTCAAATACTCATCCCATGTCCCCATTGTTGCAAGTATGGGCCTAACTGGTGTTGTCATTGATGTCAACATACCCCTATTGCATTGATGTCAAGGATTGGATGAGCTATGTGCTAAGGAGATTGAGAAAATTAGTCCTATCAGAAAGAGAGAAGAACAGTGAAGATAGTGGAGCTATATGAAGTGAAGATCCCATCTAGATGAAGATTAGAGAATGTGCATCAAAGTGTTTGTAGATATGTGTCTAAAGATGATCTAGTCAAGATTTGAGAGATCCACATGAAGACTTGGAGAAGTTATGGCCATATGAGTAAAACTAGTTCTGATAGCTATTCAAAGGTGATAGAGTGAAACAAATAGGTCTGATAAGAGCTGGAAATACAAGATCTTGTTCTGCGGATCTGGTGGCATGTTTAGGAAGCCAATTTGAATTGACAACTCAATTGGTTCATGGTCTGGAGGTCCGCAAGCATTTATTCTAATGAGATAGTGATGACTGACTGTGTTCTTAAGGTTCCAGATGTAGATACGAATGATTTCAGTAAGCAGAAGTGGTGTGGATGTTCTTGGTGATTTAGGCAAGCTTGTGAGGGTCTCTAGGTTGTGTCTAGTTCATGTTGACGGTCCGCATTGAAGATTGAGATTGAAATTGAAGATTTACTTTCAGGTGATGGTGTTCTTCCTAATCTTGGTTGACCGGATGTTTTACACCTCTTGTGGATGACCTTGAAGATGTTCTACAAAGTATGGCATGTTCCTCAAGGAAGATTGAAGTCCCTGACATGTGTGGCCGACAGTGTGGTGATACGCATGAAATCTTTGTAACAAATCAAGTTGTATTTTTGTAACTGCTCTATAATAAAATAAAGTATGTTGTGCTAACTTTGATGATCATTCCAAAGTTAATGTCATGTATAAATAAGAATTGCAAAGTCATTTCAAAGTATCTTGGTAGAGATGAGAGAGTGGTAGAGAGGAGAAGAGTGAAAAATAGAGCAAAAGTGTTGAGCTTAAATGGAACTATCTCAAGCATGGTGAAGATGCTAATCTCTAGTTCAAGTATGTAATATTTATATTATTCTGTAGATAGTGTGTCTCCTGTAGGCAGTGGGCCTCTTGTGAGTAGTGTGCTTAGGTAGTGAGCCCTAATTGGCAAGTGCCATATTTTCTTCTTATTTTTTTAATAGAGAATACATCTTGGGTTGGTCACCCCATGGTTTTTCCCTTAACTAGGTTTTCCATGTTAAAATCTTGGTGTCATATGTGTTGAATATGTTTCTACTCTTAACTTATTGTATTGTGTTTCCATGATTGAATCATTATTATGTTGTAGAAATATAAGAAGGCTTTAAGTGTTTAAAGAACATAAATTCTAGTAATAGCTGATTCACCCCCCTCTCAGTTGTCTGTCCTAAAACCAACAATTAGTATCAGAGCCAAGTTCCTCAAAAGGGATTAACTACTTGAGGAGATCCAGGATGTCTTGCTACAAGAAAGATAGTCCAAGGTTTGATGGAACAAATTACACTCTTTAGAAAAGCTGCATGGAATGTCACTTGCAATGTATGGGAATGCAATATTGGACCATGACTACAAAGAAGTATATTCCTCCAAAGAATGGTCTGGCAACTATAGATGAAATCAAAGATGTTGAAGATAATCTTCAAGGTAAAGAAACCTTAGTAAGTGCCTTATCTGATTTAGAGCTAACAAATGTTATGGATTTAAAAACTACTTATGAAATTCGGTCAAAACTGACACTTCTGTATGAAGGAAACAAATATGTTAAATGTGCCAATCTACAAAGCTTGAAAGGAAAATTCAAAAATATGAAGATGAGAATATCACTACATTTATGCCAATAGTAAATGAGCTTGTTTGTGGCATTAGATGTGCTGGTGGGACCTAGGATGAAGATGAGATTGTTGCCAAAGTCCTCAGATCCTTACCTCCTACTTACAAACACAAGGTTGCTACTATTGAGGAATTCAAATCTTTATCAAATATCACAAGTGATCAATTGGTTGGAAAATTAGCTGCATTTGAATTGGTTGAGTTTGGAGATGCCCCCCAAGACTAAATCTGCATTCAAAGCTAGTGCCTCTATAAAAGGAAAACAAACATATGATCTAGGAGAAAACTCCTCAATGAAACTATCTTGGTATGAAAAAAAGTAAGAAAAGATCTAGAAGAAGATGAGGGAGAAGCTGCTCAACTTGAAGCCCTTATTGCAAAAAGACTAACAAGAGGATCTGGTAAGTATGAATAAAAATTGCCCTTCAAATGTTTCAACTGCAACAAGATTGGTCATTTTGCCTCAAGGTGTCCGGAAATATTTTCAAGGACAAATCCAAATAGATCAAGATTCCAAAAGAAATGTTACTATGTTCATGAAGAAGATGATGATGATGAAGGAGTAACAGATGATGAATCAAAGATAGGAAACAAATCTAGAAGTGACTGGGTGTTTATTTGTCATCAAGGAAAAAGATCCAATACCCACTGAATCTGTCAATTATAAATAGGTAGAAAGAGCTCTAGCTACTCAAGTTGAAGAAAAGGATGAATGGGTCATTGATAGTGGACGCTCCCACCATATGACTGGTGACAAAAATAAGTTCATAGATCTAGAAAGATATGAAAGAGGAGTTGTAAAATTTGGTGATAATTTTGTTGGCAAAATCAGAGGCAGAGGAACTATTTCTTTTGATGGAAAGAACAAAACTAGTTATGTACTATATGTTGAAGGTCTGAAGCACAATCTTCTCAGTGTTGGGTAGTTGGTGGACAAAGGTTATGATCTCCAATCCAAAAATGGAAAATGTAAGATCTTTGAAAGTTCTGGAATAGAGATTGCATCCGGTACTCAAACAAAATGTAACATCTTCCACTTGGTTGGTACTAGCAAAAGTTGTTTATTTGTTCAAATTGATCAGAGTTTGTTGTGGCATAGGAGAATGTGTCATGTAAATTTTGATAATATCATTAAGATAAGTAACACTCATGCTGTAAGAGATCTTCCAAGATTGGTGAAACCTACTAACAATCTATGCAAGGAATGTCAGTTGGGTAAGTAGAACAGAGTCACATTCAAAAGTAAGGAACAATCTTCTACTGAACTATTGGACTTAATACATACTGATCTATGTGGACCCGCAAGAATTAGGAGTTTGTAAGGTTATAGATATTTCATGTTACTGATTGATGACCATTCTTGAATGATGTGGGTGACTTTTTTGAAATAGAAATCTAAGGTTCTTGAGAAGTTTAAAATATTCAAGGCTATGGTAGAAAATGAAATTGGGTTAAACATAAAATGTCTTAGGTTTGATAGAGGTTGTGAATTCACATCTAGAGAGTTCACAGAATTCTGTGAGAAACATGGGATAAAGAGACAATTATCTGCTCCAAGGACTCCACAACAGAATGGACTAGTGGAGAGAAAGAACCGGACCATCTAGGAAGCATCTAGAACCATGATGATGGAAGTAAATGTCCCTCAAATCTATTGGAGAGAAGTTGTAAGCATTGCTGTCTATACTCTTAATCAAGTACAAATCAGAAATAATACTGGTAAGACCCCTTATGAACTCTGGTTTGGCATCACTCCTACTATGAAATATTTCAGAGTCTTTAGTAGTAAATGTTACATTAAAAGAGATGAAGACCTTAGCAAATTTGATGCTAGAAGTGATCAAGGAATATTCTTGGGTTACTCTACTCAAAGTAAAGCATACTAGTGTTATAACAAGACATTAAGAAAAATTGTAGAAAGTACGAATGTGAAGGTTGATGAAGGCATTGAAAATCCATCAATGTTTTATGAGTATGAAGTAGATGATCCGAGTGATGTTTTGGTCCAAGAAGTTCAAGCCCCTAACTAGATTGATCTAGAGAATCTTTAAATATAGGAAGAAGAGATAAGTTTGAATGAAGCTGTCAATAAAATAGTAGTGCAAGAAATTCTCAAAACTCCTAGGTATGTAAGACTAAATCATTCTGAAGACTAGATCATAGGTGATAGAAGCAAAGGTGTCCAAACAAGAAGAAATATTGCTCAAGATTCAAAAAAGTATTATTTGATTTCAAAGATTGAACCAAAAATAATAAATGAAGCATGCAATGATGAAAGCTAGGATAAAGCAATGGAGGAAGAGCTGATGTAGATTGAGAAAAATCACACTTGGGATCTTGTTCCTAGACCTAAAAACAAAAATGTGATTGGGACTAAGTGGCTCTTCTAGAATAAATTGAATGAAGATGGTGAAGTAGTCAAAAACAAAGCCAGATTGGTCTGTAAGGGTTATTCTCAAGTAGAAGGAGTTGACTTTGAAGAAACTTTTGCTCCGGTGGAAAGAATTGAAGCAGTTAGATTATTTCTTGCTTTTTCTGTCTTCAAGGATTTTAAAGTATATCAAATGGATGTCAAGTTAGCCTTCTTGAATGGTGACTTGGAAGAAGAAATATACATTGAGCAACTAGATGGATTTCAATTGCCTAATCATAGTGATATAGTCTGCAAGTTGAAGAAAGTATTGTATGGACTCAAACAAGCCCCAAGGGCTTGGTATGAAAGATTGGATAAACATCTTTTGAAGATTGGTTTCAACAAAGGTACTGCTGATAGAAACTTGTACTTCAAGATTGATCATAAAAATATCTTGATTGTTGAAGTATTTTTTGATGATATCATTTTTGGAGGAAGAGATAGTATGTGCAAGACTTTTGTAAATCAAATGAAAAGTGAATTTGAGATGTCTATGTTTGGGGAAATGAATTTCTTCTTGGGTCTACAAATCACTCAAACAAATAAAGGAATCTTCATATCTCAGCCCAAATATGTGAAAGAATTGTTGAAGAAATTTGGGATGGAAGATTAAAAGCCAATGAATACTCCCATGGCAATCAGATCTAAACTAAGCAAAGATGATGAATCCCCTAAGGTTGATCAGAAAAAGTATAGGTCAATGATTGGAGGACTACTGTATCTTACTCAAACTAGACCTGACATTATGAATGCTATTGGTCTTGTTGCCAGACTCCAAGCTGGTCCTAGAGAATCTCATATCATGGCAATCAATAGAATTCTCATATATCTAAAGGGAACAGTTGAGTATGGTTTATGGTATCCTAGGGATCATGATTTCTCTCTTCATGCATATACAAATGCTGATTGGGTAGGGGATGTGGATGACCAGAAGAGTACTAGTCGTAGTGCATTCTTTTTGGGGAAAAGATTGGTTTCTTGGCTGAGCAAGAAATAAGAGGCAATATCTCTATCCACTATAGAGGTATAATATATTGCAGTAGTAGGTAGTTGCACTCAAGTATTGTGGATGAAGCAAATGCTAAGAGACATCAGAGTGGAGTATGAGGAACCTATCACAATCTTCAGTGATAACTCAAGTATAATAAATATATCAAAAAATCCAATGTTGCATTCAAAGACAAAACATATATCCATCAAGTTTCACTTTTTGATAGAGCAGGTGAATAAGAATGAAGTTAGATTGGAGTTTGTTCCCTCAAAGGATCAAATTGTAGACATTTTTACTAAACCTCTACCTAAGGACTCTTTTGAGTATCTAAGGGAGAAGTTAGGCGTTAATACCCCTCCGGCTTTGAATTAAGGTGCACTGATGTGCATTAGTCCAATGGATCTCACAGTCATATCTTATGGTCCGGATTGACAAGAGGAAGCTACCACTCAGGGGGAGCAGTCTGTATGATTCTAAAGTACCAATGCAAGAATGTGCCCTTTGCCATTGATGTCAAAGGAGGAGAGAAGACATATGAAAAACAAAAGTGGTTGTTGATCAAAGGAGGAGGAGGAAAGAAAGAGAAGACATATGAATGATTGTTGTTGATAGGGGGAGCTATGTCAGTTAGTGAGGAGAAGTTCTTGTCTTGATGGTTAAAACAGTTTTTCACATCATATGTTGCCATCAATGACAAAGGGGGAGATTGTTGCAAGTATGGGCCTAACCGGTGTTGTCATTGATGTCAACATACTCCTATTGCATTGATGTCAAGGATTGGATGAGCTATGTGCTAAGGATATTGAGAAAATTAGTCCTATAAAAAATAGAGAAGAATAGTGAAGACAATGGAGCTCTATGAAGTGAAGATCCCAGCTAGATGAATATCAGAGAATACACATCAAAGGGTATGTAGATATGTGTCTAAAGTTGATCTAAGCAAGATTTGAGAGATCCACATGAAGACTTGGAGAAGTTATGGCCATATGAGTAAAACTAGTTTTGGTAGTTGTTTAGAGGTGACCGAGTGATACAAATAGGTCCGGTAAGATCCATAAATGCAATATCTTGTTCTACAGATCTGGTGGCATGTTTGGGAAGCCAATTTGAATTGACAACTTAATTGGTTCATGGTCTGGACATCCACAAACATTTATTCTAATGAGACGGTGATGACTGACTATGTTCTTGAGGTTCCAGATGGAGATACGAATGATTTCAGTAAGAAGAAGTGGTGTGGATGTTCTTGGTGATTCAAGCAAGATTGTGAGGGTCTCTAGGTTGTGTCCAGTTCATGTTGAAAGTCCGCATTGAAGATTGAGCTTGAAATTGAACATTTGCTTTTGGGTGATGGTGTTCTTCCTAATCTTGGCTGACCAGATGTTTTAAACCTTTTGTGGATGATCTTGAAGATGTTATGTGAGGCATGACATGTTCCTCAAGGAAGATTGAAGTCCCTGACATGTGTGGCCAACAGTGTGGTGATATGCATGAAATCTTTGTAACAAATCAAGTTGTATTTTTGTAACTACTCTGTAATAAAATAAAGTATGTTGTGCCAAATTTGATGATCATTCCAAAGTTGATGTCATATATAAATAAGAATTGTGAAGTCATTTCAAAGTATCTTGGAAGAGATGAGAGAGTGGTAGAGAGAAGAGAAAAAAGCAAAGTAGAAGTGTTGAGCTTAAATGGATCTATCTCAAGCATGGTGAAGATGCTAATCTCTAGTTCAAGTATGTAATATTTATATTATTCTGTAGACAATGTGTATCCTGTAGGCACTCGGCCTCTTTCGAGCAGTGTGCTCGAGCAATGAGCCCTAATTAGCAAGTGCCATCTTTTCTTCTTATTCTTTTAATAGAGAATACATCTTGGGTTAGTCACCCCATGGTTTTTCCCTTAACTGGATTTTCTACATTAAAATCTTAGTGTCATATGTGTTGAATATGTTTCTGCTCTTAAATTATTATATTGTGCTTCCATGATTGAATCATTATTATATTGTAGAAATATAAGAATGCTTTAATTGTTTAAAGAACAAAAATTCTGGTAACAACTGATTCACCCCCCCTCTCAGTTGTCTATCCTAAAACCAACAGCCATGCGGCTGCATAAATGGATTGACAACTTATATTGAGCACAATAGGTGGTCCCATGTAAATTTTAAATTATGCATAAAGGATAATTTAGAATCTTACCCTACAATAGTGGAGTGGCTACAATAGTGGAGCTTTGGATAAAAAAGGGGGGGCTGAAACTATTCAGCAACTGCATAATCAAAAATATGCCATGTGGCTGCAAACAATTCCTTTTTTAAGTAGAGTGCTTCTAGATTAAACTGTGTATGTTTTTGCATCAATGTTTCGAATCATGATCAATGATCTATCATTAGGAAGAGGACTCTACTTAATTCATGGGCTGTGGAAAACTCATGCCCACCAATTCCCTTTTTTTCATTTTCTTTTCAATCTTATCCCTAAATTATCTATATTAATTAATAATTTTGTTGTTTTATTTTTTAATATAGTAAAAAATTTCAATTTAACATAATTGTTTATAAAAATTAAATACTCATGGGACCAATAGCTTCACAAATAACTCCTAAAAATGTTGAGCAGTGTTTGCTAGCCAAAACAAGGGCTACAGGCCAGCATCAATCCCTGCCAAATGCTACAAGGAGGAAGAACAATTTGAAAAGCTTGTCAGAGCTTTCAACAAGCTAGAGGTAGAGTGGTAAAAAAATTGGCAATGATGCTGGACTAGCTAAATGCAAAACACATCTAGACATTGTATATGAAAGGGTATTTAGATTGTGTTAACTCTTTCCTTATCAAGACATTGTATATGAAAATATATTTAGATTGTACTATTGAGTTTGAGAAGCATTATGCATTCCATAGAGCGATAAATTTTTTTTTCAGAATTAATGTAGCAGAGTACTAAACTAAATCAATATGAGTGTCATATAATTTTTAGATTATTGCAATGTATTTACAATGTTTTATCTTTTGAGCACTAGAAGCATTGAACATTCCATATAGTGTCAACAAAGAGATTTAGAATTTAGATATATATTGGCAATATGAATTACTATGCAATACATGTTTGTATACACTCTTGTGTGTATTTATGCCTACAAATAGCATAGTTATTAAGGCTATATTGACTATATATAACATTTCTACAAGTTGTGATTGAACAAAATGAGAGCTACACATAATTCAACTATATATAACATTTCTACAAGTTGTGATTAAAACTATTAGAACATAGAAATTTGTTCCATATGGTGTGGAGCCACTTGAACAATGAAGAGTCAAAGATGAAAAGCAAGCTAAAAACCACATAGTATCCATGGTTCAACAAAAAACAAAATGACATTAACATAATGAGACCTGCACATCATTCAACTAGAGCTTCTCTTGCAAGTAGTTCATCTAGGCTATGCCCATGGGGATTAATTCCTGCCAACCCTTCCTCGTGTGATCCCTCTATTCATTCGTTGTATGATGTGGCTGGAATCAAGTTCTTCAATTCCAAAGCTGAATGAAATGCTTGGGCAATATTGTAGATGTGTATTGCACTATCACTACAACAAATTAATTTTGAGTTGGAAAATCAATCACAATAGATAGGTAAAAATATGGCCTGGTGCTTGTATGTGCAGCATGGCTTTGTCTTGCCTAGACAAAATGCATATTGTTGGCTTTACTTTAACTATAATTTGCAGCATTGTAATTATTGTATCTAATTATAAATAAAGTTTAAGGTATCAAATAAAGTATCAACAAGAAACATATTTGAGGGCAAAAAATAATAAAGCCCAAATTATTTTCTAAACAAGTTGTTATTACAAATAAAGGTGATACATCATGTAGACAAATTTATAAGGACATATGATGTCAACCTTACCACAAGAATTTCCAAGCCAAATATCAATAATGTCTATCAAAAAGCACCTAGACGTTCCTTGCTAGATAAATTAGGACTACCCAAAATAATAAACTAAACTGAAGCATTATGCACACCACTTCCTAGACATTTCAAATTACATGATATATGAGATGAAAAGATGTCAACAATACTTGCTGATAAAAAGAATGAATAGATAAATACTTTTATCTACATCTCCCACTTCCTATTTATGCATGGCCCTTTGATGGAAAGCATAAATATATATACTTAAATATTTATGGGTTTATCCCACACACACACACACACACACACATATACATATATTCCAACTTGCCCTTTAGTAACAAGACACATAGGAGTGTTTGGCTTTGTTGAATATACTATCACTTGTGGGAAGGAGTTTTCATAACAATAAAGTATGATTTACATAGTTATAATTTATTAACTTTTAAATTTAATTGAAATTATCTTAATATCCATATATATATATATTCTAACTTGCCTTTTAGTAACAAGACACATATGAGTGTTTGGCTTTGTTGAATATACTATCACTTGTGGGAAGGAGTTTTCATAACAATATAGTATGATTTACATAGTTATAATTTATTAACTTTTAAATTTAATTTAAATAATCTTAAAATCATTGCCTAGTATCTATTTCCAAAACTTGTATATATTTGAAAAATTTAAGAAAGGGTTCAATATTGTATGTTTATAATCATTGTAATTTATAACTATTTTATAAAGGGTTTATTATAATGATATCAAGAGAGTTATAATAAATAGAGTGAATAAAATAAACCTCTTAATATAAAATTGACATTCATTTATACATCAATTTTAATAAAACTAATAAAGGAATATCTTAAATACATCTATCTAAAAATATAAAAATTATTAATCTTGAGGCACCTATTAACCTATTTCACAAATTCAATATAGACTCTATATTTAAAATATTTATATCAATTTCATGAAGCATTATAGAACATGAAGGACTATCATATTTAAGAAAAAATTATTTAGAGCTCTTAATGGAATAAAATAACTCTTAGTAAAATAGTTGTAAAGAAAGTTAAAATAACTTAAATAAAAAAAATAACTATATGTAAATAAAACAAGTCCAAGTTGAGTGGGTGGTTGGGAGGGAGCCTTGCCACCCCATGATGGGTGGCAAGGCTGAGACAACAAAGGTGCCAATGATGGTTCACAATTGCAGCGGGGAGGCACGAGTGGAAGGGATGTTGCATTGATTAAAGTAAGTGATAGATTAGGCATGAATTGGGAGCCCAACTGGATTTTGAGAAGCTTCGGTAGGCTTCTTCATAAGAAGATGGTGGAGGTAACATACTAATCCTCCTCGGTTTAAGACAAATGCCTACATACTTTGCTGTTATCATTTCGGCAGATGCTATTCGATGTGGCGGTATGGATACGCCAGTGTGGCTTACCAACTGGAAGCGGCAGATGGCTTTCCTCAGAGCCATTACAGACCTTCGGTTATAGAGAATGTTGCGACGGCCCGACGTACTGATGTTGGGGGCGGTGAAAATGATCTTGGGTAGGTTGTTTCTAAAAAATGGAGAACGCTACAGGGTGGATACAGACATTACTTCCAGGACTCTAGTGATATTGCTCGAATTAGGCTTGGACAAACAATTGGTGAAGTCTATAATGCAGGGTGTCTTCAATGTAGAGCATCTGGCGGATCTTGAGGTTTCACTACAGATGGCTAGTTTGGGGTCTGGTATTCCACGGCTGAAGGATTGGAACTAGTTTGAAGACCCTATTATTAAGCTCTATCCTTTTATCTTAGATGTCAGAGGCTTTGATCTGATTCTGCTAAAAGATCAAGTGGCACTGGCAGTCGGATTCATCAAGAAGGCTTTAGGTTTGGAAATGGTGGACGGTCTAGACTGGTTGGACAATTTCAGGAAACTCCTTGCTTCTACAACTATCTAGTGTTTATCTACTCCTTCTGCTCCATTTTGTATAGTCGGAGCTTTGCATTGCTAGTCTAGGTTATAGTGCTTATCCTCTATAAATAAGTTTGGTGACCCTGTGTGGTCTTTCTCCTAGGCTTCTCTGTTATTGTAGATAGACTGTTAATCTCTGGCCAGCCATGAAAGGCTAATGATATGTAGCTCCTTTTTGAATTTATTAATATAAAAATGCTAGTACGGATCAAAAAAGAAAAACAAGTCCAAGTTGATTGGGTACATATAACTAAAATACATATATTTGGAAAAAATTTAAAACCATTCAAGAAAATAAAATTAAAATAATTATGTAAAAGAAAATGACTCTTAAGTAAATAAAAATGACTTAGAACAAAATAAAATAATTTTTAAGAAAATAAATTTATTTAAGAATTATTTTATTTTTACTTTAGAACTATTTTAAAAATATTTTATTTTAATTATATTGCCTACTTTTTTTTATGTAAAGAATCATTCCTATTTACTTAAGAGTTATTTTATAGATATTTAAATTTTAAATTTTAAAATATTTAATAATTAAAAGACTATAAATAATTTATTGATTCTATAAAACTAAAAATATATGATTATTAATAATATAGAATTTTTAAATTTTAATTCAAAATTAACATATATTTTAAATTAAAAAAATTAAGGAAATAAAATTAAAATTAAGAAATAAGTCCACTAAAAAAATTTCAAATAAAAATAAAGTAAATAATCTAAATAAAATAATTTTTTTAAAAGTAAAATAAACTATTTAATTGAAAAGGATGCATGGATTGGAAATGATGGCTCAAATCAAATATTTGAGCTTTAATCCTGTGGTCCATGTAGGCAAGAGCAAAGAACTATAAATTGTGACTACATACCAATTTAATAACTTTGGCCCAAATTGGGACTTCTAATATTTGATGTGGAAGTGTACATTAACTCTTATAAAACCCACATCAAATAATTAAAAATTGTGTAAATAATTATTACATGCATTAAAAAATGTCAAACTTGCAATAACAAAAAAAAAATTATCAATCAATAAGAATTAAATATCTCTAAACTAATAAAAATCCTCATAATTAATTTTTTTAAAATTATAGATAAAAAATTTAAATTTTAACTTTGTAGAACATAAACTTCACTTAAACTTTAGATGGAGAAAATTATAAAACATAATTGGATGTGGGAAGCAGTAAAAAAAACACTATTTCAAAAGTTAATGATTAGTAATGATTAGAAGACAAATGTTTTTCGTCTAGGAGTGGTATAATCTATTTAAATTCAATACAATGCTTATGCCATTATTCTTAAAATTTCACGCTTGCCTTGTTTAACTTTTACACGTCTTTTTTTCGGCATTATAATATAGTAGGACACTTGGAAAATTATTATTATCTTTCATTGCTTCTTTCGTCTTTTTTGAAAGAATTTCAAAAAAGAGAGCAAAAGAATATTAACCACGTGCATACTTTATAGTTAACTTGGGAAAAATCAATTTCCTGGTTCCTTGTCAAGCCATATGAGCCGCTATTGGAGAATAATATAATGAGCATTTAATGATGTACTTTGCCTATTCATTGAATCTTTTAATACTAAAAGATAAAATGGCCGCACCCATCGTCATTAGAATCTGGTCAAATTTGTTAACTTGAGTTGGCTGGTTCATTGAACAATAGCAGACGAAGAACCGTATAAATATCAGGTTATACTATATCCCATTTCAACATCTGTGCTCTTCTCAAGGAATAAATAAAGAGCTTGTCATTGATCTCCTTATTTCTCTTGGAGTATTAGTATTCACGTCGTTCGAAATGAAAATGATTCCTGTTTTTGTTCCATTAATCTTGCTGCTGTTATTTCGGAAAAGTATGGTTGATGGTACCGGGTTAAAGGTGGGTTACTACAGGCATACATGCTCTGAGGCAGCGATGTTGTCAGCGAAGCTGTTAGAGCGAATCCTGGTGTGGCAGCTGCTCTAATAAGGATGCATTTCCACGATTGCTTCGTGAGAGTAAGTATTCTGAATCCCTAAATGAGCTATTCAAATCTAATGTCAAGGTGACTACTCTATAAACATGGAGCTATTATTGCAGGGTTGTGATGGCTCAATCCTCATTGACTCCACAGCACGAAATATTGCTGAGAAAGACTCCCCTTTAAACAATCCAAGCCTGTCTGGATTTGACATAATTGATGAATCAAAATCTAGAATAGAAGCCAAATGCCCAGGAGTGGTTTCTTGTGCCGACATAGTGGCATTCGCTGCAAGAGATAGAGACATAGTGGCATTCGTCTGTACAACTTCAGCGGCAGTGGTGGTCAGGACCCTTCCATCGATTCTCGCTATGCCGTTCAGCTTAAGGCCAAATGCCCCGCTTCATCTTCTTCCTCTAGTGTTATTGTTCCATTGGATCCTCTCACACCCACTAATTTGGACGTGAAATACTACGTCGATTTGCAATACAAGCGTGGATTGTTGAAGTCCGACCAGACGTTGATGTCAAATGATGCCACATCTAGCACAACCACTCCAAATCCTAATCCATTCCATCCTATTATCCATCCACCCAATCATAATCCTAATCCTATGAAATCTACCCTTATTATCCATCCATTATATTGCCCATCAACCCACACAGTAATGAAGGATGTGATCCAATGGCTATTATCAAGGAATCAACCACCACAATGCAATCAAATTCTTATGCTTGAGCTAATCAAACAGCCTCTTAGTCCTATCCAAAAACCACATTCCAATCCTATGCCTATCCATCCCATTGAAGAACCTCTTACCATAAGTGCAAGTCCAAATCCATCGTATAGCTATGTTGTCAACTATCTAGCACATGTCCAACTCATCCAAGTAGCTTCCCCTATCCAAACCCAAAAGCTATGTCAAGAATCAAATCCAAAACCTTGCACCCAATCAAGTAAAGATCAAATTACCCAAGTTATTCAAGATGCAACTATTCAAGCCACCAGCATCCATGATCCAACAATCACTCATGATCAAGAAACCAAAACTAATCCTATCCACCATCCACTAATAACCACTTCCCATGATGTGAAAACATAGATAATCAAACAAACAATATAGATCCTATCACACCACATCTTAGTGAGCACTATGATAATCAAGATCCAAACATGCCAACTCATTTCATTCCTGATTCCACGCCATCTCCTATCGATCTCCCATCATCCCCTATTGATCCTTTACCATCTTTTATCACCGCTTTACCATCTCCTATTGATCCTTCACCATCACCTATTGATCCTATCCTAAATCCATTATCCTATCCCCTTCAAACCAACACCTTCATCTGTGGTGTTTCTCTCGTAGGAGAGGAACAACTTCTATCCACCACCCATTCTCCCTCATCTAATAATGGACTTGTGTCTTGTTTCCAAAACAACAAACATCCCATCTCACATCGCATGCTCCAAAACATGAATTATTAGGGAAAAGGTTTAGGCCTTCTTGAACAAGGTATCTTGGATCCTATCCATGTCAAAATCCATCCGCAATCACATGGCCTTGGTTACATATTCCAAGAAAAACCACCCAAACATGTTGGCATCCCTAAAGTCACTCCTTCCACTTCCCATATTAGTTCCTCTCATCGCATCTCCAATCATATGTCGCTATCCCTCCTCCATAGTCATCCCATTCTCAAAAGCATGTGACCATACATCTCCCCATATCCACTCTTGAGAGCAGTTGTTTCAGAATTTGAGTTATAGTTTATGTGAATATTCATCAGATTTCTACTTTTTGAGTGAAGTGAATATAGCAATTCTTGAAGATTCATAGTTTGATGTCCTTGTGTGTTAGTTGTTCCATTCTCTCCTTTTTTCCTGGTCATCCATATTAGATTTTAGGGCGTACATTTAATGCAGGATATATGCTCCATTAGGCCAGTTGTACTCCATCATTATAGGTGTTTTGATATTGTGGATTAAGGATAGTTATTTTATTTTATGGTGGCATCAAACAATGTTTGAACAAGTTTTTATGTATCATTTAAATTATGAGATTCATGTATTGGGTCGTGGAACTCAGCATCTTATTTTAATGAAATAGGAGGCTGTGGTATCCAATTTGGCTTTGGTGTAGTTATTCCTTTTAATTACTGGCCATGAGCCTTAATAGGCAGTTCCCCAATTTCCAGAGTTATTACAAAATTGTGATAGGAGTCTGCCAAGTCATATTTTGGAAGCATTTATTTTTAAGTCACGCTTTTGCTAATTCATTCTGTGGGTCGCATTTATATACATGCTTGATACTGTAGGACAGAGCTATATTCCTTAGTAGGTGTTTAAATCTATATTGTAATAGAGGATCCGTTGGGGAAATTTATTTCAAGTCAGGGATGTTTTATTGGCCGTTGGGATGAGTACTTCCTCAAATCTGATCCAGGGGTTAGGAAATCCAAACTATCTATCCAAATCTAGGTGAAGTCTTCATCCATGTGGATTTAAAATGGTTTTTAATATGTTGTAGGCTTAACCGTGGGAAATTTAATTTGAGGCAAGATCTCTTGTGGAATTAAAGGTTGTAGTCTTTTCGCCAAGAGTACATTTCCCTCGGCTCCTGCCACTTTGCATCCTTGTTCTTTGAGCACTCTTGCCATCACACTTGCATTTAAGAATGCGACCGCCTAAGGCTTCTCGGCTCATCTATTTATTTCCCTTGTATCCTTGGTATGCTTCACGATTTCAAGCAGCTGTTGAAGATCATAGAGAAGCTCTTACACTATACTGATAAAATCATATTGAATAAACATCACATTCAGAATATAAGAACCAATGAAGAAAAATAAATCTACTCTATACTATAGAGCGAATCAGAACTCTATTATTATTCGACTGTTTATTACATACTGCATAGCAGCGATTATCTTCAAAATACTGTTTATTACATGCTATTTAAAACAGCGATCAAAACTCTCAATAAATAGAGTCTTCTAGCAGTCTAATAATAATAGTCTTTAAAAAGCTGCATTTAAAGCAGACTTTAAAAACTAAAAATCAAAACTTTTAACTACTACGAATACATGTAGTTACAAAACTAAAACAAAAAATAGCAGTCTAAAAAAAATCATCCCATGCAATCTGGTTGCATGGAGAAGGAAACAATAAAAAAAAAACTATCTCAATGTGGTGGAAGTTGAGATAATCGGAGCACCATCATTGTGAATGCATGACTACATGCCTTCAATCTCCCCCTGCATGAACAACAGAGATGATTCCTAACTGATGTCTAGGGGGCTTAACTTTTTCCCTATCAAGTTTTTCTCTATATATTAGTTTGCACAAAATTTTATTTTTAAGCACATTGAAAATATTTTTTTTGAAGGTGTAATTTTTTTTGCATATGCAAAAATTCTAAAGGCTATAACTTTTGCATACGATCTCGTAATCGAGTCATTCAAAAGACAAAAGTGCCTAGTTTTTTGTCCTCTATCATTCTAGCCTGTCAACGCACTATGACTATAAAGTGCCAATGTAAGTTAGTTTAGAGTGACAACACTTCTTTAATAAATTGAGCAATCTGGGGGGGAAACTACAAATAATCAAGGGGGGGAAATCTATGTGTTCATATTGCACACTTCTTAGGGAAGTGTTTTTTGTGAGAGTGTTACCTTTTTCATGTCTCACTTTCACTTTCTCTATTTTTCTTTCAAGTTTTTTGCATCTACTATCTGCATGACTAAAAGGCATCATGGAGTCAACAGTTCCTATTCCTCCACTAACACCTTTCAATTATCAAGATTGGAAGCTTAAAGTTAGTCTTGTGCTAAAAAAATAAGGGCCTATATAGGATAACTATGTGAACAGAAAAAGAACCTAATGCAGCTAAAGAGAAAGAAAAGTTTTTCAACAAATGTGATCAAGCATTTGGCTTTCTATGTTTAAATCTATCTCTAGAATTATTGTTTCATGTCAAAAACTTAACTACACCTAATGAAGTGTGGGATACTTTAGACAAACTATTTGGAAAAATTGATGAACTCAAAAGTCATGAATTGGAAATTAGCTCTTAGGTCTTAGTCCTAGAAATTACTCAACTATAGAAGATTTCTTCACAAATTTTAAATATTTAAAGTTACAGTTAAAAGATTGTGGAATTGACAAGAAAGAGGATCAATTAATCCTTTTAGTACGTTCCAAATTACATCCAAAATTTTCTGTGTTTGTATCAACTTTCTATTCTACTAAAAGTGCTCTTGGATCATCATGGAAAATGCCCACTCTAGATAAATTCATTTCTGATCTCACAAGGGAACAAGATAAACTAATTCAGATGGGTTCTTTGAAGTCTATGAAGCCTCAGGCTCTAATTATAGGAAATGACAAGCCACAAACTTCAAATGTGAAGGAAAAACACTAAGAAGGACAAGGATAGTAAGAAAGCAGATAAAATTGATGATATCAAAAAGGATAAATCTTCTCAACAAAGTAAGCACATTACACAGAGGATAATATGTGTCATTTGTAAAAAACCAGGGCATGATGAACTTAAATGCATGAAAAGCAAATTGAAAGTCTCTCAAATATTCTAAAAAAGAATAACATTGGACTACCTGATTCTATCAAGGCATCTACATCAACTCAGGATAATAACAAGGACAAAGAGAAATCAAAAGGCAAAGCTCTAGTTATTATGTCATCTTCATCTTCATCTCCATCATGGATTATTGATTCTGGTGCTACTCATCATATGGGTTCTTCTCAGGTTGCATTCACATCCTTAGAGCCATCCAGAATATCTTCAATCAACTTAGGTGATGATACCCCAGCATTGGTTAAAGGGAGAGGGTCTATTGAAATTGAAGGAGGGATTTTTTCAAAAGTTCTTAGTGTACCTTCACTGTTAACTAATCTCCTTTCAGTGTATCAAATAACACACTTAGGGAAGGGTATGAGAGTTCATTTCTCTCCAAATTTAGTTGAGATAAGAGAACTACAAAGTAATAACTTAGTGGCTATAGGGGAAGCCAATCATCAATCTAGATTGTATACCTTCTCAAGTTTTGCTATAGATATTTCTCCAAAGGCACTACTAACTCAATTAGATGAAGTTAGTAAATTATGACATGAACGGTTTTGCCACCTTAACTACCGTTATCTCGAACAACTATGAAAACAAAAAATGGTTAATGGATTACCAAAAGTCAAGTTTTCTAAAGGACTATGTGAAGGATGTGCACTTGGTAAACATCCTGAAGCAAAGTTTGACAAAAGAGAAACTTGGAGGGCAAAACAAGTCTTAGAACTTGTTCATAGTGATATTTCAGGAGCTTTTCCACATCATCCTTTTACAAAGGCTAGATATGTTCTCACATTTAGTGATGATTTCTCATGTTTTACATGGGTGTACTTCCTTAGGAAAAACTCAGAAGTGTTTGATTCTTTTCAAGATTTCAAATCTTTGGCTGAAAAATTGTCAGGGAAAGTCATCAAGATTCTTTGGATAGATAATGGTAGAGAATATGTTAATAATATTTTTGAACAGTTTTGTACAACATAAGGGATAGAGTTGCAACGCACAGTTCCATATACCTGTCAATAAAATGGTGTAGCAGAACATAAAAATAGGTCTTTAAAGGAGATGACAAATTATATGATTCATTCTAAAGGGTTAACACCATCTTATTGGGCTGAAGTTATCAATTGTGTATGTTACATTCATAATAGAGTTCATCATAAAGTCTTAAAAGGAATCACCCCCTTTGAAGCTTGGAAAGGATGGAAACCAATAGTTGTTCACTTTAGATTTTTTGGTTCACGTACTATGGCCTGCATTCCTAAAGAACATCGCAAGGTAATGGATGCACAATCCAAACCTTGTATCTTTGTTGAATGTCCAAAGGGTGTTAAAGGCTATCGTCTACTACACCCAACCACACATGAGTTGTTCACTGAGCAAAGTGTCAAGTTTCAAGAAACAACCCTTGAAACAGTTCTTGACATTCTTCGACATACTATTGATTCTCTAGATCATGAAAATACCTTTGATAGATCATTTCATTTGCAGCATTATTATAGTTGAGAAAGTAGTTCTTCTTCTTCTAGTTCACATAGTGATGATACAGAGCATTCGTCTTCATCAAGTTCAAGATTGAATTAGAAGTTAACATATTATCACCAAACTCACCCACATCAAGATCTTCACAAGAAGATTCTTGGGTACAAACTACTACAGATAATAGACAAAATCAGATAGACTTTTAGGGGGAATCTCATGCTTTCTTTGCTTCAGTGTCTGATCCATAGACATTTAAAGAAGCATCAGGCATACCTAAGTGGGATGTTGCCATGAATGAGGAATATGATTCCTTAATCAGAAATCACACTTGGGACTTAACTTCTCTTCCTAAGGGAAGAAAAGTAGTTTGATGTAAATGGATATATCGAACTAAATATGGAGTAGATGGGTCAATTGATAAGTACAAAGCATGGTTAGTTACAAAAGGTTTTTCACAAGTCACAAGAATTGACTACACAGAGATCTTTGTACCTGTTACAAAGATGACTTCAATCAGACTCACACTTGCTATAGCTGCAGCACATGGGTGGTCTATACATCAAATGGATGTAAAGAATGCCTTTCTTCATGGAGACCTTGAGGAGGAGATCTACATGGAACAACCACCAGGGTTTGTTCATGATTCATCCTTAGTATGTATGCTAAGGAAATCTATCTATGGTCTAATACAAGCACCCAGGGCTTGGTATGGTAAGGTGGATTCCTACCTTCTATCTTTAGGATTCACTCGATGTAATTTATAACCCAATGTGTATCTTCTGTGGCATGATGATTCATTGTTAATACTAGTACTTTATGTTGATGACCTTTTAATCACTGGGTGTGCTTCCTCTGCTATTGTGGTAGTAAAATCAGCACTTCAAGAAAGGTTTGACATGATAGACTTAGGATTACTACATTACTTTCTTGGTATTGAGATATCTCAATCAGATTCAGCGATAGTTCTTTCTCAACCTAAGTATGCTTTCGATTTACTTGAACGTTTTCACATGTCTAATTGTAGACCATCTCCAACTCCCTTCTTATCTAGTGTTAAGCTTGAGACATCCTGTCCTACTCCATTAGTTGATGCAACATTGTATAGACAACTAGTAGGTAGCCTCATTTAGGGTGCCACCACAATAATGGGTTACACTTTCTGACATATCCTAATTTTTGCTAAATTCACATATTTTTAGAAAATATAGTCATTTAAGCCTTGAAAGGTTCCATTTAAAAGATTTTAATTGAAGAGTGTTTGATCAAACCCTCTTACATTTAAAACCCCCTTGGATAGAACCCCGCTGGTTTTAAACCATACCTATAATGGAGTATCCTCTACACCTATCAAAATGCTAATAAAAAACCTCTTTTGATTTACCTTTCGGGGGATCAAATAAATTCATTTAAAATTTATGTTTTGTAAGAGTGTAGCCCTTATTATAAGCTTCCCAAAAAGTATAATTTTAAATATATATTTTTTTACTATTATATTTATTTTTTATTTCTTGTGAATGTAGGTTTTTCACTGAACATCAAGTTCTCTATTCTACACACATGGAAAATTAGTAAATTAGTGAAAACAAATTCAGAAAAATATATATGCCCTAGGTATTGATGTCCTTGTTTCAACGAAAAAAATAAAATTGAATTTTGATACATACAAAAAAAGTTATGTTTTACGAAATACGCCTATGTCCAAATTATAATTGGTTTGACTTCAAAACTTAATTAAAAAGTATATATTCAACAAAACATTATGAAACCAAATTCATACCCTATATATCGGTGTTACCAATCTAAATTCAAAAGAATCAAAATTTTATCCTTTGGAGAAAAAAAGTTATGTGCTACGGAATACACATCACCTTTAAAAAATGTTGTTTACTATTAAAAACTAGTTATCAAAGGAGACAAATTTTTTTTACAATTTAACTCCAAATTTATTTTCAAAAATATATTTAGAATCTGTAAACAAAATCTCACAAATCACTAGTTCACATCATCTTCAAATTCCTAACGATTTAGTGGCTATAGGTGTTAGAAAGTGAAGATTTAGTTCAAAATGTTGATTTCAATGTCAAGTTTGGCCAGAAAGTGTAAACCATTATTGTGGGATGACCATTTACTTAACACACACCAAGCCTAACATTGCATATGTAGTTGGATTACTTCCCAGATTTATGCAGGAACGTCATGAGTTGCATTGGAAAGTAGCTAAGAGGATTCTTAGTTACCTTCATGGTACAATTGCATTTGGGATACATTATAGAGTTGGTTCCATAATTGAGTTGGTTGGATTCATAGATTCAGATTGGGCTGGTGAAAAAAAAAATTGCAAGTCTACTTTCGAGTATAGTTTTTCACCTGGTTCAGGTCCTATCAGTTGGTCTAGCAAAAAGCAAAATGATATTGCTATATCCTCTACAGAGGTAGAGTTCTGAGGAGCTGTTAACTTAGCTACTGAGGCCATATGGCTTCAAGGCATCATTTCTAAATTTGGCATTCATCTCAGACGACCTACAATTATCTATTGTGATAACTAGAGTACAATCCAAATATGCAAGAATCCGGTTCAACATCAACAAACCAAACATATTGATATTCATATGCATTATATTCGTGAGCTCATTCATGATCAGATCATCAACTTAGTATTCTACCAGTCATCAGAACAAGTCACTGACATCTTCACCAAATCATTTATAAAAAGCAAGTTCATCCATCTATGATCTCTTCTTACCGTGCGGTCTACATCGGCATCATCATCATCTAGAGCGGCCATCTAAAGTCCTCTCTTTGTTTTCTCTCTTTAGGAGGAAATTTTTTTCCCATAAGGTTTTCTTTGTTTCTCCATTTTATGAGAGATGTTTTGTAAATGAGTACCTAAAAAGGTGCACAACCGAGACTCATATTTCATAAACCCGCCTAAGCTATGCTTAAGGGGGGCTGTTGGTGTATAAACTCATACAAATTATACCTAACTTAATCATAGTTAGTGGTTTTCCTCACATGTGGAAAGATTAAGTCCTCTTACTGAGTCATTAATCAATGTGTCGATCCATCTTCGACACATCACTGCTATTTTGGAGGGAGGTTAAGCCTTGAGCTATTCGCTTGGTTCCTATTTTGCCACCTTTCCTATTCTTGTGGAGACTTGTTCCTCAAGCTTCACCTAGTTATACCAATGTTTGGTTGTAAACCAATCAATTCAGTTTCAATACATTACAATTGTGCTTAATTTCTACTCCATGATCTTAGACTTCTGCTCCCACACTAAGTATTGCTTCACTACCAACTAGGTGGTCACAAAGGAAATAAGGTAGAGAAGCACAATCATTCCAAACACACACCAAGTATCATTCTATAGCTAGCTAGGTAGGTGTCTATAGTCCCAATAAAGATATCTCTAGTCCTATGAAAGCATAGGTCCACTACAAACTAGGTGCCTATATCCTTGGTGGAGATGCTTTAATAACCTAGAAAAGATTGAGTTCTTGATATATTGCTTTTCCCTTTGTTACTCTATGCTTAATTCATTTTGTTTTTTGATTTTTAATTTTTAATGTTTCCTCTTCACTCAATTCCCAAGAAATGAAGCTTAGGGTCTAGGTTCAAGACTACCATATGCATGTGAAGGGATAGATTGGGAAATATAAAACCTAATTACCTAGTGCCATAATAGATCATCCCAACCAACTAGAAAGTATAATGTGTTGTTAAGTGTATCAAATTCATAGAACAGTCATGTGTATTTGATAAAATTAAGTACAATTTAAATAACTCTAGCATAGCCTAAGATATGGTTTCATTTTTCTAAAGTTTCCATACAAATTAGAAATATATATCAAGAAAAGAGTGGTGGTTTCCTAGGAAAGTGTCATAAGGCCACTGGCAAACACAAGGTAGGAAATATAGAAGAAAAGCACAAGGACCAAAACTATAAATAAGATAATCCAATAAACACACACACACACACACACATATATATACATGACAAAAATTCCTAAACCAAGCACATACTATACACTCAAAGAGCTGAAAAGGAAAAGGTTAAAATGGGTCCTACTCTATTTTTAAAAATCATTAAACAAGGTTAATTATATTGTTTGGATATAGAGGTGGGTGAGAACATCCTTGACCTCAAAGATAAGGTTAACATTTTGCTTGGGTTCAAAATTAGGGATGTCATCATGGACAATTAGAAGTTGAGACAACTCATCATTATAATGTTCAACCCATTTATATGTTTTCTTTCCCAAATTACCATAGTTGAATTATAAATTATAGAAAAACAAGGTTAAATCTAGAGAAATGATCTTATTTATGGTGTTTCATGCTAGAGGCATGATTGTAGGATCTAATAGAGAGATGCCCATAATGGCTTGATCTTTGAGAGCTCTTTGTTTTTCCTCATTCACATGAAAACCACAAGAAAAATCATTTTTTTTCACTACATTACCACATCCATCAATAAGGAAATTAATAACACTAGAAAAAAATGAAACATTATTAGACTCACAAGGTGTACAAATTTCATCATCTATTAAAATATTACAAACTTGATTAAGGAAATTAGCTTGTATGTGCTTAATTTTGTTTGCATACATGCTATTGTGGTGGGATGAAAGATCATCTACAATTTTAGGGTCTTCAACATGCTACTTACTGCATTTTAAAAATTCCATAGGCTCGAGCACAAGCTCTCAAACAACATTATCCTAAATTGGAAGAACACATGTCCCATAAATAAATTTATTTTTATGCACAAAATCAACCATGTCACTATCTACATCATGCTCAAGTTGTTATCATTAATGATCAATACATTTTCAACTTCATTCTCCAAGGACTCATCCTCACAACAATGATATTTAATTTGTGCCTTTTCCCATGCTAAAAGAAAATTAGGACAATAAATTTTAGTATGTTGAACAATAGGGTGGATTCTATGTTTTTTAAGAAAAGAAAATTCTATAAGGCTGATTAAACATCCTAGGATAGTCATATCAGTGCTTAGGATGGAAATTAGGTTTAGCAATAAGAGAAGCAATTTCTCCATGGTGTAAAAAATAAGTGTGGGAATGCAAAAATATCAATAAAACACATGACAACTACATGTTACTAGTTGCTAAAATGACGCCCCAACAATTACAATGTTTGGAACTTTATGATTAATGCATTTTACAATGTGAGTACTAAATTTATAGTTTTATAGGGTCTGAAAAGTGGCTTAAATGATAAAATGACAATTTGAGTACAAGATAAGAAGTAGAGAGTACTAGTGCAAAGTATGTAAAAAATATGCACTTTAAAAAAATGGGACCCAAAAAATAGTTTTTTGGCACAAGTTTTAGCCCACTAAAGGTCTAAAAATCTAAATTACATAGTAAAACCTATGAGAAAACTCCACTTCTAGAAAACTATATTATCAAATTAGAAAATAGATTATACCACTATGAAGAGCACAAAATTATGCCTCATTTAAAAAATATTACATAAAAAAATACCTCCATATGGTTGAGAACAAAGCTTCTAAAGCTTTCCTATCTAGATAGTAATTATAAAAGAGAAGGGTGCACTATTATGTGAGAGGTGGGCAATGCCATTAGTGGTGTTAGAAAAAGGGTAGTGTTTGGGTGACACTATGATGGTGAGTAGGTGATGATTTGGTGGCACATGCACAAATCCTATGAAGAGGGGTGCCTAGTGGTATATAGGTGGTGTATGGGTCAAGATCCAATCAACTAGATGTAGGACTAGGGGTTGTTCTACTCTTGTACTTGAGGGAGTAGAACATCATGGAGAGCAGTTGGTTTGTGTTCTAGGTGTGTGTGTTGATGATTGTTTCTATGAAGACATCTAATTTCAGTTGTTGTTGTGACAATTGTATGACCTAAAGGGTCACTAGTCCTAAGTATCTTGAGTCTAGTATGAAGATGGTTCTATTAAGTAATGATTTAGAGACAATCTTGTCTCCTTTCTTTGTTTTGGATTGCCTATTGTATCAAGTGTTGTTGGTCTATTATGCATTGCCAATGTTCTTGTTCTTCTCTTATTTGCTCCATGTTTTGTTGCTGATGAGTTGGATGGGGGAAGTTCTCCCCAATCTCATCAAGGATAGATCGTATCCAATCTTTCATGATGCGTGGGCACATTCAATGATTGGCAAGAGGGAGACGTGTTGTGTTTCATAATGTTGTCTTATTTTGACCTCATGATGGAACCAAGGGTTTCTCCTTATTTGAATGTTTGATTTTGACTATGTTCAATTCATTGACCAGATGATGAAATAGAGGGTTTGTTCTCTAGTTCCAAGATTTCCTAATTGTTTTCTTTTTGAGTTTCTATGAATGCAAGCTATATGAAATCAACAACAATTTTTGTTCATTTTTTCCCAATTTGAAATATTTTCTAGTTATTTAGGAATTGAAAGATGGATGTAATCTATGATTTTTCCAAAATGCAAACTAATCTATCTTTTTGGTATTTTTGTAGATCGATTTTTGAAATGGTAATCTAAGAAATGAAATTAAGAAAAGGTATGAAATATGAAAGAAAATCTAATCTAGTGAATGAAATCAAATCAAATGTAATTCTATTCTAATAAAGCAAACAGACAACCTATTAAGAAAAAGAAAAGTAATGATTTCCTTTTCCAATAACAATATGTGATCTAATTACTATTTCAAAGCATAAAGAACATGGTATGAAGAAGACATTAATGCCTAGCTTGAGCCCTCACAAGTCCTTATAGAAAGTTTTTTCATGTACAGTAGTGGGTCCTCTACTTAACAATAGGAATGTAGATGGGAGAAAATGAAATCAAATGGAGCTTTAAAACTATGATGAAAGCACATTGAGTATAAGAATGCTAATGAATCACTATGGCTTGAGCTATTGAAGATTTGATGAAAGAAAATGGAGCATAAGAATCCTAATGAAGCACGATGGCTTCAACTAGTAAAGCTATGACAAAATCAAAAGTCACACAGGGTCCTACATGAGCATGACAATGCTATGGAGACAAGTATATGCCAATAAAAGAAAGAGAAAAGATACAATATTGAAGTTTCCTCCTAAGGTAAAAATTTGAAGCTTTGCAAAAATAAAAACTAAAGAAAGAAACTAAGAGGGTCAAAGGCCTATGTAGAAGCTTGGAAAAGCTTGTGAAGATGACAAGAGTATTGCTAGACTTGGAAAATAATGAAAGGTGAGGGGTATTTATAGGTTGAAAATCAATACCAAAGGTGGTGGTTATTTGGGGGTTAAAAAATTGATTAGGGAGTGATCTGACTCTAATTGATGGGTAAAAGTTCAAACTTGTGTCTCAATTTCAACCAACTAAATAGTTTCTATAAAAACAATTTTGCCCTAGACAATTTTGAAAGAAATGGTTTCACATGAAACCATGTAGCACCTATGTGGAATTATGTGGTATAAAGAGTTTCACCCAAAACTTTTTGCCTGAAAATTTTAAATCTATAAAGTCTAATTTTGAATTTCAAAAGGAATTTTATTTGCATAGGAAATTTCAGGCTAGAGGGTTTCACCTAAAACATTTTTGAGTGATATCATCTCACCTGAAACTATCTATGTGGCATCCCATGTGGCAACCAACCCCCCCATTTTCAACAAATTGAACAAACTTCAAGTTCAACTCCAATTTTCTCCAACCAAAAGACATTTTCATGAAAATCTAAAAATACCCTTTGGTAGATCTCAGAGTCTAGAACTTATAAATGTATTTTTTAATTTTTTTAAATTAGTTCTATTAGGATTATTTTTAAATTTATTGTAAGTAGGTTATTATAATCAAATATGCAGCCGAGTAGAAATTAAAAAAAAATAGAAAGATATTTATAAAATATTTAAAAAATATATAGTGCACTAGAGAAGAGAATCCCCTCCAAGAGGGTACAATTTATTCTTTAATGACAAAAATTTTAGACAAAAGTTGATGTTCCACGAAAACTTTTCTAATTTGAGTAAATTTGACTTTAAAAAACTATTAAAAAAATTAATATTCATCAAAACTTAATTTTTTTCTCCATGCACTAGATTTTCATGTTACCTAACTATGAAAAAAATAATAAAAAATAATTTTCTTTTAATTTTTGTGACATCCCATCAACCTCTATTTTTTCAAATTTTTCCAGCAATTAAATTTAGGCTCCTAAATTTGTAAAAAAAATATCCAACTAATTTTTAAACAATTTAAAAACTTATAAACATAAACTACATTAAGAGTTCTACATTTCATCAGTTTATATCATTTTAAAATTCAAAACAATCACTTTTAGGTGCTCCAAGTTGGAAAATTGTATTTGTGTTGGCCATTTTCTTTATAAAAGTGTGACACAATTCTAAACTTCTACCCTAATAGTGAACAATGGTTGGAGAGTAAACCATAGAAGAAGAAATGGAGATAACACATGACTTATTGGGAGATAAAAAAGATTGATTCAAAGATGAGATTGGGTTGTTTGAGAGTCATGAATTAGTTTGGAGAGTTGGAAATTAGCTAGACATGAAGAATCATGCAATCAAGGCTCAAATTGGAGCAAATTTGGGTTAGAACTGGAAGAAAGTTCATGCATGTCAAAAGATGACAAGGTTTCCCCTTTTAGCAAAGCAAGTCACCCCTAGAGATCCTACTTACAATGCAAGATAACCTAGGGAGATCCTAAAGTGATAGGAGATGACCCACATAGGAGGTTTTTCATAGGCGGTTTATGGAATGGAGAATGATCTAGAAGGGCTAAAGATGGTTTTGGTGAACCTTTAAACTGACTATAGGGCCTCTGTAGGGTGGCTCACTCTTTTTACCATGGTAATTCACCCCTGGAGATCTTGTTTCAATTGTAGGGTCACCTAGGGAGATCCTAAAGCACAAGGGGGACCTAAGAAGAAAAGATTGGATAGATAATTTAAGGTTATAAAAGGCACAAGAAGGTCAATTGGATGATTCTAAGAGGATGAAATGATGTAAATGCCCATAGGGAATATGAATTTCCCCTCTTATGAAGTGGATTAGTTAGGTTATTAGAGCTAGAAGGTAACAGGAATGATCTGTCAATCATTGGTTAGGTAGATAATAAGAAAGCGAGTAGGACTTTAGAAGGTTGTCATGGAGGTTAGAAAAGCACAAACAAAGTGAAAAGAAAGCAAATACACACCACCAAGAGGAATATTTTTGAGAGGCATATATATTTCACACTCACATGTATGTGATTAGGACTATAACTCATCTTCAGGTTGCCATGTAGGCCTATGCGCCTTTTTAATACTAACAAAGTCATATGACCTTCTTAAACATGCCATATTACACTACTGCAATTGAGTGAAGTTATTTTTTTATCAATTTTTGTATAGGAAAAATTGTTAACCCTTCTCTTTACTTTTTTCATAGTAAGTCGACACTACTTTTTATTTATGCCTATTTTAATTATGGTATAAAAGCTACCCATTGCATATCTTTTCTCTATTTTATAGGTTCGTTAAGGGGCACTCATGGCAAAGAGAAGAATATAAGAACCTAACAATGATCCATTACTTTACATGGACCAAATATCCTTTTAAAATGTTTGAATATTTGATTTTAATGTTGGCTAAGAATGCTCATGAACTTTGAAAAACAATCTCATTTTAGATACTAAGGTGCCTCAAAACAGGGACAATGTAATGGTGATATTTGCATAGCCATGCCAATTCCCATTTAGTTTTGAGTCCATTTAGATGCAATGATTTAATATAATTACATATCAATAAGTGGCACAATCTTTTGTTAAGTTTGTCTTATGGTTCAATGATTATCCTTATCTATTTCACATTCATCTACACTTATTTCCATGTATTTTACGTTATCCCATCCTTGTTTATGCACATTCCCATATATTCACCATTTACCCATCATTTATTAGCCTATGTTCACAACCATGTCCATACATTCATTTATTGCTTTGAAACTGGTGTTCTTCTCTCCTAGGTTAATCTCGAGTGGCTTAGGATTACCCCCCCCCCCCCCCCCCCCCCCCGCCCCCCCAAACTTAAAACTTAAGATTTAAATTTCTAGAGCCTTGTCTTTTCCTACTAGTGATCGTGGCTTGAGTGCGTACACATTTTTAGAGTTGTTGTTATGTCTTTGTATTTAAATACTTTTCATGTGCAATTAATTCATATGGTCGAATAAGGAGCATTCACTCTAGGAACATTTGGATTTGGAGATTTAAAAGAACATAATTCTATTAGAGTCATATAGGTGATCTACAAGTTTGTGCATGGTGCCTTGAATTACTCATTCAAAATTGTAAAGTCAATATGACTACGGAGTTAACCTAGGATAACTTGACCCTAACAATTTAACAATCTCCCTCATCAAGTGTTTGTAAATACCAACTTAACATATTTGAAAACAAAAAAGAAAAAACAAACAAATCTGTATTACAACTTTCTATCAAATTGCTCATTTTCAAAATATATATATATAAAAGAGAAAGAGAATGAATGATTTTCTCGACTCCACTCTTTCGAAAAATACCATTTCAAATAGTATGTACCTTAGCGTGATATAACGCTTATGACATTGTTTATTTTATAACTTCAAATTTCCTTGCTGCTTTCCCCAACTTGTACCCTGTTTTTGATGGGCCCTTGAAATTATAATATATAAAGACGCTTGGAAAGTTGTATCTTTTATTGCTTCTTACGTGTTACTGGACACGCATAACGGTTGCCTATTTTTGAATGAATCTTTAAAAAGACAGGAAGAGTATTAACCACGTGCATTTATCCAACGTGATTTTTAGAAAACTGACATTAGCAGATCAGGACTGACCAGTCTGATCTGACTATTATTTCGAGGCATCTTCAGGACAATACAATTTTACAAACAAAGAGACAATAATCAGCTGGCATTGAACAAACTTGGAGACTGAAAGAGCCACGAAGAAGTTATATGCAACTGTTAATTGTGGCGCCGCCCACGTCATATGAGCGAACAATGGTGAATGATATAATTAGTATTAAATGTACTTGGTCTATTCACTTGAATCATTCAATGCTAAAAGATAAAATAGCATCACCTATCATGAACAGAGTCTGGTCAAATTTGTTAACTTGTTGGCTGGTTCATCGAACCATTGCAGACGAAGAACCGTTTAAATACCAGGTGCTACTATATCCCATATCAACATTTCTTCGCTTCTCAAGGGAAAAATAAAGAGCTTGTGATTAATCTCCTCGTTTCTCTTGGAATATTAGTATTCAGGTCGGCCGAAATGAAAATGATTCTTGCTTTTGTTCCATTAATCTTACTGCTGTCATTTACGAACATTATGGTTGATGGTGCCGGATTAAAGGTTGGTTACTACCGGCATAGATGCCCTGAGGCAGAGGGGATTGTAAGTGATTGCGAATCCTGGTATGGCAGCTGCTCTAATAAGGATGCATTTTCACGATTGCTTCGTGAGAGTAAGTATTCTGAATCCCTACATGAGCTCTTCAGAACTAATATCAAGATGACTGCTATATAAGCATAGAGTTAATATCAAGATGACTGAATCCTCATCGACTCCAGAGCAGGAAATGTTGCAGAGAAAGACTCCCCTGCAAATAATCCAAGCATTTCTGGCTTTGACATAATTGATGAATCAAAGTCTAGAATAGAAGCCAAATGCCCAGGAGTGGTTTCTTGTGCCGACATAGTGGCATTCGTTGCAAGAGATAGCGCCCACCAAGTAAGATTTGTACTAAGACATGTAAATTCCATGTCCAGGCTGGTGGTTCAATGTGGGCTGTTGAAGGAGGAAGAAGAGATGGAAGGATATCTCGAGCATTGGATATTCCAGGGAATCTCCCAGCTCCCTCATTCGACGTAAACCAGTTGACACAATTCTTTGCTCAAAAGCAATTGTCCCAAGAAGACATGGTTACTCTTTTAGGTGGTTACTTTGCTTTTGCTGCGATTAAGATAGTTAATTATGCAATTAAATAAATTGTATGAACAACGAAATTTCTAATACTAATGATGTTTATGTTTCTGCAGGCGCTCATTCTATTGGAGTTTCTCACTGTTCTTCATTTAGTGCAGATCATCTGTACAACTTCAGCGGCAGTGGTGGTCAGGACCCTTGCATGGATCCTCGCTATGCCAAATGATGGTCAAATGCCCCGCTTCATCTTCTTCCTCTAGTGTTGTTGTTCCATTGGATCCTCTCACACCCACTAATTTGGACGTAAAATACTACGTCGATTTGCAATACAAGCGTGGATTGCTCAAGTCCGATCAGACGTTGATGTGATCAAATGATGCCACCTCTAGACTGGTGAAGATTAACGCCAAGTATCCAACCATATGGAGGAAGAATTTTGGCAGAGCGATGGTAAAGATGGGTTCTATTGAGGTGCTGACTGGATCGCAGGGGGAGAAAAGGAAACAATGTCGCGTTCCCAACTAAAGGAAAATATCAATAAGCTATTGTTGTGTTATTGTTTTCATTATTTGAGAACGAGAAATAAGGAGCAGATTGTATGTAACTGCAAAACTACCCAATGAAAATCAAAACTGACACAACATGAGAAATGGTGAATTTGAAGTGAAACTTGTAAATAAAAACACATTCTATCGATTTTTCTTCAATTATAAAAATTAATAATGTATTCCCGGTTTTAATATGTGTGCGCGCATTTGTTCATGTATATATGATCTAATCCATATGTGTGTGCGCAGTTGTCCTGCTCAGACTGTTGTTTATTTGTTTATAGTGCATTCCTGATCTATATGTGTGCAAAGTTGTTTATATATATGACCTAATCTATATGTGTGTGCGCAGTTGTCCAACTGAGACTATTACCATCAAAGTTAAAATTGAATGAATCAAAACAACATGCATAAGTCAATTCTATTAACTTTTACTATTGCCACCAGAGTTAAAATTGAATGAATCAAAATAGCATGCATAAGTCAATTCTATAAACTTCTACTATTGAGATCAATTCTATTAACTTCTACTATCGAGATTAAAGATAAAGGATGCTAAAATACTAAATACAATACTATTGGGATTACTGGATTAGATTCTGCCAGCACACACTTTAGACATTGTGTGTTAGAATACTAATAATTTATTGATGAAATTGGATTGTAGGTCTTCTATATCACACTACCATCATTAATATAGACAATTAATTACTCTATTTCTGAATTCAATTTTAAATGATTTAATTATGATATATAATTGTAATTTATATAATATTTATGAAGTTGTGTTATAAAAAGAATTGTCTCCAAACTCTATATCTAGTGTTGATTTTGAAGGTGCCATCGGGCTCTGCTGGAAGTTGTCAAACCTATTTCCATGCCTGCCAAGTCAATGTGGTTGATTTCTCCAAACACTCATCAGTCGTTTAACATTGCTTTAGAACCCATCATCACTTTATGGGGTCGTGCGAAACCTAGTGGGAGCCATTGGAGTTGTCAAAACCTCTATTTTAACTTATAATGCTTTAATACACTTTAATTGTGGATTTTGAATATGCCATTGTGCATTTGGTGGTTCAAATTGGCTCTTTTTGTTTTTCAAAATGTACATGAAATTTTAAACATAAACCTCTTAAGATAGTCAATACATTATTTGTCAATGACTTGGTAGAAAACTTGGCATCTTGGGATGGAAATTGAAACTCCTCTAAAAAGGTCATTGAGTTCTAGCAATAGAAGTTGCTCCTCATTAGTTGAGATTAGGTATTTGAGATCTTCATATCATTATCATCAATTGCCATTGTTTAAATTTATCCCAAGCTTACTCAAGTATGAATATATCAAATATTACAGACTCGATACATATTGTACAAAGTCCTTGAAGGTTAAGAAATGATGCAGCTGCAAGAACTTGGAAAACATTACTATTGTGAGTTCTAGATGGTGACCATACAAATAAGACATTGCCATGGTCACTAACTCTCTGCTAATCTACAATGTAACTATTAGAGTAGCATCTTCTTTCCATGGGCCTTGAGGTTGAAATGTTAGACAAATCCATTCCCACAATTATTCATTCATACCTTCTTGAACATTGAATCAGATCCAATTGATAAACCAATCATTCATATAAAACTCACTAGGGAGTATAGTGATATTACAATACAACTAAGAACATTTTATGAATAAGGTGTAACACTGACATCTTAACTAAGCTATAGGATGACCTCACATGTTACTTGGAGGTCAAATAATGCATACAGTTTGACAATGCTTGACGTTTCACGACTAAGGAAAAGTTTAAAATTGGCTAGGGGAAAATACATGGACAACTTGAAGATAATAACCTAAGGAAAAATTCTAGGGAGTCTAATATCTAATGGATTCACCAAAATAAAAGAAAATAAAGCACTTTCTAGATAATCTAGGCTAAATAAAGAAAATACCCTAGAATAAATGAGTTTACATATATTATAGTATAGAAACATGTTCACAAATAAGCACTAAAATTAACAAAGAGGAGAAGGGTATTTAGGTCTAGGAGTGAATGCAGAATATTTGGTGATAGATCACTATTGGTAATTCATTCTTATAACTTGTGCACAAAGTTCTATCATATTATGCCTGCAAAACTAAAAAAGTCATTGTGCTTCTGTTCATATCACTTATGTGTTGTGAAAATGATCTTTTCACACATAGATTTGATCTGTATCCACGAACATGATTTGCACACTTCTGACCACCTAGAATCTATTTTTCTAAAGTATCTAAACATGTGTCTCAAAATTTACAATGGTGATGAACACCTTTTCAAGCTTTCAATGCGAGGAACTTCTCCTATCCAAAGACTTTGGACTAATTTAATGATGTTACAAGGACATGCCAAAAAATCATGCAATATGCCTCAGCAATGCTAATGTAATGTGTAGATTTTGATGTGATAAGATTATTCATTAAAGTTCCTTGATGCAAATCGAATTGTTCATAATGAATTAGTGTTTCTCCTTTATAGAACACCCTAGCATGCAAGTTTTAACATTTCATGCTCAAGTAATAAAAAAATAACTAGTTAGAAGTGAATTGGCTTGGGATTTGACTTATATTTACATTTTAGAAATAGAGGGTCATTTCTACACTATAGATTTGAACCAAGTTTTTTCCATGCCATGGATTTGACTTAGGATATGGAATACAGGAATCAACAGGTTGAGTCCAAACTCTAAGAATGTTTGAGGATAAGAATGGGTTTTATTTGGATCAACTACAAACATTTATAGGAAAACATACCACTTGTACACTAGTAATTGCATTAGGGACAACCCAATCAAAGTGAATCTAAAATGGAGGAGAAAAGTGCAAGGGTAGTAAGAAAGGTGCTTTCATTAAAAAGACATATGGGGAGAGGCTTTTAATTATAATATTTAGAGGTAAAAATGCATAAGTGGTATTATTTAGTAGGCTAAAAAAAACAAGTTGTTTGAATGATTCCTAATGGATATGATAGATGGGTCTCAATAAATAGCTAGCATGTTGTGTCAACTATGTAAACATTATTCAATTGATGTTATATGTATGGCCTCCTCTTTGGAAGTCAGATTTTACCAACTCAATTATACATGTGTATAAATTGTGTCAACTTTTAGTATTTTTATTTCAGCTAAATTTGACTCACAAAACATTTAAACTTTTTCTAATAAATGATTCTAATTATTGGATGATGATAATAATAATTATAATATGACAGTTTTTTGGTAAATTTTTTTTAATATATTCCTACAATTATAACGGTGTTAATGAAACTCTATTAACCAAAGAAATAAAAAGAATTTCTCACTTGAAATTAGCTTAGATCTAAACGTTATGAATATTTCAATGAGTTCAACTTGGTATGTTTTTCTTTATGTTCGATTCACTTTTCGCTTTCGAAATACATCTATGAGAGTTTACATGTGTATTAAGTTAGTTCTGTTTCTTTTTTAAGTTTCCACAGATGGCAAAACTTTGACAGTTTGTGGCTTGGTTTAATTCGTCGATACTGTCGATTGACATTTTCTGGCTTGGTTTAATTATGTATCACTACTGCAAGCCAGTCAACATGGCATTATATTTAATCACTTATAGTAATGTCATAATCCAATGAGGAGGTTGGTCCCTATTTTGAAGGCAAGAAAAAAAAGAAAAGTAACTTTTGTATCGTTTAGTACTCAACACAGAAGGTGTAATTCAATCCATTCCCATTTCAGGTAGTCCATATGCTTTTATAGTTAAATTTCAATCAGATTTGTGTCACAAATCATTTTAATCCTTTTAGCTGTCACGTTTAATAATCATTTTATACTCATTCAATCGAAAGCGTTGAGGAAGCTTCTCGACAATCTAGTGCTCTTGAACGAGTTTGCAAGCGACTGCGATAAATGAATTAGTCAATATGCATACAATTGAGCGTATCAAAAGTCAAAGCCTGAAACAATTAGTTTAATAAATATACCCTGTCAACTGCGGCCTATACAACTCGTTCTTTGTGGACTATGTCATTGTTGTGATCGGTATAAATAGAGACATTAAAGAATTGAATTCAAGCAATCTTAACTTTAGCAAAGCTTGAGCATTCAAGTCTTCATTCTTCGAAAGCAGTTCTGCTAAGTTTCCCGTAAAACAAAAACAGGTCTAGCTTTTTCTCTTCTTAATATATTGCTAAGGGCAGAGGCAGTGATCACAGCTCAAAAATGAAGACTTCGACGTCCTTGTTGATTGTAGGTTTCTTTTGGATAACATGCTACTTATGTTTGGTCTATGGGCAGGCGAGTGGGCTGAAGGTGGGTTACTACCGCCATACATGTCCTCAAGCTGAATCCATTATAAGGAGAACAGTCTCCAAAGCTCTAAAAGCAGACCCTACTTTAGCAGCTCCTCTAATTAGGATGCATTTCCACGACTGCTTTGTTAGGGTAAGCACATCGCTCTTAGAGGTTATTTCATTTGGGTGATTAAGATTAGAACAGTATCGAATATTTTAACTTATATAATGAGATTATGTATACAGGGTTGAGATGGTTCAATTCTCATAGACAACACGCCTGACAATGAAGCGGAGAAAAAGTCACCTGCAAATTTTCCAAGCCTTCGAGGATTTGAATGTTAAGGATTAAAATTGTTTAGAAAATTGTAGAATGATTCTAGAGCCTTCCACAAGCTAGAACATTCCTGGAGCTGTTCTAGAAAAGAATATTGTAAGATATGTTCTAGAAAAGAACATTCCAAGTTTAAGAGTTTTCTAGAAAACTAGAAGCTTCCAGGCTTCAAAGGTTCTATAGCTATATATATGTGATTGGAGAGAGCTGTTGGATATAGCCTTTGGATGGTTGCTGGATATAGCATCCGGATAGCTGTTAGATACGGCATCTGGATTGCTGCTAGACATAGCATTTTGGATGTGATGCAAGTTAGATGAATAAATATTTCTGAGTTTATTCAACTCTGTTTGCCCTGCCTCTTTTCTGTTTGTTGCTGTTGTGTTTTGCCCTGTCTTTTGGTGTTTATTGGGCTTGTTCTTACATGGTATCAGAGCCGAGTTATGGGTTCGAATCCCCTTGGGTAATGCTGAGGGGATTGTTGGAAAAAAAAAGATTCAGTTAGAGGATCAGCCCAAGTTCAGCTAGAGTTTCAACCAGGTTCAGCTAGAATATTTTCCTGGTTTAGCTAGAATATTTTCCAGGTTCAGCTAAAGGACCATCAAGAGGTTTAGCTAGAATATTTTCTGGTTCAGCTAGAGGTTCAGTTAGAAGTGTATTGTTGGAGTGATTTGTTTGCAGGGCAGAGATATTGCTGGAGTGATTTGTTTGCAGGGCTGATATATTGCTAGAGTGATTTTTGCTTGCAGGGCTATTGCTAGAAATGCAAGTTGGAACAAGCTAGAGGTATTGTTGGTAGTGATGATGAAGAAGATGACTTTTCAGCTAGACAAAAGATAATGAGTGTTGAAGGCTTGAAGTTTCAATCTCATATGAGCAAGCTAGAGGAAAGAAAGAATGGGAGCAAGCCATGAAAGAGGATTATGATCGAAGAATGCTTGGTATGCTAGAGGTGAACATGAAGGGGGGATAGTAATATAATGTTCCCCTCTCATTTGTATTTTTTCTGTACTATTCTAGCCAATCTTAAGGGGGGATGTTAAGGATTAAAATTGTCTAGAAAATTGTAGAATGATTCTAGAGCCTTCCACAAGTTAGAACATTCCTGGAGCTGTTCTAGAAAAGAATATTGTAAGATATGTTCTAGAAAAGAAAATTCCAAGTTTAAGAGTTTTCTAGAAAACTAGAAGCTTCCAGGCTTCAAAGGTTCTATAGCTATATATATGTGATTGGAGAGAGCTGTTGGATATAGCCTTTGGATGGTTGCTGGATATAGCATCCAGATAGTTGTTAGATACGGCATCTGGATTGCTGCTAGACATAGCATTTTGGATGTGATGCAAGTTAGATGAATAAATATTTCTGAGTTTATTCAACTCTGTTTGCCCTGCCTCTTTTCTGTTTGTTGCTGTTATGTTTTGCCCTGTCTTTTGGTGTTTATTGGGCCTATTCTTACATTGAAGTGATAGATGAAGTAAAATAGGAAATTGAGGCCCAATGCCCTAAAGTGGTTTCATGTGCAGACATCCTTGCATTTGCTGCACGAGATAGTGCATCTAAGGTTGATCTCTCTTTTTATCTTATTAAACCCAATAATCGCCATTCAAATCAAGTTGTATAAAAAAATTATTCAGCCCCTTTGGATTGTGGACGACACGTTTTTGCAGGAAGGTAAATGAATTGGCAAGTCCCAGCCGGACGAAGAGACGGAAGGATCTCTAAAAAAGATGAAATCATTGGAAACTTACCTCCTTCGTCTTCCAATGTCCAAAACTTAATGGATTTTTTTTAGAAAAAGGGTCTATAACAGGAAGATATGGTAACTCTTTCAGGTAGATGGCATTAGGATTTCTTTGTTGCTGAGATAAAAGTCATTTTTGTGTCATTTGATAGTCTCCTAATAAGGAAGATATTGATAATAACATTTGGCTGCAGGTGCACACTCCATTGGTGTATCGCATTGCTCGTCATTTCATGACAGGCTTTACAACTTTGAGAACATAGGTGTTGCAGACCCCACACTGGACGCTCAACTAGCGTAGAGACTAAAGCTTACATGCCCACCTGCTGATACTCCCGACCCAACTGTTGCTTTGGAGGAGATTACGCCCAATCTCCTTGACAACAGATATTATACAGAGCTTTACAGAAACCGTGGATTATTAACATCAGATCAAACCTTACTCTTAATTCCTTCCACTAGCAATATGGTGAAGAGTAACGTGATGCATCCATTTATCTAGCCTAAAAAATTTGGCGAATCCATGGTGAGAATGGGGAGTATTGGAGTGTTGACGAGATCAGAGGGTGAGATACGAAAGAACTGCCACGTCGTCTTGTGACAACATATTCATCTCGAGACTGCATTGATTCTGTTTTGATTTCAAATATATATTTTTAAATTCTTTTATTCTCTTTAAAATCAAATATATTCTCTTTCATATATTGATTATTTTGTTCAGGCTGCCTCGTTGTATTCCAATTATCAATCCAGAAGATTTTCTTGGATACATTAATTAGTAATTCTTTTTATTTAATGTCACTTTCATTTAGACGAAAAATATTAGTTTCTCCTTATTTCATATTTTTTCATCTTGAAATATCTTAAATCAAATCTCATTCTATTTGTGATTTAACATTCCGTATGTTAAAGCATGGTTATCAAATACGCATCTTTGTATTTTTCTCTTCTTTTTCTCAAAAATTTTGAGTTGTTTTCATAAAAATAAGTATTAAATTGAATATGAATTGAAATTTTTTAAAAAAATCTGGTTCATCGAGGAAAAACAATAAAATTTAATTTATAATATTAATATACATGTAAAGTGTAAATATTTAAAAATATGTTTTAAAGGGTTTAATATTTTGTTATTTTTTTAATGTCTTCATTGTGCTAGTAATAGGATATTGAAAGTTTTCAATATAAATAATGTTTATAAGTTAGTAAATAGTTTAATTTTGTAAATATTAGTCTTTTAATGTATTAAAATTTTGAAACCCACTAAACCTAAGCTAAGCACCTAGTATGATAGGAATCTAATCCAGGCCCCTTGTGAAACTAACTCATTAAACCACTGAGTTGTCCACTCTCATCATGATCCGGTACCCCTTGAAACCTTGGGGAGATCACTCGATCTCCTTGCAAGGGAGGAGTCAGATTTCAACTCGTTAGGTTTTGACTCCATGCACTTTTGTGAGTCATCAACATCGTAAGATGAACATGTTCTATGGCCAAGAGTGAAGTAACCAATGGAAAATATGACATAACATAGAATGATGCATAATGGAATGAATCAAACTATTGTTTTTCTTGATTAATTGATCCATAACCCACTACATGCACTAATATAACATCATAATATATATCCTCATAATATGAGGATGAAAATAATCTAAATGTACGTAATGTATTTCATCCTCATTTTCATTAAATGATTCTATCAATAGCACGTGGAAAGTATGTACATGATAAACCAAATCATCATAAAATAAATAGTCATCAACTGCATCATGAGAAGATAGAGAAATACCACTAAGATCCACTAAATACATCATAACTAAATGATGAAACAAGAGATGGTCCAATGGAGAAGAACTATCACTAGTGGTAGAAGGAACAAAATCATTATAAAACATATCACTATGATAGTGACCATAGATAGGTGGTTCTAAAGACCAATATCCTCAAGGATACCCGACAACAAACACATGACTATTATCCTCAAGGAAAGACATAGCAAGAGCGGCCCATGTAGGAGTATCTAAAGATGCAAGATGAGCATTATAAGATGTACAAATAATATGTTCACTAGATATAACAAAATCACATGAATCAACATTCTTAGATGTGTATAATGAAAATAAGGAAATAACTTAAAACATATTTAGATAAGAAGCAAATATGGCTAGAAGGGTGGAATAGATATCCATTATGAAAGATATAACAATGACACAATCAAATATAGGATTTCGGGTATGGATTAAAGAAATAGAAAACAAGGGAAGCCAAACCTAATTAATATATAGAAATGAAGCATAAATTAGGGTGGATCAAAGCCCTAATTAGATTGAAATGAAAGATGCAAGCAATTAGGAATATTAGATCTAAAAATAATAATTGGGGGAAAAATATCCTTAGGTAAAAGTCTAGCACCAAAATCAAAGTAATTAAAACACTTTTCAAACAATCTAGGTTAAATAAAGTAAATATCATAGAATAAAGTAGTTGACATAGATTACAGTATAGAAATGTGTTCACAAATAAGCACTAAAATTAATAAAGAGGAGAAGGGTATTCAGCTCTAGGATTAAATGTACAATATTTGGTGATAGATCAATCTTGGTAATTCATCCTTGTAACTTGTGCATAGAACTCTACAACATTATAGTTACAAAACTGAAAAGTCATTGCAGATTCCTTCATATCACTTATGCATTGTGAGAATGATCTCTGTACACATAGATTTGGTCTCTATAAATGAAAAAGATATGTATACTTATGATCACATAAAATCCATTTACCTAAAGTACCTAAACATGTGTCTTAGAATTTGTAGTGGTGGTGAACACCTTTTCTAGCTTACCATGTGAGGAACTTCTCCTTAGTCAAACCTCTGGTACTAATTTAATTAAGTTACAAGACATGATAAACATTCATGCAATATGATTAGGAAATGCAAATACAATGTGCATATTTTGATGTCATAATTCATTAAAGATCCTTGATTCAAATCTAGATGTTTATTATGAATTAGGGTTTGTCCCTTATAGAATAGCCTAGCATGCAAATTTTAACACTTCATACTTAAGTCATAAAAAATAGGTAGTTAGAAGTGAATTATCTTGGGCATTGACTTATATTTAAATTTTGGGATTAGGGGATAATTTCTGCACTATAAATTTGAACCAAGTTCATTTCAATACTATGGATTTGACCTAGGATAAGGAATGTGTAAACTGATAGGTTGAGTTCAAACTCTATACAAAATGTTTTTGAAAAACTCTTGAATTGACTGAAGTTGAGCCCTCTATTAGATAGCTCCCAAATTGCATAAAAAAGCTCCATTGACTTCCCAACCATGAGGAATAGATGAAGGGAACAATGTCACAATCAATCACAAGACCTAGATTTTGATGCCCACATATTTAAACTAAAATTTCCATGCCTATCTTCATTGTTGTGCAATAAATAGTTATGTCTCAAGACAAAATTTGCGTACTTAAGAATAATAAACTCCTACATGCTCATTCTCCAATGCAACACTTATGCCACTACCTACCTTTGAGCCTTTCTTGATATTGCCTTGAGGATTTTTCACAGGCTCAGAATTATAACGCTATAGGAATCTACAGAAATAACTCCACAGTGCAAGTGTATCTTCACACCTTTATTGCTAGTTTGGTTCTTCCCACATGTAGCATTGGTGATCTTCTCATCCATAGCACAGGATCAAATATTGCTTTGATACCATGTTGGAAATGGCAGTGCATATAGAATGATGCAGAGAACGAAATCATGGTAGCACAATAATAACATTGAATAATATTATATTATTGAATTTGGGATGATTTTAGATTCATTCCAAGATGGATTTTAAAACCTTTCAAATATAACTTCCCGAACTACCATCTTACGGGAATATAACTAATGTTTAACTACTTGACAATAAACTACAAGTCTCTATGGTGACATTATTAATATAAACCTTAATATTCCAACAAGTTCAACTTGGTATGTTTTTTTATTTATGCTTGTTTCTCTTTTCACTTTCCAAATACTCATACCGTGTCCCCATGTGGCTATATAAATGGATTTATGGCTTATATTTGAGCACAACAGATGGTCACATGCAAATTTTAAATTATGCATAACGGATAATTTAGAATCTTTCCCTACAATAGTGGAGCGTAATGGACAGGCAGAAGAAAAGGATACTGTATTTGATGATGAATGCAGATACAAAGTGTCTATAAATAATGTGTGGTAGTTAATGAAACTAACACAGTAGTTTGCAGTTATTCCATAACTGCAGAAACTGACGTAACAGATGCAGTTACGTATAGAAACAATGAAACAATGTAATATGTTATGCTGACATTCCCCCCTTATTACATTGTTTTTACAAATATACCCCCTAAACAATTCAAATTTGATCCTACCAAGAGATTTGGTGAACATATCTGTGATCTGAGAGTTTGTAGGGCAGTACTGGAGCTGGATGTGGTGGTTCAAAACTTGATCCTGAATGTAATGACATTCGACCTCAATATGCTTAGTGCGCTCATGGAAAACTGGATTCTTCACAAGTTTTAACACACCCTGATTGTCGCAATGAAGAACTAGTGACTTGTCTTCAGGAATGTCCTTATCTGCCAGAATGCGACGTAACCAAATCGCTTCACACATAGCTCCTCGTGCGGCGTGATATTCAGCCTCAGTGGATGAAAGAGCAACAACCCACAAAATTGGCCCAGATCCAAGATGAAAAACATAACCTGAGGTGGATTTCCTGTCATCTATAGATCCTGCATAATCCGAGTCTGTATATCCCTGTAAGAAGAACTGAGTGTTCTTCTTATATTCCAGACCATAATCAACTATGCCTCGGATATATCTCAACACATGCTTTGCTGCAACCCAATGACACTTCTTTGGTTCCTGCATGAATCTGGCAAGATAGCTTATAGCAAAACACAAGTCTGGTCTGGTGTAGGTCAAGTAGATAAGGCTCCCAACCAGCTGCCTGTAGAGAGTGACATCTACTTGAGGTGAATCCTGGAAATGAGATAGTTGCAAACCTTTCTCCATTGGAGTGGACATAGGCTTACAGTTGACCATTCCATACTTTTCTAGGAGTGTCTTGGCATATTTCATTTTGGAGATGAATATGTGGTTCTTCTTCTGCCCTATCTCCAAGCCAAGATAATAATGAAGTAGCCCCAAATTTGTCATGTCGAAGGAGTTCTTTAGATCATTCTTGACATCATCAACGAGACTGTCTAAGCTACCAGTGAGAATAAGATCGTCCACATACAAAACCAGAATGACAATCTCTGTGCCTACCTTCTTAATATACAAATTAGGATCTGAGGGGCTACGGGTGAATCCATGCTGCAATAGGTGACCATCAATCTTGATGTACCATGCCCGAGGAGCTTGCTTAAGGCCATAAAGAGATTTGATAAGACGACATACCTTGTGTGGATGATGTTCATCAACAAACCCTTCTGGCTGGGTCATGTACACTTCTTCTTTGAGATCACCATTTAAGAAAGCACTCTTGACATCCATCTGCTGAAGCTTCCATCCCTTCTGCGCTGCCAATGCACAGACCATTCTGATAGTTTTGATCTTCGCAGTGGGTGCAAAGGTCTCTTCATAATCAATGCCTTCCTGTTGAGCATATCCCTTTGCTACAAGTCGTGCTTTGTACTTGTCAATAGATCCATCTGCCTTGTACTTTGTTTTGAAGATCCATTTGCAGCCAATGGGTTTCTTCCCTTCAGGCAGATCGACAAGTTCCCAAGTATGATTTTGCATCAGAGAATCATATTCTGCATCCATAGCCTTCTTCCACTGAGGTTGGCGTAAGGCCTCTCGAACTGTGTCAAGTTCAGTGCTGTCAACAACAGTACTCATGAGCACAAGATTCACTTCATTTCTTGTCTGACTCCTGGTTCTGACTCCTGACGAAGTGTTTGGAAGAGTGTGCAGGTTAGAGTCCCTGATTGTACTTTGGACCCACTTTGGAGGTTGACTGTGCTGTTGCTGGTATGCAATGTTTTCTAGAGGGCCGAGATCAACATACAACTCTCCTTGTAGTTCATTGTCTTTGTGAGAGTCTTCCATATGCTCATCATCTGATTGTGAGAGCAATTTATGAGAAGTAGGAGGCTGTTGCTCTTCTTTCTGTGATAAGGAATCGAATGACGATTCATCACATACCACATCTCGACTCTCATGTATCTTCATTGTCTCAGGATCTATGAGACGATAAGCTTTTGATGTAATACTATATCCCAACAATATACACTGAAGTGTCTTAGAATTAGTCTTCTTTCTCCTATTGGCAAGGACATGCATGTATGCAGTGCAACCAAACACCCTTAGATGAGAAATTGAAGGCTTTTGTCCAGTCCATACCTCTTCCGGTGTCTTGTGTTGTAGAATCTTTGTTGGTGCCCTATTGATGAGGTATACAGCTGTCCGTACTACTTCTGCCCAAAATCTTTCCTCCAACATGGCTGTGGAGAGCATGCATCGAGCCATCTCCATGACAATCTGATTGCGACGTTCTGCAACTCCATTCTGTTGGGGTGTATAGGGAGCAGTGAGGTGCTGCTTGATGCCATAATGCTTCAGGTATGCCACGAACTCCTTGGAGGTGAATTCCCCCCCTCGATCTGACTGGAGGACAAGAAGAGACTGGCCGGCTTCTTTGACAACTTGCTTGTGAAAGTCCTAAAAGTTAGCAAAGGCTTCATCTTTCTTCTTGAGAAAATACACCCAGGTCTTTCGGGAGAAATCATCCACAAACAACTGGAAGTACTTATGGCCTGAAAATGAAGGAGGCATGGGTCCGCACAGATCGGTATGTACCAACTCAAGGCGATGTGTAGCATGGAAGCTACTAGCCTCGAACGGATCCCGGTGTTCTTTACCTGCAAGGCATCCAGGACATATAGGCAATGAATTTGAAATTGGAGGAAGACCTCTTACCATTTGTTTGGAGCTGAGCTGATGCAAGGAGCTGACTGAAAGATGCCCATAGCGATAGTGCCAGAGTCCCGTAGATTCTATTGTGGAGGCTGATAGAGCTACTGTAGGGGAGGAGACAGCATCTAATGCAAACAGTCTATCCTTCATAAATGCTCTAGCAAGTATCATACCTTCTCTTGAGATTAGACAGGTCTTGACCCCATCCTTCACTTGGAACTCAACTTTTAGTTTGTGGTTCAGAAGCTGACTGACAGAGAGCAGGTTTGTTGTCAAACCAGGAACATACAACACCTTGGTGAGGGTACAGCGGCTTGTCCTACCTTGCCTATACCCTTTGCAACATACTCCTTATTGTCAGCGATTCGAACTCTATCTCCAGTAGGTTGTTCTGTCAGTGCATCGAACAGCTCACGATTGCCTGTCATATGCTTGCTGGCATCCGAGTCTATGAACCAAATATCCCTCGTGGGCTGCGAGGTTTGGGAGACAAGGACTAGATTGTGATGAGTGCCGCAGTTGGCTGTTTCTGGTTCATCTTCTTCTGATGCATCATCTTGTTGGGCCGCTACATTTCCTTTGTGCCTTCTGCGATGATGATGGCGTTTGGATGGCTGAGTATCACTGCAACCAGAAAAGCCTTCTTTGCTTGAATTGCCTGTTGTTAAGGCATTGTACCAACAGTTGACAGTGTCATGATTGTTCTTGTTGCATATATGACACCATCGGTTTGCCTTTGGAGGCTTCGAATGTTGATGTTCTTGTTGTTTCTGTGGCTGCTTTCCACGAAACTTTTGACCTTTTGATTGTCTAGAGATCAGGGCCTTATCTTCCAGTTCACCTTGAACAGATTGAATGGCTTCTTCTTGTTGCAACAGATTCACCAATTCATCATATGAAACATCTTTCTTGGTGATGTTCAGCGTGGTGACAAAGATTTTGAACTGAGATAGCAGTGCTCTCAGCATAATTGGGACAAGTAGTTTGTCCTCCACCTTTTCTCTAAGTGCAACAAGCTCAGCTCGCAGTTTAGATACCCGCCGTAAGAATTCCTCAACTTTCTCGCCAGCATGCATACTGAGTGTATGTAGCTTGGACTGTAGATGGAGGATCTTCGTATGGTTCTTCGCTTGGTAGATTGTGGAGAGAGAATCCCATGCCGCCTTTGATGTTGTTGCATCCCGAATGTGAGGTTGAACTTCATCGGTGATGCCGAGTGTTATCAACATCAATGCTTTGGCATCGGCCTTGTCAAACTTCTGCCTTTCATCTGGATCTATTGGTCTGGTTATGTCACCCTTGACAATTCCCCATAGCTCCTCAAAAATGAGAATAGTCCGCATCTTTGTCTTCCATGCGACATAATTTGGCCCTTTCAAAAGTTGAGCATCGGAAAGAAGCAATTTCGGGGCAGACATTTTTCAAAAAAAAAACAAAATAATCCAGACTACAAATTTATGATTATTTTATTGGATAGTACATTCACTTTGAAGAGGAAATAGTGGCATGGAGATGAGCACGATAGGCCTGTACTGTGAGACGGGGACGCTTTGGTGTGCGTTCTACCTCATCTTCGTCATCAGCATCATAACCCTCGTCTAGTTTTGCTCTAATCTTCCTTGCTTGACATTGTACATCAAATAGAAAGTAATCTAGCAATCCTTGCCTAAACAATTCATCAAATTGAAGATTACCGGTGTTTTGTAGGGCATCTAGAAGTGCAAAGTAGAAGCCCGAGCTTTCTGAAACAGTACGTCCGCCTCGAGGTGGCTCATTAGCATGATTACTGGCCACACTGCTGGCATCGGGTGTGGTGGACATCCACTTTCGGCTTGCAATCTGTGTCAAAGCCTTCTAGTCTCCTCCTCCACGTAGATTGCAACTTCAGTCCAGTAGTTTTTAAATGCAAGGTAGAAGAATGAACTCTACAGCATCAGACTGGGAGTGGGATAGAAACAAGGAACATATCTTGCGTTCTACTCTCACTGCACCCATGTTCCTGCACACCAACACTGCTCCAGAAACCCACGACCTCCTTTCAGCCTCCTAGTCTTCTTCACGTGGGGAGATAGACTGTAGACTGCAGACAACAACAGATATTTCTTCCTTCTATTGTTTGGCCAGCAGCATCAGCACTCCATCGCAGGTTTTGAAGACCCCATCGCCTATCTACATTGCCACAGACTGGAACCAGCGATCAGACTTGCTCTGATACCATTTAATGGACAGGCAGAAGAAAAGGATACTGTATTTGATGATGAATGCAGATACAAAGTGTCTATAAATACTGTGTGGTAGTTAATGAAACTAACACAGCAGTTTGCAATTATTCCATAACTGCAGAAACTGACGTAACAGATGTAGTTACGTATAGAAACAACGAAACAATGTAATATGTTATGCTGATAGAGCGGCTACAATAGTGGAGCTTTAAGAAAAAAGGGGGGGCTAAAATTTTGTAACAATTGGATAATGAAAAATATGCCATGTGGCTGCAAATAATTCCTTCCCTTTTTTTTCATTTTCTTTTCAATCTTATCCTTAAATTATCTATATTAATAAATAATTATTTATTAATAGTTTTTCTGTTTTATTTTTTTAATGTAGTAAAAAACTACAGTTTAACATAAGTGTTTAAAATAAACAAACAAACAAATAAATAAATAAATTCATGGAACCAATAGCTTCACAAATAACTCCTAAAAATGTGAGCATGGCTGCTAGCCAAAATAAGCATTTAGATGTGTATTAGTTAGTCGTACGTGCTTTCCATGGTAGCTTTGGGAGTTCCTTTTTTTTTTATTTTCACACTACTCTATAACTTTGACAGTTTCTGGATTTCCATATAATGTATATCCACAGCTGCCGAAACTTTGACAGTTTCTGGCTTGGTTTAATTCGTAGATACTGTTAATTATACCACTACTCTTGAATGATGTTTGCAAGCGACTGCGATAAGTGAAATGCCGCATTGGGTGGGAAGGTAATTTGTCAATATGCATAAAATTCAGCGAATCAAAAGTCAAAGCCTGGAACAATTAGTTTAATAAATAAACGCTGTCAACTGCGGGCTATACAACTCGTTCTTTGTGGTGCGATCGATATGAATACAGACATTATAGAAATGGATTCAAGCAATCTTAACTTTAGCACAGCCTGAGCATTCAAGCCTTCGTTCTTCAAAAGTAGTTCTGCTAAGTTTCTTATAAAGCCAGAGACGGTGATCGCAGTTCAAACATGAAGACTTCGACATCCTTGTTGATTGTAGCGTTCCTTTGGATAACATGTTACTTATGTTCGATCAATGGGCCCGAGAGTGTGCTGAAGGTGGGTTATTAACGCCATAAATGTCCTCAAGTTGAATCCATTATAAGGAGAACCATCTCCAAAGCTCTAAAAGCAGACCCTACTTTAGCAGCTCCTCTAATTCATTTCCACGGCTGGACTTAAACAACACACTCTAGTCTTTGACCGGCTTAGGTGGCTCGTGGGGCCCGCTAACGTCACATGTTTCCGTCAATTTGTTAACACCCCTCATCCATAACTGTTTATTCCTATTGTCACATTTTCAAATAGCATGCAGTTATTTCCCCTTGTCCCCGTCATAGTTATCTTTCCCGTTTAAGAACGGTTATCTTTCCCGGTTAAGAGGCTTAACAGCCACAGTATGAAAATTTCATTGGCAACTATTGACGCGAGAATGTTTTGCAGAATATAGGGAAGCAAGAGCCGTTATCCTGTCTGCAGAATCTCTACCATGCGGAAGCAAGCATTTGGAAGGCGGACAGAATGGATCTTTCTAGTCTGCTGATTAGACTGAATAATGTTCCGTGTAGATTCATTCGTGAGAGCTTGGAGTGCACTCCGGAGAAACGCATGCCCACCATCCCGTGTAAGAATTATTTGTGCCACTCTAGACAATTTTGAAGGGTTTTACTCTGTATTGAATCGAAATGTAAAAATGTAGATGTTATTTCATCTTGCTGAACCATCTATGATCATTGTGACAAGGGTATTGGTTTTCACCCAGCTTTTACTCTTTGCCACATTTCAATTGATCACACTCATAACTAATAACATTCTCTTTTTTAAATCTATATTATGTTCCGTTTTAATTTGGAAATACCATATTAGAATCTCAGTGATTCTCTTTTTTAAATCTATATTATGTTCCGTTTTAATTTGGAAATACCACACTAGAATCTCAGTGAAATGAATGTGTGAAATATGTTTTATATCTTTTTCTTTTATTCAAATTTTAATTTTTTATGACCCACTATAGTTAGAGCACTTTTTTATGACCCACTATAGTTAGAGTATTTTAGGGGAATAAATTCCATTTTTACATGAATTTGGGTTAATTAAAATAATGTATATAATAAATATACAATTGATTTAAATTTAATAATTAATTGATGTAGGATAATTTTAATAAATATTTTAAAATTAAGTATAGAAGATAAATGTACTTATTTTGGATAATAAGAGAGAAAATAAATATTGATGTTATGTAAAATCTCCTTGTTAAATATAAAAAATTAGAATTTTAAATTTAATAAACATTAACTTTTTCTAGAACTTTTAAAATTGAAACTTTCAAATACAAATAATACGATGTAATACTCAATGTAAGACAATGTAATTTTTTCATGAATCTCAATTGTGGTTTCAAAATCAATTTATTAATTGTAAAATTCAAGGACACACTACTACTCTAACATTGGTGTTGAAGCTAATTGTTTCAAGATTTAAATTTCATGTGCACTCTTTGGCATGGAATTAAACACAATTAAATGCACTTTTGGATTTCACATACATTTTTTTGCAACCTTTTGGCATTAGATTTTCTTAATGGCATTTACTAATCTGCTAGAGCCTCCTAAATATAACAACCAAAATTCTTGCCTACTTTTCTATTTAACTATCCTTTTAACTTGTAAACCTACATAAAATACTCTTGAGGTTAAAAAATTTCAAGTAGGGGAACTATTTCTAATCCAACTTCTTGTTATGTCAAAACACACATCAACACCAAGCTCATGAAATTGTTCATTGTGAATTAGATAGTCTAGATAAACCATTGAAGATCAAGGGCCAATAATAAAACATAATGGGTGTTGTATGTTTACAAGAATATCATTTCACCATCACATTTAGTCGATCATTGCCATTACCACTTTTGTATAGGTGTAATCTATATAACCATTCCCTCTCCATTTTCTAGTGGTCATTAAAAATTGGTGGCATATCATGTTTTTACCACCCATAATAACAAGTATTGCTATAGATTCATCACCATTTCCAAATGGATCATGATCAAATGATATGTTAGTGCTTGATATGCCATTTCATCTTAACACTACCACATTTAGTGGGGATTTACCATTACAACTTTTGGTATAGGTAGAATCTCTATAAATCTACTCTCTTCATTTTATCATCAACATTTTTTTTTTAAAAGTTTGCAATTGTTTTTATGCTTAAAGCTACTCATTGCATATGTTTTCTCTATTTTACATGTTAGCATGTGGACTACACATGCCAATGTATGGACATCATAGAAGAAGAGTCAATAGAAACAACCAAATACTATATGTACGAAGTTACATAGTTGACATTTTCCTTTAGCTCTTCCTTAGTGGCCTTGTCTTTATCAATCTTTTACGTCATTACATTAATGAAGAAGTTAGCTATCTTCTAGACCTCATCAATAGATTGTTTTTCCAAAGAAACATTGGTCACTTGATAATTTATGGTTGCATTTACTTTTCATCTTTATCCACTAGTGGATTAATGATTTCAACCTACTTCATATTCTGGGCATCTATTGTGATGGAATATCTCACTCTTTCTTTCTTTGGGGAAGATGATTTGATCATTATAGTAGCTAGTTGAGAAAATTCCACTACTAGTTTGGTCTCCCTTTTCTGCTTTTTTGATACTTGATCAAACTAAATTAAATTTTATAAAATGGTTGATCCTCCTTGCTATGCATTGTCACTCTTAGCTTGGTCCTCTTGAGATCAATGTATTCAAATTTCACAATTTTGATACACTTACAAATAGTAGGAAATCTCTTGAGCACATGGCATTGTCTCTAAGGTCTTCTTATCCTTTCTTGATAGATCTCTATAGGCCTTTGTTTATTAGTCTTCTTGTCTCTTACACTGGTTTGTAGGGTCCTTTGATGATCACTAATCTCTTCATCACTATCAAGATATTTTTGTATACCTTTCATGGTCTATATCTTAGATGTCTCTATCAAGATATCTCACAATTCCTTTAACTTCTATAGGGTTCTATACAAGGTGTACACAAGGTTTATAACCTTGTAGATCTCTGTAACTCTAAGGTTTGTACAACCTTTACCAGACCTAAGGCCACAGTTCCAACTTCTATTACTCCTCTCATAAGTGTAAAGATACTGGTGCATGCCCCAAATGTATGATAGGAGCTATTCATGCTAGTTTCAAACATACTTCTCAGGGTGTTTTGATGATAGACAGGATTCTAGGACATTTATACAAAGATTTTCCAAAAGGTTACAAATATTACAAAGATATAAAAGACTCTCTTCATACATACAAGCTCTTGAAACCTTCTAACAATCCTCATTTATTGTCTATTAGACTTGATAGACCCTAGAGACTTCATGCATGTTTTGCATACCTGCAACTTGGTGGAATCTTTTCACCTTTATTGTATGCCTCTAAGCTTTGACTCATACCCTTATCAAGGTCTTTGTCTATGACCTACATACATTGTCCCATACAGTCTGTCTATACATGTAGACCTCTATCTCTATGTTTCTCAACAATTGGTGTGGATGTTCTTTGAGATATGTTTGAACAACAATCCCCTTCTATCTCTCTGACCTTCTAGAAACCTAAGTCACTATGCATACTATGAAAGGGATCAAAACAATACCTAGTACCCGTTAATCTATCACTTCCTATAGATATCTTTATACCATCTACCTATAGGTCTCTTGGTTTCTTTGTCATTGTAATGTCTCAAAAACTTCAAAACTCATGCAAAATGTTAGGGTTTGGTAGTGCAGAGTTTAGAGTGGATTTAATACGAGACTTCAAAGGTGGTTTGGGATTTCAAACAAGGTTATTTAAACTACAAAAGCCTAACTAGCTTTAATAATATCTAACCTAACCCACAATCTTTGCATACATACCTTGTTTATGCTATGTGCATTTATATTTTGAAATGACTGTGAAACTCTCTTATCACCTAGCCTGCACTTGTATAATATTTACATCCACATCTTACACCATATATCTACCTCAGATCTCTCTATCAAAGGTCTATGTCTAGATATCTCTCTTAATCGAAGTGTATGCTTTGCCACGATCTTGCATACACTCTAGATCTACAACTCCTATGACATTTTAAGTTGTATTTTGTATTAGCTCTATAGGTTTCTATGCATTTAGTGTTGTCTTCAATCACTATCATACTATATCTTTTAATCATTGTATTCTCTACATACACTAGCTCTTATACTGCATGTTGTCTCTTACATTTTGACAAACTCTAGTTATTATGCATGGTTCAAGGAACTTTTGTTGATCTTATAGTGTTGCAATGATGAACATGGTCTCCATTGCATGATCTTGAAAAGTCTTAGGGGCACTATATCACATGCATGGCCTTGCATGGAGATTCAACCATCCTCCCAAAGCTCTTAACATTCCATTCTAGCCTTGATACAAAGATTGTCAATTCTAAAACATGGAAACAATGAAAGCAAAAAACACAATTTGTATTCAAGTGATGAGTGTGCAATTGAAATTGAAATAATTTTAATGATTCCTACTCAATCCTCAATGGAGATTGAATCCTTAGTAAATCTCTTCGATGATCGTGGAGTCCTAGATAATAGTTTTAATTTTTAATTTTGAAAAGAAAAGAAAGTCAAAATTAAAGCATGTCATTAGGCTTTCGAAGATTTTTAAAACAATAAGAATATCAAGGACAAACCATTAATAGGATAGTGTATTGGTATTGGGGTGCACTATTATAGTAGTCAATAGTACCAAAATCCATAGGATTAGGTGTGTTCACAAGTTTTGTATCCCTATTTTACAGGCTTAGACCCCATATTTGGGGGGATTAGAGCCCCCTTTCATTGACTCCCTTAAAAGTGTTCAAAAGAAACAAAGGAAAGGATTATAAAATAAACTTTAAAAGGAAATAACAAAGACAAGAAGCCACCCAGTAGATCTATTAAAGTAGTATATATGTCCCCAAAGGGCCAGGTGAACTCACAGTATTTGTGCCCCTATTTCACATGCTTGGACTTCATGTTTGATGGGATTGGACCCTAATTTCATTGAATCTCTCAAAACTACCAACCAACCTAAAAAAAAAGGACAAGAAGACATCCAGTAGATCTAAAAGTGGCATTCAAGTTCCCCTGAGCTAGGTGAACTTAGCCTTCATGCCCTCATTTCATAGGCTTGGACTCCATGTTAAATTGGATTGAAGCCCTACTTTTATTGACTCTCACCTAATAACCAATAACAATTTAAGAAAATGTTTTTAAAAAAATAACGGACAAGAAACAACATAGTAAATCTATTAAGCAAACCATTAACAAACAATAATCCTTAAAATGTTGCAAAATAGGACCAGAGATAAATGCACACACCATCTTTGAGAGGAAGAAGGCACTCGTATGAGATCTTGAACTGGAAGGGATTGAGAAATAATGTAGGATTTTCTAGCACCATCACATTCATTAAATTCCTTGCACTCATATTCAATCCGTTTAGATACCCTAAATCAGCCTCAACCACAAACTCACTCCACCACCAATTTGGTAGACTCTAAGCCCATGTGCTTCTAATCAAATCACAATTCCCAGCCACTAGTATGGCTATCACAAACCCTAAAACCTAAGAAAATTCTTGGTTGTCTGAAATGGCTCCTGGATTTGAAGTAAATCATGCACAAAGAAACTATCTTCGGTGAATGAATCTACTAAATATATGAGATTATTAGCTTGGTAGTCAACAAAAAATAATCACAGAAATGTCTAGGTTGAAAATATCTGCAACTAAAACCATTTCCCATTGGCGCCTAAGCTTTGAACATATAATAAAAGTGTTAATTATTTAGTCATTTTTATTTGTGTGACTAATTATTTAGTTGTTGTTTTTACTAGACGATCAAATTAGTCACTTATGATGATCAAATTAGTCATTTATAGCTATGTTGCAAAAAATGACTAGAATTTAGTCATTTTTAGTTGTTGTGACTAAAAGTTTTAGTCACGTACTCATTTATTTGCCAAAATTCTACTAGTGTTATAACACCTTCTCTCATCTACATCTGTTTCTACACCTGCCTCATCAGAGGAAGAGTAGTCTCCACTTCCAAAAAGCATATTAACACTATCTTCTTCAATACAGTGAGGTTCATTACACTCACAAGAATTAGCATTATTATAAAAGGACCAGACAATCATACATTGTGATTATGAATGAGGCATTTGACATATTATACACCATGGAGTATCTTCCACAATATTAATAGTCTTCTTCAAGGGATTAGGTGTTTCTTTAACATTCTGAGATCTCTGATCAATTTTTTTATTGGGAATAGGCTTACCATTGTTCCAATTTGTGTTGTATGGCATATTATGCAAATGATGTCTCTTTTCTTGCCTCTAGTAAATCTGCTTTTTAGGACCTAGCGCCTTTTCATTTTTAGCAAGTTTATAGCTTAAATCTTTGAAAGCAGTTGTTAATTTATCCAATTTATCTTCAGATGTGGAGTTGTTATTCTAAGCATTTTGAGTTCTATTGTTTGGATTCTACAAGATTCTCACATCATCCCTTCTATTTCCATTACATGATGCCTTCCTATTATTTTCTATATTAGTTGCAATTCTGAAAGCATCTCTAAGGCTGGTTGTACTTATGTCTCTTAGTTCATATGTTGTCTTAGCATCAAAGGCATTTGTGTACAAGACCATACACATTAGTTCATTTGGTCTCATATGTGGTGGCAATTTATTGAAAACTCTAGTAAACATAGCATTGAAATCTGAAACTAATTTATTTGACCATTTAGCAATACTTGTGAACTCATTGATGATGAAACTAGGTTTAGTTTTATCTCCATACTGTTCCCTAAAGATTCTTTTAAAATCATCCCATGATGTAACACTTTGATTAGGAAAACCTCTGTACCATTCTCTAGCTTCATCAATCAAAGACTTCATAAATAACTTCATTAAAACATCCTCATGCTCTATTTCAAAATTAACCATAACATTAAGGAAATCTTTCAAGTGATCTTCTCCTGATACTACATTATTCCCTAAGAACTTTGGTAATTTGTCCCTGATATTGTTGTCAATGGGGTTAGGGTATCCATGAAAGCCAGTAAAATCCAACTATCTAAATTTGTCTAATTGCATGGGTCTTCTACCAAATTGGTTGGCATTAGCATTCATGTTTGCATTAACATATAGATTTCTCACATTATTTTGTTGTACTCTATTATTGTTCATATTTTGTCTTTGATTGTTTTGACGATTATGGTTCACATGTTGATCAAGCCCTTGATTATTCCCAAGGATGTTTGATCATTTTGTTGGTTTTGAACCTCATTTGATTATTGGTTTCTTAACACATTTACATTATTGAGAGTGGGGACTGCATTCTAATGGGTAACTCTCAATGCTTTCACTTTTTGTTTCATATCATCTCTTATTTTCAAGGCTTGTAAATAGTCAATTTCTACCCTGAGGTTCCTAATTTCTTTAGCTAACTCCTCTTCTCTTGGCATAGAAGAAGAAGGCCTCATAGGTTTGTTAGTTTCTCTTGGAGATTCTGTATCTTCAAATCTATCAGGGGCATCTAGAAAAGGATGTTGTTGAAACACATCGGATCCAAACCTGAACCCATCATTTTTTTTTTCATAAATCTCATGAATGTTAGCCTCTCCAACTGAAAAGTGTTCTTATTGTTGTCTAGGGAACCTAATATTATTCTATGAATTATCATTATTCCTAAGACTTGGTGAACCTTCATGACTGGGTTGAGCAGTTCCTTTCCTTTTATACATTTTCCTCAGTAATTCTTGGAACAAAGGGTTTTGCAGGGATTTTACAGGGATCTTCTCCCTTGCATACAACTTCTATTTTCCCAACTGGGAGGTTTTTCTTGGAGTTGCCACCCACAAATGGGAATCAAACTTAAGTTCCAAGTTCCTTTTGAACTCCCCAATAGAGTCACCAATTTGTTGAGTTTTTTTTCTAGTTGATTCTCCAAGTTCCACAAAAAAATTGACATCTTTTATCAACAAGGACCTCAGGTTAGTGGCCAATGAATAGGAGACTGACTCTCTATGTCCTCTCTGACCTAGGGGGGTGTCCCTTACTCAATACCCATATGGTGAATCTTGATTGTAACTTGGTATTGACACAAATAAGATAAATCCTCTATATTGTAGACCAAAACTATAAAATAAATACAAAGGGGCTAGCTTTGGACCTTATTTTAGGTGTGGACCAAAGGATTTGAAACCTAAATCCTACTCCTACAATCCTAAGTTTTAATACTTTTAGTTGATTTGACTTTTATGTTTGGCTACCGTATTAGGGTTTGATTCATAAACTTAGTAGAAGCCTTTGGTTGGTGCCCATCCAAGGGAATGGAGTCCAGCCTAAAACATGTAAATGACTTCCCATGAACCAATCAAATATACAAATTTTAGAGGGTTGTTTAGTTCTTGCCTTACGAAGAACTCCCAAGATTAAGTATTCCTATTAAATCTACTTACAAATATCCCTATCATCACACACATTTCCCCATATTTGATATAGAGAAATTTAATTATAATCCTTAAATAGAAGCAGGAAATCAAACATGCAATGCAACAAATGAGCATCCCAGAACTTAGAAAACCCTTAGTTACTTTTTTCTAAAGAAAGATGCAGATAACAAGTGGAGACAATTAATAGAAACACATGCACATAGCATTACTCATATAAATTCAATCTAAAACTCAGATATAGCTTATGGAAAACACATACATACATTAAAATGAAACTCACAACACCAGTGAGAGAGCAACCAATCAAAATTTTATATTACTTTCACTCCTTAAAAGCCCGATCCATCAACAACATTGCAAAGTGAGGCTACCAGTTCTTTATAAACATAGAGCCTGGTGCCAGCATCTATTACATCTGGTTGGTTAGGTCAGATTACATATCAAAGGATTGCCTCAGAGGCATTGGAGCATTAATTGCATTAAGCATGGAGAAAAGATAGAAAATAATATATCATGAGGATTATAATTGATTGAAGGAGCCCGACCACATAAATGTAGGGGAGAGCTAGATGCTCATTCATTTTAGGCACATTCACCCATACTTCTTTGCCCATTCAAAATATGATTTCTTTGATAACCATTATAATGAGATCAACTTTGAAATCTTATCATTGTGTTCTATGTATCGTGCATCCATCAAGATATTTGCTTCTTTACGGAACAATTCAAAATTTATTTCTAATACATGGAGCTTGTCCAAAGTTGAACTCAAAAATTTCAAACCGGGGTCCTCATCGGTGCAGTAGGTAGATATTAGCTGGCTAGCATTGACACTAAAGTCAACTCTCCACTTGTCAAGATTTTGGACCTGGCCACGACCTTCCAATACACTTGGCATTATTTTCTTATCAATCTTTTCAATAAATTGTTTCTTTTCTCCTAACACCTTGTCTAGCTTTAATTGAAAAGCTATGACCTCCTCAAGAATTTGAAGCATGTCAAGATTTTTCTTCATCTCAGGTGGTGCTTGTGCATCAAATCTAGAGCACCTATGTAGGTCTCTCAATTCACTAGTCCTCTACAACCACACTCCCTTCATAGCCATGAAGCCTTCCTTATCCTATTCATGTTTGTCTAGGGCAACTTTCAAATTTGAATAAGACCTCCAAGTCTCATCCACCCTTGTGAAAACATTGGTCACTCTATGATTTATCAAATTGGTGACCATCTCCTTAAATGAATTTTTCTTCTCTTCTTTTAATCACTTCACCTCCTCCTTCAATTCTATGATTTCTGCTAGCAGGGGCTCTGTGTCAGCCAGGAATGATTCTACTATTGGTATCACAGGTGGAGGATTTGAAGTATCAGCACTTAGTAGCAGTTTCTCCTTACACTTATTGAGCTCTATAATTTCTTGTGCATATTGTAGCAGCAACTCATCATGATCTTTTTGTAGTTTATTGGTCACTACTTTAGCAAATTATGCAGTTTGCACATTCAAACTTATAGCTTGGGGAGAAGGAGTGTTAGATACCCTCTTGATTATAACATCTCCCATCAACTCCTCCAATCCAATCCTAGGTTTATTATTATTTGGGGCCAATGTCCATATTGCTAAAGTCTCAAACCTAGGATTGAAGGCTACACCAAAGAGAGCCTTCTCAACTTGCTCATCTGTCACATCTAAATCTTCTCTGGTGATGGTGTCAAATGTAATTGCATTTGAAAAAGTCCAATGAGGGAGGAGAAACACATTATTCTTGGCCACCAATGCCCTCCCCTCCTTTGGAGTCTTTTGATGATAGCCTGATTAACCTCTTTCAACACCCTTTGGGTGATGGCCTCATATTCAGATGGGTCACCCCCACTCTTGGCATCTTCAATCCTTTTCTGAAATTCCTCGCTCCTCACGTTCAAGACATAACTCCTAAATTTAGGAGTATTTATGAACTCATCATGTTCCATGAACTTGTTACAAGCCATCACCCTGATGTCCTCAGTATCCACAGTCTGGCTTATTAGTGTCCTCATTGATCTATTCTTAGGGGAGGAGTAGGGCCTTATTCTATTAGGCAAATTCACTTGGTGAGCAGCTTCCAGCACCTATTCCTCTACCTCTCCCTCTAAGTCTACTACTTCAATTTCTTCCTCAGCCTCTAAATCAATTATTTTTGCCTTCTTGGTAGGGGAAGGGTCAATTGACTCCATGTTTATAGCATATCCCCCCTTGAACAACTAGGTTGGTAACTGGGCCTCTCTTCACCTATAGGAGCACTAGCAGTTAGTTGTTTTACCATTTTTTCACCACAGCTCAAAATTGGCTAGGCTAGTCTAACAAATTCATTTTATGGGTGAAGGTTAATATTCTTCTGTTATGAATTATTTGCATAGTTGATTGTGATTTAGTGTTAAATATAGTTCAGTTGTTTAAATGAAGAAAAGATTTCAGATCATTCATTACGTTGTAGAATATTTATAGGAGAGATATGTATTTCATTCATCATAGTGATTATTCATTTACAAGTTGAAATACATAAAAGAATAAGCATTGCATTGAAATAAATAATGACATATCAGATGTCCCACAGAAGTCGTGGGTGATAGCTGAACATATGCAAATATAAAGAAAGTGCTATGCATCTAAAGATAGGAGAGAAGGTCATAGCCATCATTGTCTTTAAAGGTCTCCAGTCTCTGAGGTTTCAATCATGTTCTTGCTCCTGATCTCCAATGAGAACCTGCAAAAAATTGGCAAAGGTCCTGTTTGAGCTCCGGTTATGAGATCTCTATGTCCTACCTGAAGAGGCCTAACACTTTGCTTATAATGCATCGATCAATGAACATCATCCATATGAAAAAAGCAACTGAAAAAGAAACAATCATGGAACATCATTGTTTTTATCTAATCTATTTATTTTATGTGCAAGTATATGATAAGTCATATAGTTGATTGAAGACATTCAGCATGTGGTGTCAAGTGGGCTCCCACAAGGGTTGAGCCTGGCATGCTACTTCCCCTTAATCTTAGAAGGGATGAATGAAAAGAAAGAATCGTTATTCACATTGTTTTGAATTCATGACAAACTGAAGGAATAACGAAATCAATCATATGCATTAGTTTCTATTTCAGGACATAGTTATGATTGTAGTTCAAGGAATGAAATGAAACCATAAAAATGAACTTAACTGTAAAAGGGACAACATTTAATGCATATAACAACTGACATCATTGCTCTAGCTGTCATAGAAAAATGACATTCACAGGTACCTCATTTTTATATCTTTCATAGTGTACATCAGAAAATGAGAACATCAAAATACATTGCATTAGTTGAATGTAAGAAGTTGCCAATGGATAATATCATGCAATTTTACATAACTGTTTGATCATTTAAGAAATATCAGAAACATATATCATTTTTATGCATGATTTAAATGAATTGAAAGTACAAGTGGACAACAAAACATGGAACAACATATGCTGTCATTTCTCTTTCATATTGAAACAAGGTGCATTCATCATATGGAGTTATCATTTTTAAGCATGGGATGATCTTATATCATGGAGAGATCAAGAGAAGTCTTAGCCGACAATGCTACAGGTTGTCAAACCATTTTAGGACTGTGTGTATCAAAGATTTCATCAACCACAAAGATTCAAAGGGACAATTAGCTGATGACCATCTTGTATGTCAACATGTATATGCTACAAGTAAAGTAACCATGTCAGAAATATGCATTATAGATGTAGTTTAATAGTGAGTTTTTTCTAGTAATCAAGAGATATAGATGCCTCTATGCCATCACAATAAGCTACAATAGCAAGAATGTACAAATCTCCATAAGCATCTACAAAATGTCATAAGTTTCTATGTGTACAGCTGATAAAGAAAAGTCATACTTTATGAAAAGAAACATCCAACTGATAGTCGACATGTAGCATCATGACATTTGCCCATCAAAAAGAAAGTGAAGAGCTACAAGAGTTGTAGAGAAAATAACATGTGCTTCAATTTTTTCTTTTCCATTCAGGAGTGTAGAGGTTACAATACATAATGAAGCAATCAGAATATGACAGAAAAGATATGAGCTGAACCAACATCACATGTGCAGGCTCCAGATAAGGTAACCATGTCAAATATGTACATTACAACAGTGGGTCATTTCAGTGATCAAGGTATCAACTGTGACATGAGTGATCAATGGAATATGACTATCTACAATACATCAAGAAAATGACAAATAGAGCAGGCAAACCATCATATGTCATATATCTTATCTAAAATTATACAGAAGGAAGAAACCATTGTCATTCATAATGATATGTGAAATAAATGTTAAATCTGTGATTGCAAGAGGAACCATACAAATTCATACACTGCCAGATGAGGGTTATAGTTTAAGTCAAAATGCATTGATATGTTTGTATAAGTCACAGCCCACGACATTTTAAAAAGAGATTATATATGCAGATACATAGTGTCATATGAGTTTCAGCTGAAATGAATGCTTGGAGATACATATACAGTTGTGACCTTTCATCCACAGAGAAATGAAATGTCAAGATAGATGCAAAGATCTTGTTTCCTAGCCACGACCCCATGCTAGTTACAGATGTATATCAAAAGGAAGCTCAAAATTATATATATATATATATATATAAAACTTAGAATATACAGGTAACTGTAGCCATGAGACACAAATGATACAAAGAGCAATAAATAGTTGCAAGTCATGATTAAAAAAAGGAGCTACATGTATCATTCCATGATATCCCACTAGGGTTTCAGTTGAAACCAAAGAAAAGTCTAAGAGATACATATTCAGAGTTCTATGGAAAACAAAACCTGTGGCCATTGAAAGGAAAGTTCTATGTAGATACGGGGTATCGTAGGGGTTTCAAGCCATAATGAAGACTACACAGAACGAATAACCATTTTCAAAATGCATTCTTTCCTTAGGAAAACAAAAGAAGCCACTTCATTTTGCTTAGATAATAAAGATGTAGAAGATGAAATGAGAACATATAGCTGCGGGGTTTTAGTATTATACATAGAAATGCAATGAAAATGGAGGATACAATGATAGATATGACAATTACCTGTATGTGGAGACAATGCATAATGTGACAGGGTAAAAAATCTTCTTTCTTTTGCTTCATTTTCCTTCTCAGGAATGCAGTCACGATGGCCAAATATAGAGGAATAATATATAGAGAGGAAAGGGTAAACAAATGCTTTAGTAATAACTCATAAGACGTGGTTCTAGAAGTCATTTTTACATAAAAAAATGAAAGGAATCGAGATGAAAGTGCCATATGAACATCAGATAAACCTTTTTACCTTCCTTCTCCAAAGTTCCATTGAAGTTGAGGATAGAAATGCTAGAGACTAACCAGAAGAGCCATTGAAATGGCAATGAAAACCAATGAAGATCAAACCCTAGTCATCGGCTTCGAAGTTGCAGAGAAAGATGGTAAAAGTAAAATGGGAAATGAAATAACTTTTAGGGTTTGATTGTTTCTTTTGTTTGAATGGGTTTTAGTTTTTGATCTCATCTTTTGACTTAGGAATAAAATTATTACCTTATCTAAATGCCAAGGTCAAGAATTTAGTCTTGATTCAACCTAATCATGATGTCAAGGAGGGGTCATGGGCCATGTGAATGGATTATTCTTTTCACATTTGAATTTTTTGCTAAGTCAAAACATTAAAATCATTAAAGGGTAAGGATTAATGCCTTAGGCTCTTAATTTATTTATCTCATGGAGGTCGACAAGTCAAGGTCGAAAATGCCTTATGTATAATGCAAAGCCAAGCCAACAAACCAAGATTCCTCAAAACATGCATGGAGACCAAGTATGGTCTATTTTCTTTTGCCTTATGCATTATGATGTATATAAAGTCAAAACAAGAACATCATATGAAGACATGGTCATATAAAAGGTGATAGTCAAATCCATAGCAGAGAAGACATCATGAAGACAAAAGGTGAGGTGGCAGGTTATATGGATGATACATTATCAAAGACAAAGTGACACATGCCCTAGCCACTTGGAGAAGTTCATGCCATATGCAAACCTTGCATATTTTTTTTTATGCGAGATAGGTCTATATGACATATGTGCCTTGGAGATCGCCAACTCATGTGGAGACAAGCCATCAAGGGTTTTATTTTTTGCAGATATCATATGATCCCTTGATATTATTTTTATGATTTTTTATTGAAAAATCAAGTGTTGTATTGACAAAATGGTGAAATTATAAGCCATAAAGATTTGTTTTGCTCTTGTAAATCAAATCAAATAGGAGATAAAATCAAACTGGCAAGCATTGTAAGGTTAGTTTAAAAGCAATCATTTATAAATTGCTTTAAAACTTAACTATTTTTAGGCAGTTAGGCTAATAAGGAAAATCAAATATTCCCTTCCTCAATTTGTTTTATTTGAAGGTAGATAAAGACAAAAAATTGAGATCTCATGAGCAGAAGAAAGAAGATTTGTGGTGGGGTCACATGAGGGGATCTTTTGGCATCCTATTTTCACAGTTTGAGCTCATTTGGAGAGCTTTTATTCTTTCTTTTCTGAGTGGCTTGAAAATGGACTTGGAGTCTACTTTTAGGAGTTTTTTTTCCATCTTTTAGGGAGTTTGATTTTAGAGGATATATGGTAGAGATACACTTCTTTTTGAGGAGTTCCAGTTCAGTTCCAATTAGAGTTTTATAGCATAGAGTAGAGATCAGAGTGTAGAGATACCAGAGTCTTCCTCTCACACTGAGAGTGTTGTATTCATTTTCATTGTACTCCTTATTCCTTCAGTTATTGAGTAGCATCTTTCCTTCACATTTTGTCCAATCATTTGCAAGTTAATCTGATATTGCATTGTGATGAATATTTATCCTTTGTTTTGTCTTAACTTGTGATGTTTTCGTAAAGTCTTTGTTGAATTTGGGTTACATGTTGTGTCTACCAGACCTTCATGTGAAATGTTTATGAGTTAAATGATCAGAGTGTTGTCAAGGCCAAAGTTCAATAACATGTTTGTGAGTAAGATCTGTTAGGAGGTTCAATCTTAAAGGTTAGACTAGAATTCATTTATTTCAGCATATCCTTCTATCTCTTTTCCCTTGTAAGTCAATTAGATTAGGAAAAAATCATAAGGAGAACCAGCTCACTCTGGAGATTCCCTCTCAAAATAGATCACCCACAATCTAGGAGGGTTTCCATGTTTCAACAGGATAGTCAAGCTTGACTTGACTAGTGGCACTATCCTAATTGACAACAAGTTGCTCTGCATGATCAAACATCAATTGAATTCTTTTTATTAGGTCCTGCACTTCTGCAAAGGCACCCTGATATGCAGCATTCAGGTTCTTTCTCATCTTTCCTTTTTCACAATTGTGTCCCAATTGATTCTCATAGTATGAACATCATTCATTGTGAAGCAATTTATGACAGTATGCTCATCAAAGTTGACCTAATGAATATATCTAGGTCTCTATTTATTAAGCCTCACCCTATCAATAAAGCCCTTAGGGTAAAAAATCCCTGGCTGCTCCAAATACATCCCATTACACTACATCACTGAATTAATCTGATCCAATCCACTTTTATCAATTGTCAAGAAGTCACTGAATCTGAGGGAATTGGGGAAAAATGAGCTTTTCTTATGCTTCCTCAGATGCTCTTTATCTGATTCATTTAGTTGCCTTATAATTTTCAAGAATGCAATTCTCTTTGGCACATATTTAGGCAAAATGTGGGGAGGGGCCTCACACCCATAGATTCTGATGCAGGTGGTGTGCTCATGGTAAAACCTATCATCCCAATTATGATCAATCCCTAAGTTAGGGGTTCTATCCAAAGGCCACAAAAAATCTAACACATTTGGATGCAGCCTATCTCCTTCTAGCTCCAAGAAACCAAGAAATCTTCTCACAAAATATTCCTCAAAAATTATATAATCTACATCAACACAATGCATGTCCACCATGCATGTTGACATCTACACTAGCAACATATTTCCTTGTGCATCTATCATCCAAAAATGTAAATTCTAATGCCATATTCTTGATGGAGCAAACAAAATCATATGGCACAATAAAGAATACCATGTAAATTCAACGTGGGCATCCACAATAAATAATTTTCTCTTAAGTGGCATCATCTGTTTGTACATCTTTTATGCAATATAGGAAGCATAGTTACATGGCTCCCTAGTCTCTGGATCCTGAATATTTATTGCCATAATCATCAGAGAGACTAGCATTCTATCTGAAGCATCTCTTCCAAGCACTTGACACAAACTATTGTAGGTTTTGAAAAAATAATGCATGAACAAAGTGCATTGAAAAGGCTCCTCTTCCCTTTTTGATATTTTTACAAATTGGCGATCAAACCCTTTGGGTCAGTGCTTGGCCAGGTTGAAGTTCCTATAGGAATGTTTAATAGTTTTATAACTTTCTTTCAATGCACCAAGGTTGATCAACTTACTGGTTGCAGGGTTTAAACTAAACATAGTGGAGATGTATGCCTTTGTAAACTTGATTATTGTGGTGTTGTTTCCTGCCACGACTATTCTAGTTTGAGGATCATACCTCTATGCAATTGCCCTTACTAAATTAGGGTTTGGAAATACATTAGGGAAAATTATCTTAGCCAAATCAAAGTGCCAAGAATTGTAGACCAGGACTTTGTAGTCCATCCTATGATGCCAATGTTTAAATAAGACCCAACCCGATATAGGCAATTGGGCATCCCTACAGTTGTAGCAAAAGTCAAGAAATTTATCATCTAGCCTATTGGGACCATGTAGATTCAGAGCTCGTCTGGAAGAGTTGGGGAACTAAACCATAAGGTCTTCATCTAAACTACACTTAGAGGTGGAGGCCTGATTGGCTTGACTCATTTTCTCATACTATGTATTAAACTAGGGCTTCTTATCCTCTGTAATTTCCTACTGTTTCAATCAAGGAATCAACTTAAAATGCACTGAACACAGTCGAAAAGAGTGGACTTACTAGTTTTTTACACTCGTAGAAGCTTGAATTTCTTTCTTTTACTCACCTGAAGACTTGATGCACATTTGAACTCTATTCATGCTTGAAGAAATTACTCAAAAAGCCCTAACTTTCTTCTTTGCAAGATTCGTAGCATAGGTTCTGAGGCATTAATGGAGGTAGCCTCAGCCTTAATCTCACATTTGTGTCATAAGGTGCCTACAATGTTCATCATAAAATTTAAACCTGTGCCACTGATTTGAGTTTATCCTTATGAAATCCACAGCCACCATTTGCCCACCAGATTTGAAAATCTCAATCATCATCTTTGAAAAATCTTCAACCAATGGAAAGAAGCCCAGTCAGACATACCTCCTTTGTTGACTACATCACCTTTTGTATGACCTGGACATGTGGCACCATTTCATGGCGTCGCAGTTAGAAATGGCCCACCACTTACCTACCTTGTGTAGGTGCGATAAAGCCTCCACACATCACCTTTCCATTTATTTTTCACTTCTCCACTAAGATGAGGCCACATGTCACCATCTCGCACCCACACAATGAATAGTCCTTCATGGCAAGATTCCCTTGTGAGCATGTGCAACTGTTAGATTTGAGCTTTCTTGAAGATTACTTCTTAGACTGACACTTGACAGCATGGAATTCATTGATTTGGGATCTTCAATAAAGAGGGTTGTAAGCCCAGATTCCTTGATAGGTGTCACCTTGTCGCAGTCACGTAGCTAGATGATGATGTCACCTATGATACGTTGTGATGCTACGAAATACTAATATATAACACTTTATAGCCTATGCAAAGACTTAGGACATAGATTTAATTTTTCACAGGTTATAAAGGGTAGACCTAGGACATGGGGTCAGTCACCTAATGAATATAAAGGCTTTAAGACATAACTTAAGTGACTGGGGACTTATTACAGGTAGTCAACCGGAATTTAAAAGATAAAGCACACAGGGCTTAGGGACTTAAGATTAAAAGGTTTTAAAGGTGAAGACTTGCAATTTTATGGACCTAAAACCCTAAAGCCAAATAGGTACCACCGAGCAACATGGATAATTCCTCAAGGGATTTAAAATATTTTCATTTATCAATGAGTGTCACATCTAGTTTTCTCTGAAAAGTATACATGTCTCTCAGAATACCTAACTAGTTTCTTTCAAATGATAGAGGAGGATTCAGTACACACCCAAATTTTTGCTCTTTGAATTTTAGCTAACAGTTCCAATCATCATCTGCCACGCATTGTCAATCTATCACTTCATTTCAATCTATGTCGTAAATCAATTATGGGAGGAAATCAATGGTCAGCGTGCATAGCACAAACCCTTGATATAAACCTTCACTACAAAATGCACAAGTGCATGAACTGTTACATCCTTCAAATAAAACAACAATGGCAATCACCCTTTGGGAAAGGACACATGTCCTCATGGCGCATTTGTGCATTCATGCATTTTATACCACTTCAAAGCTTTGCACTAAGCATGAGCTATTAGATTGGCTTCAGTGTAGAAGATTAAGTTGAAACCCTTGATCATAACTTGACTGGGGGAAGGGTGTCATTACTGCATACCCACGTGGTCTTAAATTTCTTCAGGTTAAAACTTTGTACATGATTTTCTCTTTAAACTTTAGGGTCAACAAGATCAAACCATGTGGTGTCCTTGGAACTAAGGACCCATAGGTGAATCTTTCTCTATTGATGAGACACTTCCATCTATCGACTTCCATTTGACTTATGAATCTTTGAGGCTTGTGCATCTCTAAGGAACATCAGATCATGACAAGTGGCAATCAAGTGCAACTACGCAAGGAAATAAAAAGGAGACCCTAGCATAGACATGTTGCGCACTAGGCTAAATAAAGAATAGAGACTTGTTGGGCACTCATTTGCTCAAACTTTCAAAGGTTAAAGCCAATGGAATGATAAACGGGGAACAACCAGTTCTCTAACAACAAGGGGTCAGTAACTTCACGATAGAATTGGGGATAAGTTATAACTTATGTCTTCAAACAACCAGCTAGAGAAGTCATTGATAGATTAGAATGTTAGGACTATTAAAATGACACGAAGGGTTTAGAGTTTTTAGGAAATGATATTAAAACTTAGGAAAATGCATTAAAACCCTAGAAATCTAACTAGTGCCAACACAATCATTATTGAGTTCACCAAATCCCTTCTTGTTCTTCAAAAGTAAACTTCATAATATATGCTTCCTTTAATTTTGTTAGTATAAAAAGAACACATAAAAGAAAACAAAAACATATGCTTCTCATACAAGACACCATCTCTGAGTGAGAAGCTAGCTCAAGATGATGAAAACTCCTCCAACCTCCATTGCCTCCAACATCCAATAACCCTATTACATCTTATCCATTTAATATTACATGTGATTCTTTGAAGGCTCCATTAGGTGCAACAAAGATGTCCCCGAAAACCCAAGCATAAGGTGACATGATAAAAAAGTTTCATTTTAAATATCGCCAACCAAAAATTGATGTTACAAACCATCTATATCAAAACTCATACAAAATGACCATAAATATCAATATCAATATTTCATCTCTCCAACAATGTTGCATAGTCTCACCAAAGATAATCTCAATAAATTTCTTGTATAAAACAACTTATCACTTCAAAAGCAAAACAAAACTCCTTATATCTCCCTTTAACATATTTTTCTTTTTTAAAACACAACTCATATAACCCATTCAAATGATACACACTACTAAAAATCTGCCCTTATTCCAAAATCTTATGCCGGCAACATATAATGTAAATAGTAGAAATAAAAAGAGCCAAGATAACATAATCCTTACTCCAAATCTGGAAGGTTTTAGTGGTCACTTCTACTTTCACACCTTTTATCTTCTGTGGATATTATTGTGATGTTTCATACAAGTGAGACAGGTTCGCACCATCTATTATCCCCTACGAACTAATCAAATACTACTAGGTGTGTTGCCCTAAATAGATGCTCTATACAAACTATTTATCCCCTGCGAACTAATCAAATACTACTAGGTGTGTTGCCCTAAATAGATGCTCTATACAAACTATTTTTGAACAACTCTCAATTTGAATGAAGTTGAGCCCTCTATTGGATAGCTCCCAAATTGCATAGAATGGCTCCACACAGACTTCCCAAGCATGAGGAATAGATGAAGGGAACAATGCCACACTCAATCACAAGACATAGATTTTGATGCCTGTAGATTTAAACTAAAGTTTCAATGCCTATCTTCATCATTGCTCAGTAAATAGTGATGTCTCAAGATAAAATTTGTGCACTTAAGAATAATAAACTCCTACATGCTCATTCTCCTATGCAACCGTTATGCCACTACCAGTCCTTTGAGACTTTCTTGATATCACCTTGGGGAATTTTCACAGGCTCAGAATTATAACACCACATGAATCTGCAGAAATAAATCCACAACACAAGTGTATCTTCACACCTTTAATGTTGGTTTGATTCTTTCCACATGCAGCATTGGTGATCTCCTCCTTCACAACACAGGATTGAATATTGCTTTGATACCATATTGGAAATGGCAGTGCATATAGAATGTTGCAGAGAACTAAATCATGGTAGCATAATAATAACATTGAATAATATTATATTATTAAATTCGGGATGATTTTACATTTATTCCAAGATGGCTTTTATAAAGCCTTTCAAATATAACTTCCTAAACTACCATCTTACATAAATATAACTAATTGTTTAATTACTTGACAATAAACTACAAGTCACTATGGTGGCTTTATTAATGTAAACCTTAATATTCCAACAATGAATATTTTAACAAGTTCAACTCGGTATGTTTTTGTTTAAGCTCCTTTTACTTTTCGCTGTCCAAATACTCATCCCATGTCCCCATATAGTTGCATAAATGGATTTATGGCTTAAATCTGAGCACAACAGGTGGCCCCATGCAAATTTTAAATTATGCATAAAGGATAATTTAAAATCTTTCCCTACAATAATGGAATGACTACAATAGTGAAGCTTTGGAAATAAAGGGGAGGACATAATGAAAAACATGGCACAAATAATTCCTTCCCTTTTTTTTTCATTTGCTTTTCAATCTTAACCTAAATTATTTATACTATTATTTATTAATAATTTTTTTGTTTTATTTTTTTAATATAATAAAAAACTATAGTTTTTAAAATCAAAAATCAAATATTCATGGCACGAGCAGCTTCACAAATTACTACTGCTAGCCAAAATAAGGATTTAGATTTGTCATCCGTACATGTATTACTTAGTCGTATGCACTTTCCAAGGTAGCTTTGGGAGTTACTATTCTTTTTTATTTTCAGACTACTCTATAACTTTGATAGTTTCTGGATTTCCATGTAATGTATATCCACAGCTGCCCAAACTTTGACAGTTTCTTGCTTGGTTTAATTCGTAGATATAGTTGATTATACCATTGCCCTTGAATGTGTTAGCAAGCAACTGCGATAAGCAAATTGCTGCATTGGGTTGGAAGGTAATTTGTCAATATGCATACAATTCAGCGAATAAAAAGTCAAAGCTGGGAACAATTAGTTTAATAAACAAACTCTGTCAACTACGGGCTATACAACTCATTTTTTGTGGTGTGATCGATATAAACACAGACATTACAGAAATGAATTCAAGGAATCTTAACTTTAGTAGAGCCTGAGCATTCAAGCCTTCATTCTTCAAAAGCAGTTCTGCTAAGTTTCCTGTAAGCCAAAAACAGGTCTAGCTTTTTCTGTTGTTAATATATTGCTAAGGGCAGAGGCAGCGATCACAGCTCAAAAATGAAGACTTCGATGTCCTTGTTGATTGTAGCATTCCTTTGGATAACATGCTACTTATGTTCGGTCAATGGGCATGGGAGTGCGCTGAAGGTGGGTTATTACCGCCATAAATGTCCTCAAGCTGAATCCATTATAAGGAGAACCGTCTCCAAAGCTCTAAAAGCAGACCCTACTTTAGCAGCTCCTCTAATCAGGATGCATTTCCACAACTGCTTTGTTAGGGTAAGCACATCGCTCTTAGAGGTTATTTCATTTGGGTGATTAAGATTAAAACAAAATCGAATGTTTTATTTAACTTATATAGTGAGATTATGTTTACAGGGTTGCGACGGTTCAATTCACATAGACACCACGCCTAACAATAAAGCAGAGAAAGACTCACCTGCAAATTTTCCAAGCCTTCGAGGCTTTGAAGTGATAGATGAAGCAAAACAGGAAATTGAGGCCAAGTGTCCACAGGTGGTTTCATGTGCAGACATCCTTGCATTTGCTGCACGAGATAGTGCATCTAAGGTTGATCTCTCTTTTTATCTTGTTAAACCCAATAATCACCATTCAGATCAAGTTGTATAAATTTTTTATTCAGAATTATGGACTACACGTTGTTGCAGGCAGGTAAAATGAATTGGCAAGTCCCAGCCGGACGAAGAGATGGAAGGATCTCTAAAAAAGAGGAAATCATTGGAAACTTACCTCCTCCATCTTCCAATGTCCAAAATTTAACGGATATTTTTGAGAAAAAGGGTCTATCATAGGAAGATATGGTAACTCTTTTAGGTAGATGATGGCATTAGGATTTCTTTGTGGCTGAGATTAAAGCCATTTTTGTGTCATTTGATAGTCTCCTAATAAGGAAGATATTGATAATAACATTTGGCTGCAAGTGCACACTCCATTGGTGTATCGCATTGCTCATCATTTCGTGACAGGCTTTACAACTTTGAGAACACAGGTGTTGCAGACCCCACACTGGATGCTCAACTAGCACAGAGACTAAAGCTTACATGCCCACCTGCTGATACTCCTGACCCAACTGTTGCTTTGGAGGAGATTACGGCCAATCGCCTTGACAACAGATATTATACAGAGCTTTACAGAAACCGTGGATTATTAACATTGGATCAAACCTTACTCTCAACTCCTTCCACTAGCAATATGGTGAAGAGTAATGTGATGCATCCATTTATCTGGCGTAACAAATTTGGCGAATCCATGGTGAGAATGGGGAGCATTGAAGTGTTGACGGGATCAGAGGGTGAGATACGAAAGAATTGCTGCATCGTCTTGTGACAACATATTCATCTCGAAACTGCATTGATTCTATTTTTTATTCTTTTATTCACATTAAAATCAAATAAGGCTGCGGTGTTCAAGCTGCTTCGTTAATCACAAAGTTGTTAACATCTTTCATTACCTTTACAACTTGTATTCCAATTATCAATCCAGAAGATTTTTTTGGATACATTAATTAGTAATTCTTGTTATTCAATCTCACTTTCAGTTTAGACGAAAAATATTAGTTTTCTCCTCACAAGATTATTTCATGTTTTTTCATCTTGAAATATCGTTAATCAAATCTCATTCTATTTGTGATTTAAGAATCCGTACGTTAAAGTATGGTTGTCAAATACGCATCTTTGTCTTTTTCTCTTCTCTTCTTCCAAAATTTTGAGTTGCTTTCATAAAAATATGAATTAAATATGAATATGAATTGAAACTAAATAAAAAAAATTTGGCTCATCAAGAGGAAAAACAATAGCAGCACATCACTAACATCTTTGAGAAAAAAATGTAGAAATAGAGGTTCTCATAGGAAAATCCGATGTAGCATTTTTTTAAGTAAAACATTATATGAATCAAAGAGTTTATAAAGGAAATAGGGAAATCTTATAAAATACAATGAGATAAAAAGGCATATAGGGGGTTAGAAGGGTGGAATACACATCCCTAATGAAAGATATAACAAGACACACAATTAGATGTAGGAGGGTACGTAGGGATAAAGAGATAATAAATAGGGGATACCTGAACTCTAATTAATTTAGAGAAATGAAGCATAAATGAGGGTGGATCAAAAGCCTAATTAGATATAGAATGGAAGATGCAAGCAATGAGGCATCTTAAATGAGGAATATCATATCTAAAAATAACAATTAGGAAGGATAATATCTTAAAGAAAAAGCTTAGAGGGTGTCATATGGAATGCATTCACCAAAATAAAAGGAAATAAAATGCAACTTTTCAAATAGTCTTAGGTTAAATAAAGGAAATACTCTAGAATGATGTAGTTGACATAGATTACTATATAGAAATACATTCAGAAATAAACACTTAAGTTAATGAAGAAGAGAAGGGTATTTAGGCCTAGGATTCAATGTAAGAATATTTGGTGATAGATCACTCTTGGTAATTCATTTCCACCCTACAGATTTGAACCAAGTTTATTTCCATGCCATGGATTTGACCTAGGATATGGAATGTGTAATTCAGCATGTCAAGTCCAAACTTTGAGAATGTTTGAAGATAGGATGAAGTTCCATTTTGTTCAAATACCAAATTTTGTAGAAAAATATACCACATGCATAGTAGTTGTTGCATTAGGGATTTAACCTGGTCAAAGTGAATCTAAAATGAAGGGAAAAAGTATAGGTTAGCAAGAAAGGTGTTTTCATTAAATGGAGAGAGGTTTTTTTAATATAATATTTAGAGGTAAAAATGAATAATTGGTATTATTTAGTATGCTATGAATTAGCACACATTGTTTGAATGATTCCCCATGGATGTGATACATGGGTATGATATTAACAATTGACACATTATGTCAACTATCTAAACATTATTCAATCGAAACCAAATAGTTTTACCAACTCAATTGTACATACATATGTAAATTGTGTTGACTTTCGATAATATTTTGTATATCAATTAAATTTAGAAACACAGCTCACAAAACACTTAATATCTTCCAAATAACGACTAAGCTTTTTGATAATTACTTTTTTATGAATATTGCTGAGATATATATGGTAGAAAATAAAATTAAAGATGTAAATGAAAAAAATAAAAAGAGTTTCTCACTTGAAATTAGTCCAGATCCAAATATAATGAATATTTCAACAAGTTCAACTTGTTATGTGTTTATTTATGCACAATTTGCTTTGGGAGTTTAATAAGAGAGAAACAATTTAATCCATGAAAAGGGTTTTCAAGTAATAAACTAGGATTATAAAACTAACTCTATCCTTATAACATTTTCAGTCAAGCACCCATCCACTTTGATCCCTAATTTCTTCTACCTCTTTTGGAGGAATGTCATTTTTTATGTTAAATACCTGAGCAAAAAATTTATGTTATCTTTATTTGGTGTGCTTTATTTTAGAGATTTTGTATTTATTTAGAGCATTATTTTAGTGCACATAACGCATGTTTTGGGGCTATAAAAACTATAAAGAAGTTGTGTCTATTGTAATTTTGTACCTGTTGATGTGATTATTAATCTCATTAACATGAATAAAAGTTTACACAACAAACCTTAATCATCTTGAAGAATATGATAAAGTAAGGGTGAATTTATGATTCCAAGTCTCCGTTGGTTAGGTCAAGACCTTCTAACAGTCACTCAAGGTTGATGTGTGTTGTTGTTAATCATTTTAGGGCCTTACGTACTTTGTTAATTCATGCAAATTTATTCAATATTCCTTCAAATATTCTATCCTTTATGCATGTTTTACATAAATCTTCAATAATTATGTCAAATCTTACACTATTAAGTCAGGATTTAAACAAATAGACATCAATTTGATCCTAACTTTGAGTAATTCACTGGAATTTGTCCCTTATTTGGACTAATTCTGAATATATTTCCAGATTTAATTAGTTCTTCTAATATTATCTCTGTTTGAACTATATTTGTTGCTGCACTTCAAATTTATTCAAATAATGTACATTGTTAACAAGTATTCTACTGATACTTTTGATCATTTGCATGAAATGCATCATTATTTGTTATAATTCACTGTATATGTTTCAAATCTATCAGTAGTTAGCATATTTTACTGTATCTATTTGTGATTGATCATTATTTGTAGTTATGTATGATTATTTATGAAATTGAAAATAAGAAAATAGAGTTTAGAGATTAAGATCCTAAAATTACTTAAATTTGACCACTAAACCACATACATGCTCTTATATTGCAATGAAGAGAAGTAAACTAAACCATACTTCACCAGGATGTTCCACAAATCTGTATGATCCAGTGTAAATATTCTAGGAAAGTTGACAACAATGTGCAATAAAATGAAAGCACTTCTATTGAACACATCATTTCACCATTACACATCCAAAAATCAACTGGAAGATTATGTAGGATTTACAATGAGGAGGTAATCTACAACTTCATCTCCATCAAGTATGCAAAGAACATGTACATTTACGGAGGTCTTAAGAAAGAACCTTGTGAGAGAATTCACCAAGTTGTAGAAAATCACAAACTTATGCTTAGAATTGGAACAATTTAGTCTCCCTTAGTTTCAACAATTTGATCCCCTTGTGAAAAGAAAAGTCATGCTCCCTTTATAGAATAAGGCCCAAAAACAATTACACTTGATCCAATGGTCAAGATCCATCTATAATAATCAATAGTCTAGATTGGTTTGACAAAGTCAACAACCAATAAGAGTAGCACTTGATTGCCAGTTGGCAATCATTCTGTGCGATATAGTTGGTAGAAGAATATTCTTAGCATCTTTCCAGCTGGAAAACAACATCTTCATTGGCATCTTCTAGCTTTGGTCTACGCCTCTTGTTTGGCTTCAATTTCATCTAGTTTCTAGCCTTCCTCCGCAGCATCCAGCTCTCGTTTGCCTTTATACATTTTGTGTAACATCTTCTCCAAGATTTAATAAGCTCCAATATCCTACAACAAACATACAAAATTTAATCATTTACATTTAATCTTTTAAACTTCAATCTTTACCTGCACAGAGAATCATGTTTTTACAAATTGCCTTGAACAACCCCATTCTTTCCTGAAATGTTAGCTCAAAAATTATAATTTTTGACATTTAATAGATGCATTTATCTTTTTAAAGCATAAAAAATGTCCATAAGAATATTTACTCTTTTCCACAAACTTGCCCTTTATCGGCAACAATATGCTTTTGTGAACTGTGCCTTCATGCCCCTTTATCGACGAATTTTAACTTCTCAGAACCATCACATTTCTCCCTTTTATTAGTGAAGTTTACTTTTCAAGAACTATCTCCTTTCTCTCTTTTTTCTTAATTATTGGCAAAAGTGACAATATCTGAAATTAGCCTTTCTATCACTTTATTAGTGATTTTTAGTTTTTTAGAACTATCACCTTATGTCTCCCCTATCTGCAAAAGTTCCCATTTATGAACTTCACCTCCTTACCTTATCGGAAAAAGTTAAAAATATGAACTTTTCCATTTTTCATTTATCATTCTTTATCAGCAAAAGTTGGATTTTGTGAACTTTTCCTATCTTCTATGTTATTGGCAAAAGTTAGATATTTCAAACTATGCTTTACTTGTTTGTGATTTTGCATAATCCCAAACTTTACCTTATATCAGAAAAAGTGGATAATCCTAAACATAGCCTTGTTTTAGCCTATGTTATCAACAAATCAGCTGAAACATGAACTAGCAAACTACTTCAAAAACCTTGAGTTCTTCCGACGAGCATTTTCTCAATAAGGCTTTTCGTATTCAAAAGCTAAGTTTTCCAAGTTTTCTTTCTATCAACAAAATGAGGAATATTCGAACCAAAGAAAACTTAATCTTTTTCCTTTATCACATTCAATTAGGAAATCGAAGAATATCCAAACTTGTTAACCTCTAAAATACTTAGTCTTTCCTCCATCAACAATGTTGGACGTATATGAACAAAAAGACTTAGAGTATTCTACTCTTTATCGGTTAGTCAGGAAATCAGTGAAATGCTGAACTAGCTAACCAACAAAATATGCTAAGTTCCTTTCTAGGAGATTTTCCTAATAACACTAAATTTAACCTATTTGACCAAGGCAAACCCATAATAAAACTAAACTTTGACCAAGCATAACTTCTTTATTTGAGGGAATTTCAACATGGTTCAAAAGGCAAAGTTGCTCAAAATTTGATTCTTTATCCAATGGTGACCTTTGTTATGGATTTTTCTAAACTTGACCTTCTACTATGGATCAGGACCTGACATTTTACCATTACTGCCCAAAGCGAGAAAACACACAAGCAAAGAAAAAAGTTAGCTCCTTGTTTTACTAGGACAAAATGGGGTGTGTTGTGAGACCTCACAACAACACCAATAATTTAAAAATCAATATAGTGTGTCTATTCTTGGCTAATTATGTAGGTTCATGACTACAATTTGTTTTCTATTGGATTAAAGGATCAATGAATTAATTTTAGAATAGGTATAGAGAAAATAATTATTTTTTGGTTATATATTTTGTGGTTTAGATCTCTCTAACAATTGATCATGTCAAATGCTATCTCTTTACCCATTCAAGAATTTAATGGAAATGACTATGATTATTGGAACATCAAGATGATTTTTTTGATGGAAAAGACTTATGGGAAATTGTAGAAATAGGTTATCAAGAGCCATATTATTGGACCACTCTTGCAACTAATGATAGAATAGCTAAAAAGGAGGCTAAAAAGAAAAAAATTCAAGCCTTATTCCATTTTCAAATAGCTCTAGATAAGAGTTTATTTCCAAGAATTGTAGGTTTAAAGTTAGCCATAGAATCTTGGAAGACTCTACTAGAAACTTACCAAGGTAGTGATCGAGTCAAAGTTGTCAAGATCTAGATATTAAAGAGAGAATTTTAGAATTTGAAGATACAAGAAGCTAAGAGTGTGAGAGATTGCTATTTAAAATTAAAAGATGTTGTCAATAAGATGGCTACTCTTAGAGAAATTATGAATAGAGGTTGTGGTAGAGAAGGTGTTGAGGCCTCTCAAATGAAATTGGAATCATGTTGCAATAATAATTAAGCAAAGTAAAGATTTAACTACTTTGAGTTTGATAACTTAGTTAGATCTCTTATGTCTCATGAAGAAAGACTTTGAGACACATTTGAAGAAAGTGACGAGAATGTTTTTTCCTAAAAATTGTAGATCACAAAGAATGAAGGTACTAGAAACCATAAATGAGGTAAAGACATGAATCATAATTATTCAAGAGGAAATAGAGGAAGAGGCAGAAGCAAATTTGATAAGATAAACCTCCAGTGTTATCATTGTAATAAGTATGGTCACTTTGAGAGGGACTGCATATTAAAAGTAGGTAATGGAAATAAAAGTACTAATTACGCTCATGATGATGACAATTATATTGAGTGTTCAATATAATTGTGTGGAAATAATTTTTTTTTAAAAGGTGGGGAACCACCCAGACATATATTGATAATATATAGTTTACAAAAAGTATATGGTAAGCTCTATACTGCCAAAGAAAAGTAATATAATAAAGGCTAAAGCAAGATATGGCCACCATCCAAACAAAAATGAACAAGTGAGACGATAAACTATTAACAGATAAAAACAAAAAAGAGCACCCCTTCAGAGTTAAAGCTTCACTTGTAGAAAGAAGGCATCAAGCCCCCTATTGTGGATCTTCTCGTTCATCCACCAGAGACCATAGGTTTTTGATCAAGTGCTCATATTGGTGTAGTTGTGGTTGGCGCAGTCGTGAGTGGCACATTTGACATCTTTAGTTCATCTTGTGCACCCAAGGTAGATGAATCTTCATGGTTTACCAATGTTTTTGGGAGGTGGGGGGTCCAATCAGGAGTATGCATATTTAAGAAGCAAATTGAAATGAAAACATCCATGTACCTAGCCTACATCTCTTTAGAGAAGCTAAAGCTATGACCATGGATGGCCTTGTCTAGTTTGCTTATGCAGCCACATGCTAATCACCTCTACATTGCCCTTAAACACATTCTACTACTGGAGAATTTCTAAGAGTTTGCAAGGGAAACAATCCACCTACCATCACCTCTCCTTTTATCAGGTCATTGCCTTGTAATGCATTGTTCCATCTCTCCAAATTGTAAAGGTAATCAAATACCAGTCCAGATGCTATATCGTGGACATAATGACCATATTGGATCATATCCATGATGTTTGAGAGGAGGGTAGAAATGATATCCGACCAGTGAAGATGTATGTCCTTTATTCCTTCTAGCCAATTCTGTCTATAGATGTTCCTAATTGCAAACTGGGCCATCATGCATTCTATGTCAAAAATCTAGTTTAAGTCCATAATTATGATCCTTCCTCTAATATTTAGCTCTCAAAGCATCATGGGAAAGAAAATTCACCTATTGGTTGTGTCATTCTCCATTGTTGCACCTGTAAAACACAAGAATCCTAGAAAGATAGAAACACGTGCCACTTTATAAAGGGAAATAGTTGTAGAGATGATGAAGGGTATGAAGTGTTGATGAAACGTGGCCACATAGTTATATTATTATCTCATGTTTAAAAATAAGAAACATACAATCTATGATAAAAATCAAGGATATATGGTTGTCATAGTTGTGCCTATGTCAATGAATAAATGTTCCCTTTGATGTTTGGAGAGCATAGTAGCAATCCTGCCAATATAACATATGAAGATAAAAGTTGGTTGTGGCATCTCAGGTATGGACACTTGAATTTGTATAGTTTGAATCTACTAACATCTAATAAATTAGTTTATGGTTTTCCTAAGGCTGAAGAGTACAAGGAGATTTTTGAAGAATGCACTAAAGGAAAACATGCAAGAGATAAATTTTCAAAAGTTATTGTAAAGAGGTTTGATTATTCACTTTAGTTGATTCATTTCAATACTTTTAGTCTTGTTGGATCCCAAAATGACTGTAACACAAACTCTAAAATATTTCTAAATCACCTAGGCCATGGATTGTCATCAGGGTGATAGAAAGTTCAGTTTACCAACAAGTTATGGGTGATTTTGTCCAACTAACAGGAGTGGATAGATTCCTCTGCCCTTTGAGCTCAGCTTAAACTCTAGAGGGATATTCCAAAGGGGTAGACCTAAGTAGGTATTCACAACAAACTAGATGAACAACTAAAAATATGAACAACCAAACCCAAATCACTTCCTTAGCCTCAAATTTATCACTGAACTAAGAATAACTAGTTGTTATAAGACCCCTATATAGCTGATAAAGGAAATCCTACACAATGAGGATGCATAAAACTAATACTACTTTTAAAGATTAATAAATTATTTTGCTTTGATCATTGGGTGATCTAGAACTTCTTAGACTAGTGCCTATCCATTGGGCTACATAGTCTTACATTCAACAGAGGAACACAACTACACAGAAATATATATTTTCCTATTTGAGAAATCAAATGTAAGAGAAATCAATATCAAATCACTGGGAAAACTTATTAATCTAAGACTATACCATGTTCTTTCTCATGTAATATTGAATAGATCATTTACAAAGCCTTGGAAATGATTTAAGAATTGTCACATTCATTCAAATCAATGCTTACGTTCATACCATGAAATGTGGCAAGAGAAAACCCTAACTGCAATGAAAGTTTACTAGAAAGAACATTCACAACAGTGTAGAAAAATAGTGATTCAATACAAATATTTTCAAGGTATATTACATACATTTCATAGTTGTTTCATGCTAAATAAAGACTACAAAATTACCTTTTCTAATATGCTTTATGGAGCTTAGAACCTACTAAGAAAATTTGCCCAAATGACCAACCGACACCCATTGCATCTAAAGATTATGCATATATAGCATTACAATTCAATGCCTCATTCAAAGAACTGCACACAATCAATGAGTACGCACATGCCTCATTAAATTCAGTCCCACTGCTATGTCAGAAAATCTGCACTTATAGAAACCTGCCCATTGCCTAACAAGTCTACAAACTGACACAGGAAGATTTCCCACATGCTTGATGTACTTGGAGCAATAATGATGGAAGGCTTCAATCCTTTTTCTAACATCTGAAACTTTAACATATCCAATTTATCTTCCCAATGTACTTGTGTAATGAAGAATTTTACCATGTCAACCACCTGCATGGTACTATTATGTAGAATCATCAATTTCTAGGTACAAATCAACTAGCACAATCTTGCAATCATGGCAACCTTTAAGGAAATTATCCCTTTTTAAGCTTTTACAACACTTTAAAAGTGTTGTCCAACTTTTCCTCTTTTAGCCCTCAGAATCCTGACTATACGTTTCTGCATTTCCCTACCTTTATTGACCAACTACGATTTTCATGAACTTTGGACTATCTTCATCTTTTCTTCTTTATTAGCTTCCCTTATTTCTTTATTGGCAAAATTTCAATTTGGTGAACTTGGATGAGTCTACCTCTTTATCGACAAATTTCACCTTTTATGAACCATGGATTAAACTCCCTTTTATCTGGCATTTGATCTTCATTTTTGGCCTCTTTTATGCCTTATTGACAAAATTTCATTTTCTCGAACTAGGATTGTCCAAGTCTTCCTCTTCATCCCTTTAGTCAGAAAATTTTCAATTTTGCGAACTCTTTCTTTATCTTCCTTAGCACTATTTTGCCTTATCCTCAAATTTCATCTTTTAAAAACTTGGCCATGTTTTGCCCTTTGTGGGCAATTTTGTCATTTGCTGAACTATCCTCTTCCTAGCCTCTTTTATCAACAAATTCCATCTATCATGAACTTGCCATCTCTTACTCTTCCTATCCCTTACTATTGGCTTTTCGCTCTGTCAGTGAACTTTGAAATATTCAAACTTTTTAGAAAGTTTGGGCTTTCGCCGATTCTTCGATAAGGCCTTTCCTTATCTTTTATATTTTCCTTAGCTAATTTTCATCTTTCCTATTTGCCTTATTGGCAAAAATGCTCCATGCTGAACTACATTATCTTACCTTTTTTTCCTTTATCTACAATTTTCACTTTTCCTGAACCATGGGCCTTATCCTTTGTTATCAGGGAAATGTGCCGATGTCGAACTTAGCTTATCTTTTGCCTTTCTTTCTACATTTGATTTTATTTGTTGTTGGGAAAGTTCACATCTCTGAATTCTTCGTTGGTGAAACTAAAAGTTCTTGAACCAAAAGATTCACTGACAAGGACTTAGAGCGGTTTTTCCTTTGTACCTTAGATGAATTTCATTTTCCTTGGTCCCTTCACTTTCCTTCAATCAGCGATCACTTTGATCAGTGAACCTGTCATTCGGTGAACCAATGGGTTCGCAAACCTCTTAACTTGCTAAGAAAAGAATTCATTCTTTCCTTTACTCTGTGGGCCTCATTTCTTAGTCTGCTATCACCTTCTTATTGCCTTATCGGCAAATTAGGGAAAATGTGAATGTTACCCAATTGTGCTTTTTAGCCCAATCAGGTTAGGCTAGAACAACACAAAGTTTTACTACTTTGAAGAAGTAGATAAGTTCAAGGGGAAAGGAGAAGAAGGTTGAAGATTCTTAGTTACCCCTAGAAGGCCTACTACCATAGTGGAGGGCCATTCCAATGATCACCATTACCAGAATCATGTAGCATCTCAATAAGAGCTACCACATGAGCCAGATAAGGATGGGAAGGACACCCCAATAGAGAAGGAGATATTCTAAGACTGGCAGGAGAGGGGAGACTAAGAGATAGGTTTCATTTTCATTTCAGGTTTGTTCATTGTTGTTGTTATGAGTTGCAGATTATTTGCATTACAGTTGATACATTATCAAACAAAAAGGTACAGAAATATTGTTAAATATATTAATGAGTGTGAACATCTATATCATTCAATCATTTTTAGTTTATCTTTATGCAATTGATTCAAAAAGGAGAAGTAATATACAAAAACATTGCATAAATAGTTGTTCATATTCATAAGAAGAAAGTGTTTATTTGCTCCCACACAAGCCATGGGATTAATTGTACAAGATGCAATGAAAGAGAACAAGTACATCTGAAACAAAAAGAGAAAACATATAAAAGGGGAAAAGGGATCTGTCATGGCCTGAATGACGAATCCCACTGCATGCAGCTTCATCTTTAGTTTTCCTCATTCTTATCTTCAAGGGGACTTGCACGAGAAAATGAGGAAATATGTTAGAGCTTAGGATCCTTTTGTTGGCAAGAGACACTGTGTGGCTTCATGATTGTTGTCATTGATGGTAACAAAGCTCAGCCCACACATCTGTAGGGCATGATGTGTATATACCGGAAGTCAGATTGAAGAGCATTTTGGTCCGGTAAGCAAGAATAGAGTATCTAGCAAGGTCTGACAGATAGCTCCGGATCTATTAGAGGATGTATCTCAGTAACATGCAGATTTGGGGAAGTCAAGAGGAGTACCTTGACTATTAGATTCCAGGAATTGAGCCTCCAATGATGAAAGAGTGAAGAGATGTGAGCATCTAAGTATTGGATTCCTGTTTAGCAGAGTAGGCTATGGAAGAACTGACCGACAGAGCATCAGACCTTAATCCGGATGAGATATTGGTCGTGATCAGGGTTATTAAGGTATCATTCATGATTGGCTGACATGATTGATGACTTCTATGAGCATCTCTTTGATACGCATCACTTGATAAGCAAGGATTTAGTCGATAGACCAAGAGTTTGGAAAAATATTGAGTATTCCGGATGCCGACTAGAAAGTGGATGAAATCCTTGGTACGGATATATATACCAAATTGATCTTAGTATGAAGGTGTGTGTTGTGTTTTGTGAAGTGTGAAGAAAAGTATAAGAGCTATGTGAAGGCAGTAAGACAGGTCCGGTATGTGACAGGACAATAGCACCAAAGAAGAGGAAGAATGAAATGCAGCAGATCAGTATACTAAGCCTAACTAGAAATGAACTCCAGCATATGTGGATGCTTCTCATCAGTTCAAGTATCTTGTTACCTTCTTTATAACTTGTAGATAGTGAGTCTCTTGTAGGCAGTGAGCCTCTTGTGAGCAGTGTGTTCGGGCAGTGAGCCGTAATTGGCAAGTGCCATCTTATATTTCTATTCTTCTAATAGAGAATACATTCTTGGGTTAGTCACCCCATGGTTTTTCCCTTAACAGGGTTTTCCACATCAAAATCATTGTGTCATGTGTATTGATGATATTTCTATTTTCATGGTTATGTTTGCTTATATGATTTAATGCTGCACTAATTGCTAAAGAAGATCAGAAAGTTAAAGTAATTAAGATAACTAATTCACCCCCCCTCTCAGTTATCAACAATTGGTATTAGAACCAAGTTCCTCCAAACAAATCCTAACAGCTTGAGGAAGATCTGGGAATTCAAATGGATGTGTATGGTATGAGGGAACAACTTTAGTCTACCCTAGATGATCTTGAGCAATCTAACTCTGAAGTCAATGAATTGAAGGAAAGACTCAAACAGGCTAATGATTTCATAAATGAACTAAAAGGGAAACTAAGTATCTCTATGAAAAAGAGAAAGGATCTACTTCAGCAATTGGCAAGTCAAGGTGAAGCCAATGATACAAATGAAGATCTGAAGGAGAAAACCAAGTTATGTGAAAATTTATCAAAAGAGGTCAGTATGGTAAGACATGAAATGGAATCAGGAGTTATGAAATTCACCCAAGAAATTGAAGAGAAAAGAAAAACTCAAGATGATCTAAGACAATCTCTCAAGGAGAAATCAGAAGACTGCCACAAAATGGATAGAATAATCAGGCATCTAGAATCTAATCTTGAAGAAGCTAGAGATAATGAAGAACAACTTGAGAATCAGATTGACACTCTTAAAAGGGATCTTCAAACAACAAATGAATACAAAGAGAAATTTAAGATAAGCTCTGCTCAACTTAAAGTTCTTCTTCAAAGCTAAAAGAGGGTAGATGACAAGCAAGGCTTGGGGTATGAAAAAGGTGAAAGCTTCGAATCAGGTTAGAAGAACTCCAGATTAGAAAATCCAAGAAATAGGCCTAGAAGACCTCCGGTAAGGCAACCAAATGCTCAAAGATATCCTTACTTCAATGGATACTGCCACAATTGCAATAACTTTGGTCATAAAGCAAATCAGTATAGAACAAGAATGAATTAGACTAATTCATCCTTCTCCGGACAGTGCTTTAATTGCAAAAAGTATGATCACAAAACTCATGAATGCAAAAATATGTAAATGAAAAATTCATTCAATGGTAGATGTTTTGCATGCAATAGAATGGGAGATATGGCTAATCTATGTAGATCAAGAGGACATCAGTCAAATATGCAAAGACATGTTGTTTGCTACAATTGTAATAGATCCGATCATATTGTCAAATTCTGCAGAAGTAAGAATCAGGACAAAAAGGGTCCAGTGCATCATAATCAAAACCAAGACAAAGGAAAATGAAAAGTGAATGCGGATGAAATTCAAAGAGAGATGAACAAAATATGGGTGAAGAGAAGTACAGAAAATGATGGGGATGGATCCGCACCAAAAATCTAGTGCTGATATTCCTTTCAAAAACTAAATAGATGAGCTCTGGCTTAGTGGGAGTAACAAAAGAAAAGTATTTTCCCCCAGCCAGTCAATAGGTGCCTGAAAGTGGCACATGAAAGGTTGTGGATCAAAGGGTTCTCAAAGAAATATCTAAATAAGCCATGGTAAAGATATGGAAGATCTGCAAATAAGTTTTGAAAAGATTAATCTTTCAAGATTGATCCGGTTCTATAGTCATCCGGTTAGAATAGTTAGATCCGGTATGATTCAAATTTGAGGTAGCTTGATCTGTGGATAAATGGAATGATTGTGAAAGGTAGATAGATTGCTAATATCCTCCGAGAACAACTTTAGGTACATCTTAGTGATCCGAAAAAATCTCTTAGGACAAGGAGCATAGAGCAACCGAAATAACTTAAGGTATGCATTTATTGCAAACAAAATTAGGGTTGCAAAGAAATAAAAGGGTTCTTTTATCCATCATTTGTACATTTGCATTCGAGAAGAAGAGAAAAGGAGCTCTATAAACAAATTGTCTCAAGCCTCTCGAAGATCAACCGCAGAAGTCAATTCTTCCAGCAATCTAATTCAGCTCATACCATGAAACCTAGAAGCATAAAAGGTATTTTCCGTTCTTGAATATCTCTCTGTTAATCCTCTTGAAAATGACTACTTTGAATGTTGTAAAGATTATTGATAGACCGCGCCCTAAATTTCAGAAGCATCCCTACAAATCTCTAGAAGTGGATCCCTCAGGTGCATTTTCCAGCATTCCACATGGTATTTTGCATGTAGAAGATGTTAGGGTTTACATTCATGCAAATATTGAAGAATTTGGGGAATCCAAGTTAAGGGATATCTATCACAATCAGTTAATAGATGATGCTTTTGAACTCAAACCATAGTACAAGGCTATCCGGGACAAACACTTTGGACATTGCATCCATTTCCCTTGTTTTAGAGAAGATGAATGGGTCTGGTATGTTTTGAGTAGAGTGCATGACAACTTCATGTGGTTGAATAAGCTATTTAAAATCACAAAAGAAGCTATTAGGGTAGTAACCAGTTTGCATTCATCTGTAGGGTTACTTGTTCTCAAATCGGTCAGAAACCAAACTATGAGTGAGGCTACCGGATCAAAATTTGATAAGAGAGCAATGACAATAAAAGACATCACTGATCTAGATGTCAAGTTTGCCTCCATGATAATTGGTTACAAAATATATCATTCTAGCAGGGAAAATTCAGTACCCAGAACTGTAATTTACACTGCTTATTAGATGTTAAGAGAGAATGCAGACTATGATCTTTGTGAGCTCCTTCTGAACAAACTTTTGGAGAATCTATAGAAGATAAAGAAGGATAAGAAGAATTCTTTCAAATGTGGTGGCTTGATACTCTGCCTATTCTTTTACTACATGAATGAGCTACCCGGATCCAATGGATGCGTATGGAAAAATAACAGACCGGTTGCAATTCAAATCAGAGATTACTTGCATGGAATAGGTGATTCCAAGGCACATAATACAGTACTATGGGGCTACTTCAAGAAATTTTAGAGTATAATGCAAGCAAGAGAGAGAATCCCCCAATCTCTAGTTAAAAAGTATAAGGATACAATATGCTTTATGGTAGAAACTGATCAATGCCTAATGGAGACAGTAGAGCCAAGGACAATCTAGATCATGCCAATGGGGTATGAAGTAGATAGAAAATTGTAGAGCTACATGTTCAACACATTCTTAGTCAACCCAAGGATCCTAAGGCAGAAAGGTATGGAACTTTTGAAGAGTTGAGTGTGAAGATCCATGTGGAGCTAAGACAACTAGAAATGAAAAGAAAAGTGAGGAGGGAAGTAGAAGAATTTGCCAAGAGGCATGGAATATCAAAAGAGACACTTGATGCAAACAAAGAGAAGATGGAAAGGGTAGAGAAAGAAAAGGAAGAAGCAGAAAAAGAAAGTGTTCCAGTAGAAGCCCCCTCCCAGACCAGATCCTCTAAAAGCTCTGCACCTGCCATTGCTAAGAGCTCCAAAGGCATCAAAACTGGAAGCAAAATCATCTGGTAAAAGAGAAAAGAGAACAAAGACAAAGGCTACAAGACCATACACAAGCCTCAAGGATGATGAAGAGATAGAGACATATGAGGAAGTAAAGAAAATGAAGAAGAAGAAGAAAACAACCAGTGAACCCTCTACCGGTCAAGACAAAGAAGAGAAGGCAGAGGAATTTGTTAAAAAACCTACTCTCTGCCTTGATGATATCATCAAATCAGTTACTATGGATGGGAACTTACAACCAATGATTGAATTTTATGATGAATATAATGAAACTGATTAGAAGATATTGCAAGATGCCATAATCAGGTATCTAAACATCTACAACAAAGCATTCATTGAAATTATATCTCTGATTCCCAAAAGCTTAAAGAAGGAACTTGAAATAAGGAAAAACAATGCCCAAGCAAAAGATCTAGAAATCTGAGAGTAGATTACTATTTAGCTCTATCCTTCAATCACTTAGAAACAAATGAATATGATCTTCAAAGATTGCAAGGATGAGTTCCAGAGCAAAGCCAGAATGAATCAGCTTATGCTTGGAGAGACTGACAATGTGGAAAAAGAAATAGAAGAGATCCTCTGGAATGCCTATAAAAGATTCAATCTTCCTATTATAGAGGATTTAGGTGATGAACCCTCTGTCATGAATGACAAAGAAGAATCTACTGAAACAATGATAGAAGAGGAAAAGGAGACAAGTAAAGAGAAACCTAAGGACTTAGATTCCTCTGCTCTGGAAGAGGAAGTTCATGAAGAAGCAAACATCTCTCCTCTAGTTTCCCCTGCAGACTCCAGATTTAAAGGAGAAGAAAGAATAGAAGAGAAATCCAGTCAAGAAAAACAAGTAAAGGGAAGAGAAGAAGATCAAACAGTAAAGGCCACAGATGAAAGTGGTAAGGCTACAGAAGGGGAGAAAACTCTATCTCTGGAAAGAGACATAGCAAAAGCAGTCAAAGATTTCTTAACCAAAGAGATCATGGAAATTGATGAACCAAAACTACTTCGAGGACCATTCAATTTTGATTCTCTCTCCCCGGTTCAGACTATGAAGATAGCATCCTTTGTTCATGCAAAGGCAAAAGAAAAACTTTTGAAATCTCACATTGAGGACTGTGAGCTAATAGAAATTGCATTCAGTGCATTGGAGAAGATCATGCCATCCTTCCAAAATGATTCTTTGGCCTCCACATCCGGTAATCTAAAGTCTCTTGTAAATTCTGTTCATACAGATTTTGATTCCTTAGAAAAGTCAACAGAAGAAAAGGTTCGGAAGGAGTTTTTGGGAAAAAGATTCTTTGAAGTGCAAGGTCTAATAAAAAATGATAGGAGAGTTATGGATATTGGAATAAAGAGCTTAAAAAATGCTCTTAAAGATGGTGGAGATATTTATAAATTTTGTTTATCCTGGCCTAAAGTGACCAAGGATATTGAGAAGAAAGTAAAAGAGCAAGAGGATAAACTATTAAGTTTATCTCAAAGTTTTGACCCTCTCTCCTCCTCCATAGTAAATCAAGAGTGTCAGACTATTGCAGTCATAGATGAAATAAAGAAGCTTGAGAAGGAGAAGAAAAATAGAATAAACAGGTTAAGTGAACTTAGAGGGATCATTATCCCTAAGTTAGAGGCCATGCATGAGGCCCTAACTAATGCATAGGCCACAGCATGGACCAATGATCCGAGAGATCTTAAGAAGGCAGAAGCTTTTGCATTCCTGTTGAGTGGTCACATCTCAATTTTGGAAAGGATGAAGTAGAGTTGGGCAATAGAAGTTGTACAATTGAAGAATACTTTTGTAGATGTACTTCAATATATGTAAGTATAACATGTATATTAGTGAATAGAAGTTGTACAATTGATGTCAAAGGGGGAGTGAGGAGAAGTAAAAAATGTGGCATCTAGCTAAGGGGAGCTCTGGTAGAGTGTACATTAGAACAGAGCATCAGCTAAGGGGGAGTGCAGTGTGACACTTAGTCATTTTTCACTAAGTGTTTCCATCAATGCCAAAGGGGGAGATTGTTGGCAAGAGACACTATGTGGCTTCATGATTGTTGTCATTGATGGCAACAAAGTTCATCCCACACATCCGCAGGACATGATGTGTCTATACTGGAAGTGAGATTGAAGAGCATTTTGGTCCGGTAAGCAACAAAAGAGTATCTGGCAAGGTCTGACAGACAGCTCTGAATCTCTTAGAGGAAGTATCTTAGTAACATGCAGATTTGGGGAAGTCAAGAGGAGTACCTTGATTGTTAGATTCCAAGAATTCAGCCTCCGATGATGAAAGAGTGAAGAGATGTGAGTACCTAAGTATTAGGTTCCTATTTAGCAGAGTAGACTGTGGAAGAACTGATCGACAGAGCATCAGACCTTAATTCAGATGAGATATGGATGGTGATCAAGGTTATTAAGGTATCATTCATGATTGGCTGACATGATTGATGACTTCTTTGAGCATCTCTTTGATACGCATCACTTGATAAGAAAGGATTCAGTTGATAGACCAAGAGTTTGGAAAAATATTGAGTATTCCAGATGCCGACTAGAAAGTGGATGAAATCCTTGGTGCGGATATATATACTAGATTGATCTTAGTATGAAGGTGTGTGTTGTGTGTTGTGAAGTGCGAAGAAAAGTAGAAGAGCTGTGTGGAGGTAGTAAGACAAGTCTGGTATGTGACAGGACAGCAGCACCAAAGAAGAGGAAGAATGAAGTGTAGCAGATCAGTATACTAAGCCTAACCGGAACTAAACTCCAGCATATGTGGATGCTTCTCATCAGTTCAAGTATCTTGTTACTTTCTTTATAACTTGTAGATAGTGAGTCTCTTATAGGTAGTGAGCCTCTTGTGAGCAGTGTGCTCGGGCAGTGAGCCCTACTTGGCAAGTCCCATCTTATATTTCTATTCTTCTAACAGAGAATACATTCTTGGGTTAGTCACCCCGTGGTTTTTCCCTTAATAGGGTTTTCCACATCAAAATCATTATGTCATGTGTATTGATGTTATTTTTGTTTTCATGGTTATGTTTTCTAATATGATTTGATGCTGCACTAATTGCTAAAGGAGATTAGAAAGTTAAAGTAATTAAGATAACTGTTTCACCCCCTCCTCTCAGTTATCAACAATTTTTTCACTTCTATATGCAATAATATCAAAATGTACTTTCTATATTACACAAGCATCTAGTCATGAAGATGGAAGAGATAAACAGACATCCGATGCAGATATACAATCATAAGAAGAAGCAAGAAAGAGTTATATCATCACCAAGAGGAGGCCATAAACTTCATTTGTTTTTCTTAACTTGTTTTCTCACTACTAGTATAGGTATTCTTAAAAGATCAATCTCTGATGGTATGGACTACTATTAAGGTTGTCATAAGATTCATGCACATTGTATAAGTGATGAAGGAAGAGTAATATAAGTAGTCATATCTCTAAGACAATCATACATAATGCAGAGAAATCATCATAACCAACACCTCTTCATTGTTTTCCTTTGAGGATGTTGTATAGAGCCAGACACAATAGTGATAAAGGGACCATCATATGAATGATTTTGGAGAAACAAGTTAGAAGAAAGGATGAGACAACTTCATGTGAATCAGAGTTATAAGACAACAATCACAAGGACATAGGGAGCAACATTAAGATCTAGCTAAATGATAGGAGGATAGAAAACATAATTAGGCAATGACTAATGAGAAGTGAGGCCACAAGGATTATGTATCTTGTGATAAGATTAAGTAATTCATTGTATTTGGAGGTTATCATTGTTGGGAATTAAGGTGTCTCAACCTTTGCATATTCCTAATGTTGTATTTATTTATCCCATGTTGATTTGGCATAGTCAGCACCTTGTGTATATGCAAGAGGATAAATTTTGGTGACTTTGGCAGCCGCGGTTTCCCCCTTGAATAATTAATGGGGGTTTGGGGGTAGCGCCCCCAAGATGGGGTCAAGGGGCGTATCTTTGCATGAGAAAAAGGCATCTTGGGCGGTCAAGGGAGGTTATGACATGTAAGAGGAATATGATATTTTTAGTCAGTGTATGACAGATTCTCTTACAGCTATAAGGTACGTAAGAGCATCTGTTGTAACCTATCTTGGGACCAAGTGCCCACTTTGGGATGGGATGTTGGACAAGTGTCCTTAGGCGTGGGTTTTGGGGCATGAGTCCAAGATGGACGCCCATATCTAGAAGGTTCCATATTTGCCTTGTAAACTCTATATAAATAGGTGCTTGGATGGGAGATATGTAACTTTTGTATGAGTACTATTATGCTATCAGAAAATATTCAGATTCGACATTCGAAGACTCCTGAAAGAGCATTGGCTCTGAAACTGTATTGTAATCTATTATTGTTTACTGTAATACATTTGAGCTGTGTTTTGGAGTGTGGGGTTTTTCACCCATAAGGATTTTCCCCACGTATATCTTGTCTCTCTTCTTCTATCTTCTTTCTGGTTGTTGTGTTTTACTGCAATATCTCATGTTAATGGTTTAACATTGCTGTAACAGTTGGGATAAAGTTGAATTTGCATATCCCTCTCCTCAATAGATTAGTGTAGGAAGTGTTTTCCACACACCTAGCTTCCTTTCAGTTGGTATTAGAGCTTGATCACCTTTGCTCCTAGTTGTTGGGTAGGGGTTTTTTGAGCTAATCTTAGGTTGAGTGGCAGTCTGTAAAGAGCATTCTGTATCTTATTGCAGCAAGGAGATGGCAACCACATTAGGAAGGTTTGAAGTAGAGAAGTTCAACGGTAGTAATTTCAAACTGTGGAAGCTCAAGATGGAAGACTTCTTAGTTGAACGAGACCTTTGGGAAAGTGTGAACAGAACTAAACCAGATGCAATGTCACAAGATGATTGGGATCAAAAGGATCAGAAGGCTAAGGGTCTCATAAGACTTAGTCTTGCCAATTCTGTGTTGTTAAATGTCCACGAGGAGGCTACTGTAAAACTCCTTTGGAAGAAGTTGGAGGATGTGTATCAAGCTAAATCCCTTGTCAATAAACTTTTCCTAAGAAAGAAGTTGTATTCTCTTTGAATGGAGGATAGAGCATCTGTGGCTGAACATATGAATGCCTTTAACATGTTGGTTGCACAATTGACATCTATTGGTGTAAAGATGGAGGAGGATGATAGGTGTATGACCCTGCTTTGTTCTCTGCCGGACTCATGGGATCATCTTGTCATGGCAATCGAAAGCACCACATCCACATTCAAAATGGAAGAGGTGGTTTCTTCGCTATTATCTAAAGAGATGCAGAGAAAGTCTTCTAAGGCAGCCAAAGAAGCCCTTATAGTTTGTGGAAGACCCAAGGAGAAAGGGAAAAAGAAGGACAAGAACGCTGAGAAGGGTAGATCCAAATCTCCTGGAAAGTCTAAGGCTCTTTGTTGGAATTGTGGCAAGACACGGCATTTTTGAAAGGAATGCAAAGAGGAGAAAAAGAAAAAGAAGAAAGATCTTGATTTAGATTCTAACAAATCACAAGATGACAGTGATGCCTTCATCGCAGCCCTGGCAACTGATTGGGAGAACCTATGGAAACATAGAAAACCTATCTTGCTTGAAAACACCTCAAGACCTATGTCATACCCAGGTTTCCCTACCAATTCAAGTGCTCTTAGATATTTTCTACCCAAAATGCCTAACTCAAACCATATCAGTCTATTACAGAGGTGAAGGGCTTGCTAGTTTGTTATTCTCAATATAGACACTACTTTCTTGGTGTGGGGTGTTCTTCTTTAACCTCACTGTTTCCAAGATTCTCAATTCCCAAGGCTTATAGCCTTCTTGAGTCCGTTATTAGCCCTCCTCTCTGGGTCTAGGGTTTTAATTGCTTGGTACTCAATTTCTCCTACTTTGTTTTCACCCCTGCCTCTTTTTAGACTGCAACTTGCATACCTAGCCGGGCTATAGCAGAGCTCACCTAGGACAAGTTCCTATTGTCTCTCATTGACAATGCAACCATTTCCACAAAAAGAAAAACAAGAAAAGAAATCTCTGCTTGATGGCCTCCATGACTGTACAAAGGGATTGCAGGAACATCAAGACATAGACATTTTGTACAAACAAAAACAAAATAACAGAAATAAAATTAACTACTCTACTTCAGATCAAGTTATGCAAGAATTCTATAGAAATGTATGAATAGATCAAACTATCAATATTCTTATTATGGGAGTTCTTCTAATTACATTCAATGTCTGTTCTCTAACCTTCCAACCACTTCCAACCTCTTTACCAAGAAAAACTAGCTTTTTATATTATTCAACTTTGTTCATTATCAGACAGTTAGGTTTGTTTCCTATCCATTCGGCTAGGTTTGCTTCCCCCTGGCTAGCTCTTGTCTTTGTATGTTCATAAAATTCATACGGTTTCCATACGGTTAGACTACACATAGCATTGAACCATCATTTAGACTTTATGTTGTCAGTGTAACCTTCTTTCCATCCTCCGACGATGCTACTCATGCCGATGCCTTAATTGCTCAGCTCTCGCCGTCAGCCAGACAATGTTTATCACTTAGACTTTCATCTCCTCTCCCAATGACTCGCCTTACTCTGATGATCATTGACCCATTGGTGTGACTGGGACCGTCGGTAGCATCTGCTCCTCATCCACCGATAATACATATCACTCCGAAATGCATAACAACAAACTTCTCCATTGGCCTGACTTTACTTCTTCAGCCAGACTTTACTCTTCACCTCCGATAATGATACTTACGCCAATGGTTCCACTTTGTATATACATACAATGCTTGCACGCATCAAGTGGGACCCGCGATCTCCTATCACCATTTGTATCTTATGCCATGCACATTCGCTCATTCAATTGTAACATATGACTCGATATCCAAATGCAAGATATACATAGAATGGTCTTACATATAATAGTGGTATACACATACACTGTCAGTGATATACATTTGACGGATACTCACAACTTGCATCTTCTCAACATGCATTTTTTTATTTGACTCCTGACTGCCGGTTCTCCTCACCGCACACCAAAAATACAAAAATATATACATGGGCTCCAAGCCCTTGGTGCTCCTGCACCATACTCCCCCTGCAAGGAAAAAGTCAAGTCACCTCTGATGAAAACAAGGAAAAATCAATGCCCCGCTTCTTGAACTCAGACTCTGCAACACAGGTAGCCTCTGCTTCAGGCAACTGTTTCCACTTGATCAAATGCTCCATGTACATGCCATGTCTGGTCTGTTTCTGCACTTGAGAATCCAAAATTCTCTTAGCCTATGGTTTGAGTGTGGGTGGTAAAGTCACATCACTCACTGTCTGTTCAGCCTCTAAACTAGATCCACCTACTACTAAATGAGGACCTTTATAGGGTACCAGGTCTTGAACATTGAACACTGGTGAAATTGCCAAGTCTGCTGGTAAATCAATCTTGTAGGCATTTTTACCATACTTGTCCAGAATTCTGCAAGGACCAATCTGTCTCATCTGTAGTTTAGTTGGTATCCCTTTCTGCAATCTGGGTTTGTTCAAATGAACCATGACTAAATCGCCAACTTCAAACTAGACATCCTTTCTGTGTGCATCTACCCTGTCCTTGATTTTCTGGGTATTTTCCTTCATTGTCTTCTTTACTTGTTCATGTATCTCCTTCATAGATTGTGCAAAATCCTCTGCATGACCACTTCTATATTCCATGTCTCCAAGATGTCGAAGTTCACATACACCTCGAGGGTGCATTCCATACACTATCTCAAATGGACTTTTGCCAGTAGTCCTATTCACACTGTCATTATAGGCAAATTCTGCCTGATAAATGACTTGATCCCAACTCTGTCCATATTCTTTTGTCAAACACCTTAACAGATTGCCCAACATCCTATTCACCACTTTTGCTTGGCCATCTGTTTGTGGATGATATGCTGATCCAAAAGACAGATTTGTTCCTAACCTCTGCCATAGAGTTTTCTAGAAATGTCCCATGAACTTAGCATCTCCATCATACATGATGTGGTGATGAAGTTTTCACACCATTTTTTTTTACTTTCATTTCATAAGTTTTATTGCAGCTCAGCATAAAGGATGATGCAGTCTCTGCTAGAAAAACATTGTCTCAGGAGTGGCACAACCTTAAAAGTATAACCATAGTCCATTATATAAAGATGAGGCACTATAGAAATGTAGCTGCTCCATCATATAAAAGGTCTCAGAGCACATGCCATTCACATACAGAGACACAGTAAAATGATGCAGTATAATGGAACCATCATATGCAAATGAATTAATGGTTTGCAGGCAAAAATAAAAATGATTGGGAACGCACCACTTGTTGGCACCCGCAGCAAATTGAAGAAACTCAAATTTATGCGGAAAAAGGCATGTGGCTGTAGCAATGAAGAGGAAATCAAAAAGGAAGCGGAGGCTGCCAGATGGAGACACCTAAGCAAAAGAAAGAGTTTCAAAGTTGAAGCAGAAGCCACCACGTGGAGGAATCCATGCACAGGGATGCAAAAGTTTCATTTTATTTCACTAATGTAAATGTTATAGGTTAATATAAATGAAAGAGTCTCTTAAATAATATAAGATGTGGGTCCCTCATGGAATGAAGTCATGGGAATTAAATAGTGAAAGCCCCAAATTAAATGATCCACTTTATTTTTCATGACAAAAACTCAAAGGCAGTGGAGGCTGCCAGATGTAAGTGTCCGCGGCAATAAAAAGAAACTCAAAATTCAGTGGAAGCCACCATGTGGAGCCATGCATGCACATGAAGGAAATAAAGTTTGTTTTTTCATTTTAATAGACACACTTTAGCAAGCTACGGGAGTTTTAAAGGAACAGTTTTAAAATATAATAGGGTCTATGAAGAGACACGGTGGGTCCCAGCAATATAAAATAAAGTTTATTTTAAAAATTGACCCTTATATGATTCACGTGAAGCATAAAAACTTTTAAATCACAGGAGTTAAAAAGTGAAACCCCAAATGTAAGAAGCCATTTTTATTTTATGAGTAAGCTACAGGAAGCAGTAAAATAATAGCGGCAAGTAGTTTTCCTCATGCTACAGAGATATTTTTCCAGCCATGGGAAAAGCAGAAAGACAAAGTTCAATTTCAAATGCCAGATTTGGTGCCAGATTTTGTGGATTCAGTTGTAGATTTTCAAAGGCCATTGAGAATTTGTTGAGGTTTTGGGGCTATAAATGGGTAGATCTGGGTCGCATTCAAGGAATTTCTTCCTCAGATATGTTCAGAGTTCTACAAGTTTATCAGATCAGAGAGTTGGAGCAACATACAAAGTTTCTTCTTACCTTTGCAGTGTCTTTTCATGATGATTGTAATAGTTTATTCTGTGCAATGATTGTGCCTTTGTAAATTTATTCTTTCATTCAAATATGAGATGGTGTTCTGTGCATTTATGAGTTTACTCTATTCTTGTCTCTAATTTCTCTATTTCTCTGCCTCTATTTAATGTGTTTCTCAAACTGGTTTTAATCATGCATATTTTGCTCTTTAAATCCAATTAAATCCTTCAAAGTTTAGACACTGTGCAAATAATAGTTTCAAATCCGGTGGATTGCCATAGATTAGGCATTTGTTTTCTGCAATATTGGTTTTCTTTCTGACCTTTTTCTCAAACCCTACTGAAAGAATGGAAGAGCTAGCTTCCTAAAAATCTAGAGGTCACTTTGAGGAGCATTCCCACGTCTCAGAGTTTTCCATGTTGTTGCTGGATTACACCCACAGATTTATACATCAGCTATTTTTGACATGTCCGATGGGACTTGATTCTAAGACATGAGTCTTTGTTTTTAGAGAATCTTTGCCCTGTATTTTGTGGTTTTGAAGAAAACTCACAAAAATATCTGCTCATAGGAGCATGAATCATCCATCTGGAGCATGAATCATCCATCTGGAAACTCTATTGGTGAATCTTTCTTGAATCTTTGCCCCCTACAAATCATGCCAGCTCATGGTATACATGTGCACCTGAATATTCAAAGAGATATACCCTTTGTGACTTGGGATTCAATTCCCCTTGTTCTCCAACAGTAGGGTTAGGTTCCTAACATAGCATGGAAGGCACTGCCTCACTTTCTAGGAGATGGCTTTGTTTCCTTTGTAGATCATATTTAAGATGTTGCAAATCTATGCACTATTCATAATGTCACGACTGAGAATCATGCCCTCTTGATATTGGCATCATCCCTTAAAGGAAAAGCAAAAGAATGGTACAAAAGCTTACAGCCTGGTTCAATCACTAGATGGGATCAACTTGGGGACCTCATCTACAATCAATTCAGAGACAGGATAGATGTTAGCACTCTCACCCAGAACCTGATTACAATCAAGAGGCATCCTATGGAGCCCATACATGATTTCAATTCAAGATTTGACAAGGTATGGAAAAAAATTTCTATAGACATGAGGCCCCCTCTAGTCTTTTCTTTCTTGTATTATTTAAAGGCTTTAGACCCTGAGATCTCTATCATGATACAATCCCTAGGAGGTGAAACTCTTCCTCAGTCATATGATCTTGCCATTAAGGCTGAAAGTAGCCTCATATTGTCTGGTAAACTGCAGAAAGGAATCTTTATTTGCCCATGGAAAGGTTGTATTAGGGTACCAAATGACTCATCCCACCCATTGGTTAAGGTAGATCACTCCCGGAACATGCACTTACTTCATAAATCCTCTAAATGGCTTGTATCCCTAGAAAGAGAGAACAATCCTCTTATCTTTTTTGCACAGACCTTCAAATGTCAACCTAAGACATGAATTAGATACCCATTATGCCTCCCCATAGCATACTCCAAGATGGGTATAGGTTACTTTGGAAAATGTGCTCTAAAAATGGATTGGTAATTCTGCTACAAGGGTTCAAACTTAGAAATTTCACTGTGAAATGCCACGAACAGTCATTCATAACTTCCACACAAACAAAAATGAAGTCGATCGCTTTGGTCAGATTGTAGATAACATAGGTACAGACATTTTCCCAAGTTACATAAAGATCTAACGGTGGAAACAAAAGTTATGGCGTTTTTCCCAAAACGGGTTACCCTAAATCAGGGTTTTATTTTTACCAAAAATACAATAACTAACTCAAAACAAAACTAATTTGCATGAAACAAAAAGGAAATGGAGGGTGATTGTCCGTACTATCACTTACTTACACTTGTACATGCCTATGAGTTTGTATAGATCCGTACAAGGGCTGAAAATAGTAAATTTCTGAAGAAGAATGCAGAAAAACAGTGCTTTTTATTATTCCATTTTCAAATCTTCAATCACCCACGAGTTTACAAAGGTTACAAAGCCTATTTAAAGGCATTACACTCATATCTCTTTAGTTTCCAACTGATTTCTAATTTCCTCCAAGTGAATGACCCTCATGACCTTTCATATTCCATATGTTGCATTGCAACTTTACAATTTTGCAAGGTTTATATTTGTGATACTTTTAGATTTTACAAAAATGAACTCAAGACTTGAACCTAAACATATGTGAATTGGTCCAAATGACCTTGTTACAAGGTAGAAACATCAATTTGTCAAGGTGCTTCTACACCATACAACCAACCAACAAAGATTTCCAAGTCCCTTGGAAATGTATCAGCAACAAAGTCTTTTTCTGCATTTCCTCTGGCTTTATCTTCTTCAACTTCAGTCTTCCAATCTTCACGTCAATAGAAAGGTGACCAACCAACCAATAAATAAAACTATCAACTTTAGAGCTTCTTCAGGCTCATTCTACTCCCATCAGTGGAGTACTCTTCAGGCTACAACCTCAAGTGCTTCTTCAGGTATCCATCTCTCTCACTGCTTCACAACAAACCAACTCACCAAACCATTCATCTCATCCAACAACAGATTCTGGCGATGCACCTACCACTCTCTCCTCAGTGGTTTTTCTATGCACCCTTAGCTAGCCTAATCTCCATTGGAGAATGGTCATGACAGACCTCATCTTATCTGCCCACACACACAACCTTAGAAAACATCCTTCTATAGCTAGATGGACCAAGCCCCTGCAACCAAACAACTTGGCAAACAAAAACAATGGTCACCAACACAATCTTTCCTTCAGTTCTTCACCTACCTTCTTAGTGACAGGAACAAATACAACATCTCCACCTAGAGCTTTTGCTAGCTCTGATACCAATTTGATGTAGAGGCAAATTGGATACAAGAAGAAGGACAAATTCAGCAAGGTTCAACTACACCAATGAGCCCAAAAACAAGGATCTTCATGGAAAAGTGGGAACAGCAGTTAAAGTTCTTGAATCCTTCTTGGAAATGATGTTTGGACATGTATTGGAAGCCATCCCATCCATTGGCAAAGGTGGATCAAACTTTGAACTACTAGTTCCTTCACAAACCTCAAGAAAGGCAAGTAGCCCTACAAACAGAGAACAGTCCCAATAACTTTTTATATAGACATCCAAATGCAACTCTCAGACATGAATTAGATACCTATTATGCCTCCCCATAGAATACTCCAAGATGGGTATAGGTTACTTTGGAAAATGTGCTGTAAAAATGGACTGGTAATTCTGCTACAAGGGGTTCAAACTCAGAAATTTTACTGTGAAATGCCACAAACAGTCATTCATAACTTCCACAAAAATAAAAATGAAGTCGATCTCTTTGGTTAGATTGTAGATAACATAGGTATAGACATTTTCCCCAAGTTACATAAAGATCTAACGGTGGAAACAAAAGTTATGGCATTTTTCCCAAAATGGGTTACCCTAAATCAAGGTTTTGACAGTTTTTACCAAAAATGCAATAACTAATTCAAAACAAAACCAATCTACATGAAATGAAAAGGAAATGGAGGGTGATTGTCTATACTATCACTTACATACACTTGTACATGCCTATGAGTCCGTATAGATCCGTACAAGGGCTGAAAACAACAAATTTCTGAAGAAGAATGCAGAAAAACAGTGCTTTTTATTATTCCATTTTCAAATCTTCAATCACCCACAAGTTTACAAAGGTTACAAAGCCTATTTAAAGGCATTACACTCTATCTCTTTAGTTTCCAACTGATTTCTAACTTCCTCCAAGCGAATGACCCTTATGATCTTTCATATTCCATATGTTGCATTGGAACTTTACAATTTTGCAAGGTTTATATTTGTGATACCTTTACATTTTACAAAAATGAACTCAAGACTTGAACTTAAACATATGTGAATTGGTCCAAATGACCTTGTTACAAGGTAGAAACATAAATTTGTCAAGGTGCTCCTACACCACAGTCTTTACTTTCTTGTATTATTTAAAGGCTTTAGACCCTGAGATCTCTATCATGATACAATCCCTAGGAGGTGAAACTCTTCCTCAATCATATGATCTTGCCATTAAAGCTGAAAGTAGCCTCATATTGTCTGGTAAAATACCTCCCCTACCCTTAGAATAGTTGATGTCTCATGTAAATAGCCTGTCTTAGGTTCTTTCTTGTAACCAGATGCATACAAATTTTAGTCCACCCACCCTCCCTGCTGATTTGACAAATCATGAGGAGATGAGTGCTGTGAAAGAACTAATTAAAACCCTCTCCCATGAGATCAATGAGTTAAAAGGTCAAAACTTGTACCATGCTGATCTATGTTTAATACCTCAAGATTCTTATGAACATCAATATGAATATATCCAGAGAATGCCCAATTGTCTTGAAAATTACCCTTTACAAACTTCTATAGCTGCTAGTCATTCCATGAAAGCCATTGACCAGGTTCTCTATCATTTTGACATTCAAGAAAAATCAAGTATCAAGAATCAAATTACAAGCAAGAAAGTGGCTCATGTGTGTCTTTTTGATAATGAAAATTAAGCATATGTGGCAAAGGGAGATTCAAAGTTACTGTCAAATTTTAAATCAGATTTAGAAGATGCTTATGAGGTGCGGTTTCTAGAAGCTGAAATGTACTCTAAGAAGGGCTTTGAAGCTGAAAAGTACTGGGTCTACAGTGATGAATAGTCTGTGCCTGATTTTGAGAGGGTTACAAATGACATTATACCAGATGAGTGTCTTTATTATTGCAATGAAGTTTCACACCTGCAGGAAGAAGACACAAAGATGCATGAGCAACATTTGGAGCATGATGAGGATTTATTCTCAATTTTGCAACAAGGTTATCAGTTTCTTGATGCAGAGGATCCTGCTATTGAAAAAGTGCAAGGTTCATTTGTAAAGCTTGTAGCAAATCATGGAGAAAATGTTGAAACAGAGGAAGATTCAAGATTTGATTTGTTTTCAATTCTTGAAGAGGGGTATTGTCTTCTTCTTGATGAAGATCTTCAGATGCAAAAGAGGATCCATAATGATATGGTCCGCAAAGATTTCTATAAAATTCAAGAGTCCCATATGGGGTCCCATTCTCCACCTTTCTTCTTGCATGAAGGGATCCCAATCAGATTTAGGACTGTTCTTAGCAGCTCTGTTACTTGTCCACTAGATCTTGATGCTATCATGGATCATCATTCAGATGAAGACTCAACAATAGAAGTCACTCATGGGTTTCTGGTAGTAGTATCTCTCATCTGCAAATAGACAGAAGAGCTTCAGTGTTTTGTTTTGCCTCCCTGCCCTCCACTAAAATAGAAACAATATGATGATAAGCCTGACTGGTGTTTTGAAGCACAGAAAGACTCTCCTGAGTGCAGAGCAGTAAAAAGGTACAAAATATTGTTGTATTTTTTCATATATTTCATCTGGTTCATTTTCAGCATGATGAAGATTCATAGGAGAAGCATAATTAAATCTGGCATTTACTTTGCCATTCCAGTGAATGGTCATATCCCGATGTGTTTAATATATCAGTGAGATAGGGTCAGAAGTTCAATAAGCTACAACAGTAGCATTAGTTTTAGTTTCAGTTAGTTTTGTTTTCAAAAAGTCTCAGCTGTAAAGCAGAATGGTTGTTTAGAAGGTAGTTTCAATTGTGTGCTCAGTGTCAGTTTCAGTGGTGGAATGTATTCTAGGTTAGTGGTGTTTCAGTTCACCTTCATGCATCTTCAGATTTAGAAGTGTCTTCAGTTTCATGAATGTTTTAGTTTCAGAGAATGTGACTCTATATGCCCAATGATTAAGGCACTAATTTTGCAAAAATCAGAGTTTCTGGAGTTCGTAATAAGCAGGCTCACTCACCCAGCCAGTTGCCAAGAACTGGTGACGAAGTTTTCACACCATTTTTTTTACTTTCATTTCATAAGTTTTACTGTGGCTTAGCATAAAGGATGGCATGGTCTCTGTGAGAAAAAAACATTGTCTCAGGAGTGGCGGAGCCTTAAAAATATAACCATAGTCCATTATATAAAGATAAGGCACTATAGAAATGTAGCTGCTCCATCATATAAAAGCTCTCAGAGCACATACCATTCACATACAGAGACACAGTAAAATTATGCAGTATAATGGGACCAACATACGCAAATGAATTAATGGTTTGCAGGCAGAAATAAAAATGATCGGGAACGCACCACTTGTCAACACCGGCAACAAATTGAAGAAACTCAAATTTATGTGGAAGAAGGCACGTGGCTGCAACAATGAAGAGGAAATCAAAAAGGAAGCAGAGCCTGCTAGATGGAGGCACCTGAGCAAAAGAAAGAGTTTCAAAGTTGAAGCGGAAGCCACCACGTGGAGGAATCCACGCATAGGGATGCAAAAGTTTCATTTTATTTCACTATTGTAAATGTTACGGGTTAATATAAATGAAAGAGTCTCTTAAATAATATAAGATGTGGGTCCCTCATGGAATGAAGTCACGGGAATTAAATAGTGAAAGCCCCAAATTAAATGAGCCACTTTATTTTTCACGACAAAAACTCAAAGGCAGTGGAGGCTACCAGATGTAAATGTCTGCGGCAATAAAAAGAAACTCAAAATTCAGCAGAAGCCACCACGTGGAGCCATCCATGCATAGGAAGGAAATAAAGTTTGTTTTTTTCATTTTAATAGACACATTTTAGCAAGCTACGGGAATTTTAAAGGAACACTTTTAAAATATAATAGGGTCTATGAAGAGACACGGTGGGTCCCAGCAATATAAAATAAAGTTTATTTTAAAAATTGACCCTTATATGATTCACGTGAAGCATAAAAACTTTTAACTCACAGGAGTTAAAAAGTGAAACCCTAAATGTGAGAAGCCATTTTTATTTTATGAGTAAGCTACAAGAAGCAGTAAAATAATAGCGGCAAGTAGTTTTCTTCATGCCACAGAGATATTTTTCCAGCCATGGGAAAAATAGAAAGACACAGTTCAGTTTCAAATGCCAGATTTGGTGCTAGATTTTGTGGATTCAGTTGCAGATTTTCAAAAGCTGTTGAGAATTTGTTGAGGTTTTGGGGCTATAAATGGGCAAATCTGGGTCGCATTCAAGGAAGTTCTTCCTCAGATATGTTCAAAGTTCTACAAGTTTATCAGATCAGAGAGTTGGAGCAGCATACAGAGTTTCTTCTTGCCTTTGCAATGTCTTTTTATGATGATTGTAATAGTTTATTCTATGCAACAATTGTGCCTTTGTAAATTTATTCTTTCATTCAAATATGAGATGGTGCTCTGTGCATTTATGAGTTTATTCTATTCTTGTCTCTAATTTCTCTGTTTCTCTACCTCTGTTTAATGTGTTTCTCAAACTGGTTTAATCATGCATATTTTGTTCTTTAAATCCAGTTAAATCCTTCAAAGTTTGGACATTGTGCAAATAATAGTTTCAAATCCAGCTGATCGCCATAGATTAGGCATTTATTTTCTACAATCTTGGTTTTTTTTCTGACCTTTTTCTCAAACCCTACTGAAAGAATGGAAGAGCCAGCTTCCTAAAAATCTGGAGGTCACTCTGAGGAGCATTCCCACATCTCAGAGTTTCCCATGTTGTTGTTGGATTACACCCACAGCTTTATGCATCAACACAATGCTTGCTAGAAGTCCATGAATCCTTATGACCTCTTTGAAAAACAAATGAGCTATATGACTGGCATCATGAGTCACCTTACAGGGAATGAAATGACTCATCTTCCTAAATCTATCAACAACTACAAAAATACTATCAAAACCAGTCTTAGTCTTTGGTAGACCAACTACAAAATCCATACTTACACAGTCCCACATTTGAAGAAGTTCCCTTGGCCTTCTGACAGATGATACACTGCTCTACATACTTTCTGACATCTTTGTGCATCTTCGGCCAATAGTAGAACCTCTGGACTAACTCCAATGTTTTGTTCTGACCAAAATGTCCACTCAAACTGCCATTATGCTTCTCCTGTATGAGATTTTCTCTCATGGATCCTTTTGGTACACCCAACTGTCCACCTTTGAACAATAATCCTTGCTGCAAAGTGTAATATGGAAATTCACTATGAAAGTGATTTTCAAAGTCTTGACAGACCTTGTATGCTTTAGCAAAATCTTCATCCTCTTTGTAGAGGGCTCTGAACTCTTCCATTCCTATGCTTCTTAATTACACCTCTTGCACTGTGAGCAGCCTCTTGCTTAAAGCATCTGCTACTTTGTTGAGCTATCCCTTCTTATGCTTAATTGTAAATGTGTAAGACTACAAGTACTCCATCCACTTGATGTGCCTATGGCTCAACTTATCCTGTGAGTTCAGAAAACTCAAAGCTTGATTGTCTGTATAGACAACAAATTCCTTAGGTAGGAGATAATGCCTCCATTTTCTAAGTGCCTAGACTAGAGCATAGAGCTCCAAGTCATATGAAGAGTATCTGCTCTTTGCTTCATTTAGCCTCTCACTGAAAAAGGCTACTGGTCTATTCTCTTGGTTGAGTACTGCACCTACGGCAATATTGCTAGCATCATATTCTAAAGTGAATAACTTATCAAAACTAGGCAACACTAACACTTCCTGTGTGGCTACTTCTTTCTTCAACAATTTAAAACTCTTATTAGCTGCTTGTGTCCATTGAAACTTTGTTTTTATCCCACCTTTGATTGTATTAAGCATGTGTGCACAAATAGCACTGAAATTCTTTATGAATTTCCTATAAAACTGAGCTAAGCCATGAAAACTTCTCACCTTAGTTGCTGCTCTGGGAGTGGACCAATTCAATATGGCTTCTACCTTTGACTTGTCCATTTTCAATTCTCCTTTAGACAACACAAAACCAAGGTATACCAATTCCTACTTCATGAATTCACACTTCTCCAAATTTATGGTTAGTTGTTCATCATGTAACTTTTTCAAAACAATATTTACATGTTCAAGATGCTCTTCTTTAGTTTAACTAAAAATTAAGATATCATCTAGATAAACAACTACAAATTTACCCATATAGTCTTTGAGGACTTCATTCATGAGCTCATGAATGTGCTGGGAGCATTTGATAAACCAAATGGCATAACAAGCCATTCATACAGTCCTTCTGTGGTCTTCAAGGTTGTTTTCCACTCATCACCTTCCTTGATTATGATCTGGTGATAACCACTTTTCAGATCTATCTTGGTGAAGTATTTAGCCCCTCCTAAATAGTCCATAAGATCTTCAATTCTAGGAATTGGAAATCTGTACCTTATGGTGATCTTATTGATAGCTCTGGAGTTTGTGCATAGTCTCCATGTTCCTCCTTTCTTTGGTGCCAATACTGTAGGCACTGCACAAGAACTTATGCTTTTCCTAATCAATCCCTGATCAATCAATTCTTGTACTTGTCTGGCTATCTCCTTATGTTGTTCTGGAGTCATTTTATAAGGAGCTTTGTTAGGTAGAGATGCTCCTAGAATCAGATCTATTTGATGGCTAATAGTTCTTTGTGGAGGTAGTGTTGTTGGTGCTCCATCACTAATTATGTCCTTATACTGTTCCAATATAGCATCTATCTCTTTTGGGACCACTACCTTTTTGTCTTTTTGCTCCTCCTTAGGTTTTACTATGATAGCATAACCAATACCATCCTCCTTAAGAGTGTTCAAAATCTCTTTACCACTCACAATTAAGACATTAGGACTTTTAGTCTTACCTGCTTCTTCATCTTCCAATGACTGAATTTTATAGGTGACACCATCTTTTTGAAAAGAATATGCATTCTTCTCACCATCATGTATGGCCTTTCAGTCATACTGCCATGGTCTGCCCAATAAGAGATGAGATGCATCCATGGGTAGGATATCATAGAGTACCTTGTCTTTGTATCCACCTATACCAAACTCTACCCAAGTTTGCTCATTGACTATCACATGCTGACCTTTATTTAACCATATGACTCTATATGGATTTGAATGGGGTATTCTTTGCCAATTTTCTAACTACTTCATCAGACACTATGTTATCAGTAGACCCTGAGTCTATGATTACTTGACATACCTTATTCATAATCTTGCATCTGATTCATAATAAAGCTCTCCTTTGGCTTGGTTCAGCTTTCACCGGTTCTTTGATCAAAGTTCTCCTTACCATGATGTTCTCTCCCACTTCTGAGGCTAGACTGACTTCAGGTGATTTGCTGCTTGAAGAATCATCTTGTACATAATGATTTCTTTTATCAACTCCTTGAGAAGAAGATGTGCCCTTATCAGGACACCTATATGTTGGATGGCCTAATTGACCACAATTGTAGCATTTCATAGTGGCAAAGTAGGATCCTCTGCCTGATCCTCCTGATCTTCCTCTACTACTAGTCTCTCCACTCTGCTCTGTGAGTTTGGATTCTCCTTGGGGCCTTTGATCAGTGTTCCTACCACCATAACTTCCTCTTCCTCTGTTGTCTCCACCTTTTCCTCTTAACCTGCTGCTTGACTCTTGTTTCTTCTCACCCTTCTCCTCTACCTTGAGTGCTACCTAATAGCTTTGATGCACTATTGTAGGGCTGAATAAGCTGATTTCCTCTTGAATACTCCACCTCAAACCATTGAGATATCTTGCCACTTTTACATTTTCATCTTCCATCACCTTAGACCTCAGGCATAGTTTTTGAAACTCCTCAATGTATGCATTGACATCTAATTCTCTTTGTCTCAAATTTTGTCATTTCTTGTGCAACTGGACTTCATAATCTCTAGGCATGTAGACTTCTTTGACTTTAGCCACCATACCTTTCCAAGTAGCTATAGGTTTCTTGCCTTCTTTTTCTCTTTTAGTTTGAACAAATTTCCACCATGTCAAAGCAGCTCCTCTGAGTCTTGATTTAGCCACCTTCACCTTTTGTGCTTCAGTCACTCCATCACATTCAAAGTGATTTTCTATACCTTCTATCCATTCCATAACCAAATCAGGTTCCATCTTTCCACTAAAAAGAGGAACTCCTTCCAATGTCTTACCACTCATGGTTTTTAAGGCCTTCAAGAAAGGTTCTTCTTCCATCTTAGGATCAGGTGTGGGCTCTTCATCTTCTATAGACACACCTTTTTCCTTACCTTCAGAATCTTCCATTTTCTGACTGACTTCTTTAGTTTTTACCATCATTGCACCTAGTTTACTTTCCATTTCTGCCAATCTTTCATGTAGGAGTATATTCTCCTCTTCTTGTTCATCAACCTTCTTTGCCAATTCTATGTTAGTCACCATCTTCTTGGATGAACCTACAGACTCACTCAAACTCGGTGATGACATACAACTTCTATTCTAATATAAGAATAGCCCAAATCTTTAACTTGCTCTGATACCAATTTGATGGGGAGAACCTATGGAAACATAGAAAACCTGTCTTGCTTGAAAACACCTCAAGACCTATGTCATACCCAAGTTTCCCTACCAATTCAAGTGGTCTTAGACATTTTCTACCCAAAATGCCTAACTCAAACCATATCAGTCTATTACAGAGGTGAAGGGCTTGCTAGTCTGTTAATCTCAATACAGACACTACTTTCTTGGTGTGGGGTGTTCTTCTTTAACCTCACTGTTTCCAAGATTCTCAATTCCCAAGGCTTATAGTATTCTTGAGTCCGTTATTAGCCCTCCTCTCTGGGTCTAGGGTTCTAATTGCTTGGTACTCAATTTCTCCTACTCTATTTTCACCCCTACCTCTTTTTAGACTGCAACTTGCATACCTAGCCGGGCTATAGCAAAGCTTGCCTAGGACAAGTTCCTATTGTCTCTCATTGACAATCCAACCATTTCCACAAAAAGAAAAACAAGAAAATAAATCTCTGCTTGATGGCCCTCCATGACTGTACAAAGAGATTGCAGGAACATCAAGATAGAGACATTTTGTACAAACAAAAACAAAATAACAGAAATAAAATTAACTACTCTACTTCAGATCAAGTTATGCAAGAATTTTGCAGAAATGCACGAGTAGATCAAACTATCAATATTCTTATTATGGGAGTTCTTCTTATTACATTCAATATCTGTTCTCTAACCTTCCAACCACTTCCAACCTCTTTACCAAGAAAAACCAGCTTTTTATATTATTCAACTTTGTTTGTTATCAGACAGTTAGGTTTGTTTCTTGTCCATTCGGTTAGGTTTGCTTCCCTGCAGCTAGCTCTTGTCTTTGTATGTTCATAAAATTCATATAGTTTCCATACGGTTAGACTACAGATAGCATTGAACCATTGTTTGGACTTTGTGTTGTCGGTGTAACCTTCTTTCCATCCTCCGATGATGCTACTCATGCCGATGCCTTAATCGCTCAGCTCTCACCATCGGCCAAACAATGTTTATCACTTAGACTTTCATCTCCTCTCTCGATGACTCACCTTACTCCGATGATCATTGACCCGTTGGTGTGACTAGGACTGTCGGTAGCATCTCCTCCTCATCCACAAATAATACATATCACTCTGAAATGCATAACAACAAACTTCTCCATTGGCCTGACTTTACTTCTTCGGCTGGACATTACTCTTCACCTCCGATAATGATACTTACACCGATGGTTCCACTTTGTATATACATACAATGCTTGCATGCATTAGGTGGGACCCACGATCTCCTATCACCATTTGTATCTTATGCCATGCACATTCACTCATTCAATTGTAACATACGACTCGATATCCAAATGCAGGATATACACAGAATGGTCTTACATACAATAGTGGTATACGCATACACTGTCAGCGATTTGCATTTGATAGATACTCACAACTTGCATTTTTTTATTTGACTCCCGACCGCCGGTTCTCCTCACCACACACCAAAAATACAAAAATATATACATGGGCTCCAAGCCCTTGGTGCTCCTGCAGCAACAACCCATGCATCTGATGATGTGTGGCTAATCGACTCTGGTGCATCATTCCACATGACCTCACATCAAGACTGGTTCACTAAGTATGAGGAATTGGATGGTGGAAAGGTGTATCTTGGTGATGACTCTCATCTAAAGATCATTGGTCATGGAAGAGTCTCTATCTAATTCCCTGATGGTCGAGTGAAGGGGATCTCTGGGTTTATGCACATCCCAGGCTTAGCATGGAACCTGCTTTCTGTAAGTAGCTTGAATGATGCAGGTGTGCAGGTTGTCTTTTCGAAAGAAGGATGCAAGATGACCAGAGGATCTATGGTGCTTGCTAAGGGTACTCAGAGAGGTACTCTGTTTTAGCTGGAAGCATGCATTGCACAATGGAATAGTTCTTCTAACTCAAGGAAGAGGGAAGAAGTCACTTCATCCCCACCATTTGAAAGAGCAGTGAAGAAATCTATTGTTTCTAATCTTGATGGTTGTAGTCGTGCATTGGAAGTTAAACTTCCTGCAGAAAAGACAATGTTATGGCATAAGAGATTTGGCCACATTGGTGAGAAGGGTCTGCATACCCTGAAAAACAAGAACATCATTGAGGGGTTAGATGATTGTAATCTTGAGTTTGACTTTTGCAAACATTACATTTATGGAAAACAAAACCGTGTTCAGTTTTACTCGAGTTCTCATAAGTCTTCTGGTGTGTTGGACCTCATTCATTCTGATGTGTTTGGTCCTATTACTGTTCCTTCATTATCAAAATCTATATACTTTGTATCTTTTATAGATGATTATAGTAAAAGGACATGGATTTATTTTCTCAGAAGCAAATCTGAAGTCTATAGCAAGTTTAAGGAGTTTAAGGCCTTTGCTGAAAATCAGACTTGTAAAAAGATTAAATGTCTAAGAACTGACAATGGTGGTGAGTTCTGTTCTACAGAATTCGATAAGTATTGCAAGGAACTTGGGATTGAAAGATATAAGACAACTCCATACACACCGCAGCAAAATGGAGTTGCAGAGAGGATGAATAGGACACTGATGGAGAAGGCTAGGAGTATACTTAGTGGAGCTTGTCTAGAACAAAAGTTTTGGGCTGAAGCTATTGCCACCGCTTGCTATTTGGTAAACAAATCTCCTACATTAGCTCTTGTTGGAAAGACACCCATGGAGGTGTGGTCTGGTAGAAAGCCTTCAGTAAGGCATCTTCATTTTTTTGGTTGTGAGGCATATGCACATGTGCCTAAGGAGAAGCAGTCAAAGTTGGAGAACAAAGCTGTTAAGTGTATCTTCATCGGCTATTCTGTTGGTGTGAAAGGATACAAGCTTTGGGACCCTGTGGCTGAAAAAGTGTTGTATAGCAGAAGCGTCATCTTCAGAGAGCTTACACCTTCTTCCACTATTTTGCAACCAGAAGAAAAAGAAAAGAAAGAGGATGTTGTTCAGTTTCTTCTCACCCTTGAGAAGACTGAATAGAAAGACAATGTTGGACCTAATGATGAGGAGAGCTCTAGCAGCTTTGAAAGCTCAGAAGAAGAAGCTGAACCTCAACCTCAGCTCTTGAGGAGGTCTACACAGATAAGGAAGCAACTTGAAAGGTTTAGTTTTACATTGCTTGATTCTAGTTGTGCTTATGCTTTAATCACTAATAGTGATGAACCTAGAACTGTATCAGAGGCTTTGGATATGAAGGATGCAGGTTCCTGGAAGGAGGCCATGGAGAAAGAAATGGTTTCTTTGGAAAAGAATCAAACTTGGGACTTGGTGCCTTTGTCTCCTGGACGGAAACCCGTTGGATGCAAATGGGTGTTCAAGAAAAAGATTGGTGCAGATGGCAATATTGAGAAGTATAAGGCTAGATTGGTTGCGAAGGGGTATTCACAAGTGGAGGGTATAGATTATGGTGAGATCTTCTCTCCCATTGCAAAGCTGACATCCATTCGATTCCCGTTGTCACTTGCAACAGCTTATGACTTGGAGGTAGAACGGATGGATGTGAAGACAGCTTTCCTTCATGGTGACTTGGAGGAAGAGATCTACATGTCACAGCTAGAGCATTACATGGTGAAAGGTAAAGCAAATTTGGTTTGCAAACTTAAGAAGTCTTTGTATGGTTTGAAGCAATCCCCTAGGAGATGGTACTCGAAGTTTGATGCCTTTGTGTTGTCAATTGGATTTGTGAGATCAAAATCAGATAACTGTGTGTATTATAAATTTGATGGTGATCGTATTCTCATTGTTGCACTATATGTTGATGATATGTTGCTCATTGGGAAGGGTAAAAATATGATTTCTGATTTTAAATCTCAGTTTGAAATGAAAGATTTAGGGGCAGCCAGGTACATTCTAGGAATGGAAATCAGAAGAGACATAACCAACAGAAAACTTTGGTTAAGCTAGATTAAGTATGTGAAGTTCGTGTTGGACAGATTCAGCATGGCAGATTGTAGACCATTGTGTGTTCCCGTTTCTTTGGGGACAAAGTTGTCTATTGAGGATTTTCCAAAATCTCCTAGTGAGGTGGAGGACATGAGCAGAGTAGCTTATGCTAGTACTGTTGGCAGTTTGATGTATGCTATGGTCTGTACAAGACCAGACCTTACCCAAGTAGTGGGAGTCCTTAGTTGATTTATGGCTAATCCTGGACGAATTCATTGGGATGTAGTTACGCGAGTGTTCAGATATTTGAGGGGTACTTCCAAGTATTCCATTTGCTATCATGGTAATGTTTCATGACCTCCACATTTTGTTGATATTCATGGATTTGTGGATTCAGATTGGGCAAGTGACATTGACAACAGGAGATCCACCAGTGCTTATGTTTTTACACTGTTTGGTGGTGCTATTAGTTGGATGAGTAAACGACAACCTGTTGTTGCTTTGTCCATGATAGAAGCTAAGTATATGGCAGCAATTCATGCTTGTAAGGAAGCCATTTTGCTTAAGAGATTGTGTTCAGATATTGGTGTTGATGCAGGATAGATTATGATCAGTTGTGACAGTTAGAGTGCAATTTGCCTTGCAAAGAATCCAACTTTCCATGCTAGAACAAAGCACACTGATGTTCAGTTTCACTTCGTGCGAGACATGGTTGAGGATGGAAAGGTAAATTTGGAGAAGGTAGATACTTTGAAGAATGTTGTAGATGCATTGACGAAACCAGTGGGCACAGAGAAGTTCAGATAGTGTTCGGAGTCTATGGGCCTCTTGTCCCCTAGCAGTTAAATCTTGTCATTGCTTTTGGCCCTTGCAAGGTGTTCGACAAGTGGGAGAATGTTGGGAATTAAGGTGTCTCAACCTTTGCAAATTCCTAATGTTGTATTTATTTATCCCATGTTGATTTGGCATAGTCAGCACTTTGTGTATATGCAGGAGGATAAATTTTGGTGACTTTGGCAGCCACAGTTTCCCCATTGAATAAGTGTCAGTGAGTATCTTTGCATGAGAAAAAGGCATCTTTGAGTGGTCAAGGGAGGTTATGACATGTAAGAGGAATATGATATTTTTAGTCAGTGTATGATAGATTCTCTTACAGCTGTAAGGTGCATAAGAGCATCTGTAGTAACCTATCTTGGGACCAGGCGCCCACTTTGGGATGAGATGTTGGACAAGTGTCCTTAGGCGTGGGTTTTGGAGCATGAGTCCAAGATGGATAACCATATCTAGAAGGTTCCATATTTGCCTTGTAAACTCTATATAAACAGGTGCTTGGATGGGAGATATGTAAGTTTTGTATGAGTATTGTTATGCTTTCAGAATATCTCCAGATTCGACATTCGAAGACTCCTGAAAGAGCATTGGCTCTAAAATTGTATTGTAATCTGTTATTGTTTACTGTAATAGATTTGAGTTTTGTTTTAAAGTGTGGGGTTTTCACCCGTAAGGGTTTTCCCCACGTATATCTTGTCTCTCTTCTTCTATCTTCTTTCTGGTTCTTGTGTTTTACTATAATATCTCATGTTAATGGTTTAACATTGCTGTAATAGTTAGGAGAAAGTTTAATTTGCATAGCCCTCTCCTCAATAGATTAGTGTACGAAGTGTTTTCCGCACACCTAGCTTCCTTTCAATCATCAAGCCTATCTTTCTCATCATTTGTACTAGTAGTAGGTTTAGGTTTGAACAATGGAGCTCCTTGTTTTGTTTAGTTCTTATAGAGTAAGCATCTTATTGATATGATGAAGATCACTGTTTTAAGCATGCAAGAGAGCAAGGCCAAGTCTTAAACAATAGTCTTAGGGCAATTTTGCATGTGAAAAGGTATATCAACATAAGGAGTAGTCCTACTGATTCCAAATGTTGCAAGCTCTATAAATTGTGTTCTTCATGAGGTTTAAACAAAATGCCATCCTATTGAATAACCCCACTGCTGAAGCAGGCACAAGAGGCCATGAGTGTTTGAAGCACCATGTAACTATGAATCTATTGTTTAATGGCATTTAAATTAGACCTCATGGAACACTTCACCGGGAGGAGGTCTGTCCAAAAGATGCATGCAGGTATGGCATGGGACTCCAAACCTTATTCAAAGCCTACATGGAAGCCTAAGAGAAACTAGGAGGAAACTAAGAAGACTATCACACAGTCATAGGAATAGTCCTTATAGCTGTCATGGCAGGAAGGATAGTCCTTATGACTATCACAGGAGAAGAGGATAGTCATATGAACAAAGTAAGCATGCATAGGAGGAAACAATTATCATGTATTAAGGAGCATGCAAGACTATATATATATATATATATATTGCAAATATCCTATCTTCAAAGTATTTAGGGCCTGCTAGCTAGTGTGTAATGGAATCTTCAAAGGTAGTTAATGGTGTAGCTATAGTGGGAAGAGTTAGAATAGAAGAGCAACATTGATGGTGAAAGTCCAAGTTAGCTTCAATGTCATCCCTGCTACCTTCAGTCAAAAAACAATATAAAAGAAAGGAGCAATCATATAGAGTAGTCATAAGATGTCATATTCACAGAGATGATGGTCTTGAAGATGCAATTAATGTGGTCAATTTACAAGGTGATAAAAAGGATCCTCTCACCGGTCAAGTAATAAGCACTCTGGCATGGTTGTTAATCAAAATATCAACTACATTATTTCAAAGGAACAATGGAAACCATAGAGGCACATTGAAGTTTTCATATCAAATGTCAAGATTTCCAATGAATACTATGCAATGGCCTAATAAGTGTTTGAATACCTACATGAAGTATGAAGGACTGTAATGACAAACCTTTACAGAAAATAGGAAAATAATCAATTTTTCAATGCACAACTTCAGTCCAAAAGAAAAGGAATAACAAAAAAATCAAAGAAGCAGAACAACAAATAAATGCACATCAAGTTTTCCAAAAGCTATCATGATATCCCAAGCTTAGCATAATGAAAGTACAGTGACATTGATACCAAAGAGAATAGCTGCAACAGGAATGCCAAGATCTGGAGCAGTCAAAGTAGAAGACATCATGACAAAAAATTTCAGCACACATGTCAGAGGGATTACCAACTGTGCTAACAAAACAAATAGCAACAAGGTATGAAGGGATTAACCCATAGCTCCAGACTCTTCTGAAGAACCTAGTCAATTTTCTACCTCAAAGACAAATTTGAACAAGTGTACAGTCATGAAGGCATGCTTGCTACAAATTCAAACTTCAAGAAAGCCTAAGCAAGAAGGGATGTCTGTAAGGAAGAAAGAGGGTATGTTAGGTAATAGCATGCATAACACATAGAAGTAAACCCTAAAAAGGGTTACTATAAAAGATTTCTTTCCTCTATTTCTCTCACCACAAAAGCAGAGAAAATAAAAACTATACATCATCTCACAGTTTCTGCACCAAAGAAGCAAAACCCTAACAGTTTCACAAAAGTGATTACAAAATCCCTCACTCTCTTCTTCATGAAATGATAAATGAAAACAAATATTTCCTTCATTCCATACACAGAAACTACAGAGATCATGAAAAAGAAGCAGTTTTCCCTATATGGTGCATAACTAAACAAGGAGTAAAGAAGCAATACAACAGGAGAAAGCTTTTTGCTTACCAGTGAATGTGTAGATATAGTGTAGTAGTCTTTGAAAGCCTTCATAAAACACCTCAAACCCATGGTGGCTCTCAGAAACTTCAAAGAGTAGGGTAAAGAGTGAAATGAAAGCAAATGATGCCGAGCTTTAGGGTTTTTTCATCCTTTTGTTTAAGTTTCCCTAAAACCAAAGTCAAATCCCAATGCAATGATGGAGATTATAAAGTCATTTTATGACTTTTGAAATAAAATAAAATCAAATAAAAACTGCCCAAGCTCAACAATTGCAAATGTTGGGTGGCTAGGATGGATCATAGGCCTGAAAGGAGGTAAGGGATATATAAGGAGATTATCTAATTTTTTGACCTTTCAAAGTTCTTTTATAAACCTTAAATGAATCAGGAAGGAAAAATATGATTTAGATTTGAAAAGAGAGAAGCTATGAGGGATTTTATATTTCACTTTTGACTCAGGTCAATGGGTAGGTTTGATGGCATTTCATAAGCCAAGGGCAGAAAGATCATCATTTTAGACCTTCATGAGCTTTTGTAAGAGGTGAAGACATAAGTCAAGTTGTAATCATGTCACCTTTCCTTCTTTTGCATGTGGAAAAGACAAGCATATTGTATCTTAACATTTATTAAGGGTAAAATTATTCAATTTACCTTAATATTTGTTACACAAAAACCTAAGGAGATGATCATATAACATTCATGCAAAAGAATTATCCTTAATACTTGTCAAAATAATATATTTTTGCTCTCAAATCATGCAAAGAGAGAGATGGAGTTAAACTGAGGTTGGAAACTCATGCAAAAGGTTACTTCACTTCTATTCTTGACTTTGAGTCAAACTAGGCTAATTTTGGAGGTCAGTTTGGTCAAACACCTTGAGAGGAGTTATAAGCTAAAATAGCTCAATTTGGAGCAGTTATGGGCCCTTTTATTTAGGATTTTTCCTCTTTCTCGCCCAACAACTAGGAGTTGGCTTTTCTAGCCTATTCATGCATCACTTGGAGTGAAATTTGACAGGAGTTGATATTCCCTTTGCTTTTTGAGACAGATTTTGTATTATAGGGAAAAAAGATTATGCTTTTTTCTTAGTTCTTTCTTTTTTTCTTGCCTTTGCACATTGCAGAGACAGATTTTTAGTATTGTAACTCAACTTTTTATAGGTCTTATATAGTAGTAGCGTTATTTTCATTAGATTTCATAGTTATTGTAGAGTTTTCCTTCTATTTCCAATAAAATTAGGTGTTCTTGTTACCTAATTGTGCTTTTTAGCCCAATTAGGTTAGGCTGGGACATCACTAATGTTTTCTAATTTGAAGAAGAAGAAAGGTACACAAAATTCTTCTAAGGTTTCTCATATGATCATACAAACAGTACCATAAAGAGAATTTTTAGTTTTCATTATGTCATTGCTTTACAGAAAGGAGAAATTGTATACAAACTTTTACATAAAGTAGCTATTTATATTCATTACAAGAAAGTATGTCCATAAGTTTCCCACACAATCCGTGGGAATAAATAATAAGATATAATAAAAGAAAGATTGAATGTCATAAGTAAAAAGACAGATAAAAGAGGAGTGATCTGTCATTGCCTATGACGAACCCCATTGTTGATCAACTACATCTTCCATCCCTCATTAAAGCTCTGTAGTTGTCTGCAAGAGATAGGAAGAGTGATGTTAGAGCTCAGAATTCCAAGTCTCTGACATGTCAAACTATCAAATATACAACTTGTCTCTTACTAAACATCAAATCAGAAAGATAAAAGTATCTCAAGATCATATATACAAGTATCATGAAGTTTCAAGGAAAGCAAAGATCATCCAATCATCATGAGAAGCTCTGGGCTTCTTTGATTTCTTAACATTTTTATTGATTGTGTAGGTACAGGTATAATCTCATTATTTAGATCAACAAAGAAGTCACATGTATAATCAACTAGAAGAGGGAACTCATAATGAGACATTGCCCATCAATGACTGTCATGTCAAAGATTGAAAGGGCAAGCCCTCACATTGAAAGGATAGTCACAAATGAGCAATGTTTCCCCTTTTAAATAATAACAGTATGCATCATGAAAAGGTGTAGTCATAAGTTAAGGAACAATCACAAGGTATGTGGAAAAGGTTGATATAGCTAAAGGACCTATTCAAAATCAAAGGACAGTCATATCCATCATGAGGATGGCCATCAACATCAATGAAGAGAAGTCATACCAAAGAATAAAGAGCACCAGTCATTGAGAACATGAAGAGATGATTTATGAATGTAGATATTTACTCATCAATGATAGTCAAGCTTTCATAAGAATAATACTTTCAACAAAGTGCAATTAAGATTCCTATCTTAACTTGTAGAAAGCCTACACATAACAACAAGGATAAAGAGGATAGAAATCATGAAGTGGATCAGTCAAGAGTTAGAAAAAGATAATCATGTCAATGCAAAAAGAATAGTCTTATACAAGGTAAAAGGCAACAGTCATAGCACCATGAAAATGGATGGAAGAGGAACAACATGTAAGGCATTGTCAACTGCCTCAGGATAGCATATATATGATGAAAATTGATAGTGACCAAGCACATGCCTAAGAGGTTAAAGGAACACTCTAGATCACTTGTCAAGATTAAGGATCACTACAACAAGGTAATTATGGCCTGCAGTTTGAGAATGCAAGAGAAGCCATAAAGCATACATGGAAGACATTGAATGAGATAGTTATGCAAGATAATCAAGGAGACCAGTCATGCCTAAAGATAGTCACCTAACACTGTGAAGGAGCTAGAGATAACTATCAAAAGGAGATTAGAGAATTCATGTTTTATTGAGTACAAGAAATAGGGTTATAATCACTTGCTAGATGCTTAAGAGGCACAAGAGGAGGTCAGAAGGCATCATGAACATGACTGTCCTAGGAAGTCACTATAGTAACTTCTTGACTATCCAAATGAGGTTTAAAACATGCATGTTATGACAGAGGAAAGGTGGATAGTCTTGTTCTACAAGGATACACCACATGAATGGAGACATACAGACAAACCAGTCCACATAAGACATCAAGAATCAAAGAAAAGACAGTCAAGAAGAAAGCATAGATAGGAGCTGCACTTTGATAATCCACAAGGCTGTCCATAATAACCATTGATTGAATGAAATATCTTGAAGCAATAATCCAAGATAGTATTGCAATGAAATGATTCTCACAACAGGTTTTCAAAATGACAAAATTTACCAACCATTCAAGAAAGAATGGATGAAGACAATAGCCATAAAAAAGATACCATTGAATTTCTTCCACAAAGCAGTACAATTGTAACAGAACATGAGAGTGACTATGGTAATAGTCAATGTGACAAAGCATTAAGGGAAACTATCAATACTCCTACAAGAAGGTTGGTAAGGGAGGCACATGCAAAAGGTGCCATCATCATTCTAATTCAAGAGCTATTTGAGGGTCACTACTTTTGCGAGGCCCAAAGAGGGGATTATTTTGGAAGAGTAAAACCTTGAAAAGACCATCCTACAATTTTGAGAATGCAAAATCTTGTAAAGGAATTGGGTGTTGTGATACCAGTGAGCTTCTTTGAGGAGGAAAACAATACACATTACAATGCAGTTGTGGTAATTGATGCGGATGGAATAGGCCTTGGATTGTATCAAAAATCGCATATTCTTGATGGGTCAGGGTATCAAGAAAGAATTCTATTTTAACCTAGGTGACATAGGCTTTAAGGTCTTTGAAACTAAGTTTGCTAAAATTGGTGTGGCTGTTTGTTGGGATCAATGGTTTCTAGAGGTAGCAAGGGCAATGGTACTAGAGGGGGTAGAAATTTTGTTCTATCCAACTACAATAGGCTTTGAACCACAGGTTTGTGATATTGATTCATGCGAGAATTGGAAGCGAGTTATGCAAGGACATGCTCATGCCAACCTTGTACCTTTGGTTGCATCAAATCGAATTGGGACAGAGGTTATTAACACTAAACATGGACCAAGTCATATAATATTTTATGGCAAATCCTTCATAGCAGGTCCTACTAGGGAAATTCTATCAGATGCTAATGAAAAGGATGAAGCAATCTTGATTTATAAATTTGATGTCAATAAGATGAAGATTAAAATATATCGCTGGGGAGTATTTAGAGATAGGAAACCTGATCTATATAAGTTTCTTTTAACGTTGGAGAAATTATGGAAACTAGCAATTTGGCCAAAGAAATAGCTCATCTTCTTTCAAATTCAATTAAGAATAATCCTACAGAGTCTCCTCAATCTCCACATAATAGTTTGAATGGAAAACCATTGGATGGCAGACAGAATGAATTTAGTTGTCATTCCAATATCAAACATTTCATTCTATAGCTCCATCAAAGGATGAGCTCAAGAAATAGAAAATCAAGTTACAAAGAAAGGAGAATAGAGACAATGTCAATAATAGAGAGGAAAAGAGAACATAAAAGTTACATAGATCCAAGTTCCACATAACTATATAGTAGGCAGTAGGTGAAGTGTTTGAAATGTAAAGGGGCCATAGCAAAAACATACAACATGTTTCATTCTGTCTTCAAGGAACAAAGGATATAACATAAACAAATGATTCTTACCGAGCAGAGTGGCTAGAGGACTCTTCTGTAGCAGTTAGCAAGCTCTTAACACAATTCAAACCCTCTCATGGTGGGGCAACAGAGTAGCTCAATGGGAAGAAGGAAAATGAAATGACGTTTAGGGTAAAGTGAAGTTGTTTTTCTTTCAAAACCCTAGCTGTGGATTAAGTTCTTTTGAGTTTTATTTTTAGATAGATCCTCATAAATTGAATGAAGCCCATGGTTAGTGACTTTCAAAGTCATTATGCCTAGTAAAGAAGCGCATGAGCCCATGGAGACATGGAGTTATAAGATGATGTTGGTTTATTTTTGAATTTCTTTTAAAGTCTTTTAAACCTTGAAAATTCAAAAGGGTATCATTAGGGTAGTGGATGGAATAAAAGCTACAAAAAATCTTCGGACTTCAAATTTTGACTTAAACACACTTGAGCAGCGTGGAGACTTTTGAAGACCAAGGGTAGATTGGAGATTATTTTTTGCATGAAGGATGAGAGGGCTTTTATTTTTTGCCTTCAAGGCTATTATTGTAATGTACTTCTGATTGTATTTTTTACATATATAAATGGTAAAAATAATGTAATTTAACAAATATTAAGTGCAATACTCACAATAATTGCCTTAATACTTGTTAAATAATAAACTAGACTAAAAATAAGCATTAGATAATGCTTATTAAGGAATAATCATGTTATTGCCTTTAATATTTGTTAAATTAGACTCTTTTTTCCCTTTATTCATGCAAAAGACAGAAGGAGAAGTTGAACTGAAATGCAAACTCATGCACAAGGACAAACTTGAGTTCTATTTTTGACTGAGGGTCAAACATGCCTATTTTTAGCATTTTTTTGGTCAAGGACCTAACCACTTGAAGTTCTAAGCTATTTTTGCTCATTTTGGAGGAGTTTTGGTGCCTAATTTTTAGTCTTTTCACCTGTACTTGCCCAACAACTTGGAGTTGCTTTTTGGGACTCATTCATATAGATTTTGGAGTGCAACTGAGCTAGAGTTGACTATCCATTCAGTTTTTGGTAACAGTGTTGTATTATATGGAAAAAACTTATGTTTTTTTCCTTAGTTCTTGCTTTTTTGCCTTTGCTTATTGTAGAGAGGGAGATTGTCTTGTAACAACCATTTTTGACAGTTTTTAGTAGCAGCAATTTATTTTTTCTAGCAGTTTATTGTTATTTTGCAGAGATTCCTTCCATTTTCTAATACAATCAGGGGTTCTTCTATCCAAGTTTAGGTGTCTATTTATTTTGTGAGTGATATGATAAGGAGTTTTTGTGTTTTTCTTCAAAACCTTTGAATTCTTTATCTCATTTATTAGATACAAGTATACAAATTTTAGTTTATTACAGGTCATAGCTTGTGCATGATTCTCATGCCTTTCTGTGAAATACTTATGTGGTGAATTTGACCAGTTTGGATTGTGAGAACATGAGTATTGGAAAATGTTTGTGAGTTATATTACAGGTTAAAGTCATAATATTTGGTTCATCACCCCCTTTAGATAGATTTTCTATTTAATTTTTAGTTTATGCAAGTTTTCTTCTATCTCTTTTCTCCATCAATTCATAGATATAAGGGGCATTTATTGGGAGATGGCTCTTCCAGAGGTTCAGTCTCGAAATAGACAAACCTATAGTTTGAGAATGTTCCCATGTTGCATGGGATTGTCAAGCTTGTAAAGGCTTAGCATTCAGGGTGCAACCCTTCATGACAATAGTTTTTGGCATGTTCGGTGGGACTCTAAACAAAGGTTCAGGCCACTCAAACACAATTTTTATTTCTTGTTTTGGTATGCACAATAGAGTTTCAGTCTTTTGAGGTGAAAGCAGCAAATGTAGCGACTCAATTCTCTTATTTTCAAGCAAATCTAGTGTAGATTGTGATAATCTTTATATGAAAATATTGCTGATATTAGGTGTGTATATCAGTAAGATTTGCCTTTGGAAGAAAAATCTACACACATTTGGTGACTCTGAGCTCAAATCTACTAGTTTCAAAGTGGATAAAATGCTGGTATGGTCGTAAGTTTGATAAAAATCAATTTTGATTATTATGATTTTAGATATTTTGATGAGTTTCCAGCTTTTATAAATGTTGGAAAATGCATCCATTTCATGGAGAAAAGCTTTATCATGCACCATTTCATGAAGCGCTACTAGAGTACCCTCATTCCAGCCTTACCAAAATAATCATGATGCTAGTTTTACACTTAATTCCTGTAATTTCCAAAGAAACTAGCATGCACAGTATGATTGCCTCCCACCCACCCCTACTCAACCTTCATGGTAGACTGACCATGCTTATAACCAACTCCAGAATGACAATTTTGTTCCCAATCAGCATACTTCTTCTGCTGATTAGCCTCAATATGATGATAGCATGAACATTTAGGATATGACTTTAGATCTTCAATAATTTTCTTTGAATTTTCAAAGATAGTTAGATGATATTGATAGAGAACAAGAGTATAACTAGCTTATCAAGCCTATCTTCATGAGTAGGAGGAACTAGCTTATCAAGCCGCAAAAGAGGGGCAGATCAAACTTTTGGTTGCTCAATCACAAAGGCACGAGGTCAAAACAACACTTTTCTTTCTAGATCAGCCTGTTCAAGAGGAGGTTGGTAAGTATAAGTTTTCAAGTTTCAAGCAAAATGAGCCTCATAACCCTCCTAAAATCAAGATATCAAGTTTTAAACATCCTTTACCATTGCAAGCGACTAACTTGGCACAATCTGAATTTGTTATGGTTCAAAACTAACCACTCAAAGATCCTTTTTTCTCCAAGAAACTTAAGAAACTTCCCAAGTTTCCATACTAGATGAAGCTAATTGTCCTATCACTATATGCTTTTATAAAGGTGGACCTATTGTCTTTTAAGATAACTCACTCACCATGAAGGAAGATAGGAATGTAAATTTTGTATATAAAGCTATGAGGCAGTATGAGTTAGAGAAGAAACATATCGAACAATAAAAGGTCTCTCAAGAAGAATCTTTGTATGAGCTTCTTTGTTCTATTGAAAATGATGAAAATGTTGTAACACTTATCTCAGAAGATCAGCCAAGAAAGCAAGATGGAAAGATAAAAGAGGTTGATCAAGAAGAGCATTCGATAGTTTGGTTTAATGAATTACCTTCTTCCATTGAAAATGGTAAAGAAAGTGTGAGTTTGGTCTCACCAATAGTAGATTTAGAGCAGCAAGAGGATGTTGAACAAATTGATGAGTTGCTATTCCAAGAGCACCAAAGCAATCATGTTTTGAAGATTGAGGAGATTTGTGTTCTTGAGGCTACCTATCAAGTCCACCAAGATATTCAAGAGGATGCTATTAATACTTCAGAACAAGACAGCTGTCACAAGGATAAGGTAAGTCTTCCCATACAGAAAAGTGAAGATATTATTGAAGAACACCTTTTCTTAGATATCATAGAATTTTTTTCTCTAGCTTGGCTATCAAACCAATATCTCTTGAGGAAGAAGTTCAGGAACAATATCAACATAAGATTGAAGTGGTCATATGTCCAAATGAGTCACTTTCTAATCATTAGGAACATCATGAACATAAAGATGAGGTAAGTACTCTTATACAGAAAAGCAAGGAAGAGCTAGAAGAGTACCTAGTTTGGGATGAGCTAGATGATTTTTGTGCAAATTTAGGTGTTAAACCAGCATCTCAAGAAGAGGAGGTTCATGAACAGCAAGAACAACATGTAGAAAATACTAATTTTTTAGAGGTTTCTGATTAGGAGGAAGGAATGGCAGATTGTCAAAAGCAAAAAAACATTGTGTGTTTAGACATGAGGTTGTCAAAAGGATGTCCTAATCTACATCTAGCCTAGTTGGAAAGTAACAAAGAGAGGCCACCACTTATCATTCTCATTTCTAGACATGAGGATGAGCAGTAAAAAGAGGAAAATCAGCTTGTTTATTCACCACAAAACAGTGGTATTTTCAGTCCAAATAACTGGGTATGTGATTTTGTTCCTTTTCTTGAAGACTTATTACACAAGTTATTTGAATGCCCACCCTTTCCACACCCCTTGTTGGCTACTCAGAGGCATAAAAAACACCCCAGGTTGGTCAGAAAAGGGAGATATTTTGTAGAGCTAGTTAACAGCTTTGTTTAGCAAGCCCATTCTTTAGTTTAGTTTAGATAGGTAGGTAGTAGTCTCATTTCAGTTTTACTTTCCAAGAAGTGTTGTTACATAATTTGTAGGTCCTGTTTGGAGCTGGCATTTGTAGTTTTCTTTCAGTTTTGTTTTGCTGTTGTTCAGTTTCTAACAGCTGAGTTACAGAGGTTTTTCTGAGTTGCAAAGGACAAGAATTGACTCCTATGCCTAATGGATAGGTTGTGCTACTAGTCTAAGATGCTTAGCAGGGAAGTATATAATAGAGGTTGCCAAAAATGTTAATTAATTATGTTTTTCAGCCCAATCAGGTTAGGTTGGGACATCACTAATGTTTTCTACTTTGAAGAAGAAGAAAGGTACACAAAATTCTGCTAACTTGGTTTCTCATATGATCATGCAAACAGTACCATAAAGAGAATTTTCATTTTTCATTATGCCATTGCTTTACAAAAAGGAGAAATTATATACAAACTTTTGTATAAAGTAGCTGTTTATATATTCATTACAAGAAAGTATGTTCATAAGTTTCCCACACAAGCCATGGGAATAACTGATAAGATGCAATAAAAGAAAGATTGAACATCTGTAAGTAAAAAGATAGATAAGAGAGGAGGGATCTGTCATTGCCTGTGATGAACCCCATTGTTGATCAATTGCATCTTCAGTTCCTCATTAAATCTCTGTAGTTGTCTGCAAGAGATAGGAAGAGTGATGTTAGAGCTCAGGATTTCAAGTCTCTTACATGTCAAACTATCAGATATACAACCTATCTCTTACTAAACATCAAATTAGAAAGATAAAAGTGTCTCAAGATCATATATACAAGTATCATGAAGATTTAAAAAAAGTAAAGATCATCCAATCATCACAAGAAGCTTTGGGCTTCTTTGTTTTCTTAACATTTTTGTTGATTGTGTAGGTATGCATGTATAATCTCATCATTCAGATTAGCAAAGAAGTCACATGCATAATCAACTGAAAGAGAGAACTCATAATGAGACATTGCCCATCAATGACTGTCATGTCAAAGATTCAAAGGGCAAGCCCTCACATTGATAGGATAGTCACAAATGAGCAATGTTTCCCCTTTGAAATAATAATAGTATGTATCATGAAAAGGTGTAGTCACAAGTTAAGGAATAATCACAAGGTATGCAGACAAGGTTGATATAGCTAAAGGACCTATTCAAAGTCAAAGGACAGTCATATCCATCATGAGGATGACCATCAACATCAATGAAGAGCAATCATGCCAAAGAATAAAGAGCATAAGTCAATGAGAAACATGAAGAGAGGATTCATGAATGTAGACATTTACTCATGAATGACAACCAAGCTTTCATAAGAATAATATTTTCAACAAAGTGCAATTAAGATTACTATATTAACTTGTAGAAAGCCTACATCATAACAACAAGGACATTCATAGCTAGAGGACAACATCACAAGACTAAAGAGGACAATAATCATGAAGTGGATCAATCAAGAGTTAGAAAAAGATAATCATGTCAATGCAAAAAGAATAATCCTATACAAGGTAAAAGGCAGCAGTCATAGCACCATGACAATGGATAGAGGAGGAACAACATGCAAGGCCCTGTCAACTACCTCAGGAGAGAATATATATGATGACAATTGATAGTGACCAAGCACAGGCCTAAGAGGTTAGACCTAAACACTCTAGATCACTAGTCAAGATAAAGGATCACGACAACAAGGTAATGATGGCCTACAGTTTGAGGAGAATGTAAGAGAAGCCATAAAGCATATATGGAAGATATTGAATGTGATAGTCATGAAAGATAATCAAGGTGACTAGTCATGCCTCAAGATAGTCATCTAACACTATGAAGGAGCTAGAGATAACTATCAAAAGGAGATTAGAGGATTCATGTTTTGTTGAGTACAAGAAATAGGGTTATAATCACTTGCTGGATGTTTAAGAGGTACAAGAGGAGGTCAAAAGGCATCAAGAACATAACTATCCTAGAAAGTCAGTATAGTCACTTCTTGACTATCCAAATGAGGTTTAAAACATGTATGTTATGACAGAGGAAAGGGGGTCAGTCTTGTTCTACAAGGATGAACCACATGAATGGAGACATTCAGATAAACAAGTCCACATACTAGCATCAAGAATGAAAGAAAAAATAGTCAAGAAGAAAGCATAGACATGAACTGCACTTTGATAATCCACAAGGCTGTCCATAATAACCATTGATTGAATGAAATTGCTTGAAGCAATAATCCAATATAGTACCGCAATGAAATGACTATCACAACAGGTTCTCAAAATGTCAGAGTTTAGTGAGCATTCAGGAAAGAATGGATGAAGACAACAACCATCAAAATATACCATTGAATTTCTTCCACAAAGTAGTACAATTGTAATAGAGCATGAGAATGACTATGGTCACAATCAATGTGGTAAAGCATTAAGGGAAACTATCAATACTCCTACAAGAAGGTTGGTAAGGGAGGCACATGCAAAAAGTTCCAACATCAGTCTAATTCAAGATCTATTTGAGGGTTACTACTTTTTCCATGCCCAAGGAGGGGATTATTTTGCAAGAACAAAACCTTGAAAAGGTCATCCTACAATTTTGAGAATGAAGAATCTTGCAAAGGAATTGGGTGTTGTGATACCAGTGATGTTTTTTGAGGAGGCGAACATTGCACATTACAATGTAGTTGTGGTAATTGATGCAAATGGAACAGAACTTGGATTGTATTAGAAATCACATATTTCTGATGGGTCAGGGTATCAAGAAAGAATTCTATTTTAACCCAGGTGACATAGGCTTTAAGGTCTTTGAAACCAAGTTTGCTAAAATTGGTGTGGCTATTTACTGGGATCAATGGTTTCCATAGGAAGCAAGGGCAATGGTACTAGAGGGGGCAGAAATTTTGTTATATCCATCTACAATAGGCTCTAAACCATAGGATTGTGATCTTTATTTACATGAGCATTGGAAGCAAGTTATGCAAGGACATGCTCGTGCCAACCTTGTACCTTTTGTTGCATCAAATTGAATTGGGAAAGAGGTTATTGAAACTGAACATGGACCAAGTCAGATTAAAAGATATAGCTGGGAAGTATTTAGGGATAGGCAACACAATCTATATAAGGTTATTTTAACATTGGAGAAATTATGGAAACTAGCAATTTGGCCAAAGAAATAGCTCATCTTCTTTAAAATTCAATTAAGAATAATCCTATAGAGTCTCCTAAATCTGCACAGAACAGTTTGAATGGAAAACCATTGGATTATAGGCATAATGAATTTAGTTGTTGTTTCAATATAAAACATTTCATTCTACATCTCCATCAAAGGATGATCTCAAGAAACAAAAATCAAGTTACAGAGAAAGGAGAACAGAGACAATGTCAATAATAGAGAGGAAAAGCGAACACAAAAGTTACACAGATCCAACTTCCATAGAACTATGGAGTAGGTAGTAGGTGAAGTGTTTGAAATGTAAAGGGGCCACAACAAAAACATACAACATGTTTCATTTTGTCTTCAAGGAACAAAGGATATAATAGTTTAAACAAGTGATTCTTACCAGGTAGAGTAGCTAGCGGACTCTTCTGTAGCAGCTAGGAAGCTCTCAACACAGTTCAAACCCTCTCATGGTGGCGTGGAAGAGTAGCTCAATGGAAAGAAGTGAAATGAAATGAGGTTTAGGGTTAAGTGAAGTTCTTTTTCTTTCAAAACCCTAGCCATAGATTAAATTCTTTTGACTTTTATTTTTAGAGAGATCGTCATAAATCGAATGAAGCCCCTGGTCGGTGACTTTCAAAGTCATTATGCCTAGTAAAGAAATGCATGAGCCCATGGAGACATGGAGTTATAAGATGATGTTGGTTTTTTTTTTACTTTCCTTTAAAGTCTTTTAAACCTTGAAAATTCAAAATGGTATCATTAGGGTAGTGGATGAAATAAAAGCTACAAAAAATCTTTGGACATTAAATTTTGACTTAAACACTCTTGAGTAGCATGGAGAGTTTTGAAGACTAGGGGCAGATTGGGGATTATTTTTTGCATGAGGGGTGAGAGGGGTTTTATTTTTTGCCTTCAAGGCTATTATTGTAATGTACTTCCCATTGTATTTTTTGCATAGATAAATGGTAAAAATAATGTAATTTAACCAATATTAAGTGCAATACTCACAATAATTGCCTTAATACTTGTTAAATAATAAACTAGAGTGAAAATAAGCATTAGATAACACTTATTAAGGTATAACCGTGTTATTGCTTTTAATATTTGTTAAATTAGACTCTTTTTTCCCTTTATTCATGCAAAAGACAGAAGGAGAAGTTGAATTGAAGTGTAAACTCATGCACAGGGGTAAACTTGAGTTTTATTTTTGACTGAGGTTCAAACATGCCTATTTTTAGTAGTTCTTGGGTCAAGGACCTAACCACTTGGAGTTCTAAGCTATTTTTGCTCATTTTGGAGGAGTTTTGGTGCCTAATTTTTAGGCTTTTCAGTTGTGCTCGCCCAACAACTTGGAGTTGCTTTTTGGGACTCATTCGTGCAGATTTTGGAGTCTAGTTGAGCTAGAGTTGACTGCCCATTCACTTTTTGGGGACAGTTTTGTATTGTATGGAAAAATCTTATGCTTTTTTCCTTAGTTCTTGCTTTCTTGCCTTTGCTTATTGCAAGGAGGGAGATTGTCTTGGAACTTAGCCATTTTTATAGTTTTTAGTAACAACAGTTCATTTTTTCTAGCAGTTTGTTGTTATTTTGCAGAGATTCCTTCCATTTTCTAATACAATTAGGGGTTATTCTATCCAATTTTTGGTGTCTTGTTATTTTGTGAGTGATTTGATAAGAATTTTTTTGTGTTTTTCTTCAAAACCTCTGAATTCTGTCTCATTTATTAGATACAAGTATACAAATTTTAGTTTATTACAGGTCACAGTTTGTGTAAGATTCTCATGACTTTCTGTCAAATACTTATGTGGTGAATCTTACCAGTTTGGATGTAAGAACATGAGTATTAGAAAATGTTTGTGAGTTATATTGCAGGTTAAAGTCAAAATATTTGGTGCATCACCCCATTGAGATAGATTTTCTATTCATTTTTTAGTTTATGCAAGTTTTCTTCTATCTCTTTTCTCCGTCAATTCATAGATCTAAGGGGCATTTAAAGGGAGCTAGCTGTTCTGGATGTTCATTCTCGAAACAAACAAACCCACAATCTAAGAATGTTCCCATGTTGCACAGGATTTCCAAGCTTGTAAAGGCTTAGCATTCAGGGCGTAATCCTTTGTGACACCAGTTCTTCTTAGATTTAGGTGTCTTGTTATTTTGTGAATGATCTGATAAAGATTTATTGTGTTTTAAATAGAAACCTTTGAGTTTTCTATCTCATTCTATTGAAGCAAGTATACAACAATGTAGATTTTACCACAGGTTACAGATTGTGTGGGTGATTCTTTTACTTTTTCAAAGTTGTGAGAATATTGGTTTTCCTTTAGTAGGAAGTAGATTGATTTCATTCTTTTCTGTGAAATATTTATGTGATAAGATTATTCAGTTTGAATTTTAAGAACAAATGTATTGAGAAATAGTTGTGAATTAGATTGCAAGTTAGGATATAATCATTGGTGCATCACCCCTTTAGATCAATTTAGTTTATTTAATCATCCTTCTATCTCTTTTCTACAAAAGTATATTAGATTAAAAGGGCATTTAAAGGGAGCCAGCTCTTTTGGAGGTTCACTCTCATCATAGACAACCTGCACTCTAAGAGTGGTCCAATGTTTCACGAGATTGTTGAGATTATCGATTAACAGGGTGCAATCCTTCGTGACAACACTGAACTTCCGAACTAGTTCATAATTTCCAGAAATTACTGATTCTTTGATGAAAGAAAAAAAGAGCAAATTTTTCTAAGGGAGGAAATCAAATAGATTTGGGGGACTTATATTTAGAACTCTTTTGGAATAAAAACCCCTAAAAGATGTCTCAAATCGGATTTAAACAGGGGACTTTGACTGTAAGGGCATAATGGGGATTTTTGATGGATTTATAGGGCAAAATAAGGCATTTTTGGGAACAAAAATTTTACAAGTCCCAACAATGGCTCTGGTTGGCGATGTGTGGGCAGGAAGACCAAAAAGGCACAAAACACATAAAAAGAGAAAAAAAACAAACGCAATTACAACAAAGGCTTATGTACATGAAAAAATACAATCATAAACATTAGAGCACAAGAGGATTATTGATTGTATTCAAAATTTAGGGGGAATGTTACCTATGAAAAATAATGCTACAGATGCTGACCATGAATGGGCAGCTCCAAGAGCACTCCTTCTAAAGTCATCAAATGGTAAACATTGTGCTCCAATTTCTTAGCTACCTCATATGGTCCAAGCCATAACGGATCAAATTTTCCATGTGTCCCCTTATCTTCAGATTTTGCATCCCAAAGAAGCACCAAGTCACCAACCTAGAAATATCTTGATACAATACTTTTATCTAATAAAAGCTTCATTTTCTGCTTATGATCCAACATTTTATCATGTGTATCTATTCTTCATTCTTCTAATTCAATCAGCTACAATATCCTCTGGGACATTACATCATATCGATCCTCTTCTATATCACATAATAGTTGGTAGACTGGTAGTTCCATGCTAATCAGCATCTTTACCTCGGCTCCATATACCAGCTCAAATGGGCTCCTTCAAATGGATCTTTTGAAGGCTATCCTCTCAACCCATAGAGTATATTTTAATTTATCATCCCATCTTTTCTTATTCTAATCCAACATCCACTTTATGATCTTCATTAGGCTTTTATTACTAGATTCAACCTATCCATTACTTTGGAGATGATAAGGAGATGAATGCACAAGGTTTATGTCAAACCTAGAACACATATCTAGCATTTCTTGAGACCTGAAACACATGACATTATCTGCCCAAATCCTAGCTGTCACTCCAAATCTAGTGATTATATTACTAACTATGAAATCAACTACCACTGTGGAAGTTGCATTATGAGTGGGAATTGCTTCTACCCACTTGGTGAAATAATCAGTGGTCACAAGAATCCATTTAAATCCATTGCTTGACTTCTCATATGTCTCCCCAATATAATTGATTCCCCACTACTAAAAAGGTCCATCAATAACAAGGGGCAAAAGGGGTAATGCTCTAGCAAATTTCATCTTTCCAGAAAATCTTGGCAAGCATCACATTTCCTTATCTTCTGTACCACATCTTTGAATAAAGTATGCCACCAATACCCATCCCTAAGGATTCTATGGGTAGTCATTTTATCTTTGAAGTGTCCCCCACAAACACCATAATGAAACTCATTCATCACAGCTTCAGCTTGCTCTTGATTCAAACATTTGAGGAATATTCCTTCATGATTTCTCCACATGAGATCATTTTGAAAAAGGACATACCTTTTAGATTTTAGCTTGAGAGTCCTTTTTTTATTCTCATCCCTGCATGGTGGAAAATTCATGTTTGCAACATAGAACAAAACATCCTTACACCATGCATTTTCAGCCAATGAGCAATGAGGAGTAGCACTTATCTCTGTTTCATTTACTTCTGTTGCTTCAAGGTTAGAATTAGCCATTAGCTTGGATAAACCTTGGCCTCAAACCAAATTTGTCACTTGTATATCCATGTCATATTCTTGGATCCTATTGATCCATCTGCACCTTTTACCCAAAGCTTCTTGTTGTATGAATATGTCCTTTACTGCTATGTGTGGTACATATGCTATGATCTTGGAACCTGTGAAATATGATCTAAATTTTTTTGTGGCCTTGACTAATGTATAGGCGTGCTTCTCCATAATGGAATAATTCAATTCAATAACCTATAACGACTTGCTAAAGAATCCTATTGGTTTCTCAAATCCATCTTTATTCTTTTGCAACAATACAACAACAATAGTATAGAATGAAGCAAAAGAGAAAAGATGGAAAGGCTTTCCATAATCTGGTTTTACCAGTACTGGTGTGTTCTTGAGAGTCTCCTTTATGTCAAGAAAAGCATCAACTAGTTCCTTTTGCCATATGATAGACCATCCCTTCTTGAGCATCTTAGAAATTGCTTTTGTCTTCTCAACGAAATTAGGAACAAATCTCCACAGAAAGTTAATCTACCCAAAGAAGGACTGGACACCCTTGACTATTTTGGGTTGAAGGATAAAGTTAATAGCCTTAACTATTTCTAGATCAATTCTAACCCCATACCTTGACACAATATGTACCAACAACTTTCCTTCTTCTACTCCAAATTGACATTTCTTGGGATTCAAAGAGATCCCATACTCCAAACACCTGACAAAAATTATTTGCAAATGCTTGTAATGATCTTTCCAGTCCATTGAATATGTAGTAAGATCATCTTGGTATACAACCATGATTTCATTAATAAGGCTAGCAAAGGCCACATCCATTGCCCTTTGAAACTTTGATCGTGCATTCTTCAACCCAAATGGCATTCTCAAATAAACATATGTCCCCCAAGGAGTGGTGAATGAGGTTTCATATTTTTCTGACTCCTTGAATAGCACTTGATTATATCCTAAGAATCCATCCATCATAGACAACGGCTCTGAACCAACAACCCTCTGCAGAAGATGATCCATGCTCAGAAGAGGATAATTATCCTTAAGGGATTTGATATTTAGAATTCTAAAATCTACACACAATCTAATCTCCCCATTCTTTTTCCTTACTGGGACAAGATTAGACACCCACTAAGAATGTCTGATTGGTTTAATAATACCTCCCTCTTTCATTTTTAACAATTCTTTCTACATTTTGGGAGCTATAGTGGGGTTTATATGCCTCTATTTTTTCCTAAACGGTCTTGCATCAAGTTGAAGGGGGATGGTATGCTGAAATAAATCCTCTCTATAGGCTTTCAACTCATCATAAGACCAAGTAAAATATTTTTTGAATTTTTTCAATAAAGCAATCAACATTTTCTTTTCATGAGGCTCTAATTTCTTACCTATGTAACCATTTTAGGTGCCTCCTTAGTTCCAAGGTTAACACCTTCAACACTATCCTCTTCAAAAGATTTACCTTTAGTCTTCTAGTGGTCTACATTATCAAACATTCTTTCAAGCACCACCAATCCCTTGGGAATGGTATTGGTCTTCAATTGCACTACCTCGCTGCCAAAAAAAATTTCATTGCCATTTTTCATCTCTACCATAGGCTGCCAGTCAATCACTTGATTTTCAAAGTCATTCACGCAATTGAGGCACCTAAAAATCTGATTATTGTCATTGAACACTTGCCAAATATATATGTTATCAGGGATTGTTGGCCTTGTAGGCACTTCTATGGCATGATAGCCATGAGGTGAATCTGATTAAGGATCAAACCTTGATGTAGCTACAATTAGGGAATCTACTTTTCATTTCTAGTTCTATCAATGCAATCGATGCCAAAGGCATCATACAACTCCATAGTATCCCATACAACATTCCTATATGCCCTTAACCTTTTATCCTTGGCAGCAAACCTATTTCTAATTTTCTACACCACTAGTTTTGAGTCATCATAAATCTTCAAGCACTTGATTTTATGGTTGTGAGCAATATTTAAACCTAACAACAATGCCTTATACTCAACTATGTTGTTAGTACATTGAAAATTAGGTCTAAAAGACATGCCAAGTTGTTCACCATCTGGGGATACCAGAGCAATTCCAACGCCTGAGCCTTCTCTTGAGCACCCGCCATCAAAATACAACATCCATAAATAAGATGTACCACAAATAGAAATAACAGGATTAGAAGGTAAAATATCCAAGCTATGATCATCATCACTATAATATCCCATAAAATGGTCTATATTAGTGTTAAAGAAATTGGCATGATCTTCTTTTGTTTTGTATCTGTCTTCTATGTTTTGGTCTTCCACCATTTTCTTCCTATACAACATTACTTCCACACCCTGGACTAGAATAGTGGCATATGATATATCCATCTATATGCTTCCACCCATAGAGGCTTGATCTAGACAATATCTACCGCTGAGCTTATGATATTATATGCACATGTGAAAACAATGTACAATTGAGTTTCTACAAGTAGGCAAACTCGGTGGGTGTTGTAAATTACCTCCAAAAACTGTCTTTATTCATTCAAATTTGAAATATATACATTGGCATAGGATGTGAAGGGTCACATTACCCTTGGAATTCAAAAAGAGCTATTGGAAAGTGAAAAACTTATTTACAAAAGTTCAAAATTTCTAAAAATTATGAAATTTTTGATCTTCCCCTTGGTAGGGTCATAAGTCCTAGCTAGTTTGTCAGAATTCAAAATTTTTGGACTCATTGGAAAGATAAACTAGTTCTCTAGTTTTAGTTACTTTGGACTATGCCTGTGGCTACCATCCAAAGCAACCGATGAAACTCTTGAGGCCTAATTCCACTCTGAAGGCCTCCAAAAATATAGTTTACTCAGATGTAGAAAATACTAGAAAACTAAATTTTTGGTATTTTCTAGTTTCTGCCTCATAGATGCCACTCAAATAATCCAAGACCTGATCAGTGCTTTCCCCTTGAGAGGTAATGGGCCCCATTGCATATATGGTCTGCAACAACTGAGGAAACTGCTTTTCAATTTGATCTCTGGTGAACCACTTTCCTTGATGTGGAAATTTACTTGCCTAAACCACATGGTAAAGAGGGATATGTTGTCTCTTTAGTGTCTTGACCAAGACATCAATGACCTGATCAGTTGTGAGTGGAATGGTGGTGTCTAGATTCAACTCTGTACTACTGATATGTTATGCCACTTTTGAAGTATCCAATAATGGTTGGAAGTATGGACGCAACAACTCAGCATTAAAAACATGATGCAATACAAGAAAAGATGGCAGGTTGAGCTCAAAAGCATTCTCACCTATTTTATTTGTGATAGTATATGGTCCATATCAAATGGGATGGACTTTCTTGTATGGCCCTTGAATTCTCTCTTTTTGAAGGTGAAGCGAGACCTTATCTCCAACATGGAATTGATGAGGTATATGATGATGATCATGCCTATCCTTGTACTTTTACTAGTGTGCTGCAATATCTCATGAACTTGTTGGATATAGATTATTTTCTCAACAAACTTGGATTCCTTATCTACTTCATTCTCAGCATGTGGAGATGGAGTATCTAAGACAACTAGTATTGCTACATCAATGGGAGCCAATGGTTGATACTCAAGGCACACTTCAAATGGGCTATGCCCTGTGGAGCCATGCAAGTCATGATTGTAGATATGTTGCACATATGGTAAACTCTCATCCCAAGTGTGAGGATGTTTTGAGTGATACATACGCAAAATATGAATAATCATTCGATTCACTACCTCAGTTTGCCCATCTGTCTGTGGATGGAATGCAGTAGACTTTGTCAGTCTAGTATCCATCATATCCCAGAGTGCTGTCCAAAAGTTGCTAAGAAACCTACTATCTCTATTAAAAATGATGCTTTGTGGTAGACCAAAATGAACCCAAACATTTTCAATGAAAAACTTGGCAGTTTCTTATGCAGATATCCCCTTCTTGTAAGCTACTAGGATGGCCATATTTGAAAATCTATCTACCACCACATACACACAGTCATACCCACATTTTTTGGATGGTAAGCCAGACATGAAATCCATTGAAATAGATTGTCAAGGTTTGTCAGGAATGGGAAGGGGTGTGTATAGTCCTTGCTTATGATTGGAAGGCTTTGCAATGGCACAAGCTGTGCAAGATTGGATGTACAAAGTATCATCATGTCATAGTTTGGGCCAATAGAAATACCTTTGAAGTACACCAATGGTTTTCTCCTTTTCCAAAGTGTCCTGCAACTTGGCTGTAGTGTGCCTGCCATATCATCTTTTGCCGCTCCTTAGTTTGGAACACATATGTGTCCCATGTGATAGAGAATACCATCCTGCAAATAAAAGTTAGGGACTTGTTTAGCTTCTATTAGCCTTTTGTAAATATTAGAAAAATCATCATCCAAATCATGCTGAGACCATTTTGTTGTTTGGTGGCCACAAGTATCCAATACCACTGCCAAATCTTCGATTGGAAGTATGGTCAAGTAGCCTACAACTTTATTACTACTTCCCTTCTTGTGGCAGATATTGAGATGAAACTGTTGCAAGTAGGCAACCCATCTTTGATGCCTATCATTTTGTAGCTTCGCTTGTGTCTGCAAGAATTGTAAAGGCTTGTGGTTAGTGTGGATGATAGTCTCTTTCCTCAGGATGTAATGTTTCCATTTCTTGCAGGATTGAATGATGGCATATAGTTCCTTATCACATGTAGGATACCTCCATACTGTATCAGAGAAAGTTACACTATGGTAGACAACTAGATGCCTGTGTTGCATGAGCACTGCCCCAACTGCATAATCTGATGCATTTGTCTCAATTTCGAAAGATTATGTCAAATCAGGAAGTATCAACATTGGTGCAGAACATAACCTTTTTTTCAATTCTTTGAATGCTTTTTCTTATGCCTCTATCCAACATAACTTTGCTCTTGCTCCTGCTCTAAGTGTCTGATTCATGGCTCATGCCAAGTGTGAAAACCCAAACACAAACTTACGATAGAAATTAGCCAACCCCAAAAAACTATGAAGTTCTATGAGGTTCTTAGGAGATGGCCAATCTTTGATAACTTGTATCTTTTCAAGGCCTACATGAACACCTATTCTGTCCATAATGTATCCCAAGTACTGAATACTTTCCATACCAAAAAACTAAATTTTTAGTATTTTCTAGTTTTTTCCTCATAGATGCCACTCAAATGATCCTAGACCTAATCAAGGCTGCCCACTTTATTCATAATAGGATACCTCACTTGGTAGGGCAGTCCATAATAATTATGTCCATGAGGAAAGATTTATCCAGGTAGGCAACAAGTTTGACCTCAACAACCTTGACCAGACATTGACCTCCTTGGAATCCATGGCAAAGCACTTACCAAAGGATTTAGACACCTTCAGTCCCAATTCATTCATTATTTCAAGTGGCATGACATTGTTAGATCCCCTTGAATCAAGCATACATTTGTGTAACAGCCAACCATTTATGATCAAAGTTGTGTAAAAAGGGTCTACTCCCATCCTGTTATTAACCATGGAAGACCCTACATAAACCTTGACTACCTCATCATTGCCTACACCCTCATCATTACTTCTAGGAACAACAAGAAGTTGTTTTTGTGCATCTACAGTAGTAATAAAAGACTCTTCCCTATCTCTATGTTCAGGGATTCTAAGGAGTTCCACTATTGGCACAAAAATTCTGATTTGGCTAAAGACTTGAGCCATGCCAATAGGGTTATAATTGGGCAAAGGAGTATCACATGAAATCATTACATCATTTGCACAAGGAATGTAAGGTATGATTTGATTAGATGAAGTATCCTTACCCTCTTCCTTTGTCTTCTACTTTTCTGGTTCTTTTTGTGCCTGACATTGGTCACACTTATTGTTGCCTTTTGGATAATGGACCCCTAAAATGGGTATAGTAACCGGTTGCTTAGTTGGTGTTGGATTCTTTTGCACATATTTATTTTTTGCTTCGAGTGGCTGCACTGGAAACTTCTTCTTTTTAGCATGTTCTTCTTTGGAGCTCTACTACTTTTATGATCCACGTTCCCCTTACATTTGTCCATATCCCCATTTGATCTTTACTATTTTGATTCCTTGACAGGGGAATTATGCATAAGGTCAATCCTATTTCTCAATTAATATCCTCCTTAGACTTGCAAAATGGTTGCATTAGTCAAGGCTTTCATGTCCTCTTTTGAAGGCTTGGACTACTAATATTTCTTCTACATTAGGTCCCTCAAGTGTCCAAAATCATGAGTTGGCAAGTGATATTTCTTTGGACCTTCATCATAATCATATTGGAAAATATGATCATCTTCTCCATAGCTGACACAATCAACATCCTGACCTATTTGCTCATAATCTTTTGCATCAAACTAATTTATTTCTTCTTCATAATACTCAGTTGCACCCTCTTCATTTGGGAATTCTTCTTCTATGCTCAATGAATGAGCCACCACATAATTAGATGGGTCATTGGGGAGGAAACAAGCCTGGCACCACAAAGACTCATCTTGAAAATTAACTTGATCATTTCTCAATGGATCAGGGGTGTCCCTTTTAGGCTATTTGAAACTAACATGTATGGGGGCAACGTGTCTATCATTTTTCTATGATCTCTTAGACCAATCAACATTATAAGGCCTATTATGTAGTCTGTGACCTTCATTAAAATGTTTTGTAGTATCCTGAGGTGGCAACCCTTTGTCATTTCTAGCAACTTTATAGGAAAAATCTTTCAAAACCCCCATGAGTTTGTCCATTTTATCATCTGTAGTGAGGGGTTTGTTGAAAGCTGTATTATTTGGCTGGGACAATTTGATATCAGACCTTTTGATATGCTTCCCTAATTCCCTCATATTACTTTCTATGTTTATGGTTGTAGCATAGGCTTCTCTTAATGTTTGTGGACTCTTGTCCCTCAAACAATAACCTATTTTTTAATCAAAAGAACCACAATATAAAACTAGGCACATAGGTTGATTGGGTCTCATATGAGGAGGTACCTTTCTCATTGTCATGATGAAGTGGTTGTTGAAGTTAGCTACTATTTCATTGATGGCCTTTTGATGAATATGAGTTCATGGATAGAAAACTTGGGATCAATGATGTCCCCATACTGCAATCTAAATACTCTCATGAACTTCTCCCAAGAATCAATACTATTATTAGGGATGGCTTTATATCATTCTTTAGCACTTTCTTCCAATGAATGTACAAATAATTTCATCATAACATATTCATCCTCAATTTCATATTCATTAGTGACATTAATGAAATGCCTAAGATGTTCCTCACCTGTGACAACATTGTTACCTTGAAACCTATGAATCTTCCCCCTAATCTCAATTAGAATTGGAATGGGAAAATTAGGTATGCTAAAGAAATTGAGCTTCTTATACCTCTGAACTCCTAGCAGCTGCCTCTGTGGAAGAAACCTTTGTGCTTGTCTTCGTTGTGCATGCCCAACATTTTGAATGTTGCCATGTTACTGGTTAGCCTGATTCTGTTGTGGTGGAATGTTGATATTTTGAGCACAGGCCTAATTTGCACCCTACTATCCCATTTGATGTTGATATTGTCTCTGATTATTTTGCTGATTGTAATGGTGTGGAGGTGCACATTACTGATTTGCATTTAATTTTAGGCCATATTGCTATGCATTCTAGTTTTGATGGGTCTGCTTGTCAAGATGAGCCTATTGTTGATCAAGTAAGGCCCACACCTCCCTTTGTTTGTTTCTAAGATGATCAAGCAAATCTAGTTCATCTTTGATTCTTCATTCTCTTTCCTCATCATTAGGTTGTTGTTGTTGATCACCCTCATTAGGGATATTGTCATGTTGACCTCCAAACGATCTAGTTGGGGAATTAGGATGCCTTGTATACTGATGCATTTCTTAATTTTCACTAGCATTCCCAAATGTCCTCAAATATGGATCATGAGATCTATCTCTACTTCCTCTACCAATAATATTCGTATTTCTTCTAACATCATACTTATTTCTATTAGTTCTTCTATTTGTTCTAAGCATTTTATCTACAGAGTCCTCAAAAGTATAATTATTTTAGCTCTCAAGGTCAATAAAAATGTTGTCTTGGGCATTTCTTGGAGGCACCATATTGGATCTTCTTACTCTATATCTACTCCTATTTCTTATATTTCTAGAAGATTCCTCATGTCCAAGTTTCTCTTGATTTCCTCCTCTATTCATTATAAAATTCTTTTCAGACTAATTTTAATTTATGGGTTGTAAAATAGAGTCACCACTTCCCTTGCTGGGAAGAAAAACTTGAACAAATGTTGTATTTCAATATCACATCAACCCAAAAAAAATTAGTGGCTCCCTGGCAACGACGCCAATCTGTTGGCATAAGTTGATGGACTTCCAAACTTACCCAAAAGCACTGAAATGCAAATTGAGGACTTACTGTTACCAATGGCATGAAAAATTCTCTAGCTGCCTAAAACTTGACAACAAATAAAGTAACTATGTCCTCAGAAATGGTGCCAATCTGTTGGGTCCCAAAATGAATGAAACACAAAGTCTAAAACATTTCTAAATCACCTAGGCCAGGGATTGTCATTAGGGTGATAGAAAGAGGTTTATCAACAAGTTATGGGTGATTTTGGCCAACTATCAGGAGTGGGTGGACTCCTCTACTCTTTACTCTCAGCTTAAACTCAAGAGGGATATTCCAAAGGGGTATAACTAAGTAGGTATTAACACCAAACTAGATGAAAAACTAAAAATATGAACAACCAAACCTAATTCACTTCCTTGGCCCCAAACTTGTCACTGAACTAAGAACAACCAGTTGTTATAAGACCCCTATATAGTTGATAAAGGCAATCCTATGTAGTGACGATGCATAAAACTACTACTGCTCTTAAAGATTAATAAATTATTTTTCTTTGATGATTGGGTGAGCTAGAACTACTCAGACTGGTGCCTATCCATTGGGCTGTAGAGTTTTACATTCAACAGAGGAACACAACTACATAGAAATATATATTTGCCTATTTGAGAAATCAAATGCAAAAGAATTCAATATCAAATCACTAGGAACACTTATTAATCCAACACTATACCATGTTCTTTCTCATGTAATATTGAAGGAATCATTTACAAAGCCTTGGAAATGATTTAAGAACTATCACATTCATTCAAATCAATGCTTACATTCATACCATGAAATGTGACAAGAGAAAATCTTGACTCTGATCAAAGTTTACTCGAAAGAACATTCACAGCAGTGGAGAAAAAAAGTGATTCAATACAAAGATTTTCAAGGTATATTAAATACATTTCATGGTTGTTTCATGCTGAATAAAGACTACAAAATAACCTTTTCTAATATGCCTTCTTGAGCTTAGAACCCACTGAGAAAATTTGCCCAAATGACCAACCAATACCTATTTCATCTAAAAATTATGCAAATATAGCATTACGATTCAATCCCTCACTCAAAGTGTTGCACACAATCAATGAGTATGCCCATGCCTCATTAAATTCAGTCCCACTGCTATGTCAGAAAATCTACACTTCTAGAAACCTGCCCATTCCCTGACAAGTCTTTAAACTAACATACGAAGATTTCCCACACACCTGGTGTACTTGGAGAAATAATGAGGGAAGACTTGAATCCTTTTCCTGACATCTGTAACTTCTAACATATCTAATTTGTCTTCCAAATGTACTTGTGCAATGAATAATTTGACCATGTCAACCACCTACATGGTATTGTTCTGTAGAATCATCAATTTCTGGGTACAAATCAACCAACACAATCTTGCAATCATGGCAACCTTTAAGGAAATTATCCCTTTTTAAGCTTTTACAACACTTTAAAAGTGTTGTCTAACTTTTCCTCTTTTGGCCATCAGAATCATGACTGGACTTTTCTACATTTCCCCACCTTTATCGGCCAACTGCCATTTTCATGAACTTTGGACTATCTTCATCTTTTCTTCTTTATCAGCTTCCCTTTTTGCTTTATCAGAAAATATTCAATTTGGTGAACTTGGATGACTCTACCTCTTTATTGGTAAATTTCACCTTTTATGAACCATGGAGGAAACTCCCCTTTTATCTGGCATTTGATCTTGATTTTTGGCCTCTCTTATGCCTTATTGAAAAATTTTCATTTTCTCAAACTAGGCTTATCTGAGTCTTCCAGTTCATCCCTTTAGTTGGCAAATTTTCAATTTTGTGAACTCTTTATTTCCTCTCCCTTATCTTTCTTTATCTTCCTTAGCATTGTTTTGTCTTATTAGCAAATTTCATCTTTCACAAACTTGGCCGTGTTTTGTCCCTTGTCGGCAATTTTCTCATTTACCAAACTATCCTCTTCTTGGCCTCTTTTATCAACAAATTCCATCTATCATAAAGTTGTCATCTCTTACTCTTCCTATCCCTTACTATTGGCCTTTCACTCTGTCAGCTAACTTTGAAATATTCAAACTTTTTAGAAACTTCAGGCTTTCATTGATTCCCAGATAAGGTCTTTCCTTATCTTTTCTATTTGCCTTAGCCAATTTTCATCTTTCCTATTTGCCTTATTGGCAAAAATGATCCACGTCAAACTGCATTGTCTTACCCTTTTTTTCCCTTATCTATAATTTTCACTTTTCTTGAACCATAGGCCATGTTCTTTTTTATCGGCAAAATGTGCTGATGATGAACCTAGCTTATCTTTTGTCTTTCTTTCTACCTTTGATTTTCTTTATTGTCAGGGAAAGTTCACGTTGGTGAATTCTACATAAGTGAAACTAAAAGTTCACAAACCAAAAGATTCATTGACCAAGACATAGAGTGCTTTTTCCTTTGTGCCTTAGAAAAATTTCATTTGCCATGATCCCTTCACTTTCCTTCATTCATTGATCACTTTGATCAATGAACCTACCAGTCGGCGAACCAACAAGTTTGCAAACCTCTTAACTTTTTTATAAAATGCTTCATTCTTTCCTTTACTCTGTAAGCCTCATTTCTTACTCTACTATAGCCTTTTATCACCTTATCGGTGAATCAACAAATCAGGGAAAATGCAAACTTCTGAGCTAGTTTGTAATTTTGGGAAATTGTCAATTCACTGATAAAAGGCAAAAAGAGAAAAAAAATTTTAAGGGAGGAAGTCAAATAGATTTGGGGGACTTATATTTAGAACTCTTTTGGAATAAAAACCCCTAAAAGTGTCTCAAAAAATATGTCTCAGATCAGATTTAAACAAGGGACTTTGACTGCAAGCACATAGTGGGGATTTTTGATGGATTTTTGGGGCAAAATAAGGCATTTTTGGGAACAAAATTTTACAAGTCCCAATAGGTCCTATGCAAACAAATAGTTTAGGTAAGTCATCATATTTCATTACTAATATTGTTGATTATTCACAACAAGTATTGGGTTTGTTTTTTGAAGTACAAAGATGAAGCCTTTAATACAATAAAAAGGTTTATAGCCCTTGTGGAGAATGAAAGTGGTTACATAATAACGTGCTTAAAGACTAATTGTGGAGGAAAATTTTGTTTGAGATTTTTTGTGGATTATTGTAATATGGATGGCATCAAAAGATAGCCCACCACTACTTACACACTACAACAAAATGGTATAGATGAAAGGAAGAACCTTACACGGTTGAAATGGCAAGTGTAAGTTACAAACAAAAGGATTATCTAACTCTTTTTTTGTTGATGTTGTTTCTACACTAGTATATATTCTTAACTAATGTCCCACTAATGGACTTGATAGGATGACTCCTTATGAAGCCTAGTATGATAAAAATCCTAATTTTAATCATTTCAAAGTTTTTGGTTGTTTAGATTGTTCAAGTAGTTGATAAAAAGAGATAGAAGTTAGATCGATAAAGTGAATTATGAATTTTGTTGGGTATAGTGAATGAACCAAAGCTTATAGGATGTATAATTGTAAGGAAGATAAGGTATCAGAATAATTTCTTGCACTAATCTTGAGAGGAGAGTTATGCTAAATTTTTTACATCTTTACAATAGTTATAGAAATTATATAGAAATAAACATAAATAGAAATCATACCACAACATAGTGATTTATGAGGGGAAAACCCTTTCAAGAGAAAAACCCCACACTCTAAAAGCCACCCAATATATTATTTATAAATCAACAAGATTACAATACACTTGTAAAACAAGCTTTCAAAAGAGTATCACCAATGAGAGATCTAGAGGCAACTCGACATCTATAAGACTCTCATACACAACCTCCATCTCAAGTACCTAATATATAGGAGATATAATACATGAAATAGTCAAATGGTAATTACAAAACTATGAGCTAAAACCACACAAAATAGTGGTGCCCAAATTATCTCCAATCAAAGATGCCCTATGATGTGTCAAAAAACTCACCAACATGTGTAACTAACCATTATATCTCTTTTCTATGTCTAACATGTTTTCACATTTTCAAATACAGGAGACCCAACTTTCGAAGGCCATAACTTTAGATCCAAGAGGCTGATTGATGAACTGTTTGATGTGTTGGAAAGTTCATGAAGAAATCTATGTCCATATAGCCAACTTGGTTATTTATGACAATTTTTGGGGCCAAAAATGGCCTCTAGATGCCTCAAAATTGACTTTGAAACTTTTTAAGATATTTCAAAAATTGGAAACTTTAATAACTTGACATCCATACATGACCTTGGGTTGAAACTCACCCATAATGTTTATTTGGAAATTTTGTAGCTTTGGGAAAAAATTTCGACTCATACGTTCTCAAATGCAAACTTACTATAAATAGTAACCTTTTGTAATTGCAACCTGTCGAGACACCTTTCCTAACAATAATCCTCTCATTAACAATATTGTTGTGTCAAGGGATGTGATTATTGATGAAGAGGGAGTGTATAATCGTCAAAAAGGCCATGATGAAAAGTTTAAATGGTTCAAATATCCCTTCTCTCAAACAAACATTCACAAACACACAATATGATCACAGAGGCAAATGCTCTGCCTCAAATTCAACAATACAAGATTGCAATAAAACAAAACACTTCAATTTACTAGACCAAACTAACATACATTAGATGACAATTAGAGCCTTCAATGGCATCTCTCATTCATATATTCCAATTTGTCCCTCCTCTATTTTTGGACAACAACTTCTTCTTATTCTTTCCCATTACATGGCATCTCCTCTACAGTTAATGACTCAATCACAAAATAATACAAATTTAAAATCACCTACCTCCCAACCGGCTGATCTAATCTTCTAATTCAAATGCTTCTACATGCTTCTCTCACTAGTTTTTATCTTCCTCTGGTAGCTTCCATGAACTATCCTTCCCTTGATTGTGGTTTATACATGTTGTTCTCTCAACACTGCAGGATTTTATTCATTATCTTAGACATTCAACTTCACTTCACAATAGTCTACATGCTTCTGAAAGATAGCAAATTCATTATTTTATCTCCCTTCTTCCCTAGGTAGCTCCTGGAGTGGAACATTTCCCTTCATCCATTTTTCCCCCTCAACGAAAACCCCTCTCTACAATTCTATTTCATTTGGATTTTGTAATGGATAGATGTGAAATGAAGAGACACAAGTTGGAACACTTCCAAGAACTGAGGCAACGCCTCCAAAAGAAATTAAATCTTTGATGTTTTATTTGATCTCCTCTAAAACATAGTTCTAGCATTCTCTACCAAATTGGCATCTTCCATTTGTATATTTTCCTTTGGATCTGAGCTTCGATGAACTTTATCATTATCTTGCTTTGGAAGTGTATGTGCAAATCTGTTGTGGAAACCCATTAACAATACTCCAAGAACTTTGATAGGTGGTAGTAAACCTCCACATAGACATAGTCCATATGTTGTTGCTTACTATTAAGATCATCTTCACCCACCAATATGTGTGATTTCTTCTTTTTCTTTAGGTCATTATATGCATTTTCTTCAACTAGTCCTTCCTACATTGTGAATAGTCGCATGTCAAATCCCACTATCAGCTTCAGATTCTATCAAACAAATAATACATTTACATTCTACTTTCCCCACAAAGCACTTAAACTCTTGTCACTGTTTGTACAAAAGGATCTAATATTGATAGAGATTATTAGTTGCCCCAAAATAGTTACCACACTCAAACTAGAACTTGGCATATTGATATAATGCCTCTATTTGATTAGATCCAATCTGATAGTGATCATTGAGCATCTAGAGATTGCACTACAACATTGATGTTATACTATGGAATAAATTCATCAGTCCATGAGCTATTATACTTGGAAACCCCATAAAGAGTTTGCATGACTTTGCCATAATGTGTCGAAAGTTGAAAACAAACTTTCTTCATAACTTCTTACCAAAAGTTTGAAACCTCATGAAAACTTGTCAAGATGTTCAACCCAACATTCCTAAGTTTTCCACCAAGTTGTTCTATGCCAAACCTTATAGATTTCAAAATTTCAAACTTTCACCAAATTGCTAGTGCTAATCATAAAATGATTAAAACTCAAGAACCATAAAGAATCCAATCTCAAAACCTTCACCAATAATTTATAAATGTCTTCAAGAATCTTCTTGTAAGAGGGTTTGCAACCAATCCTCTCTGGCTCACATGAACAATTATTTTTATGAAACCAGATTATTATGCATGAAAACCCACAACCAGTGAAAACTCAATTTGGTCAAATTTGATTATTCCACTTGCACTGCAAGGATGTGAGATACTAATACAAACCCAAGAAAACCAAAACTGAAAGAAACAACTTAAAATTTTCTTGGGTGATGTTGATTTCTTGTTCACCTGGGATGCTCCTGCATCACTAAATCAATTTATAATCATGGTAATATTGATAATATTGCTAATGAGCAACCCACTAGTATTTTAGTTCCAATTACTACAAATCCACCATGTAGCCCCTCAGCTAGTTCTTCAATTCAAAGTGTAATTCTAGCTTCATGTCCAAGTTCTACAAAAAAGATAAGAACCCTAAGTAAAATTTATCAAAGGAGTACAAGACAAGCACCTAAAGAGAATTTGAGGGGTGACACAGTAAATTTTTCTCTATTTTCACAAGTTGATTTTGAGACAACATGTCTTGAAGATGCATGGACTAATGAGGTTTGGGTGCAAGAAATGCAAGAAGAGATAGATTCCATGAAGCTATGGACCTAAAAATACAATCTAATTTGGGTGAAAGCATATACTACCAAAACAATTAATATTCATCATTTTCAACCCCTCGAAAGTTAGAAAATCACCAATTGGTGATAAAGTGCCACTAAAATTTTTCTTGATCCTCTCTAGACAAATTCTTTCCAAGTTCCCACTTAGGTTTGTTTCTTACTTATCTAATACCCTACACATAATTAATCAATACACATAAGACCTACAAGACACACCAATGCAATCCACTCTAGAAGGCCTTATATCTAAACTCTATTAGACTAAGATTTATTCATAGTGAGGGTTACAACCACTCTAATAGGCCTAAGTGGAAGTGAAGAAGGGAACAAAAACTCAACAAGGCAACATTAACCGACTACAACTAGCATATCTGTCATTCCACACCCACAAAATGACCATCATTTTGCACCAATAAAATGACTATTGCTTAGCCTCCAAAAATCTACCAAGATGGACATTGCCTGAAATAGGAATGACCATGAATCTCTTGTCTACATTAATTGGTGGATTTATAGCACATTGTGTCCTAATGTCTAATCAACACTTTAATTCTTCACCCCACCACCTATGACCTAAGGTGCTAATTGTGAAGACATCCTTGTCATTAGCTCATGTCTTTCAACACAACGCATATACTACACTCATTAACTCATGTGACTCTATTGTACGTGCAATTGAGTACCTCTTTTCCATGAACATCAACATTGTGTTGAGTCCTGGCTTATTTACTCTTGTGCATTATCCTCAAACATTATCTTGTTGTCACCTCTTGCAATCAAGTTAATTGTGTTATTTGGGCTCATAACACTTGGCATCTAAATTTGACACCTAGTTACTTCACCATCCTTGTTATTCATTGCTCATGCACCATTACGAGTCTCCAATTAAAATCCCATGAAACTATACACTCCCTCTTATACTTAGATGACTTCATCACTTTCATTGGCCACATGTACTAAAAAATCATTGTTAAATATTTGTAGGTAATAATTTATGAGACTAGAAATTCTAAATAATAAAATATTAATCTAAGCTTTAGGCTAACTTTAATGAGCTTAAGATTATTATCATAAATGCATATTATCTTATATAGGATTAGCTTAAAAGCATGTCAATTAGACTTACACTAAGTGAGTTTACAATGAAAATCTTAGTCAAAATCATGCCTAATCTAAAATACTTTTGGCATAAGACATTGGCACAAAAGATATACAATTAATATTAGAGTTTATCATTTAATCCATTAGCCTTAAAATTAAAATTAATTTAATTGAGGCTCAATCCTTTGGGGTTTTTATCCTTATACTAGTTTGACAAAAAATGAGGAAACATTAGTGTCTTATAACTAGCTCTGTTAATATGTTTACACCTTAAGTAGTCTTTAGACCCATCCATGCAACTATATTGTAGCATGCCAAAGATTTCAAACCTAGACTATATTGTTTTGAGTTTAGATGTCTTAGTCGATGCCTCATGTTTTTCCCTACTAGTTTGTTTTCCCTTTGGTGTTGTCAAGTGTTTCTAGGATTGAATAATTTTGGAAACCCATTTGTGATGTAAATCTACTCCTCTATGACACCACTGCACTTAGACGTCATCAAATTCAATGGAAAAACAATCAATAGAAATTTTACACCTCATCCATACCAAAACGTGGTAAATAGTTGTTCTATTTTATTAACCCAAATTAACCTTTGATTGTTGAACTAGATGATATTTAAGAATAGGCCTATGACACAAATTTCAATTAATTTCCACTGCTTTCTCACGAACATCATATGGTGACATGGACCCTATCTAACACCTTGTATGATTGGTTATCTATCCTACATGATTCCCATGATGACATGTCAATCCTCTAGCTGTTTCTCATGTCTTTTAACATAATTAAATTTTATGTTCATTTCTATTTTGAGATGGCTTATGATAGGTATAAACAAGGATATTCTTAACTAATCAATCTTGTATTAGCCTACAATAAGTGTGATTGTATATTTTATCACCTATTTGGCTAGTGCTTGACATGCTAATGGTGTGACTTTACTTTGATTATTTCATATGGCATGGCATGAATTTGAACCTACTATGCACAAGCATCATTATTAACCCAACATATCATATATATCCTAGATAGGTAGAGTTTGATAATTATTTTTTCACAGACAAAGGTAAACCAATTTTTTTGAGCTTTTAAGATTTGAATTGCTTAGTAGTGATATTGAAATCTTATATCAAATTTATGCTAGTAGGTGGCTTGACAAAATAATGTCAGGTACAAATTATAATTTCTTAGGAACAATAAAAAATACCTCTAGTAGTGAAATCATAGTGGTCAAGCATGTAAAGTACCTCCTATGCACCTAGAAATCATAAAGTATAGCACAATGAGGTCATTAGAAGGTAGGTTTGTATTCTCTATGTCTTATGTACATATTATTTCTTTCTATCAAGAGTTGACCTGGGCACATGAAGGACCTAGATATATTAAATGTCTAATTCAAATTGGTACTTGAATTTGAATCCTCTACAATCTTAGTCATTAATGGTACCACCAAAAGTCAAAGCGGCATGTAAATACATGTAATTAATTTATAAAAATATCTAGTATCTTGTATATCTATGTATAAATAGGTGGCTTCTTGCCTTTGTCTTGTTAGATTTTTCTAGATTGGAAGCTTAATGAGCTAGGTTGGAGATGGAAAATTTGACTTCTTTTAAACATGTAATATGGTGAAAGGTATCTATGAGTCTTGCCTCCTGAATGCAATCATTGTATTTTGGCTAAGTTTTCTCGTTGTTTAATATTTTGAGCATATTGTATGTCTATAAATGGGTTTTTTGGTTATAGCCCACACAAGTAATATGGTGTTTATTTCCGTTTTTTTTTTTTTTAATTTAGAGATATATTACACAAATTCATATTGAATATTTAGTCTTATCCGCAATAACAATCCAGTTTTATCTAATTAGACATGTGTGTGTGTGCAACCTAAAGCCTAGGTTAATACTAAATGTTTTAGGTACTTGCCAATCATAAAAAGTAAGAGATAATAATAAGGTGATGTGATTTCTCATGAGTCATATTAATATGACATTGCTCATAAATATTTGAGATACTTGAAACACTCGTCATATTTATATTATTCTAAAAAAACATTCTTAATATTTTTTTGATCCCAAAATTTTTTGACATAAATAATATTTTGATTATTTCTCTTCAAAAAAAATTAATTAGTTGAAAAATACTAATAATTATTATTAGTTAAAAACTATCCGTCGCTATAATTACCTACTAAAGCAACTAAACAAAGCATAATTGAAGTCAACAATTTAATATGTATAATACGAGTCAGCGAAATTGATAATTAATTCGACATTACTCACAGGCTTACGTTGTTTGTGATGTTCTTGTCAGTGTGGAAGAGTTGTCCGAGTGTCGGTACAGAAATCTAGAGCTGATCTGTATAAAATTGCCCAACGCCAGTCCTTGGCAACGAACTTCAATTAGGTATTCGAATTGTAAAAACTGTTTTAACAAAAAGGATGAAACGCCCAATATCATTGAAAATTCATGATACATTCAAAGCTGCATTGGGAACACAATGTATTAGATGGGTAGCTTTCCTTTGACAGCGTCCAACATTCTGACTAAGCATAATATAAGGTACAGTTACAACAAATATATCCTCGTACTTAACGTGAGCACAAAGGGAATCATTGTTGAATCTTCTGCACTATCCATTTGGCATTTATCTAGAGAACAATGGTTAAAACCTCTTTTATTAATATTTTTTTAATGAATAATGGTTAAAACTTCTTTTTATTTTAAAAAAATAAACCACTATATAAAAACTACAGGTGGTAGAAGGGGTAAAGTTTAACCAGACGTTGTAAAACAGCGGGCTGGTTGAAATCCTTTGGACAAAAGTATATTCGACAAATTGATCGACAAGGAATGTTTTGAACAGGTCGAAGGAATATGGTTGAAGAAGTCAACAACAAAAGTCTATAGGTCGAAAATCCGTGAACAGTCCGCATGACAATGTGCTGGCTGTTTACCCTGAAGCGGTAAAAGGCACACCTTCAAATACCATGTGGGACCAAGCCTGAACAACAAACCAGAAATAAGCTTAAAAAAAGGCAACAACAAGAGTAAAAACAAACAATCAACATTTATTTTTGAAGATGGAATAATTTGTCTGTCATCAACCTTAATCTTTTCCTTGAAGACACTATCAATATTTCATAATAGATATCTTCCAATATTAAAGCATATATGGTGATGTTGAATGACATAACGCAACCAACCTCAGAACCGCGTGAGTTATGATTCGAATAATTCAACCCTTTTGTTCAAGATGCGATTGTTGCTTTCCAATTAAGGCGTGAAAAAATTTATGTTTAATAAAATTTTGTTGAACAATTCGTCGAGTGTAGCCTGCAGTTTGTAGCAGATGCGATGGCTCATGGATTTTCAATAAGTAGACCGTTTGAGGAGTTGAATCTTGCAAAACTCCATTTGTGTCTTCATATTTTCATAGCTTGAGCTTATAAGGGTTTTAGAGTACAGCAATAACTTGTGCAGAGGAGAGTAGATAACAATGAAGAAATCTATCACATTTTCAGTTTTGGCAATGCTATGGATAGTTTCAGCCAAAGCCGATGGTAATGGTGGGCTGAAGGTGGGCTATTATGGTTCTACGTGCCCTCAAGTTGAATCCATTGTCAGATCCACAGTCTCAGAAGCTCTGAAAAGGGATTTTACTTTAGCTCCGGCCCTTATAAGATTGCATTTCCATGATTGCTTTATCAGGGTTGGTACTTCACTTCAGTTCACTTCTTCTATGAGATAAAACTCAGTAAAATAGGATAATATAATTGTTTCCATGTGTACAGGGCTGCGAAGGATCAATCCTTTTAGACTCCACGCCTGGCAATCTCTCAGAAAAAGCGTCACCTGCAAATTCCCCAAGTCTTCACGGGTTTCAAGTGATCGATGAAGCAAAAAAGAAATTAGAATCAGTCTGCCCTGAAGTAGTGTCATGTGCAGACATAGTTGCATTTGCTGCACGAGATAGTTCATTTGAGGTAGTATTAAATTAAGATGCGGCCTCAGCTTACTGGTGGTTTGTGCTTTGGGTTTTCACTCATAATTTCTAGTTCGGAGTTTATTTCAGTTGTGTTTTTATAAGCCTTGCGTACCCATCCCACCTTTTATTTAAACCTTTTTATTGTTATGTATTAATATATAGTTTTCACATAAGTGTTTCCAATAAAAATTTATTTCCATAAAATGTATTTAAAAAAATATGTTACAATAGAATAGAATGTACACCTTTATTTGAGCCTAGTTTAAGTATCAGTTTATTTAAGTTTGCAGTCCAAAAAAACTAACAATATATCTATTTATATGTAGTGTATATTACTTATATAAAAAAATTATAATTAGGTAAAAATAAAAATAAATTTAAATTAGAAAGTTGTAGATCAATTAGTGAGCATGATGTTATGTTTCTTCTTATATCATTTACAAAGGTTCAAATCTTTTAAATATGTAATTACATTGTGTTTAATCTAACTTTGATATACTGATTTCCTACTAGTGATAGATTAACAAAAGACAGTTTCTGATTTAGATTGGGTTTTCACTGATAATTTCTAGTTCTGAGTTTATTTCAATTATGTTTTGATAAGCCATGCATACCCATCCCACCCTTTATTTAAACCTTTTTATTGTTATGTATTAATATATAGTATTCAGAGAAGTGTTTCCAATAAAATTTCATTTATTTAAAAAAATATGTTACAATAGAATGTACACCTTTATTTAAGAATGCCTAGTTTAAGTATCACTTAAGTTTAAGTCCAAAAAAACCTAACAATATATCTATTTATATGTAGTGCATATTATTTAAGGTTAAATAAAAATTAAATCAAAAAGATGTAGATGAGGATGATGGTATGTTTCTTCTTATGTCATTTATAAATGTTCAAATCTTTTAAATGTGTAATTATGTTATGTTTAATCTAACTTTGGCATACTGATTTCTTATTAGTGATAGATTAGTAAAAGACAGTTTCTGATTAAGATTTACTAATTTAGATATGTTCTTACTCATCATATTATAATAAATTTAATCTAAATGTATACTTACTCATCATATTGTAATTTATTTAATCTAATTATTTTCATTTTAAAAAATTAATTAAAAATTTTATTACCTTAACTTCTAATTTAGTTGTACCCTTTATCATATTAATATCTACCTGATGGAATTAAAATTATCTTTTGTATGGAATAATTTTACTGAACTGTATATAACACCAATATTTTTTTCAGGCTGGCAATATTAGTTGGCATGTCCCAGCCGGACGCAGAGACGGAAGGATTTCAATGATAAATGAGACTAAGGGTTTACCTGCTCCTACAATCAACGTCACACAGTTGACGGCTTTGTTTAAACAAAAAGGCCTCTCTCAAGAAGACATGGTAGTTCTATCAGGCAAGTACTGAAATATCAAGATTTAGATAACCAGAAATCATTACATTTGGTGAAAGAAAATTTATATTGATGTTGTTCTGATCTTTCACAGGTGCTCACTCCATTGGTGTATCGCATTGCGTTGCATTTAGCAATAGGCTTTACAACTTCAACAGCACCACGGGTGTTGACCCTACTTTGGACGCTCAACTGGTCAAGAAGCTCAAGTATAAATGTCCACCTACACCGCCTCTTCACCGAACTGTACCCATGGAAAGCATTACACCAACCAAGCTGGACAATGTATATTACAGCGAGCTTCTCAGAAATAGGGGACTATTTACATCTGATCAAACCTTGATCACAAATTCTGACACTCTAAAAATGGTGAAGAGTAATTCAATGCACCCATCAATATGGAGTACCAAGTTTGCCAATGCAATGGTGAAGATGGGCACCATAGAGGTACTCACTGGATCTCAAGGTGAAATCAGAAAGAACTGCCGAATCGTAAATTGACTTTTGAGAGTAGCTTTTTTTAACTTTGTTAATGAGTTTGAAATGGTTTTCAATAATGTCCTCCGTACACAACTCACTAAATTAGCGAGGTAATGGGGGATTGCAACGACGTATTAGGTGAGGTTTCTAAATAGGGAGTAGTGAGGAGTGCATCTAGAATTCGTCCAGGATTGGCCACTTTGATCGAATAAGCACTTCAAATAATAGTTTTGGCTCCTTGGATTGGAATATATTAGAATTTTAAAATGTTTTAATTTGATGTACTGGTTAGCATTTGAAGGGAATAAGTAAAAAATTATATTTGAAAAATATGATACATAGCATTTACGACTTGACTATGGGTGGCGTTGCTTGTCTCTTACGAAGGTTTTTTTTTAAAGGCCAAAAAGCTTTTTTTTTAATATTAAATTCTATTTGTTTTTATTTTAAAATAAATTTATTTTGTTATTTTTTATATGAATAAATTGAATGATGAAGTTTACTATTTTAAAGTAATAAATTATAAGTTTAAATTGAGATGTTTTGAGGTGACTTAAACATTTAAGGTTTGTCATATTTAAGTTTTAAGTTTTAGACAAGCGATGTGGAGAGGTGAATTAACATTTTGTTGACTAACAAAGTCAATTATTTGTAATAGAAAAGTCCCTAAATGTTTGGGAATAGATAAGTTTAGAATGAGCTCACAATTGTAATGCAATCTCCCCAAAGGAGAAATAGAAGAGAATATGCTCTATCTCAAATTGTTACTTTTTGTTTGTCAATTTAGGTGAGTTTAACTTCCTAAAATCAATCGTCAACACAATCCAATCACTGAAACAATGTTAAGGGAAAAGGAAACCTCTTCTTGTTTGTGGCATAGTTCTATGTATATGAATTGTTAACTATGGTGTCATGATTGTGACATGATATGTGTGTAATAAAGTTGTGATATCATCTTATGTGTGTGCATTGGCATGGTGTCTTGTGTGTTAACTTTGTGGAATAGTACAAATGTGAATTGGTAAAGCCGGTGACAAGGAAGACCTGTAAAATTTTAGCTAAACATGCATAGCACAGTATGGATCTAGCTGAAATAAAAAAATAGAACATGCAAGTGAACAAAGGAAAAATTTAGAGCAAGAATGAAATAAAAACTCTTTGAAAATATTTACAAATAGAATGCAGAAATTACAAAGATATAGCCAACATTGAGGAAAAGTAAAGGCTTTAAAGCAAAAGGCCGAGAGAAAGCCTTAGTTATCTTATAATAGAACAAAGCAACAACTAGATAAAGTAGGAAGTTGCTTTGTTTCACTAACACCCCCCTTAAGTCTAACTAAGGAGACATAACCTTGAGGAAAGGAAAGAGAAAAGAGGGAAAACCCTGTGTAAACAAAACCTCCCCTCAAAAAATGCAAACTTTGCATGGCAGCTACTATGCTGCAGTGTCCACCCCAAGAAGGTCTTGCAGAAAGTGAAACTTCTACTCAGTGAAAGTCTTCATGAAGATGTCGGCAACTTGTTCAAAAGTGGGAGAGTACTCCAAGTCAATGACTCCATCATGTATCAATCCTCGGATGTAATACATGCAGATCTCGATGTGTTTGGTCTATTGTCATTGTACGGGATCTCTGCAGATCTCGATGTAATACATGCAGATCTCGATGTGTTTGGTCTATTGTCATTGTACGGGATCTCTGCAGATCTCGATGTAATACATGCAGATCTCGATGTGTTTGGTCTATTGTCATTGTACTCTAATTGTTGCCCCAAATGATAGTCAAACAATGAAAGAGGATACCAAGCTCAGTTAGGAAGTTCTGCAGCCAAATGGCTTGAATGGTAACATTGACTGCACCTCTATATTTAGCCTCTGCTGATGATAAAGCAATGACAAATTGCTTCTTGCTTGACCAACAAATGGGGCCAAATCCCAAACTAAGAACATATCCTAAAGTGGACTTGTGATCAATGTTATCGCCAACCTAGTCAAAATCAATGTAGCCAATGAGATCCAAACTACATCCTACTGAATAATGAATTTCATAGTGGATGGTGCCCTGGACATATCGAAGTATACACTTGGTAGCTTTCCAATGTAGCTCATGCAGCTCCTACATGCATGTGGAAATAACCCGCACTGCATATGAGAGATCTGGATGAGAATGAGTGAGATAAATAAGACTCCCCACAAGCTAACGATATTATTTGCAATCAACCAATGATGTATCCTTGCCATCCTCAAGCTTTACCCCCGACAGGAAAGGTGTGGATGCTGGCTTGCAATCAGTCATGTGAAACCAAAAAAGATCTCTTGCATACTTAGATTGAGCAACTTTGATTCCTGATTCATTTGGTTGATTTCAAGTCCAAGGAAAAAGTGCAGGAGACCCAAGTCAATCAAGGAAAATCTATCATGTAAAGCAATTTTAATTGCAACAATGATTGTGGTTGTACCTGTTATTAGTAGATCATCTACATAGAGCACTATGATCAATAGAAGTCACTTGTTCTCATCATATAAACATTTGGATCAGATTTGCATCTCATGAAATTTTGAGATAGTAGATAAGAGTCCATTTTAGCATACCAAGCTCTAGGTGCCTGCTTGAGGCCATAGAGTGACTTTTTGAGTTTGCATACCAAGAATGATATTTGTACATACCCTTGTGGTTGCTCCACATATATTTCATCCTTGAGATCACCGTTAAGAAATGCATTCTTGACATCCATGTGGTGAGCCTCCCAACTTCTTGTTGCTACAATGGCAAGAACCATCTGAATGGAGTCCATTTTTACCACTGGAGCAAAAGTCTTTTCATAGTCAATGCCATGAACTTGTTGAAAACCTTTGGCTACTAACCTTGCTTTGTATCTGCTCATATGTACTGTTACCAATTTTTCACCTACAACTCAAATTGGTAGAACTGAAAACATTTATTTCATTTTAAGATGAAGAGTTCTTAACATTTGTCTGCTATGTTATTTTTATGCATAGTTTAGAGTATTTGGAAAAAGGAAAAGGTTCAGTTTTATCATGTTATTGTTATAACAGAGGAGAAGAAATTTAGTTTATCATTCAATGCTTTGCAGAGATTTCATGAGTGATAAGGAGTTATTTCATTTCATTTCACAATGTTGCATACATTTTGCAAGAAAGATATATAGAATTGTACAAGATTGCAAAGAGTGTTGTTTGCATATTCACTAGAAAGAAAAGAGAGACCAATTGTCCCACACACACTATGGGAATAGATGAGCCAACAAAACCTAGGAAATGCACTATACAACTGAAGATGGAAAGAGAAAATAAGCATATAATGAAACACATATCCATCATTTCCTGTTGTGTTTTGTGTTGGTCCTCATTGTAGCTTCTCCATCCTTGCTCCTAATTCTGAGTGGACTTACATTGTGATGAAAGAAGTTGTTAGAGGCTCGGGATATGAATTCCACTATGTACTATATCAACAGAAAATATAGTGCTTTGCCTATGATGTATTGAACCAGATAACGAACATCAGATATCTATAAGAGAGCCTAAAAAATAAAGTATCAGAGGAGCATTGAGCTTCTTTGTTTTTATCTAACATGTTTGCTCACTATGTAGGTATAAAAGAAATTATGTTTCTGATCCATTTCTCAAGACATCATATCATGTGGTGCAAAGTGGGCTCCCATGAGAGTTGAGCCCAGCATGCTACCCCTGAATCTTAAGAGGGGATTGATAGTAATGCTCAAATAGAACAATATTTAGTTGGAGTAACATAATGAGTGCATGATCTTCAAACTCATTGCTCATTCATCACTATCAATTCAAACATGATGAAATGAGAATCACAAATGAGCAGTGAGCTCATTTAAGGCAGTTCAATAATGTGTGAAACTGAGTAAAGGCATTGTCAACATCATGATGTTATTACATCTGTTTGTTATCACATTATCATTTTTATCCATTCAAGGTACTTAGGGGCAGTAGTCTAATCTCATCATGCAGCCTTACATATGAGGAAACAAAATAAATGAAGGCAATGATAGAATGCAACCTTCACTAGTGTAAGTGCTCACATGAAGAGGACAACAATCTTCTACTGATCAAGGAATACAATATCCAATGCCAACATAAAAGATGCATTATAAACATGTTCATCAAAGTACCTTTCCAATGATACTTGCACACAAGGGATAGTAGAAAGTACATTGTTCACAAGAAAGCTCAGATGAAGTTGTTCTCCAAGTATGCATTGCAATGTTCATAGTGGTAGGGTGCTGCCACAATAATGGGTTACACTTTTTGGGACATCCTGATTTTTGCTGAAATCGCATATTTTTAGAAAATATAATGATTTAAGCCTTGAAAGGATCCAATTAAAGGATTTTAATTGAAAAGGGTTTGATCAAAACCTCTTAGATTCAAACCCCCTTGTATAGAACCCCGCTAGTTTTAAACCATACCTATAATGAAGTCTCCTCTACACCTATCAAAATGCTGATAAAAAACCACTTTTAATTTACCTTTTGGGGGACCAAATGAATTCATTTAAAATTTATGTTTTGTAAGTATGTAGTCCTTATTATAAGCTTCCCAAAAAGTATAATTTTAAATATGTTTAATTTGATTATTATATTTATTTTTTATTTCTTGTGAATGTAGGTTTTTCACTGAACATCAAGTTCTTTGTTCTACACACATGGAAAATTAGTAAATTAGTGAAAAAAAAATCTAAAAAATATCTATGCCCTAGGTATTGATGTCCTTCTTTCAACAAAAAAGAAAAATTGAATTTTGATACATACAAAAAAAAAATGTTTTATAGAATACGCCTGTCTAAATTATAATTGGTTTGACTTCAAAACTTAATTAAAAAATATATATTCAATAAAACATTATGAAACCAAATGCATGCCCTATATATTGGTGTTACCAATCTAAATTCAAAAGAATCAAAATTTTATCCTTTGTAGAAAAAAGGTTATGTGCTACAGAATACACATCACTTTAAAAAAATGTTGTTTATTATTAAAAACTAGTTATCAAAGGAGACGCAAAAAAATTTACAATTTAACTCCAAATTTTTTTTAAAAAATGTATTTAGAATCTATAAACAAAATCTCACAAATCACTAGTTTGCATCATCTTCAAATTCCTAAAGGTTTAGTGGCTATAGGTTTTAGAAAGTGAAGATTTAGTTCAATATGTTGATTTCAATGTCAAGTTTGGCCAAAAAGTGTAACCCATTATTGTGGGATGACCCGGTAGGATAGATACATCATAAAGAAAGAAACCACTATTGTCAACTATAGAGCTATGGAGCATTCAACCCTTTTGTGTTTTAGCTAACAATGTTTTGAGGTCTCAATCATGCTTCTGGTAATGCTCAGTTTGCATAGAGTTGGGGCAAAAGTGACTGTCCAAGAAACCCAGGTATCATGTGAATAGGGTTTCAGGTTTTCAAGTGTATGAAGGGCAGTCATGCCTATGTCATAGCCATGAGGGGATTGTGAGACTTAGATTCATTATTTTAAGTGCTTGAGCCAAGGCAGTGAAGGGTGCTACCCATATTAAGGGGTGGATGATAGGCAGTTTACCTACATATTGAGGTCTTCAATAGTAAGAGTATGGTGCTATCCTTGAGCTTGACCAAGTGATTGTGAAGGTTGTTTGCAAAATAAGAAAACCCCTTGTAGGTATTAAGGAGGCCTTGAGTTTCTTATTTGTTCTTACAAAGAAAGTACAGAGGTTTCTTTGGACATGGAGCAATGCAAAGGAAAGCAAACAATGATCATTAATGTGAAAGTTTCCAAAATATGTAGTGAATCAACCTACCGTAGTGAAACCTCATACTATCTGTAGGTGTATTTGCTTTCCAAATGCAGACATGCTGTAATAAAACATCCAGTGTAGTAAATGGAAACAATTGACTAAGGACCTTCTTTTATTGAATGAAAATGCAAGTGCAGTGGTAGCCATGCAAGGCTTTAAAGGTGAGATGCAAAGACTACTTTAAGTTTTGAAGGGGTTTCATTCTTTTGTGTTGTGGGTCAACCCGAGTGGAGTTTTTTCTACCATCTAAATAAAGACGGAAATGCAAATATTGAAACCCAGGTGTGTTCTAGTGGCCGCAGCTTCAGAGAGTTCCTTTCTTCACAAATAACAAAACCTACTTGGTGTTTGCATCCAAAAACCACAAATGCAAGCATGTAGAGTACTCAGAAATAAGGAAAAGTTCAAGGTATGGCTGCAGTCTTTAATGGTGAAGTGTACAGAAACTTCCATGGTGATTTCACAGAATGCACATAGAAACAAGCATGTTCATCATTTTCCTTTTAATGAGCTCTAATCAAGCTCATTTAAGAGGGAAATGCAAACTTAAGTGGTGGAAACTCAAGTTCTCACTAATTTGAATACCTTCAGTATAAGCTTCAGAAAATACTTCCAATGGCAGCATCGAAACAGAGGGGAATATCAACAGAGAAAACAAGACAAATGCATAAAAAATTTAGCCTCAGTTATAGCCAAGAAGGCCCAATAATGCCTCAAATATAGTGCAATGGTTTAGTTTTATGCCAGAGAATATCATACCTTGTAGTTTCCTATAAGATTCTCCATGAAAATGCTTTGGAACAACAGAGAAATGGAGAGTTCGCACTCCAAACCCTAGCCTCATGGTAGCAGCTCAGTAGAGCCTGTTTCATCAAAAGTCAAAATGCAAATGATCCTGAGAGTTTAGGACTTCGATTGTTTTGTTTTAGGGTTTTCTCTATGTTACCCTAATTCAAGTTAGTATTTTTATAACATTGATTTGAAAATAGAATGCCTTGACTAATACCCCTATGGTATTATTTGTTCCCCTTTGTATATCTCATGCCTAGGCTTGATGCCTTAGGGTTCTTTACAACTTTGAGGGTAGGTCAAACCTTCAACAGTGCCTTTTTTTGCAACCATTTGTAGAAGAGATGAACCGTTTAATAATGCCTTCAAACATTTTGTGATTTTAGCAAATACTTGGCCTAATAATCATATGAGCCTTGTATTATTATTTGCAAAAAACAAATCAAACCAAATCAGAGTTCAAATTGCAAATCTTTGTAAAACATTATTTAAAAAAATATCTCTATAAATTGATTTAAATATTTGTTATTTAATGCAGTTAAAGCTGAGCAAAAATAGACAAAATCTTTCTTTTCTTAGTTTCATTTTCTTTGGGTGAAATAAGGAAAAGCTGGACAAACTGACAATTCTTTTTTTAGTTTACAATCAGGTAAAGCCTAATTTTTAATATCTTTTTGTTGTTATATGGAGCCTAATCAGACTCAGAGGTTAAATTTTCCCCACTTTTATCGGCGTGATTTCCCCCCAAATTCCTACGGGGTCAAGGGGAGGCACCCCTTGTGGGGTCTAGGGGCAGCACCCCTGGTGCGCTCCCTATTGCGATACATGGTTTTTTATTATTTTATAAAGGCATCGGGAGTTATATTTTCATTGACCGACATAAGAAAACCCTATTTTTGTAACTGACAAAAAGATTGATAAAAGCAACTAAGGGTTAGGGTTTTGATGGATATTATATTGTAGCACTTGCAGCAGTATTGAGTTGCAGGGATTGCTGGTTGTAATCGGTTTGATTTACTGGATAATAATATTGGACTCTCTGTTTGGTGGATGTAGCTTGAGTTTGGGTGAACCGCGTTAAAACTTGTCTCTCGCTGTTATTAATTTTGTGTATTTCCATTCTTTTGTTTAATCTTTATTTGCATTTAATTGATATCTTCTGCTGACTAACCCTAACAAGTGGTATCAAAGAGGGTTGTGTTCGATTACCATCTACAGGAAGGTCTCACAGTTGAGTGGGAGCAATGGCGGATGAGGGTAAATTGAAGGTCGATAAATTCAATGGGCAGAACTATCAATTATGGAATGCAGATGGAGGATTACCTCTATCAAAAGGATTTGTGGATGTCGTTGGAAGGAATAGCCAAGAAACCGGCAACAATGTCTAATGAGGATTAGAATCTTCTTGACAAAAAGGCACTGGGAACCATTCGGTTGTGCCTGGCACCATCAGTAGCATTCAATATAATGGAAGCAAAAACAACAAAGCTTTGGCTAAATTGTATGAAAAACCCTTAGCTTCAAATAAGGTATTTCTCATGAAGTATTTGTTTAATCTAAAAATAGTTGAAGGTGGATCTATGACAGATCATTTAAATGAATTTAATACGATTGTCAGTCACTTCTATAAATGTAAAATTTGATGAAGAAGTTAGAGCTCTCTTGATATTATGTTCATTTCCTGAAAGCTGGAATAGTTTGGTAATGGCGGTTAGTAACTCTGTTTCTGGATCAAATACTCTAAAATTTTATGATGTTGTCGGTTTTATTCTGAGTGAGGAAATTCATAGGAAAAGCTCAGGTGGATCCACATCAAGCGGTGTTTTGAATGTAGAAAGTAGGGGTAGATCAAAGGAGAGAAGAAAAGGTTCTGGAGGTCATGGGATGTCACGAGGAAAATCAAAGGATAAGCGGTTCCAAACTAGAGGATAGAAGGATTACTAGTACTATGGGAAACTAAGTCATCTGAAAAAAGATTACGGGTCTCAAAAAAATAAAGAAGGAGACAAATAAGAAGGCAATAAGGAGGCAAATGTGGTAAGTAATAAATTTGAAGATGATGTTTTGATTCTTTCCCTAGATAATGCTGATGGTTCATGGGTTTTAGATTCAGGGGCTTCATTTCATGCTACGCCCCAAAGAAGTTATTTTATTGATTATGTCCAAGGGGATTTTGGACTGGTTTATCTGGTAGATAACGAACCTTGTTAGATTATTGGAAAGGGAAGAATTAAGATTAAGTTACAGAATGGGAATCATTGGCTACTACAAGAGGTAAGGCACATTCCAAGGATTAGTAGGAATTTAATTTCAGTAGGATAGCTAGCTGAAGAAGGTTGCATTGTTACATTTACTGATAAAAATTTGAAGGTTTCAAAAGGTGCCTTAATAGTAGAAAAAGGTGTGAAAGTAGGCACCTTATATCTTTTTATAGGTCATACTATTCCTTCTACTTTAACTGTTGTAGAGAAAAAACAAACAGGTTTAGGAACAATTACTGCAGGTTTGCAGGAAGAGACTGAAACAATTGTTGTAGTTTCTGAGACAACACTGTGGCATAACATACTTCGGCATATGAGTGAAAAAGGTATCAAGGTACTTCATTCTAAGAAAGTCTTACCAGGTCTAAAATGTATTAATATGAGTTTTTGTGAAAGTTGTGTGTATGGGAAACAAAAGAGGGTCAGTTTTCTCAGAGATGGGAAGCAAAAGAAAAATAAAAAAGTTGGAGCTTGTGCATACAAATGTATGGGGACTAGCTCAGGTATCTTCTCTCGGTGGCTCTCGATATTATGTTACATTCATAGATGATGCAACTAGGAAGGTATGGATTTATTTCCTTAGGAAGAAATCTGATGTATTTGAAATATTTAAGAAATGGAGAAGCTTGGTTGAGAATGAGACAGGTAAAAGATTAAAATGTCTCAGATATGATAATGGTGGTGAGTATTGTAGCAAAGAATTTGAGGATTATTGTTCATTTAATGGAATTCGTAGGCGGAAAATAGTTTCGGGGACTCCACAAGAGAATGGGGTGACTGAACGCATGAATAGGACAATAATGGAGCATACAAGGACCATGAGATTGCATGCTGGGCTGCCTTTAAACATGTGGGCAGAGGTTTTCGACACTGTTGTATATATAATTAACAAAGGTCCTTCAGTTCCTTTGGGCTGTGGTATTCCAGAGGAAGCATGGACAAGTAAGAAGGTGAGTTATTCTTTTCTCAAAACCTTCAGATGTGAAGCATTTGCACATGTAGATTCTTAAAATAGAACCAAGCTGGATGCAAAATAAAAAAAGTGTACCTTTGTTGGATATGGCATTGATGAATATGGTTATAGGCTTTGGGATTTTGAAAATTAGAAAATTGTGAGAAGTAGGGATGTTATATTCAATGAGAAGATGTTGTACAAAGATCAGTTGCAGTAGAATGAGAAGAAAGAAAAAGATTATGTGGTCCTAGATGATACTCTAAATAGTGATGTTCTAGTGGTTCCTCATGCTCTGCAATAACAACCAGAAATACCACAAACTCCAGTGAATGTTAGACAGTCAACAAGGATAAGTAGACCTCCTGAAAGGTTTTCTCCCTCTTTGTATTCTACTTTGTTAATAGATGTTGGTGAACCAAAAGGGTATGATAAAGCTATGCAGGTGGATACATAGGTTTAGTGGGAGCTTGCAATGAAAGAAGAAATGGACTCCTTGCTAAAAAATTAGACATGGGAATTATGTAAGTTATCTACAAGTAAAAAGGCTTTACCAAACAAATGGGTTTACAGACTGAAAGAAGAAGATGGAGGTAAGAAAAGATTTAAGGCTAGGTTAGTTGTAAAAGGATTTGCATAGAAAAAAGGCATTGATTTTGATGAGATATTTTCTTTGGTTGTCAAGATGACTTCTATTCATACTATTTTATGTATTGTGGCTACTAAAGATTTGCATTTGGAACAACTAGATGTGAAAACTACCTTTCTCCATGGTGATTTGGAGGAGGAGATATATATGGAACAACCCCAAGGATTTGAGGTCAAAGGTAATGAGAAACAGGGGTGTAGATTGAAGAAGAGTTTGTATGGCCTGAAACAAGCACCTCGACAATGGTATTTAAAATTTGATAGTTTTATGGCTGAGCAAGGCTACAACAGGTGTAATTCTGACCATTGTGTTTATTTTAAGAGGTTGGATAATGATAGCTACATTATTTTATGTTTATATGTTGATGACATGCTTGTATTTGGGTCTAACATGGATCACATAAGAGAGTTAAAAGAACAATTAGCACAGTTCTTTGCTATGAAGGATTTGGGAGCAGCAAAACAAATCCTTGGTATGAAAATTTGCATAGATAAGAAGAATAGGAAATTGACTCTATCTCAGGCTAATTATGTTGAAAAAGTGTTGCAAAGATTCTATATGGAGAATGCCAAAGCTGTCATCACATGTTTGCCTAGTCATTTAAAATTGACTAAGGAGATGTGTCCTAATACACAAGAGGAGGAAGAAAGAAATGTCCAAGATACCATATGCTTCAGCTGTAGGAAGTTTAATGTATGCCATGGTATGCACGAGACCAGATATTGCACATGCTGTAGGAGTCATTAGCAGGTATATGAGTCATCTTAGATTGGAGCATTAGAATGTGGTGAAATGGATTCTTAGATATTTGAGAGGTACATCCAATAAACACTTATGTTTTGGGGACTCTAATACTTATTTAGATGGTTATGTAGACTTAGTTTGGTAGGGGATATTGATACGAGGCGGAGTACTATAGGTTATGTCTTTACTGTAGGTGGGACAGCAGTGAGTTGGATTTCCAGGTTCCAAAAGGTGGTTGCTTTATCCACCACAAAGGCAGAATATGTAGCTACAATAGAGGCAAGCAGGGAGATGATATGGCTGAAATCATTCATGAAAGAATTGGGTACACAATAGGTTAGTTATTTGTTTATGAACAACCAGAGTGCCATAGATCTTGCAAAGAATTATGTCTTGCATTCAAAGACCAAACACATACAGTTGAGGTATCACTTCATTCGGTCGGTGTTGGATGATGGACAATTACAGCTGGAAAAGATACATATAGATGACAATCTAGCAGATATATTTACAAAGGCAGTGACAAGGGAGAAGCTAAGCTCCTCTTTAGCTTCGGTTGGTCTTCTAGACTAAAAATAACAAAAATAGAACAACAAAGTCTAGGGTGCTTATTTCCAGTGGGAGCTACAGGGTTAGTGGTGTTATGATCAGTCTCCAAGTGGGAGATGATATGGTGTGGAGTTTGATCAGTCTCCAAGTGGGAGATTGTTGTTATATGGAGCCTAATCAGACTTAAAGGTTAAATTTTCCCCACTTTTATCGGTGCGGTTTCCCCCCAAATTCTTATGGGGTTTGGGGGCAGCGCCCCCAAGACGGGGTCAAGGGGTAGTGCCCCTTGCGGGGGCCAGGGGCAGCTCCCCTGGCGCGCTCCCTGTCATGATACAGGGTGGGGTCGAGGGGCAGCACCCTTGTGGGGGCTTAGGGGCAATGCCCCTGAAACCTCACACAGTTCTTTTATTATTTTATAAAGGCATCAAGAGTTATTTTTTCATTGACCAACATAAGAAAACCCTATTTTTGTAACTGATAAAAAGCTTGATAAAAGCAGCTAAGGGTTAGGGTTTTGATGGATATTATATTGTAGCATTTGCAGTAGTATTGAGTTGCAAGGATTGCTGGTTGATGTACTGGATAATAATATTGGACTCTCTATTTGGTGGATGTAGCCTAAGTTTAGGTGAACCACGTTAAAACTTGTCTCTTGCTGTTATTAATTCTGTGTATTTCCATTCCTCTGTTTAATCTTTATTTGCATTTAATTGATATCTTCTACTGGCTAACCCTAACACTTTTTGGTGAGACCACTTTGAAAGGAATTTTGACAGCTTTTACACTTAGTTTGGAGGCAATTTAGTGACTTTTTTGGTGGCTTTTTCTTGGAGCTCGAAAATGGTTCAAGATGGCTATTCTGATGAGTTTTTTCTAAGCTTTTACCTTTGAAACATTTTGGAGTTATAAGTAGGAAAAAACTTAGGTTTTTTTTGGCAGTTCAGAATATTGTTTCTTCCTCTCTTATTCATTTGCAGAGAGCTTTGTAAACATTTTGTACTCATTTTATACTCTTTTTAGATCAATAAAGCAATAATGTTCTCCTATTTCATGTCTCTACTTCATTTTGCAGTTAATGCATTTGATTTTTAATTGTGATTTGATTTTTGAAATCCTTTTCTATGTCCCATTGCTACAAGCTTGAATGTGGAAGTTTCATGTAAAACAGGTTGTGTGTTGTGTTTAACTTTCTCAGTGGGTTGAAGTTGTGATAAGACTTCTATTTGTCCTTCATGCAAACCTCTAGCTTTTAAACTTTCATACAAATTAGTTATGTATTGCATTTGTCTTAGTGAAACTGTTAGAATAAAAGACTATGTCAAGCTGATTATGAGTTGAATTAGTGAATAAGATAAGATAAGTACTGGTGTATCACCTGTTAGAGTTTAGGATTTCATTTACAGTTAACCTTCAAATCCCTTTTCCTTAGTAATTTTTTTAGTTTAGGAGATCTACCAGGGGAACCGGTCTACTCTAGAGATTCACTCTCAATATAGATTACCCACAATCTGAGAGTGTTTCCATGTTTCAATAGTATGACTGAGTTTATCTTTACTAAGGGTGCAATCCTAATTGTTAACAATTTTTGTCATGCCCGGTGGGACTTTGGAATTTATTTTCAGAGAAGTTTTTCAAGTCTTAAAGCTACTGTTCTATTATATGCAGTAGTGTTTCTAGCCTTTGGAGGCTTCAAGATATACCTGGCAACTCCATTTTTCTAGTTTTGCATGGAGATCTAGTGTGACCAACTTATGAAAAGAATATAAACAAGATCAAGTCCTACTCCATTCGAGTATTTACAGTTATCCCCACAAAGAAGAAGGGTAAGACAACAAGAAGAATTTTTTACTCATCAAGGAGGTCAAAATCTACACCGCCAAGCCTCAGCCCTATAACTCCAGTGCCGAGAAGTCATGTGCTAATAGTACAAATACCAATGATTCCTAGGAAGTTTGCATTTGCACCTTTTAATGGGGGCAGCTCATTAAACCTTGCCTAACATGATGGCATTCCTTTTGTAGCCCTCAAAAGTCTATCATTTTTCATTGGAGAGGACCATACCACCCCTATTGAGCATATCCAAGACATGGCAACATTGTGCTTAGTGCATAATATCACTCAAGAAAATGTAGCACTAAGGCTTTTGGTTGTATCACTAAAGGGAAAAGCCTTGCAGTGGTTTAGAGGCCTCGCAATAAACTCAATCGCATCATGGGATGATCTAGAAGATGGCTTCCATTGACATTTTCAAGACAAATCCAACCATTTGTCTTTGCTGGAGCAGTTAAGTACCATTAAGAGAGCTCCTCATGACCACATGGTAGATTTTAATTACCACTTCTAGAGGACTTGGGATAGGATTCCCACAATGGTAAAGCTTGTACCACATCATGCATTTTTATTCTACCTTAAAGCTTCAAATAATGAAATTTCTATAATGATTCAGTCTATGGGTGGGATTACTCTTCCTAACGCTTTTGATATAGCTATTAGAGCAGAGAACTACCTTATTCAAGTAGGTAAAATAGCCCCAAGGCCTCCTATTCCCATTTTCCTGAAGTTTAGCCTCCTATACCCTTGTCTGTAACCACTTTAGGTGCTGTCCCGCCAACTCCAGCAATAGGATATCAAGCTACAGCCCAAGAAATTGCTATTCCAGCCCAATCTCAAGAGTTTCAAGAGATTAAGAATATACTGAAAATATTTGGGAATGAATTAGTAAGTATCAAGAAGCAAGTTGGCCAAGAGCATAGACAATATCAAGCCCTGCATTGGCCTAATCAGTCAAATAGACCACCTTTCCAAGCTGATGCTCAAGGTTAGAAAAGAAATTTTAATCCTAGACCCTTTCAACCTTACAATCAAAATGTTGTCAGCTCTTGAAAAGAGCTTATGCCTACTCAGAACAATATGGCACAAGAATGTGACTTGTGCTATCAATGTCACTAGTCTCATAACCAAGCTACATGTACAAATGGTATGAGGAATCAAGCTCTTATGGTGCAGAACAGTTATGGTGGTTCAGAAGATATCGTGAATGAGAATTTAGTTGAATAAGATAACCCTGATGTGGCCTTAATGAATTGGCAAGGCACTAAATTTTGTGGTCTGAATTATCCCCAAGGCCAAAATCAATCAAATGTACCAGTTTTAGCCAATACAAAATCAAAAAAGAGGGTTGTTGATTTGGAACAACAAAGTGGAAATATTCAATAGTAGCCCACCAAGGATAAATTTCAAGCTTCTTCATCTCAAGTTGTCCCCACAACACAACAAAAGATGCAGATTCTATAAAGAGGTCAAGCTGTACCTAGGAAGGATCAACCTAAGGTGCAATTATAGCCTTTACAAAGGCAAAATGATGCTATTGATGTTAAAGGACAGGAAGCGGTAAGTCCTGTTATATTCAATATTGTTGAACACCATAAGAAGTCTACTGTTAGCATGACTATAATGGATTCATTGCACATTCCTGGTCAAAAAGATTTGCTACACGATGCTTTGGCCAAGATTTCCATTTCTCATGTTGCTAACCAAGAAAAGACCAAGGTTGTGCTCACAAACAACCTAGAAGTTAAGAATGAGCAGTAGAAAACTCAAGAGGTAAAGCACCTCCTTGTTTTTACCTAAGTCTATTCATTGGAGATAAGCTTGTTCACAATTGTATGATTGATTATGGGGAAAGTAGTTTAGCAATGCCCAAGAGTTTAGCTGACAAACTAGGACTAGTTTATGAGCCTCTTTCGAAGGGAGTAGTTCAGCTAGATGGATCTACTGTTAAGACTGCTGGGGTGATTAAAAATTTACCTCTTACCTTGCATGCCTGTCCCAATTTTGCAATCCATCAAGATATTCATGTTATTGACCTACCACCTTATTTTGCCATATGCCTTTCTAGGGAGTTTACTGCCAGGTTGGGTGGGTTTTTATCTTCTAATTGGTCCCATATGTTTTTAAGAACAAGGTATGGTATGAAAGTAACCATAAAATTTGAGCCTCTAGCCAAGGATCATGTTGAACCATATGTCCCTACCCCTATAAATGCTAACCTCTACATCACTCATGGGTAGGAGGATCAATCCATGACCCTAGACCCCAGCATGTGCCTATTAAGGATGTAAATCTTGATGAGTGGGCAGACAAGGATCATGAAGATGATCCTTTCCATCGTATTGATGAGGTAGGATTAGGCATTTATATGATTCATGAGCTTGATGCAATGATTCTAAAGCTGGTCAAGGATCAAAGTCAGCCTGAACAATAAGGTAATTAGCTTTGGAAGCTGTATTTTGATGGTTTGAGAAGTAAAATGGGGGCTGGTGGAGGAGCCATGCTAGTTTCACCTGATGGAGATAAGTACTATTCGGCATTAAGGTTTGCCAGGTTTAGCTATACAAATAATACAGCTGAATATGAGGCACTTATCCATGGTCTAGAATGGCCTAGAAAGAAAGGTATCAAGTGCTTACAAGTTTATGGTGATTCTGAGTTAATTGTAAATCAAGTTAGAAACCTAAATGTTACCAAAAATGATCTACTCAAGAAGTATAAGCATCGGGTTTGGGATCTAATAGAGGATTTTGATGCTTTCAATCTGCTTTCTATTCTTAGAAATCAAAATAAACATGCAGATAAGCTTGCTACCATATGATCTTAGTTTGACATTTCGACTAATATTCCTAGTATAGAGGTACAACAGTATATAACAGTTCTTGTAGGACCATTTGTACCAGATAACAATGTAAGTTGACAGGTTTTTGATAGTGACAAAAAGATTATAAGTTTTCTGATTGCAAAAGCTGAGTTTGCAGTTGAGAACCAACAAAGTGCTAGCAACAATATGACAATCAGATGGTGTAGCTAAAGTCTAACAAGTTGCCCAAGGGATTGGTAACATTGGAATCTATTTTCAATTCAGATGATCAAGTCAGAAAGGACAAATGCAGCATGACCGTGAAGCAGGAACACTATGAGGCAGTTGAGATATTTAAGGGTAAGCTGCTTAAGTTGGGAAAGGTATGCACTAAAGAAGAACAACAAGCTTTAATTCTATTATGTCAAGAATTTAGTGATGTTTTTCTTGGGAATATAAATATTTAAGGGTTTTTGATCCTGACCTAGCTCAACACACCATTGAGTTGAAGCCCAATGCAAAACTAGTCAGGCAGAAACAAAGGCCCCTTAACCCCAAACTTGAGCATCTTATGAAAGTTGAATTGAATAAGTTAATTGAGAGTAACATAATCTTCCCTATTAAACATACTTCTTGGGTTTCCAACTTAGTTCTAGTTAGAAAGAAGAATGGGGAGATTAGGCTTTGTGTTGATTTTTGTGATTTGAATAAAGCCTCTCTCAAGGATCACTACCCACTCCCTTTAATGGAACAAATCTTCCAAGTTATTTCTGGTTCTGACAAATTTTATTTTTTTGATGGATATTCAGGCTATAACCAAATTTTAGTGAATGAGGAGGATCAGTATAAAACTGTATTTACAACCAAGTGGGGTACCTTGGCATAGAGAAAAATGCCCTTCAGTTTGCCCAATGCAAGGGCAATATTCTAGAGAACAATGGACATGGCCTTTCATAGCCTCATGAACAAATTTATTTTAGTGTATCTAGATGACATTACATTTTTTCAAAGGATGCCAAAGAACATTTTGGTCACTTAAGGTAAATTTTGAGAGATGTAGAGAGTTTGGGGTTTCTCTTAACCCAAAGAAGTGCATATTCTCTATCCATGAAGGTAAACTCTTGGGGCACATTGTATCAAAACATGGTATTTCCATTGATCTAAAAAGAGTTGCTTCTATTCTTAATCTACCCCTACTGGCACATAAGAAAGGCTTACAGAGATTTCTTGGTAGGTTTAACTTTGTGAGAATGTTTATATGCAATATTGTAGCATTATTGCAGCCTCTCATAGCCATGCTTAAGAAAAATGTACCTTTTAGTTGGACTAAGGAAGGTAAGAGAAGATTCAATCAAATTAAAGAAGCCCTCGTAGTTGCCCTAACCCTCATTAATCCTAACTATGAAGAGATTTCATTTTATATGCTTTTGGAGGTGTTGATACCATTTCAACTATGTTGTGTTAGCAGAATGGCGAAGGTTTAGAGCAGCCTATGGCATTTTTCAGCCAAGTATTGCATGATTATGAGGTAAAGTATTCCTTTGTTGAAAAACATGTATTTGTTGTCGTTAGAAGTCTTAAAAAATTCAAACATATGTTCTCTAAGAATAGAATTTAGTTGATGGTTGCCCATCCAACTATCAAGGATTTCTTGCTTAATAAGGAGATACACGACAAAAGGGAAGGTTGGATAACTAAGGTGATGGAATTTGATGTTTACATCAAAGTTACTAGGCTGGTTAGGGGCAAGGGTTTATGTGAATAACTTGCTACAAATGGAGAGGATAGCCAAGATAAGGAGGAAAATGTTGAAACCGTGCTGAATAATGAAGAAAAGGCAGTTGGTTTAGCTCCTACTGTAAGCTAGAAGCAGCAAATGACTCACTATTTGCAGACTGGTGAATGCCTCAAAGGTTTAGATAGGAAAAAAAGAAGGTACTATAGGCTACAGGCCATTCCCTATGCTATTATTGATGGTGTTCTAAATAGGAGGGATTTCCATGGTGTTCTACTAAGGGGCATTGAGCCTGATCAAGTTGACAAACTATTGGAAGAGCTTCATGATGGGCATTCAGGAGGCCATTTTGCTGCAAGGACAACAACCCTAAAAAATAATGAGAGATGGTTATTACTGGCCAGATCTGTTCAAAGATGCATTTGCTTGGGTCAGAAAGTGTGAGAAGTGTTCATTATTTGTAGGTAAACAAAGGCTTGTAGCCTTGCCTCTACACCCTATTCAAGTAGAATAGCCATTTGCTAAATGGGTCTTGACTTCATTGGACCGATTAACCCAACTTCGAGTGTAGGCCACAAATGGATTCTAACTACAACTGACTACTTTACGAAGTGGACTGAGGCTGTTGCTTTGAAGGAAGAAAATAAATCTTTTGTTCTAAATATTTATCAAGATTTGGTGTCTAGATTTGGTACCCTTGACTCTATTATTTCTAACAATGGGTTGGCTTTTATTGGTTTAAGGATTTCTGATTGGTCTGTAAAGAATAATATTTTTCTAAATGCCTCATCTAATTATTACCCACAGGGTAATGGGTAGGCAGAATCCACCAATAAAAATCTGATTAGGATCATTAAGAAAGCCATTGAAGACAACCAGAGGTCTTGGCATGAGAAATTGAAGTTAGCCCTTTGGGCCAATAGGTAACTCCTAAGAGGGCCACTAGTTACTCTCCCTATGTGCTCACTTATGGTAAGGAGGCTAAGTTACCCATTTCTACTAAATTACCAGCTCTAAATTTCATTAAGGAACTTGAACTATTAGACAAGCAACCTATAGAGATAAGGTTTGCACAACTGATGGCGTTAGAAGAAACCAAAAAAAAAGCCTTGAGAAAGCTTGAAATCCATCAAGAACAGATGAGTTCTTTTGATAAGAGGGCAAGGCCAAGAGATTTTGTTATTAGTGATTTAGTTTTCAAGTGGAATGAACTTAGAAGTAAACCTAGAAAACATTCCAAGTTTGATGCAATTTGGGATGGACATTATGTAATCATATAGTGCAAAGACCACAATGCATTCTAGCTTTCCAAGTTAAGTGGAGAGGTGCTACCTATCCCAGTTAATGGGATCCACCTCAAAGATTGCCTTTGAAGATAAGTTCTATTTTTGTACCATAGTAGATTAGTATTTCTTGTTAATAAGTTCTTCATGCACATTTATTTCAGTTATTTTCTTTCTCTAAGTGTTGTTGCACATGTTTTCTAGCCACCAAGGCCTTTTAGTTTTCTTTTAGTTTGGTTCTGTTTAGTTTTCTGTTTCTATTTGAAGTAATTGGTTGTTGTGTTTCACAGTTTTTTGAGTTTGAGAAGAGTAGATTTTGACTCCCTGCCCAATGAACAGTCAAAGCAATTGGTATATATGGTTAGCAAGTGAGGATTTAGTAGAAATGGCCAGAAATGTTACCAAATTTTCACGTACAACTCAAATTGGTAGAGCCGAAAACATTTATTTCATTTTAAGATGAAAAATTCTAAACATTTGTCTACTATGTTGATTTTATGCATAGTTTAGAGTGCTTGGAAAAAGGAAAAGGTTCAGTTTTATCATGCTATTGTTATAACAGAGGAGAAGAAATTCAGTTTATCATTCAATACTTTGCAAAGATTTCATGAGTGATAAGGAGTTATTTCATTTCATTTCACAATGTTGCATACATTTTTCAAGAAAGATACACAAAATTGTACAAGATTGCAAAGAGTGTTATTTGCATATTCACTAGAAAGAAAAGAGAGACCAAGTGTCCCACACAAGCCGTGGGAATAGCTGAGCCAACACAACCCAGGAAATGTACTATACAACTAAATATGGAAAGAGAAAATAAGCATATAAAGAAAAACATATACATCATTGCCTATTGTGTTTGGTGTTGGTTGTCATAGTAGCTACTCCATCCTTGCTCTTGATTTTGAGAGGACTTGCATTGTGATGAAAGAAGTTGTTAGAGCTCAGGATATGAATTCCACTATGTACTATACCAATAGAAAATATAGTGCATTGCCTATGATGTATTGAATTAGATAATGAACATTAGATATATGCAAGAGAGACTGAAAAATAAAGTTTCACAGGAGGATTGAGCTTCTTTGTTTTTATCTAACATGTTTGTTCACTTTGCAGGTATAAGAGAAATTATGTTGCTGATCCATTTCTCAAGACATCATAGCATGTGGTGCAAAGTGGGCTCCCATGAGGGTTGAGCCTAGCATGCTGCCCCTGAATCTTAAGAGGGGATTGATAGTAATGCTCAAATAGAATAATATTTAGCTAAAGGAGTAACTTATTGAGTGCATGAGCTTCAAAATCATTTCTCATTCATGACTATCAATTCAAACATGATGAAATGAGAATCACAAATGAGCAGTGAGCTCATTCAAGGCAGTTCAATAATGTGTGAAACTGAGTAAAGGCATTGTCAACATCATGATGTTATTAAATTTGTTTGCTGTCACATTATCATTTGTATGCAATTCAAGGTACTCAAGGGTAGTAGTCTAATCTCATCATGCAGCCTTACATATGAGGAAACAATACAAATGAATGCAGTGAAAGAATGCAGCCTTCACTAGTGTAAGTGCTCACATGAAGAGGACAACAATCTTGTGTTGATCAATGAATATAATATCCAATGCCAACATAAAAGATGCATTATAAACATGTTCATCAAAGTACCTTTCCTATGATATTTGCGCACAAGGGACAGTAAAAAGTACATTTTTCACAAGAAAGCTTAAATGAAGTAGTTCTCCAAGTATGCATTGCAATGTTCATAGTGGTAGGGTAGACACATCATAAATAAAGCAACCACTATTGTCAACTATAGAGCTATGAAGCATCCATTCCTTTTGTGTTTTAGCTATGAATGTTTTGAGATCTCAATCATGCTTCTGGTAATGTTCAATTTGCATAGACTTGGGGTAAAAGTGACTATCCAAGAAACCTAGATATCATTTGAATAGGGTTTTAGGTTTTCAAGTGTATGAAGGGAAGTCATGCCTATGTCATAGCCATGAGGGCACTGTGAGACTCAAATTCATTCTTTTAAGTGCTTGAGACAAGGCAGTGAAGGGTTCTACACATATTAAGGGGTGCATGATAGGTAGTTTACCTACATATTGAGGTCTTTAATAGTAAAAGTATGGTGCTATCCTTGAGCTTGACCAACTGACTATGAAGGTTGTTTGCAAAATAAGAAAACCCCTTGTAGGTATTAAGGAGGCCTTGAGTTTCTTATCTATTCTTACAGAGAAAGTACAAAGGTTTCTTTGGACACAGAGCAATGTAGAGGAAAGGAAATAATGATCATTAATGTGAAAGTTTCCAAAATATGTAGTGAATCAACCTACCATAGTGAAACCTCATACTATATGTAAGTGTATTTCTTTTCCAAATGCAGACAAACTATAATAAAACATCCAATGTAGTAAATGGAAACAATTGAATAAGGACCTTCTTTTATTGAATAAAAATACAAGTGCAGTGGTAGCCATGCAAGGCTTTAAAGGAGAGATGAAGAGACTTCTTTAAGTTTTGAAGGGGTTTCATTATTTTGTGCTATGGGTCAAGCCCGAGTGGAGTTTTTTTTTGCCATCTAAATAAAGAAGGAAATGCAAATATTGAAACCGATGTGTGTTCTCATGGTCGCGGCCTAAGAGAGTTTCTTTGTTCATAAATAACAAAATCCACTTGAGGTTTGCATCCAGAAACCACAAATGCAAGCATGGAGAGTACTCAGAAATAAGGAAAAGTTCAAGGTATGGTGACGACCTTCAATGGTAAAGCATACAGAAACTTCCATGGTGATTTTATAGAATGCACAGAGAAACAAGTATGTTCATCATTTTTCTTTTAATGAGCTCTAATCAAGCTCATTTAAGAGGGAAATGCAAACTTAAGTGGTGGAAACTTACCCAAGTTCTCGCTATGTGAAAAGTGTATTTGAATACCTTCAGTATAAGATTCAGAAAATACTTCCAATGGTAGCATCGAAACAGAGGGGAATATCAACAGAGAAAACAAGACAAATGCATCAGAAATTTAGCCTCAGCTGTGGCCAAGAAAGCCCAATAATGCCTCAAATACAGTGTAATGGTTTAGTTTTATGCCAGAGAATATCATACCTTGTAGTTTCCTATAAGATTCTCCATGAAAACACTTTGAAACAACAGAGAAATTGAGAGTTCGAGTTCCAAACCCTAGCTTCATGGCAGTAGCTCAGTAGAGCCCATTTCATCAAAAGTCAAAATGCAAATGAGCCCAAGAGTTTAGGGCTTTGATTTTTTTGTTTTAGGGTTTTCTCTATGTTACCCTAATTCAAGTTAGTATTTTTATCACATTGATTTGAAAATCGAATGCCTTAACTAATACCCTTATGGTATTATTTGTTCCCCTTTGTATTTATCATGCCTAAGCTTTATGCCTTAGGGTTCTTTGCAACTTTGAGGGTAGGTCAAACCTTCAACAATGCCTTTTTTTTGCAACCATTTGGAGAAGAGATGAACGATTTAATAATGCCTTTAAACATTTTTTGATTTTAGTGAATACTTGGCAGAATAGTCATATGAACCTTGTATTACTTTTTTGCAAAAATCAAATCAAACCAAATTAGAGTTAAAACTGTAAATCTTTGTAAAACATTATTTAAAGCAATGTCTCTATAAATTTCTTTAAACATTTGTTATTTAATGCAGTTAAAGTAGAGTAAAAATAGACAAAATATTTCTTTTCCGAGTTTGATTTTCTTTGGGAAAAATAAGGAAAAGCTAGACAAACTGGAGATTCTTTTTCTAGTTTACAATCAGGTAAGGCCTAATTTTTAGTGTCTTTTTGGTGGGACCACTTTGGAGGGAATTGTGACAGCTTTTACACTCAATTTGGAGGCAATTTAGTGACTTTTTTGGTGGCTTTTTCTTGGAGCTCAAAAATGGATCAAGATGGCTATTTTGAGGAGTTTTTTTTGAGCTTTTTCCTTTGAAACATTTTGGAGTTATAAGTAGGAGAAAAAGTTAGTTTTTTTTTAGCAATTCAAAATATCATTTCTTCCTCTCTTATTCATTTGCAGAGAGATTTGTAAACATTTTGTACCCAGTTTCTACTCCTTTAAGATCAATAAAGCAACAGTGTTCTTCTATTTCATGTCTCTACTTCATTTTGTAGTTAATGCATTTGATGTTTAATTATGATTTGATTTTCGAAATCCTTTTCTATGTCTCATTGCTGCAAGCTTGGATGTGGAAGTGTCATGTAAAATAGGTTGTGTGTTGTGTTTAACTTGCTTACTGGGTTGAAGTTGTGATAAGACTTCTATTTGTCCTTCATGCAAACCTCTAGCTTTCAAACTTTCATACAGATTACTTATGTATTGTATTTGTCTCAGTGAAATTATGAGAATAAAAGACTTTGTGAAGTTGATTGTGAGTCTAATTAGTGAATAAGATAAGATAAGAATTGGTGTATCACCTATTAGAGTTTAGGATTTTATTTACAGTTAACCTTCTAAACCCTTTTCCCCGGTAAGTCTTTTAGTTTAGGTGATCTACCAGGGGAACCAACCTGCTCTGGAGATTCACTTTCAACATAGATTACCCACAATCTAAGAGTGTTTCCATGTTTCAATAGGATAGTTGAGTTTATCTTTACTAAGGGTGCAATCCTGATTGTTAACATGTACATCTGTTGCATTCTTGTCCTATAGACCCACTTACATCTAACAAGCTCATGATTAGAAGGAAGCAGAACCAAGTCCCAAGTGTGGTTCACTATGAGGGAGTTGTACTCCTCCTCCATGGCTACTTCCCAAAGAAGATTCCCTGTAGCTTCTACATAAGTTTGAGGGTTAGATGCTAGAGCCACATAGGCATACAATGACATGATGGGCTCAATAGCTGAGAGTTCATGAGGGGCAGCATATATCTCTCTTAAGCTCCTTGTCCATTGATTTCTCATAGTGGATATTGAATCATCGTTGGAAGCCCAATTGGGAATTGGATGTGGATTAACAAAATGCATGCTCATGTTCCTCTAAATCAAATTCTGAAATATCTAAAATCATATCAGAATGACTACATGTATTGTCTCTCAAATCCATAAGAGGAAGTACAAAAGTGGTGGCATGTTGTTCTTGAGATGCATGCGAAGGACTTTCTTCAAATTAGATACTCCTCTCAATGAAGAGTGTTTTTATTGAAAGATCTAGCAGTCTGTATCCCTTTACACCATCTAGATATCCAACAAAGATGCGTGATTTTCTTTGAGGCTGCAAAGCCTTCCTCTTTTCTGTAGGAATGTGGGCCCATGCATGTGATCCAAAAAAGTGGAAATGTGTGACTTCAACTTGCATGTCTCTCCATTCTTCAAAAGGTATTTTTCCTATGACAGGTTTGTGAGGAGATCTATTTTGTATATACGAAGTACAATTGATTGCTTTAGCCCACAATTTGGAGGGAAGGGACCATGCATGCAACATTCAACTAGCCATCTCTTTCAAAGATTGATTCTTCCTCTCAGCTACCCCGTTTTGTTGCCGAGTGTAAGGAACTATGTTCTACAACTGTATTCCTGCTTCATCACAAAGATTTTGGACATCATTGTTGACATATGCCCCCCATTATCTATGTGGAGGATCTTGATCATTTTCTCAGACAGCTTCTTTGCATGATCTTTGAAAATCTTGAGATGCTCAAACACTTCAGACTTGAATTTGAGAAAATACACCCATGTGTAGCATGTGCAATCATCAATGAATGTTAGCACATATTTGGATTTTTTCATGGAAGGTTATGGAAATGGCCCCATACGATCACTATGAACGAGCTCTAAAGGAGAGGAGGCTCTCCATGCATGCCCCTTTTGAAACTTTTCTTGTGGATGCTTTCTAAGAGCACAACCTTCACAAATTCTATTAGAAAATTCTATGGAAAGCAAGCATTTTACCATCCCATGTTTGCTAAGTTGCTGCATGTATCTAAAGTTTAAATGCCCAAATCTTTCATGTCAGATTCTACTTTCATCATTTGCGTGTGCTAGTAGTAAAGTGGAATATGATTTAGCAATAAAGTCAGAAAAAGTGTACAAATGAGACTGATGATTTTCCATACCAACAACAATCTTAGAGTTATCTTGCATGCCAAATATGCTCAACGAATTGTAATAACCACCTTGGTTACTACTAATTTTAAAACAATAATCTTTAGTACTAACTTAATTGTCCAAGCATCTTCTATCTAATTTAGAAGTGCCAAATTCAAAGACTTACCAACCATAGTCCTGGCATCAACTCTATTCCACAACTTATATACTTGAACTAGAGTATGGTAAGCTCCCAAGGTTAGGGTCATCCCTAGGCCTAGACCTAAACCTCAAGGGTTCATTTATAATATCCCTAGGTACCTACATATCCCTTCATGGGAATCAAAGGCTCCCTAGTTCATTCAACAATAATAGAGGCTTCATCCTCTCATTTGATATGAGATCTTTAATCTCACCTTTAGATCATTATCTTTAAGTGAATCTTATGATCCCAAATCAATTCATATGCAATAGTATGATTTAAAATACAATCCAGTCAAATTCTAGTTTAATACCAACATCAATGTATGGAAACACACAAAACCACATAGTGACCAACTCATATAAATGTTACTTGTTCAAACATAGTGATTGGCTCAGGCATAGTGTTTTCAGAATGGTTGTTATTTTTTTTTCAAAATAATGTGACTTTATTGCCCAAGATAAGGCTAATTTGCCAAACCCAGAAATTCTAGATTTGCAATGGGTAGGCCCATTTTCCCAGCAAGTCACCAAGAATTGTTGTACAAATTATGCACACCATTTCTATGTTTTCAAAGATGGTATAGGTGGTCTCAATTCAGTTGGAATCCTTGGATCAGAGAGTTGACCTAGGTAAGAGATGCACAAACTAATTCAGCTGGAGGTTCTTATGGTCATGATTGAGGCACATCCTGTTGAGAAAATAGTGCTCAGTCATATGAAGGCATGGTGATAACAACTAAGATATGAAGGCTTTGTTCTAAAAGATATGATGCTACCACATTTAATCAAAAGGTATCAAGTAGCATAAAAAAGATAAGATTCTTCATTATAAGTCAATCTAAGTAGTGACATTATTATAAATGGAGTTTGGTCCTTCCAAGGCACAACCTCTAGTGCCAGAGCATGTCGCTACCAGAAAAAGAAGCCATGATATAAAAGAAAGGCATAGTCATAAGCATGGTGGCTGAATAAGGGGTTTGGTGTTGCATTCAAAGCTATGGTGCAACAATATAAAAGGTTTAGAGTGTATGTTAGTGACATTGCAATGGGTGTATAGATGCCACTCTATTGACACATCATAGGACAAATTATGTAGAAAAAATCACAGTAGTGGGAAAAGACATGTTCATATCAAATCTGGCACAAGTTTCATAATAGGATGGTCTTCAATATACATGATGTTGTGGCTAAGAGGCATTGACACAATCTTTCAAATTAGTATACTACCTCTGTGATATATGGTGTTACTTCATAGGAGAGGTGCTTCCAATGTAATGAGGGGTGGCTGGCATATAGGGTGAGTCATTAGTCTTCAATTTAAATATAGATATTAGTGATAGGCTATTCAATGCAAATCAAGATACATCATGATGATAGCAGCCCTTCAAAACATCAATGACGCCAGCAGTAGAGAAGGAGTGGTCATATTTATGTATGGCAATATCTTAATCTAGGCTCAGTCATAATTAAAGGCACAGTCTCTTACCACCACTAGTTTCATAGATTAGCAGCTATTATGAGAATACCAACATCAGATTTGCAAAGTTAAGTCATTTCAAATGAGATAGTACCATCATAACTTTTGTCAGCCGCTAATATGGTTCCTTCTAAATGGTCAATTGATGGAGATGGCGCTCAACTATATTAAATGCAGCTTAAAGTATGAAGGCTCGACATAGGTATTCATGGTATAAGTCTTTAGAAGTGATGGAATTTAGCCAGATCCAATGACAGAGGTAAATTTCCAAGCTCATGATTAAGGCCTCATCAATAATAGCATAAAGGTGCCATTAAATGAAAGCACAAGTCTTCTATCAAAGGTGTAGCAATTTCTATTAGGGAAAGTGTATTTTATAAGACATGGTCTCCAATCAAAAACTAAGTCTTAGCCAATAATAAAGAAGTCACAAACATTCCAAATATGATAGTAGCTCCAAGCTCTTAAGATTCAATGCTACCATTGAAGTATGGAGCGCAGCGAATACCTATTTCTAGCATGAAGAGGATCGGCCTACCAGATGTAAAGGCATATCAACATGTTAAATCAAGTTGAGCAATCATAATATGGTGTAAGGTAAAGATCACTCAATCTCATCTTGGATTAAAGGAACACAACATAAGACACAAGGTGCTGCCAATCGATTGATATGGATCAGCCTTTTAAGACACATCTTTTTGAGATAATGCCATTATTCATCCAAAAGAGCACAATAATGTACAGAGTGTCAGCATATAGAGGAGTGGCCTTTTTGGTATAGTGTGGCCATTCTTATATTAATGGCACCATCAACAATGATTTTCTAAGTGCAGCATTTAGAGGTGCTGAACAATGAAATTGCCAGTAGAAAATATGAAGTGGCATTCATATCGTAAGGGACTTTTTGACATAGCCAGTCAATGGAAGGCAAAAGGCTCATTTACAAATCATGTCTATCCTTCAAAATTGTTGCTACTATATAAACAAGGTGGATCGGTATTCAAGACTTAAACTATTCATGAGAAGCCATTGCAGTTCAAAATATGACACTACCTGTGTCAAACAAGACATCACCGTCTAAAGGAGTTACTATATCACATGACACAACCATTAAAAAATATAAGGGATCAGCCATATAAGATGGTGCTACAGCATTCGCTTAAAGGTAAGACCATCCCATTCAAATAACACTCAGCATATTAAGGAAGGTATGATCATTTTAGGTGAAAACCACATGCACAGCCACAAAGAAGCTACAGTAACCATCAATACAAAAGGATCTAATGGCTTAGGAGTTTTAAAGAGGCAGCAAAGAGCGCCAGATGGAGGCATCCCAGCAGCTCAAAAGAGACTCCCGAATAACACCAAGTGGTTGCAGTGTTGAAGAGGAGAAAAGAAATAAGCAGAATGCTCCATGTGGCTTGAGACGAATAAAGATAAATCCCATTTCTTTTTATTTTTTCATAAATGCATCAAATACATGGTGGGTCCCTGTTACATAAAGCTTAATGCTTTGTAATATAAGAGTTTCTCTCAGATTTTAAAGGCTATAGGAGTTTTAAAGGGGCAGATTTAAATAAAGATTAAGATCTTTATAAAATTGAAACATGTGACATGGTGGGTCCCTCCAAATGATAAGTTGAAACTTTATAAATGCCCTTCTTATTTTATTCTTCATGGGAGAGATAAAACAAATACAACCCTAAAATAAGTTGCAGCAATGTTTAATTTTAATAGCAAGATACAACAGAGCAGCGGGAGTTTTACTTTCCTCATGCCACAAGATCTTTTCAGTCATGGAAGCCACATATACCTCCAGTTTAGTTAAGATTTTTAGTTACAAAGTCCTGTTCCAGTTGCATTTTGCCGGATTTATGCTAGATTTCAGGGAGTTAGTTGTAGATTTTCAAAGAGGCCGTTGAGATTTTTTTTGGGGTTTTTGGGGCTATAAAGGTGAGATCTGGGTCAGTTTTAAAGAGCTCTGGACATAGTTCCACACACTGAGTAGAGTTTTTCTTTTTCTTCTTGCCTTTGTAGTTCTTTCTTCAGAAGAATGTAATATTTTACTTTGTGCAACAATTTCAGCCTTTGTAACCTATTATTGTTCAAATAATGAAAACTTTGTCCTGTGCATATGAGTGTCTCTATTTCTTTCTTTTAATTTCTCTATTTCTTTTGCCTCTATTAAATCTTCTCACAAACTGGGTATTAACTATGCATCAGTGCTTTTTGGTTTCCAGTTAAATCATTTAAGGTTTGATATTATGCAACTAGTTTTTTCAAATTTGGTGTATTGCCATAGATAAGGAATTTATTTTATTATCTGTAAATCTCTTTTCTCCCTCTTCTTTTTTCTCAAACCCCACTGAAAGAATGGAAGAGCCATCTTCCCTAAAATCTAGAGGTTGTTTCTAGGGTCAATCCCACATCTCAGAAACTTCCCATGTTGTTGCTAGTTTAGACCCGCAAATTTATCCATCAATAGGTCACTCATACACAATGTGACTAGCTCAAGGGTACAACCCATTTACACAATGTGAATAACTCTTACATACGTTACATATACAAAATGTGGCTAGCTCATGTATGCCACCTATACATAGAGTGAATATCTCATGCATGTATCACATACACCCAGAGTGACTATCCCATGCATACAACACATATACATAATTTGATTAGTTCAAACCTATATCACATATACATAATGTGAATATAGATTGTGTAGGCATCACATACACACAATGTGACTAAATCACATATACACAATGTGATTAGCTCATGCATGCAACCTATATACACAAGGTGACTGGATCATATGCATATCATGAGTACATATCTAGTGACTAGGTAGCAAAAGGAAAGGTTACGACCATATTGCAAGAATTTCCACATTTTCCTGATCCACTAGCCCCTAAGTCCTCAAATTTATTGAAACCAGAAATAGGAAGTCAGTGTACCTAAGGGCACTGCTCCATGGGTTTCATCATTTTTCCTGATTTACAACCAGCTATGATGACAAGCAAGCATCCCATACTACTTGCAGTCATCACTAGAAAGTGCTTAAGTGTGACAATGCACAACACCTAGGGTCCTTAATATAGATGCACATAAGGTTTGACTCACACATACACAATGACCAACTAGTAAGTGGAAGTACATACAATCTACTACATGGATATTCCCATTACCTAGTAAAATAGCACATAAACTTATGAATACATCCTAATGGGAAAAAGGAATAGTGGTATATATCATACTATACTTGGATCCCACCCTTTTTCCTGATTCACAACCAACTATGATGACAAACAAGCATCCCATACTACTTGTTGTCATCACTGGCTAAGGAGTAGGTGTAATAGCATACATATTCACAACCAACTATGATGACAAGAAAGCATCCCTTACTACTTGTTGTCATCACCGGCTAAGAAGTAGGCATAACAACATACATCACATGTAGCTATTAAGAAGATTTTCATGGCCCACTAAACCATCGAGTTAGTGGATCCTAACATCTATCGCCTCCATGCCACCAACAAAAGTCAGTCCATCATGGTATGGGGTAGCTCCTAGCATCTATCACTTGCATGGAACTGGTGAAATCTGGCTAAGCCCTATCATACCAAAGGGTAGCTCCTGGCATCTGTCACATCTGTGGTACTAGTGACAACTGACTAACCCTACGATACGACAGATAGCACATGGTATCTGTCACCTCCATGGTACTGGTGACAACTGGCTAAACCACACATGTATCAAAACCTAGATGGCTTCTAGTATCTGTCACCTCTGTGCAACTAGTGACAACCAACTCATCTTAAGATACAATAGATAGAACCTAGCATACGTCACTTGCATGGTATTGGTCACAGTCGGCGATCCATACCTATATTAGACTCGGTTCTAACATGTGGGTCATTGATGTAGAGAAAATATAAAGTAACCTCAATCAACTAATTTTGAAACGCTAAACCATCATTTGGTGGGTTTTTCCTCACAAGCCTTCAATCCTTAAAGCCTAAAACATGGGGGAAGAAAATTGGGTTTTTTGGTCATAATTTTTAGTGCAGATAGGATATCAAAACATAAACACAGTTCTAGATACCCATTTGGGCTTTATACAACATATCACAAAATGAGGGTATGGTTCTTTGTACGGAAAACTTCAAATTTTGACTGTCCCGCTTCTTGACTAGGCCTTAGGGTTTAAGACTAGATTTAAGAAAATAACAATATCTCCCTTGATACTCAATGAAAATGGACCAACTCAAAAACCCATTAAAGGTAAGAGTGCCCTCTACAATGGGTAATCATCCATTCAGCCATACTAGATTGAGTACAAAATCGTATTAAGCAAGTTTTATGTTGTTTCACCATAAAAATTTGGAAATGACAATCACTAATTTGATCATAACTTTCACAAAACATGATGAAAAATCTATTGCAACTATGGGCCTAACCGGTGTTGTCATTGATGTCAACATACTCATGTTGCATTAATGATAAGGATTGGATGATCTGTTTGCTAAGGATATTGAGAAAATTGGTCATATCAGGAACAGTGAAGATAGTAAGGTAAAAGTCCAAGTTAAGATGAGGATCAGAGGATGTGGTTTAAAGGGTTTGTAGATATGTGTCTCAAGGTGATCTAGTAGAGATTTTAGAGGTCTGAATGAAGAGCTGAAGAAGTTGGGCCACTCAAGTTAAATCGGTTCCAGCAGGTGTTCAGAGGTGACAAAGTGATACAGACAAGTCTGGTGAGATCTGGAAATGCATTATCTTGTTCTACAGATTTGAGGGAGTGTTTAGGAAGTCTTTGTGAAGTGTCAACTCACCTGGTTTGTGGTTTGAAGCTCCGCAAGTATCTATTCCTTTGTGACAGTAATGACAGACTGTGTTCTTGAGGTTTCAAATGAAGGAGAGAAGGATTTTAGTAAGCAGATGAAGTGTGGATGTTCTTGGTGATTCAGGCAAGCTTGTGGAGGTCTTTGGATTGTGTCTAGTTTGTGTTGGTGGTTCTCATTGAAGTTTAAGCTTATATTTGAAGAATTACTTCTAGATGAAGGTGTTCTTCCTTAGACTAGCTGACCAGATAAGTTACTCATTCTGTGGATGTTCTTGTAGATGTTTTCCAACTTAGATGATTATTCCTAAGTCGATGTCTTGTATAAATAAGGAGTTGTGAAGTCATTTCAAAGTGAGTCATGTGGAGATAAGAGTGTGGTAGTGAAGAGGAGAGCGAAAGGTAGAGTAGAAGTATTGGGCTTAAATGGAATTGATTCAAGCATGGTGAAGATGCTATTCTCCAATTCATGTATGTGATACTTATTATTTTGTAGACAGTGTGTCTCTTGTAGGAAGTGAGCCTCTTGTGAGTAGTGTGCTCGGGCAATGAGCCCTAACTGGCATGTGCCATTTTGTTCTTTTTATTCTTCTAACAGAGAATACAATCTTGGGTTAATCACCCCATGGTTTTTCCCTTAACCAGGTTTTCCATGTCAAAATCTTGATGTCTTATGTGTTGATGTGTTGTTTTTCTTGGTTTAATGCATTGTGTTTCCATGATTGAATTATTATTATGCTACTAAATTACAAAGTGAATTTAAGTGTGTAAATTGGGAGAAAGTTTTGGACAACTGATTCACCCCCCCCTCAGTTGTCTATCCTGAATCTAACAATTTCTATCAGAGCCAAGTTCCTCTAAAAGGAGCTTAACAGCTTGAGGAGATCCAGGATGTCGTCCTAAAGAAGGATAGTCCAAAGTTTGATCGAACCAATTTTAATCTTTGGAAAAGTCACATGAAATGTCACTTGCAATGTATGGGAATGCAATACTAGAACATGGCTTCAACAAAGTATACTCCTCCACAGGGTGGCCCAAAAACCCAAAATGAAATCACAGATGCTGAAAGCAATCTGCAGACTACAGAGGCTCTTCTAAGCGTATTATCTAATTCAGAGCTTTCAAATGTTGTTGATCTACAAACTACTTTTGAGATTTGGCAAAAACTGGAACTTCTGCATGAAGGAGACAAGTATGTTAAATGTGCAAGGTTACAGAGTCTAAAAGGGAAATTTGATAATCTAAAGATGAGAGATGATGAAAATATCACTACTTTTATGCCAAGAGTAAATGAGATTGTTTGTGGCATTAGATGTGCTGGTGGAGTCTTGGATGAAGATGAGATTGTTGGCAAAGTTCTCAGATCCCTTTCTACTTCTTATAAAATCAAAGCTGCTGCCATTGAAGAATTCAAAGCCCATACAACTGTCACAAGAGATCAATTGGTTGACAAATTGGATGCATTTGAAATGATCAAGTTTGGAGATGCCTCCCCAAAGACTGAATCAACATTCAAAGCTAGTGCCTCTGTAAAAGGTAAACAAAGGTTTGATCCAGAAGAGAACTCTTGAAGGAAACTATCATGGTATGAAAAAGCAAGAAAAGACCTGGAAGAAGAAGAAGCTGAAACTGCTCACCTTGAAGCTCTTATTGCAAAAAGACTGCCAAGAGGATCTGATAAGTATGAAGGGAAATTGCCTTTTAAGTGTTTTAACTGCAATAAGATTGGTCATTTTGCCTCAAGATGTCCAAAAAGATTTTCAAGACCAAATTCTAACAAATCAAGGTCTGAAAAGAATTGTTACTATGTTCATGAAGATGATGATAATGAAGGAGTAATAGATGATGAATCAGAAATAAGAAACAAATCTAGAAATGACTAGGTGTTCATTGCCATCAAGGAAGAAGAACCAATGTCCTCTGAATCTATCAATCATGAAGCTGTAGAAAGAGCTCTAGCTGCCTAAGTTGAAGAAAAGGATTATTGGGTCATTGACAGTGGTTGCTCTCACCATATGACTGGTGACAAAAACAAGTTCATAGATTCAGAAAGGTATGAAGGAGGAGTGGTAAAGTTTGGTGATAATTCTGCTGGTAGAATTAGAGGTAGAGGAACTATTTCTTTTGATGGAAGGAACAAAACTGGTAATGTACTATATGTTGAAGGATTGAAGCACAATCTTCTCAGTGTTGGACAGTTGGTGGATAAAGGCTATGATCTCTGATTCAAGAATGGAAAAAGTAAGATCTTTGAAAGTTCCAGAATAGAGATTGCATCCAGTACTCAAACTAAAGGTAATATCTTCCACTTGGTTGGTACTGGTAAAAGTTACTTATTTTTTCAAGTTGATCAGAGTTGGTTGTGGCATAGGAGAATGTGTTATGTGAATTTTGATAATATCATCAAGATAAGCAATACTCAGGCTGTAAGAGATCTTCCAAAATTTGTTAAACCTACAAATAGTTTGTGCAAAGAATGTCAGTTGGGAAAACAAAGTAGAGTCTCATTTAAAAGAAAGGAACAATCTTCTACCGGATTATTGCACTTAGTTCATACTGATCTTTGTGGTCCGGCAAGAATAAGAAGTGTGCAAGGTGATAGATACTTCATGTTACTAATTGATGACTATTCCTGGATGATGTCGGTAATCTTTCTGAAAGAGAAATTAGAAGCTCTTGAGAAATTCAAAATATTCAAGGTTATGGTAGAGAATGAAATCAGATTAAAATTGAAATGTCTGAGATCTGACAGAGGTGGAGAATTCACATCCGGTGAGTTCATAGAATTCTATGAGAAACATGGAATAAAGAGACAACTGTCTGCTCCTAGGACTCCACAGCAGAATGGAGTAGTAGAAAGAAAGAATCAAACCATCCAAGATGCATCTAGGACACTGATGATGGAAGCAAATGTTACTCAAATCTATTGGAGAGAAGCTGTCAGCACTGCAGTCTATACTCTCAATCTAGTACAAATTAAAAGCAATACTGGTAAGACTCCTTATGAACTTTGGTTTGGTATCACTCCTACTATAAGATATTCTAGAGTCTTTGGTAGCAAGTGTTACATTAAAAGAAATGAAGATCTAGGCACGTTTGATGCTAGAAGTGATGAAGGAATATTCTTGGGTTACTCTACCCAAAGCAAAGCATATCGATGTTATAACAAGAGACTGAGAAAGATTATAGAAAGTAAAAATGTGAAGGTCGATGAAGGAATTGAAAAACACTCAAGGTTTTATGAATATGATGAAGATGATTAGAATGGTGTTATGATTCAAAGAGCCCAAGTAATTAAGAGGTAAACACTTAAAATTTTCACCTTTTAGTTTAAGTGTTATTTTATGTGTTTACCTCTTAATTACTTTGTGTTTTCCTTTTTATTTGAGGTGACAATTTTATTTATTTATTTTGCTTTACACTATTTATGGTTCATTTTATCCTATGGAGTGGTTTTTATTAGAGTTTTTTAATTTAATGGAGTGTTATATTATTTTATTGGGTGGTTTTTCTATTCCCTCTTCTCTTTCATTTTCTGACCTCATCCTCTTTTAACTATGATTTTTACCTTACTATCTTATTCTCTTTACTATTAGAGCATGTCTTATCTTGTAACCTGTGTAAACTCCTCTCTTTTTATAGGACTTGATCTGTAGTTCAATTCATTTCATTTGCTTTCTCATCCTGATGATGGATCATGGAGTGTGATCTGAAACGTCGATGTTAAAAAAGGCTACACAGTTTAAACCAGAAGTTTTACAATTAGTAATTTGTATTTCAAAATTGATTATGAAAATATCTTAATTGTTGAAGTGTTTGTTGATGATATCATTTTTTGAGGAAGAGATAGTATGTGCAAAACCTTTGCAAACCAAATGAAAAGTGAATTTGAGATGTCCATGCTTGGGGAAATAAATTTCTTTTTGGGTCTACAAATCACTCAAACAAATAAAGGAATCTTCATTTCTCAGTCCAAATATGTAAAAGAATTGTTGAATAAGTTTGGGATTGAAGACTCAAAGTTAATGAATACTCCCATGGCAACCGGACATAAATTAAGCAAAGATGATGACTCACCTAAGGCTGATCAGAAAAAGTATAGGTCAATGATTGGAGGGCTATTGTATTTTACTCAAACTAGACCAGACATTATGCAGGCTGTTGGTCTTGTTGCTAGATTCTAGGCTAATCATAGAGACTCTCATGTCATGACAATCAAGAGGATTTTTAGATATTTAAAAGGGATAGTTGAGTATGGATTGTGGTATCCCAGAGATCATGATTTCTCTCTTCATGCATATACAGATGCGGATTGGGTAAGAGATGTGGATGATCGGAAGAGTACCAATGGTGGATCATTCTTTTTAGGGAACAGATTGGTTTCTTGGCTAAGTAAGAAACAAAAGGTAATATCTCTGTCCACTACAAAAGAAGAATATATTGCAGCAACAAGTAGTTGTACTCAAGTTTTGTGGATGAAGCAAATGCTAAGAGACATAAGAGTGGAGTATGAGGAGCCTATCACAATCCTCTATGATAATTCAAGTGCAATAAATATATCTAAGAATCTGGTGTTGCATTTAAAGACTAAACATATATCCATCAAGTTTCACTTTTTGAGAGAGCAAGTGAACAAGAATGAAGTCAGATTGGAGTTTATGCCATCCAAGGATCAAATTGCAGACATCTTTACTAAACCTCTATCTAAGGACTCTTCTGAGTATCTTAGAGAGAAGTTAGGGGGTATTGCGCCTTCGGTGATGAACTAAGGTGCACTGACATGCATCAGTCCAGTGGTTAACATAGTCATATCTTGTGGTTTGGATTGATGATTGGGAGCTGCTACTCAGGGGGAGCAGCTGGTATGATTTTGAAGTAGTAAAAATTGCAAGTATTTGCCCTTTTCCATTGATGTCAAAGGGGAGAGAAGACATGTGAAAAACAAGTGGATGATGATCAAAGGGGGAGTAGTAAAGGAAGAGAAGACATGTGAATGGTTGTTGCTGATAGGGGGAGTTGTGACAGTAAGGAGAAGTTCTTGTCTTGATGGTCAAAACAATTTTTCACATCATATGTTGCCATCAATGACAAAGGGGGAGATTGTTGCAAGTATGGCCCTAACTAGTGTTGTCATTGATGTCAACATACTCCTGTTGCATTAATGATAAGGATTGGATGATCTATTTGCTGAGGATATTGAGAAAATTGGTCATATCAAGAACAATGAAAAATAGTGAAGACAGTAAGGTAAAAGTCTAAGTTAAGATTAGGATTAGAGGATGCAGTTTAAAGGGTTTGTAGATATGTGTCTCAAGGTGATCCAGTATAGATTTTAGAGGTTTGTATGAAGATCTGAAGAAGTTATGGCTACTCAAGTTAAATTAGTTCTGGCAGGTGTTCAGAGGTGACAGAGTGATACAGATAGGTCCGGTGATATCCAGAAATGCATTATCATGTTTTGTGGATTTGAAGGAGTGTTTAGGAAGTCTTTGTGAAGTGTCAACTTTCTTAGTTCATGGTTTGAAGGTCCGCAAGCATCTTTTCCTTTGTGACAGTAATGACAGACTGTGTTCTTGAGGTTCCAAATGAAGGAGAGAAGGATTTCAGTAAGAAAATGAAGTGTGGATGTTTTTGGTGATTCAGGAAAACTTGTGGAGGTCTTTGAATTGTGTCTAGTTCATGTTGGTGGTCTACATTGAAGTTTAAGCTCGCATTTGAAGAATTACTTCTAGATGAAGGTGTTCTTCCTTACACTGGCCGATCAGATGAGTTACTCATCCTGCGGATGTTCTTGTAGATGTTTGCCAACTTAGATGATTATTCCTAAGTTGATGTCTTGTATAAATAAGGAATTGTGAAGTCATTTCAAAATGAGTCATATGGAGATGAGAGTGTGGTAGCAAAGAGGAGAGCAAAAGGCAGAGCAAAAGTATTGGGCTTAAATGTAATTGATTCAAGCATGGTGAAGATGCTATTCTCCAGTTCATGTATGTGATAGTTATTATTTTGTAGACAGTGTGTCTCTTGTAGGTAGTGAGCCTCTTGTGAGTAGTGTGCTCAGGTAGTGAGCCCTAATTGGCATGTGCCATTTTGTTCTTTCTATTCTTCTAATAGAGAATACAATCTTGGTTTAATCACCCCATGGTTTTTCCCTTAATTGGGTTTTCCACGTCAAAATCTTGGTGTCTTATGTGTTGATGTGTTGTTTCTCTTGGTTTAATGCATTGTGTTTCCATGATTAAATTATTATTATGCTACTGAATTACAAAGTGAATTTAAGTGTGTAAATTGGGAGAAAGTTTTGGACAACTGATTCACCCCCCCTCTCAGTTATCTATCCTGAATCTAACAAAATCAACCAAACCAAAAGCATTCAAAAGGTAACTCAAATATCTTTCCAACCATACCACATGTAGGTCATACAAAGGCTGTACAGATCTATACCATGTGAAAGAATAAGACTATTACAAAAAAATACATAGAAAACAAGGTTTTTTTAAATCAAAACTTCTAAGTACCAAATGTTTTCTCATCTTTTATCATCCCCCTACCTTTGTGTCGACCATACAAGGCCTTTTAAAACATTTACAACTATTTTCCAATGGTTCTCAACCAACTTTTCAAATTACAACTATTCATATTCCACCATTGTGCAACATTGACACTTTTTTGCAACTAAACACTTCCATCCACCTAATGACCTAGCTTAGATTCCAACACACATGAGATGGTCTTGAAAGACCTTATTATACATAAATAACTCAAACAAAACAAAATATCAACTTTTGACCCCTTGGAGGCATAAAAGCACTATGGGTGCCCCTACACCATACTCCCAAGGGAAAGAAAAACTCAACTCCACTTGAGTGCAGGTCTTCTCTTTCTTCCTAGTCTTCCAATTCTTCTACAATTTGTCCTCCATTTCTGCAACTTTCCCTAGATCATTTTTCTTCTTCTTCTTGTACCGCCTCTTACTTAGTATCTTCTCAGTTTCAAGGTACCAAAACTTGAGTTGTCATTCATATGCCTCAGTTCCACTGTCTATGTCTTCATCTTCATCATTGGAATACAATATGTTAGCACATTCATCATCCATAAAATCAAAAAATGCAACCATTACCTCAGTTGTTTTGGCAACATCTTCTTCACCATAGAGTGCTATATTTGTATAACAATCTTCATACACTATATGCACTTCTCCTCCTTCTTTAGACTCTTTTCCATCTTCATTTTTAGTTGTTGCACATGTGAACACATACTCACAAATTTTGTTAGAAATAAATTCTTGAGTCTCAATGGACACATTTTCTTTACATTTTCCCTCTTCCTCAGATGGTTTTTTCTCTTCCATCATCAACAAAGACTCTCCAATGTCTTGTTTTGTTGTCCTCTCTTGGATTCTTCTCTTAAAAATAATCTTCTTGATAGGCCACTTAACCTTCTTCCTTATTGGTAAATGCCAACCACTTTCTTGTTTTGCTTTCTTGAGAAATTGTCGTATCTCAAAATCCCTTCTTTTTTGAACTTTTTCCATTTGTTCCAAGGCTTGTCTTAGCTCTGCTATCTCTTGCTCAATATTAATTTGTTTTACCTTCTCATCCTTCTTCTTTATCTCCCTTTCCTCACTTTTTCTCTCTTGTTGCTTTCTTGGCAACTTTGTACCCTTCAAGTCTCCACGGACTAATCTTCTCAACATTTCCATTCTTCTTTCTCAAGAAAGTCTCTTCATATTGCTTCTTCCCAATTCCTCTTATCTTTGTGATACCTCACCTTAGGCCCCCTTCTTTTCCCTTGGCCTAGTCTTTTGGTATCCAGGCTCCTCTTATCAACCTGCAAAAAGACAACACAAACTCCAAAACAACCTATCTTGCCCAGATCTTTGGACTTTGATACCAATTTGATGTAGAGGAATAAGGACATTCCAAATAGTGTTTCAATACAAATGATGCAAATGTGCATTCTTGTTCATTCTTGGCAACTTGCTCTTAAACCCTAAAACATGGAGTAGAAATTTAGATTTTTTTAACCATAACTTTCAGTACCGACCTGATATTCCAAATCTAAGACCTATTTAGAATACCCTTTTGGACCTTATTAAACATATGTCAAAATGTGTTAGGGTTGTTTTGTGTAGAATAGGGCAAAAACAAGACTATTCTTGTGCAAACCCCAGGACTGTTACAGAACTGCTTTCACAAAAAATGGCATAACTCATTTAAAACATAATGTAATCACAAGAAACCAAAATCATTGTAAACTAGAAACAAATATATTTCCATCCATCTATGATATTCCTCAATATGAGTCCATACCATTCCATACCATGCATGTTTTCAGACTACATTTTCAGAAAATTAAACTTTATAGACCTACCCTCAATAAAAAAATACCATAACTTATTCAAATCTACATGAACATTTATGTAAAAAAAGAAAAATGAAGTAGATTCACATACCCATACTTTCCAACCATTTTAAGATCATTAAATTGGCCTTACCAATCTATACCATGTGAAAGAATATGACTGTTATAGAAAAATGCACAGAAAACAAGGTTTTTTGGTTTTTTTTAATCAAAACTTCCAAATACCAAAAGTTTTCTCATATTTTATCATCCCCCCTACTTTTGTGTCAAACATACAAGGCCTTTTAAAATATTTACAACCATTTTCCAATGGTTCTCAACCAATTTTTCAAATTACAACTATTCGTAATCCACTAATGTGCAATTTGACATTCTATAACATTGACACTTTTTTGCAACTAGACACTTCCATCACCTAATGACCTAGCTTAGATTCCAACACACATGAAATGTTATTAGAAGACCTTATTACATGTAAACAACTTAAACAAAATAAAATATCAACTTTTGACCCCTTGGAGGCATAAAAGCACTGTGGGTGCCCCTACACTAGTCATCTTATGGCTAGGTACACACATAATAAGGCTATCACAAGGATTCACGAAGACAAGTCAGGTTGAATCAATTACATACCCAATATAGGTCCATAAACTAATACACCTAGTCTTATATGTCTAGGGGTCTAAATTATAGGTCAACCCTTAATAAATATATATTGAACCCACATGAGCTAGACTCTATTTGGTCACATATGCATAAACATATACAAACTCAATGTAATATCAATGGCCATTCCATACATTCAATTGTCACTTTGAAACACGGTATGCATCATACACAACTCAAACCCACAATAGTAATTTTAAACATAATTCTATTTTTGAGTGCATATCTTTTGTATATTAATAATCATAGGCTTAATAAAGGATAAATACCATACTTAGTAATTCCCACCATCAATTCCCCATAGTGTTCTACATGCAAAAAACTGATTATATTAATCTAGACAAGTCCAATAGATTACATTAGAGACAAACTATAAAGATGTTGATTCTAAAAGTTCATCCGAGATTGGGGCGGCTTAAGAGAACCTAATCCAAGAACCTTAGAGTGGAGGAGCATAGTGTTGATAAAGTGTCTTTTCTGGCTTAAGCTTATATAGTGGGGACTTATTAATTAAATGGTGAGTTCACAATCATCTAATGTAGTTTCAGCCTCAAGCTAAAACTTACCAAAGAGGGAAGGTTGATCAAGTTAGGAACACCCTGGATACCTCAGACTCATTCCCTAAACCCCTCCCCTATGGACTTGAGGTATAGGGGCATCCTTCACCCAAGAACTACCTACATACTCACTTCCAAATGGGATCTAAGTCACATGCAGTTCTCCTCACATAATCTCTCAAGGGTTAGACACATAGGTTCCTACTTCCATGGTTTCATCATCACCCAATTTCAACCAAATGTTACTATCATTTCAAAGATTGAACCATACATAGAAGTTATGCACCTTAACATTAGAAATATAAATTGAACCCAATCCCAACAGAGCCCATGGCATCAACAAGTGTAACATATTAACAATGCAAGAATTACGCAAAGCCCCAATAATGCTCCAAGTGGTGTTGTAGTATAATATGATTCAAAGATATCAAGTAACATATACACATGTTAGCTTATGTCATCCTTTTAAATTATAATACATCATGTCAGGATATTAGCCATATCACAGATGGTTCATATATATATATATATATATATATATATATATATATATATATATATATATATATATATATATATATATATATAATTGTCATACACAATAGGAGCTCACATTTGAGAACTCATTTGTTAATCTTATGCTTATGATTTGACTTATGAAATTTATTTCTTCATATCACATGTCATTGTCCTAACACTATTACTAGTACAAGTTATTTCCTATAGCTCATCATGTTATCAATAATCATATTATAAATCTTTTGTTTTCACTTACCCTATGGTGCATCCTATCATTCATATAATAGTCCAATTCATGGACTAGATGATATTCACACTTGCCACTTACATTAAATATGATCTTAATAATCGGTGATAAGAAAATAGATGATACTATATAGTATGATTATAGTTATTTTATCTCTTAACTCAATATCAACAACATCATCAAATTTAAATCACAAATTACCTTCTAGTTAGTACCTAGTCATACAACAATCCATTACAACTACAATACCCTATCCTTAGTTCACATGGTAGTTCCAATACTAAGGTTCTTATTGTTAGGAATTTGGTAGACATCATGGAGTCATATAAATCCTTTACCCCAAACCCAAAATGGATTACCACATGTATTAACTTGCAACATCAAAATATGTTCCACATAATATAGATTCAATGCATCTAAGTGAATCCATTATCATCTACAATAGGATGCAACCATAAGCCCAAGTCACATAATAAGTAACTCTTAAAAAAACAAGATAATGATAATATGTCATTAAAAGGAACTAAAATTCTAAGTAGCATATTTAAACTTTCCTTAGTTATAATGGAGGACCCTACAATGATACCATCAATTATCCAAACCCAACAAGTAAGAGAAGATGATGGTGTCATTTACACAAGGATAATAAGTGTAAACAATCCCTTCAATTTAGGTCTCTATCATAGACTAGGGTTGATAATGATATCAAGTATTCTCTTTTGCAATTAGTCCATAACATTTCACTACTTCCTATAAAATTAATTTCATCCATGCACTAGGATATAATACATTCAAAATAAGAGTGAATATGTACCATTGATTTTTAGAGAAGTCTACTAACCCAAAAGGTCATGATTACTAATGTCGGTAGACAATGGTTTTGGCTATGGACAATCCCAAATTTAGGTAAACATCCATAATTTCTAACATTTTTTCTCATTATAAGTCTATCCATTAAGAGGAAAGGTGTAATAGTGATTCATAAGTTCATAGATTTCCATGCAAACTAGAATAGATCCGCCTTAGCTAGAGAAATTATTCACCACATCAATTCCTATAAAAATAATTTCAATCCATGCACTAGGATATAATACATTCAAAATAAGAGTGAATATGTACCATTGATTCTTAGAGAAGTCTACTAACCCTAAAGGTCATGATTACTAATGTCGGTAGACAATGGTTTTGGCTATGGACAATCCCAAATTTAGGTAAACATCCATAATTTCTAACATTTTTGCTCCTTATAAGTCTATCCATTAAGAGGAAAGGTGTAATAGTGATTCATAAGTTCATGGATTTCCATGCAAGCTAGAATAGATCTGCCTTAGCTAGAGAAATTATTCACCACATCAATTCCACTATATAACTTAATACTGGGGCTTAATTCAACACAAAAGATGATATGTTATAATACATACCCCAACAAGGTCAAGATTGATAGTTTGGTCTTAAATGATCTATTATCCCAGTTCAACCTTTAATCCCTTTGATTTTCAAAGAATATCATTTTATTTATAGGGATTTTAAAGATCTACAAGCTTTCACATCCAACATCAGTTACCAATTTTTCTAAAATAGAACATTATATACTTACCTGGTGTTTGGCTTGTAGCTAGGCCAATAGTATAATGAAGATAAGAATCCTCTCCTTTGAGGTAACTACCAGCCCGTTGACAAAGAATGTGACACTCTTATCTATTCTCCCTTTATAGTAAGAAATGAAATGTGTTCAATATTATTTTCTTGTTCAAATACAAGGCATTTTTAGATAAGGAACCAGTCTTACTTTGCATAGGACACCTTCACAACCATCACCCTATTGTTTTCAAGTCGTAGCCTATTGACATTCTTCCAAATAATTTGGATGCATCCTCCTCCATTATACCAAATGATTCTAGAACTCTCCTTGAGACATTTAGTCAAATAAATCCCATACCTTCTCTATGGATGTATTTCCATCTCTCTTGATGCATTTGTCAAGTGGTTTAAGTTCCATATTTTGCATACATGTTGACCAATAAATTTGGAATTGAACCCTTAGATAAAAATCCCCTTTCTATTATTCTTTATTGGATGTCCATACCTCGATCCATGTGGAATTTGCAGCTAAACCTACACAATGATCTAGCTAGAAGAAAAAGAAGCAAAACTTGCAGAAAGGAAAAAGGTAGAGAAAAACAGAGCTGCAAAGAAATAAAATCCATTCTCTATATTAACTAAGTTCACAGAATGCATGAAATAATACAATGATTAACCATCGTAATAGATGAAATTAAGGTGAAGAGAGGTGGAGAAAAAGACTAAGGGTGCTACCACAATAATGGGTTACACTTTCTAGGAGACCCTAATTTTTACTAAAATCACATATTTTTAGAAAATATAATGATTTAAACCTTGAAAGGTTCCATTTAAAGGATTTTAATTGAAGAGGGTTTGATCAAACCCCCTTAGATTCAAAACCCCTTGGATAGAACCCCACTAGTTTTAAACCATACCTATAATGGAGTCTGCTCTACACCTATCAAAAGGTTGAAAAAAAACACTTTTGATCTACCTTTTGGGGGATCAAATGAATTTATTTAAAATGTATGTTTTGTAAGTATGTATTACTTATTATAATCTTCCCAAAAATTATAATTTTAAATATATTTAATTTGATTATTATATTTATTTTTTATTTCTTGTGAATGTAGATTTTTCACTGAACATCAAGTTCTCTATTCTACACACATGGAATATTAGTAAATTGGTCAAAAAAAATTCTAAAAAATGTCCATGCACTAGGTATTGATGTCCTTGTTTCAACAAAAAAACAAAAAATAATTTTCGATACATATAGAAAAAGTTATGTTTTATGGAATATGCCTATGTCTAAATTATAATTGGTTTGACTTCAAAACTTAATTAAAAAATATGTATTCAACGAAACATTATGAAACCAAATGCATGCCCTATATATCAATGTTATCAATCTAAATTTAAAAGAATCATAATTTTATCCTTTGTAAAAAAAAGTTATGTGCTATAGAATACACATCACTTTAAAAAAATGTTGTTTACTATTAAAAACTAGTTATCAAAGGAGATTTTAAAAAAATTACAATTTAACTCCATTTTTAAAAAAAGATATATATTTAGAATCTACAAACAAAATCTCACAAATCACTAGTGCACATCATCTTCAATTTCCTAACGATTTAGCTGCTATAGGTATCAGAAAGTGAAGATTTAGTTCAAAATGTTGATTTTAATGTCAAGTTTGGCCAAATAGTGTAACCCATTATTATGGGATGACCCCTAACTCGTCATTTGCTAAGTTAGCTTATTGCATGAATAGATCTTCCATCATTCACAAATATAACACTAACACTAACGCCCCCCCTTAAGTCTAACTAAGGAGACAAAAGCCTAAGGAAAGGAAAGAGGAAAGAGGAAAAACCCTGTGGGAACAAACCCCCACCCCCTTAAATCTGACTGAGGAGACAAAAGCCAATATAGGCAACAAAGATGGGTCCTGGTATCAAGGCCATTTTAGGTACCCATGTACATATAAAATTCCCCACAAATATAGAAAGAATATAAGAAGAGAAGATATGAATCCCCCCATAATGAAAGAGCTCTTGTGCCAATGATGAATGCCTGAAGATAGAATATGATCCACTGCCTACAAACAACATTTCTCCCCTTACGAAGAAAAGGATCCACTAGTGATTGGAGAATCCAATCCAAATAGATGGGTGATACTAGAATCCAAATCTAGATGATGTGTGCCTCTGAAAACTACTCACATGTCCACATGTTGGAAAGAGATGATGGTGATCCAAGATCCTGTGAAGACTGATATAGAGCAAGTTGTAAAGCTGATGAAGATGACAGGCCAACAACATTGATGTGGCTGTCAACAAAGAGGAGAGATAACCCCTCAAATGTTTCCTCCAAATCTGAAATGTGAGTCTCCATAAACAAGTTTGAAACTCCTGTCAACAGATCATCCCAGAAAGTTAAATTAGGAAGACTATGGATGCCCTACAGCAAGAAGCCATTGGAAGCTTTCGAAGAAGCAACATAGAGCTCGGAAGTAGCAACAAATGCAAGGATGAAAGAGTGGTCCTCAAAGAGAAGACATATGTCCTCAATAGTTTCATCTAGATCTGAAATTAGTGATTCTACAAACAAAAAAGAAATGTTTGGTAGAATGAGGTCCCAATGGACTGAATCTAAAAGACATAAATGATCCTGCCGCAATGAATCATTGGAGGCTCTCGAAGAAGCATCTCTGGAATCTAAATCTACAACAAGTGTTGTTGATAGGGTATCAATGAACTAATCATCCATACTAGATGTGTCCACATTAGATGAGGTAACATAAGTCTCAATATCATCAATAGCCTAGTGTTCCAAGAAAACATCACTTTCAGATGGAGATTTAATGTCTCCATACAACTTTTGGATGATGATCCAAGTAGTAAAAGGGCACTTAGTGTGGTCTATGTGATGTAGAGTATCCTCAGAAATTGTAATACATATTACTCCATAAACTATGTCATTATTATTAAACCATGCATTCTTTTCATCATAATTACTGGGCTCAGGAACGAGTCCAAGGAGATAGGGTAGTAGATCCTACTAAAGGTAGTGATTCTTTATCCCTTGTTCCCAAGACAAAAAGTTCTCTGAAGTTAGCCTAATAATAGAATGATGAAAATGGTGTTTAAGAGACATGAAGAACCCCCCTAAATGGAACTTTATCTCAGTTCATAATTACAAAGAGCATGTATAATCTCCAAGAATGAATGCAAAAAGGATAAAAAAGAAACTTCTCTTTCAGATGCAGTGACATGCAAGCACATGAACGAAACATGCAAGTTAATACAAAAGAATTGTTTATACTCCCTTTATACCCTCATAGGTTGGTTGCGGTCAAGAGTTGAAGTTTCAAGGGCTTATAGAAGTAAATTGCCCCAAAAACTCCAGGTGTTGGGCATTGACTCTGTCTCCAGAATAGAGGCTCCCTATACTACTTCAAGAACCAAGGAAACTTTGCCAATATAATAGATACACAATTGCCCCCTTCTGCACGCCTCTAGAGGAAAACACATCTGGAAGCTAAAGTTTGAAGATTGGAGGGCAGCTAAGGTGGAATTGCCTTGGATTGAGTCCAAAGGAGGCCATTCAAAATGTCATAGATCAAGTATGAGATGGAGACTAAATGCCTCTCAAATAGGGATTTGAGTCAGCTTTTTGGTCAGTGTAAGGTGCGGGACATTCAATCACCCTTTGGATGCTTTGAAAACATCCTTTCCCACACTGGATCGGGTCCTCACCTCTTGATCACACCAAACAGATAGAGATCACCATCTTTTGCCACGCTCAGCAGCCTCTATAGCCTTTAATCACCCTTCATGCAAGAAAAATTATTTACCTTCTTTCTAGCTGCCTTATGCTCTGATACCATGTGGAATTTGTAGCTGAACTTTCACAATGATCTAGCTAGAAGAAAAAGAAGAAAAACTTGCAGAAAGGAAAAAAAGCAGAGAAAAATAGAACTGTAAAGAAATAAAATTCATTCTCTATATTAACTTTCACAAAATGCATTAAATAATACAATGATTACCCATTGTAATAGCTGAAACTACGGTGAAGAGAGGTGGAGGAAAAGACTAACTTATTGTTCATTTAGTTAGTTTATTACATGAATAGATCTTCCGTCATTCACAGAGAGAAAACTAACGCCAAAAATCCAAAGATACCATTTTGACATAAGCGTAAGATGCTAGCAAAGGTTGCAGAAATTGGTTTTACTTCTGCTATCGAATCACGTCCTTTCTGTTCATTTTGATGATGTGCAAGACTCAAATAGGTTGAGGCTTTGACATCCCATTAACATTCTGATTGAGGCCTCTATCTGGCAGTGGTCCTTCTTGTGATGACTTCTTCATTTGAAAATACTAATTACATTTCCATTTGTAGCCATGAATGAGTCCCTTGAATTTGCACTGAGTAGAATGGCGAGTGAGGGAGCCCTGACCTTGAATGCCTCTCAGAAACTAGCTTGAGCACTGTATAAAATAGACTCTTCCTCCCATCTAGACATAATGGCTAAAATCAATACTTCTTCACATGAAACAACTACTCATGCTCAAGCAAGACAATCAATTATGCCTTCCAAACTATAATCTCAGCTAGAGCAATTTGAATCCCCCCAAACTCCTTAGTAATGGCATAGAGAGAGCTTGTGCAATTAATGAGGTGGCATGAAACTTTTGTCAGCCTTCCTACATTCCCCTGACCACCCGATTCCTATCTAGACTAGAAACATATAATGAGGTGAGGCATGAAGGTAGGATGCCATTCCTTAGTAATGGCAGGGTAGATGGTCTTCCCATACTTCTCCATTATTTTGTCTCTCCCCTCATGCTCATCCCTATACCTAATTAATACTTCTACCAAAAGTTGTTCCTCTTATTTTCTTTTCTTTGTTTTGTTTTGTTTTGTATTGTATCTTTAATTAATTTATTTTCTTGGCCATGTAGTAGTCTCTGTCAAGATGGATGTTACATGAATTTCGGGTGAATTCAACTCTTCTTCTAGTGCTAGTATGTGTCATTTGATATACAAAGAGAAGATTGATAGAAAGCTTTGGAATGTGCAGTGCATTCTCAAAACTTCCAATTCCAAGTTCTACTCTTCCTAGTCCAGTTGCCTCTACTGGAGAGTCATCTCCCATGAGAATAGGAGGACCATCATATGGTTTTAAAGATGAGAGAAACATCTTTTGTGGCTTCCATGTGATTGTGAAGATCTAGAGTCTATGATCCATTCATTTGGAGAAGAACAAATAGAAATTAATGCATGCACATTACCTCTTGTTTCTGGTGCTTTTTCTTCTTGCTTCTTCTTGGCACTTTCTGGAATATATTTACCAAGGTTATTCTATAGAAGTGTCTATGCTATGAGGTCAATGGTCTTCTTCATGCATGAAGATTCTGGATGATAGCCATGGTTGCAATAGTTGTAATTTGATTTCCCCTTTTTTTCCTTCTTTTCTTTCGAGCTGGTAGATTCATCTGGAGGTTTAAGATTGCCTCCCTTTCTTGGATCTGGTTCCTTCTTCCCACTTGTATGCACAACAAGTGCATGAGATTTGGAATTTTTTAATGTAGACATTTTTATGAGCTTATCTTGCTCATGTACCAGGGACTCAATAAAAGCATCAAGTGTGGGCATCTTCCAAGTTGCTTCTGTTGTAAGCCTGAATGTGTGAAAAGTGGAGACAAATACAACATACTCTGGACCCAATTTTCACAAAATAGAAAGAATTAATTTTTTTTCTTTCTAAGATTTGTCGATTCTGCATCCTTTCAGTTGGAGTAATAAGGCCTTGAACTTTGTGAAGAAGTCTTGAATGTTTTCAAAACTTCTCAGATCTAATGAGTTGAGCTCATTGTCAAGGATGTGACCCCGCATCTCATCTTGCTTCCCAAAATGAGTCTCCAATGTAGTCCGAACCTCATTTGGAGATGTGCATACTTCAACATGAAACAATAATTTTAAAAACATGGATAAGCATAGGATACCAAAGGCCTCATCCATGCGGTTGAAATATTTGAATTTTTCAACTGCAGAAGTTGGTTTAATCTCTATTGCCATGACCATCTGATACAAGCCTCTACTTCTGAGTTGAAGCAAAATCTTTGGCTTCCATTCAAAATAGTTATATGGCATGACAATTGCAGAGGTCAAAAATTCCATTCTTTCTAATAGCTCTAATCTTAAGTACCTGTAAAAGGTTTGTTTATGCTCCTTCTTCCTAGCTCCCGTGTGCTCTGATACCATGTAAAATTTTAGCTATACCTGCACAACACAGTATGGATCTAGCTGAAAGAAAAAATAGAACATGTAGGTGAACAGAAGAAAAATTTATAGCAAGAATGAAATAAAAACTCTCTGAAAATATTTACAAACAGAATGCAGAAATTACAAAGATATAGCCAACGCTGACGAAAAGCAGAAGCTTTAAAGCAAAAGACAGAGATAAAGGCTTAGTTAGCTTATAATAGAACAAGGCAACAACCAGATAGCAGGAAGTTGCTTTGTTTTGCTAACAAGACCCTGTAGCAAAATGTACTAATAAATCATAAAGCCTTGAGGGAAAGTTGTATCCACCCTACCGAAGAGTTGAGTTACACATCCATTAATAGTTTGTCTAAGTGAATTCTTCAATGGTGTATCTAGACAAAGTTATCGACGGTGTATCCAGGAAAAATTATAAATGGTGTATCTGGGCAATGTCGTTAACGGTGTATCTAGGTAAAGTGATTAGTGGTGTATCTAGGCAATGTCATCAATAGAGTATCTAGACGAATCCGCCAATAGTGTGATCGGGTGTGTTCACTTGCTGCAAATCTATTATTTAATGATGGAAATTTGAAAGAACACTATCTATGGGGTATGGATATCATGTTTGTAACTCAAATTAGATATTCAAGTGGGGTAATCACCTGAGATCGTGCATTTAGAAAAGCCCTCACTTTGGCTCAGTTTGGATATACGACATTATAAACATTGCAAACAGCCAACACGGAGGTTATAATACACAATTTCTTGCATGTTGTCAACAAACTCAGAGACATATCAGCCTAATCAATTGTTGAAATCAGTTGTACATGCCCAATTCAATCCATTACAATACTCCATATCCATCAAATTTACAATTAGCGGGTGTAACAAATCATGGTAATCAATTTCAAGGGCAAAATTTGAGTTAATATAATCAAAATTCAGTCATGTACATGTAGGTGTTATGCCTCATACTAGCCCTCATGTAGTTGAGCAATTATATTTTAGTCAAGATGCAGTAAGGTGTTGATCAGCTAGTTCAAGATGACAATTCACTTAAGAATGAGGAGAAGAGTGCTAAAAAAAATGAAGAGAATCAAGAGGTAAAATCTCCAAGTTGGATGGTTGCAATAACCAATGAAGAAATACCCAAGGATGATCAAAACAAGGATAAAGATGAGGATTTATAAGAACCCACAATGGTGTTCTAAGACTACTATCATAAGAAATAACTAAATATGAAGTTTTCTACACCTTTTCTAGATGCATTTAATGGCTCTCCCAAGAACATACATAATTCACATGATGAGTATAAGTCAAGCTACATAATCTATTTGAGATAGGTATCTCACTTATGAAAGATAAATTAAGTAAATATTTGTTGGAGTTTGTTTGTCCACTTGCATTATCAGATTTCACTTTATCAAATGGATGTAGAATGCATCTTATGGATGAACATCATGAGGTTGATTGCTTAACCTTTCCCATAAGGATGGATTTGTATTTAAAGGGTCTCTTTTCCATTGTAGAGGTGTTCATTCTAGAAGTTGATCAAGAAGTAGATCAAATAAATGGTAAAGAAGGTATGTATTATCAAGTTCATCAAGATGAGTCACAAGGTGTTACACACACATGTGATGGAGTAGATGAAACAACTAGTAAAAAAGAGGGTGATGAAAAGCATCTTCCAAGCAATAAACCCCATGGAAAGGACACTCATGAGGCAAAATTAAATCTATCGACATTATATGACAATCCTAAATCTAGCATTAAGGTTGATACATTAGTTGGGACAACTCATGAACATGTGTATAAAGTCATTCTAAATCAGCTACCACTCCCATACGAATCTCAAGAACCAAGTCAACGTATAGGAGAGCAATTTAAACCATAAGTTATTGAAGTTATGATGACTTCAAACATAGATGATAATAATAAGATGAACAAACTTTATATTATGGCTTATATTAGTTTTGACTATGGTCATTCCAACAAAGTTTCTCAACCTTATGTGGATCCACTTGAAGTTTAATGTGATTTTATGGATAGCAAGGAATAAAATTTTGATGAATGTGTTCATGGTCTTAATGATGACAATAAAGGAAGTGGTTTTTCTACTATCATTGAAAGTGTTGATCAACATTCTTTGTTTTATCCAATTGAGCCTACACATGATCATACACTTGTTGATTGGTACCTAACCCATGTAGATGAAGAAGATAAAAGGGGTGTTCATCTCATAAGAGTTAAAGGTCAAATTCCTAATCTTTAGTGTATGATTTATTTTAAACATAATTTAGCCCTAAGAGCTCATGAATATGTTCATAATTTGATTAGTATTGATATAATAATCTATCCAAATAATGTGACATCGAATGAAGATACCTTATTTTGTATGAATGGGTTTAAACTTTCTACAAAAATGGTATCTCCCAACATCACAAGCCATTAAATGATTCCAAACTCAAATAAAATCATGGTGCATTTCTTGAATAATCATTTGATAATGAATTGAGGATGTAGGATAATGAAATTATAGGTGAAAATAAACAAGAAAAATGTGATCATATGACTAGTTTGTCATCTAATTTTGAGGACTTGACATAGATGGGGATAGTTTACTTCACTTTAATGATGAAAAGAATATTGAAATGGATAGTGCGCAGTAGCCTCATGAGTCTGATTTATTGGAAGAACAAGTTGATATTAGCCAAACGAGTGAATTAGGCTTTGGGATAGCAAAGGATTCTTGTAGTTCATGTGAAGAGGATGAGTTTCTAAATAATTTTCAAAGGAAAATGATCAAGAAGATGACTATAATAGCTTGTTACTTCATGATGATCAATTAAATCAAACTTGTAGAATCCATGGTAGTGAGTTGAATGTTGGTTTAGTTGAGTATATTAGCTAATATCAAGGTAGTCCTTTGTTGTAGTGAGAGGTACATGATGTCATTTAGAATGAGGAGGGACAAGAAGGTCTAGAATGCCATATTGCTATTGTATAACATTTTGGATCATTCCAACATGAATAAGTAGATGAATCAAGTGAGTATACTCATTTCTTAGATTGAATGTTGATTCATTGCATTTGATTGATTTATTTAGAGTAGAATGGTGCATATCATGTTTTGGTAATTTTAATCACATTGATGTACATGGAATAGTGTTGATTATGATGATTATGAATGTTCTTATGCTACTTTTATAGATGAACAATGATGGGATGGATTACTAACTAATGATTTTCCTTGTGATTAGCATGTTAGACTTAGGGCATACAACTAAGAGGGCGGGGGTGAATCAGTTGTCTAAACTTTCTTCCAATTAAACACTTAAATCCACTTTGTAATTCAACAGCATAATGATAAATCAATCATGGAAACATAATGCATTAAGTCAAGAGGAGAAACACATTAAGACACATGACACCAAGATTTTGACGCGGAAAACCCAGTTAAGGGAAAAACCATGGGGTGATTAACCCAAGATTGTATTCTCTGTTAGAAGAATAGAAAGAACAAGATAGCACATGTCAATTAGGGCTCACTGCTCAAGCACACTGCTCACAAGAGGCTCACTACCTAAAAAAGACACACTGTCTACAAAATAATAAGTATCACATACATGAACTGGAGAATAGCATCTTCGCCATGCTTGAATCAGTTCCATTTAAGCCCAATACTTCTGCTCTGCTTTTCACTCTCCTCCTTGCTACCACACTCTCATCTCCACAAGAATACACTTGAAATGACTTCACAATTCTTTATTTATACAAGACATCGACTTAGGAATAATCATCTAAGTTAGAAAACATCTACAAGAACATCCGCAGGATGAGTAACTCATCCGGTCGGCCAGTCTGAGGAAGAACACTTTCATCTAGAAGTATTTCTTCAAATGCAAGCTTAAACTCCAATGTGGACCCAACACAAACTGGAATTGATCCAAATATCTCCACAAGCTTGCCTGAATCACCAAGAACATCCACACTTCATCTGCTTACTGAAATCCTTCTCTTCTTCATCTAGAACCTCAAGAACATAGTCTGTCATCACTGTCACAAAGGAATAGATGCTTGTGGACCTCCAAACCATGAACCAATCGAGTTGACACATCACATGGACTTCTTAAACACTCCACCAAATCCACAGAATAGGATAATGCATTTTCAGATCTCACCGGACCTATCTTTATCACTCTGTCACTTCTGAACACCTGCCAGAACCAGTTTTACTTAAGCAGCCATAACTTCTTCAAATCTTCATGTGGACCTCTAAAATCTTTACTAGATCATCTTAAGACACATATCTACAAACCCTTTAAACTGCATCTTTCGATCCTCATCCTAACATGGACTTTTACCCTTACTGTCTTCACTGTTCTTCATTGTTCCTGATATGACCAATTTTCTCAATATCCTCAGCAAACAGATCATCCAATCCTTATCATTAATGCAACAAGAGTATGTTGACATCAATGACAACACCAATTAAGCCCATACTTGCAACAATCTCCCCCTTTGTCATTGATGGCAACATATGATGTGAAAAACTGTTTTGACCATCAGGACAAGAACTTCTCCTTACTATCACAACTCCCCCTATCAGCAACAACCATTCACATGTCTTCTCTTCCTTTCCTGCTCCCCCTTTGATCAGAAACTAGTTGCTTTTCACATGTCTTCTATCCCCCTTTGACATCAATGGCAAAGGGCACATACTTGCAACTCCACCATTTCAGAACCATACCAGCTACTCCCCCTTAGTAGAAGCTCCTCATCATCAATCAGGACTAGAAGATATGACTGTGATATCCATTGGATTGATGCACATCAGTGCACCTTAGTTCATCACCAGAGGGGCAATAACCCCTAACTTCTCCCTGAGATACTCAAAAGAGTCCTTAGGTAGAGGTTTAGTAAATATGTCTGCAATCTAATCCTTGGAAGGCACAAACTACAATCTGACTTCATTCTTGTTTACTTTCTCTCTCAAAATGTGAAACTTGATGGATATATGTTTAGTCTTTGAATACAACACTGGATTCTTAGATATATTTATTGCACTTGAATTATCACAAAAGATTGAGATAGGCTCCTCATACTCCACTCTTATGTCTCTTAGCATTCGCTTCATCCACAAAACTTGAGTACAACAACCTACTGCTACAATATATTCTACTTCTATAGTGGACAGAGATATTGCCTCTTGTTTCTTGCTTATCCAAGAAATCAATCTCTTCCCCAAAAAGAATGCTACACCACTGGTGCTCTTCCGGTCATCCACATCTCTTGCCCAATTAGCATTTGTATATGCATGAAGAGAGAAATCATGATCTCTAGGATACCAAAGACCATACTCAACTGTACCTTTTAGATATCTAAAAATCCTCTTGACTGCCATGACATGAGATTCTCTAGGATCAACTTGAAATCTAGCAACAAGACCAACAACATTCATAATGTCAGGTCTAGTTTGAGTGAGATACAACAATCCTCCAATCATTGACCTATACTTTTTCTGATCATCCTTGAGAGAGTCATCATCTTTGCTCAACTTACATTTGGTTGCCATGGGAGTATTCATTAGCTTTGAGTCTTCCATCCCAAATGTTTTCAACAATTCTTTCACATATTTGGTCTGAGAAATGAAGATTCCTTTCTTTGTTTGAGTGATTTCTAGACCCAGGAAGAAATTCATTTCCCCAAGCATAGACATCTCAAATTCACTTTTCATTTGATTTGGAAAAGTTTTACACATACTATCTCTTCCTTCAAAAATGATGTCATCTACAAACACTTCAACAATCAAGATGTTTTCATGATCAATTTTGAAATACAAATTACTGTCAGCTGTACCTTTGTTGAAACCAATCTTCAAAAGATGTTAATCCAATCTTTCATACTAGGCTCTTGGGGCTTGCTTTAGTCCATATAGTGCTTTCTTTAATTTGTAGACCATATCATCATGATCAGACAATTGAAATCCATCCAGTTGCTCAATGTATACTTCTTCTTCCAAGTCACCATTCAGGAAGGTAGCCTTGACATCCATCTGGTAAACTTTGAAATCCTTGAAAACAGCAAAAGCAAGAAATAGTCAGACTGCTTCAATTCTTGCCACCGGAGTAAAAGTTTCTTCAAAATCAATTCCTTCTATTTGAGAATAGCCCTTGTAGACCAATCTAGCTTTATTTCTGATTACTTCACCAACTTCATTCAGTTTGTTTCGGAAGACCCATTTGGTTCCAATCACATTCTTGTTTCTAGGTCTGGGAACAAGATCCCAAGTGTGATTTTTCTCAATTTGCATCAGCTCTTCCTCCATTGCTTTAGTCTAGTTTTCGTCATTGCAAGCTTCAATCACTATCTTAGGTTCAATCTTTGAATTCAGATAATACTCATCTAAATCTTGAGCAATTCTCCTTCTTGTTTGTACACCTTTGCTTTTGTTACCTATGATCTGATCTTTAGAGTGGTTTAGTCTTACATACCTTGGAACTTTGTGAGTTTCTAGCACTTCTAATTCTTGATCGGGCTCATTGAAACTCATCTCTTCTTCCTGATTTACCAGATCACTTTGAATCTATTTTTTAGAAGAGGCTTGGGCTCCTTGAATCATAACACCATTCTGATCATCTTCATCATATTCATAAAACCTTGAGGGTTTTTCAATTCCTTCATCAACTTTCACATTCATACTTTCTATAATCTTTCTCAGTCTCTTGTTATAACACTGGTATGCTTTGCTTTGAGTAGAGTAACCCAAGAATATTCCTTCATCACTTCTAGCATCAAACTTGCCTAGATCTTCATCTCTTTTAATGTAACACTTGCTACCAAAGACTCTGAAATACCTTACGATAGGGGTGATGCCAAACCAAAGTTCATAAGGAGTTTTACCAGTATTACTTCTGATTTGTACTCGATTGAGAGTATAGACTGCAGTGCTGATAGCTTCTCTCCAATAGATCTAAGGAACATTTTCTTCCATCATTATGGTCCTAGATGCTTCTTGGATGGTCCGGTTCTTTCTCTCAACTACTCCATTCTGCTGTGGAGTCCTAGGAGCAGACAACTATCTCTTTATTCCATGTTTCTCACAGAAATCTATGAACTCACTAGATGTGAATTCTCCACCTATATTAGACCTAAGACATTTCAATTTTAATCCGATTTCATTTTCTACCATAACCTTGAATTTTTTGAATTTCTTAAGAGCTTCTAATTTCTCTTTTAGAAAAGTTACCCATATCATCTGGGAATAGTCATCAATTAGTAACATGAAGTATCTATCACCTTGCACACTCCCAATTCTTGCCGGACCACAAAGATTAGTATGAAATAAGTCCAATAATCTAGTAGAAGATTGTTCCTTGCTTTTAAATGAGACTCTGCTTTGTTTTCCCAATTGACATTCTTTGCACAAACTATTTGTAGGTTTCACCAATTTTGGAAGATCTCTTACAGCCTGAGTATTACCTTTCTTGATGATATTATCAAAATTTACATGACACATTCTCTTATGCCACAACCAACTCTGATCAACTTGAACAAATAAGTAATTTTTACCAGTACCAACCAAGTGGAAGATATTACCTTTAGTTTGCATACCAGATTCAATCTCTATTCTGGAACTTTCAAAGATTTTGCATTTTCCATTCTTGAATCAGAGATCATAGCCTTTGTCCACCAACTGTCCAACACTGAGAAGATTGTGCTTCAATCCTTCAACATACAGAACATTACCGGTTTTATTCCTTCCATCAAAAGAAATAGTTCCCCTACCTCTGATTCTACCAGCAGAATTATCACCAAATTTTACCACTCCTCCTTCATACCTTTCCAAATCTATGAACTTGTTTTTGTCTCCTGTCATATGGTGAGTATCCACTGTCAATGACCCAGTCATCCTTTTCTTCAACTTGGGTAGCTAGAGCTCTTTCTACAACTTTATGATTGATAAATTCAGAGGGCATTGGATCTTCTTCCTTGATGGCAATGAACACCTAGTCACTTCCAGATTTGTCTTATGTCTCTGATTCGTCATCTGTTACTCCTTCATCATCTCCTTCATGGGCATAGTAACAATTCTTTTAGAACCTTGATCTATTAGGATTTGTCCTTGAAAATCTTTCCAGACATCTTGAGGCAAAATGACCAATCTTATTGCAGTTAAAGCACTTAAAGGGCAATTTTCCTTCATACTTACCAGATCCCCTTGGCAGCCTTTTTGCAATAAGAGCTTCAAGTTGAGCAGTTTCTACTTCTTCTTCTAGGTCTTTTCTTGCTTTTTCATACCATGATAGTTTCCTTGAAGTGTTCTCTCTCGGATCAAACCTTTGTTTACCTTTTACAGAGGCACTGGCTTTGAATGTTGATTCAGTCTTTGGAGGGGAATCTCCAAACTTGGTCATTTCAAATGCATCCAGTTTACCAACCAATTGATCTCTTGTGATAGTTGTATGAGCTCTAAATTCTTCAATGGCAATAGCTTTGATTTTATAAGCAGTAGGAAGGGATCTGAGAACTTTTTCAACAATCTCATCTTCATCCAAGACTCCACCAACACATCTAATGCCACAGACAATCTCATTTACTCTTGGCATAAAAGTAGTGATATTTTCATCTTCTCTCATCTTTAGATTTTCAAATTTTCCTTTCAGACTCTGTAACCTTGCAAATTTAACATACTTGTCTCCTTCATACAGAAGCTCCAATTTTTCCCAAATCTCAAAAGTAGTTGGTAGCTCAACAACATTTGAAATCTTTGAATCAGATAATGTGCTTAGAAGAGCCTCTATAGTCTGCAGATTGTTTTCAGCATCTATGATTTTATTTTGGGTTTTCGGACCACCCTGTGGAGGAGTATACTTTGTTGAAGCCATGTTCCAGTACTGCATTCCCATACATTGCAGGTGACATTTCATGTGACTTTTCCAAAGATTAAAATTGGTTCCATCAAACTTTGGACTATCCTTCTTGTAGGATGACATCCTGGATCTCCTCAAGCGATTAAGCCCTTTTAGAGGAACTTGGCTCTAATACCAATTGTTATACTTAGGGCAAACAACTGAGAGGGGGGGTGAATCAGTTTTCTAAAACTTTCTTCCAATTAAACACTTAAATCCACTTTGTAATTCAATAGCATAATGATAAATCAAACATGGAAACATAATGCACTAAGTCAAGAGCAGAAACACATTAACACACAGGACACCAAGATTTTGATGTGGAAAACCCGGTTAAGGGAAAAACCACGGGGTGATTAACCCAAGATTGTATTCTCTGCTAGAAGAATAGAAATAACAAGATGGCACATGCTAATTAGCGCTCACTGCATGAGCACACTACTCACAAGAGGCTCACTGCCTACAAAAGACACACTATCTACAAAATAATAAGTATCACATACATGAACTAGAGAATAGCATCTTCACCATGCTTGAATCAGTTCTATTTAAGCCCAATACTTCTGCATTACCTTTCACTCTCCTCCTCGCTACCACACTCTCATCTCCACAAGACTACGCTTGAAATGACTTCACAAATCTTTATTTATACAAGACATCAACTTAGGAATAATCATCTAAGTCAGCAAACATCTACAAGAACATCCGGAGGATGAGTAACTCATCCGGTCGGCTAGTCTAAGGAAGAACACCTTCATACAGAAGTATTTATTCAAATGCGAGTTTAAACTCCAATGTGGACCACCAACATGAACTAGAACCAACCCAAAGATCTCCACAAGCTTGCCTGAATCACCAAGAACATCCACACTTCATCTGCTTACTGAAATCCTTCTCTTCTTCATCTGGAACTTCAAGAACACAGTCTGTCATCACTGTCACAAAGGAATAGATGCTTGCAGACCTCCAAACCATGAACCAATTGAGTTGACACATCACATGGACTTCTTAAACACTCCACCAAATCTGCAGAATAGGATAATGCATTTCTAGATCTCACCGGACCTATCTCTATCACTCTGTCACTTCTAAACACTTGCCAGAACCAGTTTTACTTGAGCAGCCACAACTTCTTCAGATCTTCATGCGGACCTCTGAAATCTTTACTAGATCATCTTAAGGCACATATTTAAAAACCCTTTAAACTGCATCTTCTAATCCTCATCATCACTGTTCTTCATTGTTCCTGATATGACCAATTTTCTCACTATCCTCAGCAAATAGATCATCCAATCCTTATCATTAATGCAACAGGAGTATGTTGACATCAATGACAACACTGGTTAAGCCCATACTTATAACATAGCATGTACATGAAGCATGTGAAGTGATACACCATGAGTTGAAATCTTCTAGAGGTGAAAAAGCATTGGATAATATACCAACAACGAGAAAGCTTGTACTTTTAGTTGATGATGCTTTGAACTAGGTTGTATCTTTGAATTTTTTATTGAGTTATGATACTTATCAGCTTGAGTATAACAAATGGGGAGGACATGCATTTGGATTGGTAATGATTATAATGATTTACTCCAATTATTGATCTTGTATGATTTGTGTCTTGAATATGAGCCTACTTTGTCTATACAATACTTTTCATAATACAAAGACAATTTTTCCAAGCTTCGGACTTTGACAAGTAGACTATTACAATTGTATACATTGATAAATCAATCAAGAGAGAGTGTTGATACCCACTATCCTAGGTCTTTGTACTTAGTATTGATTAGTCCTAGTTGGGTAGGTGTCTAGTTTTCTAAGTTTTTCTTGGAGTTTGGTTAGTTAATTGTTTCTTTTTGTTTACGGTTAAAAATGAAGAGGATTGATTTTAATGGTTTGTGTTGATCCAACTTTCACCACTAAACATTCAAGGACATTCAAATGAGTAGAGAACTCTACTAAAAATATCCTCTCACTTGAAACATAGGGGAATGTTGGAATTGTGTGATTTTATTGTTCAATTAAGCCCAATTATGCTCAAAACCCTAATTTCATGGAATTATAAACAAACAGACAAATTAGAAAAAATGATCGCACACACAAATATCAAGTGACAATAAAATGCATAGCAAATTTCAAAGTTTGGTGTGTGGAAAAGTTGGGGACTAATGAGTGGACGCCCTAGTCCAATGCCTCAATTTTTGTCGAGATCTAGGAATGTTGTTTGCATCATAGTTGTGTTGTTCTAGAAATTTTATAGTTGTAGGATTCGGAGGACTAATGAGTAGGTGCATGAGTCTAGGTCCCTATTTTCTTCTTTGCTTTGCAATAACAATAGTCTACACGGCTCTCCTGCAACTCCACTTCTTTTACTTCCACAACTTGTAACCTGCAATCACATAAAAGTGGGTTGGGGGTTGTGGTGTTTAGAGGCTTACATCAGTCAAGCCTTGGAGAGACACTCAAGTCTTCTAAACATCGTTGTCAGATAAAGAGTGTGTATCCCTGTGGGATAGAGGCAAAATCCAAATGATATATGATAGACAACATAATTGATATCACCTTGTAGCAAAGATCTCATGGAAGGAAGGTGCTCTTCATGCCATGAGGAGATGGATGCCAAATCTACAAATACAAACAAAATAACAACACCAAAATTCTACTCTACAACACAATGAATGCCTTGAATCAGTTTAACATAAGCTTATCAATCAAAATATCCATCTCTAGTTTACAAATAAATCACTAATCATGCTTATATATGCAACTACAAACATTCCCACTATAAATTTTGTAATTCAAACTTAGGATGTTGGCATAAGACCTAAGTAATAGTCATAAATCAACACCCTAAAATAGGTCCTGACCTAAAATAGCACAGGACTAGGGCATGAGTGCCTAAGTCCTCCCCCACTATCTTAAGCAAGAATCACCATACATGTACCCCCTAAGTCCCATTTGCCATGAAACCTCAGGGTTTTCTCATTGGGAGTCATCAAAATCATGCAAGATGCTCTAAACACATTCTAAAGGACCCAAGAGCTAAACCTTAAGAGCGAAAAGCCCCCAAGGGGATATTTTCTAATGTAACATTTAGCCCCCACTTTAATGTATGTATAAATGCAAGGCAAATACATGCATTAAAGTACGGTCAACAAGAATAGTAAACATGCCAAGCACAGAGAAGATGCACTAGTCAAAATGAAGACAGTAATATGCACGTAAAACATGGAGAAGATAGTCAAAATTATGCAAAACACAAAGAAGACAGTATTGAAGACATGCAAAACACAATATATACAGTGAATGTTGTGAACACAGTGAATGTAGTGATTATTTTCTTTTTCTTTTTCTCATATATGAAATGTAGATGCAAGTACAAGGAAATTAAACACACCACCCATAATGCAAGAGGGACTCATTGCCACTGGTCTTTAAACTGCATAGATGCAAAACAAATCAAGCACACCATACAAATCAAGCACGTCATACAAATCCCAAAACATAGGAGGGACTCATAGCCACCGATCTTTATACTATGCTTGGGAATAAACACACCATACACACACACATGGAAGACACAAAGAAAACATGACAGGCAAGCGATGGAGTGTACCTATTTCTAGGTTCATCACCATTTACGCACATTACAAACACACACCGATGATTAAACTTTGACACAACAATCAATGAAGACACACTTAAGGGTTAAGATAGTCTTAGAGCCGCTCCTCACCTACTCAGAGGACTTTTGAAAATGCAACCCCACCTGCATCATGGAGATGCCTTATAGTGAAAAGGAAGCATGGCATACAACCCCACCTACATCATGAAGATTCCTTATGTTGAAAAGGAGGTATGAGTATACAACCCCACCCACATCACAAAGATGTCTTATAGTGCAAAGGAGGTATATGAAGTAGATTTCAAGATTGTTCAAAAACACTTTACTAGCATCTAGAATAGATAGCTTACCTTATATATGCCCCCTGCTGCAAGTATGTGCTTAACTAGTGTTGTCATTGATGTCAACATATCACTATTGTCATTAGTGTCAACTATACCCTTATCTTGTTACTTTCTTGTAATAAGTTAGATGTTGATGTTGAGGATATTCAGAAAATTTGCTCCTCTAGTGGAAACAGTGTGGTGCAAAGTTTCTTGTGTATTACAGAAAGATCAGTCTAGTAGATTGCTCTGCATTTCTTGTAGGATGGATATCTTTGTCTGCGGATTGGAAGTTGTTTAGAGGTATGTCTAAAGATACTACATTCCAAGTTTGAGCCTCCGATATGAAGAGTTAAGTGAGTTATGTTCACCAGAGTGAAAACTACTTTTTCTGTATGTTTAGTGGTAATAGGGATAAAATATTATGCTTTGCATTCCTCTGCATTGATGTATTTCAGTCTGCAGTTCTAGAGTTAATATTGGAATGATGTTATGTGCCTTCAACTTCAAAGGTTTGTGATTTGGTGGTCCACAAGTAATTGTTTCCTTATGATAGTGACTGATAGTATTGTTCTTGTGCTTCGATTTGAACAATCTTCATGATAGAATTTGTTGGTTATTTTCCCAGACTGGATGCTTATTCACAGTCACCCCTACAAAGTAGCCATCAATGATCAACAAGATTCCTAGGCCAGGGGCCAACAGTATAGGAGATAGACTATGTAAATATCTCCTCTTCTTCTTTAGGCTCTGCAGAACCAAGGGGGCTATTCCCTAATCAACATCCATGAAATATAACTGTGCAAAGACTAGGATGCTAACACAAAGTAGATAAATCCTCTATTATGCAGACAAAAACTATGAGATAAGTGCAAAGGGGCTAGCTTTGGGCCTATATTCAGTTGTAGATAGAGGATTTCGGTCCTAAACTACTTCTAATGTCCTAAAGGTTTGTATATAAAGTGTGAGTTTGATTTATATATGGATACAAAACTAGGACTTTGGGTTACAACAGAGATACTAGACTAGATCGGTGCCTATCCAGGGCTCGGAGTTAGTAGACATATATATATATATATATATATATATATATATATGAATGTTTACCACAGACCTAAGATAGTAATCAGATTTCAAGGGGTTTCTAAAATGTATGCCTTATAGACAATACCCAAGAGAGAGTACTTAGTTATTTCTACTTACAAACATCCTTACTGCAATGTATTCTTCTCAACACTTAATCCAAAACATTCAATCTACTCGTTGAGCAGAAGTAAGAGACTAAGTATGCAATATAGAAAACCTATATTCTAGAATCTATAACACCCCTTAGATGTTCAGAGTTAGAAGAAAAACACATTCAATCTGGAGACAAATAACAAAACACATGCAATGAAGCATTACTCATTTAAATCAACATGAAATTGATAATTCTGTGCATAATACATACAACATACAATTCATAAACTTGCAAGACACCTGAAACAGAGTCACCAAAAGGTTGTATTCCTACTGTAGCACCAAAATTTGTCCAGTTTTCAACAACACAAATGAGTAACATAGTCTGCTTAATACAACAAGAAAGTGTACTCAGAAAATTAATTACATGGCATATCAAAAATTTTACCAAACTGTGCACCATAAAATGGCGCCCAAAATACTACAGGCAACAAGTAGAAGGAATGGCGAGGAGGAATAAAACTTGAGCCCCATGCCGCCACCTGGGGACATTCGTCATAAAACTGGTAGTTGGCCATTCGACCATCAGCCCATACCTATCTGCACCCTGCCATTAATGGCTCAACCACCCACAGCTCCTCTTGGAAACTGCAACAACTCACCCATGGAAATTTCTTGCCCAAAAAATGACTGCAGGCACAAGGAAAAAACTATCGCTGAAGGTTCAAAACTTGACCGTTGATCCAAAACCCATCGCTGAGATAAACGGTCCCAAAATATGCATGAAGAGTTGCCAACCAATAATATCATGCCACGTAGGCACCTTGACCCTCTATCCCTATCCTTTATCACTTTTGTATATGCATGCCCAAATGCATATACAACATACAAGGCAGACGTCAGAAGTTATAGAACAAACTAGAATTCAGTTTGGGTCCGGCTTGTATCTACATCCCTTGTATATCCATGATATACAACACATACATACATATAGGCTGCGGACTTCAAATCACTATGCATCAATATGTATTCCCTTTTGAAGTCTGGCTTGTATCTCTTTTATTGCACATCGGCAAGTATATCGGCATATACAAGCGCTTTATACAACCCATAGACCTGAAATATTTATTCACTGCATTTTATTCCTCCATCACATCCAGGTTGTATGTCCCTTTGCTTGCATCCATTACCTCATACATACAAGGCAGATTTCAAACTTTTATCTGCCGCATCTGACTTCTCCTTTGGTTCCAGAATGCATATTTCACTTGTATGCTTTGAATGTACATCAACATCCATACAACTGCCTTTGCATACAATTGGTGGGCCTGACCATTTTCTCTCTCCTTTGCAATGTTCACTTTGCACGTCGCGAGCCTTTGTATAATTTTCAATGTACATTCCCATGCAAATACAAACAAGGAATCTTCTCCATAATATTCTTGCAATGTATCTAACCATTGTATGTGTGCCCAACTGTATATTGCATATACATTCGACCTTGTATATCCATGGGCTCCACCACATGCATCTTAGCCTCGCCACTATAGCAAATGTATATTTCACTTCCTTATATATCTTGCTTTGTATATGACCCGATATACAAAGCGAAAATATTCCTGGGAATCTGTGAAAGATTCCCTCTTTGTATATGCACCTTTTAGAGCCTAATATACATTCAGAGATGCATCTAAACTCAATTTTTTCACCATCTCTAGAAGCTGATTTGGATTTCACAAGCTTGTCAACAGATTTGATCAATTGCACATACAAACTTAACATTTTTATAAGTGCGACAGGAAAAGCCGGTAAAACATTACATGGGGGTTGATCAACCAATGAACACTAAAGCACGAGGATAAAACTGAACAACTAGGAACCCACCACAAAGAACCATCACCAGAACAGGCAGAACAATGCAAGACTTAGGATTTGAACGAGAAAATCAGCAAATGTTCAAACTTAAAACCCTAAACATAAATGAGTACTAACAGAGGCTCCGATTGGGGACGTGTAGGTGCAAGACTATAGCAAGGACTAGACTACTCTGGAGCAGACCAGACAAAACCCAAAACTCAAAACACTACCGACTATACTAGGCATGTACAAAATAGTTACAACTAGTTTACATTGTGCACAATAGGTACTCATTTATAAGAAAAAAGCCTTTAGGAATTTACCGTGAACAGGCAATTCTAGTAGTTCACCATTGAGGGCCTAGAGAAAATAAGAATCACCTCCATGAATAGTGCCAATTTGGTATGGGCCAGTCCATAAGGGCTCAAATTTGCTATGTTTGCCCTTATCCTGACTCTTTGCATTCCACATAAGGACTAGATCACCTATCTGAAACCTTCTCTTTGTAACCCTCTTATCAAATAGATATTTCACCTTTTGTTGTGTCTTGATGTTTATTTTCTGTGCTTCCCTTCTTATCTCATCTAGTGCGATCAACTGATTTATTCTTTCAGTCATTGGGTCTCCAATCTCCTCTCTGTTCCTCTGGATGAATTTATAAATTGGCAGGAGGTTGTTCATAGGTAACCTAGCTGCTGCACCATATACCAATTCAAAAGGAGATCTTCCAGTTGCTCTTTTCACTATCACCCTGTCAGCCCATAATGCCAACTTTAGCTTTGAATCCCAAGATCTCTTGTTTTTATCTATCACCCTTCTGATGATTTTCATGAGACTTTTATTGCTTGACTCTACTTGACCATTCCCTTGTGGATGATATGGTGATGTATGAGACCAATCAATTCCATAATTATTGCAAAAATCAATAAATTCACCAGACCTGAAGTACATAGCATTATCTATGACCAATTTGGCTAGTACTCCAAATCTTATAATAATGTTTTCCAGGATAAAATCCATCACCACTTTGTTTGTAGCCTTTTTAGTTAGAATGGCCTCAATCCATTTGGAGAAATAATCAGTGGCAACCAAAATCCAACTGTGCCCTCCACTTGACTTTTCTGAGATTTCCCCTATAAAATCAATCCCCCATTGCTGAAATGGAGCTTCTATAGTTATAGTCCTAAGGGGTAATACACCTTGATATCTTATCTTTCCTGAGAACCTTTGGCAAGGATCACATCTTCTTACCATTTTGTGTGTGTCTGAGAAGAGAGTTGGCCACCAATAACCTGCTCTAAGAATTTTATGGGCCGTTGTTTGGCTAGCATAATGTCCACCACATATTCCATTGTGCAAGTCACTAAGAATATCCTTGGCCTGATTTTTATCAATACACCTGAGTAATACACCATCAAGATTTTTCCAATATAGCTCTCCCTGAATAATGATGTATTTAATAGCCTACAGCTTCAAAATTCTTTTCTAGACATCACTGAGGTGGAAAGGACAGTTCAAATTCTGTAAATAGTAGACTATGTCCTTATACTATTCAGATTCTGACATATTTACAACTTCATTTTGCACCGCATTCACTTGGCATGCCTCTAGATTTGATTGTGTCATTAGTTTTGCCAAACCTTGTCCTCTTACCAACTTAGTGATCTATATTTCAATGTTGAATTCCTGCAATTTGTTCATCTATCTGCATCTCCTTCCAGTTACCTCCTGTTGAGTGAAGATATCCTTGACTGCTGCATGAGGCACATACGTAATTACTCGAGAGCTGACCAAATAGGGCCTGAAACTCTTGACTGCTCTAACCAATGCATATGCCTGCTTCTCCATTATATCATACTTTAATTCAGCAGCCTACAATGACCTACTAAAGAAAGCAATAGGCTATTCAAACCCTTCTCCATTTTTCTGCAATAGGCATGCAACAATAGTATGGAAAGAAACAAATGAAAATAATTGAAATGGCTTAGAAAAGTCAGGAGATTTTAAAACAGGAGCCATCTTTATAGCTTCTTTTATGTTCTGAAATGATTTGGTTGCTTCATCTTCCCATTTGACAGTTGCATTCTTCTTCAACATTTTAGAGATATCTTTGGTGGTCTCTGCAAAGTTAGGAACAAATCTCCTAACAAAACTAATTTGTCCAAAGAAGGACTGAACACCTTTTACTATTTTAGGGATCTGAATTTTGTCAATTGCAGCCACCCTCTCAGGATCAATCCTGACTCCATCCTTGGAAACAATGTGTCTAAGCAATTTTCCTTCCAGAACCCCAAAAGCACATTTCTTTGGGTTAAGTGAGATGCCATACCCTAATGCTCTAATAAAAATTTGCTCCAAATATATATAGTGCTGCTCCTCCTTTTTTGAATAAGCTATCAAGTCATCTTGATACATTGCCAAGATTGAATTAATCAATCCTGCAAAAGCAACATCCATTGCCCTCTGAAATGTGGCACCTGCATTTGTCAGTCCAAATGGCATCCTCACATATACATATGTTCCCCATGGAGTAGTGAAAGCAGTCTTGAATTGCTCTGATTCTTTTACTTTCACTTGATTGTACCTTGAAAATCCATCCATCATGGATAGAAGTTCATAGCCAGTCATCTTCTGCAACATGGCTTGAACCATGTTTGGCAATGGATATTTGTCCTTCAAAGAAGAGACATTTAAATTTCTAAAATCCACACAAAGTCTAATATCACCATTCTTTTTTCTGACTGGGACGAGGTTGGACACCCAAGTTGAGTGTTTGATGGGCATAATTATTCCAGCCTTCCTAAGCTTCATAAGTTCTTCTTGCATTTTTGGAGCTAATGTTGGGTTGATAGGCCTTTGTTTTTGTCTAAATGGTTTAGCTCTAGGCTTCAAAGGGATTTCATGCTGAAATAAATCCTCTCTATAAGCTTTGACGTTCACATAAGACCAGACAAATGCATGCTTATATTTTCTTAGTAATGCAATCAACATAGTTTTGATATGTGGCTTGAGCTGTTTGCCAATGTATACCCTTTTGGGAGCATGAGATGTTCCCAAGTTTATCTCTTCTAAATCATTTTTGTTCATTAGAGATGACTTTGTAACAAGTTGGTCCCTATTGTCAAAAGCTCTCTCTAAAGCGACCAGCCCTCTAGGGATCTTATTTGTCTTGAGTTGAATTATTTCTTTCCCTAAGAGAGTTTCTTTTCCATCTACAACCTCCACAAAATTCTAAAAATCTATTTCCTGGTTCTCATACTCATCAATGCAATGTAGAAATCTCAGCAAATCCTTATCATCATCAAACACTTGCCAGCTACATACATTATCTGGCACTACAGGTCTGAGTTTGGCCTCAACATTTGTAACATCTGATAGAGTTATATCATCTAGCCTTATAGCCACATTAGCTAGAAAATCTGCCCTGATATTTTTTTATCTCTCTATCCAGTTTATCAAGAATGCATCAAACAATTCAATTGTATCCCAAACAGCATGCTTATATTGTTTCAACCTTTTATTTTTTGATGCATACTTATCTCTAACTTGAGAAACAATAAGCTCTGAATCACCAAACACTTTGAGCATCTTAATTCCATGCTTCAAGGCTAGATTCAATCCTAATAGCAAAGCCTCATACTCTGCAATATTATTTGTATAGGCAAACTTCAACAAGAAAAAGAATTTTAAAAGTTTACCAGTTGGAGATAGAAATATAATCCCAACACTAGAGCCTTCCTTTGAACAAGCTCCATCAAAATACATGGTCCACAAACCCTATTGATCCAATTCTTGAATGCAAATAATTCCCTCTTTATCTCCTTCATCATCTAAAACAACTTTGAAATTATCACAGTCAGTATCCACAAAACATATATGCTCCTCTGATTCTTGATCCTCCACTATCTCTGATGACCTTTCTTCTCTAATCAGTTTGACATCCTTGCCATTCATAGGGATCATAGCATTAGACAAATCTAGTTGCATACTCCGACCAATCAATGCCGGCCACCTTCTTGACAGGAACATGCCATATTGTGGCTTGATATCAACAACTGTTATGTTCATTTTGTAGGTCTTCTCAGGATAAACCACCAGTCTGAAATCAACATCCTTCATGATTCTAATGATAGGTACCTCCCTAGCATCCATTGCATAGCACTTCCCACATGCCTTATCTATCTTTAACCCAGCTTGCTGCATGATGGACAAAGGCATGATATTTGTTGATGCTCCTGAATCAATCATACAGTTTTTAATTATTTTTCCATTTATGACAAGGGAGACATAAAATGGTTCAACTTGTGAAGAACATTTTGTCATGGTCATCCCAAGATACACTTCAGGGACTTCAACTTCATCCATACACAGGGCCTGTTTCTTACCCTGAGGTTCATCACTCAACTTGGCTTGACAGGGTACTCCTGAAATTAAGGATACTGCTTTATTTTTGAATTCTTCCACTTTCATCAGTTCCATCAGTGGAAGAGAGACTTTTATCTGCGATAAGACTTGAGTCATGTCAAATGGAGCATAATTTTGAATAAAAGTTGTAACTTGCTCCAATGTTTTTTCTTTATCTTGGGATGATCCAGCCTTAGTTTTTATGGCTCCTTGACTATCATTCTTACCCTGAGAATTTTATTTTGATCTTCAACCTGAGGAATTGTATTTTCTAGTCCTTGAAGATCATAGCCTATTTTTTGCTTAAAACCTTGCTTATTATTGTTCCACTATTACTTATATGTTTCAGTCCCCTTATAACTTTACACTGGTTGGCTCACAAAAGTATTCTCTGGTTGAGGTGTACCACTTACCTGAGCTTTACCTCTTAGGTTGTAATTGCTTTTAACTTGAGCCACTGATGCAGCTATGAAGGCTCTAATTTCTTCATCAAAAGGTCTTCCCAAATTATTCAAAAAATTATGTGAATCTTGAGCATAAGCATAGCTATCTTCCTCATCTTCATCATAGGGAAACTGCTGCCAGACCTGAATCTCATCATTTGCACTTACATCAGCATCGTGATAAGAGTATTCTCTATTTGTAGACAGCATATTGACATTCTCATCTTCCATACAATGCAGCTCATTGCATTCATTACAAGCAACAACATTGTTGTATAAAGACTGAGCAATCAGACATTGTGACTATGAGGCATTTGACATATGATACACCATGGGGTGTCATTAACAATATTGATAGCCTTCTTCAAAGGATTAGGAGTTTCCTTTGCATTTTGAATCCTTTGACCTATGTTGCTATTTGGAAGAATAGGCTTACCATTATGCCAATTGGTGTTATATGGCATATCACGTAATGATGGTCTTCTTTCTTGCCTTTGGTAAACTGGTCTGTTAGGACCTATCCCCTTTTCATTTTTAGCCATTTTATAACCTAAGTCCTTGACAATAGTTGTCAATTTGTCTAATTTATCCTCAGAAGTAGATGCACTGCCTTGAACAGTTTGAGCTTTAATATTTGGATTTTGCAGAATTTTCACATCATCCCTTCTGTTTGTCTTACCAGATGCTTTTCTATTATTTTCAATATTTGTTGCAATCTTGAAGGCATCTCTGAGGCTAGTAGGGGCTTTTGTCTCTCAATCCATAAGCTATTTTGGCATCAAAAGCATTTATGTACAATACTATACACATAGGTTCATTAGGCCTCAAGTCCTGTGGCAATTTGTTCAATACCTTAGTGAATCTAGCATTGAAATCAGCAACCTGTTCATTTGATCCTTTGGCAATGCCAGTAAATTTATTAATGAAGAAACTAGGATCAGTCTTGTCACCATATTGTTCTTTAAATATCCTCCTGAAAACATCCCATGATGAAATGCTTTTATAAGGTAGACCTTTATACCATTCCTTGGCTTCATCAACTAAGGATTGCATAAATGATTTCATGAAAATATCCTCATGCTCAACCTCAAAGTTGTCCATGATATTCTGAAAAGATTTTAAATGGTCTTCACCTGATACAGTATTATTTCCTAAAAATTTAGGCACTTGTAGCCTCACATGTTTGTCAATAGGATTGGGGTAACCAAGAATGCCATCAAAAACTAGTTGTCTGAATCTGTCCAGCTATATAGGTTGTCTACCAAACTGATTAGCATTTGTATTTCTATTTTCATTCTAATTTCTTACATTATTTAACAGTATTCTAGCATTATTTGCATTTTGTCTTTGTTCATTACGCTGATCCTGGACTTCATTTCTTTACAAATTTCTTTGCATATTTGCATTTTCAAGGGTAGGAACTGCATCATTCTGAGCAACTCTTAGAGCTTGCACTTTTTGTCTCATGTCATCTCTGATCTTTACTGCTTGCAGATATTCTAATTTTACCCTTAAGCTCTTAATTTCATCAGCTAGTTCCTCCTCTCTAGGCATAGAAGAGGATGGTTTTATCACATTCTGATCATCATTATCATCATCCTTTAGGGATTTAGCTTCTTCAAATCTATCAGGAGAATCAACAAAACGGCATTCTTGAAACAGCTCTGACCTCACTTTGAATCCACCACCCTACTGTCTCTCATATACATTCTGGATTTCAGCCTCAGTGTTTGTAAAATAAGGTATTGTTCGCTCTGAGGATCCTAGATTGTCCTGAATAAATTCATTTTTCCTAGGGCTAGGAGAACCATCTTGACTAGCTCGAATAGTCCCTTTTTTCTTATACATCCTTTTTATGGGTAACTCTTCAAACAAAGGGTTACGTTGGGATCTTCTCCCTTGCATACAAATTTTTATTTTACTGGTTGGGAGATTAGTTCGGAGTTTCCACCTATAATTAGGAAATGTTTTCTTTTAAAATCAGGGTTCTTTCACAAAGCACTCCCTAGCGGAGTCGCCAATTTCTGTTGGTTATTTGCCCAGACTGGATGCTTGTTCCCAGTCACCCCTACAAAGTAGCGATCAATGATCAATAGGATTCTTGGGCCAGGGGCCAACAATATAGGAGATAGACTCTATAAATATCTCCTCTTCTTCCTTAGTCTCTGCAAAACCAAGGGGGGTATTCCCTACTCAACATCCATGAAATATAATTGTGCAAAGACTAGGATGCTGACACAAAGCAGATAAATCGTCTATTATGTAGACCAAAACTGTGAGATAAGTGCAAAGGGGCTAGCTTTGGGGCTATATTTAGTTGTAGATAGAGGATTTCAGTCCTAAACTACTTCTAATGTCCTAAAGGTTTGTATATGAAGTTTGAGTTTGATTTATATATGGATGGAAAACTAGGACTTTGGGTTACAATAGAGATACCAGACTAGATCGGTGCCTATCCAGGGCTCAGAGTCAGTAGACATATATATGTGAATGTTTACCACAGACCTAAGATAGTAATCAAATTTCAAGGGGTTTCTAAAATGTCTGCCTTATAGACAATACCCAAGAGAGAGTATTTAGTTATTTCTACTTACAAACATCCTTACTGCAATGTATTCTTCTCAACACTTAATCCAAAACATTCAATCTACTCCTTGAGTAGAAGTAAGAGACTAAGTATTCAATATAGAAAACCTATATTCTAGAATCTATAACACCCCTTAGATGTTTAGAGTTAGAAGAAAAACACATTCAGTCTAGAGACAAATAACAAAACATACACAATGAAGCATTACTCATTTAAATCAACATGAAATTGATAATTCTGTGCATAATACATACAACATACAATTCATAAACTCGCAAGACACCTGAAACAAAGTCACCAGAAGGTTGTATTCCTACTATAGCACCAAAATTTGTGTAGTTTTCAACAACACAAATGAGTAACATAGTCTGTTTAATACAACAAGAAAGTGTACTCAGCAAATTAATTACATGGCACATCAAAAATTTCACTAGATCGTGCACCATAAAATGGCACCCACAATACTACAGGCAACAGGTAGAAGGAATGGCAAGGAGGAATAAAACTTGAGCCCCATGCCACCACCTGGGGACATTCCTCATAAAACTGGTAGTTGGCCATTCGACCATCGGCCCATACGCGTCTGCACCTTGCCATTAATTGCTCAACCACCCACAGCTCCTCTTGGAAACTGCAGCAGCACACCCATGGAAATTTCCCACCCAAAAAATGACTGCAGGCATAAGGAAAAAACTATCACTGAAGGTTCAAAACTCGACCATCGATCCAAAACCCATCACTAAGATCAACGGTCCCAAAACATGCATGAAAAGTCACCAGCCAATAATATTGTGCCACGTAGGCACCTTGACCCTCTATCGCCGACCTTTATCACTTTTGTATATGCATGCCCAAATGCATATACAACATACAACGCGGACGTCAAAAGTTACAGACCAAACTAGAATTTAGTTCAGGTTCGGCATGTATCTCCATCCTTTGTATATCCATGATATATAACACATACATACATACAGGCCGTGGACTTCAAATCACTATGCATCAAAACATATCCCCTTTTGAAGTCCATCTTGTATCTCTTTTATTACACATCGGCATGTATATCGGCATATACAAGCGCTTTATACAACCCACGGACCTGAAATATTTATTCACTGCATTTTATTCCTCCAACACGTCTGGGTTGTATGTCCCTTTGCTTGTATCCATCACCTCATACATATAAGGCGGATTTCAAACTTTTATCCGCTACATCTGACTTCTCCTTTGGTTCTGGAATGCATATTTCACTTGTATGATTTGAATGTACATCGGCATACATACAACTGCCTTTGCATACAACTGGTGGACCCGACCATTTTCTCTCTCCTTTGCATTGTTCACTTTGCATGTCGCGAGCCTTTGTATAATTTTCAATGTACATTCCCATCCACATACAAACAAGGAATCTTCTCCAGAATATTCCTGTAATGTATCTAACCATTGTATGTGCGCCCGACTGTATATTGCATATACATTCGACCTTGTATATCCACGGGCCCCACCACATGCATCTCAGCCTCACCACTGTAGCAAATGTATATTTCACTTCCTTGTATATCTTGCTTTGTACATGACCTGATATACAAAGTGGGAATATTCCTGAGAATTTGTGAAAGATTCCCCCTTTGTATATGCACCTTTTAGAGGCCGATATACATTCAAAGATGCATCTAAACTCAATTTTTTCACCATCTCTGGAAGCCGATTTAGACATTACATGGGGGCTGATCAACCTATGAACACTAAAGCACAAGGATAAAACTAAACAACCAGGAACCCACCATAGAAAACCATCCCCAGAACAGGCAGAACAATGCAACACCCTACGCCTTAGAAAATTTAGGATTTGAATGAGAAAATCAGCAAATGTTCAAACTTAAAACCCTAAACATAAATGAGTACTAATAGAATGGTTAGAGATTGTGCAGATAATTTTTGATGATTACATTGTGCTTGTGGTTGTCTCCCAATAATGTTCCTACTCTTGGATTGGTCCACAAAGTGAAAATCAGATTGTGAATTAAGAATGTTCTTAGAAGACCTAGTGTTCTTACCAATCTTGGTTGACTTGGTTGATTTCACCAATTGCAGAGATGCATTGAAGATTGTAGAAGCATGTTGTGGCATGAGAGATTGAATTTGAGTCCCAACTAAGGTGTGGTGTGATCCGTATACATATTTACATCCTTTCCTTAGCAAAATTCTATTAGGTCAAGACCTATTCTATGTATGTTTGTAATGCCAACCTTGGAGATTGTTCCAATGGTTGATGAATGTAATGCTGACCTTGATGTGCATTCCAAGGTTGATGAACTATATAAAAACATGAAATGTAGTTGCAAAAATAGTGTGTGTGAAAAAGATAAATAGATATGTGCAAAGGAGTGAAGGAGTAGAGCAGCAAAGTTTTATTGTGCCTCAAAGGAACTGAACCCATGCATGGAGTAGATGCTACTTAATCAGTTCACTATTTGGTAGTGAGCCAACCCTTTGGCAGTGAGCCGTTCTTTGTAGTGAGCAATTTAGGCAATGAGCCTTGTAGGTAGTGAGCCTCTATTTTCTGGTATTGCTATAACTCATATATTTTCTGGGCTAACACCCACCATGGTTTTTCCCTTCTAGGGTTTGCACGTAAGAATTTGGTGCCTACTGTGTTGAATGTGTGATTGTTATTAAGTCTATTGTTTCGTGCTTTCATGTTTAATTCTAATTCTTAGTAGTTAAGGATTTAATGATTTGATATTCATATGAAGTTAAGTTTTTGTGACAACTGATTCAGACCCCCCTCTTAGTTGTCCTATGCATTTCAAAAATTGGTATTAGAGAAAGGTTCCTCAGTGGTAATCTTAACAGCTTGATGTAGATCTAGGATGTCTTACAAGGAGTCTCTATAGTTTGATGGGATGAATTATGCAACTTCAAAGATTTGCATGAAAATCCATCTACTTTGTATTGGTTATAAAGTATGGCAAGCAACATAGACTAATTATACCATGCCGGAGAATGGTCTGACAATAGAAGATGAAATCAAAGAATATGAAATAAATATAAAAGCCAGAGATGCTCTATTGAGTGCATTGAATGACTTTGATTTGATATAGGTTATGGATTATGAGCCAGCTACGGAAGTCTAGGATAAGATAAGTAGTTTGTATGAAGGAGATGAATCTTTAAAGAGTGCCAAACTGCAGGGACTGAAAGACACATATGAAGGTCTCAAGATGGGAGAAGATGAAAACATAACATCCTTCATGCAAAAGGTTGATGAACTTATTACTAGAATCAAAGGTATGGAAGGAAGTGTAGATGAAACTGAAGTTGTGATGAAAATTCTTAGGTCATTACCTAAATCCTATGCTCACAAGGTAGATGCAATTGAAGAAATAATGACTGTGAAAAAGATAAATAAGGATCAGTTGCTTGGTAAGATTACTAATTTTAAAATTGAAAGAATTTGCCGATGCTCTACCAAAAGTTGAAACAACTTTCAAAACCAATACTTCAGAGAAGATTTTCAGAGAAAGAAAGTACAAGGTATAACCTGATGATGAGCTTGATGAAATTGAAGCCAATTTTGTTGATAGACTAGAAAGAGGTTTCGATAAGTTCAAAGGCAAACTACCTTTCAAATGGTTTTTATGTGGTAAATTAGGTCATTATGCTTCTAGATGTCCTAAAAGAATTGAAAGAAATAGAAAAGGATTTGAGAACAAGCCTAGAGCTCCAAAGAAATGCTACTATGTTAGAGATTTTGATGATGAAGGTGTGACTGATGATGAATCTGATGATGCTAATACTAGTGCAAATGAATGCTTGTTTATTGCTATTAAAGAAGAACCTATGTCTACTAATTCTGCTAGCTGTGTAAATGAAGAAAAACAAGTGGAAGAAAGTGCTTTGGATATTCATGTTGAGAAAGATAAGGATGAATGGATTATTGATAGTGGATGCTCACATCAAGTGACTAGTGACAAAAGCAAGTTTGTAAGTCTGGAAAAACTTATGATGGAGGACTGGTTAGGTTTGGAGACAATGCAGCTGGTAAGATTTATGGAAGAGGATCTATTTCATTTGATGGAAAGCATAATACTAATAATGTCCTATATGTGAAGGGTCTGAAGCATAATCTTTTGAGTGTAGGTTAAATGTGTGACAAAGGTTATGATCTGAGATTCAAAGACAATGGGTGTAAGATCATGGAAATCTCTGAAGCTATGATTGTTACCGGTAAGAAGTCTAGAGGTAACATCTATTAATTAAGAAGAACTAATGATTACTATTTATTATCTCAAGTAGATGAGAGTTGGCTATGGCATAGAAGGATGTGTCATATAAACTTTGATAATCTAGTAAAGATAAGTTCAGGTCAGACTGTGAGAGATTTACCAAAACTTGTGAAATCCACCAATATTATTTGAAAAGAATGTCAGTTGGGGAAGCAGACAAGAACAATCTTTAAGAGCAAAGAGTAATTTTCTATCAGTTTGTTGGATCTAGTTCATATAGATCTATGTGTTCCTACAAGGATAAGAAGTCTACAAGGCGACAATAACTTCATGTTACTTATTGATGATTATTCTAGAATGACTTGGGTTACTTTTCTGAGAGACAAATCTAAAGCCCTAGAGAAGTTCAAATCCTTCAAGGCAATCATTGAAAATGAAATAGAGCTAAAAATCAAATGATTGAGATCTAATAGAGGAGGTGAGTTCACATCAAATGAATTCAACAATTATTGTGAAGAACAAGGAATAAGAAGGCAATTGTCTACACCTAGGACTCCTTAGCAGAATAGATTTGTGGAAAGAAAGAATAGAACAGTTCAAAAAGCTACTAGGACAATGATGAAAGAAGGAGGTCTGTCAGAATTTGGAAGGAAGCTTTACATGCTGTTGTCTACATTCAAAATAGAGTTCAAGCAAAAGGAAATGGTACTAAAACTCCTTATGAATTGTGGTTTGGAATAATTCCAATAGTAAGATATTTCAAAGTCTTTGGAAGAAAATGCTATATCAAAAGAAATGAAGATCTAGGCAAATTTGATGCAAGATGTGATGAGGCAATCTTCCTTGGATACTCTACCAAGAGCAATGCCTATTGGTGCTACAACAAAAGGTTGAAAAGATTGTGGAGAGTGCAAATGTGAAGGTGGATGAACGCAAAGGAAGAACATTAGATCATAATGTCTATGAATTAGATGAACCTGTTGCTACTTGTGAAGAAAAATTGAACAAGAAGTCAATCAAGATGAAGAAGGAAAGGGTCCAAAAGTTACTTCTAAGACACCCAAGTATGTAAGAATCAATCACTTTTAAGATCAAATTATTGGAGAAAAAGACAAAGGAGTACTGATAAGGAAAAGAGCTACAGAAGAACAAGTGAATTACTGTTTTCTCTCTACAATTGAACCAAAGACTATAAATGAAGCTTGTATTGATGAAAATTGGGTTAAGGCAATGGAAGAGGAACTAATACAGATAGAGAAGAATGATACTTGGGAATTAGTTCCTAGACCTCCTGAAGAAAATTTTATTGGAACCAAATGGGTCTTCAAGAATAAGCTAAATGAAAATGGAGAAGTTGTAAGAAATAAAGAAAGGCTTGTGTGCAAAGGATATTCTCAAATTAAAGGGATAGATTTTGAAAAGACTTTTCCTCCAGTAGCTTAGATTGAAGAAATTAGAATGTTTCTAGCATTTACAGCTCATAAAGATTTTGAAGTGTATCAGATGGATGTGAAGTCTGCATTTTAAATGGTGAATTGGAAGAGGAAGTCTACATTGAGCAACCATAAGGATTTCATCTTTCAGATCAAGATAATATGGTATGTAGGTTGAAGAAAGTATTGTATGGACTCAAGCAAGCTTCTAGAGCCTGGTATGCAAGGTTGAGTAAGTACTTGTTACAAATAGGGTTCAATAAAGGTACTGCTGACAGTAATTTCTATTTCAAGATTAATGATGATCAAATCTTGATTGTTGAAGTCTTTGTTGATGATATCATCTTTGGAGGCAATGAAAGTATGTGTATAAAATTTGCTGGTGATATGTAGAATGAGTTTGAGATGTCTATGTTTGGTGAGATGAATTTATTTCTGGGTCTACAAATCTATCAATCAAATAAATGAATCTTCATATCTTAGCCTAAGTATCTTAAAGAGTTATTGAAGAATTTTGGGATAGAAGACTCTAATATGGTATGTACTCCCATGGTGATTGGCTACAAGTTGAGAAAAACTAATGAATCACCTAAGACTGATTAGAAAAAGTATAGATCCATGATTGGAGGATTGCTTTATCTAACTCGAACCAGACCTAATATTATGCATGCAGTTTGTCTTGTTGCAAGATTTCAAGCTAATCCAAGAGAATCACATGTGATGGTAGTAAAGAGAATTCTGAGGTATTTAAAGGGCACTCTAAATGATGACTTATAATATCAAAAGGATAATGATTTCACTCTTAGTGCATATACAGATGTTGATTGGGCCAGAGATGTTGATGGAAGGAAGAGTACAAGTGGAGGTGCCTTCTTCTTGGGAAATATAATGGTCTGAGAAAGAAACAAGATTCAATCTCTTTGTCAACTACAGAAGCAGAGAATATATTGTAGTAGCATGTTGTTGTACTCAAGTGTTATGGATGAAGCAGACTTTGAAGGATAAAAGAGTTTTTTATGAAGATCCAATTGCAATCTTGTGTGACAATACAAGTGCCATAAATATTTGAAGAAACCATTTATGCACTCAAGAACAAAGCATATATCTATAAGGTATCACATTTTGAGAGAGAAGGTGATAGAGAATGAAGTAAAGTTGTAATGTGTCTACAGAGGACCAGATTGCAGACATCTTCACCAAGCCTTTGCCTAAGGCTACTTTTGAGTATCTCAGAGGAAAGTTAGGGGTCATTACCCCTCCTGCATTAAATAAAGATGCAAGAGAATGCATCAATCAAGTAGTGTTCAAAGTCTCACTTTTTGATCTGGATTGATGTTTTGAGGGCTACCTCTTAGGGGGAGTAGCTAGATGTGTTGGTATTAGATTAGTTGGAACAAATCACCAGAATGCAAGTATGTGCCCTTTTCCATTGATGTCAAAGGGGGAGAGAAATCATGTGAAAAATGTAGAAGGAGAAAGACTGTAGATATGTAAAGAGAAAGGGCGAGAATCCTATCTTGATGGTCTTTTAATATTTTCACGTCATATGGTGCCATCAATAACAAAGGAGGAGATTGTTGCAAGTATGTGCTTAACTAATGTTGTCATTGATGTCAACATATCACTCTTGTCATTGGTGTCAACTATACCCTTATCTTGTTACTTGCTTGTAATAAGTTAGATGTTTATGTTGAGGATATTGAGAAAATTTGCTCCTTTGGTGGAAACAGTGTGGTGTAGAGTTTCTTGTATATTGCAGAAAGAATAGTCCAGTAGATTGCTTTGCATTTCCTATAGGATGGATATCTCTATCTGTGGATTGGAAGTTATTTAGAGGCATGTCTGAAGATACTACATTTCAAGTTTAAGCCTCCAGTATGAAGAGTTAAGTGAGTTATGTTCACCATAGTGAAAACTACTTTTTCTATATGTTTAGTGGTGATAGGGAGAAAGTGTTATACTTTGCATTCCTTCACACTGAAGTATTTCAGTCTGTGGTTCTAGAGTTAAGTATGGAATGATGTTATGTGCCTTTAACTTCAATGGTTCATGATTTGGCGGTTCGCAATGTTGGGAATTAAGTTGTCTCAACCTTGGTAATTCTCTACATTTGTAATGTTTCTATTTATTATTTAATTTTCTATGTTGTAAATAATTGGAAAATCCATATTTTCATGTTGTGGGATGTGGCACGGTGATGTGTCAATCCTACATGGATTATAACAACTTATATTTTTGTCCTCACATGAGGAGATAGGCATCCCACTTAGTGGTAGGAATATTCTGCCATGTGTCGGTATCCTCCATGTTGTGTAAGGAATGTTTGAATGAAATGGTTATGACAGATTCCTATGATGAATCTATGACATGTCAGAGTAGGAAATAGAAGGTTGTAAGACAAGTGATGACGTGTCATGAAGCATCTTTGAATAAGGCATATTTGGGTGCCCCAAGGCAGAATATGACATGTTGTAAGAGAATATGCTATTTATAGCATGTGTATGACAGATTCTCTTACAACTGTAAGTTGTAACCACTATGACAGATTCTATGATGGTCGTAAGTGTCATAAGAGCATCTATCATAACCCATTTTGGAAATAGGTGACCCCTTTGGGATAGGAGCTATGGACAAGTGTCAGGCACATTCTACAATGTTGACCAAGTGTCCTTGGGCATTGGTTTTGGTCCATGAAGCCATGTTGGACACCCATTCCAAGAAAGGTCCAATATTGCCTTGTATTTCCTATTTAAACAGGTTCTTGGAGATGGAGTTTATATCACAGGTTTACAGGTACTGTTATGCTACCAGATTGACTCTAGACACGAGTGTTGAAGACCATTGAAGCTTGCATTGCAAGTGTATTGTAAACATTCTTTCAGATTTGTTAATACATTGTGCAGGTTTCTGAGTGTGGGGTTTTTTACCTGAGAAGGGTTTTCCCCACTGTAAATCTTTGTCTCTCTTCTTCTGTCTACTTTCTGGCTCTTGTGTTTTGCTGCAATATCTGATGTTAATTGTTTGACATTGTTGTGGTATTTGCATAGCCCTCTCCTCAATAGATTAGTGTAGGAAGTGATTTCCGCACACCTAGCTTCCTTTCAGTTGGTATCAAAGCTTGATCACCTTTGGTCCTAGTTGTTGGGTAGGGGTTTTCTGAGCTAATCTTAGGTTGAGTGGGAGTCTATGTTGAGAATTCTGTATCTTATTGTAGAAAGGAGATGGTAGGCACATCAGGAAGGTTTGAAGTAGACAAGTTCAATGGCAGTAATTTTGAGTTGTGGAAGCTCAAGATGGAAGACATGTTAGTTGAGCGAGACCTTAGGGATAGTGTGAATGGAACTAAACCAGCTGCAATGTCACAAGCTAACTGGGATCTCAAGGATCAGAAGGCTAAGGGTCTCATAAGACTTAGTCTTGCCGATTCTGTGTTGTTAAATGTCCATGAGGAGACTACTGCAAAACTCCTTTGGAAGAAGTTGGGGGATGTGTATCAAGCCAAATCCCTAGTTAATAAACTTTTTCTAAGAAAGAAGTTGTATTCTCTTCGAATGGAGGATGGAGGATCCATTGCTGAACATATGAATGCTTTCAACATGTTGGTTGCACAATTGACATCTATTGGAGGAGGAGGATCATTGTATGACCTTGCTTTGTTCTCTACCAGACTCATGGGATCATCTTGTCATGGCAATCAGAAGCACCACATCCACATTCAAAATGGAAGAGGTGGTGTCTTCGTTATTATCTAAAGAGATGCAGAGAAAGTCTTCTGAGGTAGCCAAAGAGGCTCTTGCATTTCTTGGAAGACCCAAGGAGAAAGGGAAGAAGAAGGACAAGAAAGCTGAGAAGGGTAGATCCAAATCTCCTGGAAAGTCCAAGGCTCTTTGTTGGAACTATGGAAAGAATGGGCATTTCTGAAAGGAATGCAAAGAGGAGAAGAAGAAAAAGAAGAAAGCTCTTGATTCAAATTCTAACAAATCACAAGATAACGGTGATGCTTTCATCACAGCCTTGGCAACCCATGCATATGATGATGTGTGGCTAATCGACTTTGGTGCATCATTCCAAATGACCTCGCATCGAGACTGGTTCACTAAGTATGAGGAGTTCGATGGTGGAAAGGTGTATCTAGGTGACGACTCTCATCTGAAGATCGTTGGTCATGGAAGAGTCTCCATTCGATTCCCTGATGGTCGAGTGAAGGGGATCTCTAGGGTTATGCACATCCCAGGCTTAGCATGGAACCTCCTTTCTGTAAGTAGTTTGAATGATGCAGGTGTGCAGGTTGTCTTTTCAAAAGAAGGATGCAAGATGACTAGAGGATCTATGGTGCTTGCTAAGGGTACTAGGAGAGGTACCCTGTTTCAGCTAGAGGCATACATTTCACAATGCAATAGTTCTTCTGACTTGAGGAAGAGGCAGCAGTCACTTCATCCCCAATATCTAAACAAGCAGTGAAAAAATCTGTTGTTTCTAATCTTGATGGTTGTAATCGTGCATTGGAAGTTAAACTTCTTGCTGAAAAGACAATGTTATGGCATAAGATATTTGGCCACATTGGTGAGAAGGGTCTGCGTACCCTGAAAAATAAGAACCTCATAGAGGGGTTAGATGATTGTAATCTTGAGTTTGACTTTTATGAACATTGCATTTATGGAAAACAAAACCGTGTTTAGTTTTACTTGAGTTCTCTTAACTCTTCTGGTGTGTTGGACCTTATTCATTCTAATGTGTTTGGTCATGTTAATGTTCCTTCATTATCAAAATCTGTATACTTTGTATCTTTTATAGATGATTACAGTAGAAGGACATGGATTTATTTTCTCAGAAGCAAATCTGAAGTCTATAGCAAGTTCAAGGAGTTTAAAGCCTTTGCTGAAAAATAGACTAGTAAAAAGATTAAATGTTTGAGAACTAACAATGGTGGTGAGTTCTATTCTATAGAATTCAATAAGCATTGCAAGGAACTTGGGATTGAGAGGCATAAGACAAATCCATACACCCCGCAGCAAAATGGAGTTGAAGAGAAGATGAACAGGACACTGATGGAGAAGGCTAGGAGTATGCTTAGTGGAGCTGGCCTAGAACAAAAGTTTTGGGCTGAAGCTATTGCCACTACTTGCTATCTAGTAAATAGATCTCCTATATCAACTCATGTTGGAAAGATACCCATGGAGGTGTGGTCTGGTAGAAAGCCTTCAGTAAGGCATCTTCATGTTTTTGGTTGTTAGGCATATGCACATGTGCCTAGGGAGAAGCGGTCAAAGTTGGATAACAAAGCTGTTAAGTGTATCTTCATTGGCTATGGTGTTGGTGTGAAAGGATACAAGATTTGGGACCCCATGGATGAAAAAGTGTTGTATAGCAGAAGTGTCATCTTTAGAGAGCTTACACCTTCTTCCACTGTTTTGCAGCTAGAAGAAAGAGAAAAGAAAGAGGATGTTGTTCAGTTTCCTCTCACCCCTAAGAAGACTGAATAGAAAGACAATGTTGGACCTGATGATGTGGAGAGCTCTAGCAGCTCTGAAAGCTTAGATGAAGAAGTTGAACCTCAACCTCATCTCTTGAGGAGGTCTACATGGATAAGAAAGCAACCTGAAAGTTTTGGGTTTATATTTCTTGATTCTAGTTGTGCTTATGCTTTGCTTACTAACAGTGATGAACTTAGAACTGTATCAGAGGCTTTGGATATGAAGGATGTAGGATCCTGGAAGGAGGTCATGGAGGAAGAAATGGCTTCTTTGGAAAAGAATCAAACTTGGGACTTGGTGCCTTTGCCTCCTTGATGGAAACCTGTTGGGTGCAAATGGGTGTTCAAGAAGAAAATTGGTGTAGATGGTAGTTTTGAGAAGTATAAGGCCAGATTGGTTGCAAAGGGGTATTTACAAGTGGAGGGTATAGATTATGGTGAGATCCTCTCTCCCATTGCAAAGATGACATCCATTCGATTCTTGTTGTCACTCACAACAACTTATGACTTGGAGGTAGAACAGATGGATGTGAAGACAACTTTCCTTCATGGTGACTTGGAGGAAGAAATCTACATGTCATAGCCAGAGTATTACATGGTGAAAGGTAAAGAAAATTTCGTTTGAAAGCTTAAAAAGTCTTTGTATGGTTTGAAGCAATCCCCTAGGAGATGGTACTTGAAGTTTGATGCCTTTGTGTTGCCAATTGGATTTGTGAGATCAAAATTGGATCACTGTGTGTATTATAAATTTGATGGTGATCGTATTCTCATTGTTGCACTGTATGTTGATGATATGTTGCTCATTGGGAAGGGTAAGAATATGATTTCTGATTTTAAATCTTAGTTGTTAGCTTAGTTTGAAATGAAATATTTAGGGGTAGCCAGGTACATTCTAGGAATGGAAATCAGAAGAGACAGAACCAACATAAAAATTTGGTTAAGCTAGAGTAAGTATGTGAAGACTGTGTTGGATAGATTTAGCATGGGAGATTGTATACCATTATGTGTTCCCATTTCCTTGGGGACAAAGTTGTCTATTGAGGATTGTCCAAAACCTCCTAGTGAGGTGGAGGACATGAGTAGAGTACCTTATGCTAGTGATATTGGTAGTTTGATGTATGCTATGGTCTGCACAAGACCAGACATTACCCAAGCAGTGGGAGTCCTTAGTCAATTTATGGCTAATCCTGCACAGGTTCATTGGGATGCAGTTAAACGAGTGTTCAGATATTTGAGGGGTACTTCTGAGTATTCCATTTACTATCATGGTAATGTTTCAGTACCTCCACATTCTATTCATATTCATGGATTTGTGAATTCAGATTGGGCAGGTGACATTGACTGTAGGAGATCCACCAGTGCTTATGTTTTTATACTATTTAGTGGTGCTATTAGTTGGATGAGTAAGCGACAACCTGTTGTTGCTTTGTCCACAACAAAAACTGAGTACATGGCAGCAACTCATGCTTGTAAGAAAGCTATTTGGCTTAAGAGATTGTGTTCTAATATTGGTGTTGATGCAGGTTAGATCACGATCAGTTGTGACAGTCAGAGTGCAATTTGCCTTGCAAAGAATCCAACTTTCCATGCTAGAACCAAGCACATTGATGTTCAGTTTCACTTCATGAGAGACATGGTTGAGGATATTTTGATTGACTGTGTGATTGTTTTTAAGTCTATTGTTCATTGCTTTCATGTTTAATTCTGATCATCAGTAGTTAAGGATTTGATGATTTGATATTCATGTGAAGTTAAGTTTTTGTGACAACTGATTCACTGCCCCCGTCTCTCAGTTGTCCTATACATTTCAACACCCCCACTTTAAGGTGGTTGATATCATGTACTGATATTAAGCACTTTAAGGTATGTAGAAAACACACAAGGGAACACGAGCTCTCACAAAGCCCATGCCCGCCGTAGGTGACATGTACTTTATGATCAGCAAATGTTCTAACAAACACATTCCTACATGAACAGTGTTACTATGTATATAATCATGATAAACAACAATGCATATCATCATTCACATAGAGAGCCAAGGTTATACTAGGGATTAGGAGACTAAGCATAACCATGGGGCTATACTGCAGAAATCTCAAAACTGAGTGTAACCAAGGTGAGATTCAAAGATAAACAAAGTGCATGGAGCAACAATATTGTTATGGTTTGTAAGTACAATAAGACAACATCAAGATCACACGGAGTGATTCTACTAGCAAAGCATTAGATTATATATATCAACCCCGTCATCATGTATGGACTTGGTCCATTTATTAATTTTTTACTGAAGGGACACTAGGTCCTTATCAGTATAATATGTTTTTTGTCATCTGCCCACTAGATAGAATCACTAGAGGAAGGTAAACAATAAATCAAGAGAGGAGAAACAAGTGCCTTAGGGACACTCACGTAGGAGGGTGCCCCTAAGTCACAAACCACAACACTATGTCCATAAGACACAACACACAACAATGAAAATAGAGGAGAAGCAATATAGAAGAATGATGAGAAAAATAGAAGAAGGTCACAACAGAGGTAGTCTCCTAGTATCCTTGATCTTACAAGAGAATCAAGGGTCATCCCAGGAGGCATAAACAACACATAACACATCACAGGGGAAACACAACATGAAGGTAAAGGGTTAGAAATACTTACCTGTAGGGACAACCAAACTAAGGGTTGTCATTGAGCAAATCATCATCTTCCCACTCCTAAATTATGTTAGAGGAAAGTGGGACATAAGATATCATAGCCTAACTCTTATTCTTGTTTTCAAGTTGTCCATTCTTAAGGTCCTCTTGATTTGATTCATAGTTAGGTGAGATGTTTTCTTATTAAGGTGTGTTTTGTTGGGCAAAAGCTTGTCATCTTCTCCTCCTTTCTCTTGCTTGTTTATTTCTTCTTGTTTGACTATTTATCTCTTTTAAAATAGTGTCTCTCTCTTCCATAGATTTTTGTGTTTTAGAGGAGGATGCACCAAGATCGAATCTCATTTGTCTAGGTGGATTGTTTTTCTCTCGATGACTACCTCCCAATCCTTGTAAGGATGATGGGGGAGGAATCTCAACATAGGGTCCTTTTCCTTTTGGTCTAAGAAGTTCTTCAAATGTGAGTTGTTTGTCTCTTGTTGTTTCTTGAATAAAGGGCCAGCCACTTGATATAATATTTATGTTTTGTAGTTTTTATAGCTCAAGAAGTTAAAGTATGTCCATGGCTCCAGTTCCACTTTAGATCTTTCCCAAAAGTATTCAAGGGTAAAGTGTTGTCTTGTAACCAAAGGTTTATACCTATTGCGAGGAATAGTATGCACTTGTCCATTCAAAAGAAATTTTACACAGTTATAAATTTTTGAAGGGACAACTTTTATAGCCTTTAACCATGGGGGTCCTAATTTTATGTGAAAAAGATTAGAAATGGGGACAAAATCAAACAATTGTTCTACATATTTCTCAAATATAATAACCAATAAGGATATCTTCCTAGAAGTGTTTATAAAGGTTCCCTTATGTGTATTTATCATCATGTCTGAAGGGTCTTAAAAGGCTTGTATCAAACCATGTGAATAGAGGAACTCTTCCGTTGGCACATTGGTCATGCAATTAGGATCAATAAGGGTTCCATCTACAGGATTTCCCACTATGTTCATAGTGATATAAAGAGGTCATTCAGTGTTTCCCATTGTTCTATCATGAGGTGTAAACACAATTTTGGGTTTGGGGACCTTTCTTTTCATGTAAGGCCTAGGAGGGAACCTATTTTTATTGTTGCAATCAGAAACTATGTGTATATGTATTCAAATAAATGTAAGATCAGATTTTAAAATCTTTTCAAAATTTATGTAAGGGACAAGTGCAAAACTATGTATGAAAATGACCTAAAATGTTTAATTTTTTAAACTTTTTTCAATGCAAATAAGTGAAGGAAAAGGTGTTGTAAGAAAATTGATCAAGGGAAGAAAATACTATTTCCAATATAAGTCCAATAAATCAATAATATCCTTCACAACATTCTTTTGATGCAAATCTAGAGTGATGACAAATCAAAATCTAGTGAAAATACACAAAAATATGTAATTTTTCAAAAAAAATCAATGTAAAGACCCAATAAAAAGGGTGTTGTAAAGAATTTGAGGGGGCGGCGGGGGGAAGAAGCTTATAACCCTAATAATAGACCATTAGTGCATAAAAATCCTTCACAACATGCCTATGTTGCAATTCTAGAGAGACGATAACGCCAAATCTATTAAAAAATCAAGGTTTTCAAACCCTAGACATGAAATTTTGCAAGAAAACCACTATGAAGCAACACTAAAGTTATATATCAGTCCTAATTAGTGTTTGAAAATGGTAGTAAAATTTGAAACAATATTTTGACTACAAACCCTAGCTAATGCAAAACTGGGTTATATGGAAAAATGCATAATTTCAAACAATATTTATCAATTTGATTATGAAAGTGCAATGTAAATGAATGATGAATGATGAATTTATATATTTTAAATAATAACTAATGATAATGATATAAATTTATTGAAATTCAATGCCAACTAATTCAAATTATTTGAAAATGCAAGCTAAAAATGCTGATTTTTTTCAACATTTTCAATTTTTTAAATAATTTTTCAAATGCAATAAGATGAACAATGAAATGAATGTAAATATAAGTAAAAGAATGAGAAAGGTGCAAAATTCCTTAAAAATATGGGTTCACCAAAATATTTATGGTTAAAAACGAAGAGGATTGATTTTAATGGTTTGTGTTGATCCTCCTTTCACAACTAAACATTCAAGGACATTCAACTGAGTAGAGAACTCTACTATACATCTCTTGTCACTTGGAGCATAGGGGAATATTGGAATTATGTGATTTTATTGTTCAATTAAGCCCAATTATGCTCTAAACCCTAATTCTATGAAATCGTAAACAAATGGACAAATTACAGAAAATGATTGCACACAGAGATATCAAATGACAATCAAATGCATACTAGAATTTGAAGTTTGGTGCATGGAAAAGTTAGGGACTAATGAGCGGGTGCCCTAGTCTAGTGCCTCAATTTTTGTTAGGATCTGGGAATGTTGTCTGCAACACAATTCTATTGTTCTAAAGATTTTACACGCAGGATTTTGAGGACTAATGAGCGAGCGCCCAAGTCTAGGTCCCTATTTTCTTTTTTTCTCTACAATTATGATAGTTTGCACTGCTCTCCTGTAACTCCACTTCTTTCATTTTCTCAACCTATAACCTACAATCACAGAAAAGTGGTTTGGGGGTTGTGGTGTGTAGAGGCTTGCCTCAGTCAAGCCTTGGAGAGACATTCAAGTCTTTTGAACACTATTGTCAAATAAAGAGTGTGTATCCCTGCAGGATAGAGGCAAAATCCAAATGATAAATGATAAAAACACAATTTATATCACCTTGTAGTGAAGATCTCATGGAAGGAAGGTGCTCTTCATGCCATGAGGAGATGGATGCTAAATATGCAAATACAAACACAATAACAACACCAAAATTCTACTTTACAACACAATGATGCCTTGAATCACTTTAACATAAGCTTGTCAATCAAAATATCCATCTCTAGTTTACAACTAAATCACTAATCATGCTTATATTTGCAACTACAAACATTCCCGCTAAGAATTTCATAATTCAAACTTATGATGTCAGAATAGGACCTAAGTAATGGTCATAAACTGACACCCAAAAATAGCTCCTGACCTAAAATAGGGTAGGACTAGGGTGTGGGCACCTAAGTCCTCCCCCCTATTTTAGGCAAGAATCATCATAAATACACCCCCTAAGTCCCATTTTCCATGAAACCTTAGGGTTTACTCATCAAGAGTCATCAAAATCATGCAAGATGCTCTAAATGCATTCTAAAGGACTCAAGAGCTAAACCTTAAGAGGGGAAAGCCCCCAAGGGGACATTTTCTGACCTAACACTTTTACAAGTTTTTTCTTCTTTGTTGGTTAGTTGGTAGTTTTAGTTTGCTATTTTAGTTTAGTTTTCAATTTATTTAGTTTGAATTTTTGGTCAGTTTTATACATGCTATTGTCTTTTTTTCTTGTTCTCTAACCCATGGTTCTCTTTTACTAATCAGGTGTTTGCTTCTTGTTGGTAAGAGGGTTGTTTGTGAGTGTTGATAGTGGAACTATTTCTCGTGACTTTATTTAGACATTTCTTGAGAAAAAATTAGTCTTTAGCTCATTTATTTCAACTCATATTAGCTACATCAAATTGTATGTCTACTAGTCCAATTGAATTTAATAAGATTTTTAGTTCTTTTGATGATGTTTTAATGAAACCTTACATGCTAATACATGTTAATGATTCTTGTGTTGTTGGGAATAGTTATTGTATTAGAGTATCAAGATAAAAATCCAAAGATCTTCACCTTTGTGATTGCCACCATGATCTCTAACCTAGGAACAAGCTTCATTACTTTTGAGTTGAGATAAACTAACAAGAGTGCTTGAAATGAAAAGGAAGAATAAAAAAGAAAATCAAAATCAAAATAAATAAAGAAAGAAAAGGAAAAGAATAAAATATTAGAAAAACTCAACTAGTTGGATGATTCAAGTAACCTCTATCAAGGCTATGGATGCTTGGCTAGTAGTGGAGCTCTATTTTGAGTGGTATCATATATATCTATATTGGATCTATAGACATATGGATAGCAGTGGAGCAATGTCTAGGTGACCAATGATTATGTCTTCTTAAATACATTATGTATATTCTAAGAGAGCCCTAATCATTAGAAGGTAAGATCAATCCATGAAATTTAATGTTTAGTTTGCACTAACAAGTTTCAGCATGCTTCAAGAAAGGTAGTACTAAAGACACATGCACACCCTTGGGTTTATTAAGCATTTAATTTTGTACTATGGTTATTTAGTACTTCATTGGTCCTATACTCATGTATTTGGTGTGGTTTTATTGAGTAGATATTTTGATTTCTTCAAAAATTTCCTTCATCCTAAAATTCTCAAGAGCATTTCTCCAATAGAGTCGCCATTTTTTGTGTCTTTCGCACATGCCCCATTTTTCCTTAGCAAAGTGTGGACCCCACTTTTTTAACTTTGCATTTTTGTCCCAATTTTTTCTTTGATTAAATTTGGGATTTGCCCTTATTCACATTCTTTAAGTTGATGTTAGGTTTTGAGGGGCTTTGGGACAAATATCTTAAAGTTAAGGAATCAACTAAGTGTTTTTTAATAAGTCTTAAGAGGTATTTTCCAAAGGTAAAGTTAAGTTTCTTGAGCTTTCTAATTTTTCTAACCTTGCATCTTCTATCATGACTTTTGACCTCATAATTTCCTTATGTCCTGAAGGAACCCTCAAGTTTACTTTGCATAGAAAAAACTTGTTAATAATTTGAATTTGCATACAAAGGAAATGCTTTGGAGAGTTTAAGAGTGTTTTAGAATGTCAAATGCAAATTAATTTAAATTTTGCAAGATTTTAGGATTCTAAATGACCTATGGACTTCAAACCTCCTAAAGTTTTGATGTCCTAATGTACTAAAGGAACCCTCAAGTTCAATTTGCATAGAAAACTTCTTAATAATTTAAATTTGTGGATTAAGGCAAGTGTTTGGAGATTTTAAGAGTGTTTTAGAAGGTTAAATGTAAATTAATTTCAATTTTGTAGGATCTTAGGATTTCCATGGACCTAAGAACTTTTCACCACCTAAAGTCATGAAGTCCTAATGTCTTGATGAAATTGGAAAGTTTAGTTTATATTAAAAAAATTTACAATGTTCTAATTTAAGGATTTTTTTCCTAATCCTTTACTCTTATGCATTGTTTGGGATTTTGCATGTTGAATGCAAGATTTCAATATTTTTACAAGATTTTACATTCCATCAAAACTTCTATTCTACTAAAGTTGTAAAGTATTGATGTCCTAATGGAACCCTTAAATATTCCTTATAGTATTTTAGGATTCCTAAGGTCCTAGGGACTTCTAACCTCCTAAGGTATTGAAGTCTTGATCACAATCAAATTATTGTAAATTTTCCTATTTTCATTAAATACTCATGTGAACACTTTTTCTAGTGAAGAGAGTAGACTTGTTTATGGAGATATGTTGAGAGAAGGTAAAATTTCCTTGAAAATTAGGTTTCCACCTATCATAAATGGTGCTTGGACATTTGAGAAGTCTTTTTTACTAAAAATAGAAATTTTTCTACAAATATTTATGCACAGATAAGAATGAAAAGACATGTTTTCTTACTAAGGGAAGCTTGTTGGAGAATCTACATCAAGGATGAAGACAAGTTTCCTTAGAACTATTTCTTGGAACCAAAATTGACTTTGAGTTGGAGCATTGGATTTGATCCATTAGATCAAATTGATCTTAAACATTGATGTAAAACCAAAAAGTTAGTATGGAAAACTTGATTTCTATAAAAGGAAAGATAAAACTCATTGTAAGGGTCAGAAAGAACTTGATGAAAACTATTGGAAATTTATTTTATACCTAAGATTTAAAGTAGTAAATCATAATTTTGTGTATTCCTCTATTTTCTCATGGTTTTCAATAAACATTAAGTGATATTTCTTACATTTCCAGCACCTAGTTCATGAATATTAATGCATTTGTGATGTGTTTCATATCACTAGTTGTTTGTTGTAATGAATGACATTGTGTAACCAATATAAACACCAAAAAAATAGCTATGTGAGCTCTCTTCAATTTACACTGAGAATTATGTGTTTTTTTCTGTAGCTTGCATGAGTAGCACCCTTTGGAGATTGCACCTTCTTGAACATTGGTTATTGATTTTCATGATCAACTCAAGAAATGTTGGTTTTACAAATATGTCTATTCATTAGTGATGTTGAAATGTGGAAAGAAACTTAGATTTTTAGTTCTTTTCTCTTCTAAAACTTATATATTTTTCCTTTTATTTTGTAGATCTAGGTAGTTTAAGATTAGTTTTAAGATTTCAAAACTTGCATTTTCCTAATGTAATGTTGATGTTTCATGTTTGCAAGTCATTTTGTTGCTGCTTATGAGATTAAAAGTTACATTTTATAGGATAGATGTTTAAATTAGTTTACAGTAAATGTAAGTTCAAATATGAAATACATGTTAATTTATGTGTAAATTAACATTTAAAGGTTGAAAATATTTCCAAAGAACACAAGCCCTTGATTGGAATAACAATACACAAGTTTTTTAGTTACCTTGTAAATGACCAAGACCTGGTTACAAAGGCCTTGTTGATATTCAATTTTCTTTTGGTAGTTGATTTCCTTTCAGGAGAGGTTAACTTCATGGTGTATTTCACCTAACTTTTTATGTGTGTCAAAATACCCATCAATAGGTTGTAGGATCCATTTTTGGACCTTACCCATAAATTCTTGAGATATACCACTAATATACCTCTTAACTATGTTTATTCATCCTAGATGTAACCAACATACCTCCAAAGACTCAAAAACTTTGAATTTTAGTTAATTACTATAGACACCTAAAATCGACCATGCCCTAAAATCACCTAGACATCCCATTTTTTATACCACCTTATGTCACCTTTTGACACATTTATCCTATTTCCCAAATTAATTAACTAAATGATATTTATTTAATTAATTTTAATCCATTCTCTCCATCACTTGATTAATTAAATTAATTATATTTATTTAATTCATTTTCCCCTCTAGTCAAATTAATTAAATAAATCTTGTTTATTTAATTAATTTATCTTCCCATGTCCCCTTTCTCTAATTAATTAATTAAATAATTCTATTATTTGATTAATTATTAAGAGTCACATGTCTAGCTAAAGTTAGTTATGTAGATTCATTGAACATGGACACTTCCACAAAAGTCAAAATAACTTTTAATTATAGCTACACATTTTTATACTACATCTCCAAATCTCAACTGTTCACATAAGGATATGCCCTAATTCTCCACCTCTGAATCCTAGCCCTTGATCCTAATATCTAAGTATCTATAAGTCAACCCTCAACCAAGCCATTATCAATAGAATCCACAATTTGAAAGTAAAGTTATGATGTGCGTTTAGTTATCAATCAACATACCAATCAATATAAAGAGCATAGCCATTGGAGATTGGGTGCACTCCATTATGCTCTATCCAAGGAGTAAGAAAGGTTTAAGATGAAGGTATTGTGTGTGTATTGTATTAGCTTTTGTTTTATTTACCTTTAATCTTTCCTTGTCTTCATTTTTGCATGCTCGATGGGTCCACATCCCTTTATATAGGTTGTTTTTGTAGGTTTTGTGAGCTTTTTGTTGCAGGTTTGTCATCATTTTGGTGAATATTTTGGGGTGACCTATTACAGGGAGTCTCCTACACTAGAAAAGACTTCACCATTACATTCAAGAGGCCAAAAAACTCTAGGATTCATATATGGTTGTCTATATTTTGCTAAAGAATTTGTTTTGAAATTCTTTTAGCCCCACATGTAGTAGATATGTATTGTATGGATCCATACAATACAGATGCATATAGTGGGAGGCTTCCTTGGTTTTGGCTCATGTATCACCATTATTATCTGTTTGTAACTTCTTATTCATTTGGTTTCTGGGTTTCTTGTCCACTAGGTTAATTGGTTTAAATTTATGCTAACCATCAGTTTCTGGTTGGCAAGTGGAAACTTGTTTCTTTTTTAAATTCATTAGAGTAAGCCTTTAACACCTTTCGAAAGAGGGTGCCTAGGGGCTAGGCACCCTAGGAGCACCCACTGGGCTAGCCTCATACTCCCAACTCTTGGGGACTTTGGTACATGGTCATCTATGTGACCAAGGCCTACATGGGAGAATGTAGTGCTAAGAGCACCTTCAAAATCTGCAGTAACTGTAACATTTTTTATCACCTTTAGCATTTGTTGTTATTGTAATTTTAGTCACTAGAAAATCTAAACTATCAACCTTGACCTTACTCATGGCATATGACCTTCATTGTTGATGTTAACTCTAACCACTAATGTTAATTATAACTACTCATCTAAACTACTAGCCACTAACTGCCTCTTGTGACCATATCCAAACCACTAGTGGTTAGGAAAAAACAACCAACAATTATTGTGGATGCCAACATTAAATGTAACCCTAACTGCTAGTGCCAAAATTACCATATGTCACCACTCTAGTCTAAGCAGCTAGTGGTTAATATTAACTACCAAACTAGACCCCTCTCTCCTCCTAGGTCCTAAACTAGGGTTTTTTTTATTTTCTCAAAACATGGCCAAATTGTATCCAAATTTTATAAAAGTATAGGTATTGGAAAGTTGATTTGGCTAGCTTCTGAGTCATGCAAATTTTGTTTCTAGATTTGATATGATTTTTTAGGTATAATCATTTGAATTTGATGTTTTCTTGCAAACTTTAATTGCTTATAACTTTGACAAATAATATAAAAATTTATTGATTTTTTTGAAATTGCATGGAATTTTGCAAGAAATATGATAAATTCATCTAATCTAATGTATCATATCACCTAATATCTAATTTTGTAGATTTAATCATCTTAACCTAACACACTTGTTTGTAGAACTTCTCAAAGGCCAAATTTCTCTAGTTACTAACAAGTTTGTTGTAGGATTTGTAATTTGAAATCTTTTATTTTCCTTATTTGGTGGACTTTATTGTGACTTGAATTGTGTGCACTCTCTTCCCTTGCACTTAGTGAGATCTTGGGAATCAAAAGTATCCTTTAGCCACTTTTGTTTTCATGACACACATCTTTTTCCAAGGTCAATTAATCTTTTCTTATGTAGATCAAGTGTGTGTGTGTATGCTCTCTCCTTATGCTTAGTGAGATCTTAGGGATCAAAAACACCTCTTGATGTACTTTTTAACCTAAGGTGTGTTAGTGTGTGTATGCTCTCTCCTTGTGCTTCATGTCATCTTGGGGATCAAAAACACCTAACATTTATCTTTCCCTTTAGGAGGCCTGTTTTGGGATTTCATCACCCTAAGAGATAACCTCAACCATGTGTTTTGGTGTGGTATATCAAAGGGGGAGAATGAAATTTGTACCCCAATCTAGTAATCATCTTCTTTGGCATAGCCTTGGGGCACCATGTGATTCTAGACACAAGGTGAAGAGGTTGTTTGAGCCTTTGCTCCAATCACATGCTTTTAAATGAGCTAGTGTTCACAGATTGGATCCCACATACCTTACATATATAGGGGAACCCTTAGAGGCTTGTTCATCCTAGATTAAGACCTTTTAGCCATCATATCTTGGGGTACATCACTACTAGGGAGAAGTGCTCAAATGTACCTCCATGTGTTAAGATAGAGCTAACTTTAGGCAAGGCTTTTTGCCTCCAAGGAAAGGGGTGTATAGGTGGTACATGACATTGCATTCCCTAGCTATCCAATCATATGTAGATGGTATTAATAGGATGGATGCTACAATTGTGAGTCCACAATATTTGACACGTCTACTTGAATAATATACGGTGTTGTGTTTTGCATGTGTGTTCATTTGTACTATCCCAATCAAAATCAAAATCCTTTCACAAACTTGTGCATACATATGTGTGAAACCTATTATTTAAAAATTGCCTAAGGTCTTTTGGCACCTTCAAAATTTTGTTCCCAAATATGCCCTATTTTACCCCCAATTTCCATGAGTCCCACTTTACGCCCTCTATGTTGAACCCATCATTTATATTTGATCGGAGACATTTTCCATGGGTTTCTAGATGTTTGTGCCTTTTGAAATGCAAGGGAAAAGCCCAAAAAATAACTAAGTCCAAATCTTCCCATGTGTTCCCTTGTATTTTTCACCTTGTCAGAGTTTCAAAGGTTGGACTTCTTCCCTTCTGTCTTCCTCATCGAAAGTGTCAAGGAGAAGCCTTGGGGGCCAAAGTCTAACATATATTTTTAAGAATTTTTCTAAGTGTGAAGTGGTTGGCAGAGTTCACAGGATTGGCTTTCCTTCTTTCTTCCTTTTGTAAGGCAAAATGGAGAAGGTCCAAGGGCCGAAGTCTTCTTAAAGAGATAAAAATCATTCTAAGTATAGAGAAGTACTATGGAGAGTCAGCTTTCAAAGTTGTTCAATTTAGCCTTCTTCAGTGTTGCAGTGGAGGGACAAAAGCCAAAATCTGACAAGTCTAAGTGAAAAATATTCTAAGTATCAATAGTATAGCAGATGTCAAAGTTTGGGCATCCTCCCTTCCATCTTCTTCCTTTTGGAAGATGGAAGGAAGAAGGCCCGATGGTCACCCTCGACAAGTAAAAGTTTCCTAAGGCTTTTTGCCATTCCATGGAGCCTTTTGGTGGGCCCGCAAGTTGGCTGGCAAAATGGCATAAAGTTAACACATGGCAGTTTCAGATGGTGGGGGTTGCTTCTTTTGCCTTCTTTCTTTTGGAAGGAAGAAGGAAGAAGGCTCGATCATTGCACCCCGACATTTTAAATTTTGATTAAGTGTTTTGGAGGGTATGAGTCAAGACTTTGGCTCTCCTTCTTCTTTAGGACAAGCACAAGGTGAAAAGCCAAAGGTCCAAAGTCTAAAAGTTTGAGTTTCAAAAGTGGGCTTCCTAGCCTTACAAACTCCCCCAACTGCTTGGGAATGCACTAACAATGTCTGGGTACGCCATTAATGAAAAATGGGTGGCTAAATTTACTGCTTTTAATGCAATTGATGGGTTCATAAGGATTTTGGTGCCCAGCATGCAAATTGGTACATTCAAGATCAGATGACTCAAATGAAAAATGTTGCAACATATTGGGAATAATGTATATGCTTAAAATGGGTATTTCCCTGAATGTAAGTCGAGATTGAGCAGGGATATACAAATTGATTTGTAGCTAAAATTGAATAATTTTGCAGGAAGGGGCCATGCAGGTCATTGGCATAGTGAAGTTATTTAATGCACAAAGGACAAATCAACTAAGTCAAATGGTGCAGTTAGTAGAGAGAGGATTAGAACCTTCCCTCTTTATAGCTCAAAGTATAGGTAGAGTGTAAGCAATCTCTTTCTGATTATTTTCTGAAGTGACAGAACATGGGTTCTCTCATCTAACATGCAGATTTTTTGACATAGAAGCTAGGATTGAATTTAATGCAACATGCCCTGTGTACTCATTGACTAAGTGTAACACTAGGAATGGGTGTAATCAATTGATATATATGCAGGGTTGTAATTTGTGTTAAGGGTTGGTCATTTTGGCATTTCTCAGCAAGGTTGTAAGCTCCAGGAGGCGGATTAAGAAAGGATATTTCGTATGCTTTGTTTATACATAAATCAATCATGATGCGTATGTAATATAATTAACAAATCTTTATATCAGATTGTTGTTTTTCTGCAATGTTGTAGGTGTTTTTCCTAGTAAATAATTGTAGTTATAATTTGCTTTGTCCACTTTTAGTGGTATGAATGTAAGCTCTGATTTGATGAATGTGATAGTTTATGATCCATTTTTAAGCTTTGTGAATGGTCATTTTAGTATTGCATAGGGAAGAATATGGTATAGTTTGGGATTGTTAAGTATTTTCAGTAATCTGGTATTGATTTCTTTGCAATTGACTCATCAAGTAGGCATTTATACACTTCTATGTGATTGCTTTCATTTATTTCACATTAAAATCTATAGCCCAATGAATATGCACCAGTCTGAGTAGCTTTCGATCACCCATCTTCAAAACAAAAACTAGACATCTTACTTTTAGAAGCAAAAGTAGTCTTTATGCATCCTCATTGTGTAGGATTGCACTTATTAGCTATATAGGGGTCATATAACAGCCAGCTTTTCTTAATTCAGTGACAAATTTGGGGCTAAGAGAGCAATCTAGGTTTGGTTGTTAATTTGTTAGTTGTTCATCTAGTTTGATTTTAATACCTATTCAGGTATAATACCCCTTGGAATATCCCTCCAGAGTTTAAGCTAAGCTTGAAGAGAAGAGGAGTTTACCCACTCCTATAGTTGGCCAAAATCACCCAAAACTTGTTGATAAACCTCTTCATATCACCCTAACGACAATCCCTTGCCTAGGTGATTTAGGAATGTTTTAGAGTTCTTGATTGTTGCTATTTTGGGAACCAACAAGGTCAACCTTCAAACCATCCATAATCACCTTCTAATCATTCATTTTCATCCAATCTAATCGATAATCATTGATTTTTATCCAAATCCAATCTATAATCATTCATTTTCATCCAACTCCAATCTAATCCAAATTCACCGTAATCCTCCCAATCCAGTTCAAATTCATCTTAATTTCCCTGATCATCCAACTATCCTAATCAACCATTTTATCCCAAATCACCTCATCCTCAATCATCCTAATCATGCCTCTTATCCACTTCAACATCATCCTAAACCAATCCAACAACTATCCTAATAAACAATTTTATCCAAAATCACCCCTAATCATCCTAATCATCTTGATCATCCATTTTATCCCAATCACCACATAATCATCTAGTCATATCCTATCATCCCTAGAATCATCCTAATCATCTCATCCCATTTATCCTAATCATTCTAATAACCCTATCCACATCATCTCAATCTATCCCCAATCCAATCAAGTTCATCCTAACCATCCTAATCACCTCATCCCAACTATCATAGTCATCATAATCACCCTATCCACATCATCCCAATCTATCCCCAATCTATCCCTAAGATATCATCTAGGAGCCCATCCTAATCAAGTTATCCTAATCTAGTCAAAGTCCTAGTCCTAATTCATTCTATACACCTAATCCCTTTCCTAGTCACAATCATCATCCTAGTCATTGTCCCATCACTGACCTTAGTCCAATCCCTAGTCTATTATCATCCGTAATCCACATCATAATACACTACCCTAATGTAATTTAATCCTACATCCTTATCTTAATCCAACCCCATCCCTTATCCATCCTGATCCACTTTCATCCTACATCCTTATCTTAATCCAACCTCATCCATTATCATCCTTATCAACATCATAATACCATTATTAATCTTAAGGCAACCTACCTCATCATCTTAATATAATCTCTATATCCTGCTAATCCCATTTCAACCAAATCCTAATTATATAATAATTTAGATCCCTCATCCACAATCAATCACCCATTATCCATCTATAAATTTCTACCACGCATCCAATACCTAATCCTTAATAAAAAATCATTATTTAAAAATCAAATTTTGGTTAAGGACTTAGCCTCCTTAAACCAAATCCATTTTCATTCAAATTCTAATCGTAATTATCCAAGTCATCATCAAAATCCTTCACGTAAGGATCCTAGCCCTAATCCACTATCATCCATTTAAAATCTAATAAAAATCAAAACCTTAAGTTGGCCCTATAATCTTTAATCAAAACTTTCTTTAGAATGTTAGTCTATCTTAAATATGGTTATCAAATTTCATCAATTCCTACTTAATGACTTTATCTATCTTAAGTAAAAATAAAAAAAATCCAATCAACCCTCTTGCTTAAGAATGTAAGGCTATCTTAAGTATAGAGAATCATCCCTTGTTCGATCAAATCAAATCATTTTAAGGTCTTGAAATTTGATCCCCAATCATCCATCATCCTATGTCATCTCACCCCCCCCACATCCTAAACCGAGAACAACATGGATCATTATACACAAATACAAGAAATTAAACACATGTATGAAGGATTAGATCCCCTCTCTAAATAAAAATGCAGAAATTTCATTGGTCATATCCCCTTAGCACATCGCATCACTAGATATTCTCATAGCCCTATCACATCAGCATAACCATCCCACACATTCATCCAAAATCTAATTCATCAAGTCATGAATCCATACATGACCATGCTAGTCCCTTGCAATCAAGCATTTGATAGGACAAACTACACCCTTATACCTAATTACACACCCTATGACAATGGAAATCTAATTAATCTCCTATCTACATATTTACCTCCATCCATGTCACAACAACCATTTCCATATGTAATTCCTCCATCTCCTAGTTCCTCTTATCCAAATCCATCATCCCCTTATCAACTAAATCCACCATCCTATTCCCTACCATCCCCACAACCAAATTCACCATCCTATCATTTACCAACCTTACTGTTGTGAATCAAAGTATGCACCCAATGCTAAGCTATCAACTTAGCTACCTGTTGACACATGGGAACACTCCTAGGCCTATGGGGTTCCTAAAACTTGGAGTGAACCTCTAGAGTGAGCTGGTTCTCTTGATAAATTTACCTAATCTAAATGAATCTCTAAGGGAAAGGGATAAAAGATTGATTGAAAATGAAATTCTAAACTCTAACAGGTGATATCTTAGTAGAACTTTACTTATTTTGATGCTTCCACTCACAATCAATTTCTCAGGACAATGACTTTCACAATCTCATATGTGCATACAACACAAAAATGATTTGCATGAAGGTTTAAAATCAAACACAACATGCAACCTATATTATATGGACTTTTGCACTCACACCTACAATAGGACATACAAAGGATCTAAAAGAAAGTATCACAATGAAACATCAACTACCACTGGAAAATGAGACAAAAATTGAGATAGGAATGCTCTTCTATTTCTATTAAACTGAAAGGAGTATAAAAATGAGAATATGAGTACAAAAAGTGTTTACAAGCTCTCTGCAGGTGAGGAAGAGAGAAGAAACAATAATCAGAACTAAGAAAAAACTAAGTCTTATTTCTCCTATATATGCCTCCAAAAAATCTCCAAAGGAAAAAGCTCAAAACAAAACTCCTCAAAATAGCCATCCTGATCCATTTTCAAGCTCCATAGAAAACCCCCCAAAAAGTAGCCAAACTACCTCCAAAGTGAAGAGAAAAACTGCCAAACTATTCTCCAAAGTGGTCCCACCAAAAAACATTGAAAATCAGGTTTTTCTTGATTCCTTCATACAGATTCCTTCATATCTATTTCATTTTAACTACATTAAAATAACATTTATTTAAAATCAACTTCTAAAGATATTGCTTTAGATAATGTTTTACAAAGATTTGTAGTTTTATTTTCTTGATTTGACTCGATTTGTTTTTTGCAAAAAATAATACAAGGCTTATATATTTCATTTTTCCAAGTATAATACATTATTTGGGCATTTGATTCTCTATAAAAATCATAAAAATTCCAAGGCATATTGAAAGGTATAAATAAAATAAGAGACCCCTAGTGTCTATCCTCTATTTGGTTTACAACTGAAACTTTAAGGTATATGGAATTTTGGTTTATCTTCAAAAGTGACTAAATAGCCTCTAAGGCATATGAGGCATTATTTCACTTGCATTTTAGATGGAATGAGCTCTACCTGTGCCACCATGCAAAGCTAAGGTTTGGAGCACAGAACCCTTGATTCTTACTATCTCTAAGCATATTTTTTAGAGATTCTTGCAGAAAAATAAGAGGTAAATGCTTCTGTCACATACTTGAACCATATTCTTTCATTTCATCACAATATTTTGGCTCTTAAGCCATGGCCATCACATGTTTTCTGATGTGTTTCTTTGAATCCTCACTGTGGTTTATTTTCCTCTATTTGTGAACCACCATGAATAACTAGTTGGAGCTCATTTGGAGAAAATATAAGGGCAAAAATCCACAGCTTCATGTATATATATTCACTCAGAAGAAAGATAAGATCTCATCTTTTGAGCTCTATATCATTTCTTTGATTTCTCCATTGCAGACCCGCGGCCTCACTTGTATATCTCAAAATTTCTAAGTGTTTATCAAACCCTCATGAGCTTGAACCCTGAATTTTTATGTATTTGTCATTCTTTTATGCAAGTTTTATAAGGGTTTTGATATTTGAAAGGAAAACGCATTCGTAGGCTATGGCCTATGAACCCACAACACATTGTATTACCTACATTTGTCTTTACTCTGTATCAAGAAGGTTTGATTTGATCTTGTCGCATGAAAGAAAAAATGCAAATTTTATACTCTGGATATGCAAGTTCATAGATTATGAAACCCTTCATGGCCACTCCTCTTCATAACCCTGAGTATGCTTTGTATATGAATGACATGACAGGCCATGGTTGAAGGTCTATAGCTAAGATTATGAAGATTTCATTTTGTATTTTATACAAATCCTACTATTCCTTTACCTTCAAAACACTGTTTGTATTGGCTATGGTGACTGCCATCATGAAATAAAGACTATGGCTCTATCTCCTCTGCTGCTCCAAAAGTATTCACATATTATAACTGTAAGGAAAACACAGGTGCGGAAAATAGCTTTCCTAATGTTAATTCCCTAGGGACAGTATAGACAGGTAACTTTTCAAACTAAATAACACAGATAAGTACATGAGAGAAACCAGAAATAGACAATATTTAGAACATAGACACACAGTATTATGTGGGAAAACCCTTACAGGTAAAAAACCCACCACCACAATAAAAGCTATCTTTATTACAGTAAACTCTAAGCTTACAATAAAGATACCCAGCTCTTTTGTTTAGGTATCAATTCTATGACAATTATACAAACAGTTTATTGCATCTGCACATCTACAGAATAAACTGTATAATTAGAATAGTTTCATTGATCTCTTATCATGAATCGACGAGCTCACCAAAACTATATAGATACCACAGTCTTCAAGAGTAGAAAAAACCGTTTTCACTTCTGCCCTAACTACAATTACAACTTACTCTGCTCGCTGTCCCAACTGTTGCGTAACTGCTGTCTGACAGTTTACATTTTCATGGGAAATATTAGTCCCACATGCATCAAGTTACGTTTGCTATTCTGGTTTATAAGCATGAATAAACCAAAGAGTATTGTCGGCACTTTTGTTGCCGACAATACCAAGCCTTCGTCCATCGGCATAACAACCCCCATCGGCCCTCAGACTTCACCTCCCACCGACGAGCATAGTCTCCCCAATCACCACGGTTACCATCAGAATAACTTTCACCATCGGCACAAGAATTAGCTCCCACTCCGACAGTGCTCTGTCTCACCGATATCTCCATCGGGATAACTGTCACCATCGACACAAGAATTAGCTCTTGCTCCGATAGTCCTTTCTCTCACCGATACCTCCATCGGGATAACTGTCACCATCGGCACAAGAATTAGCTCCCGCTCTGACAGTCCTCTGTCTCACCGATACCTCCATTGGGATAACTGCATTACATCGGCTCATAACCTTTCGGCTATGCCAACGAGTATTCTCTTGCCGATAGACATACGCCATCAGAGTGACTACTCTTGTCAGAGTAACACCCCAGAGTTTGGCCGATAGGCCTTGTCTCGCCGACGACCTACCCATAACCTTCGTCGGAGTGACTAGTGTCCATCAGCCCAAAGATATAATGCTTCGCCGATGGTCTTCGTTTCACCGATGGCAATGGTCTTCACCTCAGTCCTGCCGATAGCACTTCGTCACATCGATGCCAACATCGCATATGCTTGAACCAATGAACCAAGGAGTCATTGAACCTACCAAATGAACTCCAGAAAGGTTCAACGAAGAGGTTCAACAAAGAGGTTCAAAGAATAAGTTCAACGAAGAGGTTCAATGCATGGGTTCAACGAAGTGGTTCAATGCATAGGTTCAACTAAGAGGTTCAAGTAGTAATTTGAGACACAAGTTCTCTTCAATCTCCCACTTGTCGAAGAGATTACTACTACCTCTTAGTCCTCATTCGATTATTGAGAACTAGGGGCCCGAAGACCCATTCCATCTGAACACCATTTGAACTTGGCTATGTTCACTGGTTTAGTTAAGGCATTAGCGACATTTTCCAAAGTGTCAATCTTTTCCAGCTTCACCTTCCTGTCTTCCACCATATCACGAACAAAGTGATATTGGACATCAATATGTTTTGTCCTAGCATGAAATGTAGGATTCTTTGCCAAACATATGGCACTTTGACTGTCACAGTGAATTTGTATTTCCCCTGCATTAAAACCAACATCAGAACACAACCTCTTCAACCAAACAACTTCTTGGCATGCACGAGTGGCTGCCATGTACTCTGCCTCTGTTGTGGACAAAGCGACTATAGCCTGTCGCTTGCTCATCCAACTGATAGCACCACCATGTAACGTGAACACATATCCACTGGTGGATCTCCTACTGTCAATGTCCCCTGCCCAATCAGAATCAACATATCCCTGAATGCTGATAGATCTCTTAGACCCTTCTGGGTTTCCATGATAACAAATAGCATAGTCAGAAGTTCCCTTCAGATACCTCATAACTCTTTTCACAGCATCCGAATGTGATCTACCTAGATTCGCCATAAACTGGCTCAAAACTCCCACTGCTTGGGCAATGTCTGGTCTGGTACAGACCATTGCATACATTAAACTGCCAACAACACTTGCATAAGGTACTCTCTTCATGTCATCAATTTCATTTGAAGATTCTGGACAATCTTCAACAGATAATTTCACTCCTTGCAAAACTGGAACAACTAACTGTTTAGAATCAGACATATGAAACTTATCAAGAACATTGGTAATATACTTCCTCTGGCTGAGCCAAATTTTTCTCTTAGATCTGTCCCTTTTGATCTCCACTCCCAGAATGTACTTTGCTGCCCCCAGATTTTTCATTTCAAATTTCAAGGACAACTAAGATTTTAACTCTGAGATCATCCCCTTACCATTGCCAATGAACAACATGTCATCCACATATAGTGCAATTATAAGAATCCGATCACCTTCAGTTTTATAATAGACACAATGATCAGATTTAGATCTCACATACCCCAAGGATAAAACATATGTATCAAACTTTTGATACCACATTCTAGGAGACTGTTTCAAACCATAAAGAGACTTTTTAAGTTTACATACCAGATGTTCTTTACCTTTTTCCACAAAATGCTCTGGCTGGGACATATAAATTTCTTCTTCAAGGTCTCCATGAAGAAACGCTGTTGTCACATCCATCTGCTCAATTTCAAAATCATATGCTGCTGCAAGTGACAACAGAAATCTAATGGATGTCAGCTTAGCTACAGGAGAAAAAAATTCTCCATAATCAATACCTTCCTTTTGGGAATACCCCTTAGCAACCAGTCTTGCCATATACTTCTCAATACTACCATCTAGACCATATTTCTTCTTAAATACCCACTTACAGCCTACAAGTTTTCTTCCTTCAGGCAAGGGCACCAGATCCCAGGTTCCATTCTTCTCCAATGATGTCATTTCACTATGCATGGCTTCCAAAGAAGAATCTGAATCAGATACACTAATAGCTTCTTTCACAGTCCTAGGTTCATCAGTATCAGTAAGTAAAGCATAGGCACAAGTTGAATCAAGTACTGAAAATCCATACCTATCTTGTTGTCTTCTTTCACGCGTAGATCTCCTCAAAGGTTGAGGTGCAGGTTCAGGTTCTTACTCTGGATCAGAATCTTTGGAGCTACTTGAACTCTCATCTGAACCATCTACACTTGGTGCTTGTTGTTCCTCTTTTACAGGGGTCAGAGGAACATTCACAACACTCTTTTCTTTCTTTTCTTCTGTCTTTTCTGGCTGAGGATCAACAACCAATGGTTTCAGCTCTCTGAAAATTACATTCCTGCTGTAGATTACCTTTTCAGTTTCAGGATTCCAAAGCTTGTACCCTTTAATACGGACTCCATAGCCAACAAAGATACATTTAACTACCTTGTTATCCAACTTAGATCTTTTAACTTCAGGAATATGAGCATATGCCTCATAGCCAAAGACTCGAATATGTCTTAGAGAGGGCTTCTTACCAGACCATGCTTCCATAGGTGTCTTATCAACCAATGCTAAAGTGGGAGAACGGTTCAGCAAGTAACAAGCTGTAGCAACTGCCTCAGCCCAGAACTTTTGTTCAAGACCAGCACAACTCAACATACTTCTTGCTTTCTCCATCAACGATCGATTTAACCTTTCAGCAACTCCATTCTATTATGGAGTATAAGGTGTAGTTTTATGCCTTTTAATTCCATGGTCTACACAATACTTATCAAAATCTGCATTGCAATACTCACCACCGTTATCTGTTCTCAAGCATTTTAGTTTTCTACCAGTCTGATTTTCCACAAGAGTTTTAAATTCTTTAAATCGACTGAACACTTCTAATTTATTTTTCAAAAAATATACAAATACCCTTCTCGAATAATCATCAATGAACGATACGTAGTATCTTGACTTAGATAAAGACGGAACATCAACTGGACCAAAAACATCAAAATGCACATAGTCCAGAACACCAGAAGATTTATGAGAACTAGAGTAAAATGAAACACGGTTTTGCTTTCCATATATACAATGTTCACAGAAATCAAACTCCAAATTACAATCAATCAGCCCATCTACCAAGTTTTTATTTTTCAAAGTTTTTAAGCCTTTTTCACCTATGTGACCAAGTCTATGATGCCAGAGCATTATTTTCTCTGCAAGAAGTTTAACTTCCATAGAATTTACATCATGTGTTACAATAGTAGCTTTTCCAGATTTTGCAGAGATATTATTACAGCACACTAGTTTAGCATCTAACCTATACAGATTTCCAATGCGTTCACCTTTTGCCAGAACAATAGAACCTCTAGTCATCTTACAGCCACCATCCACAAAAGTAACTTGCACTCCAACATCATTAATCTTACTAACAGAAAGTAAATTTCGAGCCAGACCTGGTATATGAAGAACTTCATTCATTCCCTTTATTCTGCCATCTGGGAACTAGATTCTGACTCGACCTCAGCCAACAATTTCTAGCGTTGAATCACTAGCCAGGAACACCTTGCCACCAGCATAGGGTTCATACTTTGTGAACCACTCTCTATGAGATGTCATATGAAAAGATGCTCCTGAATCAATTAGCCAAACATCTTCAGAAGCAGGTGTTGCCAGAGCAGCAATGAAAGCATCAGCATCACTATATGAAGACTCAAAGTCAGAGAAGTTCTTCTTCTTTTTCTCCTCTTTGCAGTCTTTCTTGACATGACCTTTCTGTCCACAATTCTAGCACTTCACCTTGGACTTCTTGCCAGGAGATTTTGATTTCCCCTCTGATTTGGACTTAGACTTCTTGTCCTTCTTCTTGCCTCTTTCCTTTGATCTACCATGAACTGACAGAGCCTCTTTGGCCATTCCAGAAGACTTCCTCCGCATCTCTTCAAACAACAGAGAGGCAACAATAGTTTCCTGTGAAAACGTAGTTGTTGTACTTTCAATAGCCATCACTAGATGGTCCCACGAGTCAGGTAAGGAACATAACAGAAGCATACAATGATCCTCCTCTTCTATTCTTACACCTATAGAAGTCAACTGAGTAACAATCGTATTGAATGCACTCAAATGTTCTGCTACAGATGCACCTTCATCCATCTTTAGAGAATACAATTTCTTTATGAGGAAAAGTTTATTTACCAAGGACTTACCCTGATAAATATTATTCAACTTCTTCCACAAATCACTTGCAGACTTCTCCTCATGGATGTTTAATAGAACAGAGTCAGATAAACTCAGTCTTATCAGTCCTTTGGCTTTTCTGCATATCAGATCCCAATCTTCTTGCTTCATGCCTGTAGGTTGAACTCCAGACACAGCAACCCAAAGATCTCTAAGACTAACATGTCTTCAACTTTAAGTTTCCACAACTCAAAGTTTGTGCCATTGAATTTCTCAATGTCTATTTTGTCTGATGTACTAGCCATCTTTATTTAATTTAAAAATAACACTCCACAGAACCTCCCACACAATAGAATTAACACAAAAAACCCAGACTACTGATAAGGATAACACAACTGGCTAGGCTCTGATACCACTTGTAAGGAAAACACAGGTGCGGAAAATAGCTTTCCTAATGTTAATTCCCTGGGGCCAATGTAGATAGGTAACTTTTAAAACTAAATAACACAGATAAGTACATGAGAGAAACTAGAAATAGACACTATTCAGAACACAGACACACAGTATTACGTGGGAAAACCCTTATGGGTAAAATACCCACCCCCACAATAAAAGCTATATTTATTACAGTAAACTCTAAGCTTAAAATAAAGATACCCAGCTCTTTTGTTCAGGTATCAATTCTATGACAATTATACAAATAGTTTATTGCATCTACACATCTACAGAATAAACTGTATAATTAGAATAGTTTCATCGATCTCTTATCATGAATCGACGAGCTCACCAAAACTGTATATATACCACAGTCTTCAAGAGCAGAAAAAATTGTTTTCACTTCTGCCCTAACTACAATTACAACTTACTCTGCCCGCTGTCCCAACTGTTGTGTAACTGCTGTCTGACAGTTTACATTTTCATGGGAAACATTAGTCCCACATGCATCGAGCTGCATTTGCTATTCCAGTTTATAAGCATGAATGAACCAAAGAGTATTGTCGGCACTTTTGTTGCTGATAATACCAAGCCTTCGTCCATTGGCATAACAACCCCCATCGGCCCTCAGACTTCACCTCCCACTGACGAGCATAGTCTCCCCGATCACCACGGTTACCATCGGAATAACTTTCACCATCGGCCAAGAATTAGCTCCCGCTCTGACAGTGCTCTGTCTCACCAATATCTCCATCGGGATAACTGTCACCATCGGCACAAGAATTAGCTCCCGCTCTAACAGTCCTCTGTCTCACCGATACCTCCATCAGGATAACTGTCACCATCGGCACAAGAATTAGCTCCCACTCCGACAGTCCTCTGTCTCACCGATACCTCCATTGGGATAACCGCATTACATTGGCTCATAACCTTTCGGCTATGCCGACGGGTATTCTCTTGCCGATAGACATACGCCATCAGAGTGACTACTCCTATCAGAGTAACACCCCAGAGTTTAGCCGATAGGCCTTGTCTCACTGACGACCTACCCATAACCTTCGTCGGAGTGACTAGTGTCCATCGGCCCAAAGATATAATGCTTTGCTGATGGTCTTCGTTTCATCGATGGCAATGGTCTTCACCTCAGTCCTGCCAATAGCACTTCGTCACAGCGATGCCAACATCGCATATGCTTGAACCGATGAACCAAGGAGTCATTGAACCTACCAAATGAACTCCAGAAAGGTTCAATGAAGAGGTTCAACAAAGAGGTTCAAAGAATAAGTTCAACGAAGAGGTTCAATGCATGGGTTCAACGAAGTGGTTCAATGCATAGGTTCAACTAAGAGGTTCAAGTAGTAATTTGAGACACAAGTTCTCTTCAGTATCTCTGCATTCTTGCTCATGAACTTGAATGGAGTTTTACAAATTCCAAGCTCTGTATACTCAATTGTTTGTGGCAATATGTTTCATGGGGTTGATGTTGCTCATGGTTGAATTTGACCATTACTTACTGTATACCTTCAAGTGCTACCTCATGTAGTTGCATCTGTATCTTATCATCTTCTTTTCATTGGCTTTGAACTTGTTCTACTATCATTTTCAGCTTGATGTTATCATAAAAGCAATATGAAATCTGCCTCTTTGTCATAATCTTTAATCTAGATATGTCTAACTCTATGATTACAAGCTACTCCTGTACTCCATGGTTTTCTCCTCATATCGCAGAAGCGTATAATGGCTATATGATGAATGCACCCTAAGATGACTATTCCATTATGTAGATGTCACTTGTTGATTGCAATATTGCATGTATGGCATTTACTTGACTATTTCAAGAATGACTTGTTCCCTTGTATACTAGATAGCTAATATGACACTTATATTGCATTGTATCTATTCTATTGTTGTCCAATTGTTTCCTTGATGAGAACATAAATGAGTCATTTGATTACTATGCATATGATAGTCAATTTTCATCAGCATCCTAAGATAACACACTCAAAAACCTACCACTATGAACATTGCATCAATGCACTAAACAACATACTTCTTACTATCTCTTGTGTACAAGTATCATTGGAAAAGGTACCCTTCATGTTGGCATTATATTACTAGATCAGCAAAAGATTGTTGTCCTCTTCATGTAAGTACTTACACTATGGTCTGTCCCCTGTAATGACATTTCTTGGAAGTAGTCTCTGACATTTAATGGCATTAATGGCTACTTCTATATTGCTGATGTACATGCTTGAATGTATACAAATGACAATAATGTGATAGTATGACAGTTAATAGATATAATCATCATGATGTTAACAATGCCTTTTACTCAATTTCACACATTATTGAGCTGCCTTCAATAAGCTCACTACTCATTTGTTATTCTAATTTCATCATGTTTGAACTAAAAGTCATGAATGAGCAATGAGCTTGAGGCTCATGCATGCACTTAATGTGGCACTCCTTCAGCTGAATATGCTCTATTTGAGCATATGAACATGAATTTTTGTTTCAATCCCTTTTTAAAGTTAAGGGGTAGCATGCTAGGCTCAACCCTCGTGGGAGCCCACTTTGCACCACATGCTGAAATGTCTTCAAACCAACAACATAACTTCTTATATACATGCATAGGAAACAAACATGTTAGTTTAAAAATAGTGAAGCTCAATGATGTTTCATTCTTAGGCTCTTTTGCATATGGATGATCTAACTATCTGATTCAATGCATCATAAAGAATGCATGATGTCTCTATTTGATGAAGTACATAGGATAAACCATATCTAGAGCTCTAATATATCTCTCTCCATCACTGCAGGTTTATTTAAAAGTTAGGAGAAAAGAGGAGTTAGCTATAATGAGGGTCAACTCAAGACTTCAACAAGCAATGAAAGATATGCATTATCTTATCTGCTTCATTACTTTAGTTTTTCCTCAGATGCATAGTATATTCTTTCTAATGTATTAGTTTAGCTACTCCCATAGCTTGTGTGGGACATTTGATTTCTCTTTCTTTCTTTCAATGCAACGCTTATTCAGTTGTTACATCTCATTTGTAAAATTGAATGATTTTTGTAATGAAATGAAATATCTCTTACCACTAATGAAATCTCTACAAATCATTTCTGTTATAACAATGATAAAACTGAATCTTTTTATTTTCAAGCATTCTAAACTATGAAAACTAACATATTAGACAAATGTTAAAAACTTTTCATTTCAAAATGAACATAATGAATCAGCTCTACCAATTTGAGCTGTAGGTGAAAAATTGGTAACATTTCTAGTGATTTCTACTAAATGCTTGTCTACTAAGCATTAAGACCACTTGCCTTAACTATCCATTGGGTATGGAGTCAAACTCTACTCTTCTCAAACTCAAGAACCAATGAAACTCAGCTGCAAACTACTCCAAATAATAGGAGAAAATGAAATAGAAACAAACTAAAAGCAAACTAGAAGGCCCTTGAGGCTAGAGAACATGTGCATCAACACTTAGGGAAAGAAAATAACTGAAAGGAAATGTGCATAAAGCACTTATTAACTAAAAACACTAATTCTAACCTACTCTAACCAGCCAAAGAAGTAGGTTAGACAAACCCATTCACTAGTTGGGTGAAGTATTTGTCCCTCCTTTGCAATTTGCAATACTCCATAAGTTTGTAAGCCAACCAAAAGAGGTGGAGACAAATCAAATATCCATCAAATTGTTGCAACATTTTGCTGAGAAGGAAAATGTAGTCACTTACCCACCTAACTTGTTTGGTGAACTGATCAAGTGAGCAAGTAGACTAGTTGTGTTCAACTTGATACCCTCCTTGATGATCCAAATCAATCTCACTATGCGGTTGCTCCCTCTTGTTGGCTTGCAACCCAGCCAGATGCCTAATAGGACATCCCCTCGAAAGCTTTGGACTAAAGAGAAAGAAATTTGAATGATTGGAAACAATAGCATCACCTTCACTTTGCATGATAGCTTGCCATGTTGCTTCCTCCTCCGTAGTCAATGGGCCATCGCCCTCCATTAAGGTAGCTAATATCTCATCAAAGCTATCAATTCTTGAAAGGATCTTAGTAAGAGTTGGACTAGGTTCAAAATACTCATTATTACTAAAGGAGGTACACTCCAAAATAGGAGTCTCTTCTTCAATGAATGAAGACAAGTGTTCAAATAATGAGCTAGCCTCTTTCAACAAACCATCAATTGTCACATCAACTTCAAGTTCCTCTGTGCAAAAGAAAGGCAGCTCCTCCAACTAGTCAAGATTTGGCTGCTAGTTAAGCTGCTCCATAACCAGTGACTTATTCAGGTATACAACCGCTTCCACCTCTTGCCTTTGATGTTCAAGATGAAGCTTCTCCAAGGATGTTGACATAAAATCTAAGTGTGAGTAGAAAAGGTCAATTTTAGCTTGAAATAAATCCTCCTCAAGCTCTTGATCATTGAAATCATGGTTGCTTTTACATATATGTTCTTAGATCAACACCTTATCTAAATGGTCCTCATCACTGTGGTAGTCAAAACTTGGTGTAGCCATGCCATTTTCAATTTCATACTCAAAATTAGGAAGCTCATCAAATATATTAACTAGAAATTGAGGTTCAACAACAATTTCTTGCACATTATCTAAGTTTGTAATAGAGACCTTAAGATAATTCAAAAGAAAATTTTCTTCACAATTTTCCTGGTTTTTTGATCAAAAGGGGATGTCCTTTACCTCATGACAACCTTCACTAAGTCTATTGGGCTCCAGAATAGGTTCATCTTTATTCCCTTCCTCTCAATCCAAGGTTATATTATCATATTGATGGTCTTCACTCAGGAACTCCTCATATTGTTGAGGATCCTCCTATTGTTTTGAAATTGTTGTCCTTGGTATGAGCATGCTTTCCTAATCTGATTCAACAAAACCAAGTAATCGATCAAACAAAGAAGTTGGTTATTCCTCCTCATGTGGTGCTTTCTCCAATAAAACTTGGGTGTTTTGTCTTTGCAACTGAAGACTTTCACCTTCCGACCTCTGTACTCTGCTTTCATTCATCTTATAAACAACATAGAAAATTTTTCAAATGAATCAAAATGCAAAGGATTTAGTGTCAAGCCTAAACCAACCTCCTCTACACATGCATTATACTCCTATTTGGTTGGGGATGCAGCACAAACAACAACAACCTCTTTCTTCACATCTAGTTTGTCTAATTCAGTGGCATAAAAAGGATTGCAAAAATCTTCAGCTATTGGACTGAAACTTGGAATTCTATTTGGTTTGGGCTCTACAACCTTTTACTCTCATTCACCACACCAACTTGGAATCTTAATTGGTTCATATTTTACTACCTTATCTTCTTCTTGATTTTGGATTGGAATGGGAAGGGTAGCTTTAACAAGGTTTGGCATTTTATAACCAGGATACTTAGTCCAAGAAGGCTGCCATGGTTGCTCAAAAGTTTGATGAGTTGGTTCATGTTCTTGATATGACTTGAACTGATGATTAATGGACTAGTTTTGAAGCATAACAAATTCAGATTGTGCCAACATAGGTTCTTGCAATGGTGAAGGATCTATGAAACTGGGAATCTTAACCTTGGAAGGGATAAGAGGTTCACTTTGCTTAAAACTTGGAAAATTATGCTTATGAACCTCTTCTTGAATAGACTGATCTAGAATGACAGGAGTTGCTTGAACTTGATGCCTATGTGTTTGAGTGAGCAAAAGTCTCATATGCTCCTCTTTTGTAAGCATCTCCCTCTCAAATGGTGTTCTTTGTGCCTCCATCTTCTGCTCAGGAAGATAGGCTTGATAAGCCAGTTCCTCCTACTACATGTTGTACTCATGCAGCCTCTTAATCTCCTCTACCTGCTTGTTGAAGTCTAATAAAGTATATTTAATCATGTCGCTAAGCTCAATAATTTTAGAATTTTTAAGCTGATTGGAAGATTGGGCAAGGGTAGATGGATGGTAAGCATCTTGAGTAAGCTGGTAGCTTGGTGTAATAGGGTTATTTGGACTAAAAATAGCATTGTGGCCACCTAGGTATGGTTGATAAGAAGGTTTGTTGACAATATTTTCATAGTATGGGGGTGGGTATACATATTGACTATGAAAATTTGTCATTTCTACTCATATGAAGAGCTGGAAATAAGAATAAAAGCTTGATTTTTGAAACATACCAGCACTTAATCTATTAAAACCAGTAGATCTTGATCCAGAGTCACCATATGTGTTTGAAGAACTTGCCTCCAAAGGCTGAGATTGCTGGTGCACACACCAAGAACTAGCAATGAAATGATGAGCTTTGAACTGTGACAGTTCAAACGGTCCCACCAGGCATACCAAAAACTATTGTGAATCAAAGTATGCACCCAATTCTAAGCTATCAACTTAGCTACATGTTGACACATGGGAACACTTCTAGGCCTATGGGTTGGCTAAAACTTGGAATGAACCTCTAGAGTGAGCTGGTTCTCTTGATAACTGAACACCTAATCTAAATGACTCTCTGAGGGAAAGGGATATAAAGTTGACTAAAAATGAAATTCTAAACTCTAACATGTGATATCTTACTAGAACTTTACTTATTTTGGTGCTTCCACTCACAATTGATTTCTTAGGACAATGACTTTCACAATCTCGTATGTGCATACAACACAAAAATGATTTGCATGAAGGTTTGAAATCAAACATAGCATGCAACCTATATTATATGGACTTTTACACTCACACTTGCAATAGTAGGACATACAAAGGATCTAAAAGAAAGTATCACAATGAAACATCAACTACCACTACAAAATGAGACAAAAATCAACATAGGAATGCTCGGTTATTTCTATTAAACTTAAAGGAGTATAAAAATGAGAATCTAAGTACAAAAAGTGTTTACAAGCTCTTTGCAAGTGAACAAGAGAGAGGAAATAATAATCAGAACTGAGAAAAAACTAAATATTTTTTCTCCTATATATGGCTCCAAATATCTCCTGGAAGGAAAAAGCTAAAAGAAAAAACTCCTCAAAATAACCATCCTAATCCATTTTTTAGCTCCATAGAAAAGGCCCCCAAAAAGTAGCCAAACTACCTCCAAAGTGAAGAGAAAAACTACCAAACTATTCTCCAAAGTGGTCCCACCAAAAAACACTAAAAATCAGGCTTTTCCTGATCAATAAAAGCCTCCCTTTTGCCCATATCTTCTCAATTTTGCCCAAAAGAAATTAAATCTAAAAGAAAGATTCCCTCATATCTATTTTTCTTTAACTGCATTAAATAACATTTATTTAAAAGAAACTTATAAAGATATTGCTTTAAAGAATGTTTTACAAAGATTTGTAGTTTTATTTTCTCGATTTGACTCGATTTGGTTTTTGCAAAAAATAATACAAGGCTTATATATTTCATTTTTCCAAGTATAATACATCATTTGGGCATTTCATTTTCTATAAAAATCATAAAAATTCCAAGGCATATTGAAAGGTTTAAAGAAAATAAGAGACCCCTAGTGTCTATCCTCCATTTGGTTTACAATTGAAACTCTAAGTTATATGGAATTTTGGTTTATCTTCAAAAGTGACTAAATAGCCTCTAAGGCATATTAGGCAAAGGGACCTAAGGCATAAAGCCTAAACAATGAAACATGCAAAGGAGACATATGATACCCTCGAGGGTATTAGTTAAGGCTTTGTAAATTAATTCAATGTGATAAAAATATCACAATCGAACTAGGACAAAAATGGAACCCTAAGAGAAAACAAACACAAGCTTAACTTTTCGGGCTTATTTCACTCACATTTTAGATGGAATGAGCTTTGGCTATGCTGCCATGCAAAGCTAAGGTTTGGAGCACAAAACCCTCGATTCTTACGTCTCTGAGCAAATTTCTTGGAGATTCTTGTAGAAAAATAAGAGGTAAATGCTTCTATCACATACTTGAACCATACTCTTTCATTTCATCACACGATTTTGGATCTCAAACCATGGCCATCACAGGTTTTCTGATGTGTTTCTTTGAATCCTCACTATGGTTTATTTTCCTCTATTTGAGAACCACCATGAATAACTGGTTGGAGCTCATTTGGAGACAATATATGGGTAAAAATCCACATCCTCATGTATATATATTCACTCAGATGCAAGGTAAGCTCTCATCTTTTGAGCTCTATATCATTTCTTTGATTTCTCCATTGCATGCCCGTGGCCTCCCTTGTATATCTCAAAATTTCTGAGTGTTTATCAAACCCTCATGAGCTCAAACCCTCTATTTTTTTTGTATTTGCCATTCTTTTATGCAATTTTGATAAGGGTTTTGATATTTGAAAGGAAAACACATTCTCAAGTTGCAGTTTGTGAACACACAACACATTGTATTACCTATATTTGTCTTTACTCTATATGAAGAGGGTTTGATTTGATCTTGTGTCATGGAAGAAAAAATGCAAAATTTATGCTTTGGATATGCAAGTTCATAGGTTATGAAACCCTTCATGGCCACTCCTCTTCATAACCCTGAGTATGCTTTCTATATGAACAACATGACATGTTGTGGCTAAAGGTCTATTGCTAAGATTATGAAAATTTCATTCTATATTTTATACAAATCCTACTATTCCTTTACCTTCAAAACACTATTTGTATTGGCTATGGTGACTACCATTATGAAACAAAAACTATGGCTTTATATCCTATGCTATTCAAAAAGTATTCACATACTGTAACTCTGCATTCTTGCTCAGGAACTTGATAGGAGTTTTACAAATTCCAAGCTTTGTATACTCTATTGGTTGTTGCAATATGTTTCATAGGGTTGATATTCCTCATGGTTGAATTTGACTGTTACTTATTGTATACCTTCATGTGCTACCTCTTGTAGCTACATATGTAGCTTATGATCTTCTTTTCATTGGCTTTGAACTTGTTAATTATCACTTTTAGCTTAACGTTAGCATAAAAGTGATATGAAATCTACCTCTTTGTCATAGTCTTTAATGGCTATGTCTGACTTTATGATTACAAGTTTCTCCTATACTCCATGGTTTTCTCCTCATAATGCAAAAGTGTATAATGGCTATATGATGAATGCAGCCTAAGATGACTATTCCATTATGTAGATGTAAATTGTTGATAGCAATATTGCATTTATGGCATTTACTTGACTATTTCAAGAATGAGTTGTTCCCTTGTATACTAGACAACTAATATGGCACTAATATTGCATTGTATCTGTTCTATTTCTGTCCAATTGTTTCCTTGATGAGAACATGAATGAGTCATTTGATTACTATGCCTATGATAGTCACTTTTCATCAGCATCCTAAAATATCAAACTTATAAACCCACCACTATGAACACTGCATCAATGCACTGAACAACGTACTTCTTCCTATCTCTTGTGTGCAAGTATCATTGGAAAAGGTACCCTTAATGTTGGAATTATATTACTAGATCAGCAAAAGATTGCTGCCCTCTTCATGTAAATACTTACACTAAGGACTGCCCCCAGTAATGACATTTCTTGGAAGTAGTCTCTGACATTTAATGGCATCAATGACTGCTTCTGTATTGCTGATGTTCATGCTTGAATGTATACAAATGACAATAATGTGATAGTATGACATCCAATAGATATAATCATCATGATGTTGACAATACCTTTTACTCAGTTCATACATTATTGAGCTGCCTTGAATAAGCTCACTACTCATTTATGATTCTCATTTCATCATGTTTAAATTGATAGTCATGAATGAGCAATCATCTTGAGGCTCATGCACTCACTTAATGTGGCACTCCTTCAACTGAATATGCTCTATTTCAGCATATGAACATGAATTTCTATTTCAATCCTATTTTAAAGTTAAGGGGCAGCATGCTAGGCTCAACCCTTGTGGGAGCCCACTTTGCACCACATGCTGAAATGTCTTCAAACTAGAAACATAACTTCTTCTATACCTGCATAGGAAACAAACGTGTTAGTTTAAAAATAGTGAAGCTCGATGATGTTTCATTCTTAGGCTCTCTTGCATATGGATGATCTGACTATCTGATTCAGTGCAGCATATAGACTACATATTATGTCTCTGTTTGATGAAGTACATAGGATAAACCATATATGGAGCTCTAACATATCTCTCTCCATCACTGCAGGTTTATTCAAAAGTCAGGAGCAAAGAGGAGTTATCTGCAATGAGGGTCAACTCAAGACTTCAACAAGCAATGATAGATATGCCTTATCTTATTTGCTTCATTACTTTAGTTTTTCCCCAGATGCATAGTATATTCTTTCTGATGTATTGGTTCAGCTACTCCCATGGCTTGTGTGGGACATTTGATTTCTCTTGCTTTCTTTCAATGCAATGCTAATTCAGTTGTATCTCATTTGTAAAATTGAATTATTATTATAATGAAATGAAATATCTCTTGACACTGATGAAATCTCTGAAAGCATTTCTATTATAACAATGATAAAACTGAACCTTTTTCTTTTCAAGCACTCTAAACTATGCCAACTAACATAGCAGACAAATGTTAAAAACTTTTCATCTCAAAATGAACTTAATGAATTAGCTCTACCAATTTGAGTTGTAGGTGAAAATTTTGTAACACTCACAATCCAATCCACCATCAAATCTTCCTACTCAATCTATGCTTTCTATCTTTGTTGAGCTCCAATAACTCTTTGAATGAAATACAAAGGAAAAGTTATGGAGTCATCCAACTTCACTCATCCAAGTCATGCCCCTCTATCACAAGCACACAAGTTGTCCCTAAGAGAGTAGTTAATCCCAATCCTTATGCATCCCTTCCTACTATACACTCACCTAGTCCCAAATCTAATCCATCAACCAATGAAGCTATGAAGGAAGTGATCCAAGGGCTAGTGGCATGAAATCTAGAACTACCATGTAATATAATGCCTATATCATTGAACCTACAAATAACCCTCAAGTACCATGCCTATCCCTCCAATACTATCATCTAATCCTCTGCCTATCAAGCCTATTGAAGGATCTCCTACCATAAATACAATGTAATATCCATCATGTGGTCATGTTGTTGGCCATCCAAGGCCTACCAAGTCCATCGAAGAGATGTCCATCCCTCTTATCCAAACAAAAGAGATATATCAAGAATTAAATCAAAAGCATGACTAACCATGTCCCCAAGCAAATCAAGATTAAATCACTCCCATTCATCCTATCCATAACCAATATCAAACTCCCCACATTAATCCTCTCTATGATCAAAATCCTACCCATGAGTAATATTTATCCAAATTCATCCTATCCAAGCTCAATGTCACATCATCCATATTAATCCTCTCTATATCCAAGATTCTATCCATAATCGAGAAACCCACATCACTCCTATGTGGCATCCAATTAGCCCTATCCATCATCTAACAACATCCACTTCCCATGATGAGACACTTGGTCGCCATGAACATATAGGAAATCAAACAAATAACTTGGATCATATCACATCAAATCCTAATGAGCATAGTGTTAATCAAGATCCAAGCACCGCAAGTCATCTCTTTCCCGATCCCACACCATCTATTATTGATCCTTCCCAAAAAAACCCTTTCCCAAATCTATCATCTTATCCCCTTGGTTCCACTACCTTAATATGTGGTGGTTCTCTTGTAGGAGAGAAATAAAATATATCCACCAACCCACCTCCCTCATCTAATAATGGACTCATGTCCCCTTTCAAAAACAACAAACATCCCATCACACACCACATGCTCTAAAACATGAAATATCAAGGTAAATGCTTAGGTCTTCATGAACAAGGTATCTTGGAGCCCATCCATGTCAAAATCCCTCCACAATCACATGAACTTGGCTATATATCCCAAGGAAAACAATCCATACATGTTGCTACCACCCACACACCACATAAGGCATCTTCTTCCAATCCCAATCTCAGTGCCCCTCATCATACCTCCAATTCATATGATGCCATCCCTCCTCTACCATCATCCAAATATCAAAAGCATGTGAGCATACATCTCCCTAAATCCACTCTTCCTCCACTCCTCCCAACTCCTAATATCCCCATCCTCAAATCCCCTCATCCCTTCATCCACAAGTCCACTAACCCCTCCATCCACACATCTAACTCCCTTAATTCCCCTAGAATCCCTAATCATGGCCAACGAATACGTACATCCTCAAAAAAGGAAACTATCACCAAATATATGGGATTTAGAAACAAGAATTTGGATGCCTCCTTACATAAAGAAAAAAATCAACAAGAGTCTAAGAGTTATCATGCCATAAGGAATCAATACACAAAATATAAGCACAATCAAAAATCCAAAAGGCTACAAACACCTAGACCTCCAAGAGCAAAAAAAATGGTGTGGGTCCCTAGGAAAAAAATAGTCAATCCAAATGGGGCATCTAAATTCCACTCCATCCAAAAATCCAAAATTGCTATCCCCCATCCCCAACCCCATCAAACAATCGTAAATCCATTTGGGTCCCTAAATCCCCGAATCAGCAATCCCAAAATCCCCCATCCCGCTCCCATAAATATATGTCTTCATTACTCCCAACAACTGATTAAAATCAAAAGCTTAAAAATCTAATGTGGTGTTAGCAACCATTGCTCTTGGTTCCCCTCCACTCCATGGAATTCCCTCATGCACCCATACCCCCATCTTACATCCCCTATCCTACATATCTCCTCCAGCACACCATTTGATTTATGCTTTCACATAAGTCCACCCATTCCCCATCATTACCATCGATAATCCACATCATAATCCACTATCCCCAATCCATTTCATCTAATCATCTACCAACATCCATGCACATGTTAATCACACTTGACATGGTTTATGTGTGACAAGCATCCAAAATGGTTTATGGAAACAAATGCTTGAGTCTCCATCTTCCTCCAAATCGTTTCCTCCATCGTTCCACCCATCCCATCTAAATAGTCAAAAATTAAAAATTTTAAAAAAAATTTTTAAAAAAAAGAAAAATAAATAAAAAATAGAAAGGGAAAAAAATTAGAAAAGTAAAGAGAAACTCATTTGTCCAATGGTGAAAATGACGATCGATTATCTATGTACCTTACATTTGGGGGTAAGTTGTCTCATCTATCCCATCCTATCATTTCTCTTCTATCCTACCATGTTCATCCATTATACCCACATATATATCCCATTGAATCATTCCATCCTCCCCTCTTACTTTGATATTGATAAGGATAGGGGCAAAATGTTGAAAATTTCTTTTGACATTTCTTGATATACCCAATCTTTTCCAACCAATCCTATCACCTATCGTCACACGAATTGTCATGCAAAGTTCTAAGTGTACTATCTAGAATGGGGAATATTAGTTCTATGTGACATAGTCATTGGAGATCACATCCTAAACATCTCCATCCATCCATCATGCATTTCTATCTATTCTATCATATAGCCAATCCTTTTATCCATCCATCTAATCCTACCTTCATCCTTGTCCCTAGACCTGGTTTTCCCTTGTCATTGATATCTAGAAAAAAGGCTATCCAAATGTTAATCCAATGTAACCCATCCATTTATCAAAAAAATCCAATTGCAAGTCATCCCTAATCCATGCCAATCTAACCAAGCAATATAGAAAATCAACTTAAAGTGTCCAATGGTTTTATTACTAGCCTTGCTACAAACCTAAACAACTCAAATCCAATCAACTCTTGCTTAATAAGGTAATTCTATATTAAGTGTAGAGATCTATATATCAATCTTGGTGTTGATTCGCATGGCCAACAATACTATCCAATCAATCAATCATTAGTTTTTATCTTGATAAGGACAACAACATTGTTTATTTTTTTATCATTTGTGCATGCATGCTTGCTTACTTTCTTGTGTTATCATTTTACTTGCATTTGTATTAGTCCTTGCATCATATTGTCACAACGACATCATGGTGCCCAATGACATATGTTTTCTTGTGACCTTTATCTTTTTGAATTAGTCCTTTATGCACAAGACAGATCATCACCTGGTCTTTATACCTTCTTGCATAATGTTTAGTGCTATATCAAATTATATAGTTTATCACCTAATGTAGCATAACGTATCATTTATCCATTTCATCCATCCCTTGTCTTTCCTCCATCTCCTTAACCAATATGTTTCATCCATTTCAAGAACATACATGTGTTCTTCTAACTTGTCTATCCTCTCAAGGGGGCATCCCACATCACACAGAGCTTCATCATTCCTCGTTGTCACTCCTTTAAGTGTCTAGTACATCCCTTAACCATCCATTACCTTTCTATTCATATCCTATCTTCTTTGAAATTATGTTACTTCTCTTAGTCACAACATCATCTCAAAGAGGTGAAAAATGTAGACACCTAAAATTAACCACGCCCTAACATCACCTATACATCCCCTTGTCAACACCACCTTATGTCACCTTGTGACATATTTATCCTATTTCCCAAATTAATTAAATTATATTTGTTTAACTAATTTAATTTATTTTCCCCTCTAATCAAATTAATTAAATAAATCTTATTTATTTAATTAATTTATCCTCCCTCATCCCCTTTCTCCAATAATTAATTAAATAATTCTAATTATTGATTAATTATTGAGTCAGATGTCTAGCTAAAGTTAGTTAGCAATATTCATTGAACCAGGACACTTGCACACAAGGAGAGATCACCCCTTAAATGTGCGAGAGCCCTTGGATCATCCAACTCAACATACGATCTCACATCTCACCAATTTAATGGTATCTATTTTGCTTCAAGTAAATAAGATCATGGGACCCACCATGGAAGTGTTTTAACCAATGAGGGCATAGTTATGTAGGTCACATTCAAACAATTTCTTGGGACCCACCACTTAGGCTAACTCAACAACACCAACCAATGGCACACTAATAGAACTTGACCACACACATTTGGAGATGTATAGTCATGCCATGTAGAAACTAGGGGATGTCATTATCTACTAAGAGAAAATAAGAGAAGGAACTTATAGGAGATGACATGGTCATAATTTGACTAATGGCATAACCTAAAGGATACAAAAACTTTAACAACCCTTGGGAATGCATGGACCATTAGATGAAAATAAAATCAATGGTTAGGGCTCTCCATGAAACTATCAAGCCCAAAAAACATAAAACACTAATAGAAAACTTATAAAACATGCAATATCATCATGAAACCATGAAATATTGATTTGAGGTCAATAATAAAGATGGAAGAGTGAGAATTGACACAAGAAATCGTTAGGATCTTGACCCAAGCCTTCTATAGGTGACAGTGTTTCAAAGAGATTGATCAATTCCCTAAGAAATAAATTCATGACAAGATATTCAAGCCCAACATGACTTAGGATTTGGTCCTTATGATGAGGTTTTGATGGGTTCTAGAAACTCCAAATTTACAGAACATTGATGATTCAAATCCTTGCTTAGGTTCATCTTGGAACACAGTATGTAGGATCTCAGGAAAAGTTCTATAAATGTGGCATTACCCACTTAGCACATCACAAACACAATAATAGTATATTGAAATATTAGAATGTTAACAATAAGGATTGGCTTCACCAATATCCATGAAGTGACTAGGAATCACAAACTCTTTAAACCTTCTAGGGAGCTCCTCTAGCTTCAAAAAATTATAGTGCATACATAGAATTGGACTATGATTAGCTATTTTGTGAATTGGATATTACAATACTCAGATTCCTTTGGAAGTTGAATACTAACTTAGCTACACATGAGCACTGAGGCTCCAATGATGATCTCAAGTTTATAATATTAGGTTGATACACTTAATATTATAATAGTATAGGACACAAATATATAATTTCATACAAGAATCTATAGATTGTCCACTTTCACCTCCCAGTTGAATGTCCTTATGGTACTCTCTAGAAACCTACAATGTTAACTTTAATATTCATTTTTCCTCCATGCATGTGACAATTAGATAAACTCAACCTAGAAACTTACCAAGAACAATGCATACAATGTAAAAATCACAACTAGACTCAAATTAATTAATTAGCAAAGGGGTTAGATTTAACCAAACATAAACTCCAATCTAATTTTTTAGGCTTCATGGTTAGCCAAGTATCTAACCTTCTTTTCTACCTAGCCACTTGCATAGTATTGTATATAGTTTCACAAGGTGGTGATAAGGTGCACAACAACCTCAAGTTTTTTATAATTTTGACTATAGCACAACTTCAACTATTTGATCCTCACTAGACCAATTCTTGCCAAGTCCCCACTTAGGTCTATGCCTTATTTATCTAATACCTTGAACATAGTTTACTAATACACATAAGACATACAATACACACTAGTCCATTTCAATCTATAAGGGCTTGTATTTGGACCCTAAAAAACTAAGATTTATGCATAGGGACCACTCCAATCACTATAATGAGCCTAAGTACAAGTGTACAAGATAAAACACTTCGATAAGACAACACAACCCAACTAAAACTAGCATATTTGTAATTGCAGACCATCATTTTACACCAACAAAAAGGCTATTGTTTGGCCTCCAAAAGTCTACCAAGATGACTATTTCTTGTAATAGGAATGACCATGAAGCCTTTCTCTCTATTATGTGTCATTATATAGAATATTGAGGCCTCATGGCTATTTAATTCCTTAATTCTTCCCCTCACTACCTATGCCCTAGGGTACTAATTATGAAGACATCCTTTTCATTAGCTCATGCTCTTCAATGCAAGACATAGACTACACTAGTGCATATAAACTAGTATACCAAACTTAACATTATAGGGCATATATGATTTATGTATTTATCTTGGTCATACAACTTCTTGATTTTGGGCTACTACCAAAGAATGTACCTTAGTATCATGTTCACCAACTCCTTTGTTCTCCTTTATTACACACTCAAATCTTCTATCCAATTAGCACCCTTGTTACACATGAGTGTCATAAAACCAATAGCCTTCACCTCTCAACCTATCTTGATAATTTTACATTCTATGACTCCTCCTCTTTTGATCTTATTAGTTGGTTTGGTGGTCCATTAACTACTTTTAATATTTCCTATGATCTCCTCATGTTGGTACTAAATCATGTCATTTCCTTAGATTGTTGAGCCATGCAAATTTTGTCCATGCCTAATTGGTTTCTCCTTTGGCCATGAAAATGAGTAAAGGAATGGACCCTCTTAATCATATACACCAAAATTCTCTTAATTCTAGGCTTATTTACTCTTGCACATTATCATCAAACTTTGTCTTGTTATCACCTATTGTAACCAAGTTGCTCATACCTTCTAGGCTTATGACACTTGGCATCTAAATTTGACACCTAGTTGCTCCATCTTCCTTCCTATTCACCACTCATGCACTATTAAAAGTAACCAATTAGAATCTTGTGAAACTATGTACTCCTCCTTCTACTTAGTTTACTTGGTCCCTTTCATTGTTGTTCTAAAAAATGATTGTTAACTATCATTAATTGTAGAGAATTAATTTATGAGACTAGAAATTCTAAGCTTTAGTATAATTTCAATGAGATTAAGATTATTATTGTAAATGTAGGTCTTGTCCTATTAATAGGTTATCTTAAAAACATGTCATTTAGACTTATGGTAAGTAATTTTAGGATCAAAACCTTAGTAAAAATGATGCCTAACCCAAACTAGTTTTGATAAAAGATATTGTCACAAAAGATATATAATTAATATCAAAGTTTGTCATAATCCATTAGTCTAAAAATTAAAACTAATTTACTTCAATCTCAAAATTTACATGGCCTTTGGGATTTTTTCCTACTACTAATTAAACAAAAATTGGGGTGTTATAGCTAGCTAATATGTTTACACCCTAAGTATTCCTCAAACCATCTGTGTGACTACATTATAGCATACCAAGGATTTTAAATCTAGAGTACATTGATTAGGGTTTGGATGTCTTAGTTGATGACTTGTGTCTTTCCCTACAAGCTCATTTTCCCTCTAATGCTACCAAGTGTTTCTACACTTAATAATTTTGGTAGCCCATAGGTGGTATAAATCTTCTCCTCTATGACATGAATATTAAGTATTTTCCTATGCTTGCTCATGAATATCATATGATAACATGGACCCTATATGAAACCTTGTATGATTGGTCATCTTGCTTGCATGATTCCCTTAGTGACATTTCATCCCTCTAGTAGTTCCACATGTCTTTTCACAATTAAATTTGACAACCATTTCTATTTTTAAATGGCCTATACTGTTGGTAGGAGGAGACTAATTAGGAAAGTACTGTACACTAGCCATGTATCCTCGCTGGGGTCGGGGGCCAGGCTAGGCCCCGAGTAGGGGTTCGGGGGCGTAGCCCCCAAAAATTTTCTTTTTTGGACTGACATAAGGCTTGATAAAAGCAGCTAAGGGTTAGGGTTTTTTTTAGATATATTGTATTGTAGCATTTGCAATAGTATTGAGTTGCAGGGATTGTTGGTTGTAATCGGTTTGATTTACTGGATAATAATATTGGACTCTCTGTTTGGTGGATGTAGCCCAAGTTTGGGTGAACCACATTAAAACTTGTCTCTCACTGTTATTATTTCTATGTATTTCCATTCCTCTATTTAATCTTTATTTGCATTTAATTGATATCTTCTGTTGGCTAACCCTAACAAGTGGTATCAGAGCCAAGTTGTGTTCAATTATCATCTACAGGAAGGTCTCACGATTGAGTGGGAGTCTCACAGTTGAGTGGGAACAATGGCAGACGAGGGTAAATTGAAGGTCGATAAATTCAATGGGTAGAACTATCAGTTATGGAAGATGTAGATGGAGGATTACCTCTATCAAAAGGATTTATGGATGTTATTGGAAGGAGTAGCTAAGAAACCGGCAACAATGAATGATGAGGATTAGAATCTTCTTGACAGAAAGGCATTAGGAACCATTTGGTTGTGCCTGGCACAATTGATGGCATTCAATATAACAGAAGCAAAGACAACAGATAGTTTGATGAAGGCTTTGGCTAAATTGTATGAAAAACCCTCAACCTCAAATAAGGTATTTCTCATGAAACGTTTGTTTAATCTAAAAATGGTTGAAGGTGGATCTGTGACAGATCATTTAAATGAATTTAATATGATTGTCAGTCAATTGACTTCTCTAAATGTAAAATTTGATGAAAAGGTTAGAGCTCTCTTGATATTATGTTCTTTACTTGAAAGATCAAATAGTTTGGTAATGGTGGTTAGTAACTCTATTTCTGGTTCAAATACCTTGAAATTTGATGATGTTGTTGGTATTATTTTGAGTGAGGAAACTCATAGGAAAATCTCAGGTGGATCCACATTAGGCAATGTTTTGAATGTAGAAAGCAGGGGCAGATCAAAGGAGAGAGGAAAAGGTTCTGGAGGTCATGGGAAGTCATGAGGAAAATCAAAGGATATGAGATCCCAAACCAGAGGACAGAAGGTTTGTTGGTATTGTGGGAAACTAGGTCATCTAAAGAAAGATTGCTAGTCTCAGAAAAATAAAGGAGACAAACAAGAAGACAATAAGGAGGCAAATGTGGTAAGTAATAAATCTAAAGATGATGCTTTGATTCTTTCCCTAGACAATGCTGATGATTCATGGGTTTTAGATTCAGGGGCCTCATTTCATGCTATGCCCCATAGAAGTTATTTTCTTGATTATGTCCAAGGGGATTTTGGGCTGGTTTATTTGGGAGATAACAAACCCTGTCAGATTGTTGGAAAGGGAAGAATCAAGATTAAGTTGCAGAATGGGAATCATTGGCTACTACAAGAGGTAAGGCATGTTCCAAGGCTCAGTAGGAATTTAATTTCAACAAGGCAGCTCATTGAAGAAGGTTACATCATTACATTTACTGATAAAAATTGGAAGGTTTCAAAAAGTGTCTTAATAGTAGGAAAAGGTGTGAAAGTATGCACCTTATATCTTTGTACAGGTCATAATGTTCCTTCTACTTTAGCTATTGCAGAGAAAAAACAAACAGGTTCAGGAACAGTTGCTACAGGTTTGCAGGAAGAGATTGAAATAGTTGCTACAGGTTTTGAGACAACACTGTGGCATAATAGACTTGGGCATATGAGTGAAAAAGGTATGAAGGTACTTCATTCTAAAAAAGTTTTACCAGGTCTGAAATGTATTAATATAGATTTCTGTGAAAGTTGTGTATGGAAAACAAAAGAGAGTCAGTTTTCTCAAGGGTGGGAAGCAAAATAAAAATGAAAAGTTGGAGCTTGTGCATATCAATGTATGGGGACTGGCTCAGGTGTCTTCTCTCAGTGGCTCTCAATATTATGTTACATTCATAGATGATGTAACTAGGAAGGTATGGATTTATTTCCTTAGGCAAAAATCTGATGTATTTGGAACATTTAAGAAATGGAGGAGCTTGGTTGAGAATGAGACAGGTAAAAGATTAAAATGTCTCAGATCTGATAATGGTGGTGAGTATTGTAGCAAAGAATTTGAGGATTATTGTTCCTTTAATGGAATTCGTGGACAGAAAATGGTTCCAGGGACTCCACAAGAAAATGGGGTGGCTGAGCGCATGAATAGGACAATAATAGAGCATGCAAGGACCATGAGATTGTATGTTGAGCTGCCTTTAAATATGTGGATAGAGGTTGTCAACAGTACTGTATATTTAATTAATAGAGGTCCTTCAGTTCCTTTGGGCTATGGTATTCCAAAGGAAGCATGGACAGGTAAGAAGGTGAGTTATTCTTTTCTCAAAACCTTCGGATGTGAAGCATTTGCACATGTAGATTCTGAAAATAGAACCAAGCTAGATGCAAAATCAAAAAGGTGTACCCTCATTGGACATGGCATTGATGAATTTGGTTATAGGCTTTGGGATTTTGAAAATTAGAAAATTATGAGAAGCAGGGATGTTATATTCAATGAGAAGGTGTTGTACAAAAATTAGGTGCAACAACATGAGAAGAAAGAAAAGGATTATGTGGTGCTAGATGATACTCCAAATAGTGAGGTTCCAGTGGTTCCTCATGCTCCGCAACAACAACTAGAAATACCACAAACTCCATTGAATGTTAGACAGTCAACAAGGCTAAGTAGACCTCTTGAAAGGTTTTCTCCCTCTTTGTATTCTATTTTGTTAACAGATGTTAGTGAACCAGAAGGGTATGATGAAGCTATGCAGGTGGATACATAAGTTCAGTGGGAGCTTGCAATGAAAGAAGAAATGGACTCCTTGCTGAAAAATCAGACTTGGGAATTATGTAAGTTACATGTAGGTAAAAAGGATTTACCAAGCAAATGGGTTTATAGGCTGAAAGAGGAAGATGGAGGTAAGAAAAGATTTAAGGCTAGGTTAGTTGTAAAAGGATTTGCACAGAAAAAGGGCATTAATTTTGATGAGTACTATAGGTTATGTCTTTACTGTAGGTGTGATAGCAGTGAGTTGGATCTCATGGTTGCAAAAGGTGGTTGCTTTATCCACCACAAAGGCAGAGTATGTAGCTGCAACAAAGGCGAGCAAGGAGATGATATGGCTACAATCTTTCATGGAAGAATTGGACAAACAATAGGCTAATAGTTCTTTGTATATAGACAGTCAGATTGCCATACATCTTGCAAAGAATTCTGCCTTGCATTCAAAGAGCAAACACATACAGTTGAGTTATCACTTTATTCGGTCGGTGTTGGAAAATAGACTGGTAAGATTGGAAAAGATACATACAGATGAAAATCTAGTGGATATGTTTACAAAGGTAGTGACAAGGGAGAAGCTAAGCTCCTCTTCAGCTTCGGTTGGTCTTCAAGGCTGAAACAATAAAATCAGAACAACAGAGTCCAGGGTGCTTATTTCCAGTGGGAGCTGCACGCGCAGCGGTGTCATCCAGGATCAATCTCTAAGTAGGAGATTATTTGGTCTGGAGCCTGATCAGTCTCCAAGTGGGAGATTATCAGTAGGTGGTGACTGATCAGGAAAGTACTGTACACTAGCCATGTATCCTCACCGGGGTTTGGGGGCGGCAGCCCCCAAGAAGCAGGGGTTCGAGGGCGCAAGCCCTGATTTTTTTTTACCAACATAAAAAAACCCTATTTTTTAACCAACATAAGGCTTGATAAAAGTGGCTAAGGGTTAGGTTTTTTTTTGATATATTGTATTGTAGCATTTACAATAGTATTGAGTTGCAGAGATTGTTGGTTGTAATCAGTTTAATTTACTGGATAATAATATTGGACTCTCTGTTTGGTTGATGTAGACTGAGTTTGGGTGAACCACATTAAAACTTGTCTCTCGCTATTATTATTTCTGTGTATTTCCATTCCTCTGTTTACTCTTTATTTGCATTTAATTGATATCTTCTGCCGACTAACCCTAACATATACCTAGGTCTAAACAAGGATTTTCTTGACTGATCAATCTAGGATTATCCTAGAATAAGTGTGATTTTGGATTTTCTCACCTATCTATCTAGTGATTGATATGTTTATGATGCGTCTTTACCTTGAGTACCTCATATAACATGTCATGAACCTAAACTTTATATGCACAAGTATCCTTATTAATCCAACACATCACATATATCCTAGATAGCTAGAATTTTATAATCTTATATCAAATTTATGCTAGTACATGGCTTGAGGAGATAACATTAGGTACAATTAGATTTTCTTAAGATTGCACAAATGATAGAAGAAGAATAAATTTTTTTGTAGTAGTTGAAAGCATAGTGGTCAAGCATGTAATGTACCTCTTATGAACCTCAAATTTTTAAAGGATAGGAAAACAAGGTGATTAAATGGTTTTTTATTCTCCAAGTCTACATATTATTTATTTATATCAAGATTTGACCTAGGTACATGAAGGACCTACAAATATTAAATCTTTAATTCAAATTGGCACCAAAAAGTCATTTAAAATTTTAGTCATTAATCCTACCACCAAATTTAAAGGCACATGTAAAGAAATGTAATTAATTTGTAAAAAAATAATATCTTAGGTTTCTATGTATAAATAGTTGGCTTCTTGTCTTTATTTAGTTAGATTTTCCATGTTGGAAGCTTCTAGGAATGAGCTAGATTGGAGCTAGAAAATTTGACTTCTGCACATGTAATATGGTGAAGGGCTTCCATGAGTCTTGTCTTTCTATATAAAATCATTAGATTCTACCTAATTTTTTTTCTTGGAAATAATATTTTGATCTTACTTTATGTCTATAAATGAGTTTTTTGGTTATAGCCTATGTAAGTAGTTTGGTGGTTATTTCCTTTATTGTTCTTATTTATAGATATATTAGCCAAATTTATTGAATATTATCCTCATCTACAATAACAATCAAATGTTGTCTAATTAGATAGATTTGTAAATAAAATATTATGAATATATATTATAAATATTATACAATAGTTTTTTGTACAATTACATCAAGAGGCATTCTAAAATGGCAATAAGGCACTTAGTGTCATGTCATGATCATATAAATAAAAACTAAAACTATAAAATAACTCTTAAATAAATAAAATATTTAAGTAAAATATCTCTTAAGTAAATAAAAATATGTTTATAAAATAAAACAATTATTAAATAGTTCTAAAGTAAAATAAAAAAGTCTTCAGTAAATAAAATAAGTATAAAACAACTATTAAGAAAACAAAATAAAATGAAATAACTCTTCAATAGAATTTTTCAGGATGGAGCGTGTGTGCGGGAGCTCTTGTAGTCCCGCAACCTATAGCAGGTTGTGGTCTACATGTGTTTGTTCATTGTTGTATGTACTTTTTCTTTGCAGATCAGGCTTTGTGGGGTTGTTTTCGGCAAGGGGTGGGGTTATTTAGCTTTCAGGGGGTTTTTTTCTTGAGTGTGTGCATTGTTCAGTGTAGGTGTGGGGTGTGAGGGCTTGAGGGGATTTTCTAATGGTAGGGTCTATGCCTTTGGGCAAGACATCGGGGGATACTACTATGGTAGAGGTTGGTAACGGGTTTCCTCATCCATCCCTGCCTAATGTTGGTGTTTTTAGCACTGGTGCTTTGAAATTACACAAGATAAATGGATGCTTGGAAAGAGCTCAAGTTCGCCTGAAGCTGGTGATTCAAATAGAGGCGGTAACCAAGGACCTGAAGTATTATAGCAAACATGTTTTAATCTACAAATTTATGGGATTGAAGGTTTTGATGCCTTTTCTGGAACCCTAGATTCACAAGTCATGGAATATGGAAGGTGATTTTGAAATCTTGCTAGCTACGAATAACTTCTTTCTGGTGTTTTTTTGTGTATCTCCAATCGTAACAAGGTTTTTTAGGGAGGGCCCTACTTTTATAATCAAGTTGACCTTTTTATGAAGCCTTGGCATGTAGGCTTTAACTCGGTGGAGGAGATGCCCTCAAAGGTGTTGGTGTAGGTTCATTTTCCTCAGTTGCTGTTGGAATGTTGGAGATAGGATATTCTGCAATCAATTGCATTGCTGCTGGGGAAGCCTATTGCGCCATCTCAACAAACTCTGGAGACGTGAAATTTTTCCTATGCCTGGGTCTATGTGGAGATTGATCTGAGCTAGTCTCTGCCAAATTCTATTGATCTAATTGTTGGGTCTAGCTCCTAGACTCAACGGTTAGACTATGAGACTTTACCTTTCAGTTGCCAGTTGTGCCATGAGTATGGCCATCTTCAAAGGAGGTGCCCTCATGCCTCGAGTGTTGGTGGTTTAGATAATGCGAGGCTCTGTCTAATACAAGGGTGGAAAAGGGTAAAGCACCCATGTAAGGGGTGGTACTAGATAAAGATGGCTTTGTGCCAGTTAAGGCATGAAACAAGAATTGAGGTCAAAAGAGGACTCTTTGGGATCATTAAGAGGAGGAGACTTTTAAAAAGCTTGAGGCTTTGGATGAATTAGTCCATGAGGAGGGGGTTTCTTTTGACATGCATGTTGAAGCTTCTTCTTTAATTCATCATAATTCTGAGTCTTTGTCTGTCACTACCTCGGTCCTAGTTCCTTTGGTGGCTTCTGGGGTGGTGATGGATTTAGTTGCTCCTCCCCCGATGCTGGGTTTGGGGACTCTTGTGGCTTGGTGGAAACCCCCTGGCCTCTTCAGATGAAAGGGTGATTTTAGCCAGTGGACCAGGTGTGGAAGAGTCTAGTAAGAAAAAAGCCCTCTCTTCTTCTCCTACTCTGGATCTACAACAAAAATCCTTGAAAAAGTGTGCTCCTGATAAGCCCCAGAAGGTGGGGAGGAAGAAGGATCAAGAGAAAGTTAAGATGGCTGGAGAGACATTAGTGGAATCTAGGTTAGTGAAGACATTGGATACTCACTTCTCTCACCCTTTGTGATGATTGTATTATCATGGAATGTAAGGGGTATGAATAGCATCCCTAGATGAAAGGCTATTCGGGACTTGGTTCGTGCTCATTCTCCAAATGTGGTTTTCGTCTAGGAGACAAAGTTATCTGTGGATGGTATGATGCAATGTGTTTCTAAGATTTGGAATAGATAGTTTTGCTAGTGTTTGGGTGTGCAATGCATCTTAGGAGGTCTTGCTTGCCTCTGGGATCCTTGGTGAATTTCTCCTGTTTGGTGGATCTCTAGTAGATTTTCCATTTCTCTGGTTGCAATTACTTTGGAGATGGGGGAAAGAATTCTTCTTTCTAACATTTATGCTCCAATGGATGTCCCTGGTAAGACTCTTTTGTGGTCTCATATCAATTTTCTAAGATCATTGGATCATTTCCTCCCCTAGATTATGGCAGGTGACTTCAATGCAATTGCCTCCCTCAAGGAGAAAAGGGGGGTGTACCTTATTTGGACCCCTCTTATGATCTTCTAAGGGATAATTTGGTTCAGCTCCAACTTGTGGATATCAAACCTTCAAATGACATGTTTACTTGGAATAATAGGAGGTTTGGGGATGATGCCATTTCTGAATGGTTAGACAGGTTTCTTGTTTCCTATTTTTAGGTGGGTGACAAGTGGCTGTCAAGTTTTGAAATTTTAGATTGGTGAATATCAAACCATTGGCTGATCAAATTTTCTACCTATTTGGCTGGTGGTTCTAGGAAACAAACTTTTAGATTTCAGCTTATGTGGCTTAGGGTGGAGAGTCTTCTAGACTTGGTTTCTAGATGGTGGACTGAAGGACGACCTACTTTTGGTACAGCTACGTACTCATTTGTGAAGAGGCTTCAATTTGTGAAGTATAAATTGAAACATTGGAATAAGTATCAATTTGGCAACATGTTTTAGTAGAAAAGGGTTACCCAAGAGCACTTGGATTCTATTACCAGGCAAATTCAGGATCAGGCTCTGGATGTGAATTTAAGAAGGCTTGAGGTTAGTGCAGTTAAAGACCTTAAGGAATGGGAGCTTTGTGAGGAATTTTTTTGGAAACAAAAGGCTCGTGTTGATTGGCTTGAAGAAGGGGACAGGAATACTTCCTTCTTTCATAAATCGATGAAGTCTCAAAGACAAGGTAACTTTATCTCTTCTCTCTGCTCTCCTGAGGGTTCTATTCTTTCTTCCTCTTTTGGGATCTCTAGTGAGGCAATTCATTTTTTCTCTACTCTCTTTTCTGAAGATACCCCACCTGCTAGTGAGGAGGAAGCTTCTATCCTAGCTTGTATTCCCTCTTTGGTGACTACATATATGAATGCTTCTCTTCTTAAACCTATTTCTTTGAAGGAGTTGGAGGAAGTGGTGCTTCAGTTGAAAAAAGGGAAGGCTCCTAGTCCTGATGGGTTCTCGGCTGAGTTCTTTCAAGAATTTTGGGAAGTCATCAACCTTGATCTATTGGTGGTGTAGGAGTATTTTAGGAATAAGCAAATGTTGTGAGACATAAATGCCACATTTCTTGCTCTTATCCCAAAATGTGAGGGTGTTGATTCTTTAGATCTTTTTTGACCAATTGCTTTGTGCAATGTGGTGTATAAAATCATTACAAAGATAATTGTTGAATGTTTCAAGCCATATCTGGATAAGTTGATCTCAGAGGAACAAGGGGACTTTGTTGCGGGTAGACAAAGTTTGGACATAGTGGTTATTGTGGATGACACTATTCACTCTATGGCCTCCTCTAAGGAAAATGCTATGTTTATAAAGTCAGACATGGCTAAAGCTTATGACAGACTTAACTGGGGCTTTTTCAACAAAATTCTCGAAGCCTTTGGGTTCAGTTGTGAGTGGATTGATTGGGTCATGAGTTATGTGAGGACTTCCTCATTTTTTGTTCTCATAAATGGGGAGTCTTTGGATCTATTTGGTGCTTCTAGAGGTCTTCGATAGGGGGACCCCTTATCCCCATATTTGTTCATCTTGATGGATGAAGGCTTGGGGAGATTCATTAAGTCCTGTGCTATGGATGGGCTCTTTCAAGGATGGAAATGGAGCAATTGTCTTCCTTCGTAAACTCATCTTCAGTTTGTGGATGATACGGCTTTGATGGGTGTTGCTAAGGTGGCTGAAGTGGTTGCTTTGTGTCAGATTTTGGATTGTTACCTAGTTGCCTCAGGTCAAAGCATTAATGAAAGTAAGTCTTGCATTTATTTCTTTAGTACTCCCAGGCTTATTCAACAACATATTTCTAGGATCTTAAGGTTTCGGGTAGGGAAACTTACCTTTATATACCTTGGCATCCCTCTGGATGTGTGCCCACTTCCCAGGGGTTTTTTGCAGGATGTGATGGATAAATTTCATGGGTTGGTTTGTCATTGGACCTATAGATGGTTATCTATGGTTGGAAGAGTTACTCTATTGAAGTCTACGGTGCAGGCCCTTCCTTTATATAGGTGCTTTGTGTTGACTGCTCCCTCAAGTTTTATCAAAGATTTTGAGGGCATCTGTCAGCAATTTCTTTGGTCGGGTAATCTCCTTTTGAAGAAGTGGAGCTTAATTAAGTGGGAAGTTATTTTTTGGCCAAAGCAGGATGGTGGTCTAGGTTTGCGTAAGACAGATTGGAATGGACAGGGTTTGCTTGCTAAGCTATACTAGAGATGGTGTTCATATCAGCATTAGTATTGAGCGAGGATCCTTACCTTCAAGTACCTTGGGGAGGTGGTGGGTGTAGAGGTGCCTCATTTTAGTCTTTTAGGGAGAGGTTCTATGATTTGGGATACTCTCAAGAGGGGGGCTGTGCTGGTTAAACAAGGCCTATTTTGGATATGCAATAGAGGCTCTGATGCTCTTTTTTGGCATGACTCCTGGGATGGCTTCCCGTCTATCCTCTCCTCGCACCCTCACTTGGGGGATTTATGTAAGATTTTTGTTCAGGCTGGTTGGAGTAGAGTGATGGATTCCAAAGCCCCTCAGGCTTTGGGGTAGAATATTATTTACTAGTGGAAGGATATGCAGGAATAGCCCATGGGTGGATCTTTGGAGGATAGGAGGGAGTTGTCCTCCATTCTGGCTGATAGAGTTTGTTGTTCTATTCCAGAGCAGGATGTGCTAGCTTGGGGTCTGGATCCAAAAGGGAAGTTCACTATTGCTTCAGGGTATCATGTTTTGGACAGACAGGCTTGGGGTAGTGCTGAGGTTCCTTGGTGGAAAAATATTTGAAGTAAATTCTCTTGGGCAAAATGTAATTTCTTTTCTTGGCTGGTGGTTTATGGCAGGTGTTTTACTTGGGATAACCTCTATAAATGTGGCTTCCAAGGTCCTTCATTATGGTTCTTATGCCTATAAGATGTTGAGACTATTTCACATATTTTCTTCCAATGCCCTTTTGCTAGGACTATTTGGCATTTTTTATGGGGGGTCTGGAGTTTGCAGTGCAGGAACCCTTCTCTGGAGGAGTTTTGGCAAAACTTTGGGACCATTTTGGTGAGGACTTCATTTCTGCACATAGCATGGCCAATTGTCCCTAGTCTGATTATATGGCAGATCTGGTTGGAGCACAACTGCATGGTCTTTCTGGATAAGAAGTTGCTAGTGGGTCAAGTTTGCTCTTGTATTCTTGGGGCTTTGTAGGAGATCTTGTATGCTAAATGTGATCTGTTAGCCCTAGTAGATCCTGGTGATACTAGAATGATTCATAATCTAGGGATTCTTGTTGGGAGCCCTAGAAGGCCCAAGACTGGGTAGAGCAAGTGTTCTAGAAGGAAGGTGTTGATGATTGCAATATACAGCCTTCTAGCCCTCTATTTAGCGCCAGAAAACTGTTGATGACTGTTTTGAAGCAATCATAACAATAAGTTAAAATTCGCATATAATGAACTGAAACTATACTTGAAAGATAAGAAGGAATCATTTAAGATTCAACTAATCCCAAGTCTACAATGGTTCGGTTGGTCAAGTTCAGTTGGTCAATGTGAAGCTGTAATGTTCAAGGGGCCTTACGTAGTTTAGGTTTGTTTTGTGGTTTACTGGCCTAAGAATATGCAAAGAGGTCATAGATTTCAACAAGTATTCTGTTCATTTGCATAAAGGTGATACTGTGCTGCAAGTTTCAGAGGGTTTTCTTGGATTTTTGCAGCTTTCTTCTTTATCTGTTTATGAAAACTGTCTACTTATACTCTATTATGCATGCTTCCTCAAATTTGAGACAATTTCCTTTAGATTTCTACGTTTTCAGCTAAATATTTCAGATGGGTTGGGAAAAGTTAGAAAGATCTAATCTACACCTCATTTAATCTACCGAAGGATCTAATTGTTTTTGTTATGCACTATGTAAATACCACAGTAATTTGATCAAATCCACAGTAAAAACCCTAAATGTAAGTTTTGAGCATTTTCACAAACATACATTTAAAATTGCAAGCTCTCAAAGAAGATATTTCAAAACACAAAGAAGAGCAGGAGAACACTCAGAAGATAGATGTAGAACTCCAGATTCTATTGTATTAGAAACGAATAGTCATACATGATTTACAATGTAGGAATGACTCTTAGTTTCATTGATCATACTACAGAGAACTTACAAGCTTTACAGATATAGTAAGGCAGCCAGACATTCCACGCGCACCTTACTGCAGACAAACAGGTGACCTCCTTCTTCTACTCTTAAACTATGCTAAGCTAACTTGCTGTATTTTCCTAGAATCTCTGTTGTAGTCCTAAAAATCCCTGTTGTAAAGTATTACAGTGTAGAGAGGCACAATATATAACATTCTGATTGTCCTCACTACAGCAAAAACCTAACTGAACCCCTGGTTCAAACCCTTGGTTACAGCAATAAATGCAGGTGAACCAGCTCTCAAAAAATATCTCTGAGCAGTGTCAAATCTGGGTGAAATATTGCCCCTTCTGAGAAGTTCCGGCAGCTGGGCAATAACTTTTGTTTGTCTGTTGTAGTAATACCTCCAGCTGCAACTCTGTCTTTCACTTGAATGGCCTTGACTTTTTCGCACTTTATCCTTATCTTCTTGCTCCTGAGATTGGATTTCCTTGCCTTCATGAGGTCACTGTGTTGACTTTCCAGCTACTTCCTCAACTGCAAGCCTGCAAGACAAGACAAGCAATAAGTATCACATTTATCACATAAATAGCAGGAAATTAAGATAAGCGTTTAAATCCAGGTGACTGCGCAAGATTGCGGAGATCGGATCAGACATCCTCTCAAAACGCGTCAAAAATGCGTTCAGACTACTCAAACTTCATCAGGTCAACCATCGCTGACCGAAAAAATGCCAGAGGCGCCAAAAAAAAACACTTTAAAACTCCACCGCCTCATTTCCCGCCCATCGGCATGATCATCGCTGTCGGTGCGTCAAAAAACATGTTGGTCGATATACTTCATCATCATGATATTCCGGAAATATGATGCATTCCCTCCTGAAGGTCCAGATGACGTCATCATGATATTCGCTTCTGCATATCGGGGAAAAGAACAACATCATCATCATCATCATGTTGAAGAAGAATAGGAGGATATGAATATGATCATGCTGCCGAGGAAAGGAAGATGATGGTGACGTCATCATGATATTCGGGCTTCATTGAAATGCTAAGGATGACGTCATCGTCATGTTCAGTTAAGATCAGGGGATAAATGCAATATCGGGTCACCTAAGGAGCATGATCAGGATGATGAACGTAATATGATCCCCTAGCGGCCAAGGTAACCCTCTCGAAAGATCAAGATGATGATGATCGTCATCATATTTGGGGCTTCTATCGAACATAGAATAAGACGTCATCATCATATTTCGGCAAACGGATCATGCTTGAAAATATCCTGTTGAAAGGAAAAATGTGATAATGATGATCATCATCAGGATATTTGCTTCTTCATTTATCAGATCAGGATGACGTCATCATGATATCCGGAGCCTTTCGTTAAATTAGAACATGACGTCATCATGATACTTCGCCAACCGGATCATGTTTTGGAAAAAATCCTGCCGAAGGGAAAATGTGACGATGATGATCATCAGGATATTTCAAAAGGTTGTATTTCATCGGTAGGAGGACTTTGCGAAATATCAGGTGAACAAACAAGATCATGATGATCTTGACAATAGGACAGGATAAAAATATGATGATGAGGTCATCATCATACTTTGTTTTCGGAGCACAAGGATAAGTTGAGGTCATCATGATATTTGCGCTAGGGTGATATTGTAAAATATGATCATGCTGTTGAGACATGCAATATCGCCTTCTTCTGAATAGATAGGGTGATCAGCATGATACTTTGCTAACCGGAGATCAGGAGGATATGAACATGATGGTCCTCTTATCGAATTATGATGATGATGTCTCCACTACTTAGCGAATTTCAGCGAATAACCCTCGTGAACGAACAGGATGATATGAAGTCGTCATCATCATATTTTGAACTTCAGCAAATATCATGATGATGACCTTGCGATAGGATTATAACATGCGCATGCAAATATGCTGATGATGAATTTTCTAAGGGTGATCAGCATGATATGATAAGATTAGGTAATGTTGAAATATCATGGTGATGCTCGCGATACAAAAGACCACTCGACGGGGAACTTACCTTGACTTAAAGCCGATGTCATCATGATATTTGTGAACCTCAGGATATTATCGGGGGGGGGTTCAAATATGATGATGATGATGTTCTTTATGTAATCAAAACTGAGTTTATAACATATGACTCTCCTAAAAAATATCATGATGCTGACGATGCGCCTAAGGCCATTTGACGGGTAAAGGGCACTACCACCTAAGATTGACGTCCGGATATTGCGACTGCATGATTGTTATCGGGTGATAGACCAAGATCATGATGATCCTGTCAACATGACTTAGGATATAAAAATATGATGATCCTCCTGCGAATATCAGGTTTGACCAAAACTTTGACCGTGCATAACTTTCACATATGGAAAAATTTTCAAGTGAAGTAAAAGGCAAACCTGCATGGAATTTCAAGCTCTTTCTAAATATGAGGTCACAGCAACAAAATATGAATTTTGACAAACTAACCTCATGATGATGACCTACCTCATGCAATATCATGATGATGATGCACCTGACCTTCATTTTTACCAAACCGCCAGAAAGCAGAAAAAACACAAGCAGAAGCAAAAAGCAAACATCAGCAGGGGTCCCCATTTTGCTAAGGAGCACAATGGGGCGTTTTGTGAACATCACAACAACTAGCAACCAAAACAAAACAATTAAATTCAGAGTGTTCAAGGAAACTAGATGAAATGAACTCATAACTTCCAACTATCTTTTCCTGCAAATTACTATTCAGCTTGAGACTCAAAGTATTCAATAAAGATGCATGAATTTCTATTTTCAGTTTAGTTGTGTGCATGTGATTAATTATCCTCATCTTGAAGATCGGTTGAACAAACCAGTGACTGACATTAGCCTACGTAGGTGAGGATATTCCCTCATAGCCGACCAGATAGAGCCTTGCTGCCAGCGAGCGTCTATAGCCCCGGCAAGGTTATCGTTACAATTCTCCTAAGTAGAGCCCCACTGCCAGCGAGCGTCCATAGCCCCAGTAGAGTTACTTAGATGGCTTAATCTGGATTTTCAGTATAATCCACTTTATTTATTTATTTATATTTATATTTTTTTTTGTTTTCTAATTTTGAAAGATTTCATAAGATATAGCAATTTGTAACTTCATGATACAAGGAGTGGACACTTGCTGAAATTAAGCTGAGAATTGTAATGGTAGCAAGGGTGACCTCTGATTTTTCACCTAATATCTACACTGGTATGTTCAACAAACCCAAGGATTTTAGGTGTGTCATCGTGAGAAACCTGCTTCGAATTCTCAATCACATTTATTGAATACAAAACTTCAGAAGATGAACAACTCTCTACATTCATGACAGTGACAGGTTATGTGTAAATTGCAAATGATTAACCTGAATATCCTAAATTATATACTGTTTTGAATGGTTGCTAGTTTTGCTCCTTAATACCCTAAAGTAAAATAAAGATCCCTGCTGAGGAGACAACAAACAAACCAAACAAACAGGCTATACAAACAACACAACAAAAGGAAAAAATTGTACAAACAGAAAGAAACAAAAAGCAAAAACAAGCAAACAGAAGACAAGCTATACAAACAGCTAACCTAAAAAAAAAACAGCAAAAGAACTGTACATCTACCCTACCAGACTATATACAAGCCTCTACAAGGCAAACTGAAACCCAGGAAAAAGACCCAAGAACACCCCTACTTGCATATTTCTTTAGATTGTGCAGAAGTAACAGGGTACTGGTGATGGTTCTCATCCTAGCCGATTTATCTTTGAATTCTAAAAAAAATTCTGATATTCTAGATTCATTGTGTTTATCAGAATAGCTCTTAATTAGTAACTGAGGCTGCTCATCAGGTTTATGATTAATCCATATGCATGTCTTATCTCTTGAATTTCCATAATCAAAATAGCATTTATCATTATTTGCTAAGGAAAGGAAAGAGACAACCTGATGTGCCCTTAGCTCGGTAGAACACGCTTGTTCATGAATAGCTGGCTCTTCATTTAACTCTTCATTTTCATTACCGAGCTCTATGTCTAGTCCTTTTTCAAGTTGAAAGATGAATGACTCTAGATGTATCATTTCTTCATCTTCATCCAGCTTTGTTCCTTCATTCTGGATGTTCAGTTTATCCTCAAATTTAGCAAACCTCTCAATGTTCTCATTAGTTTCCTGCACATCAGCACTTAAGTAAGTATCTTCATCATCATAATCTGACATACAGAAATTAATCATTTCTAAATCACTTGAGAGTAAAGGTGGGACAACATCTTTTGATTGACAGGAGTACTCCCCTGTTTTATTTTCAACATGGTGCGGGGGTGATGTCTGATTATGCACAGCAGCTCCATGATCTTCTGTATTTTCAATTTTTAAGAATTGGTCATCAACTGACTCACATTTATCGTCCAGTGTGGAGTCTGCTTCTATTAACCTGCAACAATCCGGAACTTGGTCATTCAATTCAAAGAAATCAGTCATGGGATTGGGATTTACTTTCTCCTCTATGACTTCACTAGTTTTTATAGTAGGGATCTCATCAATTTCAGTGCACTCTAATTTTTTCATTTGCCCACATTTCTCCTTTCCATAAAATGACTCAAGGAAAGATGTTTTACTATCTTTACCAAAAGCATTAGGATCAGCAATAAAAACCTTATCTTGACAAATGGTTTCTTCTCTACAAGATTTAAAAGATTTATACTTGCACTCCCCTTTTCCTGTATTAGGAAGTAGAGACCTACTATCAATCCCTCCATAATATGACCTAAGAAAAGATGCCCTGTTATCATTCCCTTCCAGAATTGATTTTTCTATTGTATTTTCTAACCACCTATTAGTTTCTAGTGCTGTATTAGCTTGTTGCTACAAAATTTCTTTTTCCTGCCAGCTTTCAGCCCTGAACACATCTGAAAAAATAATTAGTCCTTTCAAATATGAATCTATCCTAGTGAGGAATGTTAAACATTTAAGTTCATTGTGTTCAATAGTCCGGTGTATCCTGCAACAACTAGACAAACAAAAATTAGATAAACTTTGAGAATAAAACTGTTCATTCAAAGCTCCCTGAAAAAAAGGACTGTTAACTTGAAAACTGTCCCCATATGTGTCCATTAAAAAAAAATGGGACCTTCTTTTCACCCTTTTAGGCCTTTTGAAATTTTATGAGATCTAACATATCTCAGAATATAACATTTAAAACTCAGAATTTTAACCCTAAACCAAATCAGGCCCTCCTTCTAGCGCCAAAAAACTGTTGATGATTGCAATATACAGCCTTCTAGCCCTCTATTTAGCGCCAGAAAACTGTTGATGACTGTTTTGAAGCAATCATAACAATAAGTTAAAATTCACATATAATGAACTGAAACTATACTTGAAAGATAAGAAGGAATCATTTAAGATTCAACTAATCCCAAGTCTACAATGGTTCGGTTGGTCAAGTTCAGTTGGTCAATGTGAAGCTGTAATGTTCAAGGGGCCTTACGTAGTTTAGGTTTGTTTTGTGGTTTACTGGCCTAAGAATATGCAAAGAGGTCATAGATTTCAACAAGTATTCTGTTCATTTGCATAAAGGTGATACTGTGCTGCAAGTTTCAGAGGGTTTTCTTGGATTTTTGCAGCTTTCTTCTTTATCTGTTTATGAAAACTGTCTACTTATACTCTGTTATGCATGCTTCCTCAAATTTGAGACAATTTCCTTTAGATTTCTACGTTTTCAGCTAAATATTTCAGATGGGTTGGGAAAAGTTAGAAAGATCTAATCTACACCTCATTTAATCTACCGAAGGATCTAATTGTTTCTGTTATGCACTATGTAAATACCACAGTAATTTGATCAAATCCACAGTAAAAACCCTAAATGTAAGTTCTGAGCATTTTCACAAACATACATTTAAAATTGCAAGCTCTCAAAGAAGATATTTCAAAACACAAAGAAGAGCAGGAGAACACTCAGAAGATAGATGCAGAACTCCAGATTCTATTGTATTAGAAACGAATAGTCATACATGATTTACAATGTAGGAATGACTCTTAGTTTCATTGATCATACTACAGAGAACTTACAAGCTTTACAGATACAGTAAGGTAGCCAGACATTCCATGCGCACCTTACTGCAGACAAACAGGTGACCTCCTTCTTCTACTCTTAAACTATGCTAAGCTAACTTGCTGTATTTTCCTAGAATCTCTGTTGTAGTCCTAAAAATCCCTGTTGTAAAGTATTACAGTGTAGAGAGGCACAATATATAACATTCTGATTGTCCTCACTACAGCAAAAACCTAACTGAACCCCTGGTTCAAACCCTTGGTTACAGCAATAAATGCAGGTGAACCAGCTCTCAAAAAATATCTCTGAGCAGTGTCAAATCTGGGCGAAATATTGCCCCTTCTGAGAAGTTCCGGCAGCTGGGCAATAACTTCTGTTTGTCTGTTGTAGTAATACCTCCAGCTGCAACTCTGTCTTTCACTTGAATGGCCTTGACTTTTTCGCACTTTATCCTTATCTTCTTGCTCCTGAGATTGGATTTCCTTGCCTTCATGAGGTCACTGTGTTGACTTTCCAGCTGCTTCCTCAACTGCAAGCCTGCAAGACAAGACAAGCAATAAGTATCACATTTATCACATAAACAACAGGAAATTAAGATAAGCGTTTAAATCCAGGTGACTGCGTAAGATTGCAGAGATCGGATCAGACATCCTCTCAAAACGCGTCAAAAATGCATTCAGACTGCTCAAACTTCATCGGGTCAACCATCGCTGACCAAAAAAATGCCAGAGGCGCCAAAAAAACACTTTAAAACTCCACCGCCTCATTTCCCGCCCATCGGCATGATCATCGCTGTCGGTGCGTCAAAAAACATGTTGGTCGATATACTTCATCATCATGATATTCTGGAAATATGATGCATTCCCTCCTGAAGGTCCAGATGACGTCATCATGATATTCGCTTCTGCATATCGGGGAAAAAAACAACATCATCATCATCATCATGTTGAAGAAGAATAGGAGGATATGAATATGATCATGCTGCCGAGGAAAGGAAGATGATGGTGACGTCATCATGATATTCGGGCTTCATTGAAATGCTAAGGATGACGTCATCGTCATGTTCAGTTAAGATCAGGGGATAAATGCAATATCGGGTCACCTAAGGAGCATGATCAGGATGATGAACGTAATATGATCCCCTAGCGGCCAAGGTAACCCTCTCGAAAGATCAGGATGATGATGATCGTCATCATATTTGGGGCTTCTGTCGAACATAGAATAAGACGTCATCATCATATTTCGGCAAACGGATCGTGCTTGAAAATATCCTGTTGAAAGGAAAAATGTGATAATGATGATCATCATCAGGATATTTGCTTCTTCGTTTATCAGATCGGGATGACGTCATCATGATATCTGGAGCCTTTCGTTAAATTAGAACATGACGTCATCATGATATTTCGCCAACCGGATCATGTTTTCGAAAAAATCCTGCCGAAGGGAAAATGTGACGATGATGATCATCAGGATATTTCAAAAGGTTGTATTTCATCAGTAGGAGGACTTTGCGAAATATCAGGTGAACAAACAAGATCATGATGATCTTGACAATAGGACAGGATAAAAATATGATGATGAGGTCATCATCATACTTTGTTTTCGGAGCACAAGGATAAGTTGAGGTCATCATGATATTTGCGCTAGGGTGATATTGTAAAATATGATCATGCTGTTGAGACATGCAATATCGCCTTCTTCTGAATAGATAGGGTGATCAGCATGATACTTTGCTAACCGGAGATCAGGAGGATATGAACATGATGGTCCTCTTATCGAATTATGATGATGATGTCTCCACTACTTAGCGAATTTCAGCGAATAACCCTCGTGAATGAACAGGATGATATGAAGTCGTCATCATCATATTTCAAACTTCAGCAAATATCATGATGATGACCTTGCGATAGGATTATAACATGCGCATGCAAATATGCTGATGATGAATTTTCTAAGGGTGATCAGCATGATATGATAAGATTAGGTAATGTTGAAATATCATGATGATGCTCGCGATACAAAAGACCACTCGACGGGGAACTTACCTTGACTTAAAGCCGATGTCATCATGATATTTTTGAACCTCAGGATATTATCGGGGGGGTTCAAATATGATGATGATGATGTTCTTCATGTAATCAAAACCGAGTTTATAACATATGACTCTCCTAAAAAATATCATGATGCTGACGATGCACCTAAGGCCATTTGACGGGTAAAGGGCACTACCACCTAAGATTGACGTCCGGATATTGCGACTGCATGATTTTTATCGGGTGATAGACCAAGATCATGATGATCCTATCAACATGACTTAGGATATAAAAATATGATGATCCTCCTGCGAATATCAGGTTTGACCAAAACTTTGACCGTGCATAACTTTCACATATGGAAAAATTTTCAAGTGAAGTAAAAGGCAAACCTGCATGGAATTTCAAGCTCTTTCTAAATATGAGGTCATAGCAACAAAATATGAATTTTGACAAACTGACCTCATGATGATGACCTACCTCATGCAATATCATGATGATGATGCACCTGACCTTCATTTTTACCAAACCGCCAGAAAGCAAAAAAAACACAAGCAGAAGCAAAAAGCAAACATCAGCAGGGGTCCCCATTTTGCTAAGGAGCACAATGGGGCGTGTTGTGAACATCACAACAGAAGGTTTCTAGGGAAGGGCATTGGCTACCCCCTCCCACTAGAGTATTGAAAATCAATACGAATGGGTCTGCAAGGGGTAACCCTGGGCACACTAGTATTGGTGGGGTGGGTAGAGATAGTTCTAAGGCAGTTGTGTTTTCCTTCTCAGAATATAGGGGGCGGCACTCTAATAATCTTATGGAGGCCTTGGCCATTCTTTTGGCTTTGAAAAAGGCATATGCCATTGGCTGGAATAAGGTTATTTGTGAGTCAGATTATCAGGTGGTGATAGACTTGATAAATAGAAGGTTGTTTGATGATGTTAGTTGATAGCTTGTGGTGGTGGCTAAGCAAATCACTAGTCTTGGAGACTTATTTGATTCTATCACCTTCTCTCATATCCCTCAAGAATGGAATAAGGTGGCTGATGGGTTGGCCAAATGGGCTTCTGAGAAGAATGGGACTTGGCTGGTGGATGATTGGGATAGTTTACCTGGGCATCATGCTCAGGATTTGGTGGATTTGGTCATGAAGGATGTGAGATGTTGCATGACCACTTCTTGATTTCTTGTTTGTTGTCTCTGGGCCCGTTTGGGCCTCTTGCTACTTTTATGCTTTGTACTGCTCTCTTTGATTAATAAAGTTTTTACCCTCTTATATTTTTTTTTAAAAAAAAATCTTCAATAAATAAAATAACTCATAAGTAAATAAAAAGAGTTCTTAAAAAATAAAGTAAACAATGTACATAAAACTATTAAAAGCACCTAAAGGTTCTATCAAATTGTCAATAGGGACATATATAAATAGTTTACTGGCAGAACACTACACATTTATATTTTTGGAAAGTTATTTCATGTAGTGCTTGGTTGATAGGACTATTTATATGTGTCTATTGGTCATTTGACAGCACCTTCAGGTGCTTTTACTAGTTTGATAGCATCCTATTAATAATGATTCTCCTTTTATTTATAGTCACTAAATTAAAACATCTTTGAAACATAAAGAAAACCTATATGGTAGAAATACTTGAAAATTATATATTTCTAATCCCATGTTGATTCCTTTGCTTTACCTCTTAAGAAAGATGAAATTCAACTCTTATTTGATCATTGTAAATAGTGCACTCTTAGTAGAACCTTCCAAAATAAAAAAAATTGAAAACACAAAATATAATTATGTAATTTTATTTTGATAATAGTTCTCTTATTTTAGGTTCACTCTAGATAAACACAATAGATGGTGGGTGATACATGTGAATGGTTAGGAAACCATTTCATTTTTCTCATCACTTAATAAATCAAAAGAAGTTGAATTCTTCATAGAGAAAAGAGCCAAGCCATGTGTCTTCTTTAACATTTTAAGGGAAACCCCATTTTCTTGGTGTTCATTAAAGTTGCACAAATTTCTAAACATATAAGGTGTGGATTCAATCCAAAGAGCTTCAAGTGTATTCCATATATCTCAAAGTACATGTACACTATCCAATTAAATAATATTTGACAAGAAATTTTAACAACTTTAGGAAACTCTATTTTTATTGATTCATGATAGTTTGAATCTAATTAGATTTGAAATTTCTAAGATTGTAAGTATTAAATATGTTTTGGTCATCATGCAGGTATGAAAGAATCATTTTGACGAACATTGTTGGGGGAAATAGGGTGTTTGCATTAGAAAGAGAAGCAATGAAATTTATATAGATATAAGAAATACAATACAACTCTTATTCTTATTTGGTAAGTAGAAAAAGGTTCTTATTTGTTTAAGGGCCTAAATTTGATGGTTTAAGATTGTATTTAACCATTTTTGTATATAAAATAGAATCAAAAGTTTAGGAAGAATGTATCACATGAAAGTGGAGATTCTGAGCAAGACGCCAAAATTATATGAGATTATTCTAATAAATATGTTTAGCTTATATAATTTTATTTATAATAAAATATGTTTTAATGTTTGAAGGCCAACTTTGAATGGGTAACTATGATAAAAAAATTGCTTGATAGGTAGGGTCAACCATCAAATTTAGGTCCATGGGCCTTGTTTGTTACTCCTTTTAACTAACCAAATAAGAATAACAATTTGGGATGAAGTTATAAATAAAAATGGACCACTTGTAGCATTAAATAATTTTGATGTAAACATTAATGAATGCTTCTAGGGAAGAACTTAACCATTTTTTTGCAATAGTTACCATGCAAACCTCATTATAAGATTTAAATACAACCATCAATTCAATCCTGGTAAGTTATTTCTCTTAGCATTTATGTAACGACTATTGAGTTGACTCCCTAAAAATAAGTGTTCAATAAATATGAATACAAGAAGCATGTAATTGAACAAAATAATTTTAGAATAAATCAAAGAATAGAAATGACAATAGAAATAATAATTTAAGTTGTAGTTATAAGTAATAATTTGATAAAGTATTAAGTAAAATTTGGAGTTTTATTATTAATTAAAATATTTCAAATAACACATGTAATTTGGGATTGCAACAAATTTATCTAATTATTGATTATTGTATTTACCTTATTGTTGAGGAACATAATCAAAATCAAATGCTTGATCATAGCTATTTTACATATGTTGATGTATACCTTTAATCCTATGCATATACACATTTTATTTAACCATGGTTAGGCATATTTTCCACATGTACTTTGAACTTGTCAAAGTAGTTAGTTGTTTTGGAGAGGTGTCAACTTGCATCAACACCTCACACTATCTTTGTGGGTGGTTACTCACCACCACTTCATGTAGAGGATTCCTATCCTCATTTCATGGAGAATTGGGTGCCCACACTTGCCTATTTATATCCATCTCTTTTGTGAATACAATTGGTCAATTCATTTGCAATCTCATGTGTTTTTTTGTCTACTCCACGATATTGGTTTTCTACATGGTCTCAGAGTATTGTGGATAGCTTCAAGCCATGTTTTATGTGCTATCCGATTCATCCGGGGCTTACATGTTGATCTTCATATTGTGAGACCTCATTTTTGTTTGGTGTTTATCTATTAATATTGTGTTCATTTGTGTGTGCAAGAGGAAGGAGATATGATGTTGAATGCCCTTTGAAGGTCTCTATAGAGGAAAGATTGTGAAGCACCTCACAAAGGCACTTTTATTTTTGCACAACAGTGTGAGGGGCTCCCATATAGTGGTACCCATGCTACCTCTAGTTGGTCATGCTGTGACTTTCAAAGGGGTCATCAATTGGGCCTTCTAACACCCATTCATAGGCACCACAAAATGGCTAGTGATGCCACAATCACCCTCAAGCGGTGTCGACCCTATTCATAGAGGCACCTTCACTATGCTCTCCCACGTGGAACCTCACGTTGCCTATTCATCCTCCAACGAGCCCTCATTGGAACGGTGAAGCTTATCTCTATTCAGCCTATACAAGCCCCATTTTCAACAACAAAAAAGACCAACCCTTGTCAAGTTTTTTGTAGCGAATAGGACCACTATTCAGTTGACATAAGAAACTAGGGGGTGATGTTAGCAAAGGGGAGGGGGCACAATTTCAAATCTTAAGCCCTTGGTCACATGGGGTTTTACCCCCTAGTTGTACATAGCCCAATGGGGCTTATTCTTCTCCTCTTTTCTTTTTTTTTCAAAAATTGAAAACTCTTTTTGCTGAGGAAGGATTTTTTTTTGTGAATGCAAAAATTACAAGTCCTATAACTTTTGCAAATCAACTCAAAATTGAGTGATTCCTTTTGCAAATGTGGATGTTATTTTGTCGCCAATCTAACTAGCCTAAAATTGCACCAAGATTATAAAGTGCCTATTTATGATATTTTAGGGTGACCTAACACACTCCTTCTCTGAAGTACCAAATTTGGGGGGGAACACATAATTAAGGCTCAAGGGTCTTGTGTGTTCATCTTTCACACTTCCTAGAGAAGTGCTTTTTTTGTGTGGGTTGTGTGTCATTTCACTTCTTCACTTGTATTTATTTAGCTCTTTCTTTACATATTTCTACAACTGCTATCTAAAGACTAAGCATCACGGAGTCTACTATCCTTATACCACCGCTAACTCCTTTCAATTATCATGATTGGAAGATTAAAATAAGTCTTGTGCTAAAAAACAAAGGTTTATCTATAGGATAACTATGAGAACAGAAAAATAACCTAATGTAGCCAAAGAGAAAGAAAAGTTTTTCAACAAGTGTGACCAAGCATTTGGTTTTCTTTGTTTAAATCTATCTCCTAAATTGTTGTTTCATGTTGAGAATTTGACTACACCCAATGAAGTTTGGGATGTTTCAAACAAACTATTCAGGAAAATTGATGAACATAGAAGTCATGAATTGGAAAATCAACTCTTATGTCTTAGTCCTAGAAGTTTCTCAACTTTAGAAGATTTCTTCACAAAATTCAAATCTTTATTTAGTTACAGTTAAAAGATTATAGAATTGAGAAGAAAGAGGATCAATTAATCCTTTCTGTACTTTCCAAATTAGGTCTTGAATTTTCTATGTTTGTCTCATCCTTCTATTCTACTAAAAGTATTCTTGGAGCATTGTGGAAAATTCCCACTCTAGATATCTTTATTTCTGATCTCTCAATGGAGAATGAAAAATAATTCAAATAGATTCTTTGAAGTCTACTAATCTACAAGCTCTGATTGTAGGGAATGATAAGCCTCAAACTTCAAAAGGAAAGAAAAAGAACACTAAAAAGGACAAGGATGGTAGGAAAGCTGATAAAATTGACAACTTCAAAAAAGATAACTCTTCTCAACAAAGTAAGCCAGTTAATGAGAAAGTTACTTGTGCCTTTTGTAAAAAGTAGAGCATGATAAACATCAATGCATGAAGAAAAAAATTGAAAATCTCTCTCATATTCTTAAAAAGAATAATATTGGGCTACTTGATTCTATCAAAACATCTTCATCAACTTAGGATAATACTAAAGACAAAGAGAAATTTAAAGGCAAGGCCTAGTTGCTACTAAATCTTCATCTCCACCATGGATTATTGATTTTGGTGCAACCCATCATATGGGTTCTTCTCAAATTGTTAATTTTCATCTTTAGAACCACCCACAATGTCTACAATCACCTAAGGTGATGATACTTAAGCATTGGTTAAAGGGAGAGGGTCTATTGAAGTTGAAGGACGGACATTTTCAAATGTTCTAAGTGTACCTTCACTATCAACTAATCTCCTTTCAGTGTATCAAATAACACACCTAGGGAAGGGCATGAGAGTACTCTCCAAATTCAGTTGAGATAAGAGAATTACAAAGTAACAATTTGGTTCCTATAGGGGAGGCAAATTACCAATCCAGATTATCTATCTTCTCCAATTTTGCTATTAATATTTCTCTATATGCACTACTAACTCATTCAGATGAAGTTAGTAAACTATGGCATGAGCAGTTCGGCCACCTTAACTACCGCTATCTTGAATAACTATGTCAACAAAAAAATGGTTAATGGATTACCAAAAGTTAAGCTTTCTAAAGGACTTAGTGAAGGCTGTGCACTTGGTAAACATCCTGAAGTAAAGTTTGACAAGGAAAAAATATGGAGGGCAAAATAAGCCTTTGAACTTGTTCATAGTGATGTTTCAAGGGCTTTTCCCCATCCATCCTTTACTCAGTTTACATGGGTCTACTTCCTTAGGCAAATATCTGAAGTGTTTGAATCTTTTCAAGATTTCAAAGCTCTAGCTAAAAAATAGCTAGGGAAAGTCATTAAGTTCTTTGTACTAATAATGGTAGAGAGTACGCCAATAATCATTTTGAACAATATTGAATAATAGAGGGGATAGATTTGCAATGCATAGGTCCCTATACTCCTCAACAAAATGGTGTTGTTGAATGCAAAATTAGACCTTTAAAAGAGATGGATAATTGTATGATTCATTCTAAAGGCTTAACACCATCTTAATGGGCTAAAGAAATCAACTGTACATGTTACATTCTGAATAGGGTTCCTCATAAAGCCTTGTAGGGAATCACTCCTTTTGAAGCTTGGCTAGAGTAGAAACCAACAGCTGATCATTTCAGAGTCTTTGGTTCTCCAACTATGACACACATTCCTAAAGAGCATCGCTAGGCTATGGATGCACAATGCACACCTTGCATCTTTGTTGGATATCCAAATGGTGTAAAATGCTATCACCTACTTCACCCAACCACACATGAGTTGTTTATTGAGAGAAGTGTTAAGTTTCAAGAAACACCTCTTGAAACTGTTCTTAACATTCCTCAGCGTACCATTGATTGTCCAGATCATGATAATACCTCTGATGATTCAGATCATTCACAACAAATTCCTAGTGTAGAAAATAGTTCTTCTTCTTCTAGTTCACAAATTGATGATAGTGTTAGTCACAAAGATTGCACCCAGATGCTAAGCTTGAATGCTCAGCAATCCTTTGAAACATGGAAACATCTCCGAGCATATGGGTATGCTCATAGTGAAGATGAGTCTCCAGATTATGGGTTGGTTCGCCTTTAGATCACCTAAAAACTAATGGAACTTTGTGGGAAAAAGGGAAGAAAGTAAATTGATTGAATGTAAAACTATTTCTAGGAAGTGATGCACCAAGATATAACTAATGTGTAGTTTGGTTCACAACTATTTCTCAAGGATCTATTTACACAACTTAGTTTAGGCAATTTGATCACATAACTATTTCATAAGAAGGCCTTAGAAAATCTATCTTCTAGAAGGAAAAAAATCTTTCACAACCTAAAAGTTAAGATGAATCAATAGCACAGCGTATGACCTGTGATAATTAACTACTTTTGTGTATATGTAATCATGAATGACATATAAATTTAAAGGTTTTGATACTAAAACACATTAAATTTTCATCAAAATCATTCATAGGAGACACCACATGTAAGTGACAAGGTAAGAACTTGACTTAACTGAGTAATAGAAGGAAATTCTACAATGATTGAACCAAAATAACATATAAAACCTGCTGCTATTTATGAATCTGTCAAAAAATGAGTTTCAAAACTATAAGCTTCTTTGCAACGTGCAAGAGAAAGTATAAAATCAAGAACTCAGGAAAAAACTAAGTTTCTCCTCCTATAATACAAAACGGACTCCTCAAAGTCAAGAGGAGTCAACTGTAGTTAACTGCACCTCAAAATATCTCTCCAAAATGTGTCTCAAGAGCAAAACTGAAAAGCCTCAAAAGGAGGGCTAAAAACTAAGCTAAAATAGCTCCAAACTCTCTCATGATCAGGGAACTCCAAAATCATCTCAAATTGACCATAAGTTAAGGATAAACTCTAAATCCACCGATTGCTCAACTAAACTTCAACTCCTCCTTCTTTTCATGTTTAGAGGGTATCCATCAGTTTGTTTTTAGCATAGTTTAAGGTAGCAAAAGGTTAATTACCTTAGTAATTGTAGGAACAAGTTGATCTCAAAAAGATTTAACAACTATTAGGGTAATTAACTAATAATTAACCTTAATAAGTGTTAGGATAAACTAATACTTGCTTTGTAGACATGTGGAGGTGAAGGGTTAAGGGTAGTTAAGAAAATCAAGGATGATGAAAATAAAGGAACTCCAGTGAATAGGTGCCTAGATCTGATAAAAGGGTAATACGAGTCAAACAAGGCTTGACTCAAGTCATCTAACTGAATATAAGGCATCAATGTTCACTTAGACATTATTACATGGCATATTTTGCATAATAAAGGGAAATAATTCCCTAACTTAGCTGGCCAAAATAGGGTTAAGTGTTTAAACAAAAGAAAAAGGTAACCCTATTGGGTTCATTATGTATTTTCACCTTTTTCTTTTGCTACATGTGCTCTCTATGGCCACCATGTTGGGGTTTGGGGCTATGCATCCATTTGTTACTCCAAGATTCCAAACTTATGTATTCTCCATGTTGCTGGTAAGTTTCCCTATGTGTTGAGGCTTTTCCCTTTAGAAATCTATGAATGAAATGCTGAAATTTGTTTTTGTTGTGCTAGGGTTTTGAGAAACTTGTGCCCTCCATCAATTTGTTATTCTTTTCTTCATTTTTTTCTCTTGTTGCACTACCAAGGAGGGCTCGAGATGCTCTTGTCTAAAGGCTTTTCTTCATCATTGTATTTTACACTAGTAAGAACTTGATTCCAATGTGCTCTTTTTCGTAGAAAATAGTGAAAAAGACCTCTTTTTCCTATTCCCATGGTGAAGGCTTCAATGGATACTCTATTTTATTTCAGTTCACCTATCTTTATACCTTGCTATGCCTATTAAGGAAGGCGTGCTCTATGTTCCCTTTCTTTTGTTCTGGAAAACCTTGATAGTATAAGTATATTGTTGTTGCATGGCTTATATGCTCCTTTAGGCTATGAGAGAACTTTCTTTTGCTAGAATTTCTAGCCTTACTACTTCATGTATAGGTGCTAACTATCTTTTTAAACTATATACAATCCACTCTCTTTCAATTTTACCTTCATCTCTTTTGGATATGACTATACTGTATCAGATATAATAGTGTACTGGTGAGGTTGTTACTATAAATTTTTTCATCTCATTGTACATCATGACATATCTCACTGTATCAAGCTGCCATACTATAACTGATCCTCCATAGGTCTCTATGTATCATACCCACCTCTCTAGGATCTATGCACACATAGTATATTTACATTAACTATTTCAGTAGATTGTCTCCTTTGTTGTACAAGACTACTTCAAGTCTTTCTGCTCTTCATTGATAGTGGGTTGTTCCTCATTGCTGACTACTTAGACACCTTTGCAAGGATAAGACCCTTAGGACTCTCTTGCTATTAATGTTGCCATATGCATTATCTTCATAAGTATTCTAGTATGCTGAGAGATGATTGTTGTCATTATTTTGTGACTATCCTGTAGCATCATGACTGTCATTGTTGGTATGACTATCTTCCATTGATTGCAAAATGGTTGTTCCTCTTATATTGTCTTTTTGACTGTCCTTAGAATCTATGCTATGGTCCTTCTAATTGTAGTGACTGTCCTTTGCAACTATAGCAATTTGCACTTGAGTTAAGATAGAAACATACTCATACATTTTATTTTCATTCTTATGGACTACTACCACCTTAGTACAAATGTAAGATGATCTTGAATGTCTTCTCTATTTTATAAGATGATTGTGTTGTGTATTTTCCTAGAGACATACTATAACCATGATATTTGTCTCAGACAAAATTTATATCCTTGTATGGTGATGAAAAAGTCTTTATATCATAGTGAGAAAAATCTAATTGAAACTCGCATCTGTCTCTGCTTGTAGACTCAGTATCCTTTTAGTCTTCACAGTCATTGCATACCATTTTTAATGGACAAACCTCATCTAGGTTTCTACATGATCTAACTTAGATTTATGCCTTTGCAATTCTCTATCCATTATATTGATGACCTTATTCAAGTATTTCTTTGTTTCTCTATGTAAGGTTGGGACAACATTGATTATGGTGATAGTACCTCATATTAATGCTTTATATGATATGGCCACATTATATAATGATGTGACAACACTGTACAATGATGTGACAACAATAAATGCTATATGATAGTGATGTTAAATAGTGATAGTATGAAAACTTGTATATGAATAGTACGAGCCTTAGTGAGAAATGGATGTACCTTTACTTTGTTCTGTAGATTGTCATGCTTCTGAATGAACTCATTGCATATTATTGTACCTTATTGTACTGCTTCCTTTGACATTGGCTACCTTTTTCCTATGGATGTATCTCTATAAAGAGAATAAGGTCAGCAAAAAATGATATTCTCATAGTCCAAAAGGTAGTCAATGTCAAAGGAAGGTGCCAATGGGGTTCTACACAAGGGCTAATATGACACTGTTTAATTATGACACATCTCTGTTTAATGGGACAACATGCTGGGCTCAACCCTTGTGGGAGCCACATTTTCAATGCTATCAAATCAACCTATTCCTACACATTCAACAAACATGTTAGATATAAAACATAAGGCTGCAACCTCTCTTTGATTTGTATGACATGATGCTTCTCTTTTTTTTATCTATCCTTTGATTTGATATGTGCATCTCTTGCTCAATTATTCATTCTACTTTTTTTGATCAGATATAAAATAGAAAGTGTTTTCTTGATTAGATATGAATAGAATTAAGGATAGAACCCTGAGCTCTAACACCAATTTTTTTCACCCCTTGCAAGCTCTTCTCCTAGAGCTACATTTGGACAACTCAAGATGCTAATGTGACCTCCAACAATGACATTTGTCATTCACCAGGCAATGACGAGTCCCATTCTTAATTTCATGAATTTCCTTTTTTTGTATTCTACTTGCTGCTTTATATTTTATTAGATACAAGTACTCACATGACTTGTGTGGGACTATATAAACATCTCTTTTTTGAATACATCAACTATTTCATATCATGTGATGATTTATGTGCAATTTCTTTTATGAATCACTTACATAACAAGAAATAACTGAAAACTATTTGAAACATATGTTTATAATCATGAAGAATTAACAAGTTTATAAGTACCTCTTTTCTGAACTCCATTGATTTGCACTAAATGAATTGCAATAACATATTTGAAACATAATTTTCAAAGATTAGTTTAACTTTAATCACTTGTTATCCCTTGAATGTCTACTACCTTACTGTTGAAATGAAGCTAGGTGTGCGGAAATCACTTCCTACACTAAACTAATGAGGGGAGGAGAGTGCAAATTTAATTTTATCCTAACTATTACAGTAACATTAAACCATTAACATGAGATATTACAACAAACACATAAGGAAGAAAGAATGATAGAAGAAGAGAGACACAACATATACATGGGGAAAACCCTTATGGGAGAAAAACCCCACACTCCAAAACACTTCTCAATTGTATTACATAAACAAAGAGGTTACAATACAAATCAGAGCCAATGCTCTTGCAGGAATCTTCGACACTCATATCTAGAGATGGTCTAGTAGCATAACAGTACCTGTAAAACCTATAGTACATCTTCTCCTCCAAGCACCTGTTTATATAGAAAATACAAGTCAAAATTGCCTCTATCTTGGAATGGGCATCCAATTTGGCCTCATGGCCCAAAACCCATGCCTATGGACACTTGGTCAACATTGTAAGATGCTTCTAACACTTGTCCATGGACCCCATCCCAAAGAGGTCACCTATTTCTAAAATGGGCTATGATAGATGCTCTTACAACTCTTATGACCATCATAGAATCTATCATAGCAGTTACAACTTATAGCTATAAGAGAATCTATCATACACAGGCTATAAATAGCATATTCTCTTACAACATGTCATAGTCCACCTTGGGGCACCCAAAGATGCCTTTTTCAAAGATGTTCTTTGACACATGTCTTCAGTTGTCATAGAATCTCCTATTTCTGACTCTTACGTGTCATAACTTCGTCATAGGAATCTATCATGACCATTATGGTCAATATTCCCTTACACAACATCCAAGATGCTGACACATGGCAAAATATTCCTACCATAAAGTGGGATGCCTATCTCCTCATGTGAGGACAAAATTACAAGTTGTCATCTTCCATATAGGATGACACATCACCGTGCCACATCCCACAAGATGACAATATGGAATTTACAATTAATTTACATCATAGGCAATGAATAAGTAAATACAATCAAATTAATGCAAGGATTTATCAAGGTTGAGACACCTTAATTCCCAACATTCTCCCACTTGTTGAACACTTGTAAGAGCCAATAGAAATACATGATTTAACTGCTATAGGCCAAGAGGCCCATAGACTCCGAACACCATCTGAACTTCTCCGTGCCCACTAGCTTCATCAATGCATCTGCACCATTCTTCAAAGTATCTACCTTCTCCAAATTTACCTTCCCATCATCTACCATGTCTCGCATGAAGTGAAACTGTACATCAATATGCTTTGTTCTGGCATGGAAAGTTAGATTCTTCGCAAGGTAAATTGCACTCTATCACAACTGATTGTAATTTGACCTGCATCAACACCAATATCTGAACACAATCTCTTAAGCGAAATGGCTTCCTTACAAGCATGAGTTACAGCCATATATTTAGCTTCTGTAGTGGAAAAAGCAACCTCAGGTTGTCGCTTACTCCTTCAACTAATTGCACCACCAAACATTGTGAACACATATGCACTGGTGGATCTCCTACTGTCAATGTCACCTGCCCAATTAGAATCCACAAATCCACGAATACAAACTAAATGCGGAGGTCTTGTAGCATTGCCATGATAGAAAATGGAATACTCGGAAGTACCCTTCAAATATATGAACACTCGCTTAACTATATCCTAATGTACCTGTCCAAGATTAGCCATAAACTGACTAAGGACTCCCATTTCTTAGGCAATGTCTAGTCTTGTGCAGACCATAGAATACATCAAACTGCCAACAGAACTAGAATAAGGTACCCTGCTCATATCCTCCACCTCACTAGGAGATTTTAGACAATCACTAACATATAACTTTGTTCCCAATGAAATAAGAACACTCACTGGTCTACAATCTACCATGCTGAGCCTATCCAACGCGGTCTTCACATACTTACTCTGGCTTAACCAAATTTTTTTGTTAGCTCTATCTCCTTTGATTTCCATTCCTAGAATGTACCTGGTTGTGCCTAAATCTTTCATTTCAAACTATGCTACCAACTGAGACTTAAAATTAGAACTCATATTCTTACCCTTCTCAATCAGCAACATATCATCAACATATAATGCAACAATGAGAATGCGATCACCATCAAACTTATAATACACATAGTGATCTGATTTTGATCTTAGATAACCAATTGACAACACAAAGGCATCAAACTTCAAGTACCACATCCTGGGAGACTACTTCAAACCATACAAAGACTTCTTAAGCTTGCAAACCAAATTTTCTTTACCTTTCTCTATGTAATGCTCTAGCTGTGACATGTAGATTTCTTCCTTCAAATCACCATGAAGGAAAGTTGTCTTCACATCCATCTGTTCTATCTCTAAATCATAAGTAGCTACAAGAGATAACATAAATCTAATGGATGTCATCTTTGCAATAGTTGAGAAAATTTCACCATAATCAATTCCCTCCACTTGTGAGTACCCCTTCACAACCAATCTAGCCTTGTACTTTTCAACACTGCCATCTGCACTGAATTTCTTCTTCAACACCCATTTGCAACCAATGGGATTCCGTCCATCAGGCAAAGGTACCAAGTCCATGTTTTGTTCTTTTCCAAAGAAGCCATCTCATCCTCCATGTTCTCCTTCCAAGAACCTGCATCTTTCATGCCATATCCACTCTCACAGTTCTAGGCTCATTAGTGTTAGAAAGTAAATCAAAAGCATAACTAAGATCAAGTAATGAATAACCAAACCTATAAGGTTGCTTTTTTATTCGTGTAGACCTCCTCAATGGCTAAGGTTGAGGTTCTACTTCTTCTTCATCACTTCCAGAGCTGCTAGAGCTCTCCTCATCATCAGGCTTCACAGGGTCTGTTGGTTCAGTCTTCTCAGGGGTAGAAGGAAACTAAACTGCATCTTCTTCTTTTCTGACTATTCTGGTTGTAGAACAATGGAAGAAGGTGTTAGCTCTCTAAAGATAACACTTCTACTATACAACACTTTCTTAGTCATGGGATCCTAAAGCTTGTATCCTTTCACACCGACACCATAGCCAATGAAAATATATTTAACAGCCTTATTCTCCAACTTAGACCGTTTCTCCCTAGGTACATGCGCATATGCGTCACAACCAAAAACATGAAGATGCCTTATTAAAGGCTTCTTACCAGACCACACCTCAATAGGTGTTTTTCCAACAAAAGCTAATGTAGGAGATCTATTTACCAGATAGCAAGCAGTGGCAACAGCTTTAGCCCAAAACTTTTGTTCGAGGCTTGCTCCACTAAGCATACTCCTAACCTTCTCCATCAGTGTCCTGTTCATCCTCTCTGCAACTCCATTTTCCTGTGAGGTGTATGGAGCTGTCTTATGCCTTTTAATCCCTTGCTCCTTATAGAGCTTATCGAACTCTATCGAACAAAACTCACCACCATTGTCAGTTCTCAAACACTTAATCCTTTTACAAGTCTAATTTTTAGCAAAGGATTTAAACTCCTTAAACTGACTAAAGACTTCAGTCTTTCTTCTAATAAAATAAACCCATGTCCTTCTACTATAATCATCTATGAAAGGTACAAAAGATACATATTTTGAAACTAATGGAACATTCACAAGACCAAACACATTAGAGTGAATTAGATCCAATACAGCAGAAGACTTATGAGAACTAGAGTAAAACTGAACACGGTTTCATTTTCCATAAATGCAATGTTTGCAAAAGTCAAACTCGAGATTGCAATCATTTAACTGCTCAATGATTTTTTTATTTTTTAGGGTACGTAGACCCTTCTCACCAATGTGGTCATATCTCAAATGCCATAACATAGTCTTTTCAACATGAAGCTTGGCTTCCATGGCATGTGCACTACAATTGGAACCGGTTATAGTAGATTTCTTCACTGCATGTTCTGATGGTGGGGATGAAGTGACAGCAACTCATTTCCTTGAGTCAGAAGAACTATTGCACTGTGAAGTGCATGCCTCCAGTTGAAATAGAGTACCCCTCCAAGTACCCTTTGCAAACACCATAGATCCTCTTGTCATCTTGCATCCATCCTTCAAAAAGACAACCTACACACCTGCATCATTCAACATACTTATAGAAAGTAGGTTCTGTGCAAGGCTTGGAATGTGCATAACTCCAGTGATCCCCTTCACTCATCCATTAGGGAATTGGATTGAGACTCTTCCATGACTAACAATCTTTAGATGAGAGTCATCACCCAGGTACACTCTTCCACCATAGAACTCTTCATACTTCGTGAACTAGTCTCAATGCGAGGTCATGTGGAATGATGCACCAAAATCAATCAATCACACATCATTAGATGCATGGGTGGCCAGGGTTACAATGAAGGCATCACCATCATCTTATGACTTGTTAGAATCTAAATCAGGAGCTTTCTTCTTCTTTTTCTTCTCCTCTTTACATTCCTTTTGGAAATGCCTGGTTTTACCACGATTCCAACAGAGAGCCTTGGACTTTCCAAGAGATTCGGATCTCCCATGGGATTTGGATCTACCCTTATCACTTTTCTTGTCCTTCTTCTTCCCTTTCTCTTTGGATCTTCCACGAACTACAAGAGCCTCTTTGGCTGCCTCAAAAGACTATCTCCGCATCTCTTCAAATAACAGCAAAGATACCACTTCTTCCATTGTGAATGTGGATGTGGTGCTTCCAATAGCCATCACAAGATGATCCCATAAACTCAAGAAAGAACAAAGTAGGGTCATACACCGATCCTCTTCCTCTATCTTCACACCCATGGATGTCAACTGTGCAATGATCATGTTGAAAGCATTCATATGGTCCGCAACAGATCCTCTATCTTCCATCTTCAGAGAAAACAACTGCTTTTTAAGAAAGAGCTTGTTCACCACAGACTTGGCCTGATAAACAACTCCCAGCTTCTTCCAAAGAGTTTTTGAGGTCTTCTCCTCATGGATATTCAATAGGACAAAGTCATCTAGACAGAGTCTTATGAGACCCTTAGCCTTCCGATCTTTGAGGTTTGAATCAGCTTGTGACATCGCCGTGGGTTTAGTGCCATCAATGGTTTCCCATAGGTGACGATCAACAAGTAGGTCTTCCATCTTGAGTTTCCACAACTCGCAATTAGTGCCATTGACTTTCGCAACCTCTAACCTTCCGGATGTGGTTGCCATCTCCTTGTTGCAACAAGATATAGAATACTCTACACAATACTCCCACTCAACCAAAGATTAGCTCAAAAAACTCCTACCCAGCAACTAGAACCAAAAACTGGCCAGGCTCTAATACCAACTGAAAGGAAGCTAGGTGTGTAAAAATTGCTTCCTACACTAAACTAATGAGGGGAGGAGAGTGCAAATTCAATTTTATCCTAACTATTACAGAAACACTAAACCATTAACATGAGATATTACAGCAAACACATAAGGAAGAAAGAATGACAAAAGAAGACACAAGATATACATGGGTAAAACCCTTACGGGTGAAAAATCTCACACTCTAAAACACTATTCAACTATATTATCTAAACAAAGAGATTACGATACAAATCATAGCCAATGCTCTTGTAGGAGTCTTTGACACTCGTATCTGGAGATGATTCGATAGCATAATAGTACCTATAGTACATCTTCTCCTCCAAGCACATGTTATAGATAGAAAATACAAGGCAAAATTGCCTCTATCTTGGAATGAGCGTCCAACTTGGCCTCATGGCCCAAAACCCATGCCTATGGACACTTGATCAACATTGTAAGATGCTTCTAACACTTGTCCACATACCCCATCCCAAAGAGGGTGCCTATTTCCAAAATGGGCTATGACAGATGCTCTTACGACTCTTATGACCATCATAGAATCTGTCATACATAGGCTATAAATAGCATATTCTCTTACAACATGTCATAGTCCACCTTGGGGCACCCAAATATGCCTTTTTCAAAGATGCTCTTTGACACTTGTCTTCACCTATCGTAGAATCTCCTATTTCTAACTCTTACATGTCATAACTTCATCATAGGAATCTATCATGACCGTTACGGTCAATATTCCCTTACACATCTAAGATGCTGACACAAGGAAAAATATTCCTGCCACAAAGTGGGACACCTATCTCCTCATTTGAGGACAAAATTACAAGTTGTCATCTATCATGTAGGATGACACATCAACGTGCCACATCCCACAAGATGACAATATGGAATTTACAATTAATTTACATCCTAGGCAATGAATAAATAAATACAATCAAATTAATGCAAGGAATTATCAAGGTTAAGACACCTTAATTCCCAACAGCTGCTTCATCTTCACTTACCTAGATGGTGTAACAACCCAATTTGAGTTGTTACATGACCCTGATAAGTGATCATGTAATACTTTTTTTTGCCAAGATAGTAGACACTGACTGGATGACCTTATGCATGAATATTTTTTCCTTACCCCCTTTTAATAATTGTCATTAAAGCCTCACTAAATTGAGCTGAAAGCATAATTTAGTAGTAGATAATACTGAGAATTCATCTTCATCAAGTTCAGGGATTGCATTAGAAGTTGATATTTCTACATCCGACTCAGCCTCATCTAGAAATTGATGCTCGCTTCATAGAGCAGATTCATGTGTATAGTTTACAGCAGATGATAGACACATTCAGATAGACTTTTAGGGGGGTTCACATGTCTTCTTTACTTTAGTGTCTGATCCATAGACATTTAAAGAAGCATCAGGCATACCTGAGTGGGATATTTCTATGAATGAGAAATATGATTCCTTGATTAGAAATCACACTTGCGATTTGACTTCTCTTCCTAAGGGAAGGAAGATAATTTGATGTAGATGGATATATCAAACTAAATTTGTAGCAGATGGGTCAACTGACAAGTAGAAAGCACATTTGGTCACCAAAGGGTTTTCACATGTTATAGGCATTGACTATATAGAAACATTTGCACTAGTTGCCAAGATGACTTCGATTTGACTCACACTAGATATAGCCATAACACACGGATGGGCTATACATCAGATGGATATGAATAGTGTATTTCTTCATGGAGACCTTGAGGAGGAGATCTACATGAAACAACCACGAGGGTTTGTTCAGGATTCATCCTTAGTGTGTAGACTGAGGAAATCTATCTATGGTCTTAAACAAGCCCCCAGGGCTTGGTATGCCAAGATGAATTCTTACGTTGTATCTTTAGGATTTGCTAGATACCATTCAGATCTTAATGTGTCTTTTGCAGCAGGATGATTCAATTTTGATACTAGTTCTATATGTTGATGATCTTTTGATTACTGGGAGTACTTCATCTGCCATTGCAGCAGTGAAGTTAGCACTTTAGGATAGATTTGACAAGACAGACCTTGATTTATTGCACTACTTCCTTGGTATTGACATATCATAGTCAAATTCAGGGATGCTCTTGCTTAGCCTAAGTATACTCTTGATTTACTAGCATGTTTTCACATGACTACTTGTAAACCATCTCCAACTCCCTTCCTATCTGGAGTAAAGCTTGAGACTTCTTGTCCTACACATTTAGTTGATGCTACATTGTATCAGCAACTTGTAGGTAGTCTTATATACTTAACACATATTAGGCCTAACATATCATATGCAGTTGGCATGGTTTCCAAATTTATGTAAGAAACTCATGAGTTGCACTAGAAAGCAGCTAAGAGGATCCTTCACTACCTTCATGGTATACTTGCATTTGGGATTCACTACAGAGTTGGTTCAGTTGACTTGATTGGTTTTATAGATTCAGATTGGGCTAGTGATACTGAGTATCACAAGTCCACTTCTGGTTACAATTGTTCACTTGGTTCAAGTCCTATCAGCTGGTCTAGCAAGAAGTAGAATGCTATTGCTATATCTTCTACAGAGACAGAGTTCAGGGGAGCTATTAACTTAGCTACTGAGGCCATATGGCTTCAAGGAATTCTTTTTGAGTTTGGTATTCGTTTCAGTCAACCTACAATTATCTTTTGTGATAACTAGAGTACTACACAGAGATGCAGGAATTTGGTTCAACATCAATGAACCAAACACATAGAAATTCATATGCATTATATTTAAGAGCTTATTCATGGTCAAATCATCAACTTAGTCTTTTTCCAATCTTTAGAGCAGGTTGCTGACATTTTCACCAAACCCTTTACTGAGAGGAAATTCATTCATCTACGAGCTCTTCTTAGCATGCAGTCTACATCAGCAACATCATCTTTTGGGGGGATATCTAAGGCTTTCTTTTTTTATTCCCTCTTTTGGAGGATAGTTTTTTCCTACATGGTTTTCTATCTTTCTTTGTTTTTGAGAGTTTGCACTGTACTTGAGTACCTTATCAGGCTTCATGGTCGGGACTAATTTTTCTTTTGCATTGTGCATGGGTACCTCTCCAAGCTTATAGCTAGGACCCATTTTTCATAAACTCACCTACGATATGCTTAAGGGGGGATGTTGGTTTATACCTTTAATCCTAGGTGTATACACATTTGCTTTAACCATAGCTAGGCATATTTTCCACATGTACTTTGAACTTGTCAAAGTAGTTAGTCATTTTGGAGAGGTGTCAACTTGCATCAACACCTCGCGCTATCTTTGTGGGTTGTTACTCGCCACCACTTCATGTAGAGGAGTCCTATCCTCTTTTTCATGGAGAATCGGGTACCCACACTTGCCTATTTATATTAGTCTCTTTGGTGAATACAATTAGTCGATTCATTTGTAATCTCGTGTGCTTGTTTGTCTACTCCACGATCTTGGTTTTTTACAACATATTTTTGAGCACTAATAATAATAACCCTAAATTTTATTATTCATCACCTTCATATCTAATACAAAAGCTAGACCATACATTATTTTTTTATTAAAAAGAACTCTTATTCCTAGAATTGTTAACTTCAATTTAAAAACCAATTTTCAAACTAAAGCATGGAAATTGTTTAGATATTATTACATCTAATTAAAGAACTTAGCATAAGTTTTAAAATAAAAAGGTTTCTCTAGTAATATGTTGGGATGATTTTTTTAAATATTTAATCTATGAAGGCTAGATAGAGGAACCATGTGAGAATAGATGTGTAAGACTTAAGGGTAAATTTTATTTTACATTTGGTTTCCTCCTACTTTTAAGCCTTTGTCTTTATTATTATTTTTGTTTTATTATGTTGAATTAAGCCAAAAATGATAGATTATATCCATATGTTCAAGACAACATTCTTACAAGCCATTAAACAAGGAAAAGGTCTAAAAGAGGATATATAGATAACCAACAAAGACAATACGATCAATAGATACAAATAAACCCCTAAGGCTACAACACCACAAATTCTTCCACGACTGAAGAAATGACACTTACAAGCAATATAATAACTTAAAAAAAATTATAAAATGTATCAATTAATATAATCAATCAATGAATAGCCAATGCATTCTCACAGCTCTCATAACATTCATGATCATGTTCAATTCCTCTATGATTTTCAAAGCTCTTGCTTTGGTTTTAATGATGGCTTGGCTATAGATTTGGCTACCTAAACAACCCACCAATGTGCTCATGAGAAGGGGATGAAAAGGACATAATGTTTTAAGCATTGATTCTTGTAGAAGGGCCTCCACCTTATCTATGGACTATAGGCACATTTGGGATGATCATATTTTACACCAATGTAAGGTAGAGTTCCTATGTGCCATATTCTTCTAGATGGAGAGCCAACTCTAGAATATCCTCTACCTAAAGTCAACCCATAGGTATGTGGAGACATGTCACACCCCATTTTAATAACATATTTTGGAATACTTAAAATGATTAAATAAATTGTTTAGGAGAGCAATTTTTACATTTTTGTGATGTGCAATATCTCAGAAATGAATATTTGGAATTTTTTTACTTGCTATCTCAAATTGATTTTAATATTCGGACTAATTGCCAACATACTGGTCTAAGATGGATGTAGGGTAGCTTTCTCTCTCACAGGTTGAGGGAGAGTATCATCCAAGAGAGGATGATAGATGGCGATAGTGGGAGACAAACCAAACCAGGAGAAACATGAACACACATTTATACACATGTATACAAGCTTATGGTATAATTTCATGAGGTCGCATGTAAGAGGTATATTTGATTTGTTGACATGCCAGTTGTCATCATGATGATTGACATTATGTCATTATCATTGGATTGTTTGGCATGTCACATCGGTATGTACATACTTCGCTTCTTTTTGAATACTTGCTACTTAACGAAAAAAGATTATTGTCAATTAGGATACCTTATTATATTATTTTTACCATGTAAAATCAACTACTATTCTTACACCAACATCCGATGTCTAATTCCTTACTATTGTGCATATTAATAACTCTTAATAATGCCCTTTTTGGGGAGGGCAAATCATGGAGTGAAGGAAGGGGAAGTAAAATATTAATATCTAACCTGGTAGAGAACAACCATAATGTTCGACCAACTACTAGTTTCTTGGAGATAATTACTCCACTCTTCCAACAATTTTAGGAGTAGTTTTAATGGCTATTATTCCAACTAATTTCATCACTCTTAGTGGAGGTTAAAGTTAGACAAAGTATATAAATATGAGATGGCGCATGAAGAGCACATCTCAAAACATGCAGAGAAAGGAAAACAATTGAGGGAGAAAATATACGAGGCGTGAAATTTTTATGGGCAGATAATACATAATTAAATTAAAAAGATAGCACTCCACAACGCAGAGCATGACAGGGGTGAGACGGCCTGCACAAGAGAGCTGACCCAAAAGTTTTAAAGACCATAAATTAAACCAAAAATGGCGTCTAAAATCTTAAAAAGAAAAGAAAAAAGAAGCCCGGATCTTTATGTATAAATTGGGAAGAGCTTAACCAGCCGGTGCATTGTAAATGATTGGCTGGTCAAAAACCGTACAGCTTCCATTTGGCAGTCGACTGTACATCGATGAACAGTATGGTATGAATCTGTGATGTCGACTGTACATCTTTGATCATTAGCTGGAGTCAATTGTGTCCGTCGACTTACACCGGGTTGTTTACGATGGGCATATAAACTGTTCTATTAATCTATGGGTGCTCCATCACCATTTTCTGTTTTAAAAAAAATATATATTCGTGAGGGGGTGATCACCTTCCTTAGTTGTCATGCTAGTTCGCTCAGCATTTCTACGTGATCTATTTTGAAGTATGGTTCGAGCAAATGAATGGATCAAGGAATGGATAGCTATAAGACTTTTTCTCTTCCTCGATTCTCATTCTCTCCATCCCGCCTCTTCACTAAGGTGGACGGACAGTGGAAGATGTGGCAGATAACTGCAAGTGTAGGGGAAAGGCAACTCAAATAGGAGAGCATAACATGCAGGTATTGGCCTCACTCTATTTAAACATTATTTATTTCAATGGTCAAACAATCAATAACAATTTTACACCTCATCTATAAAATGAAGTGGTAAATATTTGTCACATTTTTAATGGCCAAAATTGACCTTTGACTGTTGAAGTGGATGATATTTAAGAATAGCCCTATTGGCGTAAGTCATTCTATATATTTTTTTTTAATCTAAAATCAAAGCTTAACCCATGTCCCCATGCTGCTGCATTAGTTATTTTTCTGCTTAAATTTAAGCTGTCTGAGTGGGCCCATGGAAGTTTACAACTATGGGAAAAGCAGCCACTGCATAATGAAAAATATGACATGTAGCTGCATATATTTCCTTCCCTCCTTTTATTTTTATTTTCTTCTAAATTAAGATAATTAAGATAATTTGTTTTTATGTTTTTATATAGCAAAAACTACAAATTAAAATAACTGCTTAAGATCAGCAGAAAAATAAAATATTCATGAGATCAGTAGCTCCACAAATATCTCCTAAAAAGTTGAGCAGTAGCTGCTAGCCAAAATAAGCTAAGCAGCCACATGGGTGCAAGCCCTTAGCCATTGTTTTGATAATCTATCTTAACTAAGAGTCTATGTCAGCCTTGTTACAGTGTTTGAACTACAATGTTGCCTTTCCATGAAACTATATTCTTTTTTTGAGGCAGTTTGCCAAACCCAACTCACACCATGTCTGCATGGCCATCATTCACATGTCTGAATATTAAAACATATCCAGTTCAGGTTTATTTAGATTCAATCGGATAATGCTTGATGCTTTTAAACCTTTCTTCTTGTTCTTGTTCGTAAGTACTCGTTTTGTCACGAGCAGGGAGGAAGTCAGCAATGTTGAGAATCAGCTTTCTCTCTTCTATTGCAATTCTTGAAATGGTGTTGAACAAACTCACCTGCCAGTTACATCGCGTGAAGATTTTAAGCCTTCCGCAAATCCACCTTTTGCATATTCCATGAATTATAGTAGTTCATGGGCTGGTTTTCTTTTAGGCAATCTGTCGAAATAATTCACGTACCATCTTAGTGCATCCTTGCTCTGCATATAAGACTACCATTCCAATCATATCTGCCGCATCTGCAAGATATCACTCTAGCCTTAACAAACATAATTGCAAGTTTTATTCTAAACATGTGAGGTCGTGGCAAGTTGTGGAGATTGGCTTTATGCCAACTACAGTTCTCGTGAAAGTTCTAATGCTGTCCCAATTGATTCAGTTATGGCATATCCTGCAATCATCGAAATCCTTGAATCGTTAAATAATGGAGGCCGTAGATAATGGAATGGGATTGACTTAATCATCAGGATATTTTCGCTAAACCGTCCACATGTCTTTCCTTAATTTCCACGTTTGTGCGTAATCTGCATTGACCACTGGAGATCAATTTAGGTTCGATTATCTTCTTTTTCTTTTCTTTTTTCTTTAGAAAAAGGTGGTAAACCACCTAGACTAATATAAATAAAAAATAACGGGTTACATACAGAGTGTCCAAAACCATCCAGTTGATGCTCTGCGCTAGATCTAACAGAGCCCAAAAACATACATGCCGGGCTTATAATGGCCTTAATCTAATGACCATAATAATAAAAATACGGAAAGAGTTTTTGACTGACACATATGACCAATAAGGAAACAAATTACACACTAACACCCAGAAATATCAATCATGAAGGGGAAGGAGAGTGACCTCTTGTTATTGGTCATCCCTCTCCCTCATCCTGGTTGACTGTATCCCACCTTGTAACTCTGATGGCTCTGAGACGCTCCTGGCAGTCGTGGCTGGCACACAGAAACTCTCGGGGTCCTTTTCATCATCCACCAGTGCTGCAGCGTCTTCATTTGTTACTTCGTTAGGAAGGTGGCGTGCCCAGTCTGGGGCATGCATCATGAGAAACTGAATTGAAGTAAAAATGTCCCTGCATCTTTCTGTCATTTGCTTAAAAAAATTGTGACTATGCCCACAGAGGGCCCTGTCCAATCCTCCTTTGTAACCACAGCCCAATCCCTTCTGCATTGCTTTGTAAACACACTCTGTGGATGAAGAAGTTCTCAGGTTGCTAATTGGGAAGAGGCCTCCCACCATAGCTTTTCCCTTGGTTAAGTCATATCCCTGTAGCGCCTGCCTCCACCTCTTTAAGTTGTAGAGATACTCGAAGACTAGACTAGTGCCAATCTGTGAGGACCGCCCTTTTTACTTCTGTTGTTATGACTATTTACATTACTGTTATTGTTACTTTTTATATTTGTGGGATAGCAGTTCCCGGAATTGTCAAACTATTAAACTTTATTATGATTTCGGAAAAACTAATTGGGTGATGTTTGGATAAGTTTACATTTCAGAAAAGTTAATTAGGTGATGTTGGAAAATTGTAATATGATTTCATTTATGTTAATTGGAACTATGTCATGATAATGCATGTTTATAAGTTGCTTCGGCTATGATGATTATATGTGGATACTGATCTTGTAATTTAGTGTGCAGGATTTACTAATCGAACCACAGATTTCGGAGATCATTCCGCACCTTGTTATTGTTATCCCCTGTTAAGCCAATCTGGTTCCACGAGGAACCAAGATCTTTCTGTGTTTGATGTGATGTTGTAATGTGGTCTTTTGTATGGTCGAGTGGGTTTGGTTACCTTCTTGTAACAATATTTTATGATTTGTGTTGTAAAAAGTTTGAATTTGAATTCTTTATTTTATTTAAATCTTTGAGGCCTTTTCATGTGCTTTACCTTGACCATGGGTGTCCTGGATGGGTTAAAGTTGACTCTGGGTTATACCCCATGGGTCCAGGGGCCCATTTGGCATGGGTAACCCTTGAGTAACCTCCATCTAGTCATCTTAACTTCCCCCTGAAGTTAAGTGACGAAAATTGGGGTATGGGGGGGGACATGATGGGATTGTACCAACACCCAACCCATCCCTCTTCAATCCCCAAGGTTAGAGATGACTACAAACCCATCCATTATTGAAGGATTCACTTAAAGTCACCTTCTCCATTAGTGAGATTCCCCCATGTGTAGTGGGGCCATCCATGTGAAGGAGGGAAGAAGAGGCATGGGTCACCTGTCTTTTACTCCTTTAACTCCTTTTATTTCTCCCATGCGTAAGAGAAATGACATGAGGAGAGGGATAAGGAGTACTCTAGGGATGAGTGAGTGACATAAGACACCAGGACAGAATAGTGGTTTTGGGGGAGAGTGAGGAGGTGACAAGTGTCACCTCCCCATTCCTCTAAACTGAAAAGAAATTGGGTTATTTGTTTCCAATTTTGAGATGAGAGGGAGTTAGTTGAATTTTGGGGAGAGATTTATTATTATTGTCAGAGAATAGGAAAGTTAGCTTAGAGGAGAGAAAAGAGAGAGAGGAGTTGTTGGCTAAGGTTGGAAGAGAACTCAGTGGAGCTGTGCAACATTTTTCATTCCAGGAGGGCTTTGTAAGGTTGGTTTGATGTTTACCTTTCTTTCGTATATCTGAATGTGTATGTAAAGTGTGTGAAAGATGCTTATTTGTTTGTGTTTTTAGAGTTGTTTTCTATAGGGTTTGTTGTTGGGTTGTTTGACAGAGCTTCTCCCACTTGGGAGAAATGCTCATCAAGTTTGGGGTAGGGGAGGAGAGATCCTCCTCAGGTGCATACCTGTTTCCATCTTTTGGGATGTTGAAAGCGTTGAGGACATGTATCTGTGACTGTATCTTTGACTTGAGAGTCAAATACAGATTTCTTAAAAGAATTTGTGATCAAACTTGGTTTGAGGCCAAGGGAAATTGTGTTGGTTAAATTATCTGTAAGGGTGACATTCTGGAGTCGAGTGTGTCCACTCTCCTGCCCCTTATGAAACTCACTGTAGTTGAGTTTCCGTGTTGTGTAATTTACCACGGGTGTTTGTGTGCTTTGGGTTTGTTGTTGTCCCTGTTGTGAAGTGGAGTGCTTGAGTTACCCAGGTGTGAGTATGGTCTCCCTAACTCGGGGGTGACCCTCTTGCGGGTCTACGGAAGGGAGGAGAGCTAGATGAGTGGTGTTTCTTCTTTGTTTGTCTCTGATACGCAGGTTTTCTCTTGGAGCTTCTGGTTGGATTTGGAGAAGTTATATTTATGAAGAAACAGTTTATTCTTCTTTGTCATGAGAATTAGATCATGTTCATTTCATAAGAGTTGAAGAGAGAGCACCTCTCTTGATATTGTTGTAATTTATTGTCACCCTGGGAGTGAAGGAAATAACCTCCCTGATCATGTTATTGGGAGTGACTGTTACTTAGTTGTTACATAACTTCTTTTGTAAGTTGGTTGGGAGAAGGAAATCCTTATCTTTCATCTGGTTAAGGGTAGTGAAATAGTTGTTCTTATTGTATTGAGTATGATGTAATTATTTACCTTGAATTTCATATGGAAAGTTTGAAGTTATAAAGAAAGTCTTACTGTATTAAATGTGTTAGTGAAAGGAAGAGATCTTTACTTATTTACAATCAAATCTGAGCTGGTTTGTAATTATAAGGATTGATTGGATTAATTAGTTGAAACGTCAGTTTTATAAGTTCAATGTTATAATGGAAAAGACAGTTTTAAATGTTTAAGTTTCTCTTCATAAATAATGTTTTCAGTTATTTTGTGAAGTTTAGAGAAAGTCTATTATATATTTACTTCTGTTGTCCAAAAGTTGAAATGGACATTTATTAATTGTAGAAATAAACTGATTAAAACTTCATTTCTTAAGTGTATATATATATATATATATATATATATATATATATATATATATATATATATATATATATATATATATATATATATATATATATATATATATATAGTTATTGCATTTCTTAGATGATCATTTTACAGAATATAAGAAACTGAATAAATGGTTTAATTTGAGAAAATGAAGTGGTATTATGAAAATAATATATATATATATATAATAATAATAATTGTTATTTAATTATCATTAAAATAGAAACTGAATATATTGTTGAGTTTGAGAAGATGAAATGATACTATGAAACTGAAATATATATAAATATATATATATATATATATATATATATATATATATATATATATAATATTTGTTATATCTAACATTAAATATTAATAAAGCAAATTAAACTCATGAAAATTTGAAATAGAAATTCACGGAGCGAAACTTGAGGTCGCTGTGTGTTAAAACACAGTCGAAAACATTTTATGGTGGGCGGTGGGGAGTGAATCCCCACCGCAGTGTTTTTTTTTATGTCTTGAGGTGTGGGGAGGGGTGGAGACCCACCCACACCCCACATCGTGGGATGTGGGTGGGGCTCCGCCCCTCCCCACATCCCCCTGCCTTTACACCCTGCGGAGCTCAAAACTCCGCTGTCACGCTGTCCCCGCCGCGCCCTTCGCACTGCGACCTCCGCGGAGCCTCCAGCTCTGCCACCATCTATGCTCCCCGCCACCTTAAACGTGGTCCTCTCTGCTGCGGCCGAGCCTGCCTCCACCCACCACTGTCCATTGCAGCCTCCGCCGCCATGCCTCTTCCTCCCCTGCATACAATATAAACTCCCTTCTCAATAATAAGCATTTAGAGTTTAAAACCCTATTTTATGTGTTGAACAAAACAACCAAAGGATTTATGTTATTTTCCATGGTTGGTTTTTATTTTATAAAGTGGAGAACCACTTATTAATAACAACTACGGTATATAATTGTATATATATATATATATATTATATAAAAGAAAAAAAAAACAAATAGAAGATTAATACTAGATTAATAGAAGGGTAACTTATTAAGATAACTTAATAATTGCAATATTAGTAATTATAATAAACAATAGTAATTATAACAACGGTAATTTTAAATAAGAGAAATGTAATTGAGTATATGTATGTTTATATATATATACGATCTTATATATATATATACATATAAATATATCGTTACATATTTATAATTTTTAAAAAAATGAATACGACTTTCAGAGAGGCCGTTTTCTCTTAACGTTAATAAGAGAAAATAAAATTATAAGTTATCGAGAGCAGAAAGGGATATACTGTATTACTCTGGAAAGAGTTTCTCAGAAGTTTCAACTACCAACGTAATTCCATAACCGGGAAAATGAAGAGGAAAATTACACGTCACCTTGCTTAAAGGATCACTGGAAATAAACTTAAGAAGCCATCACAGACATTCCATGTGAGGCCATTTTAATATCAACTGTAGTAAACGTCCACATAAGTAAACCTGTAAGAGAGTCAGAAGAAGAAAAAGTAACATTGGAAAACACAGAGGAGAAAATGCGCGGCATTTCCCACATGGGATAAGAGAACTAAGCTGATGGACCCTCCTGCCAAAATTTGCTTAGGAACAAGTTTAATTAATACAAACGAAGAGGAGAAACCTAGATCAGAGAAGACTAGGAGACTGAGTCCAGCGAAGTAGTAAACCAGCCTATGTGACCTGGACCATCCGGAAGTTAGGTTTAATATCAACAAAAGATACAGTGATAACCCTGATTGATGTGAAATATGAAGAAAGGACCGGATAAACATAAAGAAAGCATAGAAAACGAAAGAGAGAGAGACCGAAATATAAACAAACTAAATTATCAGAGAAATAGTTAAGGTAAGCGCGATAAAAATACAATCAAAATTAAGACGCAGAGAAAAGGGAAGAGAGAGCAAATGAACTGCCTTGTTGAGAATGCTAAGTCGAAGGAGGAGTATGTTTCAGGAAGCAAGAGAGGAGACAGATAACCGTGCCTTGTTGAAAAATGATTAAATAGGGAGATCACGAGTCGGTTTAGTCGGAACAAGGCGTCGTGGGAAGTTGTTAATCTATCAGTGAACCATGTGCGTAAAATAGTGTTGAGTAATTCCCACTTACGCCGTAAGGTGTTATGCTGTCAGAATTTTGCCGAGATTTAGATTTAGGAACCCTGATATTTTAAACCTAGTAGTGACATTAACGGCATCGTAGAGACCCCCTTGTTGGTCTGCTTGCGTCTGGTTGCATGCAATTGTACTTGTACCCCACCGACAACTGTAGTGTTTTCACCTTGAACGAACACCACCGGGCATGCTTACGCATGCGAGGGGTTTTTTAGGGAAGCGCGAGAAATTTTTTTATATTTTGTGTCATGACCACATGACGGATGTGGCTATGACACGTGTGATGTGTGTTGTGACCACATGGAAAATGTGGGCATGACATTTGGTATCAGAGCCAAATTTAAACACTGGGTGTATTTGGGCACGTTATTATTCCGCAACTTTGGCTAATTAGTTTCTACCTTGTTTTGTAGGATGCCTCCCCGTGTTCGACGAGCGCAGTCATGCCACACAGCGTCGGTCGAGGTGCACACTGATTCCTCAGCTGAGGGACTAGCACCCGTAGTTACAGCAGCACCACCTGCACCACCTGAACCAAAAGCACCACTAGTACCACAGGCGACACCAGTATTGGATATAGGTCCACAGATCTTACAGGCACTGCAGGCTATGTTAGACAGGTTACCGCCAGTGATTCCTGAGCCATGTGTAGAGCCTCGTGTTGATCCGCGAGAGGAGCCACGTAGGGAGCCACGTGCCGAGTCACGTATTGAGCCACGTGGGGAGCCCCGCGTTGATCCACTAGAGGTGCCACGTGTGGAGCCTTTCGTTGAGATTCCTGACACAACAGTAGAGGAGGTAGGGTCAGCTTTCCGTGCACGGAGCAAGAGTCCTCCGAGACCTTTGAGACGAGATGAGAACCAGAGGGCAGAACAGGTTCATCATGGATTGTATGAGGATGGTGTGGAAGAGCCAGTTGTGAGACTTAAAGACAGAGGGGACCCCATCAGAGATCTACTTAGGCTCAACCCACCCACCTTCGCAGGTGCTACAGAGGGAGCTGTGGCCGAGGCTTGGCTGATTAGTTTAGACAGGTGTTTCGCGTTGTGACCATATGGAAGCAACACGAAAGCATGAGTGGCAATCCACCTTCTGAGGGATGCCGCAGCTACCTGGTGGCGCATAGAGGAGTGTAAGCGCCGACTTTCCGTAGAGACACTCACATGGGACACCTTCATAGAGCGCTTTAATGCGCGATATTTGTCAAAACATTACAGACAGCGCAGGATCGATGAGTTCCATGATTTACAGCAGAGGGGACTCACTGTTACTCAGTATGAGAGTCGATTCATTGAGCTTTCACGTTACGCAGAATACCTCCACGACGAGAAAATCTTAATACACAAATTCATCAGAGGGTTGAATCACGGGATAGCAGGACCAGTTCGTATGGCAAATCCCCAGACCATGAGTGAGGCTGTTGAAAAGACCTTATATCAGAGGAAATTCAGGGATGAGGGCAGAATTCACGCCCGCAGTATTAGGATCGTAATCCCCAACAACAGCAAAACTTTTGAAGGCCTCAAAACACAACACAGAGAGGAGGATATAACCCTTCATCATTACCTCCTAGGCCTCCACAACAGCAGCAACATCAGCAAAAATCTAAATTTCAACAGAGGGTTCAGGGAGGACAGAATCCTGGATGGCAGCAGCAGGGTACACGCAGAGATCAGAGACAACAGGGTTCATCGGCAGGACCCGCGAGGTCCCAGCAGTCTTACAGAGGCTCACAGGGGTCTACGGGATGGACTGGGCAACAACAATTGGGCAGAACACAGTCAGGGCAGTTACAGGTTAGAGGACCATGTTATGTGTGTGGTGGGGCAGGGCATCTGGCTAGAGAGTGCCCGCAGGGGTTTACTGCAGGGGGATAGCCCCAATCAGGAGGGTCTGAGCAGACCGTAGGTGACGTGGGCAGATCCCACCACATGTTTGCAGCGGTTGATAACCGCCAGGCTGACTTCCAGGCTTCCGTCATCGAGGCAGCAGGTACAATTGGAGACTTCTCCATCTCGATCCTTTTCGACTCAGGAGCTACTGACTCTTTTTTGTCTACATCGTTAGTGGAGCGTTGCACCCTGGTGGCTTCTAGGCAAGACATTAGGTGGGAAGTTGAGTTGGCCTCAGGGGCCAGGATGTCAGTAGATACCTTGGTTAAAGACTGTGAGATCACATTGGGATCTTTCACCACAACATGTGACCTTAGGATTATGCCATTAGGATCCTACGGTGTAGTTCTGGGTATGGATTGGCTTGCGGCACATAGAGCCAAGCTTGACTGTCGCCAGAGGACGATTAGCTGTTTAGATGATCATGGTTCATCGGTTGAAATAGTGGGCATTCAAAAGCCCACGACTGTTCGTATGATATCCTCTCAGCAGCTTAAGCGCTGTATGCGGAAGGGATGCCAGATGTTTTCCATCACAGTCAGTGATAGAACAGAGGAAGAACCTAAGGGTACTTTAGATGATCGCCCTGTCCTTAGAGATTTTTCCAATGTATTTCCGCCGGAATTACCAGGTATGCCTCCACGCAGAGAAGTGGACTTCCACATCGACTTAGTGCAAGGTGCAGAACTGATATCCCGTGCACCCTATAGGATGACTACACATAAACTCACCGAACTTAAGCTGCAGTTAGAGGAATTACTTGAGAAGGGGCACATCCGACCTAGTGTTTCGCCATGGGGCGCACCGGTTATCTTCGTGAAGAAGAAGGATGGGTCTCTTCGTTTATGTATGGACTATAGGCAGTTGAACAAGGTGACGGTGAAGAACCGTTATCCTCTACCTAGGATTGACAACCTTTTTGATCAGATGCAGGGAGCCAGAGTGTTCTCGAAAATTGATCTAAAATCTGGGTATCACCAATTACGCATCACGGAGGCAGATATTCATAAAACAGCTTTTCGAACCAGATATGGCCATTACGAATTCATAGTGGTACCTTTCGGGTTGACGAACGCTCCTGCAGTGTTCATGAGTCTCATGAACGGGGTGTTCCGTACTTACCTAGATCGGTTCGTGATCATATTTCTAGATGACATTTTGATTTATTCACGGACTGAGGAGGAGCATGTGGAACACTTGTGTCAAGTTTTGCAGCAATTACGAGAGCAGCAGCTTTATGGCAACCTGGCGAAGTGTGCCTTCTTCAGGACAGAGGTGCAGTATTTGGGACACATTTTATCAGGCGATGGCATCTCCGTAGATCCATCTAAAATCAGAGCAATTCAGGAGTGGCCTGCACCCACCAACGTGACAGAGGTCAGAAGCTTTATGGGGTTAGCCGGGTATTATCGTCGGTTTGTCGAGGGCTTCTCTAGGATAGCACATCCCATTACTTCCCTTTAGCGAAAAGGGAAGGGTTTCATTTGGACCGAGCAGTGTGAAAAGGCCTTTGGAGTCCTCAAGGAGCGTCTTACCAATGCTCCTATTTTAGCGGTCCCAGATCCTACAGAGGAGTTTGTAGTTTGCACAGATGCATCATTAGAAGGATTGGGAGCCGTGCTTATGCAGGGTGGTAGAGCGATCGCATACGAATTGCGGAAACTAAAGACACATGAGTTAAACTATCCTACTCACGACTTAGAGCTCACAGCAGTTATTCATGCTTTGGTCCGCTGGAGACACTTTCTCCTAGGTTGATGCTTTGAACTCCATTCGGATCATCATAGTTTGCAGTATATTTTTACACAGTCAAATTTGAACGCCCGCCAACGGCGTTGGATGGAATGCCTATGCGAATACAACTTCGATGTCCACTACATCAAAGGGAAGGAGAACGTGGTTGTTGATGCTTTGAGTCGAAGGCGCCACAAGATCCTGACCCTAACCTTGAAGGTGGACTTGAAAGATCGCATCTTACAGCATCTGCCGGAAGACGAGTGGTTTCTTGAGGTGCAGCAGGCAATACTAAATCAGAAGGCCCTTGAGGGCAAATTTACAAGATATACCCTTGAGTCTGATGGTATGCTTCGACATCGGCAGCGCATCTATGTACCCCATGCAGGTAATCTTCGTACAATAATCCTATCCGAGGCTCATAGAGCACCCTATGCACCACACCCAGGAGTGAAGAAGATGCATGCTGACTTACGACAGCTTTATCATTGGGCCAAGATGAGGCGTGACATTGCCAAATTTTTTGCTCGTTGCCTGGAATGTCAGAGGGTCAAGGCCGAACATCAGCATCCAACGGGACTGTTGTACCCACACGAGATACCTGAATGGAAATGGGACACCATTTCGATGGATTTTATCGTTAGTCTACCTATGTCCTCACGTCGCCATGATGCTATTATGGTGACAGTTGACAAGCTGACCAAAGTGGCGCATTTTTCACCAATATGCACAACATACAATGCACCATCAGTGGCAAAGGTGTTTCTTGATCAGATTGTTAGATTTCATGGGGTACCTCGCTGCATTATATCTGACAGAGACTCCGTATTTACGTCTTCATTCTGGAGAGCCTTACATCAGGCATTGGGCACATAGCTCAACTTCAGTTCAGCCTATCATCCGGAAACCGACGGACAAACAGAGAGAGTTAACCAGGTGTTAGAAGACATGCTTCGCATGTATGTGATGGACCATCAGTCTAGATGGGAGGAATACCTATATCTAGTTGAGTTCGCCTACAATAATGGGCATCATAGCTCGTTGGGTATGCCTCCTTTTCAGGCGTTATATGGCAAACCATGCAGAACACCTTTGAGTTGGGATCGGATAGAGGACAGAACGGTCATCGGTCTAGAAATAGTTCAGAATATGGAACAGCAGGTCAGACAGATTAGACAGAGACTTCAGGAAGCACAGGACAGGTAGAAGAAGTATGCCGATGCTAAGAGGACAGACCGAAGCTTCTCTGTGGGGGAAAGAGTATTTTTGAGAGTGCGACCGCACAAGAGTCCAATCCGTTACGGGAAGGGCTCTAAGCTCGCACCTCGATCTATAGGACCTTTCGAAATCTTGGAGCGGATAGGACCAGTAGCCTATTGTCTAGCCTTGCCACCTAGCCTGTCACGTATCCACGATGTATTTCATGTATCAGTTTTACGTCAATATATTTCTGACTTGTCTCACGTGTTGGATTGGAGTGCTCTTCAAGTAGAGGCAGACGGACAGATGGCGCTGGAGCCAATTCGTATATTGGCTCGTCGGATGCTGGCCCTTCGAGGTCGAGAGCTGGACCAGGTTAGAGTCTAGTGGGACCTATACGATGAAGTCACTGCAACATGGGAAGATGCAGAGAGACTGAAGACCCTTTATCCTCACCTTTTTGACGACTTCTAGGAGGAAGTACCGTCTTAGGGGGAGAGGATGTGAGGACCGCCCTTTTTACTTCTGTTGTTATGACTATTTACATTACTGTTATTGTTACTTTTTATATTTGTGGGATAGCAGTTCCCAGAATTGTCAAACTATTAAACTTTATTATGATTTCAGAAAAACTAATTGGGTGATGTTTGGATAAGTTTACATTTCAGAAAAGTTAATTAGGTGATGTTGGAAAATTGTAATATGATTTCATTTATGTTAATTGGAACTATGTCATGATAATGCATGTTTATAAGTTGCTTCGGCTATGATGATTATATGTGGATACTGATCTTGTAATTTAGTGTGCAGGATTTACTAATCGAACCACAGATTTCAGAGATCATTCCGTACCTTGTTATTATTATCCCCTGTTAAGCCAATCTGGTTCCACGAGGAACCAAGATCTTTCTGTGTTTGATGTGATGTTGTAATGTGGTCTTTCATATGGTCGAGTGGGTTTGGTTACCTTCTTGTAACAATATTTTATGATTTGTGTTGTAAAAAGTTTGAATTTGAATTCTTTATTTTATTTAAATCTTTGAGGCCTTTTCATGTGCTTTACCTTGACCATGGGTGTCCTGGATGGGTTAAAGTTGACCCTGGGTTATACCCCATGGGTCCAAGGGCCCATTTGGCATGGGTAACCCTTGGGTAACCTCCATCTAGTCATCTTAACTTCCCCCTGAAGTTAAGTGACGAAAATTGGGGTATGGGGGGGGGGACATGATGGGATTGTACCAACACCCAACCCATCCCTCTTCAATCCCCAAGGTTAGAGATGACTACAAACCCATCCATTATTGAAGGATTGACTTGAAGTCACCTTCTCCATTAGTGAGATTCCCCCATGTGTAGTGGGGCCATCCATGTGAAGGAAGGAAGAAGAGGCATGGGTCACCTGTCTTTTACTCCTTTAACTCCTTTTATTTCTCCCATGCGTAAGAGAAATGACATGAGGAGAGGGATAAGGAGTACTCTAGGGATGGGTGAGTGACATAAGCCACCAGGATAGAATAGTGGTTTTGGGGGAGAGTGAAGAGGTGACAAGTGTCACCTCCCCATTCCTCTAAACTGATAAGAAATTGGGTTATTTGTTTCCAATTTTGGGATGAGAGGGAGTTAGTTGAATTTTGTGGAGAGTTTTATTATTATTGTCAGAGAATAGGAAAGTTAGCTTAGAGGAGAGAAAAGAGATAGAGGAGTTGTTGGCTAAGGTTGGAAGAGAACTCAGTGGAGCTCTGCAACATTTTTCATTCCAGGAGGGCTTTGTAAGGTTGGTTTGATGTTTACCTTTCTTTCGTATATCTGAATGTGTATGTAAAGTGTGTGAAAGATGCTTATTTGTTTGTGTTTTTAGAGTTGTTTTCTGTAGGGTTTGTTGTCGGGTTGTTTGACAGAGCTTCTCCCACTTGGGAGAAATGCTCATCAAGTTTGGGGTAGGGGAGGAGAGATCCTCCTCAGGTGCATACCTGTTTCCATCTTTTGGGATGTTGAAAGCCTTGAGGGCATGTATCTGTGACTGTATCTTTGACTTGAGAGTCAAATACAGATTTCTTAAAAGAATTTGTGATCAAACTTGGTTTGCGGCCAAGGGAAATTGTGTTGGTTAAATTATCTGTAAGGGTGACACTCTGGAGTCGAGTGTGTCCACTCTCCTGCCCCTTATGAAACTCACTGTAGTTGAGTTTCCGTGTTGTGTAATTTACCACGGGTGTTTGTGTGCTTTGGGTTTGTTGTTGTCCCTGTTCTGAAGTGGAGTGCTTGAGTTACCCAGGTGTGAGTATGGTCTCCCTAGCTTGGGGGTGACCCTCTTGCGGGTCTACGGAAGGGAGGAGAGCTAGATGAGTGGTGTTTCTTCTTTGTTTGTCTTCGATACACGGGTTTTCTCTTGGAGCTTCTGGTTGGATTTGGAGAAGTTATATTTATGAAGAAACAGTTTATTCTTCTTTGTCATGAGAATTAGATCATGTTCATTTCATAAGAGTTGAAGAGAGAGCACCTCTCTTGATATTGTTGTAATTTATTGTCACCCTGGGACTGAAGGAAATAACCTCCCTGATCATGTTATTGGGAGTGACTGTTACTTAGTTGTTACATAACTTCTTTTGTAAGTTGGTTGGGAGAAGGAAATCCTTATCTTTCATCTGGTTAAGGGTAGTGAAATAGTTGTTCTTATTGTATTGAGTATGATGTAATTATTTACCTTGAATTTCATATGGAAAGTTTGAAGTTATAAAGAAAGTCTTACTGTATTAAATGTGTTAGTGAAAGGAAGAGATCTTTACTTATTTACAATCAAATCTGAGCTGGTTTGTAATTATAAGGATTGATTGGATTAATTAGTTGAAATGTCAGTTTTATAAGTTCAATGTTATAATGGAAAAGACAGTTTTAAATGTTTAAGTTTCTCTTCATAAATAATGTTTTCAGTTATTTTGTGAAGTTTAGAGAAAGTCTATTATATATTTACTTCTGTTGTCCAAAAGTTGAAATGGACATTTATTAATTGCAGAAATAAACTGATTAAAACTTCATTTCTTAAGTGTGTATATATATATATATAGTTATTGCATTTCTTAGATGATCATTTTACAGAATATAAGAAACTGAATAAATGGTTTAATTTGAGAAAATGAAGTGGTATTATGAAAATAATATATATATATATATATATATATATATATATATATATATATATATATAATAATTGTTATTTAATTATCATTAAAATAGAAACTAAATATATTGTTGAGTTTGAGAAGACGAAATGATACTATGAAAATGAAATATATATAAATATATATATATATATATATATATATAATATTTGTTATATCTAACATTAAATATTAATAAAGCAAATTAAACTCATGAAAATTTGAAACAGAAATTCGTGGAGCGAAACTTGAGGTCGCTGTGTGTTAAAACACAGTCGAAAACATTTTATGGTGGGCGGTGGGGAGTGAATCCCCACCGCAGTGTTTTTTTTTATGTCTTGAGGTGTGGGGAGGGGCGGAGCCCCACCCACACCCCACATCGTGGGATGTGGGTGGGGCTCTGCCCCTCCCCACATCCCCCTGCCTTTACACCTCGCGGAGCTCAAAACTCCGCTGTCATGCTGTCCCCGCCGCGCCCTTCGCACTGCGACCTCCGCGGAGCCTCCAGCTCTGCCACCATCTATGCTCCTCGCCACCTTAAACGTGGTCCTCTCTGCTGCGGCCGAGCCTGCCTCCACCCACCACTGTCCATTGCAGCCTCCACCGCCATGCCTCTTCCTCCCCTACATACAATATAAACTCTCTTCTCAATAATAAGCATTTAGAGTTTAAAACCCTATTTTATGTGTTGAACAAAACAACCAAAGGATTTATGTTATTTTCCATGGTTGGTTTTTATTTTATAAAGTGGAGAACCACTTATTAATAACAACTATGGTGTATAATTGTATATATATATATATATAATTATATTATATAAAAGAAAAAAAAAACAAATAGAAGATTAATACTAGATTAATAGAAGGGTAACTTATTAAGATAACTTAATAATTGCAATATTAGTAATTATAATAAACAACAGTAATTATAACAATGGTAATTTTAAATAGGAGAAATGTAATTGAGTATATGTATGTTTATATATATATACGATCTTATATATATATACATATAAATATATCGTTACATATTTATAATTTTTTTAAAAATGAATACGACTTTCAGAGAGGCCGTTTTCTCTTAACGTTAATAAGAGAAAATAAAATTATAAGTTAACGAGAGAGAAAGGGATATACTGTATTACTCCGGAAAGAGTTTCTCGGAAGTTTCAACTACCAACGTAATTCCATAACCGGGAAAATGAAGAGGAAAATTACACGTCACCTTGCTTAAAGGATCACTGGAAATAAACTTAAGAAGCCATCATAGACATTCCATGTGAGGCCATTTTAATCTCAACTGTAGTAAACGTCCACATAAGTAAACCTGTAAGAGAGTTAGAAGAAGAAAAAGTAACATTTGAAAACACAGAGGAGAAAATGCGCGGCATTTCCCACATGGGATAAGAGAACTAAGCTAATGGACCCTCCTGCCAAAATTTGCTTAGGAACAAGTTTAATTAATACAAACGAAGAGGAGAAACCTAGATCGGAGAAGACTAGGAGACCGAGTCCAGCGAAGTAGTAAACCAGCCTATGTGACCTGGACCATCCGGAAGTTAGGTTTAATATCAACAAAAGATACAGTGATAACCCTGATTGATGTGAAATATGAAGAAAGGACCAGATAAACATAAAGAAAGCATAGAAAACGAAAGAGAGAGAGACCAAAATATAAACAAACTAAATTATTAGAGAAATAGTTAAGGTAAGCGCGATAAAAATACAATCAAAATTAAGACCCAGAGAAAAGGGAAGAGAGAGCAAATGAACCGCCTTGTTGAGAATGCTAAGTCGAAGGAGGAGTATGTTTCAGGAAGCAAGAGAGGAGACAGACAACCGTGCCTTGTTGAAAAATGATTAAATAGGGAGATCATGAGTTGGTTTAGTCGGAACAAGGCGTCGTGGGAAGTTGTTAATCTATCAGTGAACCACGTGCGTAAAATAGTGTTGAGTAATTCCCACTTACGCCGTAAGGCGTTATGCTGTCAGAATTTTGCCGAGATTTAGATTTAGGAACCCTAATATTTTAAACCTAGTAGTGACGTTAACGGTGTCGTACAGACCCCCTTGTTGGTCTGCTTGCGTCTGGTTGCACGCAATTGTACTTGTACCCCGCCGACAACTGTAGTGTTTTCGCCTTGAACGAACACCACCGAGCATGCTTACGCATGTGAGGGGGTTTTTAGGTAAGCGCGAGAAAATTTTTGATATTTCGTGTCATGACCACATGACAGATGTGGCTATGACACGTGTGATGTGTGTTGTGACCACATGGAAAATGTGGGCATGACACAATCACATGTACATAGTGACCATGCTGAACAATATCCATAATAGTGGAGAGGAGCATGGAAACCAGGTCCAACTAGTGCAAAATTCTATCTTCCATGCCTTGTAATCATTTCTGGCCACATATATTTCTTATGGCGAACTGCACCATTGTGCAATCTGTTAGGTCTCATAAATGCAAGTTTTTACACCTTAAGAGGTTGCCAAGCTCTCCACACTTTTGGCTAACAGGCACAAGGATAATACCTTCTTCACTTTAGGTTCTGCTAGACCTAGGTGGGTATACCTTTCACAACTAATCCAGATTTTTAATATCCTTCATGGTGGCAAATAGGTGTGAAGTAGCTTAAAAGATAATTGTTCTTACTTCTAATGTTAAGGTCTTAGATATGAATGCTTGAATAAAACTATGTAGAATTTTGAGAATGAATTTGGAATGACTAGCGCCTGCCCTATTGGGCTATTGGAGTTAGTGGATGGGTTAATGGAAACATATGTATATGATAGGTGAATTTATCTCCTAGCTTAACTCTAACAGTTGGGCACTTTTGAATGTCAACACCTTATGCAGACGTGCAAGTTTCCTAATTACAGCAGTCTTCTTATTTATCTTAGTGATATCTTCCCAAATTACTGTGAAATTGTGAAAGGAGATTTAATTCTTAAGTTGATGGAAACCAATCATAATAATTTCTCTAAAAGGATTTTAATCTTTGACAAGAACCAATCAAAGTCAATTATATGAAATGATCTTTAATTCTCATCAATCAGAAACCAATCAAAACTCCACACAGGGACAACAAATGTGCTCTGACAAATAATGCAAATTCGAATAACTTAGAAGGACCACTTTGGAGACAGTACAATAAGATGTAATCATGAAAACTAACACAACTATTAAACACTGGAAATAAATCACTATATGAAAGTGTTTTGCTCCATAATATTGCTTCAAATAATATATATTATAACATTTTCTGATATGGAATAGATGGTAAAATGGATGCAATCTATCTTCTACTGGTGATAATTCTCTAACCTACCCGGTGCAACCTTTTATTTTAATTTTGTTTCCCACTTTACAAATATTTATTTTAACCTCTTTTTGCCTTCATATCCTGTGAAAATAATTATTCAAGTAACTATTGTTATTTCCTTTTTAATATATATTTTCACTCAATTGGTAAGAAATAATTACTTGCTTGTGAATTGCTTGGTGAAAATGTTTTCTCGCCTTTGCATATACTTCCTCAAAAATATTTTGTAGGTAAAATAATTACCTATCTAGTGAATTTATTGAAAAATATTTTTCTTTCATCCTTATAACCCCTTTGGTAAAATATTTCACATTTCATTTTAATATTTTATCCTGGGCATATAGCTCACATTTAAAATATTTATCACCTTCAATTAAATAATATTTTTCTCCATGCTTCTACCGTAGTTTCTACTTTCACCTGCTTTCTAATACTTTTCTATCTTTCTTATTGGAGTAACTCATAGAATCAGAAAGATCTAAAAAACTCATTTCGATCACACATGTCTATCTGATACAATTACTATTTTGACTTATCGGTGAGAGTACAAGTGTTTCTTACCAAAAAGTATCCATCAACGAGAGGCATAAGATCAGTGTGATCTAAAAATTTTACTCCAACTAGCTTACTTAGGCCAATGAGCAATATTAGGATTTCTGCCTTTGTATCTCCACTAGGGTAAGATGTCAATTACTAGATGAACCATGAGATTGAGATACAATAGATTAGGCATTACTTCTTGTTGATCAATTCATGGGCATAACACCTACTGATCCATCATTGATTGGGTTGACATTTAATGGCTAACCTGCTGAATCAAAAACTCCACTTTTGGGCTTCCTCGATTTCAATGTTTTGGCTCCAGAAGTCAATGGTCGTGTTGAGTTAGAACTTTCAGATGATTGAGTAGGTGGGATTGCATTTAGAAGAGCTACACCAACATGAGCTTGTTTGAGAGCACCAACATCATTTGTACCATCTCCACACATCAACGTCATCCTTCCCTCCATCTTAAGAGTAGTCAATATTAGTTCTTTCTGCTCAGAGGCAACTCTAGCAAAAACCTTGACATAAGGGATGACTAATAGTAAGGCATTCATGCGTTGCAACATCATGAAACAATCCCCACCTATGCAAAGGTTGTGGGAAATTGATAGTTCCTCCACTTCATTTTCCACGTAAGGAATTTTCACCATCTCATCAGGAGAAATCCATTCAAACCCATCAATGTTCTTCATTGGAGTTAAGATCGATGTAGGTTGTGAAACAATGTCAACTTGACCAGCAACATGACAAGATGTCAAAGCCTGATCACTAGTAATGATCACCAAGTCATGTGATGATGCTTTAAGTTCCATGAGTACATCGACATAATCATAATGATTGGGACAATTAAAGACCACAAATCTTGCAAAGTTAAGCCCACTCTCAACAGTTTCTCTTTCTAAACTCTAAGCCTCACCAACAGCCATCTCAAGAAGATGCTTGTATGTAAGAGAAAGAACTTGGGACCCTTGATGATTATAATGCTTGTAAGTATCCACATATCTAGGGGGTAAAATTAATAGTCTCTCTTAAATCATTTTAGGTGCATCCTTTACAAAAGAAAAAAATTCTTCCTGAACTCATGCTACAATAGCCATTTGTTTCAAGTGAGATGCAAAATGATACCTTTGCAATATCTGCATAGGTTGCCCATTGCCCTTCTCAGGCATGGCTTTCTCATCAGATGTATATATCCAATCAATTTGTTTGAGTGCTATCTTTTCTAGTTATTTGTGCAGATTTTGATTCTCCTGCTTCTTTATTTCAATATCCTCTAAGCATTTTATTTCAATTTCATCTATACGCTTCAACAAAGTCTAGTCCTTTCTTTCCCTATTCCAGCTCATGCCTACTTCCATTTGATGTTTTAGTTGTTGTAGATCTTTCATGCTCATATTTGAAATATGTTCTCCCATCATGTGCTTTTGCCATAATTGCAACTGTTTGACTTGATGTTTCAACCTTGCAATGGTTCTGCACCTTAAGAGGCTGAGTTCCATCTTCAGATAGAATAGAATAATACTACAGGCCTCACAAACATTATCATTAAACCTTCTCAATCAATTCTTGTGTGAGGCATGCCAGGTCCTATTATGGGCCCGACTAAAAAAAATTGTTTTAAAACAAGTTTTTTGTCTTGAAATGATTTGGAACCACTCCAATGTGCATCTGAACTAAAAAATTAAACTGGGTCGTCATCAAAATCTTCTTTCTAACATATTTACATAGTGATCAAACTAGTCAAGTAGCACTCAGAATTGGCTTAAAAGACTGGTCAAATGATCTCCTGAAGTTATGAAAATGCATAAGCACGTAGAGTTTTGACCCAAGAATTTAGTGCATCAAATTGTTTGGAAGAGCTCATCCTGGTGTGTGAGATATAATTGTTCAAAGTAGCCCACTTGGCCTTCTCTGCAACTGCACTTGTGAAAAACCTTATTATGGCTCACCAACTTACAATTTTGAAAAACCATCAAATCTTTTCCTAGGATACTGCAATTGGAGGATTTAGTTCATTTAGGCTTCATTAGAGTGTGTGCAAGAGGATTTTCCACCAGTCACCTTTCTTCATCAAATATTCAGGGCCAAAGTTGACCTCTCTAGAGGTGAAAACTATGAAATTAGGGCTAAGTGCGTTTGCTTTTCATTTTGAAAAAATAGAAAACAATCTGTTGGAGCCTTGAAATTAGACATAGAAGTAGATTTTCATAAGGTGAATCAAGGACACCAATCAGTTTGTCAGGATCATCATTCAGCTGCTAGATATTAGCCTCCAAAGTTGGCTTCTTGGGCTGATTTCACATTGTGCAGGTAACAAATTTTACTAGAATCCTCCAACTTGACTCCTCAAAACTCAGTCAAATCTTGTCATAGGAAGATTTAATAAGACACGTGCATTCACATATGATAGGTAAGCATGCTTGCAAAGTGATTTTAGATGAAAATGAGTAAGCTCCAAATTATGATCCCTCAAAAAAGGCTCCTTGAGTAGATTGCACAAGTGTATTTCTAAGAGTTATAGTTGATTTTTTCACATGGAAACCTAAACTTTTTTGCAAAAGTTGGTATGCAATTTTTGGTTCCAACACAATCTATGTCAAAGACCTGGTTAAGATCAGTGATTCTGACTCTTCCTCTAATCTCCGGTGGCAGTACTAGGAAAAAGAGACATTGGTGTAAGCTGTCATTCTCTATTGATAGACCTACAAGAAAAGACATGGAAAACAAACAGAGAGAGAAGAGACACTTAAGGAATAAGAGTAACAATCTAAATGGAGGCTACATTGAAGGATCAACTACTAATATGTGTGGTGGCTTGAAATATCTCTCCTTCCCTATTATTGTCCTATTGACCTAGGGATGGCATCACAAAAGGTACTTTCTAATAAATGCCATAAGGAATGTGGATCCTTTCTAGATTTGGCACATATTACGATTCATAGCTCCCTTTTGCATCCATCCCATCTCCATATATGTCCTTCCTTCTCTTGCTGACATGACTATTAACAATCCTGCCACGATCCTGGATTTAAATTCGAAGAGATAGATTAGATTACTTACCATTCTAGCTTACTCCTCCTCAATTATGAGGGCTTAGATTTCATTTGTGCCAACTACACATGGAGATTTGGTTTGCAAGACGGTCTTGGGGTCAGCTAGAATCCTTCCCATTAATACATATAGCCCGGTCTCTGACTAACTACTCTGCGCTTGTCATTAATCTCACCATCTTCTACTATGCTTGGGGATTCAAACATTCTTAATATCCCTTCGATGTACATGTTGTTGGCATACTATTATTTAGAAAATCATTCATAATAGCCATTTTAATATCCATTCATTTATAATCCTTCATTAATCAGGATTTAAGAAATCCAATGCTTAATCAGCTAGGATGTCCTATCTAATCCTCATAGCTTTGATGGCTCCAAGTTAACTGTTGAACAAGCATATCTTTTTGTTGTGCATCAAGATCCTAGCCCTCATTTTCCCCTAAACCAATAGATTGGAATTCATAGAATTTGCTTCCCAGTCTTATCTCTTGAGCAAGAGAATCTGGAAGTGTCATTTAAGGACCTGCTAGTAAAACTAGGGTTTTTTTCCATTCCCTACCTTATGCTTAAGTGTTCTATATCCCTTGTTTGTCGACCTCTATCAACATCAATAGCTAAGAGGGTACTTTGTCCTTGCTTGGGTCAAATTTTGTTGCCTCTTGGGGTTGATCAACTACTCTATTTGCCAACCCATCTTCGACTTTGTTTCCTTCCCTATAGCAATGTGAGACTTGGACACTATCCAATTCCTCTATGGTAATGAATGCTTGCCTGAGATTGTATTCCGCTTGCCAATTTTCCATTCTCTTTGTTTTGATTGCCCTTATGATATTTAAAGAATCCCCTTCTATCCATAAATTTCTGAAATCATACTTCAGAGCTAGTTGGAGTCCATGTAAGAGCGCCCATGCCTCTGCCTCATTATTTGTCCCTTGATGTATTTTGGTCAATTTGGCCACAAACATTTTCCCTTCATGATTTCTAATGACGCACCTCATCCTTAAGAGCCCTGGATTACCTTTGTTGGCTCTATCAAAATTCAATTTGACAAATGGCTGAGTTGGGTGACTCCACTTCACTAAACTCCTATCCAACTTTAGTCCATCTGCCCTAGATGTTGATCCATTAGATACCGGCTCCAAAAAAATTCCAAGACTTTAGTATCAACTCATCCCATCTTGTCCATTTAGTATTCTGATTGTTAGATTTCCTAAATTTTTCCATAACCACTTCCGATATAGCTTTGTCTATGTCCCTACAAAGCTTATGAGATGTTGAAGAGGATTTTCTAAAGATAAAAAAATTTCTCTCTTTCCAAATGGTCCATATAACCATGGAAGGGCTCACATCCAATGTGACTGGCAAATGTTGATTCTAAATTTAGATTTGGCCAGCTCTTAAAGAGATCTAGTAATGTCTCTAGTAGCGGTGTTGCACAATTCAATCTATTGAGGAGCCAATACCATCACTCCTTACAAAACGAGCAATGTAGTAGAAGTTGATCAGTGCTCTCCTCTTCTTCCTCACATAGAACATACTTGAAGCTTGTCCCTATGGACAATTTTGTAGCCTAACACTAGTGAGAATTTTTTTTTGCAAAGCTATCCATTTAAAAGTGCTACATCATTCCAACAAAGGTTTGTTGGCCAATCAAACTTCATATTTTGATTCTGACTTAACCATATGTAGCCTTGTTTAACCATATATCTACCAGATTTGTCCACTGCCCAAATTACTTCATCTTCTTAGTCTGATAAAAAACTAGTCCTTGTTATCAAAATGGCTTGAAGCATAATATTTTTATTGAGGGGAAAGTTGCAATTCTCAAAAATTTTCCATATCGCTTTACATGAGAAAGCACATAGATCTAAAGGACAATAGTCTCTCACCTTATATCCCCAATGTTGTTCTAGATATCTCCTTACATCCTTCAAATCTTCTCTTGAGGAGAGTTTTGGCCATCCATTCCATTAGTCCTCCTAGAAATCAGCCTTCAATCTATTGTAAATTGTCCATGAGGTTAGGTAGTAAAACCTCCCTACTTCCTACAATAAAATTCTATATGGACGATCCCCTAGGAGGATTTTTAATTGTTAAAATTCTCTCCCTATCATTATTATCTAGATACTTTGACTGCATCAACATGGCCCATTTGGAATGTGGTCTCTTGTACATGTTCCATGCCAGCTTAGCTCCTAGATCTTGATTCTGTAGATTCTAATTTAAAATTCCTACTCCCCCCATGCGTTTTGGTTTGCAAATCTTCTCCCATGAGATCAAATGAATTATATTTTTGTTTGAGGCTCCTTGCCATAAGAAATTTCTGCATATTTTTTCCATATCTAAAATTATACCTTTTGAAGTTTTTAGGGTGGACATCATATATGTGGGAATAGTTGTCAATACTGCCTTAATCAACATTAATCTTCCTGTCAAGGTCAGCCATTTTCCTTACCATGTCTCTATTCTATTTTTTAATTTTGTGAGCACCTCCTTCCAAAAATATTTTCTATGTCTACGATTAAAAAGTGGAATCTTGAGATACTTACTTGGAAGGACTTCCACTTTGAAATTGAAGAGATTAGAGATGTCTACTTGAAAGGCAATGTCTGAATTGAATAAGAAGATTTTGGATTTCTTGGCATTCATAAGCTATCCTAATACCTTTTAGTAATTATCAATGGTGTCATTGATAGTTTGGGATTCCCTCTTTGTCACTTTACCAAAGAGTATGGTGTCATCTACAAAGAGAGCATAGTGAAGTTATCCTTCATATTCCTCAACCTAATTCCTTTCCACCTCTTTTTGAGATTACCCTCTCTGATTGCCCATGTCAAGGCCTCCATCATTAGAATGAATAGATAGGGAAGATCATATCCCCTTGTCTTAGCCCCCTTGTAGATTCAAATGGTGTTTTCTCCATCCCCTTGATTAGAACTAAAAACTTTGTGCCTGAGATGCATGCTAAAATCCATTTTCTACACTTTTTCGAGAAATCTAATTTCCCCAAGACATATGAAAGGAAGCCCCAATTTACCCTGTCATATGCTTTAGCCATGTCCAACTTTATTACCATGCCAAGATCACCACCCTCCTTAATTGAACGAAATATTTCATGAGTGATGATTGCCCCTTCTGATGTGTCATTTCCTGGGATAAAACTACCCTATTCCTCAGCGATTATCTCCGGAAGAATGCTCACCAATCTGATCATTGCTGCCTTAGTGAAGATTTTGTAAACATAATTACATAGGGAGATTGGTCTGAATTCATCAAACAAAAGAGGTGCATTAACCTTGGGAATAAGCATGATGGTAGTGTTCTTCAATTCCTTAAGAACGTCGGTAAATTTTATGGATTCCTTGACTACCAAATAGATGTCTCTTCCCACTATTTCCTAGCACTTTTGGAAGAAATTACCTGACCATCCATTTGGTACTGGAGCTTTATCTCATGGCATAGAGAAAATGGTTTTCTTGATTTCTTCTAGAGTAAATTCCCTCATAAGATCTTTGTTTTGCTCATTCGATACCAACATGGATATTTTGAATTCATGATCTTCCTATTGGGATTGCATGTCATCCTTTGTCAATAATGCTTTAAAGAATTCCTTATCCTCCTCTCTAATCTCTGTCATATTGCTCGTCATTGTTCCATCAAACTTCCTTATATTTTAGATGGAATTAGAAGCCCTTCTTATTTTGGTAGATAAATGGAAAAAAGGTTGTATTTCTGTCCCCCTCGTTCAACCATGTTTCTCTCAATTTTTGTCACCATAAAGCCTCTTCTCTCAATAAGATCTCTTCAAGTTCCTCTTTCAATACCTTTTCAGTGTGATATCTTTCTCCATTTGTGCTTAATTGAATGATTTTGGCCACATTGATGTTGATCTCTTGCATTATCCTAGACTTTTCTTTAAAGATGTTCTTTAAGTGAAGACGATTCCATTCTATGATTTTTAGCTTCACAAATTTTAATTTAGAAGCTAACTGAAACATTCTTGATCCTTTCACAAATGGTGTAGCTTGCCACCATTCCTTAATAAGGGGTAAAAATTGTGGATCCCTAAGCCACATGTCCTAAAATTTGAATTGAGTATTTCTAGGACCCTCTTCCTTGTCTATCTTTAAGCAAAGTAGAAAATGATTAAACCCTATAAAAGTTAAGATTTATGTTCAGCATTCCATTCTATCCCGTCAGTATTTACTTGATATGAGGAATCTGTCTAACCTTTCTTCTATCTTCATGAATCCTTTCCTTCTATTTGTCCATGTGTATTTCCTATTTTTGGGACAACAGTCTATAAGATTATTATTCTCAATGAAGTTTTTGAAGTCCAATTGAGTTCTCAATGGGTGTGTGATACCCACCATTTTTTCAGATTCTTCCATTACTGCATTCAAGTCTCCACCTAAAATGATCTTTTCATTCTTGATTAGATTTAATAGCTCTCTCAAATGATTCCATAGAGTTTATTTTTGAGTTGTGCCCATGGGACCATAGGCACATAGAATCCACAAATCTCTTGAATCTAGAAGTTTAGGAAACTTACCTAATATCTAGGTCTCTCTTGTCCCTATAATCTCCAATCATGGAAGATGTCTTTTCCATAGGATAGCTAGCCCTCTAGATGCCCCACTCGCTAGGGAAGTTGTTGTATCCCAAGTTTCCCATTAGTTGAATATCTTCTCCCCTTGCTGAGTTGAGAGCTTAGTTTCTTGTAAATACTACATCTACTTTAGCCTCATCAATTTGGAATTTGATTCTCAAACTTTTTTTGTTAGAGGCATTAATGCCCCTAACAGTCCACATTAGGACTCTCATTTCTTCTGAGGAGATCATTCCAATCTCCTCTTCTTTAGTGCCTTGTCAATAGTAGTCTGAATGCTCGTTGCAATCTCTAGTCATGTCTTGTTTTTCCTCTATCTGGTGCTCTTCCTTGAAGAAGTTGGGGTAGTTTTTCCCCCTCTTAACTCCATGACTATCTTGAGATGCTCAGGTTCCTCCTGATTTATTCAAGTCTCTATTCTCCTATAGAACTACTTCCGTAATTTCATCACATATGTCATTCGTTACTTTTACTATTTACCTCCTCTAGTAATGTCTCCATATTAGCTTTTGCTGCTTCTTTAAAATTCTTTTTAACCCCATCTTCTGAAGGATTATCTCCCTCTGATTCCTCATCCTTTCTATCCCTTGTACGAATGAGCTCTTTGATCTCCTTGCTCAAGTTGTCTACTTCCTATTCCTCTTTATCCCCCTTGATGGGGGAGAGAAGACCACATGGAGATTGACTAAACCCTCCCCTTCCTATGAGTTTTTTATGAGCATTCCATCCTCCCTCTCATCTACTCCTATTGCTTCTATTCCTGCCTCAAGATATTTAGAGAAATCATATTCTACATTTCCTACCTTTGAAGATGATTCTAGGTCCTTTGGTTCCCTTTCTGTCCTTTCTAATCCCTTATCATGGGGTTTATCCCCTTCCAAGAAGTCCACCCCTTCCAATAAAATTTCTTGAACCCATAAGCCTTTCGGAGTTTCTATTTGTATCTTTCTGGCCAACTCTTCCTTCGTCTCCAATAGAATGCACATTCTTACTGTGGATAGCCAGTAATGGTTTTGACTTGTTTCAATTTCTTGACATGTTCCTAGGATATCCCCTATCATTCTCAATATTTCTGGGGCCCTGTATTCCATTGGGAGGTTTGGGATTTGCACCCAGATCGCTAGAAAGGGTATCTTTTCATTACTCATATCAAAATTTGGTTTCTATGGCTGGCAATATATGGTTGTCCCTCCATACCTCCATAAATTTTTTTGTAGTATTTTGTCACTGAAGCTTTTACTCTGGAATGAGAAAGCAAAAAACCCATCTCCTAATTCCACCATTGCTTCCATCTGAGGCCAGTGTTGGGTGACCTATTTCTTTAATTCATATACCAAGAAATGGCAAGATAGAATCTTACCTATTAAAGTTATTTCTTGAAGGAGCTCTATTCTCTTCTTAATATTTCCTTCTTGCAGGTGTCCACACCTACCTCTTGTTGTTCTTTTGATGCCTTATTCTTATTTGATTATGAAAGGATTTCCACCTCTTACCTTCTTGGTTATAAGGTAGCTTGATACTCTTATCAAAGTCTTGAGATACTTTGAACTCCTCCTCTTGTGATCTTACGGATATCCTTTCCCTCCAAAAATTACTCCCCCCCTTCCTTTGGTGCCGTTCATTCTCAGTATACACGGATCTCTTTTCTACTCTGGGGTTGTTGTATTTTCTCCCTCCAACCCAGCTCTTGCTCCTTAAAATATTATTTACATCTCCATCCCAACATTTAGATTTAAAATAACTTTCTAAATTCCTTTCATTCCTAAAACTTTCATTGATCTTCCTCCCCTCATTCCATCCCTGCATGTTTGAGAAGTCTATCTCCCTATCACAATCCCGCCATGCCAGTCCCTGGTATTTCTATCCATATCTCATAGCCATCATGCCAAGCCATCATTCTTACCAAGTTCTATTATCTTTACCTTTGGATTCTTGCATATATCGATAGATATTTTTGTATAATTCTTGATCAAGCTTTGAATAAGAAGCTTTTAGTTTTACTACATACTTTTACATTTGAATGACATTAGCTACTAGGGACTATAACCATGTCACTAAGTTAAATGGAAATGGCTGTTGGAATAAGATCACTGTAAAGGTTATTGTGATAACTCTTAGTTTACCTATTTCTTTAGATTGAAAACATATGTTAAAAGTCTTGTCCTTAAAGTTCCAGAACCTATTGTAAATACCTATCATATATTGAATATATGCATAATGGTGCCTTCATGTGATGGATTTTTTTAAAATAAAAAAAGGTGACGGAACACCCATAAATTAAAATTAACTATTTAATAAATAAAGTTTCAGCATTCGAAACCTAAAAGATAAACAAAATTTATAGAGCAAGGCCTTGAAATGGCTAGATATAACAATAGAAACAAAGTAAAACATAGAAACTGAAGGGAAACCTAGACCCCAAAAAAATAAGAGCTAACCCCACTAAATATTCCCTCCAAAAAATAGGATTGAGAGACAGCCACCAACAATAGAACCACATCCAATATCCTACCAAAAAGAAAACACCACCCACACACCGCTATGCAACCAAACAGAAGGAACACTAAAACCCACATTGACTACCAAATGGATGACAGAGCCATAGATTGCCAAAAAGACTTAGACATTGCACCAGTAGGCTAGGCCATGCTCAAGCTAAGGGGCTGGCTACATGCATATTATGTAGCTCCAAATCCACAATTGTGCCTGCTTCAATCTCCTCCTCTGGGACATCAAGGGCATTTCTAGGAATACGAGGCACCATGTCAGGGTCGTGGAGCCTAAGAAACCTTATGGCCATGAAGACGTCCTTAATACATTGGGCCTTTTTCTTAGAAATGAGGAAACTATAGGAACCCAACTCATTGTCAATTTCATAGTTGCTCAGTGACTTGAAGCTAGATTGCAGAGCCTTATATATAGCATGCTAAAGAAGTGAAGTGCGCAAAGTGTGAAGATTGAACAAACCTCTAATCAAAGCATCCCCCTAATCCATGTTATAAGCCTCCATAGTCATCTCCCATCTGTCGACTGTATAAATGTTATTGTAGAAAAAGCCAGAGGCAAGTGCATGTACATAATCCTCATCTAGAACCGGGGCCATTATATTAGACAGGAGCTGGGAAATAATGTCTAAATAACTCAGAATATGCCTCATGTATCCTTTGATCCATGCCTGCCCCACAATATTTCTCACCGAGAACTACATAGGAGTTCAGTCCTAGTCTAGGAGCATCATCAAATCAGACGACTTGACCGTACCCCTAATCTCAGGCTCCCAGTCAAAGGCTGGAAAGAAAAGTCTCTGATTCAGCCATGTATCCACCATGGTTGCCTGTGAAAAATAGATAAGAAACTTAAGCAAATATTAGAAGAGTTATAAACACCACTTACGAGGAGAACTCCAAGAAGCCTTTAAGACAAGGCATCATCACATAATTAAAAATAATATTAGCATTCTTTGAGGATCCCAAGGTTGTCTCAGTTATGATATGGCTAGCATCAGCAGATCAGGAAGTATATAGGAGAGGATCTCTGGGCACATATTCCATTAACCACTTGGTACGATGATGGGGACGTGTCAGGATTAGAAGCCTCCCAAAAGTAGAAAGGAAGGCCACCATCATTCAAAAGAGCCTGACATTAAAAGCAATCTTTGTCGAGCATGTTGACAAGAGGGAAAGAATGTCTAAGAGAAGAAGCCTGGAAGCCAATGCTAACCACCCATCCAATGAAAAGACGTATACTAGATATTTGGCTTAAAGGCTTGAGATAGGCAATGGATGAAAGACTGCACCCCTCATGTTAGCATGAGAAGTTATTTAAAATATATGCCTCGAAGGATAAAACATATCCGCAAGGAAGGTGGTAGTGGGAAAGGTGACCAACAAGAAAGAAACAATTGTCTAGGGAGATATTACTTGGAAGAGAGCATGGCTAGGTCATCTTTTAGTAGTTTGGACAATGCACTTGGCTGACTCAGACATCTAAGTAGGAAAACTTCTACATCCATAGCTTGATCAATGGCTAGGTTAGCAAGACTGTCCACCACCTTATTACCTTCTCTGAGAGTATGGGAAATCAAGAAATTGTCAAGCTTGTCAAGCATGGAGATGGCCTACTAGAGTATATAATTGATTTTCTAGTTGTCAGAACCTTTTATTTTTAGAGCATTGACAATAATCAAAGAATCACCTTCTATCCAAAGGTTTTTGAGGCCCATACCAACTGCCAATTAGAGGCCATGGACTAGGGTCCAGGCTTCAGCTTTATTATTCGATCCCTTGGGAATCTTCACTACTTTGGCCACTACCAGTAAGTCATCCTCCCTTCTGATGACACATCCAGACCCTGATAGCCTAGGATTCCCTCAGCATGCTCCATTAAAATTAAGCTTGATAAAGGGTGTTGTAGGGGGGATCCATTTGACTTGTTCTCTATTAGTAGCTGGTTGTCGATATCCATCCTCCCCCCTTAAGCCAGACTTACCAAGTTGGGTCCAATTTTTCACTAATATGCGTCCCATTTAGTTCAATTGTCTTGTCTTGAGCGTAATCTCCTAACATTAGCCACCACCATTTCTAAGATGGCCTCCTCAAGTTTGGAACAAAAAGACTTCAAAGAAGCAACTTCCTATCTGAATATATGACATTTCCTCTCCCTCCATAGATGACAAGCAATCATTGATGGGCCCAATTCCCAAATACAAGCAGAGAAGGAATTAGAGAAAGGAAGGGGCCAATTTTTGAACGTGAGATTTAGGGTCCTGGGAAGGGGGCTGTGCCAGTTTAGCTTTCTCAAAAACCATAGCCAGCATTCTCTGCTGAATGAATAATGCAGTAATAAATGGTCCACCGATTCCTCTTCTCTTCCATAGAGGATGTAAAAAAAATTAGAACCCAATCCTAGCCTTTTAATTCTATCCCCTGTCAAGATTTTGTTATGAAGTGCCAGCTAAGAGAAGGCTAGCACTTCATAACAAAATCTTGAAAGTTTTTATTCCAACACAACTTTGTCAGCCAATTCAATTATGTTCATGTAATGGATTTTACTTTAACAATCAAAATAAATTATTATTAGCTTATATTTCTTAGAAAATAATTTCCCCATTTTCCCATCTATAACATGACAGTCAAGTACCATTATATGTCGCCTTGTTTATGAGTTACAAGTGATATTGTAATTCTTTTTGATACTATATTTACATGGATTTGGGATCAAATATAGGCAAGCTTGAAACACTTGATGGGAACCACCAAATTCTTTCACATCCAAACTACAGGTGTATTCATTTATCTTATTAGTACTTATATATTCACTAGCTTCTATAACCTTGCCTCTAATTCTTGGAAAGTTTCATTTGGTGCAGAATATGTTTGCTGAGTTATCATTAATTGCTAGTTCTATTATATTTATTAGTGTTCAATATATTATCGTAATGTAAATAATGCTATGAGAATAAAGATTTCCTAATGTGAACTAAGTTATATAAGTGGATTACAATTATTGGGGTAATAGGTCAACCAAGAAAATTGAAACCTGGATACCCTTATGTTAACTGTCTATTGCATATGTTAAAGCATCTCAACAAGGAGTATGCTATGAGAGAAAACTTAACTTCTACACTACAAGATTGATAATTATTAAACCAAATCAAGGGTGTATGCATACCAAGAGACAAGAAGTTATAGATCTCTTAATATATGTTTAATAGAACTTTTTTCAATGCAAGTACACTAGATGACAAAGTTTCAATAATTAACCCCAATGCTCAACATCACTGATATAACCAACTCTGAGTAGGGTACATTAGAAGATTGGAACTCAACCATATATGATGGTTGTACCTATAATTGTAAATAAAGGTTTATTTTGGAAAAATGGTATGAAAGATAACAAGGTCTATAGAAATGGAGTTTAAGCATTTTGACTCTTTGTTTCACTTAAAAATGATACACATGTACAAGGTATGCTAGGAGTAGTTATTTGATAATTAAATATTGTGATATTCTATATTTGTGATATAATACTATTGACACTAGGATCCACTGAAAATGATACTCACGGGCAATGTATGGCTAGAGTAGACTTTTGACAAATAATTCATGTGATATTCTGGATACTCATATTATGGTGATTAAATTAATACTATTTTATGATGAAAGTCAATAGGATTATTACATAGGTGAGATACACCAGAAGTAGATGATGTCATATAATTAAAGTTCAACTCTAAGGCAGGGTATGCCATGTGTCTGCCGATGATATGTTTCAACCTAGTGTGTCAATTTATGTTTTCAATTTTGTGTTTTCCTTATTATTACATAGTCTTTTGGGTAAGTCGAGCAAGAGATAGTAGTGTTGTGAATAGATGAACTGCACTTATGTGAATGTTAATTGAATGCTTTAGCCAAAGTAATGTTATAGTTGTATGCATCATCAGTTCACTATACCACACAGTCCATGTTAGTAAGATATCATTGTTACTAAGTTTTATCCACACTAAATTTAGTTAGACCTAAGTGTAGTTGTTTAGAAGGAATAAAAGAAAACTTTGAAGTTGTGCATTTATTGAACAGTTGATGTCTTGACAAAGTAGAGATGGAATTCAGTTGACATGATAACCCATCAGTCCAATTAGGACTGATGAATCATCATAACAAGAGAATCAAGTTGTTAGGGTATCAATCATTCAAGAAATATAGTTGATTTAACATAGTGTTATCTTTCAGCAGTTATAAGTTAGCTTGATTATTCACTTGATCATATTTGAAACAAAGAAAGAAATATACTTATTTGAACTATTATTTCATGTCATATTTGGAACATACAATTTAGCATCTGTTACTCTATCATATGCATTGACTGAAAAAGAGATATGCATACACCAAGTGCATAAGATAGATTAACTGATTATGTTTAAAAGAGGTGTTCAAATGTGTCCTACACAAGCCGTGGGAGTAACTAAACTGAGAAATGCAAACATATGCAAGCTATACATCTAATGATAAAATAAATAAGGAAGAACATGATAAAATTAAATATCCATCATTACGTAATAGCAAGGAGGTTGTTGAGTAGTTGGATAGTTGATTTTTCGTCCTCATCTTCAGCTCCAGTTGTATCAGTTGAACCTGCAAAAAATTGAGGAAAGTCCCATAAGAGCTCCGGATATTTAATGTTATCATATGCTTTTATCAGAACACATATCAACTTGTCACATCATGCACTTCATATGCAAGATCAAATCAGACATGTGTCATAAATTAGAATATCATGAAGAGGACCAAACAATATCATTAGATATGTTTTTATGCTAACTTGTTTGTTCACGATGTAGGTATAGGAAAAGTAATGTTGCTGATTTGAAGACATTAAAACATGTGGAGAAAATGTGGCTCCCACAAGGGTTGAGCCCAACATGTTCAAGCAATGTTATTAATTACAGTTTTGACCAAGAAACATGTTTTCTGTGGCCATAATGAGTGGTTAAATCATATGGAACAAGCCATGAAGAACTTATCACGCCATAAAGAGGTATTTCTCTCATCCTCTATCATGAAAACAACAATTTAGAATCATATGATTAAGTCATGTATAGCACTAAAACATATGATATAGACATCATTTTCCATCCGAGTATCATAATGAGTAGCCACACTTAGAGAAGACAGGGGCTATTCTTGATCACAATAGACATGGAGGACAATATTCACCAAGAAGACTGATGGTATGATATCTCCATATATGATATCAAAACAATATCAATGACATAGGAACCAATCTTTAAAGGAGGTAGATACCACAGTTGTAAGAGGATGGTAATGGAGTCACTTGCCTACCCAAAGCCTTCCTCTTGTTTGAAAAAGGCCATATGATTGTGTGAGCAGTCTTAAACACATGACTATAGTAGAAGTATAATAAAGTCATAATAAGCATAAAACCGGCAATGAACAACCTAATAATTAAGGGACATGAATCTCAATTTTGTTTTGAAGGAGAATAAGAGCCAGAAGGTTATAATGCAGCAAAGAGATTAGATATACATTGCTTATGCTGAGATATGAAATGCCCAAGTTACAAATGACAGAGAGAAACTCAGTTATTCATCTATAGTTTAACATAAAAGATGCAACACTATATGCATGAAGAGACTTGACACAAGCACATGCGCATACTACAGTGGATATTTAATTCAATTATGCCATGATAGTTACATCAACCATTATCTAGGCAGCCAACTAACAACAACAAAAAATAGATCTGCTGACTGTCACCAACTTAAAGAGAGGTAGCGATACCTTAATCACTAACAGGAGATAGCTAAAAGGAGCCAGTAACAGTCATATATTGCTACAGGGTTAAGCACCTTTCATATCATGCCAAGGTTCAGGTTATCAAGGTCAGGGACACTTCAAAATGAAGAGTTGAATGTCACTTTTACCATAATGAAATAAGTCAAGCTGTCTAGAGAATATCAGATAAAGATATAAATTCATGAGCCAACCAGGTTCCCTGTGTAGAAATAGTAAAGAGGAGTACAAGGATAGTAACAAGCTAATTCTTATCTTGTAGCTATTCAAAATGAACATAATTCATCATCCATCCAAATAAAATGCCAAATTTCTATCATTTTTAAGCTAATGATATGTTGCAATCAACAATCATAATGATACAAATATGATACAATAAAAATGGAAAATAATTTTCCAACAATTTAGATACATAAGCCATCCATGCATTGTGAATCATATGCATAATGAGAAGTTACATGATATTATGAGCATTTATACATTCAGTGTTCAAAGATCAAGAGACAATATCAAATACTCAAGCACTCAATAAGGATGCTACAGGAGTTCAAAGTACTTAGCTATAGTTACAGTCATAGGAGGTAGAAGGAATGATCAAGACAAACATCATAAAGAGCTACAACAAGCCATGCTATAGAGAATTTATGGAGTCTAATACATTTTGAGTATTCATAATGTTTTTCTGACAATGACAGTCAACAAAATGGAGCAGTAAAAATATATATACTTTGTTCATCTACAGAAAATGCAAATGAGAACAACTTGTATTTCATAATTTATTCTTTGTTGTCTTCCTTACAAAATGTAAAGTCTAAAGTATATATGTGAGACCAAAGGGAGCAGCTAATAAGATAAACAAGCACAATGATGTTAAAAAGTAGAGGACAGTCACATTGCCAAATATAAACAGCAGGATATAAGTCTTGTATTTTCATCATATCTTGAAAAATACGAACTGGGTTTTTGTAATTTTTTGAAAAAAATTAGAAAATAACTAGATGCAAAAACCCATTAAATTTTACAAAATCCCAATTCAGGGTTTGAGAGAAAACGTCACTAGTCCGAGACATTATGAAGTATGCAATATCAGCATAAAGCATGTTGCAAGATCATGAAGGAACAATCAAAGCATACAGTGTTGAAAAATCAAGATACAAGAAAGATAAAGCAAGAAGAATATGAAGCTCACCTCATTGTTTATAGGGGAAAGAAGACATTGGTTGTGACCTTCATTTTTGAAGGGTTTTCGCATAAGTCATAGTTGTAGAAAGACAAAGAGAATCACAAACGCAAGAGTAGAGTGGCCGTAGTTAGGGAAGTTATTTTCTATGAACAAATGCAATACCCACTTCATAAATTGAAAAAGGCATATACAGTGCCTTCTTTTTGCCATTTTCAGACAAATAAATTCAAGTGAAAGATCATTTAGAAGACAACTTAGCAGAGTTAAAGTTTGTTGAGAAGCTATGCCATATGTTTTCTCTCAGTGGTCATTGCACAACACATGGGAAAGATCAAACACAACAAACAAATTTCACAGTGAAAACCTTATATAGTGGAGAGGCCACAGTCAAGAGTTTTGTTTTTTACAGAAATAAGGAAAGAAACATAGAAAATCAATTGTAGAATGACATTTTTTACCTTCTTGTTGCCAAGTAAAGCACACAGAGGCCGAATGGGTAAGAAACTATCTCAAAAGTATGTTAAACTTCATTCCAATAGCATGGAGGCGTGTCTTCTTCAAAGTAGTTTCTTCAAGAAGCTAAGGGTAAGAATGAGTTTTGTTTAGTTTTTTTTTTCTTTTCATATGATGGCAGCGTCTCCAAGATTAATGAAAATCAAATGCATAGCCATGGTAACAACATCAAAGTTGTTAATGCCTAGCATAGTGGAGGGGCCCAAGCCCATAGCGCAGATTATAGCTTTTGCTAAGAGAATCAAATGTGGCCGATGGCATATGAAATGCTATAGGTATTATGACTTATGTATTTTTGAAAAGGCCAATAGGATGAGACTTAGGTATTTTGTAAATGAGTTATTACATTGTAAATGGAGGTATAAGGTGAATGTAATGTTTTATTTTTCCTATTGTTTTTAATAGTGATAATAATTTTATTATTGTTATTATTATTGTAAATATAAGGAAAATTTGTTTTTCCTTAGAGAATGCATGGTGGAGTCTCATCTAGAGAAATAAGGGTTTTTTTTTGCTATCATCTTGCATGATGATTGGAGAGATAAGGTGATGATAAATATTCATGTTGAATATTTAATTTTTAGTCATGCATAGAGGGAGATTATATGGAAGTGAGGTGGTATTTTTGATATTGTAAATGGAGTGATAGAGGTATTTTTTTTCCTTTACTACATATGTCATGCAATTAGATGATTTTTTTCCCACATGGAGCTGTAAGGGGGATTTTATTTCCTCTAAAGTCATATTTTTTCTCAAATCATGCAAATTAGGCATATGTAAATTGGAAAGATAAGAAGATCTTTTTTCTTTTCATGCATGATTTTACAAAAGAATTAATTGTAAATAAATAATAAAGTAATATTCCCAAAATTACTTTAATAATTTTTTAGGAATTGTAAAATCAAAAGTAGTTGAAGTTGTAACCAATAATAGAGTAATTATTTTAATTACTTTATTATTTTACTCAAAATCTATTTATCAAAAGAAAAATCATGCAAATTGATAAGTTGAGTTAACTAGGCCATCTAGGGGTTTCTTGCATGATTTGAGGAGCAATTTGAGGGATCTTGGTCAACTTCTTGGTCAAGCATATGGACAGGTCCAAATTGAAGCTATTTTTGCTCGATTTGTGGCAGTTTGAGCCCTTATTTTTGCAGATTTTTAAATTTGCTTGTGGATCACATTGGATGACTTATTTTTAGAGGCAGTTAGGTGCAGTTCACTTTTTGCATGCCTCTTAGTGAGAGAAAAGCTATATTTTGTAAAGCAATTTGCTAGTTCTTGCCTTTTTACTCTTATACACTTTGAGAGAGAATGGGGTTTTGTAGCTAAATTTTTATAGTTTTTATAGAGAAATCATAGCAGGTTACAAGTTCAATTTCTTTGTTTTCTTGTAATATTTTCTTTGTTCTTTGAAATCAAGTGGTTGCCTTTCCATTTAATGCTATTTGTATGAAATGATTTGATGAAGTTTTTCTATGTTTAATTATTAAACCTTTAAAATTATTGTCTCACTTTTTCTCGCAGTATTAAGTATAGTGTTATTATAGGTCTTAGGTTGTGTTAATGAAAGTAATCTTTTTTTATGTTGTGAGAAATCCTTTTCCTTCATAGAAAGCCTATTTTCAAGCCTTCCTTAGAAATACTTCTGTGATATTTGTGCCAAGATTGGATTGTGTGAGTCATATTTTTGAGTTATATTGTGAACTAAATTGCATATTTTTATCCATATTAGGCACATCACCAAATTTTACAGTTTCATTTCCTTATAGTTTCTTACCCTTTTCCAAACCAGAAAATTACAGTTTCAAAATAGAATATTTTAAGGGAACTAGCCCACAATCTGGAGGTTTAAACTCATTATAGGTCACCCATAGCCTGAGTTTGTCCCCATTTTTCAAAGGATTGCAAAGTGTCACAATTTTGTATAAGGGTATAATCCTCATCAACAACAGTTTTTGGCATGCCCAGTGGGACATTGAACTAATTCTTAGTTCAATAAAGAACTTATTTTTCTGCTATTTTGGTACAATCAACAGATCTTACATCCTTTTAGAGGTTTATTTTTTAAGTACCTGGTGACTCTATCTTTCTGGTTTTTTATAAATCAGATTTTACAGCCTATGAGAACAATTTTAGTCTTATAGATCAGGTTTCAGTTGTTTCCAACTTTCTGAATGAGTAAACATGTCCACCTTTCATTGGAATATGTCATATCATCCATCATATCATGAAAATTCTACTAATCCATCATCCTATCAGCCATATCAGATCAGCCATTCTATTGATTTTAACTCAAATTCTATGGTTTCTCAAGGAAACCAACATGTTCAATATGCTTACCTCCCACCCACCCTTGCTCATCCTTCATATCAGCATTTACATGTTCAAAGTTAGCCCCAAGAGATTAGGGATATGAAGTATGGCATGAGTGAAACAAAACACACATTGCTAGAAATCACAAAGTAGATAGAGGAGTTCAAGAGACAACAAGAATATGAGCAGCAGTAGGAGGAACTAGATTATCAGGCTTATCTTCATGAGTAAGAATTGGAAGCGCAAAGGATGCATTTCAAGAAAGTCTTAGAAGGGAGATAGTAGAAAAAGAGGCACAGGTGAAGTATTTGCTTACACAGATACAAAAATAGAACATCTGAATAGCTGCATTCATTATGAATCAGCATTCTCAAAATGAGGCTAGTAGGAATCAAGTTTCATGTTTCAGGAATTCTGATTGTAATCAGGAACCTATTTTCATTCAAAATTAGTCTATTATTTCTCAGTATCTATCGTATCATGTACCTGAATAAAACCATCATGCTTTTGAGTAACCATGGAAGCCTTCTTGGGCCAAACATCTTGATTATAAAATGCCAAATCTTATTAAGGCTACCCCTTCCATACCAATCCAATATCAGGAAGAGGAAAAAGTAGTAGTATCTAAACCAATCAAAATTCCAAGTTGGTATAGTGAGCAAGAGGTAACAGTTTCTGAACCCATCAAAATTCTAGGTTTCAACCCAGTAGCTGAAGTTTCTTGCAATCCTTCTTGTCCCATCAAACCAGAAAAATCAGATGTCGAGCAAGAGGTTGCTGCTATTTTTTCTGTGTCCACAACTGAAAATGAGCATAATGCCTATGAGGGAGATGTTGGTTCGTATTTGGTACTCAATCCTTTAGATTTTGATTCATTCAAGAAGTTCTCTAATTCTATTTACAAGATAAATGAAAGAAGGATACAAAGATTTGAAGGGTAGAATATTCAATTGCAAAAATAGATTGCCCAAGTTGCAAGTGAGAATAAACTAGATAAAGAAGAAGATGTAGTTTCTCTGTTTGATCAACTACCTTCTTTTGTTAATCAAGATGAAGACATCATGCAAGTACCCAAATTACCAGCTGATTTTAGATAGCCATATGATATTGATATTATAGAACATGATATATTGCTGGTCCTTAAAGATAACATTGATGTTTCAGTTCAGCTAGAAGAGCAAAAGGACAATCTCATTTTGGATGCCAACAATCTTGTTTTATAGGAAAATAAAAGTTACCAAACTAAACATGAAACTAAATAAAATGATATTCTCTGTGAGAATAAGATATCTGATTTCTTTTTAGAGCAACCACATGAACTAATCAAAGAAATTCAATCTTTTCAAGTTAATTCTAATTTTGATTGTCAAGACCCTGACTATTCAGCCTGTAAGGAGCTTGCCAATATGTTGGATTCTTGTAGTGATCAAAAGCCTAAGTCATTAAATGATGAGTATAACAAGGTAAATCAACTTTCTGATCTTTTGCCTTTTGCATTTAAACAATATGAGGCTGATCAGTTTGAAGACAAGGAAAGTGTGCAGGTGGAACAGTAGAGGGATGAAATTCATATAGTTTCAATGCAGAATTTTAGTTAGATGAAAGCATGTTTTCAAGTATTATAGAGAATTTTTGTTCTTACATAGATGATGATTTGATACAATGTGAATCAATAGTGTGTGATCAACAAGATCAAATCAAAGGAGCAAGCATTCATCCTTTTCAGTCACATGAGCTAACTCTTTCAAATCAAATTGAAATTGCAAGTGATCATATGATAGCAGATATAAATCAGGACATCACAGCATCAGCCAATATTTTATCATTACAAGAGAATATCCAATCAGGGATCTGGCTAACATAGAGCTTAAAAGGGAGATATAGATTGTTGTTGTGCCAATAGAGCATATTCTAGTCTTAGAGTAGCAAAATCATATCATCTTTTTACCCCATAACAGAGATATGCATGATCAGGTTCAGATGCTACGTGAGTTTGTTTACATTCTTTAGAAAGTTTTGTAGCATTCTATAAGGTATGCCCTTATCAGTCATATCATGTTAGTAACAGATCACATTGCAGAACATCCTTCCTTAATCAGAAAGTTAAGTTATTTTAACCAAACAGTTAATGGATTTGTTTGACTAGCACATTTGGCTGGTTAGAGTAGGCTAGATTAGAATTTCAGTTCAGTATTTCATTTCCAAGAAGTGTTTTTGGACATGTTGGATTTGTTTTAAGCAAGTCAATTTAGTTTCAGTTTTCAATTTTGTTGCTGCTGTAGTGTTTTGGTTAGTTTTGAGTTGTAGAATTTTTCAAATTAGGGTACAAAAGACTCTATGCCCAATGGAGTTGCAAAGGCTACTGGTTCTAAGTTGCTTATCAGGAAAACACCCCTAAGAGGTCACCATAAATGTTACTAAATTTAGTTAGACCTAAGTGTAGAAGTTCAAAAGGAATAAAAGAAAACTTTGAAGTTATGCATTTATTGAATAGTTGATGTCTTGACAAAGCAGAGATGGAATTCAGTTGACAGGATAACCCATCAGTCCAATCAGGACTGATAAATCATCATGATAAGAGAATCAATTTTTTAGGGTATCAATCATTCAAGAAATATAGTTGATTTAACATAGTGTTATCTTTTAGGAGTTATAAGTCAGATTGATTATTCACTTGATCATATTTGAAAGAAATAAAGAAAGATATTTATTTGAACTGTTATTTCATGTCATATTTGGAAGGTACAATTCAACATCTGTTACTCTATCCTATGCATTGATTTAAAAAGAAATATGCATACATCAAGTGCATAAGATAGATTCACAAATTATGTTTAAAAGAGGTGTTCAAATGTGTCCCACACAAGCTATGGGAGTAACTAAACTAAGCAATGCAGACATATGCAAGTTATACATCTGATGATAAAATAAATAAGGTAGAACACATGTTAAAATTGAATATTCATCATTGCCTGATAGCAAGGAGGTTGTTGAGTAGTTGGATAGTTGATCTTCTGTCCTCATCTTCAGCTCCAATTGTATCAATTGAACTTGCAAAAAATTAGGGAAAGTCCCGTAAGAGCTCTAGATATTTAATGTTATCATATGCTTTTATCAGCAGACATATCAACTTGTCACATCATGCATTTCATATGAAAGATCAAATTAAACATGTGTCATAAATCAGAGTATCATGAAGAGGACCAATCAATATCATCAGGTATGTTTTTATGCTAACTTGTTTGTTCACTATGCAAGTATAGGAAAAGTAATGTTGCTAATTTTAAGACATTAAAACATGTGGAGAAAATGTGGCTCCCACAAGGGTTGAGCCTAGCATGTTCAAAAAATGTTATTAATGATAGTTTTGACCAAGAAACATGTTTCTTGTAGCCATAATGAGTGGTTAAATCATATGGAACAAGCCATGAAGAACTTATCATGCCATAAAGAGGTATTTATCTCATCCTCTATCATGAAAACAACAATTTAGAATCATATGATTAAGTCATGTATAGCACTAAAGCATATGAGATAGTCGTCATTTGCCATCTAAGTATCATAATGAGCAGCTACACTTAGAGAAGACAAGGGCTATTCTTGATGACAACAGACATTGAGGATAGTATTCACCAAGAAGACTGATGGTGGGTGAGTGCGAGATCATGATGGGCCAAAAAGTGCAATGGAGAAAAAATTGCTAGATGAAAAAGATCTAACATTTAGACTAATATTTAGATATGGATGGAAATGATGTTAATATTTCTAGCTCAAATATAGATTCCCTCCAAAAATGCCTTAAGATTACCTCATATTTAGGCAAGTGGGAGACCCAAAACTTGCTAAAGAAACTTGCAAAACCACCCATTTAGTGTTATCCTAAAACTTTCCACAATTTCATCCTTAAAGCTGACATACTTTTTTATAACTAAATTTAATCAAATGAAAAGGGTTTATAGAGGAATATATTAAGATTCAAAAAATATAATATATGCCTCATAATAATTTCAATTGCTAACTATTATTAATTTTCTACATACACCATGTCTAATTTCCTAATAGATATACACATTGAAAAACATCCACAACTTTCAACAGATTAATCCTTTTTTAAATCTAAAAGATACGTCACATTCTAGGATTTATTGGGTATATATTAAAATTTAAAATTTTTGAGTTTCATATATTTTTTATCAAGTTAGGGTGGTTGGAAAATTAATTTTTAATATTAAAAAGTCACAATAAAATATTCATAAATAATTATTTATTTACTTAAAAAATTTTAAAAAAATATGTGTCACATATGCTCATGTGTCCTTTATTGAAATCCAAATCATGGAGGAAAAATATTATTTTTTTCTCATACTCAGGTTCGCTGGAATGACACCTACTTTTTACATTTTTCTAAAAAAATTAGTAGCGCTTCATTGAAATATCTAATTTTCACCAAACTATTTTTAAAATTTAAAAAAAAAAGTAGTAGCCCATAAACTACATTTAATTTATTACAACTTTTATTACTACCTTATTTCTAGATTGTGTAGATAAATCATTGAATTTTTGACATGAAGTTACTTAAGTCTATTTTTCACATTTACATTTCCACTTAGGGGTAGTGTTTGGCCCATCATGATCCTGCACTCACCTTGGTATGAGATCTCCATATATGATAGCAGAACAATATCAATGACATAGGAACCAATCATTAAAGGAGGTAGACACCACAGTTGTAAGAGGATGGTAATGGAGTCATGTGCCTACCCAAAGCCTTCCTCTTGTTTGAAAAAGGTCATATGACTGTATGAGCAGTCTTAAACACATGACTATAGTAGAAGTATGATAAAATCATGATAACAATACAACAGGTAGTGAACAACCTAATAATTAAGGGACATGAATCTCATTGTTGTTTTGAAGGAGAATAAGAGCCAGGAGGTTATAGTTCAATAAAGAGTTTAGATATACATTGCTTATGCTAAGATATGAAATACCTAAGTTACAAATGACAGAGAGGAACTCAGTTATTCATCTACAGTTCCACATAAAAGATGCAACACTATATGCATGAAGAGACTTGACACAAGCACATGGGGATACTACACTAAATATTGCATTCAAATATACCATGATAGTTACATCAATTGTTCTCCAGGAAGCCAAGTGATAGCAACAAAAAATAGATCTAGTGATTGTCATCAACTTAAAAAGAGGTAGCCATACCTTAATCACTAACAGGAGATATCTGAAAGGAGCTAATAACAGTCATATATTTCTACAGGGTTAAGCACCTTTCATATCATGCCAAGGTTCAGGTCATCAAGGTTAGGGACACTTCAAAATGAAGAGCTTAATGTCACTTTTACCATAATGAAATGACTCAAGCTATCTAGAGAATATCAGATAAAGATATAAATTCATGTGGAAACCAAGTTCCATGTGTAGAAATGGTAAAGAGGAGTACAAGGATAGTATCAAGCTAATTCTTATCTTGTAGCTGTTTAAAATGAACATTATTCATCATTCAGCCAAATAAAATGCCAAATTTCTATCATTTCTAACCTAATGTTATGTTACAATCAACAGACATAATGATAAAAATATGATACAATAAAAATGGAAAATAATTTGCCAACAATTCAAATACATAGGCCATCCATGCATTCTAAATCGTATGCATAATGAGCAGTTACAGGATATTATGATCATTTATACATTCAGTGTTCAAAGATCAAGGGACAATATCAAATACTCAAGCACTCAATAAGGATGCTACAGGAGTTCAGCTATAGGAAGGAACGATCAAGACAAACATCATAAAGAGCTACAACAAGCCATGCTATAGAGAAGCTATGGAGTCTAATACATTTTGAGTATTCATAATGTGTTTCTGACAGTGACAGTCAACAAAATGGAGCAGCAAAAATATATATACTTTGTCCGTCTACAAAAAATGCAAATGAGAACAACTTGTATTTCATAATTTATTCTTTGTTGTCTTCATTACAAATGCAAAGTCTATAGTATATATGTGAGACCAAAGGGAGCAGCTAATAAGATAAACAAGCACAATGATGTTAAAAAGTAGAGGATAGTCACATTGCCAAATACAGACAGTAGGATAGTAGTCCCATATTTTCATCATATCTTGAAAAATATGAACTAGGTTTTTGTAATTTTTTGACAGAAATTAGAAAACAACTAGATAAAAAAACCCATTAAATTTTACAAAAACCTAGTTCATGGTTTGAGAGAAAACTTCACTAGTCTGAGATAGTATGAAGTATGCAATATCAGCATAAAGCATGTTACTAGATCATGAAGGAACAATCAAAGCATATAGTGTTGAAAAATCAAGATAGAATAAAGATAAAGCAAGAAGAATATGAAGCTCAGCTTGTTGTTTATAGGGGAAAGAAGACACTGGACGCGACCTTCATTTTTTAAGGGTTTAAATGCATAAGTTATAGTTCTAGAAAGACAAAGAGAATCATAGAAGCAAGAGTAGAGTGGCCATAGTTAGGGAAATTATTTTCTATGAACAAATGCAATACCCACTTCATAAATTGCAAAAGCCATATATAGTGCCTTCTTTTTGCCATTTTCAGACAAATAAATTCAAGTGAAAGATCACTCAGAAGTCAACTTACCAGAGTTAAAGTTTGTTGAGAAGCTATGCCATATGTTTGCTCTTGGTGGTCATTGCACAACACAGAGGAGGGATCAAACACAAGAAACAAATTTCACAGTGAAAACCTTATACAGTGGAGAGGCCGCAATCAAGAGTTTTGTTTTTTATAGAAATGAAGGAAAGAAACACAGAAAATCAAATGTAGAATGACATTTTTTACCTTCTTATTGCCAAGTAAATCTCACAGAGGCCGAATGGGTAAGAAATTGTCTCAGAAGTACACCAAACTTCATTCCAACAACATGGCAGTGTGTCTTCTGTAAAGTATCTTCCTCAAGAAGCTAAGGGTAAGAATGAGTTTTGTTTAGGTTTTTTTTGCTTTTCATATGATGGCAGAGTCTCCAGGATTAATGAAAATCAAATGGATAGCCATGGTAACAACTTCAAAGTTGTTAATGCCTAGAAAGTTAGGGGGGGTCGAGCCCATAGTGGAGATTATAGCTTTTGCTAAGAGAATCAAATGTGGCCAATGGCATATGAAATGCCATAGGTGTTATGACATATATTTTTTTAAAGGCCAATAGGATGAGACTTAGGTATTTTGTAAAGGTGTTATTACATGGTAAATGGAGGTATAAGGTGAATGTAATGTTTTATTTTTCCTATGGTTTTTAATAGTGATAATAATCTTATTATTATTATTGGAAATATAAGGAAAATTTGTTTTTTCTTAGAGAATGCATGGTGGAGTCTCATCTAGAGAAATAAGGTTTTTTTTTGCTATCATCTTGCATGATAATTGGAGACATAAGGTGATGATAAATATTCATGTTGAATATTTACTTTTTAGTCATGCATAGAGGGAGATTATATGGTAGTGAGGTGGTATTTTTGATATCGTAAATTGGAGAGATATGGAGATCTTTTTTCTTTTCATGCATGATTTTACAAATAAATCAATTGTAAATAAATAATAAAGTAATATTCTTCAAATTACTTTCTTAATTTTCAAAAATTGTAAAATCAAAAGTAGTTCATGTTGTAACCAATAATAGAGTAATTATTTTAATTACTTTATTATTTTACTCACAATCCATTTTGCAAAATCAAAATCATGGAAATTGATAAGTTGAGTAAACAAAGCCATCTAGGGGTTTCTTGCATGATTTGAGGAGATATTTGAGGGACCTTGGTCAACTTCTTGGTCAAGCATATGGAGAGGTCCAAATTGAAGCTATTTTTTCTCGATTTGTGGCAGTTTGAGCCCTTATTTTTTGGGGATTTTTGAGTTTGTTCATGGATCACTTTGGAGGACTTATTTTTAGAGGAAGTTAGTTGTTCACTTTTTGCATGCCTCTTAGTGAGAGAAAAGCTATATATTCTAAAGAAAAACTTGTTTTTGCTAGTTCTTGCGTTTTTGCTATTATACACTTTGAGAGAGAAGGGGGTTTTGTAGCTCAATTTTTGCAATTTTTATAGAGAAATCACAATAGGTTATAGGTTCAATTTCTTTGTTTTCTTGAAATATTTCCTTTGTTCTTTGAAATCAAGTGGTTGCCTTTCCATTTAGTGCTAATTGTATGAAGTGATTTGATGAAGTTTTACTATGTTTAATTATTAAACATTTAAAATTATTGTCTCACTTTTGCTTGCAGTATTAAGCATAGTGTTATTACAAGTCTTAGGTTGTGTTAATAAAAGTAATTTTGTTTTATGTTGTGAGAAATCTTTTTCCTTCATAGAAAGCCTATTTTCAAGCCTTTCTTAGAAATACTTTTGTGATATTTGTGCCAAGATTAGATTGTGTGAGTCATATTTTTGAGTTATATTGTGAACCAGATTGCATATTTTTATCCATATTAGGTGCATCACCAAATTTTACAGTTTCGTTTCCTTATGGTTTCCTTCTTATCCTTTTCCAAAATAGAAAATTACAAATTCAAAATAGAATATTTTAAGGGAACCAACCCACAATCTAGAGGTTCAAACTCATTGTAGGTCACCCATAGCCTAAGTTTGTCCCCATGTTTCGAAGGATACTAAAGTGTCACAACTTTGCATAAGGGTGCAATCCTCATCGACAACAGTTTTTGGCACACTTGGTGGGACTTTGAACTAATTCTAATTCAATAAAGAAATTATTTTTTTGTTGTTTTGGTATGATCAACAAATCCTACAGCCTTTCAGAGGTTTATTTTCTCAAGTACCTGGCGACTCTATCTTTCTAGTTTTTATAGATCAGATTTTGTAGTCTATGAGAAGAATTTTGGTTTTATAGATTAGGTTTCAGTTGTTTCCAACTTTCTGAATGAGTAAACATGTCCACCTTTCATGGGAATATGTCATATCATGAAAATGTTGCTAATCCATTATCCTATCAGCAATAAGAGATCAACAATGTTTGCATTTTTAACTCAAATTCTATGGTTTCTCAAGGAAACCAACATGGTCAATATGCTTACCTCCCAGTCAGCCTTGCTCATCCTTCATATCATCATTTACATGTTCAAAATCAGCCCTAAGAGATTAGGGATATGAAGTATGGCATGAGTGAAACAAAAAACACATTGCTATAAATCGCAAAGCAGATAGAGGAGTTCAAGAGACAGCAAGAATATGAGCAATAGTAGGAGGAGCTAGATTATTAGGCTTATCTTCATGAGCAGGAATTGGAAGCACAAAGGATGCAGTTTCAAGAAAGCCTTAGAAGGGAGATAGCAGCAAAAGAGGCACAAATGAAGTATTTGCTTGCAAAAATACAAAAGCGGAACATTCGGACAGCTACATTAATTCTGAATTGGTATTCTCAAAATGAGGCTAGTAGGAATCAAGTTTCAAGTTTTAGGAATTTTGATTGTAATCAAGAACCTATTTGCTTTCAAAAAAAGTCTATTAGTTCTCAGTATCTGTCGTATCAAGTACCTGAATCAAACCATCATGCTTTTAAGCAACCATGGCAACCTTCTTGGACCAAATATCCTGATTATAAAATGCCAAATCTTATTAAGGTGACCACTTCCATACCAATCCAATATCAGGAAGAGGAAAAAGTAGTAGTATATGAACCAATCGAAATTCCAAGTTGGTATAGTGAGCAAGATGTAACAGTTTCTAAACCCATCAAAATTCTAGGTTTCATCCCAGCAGCTGAAGTTTCTTGTAGTCCTTCTTGTCTTATCAAACTAGAAAAATTAGATGTGGAGCAAGAGGTTGTTGTTGTCTTTGCTATGTCCTCAGCTGAAAATGAGCATAATGCCTATGAGGGAGATGTTGGTTCAGATTCGGTACTCAATCCTTTAGATTTTGATTCATTCAAGAAGTTCTCTAATGTTGTTTACAAGATAAATGAAAGTAGGATACAAAGATTTGAAGGGCAGAATCTTCAATTGCAAAAATAGATTGCCCAAGTTGCAAGTGTGAATAAACTAGACAAAGAAGAAGATGTGTTTCTCTGTTTGATCAATTTCCTTCTCTTGTTAATCAAGATGAAGACATCATGCAAGTACCTAAATTACTAGCTGATTTTAGATAGCCAGATGATATTGATATTACATAACATAATCTAATGTTGGTCCTTAAAGACAACATTGATGTTTTAGTTCAGCTAGAAGAGCAAAAGGACAGTCTCATTTTGGATGTTAACGATCTTGTTTTATAGGAACATAAAAGTTACCAAACTAAACATGGAACTAAATCAAATGATATTCTCTGTGAGAATAAGACATCTGATTTGTTTTCAGAGTAGCAAAGTGAACCGATCGAAGAAATTCAATCTTTTCAAGATAATTCTATTTTTGATTGTTAAGACCCTGACTGTTCAGCATGTAGGGAACTTGCCAATCTACTGGATTCTTCTAGTGATCAAAAGCCTAAGTCATTAAATGAGGAGTATAACAAGGTAAATCAACTTTCTGATCTTTTACCTTTTGCATTTGAACAATATGACACTAATCAGTTTGAAGACAACAAGGAAAGTGTGCAGGTGGAACAATAGAGGGATGAAATTCATATAGTTTCAGTGCAGAATTTTTAGTTAGATGAAAGCATGTTTTTAGGTATTATAGAGAATTTTTGTTCTAACATAGATGATGATCTAATACTATGTGAATCAGCAATGTGTGATCAACAAGATCAAATCAAAGAGGCAAGTATTCATCCTTTTTAGTCACATGAGCTAACTCTTTCAAATCATATTGAAATTGCAAGCGATCATATGATAGCAGATATAAATCAAGATATCAGGAGCATTAGCCAAAATTTTATGATTACAAAAGGTTGTCCAATTAGGGATTTAGCTAACAGAGAGCTTAAAAGGGAGATATAGATTGCTGTTGTGCCAATAGAGCAGATTCCAGTCTCAGAGTAGCAAAATTAGATCATCTTTTTACCCCATAATAGAGATATGCATGATCAAGTTCAGATGCTCGGTGAGTTTGTTTCCATTCTTCAGAAAGTTTTGCAACATTCTATAAGGTATGTCCCTATCAATCATATCATGTTAGTAGTAGATCACATTGCAAAACATGCTTCCTTAATCACAAAGGGAAGTTATTTTAACCAAACAATTAATGAATTTGTTTGACCAACACATTTGGCTGGGTAGAGTAGGCTAGATTAGAATTTCAGTTCAGTATTTCATTCCCAAGAATTGCTTTTGCACATGTTGCTTGCTTTATTTTAAGCAAGTCAGTTTAGTTTTAGTTTTTAGTTTTGTTGCTGCTGTAGTGTTTCGGTTAGTTTTTGAGTTGCAGAATTTTTCAAAGTTCAGGGTAGAAAAGACTCTATGCCTAATGGAGTTACAAAGGCTACTGGTTCTAAGTTGTTTACTAGGCAAACAACCCTAAGAGGTCACCAGAAATGTTACTAAATTTTGTTCACACTAAAGTTAGTTAGACCTAAGTGTAGTTGTTCAGAAGGAATAAAACAAAGCTTTGAAGCTATGTGTTTATTGAACAGTTGATGTCTTGACAAACTAGAGATGGAATTCAATTGACAGGATAACCCATCAGTCCAATTAGGACTGATGAATCATCATGACAAGAGAATCAAGTTGTCAGGGTATCAATCATTCAAGAAATATAGTTGATTTAACATAGTGTTATCTTTCAGGAGTTTTAAGTCAGATTGATTATTCATTTGATCATATTTGAAAGAAAGAAAGATATTTATTTGAACTATTGTTTCATGTCATATTTGGAACATACAATTCAACATTTGTTACTATATCCTATGCATTGATTGAAAAAGAGATATGCATACATCAAGTGCATAAGATAGATTAACTGATTATGTTTAAAAGAGATGTTCAAATGTGTCCCACACAAGCCGTGGGAGTAACTAAACTGAGCAATGTAGACATATGCAAGTTATACATCTGATGATAAAATAAATAAGGAAGAACACATGATAAAATTAAATATTCATCATTGCCTGATAGCAATGAGGTTGTTGAGTAGTTAGATAGTTGATCTTCTATCCTTATCTTCAGCTCCAGTTGTATCAATTGAACTTGCAAAAAATTAGGGAAAGTCCCGTAAGATCTCCAGATATTTAATGTTATCATATGCTTTTATCAGTAGACATATCAACTTGTCACATCATGCATTTCATATGAAAGATCAAATCAGACATGTGTCATAAATTAGAATATCATGAAGATGACCAATCAATATCATCAGGTATGTTTTTATGCTAACTTGTTTGTTCACTGTGCAGGTATAGGAAAAGTAATGTTGCTGATTTGAAGACATTAAAACATGTGGAGAAAATGTGGCTCCCACAAGGGTTGAGCCTAGCATGTTCAACCAATGTTATTAATGACAGTTTTGACCAAGAAACATGTTTTTTGTAGCCATAATGAGTGGTTAAATCATATGGAACAAGCCGTGAAGAACTTATCATGCCATAAAGAGATATTTCTCTCATGCTCTATCATGAAAACAACAATTTAGAGTCATATGATTAAGTCATGTATAGAACTAAAACATAAGAGACAGTCATCATTTGCCATCTGAGTATGATAATGAGCAGCCACACTTAGAGAAGACATGGGCTATTCTTGATGACAACAAACATGGAGGATAGTATTCACCAAGAAGACTGATGGTATGATAGCAGAACAATATCAATGACATAGGAACCAATCATTAAAGTAGGTAGATACCACAATTGTAAGAGGATGGTAATGGAGTCATGTGCCTACACAAAGCCTTCCTCTTGTTCAAAAAAGGTCATATGACTGTGCGAGTAGTCTTAAACACATGACTATAAGTAGAAGTACAATAAAGTCATAATAAGAATACAATAGGTAGTGAACAACCTAATAATTAAGGGACATGAATTTCATTGTTGTTTCGAAGGAGAATAAGAGCCAGGAGGTTATAGTGCAGCAAAGAGTTCAGATATACATTGCTTATGCTGAGATATGAAATGCCCAAGTTACAAATGACAGAGAGGAACTCAGTTATTCATCTACAGTTCAACATAAAAGATGCAATACTATATGCATGAAGAGACTTGACACAAGCACATGGGGATACTACAGTGAATATTGCATTCAAATATACCATGATAGTTACATCAACTATTCCCCAGGAAGCCAAGTGACAGTCGTAAAAAATAGATCTGGTGACTATCACCAACTTAAAGAGAGGTAGCCATACCTTAATCACTAATAGGAGATAGCTAAAAGGAGCCAGTAACAATCATATATTGCTACAGGGTTCAGCACCTTTCATATCATGCCAAGGTTTAGGTCATGAAGGTCATGGACACTTCAAAATGAAGAGCTAAATGTCAATTTTACCATAATGAAATAAGTCAAGCTATCTAGAGAATATAAGATAAACATATAAATTCATGTACTATCCAGGTTCCATGTGTAGAAATAGTAAAGAGGAGTACAACGACAGTATCAAGCTAACTCTTATCTTGTAGCTGTTCAAAATGAATATAATTCATCATTCAGCCAAATAAAATGTGAAATTTCTATCATTTCTGAGCTAATGATATGCTACAATCAACAGTCATAATGATACAAATATGATACAATAAAAAAGGGAAATAATTTGCCAACAATTTAGATACATAGGCCATCCATGCATTGTGAATCATATGCATAATGAGAAGTTACAAGATATTATGAGCACTTATACATTTAGTGTTAAAATATCAAATGACAATATCAAATACTCAAGCAATCAATAAGGATGCTACAGGAGTTCAAAGTACTCAGCTATAGCTACAATCATAGGAGGTAGAAGGAATGATCAAGACAAACATCATAAAGAGCTACAACAAGCCATGCTATAGAGAAGCTATGGAGTCTAATACATTCTGAGTATTCATAATGTTTTTCTAATAGTGGCAGTCAACAAAATGGAGCAATAGAAATATACATACTTTGTTCATCTATAGAAAATACAAATGAGAATAACTTGTATTTCATAATTTATTCTTTGTTGTCTTCATTACAAAATGTAAAGTCTACAGTATATATGTGAGACAAAAGGGAGAAATTAATAACATAAACAAGCACAATGATGTTAAAAAGCAGAGGACAGTCACATTGTGAAATACAGACAGCAGGATAGTAGTCCCATATTTTCATTGTATCTTGAAAAATACGAACTAGGTTTTTGTCATTTTTTGATAGAAATTAGAAAACAACTAGATGAAAAAACCCATTAAATTTTACAAAAACCTAGTTCATGGTTTGAGAGAAAACTTCACCAGTCCGAGATAGTATGAACTATGCAATATCAACATAAAGCATGTTACTAGATCATGAACGAACAATCAAAGCGTACAGTATTGAAAAATCAAGATACAAGAAAGATAAAGCAAGAAGAATATGAAGCTCACCTCATTGTTTACAGGGAAAAGAAGACATTGGCTATGACCTTCATTTTTGAAGGGTTTAAATGCATAACTTATAGTTGCAGAAAGACAAAGAGAATCACATAAGCAAGAGTAGAGTGGTCATAGTTAGGGAAGTTATTTTCTGTGAAGAAATGCAATACCCACTTCATAAATTGCAAAATCTATATATAGTGCCTTCTTTTTGCCATTTTTAGACAAATAAATTCAAGTGAAAGATCTCTCAGAAGACAACTTACCAGAGTTAAAGTTTGTTGAGAAGTTGTGCCATATGTTTGCTCTTGGTGGTCATTGCACAACACAGAGGAGGGATCAAACACAAAAAACAAATTTCACAGTGAAAACCTTATACATTAGAGATTATGTAGTCAAGAGTTTTGTTTTTTACAGAACTGAAGGAAAGAAACACAGAAAATCAAATGTAGAATGACATTTTTTACCTTCTTGTTGTCAAGTAAAGCTCATAGAGGCCGAATGGGTAAGAAATTGTCTCAGAAATATGCCAAACTTCATTCCAACAGCATGGCAGCGTGTCTTCTGCAAAGTAGCTTCTTCAAGAATCTAAGGGTAAGAATGAGTTTTGTTTAGGGTTTTTTTTGCTTTTCATACGATGGTAGAGTCTCCAAGATTAATGAAAATCAAATGCATATTAGCCATGGTAACAACTTCAATGTTGTTAATGCCTAGCATAGTGGAGGGGCTCGAGCCCATAGTGGAGATTATATCTTTTTCTAAGAGAATCAAATGTGGCCGATGGCATATGAAATGCTGTAGGTATTATGACTTATGTATTTTTGAAAAGGCCAATAGGATGAGACTTAGGTATTTTGTAAAGGTGTTATTACATAGTAAATAGAGGTATAAGGTGAATGTATGTTTTATTTTTCCTATGGTTTTTAATAGTGATAATAATCTTATTATTATTATTGGAAATATAAGGAAAAATTGTTTTTGCTTAGAGAATGCATGGTGGAGTCTCATCTGGAGAAATTAAAAAAAAAAATTCTATCATCTTGCATGATGATTGGAGACATAAGGTGATGATAAATATTCATGTTGAATATTTTATTTTTACTCATGCATAGAGGGAGATTATATGGTAGTGAGGTGGTATTTTTGATATTGTAAATGGAGTGATAGGTGTAATTTTTTGCCTTTAATGCATATGTCATGCAACTAGGTGATTTTTTCCCACATTGAGCTGCAAGGGAGATTTTATTTCCTCTAAAGTCCTGTTTTTGCTCAAATCATGCAAATTAGGCATGTGTAAATTGGAGAGATAAGGAGATCTTTTTTCTTTTCATGCATGATTTTACAAATAAATCAATTGTAAATAACTAATAAAGTAATATTCTTCAAATTACTTTATTAATTTTTTAGAAATTGTAAAATCAAAAGTAGTTCAACTTGTAACCAATAATAGAGTAATTATCTTAATTACTTTATTATTTTACTCACAATCCATTTTGCAAAAGCAAAATCATGTAAATTGATAAGTTGAGTTAACTAGGCCATCTAGGGGTTTCTTGCATGATTTGAGGGATCTTGGCCAACGTCTTGGTCAAGCATATGGAGAGGTCCAAATTGAAGGTATTTTTTCTCGATTTGTGCCAGTTTGAGCCCTTATTTTTGGGGATTTTTGAGTTTGCTCATGGATCACTTTAGAGGACTTATTTTTAGAGGCAATTAACTATAGTTCACTTTTTGCATGCCTCTTAGTGAGAGCAAAGCTATATGTTGTAAAGTAAAATTTATTTTTGCTAGTTCTTGCATTTTTGCTCTTATACACTTTGAGAGAGAAGGGGGTTTTGTAGTTCAATTTTTATAGTTTTATAGAGAAATCACAACAAGTTACAGGTTCAATTTCTTTGTTTTCTTGCAATATTTCCTTTGTTCTTTGAAATCAAGTGGTTGCCTTTCCATTTAATGGTAATTGTATGAAGTGATTTAATGAAGTTTACTGTATTTAATTATTAAACCTTTAAAATTATTGTCTCACTTTTGCTTGTAGTATTAAGCATAGTGTTATTACAGGTCTTAGGTTGTGTTAATGAAAATAATCTTTTTTAATTTGTGAGAAATCTTTTTCCTTCATAGAAAGCCTATTTTCAAGGCTTCCTTAGAAATACTCTTGTGATATTTGTGCCAAGATTGGATTGTGTGAGTCAGATTTTTGAGTTATATTGTGAACTAGATTGTATATTTTTATACATATTAGGTGCATCACCAAATTTTACAGTTTCATTTCCTTATAGTTTCCTTCTTACCCTTTTCTAAAATAGAAAATAACAATTTTAAAATAGAATATTTTAAGGGAACCAACCCACAATCTGGAGGTTCAAACTCATTATAGGTCACCCACAGCCTGAGTTTGTCCCCATGTTTTGAAGGATTGCAAAGTGTCACAACTTTATATAAGAGTGCAATCCTCATCAACAACAATCATGTTAGCTAGAGGGGGTCTAGAGGTTCATGATAGGCTGCATGTGAAAAATGTGTACATTTTATATTTGTACTTGGTTCTCATATTGGATCTACTTCATACATCACCATCTATCACCCTCGTCGAAGGGTAAGGCCACTTCCAGTTGGAAGGTTTGTGGGGGACCATCGATCTGTTGTTCAAGGTAAAGCGCTTGAATGATGCTCTCCCTCCTACAACTTGACAACTAGATTTCTTGCATTCATATGAGAAGACTTTGATTGGATATCAAATTTATTGTAATGAATGATCAATTTTGTATATTTGATCTATATTGGTGGATTATGAGGACGGTAGTCCTAATCTAGTATTCTAATTTTTTATTTATTATTATTATTTCATTTACAAACTTGTATCATGATGATGATCTATATAAGAATATATTTTTAGTATCTTTATATTCAATGATGTGAAATATAATTCGTTGGTTCATCAGATTTTTTTTTTTAAATTATGTTATTTTTAGAATAAAATTCAAGTACTTTACATGTATTATATTGTATTGGTTGGACAATACATTACAAGAACTATAAAGTTTAGGCATTCCTACTTCTATGGGTGCACACCAACATAGCTATTTTGCTCCCATAATTTGTCTAGCCCATTTTTTGTGCTACTCTTTCCAAAACTTCTCCTAGAATTCTCTTTACAACTTCTGAATAGAAAGCTTCTATTACTTGTATTTTCGTAGACACACAAAATTCAAAGGTCGTTGATCGTTGATTTAGAGCGCTCTATGTAAATGTCATCCACTTTTAGAGTTGAACCGGTCAAACAGCCAATAGCATTTTTCTATTTCATTCACAACAAAAAATGTTAAATATAGGAAAACTTTTCATTGGCCAGAATTTACCATTAAATATTGAAGTGGATGACATTTAAGATCAGCCGATTTAGAGACCTATAGTGCCAAAATAAATGAATAACACATACTATACGTCCTTCATGTAATGAATGCCTAAATATAAATGTTCTAGTTCCTTAGATCATTCAGATGAACTCCCCAAATAGAAAGTGGTCTATAAAATATAGATCATCGCTTTGGAATATCTTAAAATATGGATTTCAAATAGAATGGCTGTGAAAAATTAATCGAAGATCAGATGAACTCTCCAAACATAAAAGAGTCTATCAAATATTGATAATCACTAACATATATCTTGAAATATGATTTTCAAATAGAATGCTTCCCACAAATTAAAAGAGGATATCAATTAGCTCCATTTTAAGACGTGGGTTTTAGATAAAACGGTGGTCTAACTAAAATAGAGAATATCAAAGATGATTCCGTAAAAGATGCAAGGAACTAGATATTCTAAGGTACAATCACTCCATCAATTTTTCAAAGTTAATATACTAGTACATATGCATCTCAATCCAAATCTAAAATACACTAAGGTATCCAAAAGACTCAAGTTGTCACTCTTTTTGTTTTATTAGTCACTTGGTGGGAATTGTGGGTATGAAAACATGGAAATTGAATCAATCATAAGTTAACCATATTGCATTATGTTTGTAGGTTCACTCATGTTTAGTTGTATTGCATTGCAAGCTATTAATCAACACAACATTTAAAAGTGTATGCCCACCCAAGTTGTAAGATTTGTCTCTTCAGGGAAACTCCATGTGATAGTAAGGATAGAAAGACTTCATAAATTAGAGAAGCAAACAATTATAAGCATCTTTAAAGAAATTTTAAAAGAGGAATATCTTAAGACACAGATCAATCTCAAAAGAGGCAAAGGATGGTAACTGTCTAGAGTTGAAACAACTGAGGAAGTAAAAACCTCTAAAAGAGGTCATTCAAATTGAATACAATGAGTATAGGAGAAATTCTAGTACAGATTTTAAAACATTCAAAAACACTATTAAACAAACAATGGCATTCAAAGAAATGGCTATCAAACAGTTAACAGGGTTACAAATCAATGATGTTATTTTAGAGCGATAGATATCATAGTAGTGTACCAATTCATCAATCAACAACATTCGAGTCTTTTGGTAGTTTTCCTTTACCCAAATCTCTGTAGGACTCCAAAATGGCTTTACATATTGGAACAATATCATCTGCAGTGACACATGCATCAAGCGCCTCACGTAAACAGTCAACACATTGGCGTGCCATCTATCTAAAAGAATTCAACCCTACAACCTACAGATTTAAACATGAACAAATTCATTGACTCTCCTATTGATGCATACACATACATAACTGACTTTTAGTCAATCTGATTTTGATTATAGTTGGATTTACAACTCACCAGCTTGATAAGATTTACCTGCATAAAGTGGAACTGCCTCTGAACAGTGCTTTGGACTAAGCAATCACCCAACCAAAAGAGTGAAACTAAATTTCCCATCTTTTACTACAGGAACGTATGCAAGGTCATTGATGTGGGGATGCTCAAAAAGGTCATGTGTACTCACAATACATACATTGCATTTCCTAGGCCAAAAAACAATTAATGAATGAAAATGACGGAGCATTAGCATTCAGTCGAGGGGGACCCAGCGGAGCTCTCTCTGATTTGAAGTATCATATATGTTGAGACGTGGTTGTTACACGAGACTTGAACTTTTGAGCAGAGACTTCAGTATTCGATTCCAGGTGTCAGCTACTTTCTTTGTCTCTATGTGCTTAAAATAGAAAGAACATTAATTTCTTGAAACTTAAGGATACGGTCCTCTTGCATGCAGGCAGTTTGAATTGTGGTACTTGCAATCAAATTAAGAATGATATCATCGTCTTCTTTTTTCTCTTTTCCTTTGTACATGCGTCAACCAAGTCTTCCCTCCACAGTCTTAATCAATTTGCCAAGTTGTTGAATACTTGCTGAAAATAGCGGGCTTTACAAAACTTAGTGAGTTTGATTGTTGACTAATACGGGGTGAGTCTGCTTACAAGACTGTCAAGTCTTACTGATTTGCAATGGAAGGAACATTAATTTCTTGAGATTTAATGATACGGTCCTCTTGCATGCAGGCAGTTTGATTGTAGTACTTGCAATCAACTTAAGAATGATATTTTTTTTCACTTTTCCTAATTTGTACATGTGTCAACAAAGTCTTCCCTCCACAGACATTGTGAACTTGTTGAATACTCACTGAAAATTGCAAGCTTTCCAAAACATGAGTTTGATTGTTGGCTAATACGGGGTGAGTCTGGTTACAATATTCTTTAAGTCTTAAGACTTACTGATCTACAATGGATCAAATCAAACTCAGAAAACAGTTATCACTATCTTCAATCTAAGACCAATGTGTAACATACTCGTACGAACCATTGCAATACAAAACTGAGAATGATGATGAAGAATGAAGCTATGAGGTATACACAGAGGATAAATTGGACCGTGACAGAGTATCTAGAAAATGACTATACCCCACAAACCTCATGACAGATCAGGTTGGTCAAACAGGGTCAATTGGAAGAATTCGTCAGGGCTGGAATTTGTCTTGCTGCAATATAATACAGGTGACATGTTCGGCACTATGTTGAATGCATAGTTGGCATATGCCCAAGTTGTTTCTAATTATATTATTATACTTTCGTTTGCTCTAGCCCTTACTCTTGGTTACTATTTAGGTAACGTTTTGTTCACCTAGGGTATATAGATCTCCCAAATCTTTGTCCAAAGAGTGTGTGGGCACTTAATATGTGAGATGGAACACATAGTGTCTAAATCAACACTACAACCAATTAATCATAGGACATGGTCATTTCTGATATCCCATACTTTCTTCTGATCTATGGTGTAACTATTTTAGGGACAAGTCCATACAAATGGAGTAAGAGATGAAGCCACTTGAGATGTTTTAGGATGTTGTCTTGTGGGTGAAAGCAAGAAGATGAGTCCACTTTTTATGGAAGTCTTGCAGGTAAGAAAAAACCTGATATAAAAAGGCACTTATTTTGAAAATAATGGACACTTATTTAGGACTAGGTGCCCAAGCCTAAACAAGAGCCCATATGAAATGGGCTCCCATTTAGGATCGAGCACCTGAACCTAAATGGGCCCCCATTCCATATGGGTTCCTGTATATAGAATGGGTGCTTATTTTGTAAATGGGCACCCATTAGGAAAATGTGTTTTTCTTGATTGCCTGCGATTTCATTTTTAACAATTTAGATGCTAAAACCAAATGAAAAAAAGAAAACCAAAATGGGCACCCACATCAACCTAACTCCCCAACATGCCTCCACAACCTCCTACTTTCACGACTGTGACGTTTAGGTGTTTCCAAGTAGGTAGTTGTCCATTTTCATGTGTTTTTTCATTGTTTTCATTGTATTTTAATTTATATTTAGTTTTAAAACTTAAAATCATATTCATGTGTTTTTTTATTATTTTTTTACCTTTTTACTATTTTACATGTGTTAATATTAGTTGATCAATAATTTATAAATTTTATTTGTGAACTAGTCCTAAACATTTAATATTTAACCCCTAATCCCAAACCCTAAACCCTAAACTTGGAATCTCTATTCCTAAACCCTAAACTTGGAACCTCTAATCCCAAACCCTAAACCCTAAACTTGGAACTCTTGATTGAAAACCATAACTTAGAGTTACAAACCAAACCACTAAGCTCACATTTCCAAACCAAATCATAACACTAAACTCACATCCCAAAACCAAATATTCAAACATAAATCCTAAACTTGGAACCCCTAATCAAAAAATCTAACTCAAAATACTAAACATTAAAAACAAAATGAACCTATTCTCATAACCACAAACCAGCAACCCTTAACATTAGAAGCCACACATACAAAACCCTAAACTTTGTTCTTGAAATCAAAACCCCAACCATAACGGTCTTCAAAATTGAACCCTAAACTCACATCTTCAAACCAAACCATTAAACATGAACCCTAAACTTGGAACTCCTAATCCTAGAACCCTAATTCAAAATCCCAATTTGGTCCAAAACCCTCACAATTTGGTTTCATATCTCCCAAAGACTATACTCCCTTGATGGTCTAGTAGGTGGTTGAGGAGAATCATGCCTTCATTCCCTATAATCCCTCTCAACATCCTCCTCTACAACATCATACACATCCATGGCCTTGCCATCTGCTAGCTACTACCTTACATCTCCTACTACCACATCTAGTTTATAGATGGGTATTGGACATATCCTTAGTCAATCACTTGGAATATGTTAGGGTAACACACATACTAGTACCCCTCACACACATAATTCCAATCTCTCTATCTTCTATACAATATCTACTTAGATGACTTAAATGAGGAGGTACAAAATTTGGTATATGTCCTCGAGATTCATGGTGGTCTCACTTGTGGATAGTTGGAACATTGATGCATATAGATCCCATTGTTCCATTTTTTAATTAACATGCACTTACTGTAGCTCTCCTCTACCAGTGTAAATATCTACTATAATATTAACTCTCATAGGTGTGTGTTACATAATTAAATGCCATGCCTTTATTCATTTAAAAGATCTTTAAATTTAAGCACCACGCCATGTGAAGTGGAAATGCCATCACCGCATGCTCCTCAATTATAGTCTAAGGGATCTAAGATAACCCTAATCCTAAGAACTAATCTAAGGAATATAGCCTAACCTTAATATAAAGAACTAGGCTTAAATGAGTCTAATCCTAATGCACTATTGTCTAAACATTATTACTCAAGATCTATTCTATTATTCTTTCATTGCTACATCTTAGGATATTCCAATCCCATGATCGATAGATCTTTCATTGACTCTATCTTACTCAATCTAAATTATCCTTAACCACTAGCCATGACTTCTATATAGGTGCAACACATTTTTTATGGTGTCAATTATTTGAAAAAGGTGGAAGACCACCTAGACGTATATTGATAATATGAAAGTTTTACATAAATTTTACAAAAAGTGGCCAAAATGAGTACGATCTGCTCTATACTATCAAAGCCAAAAAAATATACATTAAAGGCCCATATAGTGGTTCCTATCAACTGCACTGAAATGGTAGGGAAATGAGTTTTAAATAGAAGAACAAAAAATAGAAGGGGCATAGTACCCTTTCACCATGGTGGCCTCACATGTAGGGAGACAAAAACACTTAACCCATTTTTAAGGTTCTACCCTTTCACTCTCCCTAGGCCTGTGCATTGCCAATTGTACTCCCAGTGGTGTCATCATGCCTTGCCCAGATGTGAGGCATGCTTGACATTTTTGGTTTGTTTTGGGCATTCAGGGGAGATGTATCTTCACGGCTTGTCAATAATTTTGGAAGGTGGAGGGCCCAATTAGGAGCATGCATCCATCCTCAGAAAATGGATGCAAATGAACACATCCCTACACCTGGCTCTCATCTGTTTGGAGAAAGTGAAATTATAGCCATGTAGGGACCTTTCCAGTCCACCAATCCAACCACATCCTAAACCTTTATGCATTGCTTTAAACACATGCTCCATTGTTGGAGAAGTCCTTAGGGTTTACACATGGAATAGACCGGCTACCATCACCTTGCCTTTCATCATGTCATAGTCTTGCAGTGCAAATTTCCATCTCTCCAAGTTGTTGAGATAGTCAAATACTAGACCAAAATCTATGGCATGGATGTAGTAGCCGTATACACCTAAAATTGGCTCGTGTCGAACTAAATAAATATTTCTAATACTTATTTTAAATTCTTATTCTTCTATTAATTAAATAAATATTATAATTTATATGATTGGTTCATTATCCCAAAATTAAATAAAAATCATTTTATTTAATTAAATTCCCTAATTCTTCTAATGTCTCACATAATTAAATAATTCTAAATTATTTAATTAATCCCAAATTCCTCTACCCTAAGTCCTAATTTCATAAATCCACATCACCTTTCCACCTCACCTTGTTGCACATGTAATTAAATATTTTAATATTTAATTAGCTAATATTCCCTCACCCACATGTCCTATTTATCCTCCAATCAGATTAGTTAACTCATCAATCAAAACAGTTAACTAATTAGTCAATTGAGTTCACTGATCAATATATTTTGTTGACTCCCCAATCAACCCAATTAATTGATCAATCATCTTAGTTAACTCCTCAATCTATTCTGTTATCTCCTATAATTCATGAAAGGATCTTGGACACTCGTCCTCTTCTGATTTGCACACATTCCCTCAAGATTTCTCAACCGTACACCTGACAGGTAATTCCTCCAGTCATGGATCTATTGACACTTGGATTTGGTCTTCCCTCAGTCTATATAAACAAGGTCCTCATACCCATTTCATATCAATCTAAGCTTGAGCAATCTTACTCTACATGAAACATTTCAGCATTCCTTTGGTAAAGTTATCATCCACTTGCATTCACATAACCTCATTATCACAATCTTCATCCAATCATGTCTCTGTCAATCCATATCCATTAGTATTGCATTGTAATATTATCTGCAGTGTATAATTCACCCATAGCTGTTCTACTCTTGTCATCTTCAACAACAAGGAAGTGCACACTTCTTAGAGCTCCATTACCATCAAGTTCAAGAGCAGACAGGTGAACAATGGAATCATAGAGGTAAAATGATCTTCGAAGGCATATTGTTTGTTTACTTGTGTTTACATCAATTTCCATTGAGTTATTGGATGATTAGTTGCTTTATACTATTGTTCACATTTTCTGATAACATTTCTAGTGCCCACTGTGATCTAACCCATCTTATTTGTGAGCATTTGTTGAGTTTGTTTTGTCATAGATTCAAGTGTGTTTTGTTATAAATTTGGCAAGCAACTTTCACAAATGGCCTCCTATGTACAAACTAAACTCACCGTTGAGTCCGGAAAGCCTTGGAGGTAAGAAACGACATATAATACCCCTAATTTTTGTTACTTGATAATTTTTAAATTTTTTTTTAGTTTTCAGCCTACTTGTTTGAAAAAAAAATCATTTGGCAGCATTTTAAATTAAATTTATTTTCTGTTATTTGCAAAAAAAAAAAAACACAGTAAAAAAAATAGAAAATACATCACAGAAAAAAAATATATTACAATATTTTTTTTTTAGATTTTAGTTTATTTTTCTTTAAAAAAAATTAAAATTAAAAAATTATTTTATTGTTTTTGCTAGTCGGCACAGAGCCGACCTGACCACCCTACCCTAACCCCTAAACCTTCTAGCCACCTTCCTAAACTCGTCCCCACCCCCAAATCCCTCTGCGCCTACCCTTCCCTACACCCTACACACCCAGCCCATCCCTGCTCCCACTACCCATCCCTACCTGCATCCTTATTCCCATCCCCCAACCCCGCACTCCACTCCCCTCAATTGCTGATCCCTAATCCCCCTGGCCCTTGCAGCCACCTTTCCCACACCACGCTCCCTTCCCTCTGATCCTTCCCCTTCTCCCACCTCCCTGCGGCCACTGCCGCCCAACTCCTGCCCATCCCCCACTCCTCCTACCCCATCTGCCACCTCCCACCCGCCTAATCCCCTTTAGCCCCCTAAGACCATCCCTCTACGTTCCCTCAGCCCCATTCCCATGCCACCTCTTTGCCCCTTCACCACCCCTCTGATTCGTTTGCAGCCTCCCGCGCCTGCCCACACTCCTACCCGCCGCTAATGCACCACCTACCATCCGCCATTGCTCCAACGCTGCCCCTGCACGCACATACCTGCAAAATACAAATAACAAAAAAATACAAAAAACACATGCAGCCAACCAGAAACACAATAAAAATTAAAAAAAAATCAATTCAAATCACAATAACATAACAACAAAAACAAATAAGCCCTAACATTCTTTTTAAAATTTTAGGTTAAATTTTTAATTTTTTTAATTTTGTTTTAGGAATTCAGCCCCTGGTCACATGGAGGACCAAGGCCTATTTAAAACTTAAACATTTAATTTAATCTCCAAAAGAAAACTACCCATGGGCTTGTTGTTTAAGTGACTGTTAGGTTTGCTCTTACATGCCCAAATAGGCTCTTTTTTTCTTTTTGGCATAACTTTCTTAAAGTAGGTCAAATTTTCTCAAATTTAGAGTCGTTGGAAAGCTGATTCACTCTACTTTTCAGTGGTACATGTATCTTCAGCTCACTTGGTCAAAATAATTAGGTATTATCAGTCAAAGTCAACCTTACCTTGGAAACTTCAAACAACTATAACTTTTGCATTTTTTAACGAATTTTTGTGAATTTTTTTTTGAAACAGCATAGAATTTTGTGTAGATTCTAATTTTCATATCTATTTTGATGTCACAAATCATATTTCCATGAAATTTTCTAGATTATGTGTTTTTCACATAAATATTTGATTTGCTAGCTTCTTAATTCTTTTTTATTTTCGTGGACTACAGGTGGACATCAGGACCCTTTGCATATCGTGTTATGAAGAGAACAATATACAATTGAGACTACTAATCCAATTTTGGTGCAAAACATCCACTGAAGATAGTCATTTTTACACTAAGTGTTGAATAGGCTTGGTGTTGGGAATTAAGGTGTCTCAACCTTTCCAAATTCCTAATGTTGTATTTATTTATCCCATGTTGAGTTGGCATAGTCGGTACCTTGTGTACATGTAGCAGGCTAAATTTTGATGACTTTGGCAGCCGCGATTTCCCCCTTGAATAATTAACGAGGGTTTGGGAGCAGCACCCCCAAGATGAGGTAAAGGGGCAGAGCCCCTTGCGGGGTTCAGGGGTAGTGCCCCTAGCGCGCTCCCTATCATGGTACAGGGCAGGGTCAAGGGGCAGCGCCCCCGTGGGCACTTGGGGGCAACATCCCTGAAACCTTAAATGACTTTTATTTAATGACAAGTGTCGGTGAGTATCTTTGCATGAGAGAAAGGCATCTTTGGGTAGTCAACGGAGGTTATGACAAGTTGTAAGAGGAATAAGATATTTTTAGTCAGTGTAAGATAGATTCTCTTATAGCTATAAGTGATGTTAGTTATGACAGATTCTATAACAGTTGTAAGGTGCGTAAGAGCATCTGTCATAGCCTATTTTGGGACAAGACACCTACATTGGGATGGGATGTTCGACAAATGGGATGTTCGAGAAATGTCCTTAGGCATGGGTTTTGGGGCATGAGTCTAAGATGGACACCCATCTCTAGAAGGTTCCATATTTGCCTTTTAAACTCCATACAAATAGGTGCTTGGATGAGAGATAAGTAATTTTTTGTATAGGTACTGTTATGATGCTGGAATATCTCCAGATTTGACATTAGAAGTGTCCTGAAAGAGCATTGGCTCTGAAACTGTATTGTAACCTATTATTGTTTAATATAATACATTTGAGCTATGTTTTAGACTGTGGGGTTTTTCACCTGTAAGGGTTTTCCCCACGTATATCTTGTCTCTCTCTTCTATCTACTTTCTGTGTGTATGTGTATTGCAACAATATCTCTGTTAGATGTTCTATGTTGCTGTAGTTGTAAAAATTAAAATTGAATTTGCATACATCTCTCCTCATTAGATTAGTGTAGGAAGCAATATCTGCACACCTAGCTTCCTTTCAATTGGTATCAAAGCCTAGATAGTTTTGGTCTTAGCTATTGGGTAGGTGTTTTTTGAGCTGATCTTAAGTTGAGTCAGAGTCTGTGTACAGTATTCTGATTTCTATTGCAGTAAGGAGATGACAAGCACATCAGGAAAGTTTGAAGTGGAGAAGTTTAATGGCAGTTATTTTGAGCTATGGAAGCTCAAGATGGAAGAAATGCTTGTTGACTGAGACCTTTGGGAAAGTGTTAATAGAACTAAACCAACTGTAATGTCACAAGATGAGTGGGATATCAAGGATCAGAAGGCTAAGGGTCTCATAAGACTTAGTCTTATTGATTCTATTCTATTAAATGTCCATGAGGAGACTACTGCAAAACTACTTTGGAAGAAGTTGGAGGATGTGTATCAAGCCAAATCCCTAGTTAATAAACTTTTCCTAAGAAATAAGTTGTATTCTCTTCGAATGGAGGATGGAGGATCTGTTGCTGAACATATGAATGCTTTTAACATGCTGGTTGCAAAATTGGCATCTATTGGTGTAAAGATGGAGGAGGAGGATCGATGTATGACCTTGCTTTATTCTTTGCCTGACTCATGGGATCATCTTGTCATGGCTATTGGAAACACCACATCCACATTCAAAATGGAAGAAGTAGTTTCTTCACTGTTGTCTGAAGAGATGTGGAGAAAGTCTTTTGAGGCAGCCAAAGAGGCTCTTGCAGTTTGTGGAAGACCCAAGGAGAAAGGGAAGAAGGACAAGAAAGCTAAGAAGGGTAGAGCCAAATCCTATGGGAGATCCAAATCTCCTAGAAAGTCCAAGGCTCTTTGTTGGAACTGTGGCAAAACCAAGCATTTCTGAAAGGAATGCAAAGAGGAGAAGAAGAAGAAGAAGAAAGCTCCTGATTCAAATTTTGATAAGTCACAAGATGACGGTGATGCTTTCATCGCAGCCCTGGCAACCCATGCATCTAATGATGTGTCTAATCAACTCTGGTGCATCATTCCACATGACCTCACATCAAGACTGGTTCACTAAGTATGAGGAGTTTGATGGTGGAAAGGTGTATCTGGTTGACGACTCTCATCTGAAGATTGTTGGTCATGGAAGAGTCTCTATCCAATTCCATGATGGTCAAGTGAAGGGATCTCTAGGGTTATGCACATCCTAGGCTTAGCACAAAACCTTCTTTCTGTAAGTAGTTTGATTGATGCAGGTGTGCAGGTTGTCTTTTTGAAAGAAGGATGCAATATGACTAGAGGAGCTATGGTGCTTGCTAAGGGTACTAGGAGAGGTACTCTGTTTCAGGTAGAGGCATGCATTTCACAATTCAATAGTTCTTCTAACTCAAGGAAGAGGGTAGCAGTCACTTCATCCCCACCATTTGAATGAGCAGTGAAGAAATCTATTGTTTCTAGTCTTGATGGTTGTAATTGTGCATTGGAAGTTAAACTTCCCGCTAAAAAGACAATGTTATGGCATAAGAGATTTGGCCACATTGGTGAGAAGGGTATGCGTACCCTAAAGAATAAGAACATTGTTGAGGGGTTAGATGATTGTAATCTTGAGTTTGACTTTTGTGAACATTGCATTTATGGAAAACAAAACCGTGTTCAGTTTTACTTGAGTTCTCATTAGTCTTCTGGTGTGTTTGACCTTATTCATTATGATGTGTTTGGTCCTGTTAATGTTCCTTCATTATCAAAATTTGTATACTTTGTATCTTTTATAGATGATTACAGTAGAAGGACATGGATTTATTTCCTCAGAAGAAAATCTAAAGTCTATAGCAAGTTTAAGGAGTTTAAGGCCTTTGTTGAAAATCAGACTAGTAAAAAGATTAAATGTTTGAGAACTAACAATGGTGGTGAGTTCTGTTCTACAGAATTTGATAATTATTGCAAGGAACTTGGGATTGAAAGACATAAGACAACTCCATACACTCCGTAGAAAAATGGAGTTGTAGTGCTTAATGGAGCTGACCTAGAACAAAAGTTTTGGGCTGAAGTTGTTGCCACTGCTTGCTATCTGGTAAACAGATCTCCTACATCAGCTCTTATTGGAAAGACATCCATGGAGGTGTGGTCTAGCAGAAAACCTTCAATAAGGCATCTTCATGTTTTTGGTTGAGGCATATGCACATGTGCCTAGGGAGAAGCGGTCAAAATTGGAGAACAAGGCTGTTAAGTGTATCTTCATTAGATATGGTGTCGGTGTGAAAGGATACAAGCTTTGGGACCCTGTGGCTGAAAAAGTGTTGTATAGAAGAAGTGTCATCTTTAGAGAGCTTACACCTTCTTCCATTATTTTGCAGCCAAAAGAAATAGTAAAGAAAGAGGATGTTGTTCAGTTTCCTACTACCCCTGAGAAAATAGAATAGAAAGACAATGTTGGACCTAATGATGAGGAGAGCTCTAGCAACTCTGAAAGCTTAGATGAAGAAGCTAAACCTCAACCTCAGCTCTTGAGGAGGTCTACATGGATAAGAAAGCAACCTGAAAGGTTTGGTTTTACATTGCTTGATTCTAGTTGTGCTTATGCTTTGGTTACTAACAGTGATGAACCTAGAACTATATCAGAGCCTATGGACATGAAAGATGTAGGTTCTTGGAAGGAGGCCATGGAGGACAAAATGGCTTCTTTGGAAAATAATCAAACTTGGGACTTGATGCCTTTGCCTCTTGGATGGAAACCCGTTGGATGCAAATGGGTGTTCAAGAAGAAATTTGGTACAGATGGCAGTGTTGAGAAGTATAAGGCCAGATTGGTTGTGAAGGGGTATTCACAAGTGGAGGGTATAGATTATGGTGATATCTTCTCTCCCATTACAAAGCTGACATCCATTCAATTCATGTTGTCTCTCACAGTAACTTATGACTTAGAGGTAGAATAGATGGATGTGAAGACAACTTTCCTTCATGGTGACTTGGAGGAAGAAATCTACATGTCACAGCCAAACCATTACATGGTGAAAGGTAAAGAAAATTTGGTTAACAAACTTAAAAAGTCTTTGTATGGTTTGAAGCAATCCCCTAGGAGATGGTATTTGAAGTTTGATGCCTGTGTGTTGTCAATTGGATTTGTGAGATTGAAATTAGATCAGTGTGTGTATTATAAGTTTGATGGTGATTGTATTCTCATTGTTGCACTGTATGTTGATAATATGTTGCTCATTAGGAAGGGTAAGAATATGATTTGTAATTTTAAATCTCAATTGTCAGCTCAGTTTGAAATGAAAGATTTAGGGGCAGCCAGGTACATTTTAGGAATGGAAATAAGAAGAGACAGAACCAACAAAAAACTTTGGTTAAGCTAGAGTAAGTATGTGAAGACTGTGTTGGACAGGTTCAACATGGCAGATTGTAGACCATTGTGTGTTCCCATTTCTTTGGGGACAAAGTTGTCTATTGAGGATTGTCCAAAATCTCCTAGTGAGGTGGAGGACATGAGCAGAGTACCTTATGGTAGTGCTATTGGCAGTTTGATGTATGCTATGGTATGCACAAGACCAGACATTGCCCAAGCAGTGGGAGTCCTTAGTCTATTTATAGCTAATCCTAGACGAGTTCATTAGGATGCAGTTAAGTGAGTGTTTAGATATTTGAGGGGTACTTCTGAGTATTCCATTTGCTATCATGGTAATGTTTTAGGACCTCTGCATTCTATTGATATTCATGGATTTGTGGATTCAGATTGGGCAGGTGACATTGACAGCAGGAGATCCACCAGTGCTTATTTGTTTACACTGTTTGGTGGTGCTATTAGTTGGATGAGTAAGTGACAACCTGTTGTTTCTTTGTCTATGACAGAAGCTAAGTATATGGTAGCAACTCATGCTTGTAAGGAAGCCATTTGGGTTAAGAGATTGTGTTTAGATATTGGTGTTGATGCAGGTCAGATCACGATTAGTTGTGATAGTCAGATTGCAATTTTCCTTGTGAAGAATCCAACTTTCCATGCTAGAACAAAGCACATTGATGTTTAGTTTCACTTCATGTGAGACCTGGTTGAGGAGGGAAAGATAAATTTGGAGAAGGTAGATACTTTGAAGAATGTTGCAAATGCATTGACAAAACTAGTGGGCACAGAGAAGTTCAGATGGTGTTCAGAGTCTATGGGCCTCTTGGCCCCTAGCAGTTAAATCTTGTCATTATTTTTTGTCATTGCAAGGTGTTTGACAAGTGGGAGAATGTTGGGAATTAAGGTGTCTCAACCTTTATAAATTCTTAATGTTGTATTTATTTATCCCATGTTGAGTTAGCATAGTCGGCACCTTGTGTACATGTAGCAAGCTAAATTTTGATGACTTTGGCAGCTACAATTTCTCCCTTGAATAATTAATGGGGGTTTAGGAGCAGCACCCCCAAGACGGGGTCAAGGGGTGGAGCCCCTTGCGGAGTCTAGGAGTAGCGCCCCTGGCGTGCTCCCTATCACGGTATAGGGTGGGGTCGAGTAGTGTCTTTGAGTATCTTTGCATGAGAGAAAGGCATCTTTGGGCAGTCAAGGGAGGTTATGACAAGTTTTAAGAAGAATAAGATATTTTTAGTTAGTGTATGATAGATTCTCTTATAGCTGTAAGTGATGTCAGTTATGATGGATTCTATGATAGTTGTAAGGTGTGTAAGAGCATCTGTCATAGCCTATTTTGGGACAAGGTACCCACATTGGGATGGGATGTTTGACAAGTGTCCTTAGGCATGGGTTTTGGGGCATGAGTCCAAGATGGATGCCCATCTCTAGAAGGTTTCATATTTGCCTTGTAAACTCTATAAAAACAAGTGCTTGGATGAGAGATAAGTAGTTTTTTGTACAGGTACTATTATACTGCTGGAATATCTTTAGATTCGACATTAGAAGACTCCTAAAAGAGCATTAGCTCTGAAACTATATTGTAATCTATTATTGTTTGCTATAATACATTTGAGCTATGTTTTGGAGTGTGGAGTTTTTCACCCATAAGGGTTTTCGCCACGTATCTCTCTCTCTCTCTCTCTCTCTCTCTCTCTCTCTCTCTCTCTCTCTACTTTGTGTGTGTATGTGTATTGCTACAATATCTCTGTTAGATGTTCTATGTTGTTGTAGTTGTAAGAATTAAAATTAAATTTGTATACATCTCTCCTCATTAGATTAGTGTAGGAAGCGATTTCCACACACCTAGCTTCCTTTCACTTGGATTAGGCATTATCATACAATTTGCATACTATATTCACTTAGTTTTTAACTAGGAGGAAAGTAAACCATTTTGTTGCATCACAACTTTCATCTAGTCCCAACCTAGGGGTTAAAATTATACAATTTCTTTATGCTTTTACTATCTTGCACTACAATCTATCACATAGCTTAATAGGGGAAAGTAACACTTGTTTATTTATTCAAGCAACAATCTAAACCTAGATTTGTTAGAAGGTTAAAATAAACAATGTTTTCCAAGTTATTGTTATCTTGTTACAAATTTTTGTGCTTGGTAGAGTTAACACATTTAGTTATTTTCCTTTTAACTAGGGGGATAAAGAATCAATGTTCTCTATGTTTTCAGAATGATAATAAGACTATGCTCTCCCCTTTTCTGGGTGACCAAAATGCCAAACTTATCATTTTGCATGTTTAACCTTTAGAGAGGCTTGCCCTTAGAATTCCTTCCTTCCTTCCAAATGGGATGACCTTAAGTGATAACGGGCTAAATCCAAGCCACCTCCAAGTCATTATAAATAAATTGTGTTTGTGACAAAAGTTGCAAGCAACAGGTGTCATTGTGTTACACTGACCAATGTTTGCCCCAAAACCCTATGAAGCGTAACCTCTCCAAGCTGGGAAGCCTCCTTATCAGAGTGAATGATTGCACATGTAACCACCTGAATGGATGCCTTGACTAAAATCCTTTTGTTCTAGTAAGCCAAAATCCCCTATTTGGTGACATAGGAGGAGGAACCTCTAGAGCCATCCAACATCATACACTCATTTTGTGTGGATACAAAAAAGTTCAACTCTTCGGAGGAACTGTAACTTAGTATGCATGAGAAGTGAGTGTCGTGGAGGGGAGCCGGTGCTACCAAGTTACTAGCTATCCACCTTTATACAAGTGGCTGGTGTAAAAACTAAGTTAGAACTCATCAAATACTATCCTTGCCAACCTTAGGATTGTGCTTTCTTTTTGGTCAAAAATTTGTACAAACAACATGGAATCTTCTTGTTTAGCATGTTTTCTTGCAACTAATTGATACATATCATCAACAAAAATACTAGACTTGCTTCAACAAACATTTTGAAAACAAGCCAAGATCGAAAAATTGAAACAAAAAGGTGAGCCTTCTGTAGAACTTAAAAAATAGAGAGCTATTCCATACACTTTAGAGAAAAATTTGAACCAATTATGGATACCCATTATTGCATATGCCTCATTTGTGATCTCAAGAAAACCATACAAATCAGTTTTGCATCCATTTTCCAAACCATTTCCATTTTCCATACCATCCATAGCAAAAACATCGAACAAAGCAAACGAAGTTTCCTATTAAGGTGTCATTAAGATCTTCCAAAACTCAAAACAAAAATCTAGTTGGTTTCATAACAAGATATATCATCGTTCATCTAGGAACTATACTAGTGTAATCTTGATAAAAGCAATCCATATCAATACCAGTGATCAACTCTCCCTACTTTGACTATCTTTTACTTCAGGAGCACATTTATTTGAGAAAATAGTAGATCAAAATTCAAACCTTACGACAAAATCTTGTTATCTTAACCACACCAAAAACATCCATTCAAAAGCATTTTTCATCCAACATTCACCCACATCAAACAATTTTTATGGTTGCAACTAGATCTCAATCTAAATAAAAGAAAAATATGGGTTCCCTAAATAATAGTGGGCATAACTCTAATGATGAGGAGATCAATCAAGTGTTACTCCTTAAACAACTTCAAGATCCAAAATTCCTAAAGATGATGGATAGGGTTGTTGCCACAGATCCCCATAAGTATTTCCTCATGCTAGCTCAATAAGGAGCTAAGTTGCCCTCTAATTTTGATCTCTCCAATCTAAGAGAGAACAATGCTTCCAATGAAGCTGAGTCATCGAAAGATGGCTCCAAACGAGACAAAGATGCTTCCAAAACTAATGAAAATGCTTCCAATTCAGAGAAGGCTAAGGATTCAACCAATCCCTTGGATATATTAACAACACAAATCCAAGCCTTAAAACAACAAATCGCTAACATTCAAATCAGAGCATCAACAAAACACAACTCTCTAGAGGATATTTCACCATATCCCTTCGACAAGACCTTGATCATGATACCTTTACCCTCAAAATTTGAGGTACCAAAATTTGACAAATATCGAGGAAAGCGTGATCCAAGAGACCACATCAAAGAATTTAGTGCAGCATGTCTCGAAGTCACCCACAATGACACCTATTTCATGCAACCATTCCCAAGGAGCTTGGGAGGACAAGCTATGGAATGGTTCTCTTGTCTACCTCTCAGCATCTGAACTTTCAACGAGCTAGTGGATAAGTTTGTCACTCATTTCTCCTAAAACATTGAGCATGAAATCATATTGTTAGATCTTCGTAAAACAAAACAAAAGGGTGGAGAATCCTTCGCTGCTTTCTTGCAAAGATGGAGACAACTAGCCAGCAAATGTCCATATCATATGCCAGAAAAACAATTGCTTGAGATGTTTATACACAACCTAAATGCAGATCTTAGCTACCAAATCCAAATCCAATGTCCTACTTCATTTAGTAAGGTCATTGAGATGGGGTTACTCATTGTAAAAGGTTTGATAGCCAAAGGACAAGTCAAAATCTACAAGGAAACCCCTAGCTCCAATCATAACATGGACAAGCTGAGATTCTAGACCAAGAATAAAAACATTGTCAACGAAGGTGTCTTTGATACAAAACAAGTTACTCCAAAATAACCGATCTTCAACTTGTCCAATCTACAAAATAACACACCACAAAACAAGTCCCAAAACACTATGTCATGACCCACTAACTTTACTCCTTGATGAAAGTTCACACCTTTAGGAGAATCACTGGAATCAGCCCTATAGAACCTAATATCAAATAATCTTATAACGCTCCAATGGCATGGGATTATGAACCACAAGATAAACCTCCTTGGTGGAAAGATAGTGACTTTTGTGAATATCACCGAAACAAAGGACACAAAACTAATGACTGTCAGGAGCTCAAACACACCATTCAAGACTTGTTCGATCAAAAATAGATATCACTTGATGGCCATGCCTCCAATGATGATCATATAGCATTCAAGAATCCACTCCCCAACTATGAGAAGGGAGGTTCTTCAAATCAAAACCAAAGTGGGGCTAACAATGCAAACTATACAAATGTGTCATATGACTATGTTGTTAACCACATTTCACAAGGTGATTCACATATCAAATTCCCCCATGATGGCCAAGAAATCACCATCCAAGGTGATCCCAACTCATTCCAATATTGCAATTCCATCCAATCCAAGCCTGAAGTTGTAATTCCCACCAATCGTGCAGCTTCACCCTCTATAGCCAATGTTGACCCAAGCCCAATACCTTCTACATCAAAAACTATGGAATAAAAATTCAAAAGCAAGGATAAAGGTGTAGGAGAGTATTCCATTGAACAAACCTTTTGTCTCACACCATTACCTCTTTCACCCAAGTCTACCCATCCATTACATCATTCATCTACCCATGCACCTACAAAGGATGTGATCCAAGGGCTACTAGGAAGGAATCAATCATCTCCATGTCATAAACCACCTATCCAAGAGCCTATCAAAGAGCCTTCAAACATGTCCATTGCTCCAACCTTGTCATGTAATCCACAACCCATCAAGCCTATTGAAGAGTCTTCTACCATGAGTCAAAGTCAAGATTCATTCTATCCTCATGTTGTTGACCATCAAGAGCCTATCAAGCCTATCCAAGAGTCTTCTACCTCCACTTCAATTCAAGAAAATCAAGAGTTATATCAAGAATATACTCTAGAGCATGTGGAAAAATCAACCCTTTATCTAAATCAAGATCAAAGCACCTCCATCCAACCCATCCATAACATTTATCTTTTCCATGATTAAGATATTATCTATGAAGAACCTATCCATGAGAAAGAAATCCAACCCATCCATAACCTATACCTTTTCTATGATCAAGATATTATCATTGATGAAGAACTTATACATGAGAAAATTGATCCCATCCATATCACACTTAATCCTTTTTATGATCAAGATATTATCTATGATCAAGTAACTACCCATGACTAAGTAATTCAAGGTCATCCTATCCATGTTAATCCTCTCTATGATCAAGAGCCTATCGATGTGAAATTTGGTCCTATACATACTCTCACAACCTTCCATGAGCAAGATATCCAAACTACCCTTATCCATCCTCCAGCTAGTCCTATCCATGATCCAACAACTTTCACTTCCCTTGATGAGACACTTGCCTCCCAAGTGCACATATATCATCAAACCAATACCTTGAATCCTAGTGCACATAATGATATTCAAGATCCACATGATCCACCACCATCCATTATCGACCATGTTGGAAATTCCCCATCATGTCCCCTTGGTCTCACTACCTTCATCCATGAATGTTCTTCCTAAGGACATAAACAACTGTTATCTACCACTTCACCTTCCCCATCAAATAATGAGCTCACATCTAATATTCAAATCACCCATAATCCCATTGTCCACCGCATACTCCAAAATATGAACTATCAAGGTAAAGGCTTAGGCCTTCATGAACAAGGTATTTTGGAGCCTATCCATGTTAAAGTCCCTCCACCCTCTTATGGCCATAGTTATATTCCCCAAGAAAAGCAATCTCATGATGTTGGTACTTCCTCCATGCCTTCTAAATCTACCACTTCCCATCGCAAACCCTATCATATTCCCAAAACATATGTCACCATTCCACCTCCATCATCCTACAAATATCAAAATCATGTGGCCATACACCTTCCACCATCCACTTTACCTCCACTCCTTCCAACTCCTACTATCCCTCCATCCACTTTGCTTCCACTTCTCCCAATACCAAATTCAACCATCTACACATTCCCTCACATTTTGAATCATGACTGACAAATGCACATATTGTCTAAACATGAAGCTTCCACTCATTCCACCAAACCTATGGGATTCAAAAACAAACATTGGGATGCATCCTTTCATAAAGTCAAAAATCCTAAGGGTCCCAATACCTTAGGAAATCAATCCAAAGAATCAAAGAAAAACCCATCTCAAAAGCTGCATACACCCACACACCTCAAAGCAAAACTAAAAAAGGTGTGGGTCCCCAAGCAACAAGTAATTACCTTAGAAGCTGCACAAAAGTTGCATATACCCAAGCCCATACCTTCACAAGTAAAGTCTAAAAGCAAAATGGTTTGGGTACCTAAGCAAAAAGCCATCAAGTTAAAAGAGGCATCCACCTCTCACGAATCCCAACCATCCACTTTCTCCTCTTCCATCCAAAAATCCCCTTCCATACAAAAGTCTCAAATCCATCCATCCCACATGACAAGCATAAATCAGAAAAATAGTAAGTCTATGTGGGTCCTTAAATGCCTAAATCACCCATCCACTAAGAAAACATCTCCATTGCTTCCTACACCACCTTCCCATTATAAGATTCAATATTTATCACAGTATGTGTAACCATTGGTCATGGTTCCCTTCCATCCCGTGACACTTCCACATACCTCCATCTCCCCTTCCTTCCACTATTATCCTACATATCTTCCCCATCCTATTCCTATGGTCCATGCTTTTACATAAGCCTTCACTCCATCCTTGCATAAGTCTTACATAATCTACATCATAATCCACTATCACACCTTATATAATCCGCTATCTACCTTCTCCATCTCACTTTCATGCAATCCCCTACCAACATATATGAGAACACTTGACATAGTCCATGCGACGGCATCCATCTAGTGGGACCATCAACTTTCATGGAACTAGACACTTGAGTCTCTCCCATCCATATCCACCTTCTCCCATCCAAATGTTTCAAAGAAAGAAAAAAAAAGAAAAAATAAATAAAAATTAAAAAAGTAAAGAAAATCCCCTTCGTCCAATGGTGAAAACCACCCTTGATGGTGCCTTGGATAAGTACCATGATGAAAACCTGGCAAACAGGTGTCATGTGGAGGTTGATCTTCCATGTCATTTACCCTTGGGAGTGCATTGTCTCATTGACCCTATCATTTTCCATCCTATCGTACTATACCCTCCTATCATCCTTATCCTACATATACCTATCATATTTAGTCCATCCATCCTCCATTCCTCTTTTGATATTGATAAAGATATGGGGGCATAATGTTGAAACATGCTTTGGAAAAACTCTTGATATACCTTATCTTTTTCAAAACAATCCAATCCTCTCATCCGCCTTCATCATAAGCTTCGTCATGTCAAATCCTGAGTTATTCCTATGCGACATAGTCCTTGGAGATCACATCCTTGTTTCCTTCTACCTACCCATCCATTATCCATTATAACCCATCCATTTACCTATCCATGATGTTCCCTTGTCATTGGTATCTAGCATTTAGGCTATCCAAATTGCCATCCAAAAATTTCAAAAATGTCAAAACATTAGCAAAATCTAGAAAATCCCAAAAATAGCAAATTGTCTACAACCACATCATTAGTACTAGCCCAAACTACTTTGCCTCTGCGTCATCATGTAGGCAAGGCCATCATCAATGAGCCCCCAAGGAACTAGGTCAGTCCCTTAGGGCCCATTTCTTTGTGTCCATTGTTAGTTCATCCATAATAAATCAATCCTTTACTTGACTGCGGGCAACCCCTCAACCTAGTTGGAGAATTAGATTCTTGAATGTCACAAACCTCAGAGGATAACAATAAGGATCACAATACTATTACCAAACATCAAGCATCTTTACAAACACACTTTTTCAAAAAAATGCTTGATGCAAAAACTAGACCTAAAAACAAGACACAATGAGCCTCGACCACCATGATGATTGTATCTATTTTTGTTGCAAGAAAACATAACTATGGCAAGAAAATTTGTGCTTATTAAAAAAAGGTTTAAGTTATAGAGTCTTGATTTTTGTTATTATGTCTTTTTATGCTATTCAATGATGTCAAAAACTAGAGGATCTATGATGGGGGCATAATTATCTTATGTGTTTGTTGTTTGTGGATCAATCTTTAGTAATGTGACGACTTTGTCTAATGACATGATTGACAAAAGATCATTGAGGACGTTCTAGGTCTAAGCATGAAATAGAGATATCCTTGTCTGTTGACACATGCAAGACATATTAAGGTCATCTAGATTCAATTTTGACTAGATGCTTGTATTAACTTACTAAATCAAAATCCATGTAAGTAATACTCAAAGTCGTCACATTACTAAAGATTGATCCACAAACAACAAACAAATAAGATAATTATGCCCCCATCATAGTAATACTCAGGTTATCATGGTTTAATTATACCTAGATGCTTGTATTTTCTTACAACATAATAAAGCTCAATGATGAAACAAAGTACTTCAAATGCTTGCATGTACGAAGATGGAAATCCACACATCCATACATATTAAATTGCATTTCATTCCATAATAAACCTTTTCCAAGTGTCTTAAGATCCAAGTCCTTTCTGATAGTTTATCCAATTGTATCTTCTAGTTATCCATATGATTCATTCAAAACCTTATCTAATCAATCCAAGCAATGATCCAAATGCAAGTCCATCCTTAATCCATACCAATCAAGTTAATCAATCTTGTCAAATAATCCAATCGCAATCAATGGTCTTGATCCTAATCTCGTCGTAAACCAAATCAATCAATCATCATTGATAGTGGGATATATCTTTTCTGCATCTTTGTGTTGATCTAGGGATATATCGTTCCCTGCAATGACAACAATATGGTCAATCATTATTGATTAATCATTGGTTTGTAGCTTGACATGGGCAATACCTTGTTTGTTCTTGTATCATTTGTGCATACTTGCTTGCTTGCTTGTGTGTGTTATCATTTTATCTGGCATCACGTGTCATTTAGCTCTTTCATTCCATCCCTTATCTTACGTCAACCAATTTCTTACCCGTCTATCCAGTCAACCTAAGTGCTCAAACCTATCTCATTGTGAGATTGTCTGTCATCCTGTTGTCACCTTCTTCCCATCCTATCTCCTGAGGGGGCATCCTATCATCATCAACATGTACCAAGGGCAAACTGGGGCATGTGTCAATCACAAATTTTTTAATTCTTCGAAACAACTTGATAAAACACATTGCATCAAAGAGGGGCAAAATGTACACACCTAAAATTGGCTTGTGTCAAGCTCAATAAACATTTTTATTAAATTCTTATTCTTCTATCAATTAAATAAATATTCAAATTTATTTGATTGGTTCATTATCCCAAAATTAAATAAAAGTCATTTTATTTAATTAAATTCCCTAATTTTTCTAATGTCCCAAATAATTAAATAATTCTAAATTATTTAATTAATCCCAAATTCCTCTACCCTAAGTCCTAATTTCATAAATCCACATCACCTTTCCACCTCACCTTGTTGCACATGTAATTAAATATTTTAATATTTAATTAGCTAATATTCCCTCACCCACATGTCCTATTTATCCTCCAGTCAGATTAGTTAACTCATCAATCAAAATAGTTAACTAATTAGTCAATTGAGTTCACTGATCAATATATTTTGTTGACTCCCCAATCATCTCAGTTAACTCCTCAGTCTATTATGTTATCTCCCATAATTCATGAAAGGAGCTTGGACACTTGTCTTCTTCTGATTCATGCACATTCCCTCAAGCTTTCTCAACTGTACACCTCTCAGGTAATTCCTCCAGTCATGGATCTATTGACACCTAGATTTGGTCTTCCCTTAGCCTATATAAACAAGGTCTTCATACCCATTTCATATCAATCTAAGGTTAAGCAATTTTACTCTACAGGAATCATTTCAGCATACCTTTGGCAAAGTTATCATCCACTTGCATTCACACAACCTCATTATCACAATCCTCATTCAATCATGTCTCCATGAATCCATATCCATTAGTATTGCATTGCAATATTATCTTCATTGCATATTTCACCCATAGTCATTCTACTCTTGTTATCTTCAATAGCAAGGAAGTGCACACTTCTAAGAGGTCCATTACCATCAAGATCAAGAGTGGATTAGTGAACAATGGAAGCATAGAGGTAAAATGGTCTTCGAAGGTATGTTTTTTGTTTACTTGTGTTTACATCAATTTCCATTGAGTTATTGGATGATTAGTTGCTTTATACTATTGTTCACATTTTCTAATAACAACGGCCATCTTGGATTATATCCATCATGTTTGAAAGTAGGGTGGAACTATATCTCACCAATGGAGAAGTCTATCCTCTGTTCCTTCTAGCCATTTTGACCATAGATATTCTTGATCACAAACTAATCCAGTGTGCAATCTATGTTGAAGATTTGGTTCAGGTCCATGATTCTGACCTTTCCCCTAATTTTTAGCTCCCAAGGCATCACAAGAAAGAGAAGTCACTGATTGATAGTGTCATTCTCCATCTTCACACTTGCATAAAATAAGAAAACTAGGTTGAGGGAAGAAACTTACTGCACTTTTTCACGGGATTATTTCTGAGAGGATGAAAGATATGAGATGCTGGAGAGAGTTTGGTCACTTAGATATCTTTCTTTTTCCACCTTTGCAATCACTTCATGTCATGCTTTGATGTCAGGCATTTAATAGGTGGAAAGATTTTCTATAAATGTGTATTATCCCTTCCTAATTTAGAGCACATGAACATTAACTCCTTTAGGCTCTATCTATCCATCTGACATTGATATTTTTGTCCTGTGCATTGATTTGATAGGTGAATCCATGCTAAATCATTATGGTGAACATTTGGATCGACTACCTCTTAGTTTTACCCTTTTCAAATGGTTATGAGGGACTATCTAGGGATCTCCAACACTCAATTGGCTTCTTGAGGGTTTTTCTTACTACATAGGTGTCTTGAGTTTGAAGGTTGGTCTAAAGCCTCCATGTTGTCGAAGGGCCTTTGAAGTAACTTCATTCACTTTTTCTTTAAAGATAGACATCTTGTCATTTGTTTTAAATATATAACTCATTTATTGGAGTCATTCCCAATTAATCGCTATTAGGGTGGGCAAGTACTTCATCGATTAGGCCATCCATTCAGGGCTCTGATATTCTCCTCGATCCATGTTATCAGCTGAGTGGGCATATTTCTTTGGTATACATTGAAAATTGTCACCTCCTCAAGTTGGTCAATGGATCTATTAGCTAGGGCATTGGCCACTCTATTCCCTTTCCTATAGAAATGGGAGACTTGAAACAAGTTTAGTTTTCGCATGAGTATTAAGGGTTGTTGCAAGATATAGTCTATTCTCCAATTTCTGATTTTCTTTGACTTGGTTACTTTTATAACATTCATCAAATGTCCCTGTATCCATAAGTCTTTGTGCTTAAAATCTAGAGCTAATTGTAGTCTATGTAGGAGCAACCATGCCTCCACTTCATTGTTAGATCCATCTAGAATGCCACTCTATTCCCTTTCCTATAGAAATGGGAGACTTGAAACAAGTTTAGTTTTCCAATGAGTATTAAGGGTTGTTGCAAGATATAATCTATTCTCCAATTTTTGATTTTCTTTGACTTGGTTACTTTTATAACGTTCATCAAATGTCCCTGTATCCATAAGTCTTTGTGCTTAAAATATAGAGCTAATTGCAGTCCATGTAGGAGCAACCATGCCTCCACTTCATTGTTAGATCCATCTATAATTTTACTAGATTTGGCCCATATTAGCTATCCCTTATGATCCCTAATGATGCAACTCATTCCTAACAATCCGCATGCACCATCAAAATTTAATTTACAAAAGTGGATAATGGAGGAGTCCATGTTACCTTATTCTTGTCTACTTTCTAAGGGATGGCCTGAGAAATTGCTCCATTTGGGATGGATTTCAAGCATTTCTATTTCTTTAGCAGTGAATTATCCCAACTTGTTCACTTTGTATTATGATTAACTGATTTTCTAGCTTTTTCCATGACAACATATGAAATTGGTTTTTCTAATTCCCCACAAACCTTTTTTATCGTCACATCTTTCTTCCTAAAGATTCAAAAATTTCTCTCCCACCAAATATGTCATATCACCATTGATGGGTTCACTTCCCATATGCATGCAAATGTTGAGTTTGAAAACAACATTGGCCAACTTTTAAAAAGTTCTAATAGAGATTCTGGGAGAGGTTAGGCCCAGTCTAATTGTTTGAACAACCAATACTAGCATTGTCAATTAAAAGGGAAATGTATCAATAAATGATCAATGCTCTCTTCCTATGCTCCATACAAAACATGGTTGAAATTTGTACCTATGTTCAATTTCTGAATCCTATCCCATGTAAGAATCCTTTTGTGCAAATCTAACCATATGAAAGCCCCAACCTTTAGAAGTATTGCATCATTCCAATAGAGGTGAGTTTTCCATTCTATCCTAGTAGATGAGGGTAGGCTTCTATATCCTTGGTTTACCTTGTAGGAGCTTGAATTCTCCACTTTCCAGATGAGATCATCTTCTTGGTTAGAAGTAAATACCACTCTTGAATTTAATATGGCTTAGAGAGTTTCCTTCTGGGCTAGAGGGAAATTACAATTCTCTAAACTTCTGCATTTTGTTTTTTGAGGTTGTGATCCTATGCCTAGTTGAAAATAATCCTGTACATAATCTCCCCAGTTCTATTATCGGTATGTCTTAGCATCAGACAAGCCCTCCGTTAAAGAAATTCTTGACCACCTGTTCCAGGAGTCCTCCCAAAAATTTTCTTTAGTTCTGTAATGGATTACCCATGAGAGCTTGGGCAGTAATACTTCCTTGCTATCTATGATGAAGTTCCACATGGAGGAGCTTTTCAGTGGATTCTCTACTATAAAGATCATTTCCCTCTCATTGTTATCCAAATAGTTGTATTGCATAAATTGGGCCCATGTTGAGTGTGGTCTCTTATACATATTCCATGCTAGTTTAGCTCCCAATGCTTGATTATGTAGATTTAAATTCAATAAGTTAGCTCACCCCCATGTGCTTCAATTTACAAATCTTTTCCATGCTATGGGGTAGATTTTCTTTTCATTCATTAATCCTTTCCATAGGAATTGTCTACACAATTTCTCCATTTTTCTAGGATGCTCTTTGGAATTTGCAAAGAAGATATCATGTAAGTTGGTATGGCTATCAGAATAGTTTTGATCATTGTTAGCCTTCCTTCCAGTGTGAGCCACCTTCCTTTCAACATCCCAATTTTACTTTTCATATTGTTCAAGACATCCTTCTAATGATCTTTTCTATGTCATTCGTTGAACATTGGAATTCCAAGGTATTTGCTAGGAGGAGACTCTATCTTGAAGTGAAGAGTTAAATGATATTTCTTTTTGAGTAGTTGTGTCCAAGTGAAATACAAATATCTTTGATTTCCTTGAGTTTATTTTCTGTACTCTTTGATTATTCTTGTTTTCTTCTGAGTAGCTTGGCCAAAAAGTATGGTCTCATCTACAAAGAGTACATGAGTGAAGGGGTTTCTCACGTGCCTCAGGTATATTCCTTGTGAAAGATTCTTGTTGCTCTCATTCTTAATTGCCCATGTTAAAGCTTATGCCATCAATATGAAGAGATATGAGGAGAGGGGGTCTCCTATTCTTAGGCCCCTCGAAGACTCAAATGAACCTACATTGTTTCCATTTATTAAGACTGTGAATCTTGTACGTGAAATGAAAGTTGTTATCCATTTCCTCCATTGATTGGAGAAGCCTAATTTGGTTTGGATATGGATTAGAGATTGCCAACTGACCCTATCATATGCTTTAACCATATCAAGTTTGATTACCATGGATGGTGATTTATCTTCTTTGATAGAATGTAGGATCTCATGAGTTATGATAGCCCTTTCTGCTATGTCTCTTCCTAGAACAAATGCTTCTTGTTCATCCGAAACTAATTTTGATAGTGTGATGTCAATATTATGTGCATGATATATGTTAGTGACATACATCTAGGTCTATTACCTCCATATGTTGATACATCTAGTGATGACTTTGTAAATTATCTCCTTACAATTTGATAGCATCCTCCTTAGGATCTCTCTTCCCATTGATCATTAGCTTCATTTTTTTCATGATGTCCACATATTATTAGGAAACCTAATATGACCTTATATTATAGAAATTATTAGCACAATATTTGATTTCTTTATCATAAATGCATATGCATGATATTACATACTTGGTTAATGCATTTGTAAAGAGATTATTTGAGCAATCTTATTGACTATTTATATTTACTACTTTTTTATGCATGTTGTTAGATGATGGGGTGGCATCTAAATGGTCTTATTAGTAAACCTAAAACAATTGTGAAAAAATACAAAAAAACTAAGGATAAATTTATGGAGATATTTTATAATTAAAGCATAAAGAAATTCCTTAGAATATTAGTATATATCTTGATGTATTTGAGGTAGTATTGAAACAATTAGTTAAAAGATTCACTCCTAATCTAGGTGAATTAACTATGTTCTCTTTTCTAACATGAAAATTAGTAATGTCATAGAACATGGTAACTTATTCACTTGGAACCAAACCTAAACAAACTACTTGGTAAACATCACCTTTTATGTTATCTTTAGGTATGAAATCACCAATACTAGTCACATCAGGTGTATAAGTATTTTCTATATATAAGCATTCTCATCAATTATAAAATCTATATTTAAATTTATCTTTTGTAATTGCAGTTGCAATCATGTATTTATTTGCAAAATATATTTATTTATAGGAAAATGCATTTATCGAATTAAACACATATTTTCAAACATTTTCTAACTTTTAAATTCTTCTTGGAAAATGTCCCTTGGTTTCATATGTATTGGTATGTAATTAAATGTTTAAATGTATTGTCTAAACCATTTAAATTTATATATTTCCAAGTTTGATATATGTATAAATATTTTGTACATGCATTTAATATATAAATTTCAAATTCCTAATTCAATTAATTATTTTTTGTAATTGCAACTCTAGTTCTAGCATTTATATATGGCTAAGTTACCAGAATATGAGTTCTTGCGAGAACAGGCCTTACAAAATGAACCCCCACCCAAAAACCCTCCTCATTAAAGTGCCCACGCCAAAGCCCCCCACAACAAGACTGTCAACAAAACCTGAACCAACAAAACCCCTCAACGCCTCCATCTGATGAGGCTCACTTAGGAGAAACCATTAATGACAACATAAATATTTTGTAAGAAAAAATCATTCTATTCAAAATTAGATACATACTCCCCCCATGTTGCATGGTTTGCATCTTTTATACAAATCATTATTGATTCTATGAGATCCATTGATACTAATCTAAACACATTTCATTCATGGTGGGAGGAGAGGAGGAAATACTATGTAAATGGTTTGTCCTTTAAATAGATCAATGATTTGCATTTTATGAAAAATATTATAGCCCCATATTTTATTGATTCCTTGACAAACCATCTAATAGCTCCAAATAAAAAAATACTTTTAATTAAATGGTGTACACATCCTCAGATAGAAGCTAACATTTGGGGGTAGTTGTGGATGGTATTTGACCATCCACAACATGCCAATTTTGAGGTTCCTTTATATTTTTTGAAATAATTATCCAGGCTAAGATTGAAATGGGCTTAAAGCCCAATTATTTTGACATAAGATAATTATAGCTTGTGGGTGGCGTCACGCCACAACATAGGGTAGGGGAATGTGTCAATCCAAATTGATGTGTGCCCCCTTCTACCCATTTTTCCTCCTTTACCTTGTATTCATGCACCCATTCACCAACGCGTGGTGGTGTCAGCACTAGTTGCTTTGTGTATGCTCTTAGAAAACTTAACTAACCAAGCTACCTTCTTGGTAGATGAAGTAAATCCTTGAGAGATTGGAGGAGATGGGGTTGCACCTAGCACCTCACAGTCATCAACACCATTGCAATCTACACCACTTTTTTTTCAAAATTGTAACCAATCATGTTTTGGTCTTGTTCCTACATCTACTTCTTAGAATACAATAGAGGAGTCTTTCTTAGCTACATTATTCTCTCCTATAGATACACATGCCATATTTTATGTACATATATTATGTTATTTGGTGTAGATGATTGGCTCATCCATGTCATGCCCACATTTTACACATGGACATGAAAACCAAACTAAAAAAAAATCTAACCCGATGATAAAACCCCCTCGCACGCAACATGCGCACTCGATGGTATACGTACTTAACATTGTTGTATGTGCCCTAGGATTGAGCATGCCACATGAAAGTGAAGCAAAAATATAACAAGTCGGGGAAGTGTGAAACTCCTTTCACATCCCTTAGTTATGGGGGTTAACCTACTAGTTTTAGGCTTCACAACAAGCATCACCATGAGGGAAGATCTCCATCAAGAAACTGACCCTAGGGTTTCCTAGGTGAGAATGAGAAAACTAGTTTTGACCTACTTGAAACCCTAATCCTAAAACTAAAATAACCAATTAAATTAATCTATAATGTAGAAGAAAATAAAACTATAATCTAATCTAATCCAACATCAATCACCTAACCATTGAAATAAATTAAATTTAAAGTCTTTCAATAATCCAACTATAATAAATTAAAATGGGAAACCTTTAAATCAACTATACAAAAATAACATTTAACAATCGCAATAATAATTTTCCATAAAAATAACTATCTCAAAGCCCATTCAAAACCCTGATTGAACTATCGGGTCTCTGAAAAATTTGACAACATAACATTACTTGGGTGACTAATTTTCCAAATTTTGATAGCATAACTTTCCAAAGTCAACTAGGGAGAAAATTAAATCAAAATGCAATAAATTAAAATCTAACTATAGAACTATACAATGAATCCAATTTCACTTAAGTGAGTTTTGAAGGTAAAGAGGTTTTAAGAACAATTTAACATACCCTAATTATTAGGGCAACACACTCAACCCTAAACTATGTTTATAAAAGCACAAGCAAACCCCATTTGATACACAAGTAATGTTTTATTTTTGTTTGTAGGTTGGAGGAGAAATGAAGAGAGAGAAATCTCTTCCCTCATGGGAAGATTATTTCTCCCAAGTCTATAGTTTTCTAATGTTTCAAGTTTTCAATGTTTCTAAGTTTCAAATTTCTAAATGTCTTAGTTTACTAAAAGTTTGAATTTGTTTCCCTACAAAAATTAGTTTGAAATATAAATGCTTAAAACTACAGATATATAAAAAAATGCATTTAAATAGTCTCTATAGTTGTTTATATGGGGAAATGTAATTAAGAGAAATATAAGAGCCATATGTATATGTAAAATATAGTGTCTATGTATGTGTGTGTGTGTGTGTATTTAGGGATAAAAAATAAATTCCTCTGATTATATAAATAGAATTGTGTATATACATAGGCCGCTATATATACACAGTCCTATGTATATACAGAGAGTAATAAATAAATATATATGTATATATGTATACACACACATATATAAACATATATTCAACAAATATCTGTGTGAGACAAAGACATGTTTTGACTTAGGAAATTGTAGGTTAGATTAAGCATAGGTGAGAGTTCAATTTGTGTGGAGGTGGTGTGCCCACCATAGACTGCCAGCCTGTATGGCCACTGGCCTGTTGGGGTCCCAGGAGTGGGAGCTCCCACCCCACACAACCCACAGGGCCTATGATGGTGGGGCCACTGATCCTGACCCTGACCCCAAGGATTGTAGGGGAGGGTGGCCAGGGCTCGGCCTTATCGTCCCTTCCCCCCAAAACAATAGCAAAAAAACTTTACAGAAAATCTTTTTTTTTATCAAAAAAAAATTAGCAATTTTGAAAAATCTCTCTTCTAGAACTTTTTCCCTAACTTTAACATTTATAACAACAAGCTAAATATATATATATATATATATATATATATATATATATATATATATATATATATATATATATATATATATATGATTTAGAAAACAAGGAATAACTAAATCACATATATATATAAACTAACTTTAATCACCACAAAAGCATAGAAACATAAACATACATACATACATACATATATATATATATATATATATATATATATATATATATATATATATATATATATATATATATATATATATATATATATATATATATATATATATATATATATATATATATATATATATATATATATATATATGATAAACATAGAGAGTGCAAGGGTAAAACACGTATAAGTAAAAATCTATTTTTCTACATTATATCAATCCAACTTTATTAAACTTAACCAACTATTTATTTAACATGCAAGGGAGGTGGAACTTTCTCTTTCTTTCATCATAGAGAAAAATAAAAGATAGCAAGTATGGAGTAGGGAGAGAGAGAGAGATAGAGCTTTAAACCAAATATTTCATTGCTCAAATATACAACCAAGGTATGAAAAATAATGCTTCTAATATTCATTATCATTTTGAGATAAATACATATTATAATGATCTATTACAACACATGGGATTTCCCAACAGAGAGATTTGATCTCTCACATACCCAACCATTGACAAGCTCAATGAGCCAAGGCATTTACATTGCCATACATTTACAACTTGATCAAAACCACCAAACCACTTCATGAATACCTCTCTTATAGCTCTTCTCCATAGAGTCAAGAATTTACCTACAAGACAAATAAACCTTTCCCATGGCCAAGGGAAGCTCACCTCCAATCCTTAGGCTTTCTTGAAAGCCACCCCCAAGCTAGGAGGCCTACAAGTAACTTGGTATCATACACACACATAAGGGATCCCAAGACACACACTCACAACAAACACATTAACACCCATCCAATAGAACTTAACAAACTACATCCATGAATATTGATTTCAAGGGAGAGAGAGAGAGTGGACTCACTCACTCAAGGGGAAAGACCATCAAGAATCATAGAACCCAAAACTCATTTCTCAAAACCTCATAGCCTCTTGCTATCAAATAAACAACTTATGGCTCCAAAAACTCAAGGCACTCATGCGATCTAAAATCATACCAAGATCTCCCAAAACAAGCTCATAGCCTACCAAATCTCCTTATCAAGGAGAGGCTTTCCCTGAGGAGGTTCACTTCTCTCTCACCCTACACAAGGTGAGATCTCACTCCAACAACCCTTTAAATCTTCACAACACAAAGAAAAACACATAAACCAAGCACATAGACATGTCTAAAAACATATATGAGATAAAATTCAAAAGCATGAAGTTCTTGAAGCCTTGAGAGCCTACCTCTCAAGTCTCAAGTGAAGGAAGATAGTTGATGAATCCTTCCAAAAGATAACTCCAAATCACCTTAGCACAATCTCCCTTCCAAGCCAAAGATCCTTCCCAAAATCCAACTCCAAAACCCAAAAGAAAGAACCCTTCTCACCTCAACAAAAGGGAGATAAATAGGTCTCCAAAAACCATCCCCTTGAATGAGGAGGTGATACTTGTCACCTTCTCATTCACTCTCTCAAGTACAGCTCCCCACATGTGCTCTCACACATGTGTGAAATATTGAGAAGTAGGGAGGTGACACTTGTCTTCCTCTCATCGCTCCTCAAGAGAATACCTTCCCATGCTTCTCCTCACACATGTGTGAGGCATGGGGAAAAGGGAAGTACTTGGGGTTATCTTCCCAAGGGATCTTACAATGTGTGCTCACACACATGAGACCCTTGGAATTTCCTCAAGCTCTTACATGAACCTAGGGTTGTGGGATTTGGATGTGACAAGTCACCCAACCTTCATCCCAAAACCCTGATCTCGCCGCTTAAATCCCATGGTCAAATAGAGTGGTTAAATATGAATTAAAACTCATGATTTGATATCTATAAGGTACCTAACCCATAGGTACTTGACCTAGGACCCTTAAACACATGAAATTAATATAAAAAAGCTTAAAAATCATCATTTAAAAAGTCCTCAAAGCCCATGAACGAAAATGGACACATGGATGACACTCATCATCCACCTCATCCTAAGTCAACCTTAGGAGACTCGTGAAATTAAAACCAAAATAAATTCATAACACAATACATTCATGCTCAAACAACATATAAACTTTTTCCACCTTAGGGACTAGGTTGGCATTACGAGGATAATTAATAGGGTTACTTGTGAGACCTTTGGTTTCCATTAGCCATGGAAATAACCTACACACTTACACACACATCAATAGTCAAATGTATATCATAGCTGAAACAATTCAAATTACACACACACAAGGTCGAATGAGTTCATACATTTCAATTAGGTCACTTCCATAACAGATGGTAAAATTCAATATATTCCCAAATCAATTTACTTTCCAACAACACAAACTTGATCATGAAATCATAAATCAATATACTAGTCCATAGACTCCAATTAGCTCATCCTATAAATTCAAATGCATCATGTAATTCAACATTCATCATCATAGAAGAAGTATATAACCTAAGCATGCATAGATACATCATCAATAATATAACAACACATCTACCTACTTAAAAACACAACATAAAGCCATGGAAGGTCTAATGGATGGAATCATCAATCCCCAATAATGTCCAATGTCAAAATATAATCCATAGATAACAAGTCTTATAGATACAACCATGAGGTGCAACAAAGGTGGCCTCACAACAATTCACTAAGGATTCTTTTCAAGCACAATCGAGTGATATAAAATCAATTTGATCTAAGGTATACATCTCCTATGCATACTAAAATCAAACATAACTACATTATAAATTGTAATGTCCCCTTTTTAGCTAATGTTGTTTGCGGATGGTTTAGCCTATTCTTGACCCTCGTAGGCTAATGTACATGGTTAGGGGGTCTTCTTGAGGCAGTCACCTGGTTGATGGTTGGTTTCCTGGATTCAGTTGGATGGGAAAAATAAGGGAGGTAATAATTAAATTAATTATTTGTAAGGTTATTAAATAAATAAATATTATAAAGGGACCTTATATTTAATTAATTTAATAAAGTGACTTAAATAAATATTATTACATAAAGTCACTAAAATAAAATAATATTATTTTTCTAGAAGCTCCTTGGAGATGGATTGAAAAAGTATAAAAGAAGATCAAGCCAAGCTTCATATCATCCAGGAATTGATATTTGCTTTGATAATGTTGTTTGGTGAGGAAGCCAGCTAGGGTTTCTGCCATTTCCAACCATTGGGAATGAAAACTCTCATTGGTTATGCAATTTTGAGGTTGTGACATATCAGCTGAATTATTGCTTCATTGTGGGCTTCATCCAGGAGTCCAATCTATGCTGAAATCAGAGAATAAATTAAGTTTCATAAGGGTTCCAAAGGTTAATCATTAGCAAATTTGAAATTGTTGGCGATATGAATAGTGGCGTGAATAGTGTCGCGCTATAGTAACCAGCCATGGAGTTTTTAGATTTTCATTGTTGGAGGCTTATCTAGACACTTTTTTATTCTGGGTATTTGAGGGATCAATTCTTCTTGTGAAGACAATCATTTCTATACCAGTTTGGAGGTGTTTCAAGACTGCAATTAATTCATTCTAAGGACTAATATACTACAGCAAGGGTGCCATTGGCAAGACATTTTTGTTCATATATTATCATTGAAGCATCCTATGGTTCTGGGCATTATTACATTTTGATCCTTTGATCCTACCAATCATTTCAGGTACCATAAAGTGGAGTTTTATTGTTGCATTTATTTTTAGTTAAGATTGACAGGCAAGGGCAAGGGCGGCTACTTCTAGGAGGTGCAATTTCATGCAAGGAGGCTCAATAAAATTGAATAAAAATCAGAGATAGATATCATTGCATCTGTTGATCATTCCGGACTTCATAATCAGGTTCTTTGATGTATTTTGCATTGTCATATCAATTTGCATAAGGTGCTACTGTAGATGGTCATTTTATATCAGATTTGGCATTGTTGTATATATCATTGTAAGCCAAGAGTCTTGGCAAATACATAGCATCATTGTACTTTAGATTGCACTCAATTAAGGAGATATATGTTGCATACCATATGTTTGATGAAATGTCCATCTTATAGCATACATAATCAGCATAGTAGTTTGCATGCCAATTTTTTGACAAAATGTCAATTGGCTATAGGAGTTGATTTACACTTGCATTAGTCATCTATTGCATTTGAAAAATGCTAAGACACTTGTATTTCATGCTATACTTGTAGTTTAGTCATTTAGCATTTATTTCAAGGCTTTTGCATCATCTTAACTTCCAATTTCATCAAGCAAAGCAAACTGAAACTCAGAACAGCAAGAACATACTTTGCATACAAAGTGTTTGATGATATTCCTTGAGCCTCTAATTAGCAAATTGAGGTCCGAATTGTCAAGGGATATTACAGTGGTATCAGAACTTTTGTCCTGCCATCCTGTTGGGTAGATTGGACATTGAATCAGCTAGTTAATCATGGTTACTTCAAGTACTCAGAAGCAGTGGGACAGGAATATGGAGAAGCTTAAACAAAGTTTGAATAAGTTGGATGAAAACCAGAAGAGGATGAATGAATTGTTTTCACACCCTGCAAACATAGACAAAGCAGCTTGGTTTATGGCATCCATTTTTAAGGGGTCTACATCACAAAACAAAAAGGAGGAACAAAAGGTCTCTATAGGTGAAGTATCTAGAAACCTCTACAATGAATTTTTAGTAGTTAGTGACCAGCATACAGCTGATCCTATGGAGAATATAATGGACAAAGGTGATGAGAAGGAGATGCCTTCTTTTGGGTTACAGGTTTCATCTTCTCTTCAGGAGGATAGCAATGGTATGGATTCTTTTAATGATTCCTTTGGGGCTGATGTTAAATGCACTCACAAAAATTTAGTGGGAAAAGTAACAAGTGAAGTGTGGACCAGTAGTATTGAGCTCGAGTCTATTTCAGTTGATCTTCACCTAGTTGATGTTACAGAAGATAGAGAGGAAGAAACAGTGGATCCTATAGGACAAGGTTGCACGAGTCTCCTAGTTGGTGACATGGAGGTTATGATTGGGGACTCTTTCGATAGTCCTAAGAGTGATCTTACCTCTCTGCATGAGGTTAGCGATTCATCATCCATTAAGTCTATTTTTTTGAAGGATGATGAGGAGTTTGGGTTGGGAACTACTGCTGCTCTAGTTCCAAACCAGCATGAGGACACTTCAGAAGAATATTTTGATGAGAGTCAAGCTCTCCATTGGCAGCCCACAATTTCAACTAATGAATTTTCCTTGGTCCCTAAGTTTGATTTGGAGAACCAACTAAAGGTTGGTGAAGATAAGATTGTTATAGTGCTGTCCCATTTTGATCATTCCCACAAGATGGTGGAAATTCATCTATGGAAGGTGCAACTAGAGGGGAGACATAGATGTGTTAAAGAGGCTTCATCAATCTCTAATTTGCAAGCATTTAAGACAGCCATGGAGATTATGAAAAATAACTATTTAACTCTTCTTTCCGATAGAGATCACCTACTTGAATTGGGTGTCATATATTCAGATGCATTGAAGAGGAAAGAGGAAGAGGTTGATCAACTCACCATGGAGCTAGTGAAGACTAGAAAATCTTTGGAAGACTCTCAAATGGCTCTCCTTATGGTGGAAAATCAGATTGAGGAGTTGAATGTGGAGTTGAGTTTGGCTCATTCTTCACCAAAGAAATCAGAAAATCAGTCGTCTATTGCAGCCCCTTTGAATGGGCAAGAATCTTATGTTGTGCATGTGATTGAGAGACAAGGAAATGAGGGAAAAGAAGAGCAAGTGATGGGTGAAGACAAACTAGTTACATTAGAGCAGCTACATGAAGATAAGGTTTCTTGTGATGCTTCATTAGGTGAGTCTAGCATTGCTTCATCTGGTGAGTCTAGCATTGCTTCATCCTATCATGGTAAAGAATCAGATGGTGCTTCCATGAATGTTATTCATACATATGAAAGTCCATTGAAGGTCCAAGATATTAAGGTGGAAGTGAAAGTTGATCCTTTGCTTAGTGGAGCAGCCACTAATGTTTTGAATACACATGATGAAGGAGACATTTTACAATGGTATGATGTCATCACTGATTTGTTTGAGGACAGCAGTACTATGTTCCATCATTCTTGTGAGATAGGAGCTTTTCATCATGAGAAATCCAATGATATGATATCACCCATTGATGGCAGCCCTACACCATTTGGTAGACATGAAGATATCAAGGATAAGAGGACTGGTTTTGTATATTTTGGCATCAAAGAGGTAAAGAAGTCCAAAAAAAGATTAATGAAGAATGGTTGCAAAAAGCCAAAGAGGCTAGATTAGTGGCTGCCAATGCAAGACAACATCTTCAAAAAGTGAAAGAAAAGATCAATCTCATCAACATAGCAAGACAAAAAAGGATAGATAACATTGGAAGACTCTTTATTCAACTACGGGATGAATCTGAAAATACACTTGATTCCCCTAAGGTTAGTTCCATGTCAGGTGATAGAAAGCAGGACTATGATGGTCAACTATTGACGGAGGTTGGTGCTTTTTACCATGACTACATAGTGAGGAGAGTTCATCACCTTTCTTTTAGTTCACATGCAAAGGATTGGTTGATGCATCGATCTAGATTGACGGGGGGCTTATACCATCCATTGTGGGATGAAGAGTTGCCATCTATAGAAGATGGAACTAGAGCCTACAAGTACCTGACTCAGTTGTGTATGAGGAATTATTTGCAGGGACAGCTGTCAGTTATCCATCATGCTATTATGTATCCGACAAGGTTTGCTACTTCTATGTCATAGAGATTTCACACAGATACATGGTTACAGGATGATTATGGGGGCAGTACGTATGATGGCTTGGTTAGTCAGCACGTCCATAGGAATTGGGCAAAGGATAGAGGTTGTGCTTTCATGCTTGCTAGGTAGTTGTATGGTGCACTCATGAGGGAAGAGGCACAGATATCCACTTTTGTTGATGCTGAGAGGGATCAACCCTCCACATTTGCATTGATTAGTGCAACTGGCTTTATGAGTTGGTGTCAGGAGCATTCTTCTTCTATCTTTGGCAGTTGGAGTATTGTGGGGACACCAACATTTGCAGATGAGTTAGGAGATACTCATCTTTTCTGACAGTTGTTTGGGTCCATAACCCACAGGTCTCAGTATTAGGGAACCGTCTCTTGGCAGATTAGTGATTTAGTTGCATACAGTATGGTGCAGCAAGTGCCACCAGTTGTCATTGGTAGTGGATTGTTGATTCTATTTTGAGATCTTGGTGGTGACGTGTTTGATTCATCACTCTATTTTGGTCCTGATGAGGTGTTCTACCACTCTTGGTGCTATGTCAGTGGTTTATGTAGAATGGTACAGTGGAAGTCAACAAGTGTGCTTTGTGACGGACTTCTAGTTTGGCACTGGGACCCAGGGATTGACATCAGAAGTGATATGTTTATTTCAGCTACAAAATTTCATAGTTTGCTGAGTTTTGGCAGGTTCTATGGCTGCAGCTATTTTCAGCAAGATTCTGATGCAGTTCCTTACAGATTCATTTGGGATCCAGGCATTAGTTGTGGGATACTCTCTAGTTTATTGAAGAATCCTTTGTGTGCATCAGGGTTCACTGTTGAGTTTTGCAGCATGTATATGAGGGTGATTACTTGCAGTTGCACTTTTGATCTTTATGTACATGATCTGTTTCAGATGCATAGCTCAGTTGCGTATATGCTAGATAGTGTGTATGACAGCTTAGCTTGCGCAGTTATGGGAAGCAAACATTGTCGGTATTCAGAGTTGCTTCCACTTAATGCTTATGCTCTTGCGACATCTGGTGTTGCGGTTGATTTGATTCAGTAGGTTCAGTCAGTTGTGCTAGTGCTACTGTTATAGGAGCTCTTTAGTGACAGCAGGGACATTACACAGATCCTCCCTTGGGATCAAGGCGGGGAGAATTGTCTTTGTAGCCAAGATTGCATGGGGACAAGCAATTTCAAGGAGGGTGGACTGTAATGTCCCCTTTTTAGCTAATGTTGTTTGTGGATGGTTTAGCCTATTCCTGACCCTTGTAGGCTAATGTACATGGTTAGGGGGTCTTCTTGAGGCAGTCACCTGGTTGATGGTTGGTTTCTTGGATTCAGTTGGATGGGAAAAATAAGGGAGATAATAATTAAATTAATTATTTGTAAGGTTATTAAATAAATAAATATTATAAAGGGACCTTATATTTAATTAATTTAATAAAGTGACTTAAATAAATATTATTACATAAAGTCACTAAAATAAAATAATATTATTTTTCTAGAAGCTCCTTGGAGATGGATTGAAAAAGTATAAAAGAAGATCAAGCCAAGCTTCATATCGTCCAAGAATTGATATTTGCTTTGATAATGTTGTTTGGTGAGGAAGCCAGCTAGGGTTTCTGCCATTTCCAACCATTGGGAATGAAAACTCTCATTGGTTATGCAATTTTGAGGTTGTGAAATATCAGCTGAATTATTGCTTCATTGTGGGCTTCATCCAGGAGTCCAATCTGTGCTGAAATTGGAGAATAAATTAAGTTTCATAAGGGTTCCAAAGGTTAATCATTAGCAAATTTGAAATTGTTGGTGACATGAATAGTGGCATGAATAGTGTCGCACTATAGTAACCAGCCATGGAGTTTTTAGATTTTCATTGTTGGAGGCTTATCTAAACACTTTTTTATTCTAGGTATTTGAGGGATCAATTCTTCTTGTGAAGACAATCATTTCTATACCAGTTTGGAGGTGTTTCAAGGCTACAATTAATTCATTCTAAGGACTGATATACTATAGCAAGGGTGCCATTGGCAAGACATTTTTGTTCATATATTATCATTGAAGCATCCTATGGTTCTAGGCATTGTTGCATTTTGATCCTTTGATCCTACCAATCATTTCAGGTACCATAAAGTGGAGTTTTATTGTTGCATTTATTTTTAGTTAAGATTGTCAGGCAAGGGCAAGGGCGGCTACTTCTAGGAGGTGCAATTTCATGCAAGGAAGCTCAATAAAATTGAATAAAAATCAGAGATAGATATCATTGCATCTGTTGATCATTCCGGACTTCATAATTAGGTTCTTTGATGTATTTTGCATTGTCATATCAATTTGCATAAGGTGCTGCTGTAGATGGTCATTTTATATCAGATTTGGCATTGTTGTATATATCATTGTAAGCCAAGAGTCTTGGCAAATACATAGCATCATTGTACTTTAGATTGCACTCAATTAAGGAGATATATGTTGCATACCATATGTTTGATGAAATGTCCATCTTATAGCATACATAATCAGCATAGTAGTTTGCATGCCAATTGTTTGACAAAATGTCAATTGGCTATAGGAGTTGATTTACACTTGCATTAGTCATCTATTGCATTTGGAAAATGCTAAGACACTTGTATTTCATGCTATACTTGTAGTTTAGTCATTTAGCATTTATTTCAAGGCTTTTGCATCATCTTAACTTCTAATTTCATCAAGCAAAGCAAACTGAAACTCATAACAGCAAGAACATACTTTGCATACAAAGTGTTTGATGATATTCCTTGAGCCTCTAATCAGCAAATTGAGGTCCGAATTGTCAAGGGATATTACATAAATAGATCCACAACAACACCATATCATCTCTTGGACACGGTCACCATACCATATACCAAATCCTAAGCATGGGTAAAGCAATACAATAAGGTCTAATAGTGCCACTAAACATGCCGTACAAGGGTGGGCCTCACATTCTCCCCCTAGAGCTAAACTTCCTCTTGGAAGTTAACATAGATTTAAGGTAGAGCAACCCACCTCCAAGCCATGCCAACATGGTGGTGAACTCAAAATGATTTCTAAATCAATGGTAAGAAAAGCAACCAGGAGCCTAATAAAGTAATCACTTAACAATTAATCTAGATGATACCCTCCTCCAAATAGGAGAAGTCAAGTATCTAAAAACAACACATTCACCCAAAAAAACTTTACTATCATTACCAAACATAAGGGGCATTACATGCCCTAATATAGATCACCAATAATTTCAAGGTTATAAAAGATGAAGTCACACTAAGAGGGCTAGCACCACTAGAGGCCTTTTTGACATCACTAACTAACTTTACCAAACTCCTATTCTCTCTTAGCCATCCAAATCAACTTACACTAATGTATAAATAGACCATAAGAAGTTTGGGCAATCCAACTAGTCTCAAATCTCATACCAATCGTAGCCCCACACACACATTTAACTCACAATACCACCGATGCTAAGTTATAACACTTTAGATTCCATACAATACACATGGGACTTACAAGCCTTGACTGCCTCTTCTATCAATAGGTCTTCACTTGATTGCCAAGGTCAATCTTGTAGAATGGATAAGATCCATAACATGTCCATGTGTTCCTAGCATCAAGGAACAAAAAACTAAACACCCACGTCACTACAAAACTCAAGAGTCAACCTCAATTTGGATGAAGAATTCAAAAGTGTTTTAAAACAAGGGAGCCAATATCACGAGGATAGTGGGTCTACACAATAATAAGAGGATCTCAAGGTTTCCCAACTTGACTACTCCTTCGAACCTTTCTAGAATTCTTTTCTTGTTAGCTTAAATATTTAGCCTCCCAAAGGGGAATGTACTAGAGTAATACTCATCAAGGCTCAAGGTCAACAAGGAATTCTAACCAACTTTTACCAACTTGATCTACAATTCTAAACCTTATGTCATCATACCAAGACCAACTATCCCCATTTTTCTCTCACCAAATAGCTCTTATGGGTAGGGTGGATTACATAAGTCACATCACTACACATGTACCAATAGTAGCAATGATGAGAAAATTCTCAAAATAACAAGCTCGCAAAAGATAAGCTTTTAAATCAAATTTAACAAATAAAATTCAAAATAATAAAATTCAAAAGATGAAGCAATTTCAAAAGTGGCACCAAAATTCAACATTCAAAATTTGAATCAAAATACGATTAAACAAGTCTTTGAGGTAAGAGGACTATAAGAAAGTATATCGTCTAAGTAGCCCAAAAAAAGAATCGCAATACTACTGGTTTTCCAATCAATAAAATTTCATCAATAAGTAAATAATTATCTTCAACATGTTTACCAAAATTGCACATTATAGCATCATATGTATATGACATAGTCACAAAAGGGGAGAGCAGGAATAGTGGTCACACTCTAAACTAAGATCATGAAACATCACATCTAAATGAACACCCACATATTCTATGCAAACCAGGACATGCTTGGAAATGATTGCCAAAAGTCATGTATGCTAAGAGTCACCTTCACAGAAGTGCCTTCCATTCTTCCCAGCAAGGAACACAGACCAACTTCTTCATGGATACTACCAAATCCATATTAAATTCTCTAACTTACTTCCACAACTTACAATTGCACAATGCAGTTCATACATACAACAACTAATCTTGCTCAAGATACCAAGATACTGGAGTGGGAACCATTCCATACCAACCTTAGTCTATACTAACATCACGTTATCTATCCTAGTACAAATTCCATGTGACAACCTAGTTGGAAAATACCCAGCAAGGTGTCCACAAGTCAAACTCAAAGTTCAAAACCATTATCTTAAAAATCCATAACCTCATGAGATGCTAAAGATCACATAAAGATAGAATTACAAGCCTAGTACCCATGTAGAATCAGGTAGATGAAATTTTTTTTAAAGGAATGTAGGGATCTCAATACATTTTCCTTCAATAGTACACCCAAATAAACATCCCAACAGAACATCTATATTGATCACACGTGCCATCCGCAACACTTCTCGACTAAACACCAATAGGTATAACCCCCAGGCTTACTATTACTCACAAATCAAACCCAACTTCCCAACACATACTTTCAAACCCAAACACTTCCAAGATAACAATTCAAGTGACTATTCACATTCATTACCCTAAAGTAAGGTGTGTGAATCCCTATTCAATTCAACACCTTGAATAATTGCATTCCATAACATAATATCTTTCAATTTCATTATGAACATCATCGTGGGATCATGCAACCAATTACCTAAAGGGACTTATCCAAAGACCTTTTAAAAAGACATCAAACCTAATGGTTCAAGAAAGAAGGGTTGGCACTACAACTATCTTGTTGCAACAACTATGCAAACACCTTAAGAATCTCATGTGTTCTTTCATACTAAAAGATAAAGAAGTACTACTAGAGGGTTCACATAACAACCCAAAAGGACAAGCATAACCAAATCTTAACTTTCTTTACTATAACCCATCTCACCATCACAAGGCTTCACTATCGCCTTCTATGCACATAGGCATAAGTTGCTCCTAAGTTTTACTCATCACCCTAACAAGACATAAAGGCATGCAAAACCAATGAAACAATGGTGGCAAGGTAGGGATCAAGTTGCTCTTAAGTTCTTATTTAATAAGTAACTAGAAAATTACACACATAACTAGATCTTACTCCTTGACTATCATTACATGGTTTTGTTGAACACCCAAAATATTGAGAGGGGGGTGAATCAGTATTCTATGAAACCACTTAAGCATTTAAACATTCATTGCCCATAGCATATTTAATTTGTAGAGAGAAAGAAAAGAATGAAAGAAACAATTAAAATATATAACACATGAACACCAGATTCTTTACATGGAAAACCCAAAAAGATAAAAAACCATGGTGAGGATTAGCTCACAATATATTATAATGCAACCAGTTATAAAAGGTGGACTCACTATCCAAAATAGAAGCACTCATTGTAGGTGGCTCACTGCCAAAGGACTCGCTGTTCTAAATAGAAAGAGATAGAAGAAGGGGTGGCTCACTACCAAATATGAATTGCTAGGAAGGCATCTGACTTATGTTGAAGATAACAATTCCACTGAAGCTCAAAATACTGACTTAACACACTTCATCATCACCACAATTTTACTTATCCTTTTCTGCATTAGATTTCACTCACACACACATGCACTTAGTTCTTTCATATCACTCACCACTCCACACAAGAATTCATTTTTGTTTATATGCCGCAATCAAGCAAAACACCAAACAGGTTGACATGATAGATGTACCATGTGACTTCTTGACCTGTGGGCCCAAAACTCACCCTATATGCTTTGTTGGGAGAACCAAAGTGTGTAGCACATTCAGATAGGTCAGAATAGCCTATAATTGCTCCCATGAATTTGTTCCATACGTGACTTAACTCCACACAACCTCAACACCTTTAGGTCAGGTCTACTGGTGAAGTAATAATAGCATGAACTAATAGTTTTCTCACAACTCAACATACGGACTACCAAAATGCTTACAACTTGGAGACTACACATTTCTTACATCTATAAACTTCTCCTCAAAACTGCATATAAAAATATTCATCTACGGTGGAATGCGGAGCATTCTAATATACCACTAATACTATCATTACACTATCATTATAGAGTCTGATACTCTGTCAACTGTATCTTTCACTAAAGAGGGCTTTAAGACCTGAAACTTTGGATTTAGACTCCCTTAGTATGCACCAAAAATACCTTACAATCACATAGCAAGATTCTTCATACCGGAGCAATGTAGACTAAAATACTATGATCACGTCTTAGGTTCTATACTGTAAATGCCTTAACAAAGACTTCAACAATTTGTGTCTGAGTGCAGAACACCATAATGAAAGGATATCAATGTAGTCATACAGAGATTCCACAATGCACTTAGATATATCATGCCTAGGTGTACTCTCGTCCACATCACACTTAGCAACTTCTCTGGACCAACACAACTGTATCTACTCAATGTCATGCTCATTAGTCTCTTCATCACCGTGCTTATGTTGCCAACAATCTCCCCCTTTGTCATTGATGTCAACATATGCCAAAACTTCTCCCCCTTTTTCATAAATTGTAAATGGACCACTTGTATATCTACAGATCAAATATTCTCCCCCTATCTCAAAACTAATCTTGTTTTTGTATGTACATACTCCCCCTTACTATTTTACTCCTATACTTTAATATGAAAATCAAAATATTATATTATCACAAAAAATGTTGTCTTCTATTTTTTCATATATGTACAAGACATCATGATATAAACCTTATTATTTGGTAGGAAGAATATCCTTGTATATATTCTTCAGATGTAACACTGCAGAGTCCCAATGCTTCTTGGTAGAGTTGAGTGTTTGTATCTACCCAATAATCTGTAAAAAACAATTCTTCTACTTCTTCAATTGGTGAACGTGTAGTTGTCATTTGAACAATCTTATCAACTTCTTTCAACATCCTTGTTAGTAATACTATCTTGAAACTAAAAATTTCCCTCAACTGACTCATCTGATCCTTAATTAGTTATGTTTGATTATGAAGTTTCTTGATTATTGCATGAGTCTTTTCAACTCTAGCCATCAGATCTCCATTGTTATCCTTTAAAGGCTCATATGTTCTAGAGATATTAGATATCTGCATTTCAAGGCCATGAATCTTGTCTTTTATATTTTTGTAGTTATAGGCCATGATAAGAAAAATCCATACATTACCTTAGCTCCACCCAAGGCATTTTGAATACTCTTTACACTAATACCTAATAGATTGTGTCCTTGGAACACTTTTCTGATAGATTTATTAGTCTCTTATTGCTAATCTGTTAGATTACTTTCTTCTCAACTTCCTTCTCTAAGGATGTAGAATGATTGTTAAAGGACTCCATTAGTTGCTTCATTTGTTGTATAGGAGTCAGAGAGGCATCCCTCTTGGTACCTGATAATGTCTTTTCAAAAACCTTTATTGCTTCCTCTAAAATCTCATTTCCTTCTACTTGTGATTGTAATATTTCTTCTTGGCCAGTAGCCTGAAAAATGGTTCCTAGTTGCAATTTCTTCAGTACAGAGATATTGGAAAAATTGGTTTGTCTATACATAGATGGAAATTTAAATAGCTACGGGGAAGAAATAGACTGAATTTGTCTCTGTTCAGCCAAGAAGTGTCTGATGGAGTCGATTGGAGAGACTTTGAAACTCTCACCCTCTGTATTTTTCTTCTCCTCTTCAAAAATAGTGACCATGTGTGAACCTGAGATTTTCGGAGGATAATTTTCATGTATCCCTTCACCTTCTTTGTTCTCAGCCTGATACCTAGAGGTTTCCAGAGGAACAGAAGCATTGTCCATAGTGCTTTCTACTTGTTCTAGATTCTCCTTCTCTTTCTTTTCCTCTAGATTATCCTTCTTTTCTTCAACACTCTACATTCTCTAAAGGAAAAAATTAACATGTTCTGTATCAATACCTTTGGGAGGGGATAAGTTTCCAACATTTTGATCCTCTGCATTGGTTGTTTTGGTATTTACCAGAGGAGATGACACATTTTTCTCTATCTAAATATCTTGTTCTGTATTTGTTGCTCCAATCTCTTCATTTTTCTCAAAATTGTCATCTTTTTCTCTTTCCTCAGAAGAAGACAATTCTTCAATGATAGTTGTATCAATTTTCATTTCCTTACTGATATTTTCTATTATCTTTGAGGTCTCCTTTTCTATCTTCTTTATTTCTTCTTTATCATTAGACATTAAGGTGTTCAATCTCCTTTTTGTTCTGAATTCTTTAGCTCACCTTTGAATATCCTTAGTCTTTTCTTGAGTAGAAATTGAAGGATAAATTTTCTCAATTACCTTATTTATCATTTCAGTATCATTATTCATAGCTTCATCTCTTTTCTTTGTTAACACACTAGCAAGATTTTCAGGTAATTGATCAATAATCTCTATTAAAGAAACATTGAAGGCACCCATGTACCTAATTATTTCTTTTTCAATGGTTGATTAGTCATTTAAGGATCTTTCATCATAAAGTTTTGCTACTTCTTTTATATTTCCATATTTTTTTAAAGCACTAATAGTAGCTTCAAGTTGTAGGGGTGCAAGAATTGATTTCTTTAACTTCTTTGTCTTTTCTTTGCCTTTCTCCTTTGAGACTTCTCCTTTTTCAGCATCTTCATTTTCTCTTTTCTTCTTTTCCTTTCATTTTCCCTTAGGAGACTCAACTCCTTTACCAGATTTCTCTTCTGTTCTTTTGAAGATGAAGCCTTCTTTTTCCTTCTCACTTCCTTCATCACTTTCGGTATCAATGTAGTATCAATTTTTTCTTTCTTGGTACAACGATCATCTTTGAAGGCTTGAGATGCTCTTTTCTTTCTCTGGACCAACTGAGGTCCTTCTTCTTCTTCCTCTTCTTCTGCATCATCATGATTGATATATCTTTTCCTTGTAGTTTTTTCCTTTACTCTTCTCCTCTTGGGAGGTTGTTGATGTATAGACGCACAAGATGCTACTTTCTTCTCTAAAATTGTTGCAGGCACGGATCTGGAGGATTTTGGAGTAGCAGGAGAGGAGGTAGAGGTCCTAGTTGACCTTCTTATGCTTGGAGACTCTTTTGGTGAAGTAGGTATGTCTTTTGATTTCTCTACAGAGTTCTTTGGTGATACTATCTCCTCTAAGTTAGTCCTTATTTTCTCAGCATTTTTATTTATTTTCTTCATATGTTCCAAATCTTTCTATAGAGGGATCTCTTGGTTTTCTCAGCATTAGGTCTAGAAGCCCAATGACTATGTCTTTAGAAACTCCATAGCCGATATCTGGAATCTAGAATGTTCTGCGTTCCACTGCTTCCATGATACACTCATCTGTACTGATCATAAAAATGATGTCATCCTTATATTTCTGTATGACCTTTTTAGAATTATTTCCCTTGCATACAGTTTCTCCTAAAAATTCTTAAAGAAACCCTATAATGTAGTATTTTGGGTTTCTAAGTTGCCCATCCTTCTTAAATGATCTTTAATTTGTACTGCAACTAGTATATCATTCAATCACACTATGTTCTTTGTTCTAGAAATCTCTCTAAGAAAGTAAATTAACAAGCATATTACCAGGGAACCATACCAGAAGGGGTATCAGGATTCTTTGGTTTTTTTAAGGTTCTCCATCAACTGTTGTCTCAGAAGTTCACATAAATCAAAGTCTTTGTTTTCTTTTACCATTTGATATGTTGTGTGTATCTCTGTGGCAGACACAGAGTTTTCTCTATTTGTGAAGGAAATCATGTATCCAATCATCATTGATGCATACTTCACTACAAGATCCTCAATATCATTTATAGTTAGGGCTTGTTTGTCAAACTTCATTCTAGCGAGCTTCATCACCACATCATTTTTCACAAATTTTAGTGTCGGAACTGTTCTGGTGGAGCATAACCCTATTACAACCCTAATAGCCTCTTTGCTTATCATATGTAGTAATTCCAACCATATAAACTTGTCATGGATGCAACTCAACACATACTTGACCCAAGCATCCTCATAATAGAAAATAGGGAAGTCATTTCACACATCCAATTTCTTCTCTATCAAAGCCCTATGTTCATGTTTCATCTAAAAATCATCATCAGTCAGCTCATTCACCCATAGTTCTCCCAATTTTGTATGATTATATTCTTCTATATTTGTATGGATATAGATTCTCACATCCCCTATGTACATTACCCCATATGGAACACTTGAAAAAGTACCACCCGGATCCATCTCCATAGATTTGAAAGGATGTCATTTGAATGTAGGGTGTGGTCAGTCCACTACCTCTACAACTTGTGGGGTAAACATCTTCAAAATACTACTGAAAACTTAGGGCAAGATGTAAATAACTTTTAATTGCTTTTGGTTAGGGTTTTGTGCGCAAGAACTCTGAATTGATTCACCTTGCTCTTCTCTTCTTCAAATATTTGTTTGCAAATGATTTTTTTTACGTGAGATTGCTTATAACCCCTTTTGTAAAACCTAAATCGCATTCAATGCTCAGATTGATAAAGTTGTCAAAACTCTAAATATAGTACATAGCCACCTGCGATTGTTTCGCAAACTTCCACAACATCATATTTTCACTGCTATTTTCTCTAATGGATTAAGTGTGTTAACTTACACCTCATATCCACGTGTTGAAGGCATCAACACCATATCGTTTGTAGGGGCTTTAAAGTTTGTCTATTAAAACTCCCTCTAAGACAAAGCTTTCTACTTAGTTTATGGAGGAAACATTTGCACCAAAGACTGGTACAATGTCATCCTTCACTTTAGTTTCTTCTTTCTTTTTCCAAACCTTGTCCATTTCTTCTTCATCTCTACCAAATCCACATTCTTCACTGGATCACTCTTCTTTACCAGATCTACCTTCACATTCTTACTTCTACAAAATTTAGTAGTGTGACCTAATTTGTTACATTCATAACACCTGACATTTTGAACAAGATTACTTCCATTCATTTTATATATGCATTGATTAGCCTTAAGCTGAAATCCATTGCATGTATAATAGTAACCATTGAAAGATGAAAAAATCATACCCTTATTGTAATCATTCAGCATATGATTTCTACATTCACTAGCTCTATGACTAATTCTTTGACACGTAAAACATTAACCAGAGAATGATTGAACATATGATTCATCCTACTTCTACATTCCATAGCCTTATCTCCAAATTTATTGCAAGGAGTAATAGTAGCCATAGTACCTTTGTGTAGCTAGTTGTCTAATAGGTGGCCTCTTGAAGGTTTTCTTCTAGTTCCAGACATGTCTGTTGTTACCCCTCTTGTCTTTAGTCTTCTTTTGGTTATTGTTCTTCTTATTAGCATTGTTTGAAGTTTGATTTGCCTTTGAACTTTCACCCTTTTCAAATCCTAATCCTTCTTTATCCTTAGGAGCCTTTTGAGTTACAATGATTTCATCAACTAGTATGGAGCTCTTCTTGAATTTGTCTTCTTGAATTTTTGCTTTTTCCAACTCTATCTTTAAGACCACTATTTCTTGTTCAAGCCTTGAGCATTCTTCAAATTTGCTTTTCAAATTTTCATTTAAGCATTCTTCAATTCTTATTCCTTACTAAATTTGCATTTTTAGACTGGTGATTGTCTCACTTGATTGATTAATCTATTCATTTACTTCCATGTATCTTTCTTTGAACTTCTTATTTTTCTCTCTCAATTCCTTAATGCATCCATCTACTTCCTTAATATTTTCTTCTAGATGTTTGTTTTCACATTGAGCTTTATCCATATCTTCAAGGGTTAATTTGAGTTCTCCATTCATGTCAACTATGCAATCTTCTTCAGTAAATCCAATTGCAAGGATTTCTTTTGGAGGGATAGGATATCTCCTAGTTGCCATGTGTTAACACTTCAAGACCTTCCTCAAGTAGTTAAGCTTCTTCCAAGGAACCAAGCTCTGATACTAATTGTTGGACACCCAGAATACTGAGAGGGGGGTGAATCAGTGTTCTCTGAAACCACTTAAGCATTTAAAAATTTATTTCACATAGAATATTTAACTTGCAAAGAGAAAGGAAAGAATGAAAGCAACCATTAAAACATATAACACATGAATGCCTAGATTTTTACATGGAAAACCCAAAAAGGGAAAAAACCACGGTGAGGATTACCTCACAATATATTATAATGTAACTGGTTACAAAGGGTGGACTCACAATCCAAAAAAGAAGTGCTCACTCTAGGAGGCTCACTACCAAAGGACTCACTATCTGAAATAGAAAGAGATAGAAGAAGGGGTGGCTCACTACCAAATATGAACTACTAGTAATGCATCTGGCTTACGCTAAAGATGCAATTCCACTAAAGTTCAAAATACTGACTTAACACACTTCATCTTCACCACAATCTTATCTTATCCTTTTCTACATCAGACTTCTCTCTCACACACACACACTTAGTTCTTCGCATTACTCACTACTCCACACAAGAATTCAATCTTGTTTATATACCATAATCAAGAAAAATATCAAATAGGTTGGCATGATAGATGTACTGTGTGACTTCTCGACCTGTCAGCCCAAAACTTGTTGTTATATGGAGCCTAATCAGACTTGGATGTTAAAGTTACCCCACTTTTATTAGTACAGTTTCCCCCCAAATTATTTAACGGGGTCAAGGGGCAGTGCCCCTTGCTGGGGTTTGGGGGCATCACCCCCCAAATGGGAATTATTTTTTCTAATGGTCAACATAAAAAAACCCTATTTTTGTAACCAACATAAGGCTTGATAAAAGTGGCTAAGGGTTAGGTTTTCCATTGATGTATTGTAGCATTTTGTAGTAGTGTTGAGTTGCAAGGATTGCTGATTGTAATCAATTTGATTTACTATATAATAATATTGGACTCTCTATTGGTGGATGTAGCACAAGTTTTGGTGAACCACGTTAAAAATTGTCTCGCTCTGTTATTATTTCTGTGTATTTTTATTCCTCTATTTAATCCTTAATTACATTTAATTGATATCTTCTTCCATCTAACCCTAAAAAGTTGTATCAGAGTGAGTTGTGTTTGATTATCAGCTATAGGAAGGTCTCATGGTTGAGTGGAAGATATGGTGGATGGGGGTAAATTGAAGGTAGATAAATTCAATGGGTAGAACTATCAATTATGGAAGATGCAGATGGAGGATTATCTCTATCAAAAGGATCTATGGAGGCCATTGGAAGGAATAGCTAAGAAACTGGCAATAAGGACTGATAAGGATTGGAATCTTCTAGATAGAAAGGCACTAGGAACCATTTGGTTGTGCTTGGCACCATCGGTGGCATTTAATATAATGGAAGTGAAGACAATAGATGGTCTAATGAAAGCTTTGGCTAAATTGTATGAAAAACCCTCAACCTCAAATAAGGCATTTCTCATGAAGTGTTTGTTTAATATGAAAATGATTGAAGGTGGATCTGTGACAGATCATATAAATGAGTTTAATATGATTATCAGTCAATTAACTTCTATAAAAGTAAGTTTTAATGAAGAGGTGAGGGCTCTCATAATATTATGTTCTTTGGTAGAAATCTGGAATAACTTGGCAATAGCTGTAAGTAACTCTGTTGCTAGTTCAAATACTTTAAAATTTGATGATGTTGTTGGTGTTATCCTTAGTGAGGAAATGCGAAAGAAAAGCTCATGAAGGTCCACATTAGGTAGTGTTTTGAATGTAGAAAGCAGGGGCAAATCAAAGGAGAGAGGAAAAGGTTCTAGAGATCATGGGAAGTCATGAGGAAAATCAAAGGAAAATTAAGGGACAAGAGATCCCAATCCAGAGGACAAGAGGATTGTTGTTACTATGAGAAACCAAGTTATCTAAAGAAAGATTGTTGGTCCTGGAAGAATAAAGAAGGAGACAAATAAAAAAGCAATAAGGAGACAAATGTAGTAAGTAATAAATCTAAAGATGACTCTTTAATTCTTTCCCTAGATAATGCCAATGATTCATGGGTTTTAGATTTAGGGCCTCATTTCATGCTACACCCCATAGAAGTTATTTTCTTGATTATGTCCAAGGGGATTTTGGGCTAGTTTATTCAGGAGATAACGAACCCTGTCAAATTGTTGGAAAGGGAAGAATCAAGATTAAGTTGCAGAATGGGAATCATTGACTACTACAAGAGGTAAGGCACATTCCAAGACTAAGTAGAAATTTAATTTCAATAGGGTAGCTAGCTAATGAAGGTTTCAAGAGGTACCTTAATAGTAGAAAAGGTGTGAAAGTAGCTGATGGTAGTTGATTGTCATTAATGTCAAAAAGGTGTTGTGTTGATGATACAGATACATCATATAGGAATCGTCAGGTAATGGTGTCAATTCATCTTCATAAGTTTGGAATTAAGTTGCTATGATGTCTTGGGAGGTTGTCTTACATTCATCAAAGGTTTGTATTTAATTATAGGGAGCTTGAATTCGGAGGGGAGCACAAATATCTATTTGAAGACCCATATTTAATATTATAAAGGAGAAATTATTTTTCAAAGAGGAGTTTGCCATCAAATGTCTTTGAAATTTAATACATATTTAAAAAGGGGGAGCAAGTAATTTAAGAAAAGCATTCATTTGCTTTTATCAAATAGTTAATAATTCTAAAGGAGGAAAGATTTTTAAGTTTTTGAAAAAGCATGGTATGGATTTATGAGTGAAAAGATTTATTCATTAAAAAGGCTTCTATAAATTAGAAAAGGCATCAAATTTTTAAGGAGCATGGTATATATTTCAAGGAGGGAGCCCGATTAAATTAAATTTGAAGACCATGCTTTAAAAAACATTTTTCAAAGATTCCTTAATTTATTTAAAATTTCTTTTTAAGGAGAGCACATCTTATGGAAAGAATTGAAGTATTTTTGTGGCCTTAAAATATGCTTTAAGAAAGAAATTTTAAAAGCATTAAAAATGCTCTATAAAAATGAAGAGATAGTTTCATGTTTAAATGGGGAATATGCATATATATTTAAATGGAGAAAAGCATCATTTTAAATGGATGGTGATGAAGTTAGAAACTTTTTATTTCTTGGAGGATAAGGAGATTTTTTTTAGTGCTTTTAAATAAGGCAATTTCCTTGTGGAGATTTTTTCATGACAAAAAGGCTAAAACAGATTTATTTCCTTTTTAAAGTGCAAAGAAGTCCAAGAGTGCTTGAAGATAGAATTTTTTATTCAAAGATGATTTTGTTTTTTTTGTTTTTCTCAAATTGAAAGAGAATGATTTTTTTAAGAGGATAAAGATATTGAAGATTGATTTTTGAGGAGATTTTTTTAAGGAAAATATTTATGGAGAATTGAAGATATATTTTTGAAGAATAGATTTCCGACAGGGAATGAAGAAAAATGAAGACATTTTTTATGGTGGACATTATTTATTTTCTTTTGCAAGAAGATGAATAAATATTTGCAAAGGGAAATTGAATTGCTTTTTATTTATGCTCAGAATATGAAGAGTCTTGTTGAAAAGAAAATGAAGGATTTGAAGAAGATGAAAAAGATTTTTGTCAGAGAGAAGATGAAAAGATTGAAAAGTCTTTGAAGTAATTATGCACAGATTAATATGAAGATTTTTATTCTTGCAGGAAAATAGTTTTTGCAGATTGAAGAATACAAAAAGAATATTCAAGATGATGAAAAGTTATACAGAGAAAATATGAAATTGATTTTATTTTATAGAGATGTAATTTGTTGGTTCAAGATTTCTTGCAGGTGGATATGAAGAGGATACAAATAAAAGAGTTTTTATTTTCTCCTACATGACACTGATTGAAATATGAAAGGTCATAAAAGATGAATTTGATTTTGCAGAGAAGAGGAACATCAAGAGTCTTTTCATTAACAATAATTTTTCAGGTGCATTGATACAAAATTATAAATAGACAAAGATGAAACATACAGAGTATGCAGTGTTGTTGTGTGGATCAGCATTCCAGGTTGAATATATTTTGAATATCCTCTTGAAGAGAAAATTTAGATGATGAGAGAAATATGGTCATATGACAGACACATGTGAAAGAAGAAATGATTTGTATCGAAACAGAGAATCCCTCTGAGTTCTTGATTTTGAGTATATGTTAGGGGTTGGTGCTCCTTGAAGTTGGTGCTTCTAAACATTGTAACCAGTGAGGCATTTTGAGTGGTTTTTCTACCCCTGGGGGGTTTTCCACTCTGTAATTTTCTTGTGTCATAATCTCATGTCTTGATGTCTTCCATAGCTTCATTTACCGAATATGATTTATGTGATTAATCATTTGTTGATTAATTGTTCAAGTAAATAGTAGTTTAATTCTGATAAATCATATTTGTCAATTTTGGAAAATTGTAAAAATAATACAACACTGATTCACCCCCCCTCTTAGTGTTGTCCTGGACTCCTACAATTGGTATCAGAGCCAAGTTCCCTGTTTGAAGTCTAATAGGCTTGGGTAGGTTCTGGTAGTGGAGTAAAATGGGTAAAAAGAATAGAATTAAGGTCTCAAATAGAGAAAAGAAAGATGCTAATCAAAATATGGTAAAACATGCCTTAGTTAAGCCTAAGAATGATTTGTTGCATATGTCACCCCTGATGATTGATACACAGAATAGTCCTGTAGTTGAGAATTTTGATGAAGATGATTGTGAAGTTGATTTATAAGGTGAATTATTGTGTGCCCTGGATACAATCAAGCAGCTCAAAAAAGAGAATAAGAAACTAGAAGATCAGCTTCAACATGAAAAAGTCTCTAAGGACAAAGTTGTTTTAGAACTTGAAGAGGCAAGAAATCTGGTTATGAACTTGAGAAGTCAAGTTGGTGAATCAGACAAATTAATTATCAATTTGCAGGTTGAGGTTGAGGAAGCTAAAAGGATAGCCAATGTAACAAAGTCTGAGTTGGAAACTAAAGCAGCTGAATGTCATAGGCTTGAAGGAGAACAAGTCTATTTAAGAAAAGAACTTGAGGATATTAAGAAGCAGTTTGAAAAAAATCTCAAACTTGAAGAGATGTTGAGTAAACAAAAACAACATAGAGACACTATTCCACTTGGTTATGAAGAAGGAGAGTGCTCCAAAGCCAATGAAATTCCAAGAAGGAAAATTGATTTAAGTCATGCTGCTGCTCCTGAAGGTAAAAAGAAGTGTGAAGATGAGAGAAGAAATTTCAGAAGAACTGCTTGTGTAAGACAAGCATACATGTACAGGTATAATTATTCATTTAATGGTTATTGTTATACTTGTAATCATTTTGGACACAAAGTAGTTAATTACAGAAGTCTTATATGTTACAATTGCAATAATGTTGGTCAGATACAAAGGAATTGTCAGATGCATAGAAGATATGATGATCCTGCATGGAATCATAACATAAGTGTTCAACGGATGTCAAAAAGGTATCATCAGTCATTTGATTATAACTGCAGTATAATTTGTTATAATTGCAACTCTCTTGGTCATAAAGCACATAGTTGCAGAAATACATCACCTGATTTGAAAAGGACAGAAGCTGAAAAAGTTTGGAGGAAGAAAGAAATAGTGAAAGTGTGGAAACAAAAACAAAGTGAAAAGAAGAAAAATCCTAAACTTGTGCATCTTGCACAGGTTACATCATCAGTTGAATAATAGTTAGCATGATGTGAGGGGGAGTTGTTCTTGATATATCAATTATCTCCAAGAAGTTTCAGGAGAAGATGGTGATCTTGTCATGTTGATTCTTGAAATAAAATTTATGATGGTATTGCTAACTATGTTGATCTTCAGTTCTTTTTAGTGATACAGGTGATCTTTGGTTTTGTATGCAAACAAGATATTGAAAGAATGATCAGGAGTTCAATGCTCAAAGAGTTTGTTGAATAACTTGGTTGAGTTGATATGATTTTTGCAGTTCATTGGGATCTTGATATGGTGAAGTATTTGTTATCATGCCAAAAAGAATAAGATGTTTCCAAAAAGCTCTTATCATATATTAGCATGTAAAAAAAATTCAATTCATAGCAAATATCTTTGTATTTGATTTGTGCAAAGTGTTGTTAATGCAGATTGGTTTGAGTGTGCTTAGGGATGTCAAGTCAAGTTTATATGGAAGTGAGATTGTGAAGTTCAAATTCAATTAAGATGTTCTCAAGGTGCTTTTTCATATGTTTGAGCTAAGGAGGTTAGAAATGGAAGGAATCAAATCATTATTTTTGTCTCTGCATTAGGTTTTTGCAAAGGGGTGTTGCAGGAAGTACTTGATTAGTTTGATGATGTATAGTCTTAATGGACTGATTTGAATTACAAGGTTAAAAAGGGATCAGTTCTTATGTTGTGAAGAGTGTCTTGTGCAGAACAGGAGGATGGTATTCATCAAATAGCCTTCATTTCAGATAATCTTCACTCTTTATCATATTAAGAAATGTGTGCAAGAGTAAAGTGTTTGATTGTTGTAGATTTATTGTCATGGAAATCTTAGCAAGGTTCTCTCTTGAGTGGTTGTCATCTCATCTTGAGTTGTGAATTTTGTAATGAGTAGTCTTCATGTGGTTATCAGATTTTTGTTTGTTAAACCTACATTGTTGTTCATCATAAGTATTGATGTGATTATGGTATCTTTGCATGAAGTTCAAGTTCAGATAAGTCATATCAAAGGAGTCAATTTTTATGATCATACATCATGCTTTATGCTTTGGGAGATCTTGGAGATTTGTTATTTCAGGTCAAAAAGTGTTGGTGATTGTTGAAGAAGAGTGATGTCTTCAAGAGTTTGTTAAAGGAAGTAATCAAGGATCTCATTGCTGTCAGTCTTCATCTTCATAAGTGATTTTGTTACAAGAAGTGCTTTTGTGCAGAATATGGTACAGTCATTGGGCAAGTTATAATAGTGGTTTGATGCTTTGGTTGGTGTGCCTTACATGATGTTGCTTTCAGGTCCTATGCTTCATGATTTCTTATTACTCACAAGTTGAAAAGTTGTGCAGTATGCAGATGTACAAGAACAGAGCTTTCAAAATAACAACAAATTGTAAATATGATTAGTGCCTTAAATTTTTAGAGGCTAGTGATATCAAAGGTTTGAGTAAGTGATTTTTTTTTCAATTTCTTGGTTGGTATGAAAGATAACAAGGTCAGTGATAGTGTTTGTGATCCAAGAAATGTGTAAACAGTTGATTGATATCTTTCTCATGATTTATATGAGTTATTTTTCTCAAGGGGAGATAATAGTCTTTGTCATCAATGTCAAAAAGGGGGAGAAAGATAAATTGCATCATGGAGTTTTGCCATCAATGACAAAGGGGGAGATTGATGGTAGTTGATTGTCATTAATGTCAAAAAGGTGTTGTGTTGATGATATAGATACATCATATAGGAATCGTCAGGTAATGGTGTCAGTTCATCTTCATAAGTTTGGAATTAAGTTGCTATGATGTCTTGGGAGGTTGTCTTACATTCATCAAAGGTTTGTATTTAATTATAGGGAGCTTGAATTCGGAGGGGAGCACAAATATTTATTTGAACACCCATATTTAATATTATAAAGGAGAAATTATTTTTCAAAGAGGAGTTTGCCATCAAATGTCTTTGAAATTTAATACATATTTAAAAAGGGGGAGCAAGTAATTTAAGAAAAGCATTCATTTGCTTTTATCAAATAGTTAATAATTCTAAAGGAGGAAAGATTTTTAAGTTTTTGAAAAAGCATGGTATGGATTTATGAGTGAAAAGCTTTATTCATTAAAAAGGCTTCTATAAATTAGAAAAGGCATCGAATTTTTAAGGAGCATGGTATATATTTCAAGGAGGGAGCCCGATTAAATTAAATTTGAAGACCATGCTTTAAAAAACATTTTTCAAAGATTCCTTAATTTATTTAAAATTTCTTTTTAAGGAGAGCACATCTTATGGAAAGAATTGAAGTATTTTTGTGGCATTAAAATATGATTTAAGAAAGAAATTTTAAAAGCATTAAAAATGCTCTATAAAAATGAAGAGATAGTTTCATGTTTAAATGGGGAATATGCATATATATTTAAATGGAGAAAAGCATCATTTTAAATGGATGGTGATGAAGTTAGAAACTTTTTATTTCTTGGAGGATAAGGAGATTTTTTTAAGTGCTTTTAAATAAGGCAATTTCCTTGTGGAGATTTTTTCATGACAAAAAGGCTAAAACAGATTTATTTCCTTTTTAAAGTGCAAAGAAGTCCAAGAGTGCTTGAAGATAGAATTTTTTATTCAAAGATGATTTTGTTTTTTTTGCTTTTCTCAAATTGAAAGAGAATGATTTTTTTAAGAGGATAAAGATATTGAAGATTGATTTTTGAGGAGATTTTTTTAAGGCAAATATTTATGGAGAATTGAAGATATATTTTTGAAGAATAGATTTCCGACAGGGAATGAAGAAAAATGAAGACATTTTTTATGGTGGACATTATTTATTTTCTTTTGCAAGAAGATGAATAAATATTTGCAAAGGGAAATTGAATTGCTTTTTATTTATGCTCAGAATATGAAGAGTCTTGTTGAAAAGAAAATGAAGGATTTGAAGAAGATGAAAAAGATTTTTGTCAGAGAGAAGATGAAAAGATTGAAAAGTCTTTGAAGTAATTATGCACAGATTAATATGAAGATTTTTATTCTTGCAGGAAAATAGTTTTTGCAGATTGAAGAATACAAAAAGAATATTCAAGATGATGAAAAGTTATACAGAGAAAATATGAAATTGCTTTTATTTTATAGAGATGTAATTTGTTGGTTCAGGATTTCTTGCAGGTGGATATGAAGAGGATACAAATAAAAGAGTTTTTATTTTCTCCTACATGACATTGATTGAAATATGAAAGGTCATAAAAGATGAATTTGATTTTGCAGAGAAGAGGAACATCAAGAGTCTTTTCATTAACAATAATTTTTCAGGTGCATTGATACAACTTTATAAATAGACAAAGATGAAACATACAGAGTATGCAGTGTTGTTGTGTGGATCAGCATTCTAGGTTGAATATATTTTGAATATCCTCTTGAAGAGAAAATTTAGATGATGAGAGAAATATAGTCATATGACAGACACATGTGAAAGAAGAAATGATTTGTATCGAAACAGAGAATCCCTCTGAGTTCTTGATTTTGAGTATATGTTGGGGGTTGGTGCTCCTTGAAGTTAGTGCTTCTAAACATTGTAACCAGTGAGGTTTTTACTTAAGCCAGTGAGGCATTTTGAGTGGTTTTTCTACCCCTGGGGGGTTTTCCACTCTGTAATTTTCTTGTGTCATAATCTCATGTCTTGATGTCTTCCATAGCTTCATTTACCGAATATGATTTATGTGATTAATCATTTGTTGATTAATTGTTCAAGTAAATAGTAGTTTAATTCTGATAAATCATATTTGTCAATTTTGGAAAATTGTAAAAATAATACAACACTGATTCACCCCACCTCTCAGTGTTGTCCTGGACTCCTATAGTAGGAACCTTATATCTTTGTAAAGGTCATACTGTTCCTTCTACTTTAGCTATTGTAGAGAAAAACAAACAGGTTTAGGAACAGTTACTGCAAGTTCACAGGAAGAGACTGAAATAGTTGTTGTAGGTTTTGAGACAACACTGTGGCATAATAGACTTGGGCATATGAGTGAAAAAAGTATGAAGGTACTTCATTCTAAAAAAGGTTTACTATGTCTGAAATATATTAATATGGATTTCTGTGAAATTTGTGTGTATGGAAAACAAAAGAGAGTTTTCTCAAGGATGGGAAGCAAAAGAAAGATGAAAAGTTGGAGCTTGTGCATATAGATGTATGGGGACCGGCTCAAGTATCTTCTCTTGGTGGCTCTTGGTATTTTGTTACATTCATAGATGATGCAACTTGGAAGGTTTAGATTTATTTCCTTAGGCATAAATCTGATGTATTTTAAACATTTAAGAAATGGAGAAGCTTGGTTGAGAATGATATAGGTAAAAGATTAAAATTTCTCAAATCTAATAATGGTGGTGAGTATTGCAGCAAAACATTTGTGGATTATTATTCCTTTAATGGCATTTGTAGGCATAAAATAGTTCCAGGGAGTCCATAAGAAAATGGAGTGGCTGAGCACATGAATAGGACAATAATGGAGCATGCAAGGAGCATGAGATTTCATGCTCAACTGCCTTTAAACATGTGGGCAAAGGATATCAATACAACTATATATTAAATTAATAGAGGTCCTTCAATACCTTTGGGTTGTGGTATTCTAGAGGAAGCATGGACAGGTAAGAAGGTGAGTTATTCTTTTCTCAAAACCTTCAAATGTGAAGCATTTGCTCATGTAGATTCTAAAAATAAAACCAAGCTAGATGGAAAATAAAAAAAATGTACCTTCGTTGGATATGGCATTGATGAATTTTGTTATAGGCTTTGGGATTTTGAAAATCATAAAACTGTGAGAAGCAGGGATGTTGTATTCAATGAGAAGGTGTTGTACATAGATCGATTGCAATAGCATGAGAAGAAAGAAAAGGATTATGTGGTGCTAGATGATACTCTGGATAATGATGTTCTAGTGGTTCTTCATGCTCCACAACAACAACAAGAAATACCACAAACTATAGTGAATGTTAGACAGTCAACAAGGCTAAGTAGACCTCCTGAAAGGTTTTCTCCCTTTTTGTATTCTATTTTGTTAATAGATGCTGGTGAATCGGAAGGGTATGATGAAGCTATACAGGTGGATACAAAGACTCAGTGGGAGCTTGCAATGAAAGAAGAAATGGACTCCTTTATGAAAAATTAGACTTGGGAATTATGTAAGTTACCTGTAGGTAAAAAGGCTTTACCAAACAAATGGGTTTATAGGTTGAAAGAGGAAGATAGAGGTAAGAAAAGATTTAAATCAAGGTTAGTTGTAAAAGAATTTGCACAGAAAAAAGGTATTGATTTTGATGATATTTTTTCTCCGGTTGTTAAGATGACTTCTATTCATTCTATTTTAAGTATTGTGGCTGCTGAAGATTTGCATTTGGAAGAGCTAGATGTGAAAACTTCCTTTCTCCATGGTGATTTGGAGGAGGAGATATATATGGAACAATCCCAAGGATTTGAGATCAACGGTAAAGAGAAACTAGTGTGCAGATTGAGGAAGAGTTTGTATGGCTTGAAATAAGCACCTCGGCAATCGTATTTGAAATTTGATAGGTTTATGGTTGAGCAAGGCTACAACTGGTGTAATTCTAACCATTGTGGTTATTTTAAGAGGTTGGATAATGACAACTACATTATTTTATGTTTATATGTTGATGACATGCTTGTAACAGGGTGTAACATGGATCACATAAGAGAGTTAAAACAATAGTTAGCACAATCATTTGCTATGAAAGATTTGGGAGAAGCAAAAAAAATTCTTGGTATGAAAATTTGTAGAGATAGGAAGAACAAAAAATTGACTCTATCTTAGGGTAATTATGTTGAAAAGGTGTTGAAGAGATTCCATATGGAGAATGCAAAAGTTGTCACTGTAGGAAGTTTAATGTACACCATGGTATGCACAAGACCAAATATTGCACATGTTGTAGGAGTCGTAAGCAGGTATATGAGTCATCCCAGATTGGAGCATTGGAATGCAATAAAATGGATTCTCAAATATTTGAGAGGTACATCTAATAAACACTTATGTTTTGGGGGCTCTAATACTAATTTAGCACGCTATGTGGAATCAGATTTGGTAGGGGATATTTATACCAGGTGGAGTACTATAGGTTATGTCTTTATTCTAGGTGGAACAATGGTGAGCTGGATCTCCAAGTTGCAAAAGGTGGTTGCTTTATCCACCATAGAGGTAGAGTATGTAGCTGCAATAGAGGCAAGTAAGGAGATGATATGGCTACAATCTTTCATGGAAGAATTGGGCAAACAATAGGCTAATAGTTCTTTGTATACAAATAGTTAGAGTAACATACATCTTGCAAAGAATTATGCCTTACATTCAAAGGCCAAACACATATAGCTCAATTATCACTTCATCCGGTTGGTGTTAGATGATGGACAGTTAAGGCTGGAAAAGATGCATATAGATGAAAATCTAGTGGATATGTTTATGAAGGCAGTGACAAGGGAGAAGTTGAGCTTCTCTTCATCTTCAGTCGATCTTCATGACTGAAAATAAAAAAATCAGAACAATAGAGTCCAGGGTAGTTATTTCTAGTGGGAGCTATAGGGTTAGCAGTGTTATGATTAGTCTCCAAGTGGGAGATGATATGTTGTGGAGTCTAATTAGTCTCCAAGTGGGAGATTGTTGTTATATGGAGCCTAATCAGACTTAGAGGTTAAATTTACCCCACTTTTATCAGCGTGGTTTCCCCCCAAATTATTTAACAGGGTCAAGGGGCAGTGCCCCTTGCAGGGGTTTGGGGGTAGAGCCCCCAAGATAACTGACATAAGGCTTGAAAAAGTGGCTAATGATTAGGTTTTATCTTGATGTATTATAGCATTTTACAGCGGTATTGAGTTGCAAGGATTACTGATTGTAATCAGTTTAATTTACTAGATAATAATATTGGACTCTGTATTGGTGGATGTATCCCAAGTTCAGGTGAACCACATTAAAAATTGTCTCTTGCTATTATTATTTTTGTGTATTTTCATTCCTCTATTTAATCCTTATTTTCATTTAATTGATACCTTTTACCAGCTAACCCTAACAAAACTCACCCTGTATGCTTTGTCGAGAGAACCAAAGCATGTAACACATTCAAATAGGTCGGCATAACCTATAATTACTTCCATGACTTTGTTCCATACATGACTTAACTCCGCACAACCTCAACACCTTTAGGTCGACTCTACTGCTGAAGTAAAAATAACATGAACTAACAGTTTGCTCATAACTCAACATGCAAACTACCAAAATGCTTACCACTATGAGAATACACATTTCTAACATCCATAAACTTATCCTCAAAACCATATAGCAAAATATTCATCTGCAGTGGAATGTGAAGCATTCCAATATACCAGTAATACTGTCATTACACTATCAATATAGAGTCTGATACTCTGTCAACTCTATCTTTCACTACAAAGGACTTCAAGACTTGAAAGTTTGGATTTAGACTCCTTTAGTATGCACCAAAAATACCTTATAACTGCATAGCAAGATTCTTCATAGCAGAGTAATGCAGACTAAAATACCATGATCATGTCTTAGGTTCTTTATGCAAATACCTTAGAAAAGACTTCAATAATTTGTGTCTGAGTGCGGAACACCAAAATGGAAGGATATCAATGTAGTCATATAGGGATTCCACAATACACATAGATATATCATGCTTAGGTGTATTCTTGTCCACACCACACTTAGCAACTTCTTTAGACCAACACAACTATATCTTTATACTTTGTTTCCATCAATGACAACACTACTCATTGTCATGCTCATCAGTCTCTTCATCATCATGCTTATGTTTCCAACTAGTTCAAACATCATGCAATAAACTACCTTTATACCATCAATGAATGACGTACCATTCTTTAAGTGAACATATCACATTACAAATTAATGCTAAGAGCACTGTATAGCCTTTAAAAACACTAGACACCAATATGTTGTAAGGCAATCATCTTGACGTGACACAACAAGTGTCACAAGATTGACGACAAGGAAAAGGTTCTCAAAGACGCTACTATCCTTCCACTTAACCAAAAAGCATACATAAGAAGATAGCCATAAAAGGCCTTACACGCCTTACTCCTTTAGTATTCACTACCCCATCATCAAGATGAGGGTACCAAATCAACTCTTACAAGAGAATATACCATTTTTATCGTCTTTGTATTCTTCATGTGACAATTGTCCATCAAGGTAACTTAACCCTAAATCCTGAGTCAAAGGACACCTATAGATCTTCAACTTCTTCGTAACTCAAACATGAGTCTACTAAATAAGATAGTAACTCACCCCACAGTACAAAGGTTATCTAGCCAAAAACAAGGTGGGGGATAAACATAATAAGGTACAGGAGTCTTTGTCCAAGGTTAGTGTACCACTTTACTACATTTGTTTCTTCCTACATGGTAGGGTAAACATAACTAAACATTCTCAAAAAATGATAAGTCTCATACAATGTGATAGCAATCACAACTTGGAACATGCCACTCAAACATTCACAAAGGCAAGCCTACATGGTTTCTATAAGAGTAAACTTTACCACAATAACACCTTTCCAAGGGTGCAGTATAAAAGATTGACAACAATCGCTATTGAAGGATCAAGTTACATCATTTTACCAAGAAATAGGAGAAAGGCTTTACTAGAATAAAACACCTAGCAATACTTGTACACCTACTCTAGAAGTAGATGACAGTGCGAGATCATGATGGGCCAAACAGTGGCAATGGAGAAAAAACTTGCTGGATGAAAAAGTGCTAACATTTAAAGACTACTATTTAGATTTGGATGGAAAGGATGTTAATATTTCTATCTCAAATATGGATTCTCTCCAAAAATACCTTAGGATTACCTCATATTTAGACAAGTGGGAGCCCCAAAACTTGCCAAAGAAACTTGAAAAACCATCCATGTAGTGTTATCCTGAAATTTCCACAATTTCATCCTTGAAATTGACAGACTTTTTTGTAACTAAATTTAATTAAATGAAAAGTGTTTATAGAGGAAGCTATTAAGATTCCAAAAATATAATATATGTCTGATAATAATTTTAATTGGTAATTATTGTTAATTTTCTACATACGCTATGTCTGATTTTCTAATAGATATACATATTGAAAAACATTCATAACTTTCAACATATTAATCCTTTTCTAAATCTAAAAGATGCGTCACATTCTAGGATTTATTGGGTATACATTAAAATTTAAAGTTTTTGAGTTTCACATAGTTTTGACCAAGTTAGGTTGGCTGGAAAATTAATTTTTAAATTTTTAAAAAAGTCACAGTAAAAAAATCATAAATAATTATTTATTTACTTAAAAAATTTAAAAAACTATGTGTCACATCCACTCATGTGTCCTTTACTTAAGTCTAAATCACATGGAGGAATTTTTTTTTCTCATATTTAGGTTGGCCGGAATGACACCTACTTTTTATGTTTTTGTAAAAATTCTAGTAGTGCTTCATTGATATATCTAATTTTCACCAAACTATTTTTAAAATTTCAAAAAAAAATAGTAGCCCATAAACTACATTCAATTTATTACAACTTTAATTACTACCTTATTTCAATATTTTGTAGATAACTCATTCAATTTTTGACATGAAGTTACTTAAGTTTTTTTTTCACATTTACGTTGCCACTTAGGGGTAGTGTTTGGCCCATCATGATCCTGTTTTCCAACAAGATTAACAAAAGTTGTCTAAACTCAAGAAATCAAGAATTACATGATCCTTCAATGACTCTATTAATCATGGTACACTCCCCAATACTTCAAGAGAGACGAGTGAAACTCCTCAGGGAAAGCCTCTCCTTGATAAGGAGATTTGGTAGGCTATGGCCTTATTTTGGGAGATCTTGGTATGAGCTTGGATGGCGTGAGTGCCTTGGGATTTTGTAGCCATAAGTTGTTTATTTGATAGCAAGAGGCTACGAGGTTTTGAGAAATGAGCTTTGGGTTCTATGATTCTTTATGGTCTTTCCCCTTGAGTGAGTGAGTCCACTCTCTCTCCCTTGAAATCCATATTCATGGATGTAGTTTGTTAAGTTCCCTTGGATGGGTGTTAATGTGTTTGTTGTGAGTGTATGTCTTGGAATCCATTATGTGTGTGTATGAGACTAGGTTACTTGTAGGCCTCCTAGCTTGGGGGTGGCTTGCAAGCAAGCCTAAGGATGGGAGGTGAGCTTCCCTTGGCCATTGGAAAAGGTTTATTTGTCTTGCAGGTTTTCTTGGCTCTATGGAGAAGAGCTATGAGAGAGGTCTTCTAGAAGTGGTTTAGTGGTTTTGATCAAGTTGTAAATGTATGGAAATGTAAATGCCTTGGTTCATTAAGCTTGTAAATGGTTGGGTGTATGAGAGAAAATCTCTCTTGGGAAATCCCATGTGTTGTAATAGATCCTTATAATATGTATTTGTCTCAAAATGATAATGAATATTACAAGCATTATTTTTCATACCTTGGTTGTATATTTAAGCAATAAAATATTTGGTTTAAAGTTCTATCTCTCTTTCTCACTACTTCATACTTACTATCTTGTATTTTTTTCCATGATGAAAGAAAGAGAAAGTTCTACCTCCCTTGCATGGTAAATAAATAGTTGGTTGAGTTTAATAAAGTTGGATTGATATAATGTAGAAAAATAGAATTTTACATATTTGTTTTACCCTTGCACTCTCTATGTTTATATATATATATATATATATATATATATATATATATATATATATATATATATATATATATATATATATATATATATATATATATATATATAAAAGCTTGTTATAAATATTAAAGTTAGGGCAAAAAGTTAGAAGAGAGATTTTTTTGAATTACTATTTTTTTTTACATTTGAGCTTTTTCATAAAGTTTTTTTCTATTGTTTTGGGGGGGAAGGGATGGAAAGGTTGAGCCCTAGGCCTTGGGACCAGGGTCAGGGACCCCATCCCCATAGATCCTGCAGGCTTTGTGGGGCAGGTGCCCCCACTCCCAGGCCTCCCATAGGCTGGCAGGCTATATGGACGCCAACCTATGGGGGGCTCAAGAGTGGCGACTCCTGTCCCATAGAGCCCACAAAGTCTATGGGGCCAAGGTTGGGGCTAGAGGTTTGTGGTGGCCATGCTACCTTTGCACAATTTGAACCCTCACCTATGTTTAATCTAACCTGCAAACCTCTGAGTTAAAACATGTCTTTGTCTCACACTTATATCTATTGAATATATATATATATATATATATATATATATATATTACCCTTTGTACATACATGACTTTGTATATACATAGGCCTATGTATATACATAGTTATGTGTATATACCTAAAGGTATTTATTTTTTATCCCTATTTTTGGAGTGTATCTAAATATACGTGTGTATAGATACACACACACACTATATTTTACATATAAATATGGCTCTTATATTTCTATTAAATACATTTTCCCATATAAACAACTATAGACACTATTTAAATGCATTTTTTTATATATCTCTATTTTAAAGCATTTATATGTCAAACTACTTTTGGAGGGAAACAAATTCAAACTTGTAGTAAACTAACACATTTGGAAATTTACAACTTAGAAACATTGAAAAATAGAAACATTAGAAAACTATAGACTTGGGTCAAATAATCTTCCCATGAGGGAAGAGATTTCTCTCTCTTCATTTCTCCTCCGACTTACAAACAAAAAAAGAACATTACTTGTGTATCAAATGGGGTTTACTTGTACTTTTATAAACCTGGTTTAGGGTTAAGTGTGTTGCTCTAATAATTAGGGTATGTTAAATAGTTCTTAAAACCTCTTTGCCTTCAAAACTCACTTAAGTGAAATTAGATTTATTGTATAGTTCTATAGTTTGATTTTAATTTATTGCATTTTGACTTAATTTTCTCTCTAGTTCACTTTATAAAGTTATGCTAACAAAATTTGGAAAATTAGTCGCTCGAGTAATGTTATGTTATCAAATTTTTATTTTTAGAAACCTGATAGTTGGATCAGGGTTTTGAATGGACATTGACATAGATATTTTTATGGAAAATTATTATTGTGATGGTTAAATGTTATTTTTGTATAGTTGATTTAAAGGTTTCCCATTTTAGTTTATTATAGTTAGATTTTTGAAAGGCTTTAAATATTTAATTTATTTCAATGGTTAGGTGATTGATGTTGGATTAGATTAGATTATAGTTTTATTTGCTTCCACATTATAGATTAATTTGATTGGTTATTTTAGTTTTAGGATTAGGGTTTTGACTTAGGTCAAACCAGTTTTCTCATTCTCACCTAGGAAACCCTAGGGTCATTTTCTCGATGGAGACCTTCCCTCATGGTGATGCTTGTTGCAACGCCTAAACCTAGTAGGATAACCCCCATATCTAAGGGATGCAAAAGGATTTCCACACTTCCCTCACTTCTTATATTTCTACCTCGCTTTCATTAAGTATACTCAACACTAGGGCACTTGCAACAACATTAAGTGCATATACCATCAAGTGCACATGTTGCACACTAGGGGGTTTTAGCATTAGGTTAGAAATTTTTTAATAGTTTGGCTTTCATGTCCATGTGTAAAATGTGGGCATGATAGTCCACCACATCTTAGTTAGAACAATTGTTGTTGATAGTCGTAGAGATCAACACACCTTATATGGTAGACCAATAAATTTCCCTTAACCATCTAGCTCATTCATTAAATACAATATGTTTTTAAAAATTAATCTATACTAAAGTAGATAGATTTAATAGCTATATAATTATTTTAAAATGTGATTCATTTTAATAGCAGCTAGGAGGTCCTAACACTTCCATGTTGAACCAACTAGAAGGTGTGGTGACTAGTCCCCCATCATCATCTGCTATGCCTGAGTCATATTACCTAGTGTGTAGCTTAAACTTGTGTATTTTTACTTTAAATTCACTTGAAGTATAATTTCATAATTTTAAATTCATCTTGAGTTGAATTTATATATATACATGTACAATATATGCAGGATGAGAGTAGTATTGGTGTAGGCTCAACAAATCCTACCATTGATGAGCCTACATAGATTCATGAATCATTTACTGTATTGAAGTCCTATAGTTAAATCTTATGCAATTTCTATGTCTTTTATCATGGTTGCATTTTGTAAATACTTTGGTCTAACTAATGTTTTATTTAAATATAAGATTTTGCAATAGAGACCTTTGGTGTAGAATCAATATCTATAGAAGGGAAGTAGGATGCAAGAGATGATGAGTACATTGTGGTATGCTTACGCACTTGAGTCTAGATTTAAAAATTTAATTTCATGGTTTGGTTTTAAATAATTTGATTTAAATAATATGCATGGAATTTTGACATTAATTGATTTGAAGCTTCTTTTTCTTGTACACAACATGAGCCACCCTCTATGTCACATGGAACCAAAAGGCCTCTTGAAACTGATGATGATAAAAACTTAGGGTGTAATTTGTTATATTTATTATATGAATTATGACTATTTTGGTATTGATTTCATCGATTATGACTATTTTAGTATTTTTCATGGACTGTTATTATTTCTATATTTATAGATAATAGACTATTTTGGTATCTATTTTATAGACTATTTTGGTATATGTTGAATGGACTATGCATCTATATGAACTTTTATTTCATAGAGTATTTACTTAAAATCATGTGTTTAATTGTAATATTGCAAGTACTAATTCTAATTCTAAGAGGAAATACAATTATATATCCTAATTACAAGTCCTAATTATAATTAAAGATTGAAGTCCTAATTGGGAGTCCTAATTCTAATTGTAAGTCAAAATTCTAATTATAACATGAAAATACAATTATATGTTATTTAGTATTCCATTTAAAGTGTGTTTAGATGTATAAGGTCATAATGTTAATATAAGAATGAATTTATCATCTTAATTAATACAAAAAATGACATTATTTACTATTCTATACTAATTGTGTTTTTCCATAGACCAAGGTGACAACTTTGATTCATGCACATGCCCTTGTGACAACTTATTTGTGTGACTTTGGAATGGTTTTCACCTCTAATATCTCTTTGTAAATGGTTTGAATATGTTTTTTTCAAAAAAATGTTTTAATGGTTACAATTATAAGGCTTAAGATTATGTTATATATAACAATATTGATGGTTGAAATCGTTTAAATAGTTGTAATAATATAACAATAATATTATAATATGGTTTAAATAGACATGAAAGGAGACAATATGTTTAGTTAAACAAAATAGAATAGCAAATAAGTATAAAACCTATTGAATGGAAGAAACATGTGAATGTTGTTAAAGTTGGAAATGATGCCCTAAGGTTTCCAAAGTTCACAAAAGTATTGTACAATTGGTCAAACAACAAGTGTAAGAGGGAAAGAAAACATGTAATATGAATGGAAAAAAATTATTACTAAGGAGAGTAAGAGTGATGTAGATAAAAAATTTTAGACCTAGAAAATGAGATAATGAAGCTAAGGGGATCTAGGCTTATAACCAAGAGAAACAACATGTGAGTAAATAGGCATATATGTGACTATGGGACAATAATGAAAAAATGATGATATGTCAAATTTAAATCAATGAACAAACTAATATACAATGAAGAAACTTGAAAGGATTAAAGAGATATAAGTATGGCAATAAACACTCTTAAATTTTTATGAGATAAGTTGAAAATAAAAAACCCATACAAATAGGTGTCTTATGTAGAGGAAAATTAACTTAAAATACCCAAAGAGGTGGTATATCAAGAGAGAAAAAAACTATGGAATTTGGTCAAACACTTACAATTTGAGTAGTTAGGTCCAATTTGGCCAAAATATTCATAGTCTTTCCGAAAAAGTGTAGGTTGCACCAATAAGGGAAAAGAACAACTGAGTATTTTGTCCCATTTTAGATCCTAGGGATCTAACATATGCCACTTGAGTGATGTAGATTGGAAGAATCAATATGATTTTCATGGAGAAAGAGACCTCTACTATGATTTACCCACCCACCCTAACTTACAATAGTCAATTTAGGCCCATGAAGACCCTTTACAAAATTACCCTCTTAATTGCCATTTAGATGTAGTTTGTCTTATATGAGGTTTTAGGGCTCTTATGAGATGTGACTTGAGTGATGTACACTAGAATATTTAGGACACATGGGATGAGGAAAGAGATGTTTAATAGGGTTTAACCATCTACTCCAATGTGTTGGCATAGTTTTTAATATTCCTAACTCACAACTTTGTTAATTTAAGCAAAAGTTCTAGAGTAAATGAATTGCTTAATATTGCTTAAAGTCCTAATTTTATCTCCTAATTGTAATCCTAATTTCATGTCTTAATTAAATTCCTAATTTCATCTCCTAATTGCAAGTCTTAATTAAAGTCCATATTTCATGTCCTAATTGTAAATCTTAATTAGAGTCCTAATTTCATCTCATAATTGCAAGTCCTAATTTATGTCTTAATTAAAGTGATAATTGCATCTCCGAATTGCAAGTCTTAATTAAAGTCCTAATTTTATATCTTAATTAAAGTCTTAATTTCATGTCTTAATTAAAGTGTTAATTTCATCTCCTCATTGCAAGTCTTAATTAAAGTCCTAATTTCATGTTTTAATTTTAAATTGTCCTAATTTCATCTCCTCATTGTAAGTCTTAATTAAAGTCCTAATTTCATGTCTTAATTAAAGTGCTAATTTCAAGTCTGTTGGGATAAGTTGCCATTAACTTGCAATCCTAACCAATTCATGTGTCTCCAAAGTTCTTAGAATGTGTTCCCCAAAACATAAGGACTTTGAGATATTAATTATTTATTAATTATATCACTTTGACTTATTGCATTCAATTCCTAATTGATATGATCAAACTTGGGCGCCCAATTTTCGGGTGGGGGTTGTTACCACCTGCATGAGCACTTTGGTTTCAACTGAAAAAATGCAAAAAATTAGTTAAGGTGCAAGTGTCTTTGTATATACAAAGGTGTTTGTATATACCTACAGGTCAAAGTGTGCATTGGCAGGTCAGAAATCTCCATCGGCTTTAAAAAAATGAGTTATATGCATTTTTGAATGCGTATTGGGCTTGAAAATGTGCATATACAAAGGGGGAATCTTTCACAGATTCCCAAGAATATTCCCTATTTGTATATCAAGTTGCATGTATATTTGGTTTGTATGTTCAGACATACAATGGCTATGTACAAGAGAAAAGATACATTGTAGGTATACAAAGAAAAATATACAAGGGCCAACATGCATTTGCTACAGTGGTAGGGGGAGATACACGCAGCGGGGCCCACAAATATACAAGTGAGATTGTATGTTCAACATACAAGTAGAAATATGCATTCCAAACCTGAGGGATAAGTCAGGTGCGATGGATAAGTTTTTGAGATCTGCCTTGTATATGCGAGGCAATTGTATATGCCGATATATAAAGGAAAGAGATGCAAACCGGACCCGAATAAGTTCCCAATCTACTTCAGAATATTTTGGGGTCTGCCTTGTATGTATGTTGCACTTGTATGTGTGTAATATACAAAGCGATGGATACAGGATGGAGATACAAGGTGGACCTGATTAAAAATTCCAATTTGTACTATAATAGTTTAGGGTCCGCCTAGTATAATGAACAGTTGTATATGCATCTGCTCTTGCATATACAAGGGTTTTTGACAGGTGAATAGTGGTGATTGTATGTGCATTTGAACATGCATCTACAGGAAGAAAAAGGCAAAATGAAGAGGCGATAGGCCAACGATAGCAAAAGGTGCCTACATGGCATGATCTAATTGGCTGGTGACCTGGTCAATGTGATTTTGAGGCCGTGGATCTCAGCGATTGGAGTGGATCGACGGCCTTGTTTTGAATTTGCAGCGATGGATTTTCCTGAGCATGTGCAGCTATTTTTGAGCAAGAAATTTTCAGAGGTATGCCGTCGCTATAGTTCAGATAGGCTATGGGTAGCTAAAGTGTTAATGGCAGAATTGTAGTGGTATGGGTCAGTGATGGACAGGTCAACAACCTGATTGAAGGTGAATGTCCTTACACGGCGGTGCGGATCCTGATTCCATCTACTCATTCCTCTCTGTCTCCCCACAGTGTTGAATATTTTTGAGCGCCATTCCTCGTGCATTGAATCTGGCAGATTTTTGATTTGCCTTGTAATTAATTTTTGCTGGGTACACACTCTTGGTATAAAAGCCAAACTATGTTACTTGTTGTGGTTGTTGAAAACTGGATAAATTTTTGGTGCTGTGATAATATACAACTTCATTGGTGGCCCTATTTTAGATGTTTTTGTGAGTTTATGAATCTCATGTTGTCTGTTTAATGCATAAACTTACTGGTTTCATGTTGATTTAAATGAGTAATGCTTCATTGCATGTGTTCTATTACTTGTCTCCAAATTGAATGTATTCTTTTTTTGAATCTAACAGGTAAGGGGTGTTTAAGATTCTTGAATATAGATTTGCTATGTTGAATGCTTGGTCTTTTACTTTTACTCAAAGAGTAGATTAAATGTTTTAGGTTCAAGTGTTAAGAATAATATATTGCAGTGAGGATCTTCTAAGCAAAGGTAACTGAATACTCAATTCTAGGAGGTATCTCTAAGGCAGATATTAAACAACCCCCTTGAAACTTAGTCATTAATATGGGTTTATGTATACATTCACATGTGTATGTCTATTGCCTCTGAGCCTGGAATAGGCACCGATCCAGTCTTGTATTGAGGTCACAACCAAAGTCCTGGTTTTGCATCCAAATACAAAACAAACTCAAACTTCATATGCAAACCTTTAGGATAGTAGAAGTAGTTTTAGGACCACAACCCTCTGATTCACAACTGAATATAGGCCCGAAGCTAGCCCCTTTGCACTTATTCCATAGTTTTGGTTTGCATGATAGAGGATTTATCTGCTTTGTGTTAGCATCTCAGTCCTTTCATAACATATTTCATGGATGTTGAATAGGGAATACCCCCCTTGGTTCTACAGAGCCTAAAGAAGAAGAGGAGATATCTATAGAGTCTATCTCCTGTATTGTTAGCCACTGGCCTAGGAATCCTATCGATCATTGATGGCTACCTTGTAGGGACAATTGGGAATAAGCATCCAGTCAGATTGAGAGGTAACAGATTTGGTGACTCTGCTGGGGAGGTGAAGTGAAAGTATTATCTTTTCATCCCTGGTAAATTATTGCCCATTTGAATTGAAATAGATTTGGCAACTCCGCTGGGGAATGCTTTATGAAAGAACCCTAATTTGAAAAGAAAATATTTCCTAATTATAGGTTGTGACTCTGAACTAATCTCCCAACTGGTAAAATAAAGTTGTATGCAAGGGAGAAGATCCCAGCCTAATACTTTGTTTGAAGAGTTACCCATAAAAATGATGTACAAAAAGAAAGGGACTGTTTGAGCCAGTCAAGATGGTTCTCCTAGCCCTAGGAAAAATGAATTTATTTAGGACAATCTAGGATCTTCAGAGCAAACAATGCCTTATTTTTCAAACACAGAAGTTGAAATCCAAAATGTATATGAGAAACAACAAGGTGGTGCTCTGAGAATAAGGTCAGAAGTTTTTCAAGAATGCCCTTTCTTGGATCCCAGTGATAGATTTGAAGAGGTTGAGTCTCCAAGGGATGAAGATAATGATGACCAAAATGGAGTGGGACCATCTTCTTCTGTGCCCAAAGAGGAATAGCTAGCTGAAGAAATCAAAAGCTTAAGAGCAGAATTAGAATATTTGTAGGCTATGAAAATCAGAGATGACATGAAATTGAAAGTGCAAGCTCTGAGAACTGCTTAGAATGATTTAGTTCCTACCCTTGAAAATGCAAATGTGATGAGAAATCACCACAGAAATGAAGTTTAGGATTAGCATGATGATCAGAGACAAAATGCAAATAATGCTAGGATACCATTTAATAATGTAAGAAATCAGAATGCAAATAGAAATGCCAATGCTAATCAATTTGGTAGACAACCTATGCAGCTAGATAGATTCAGGTAGTTAGTTTTTTATGGCATTCTTGGTTATCCAAATCCTATTGACAAACATGTGAGGTTACAAGTGCCAATATTTTTAGGAAATAATACTATATTAGGTGAAGGCCACTTAAAAACTTTTTAGAATATCATGGACAACTTTGAGGTTGAGCATGAAGATGTTTTGATGAAATTATTTATTCAATCTTTAGTTGATGAGGCCAGGGAATGGTACAAAGGTCTGCCTGACAGAAGTGTTTCATCATGGGATGACTTTAGGAGAATATTCAAAGAATAGTATGGTGATAAAATTGATCCTAGTTTTTTCATTAATGAATTTACTGGCATTACCAAAGGATCAAATGAATAGGTTGCTGATTTCAATGCTAGATGCATGAAGGTATTGAACAAACAGCCGCATCACCTGAGACCTAATGAACCTATGTGCATAGTGTTGTACATAAATTCTTTTGATACAAAAACTGCTTATGGATTAAGAGATAAGGGTCCTCATAGCCTCAGAGATGCTTTGAAAATAGCAACAAATATTGAAAATAACAGAAAAGCATCTGGTAAGACAAACATAAGAGATGATGTAAAAATTCTACAAAATCCAAACACTAAATCTCAAAGTATTCAAGGCAATACATCTACTTCTAAGGATAAAATAGATAAGTTGACAACTATTGTTAAGGCCCTGAGCTATAGAATGGCTAAAACTGAAAAGGGAATAGGTCCTAACAGACAGGTTTACCCAAGGCAAGAATGAAGACCATCATTACATGGTGCCATATCATACCAATTGGCATAATGGTAAACCCGTCCTCCCACACAGCAATACAAATCAAAGAGCTCAAAATGCAAAGGAAACACCTGATCCTTTGAGAAAGGTTGCAAATATTGTTAATGACACCCCATGGTGTATAATATGCCAAATGCCTCACTCATAGTCACAATGTATGATTGCTTAGTCTCTATATAACAATGTTGTGGCCTGTGATGAATTCAATGAGCCGCATTGCATAGAGGATGACAGTGTCAATATGTTGTCTACAAACAAAGAATACTCTTCTCACAATACTGATGTAAGTGCAAATGATGAGATTCAGGTCTGGCAGCAGTTTCCCTATGATGAAGATGAGGAAGATAGCTATGCTTATGCTCAAGATTTACACAATTTTTTGAATAACTTGAGGAGACCTTCTAATGAAGAAATTAGAGCCTTCACAGCTGCAGCAGTAGCTCAAGTTAAAAGCAATTACGACCTAAGGGGTAAAGTTTAGGTAAGCAACTCACACCAACTAGAGAATACTCCTGTGAATCAACCAGTGTACAGTCATAAAGGGATTGAACCACAAAAGAAATAGTGGAGCAATAACAAGAAAAATTTTAAGCAAAAAATAGGTAATGATCCTCAAAAAATAGAAAATATGGTTCCCCAGGTTCAGAATCAGAATAAAAATTCTCAGGGCAAGAATGACAGTCTAGGAGCCATGAAAACTAAGGCTAGGTCACCCCAGGATAAGGGTAAAATGGTGGAGCAAGTTACAACTGTTATTCAAAATTATGCTTCATTTGACATGACTCAAATTTTATCGTTGATAAAAGTCTCTGTTCCACTGATGGAGCTGATGAAAGTGGAAGAATTCAAAAATAAAGCAGTGTCCTTAATTTTAGGAGTACCCTATCAAGCCAAGTTGAGTGATGAACCTCAGGGTAGGAAACAAGCCTTGTGTATTGATGAAGATGAAATTCCTGAAGTATATCTGGGGGTGACCATGACAAAATGTCCTTCACAAGTGGAACCATTTTATGTCTCCCTTGTCATAAATGGAAAATAATTAAGAACTGCATGCTTGACTCAGGAGCGTCCACAAACATCATGCCTTTGGCTATCATGGAGTAAGTGGGGTTAAAAATAGATAGGGCATGCGGGAAGTGCTATGCAATGGATGCTAGGGAGGTACCTGTCATTGGAATCATGAAAGATGTTGATTTTAGACTGGCAGCATATCCTGAAAAGACCTATAGAATGAACATAACAGTTGTTGACATCAAGCCACAATCTGGCATGTTATTGTCAAGAAGATGGGCGGCACTCATTGGTGGAAGTATGCAATTAGATTTGTCATATGCTATGATCCCAATGAATGGTATGGATGTCAAACTGATCAGAGAAGAAAGATCATTAGAAATAGTTGAGGACCAAGAGTTAGAGGAGCATATATGCTTTGTTGACACTGATTGTGAAAACTTCAGGGTTGTCTCAGATGATAAAGAGGGTAAAGAGAGAGACATGTGCATTCAAGAGTTTGACCAGCAGGGTCTTTGGAACATGTATTTTGATGGAGCTTGTTCAAAGGAAGGCTCTGGTGCAGGAATTGTTTTTCTATCTCCAGTTGGTAAGCTCCTAAATTTCTCTTTCTTGCTGAAGTTTTCTTGTACAAATAATATTGCAGAGTATGAATCTCTGTTGTTAGGATTGAATGTAGCTCTGAAGCATGGGATTCAAATGCTCAATGTATTTGGTGATTCAGAGTTAGTTGTTTCCCAGGTTAGAGATAAGTATACTTCAAAAAATAAGAGACTAAAATAGTATAAGCATGTTGTTTGCAATACAATTGAATTGTTTGATGCTTTTTCAATAAATTGGGTAGAGAGATCAAAAAATGTCAAGGCAGATTTTCTAGCTAATGTAGTCATAAGGCCAGATGATATAACTCTATCAGATGTTACAAATGTTGAGGTCAAAATTAGACCTGCAGTGCCAGATAATGTATGCAGCTGGCAGGTATTTAATGATGATAAGGATTTACTGAGGTTTCTACATTGCATTGATGAGTATGAGAACCAAGAAATGGATTTTTAGAACTTTGTAGAAGTTGTAGATGGAAAAGAAACTCTTTTAGGGAAAGAAATAATTCAACTCAAGACAAATAAGATCCCTAGAGGGCTGGTTGCTTTAAAGAGAGCTTTTGACAATAGGGAAAAATTTGTTACAAAATCATCTCCAACAAACAAGAATGATTTAGAGGATATAAACTTGGGGACATCTCAGGCCCCCAAGAAGGTGTACATTGGCAAATAGCTCAAGCCACATATCAGAACTATATTGATCGCATTACTAAGAAGATATAAGCATGTCTTTGCCTGGTCTTATGAGGACCTCAAAGCTTATAGAGAGGATTTATTCCAGCATCAAATCCCTTTGAAGCCTAGAGCTAAACCATTTAGACAAAAACAAAGGCCTATCAACCCAACCTTAGCTCCAAAAATGCAAGAAGAACTTATGTAACTTAGGGAGGCTGGAATAATTATGCCTATCAGACACTCAATTTGGGTGTCCAACCTCTTCCCAGTCAAAAAAAAGAATGGTGATATCAGACTTTGTGTGAATTTTAGAAATTTAAATGTATATTCTTTGAAGGACAATTATCCATTGCCAAACATGGAAGCCATGTTGTAGAAGGTGACTGGCTGTGAACTTTTATCCATGATGGATGGATTTTCAGGGTACAATCAAGCGAAGGTGAAAGAATCAGAACAATTCAAGACTGCTTTCACTACTCCATGGGGAACCTATGTATATGTGAGGATGCCATTTGGACTAATAAATGCAGGTGCTACATTTCAGGCGGCCATGGATGTGGCTTTTGCAAGATTGATTGATTCAATCCTAGCTGTATATCAGGATGACTTGACAACTTATTCAAAAAAGGAAGAGTAGCATTGCATGCATTTGGAGCAAATTTTTATTAGAGCACTAGAGTATGACATCTTACTCAACCCAAAGAAGTGTACTTTTGGGGTAGTGGAAGGAAAATTGCTTGGACACATTGTTTCCAAGGATGGAGTCAGGATTGACCCTGAAAGGGTGGCTACAATTGATAAAATTCAGATCCCTAAAATAGTAAAAGGTGTTCAGTCCTTATTTAGACAAATTAACTTTGTTAAAAGATTTGTGCCTAACTTTGTAGAAACCATAAAAGATATCTCTAAAATGTTGAAGAAAGGTGCAATTGTCACATGGGAAGATGAAGCAACTAGATCATTTTAGAACATAAAAGAAGCTATAAAGATGGCTCCTATTTTAAATCTCCTAATTTTTCTAAGCCATTTCAATTATTTTCATTTGCTTCTTTCCACACTATTGCTGCATGTTTATTGCAGAGAAATGAAGAAGGGTTTGAACAACCTATAGCTTTCTTTAGTAGGTCATTGCAGGCTGCTGAATTAAAATATGACATCATGGAGAAGCAGGCATATGCACTGGTTAGAGCAATCAAGAGCTTCAGGCCATGTTTAGTGGGCTCTCACATAGTTGCACATGTGCCTCATGCGGCAGTCAAAGATATTTTTACTCAACAGGAGGTAACTGGAAGAAGATGCAGATGGATAAATAAGCTACCAGAGTTCAACATTGAAATACAGATCACAAAATTGATAAGAGGACAAGGTTTGGCAAAACTGATGACACTGTCAAATCTAGAAGCATGCCAAGTGAACATGGTGCTAAATGAAACTGTTAGTATATCAGAATCTAATTGGTATAAGGATATAGTACATTATTTGTAGAATTTGAATTGTCCTTCCCACTTCAATGATAGTCAGAAAAGGACTTTGAATCTACATGTAATCAAATACATAATTCTTCAGGGAGAGCTATATTGAAAGAATCCTGAAGGTGTACTACTCAGATGTGTGAATGAGGATCAGGCTGCTGATATTTTGAATGATCTGCACATAGGAGGATGTGGTGGACATTACGCGGCCAAGACATTAGCCCACAAAATTCTTAGAGCAGGATATTGGTGGCCAACTCTTTTCTCAGATGCACAAAAGTTGGTAAGAAAATGTGATCCTTGCCAAAGGTTCTTAGGGAAGCTAAAATATGAAGGTGCATTTCCCCTTAGGACTATAACTGTAGAGGCCCCATTTCAGCAGTGGGGAGTTGATTTTATAGGGGAAATCTCAAAAAAATTGAGTGGAGGACACAGTTGGATTATCGCTGCTACTGATTATTTTACCAAGTGGGTTGAAGCCATTCCAATTAAGAAAGCTACGAGCAAAGTGGTAATAGATTTTGTTTTAGAGTACATTATTATTAGATTTGGAGTGCCAGCTACAATTGTCATGGACAATGCCATGTGCTTCAGATCTGGAGAATTTGTTGATTTCTGTAACAAATATGGGATCAGTCTATCATATGCATCACCATATCATCCACAAGGAAATGGTCAAGCAGAATCAAGCAATAAGAGCCTCATGAAAATAATTAAGAGAATGCTAGATAAGAGCAAGAGGGCATGGGATTCAAAGTTAAAGATGGCACTATGGGCCAACCGGATGACAGTGAAGGAATCAATTGGAAGGTCACCTTTTGAATTAGTGTATGGTGTACCAGCTAGGCTACCTGTGCACAACCTTCTGCCAGTTTATAGATTTCTACAAGAGAATGATATAGAGATTGAAGACTCCATGACTGAAAGGATAAATTAGCTAGTTGCATTAGATGAAATCAGAAGAGAAGCACACATGACAAATATCAAGAAACAATAGAAAATGAAATATTTGTTTGATAGAAAAGCTCAGGAAAGAAAGTTCCAAATACATGACTTGGTCCTAATTTGGAATGCAAGGAGCCAAGAAAAGGGTAAGCATGGCAAATTTGAGCCATTATGGATGGGTCCATATTAAATTAGCAATATTCATGGAGAAGATTCCTACTTTCTCTAGGCACTAAGTGGTGAATCACTAGAACTACCAGTGCACGATCAGTTCCTAAAGCCCTATTTTTCATAAGTGATCAACTTATCTACACACTATAAACTAGGTGTAAATATTTTGTACATGACTTGTATAGTCGGTCATGTTTTGAGTTTTGGGTTTTGCCTGGTTTGCCCTGGAGTGATCTAGTTCTCGCTGCAGCCTTGCGCCTACACGTCCCCAATCGGAGCCTATGTTACTGCTTGCATGAGCACTTTGGTTTGAGTTGAAAAAATGCAAAAAATCAGTTAAGGTGAAAGTGTCTTTGTATATACAAAGGTGTTTGTATATACATACAGGTCAAAGTGTGCATTGGCGGGTCAAAAATCTCCATCGGCTTTCAAAAAAATGAGTTATATGCATTTTTGAATGCATATCAGGCTTGAAAATGTGCATATACAAAGGGGGAATCTTTCACAGATTCCTAAGAATATTCCCTATTTGTATATCAAGTTGCATGTATATTTGGTTTGTATATTCAGACATAAGACAGCTATGTACAAGAGAAAATATACATTGCAGGTATACAAAGAAAAATATACAAGGGCCAACATGCATTTGCTACAGTGGCAAGGGGAGATACATGCGGCAGGGCTCATAGATATACAAGTGAGATTGTATGTTCGACATACAAGTAGAAATATGCATTCTGGACCTAAGGGATAAGTCAGGTGCGGCGGTTAAGTTTTTGAGATCCGCCTTGTATGTGCGAGGTGATTGTATATGCCGATATACAAATGAAAGAGATGCAAGCCGAACTTGAATAAGTTCCCAATCTGCTTCGTAATATTTTGGGGTCCCCCTTGTATGTATGTTGCACTTGCATGTGTGTAAAATACAAAGTGATGGATACAGGATGGAGATACAAGGTGGACCTGATTGAAAATTCCAATTTGCTCTATAATAGTTTGGGGTCCACCTAGTATGATGAACAGTTGTATATGCATCTGCTCTTGCATATACGAGGGTTTTTGACAGGTGAACAGTGGCGATTGTATGTGCATTTGAACATGCATATACAGGACGAAAAAGGCAAAATGAAGAGGCAATAGGCCAACAATAGCGAAAGGTGCCTACGTGGCATGATCTAATTGGTTGGCGACCTGGTCAACATGATTTTGAGGCCGTGGATCTCAGCGGTAGGAGTGGATCGATGGCCTTGTTTTGAACATGCAGCGATGGATTTTCCTGAGCGTGTGCGGTCATTTTTGAGCAGGAAATTTTTAGAGGTATGCCATCGCTACATTTCAGAGAGGCTGTGGGTAGCTAAAGCATTAATGGCAGAATTGCAGTGGTATGGGTCAGTGATGGACGGGTCAACAACCCAATTGAAGGTGAATGTCCTTGAACGGTGATGCAGATCCTGATTCCATCTGCTCATTCCTCTCTGTCTCCCCACAGCGTTGAATATTTTTGAGCACCATTCCTCATGCATTGAATCTGGCAAATTTTTGATTTGCCTTGTAATTAATTTTTGCCAGGTACACAGTTTTGGTATAAAAGCCAAATTGTGTTACTTGTTGTGGTTGTTGAAAACTGGATAAATTTTTGGTGCTGTGATAATATACAACTTCATTGGTGGCCCTATTTCAGATGTTTTTATGAGTTTATGAATCTCGTGTTGTCTATATAATGCATAAACTTACTGGTTTCATGTTGATTTAAATGAGTAATGCTTCATTGCATGTGTTCTGTTACTTGTCTCCAAATTGAATGTATTCTTCTTTCAAATCTAACAGCTAAGGGGTGTCTAAGATTCTTGAATATAGATTTGCTATGTTGAATGCTTGGTCTTTTACTTTTACTCAAGGAGTAGATTAAATGTTTTAGGTTAAAGTGTTAAAAAGAATATATTGCAGTGAGGATATTCTAAGTAGAGGTAACTGAATACTCAATTCTGGGAGGTATCTGTAAGACAGATATTAAACAACTCCCTTGAAACTCAGTCAGTAATATGGGTTTATGTGTACATTCACATGTGTATGTCTATTGACTCTGAACACAAGATAGGCACCGATCCAGTCTTGTATTGAGGTCACAACCAAAGTCCTAGTTTTGCATCTAAATACAAAACAAACTCAAACTTCATATACAAACCATTAGGATAGTAGAAGTAGTTTTAGGACCACAATCCTCTGATTCACAACTGAATATAGACCCGAAGCTAGCCCCTTTGCACTTATTCCACAGTTTTGGTCTGCATGATAGAGGATTTATTTGCTTTGTGTCAACATCCCAGTCCTTTCATAGCATATTTCATGGATGTTGAATAGGGAATACCCCCTTGGTTCTGCAGAGCCTAAAGAAGAAGAGGAGATATCTATAGAGTCTATCTCCTGTACTGTTAGCCACTGGCCCAGGAATCCTATCGATCATTGATGGCTACCTTGTAGGGACAACTTGGAATAAGCATCCAGTCAGATTGAGAGGTAACAGGGGCCATGAAGACTTTGTTGAATTCTCCTAAGTCTTTTTTGAAAGTTTGATAACTCCTAGTGAGTGGGAGTTAAACTTGGACATCCCCTTTCGATGGGGACTTATATTTAGATTTGAAGATATGTTTTTTTTTAATGTACATGAGTGGATAATGTTGAGAAACCTTACATAGATTTAATGTTGGAGTTAACTAAACTATTAGAGATGCATGAATTGGATATTGCTTGCATGAGTTCATAAAAGCTTGCATGGACTTGCATGTTTTTTCATGTACTTGCATGTTATTGCATGTTGTTGCATGTTACATGTATGTACTTTCTTATTGTTGCATGTTGTTGCATATTACTTTCATGTTGTTGCATGTTACTTGCATGTACTTGCATGTTGTTGTATGTCGTTGCATGTTGTTGCATGTTACTTTCATGTGCTTGTATGTTGTTGCATGTCACTTGCATGTGCTTGCATGTTGTTGCATGTTGCTTCTATGGACTTTCATGTTCTTGCATGTTGTTACATGTTACTTGCATGTGTTTGCATGTTGTTGCATGTGCTTGCATGTCGTTTCGTGTCGGTTATATGATCTTGCATTTTTTTCATGTCAATTTTGAGAGCTTGCTTGCATACAATCCAACTCTAGAAACTTGTAGGATGGTACATCTTAGTGTTTTCGATAATGGCTATCAATTGCATGTTGAATTAGGTATTTGCATGTCAATTGCATGTACAGAACAAGGTAATTTAGAATAACTTTGGGGACATCAATCTTGCATGTTATTTGTGTGAGATTGGTGTGTGTTGATCACTTCAGTTAATAGAAAGAGACTGGGCAAATTTGGATACCTAATTTGAGGACTTTTTGTTGTTGCTTTTATTTAGAAATTTATTTGATATTGGCTAAGTCTACTTCAACAAACTTGGGTACTCACATCTAGGATAGACAGTTAACAGAAGGCTTGACTTTGTTTGATTTCAGTCTTCTCTATTTGGAGTGCTTGGTTTTTGTATGAGGATTTATTCTCATGTTATCAATTACAATTGATTGTAATTTGAGTTTCAAGCCTTCCAATTAAGAATCTTTTGAATTAAGAAGCTTTTGTATTAATTAAAAATCCCCATACATTTTTCAGAGAGTTGAATTGTAAAAAAGACTTAGAAGAAAAAAGAAAGAAGTCTTTTTGAAGTGCTTTAAGCACTTAGAGAAATTTTAGTATTGAATGCAGGACTTAAATTTGATGGTCAACCTTACTCATCAAGCAATTTTTTTATGATGGTTATACATTCAAAAGTGTCTTTAAAACATTTTGACATACCTCAATATAAGTAAAATTATATATAAAACTGGTGCAGGAGCACCAAGGCTCAATGCAGCTTGTACATAGCCTTTTGGTTTTGTCAATTTTGAGTTTGCAGCATGTTGTTTTGCCTTAGGAGTTTTTCTAGTTTCTAAAAATGCATTGGCAGGAGAAGCATTTTATTTTTGATCAGCCTTTGAGCTGACTGAAATTCAAGTCAAAGAATGTATGTTTGAAGGTGTTTGGCATTTGTTCAACGATTGAACCGCACTATTGAACCTCTTGGTTGAACCCCACGGTTGAACCACACCATTGAACCTCTTTGTTGAACCCTGCAGTTGAACCTCACGCCAAGGTTCAAAGGTTCAATAGGTTGTAATTCTGTTTGGTAAAGTTGGTCATTTTGTTCAAACGGTTGAACCTTGCCATTGAACCTCTTCGTTGAAGCCCACGGTTGAACCTCGTGCCAAGGTTCAAAGGTTCAACAGTCTTATAATTCTATTTTGTAAAGAATGGAATTGTTGGTCATTTTGTTCAACAGTTGAACCGTGTCGTTGAACCTCTTCATTGAACCCCGTGGTTGAACCTCGCTGTTGAAGTTCAATGGTTCAATAGGTTCATTCATATTGAATGGTGGAGTTGAAATCATTGGTCACTTTGTGGGAGGTTGAACCTCACCATTGAACCTTGCAATTGAACCTCGCTGTTGAAGTTCAATGGTTCAGCGAAAGAAGTATGTGTCGGGGTGACAAAGGAAATGTTATGCCGATAGGAAGAACATTGGCATGACCGAAGATATCAGCGGGACAAATGTGGAGGTTGCCAATAGAATGTGGTCTCACCAAAGGCGGTTGTTAGGTCCATTAGAGTAACAATGCCTATCAGAAAACTAAGGAAAAGCTACGCCGACAATGTAATGTTTGAGCAATGAATACCTTAGCCATCGGAGAGAAATGGTCCATCGGCGGAAGAGATTAAGGCTAGACCGATAGTCATCAGTTTTGCCGATAGAATATGTTGAAGAGACATCATGGTGAATCTAGCCGACAGCAAAGAAAATGCAGAACTAAATCGACAGTTAGAAAATGAACCGGTCTGGAAATTGAACCGTCCTGTAATGGACATGAGCAAGTAAATATGATGTAGCATTCTTTCTATGGGGAGTTCAGGAGAAGAATCAAAGAAGGAAATTTTGTTGTGTGAAGCAATTTTGATGTAAAAGAGTTTTTGAATAAAATCCAATACAGCAGTTCGACCAATTTGAGTATCTCTGTTCTGTTTTTAGTTTACTATCCTAAAATAGATTAGTCATTTTCTTTTTCTGCAATTTTGTTGTCTTTGCAAACCATGAATCTGCATTGATGTTCCTCGAGTTCCTCTATATAGTGTGGAGGTCATCAAGCAGAGCCATGCTTTTTGTTTGTTTTTCTTTTGTGGGGTGGTCGGATTGTCTACTAGAGGCAATGCATGCTTGTTCTAGGCGAGCTCAGTAAGGAGTCCAGCTAGATAAACAAGTAGGAAAATAGACTTGCAGGGGTGGAAAATAGAGAGGAAGAAAGTGAGCACCAAGCAGTCCAAACCTTGGAATAGAGACAGAAGGGTGGACAATGGGCTCAAAAAAATTGTAAGCCATTGAGGCAATATTTTGCAAGTAGTGGGGATAAAGTATGTGTCCCACACCAAGTAGAGAAATAGGTTTTTCCATCTCTGCAAAGAGTTGAGGATTTTAGTTGACATTTTTGTGTAGAAAGATGTCTATTAGCACTTTGAATTGGTAGGAAGGCTAGAGTTGTCAAACAATCTTGTACACCTACAGGATGCAGAGCAGGCAGTCTAGAGTCCTCCCTATCAAATTGGTATCAGAGCAGTAAGATTTGGGTTATTTCTAGATAGGAATAGAAGAGTTGTATGTCATCACTGAGTTCAAGTGAGTCTGTAAGTTCATCCAAGAAAATGGTGACTAATGCAGAGTTAGCAAAGAAGGTTGAGGATCAAGAAGAGGAGAATAGACTCCTACAAGAAAGACTAGCAGAAATGGAAAGTAAGCTAGGTGTAATGTTGCAAAAGACTGAAGAAGTCAGCCAGAGGGTTAGATATTCTGAGGATAAGGAGAAAGGTGTGTCTGTAGAAGATGAAGAGCCCACACCTGATCCTAAGTTGGAAGAAGAACCATTCTTGAAAGCTTTGAAAGCAATGAGTGGTAAAACATTGGAAGAGGTACCACTTTTCAGTGGAAAAATGGACCCAAATTTGGTCATGGAATGGATAGAAGGACTTGAAAATCACTTTGAATGTGATGGTGTAAGCGAGGCACAGAAAGTAAAGGTGGCCAAATCCAAACTCAGAGGAGCTGCCTTAACCTGGTGGAAATTTGTGCAGACTAAAAGAGCAAAAGAAGATAAGAAGCCCATAGCTACTTGGAAGGGAATGGTAGCTAAAGTCAAAGAAGCATATATGCCAGAAGATTATGAAATACAGCTACACAGGAAGAGATAGAATCTGAGACAGAAGGAATTAGATGTCAATGCATACACTGAAGAATTCCAAAAACTATGCTTAAGGTCCAAAGTAATGGAGGATGAAAGCATAAAGGTAGCAAGGTACCTTAACAGTCTGAAGTGGAATATACAAGAAGAAATCAGTTTGTGGTGTCCTACAATAGTGCACAAATGCTATCAGCTGGCACTGAAAGTGGAGGAAAAGAATAAGAGGAAACAAGACTCAAATAGCAGAGGAAGAGGAAGAGGCAGAGATAACAGAGGACACAGAGGAGGTTTTGGTGGAAGGAATGCTAACAATAGATCCCAAGAAGAATCCAAACTCACAGAGCAGAGTCGGGAGTCGAGTGGTAGAGGAAACCATAGAGGAAGAGGATCTAACAAAGGAAGGTCAGGAGGATCAGGCAGAGAATCCTATTTCACCAACATGAAGTGTTACAACTGTGGCAATCTAGGTCATCCAGCGTATAGGTGCCCAGAAAAGGCCACATCCTCTTCTCAAGGAGGTGATAAGAGAAATCACTATGTCCAAGATAATGCATCCACCAGCCAGTCACCTGAGGTTAGCTTGAACTCAGAAGATGGAGAGAACCTAATGATAAAGAGAACCTTGATGAAGGAACCAGTAAAGTCTGAACCAACCCAGAGGAGAGCACTATTCAAGATCAAGTGCAAGATTTTGAATAAGGTATGTAAAATTATCATAGACTCAGGATCTACTAATAATATTATTTCTGATGAGGCAGTTAAGAAACTAAATTTGAAAAGAATTACTCATGCAAACCCATATAAAGTCACATGGTTGAATAAGGGTCAACATGTGGTCGTGAATGAACAAAGTTGGGTAGAGTTTAGTATAGGTAGCTATAAGGATAAGGTATTGTGTGATATACTACCCATGGATGCATGCCATCTCTTATTGGATAGACCATGGCAGTATGAATGAAAGGCAATACATGATGGTGAGAAGAATGCCTACTCTTTTCAGAAAGATGGTGTCACCTATAAGATTTAGTCATTGGAGGATGAAGATGCAGTTTAGACAAAGAGTCCTAATATCTTGGTTGTGAGTGGAAAAGAGTTTTTGAGTACTCTTAAGGGGGATGGTATTGGTTATGCCATCATAGTAAAACCAAAAGAAGGACAGCAGGATAAGAAGACAGAGATTCCCAAAGAAGTACAACCTATACTGGAGAAGTATAAAGGCATAATCAGTGATGGTACACCAGCCACATTGCCTCCACAGAGAGCAATAAGCCATCAGATAGACCTAATTCCAGGAGCATCTTTTCCAAACAAGGCACCTTACAAGATGACTCCAGTTCAGGACAAAGAGATTTCTAGGCAAGTGCAGGAGTTGCTAGATCAAGGATTGATCAGGAAGAGTATTAGTCCTTGTGCAGTACCCACAGTGTTGGCACCGAATAAAGGAGGATCATGGAGATTATGCATAGATGCCAGAGCCATAAACAAGATAACTATAAGGTATAGATTCCCAATTCCTAGAATTGAAGATCTCATGGATTGTATTAGAAAAGCAAAGTATTTCACCAAGATAGACCTGAAGAGTGGTTACCACCAAATAAGAATCAAGGAAGGAGATGAGTGGAAGACAGCCTTCAAGCCACAGAAGGACTGTATGAATGGCTTGTTATGCCATTCGGTCTATCAAATGCACCCAGCACCTTTAGGAGGCTCATGAATGAAGTCCTAAAGGATTACATTGGTAAATTTGTTGTTGTTTTTCTAGATGATATTCTAATTTTTAGTCAGACCAAGGAAGAACATCTAGAACATTTAAATACTGTTTTGCAAAAATTACATGATGAACAACTAACCATCAATCTGGAGAAGTGTGAATTAATGAAGTAGGAATTGGTATACCTTGGTTTTGTGGTGTCCCAGGGAGAGTTGAAGATGGACAAGTCCAAAGTAGAAGCCATATTGAGCTGGCCTACTCCTAGAGTAGCCACAGAGGTGAGAAGTTTCCATGGCTTAGCCCAGTTTTATAGAAAGTTTATCAAAAATTTCAGTGGAATATGTGCACCCATGTTGGATACAATTAAGGGTGGAATGAAAGCAAAATTCAGATGGACACTAGCTGTAGACAGAAGTTTTGAAAGGTTGAAGAAAGAGGTAGCAACACAACCTGTTTTGTTGTTGCCCAGTTTTGATAAGCTATTTACTATTGAATGTGATGCAAGTAATATAGCTGTAGGAGCAGTGCTAAATCAGGAAAACAGACCTGTAGCCTTTTTCAGTGAGAAACTGAATGAAGCAAAGAGTAAGGTACTCTTTGTATGACTTAGAGTTGTATGCTCTAGTCCAAGCATCGAGGAAGTGGAGACATTATCTCCTGCCTAAAGAATTTGTTGTCTACACAGATAACCAAGCTCTGAGTTTTCTAAACTCACAGGATAAGTTAAGCAGCAAGCATATCAAATGGATGGAATACCTGCAATCTTATACTTTTACAATTAAGCATAAGAAGGGGCAGCTGAACATAGTTGCAGATGCTTTGAGCAGAAGATTGCTCACAGTGCAGGAAGTGCAATTGAAGAGAATTGGAGTTGAAGACTTCAAGAATCTCTATAGAGATGATGAAGATTTTGCTGAAGCATACAAGATATGTCAGGATTTTGAGAATCACTTTCACATTGAGTTTGTAGATTTCACCTTACAGTAGGGATTGCTATTCAAAGGTGGGCAATTATGTGTGCCAAGAGGATCTATGAGAGAAAATCTTATACAAGAGAAGCACAATGGTGGTCTGAGTGGCCATTTTGGTCTGAACAAGACACTGGAGCTAGTCCAAAGGTTCTATTATTGGACAAGGATGCACAGAGACATCAGAAGGTATGTAGAGTAGTGTATCATATGTCAGAAGGTTAAGGGAACCATTTCAAATGCAGGACTGTACCAACCCTTACCCATTCCTTCCAAGCCATGGGAATGTGTAAGTATGGATTTTGTAGTTGGTTTGCCTAAGACTAGGACTGGTTATGATAGCATATATGTAGTTGTGGACAGGTTTAGCAAGATGAGTCATTTCATTCCCTGCAAAGTGACTCATGATGCCAGTCATATAGCACACTTATTTTTTAGAGAAGTGATAAGGATTCATGGATTACCAGCAAGTATTGTGTCTAACAGAGATGCTAAATTCATGGGGTATTTCAGGAAAATATTGTGGTAGAGATTGGGAACAAATTTGTCTTTCAGTTCAGCATATCACCCATAGACAGACGGTCAGACAGAGGTGGTAAACAGGACATTAGGCAACCTATTAAGGTGTATAACCAAAGAATATGGACAGAGTTGGGATCTTGTCATTCATTAGGCAGAATTTACCTATAATGACAGTGTGAATAGGACTACTAGTAAGAGTCCATTCAAAATAGTCTATGTAATGCATCCCAGAGGTGTATGTGAGCATAGGAATATGGTAAACATGGAGAACAGAAGTGGACATGTAGAGGATTTCGCACAATCCATGAAAGAAGTGCATGAGCAGGTGAAGAAAACTTTGACAGAGAACACACAGAAGATCAAGGACAGAGTAGATGCCCACAGAATGGATATTCAGTTTGAGGTTGGTGATCTGGTTATGGTGCACTTGAACAAAGCCAGAATGCAGAAAGGAATACCAACCAAACTGCAGATGAGGAGAATTGGTCCTTACAGAATCCTGAACAAGTATGGAAATAATGCCTACAGAATTGAATTGCCAGAAGACTTGGCAATCTCACCAGTGTTTAATGTCCAAGACTTGGTGAAATACAGGGGTCCTCAGTCAGCAGCAAATGGATCCATTTCAGAGAAGGAATAGACAAAAATAGATGTGACTTTGCCACTACAACCCAAACTACAGGTAGAAAGAATACTAGATTCAAGAGTACAGAAGCAAACCAGACATGGTGTCTACATGGAGCATTTGATAAAGTGGAAGCAGTTGCTTGAAGCAGAAGCTACCTGGGTGGCAGAGTTAGAGTTCAAAAAGAGGGGCATTGATTTTGCCTCATTGTCACCAGAGGTGACCTAGTTTCTTTCTGCAAAGGGGCAGTATGGTGCAGGATCACCAAGGCTCAATGCAGCCTATACATTGCCTTGGGTTTGTCAATTTTGAGTTTGCAGCATGTTGTTTTGCCTTAGGAGTTTTTCTAGTTTCTGAAATTGCATTGGCAGGAGAAGCATTTTGTTTTTGATCAGCCTTTGAGCCGAGTGAAATTCAAGTCAAAGAATGTATATTTGAAGGTGTTTGGCATTTGTTCAATGGTTGAACCGCGCTGTTGAACCTCTTGGTTGAACCCCATGGTTAAACCGCGCCGTTGAACCTCTTCGTTGAACCCCGCGGTTGAACCTTGCACCAAGGTTCAAAGGTTCAATAGGTTGTAATTCTCTTTGGTAAAGTTGGTCATTTTGTTCAAATGGTTGAACCTTGCCATTAAACCTCTTCGTTGAACCCCACGGTTGAACCTCATGCCAAGGTTCAAAGGTTCAACAGTCTTATAATTCTATTTTGTAAAGAATGGAATCGTTGGTCATTTTGTTCAACGGTTGAACCGCGCCGTTGAACCTCTTCATTGAACCCCGCAGTTGAACCTCGTTGTTGAAGTTCAATGGTTTAATGGGTTCATTCATATTGAATGGTGGAGTTGAAATCATTGGTCACTTTGTGGGAGGTTGAACCTCACCATTGAACCTCGCGATTGAACCTCACTGTTGAAGTTCAATGGTTCAGCGAAAGAAGTATGTGTTGGGGTGACAAAGGAAATGTTACGCTAATAGGAAGAACATCGGCATGACCGAAGATATTGGCGGAACAAATGTGAAGTTTGCCAATAGAATGTGGTCTCACTGAAGGCGGTTGTTAGGTCCATCGGAGTAACAATGCCTATCGAAAAACCAAGGAAAAGCTACGCCGACAATGTAATGTCTGAGCAATGAATACCTTAGCTGTCGGAGAGAAATGGTCCATCGGCAGAAGAGATTAAGGCTAGACCGATAGTCATCAGTTTTGCTGATAGAATATGTCAGAGAGACATCATGGTGAGTCTAGCTGACAGCCAAGAAAATGTAGAACTAAACCAACAGTTAGAAAACGAACCGGTCTGGAAACTGAACCATCCTGTAACGGACATGAGCAAGTAAATATGATGTAGCATTCTTTCTATGGGGAGTTCAGGAGAAGAATCAAAGAAGGAAATTTTGTTGTGTGAAGCAATTTTGATGTAAAAGAGTTTTTGAATAAAAATCAAATACAGTAGTTCGACCAATTTGTGTATCTCTGTTATGTTTTTAGTTTACTATCCTAAAGTAGATTAGTCATTTTCTTTTTCTGCAATTTTGTTTTCTTTGCAAACCATGACTCTGCATTGATGTTCCTCGAGTTCTTCTATATAGTATGGAGGTCATCAAGCAGAGCCATGCTTTTTGTTTGTTTTTCTTTTGTGGGGTGGTTGGATTGTCTACTAGAGGCAATGCATGCTTGTTCTAGGTGAGCTCAGTAAGGAGTCCGGCTAGACAAACAAGTAGGAAAATAGACTTGCAGGGGTGGAAAATAGAGAGGAAGAAAGTGAGCACCAAGCAGTCCAAACCCTGGAATAGAGAGAGAAGGGTGGACAATGGGCTCAAAAAAATTGTAAGCCATTGAGGCAGTATTTTGGAAGTAGTGGGGATAAAGTATGTGTCCCACACCAAGTAGAGAAATAGGTTTTTCCATCTCTGCAAAGAGTTGAGGATTTTAGTTGACATTTTTGTGTAGAAAGATGTCTGTTAGCACTTTGAATTGGTAGGAAGGCTAGAGTTGTCAAATAGTCTTGTACACCTACAAGATGCAGAGCAGGCAATCTAGAGTCCTCCGTATCAAAAACATCATAATTCTATATAAATTTTGGCAATCCATCCAGAATCTCTCCTTTCTTTTAATACAATCTTTTTAAAATTATAATTGTATTTTACGATAAAAATGGCTAAATACAGCCATACGGCCATCAAATTTAGGCCCTGATTGAATGTAATCTTTTCCAAAGAGATTTAATACAAGAAAGAAATATCTTTGAGTGTGGATTTTTTTCCCTTAGGGTTTTCTCCATGTAAATACTTGCTTCTTCTTTTAAGCTATTCTCTTGTATTCTCTTCTCTTCTACATCGGACTAAAAGTGCAAAATCACTTAAACATTAATTTTTATAGATTAATCTTATTTTCAGGTTTGCATATAGATAATTTTAAAGTTTATAGCAGCAGTTCTACCTTCATTTTCATCATTTGGTATCAGAGCTAACAACTCTATTAAGTGAGGGATGCCTTTCTCTTAAAGTGTTGAAGGTTTTTTTGCTACAGTGGGAGCTTTGTTTTGTGGGTTTTGTAGATTTGTGAAGAAGATTATATACAATGGGTTCTACCTCTCATATGGATGTTGAGAAGTTTAATGGTTCAGGCTACAAGATGTGGAAATTAAAAATGGAAAATCTCTTGGAAGAAAGAGAACAATGGGTTTTTGTTTCAAATGAGAAGAATCCATCTACAACTATCAAAGATGAAGAATGCTTAAAACTTGATAAAAAAAGTCTAAGAAACCATAAGGTTGTGCCTTACAGATGCCATCCTCTTGAATGTTTCTAGTGAAGCTACTGCATACAAGCTATGGAAGAGGATAGGTGATATTTATCAAACCAAAAGTTTAACTAACAATTTATACCTCAAAAGACAGTTGTATTATTTAAAGATGAAAAATGGAGATTTTGTAGCAAATCATTTGAATGATTTTAATTTGATTTTTAAGTCAACTTGAATCTATAGATGTTAATCTAGAAGATGAAGATAAATGCAGCTTATTACTATGTTCTTTACCAAAATCTTAGGAAAATCTAATTGTTGCTATTAGTGGTAGTGGTGAAGATCCAAAGAGGGACAGTATCATTGCTACTCTTCTTTTGGAAGAAATGAGAAGAAAGTCCAAAAATGGTGGATCCCAAGATGCTTTACATGTAAGGGGTAGAACTAAGGAAAATACACCCAGAGGAGATAAGAAAAAGGGTAAGTCTAGAGGACATTCTAAAACCCCTGGTAAGAGAAAAGTAAAATGTTGGAACTATGGGAAATGGGGACATGTGAATAAGAATTGTAAGAACAAGAAAAAGAGTTCTAATTCTTCCATAAAAAATCCCTCAGATAATGGTGATAATGATGCATTAATTATTTCAGCTAACACTATAAGTAATGATGTTTGACTTATTGATTCAAGTTTCTCTTATCATATGACTCCCAACAAGGAGTGGTTTTTGAAATATTTAGCATATGATGGAGGGGAAGTTTTCCTTGGTGACAATAGAACAAAATAGATAATTGACAAAGCAAAGGTAAAGTTGTGTTTCAGTGATGGAAGGATAAAACCCTTCATGATGTTTTGCATATTCCAGGACTTGCAAGAAACTTACTTTCTGTATCAAAGTTAAATGATTCTAGAATGAATGTGACATTTGATAAGTCTAGTTGCAGGTTGGTGAGAGGGAATTAGGTGGTTGATAAAGGATCTTGGATGGGAACCTTGTTTATATTAAATGCATCTACTTTGAATAATTCATCCAATGTAACAGACACTGAAAATACATGTATGTTGTGGCACCAAAGATTGGGTCACATCGGTGAAAAAGGTCTTAGGACCATTATTAATAAAAAAAATTTGGTTAACAAAATTTTAGATTATTCTGTTGGCAAAAGTAATTTTTTTGAGCATTGTGTGTTTGGAAAACAAAGTTGATAATCATTTCCTAGTAGAACAAATAATGCAAAGAGTTTATTAGAGATTATACATTCAGATGTTTTTGGACTAGTGGATGTTGACCCTTTTGTAAAATCTCGATATTACGTCACATTCATTGATGATGCATCAAGATACACTTGGATTTATTTTATGAATACAAAATCTGAAGTTTTCACTAAGTTTAAAAAATTTAAAGCCCTAGTTGAGAACAAAACTGATTATAAAATAAGGGTGTTGAGATCAGATAATGGTGGTGAATATTGTTCTAAGGAATTTGATGAATTTTGTAAGCATGCGGGTATTGTGAGACAGAAAAAAACACCTTATACTCCCCAAAAAAATGGGGTAGCAAAAAGAATGAACCAAACCTTAATGGAAAGAGCTAGGAGCATGTTTAGTATTGCAAAGCTAGATCAGTGTTTTTGGGCTAAGGTTGTAAGTACTTCTTTTTACTTAATTAATAGATCTCCTTGCTCAACTCTTGAAGATAAAACTCCTTATGAAATGTTGTTAAAAAGAAAACCTTTTGTTTCACATTTAAGGATATTTGATTGTGAGGCTTTTGTTCATGTGCCTAAAGAAAAGTTAACTAAACTAGACCCAAAAGCTCAAAAATGCATCTTTGTAGGTTACAGTGAGAATGTAAAAGGTTACAAACTCTAGAACCTCTAATCCAAATAATGATTTTATCAAGAGATGTTATTTCTAGAGAGTTTAGACCTTATGCAGGTGAAGAACAACCAAAGGAACAAGGAAAAGGAAAAATAGTGCACTTTGAAACACATACAAAAAAGCAAGAAGATGCACATGTTGAAGAACAATTAGATGGATATGAAAATAGAGAAGAAGAAGAGAGTTTAGAGAGTTCAGATAATGATGTGCAGGATGAGCATATAGAAGAACAAGCAAAACTTTTTACTCCTAATTTGAGAAGATTCACAACGAAACAAAATCCAGTTAACAGGTATAGCCCTCCTGATTTTTATTGTGTATTTGCTTTATTGAGTACTGATGATGAACCTAGATCTTACAAGGAGGCTCTATCCTTAGAAGATAGTGAGTCTTGGTTACAAGCTATGCAAGAGGAAATTAATTCTTTGGATACTTGTGACACTTGGGATCTTGTAAATTTGCCCAAAGGAAGAGAGCCCATTGGTTGTAAGTGGGTGTATAAAAAGAAAATTGGTGTAGATGGTAATCTAGAAAGGTGCAAGGCTAGAGTGGTAGCCAAGGGCTACTCCCAGAGAGAGTGTGTTCATTTTAATGAAATTTCTCTCTAGTTACTAAATTAACTTCTATTAGATTCCTTTTCTCTATTGCTTCTGCTTATGATTTTGAGATAGAGCAAATGGATGTTAAAACTGCTTTCCTACATGGGGATCTTGAAGAGGAGATTTATATGAGGCAACCTGATGGTTTTGTTGTTAAAGGAAAGAAGACTTGGTTTGCAAATTAAAAAGATCTTTGTATGGTTTGAAATAGTCAACTAGAATGTGGTATCAGAAGTTTGATGCTTTTGCATTGAAAGTTGGTTTCAAATGTTAGAAGTGAAGAAGATCATTGTGTTTATCTTAAGATTATTAATGATTAGGTTGTAATTATTGTCTTGTATGTTGATGAAATGTTTATTAGAAACAACAAAGTAATGATTAGAGAGCTTAAAACTCAACTTTATAAATATTTTGATATGAAGGACTTAGGGACTGCAAAATACATTCTTGGAATGGAGATCAACAGGGATCATATTCACAAAAAACTATGGTTAAGTCAGAGTAAGTATGTTGATACAATTTTGCAAAGATTTAATATGCATGAATGTAAACCAATTAGCATTCCCTTTCTGGATGGTACTAAGCTGAAATTAGACATATGTCCTACTTTTGATTATTATTTTGAAGAGATGTCTAATGTTCCTTATACTAGTGCTATTGGTAGTTTAATGTATCCAATGGTTTGCACTAGACCAGATATTGCACAAGTAGTGGGACGTTTAAGTAGGTTTATGTCTAACCCTAGTAAAGAACATTAGACGTATGTTAAGAGGATGTTTAGATATTTTTGAGGAATTTCTAATTATTATTTGGTCTACTATGGTACTGATAATGTGGATAAGTCATTGGACATACAGTGTTTTGTTGACTCAAATTGGGTAGGTGACTTGGATAGTCGAAGGTCCACAAGTGGCTATGTTTTTACTTTGTTTGGAGCTGTAGTAAGTTGGATGGGTAAGAGGAAACCCATGGTTTCTTTGTCCACTACATAAGTAGAGTATATGGCTGCTACACATGCCTCTAAAGAGGTAGTTTGGTGACAGAGACTTGGAACATGTATTGGTTTTGATTGCATGATAGTAAGACTTAAGTGTGATAGTCATAGTGCTATTTGTTTAGCCAAAAATCTTATGTATCATGCTTGTACTAAGCATGTTGATATTCAGTATCACTTTGTATGAGAAATGGTTGAGAATGGTAAGGTTTTGATTGAAAAGGTTGACACTTTGGTTAATGTTGTAGATTATCTTACAAAGCTAGTTACTACAGATAAGTTCTTTTGGTGCAGGAAGGACATTGGCCTTGATCATTGTACTTGATTTAATGTTTGACTATGTCATTTAGAGTAATTACAATATATAATGTCAAGTGGGAGAATGTTGGGATAAGTTGCCATTAACTTGCAATCCTAACCAATTCATGTGTCTCCAAAGTTCTTGGAATATGTTCCCCAACACATAAGGACTTTGAGAGATTAATTATTTATTAATTGTATCACTTTGACTTATTACAATCAATTCCTAATTGATAGGATCAAACTTCGGCACCCACTTTTGGGGTGGGGGCCATGAAGACTTTTAACATTTCCTAAGTCTATTTTGAGAGTTTGATAACTCCTAGTGAGTGGGAGTAAAACTTGGACATCCCCTTTCGATGGGGACTTATATTTAGATTTGAAGTTGTGTTTTTTTTGTACATGAGTGGATAATATTGAGAAACCTTGCATAGATATAATGTTGGAGTTAACTAAAGTGTTAGAGATGCATGAATTCAATATTGCTTGCATGAGTTCATAAAAGCTTGCATGGACTTGCATGTTTTTGCATGTATTTTCATGTTATTGCATGTTGTTGCATGTTACATGCATGTACTTGTTTGTTTTTACATGTTATTACATGTTACATGCATGTACTTGCATGTTTTTGCATGTTACTTGTGTGTACTTGCATGTTGTTACATGTTACTTGCATTTGCTTGCATGTACTTGCATGTTATTGTATGTCACTTGTGTGTGCTTGCATATTGTTGCATGTCACTTGCATGTGCTTGCATGTTGTCACATGTCACTCCTATGGACTTGCATGTCATTGCATGTTGTTGCATGTTAGTTATATGATCTTGCATATTGTTACATATCAATTTTGAGAGGTTGCTTGTAGAACAATCCAACTTCGGAAACTTGCAAGATGGTACATCTCAATATTTCAAATAATGAATATCAATTGCATGTTTAATTAGGTGTTTGCATGTAACTTGCATGTATAGAACGAGGTAATTTAGAATAACTTTGGGGACATCAATATTGCATGAGATTGGTGTGTGTTGATCACTTCAGTTAATAGAAAGAGATTGGGCAAACTTCGATGCCCAATGTGAGGACTTTCTATTTTAGCTTTTATTTGGAAATTTATTTTATGCTGGCTAAGTTTACTTCAGCAAACTTGGGCATCCACATCCAGGATAGGCAATGAATAGAAGGCTTGACTTTGTTTGACTCCAGTCTTCTCTATTTGGAGTTCTTAGTTTTTGCATGAGGATTTGTTCTCATGTTACCAATTACAATTAGTTATAATTTGAGTTTCAAGATTTTCAATTAAGAAGCTTTTGTATTAATTAAAAAGCCCCATACATTTTCCAGAGAGTTGAATTGTGAAAAAGATTTAGAAGAAAAAAGCAAGAAGTTTTTTTAAAAGACTTAGAAGAATAAACCAAGAATCTTTTTTGAAGTGCATCATGGACTTAGAGAAATTTCAGTATTTAATGTAATATTTTCCAAAGAGATTTAATACATGTAGGAAACATCTTTGAGTGTGGATTTTTTTCCCTTATGGGTTTCTCCATGTAAATACTTGTCTTCTTCTTGCAAGCTATTATCTTCTATTGTCTTCTCTTCTACATTGGATGGAAAGTGCAAAATCACTAACACATTAATTGTCACAGATTAATCTTATTTTTAGCTTTACATACATATAATTTTAAAGTTTATAGCAGCAGTTCTACCTTCATTTTCAACAATCTCCTCATTGCACAACTTAATTAAAGTCCTAATTTCATGTCTTAATGAAAGGACCCTAATTTCATGTCCTAATTGAAAGTCTTAATTAAAGCCCTAATTTCATGTCTTAATTTTAACTTGTCATAGTTTCATCACGTAATTACAAGTCCTAAATTCATGTCTTTTTTAAAGTGCTAATTTCATCTCCTCATTGCAAGTCTTAATTAAAGTCCTAATTTTATATCTTAACTAAAGTCCTAATTTCATTGCTTAATTAAAGTACTAATTTCATGTCTTAATTTTAACTTGTCCTAATTTATCCCCTAATTGCAAGTCCTAATTTCATGTCTTAAGTAAAGTGTTAATTTCATCTCCTCATTGCATGCCTTAATTAAAGTCCTAATTTCATGTATTAATTTTAACTTGTCCTAATTTCATCTTGTAATTGCAAGTCCTAATTTCATGTCCTAATTAAAATGCTAATTTTATCTCCTCATTGCAAGTCTTAATTAAAGTCCTAATTTTATATCTTAATTAAACTCATAATTTTATCACTTAATTAAAGTGCTAATTTTATGTCTTAATTAAAGTACTAGTTTCATCTCCCCATTGCAAGTCTTAATTAAAGTCCTAATTTCATGCCTTAATTAACTTGTCCTAATTTCATCTCCTAATTTCATGTCTTAATTAAAGTGTTAATTTCATCTCCTCATTGCAAGTCTTAATTAAAGTCCTAATTTCATGTCCTAGTTGCAAGTCTTAATTAAACTCCTAATTTGATCTCTTAATTAATGTCCTATTTTCATCTCCTAATTGCAAGTCTTATAAATGCAAGTCCTAATTTCATGTCCTTGAAAAAGTTAATTAAGAAATAAATATGAATGGGAAAAAAATATATGTTATCAAAGAACCAACAATACTATTATAACATTCTACAAGTAGGGGAATTACAATTATAGACGTAATAATTCTAAGTCAAAATTACAATTACATGAGTCCTAATTCAAGGTTTTGGACTCCTAGTGATGTCATCACACATAGAATGTACAAGTAATGACAATCATGTCATTTAATTATAGAAGACTTAAAATAAAAATGATAAAAAGTACAATGAACAAGTAAGTATGTATAAAATTAGTGCAAGTAAATAAATTAACTATAAATACATGAGTTGTAACTATAAGTTAGATGAGAAAATTATAATTTATCAAGTTGAAAAATTATAATAGAAATCCCTTACATTCAAGTGATGTGTAGTATATGAAATGTTAATATATGGTGACTGATCATGCTACAAGGGTTGTGGGTACACACAACAAAGTAAATTTTGGTGACTTTCTCAGTCATGGTTTTCCCTAGAATAATTAATGGAGGAGTGTAGGGGGGCTATATTTAATAAAGATGTCGGTGGTTAGTTTTTTATTGGCCGACATATAAAAACCCACTTTTGTTAAATGCCAAAGAGGCTTCATAAATAGTGGCTGGAGAAGGTGAAAAGCCAAGAGGCTCGAATGAGATTGTAATGTAGCATAGTAGTGGTATTGAGCTACAAAGATTACTAGTTGTAATTGGTTTGTTTTACTGGATAATAAAATATTAGATGGCTGTGTTTATGGATGTATCCCACATTGGGTGAACCATGTTAAATCTCTATGTTGAATTTGTGTTATTCCTCATTAATATTTCTATGTATTGTAATCTGCATATAATTGGTAATTGTGATTATTTCAGTCTACCTAACATAATCCTATCAAGAAAATCCAATATGAATGTCACATGTGGAATGCACTAGTAGTGATTGTAACCACTAAAAACAAGCATGGGCTTGCACGAGGACCCCATAATGATATGTAATCCTAATCATGTACATAGAAGCGTGAATAATAATGTCCTCTTAGGAGTACTCCTCTTGGAAACATGTGGTGTCTTATTTTTCCTCTATCAATTCTTCAAGTTTCTAATCATTCTTCATTTCCCCTTTGTCGATTCTTCTTTTGTCGAATTATTTGCCTTGCCTACATGCTTAGTTTTCACCTTTTCATGCTAACTTCACCTTTCAACATCCCATTTTGAAGGTCTCCAACACTAGGAAGCTTTTAAATAGCCTAATAGACCAAACCCATGTCTAAGTTTTTGCTTATCTTTTCTCCTTTTTGGGTCGCCCATGGGTCTCCCCCAATGACCCAGGGGTCTCCTTCGATGACCCGACGGTCACCATTGATGATCTAGGGGTCACCATTGGTGACCTAGGGGTCACCCTCGATGACCTACCCTGGTAAAACGGGTGACTTAGTGGTGACCCTTGTGGATTTTAAATGTGATTTTATCCTTCGATTAGAGCCCAAAAAAGCTTTGTTTTTGCCCAATTTGCATGCAATTTAAAGATAAACATAGAGGAAGAAACAATTAACTCATGTAACACTCCCAATCAACTAATTTTAGCCATGTGATCTATTTTAACTTCTTTCTAACTCCTAACAACTATTCCTCCATGAGTGATAAACTTTTAAGCTTAGATTACTCTTCAATCAATTGAGTTCACAAGCAAATCAATTGAGTCTGATTGATCAATCAAGCAAGTTAACTCTCCAATCATGATACTTAATTCCTCAATCATCCCCATCCCCCTTGTGTCAATCCAACCTATAAATACCCCCCTCCTCCAAGCATTAGAGGAGGAAAATTGAAGAACTGTAACAATTCATAGCTTTTAGTTTTATCTCTATTAGCATCTTAGGTGCTCATGTAGGATGCATGTGCCTTTTGTTTGTAGATATTTTTCCATTTAATCTTTCAAGGCATTCATTAGAATATTCTCATGGTCTCATATTACTCATAAGCCATAGCCATAGATCTCAATTTGTGCTTTCATAGCACTCGTAAGATTGCAATCGATCTCTTCTCCATACAAGCTTTCAAAATATCATATCATTCTCAATCAACTGCCATCTTCTCACTTTCTACCGAGAGGACGACCCTGCTACTACAAGAGGATGAGAACGTTGCCAAAAAAAGGATTCCTAAGGGTAGTGCAAATATCATGCACCAAACTATTCCAGGTTGCTTTCAAGTTTTTGTAGTAATTAGTTAATCAAATTTTGCTCTTGAGGAAAGTAACTTGTTATTTTTCTCTTGATAGGAATTATTAGTTTACTTCCTCTTTAGTGGAAAAACTGGGATAGTGATAGTTTTTCTAGACCAAATCAAATACCTCTTTCACTCTATAAACATTAGGGAAGTAGGAATCAATCTTGCTCTCTATGAACGATCAAGCTTCAGATTCCTAGGCTTCCTTTATGTTAGTTGTGACTAAATGGATTCATGGATTAGGTTTTTGTAGGCTTATGGCATTCACAAAGCATGAAACCCTAATTATAAATTATGTTGTAATAGACTAGTTTCTGACACAGGTATTGACAAAAAGAGTACAAAAACATAGAGTAGAGATCACAGAGAGTCAATACCTAGAAATTGAGGGAATGTTAGACACAAGTGCCTACTCTTTTGTCCCAAAAGTTTCTAATGATTTAAATCTACTATATCAGGTATCAGAGTGTCTTCAAAGGTGGTGCAGTGCACCTAGTTTAAGTATTTAATCAAATTTTTAAAATTTAGTGTTTAAAAAAGGCAAAATGAGTTTTGAAAATAAATGTAATATTCATTTAAAAGGCATGGGAGAATGATTTTAGTCATTTTATGTTAGTGGAGTTTGAAAATTTTTAGTGGGACTGCAGTCATAAAAGCAGTGACAGACTATCTTTAGTAAAAACAATTTTTTTAGTGAAAATCAGTAGTTTAGGCTAAATATAGCCTTTCCCATGATGGGAATGAAGGAAAAAGGATATAAACAATTGTAATTCTTTGTAAAAAGGGAGAGTGGTCAAAGATTGGAAGAGGAAAAAGTTTGAATGAGAAAAATGAAGAGAAATTGCTATTTGCTTTCCAACTTTCACAGTTTCTAAAATATTACTGTTCCTTTGCATTTTCAAGGCTGTACATGTATTGTGATGATTACTCATGCATGGAATGATGAAATAGACTGTCTTAGGTTTGGTTTGGACTAGGTTGTAAGGATTTCAATGGAGATTGAAGCATGTTTAAACCATTTTCTTTGAAACTGCCCTGCTGTTTTTCCAATTTTTTTCACTGTTTTGCTGTTGTTCCTCATACTTGTACCCAACCATACAAGATTTTCAAGAGTTAAAATGAATATGGCTGTGTATAGAATCGATTCACCTGTCATTTATGTCTGGTTGGAGGATCTAAGAGGGTAGAATAAGCATTTTATGACTGTTTTTGTGTAAGCAGGTCTGTAAATAGGGTTTTAGAAGCTTTTTTAGAGGGTTTTGTGAAATTGATAGATAGATGACCCTCCACACTTGAAACCTAAATGGACATGACTTTAATAAGATTGGTTTACATGTTTGATAAGTGGGTTTTGTGCAGGAACAACAGAGTTAATAAAAAGGGCAGATTTTGTGTTCTTAAAGTCTAATAACAATATGTTTTGACAAACCTATCATAGGTAGAGTTGCTTTTTGAAGGCAAGGTAATTTCTATGGTGGCTAAAACCTTGAAACTAGTTATGTTTATCAGTATTAAACACCTCCTACACCTGGGAATAAGAATTTGTGGAGTGAGTTACCATTTGTCTGTATTTGTTGTGTTTAGGATGCCTAATTAGCCCTTGGGACATTAGGGTACAGTCAAGTTTTGGATGTACTATTCCAAAGCAACCTATGTTGCATGTTTAATATGTTCAAGAACAAGGTAATGGGTAGTCAAAAAGCCCTTGATAGTTTGGAGAAGAGGTCTAAAACAAAAGTTATTGCATGACAGTCCTAAAAGTAGGGCTACAAGGAAGTGAGTGGGTTTGTGAAGAAAGTCTTTCAAGGAGGTACCCTCAGCACATTTTGTGAGTTTTGTGAGCTTGGGGTAGTCAAACCTAGTTGTTCTAGGGTCCTAAAAAGTTTGGGAAGGTCCCTACATGTATGAACCTATAAATGGTGATATTGTGTTGTGTTGAAGCCATGTAGTGTGAGTGGACAGTCAAGTCCAAATTGAAGTCAAGTGTTGCTGTTTGATCTATAGAGGGCTAGATAAGTTATTTGCCCTACCATCCCCTATATCCTTTTCCTCATGTGTTGTTAGTTTGATCCCTTTGTGGTCTTGGTGTTGTGAGCTCTACATCAAATTAGTATCAAAGCACAGTTAGTAAATTGGTTGTGAGAGAGAAGTGTTAAGAGGTAGTTTGTCAAGATGCCTCCAAGAGTGAGAAACATGGCTCAAGAGATGAATGAACTGAAGGAGAAACATGCTAGAGAGTTGAGGGAGATGAAAGAAAGAATGGCTACCCTATAACAAAAGTAGAGAAGCGGAGTGGCTCTAGGTGAAGAGATTGAGTCTGAGGAACAAGAAGAAGCTGAGTATGAAGATGTGGAAGAAGAGTTGGACCCTAAGGATCAAAGGATGGTAAATTTGTTGAGGGCAGTGAAACATGACAAGCACAAGATAAAGATAGATGTGCCAAAGTTTGGAGGAAGCCTGAATGATGAAAAGTTGCTAGATTGGGTTGCAACATTGGACAACCACTTTAAGTGTGAAGAAGTTCATAAGGATCAAAAAGTGAAGATTGCAAAGCCCAAGATGATAGGTCATGCTTTGTTATGGTGGGATTATTAGCAGACAGAGAGGAGAAAGCAAGGAAAGCCAAATATTGTTTAATGGGACAAGATGGTAGCAAAAATCAAAGGTAAATTCTTGCCTAAATATTATAAAGTTCAAATGTTTAAAAAGATTCAAAGTTTAAGACAAAAGGATATGGATGTTTAGACATACATTGGAGAGTTTTATAAGCTGAGTATAAGGTCTAGTTAAAATAAAACTTAAGTGTAAAAGGTTGCTAGGTATATTGGTGGTTTGAGATTTAACATGCAAGATGAATTAATGTTGGCAAATCCAAGGAGTGTTGAAGATTGTTATCATATGGCAGTTAGAGTGGAAGAAAAGCTAAAAAGAAGACAAGATAAGTCAACTAGAGGCAGAGAAAATACCTCTAGAGGTAGAGGATCTTTTAACACAAAGAAAGTCAGTGAAAGTCAAGAAGACATGAACAAGTCACAAGGACAAGGTGCTGATTTCAAGCAAGGACAAAGTACAGATTTCAGAGGTAGAGGTTCTAGAGGCAGATTTGGTGGTGGAAGGAGTGCAAATACCTTTGTAGGTAAGTGTTACAATTGTCAAGAGTTTGGACACCCAGCATATAAGTGTCCTAAGAAGCAAAATTTTTCTAGTGATGGTGAAAAGAAGAGTGAGAGAAGGACTCAATTAGTCCAAGAAGAAGAATGTAGTTCTAGTTACAAAAGGTGTGATGCTAAATTGGGAGAAGCATTGATGATGAGAGAAAGAGCACTATTGAAGACCTCCAGGGAGGAGCTGATTTAGAGGAGAGCATTTTTTAGAACAAATTGCAAAATAAAGAACAAGGTATGTAAAGTTATAGTGGATTTTGGTTGTACTAACAATATGGTGTCAAGTGAGATGCTGGACAAACTGAAGTTGGAGAGAGTTCCTAGGGAAGTTCCCTACAAAATTTCTTGGGTAATAGTTGATTTTAGTAACTAAACAAGCATTAGTTTAGTTCAAGATTGGAGCATATGAGGATAGAGTACTTTGTGACATCCTACCTATGGATTGTTGTCATGTGATACTTGGAAGACCCTGGCAATTTGATAGGTTTGCAGTCTATGATGGAAGAGCCAATACTTTCAATATCAAGAAGGATGAGAAGACTTTTGTACTATGGTCATTAGAGGAGTAGTCAAGGACAAAAAAGATGGTTATGTTTGGAAAGAAGGAGACAGTGATGTTTGAGGAGAGTAAAGACAAGGAGTGTGTAGCCTTTTCAAGGCATGAAGTTGTTGAGACAGCAAAGAGTAAGTATGGAGCTATTTTGCAGCCTGTTGAGGAGAAATATCTTCATGTGGAAGAAGGAAGTGACTGAAAATGAGAAGTGTAAGAGTGTAGAGTATGTGGTAAGGCAAGAAGTGAGTGAATGAGTCTTAGTAGGGACAATCGTGTGCCCTATAGTCATGAGTAGATAGCCAAGTGAAGCTGGTGCAACAGTTTGCAAAGTTCCTAAGACAGTAAACAAGTTGGATAAAGGTATGACAGAGGTTGGTAAATGTAAGATAACAGTGAATATTGGAGAGGAGAGTATGAGACAGTGGTGTAAACAAGGAGTGGAGAAAACAAGTTTGAAGACAGCAGAGAGAAGCATAGTTGCTGATGAAGATGACAAGGTCAGAGGACCAAGAGTGGGACAGTCCAAAAAGATTGCATATGGTCAAACAGAAAGAAATGTTGGCAAGCATGCCATGGACAGTGAAGATGGACATGATGAAGACAAGCATGGAGCAATGAAGGACAATTTGCAAGGATATTTCCAAGGGACTTGAAAAAGTTTCAAGTTAGGCTATAAGGTGCAATGCACCTAGTTTAAGCATTTAATCAAATTTTTAATTTTTAGTGTTAAAAAAAGGCAAAATGAGTTTTGAAAATAAATGTAATAGAGCCTTAAAAGGAATGGGAGAATTATTTTAGTCATTTTATGTTAGTGGAGTTTGAAAAATTTTAGTGGGACTGCAGTCATAAAAGCAGTGACAGTCTATCTTTAGTAAAAACATTTTTTTTAGTGAAAATCAGTAGTTTAGGCTAAATATAGCCTTTCCCATGATGGGAATGAAGGAAAAAGGTTATAAAAGATTTTAATACTTTGTAAAAAGGTAGAGTGGTGAAAGATTGGAAGAGGAGAAAAGTTTGAATGAGGAAAATGAAGAGAAATTGCTATTTGTTGTCCCACTTTCACAGTTTCTAAAATATTGTTGTTCCTTTGCATTTTCAAGGCCATACAAGTACTGTGATGATTCCTCATGCATGGAATGATGAAATATACTGTCTTATATTTGGTTTGGACCAGGTTTCAAGGATTTAAATGGAGATTAAAGCATGTTTAAACTATTTTCTTTGAAAGTACCCTGCTGTTTTTCCCATTTTTTTCACTGTTTTGTTCCTGTTCCTCATGCCTGTACCCAACCGTACAAGACTTTCAAGAGTAAAAATGAATATGGATGTGTATATAATCTAGTAACCTCTCATTTAAGTCTAGTTAGAGGATCTAAGAGGGTAGAATAAGAATTTTATGACTGTTTTTGTGTAAGTAGGTCTATAAGTAGGGTTTTAGAAGCTTTTTTGGAGGGTTTTGTGAAATCGATGGATAGAAGACTCCCCACACTTGCACCCTAAATGGAAATGACTGTAATAATATTGGTTTATATATTTGATAATGGGTTTTGTGCAGGAACAACATAGTTAATAAAAAAGGCAGATTTTGTGTTCTTAAAGTCTAATAACACTATGTTTTGACAATCCTATCATAGGTGAACTTGCTTTTTGAAGGAAAGATAATTTGTATGTTGGCTAAAACCTTGAAACCAGTTAATTTTATTAGTATTAAACACCTCCTACATCTGGGAACAATAATTTGTGGAGTGGGTTACCATTTGTATGTATTTGTTGTGTTTAGGAGGCCTAATTAGCCCTTGGGACAGCAGGGTACAGTCCAGTTTTGGATCTACTGTTCCAAAGAAACCTATGTTGCATGTTTAATATATTTAAGAACAAGGTAATGGGTAGTCAAAAAGCCCTTTATAGTTGGGAGAAGAGGTCTGAAACAAAAGTTATTGCATGACAGTCCTAAAAGTAGGGCTACAAGGAAGTGAGTGGGTTTGTGAAGAAAGTCGTACAAGGAGGTACCCTCGGCACATTTTGTGAGTTTTGTGAGCTTGGGGTAGTCAAAAATAGTTGGTATAGGGTCACTAGAATTTTTAGGAAGGTTTTCATATGTATGAACCTATAAATGATGATATTGTGTTGTGTTGAAGCCATGGAGTGTGAGTGGACAGTCAAGTCCAAATTGAAGTCAAGTGTTTCTATTTGATCCATAGAGGCCTAAATGAGTTGTTTCTCATGCCATCCCCTATATCCTTTTCCTCCTGTGTTGTTAGTTTGATCCCTTTCTGGTCTTGGTGTTGTGAGCTCTGCATCAAAAGGCTCCCAAATCCATAATCAAATGCTCAGTTAGACTAGGGCACCTGCTCTTTTGTCCTGAATATTTTACGATGTCAAAATTCAATGTTCTATGATGACTATATCTACAATGTCTACCTTTCTACCACTCCTTTCTGTCAGATCTTTTCAAATACGACTTGCACATACAAAAGGAGGAGAAAGATGGTTGGGGCTATATAGGAGCTTGCCTCAGTCAAGCCTCATCTTTGGTATTTCTACCTTAACAATAGCTAATGATAAAGATCTACATATATGTGTGCTCATATATCATATGTGTATGCAAAAATATAAAACCCTAGATGACTCAAGCATCAAGGAAATAACATCACCTCAAGGAGATGATTGCAATGAAGACTTGTAGAGCAAGAAGGTGAAGAAGTCATATCCACAGAGGATTCTCAAGCTCAAGTTGGAGGCTTCAACCGATCTCATGATCATACAAAGGGATTGACAAAACCCTAGGAAGAGTAAGATAGTCTCAAGATCTTGATTGGTAATCTCCATCAAATATATCCATGATAAAAAATATCAATATCTTCAAACAACTTCAACAAGATGTTGATCTTCAATAGTTAAAATGGTAGAGTTTAGGCATAGTAAGATTTCATGTAGATTGTGTGTGATAAATTAATTTTCAATCCTCTTTAAATATCTAACCTTAGAAATTAAAATATTTGAAATAATGTGTTGACATCACATGAAAACCCAAATTTGAAATCAGAATCCCAAGGTGCATGGCAAGAGATGACACCCCACAAAAATTTAAAACCCAAGAAAATAGGGTAGATAGAGGCACAGGTGCCCATGTCTAGGCCTTGATTTTTCCCTTAGATCTACATTTAGGAGGTCTAGAATGTTGAAAATCAAAAGTTTATTGTTAGGTTTAGTTGTTAGTTGCTTCAGAATATGAAATTTCTTTAGTTAGATATAGGTCAATCAAGGTTTAGGAAGGTTAGAAACAAAAAGGGCAAGAGGACACCAAAGGAGAGGAGCTAACATATGAAAAATTTATGTCATTCCATGCAGGAGGACAATTTCCAACATAACATTTAGTCCCCACTTTAGTGGCCATACGACACTACGTACATATGCGACTAGACGAAAGTAAATACATCAATCATGGAAAGGATACCCAAAAGGATACTTTAGAGGAAGCTAAAGTGTTATCACATAAGAGGAAATAGCACATAGTTTATAATCCTGCAAGACCACAAAGTTAGGAACCGCATCCTACAAAGAAACACCTTGTCAGATCATCATAATCAAATCAACCTGCAACCAACACATAAATAGGTCAGTTATAAACACTAAGATGGTTGAGTGATGAGACGTGATGGAGGAGGAAATCAAGGGAGATATATGCCCCCTTGTTTCTTCTTGCTTAGTCTGAAAAGGAGAAACAAGGTGGTTATTTACATGCACAGATTTCAAGGAAGTTGATGAGAAATGAATTGTGAGGGTTATTTTTGCAAACAACACCAAAGCACAAAGCATTGGGTTAGATAGAGGGTGGAACCAAGTTTCCAATGCAACAAACAACATGAAAATTTGAGTTCAGTAACGCAAGATAGAGGTATATGAGTAAAGATGTTCAATTTTGCACCTAGATAGTGATAGGAATTCTCGTCCATTTACTATATGTAAAGGGAGTTTTTGCTTTTTACCATTCATTCTTATTTTCACTATGTAGAGGAGAGAAGGAGGAGAGATAAACTATCCATTCTGATGCGACATCCATACCAGCTTCTAAGATTGGAGATGCTTCGATCCCAAGTGGTAGAGAGATAGATCGAGCCTGAGGTAGGGACTCAAACTTCACTTCTATCAACTTTTATTTCCTATTTCTTTTGTATTCCTTGTTTTGTGTGCCACATAGCCCTTTTTGGATAGGGGTTTTCAACTAGGGAACCCAAGTCCATTTAGGGTGCCTATGTCCTCTCTAGGCACCCAGGTCTTCCTGAGGTGCCCAAGTCCAAGAATGACAAGGGCCTCAGGGACAGGGCAAAAAATGATGTATTAGATGTTTCTTGATGATTTGATGATGTGACCTAATTCAATTTTGAATGTTTGACCTGCAGGACATTCCCAAGACACAAGAACACATAGGCAGTCACCTGATGATGCTACTTTGAGACCACGCCAGCACTATGTCAAATGAGGAGAAGAGATTCTTGCAAGTAGTGGGTCTTTGGTGGGTGCTCATCACGCCCATGATGAGATTCCATTGTAGCATGTTGATGGCACTTATAGAGAGGTGGAATGTAGTTACATCTACATTCTATCCTCATAGGCAAGATGACAGTTACCTTGGAGGATGTCTATCGCATCCTACAATTGCCTATTCAAGGAGAGATAATGAGGATTCTGGAACATCGCTCAGTAAAGTACACTCAAAAGAGCCATTTATATTGTTTAGGTCATACCATCACTTAGGTAGAGAGAGGACACATCTAGCTCTAACTATTAGAGCATGGATGCACTGACATTCCCTTCGTGTGGAGTATCATGATCAATACTATTGCCTTGGCGGTCACACGGGATGGACGAGGCACTCACCTTCATGGGGACCTTGTTCATACTATCAGATCAATGGAGCAACATAAGATAATGTATGCATGGGGGTGTAGCATGCTTGTGTACCTTTACCATGGTTTGGGATGGTATGTTCATTATGAGTCACACAAAAGCTAAGAAGGTAATATATATATATATATATATATATATATATATATATATATATATATATATATATATATATATATGTTGCAGCAAGCTTAAAACTTGTCGTAGTAGATCCCTCACCCCCCCTGCGGCTTAGATGGACCCAAAATCCTCTTCTCCTTAGCAAGAAGCCATCCCTGGCCACCGCCATGAACTCTCTCTCTCTGCTATCTGCTAAAAGGAAAAGAATAAAGTTTGAAGCATTGTTTATGGCATCCTTGGATATGAGCCCTAATTAGGGTTATGATGTTTTTGGTAAATTGTAATGTTTTTTTTTTATTTGTTTACTCGGGCGAAGACAACTATTAAGCATAGTAGTCTTAGTGTTTACCCGTAGTTAAATTTTATAATTTACAAGGCGGTGGGGTTGCTATATTTTAATTTGTTATAGCTATGTGTAGTACTTTAGAGAACTACTAATTCATTGTTAAAGCACCCAATGAGGTAAATCACTTATTTTCCGATCTTTAATGGATTAAATAGTCTTTTTTTTATTGTGATTATTTTCCATGAGTTAGATTGAAACAACAACCACTAGGGTTGAAAGTTGAGTTGTTTTGTTTTAAGTAATGCGTACATTTTCTGGGCCTCAATAATAATAACTTTTATATAATAAGTGTAGTCTTTGAGATAGATAAAAGAAATGTAATATTTAACTGCTGTGCATTTTAGATTAAATTATTGAAGCTTTAGAACTATGTAGAATTTCAATAAGGTAATTAAGGTATAAACAATTAGTTTAAAATAATGAACTTTGTGTTAATTACCCTATTTGGGTTACAATGTAGCATGCTTAAATTTGAAATAAATTTTATAATTATAATAACTTCTCCTTGCAAACATAATTTAACAAATTAAATTTTATTTGTGTATTGAGTTATAGTGAACATTTACATGAACTAATGTGTAAGGTGATAATATTAAATTGATTTGAGTGTGAAGTAAAACTATTATGGTTATTCATCATTAAAAAAAATAATATGATTACATTAATTACTTCATAGCCCTTTAAATTTTATCCCAACATAAACTTTACTTTCATGTATTTATTATTTTAATGAGTAAAATATTTGATATTAGAATGTTAATGTTAATTGTATGTAGTAAAAAGGTATTTCCTTTATAAGAGTAAAATATATACATGGTAAAATGTTAATGTGTATTCTATTGATATGAAGAATTAGAATGAATACTTGTAGTTAAATTATTATTATTGTTGTTTTCTTAGCATAGTAACTCATTAAGAAAATGGTAAACTTTAAATTTTGCCTTTGAATTCTTTCTTGATTATCAGTAGGTGTCATGACAAGCATGATGTCACAGTGGAATTATATTAATCTCTTACAAAAAAAAAATCGGGGTTTTGTGTCATGTTTGCATGTTGGGATGTGGTGTTCAAAAGAATAACAGAGGTTTTAGCAACAATAGGAAGGTGACAATAATATTTGAACAACCAATGTTTTAAGGAAGAAAAATTCTACAACTATCCCATACTCATCTATAACTTTGCAGCAAAAGATGCTTGAGCTGGGATGTATTAGATCAATAGAGTTATCTGAGTTCCCAAATTTATGTTATTTCACCAATGTTAGAAATATCTCTTTTGTAAGAGACCGTGGATGTTTGAAAATCCTTAGGGACCTTTCTTTCCTTATACGACACTTGGCTCCCAAGTGCATGCTCACCATATCGAAATTTTTAATAGAGATTCTTATGAGTAATTTTTAATAGGCAAAAACTTTAAAACAATGTGATGTGGTTTAGGTGTTCATAAAAAGAAGTCTTGTACATGAAATTATAATATTATTTTTATATTGAGATATCATTTATTTGTAAATGATATATTATCTTGAATTATAGATCTAACCAAGTTTGTATTATTAAAAATCCTTCATACCTTCATAAAGCGATATGAAAATTTGAAATGGTTCTTGTTTTAAATAACTTAACATATATTATATAACCAATAAAATAAGAGAGTTGTCAGTTATAATATTAGTAAATCCTAAAACTAGACTTCTTATCTTGATTTATTTCCCATGATTAAAGTGAATTATGATTTGGATATATTATCTTGAATTATAGATCTAACCAAGTTTGTATTATTAAAATCCCTTCATAAAGTCATATGAAAATTTGAAATGGTTCTTGTTTTAAATTACTTAACATATATTATATGACCAATAAAATAAGAGAGTTGTGAGTTATAATATTAGTAAATCCTAAAACTAGATTTCTTATCTTGATTTCTTTCCCATGTTTAAAGTGAATTATGATTTAGAAAGGTTTAGTAGTTTTTTTTTTAATACATGGAACTTATTGTTAGCAACTAGAGTTATGTGTCTATTGCATCCTCTATGAAAGACAACGAATTAGTAACTTCTAATTATACACTTCTTGATATTATGACTTATAGGTTCTATGCATCCACCTTTTGTTTTAATTATCTTTCTATCATGTAATTTCATTGCAGTAGTAGTTGATATATATTTGTAACTTTTTATTTCAAGTGTATTAAAAAAATTTCTGCTACCTTGCCAAAAGATATAGGCTAATACTAAAGATTATAGTTGGAAATGAGTATTAGGATATTGTTGGATAAGTTAAGAACATGGGTATTCAATTATAGGAGGAATGAAATATAACTTCATATGTTTATTTAATTTAATTTTTTATTTTCTTATTACTGATTTTAATTCATCATAAGAATAGACAAATGGAAGAGTTAGATTCAGAGTCATGTTTTACTTCTAGAATTATCTATAAGAGATCTAGTTATATATATCCTAAAATATTATTAATACTGGATAGAGAAGGTGGTTATGTGTGGGCAAATTGATCTTGTGAGATCCTATATGTTAGCCTTCACCTTAAACTAAAATTATCCTATTATCAGGTGGATTAGTGTGATGATATATATTGATTTGCGATAATACTTATTTATTTATTTATTTTTATTTTGGGAAATCAATGGAGTGGTTGAAAGTATATTTTTCCGAACTACGAAGCCTCTGCGCTTTCATGTAGGCAAGGCCATCTGAGATGAGCCCCCGAGGCATAGGTCGGGCCCTTAGGACTTGTCTTATTCACTCTTTCATTGTAATTTTTCTCTAGGAAAAAAACAAAAGTACTCTAACCATTTTACAAATTATAATGTATTATCTTATGAAATCTTTCTGCTATGTTCATTACACTTAGTTATTGCCATTGTGTGTGAGTGTTTTTTTTTTGGATCAACTTTGTTGTAAGTCATGTTTATTTGTGTTGTAGTATATTTCTTATGTGTTGTACAACTTAGTGATCTGAGTGAGATGTAATGTAAGCATGTATTAATGTAATTTGTTCTTGTGAGACACTCCTAATTTGGAATTCATTGTAATTAAAGCATATGATGTACTCCTCTATAATAGATGTATTGTGATGATCTTCCACTCATGTTATCTATCTCGGGCGATAGGATGATGTTGCACTTCATGTTTTGAGTCAATTTAGAGTATTGATATATCTATATGTTTACATTTGTGAGAAAAAAAAATTGTTGTTCCTTTTTTGGGCTCTTGTTTCTTGGGTGCCCGGTTGGGTCGTTACATAGGTATCAGAGCGAGAGTTTTACAACTCTGGGAACTCTGGGAAGTATTTATAAGGGCTATCCTTGAGAGTGCACTTGTCTTGCCTAGTTTGTAGTCGTTGTGTTTGTTACCCTTTTTGTGGACTATGCTAAAGGTCTATCATTTCATGTATTGTGTTTATATTTGTGGGTAGCTATATAGTTCCACATTTATGTTTAATATTCAAGTAATGTATGATTATATAAAAACACCTTTAAATATTACATTGTGAATTTACTCTAGTGAAGGTTAAACATGTTAATGTTGTTGATGTGAAAATACCAGTGGAAGTTGTAGTCTTACCTCAAGTATGTGATGACATAGAGAATGCCCTTGTGATACTAGTACATGTGTGTCGGAAACCTTTTGATCCAGTAGGGTATTGCAAAAGAAATATGTATTGAAGTGTATTTTATGGAGATGTGTGAGTCACCCTTTGTGTTTTGACATGATGTGATGTTTTAGTGTCACCTCTATTTGAGGGCATTTCCTCCTAACCACTTTGGAATACAATTCCTCTCCTCTCCCCCACAATTGAGCCACATTGGTTTGTTTATGGTGCAAACTCTTTTCCTTTCTATTATTCCATGGGCTGAGGATGGACCATAATTTGCCCTGAGCAGATACTCAGTTCTAGCTATAGACACATGGTAGTTATATTGATGTCATCATGGATTTATGGTATTTGGGATGGCAGCTTGATGAAGTGACAGTTGTGTGTATTGAGATCATAGTGAATGATACCTTGTTACAAGGATGATATGATTTTTGATATGGTCATCAGTATGAGTATGAGGTGTATTGTTTTCTTCTTGGAATGATTGCAGATGACCTTATACTTATGTGATATTGCAGACTCATGATACATGATAACCATACAGGCTTGTGGGTTTTTCTCTTGTGAGGTAGATGTCAGAACTTGTAAATGACTACTTTGTGGCATGTATCAATGGACCTTGGTATGATGGCAGGTGCCTATTCATGTGGATTTGTCATGCAGGTATACGATCAAACTTATTCTGAATTGTGTGGGACACACTTATTATGATATGGTAAAAGCTTCATTGATCTTTATGTGGTTTGAGAACCACCATACTATTATGTGGTTTGAGAACCACAATACTATTATGTTGTTTGAGAACCACCATACTATCATGTGGTTAGAGAACCACCATACTATTCTGTGGCCACTATACTATTCTATGGTTTGAGAACCACAATACTATTCTGTGGTTAGAGAACCACCATACTGTCATGTGGTTAGAGAACCACCATACTATTCTGTGGCCACTATACTATTATGTGGTTTGAGAACCACCATATTATTCTGTGGTTTGAGACCACCATGATATTACATGCTATTGTTTTATGTGGTTTGAGACCACTGTACAATTCCCCTCCTCCCCTTTAGGTGACCTTGTTGCAAGGTCACATGGTGTTTGTAATGTGTAAATTTTTAAGAGATTGTTGGAATATTTATTTATTTGTTGAATTTTTTTTCTTGCAAGCCAGTAGTGTTTTGTTACTTTGGGCTAATTGGCCATTTTTATGTTTGAGTTAGTCATTTTGCCTCACTTAGATGTGTTCTTGAATAAATTTGAGATAATACAATGATTATTAACTGATCTCTACTTCTTTTATGATTCATTATATTTATTTTCTTCTACTTTATTAAGGTTTAATTTATGAGTTTGCTTTACTTCTCTAATTTTCTCATTTGAGGCACTTTAATGTTGCAACTGATGTTATGTATGGAGTGTTGTGACTATTGTATACTATCATATCCTAGAGGGATCACTGATAGGTTTTTTATGGGGAGTAGATGGCCTGGGGAATCTTGTACATATTGAGTTATGTATGGAGGGCTTCTAGAGAGGACCTTGAGACCATCCTTCATGATCTTCTACTTGGCACAGTGGTATCCTACATGGCATGGTTATTCTTTTGTTATTCAACACTATAATATAGATGATATTGGGTTTCCTTTGAGGTGAGATTATATGATATTACGTTGTATTGGATATTGGCATAGTGGTTACTATATGGCATGGTTATTCACTCGTTGATCATTCATCTCTATGGCACTATGGATTGCTCAGTGGCTTATTAGTGTTGTCCTCCTTGTAATACCCCCTCTTCTTGTTGAGCCTTGTGGTGTGAGTCATGTTATGTCCTTGTGATGAGTATAGATTGATATATGGGAGTATGGCCTTATAATGTGTTTCACCTAGGAGAGGTATGTGATGTGAAAGAGATTCTGGTTTGAAGGATGTGTTATATATAGAAGTAAGTTTTTGTGATATGTGAGTTCATAATGTGTTTTATGAGGAATTAATTTTACGTGATATGTCAATTAAATATGCCGATGAGAAGTCAAAATCTTGCTATTATGTGATGTGATGAACTATATATATGTATGTAGACTTAATCGAATGAATGCTAGCTAAACTAAACGGGTAGTAGAAAGAAGTGAGACATGTGGTCTTGCATAAGTCTGACTTGAGATAATATGAATTACAAACTTTTCATTTTATGATATATGATGTGGTAAACTATATATTCTCATTATTGTTAGATTGTTTTGGTCGTATCAAGTGGGTCATTCTCTTCCCTTGAGGACTTCCAGGAGGAAGTCTATATAAGGGGGGGAGAATGTAAGACCATTTAACTACTCCTTGTAACACACATCCCAACTCATGTAGGCACTTGGCCTTTTTGAGTAATTGTTGAGCTCTTCAACTCCAAACCTGTTGTGATTGCAGAATGCCTCTCGGTGTAATTAGTCCCTACCAAGGTAGGTACTATAGTAATTGATAAGTAGTGTTATTAATGGTTCACTTGAAAATATATAATTGTAACTTTAAAACTTCCTACAGTTATATTAATTCTATTTTACTCTAAAGTTTGTGTTTAAATTTATATGTGATAATATGAACTTATTCTCAAAAGATTTATTTCTCTGAAAGCATTATGTCAATTATTTAATATGACTTGTCCAATAAGTTTTGTAGTTGCAAGCATGCATCAAACAGATAAACTAATTAACTATAACTAGTAATACATTATTTACCACATGTTTAATCTTGTAACTATTTTTAGGGGCAGCAACAAATTTGGTCTCTATTAGGTTAGCCGATCACCCAGTAGCCTCAAAGCAGCAAACCACATTACAACTACAATGACTTGGCTTAAATTTATTCTAAATATTGGACTAGTGATCAAACCTTGTGTAACAAGGTTACCATACCAAAAAACAAAAGAGGTTTATTTTAAGAAATATTTTCAAGGCATCTTTCTTCAACGCCACATCAATCTCTATTGATGATTTTTAAAAGGACACATAGCATTTCCCCACCACCCGTTCTAGGTGACAGCTATTATTCTCATTGTCCTCTGTTTATATATGCTATCGTTTATTTTTTTTGTATGACACCTGTTATTGGGAGGGACAGTTGTGGGAAGCCCATGTGCTTATCGTTTATTTTTTTTGTATGACACCTGTTATTGGGAGGGACAGTTGTGGGAAGCCCATGTGCTAATCGTTATTTTAGGAGTTGGACGAGAAACCCACATTCACAAATTTTTAGTAAGAGAATGAGCTTCCACGGTACAGAACAACTTGAAATAATAGTTGATAAACATTGAACCAAATCCATTGCTGTGGAATCTTTAGAATTTTCTTAGTGTCTCAAAACCAACAGAAAGAATGAAGGAAATCATTAGCAATGAAATTATATTTTCCTGGTTTAGCATCATCAGTTACATTGATCCTGAGTTGGGTTTTCAAATGCCTTTAAAAGGTGTAAAATCAATTAGTGGATGGTATGGACGAGTATGGCTCTAGGAACGATTTAACATTGCCAGGCTTGGAGAATATCACCTGCCCAGGTTTGCAAATATATTTCAGATATAGCCACAAAAATGGCTTTGATGGCATTAAATGTTTTTCTGCACATTATTACAAAATTTGGTTTTATTTGTGTTCAAGAAAATGAGTGAAAACAACATGATTCTTATACTAGGGGGCATAGATAATAGTCTCCCAAGGTAAGAGTTCTAAAACCTGCTGCACAATATAAAAAAAAAATAGTAATCCCATGTCTTAATGAAGTGTTAGTTGAAATCTAGCTTTATTATCTCACTATTCAAATAAGGAATGCATTCGTAAATGTCTTTGAAACCTTGCTTTAATATCTCTCTGTTCAAATAAGGAATGCATTCATAAATGTCTTTGAAATAATCCAAAACCCACATGATAGCGTATTCTTTTCCTATTTTCCTCATGCTCCATGCTGATTCCACCAGAACAACTACAAAGTAGTGTTGAATCTAAGAGGGGCTCTATCCATAGAGAGTATGTTTCTTTCATTCTTGTCTCAAGAAGGACTGAATTGAAAGTGAAATGGATGTTGCATTCAGAGATTTTAAAAAAAAATTTGGTAGAAACAATTACACAGTTTGAAAACAAAGAATTGAAGGGAGATTTTATACCATAGTCTAGATGCAGCTACCATGGCTGAGGTAATTCTTCAATGAAGGAAGGCATCGTCCAGTGAATATAGATACATTCCTTAAGGAAGTTAGATCTTCTTCTATATTCATCATATCTTGCATCAGGTTTTGAGATAAACTGTTAGATAGTTTTTACAAAGGATTAGTATGGGATGAACTCAAAATCAATCACATGATTGAGAAACAGAAACTAAGAAGCCTTTTCAATAAATCCATTTTGTGAATAACCTGCCATCATTGCAGTCCATCAGCACACATTCCTTTGGGTATTCTATCAAATAGTTATGCTTTTTCTATGTTTCCGCATTTTGTATACATGTCTACCAGGGCATTTATTACTCTGACTTCTAACAAAAAAATTCCCTTTTTGTTATGCTTTGATGGATGTCCCTTCATTAATACTGGAGATCTAACGCTATAAACATTTTTTTTTATTGCAAGCCTACTTTTTCTGATTTATTCTTTTGGGTCACCAATAATCTCCTCCAGAAAAATTTGTCCATGTTTAAAATGAAAAAAAAATGGTACACATCTCTGGCAAAAATGTCTCCTACAACAATCTTGGAGATAAAATTCGTTGCTGTAGGGCAATCAGCACAAATTTGAAGGTTCATGACAACCTTATTAATTGTTCTACTGGGCATTTTCATCAAACCTAATGGAATTGCCCACATTTCACTATGATGGCAGAGAAATAATGATTTTTCCTGCTCTTCCACAGTGTTAAGTAAATGTCTTGAATCTAGAAAGTGTTGGTATCATTTTTATAGGTTTAAATCTAATTACATTCTGAGATCTTTCCATCATTCTTCCTTACCATTTGAATGGCACCACATCTGCCCATTTCTGCATAGATGTTTGAGAGAAGAACATAACATGAGTGCAGCATTTTTAGGATCCTAATAATAAAAATAAAATAGAAACAGCAAACTGGAAACTAACTGTGGTTATAAACAGTAAGAAAAAGCTGAAATATCTTGTGTCAATGACAGCCAATATGAAACATTAAATTCATCAAATTTCTGACTAGGATCAAATGGTATATTGCTGATAAAAAAATAAAAAAACAAAAGAATAACAGAGGTTTTAGCAACAATAGGAAGGTGACAATAATATTTGAACAACCAATGTTTTAAGGAAGAAAAATTCTACAACTATCCCATACTCATCTATAACTTTGCAGCAAAAGATGCTTGAGCTGGGATGTATTAGATCAATAGAGTTATCTGAGTTCCCAAATTTATGTTATTTCACCAATGTTAGAAATATCTCTTTTGTAAGAGACCGTGGATGTTTGAAAATCCTTAGGGACCTTTCTTTCCTTATACGACACTTGGCTCCCAAGTGCATGCTCACCATATCGAAATTTTTAATAGAGATTCTTATGAGTAATTTTTAATAGGCAAAAACTTTAAAACAATGTGATGTGGTTTAGGTGTTCATAAAAAGAAGTCTTGTACATGAAATTATAATATTATTTTTATATTGAGATATCATTTATTTGTAAATGATATATTATCTTGAATTATAGATCTAACCAAGTTTGTATTATTAAAAATCCTTCATACCTTCATAAAGTGATATGAAAATTTGAAATGGTTCTTGTTTTAAATAACTTAACATATATTATATAACCAATAAAATAAGAGAGTTGTCAGTTATAATATTAGTAAATCCTAAAACTAGACTTCTTATCTTGATTTATTTCCCATGATTAAAGTGAATTATGATTTGGATATATTATCTTGAATTATAGATCTAACCAAGTTTGTATTATTAAAATCCCTTCATAAAGTCATATGAAAATTTGAAATGGTTCTCGTTTTAAATTACTTAACATATATTATATGACCAATAAAATAAGAGAGTTGTGAGTTATAATATTAGTAAATCCTAAAACTAGATTTCTTATCTTGATTTCTTTCCCATGTTTAAAGTGAATTATGATTTAAAAAGGTTTAGTAGTTTTTTTTTTAATACATGGAACTTATTGTTAGCAACTAGAGTTATGTGTCTATTGCATCCTCTATAAAAGACAACCGATTAGTAACTTCTAATTATACACTTCTTGATATTATGACTTATAGGTTCTATGCATCCACCTTTTGTTTTAATTATCTCTCTATCATGTAATTTCATTGCAGTAGTAGTTGATATATGTTTGTAACTTTTTATTTCAAGTGTGTTAAAAAAATTTCTGCTACCTTGCCAAAAGATATAGGCTAATACTAAAGTTTATAGTTGGAAATGAGTATTAGGATATTGTTGGATAAGTTAAGAACATGGGTATTCAATTATAGGAGGAATGAAATATAACTTCATATATTTATTTAATTTAATTTTTTATTTTCTTATTACTGATTTTAATTCATCATAAGAATAGACAAATGGAAGAGTTAGATTCAGAGTCATGTTTTACTTCTAGAATTATCTATAAGAGATCTAGTTATATATATCCTAAAATATTATTAATACTGGATAGAGAAGGTGGTTATGTGTGGGCAAATTGATCTTGTGAGATCCTATATGTTAGCCTTCACCTTAAACTAAAATTATCCTATTATCAGGTGGATTAGTGTGATGATATATATTGATTTGCGATAATACTTATTTATTTATTTATTTTTATTTTGGGCAATCAATGGAGTGGTTGAAAGTATATTTTTCCGAACTACGAAGCCTCTGCGCTTTTATGTAGGCAAGGCCATCTGAGATGAGCCCCCGAGGCATAGGTCGGGCCCTTAGGACTTGTCTTATTCACTCTTTCATTGTAATTTTTCTCTAGGAAAAAAACAAAAGTACTCTAACCATTTTACAAATTATAATGTATTATCTTATGAAATCTTTCTGCTATGTTCATTACACTTAGTTATTGCCATTGTGTGTGAGTGTTTTTTTTTTTTGGATCAACTTTGTTGTAAGTCATGTTTATTTGTGTTGTAGTATATTTCTTATGTGTTGTACAACTTAGTGATCTGAGTGAGATGTAATGTAAGCATGTATTAATGTAATTTGTTCTTGTGAGACACTCCTAATTTGGAATTCATTGTAATTAAAGCATATGATGTACTCCTCTATAATAGATGTATTGTGATGATCTTCCACTCATGTTATCTATCTCGGGCGATAGGATGATGTTGCACTTCATGTTTTGAGTCAATTTAGAGTATTGATATATCTATATGTTTACATTTGTGAGAAAAAAAAATTGTTGTTCCTTTTTTGGGCTCTTGTTTCTTGGGTGCCCGGTTGGGTCGTTACAGAGGACACATCTAGCTCTAACTATTAGAGCATGGATGCACTGACATTCCCTTCGTGTGGAGTATCATGATCAATACTATTGCCTTGGCGGTCAAACGGGATGGACGAGGCACTCACCTTCATGGGGACCTTGTTCATACTATCAGATCAATGGAGCAGCATAAGATAATGTATGCATGGGGGTGTAGCATGCTTGTGTACCTTTACCATGGTTTGGGATGGTATGTTCATTATGAGTCACACAACTTGATGGTGTGCATCCTACTACAGGTCTAGGTGTTTGAGCATATTAGGTGCACATGGCCTATAGGTTTCCCCATAGAGCTGACGTGGACATATCCATGTGTACATGCTTATCCTCTTGTCAGATGCTAGAGACATGGTGATCTGTTATACTGGAGAGTGATATTTGATAGGTTGCATTGCAACAACATTGTTTGGAGACCATATCGTGGCCATAGACCATGGATGGGTTAGCATAGATAGCTAGCTAGGATGCAAAGGGATTGGTTGATGGCTAGTCACCTTGATCACATGGTTGTTTAGTTCTACTTTGATAGAGTAGCACAATAGTTTGGGTATAAACAAGATGTTCCTAGGATGCGTCTGAGCTACGCCCTCTCAACATGTAGCACAGTTAGGGCAGATTTCACCTCACGGCCAATGATAGCTGATATAACAGTGAGTGATGATGATGGTGCATAGGATGTAGAGCCACTATTTGATGAAGACAATGTCGGTGTTACCTGAGCATTTTAGACTTCGTGGAAGATAGTACAGTCTACTCCTATGTTCCCTCTCAGTCACCCCATAGGTGATCCTCGACCATGGGCAGGTCATGTGAGTGACATAGGAGTAGGGGACGATGTTATTGATTTTTCTAGATACCATGATCTAGATGAGGATGAGGGTGATGATGATGATGATGAGGAGGAGGAGATCCTGGTGAAGTACATCTTTAGAGAGAAACCATGGTGAGAACAACAGGAGGTGGATAGTGATGAGGAGACAGAGTCGAGGCCACAGTCGAGAGCTCATGGTCCAACCCCTGCTATTGTTAGGAGTTCAAGTTGTTTCAATTAGGAGGAGACAAGTAGTCACATGCCCCTATCTACAGAGCCAGCTTCAGAGCTCATTATACCAACACCAGTTCGGGATCCATCTTGGCGAGATGGAGATCCAAGTGAAACATTATTATGTTGATGTACTACTTTGATGATTACTTATGATGCATATATGAGATATTGATATTGATTTTGTCTTTCTTTTTGCAGTTGGTACAAATGCATGGTGCAAAATATTTTGTGAGCGTCATAGTAGAGATAGTTCCTGTCAATTGGGCTAAGTAGTGAGTGTGGATGGGATATTCACTACAACACTCCACAAGGCCGCATGAAGAGATATTCATGCTATTTATGAGATATAGAGTGGCTATGGAGTCCACTTTAGATCAGGGTATCTAGAGAGTCGAGTGCACTAAGGCAGAGCTCTAGGTGCTACGAGATTAGGTTGCAATAGTACCTTCATCTGAGAGAGACCCTATCGTGGTTGAGGTCTTACTTCCTGAGTTACATTAGGTGAGAGTTGAGAGAGATAGGTCTTAGGCGGAGCAAGATCAGTACCATCAAACATGTGTCAATTTGCAAGGTGAGGTGTTGGGTCTGAGAGGTGAGCTCAGAGGACTATGGCCACGAAGTGCCTCTAGGAGTCACTCACGATCTGTGGCCACATATGGGCAGCCATCCATCGCACACACACCATGAGGTCCTAAGGGAACCTATGATCAAGGTTCCACTATGTGATGTATCTTGTATACTATGACATCCCATTTTGATGTATGGGATAGTCGACTCTAATGTATATTCAAATTGATGTTTATATATATATGATGTTTTCTATTGATGTTTATAATGTTGATTTATCACATGTGATTTATATACAATACAACTAGTGATAAATGTCAATGATTATGTGGAAATGTAATTAATGTCAATGTGATACATACTAAACAATTCATTTGCAGAACATATAATAAAAATCCACAATGATTAATGAATTTTGACACACAACTAAAATACTATGCTATATTTAATTAATACAAAGGTGATCTTAATAAAGCATGTTTAAACAAGATATGATAATGATTAACCAAAAAAGATGTTATGTTAAATGAAATAAGACAAAATAATCTATCTTGTCAAAATTGAAGCTAAACTAATAAATTTGCTTTATAAAATAACATCTAACATACAATTTTAAGCAAAGAATTTCTTGAGATGCATAGCATTAATAGGTTATTTAAGTAGCATACCTTGTTCATCAACTAATTTATATGCTCTTGATTCAAAGGCTTTAGTAACAACATACATTCCAAGCCAATAAGGGCTAAACTTTCCCTTTTCTCCAAGAGGCGCATTCACATTACGCTGACTCTCATATAGTACTAAATATCCAACATCGAATGAACAATGTATAACATGCTCATTGTACAATTGTTGGATGCTCTTCTGATCAGATTTAAGGTACTCGAGAGCATTGATAGGTTGTTCATCAAACATCTCAAGTTTTTGTAATCTATTTTCTCATTCTATGTCATCATCAATAATGTCCTTTAGGTAAACTCACAATGAAGAAATTTCTAACTCTAGAGGCATTATCACATTAGCACCATAGACAAGACTATATGGTGTATTCCCAGTAGTCATGCAAATGCTTATTCTATAAGCCCATAATGCATAGGAGAGTTGAGTATGCTAGTCTCTTTTATGTTTATTAACAGTTTTTCATAGAATTTGTCTAATGATTTTATTTGAAGATTTTTCTTGGATGTTTGATTGAGGATAATAAGGCGTAGAGAAGTGATGTTGAATGTGATATTTTTCAAGAAATTTCTTCACATCCTTGTTCTTAAATGGTGTACCATTGTTAGAAACTAAGGATGAAGGTATACCAAATCTGGAGATGATGTTGTGATCCTATATAAAATGATAAATTACTTTATCAGTCATGGATCGCAGTGGAACGACTTCAACCCACTTCATAAAGTAATCAGTAGCGATGATAATGAAAGTATACCCTTGAGAAGATGCTGGAGAAATTTTTTCAATTAGATCCAAGCCCCAAATAGAAAATGGCTAGGGTGAAACTTGGGCATGAAGTTCCTAGGAAGGTACTTAGATTAAATGTTTATGTTGTTGACATTATAGACATTTTTGACATATGTGAAGGAATCTTGTTCCATGTGTTGCCAATAATATCCCATACACAATAGCTTTGTACTAATAATTTTCCTCCAAAGTGTCCTCCACAAGCACCAGAGTGAGCTTCTTCTAAAGCTATCAGGACTTCTAAATTACTAAGACATCAGAGGTGAACACCATCATAGCTTTGTCTATATAAGACATTAGATAGAATTATATAATGCACCACAAGTTTGCATAGGCAAACTCGTGTGTTTTTAGATTTTGAGTTAGGAATGGTGCCATCATGCAAATAATTGAATATAAGGGAGAACCATTCATCATAATTTGTGTTACAATAAAGGTCATTTCCTGAGGGTGCGACCTCATCTAGTGTTGGTGTTTTAATATTATGGATGATGAAGGTATATTCGTTAGGTGAATCGACAGGGGATAAAAGAGAAGTTGCGCTTGACATTGCTTTTGCATGTTGATTGTCGTTCCTTGGAATAGTATCAATTGAAAGTGATGTAAATTGTTTTAATAAAGATAAAGTGAAGTCACAATATTGAGATAACTTATCTCGTTTAGCTTGATGTGATCCTGTTATTTGTCGTAAAATTAATTGTGAATAACCATATATAGTGATGTTTTTAATGTTAACGGCCAAAGTAGATGAAGTCATGCAATGAGAGCTTTGTATTCAGCTATGTTGTTTGTGCACGAGAAGTTTAACTGATAGGACATAGGAATCAGCTTAGCAGAAGGTGGTACTATTATGACACTAGCACCAGAGCTAGTTCGACATTGTGAAACATTAAAATATAATTCCCATTTATCATGTGAAATTACACTTAAGATTTGATCATCAAGAAATGTCTCCAAACTTTGTGTAGAAAGAGGTGAAGTTGCATCAGCTAAATCATTAGTTAATGTTTGTCCTTTAATCACTTCTTGAGAAATACATTTAAGATCAAATTCTATTACTAAGATAACCCATTTAGCCAGACGAACTGAAAGATCTGTTTTAGTGAAAATATGTTTCAATAGGTCAAATTTCATCATGCCATGAACTTTAGCATTTAAGAGATGATGTCTAAGATTTTGTGCTACGAAGACCAAAGCTAAGTAGTGCTTCTCGATGAAAGTATATCGCACTTCATAATCGAGCAAAGTTTGATTGATGTAATTTACAACGTGTTTTTTGCCTTCAGTATCATGCTATGCTAGTAAAGTATTGAGGGTATTATTAGATGTTGAGGTGTAAAGAAGAAAAGGTTTATCAGCAGTAGCAGGCTGTAAGATGGGGGGATTAGCTAAACAACTATTTAAGTCTTCAAAAGCCTTCTAAAAATCAGAATTCCAACAAAATTGAATCTTTATTTAGTAGTTGAGTAAAAGGGTGAGTCTTATCCATGAGTTGTGAGACAAATTAGCAAATGGACTGTATCTTCCCTTACAAACTACAAAGTTGAGATATGTTCTCAAGTGCTAGAATATTAACAATCACGTCAATTTTCTTCATGTATACTTTAATGCCACGATGTGAGACTATAAATCTTGACAATTTTCCACTATCTACACCAATGATGCATTTATAGGGATTTAAGCACATGTTATATTTCTTTATTCACTCAAAGATTTGATGGAGGATCGTGACAAGATCCTACAATGTATAGACTTTGCAAGGATATCATCGACATAATCCTCTAGGATGTTATGCATGTAATCATGAAAAATAAAAGCCATAACCCATTTCTAAGTTGTACATTGTTCTTTAATCTGAATGGCATGACCACCCAACAAAATGTACCACAAGGTGTTACAAAAGATGTTTTATATTGATCTAGTGTATTGATGAAAATTTGATTATATCCCAACAAACCATCCATAAAGGAAAGTAATTCATGGCCAGTTATTGAATCAATGATCATATCAATGTTTGGAAAAGGGAAATCATCTTTCAAAGAAGCAAGATTCAAATCCCAAAAACTAGTGCACATCCAAATATGGCCATTAGGTTTAGCAACAGCCATGATATTCAAAATCCAAGGTGAGTAATCAATAGGGTGGATAAAACCAGCTTGTCAAATCTTTTATATCTCAGCTTTGACTAATAACACCACCTTAGGATTCATTTCACAGATCTTTTGTTTAAATGACTTAGCATTAGGTTGTAATACGATATTAAGTGTTACAATTTGAGAGTCAATATTAGGCATCTCTAAATAATTCCAAGCAAACAATTTAGAAAATTCATGCAACAACTTGGTCATACTATCTTTTTCTTCTATATTTAAACAATCACCTATAGGGATAACCTTTTTAGTATTATCCTTGTCCATAGAAACTTCAACAGTCTTTCCCTTAAGTAAAGTACTAGGTTTTGTGAGGTTGGGTGATTGTGGTCATTCTTTACTTGCTTTCTTAGATTTTAGAGTAGTATTTACTAAACAAGTGGATTTTCCAAAATATGCATCTTTATTTAAATGATAGGGTAATCCACATTTATGATGATAATGAGAAAGATTGTCATAAGCTCCCAAGAATTCCATTATTGCTTCATCTATTGAAAACATATCTAAAGGAATATCTCCTAGAGGACAATTCATGTCTATCATCTCAAGATATTTCAAATTGAGTGATGATAGTGTGTTTACATTAATATTAGGTGGTCTACAAGCTTTGGTTTCCTTGAAAGGATTATATCCAATGCCACTTGAGTGATGTCATGAAGTGGATTCTATAGGCACTCAAATTCCTTGTTGATTAATACCACAACCATTACCTACATAGCCACAATTCTTATAAAGGATCTGAAATCCTCAACCATAAAGAGAGGCCATATCTCTAGAAGAAGGTGAAGCCTCATAGGTCTCATAATCTATAGTGTAAGTAAGAGTGTTCTATATGTTTGTTACTAAAGAAATATTAGGTTCTTTAGGTATCTCCATAGATTCTTTTGATGAAATTGATGTTACATTTGATTCTTCAGAATTAGAGTTGTTAGGTTTATATTCTCCTACAGAAACAAGAATAAATCTAATGAACCCCAATCATCACCAAGGAATGCATTTGATTGTTTAGAATTTTGCACAACATTCTCTATGATAGGAGGAGTTAATGGATCAACTTTCAAATTATTTAAAATCTTATGATGAACAACCTGCTTTTGTAATTTAATTTGTAAACAATTATCCGGTTCAGGATCAGCCTCAATAGTATGAAGTTTAAACATTTATAAATAAAGTTGATTAAAAGATGAAGTGTAGATGGAACTACCCCCAATGCATGAATCCAAGGTCTACCAAGATTCATGTTGTATGATAAGGAACCAGGAATGACATGAATCAAGGTAGACAAAGTCACAGGCCCAACTTGTATAGGTAAAGTTATAGTGCCTACATATTGTGTTCCAACATTATCAAAGCCATAAATGATTATTCTATCCATCTTAATCAAAGAGGTATCAAGATTAATCTTATATAACAAATTAATACCACAAACATTAAGAACCGACCCATTATCAATCATAAATCACTTGATCAATTTCTTGTTTATTGTAATGAAGATAATCAAAGCATCATACTAGTTTTGATCTTCAATAGAAGGTAACTCATGTTATTGAAATAGAATGCCTATTTTTGTCGCATGCACATACAATCTAAGAGAGTTACTACATCATTTGGCTTGATAATAGGTGGTGCAATCACCTTTTTAAATCTTATTGGAGCATTCCATGGTATGTAGGCAAAGTTTGTATAAGTTCCCAAAGAGAAATCTTAGCATGAGTAGCATGAAGTTTCTCAACAAGATCATAATCTTGCCCAACTTTATGTGTTAAATGAGGTGCTTGAGGAAGCATATGTTGAGAAGATGGTAAAGATATTGGAATACTCGATTGTTGTTTCCTTTATTTGTTATTCCATGTATTATTTGTATGAGCAACCGTAGTGTGACTAGGTTGTTGTAAACTTCGATGTGTTACTTGTTTAAAGCATAGTTATAGATGTAATCAGGAGGTCAAAAAGAAGATGGAAGACCTCTAACAGTGAGCACTAGTTTAGATTGTGATTGGACCACATCCAAACATAGGTTGGCCACTATTTTTGGCTTCATAGTTTCTTCTTTAGGTTTAGGAAAATATATTACATTTACTATTCTTTGAAACAACGATAGTTTAGGAGTTGTAGTGGAATATTCAATCGACATAACGTCCTCAATGGCTTCATCTAACATGTTGATTTCATCACAACTAAATGTCTCATCATACACATGAAAGTCTTGTAAAAAGTAATCCAAAATTATAACATGTTCTAATTAACCCAAGACATAAATGTAAAGTAATATAGCATAAACTTTGTGAAATAAATCAAGATATCACTATGCAAATCACAAAGTTGTAATATCAAATGCTTTTAATGAAAGGTTAAATATATCAATCAAGATTCAATGTATGCACTTTTCATAAAAGAGGGTTTGTAATTTAAATGTAATTTAGGATAGCAAACTTTTCCAGATCTAATGTCTAAAAGGAAGCAAATTCTTTTAAATCACAGGTTCACCAAAATGCTTAGTGGGAAAAAGTGGGATAATCATAGTTTGTCTAGACCAAATCAAGTCGCTCTTTCACTCACTAAGCATTAGGGAAGTAGGAACCGAGCTTGCTCTCTATGAAGGATCAAGCTTTAGATTCCTAGGCTTCCTTTATGTTAGTTGTGACTAAATGGATTCTTGGATTAGGTTTTTATAAGTGTATGGTATTCACAAAGCATGAAACCCTAATTATTAATTATGCTATAATAGACTAGTTTCTGACATAGGTATTCACAAAAAGAGTACAGAAACATGGAGTAAAGATTACATAGAGTTAGTACCCAGAAATTGAGGGCCGGTTAGACACGAGCGCTCGCTCTTTTGTCCCAAGAGTTTATGATGACTAAAATCTATTGTATTAGAGGGTCTTAAAAGGCTCCCACATTTAAAATGAAATGCTCAATTAGACTAGGGCACCTGCTCTTTTGTCATGAATATTTCGTAATGCCAAAATTTAAAGTTCTGTAATGATTTATCTATAATGTCTGCCTTTCTGCTGGATCTTTTCGAATATGAACTACACATACAAAAGGAGGAGAAAGATGGTTGTGGCTATATCAGAGCTTGCCTCAGTGAAGACCCATCTTTGGTATTTCTACCTCAACAATAGCCAATGATTAAGATCTACAGATGTGTGTGCTCATATATCATATGTGTATGAAGAAATGTAAAACCCTAGATGACTCAAGCATCAAGAAAAGATCAACACATTATTTCACTCAAAGAAACAACCAAAACATGACCTCAAGGAGATGATTGCAATGAAGACTTGTAGAACAAGAAGGTGAGGCAGTCATATCTACGGAGCATTCCCAACCTCAAGTCAAAGGCTTCAACCCTTCTACCGATCGTACAATGGGCTTGACAAAACCCTAAGAAGAGAAAGATAGTCTCAAAATATTGATTCCTAATCTCCATAAAATATCTCCATGATAGAAAATATCAATATCTTCAAAGAGCTTTGACAAGATGTTGATCTTTAATAGCAAAAATGGCAGAGTTTTGGCATAGTAAGCTTGCATGTAGATTGTTTGTGATAAAATTATTTTCTATTCTCTTTAAATACATAACCTTAGAAATTCAAATATTTGAAATAATGTGTCATCATTGTGTGAAAACCAAAATTTGAAATCAGAATCTCGAGGTGTACGGTGGGAACTGACACCCCACTAAAATTTGAAATCCAAAAACATAGGGCAGAATAGGGGTGCGGGCACCCGTGTCCAGGCCCTGGTTTTTCCCTCAGGTCTACATTTAGGAGGTTTGGGATGTCCAAAATCCAAAGTCTGTTCTTAGGTTAAGTCGTTAGTTGCTTCAAAATATGACATTTTCTCAGTTAGATATAGGTTATCAGGGTTTAGGAAGGTCAAAAACAAAAAGGGCAAGGTGACACCAAAGGAGAGGAGCTAACATATGTGAAATTGTGCCATTCCATGCAAGAGGACAATTTCTGACATAACACTTCCATTTCATTGCAATAGATTAGAGAGCATTTAATTTTCATAGATTAATTTGTTTGCTTTTATTGTTTAGATCTTTTCTTGCTTTCTTCGAGTAGATTTCAAAAATCATCAAAACCATAAAAAATGGAATAGCATTTCATTACATAAACTTCATTATAAAGTCCATTCATATAGAATTATTATTTTTATTCAAGAAAATACCAAAATATAGCTTGCATATCACATAGCTATATTTCATACACAAAAATTCAAAAAGAAAAAAAATATTAAGAAAACTCAAAAGCTTTCAAAACCTCGATCTCATCATGAGGTAGTCACATTCATGTTAGACACAAACCCTTGATGGCATCACAAGGTAAACATTCAAAGTAACCAAAGTCAACCCTAGGTCAACCTTGGTAAAAACAAGTCAAAGAATAACAAATCTCTTAGAATAAAAAGCAAATGTGCCCATGAATTAGAGGAGAGTGGGCCAAAGCAGTTCTAGGGGAAATAGAAGAAATAAACCCTAGACCACAACTCACACAAGAGAAAAACACATCATTAGGGTCATAGAATAAGATCGACAAATTCAACAACACATACATGCATTCAAAGCTAGATTACAATGTGCTAGAGACATAAATGAAACAAATAGACAACCATCTAGGCATTGGAATCAAAGAAACCCCAACAAGAGATGAATCACAAGTGACCCTTCGAGTCACATCATCATTTCAAAAACAACTACCATAGAGAGAACAAGGAAAATCCAAAACAAGAATAGGCCCTAGATCAAGTTGACCACTCTATGCGAGGTTCTATTCCCAAGCAAATAGAAAAATCTCTAGGTCTTGCCTCTGGTCGATTGGATTTTTCCATGAGAGTGAGAGTGACTTGGAGCTCACCCAAAGCAAGGAGACGATCCATGTTCTATGTCAGAGCATACTCATCCATAATTTTTCTTGTGTCATGTTTCGAAGAGTACAATGGCAATCAAGCCAACTATTTGTAGAAGACCAGAAATAAAAATGATAAAAAGTATAATTATCAATCCACTAGTTATTAAAGTAAATTAAGCTTACCTAATTTTTGAATTTTAGTTAGGGGATGACTTAAGGGGAGTTAAGAGGATGGCTTAAGGGAAGATGCAATCAATTACTAATTTTCTAAGGGTGTGCTAGTTAATGAATTAACTATAAATACTTAATCCTAAACTGACATCCTAAACCAAATTCATTGAAGTTGTTAAACTAAATCATAGTTAGCTAACTTGTGGAATATAGCTAGGGAATGGCTTAAGGGGAGTTAAGAGGATGGATTTAGGGGAGATGGAATCAACTACTAATTTTCTAAGGGTGTTCTAATAAATCAATTAGCTATAAATATACTTAATCATAAGCTCACATCCTAGACCAAATTTATTGAAGTTATTAAAATAAATCATACTTACCTGACATATAGAACATATCTAGGGGATGCCTTAAGGGGAGATGCAATTAGTTAACTATAAATCTTCTTAATCCTAAACTCACATCCTAGACCAAATTCATTGAAGTTATTAAACTAAATCATACTTACCTCACTTATGGAACATAGCTAGGGGATGGATTAAGGGAAGATGCAATCAATTAACTGTAAATCTTATTAATCCTAAACTCACATCCTAGACCAAAATCATTGAAGTTATTAAACTAAATCATACTTACCTATCTTATGAAACATAGCCAAGGGATGGCTTAAGGAGAGTTAAGAGGATAGTTTAAGGGGAGATGCAATCAATTAACTATAAATATTTTTAATCCTAAACTCACATCCTAGACCAAATTCATTAAAGTTATTAAACTAAATCATACTTACCTGACTTATAAAACATAGATAGGGGATGGCTTAAGGGGAGTTACGAGGATGGATTAAGGGGAGATGCAATCAATTAAATATAAATCTTTTTAATCCTTAACTCACATCCTAGACCAAATTTATTAAAGTTATTAAACTAAATTGTAGTTACCTATCTTATGGAACATAGCTAGAAGATGGATTAAAGGGAGTTAAGAGGATGGCTTAAGCAGAGATGCAATAATTTAACTATAAATCTTCTTAATCCTAAACTCACATCCTAGACCAAATTCTAAAGTTATTAAACTAAGTCATACGTACTTAATTTATGAAACATAGCTAGGGGATGGCTTAAGAGGAGTTAACAAGATGGCTTAAGGGGACATGAAATCAATTAATAAATTAGTTAGAGCATGATAGTAAATAAATTAATTTTATCAAATAAATAAATACAACTATACATTAGTCAGAAAATAAAGATTAAAAGTTTAAAATTTTCTACATACCTACAAACCATTTATAAAATTTACTCCATTGTACCATCTACATCTTCTATTTTTTGTAATGTATATATGATTGCCTCATTCACTTCCATAGAAAGTGTCCATAAATCTTTTGTAATAGGTTTCTCTTGATATCTCACTAATTGTATATTTGTTGCCACAACCAAATACGAGTAACTTGTATATTTTTTTTATGTCTTTCATAATCTTCAAATGTAGGTATACCATTCTTCATAATCAGATATTTCTATAGCCAAGTGTCAACAACAACCACATAAATTATTGGATACTCAAAGTTACAATCATCTACTCAAGGTTATAAATACTTATGTTTTGTCTCAACACATTGAGCCAACTAATACTCTATTTCCTCTTCATTGCCCTCAGATATAACAACAAGATACACATGTCCTACAAAAAAAATATAAATTCAATAAAGCAAGACATGATATATAAGTCACAAAAATACATATATGTATATAATTATAGATTATAAAACAATGTAATGAACCTAGATATTGAATTAATGTACCTTCTTGTATAAGGTCTAAAATATGATCATAGTCATCTAATGCAAACAATTGATTATCCTCTTCAAACATTGTCTCATGTTGGTCATGTGTTTTTATAAGTGTTAGGGATCTTTGTTGGCATCATTCAACCTATTCTATATGTTTACATGCTTCCCACTCACCTCCAATACAAAACTAACAAAATCAAGCAATCTCCCTAGTCCATATAGTCCATGTGCTTGCATTTAAACTCTTAAATGAATGTCATTTTGTCGATCCACTAATTGTCTCACAATCATATTAGGGAAGAATGTATTCTTCTTCAACTAACCAAAAAAAAATTTAACTTTAGAGTTTTCAATTGATTCTGTAGAAAATTTTGCATTACACCATTTTACAATTGCATGTGCATCTTTAAACTTTGTTGCATCCACAAATTTTAGTTGTTTCCTAGAAAGAGCTCTTTTTCACACATGTTCTACCATCATAATATTCTCCTTTACCATTGCCAGCTTCAAAGAAACTCCACATATGTTGGATATTGTTTTCTTGATGGGCCCTACATAACCAATAAAACATTCGAGTATTTTTTAATTGTCATGTACAATTGTCTGACCATATGAGATGTTGTCTCATTTGGATTTCTCTTTCTTTTAAATTGTCATTAAATACTTTGAAACAATACTACACAAACTCTAATGAATGTAACCTGTTATCACTCAAATAGAAATGGTACTCTCTCAAAATATTTAAGTAATCTTTTGTACTATCAACTGCATATTTGTATACAATATGAACAAAGATGGTCACCTATATTGAGTTATAATATTGAGAATGAATCTCCTCTTATGGAGAAAGGGTATAGTTTTCAGAAAAGTCAACCATTCAAAGTATAGTTCCAATTGGAAATGTGTTTTTACATCTGTGAAATTGTTCATCAAGCCACCGATCATATTGAGAGTGTTTCATAGATTTGTACACAATCTTATTTTTGAATTATGTGATGAATGCATGTACACTAACTTGTTCTATGACTAACTCACAACACTTTCTAATTTTTCCATCCTTTAATGGATATTGAACATTATTTAACCTTTTCACATCTACTAATTGTTTTTTTTAAATCATGTGAACTACTTTCATGCATACATTATCCTAACAATGAAAGGTTATCAAATTTATTGTATTATCTAGAAACACACAATTTTGAAATAAATAATTGCCCTTAAGGTGTTTCACAAAGTAAACTCGTTATAAACTCCTTAATTATTGTAAGTGGAATATTAATATCACCTTACTATATAATTTGGTTAGTATGCAAAGTACAATATATATATTGAAAAGAATCATAATAATAATAGAATTGCACATGAGTTTTACAACAAAAAGAGATTTGTTACTTATTAATTTTGACATACCAAGGTTTACATTTCTCAAATGATCTTTGAATTATGCTAAAATTTTATATAACTAAATCATCTAAAAATTTTCTATATAATTCTATTTGAGTCATGTCTAATAGATGTTTTAGATGAGGATCTTGATTGTTTGACCCCACCCTTAATTTTAAAACATCTCTGTAATTAGATGAAACCCTTGTATTATCATGCCAATATTTTTCAATCAAAGACCTAATTTTATTATTTAATTTCATGTCAGACCTTAGGGATCTACCACTAAATATCTAACATTGGTAATTTGGATCATCTTCAATACTTTCTCTTCTCTCTTCCACTCTTCTCAAAGTTTTAGAATGCACATTTAAATATCCACTTGTCTTACTTATCATTCTTTTTCTCACAACTAATTTATTGACTAAAACCATTATTATTGCTCATCATCCCACATTCTTATCTTTAAATCAACTCATCTTTATAATAGAACCAATAGCATTAGCAACACTAGACATAAATTGTTCCATTGACTCATCCACCTTTCTAGGTTTTACAAATATGCCTAACTTTTTCATTACTTTTCAGATTTTTGACATTTTCATTTGATTCCATTACAAGTTGAAATTGAAATCCTAAATTTTTTCTATAAAAAAATAGTTTATACAATCTATTTGCATGGGCTTGAATTTGTCTCCAAGATATCTTACCACAAAGATTATCCAAAACATTACTTTCAATTTAAAAAAGAAAAATTATTTTCACTCATACAAGGGTTTTCATTTTCATTTTTTGTTGTGTTGTTTCTAATAGAATAATTTATATCAACATTGCTATATCCAACTTCCTTTAAACAACTAATCTCATTATCATTAAAGGGACTTGAAGACATACCTGGATTCATTTCTACAATCATATTTTTCATATTCTTGAAATCTTCCACATTTGCATATTCTACATTCATCTCATCCATGTTGGTCTCTTCAATGTTCTCCTCTTCAATAGTCATCAAACTGGATGCTTCAACATTTTCCATTTCTCAAATCCTCTCTCTCTTATCTCTTTGTTGGTTTGCGTCTTTCTCTCTATGTGCTTCAATTTCTTCAAGTGTCACAACCTTCCTTTTTCTTTTTTGTTTACATTTATTTGATCCCATGATTACCAAGATATTTTAATAAAATTAACAAGTGATATTTAATTTACTTAGAGTTGGACCCCTCCTTAAAAATTTTGAAGTACAAGTAGATGTAGATCCTTTGTTCAATATATCACACGTGCTTGATTTCTAAAAAAATAATTCCTTTGTTTGATCTCTCTAAAAATTAGTTCTTATACTTCATTCCATCTTAAAATGCTCTTTATGATTGAATCCTTGAAAGAATTAAATATAATATGACTTGTTGAGATATTGTAATGCCACTTGCATACAAAAATATCATAGAAATAGTCGCTATCAGGTCATACATATAAAAAATGTTGCATACATTTAGTTGTACTATATTTTATTTAAAAAATAACATAATGGATATATAATAAATGGGCACCCATTTAGAAAAAAGCATGTATTTATAATGAGTGTCCATTTCATTTTAGAATGAGCACCTGTTTCTGATTGGGTTGCATTACTTCAAATTTTAATTTTCAAACCCATAGCTCTCCATTGGTTTTAGGCTTGTAAATCCAACCTGTAGCCTTGGACCTATAAGTACAAGGTCATGTTAACACTAAAAGAAAAAAATGACTTCACCAATGTGGCTAACGACTTTTTTCAAAAAAAATTGACCAGATTAAAACCTATTATAGATCACAATGTCTATTTTTCAAATATGCAAGTTTTTTGGCTCTTGGACATAATTTTCTATTATTTAATTATTTTTAAAATAAAGAGACTCATAAACTTAAAATGACAGACATGACTATTTTTTAGTAACTTGTAATTTTGAACATTTTTTGAAAAAAAAAAAAATGTCTTACCAATCTGGGCATCATTCTCTACATGGTGAAAAATAAATTTTAATGTTATAATTAGTTTAGTTCAAATTATATTGGTCGTACATGAGGGGTTTTAAAAACATAAATTAGGGATAGAAAAATTTAATAAAATAATTATTTATCAAAAAATTACAAAAAATATCCTAACCAAACTTCAACATCATATGCATCTTTTCACAAAAGGAATTAGAAAAACACCTTCATTTAGATCAAACTATGTTGGCCATACACATGCATGCTTTGGTAAGAAAAAATGGGACTTTTAAAAAGCCACTTTTTGTACATCATATACAAAACTAACTTTTATCATCTAGGTATTAGAAAAAAAAAATATAAATTTGAAAACTAGAAACAAAATCCTACATTTCAAATTTTTACATCATATTAATATTCACTGTGTAAGTGCTTCAAATTTTTACTCCATCTATGACAAAATTTTAAAAATAGGAAAATCACTTCCACTTTTTGACACAAAAAATGAACCCACCTTCTTGCACCCACCCTTACCAAGACTTATAATTATCCTTATCTAGGGCTATCATAAAAGGATGAGTAAAAAAACTTATGATACCTCCTCAAATTATTTAATTAGAGATTAAGATATCCAATACATATCAATACTGATAAATGAAACCCACCCAAGAAAATATAATTTTTCAAGTGCCAAAATATCTAGGATGCCAATTAGAATAAGAATAACTAACAAATTGAATAGAAGATACATGGGGATGAATATGGAAATATTACATTGATAGATTTGAAGAGCTCCTCAATACCTTTCCAATGCTGCAAGAATTACATTTAATCTAGAGATTTTGGAAAAAAATTATGAGCTTGGAAGCTAAAAGGATGATCTAGACTTTAAACAAAAAAACCAGGCACCTACAACAAAATCTATAAAAATTACTAGTACCACTATTAATTTCTTGTAACAATCTTTTTGATGCCTATTTGTTTGCAAAAATTCAACTTCGTATGTGCAAGATATCACCTCTGGAGAAAAATGCCTCCCTAAGGTATGAAATTGAGACAAGTGGTGGCCCCTTGGTGGCTGGGTTTGGCTAGAGGTAGTGTCGCTAGTTTGGACAGTTATCAAGTAGTGCATTAGGGCAGAGGTGATCTTGGGAGCATCACCCACTACAAATGTTAGCCTCCAACTAAAAATGACCAAGGGAAGGAGTTTAATATGACTATAAAGCAATAAAAAACTCTACCAACCCCCACAATGACCCTAGGATGATGCAATCCTATGTGCTTTGATGTGACTACCAATTGGACATGGTGTAGAGACCACTAGAAATTTGTTGTGACTGCTAGATGAATGATTAAACCACCCTAGAGATAAATGTCGATAGACCTGCAACTAGAAACTACCAACCAACTACTAATGCTATAACCTCTACAATCCATATGGATCTATACAGTTCTATATTGTATGGATTGTATAGATTTTTTTTTCTTGTTTTTTTACAAACCTTAGCAAAAATAGCCAAACAAATTTGACACCAAAATTAGGGTATTTTGTATCAAAATTCATATCCCATGCCTTCTAGAATTTATGGTGGGGTTTTTTTTAATCTAGAAATGCACTCATCAAAATCTCTTGGTTGAATCACTCTTAGATTTGAGAAGGGACTTGCAGAGATGAAGCTCTAATAGCATGTAAGAGTCACTAATTGACTCAAACTCCTAGGATCATGTGTAAAACTATAAATTAACCTTCCACAAGAGAGTAGCAAGAGGATGAAGGGTAATCCCACAATAATGAGTCCCACTTTTTGGCCAAGATGGACATTGATATTTGTTTTTTAAACTAAATCTTCACTTTTTGAGACCTATAGCAACTAAACCATTAAGAATTTGGGATGCAAACTAGTGATTTGTGGTGATTTGTGTGTAGATTCTAAATATATTTGTTAATTTTTTTTAAAAATAAATCGTGAATATTTCAACATCTCTTTTAATAAATAGCTTTTAATAGTAAACAACATTTTTAGAAAGTAATGTTTATGTCATCTAGCATAACTTTTTTTTCTTAGAAAAGACAAAATTCTAATTTTTAAAATATAGATTTTTACCATCAATATCTAGTGCACGAATATTTTTTCATAAGTTTTTGTTACATATTTGTTTTAATTAATTTTTGAAGTTAGGGTAACTATAATTTGGACATAGGTGTATGTCATCAAGCATAACTTGTTGTGTATATATCGAAATTCAATTTTTTTTTGGTGAAACAAGGACATCAATACCTAGTGTACATATATTTTTTACAATTTTTTTCTCTATTTTTTTTATTTTTCTGCGTGTTTGGAATAGAAACATTGATGTTTGGTGAAAACTTACGTTCAATAAAAAATAAATATAAATATAAAATCAAATGAAACATATTGAAACATAATTTTTGGAATGCTTATACTAAGGCTACATATTTACAAAATAGAATTTCTAAATGACTTCATTTGATCCCCTAAAAGGTGAAGCAAAATTTGTTTTTTGTCAGCATTTTGATAGGTGTGGAGGAGACTCCATTGATGGTTTAATTTAAGACCAGGGGGGTTCTTTCCAAGGAGATTTGATCTAATGGAGTTTTATCGAACCCTTCAATTAAACCCCTTTAGATGGAACCCCTCAAGGCTTAAATCATTAATTTCACTTGGCTAGACCACCAATGTATTGTTAATGGTCAAATCATAGCCACCCATAGCCAAGTTCCTCGTGTTTTCCCACTCTTATGTTACAGGAAGTAACACTTTTCAAAACTCCACAATGGCCAACATTTTAGAGTACACTTTCTCCAATTCCACATCTCCTATGTTCCCACTAATAAAACCCACCCCTTTACCCATAAATGACACCTCCTTTGTTGCCAACTTCAACAAAAAGATGAGAAGCTTAGCCCCTCTACCAGTTCCTCAAATCATGGATAGGCAATTGCTCTTCACAATGGGTTGGGACTAAACTCTTGAACCATATGCCAAACTTTCCAAGGCCCCAATGACACCACATATGTAGCCTCCATCAACATTATATCATTCATCATGCCCACCACGACTCTTATTCAAGCCTACTTCTTTGGCCACTCCAAGGGAGTTTACAACTGTAACTTCCCCAGCAATTTCCTTTCCCTTTCAATGACATTGGTGTGCCTTCTAATAACACACACATGCATACTCTAAACAACATGAGGGTGAAACCATCCCAAGGTAAAGATATGTTTTTTCTAACAAGCTAATAACAAATTGCTTCTTTGTGTCATGAGGAAACCCTAACTGAATGCCATTACAATCCCCTATACTGTACTCAACAAAAATAGATGTGAGAACAAAGGATGCATTTCAAGAGGCCATAATATATGTTCGATTTCTTTATTGTCCTACAAATGTTATTTTGTCAACAATAAACAAATTACAATTTTTAGTAGTTTACACCTTTTTTGTTTATTTTTGGACGATGAAAATGATGATATATGTAAGATGCAGTACTACCAAGTTTTGGTAGTTACAAGAGGAGTTCACATATAATGGCCTATCAGTCAAATAAAATAATTCTTAAATAGTTCTAAAATAAAACAAAATAATTCTTTAAGTATACAAAATAACTCAAGACTATATCTCTCCACATTTTTCAAGTAAATTTATTTAAGATCTAGCTATATTTACATCGATAGGTGTCCTATAGTGGCATGAAGGGGCTGAAAGCCTGTAAACATGTAAATTAAATTCAAAAAAAATCAAGAAATTCAATTTCTATAAATTGTTTTGTTTTTTATTTTTTTATTATTTTAAATTCTATTACATTATTTCTATTATACTAATTTCAATTTTTTCTTAAGAAAATATATTTTATTATAAAAGATAAAGTAAAAAGTGATGGGTAAATTTTATATTTGATATTGAAGGATGTCAACAAAACATAAAGCTTGAGTGAATCATAAATGGTTTAGAAACTTGTCAATCATAACAAATAAAAGATGACAGTAAGTAGTATAATTTAAATGGTGATGGGACTTCTCATGAATCACATTAACATGACATTCCTAATAAATATTGAAGATACTTGAGACACTTATCATAACTATATTATATATATTTTTTAAAAATATTATTAACACTTTCTTGATTAAAAAATATTTGACATAAATGATATTTTAATTGTTCTTCATTAAAATATAGACGTTTTGTTTTATCTATATAAAAAATAAATAAATATTTTTGTTTGGTTGAAAAATATAGTTAAAAGATTTTTCATTAGTTAAAATAATGAAAAACAACGCATAATTGAAGCCAGCAATTTAATATGTATAATACGAGTCAGCGAAATTGATAATTAATTCGACATTACTCAGAGGCTTACGCTGTTTGTGACGTTCTTGTGAGTGTGAAAGAGTTGTTTGAGAGTCGGTACAGAAATCCAAAGCTAATCTGTTTACAATTGCCCAGACCAGTCGTTCACAGCGAGCTTCAATTATTCGTTGACTTTATTTATTTAGAGCTGCCTTGAAACATAATATTTATATGGGGAGCTTTGCTTTGACAGGGTCCAACATTTCGACTAAGAAATCTTGTCATATTCTCCTACTTTTTCTGTTATAATATAAGAAATATATCCTCCTACTTAACGTAAGCACGAAGGGAATCATGGTTTAATATTCTGTACTATTTGGCATGTATGTGCTGGTTTCACGTGGTATTGAGGGAATTGGCTGATTATCAATAATTTGTTTTAGATGTGACTGTTCTTTCCATCCAAGGCCGGAAAAATATGTATAATAAAATTTTGTTGAACAATTCGTCGACTGTAGCGTGCAGTTTGTTGCAAATGTGATGGCTCATGGATTTTCAATAAGTAGACCATTTGAGGAGTTGAATCTTGCAAAACACATTTCCTTTTATGTCTTCCTATTTTCAAAGCTTAAAGTAGCTTGTGCAAGGAGAGTAGAAAACAATGAAGAAATCCATCACATTTTCAGTTTTGGCAATGCTATGGTTAGTTTCAGCCATAGCCGATGGTTTGGGTGGACTGAAGGTGGGCTATTATGGCTCTACGTGTCCTCAAGCTGAATCCATTGTCAGATCCACAGTCTCAGAAGCTCTAAAGAGGGATTTTACTTTAGCTCCAGCCCTTATAAGATTGCATTTCCACGATTGCTTCATCAGGGTTAGTACTTCACTTTAATACACTTCTGCCTTGAGATAAATGTTGAAATGTGAAGTCAATTTTACTTCATTATTTATGAGCAGTCCACAACGAGTATCTAGTTATTAGAACGAGTAATTTTTTTTTGCCATGTGTCAGGTGTACACCATGCAAAATTGCATACGGAAGTGCCACGGTTTTATGCATGAAAATCTATCTTTAGATTTGTTTTGTTTTTTGCATGTGTTTTTTTGTGATTATTTAAGTTAGTCGAGCTTGAATGCCAAAACATGAGAAAAAAGTTTTGTAACTGCTAATTTTCTTCGAGAATAAAATTGAGAGATCTTTACTGGTGGTTTTTTTCCCAATACATTACCAGGTTTTTCAAATAAATCTGTGTTGTCTATTTTGTGTTTTTTATTACTAATTCACTGTTATTTCAATTCTGCACTGCTTATTTTTCTAACAATAAAACTCACTAAACTACGATAATTTAATGTTTCCATGCGTATAGGGTTGCGAAGGATCAATCCTTTTAGACTCCACACCTGGAAATCTCGCAGAAAAGGCATCACCTGCAAATTCCCCAAGTCTTCATGGGTATCAAGTGATCGACGAAGCAAAAAAGAAATTAGAAGCAGTCTGTCCTGAAGTAGTGTCATGTGCAGACATAGTTGCATTTGCTGCACGAGATAGTTCATTTGAGGTAATATTAAACTATGATGTGGCCTGTGCTTTGTGTTTTCACTCATAACTTCTGGTTCTGAGTTTAATTCAGATGTGTTTTGATAAGCCCTGCATACCTATCCTATCCTTTATTTAAACTTTTTTATTATGTATTAAAATATAGTATTCATAGAAGTGTTTCCAATAAAACTTTGTTTTTATAAATTGTAGTAAACATAATATTTTATTTTATTGTAGTAAAAAGGTTAGATATATTTATTTATATATAGTCTATATTATTTACAATAAAAAAATTATAAATAAGTAAAAAGTAAAAATAAATTTAAAGTAGAAGGTTATAGTTTAATTGGTGACGATGATGGTATGTTCTTTGATTATGCCATTTATTAAGGTTCAAAATCCTTTGTCTATACAATTAAGTCACATTTAACCAAATTTTAACATACTGATTTTCTTACTAGTGACAGCTTAGTCAAAAGACAGTTTCTGATTTAAATGTATGCTTACTCATCATGTTGTAATTATCTATTTAATCTAATTGTATTTTCATTTAAAAAATTAATTAAAAATTTTGTTATCTTTACTCAACTTCTAATTTAAATGTATGCTTACTCATCATATTATAATTTATCTAATAAAATCATTCCATTAAAAATTAAAAATTATCCTTTGTTTGGAATAATTTTACTGCAATGTATATAATACCAATATTTTTTTCAGGCTGGCAATATTAGTTGGCTTGTCCCAGCCGGACGTAGAGACGGAAGGATTTCAATGATAAATGAGACTAAGGGTTTACCTGCTCCTACAATCAACGTCACACAGTTGACGGTTTTGTTTAAGCAAAAAGGCCTCTCTCAAGAAGACATGGTAGTTCTATCAGGCAAGTACTGCAATATCAAGATTTAGATAACCAGAAATCATTACATTTGGTGAAAGAAAATTTATATTTGTGTTGTTCTGATCTTTCACAGGTGCTCACTCCATTGGTGTATCGCATTGCGCTGCATTTAGCAATAGGCTTTACAACTTCAACAGCACCACGGGTGTTGACCCTACTCTGGACGCTCAACTTGTCAAGAAGCTCAAGTATAAATGTCCACCTACACCGCCTCTTCACCGAACTGTACCCATGGAAACCATTACACCAACCAAGCTGGACAATGTATATTACAACGAGCTTCTCAGAAACAGGGGACTATTTACATCTGATCAAACCTTGATCACAAATTCTGACACTCTAAAAGTGGTGAAGATTAGTGCAAGGAACCCATCAATATGGAGTGCAAAGTTTGCCAATGCAATGGTTAAGATGGGCACCATAGAGGTACTCACTGGATCTCAAGGTGAAATCAGAAAAAACTGCCGAATAGTAAATCGACATTGAGAGAAGCTTTTTACTTGTTAATGAGTATTATCGTGTCTTCTGTAAATGGGCTTGGGCTTGCTGTTGGGATATGATTTAGTTGATGGTTTTCAATATTGTCCCCCGTACACTCACTAAATTAGCGAGGTAATGGGGGATTGCAACGATGTAATAGCTCAAGTTCCTAAATAGGGGGGAGTGGGCAGTGCATCTAGAATTCGTGCAGGATTGGTCAGTTTGATCGAATAAGCACTTCAAATAAGGGCTGCACTGCAGCTCAAGTCCCTGCCAAATGCTGCTGAAACGGCATGCAAGAAACGGGCTGGGAGAATAGAGTGCCAATAGATATTATGTGTTTTTAAATGTTTAATATAAAGGCTTTGGTCTGGCGAAGATAAACCTTTCAAAGTGTAAACAGTATGCCCAACTGAACAGTACTATCTTGCTTACAATTAAAATTCCTGACTAAAAGATTGCTTGCACCATGCTCAATGTATGTAGTCACCGTTATGGATAGAAGAATATGCACTATCAAGATGTCATAGATGTACAAAATTCAAACAACTGATAGCAAACAATAATCTTTGTATGCAAGCAAAATCCCTAAAACTATATCAAACCATAACAAACCCAGTAATGGTACCAGTGTTTTGGCCCCAAAAAATGACCCGATTCAAGCCCCAATCTGCCCCAACAAATCAAGACTGCCTAGATTGATACTCTGAGAAGGTCAAATAAAAGTTAAAATGCATATTTAATTAAAAAATCACACATATTACTGTTGACATTATATTACAGCTGACTATTATATCTTCAATGCCTTTTTAACCAGTATTGACAGGATTTATAAAGGATTTTGATGTGTATTGCTGCATCTAGAAGGATTTCGTTACATAATTTGAGGTGTTAATTTGTACAATATGATATTAGATTTCTGCCCTAACAAATGAAGACGAGCTAGATTGAATCCAAAACATGCTAAATGTTACAGATCAATCACCAGGGGCCTTTTTATCCTATGCAACTTGGAAGTGTGGCTGCTGAGCATCATTACTTTCAATCATCGATTGATTGGGCAACATAAGGATTTCCAGGTTAAACAAATTACAAACTACTTGATCTAAAATTCGTAGTACTTCCTGCTGGCTGTGTTGTATAGCATCCAATGCTAGGTCCCAGCTCAACTACCAGTTTGTCCTTGAGAAGTGGTAAAGGGGAGAGTATCAACAGCACAAAGAAACATGTATATTAAATTTTTCAATTGACCAATTCAAAATTTCATTATGAGCTTCCGCGACATATCTTATTATATACTATGGTAGAATCATTGTAGTAAGTTACACTAATCAATATTTACTTTCATTGCAAGCAAGTTCCAATACCAGAAACTTGTCATTTTAAGATAGTCTAATGATGCAATTCAGAGTCAGTGTCCCTTGATCTAATCAGGAGACTCAACAAGTCAAAATGCCACAGTTTAATCTAATCAGTGTACTATATCAGGCTAAGTTACTAATATGGTGCAGCCCAAGTAACAAAAAGCATCAATATGTAAGCAGGTACGAATGTGAATTGCATGGAGCATGGGAGGGGTTCTAATTTTTGGATCTGGGTATTCAATAGCATGTATATTTGCAAATATGTGCAAACAACACCAAAATAATTAGACATACATAAGAAAATTGAAACCACATTAAACAATACAGGGAGCTTGGGTGAGGTGCAGTGCCTAGCATCCAAAGCTATAATTTTTTCAGTTTATAATAGTTGGCATTTTCAAGAAATATTTCAAAATTGAATGTACTCAAAACACAAATGACACACACAGTAAGATGGTCAAGAAAATTCATAGCCTTATCCATCAAATAAACTTACCATTGTTTTCCATTGTATGCTATTGAATTATTTCCGTAAAATCCAGACCCTCCTGAATTTCTTGTAGGAAGGGTGTCTATGAGTTCCTTGTGGAGTTTCATAAGGCAAGTGGACATATCCTTTGCTTGGACTTTCTTCCGCAGATCCTAATCTCCTCTTGACTCCCGTGAAACACCTATGGATCGATTCTACGGAGTTCCGTGCAGGATATGGAAAATTCGTTGTTATGGTTTTACCCCACAAATCTGAATGACCTTCGATTCACCGCAAATCCGAATGATCACATGCAGCACTAGCAACAGACAATGCACTAGAGAGCTTCCGTGCCTTGATAATTGCAGCTCCACAATATTGTACAGTTGTAATACATTCAACCTGTAAGTGTGAATGGATGAATGTTTTTCAATCACAAGTACTTGATTGGCTGTCAATAGGGAAGTTAAAGATATAACAATAACATTTCCAAAAAGCACATTGAACACAAAGGCCCACATTAATCCACAAGAGACAGGTGCATTTGTTCAAATTTTTACCACACATCATCAGCAACAAGTTGTCGCACTGGTTTCTCTCCAGCTTCAGTTTCAACTACTGCATGGTTGACATCATGATACTGACTTGAAGAGTGATTTCCCCAAATTATGACATTCTTCACATTACTAACTGGCATACTCAGCCTCTCTAAAACTTGTCCAAGAGCCCTATTGTGATCAAGTCTTGTCAAGCATGTAATATTCTTCTCTGGAACGGATGGAGAAAATTATTTCAAGATCAGTGCGTTGGTATTTGTTGGGTTAGCCACCACTAAGTACTGATAAGCAAAGGAGTTCAATGAACCACATTACTTTTGCACCAAAGGCTTCGGAAAAGACGAAACACAATTTAGCAAGAATTTTACAACAGTGCAAATCAAATATCAGTTAAAAAGTACGAGATATTTAAAATTGCAAAGGCACAAGGCACTCAACTCTTCAACTTCTATTTATTAAATTGTTTCAAAGAACAAGAACCTTTATCCATTACTTTTAAATGAAAACTACAAATTGAAATCACCTTGCAGTCTGGAGCAGCATGTTTGTTCCAGTCTGTGACTTATAGATGGACAACATTTTGGACATAATATCTTTCCTTTCCATTCCCTCCTTCCTTGGGAATCCACCAACCATGACAGCTATGTTTACACTAGTACATGCTTCAACAACATCCGTAGTGGCAACAACACCTTTATTCCAAAAAAAAACTGACATGTATTAAGGTCCAATATAATGAATACGGCATGATACATTACTAATGTTAGTTGTTTTGTTAATTGGGTTCTTAACATTACTAATTATAGTTGTTTTGTTAAGTGTCGAGGCGGCGGTTCACTGTTTCAGCTGATCTCTCTTCATGCACTGGCTTTTTTCTTGCTTCCGTTTTCTTCTCTTACCAGGGTTCTCCATATGGCGGACATTCGTCTGAACCAAAGGCTGTTCTTCCCAGCCCTTGAGTGGGAACCGGAGATCAGAGGGAGAGTTAAGGCAGATGATTTGATGACTCTGATCAACTCGGATTGCACCCTCATGCAGTTTGCAGTCAGAAATATTGTTGGTCACGCTTGGATTAAAGGCTACGAGGGGCGTGTACTCAATTATTCAGACATGGTTTCACAGCTTGTATCCAACATTATGGATCTTGCAATGAGTGGCGAATTCGTGCATGCCTTAGCGGCAGGTTTGTTTTACAAAAACATTTATACTGTTGACAAATGGGAGATGGCGGTCCAACTATAGAATGGAACAAGGTGACGCTCTTATTGGTGGGCTCTTCAAGCTTACAGCCATGCGTAACTCTTCCCCACAGCAAGCAATCTACAGAGCCATGCAAGCTAGTATCAAATCCTTGAGTAGTGGGGATATAGATGAAGCGCTGCAGTCACATTGCTTTCTGTTTACCAAGAAAAAAGCCGAGAGGATCAAGGATGTATTTACAGCCATCCGCTTCTTAAGGATACATGCCTCTGATTTGGCTCCGGGAATGCCTCGCTATGCTTTGGAAGCTATTGACGATGGAGCTCAGAGATCGGTGTCTGTGGAGTTGGATGAACAGATCCTTCCGGCAGCTCCGCCAGCGGCTTAATGTTTGATGTGTAATGGTGGTTTCTTTGGCATTCTTGGCTGGTGGCGGGTGTTGGTGGTGTGGTTGTTCTAGTCTGGCTGGTGGGAGTTGTTTTTTCAGTGTTTCTGTGGTGGCTTCTTTGGTTTGTGTGTTGGCATCTCTTGCGGGTTGTGCCTCTTCGGTGGTGGTGGTTGGGTGGTTTTCTTTTTTGCTTTTGATGGCGCTTGGCTGCTCTTCTGGTGATGGTGGCGTGTTGGGAAAGATCATGGTTTTTTGGTGTGTCTTTGCATTATTGTGTCCTGCAGTTGACTTCAGGGGTTAATTTTATTGCCTCTAGTTTTGTTTCTCTACCTCTTGTTATTATTGGCATGTTAGGGTCTATCCTGTAAATCTTTCTATTTTTTATTGGATTTTAGAACCTATCTTCTATGTATATTTGATATAATCTTTATCTAGGGGTGCTCCGCCACCTTTTTCTGGTTAAAAAAAAAATACGGCATGATACAATATACCCAAAAAGCAAAAAAAAAAAAAGTTGTACCAACACTCCAACAAAGATTGGTGATATAAATAGCAAACAATCTATCTTGAATTTGTTTCTAATAAAAATCAATTAGTCCTAATACCTTTCAAAAGAGGGAATGCAGAATCAATCAACTCCATTTTCAATCCATTCACAGACACTACTTCTGCTGGAATATCTAGCATATACAAAATAACTGGTTGGTCTATACCTAACATTATGCCTCTGGCAATCATAGGCACCAATGCATAGCCTTTTTTTTTCCCTACAACCAATTATTTTTGTCAGAGTCACATATATAGTATGTGTCAACTTTTGAAACAATTTCACTCCATAAAACCCAACCTCAGAATGACATTTGTATACTGGGCTAGCCTCAAAATTGGTATTTTACCATACCATAGAAGATATGGTGACTATGGTATTTTACATATCTAATTGAAATAATTTGAACACCTAATAAAGATGTGTAATTAATATTCATTTATTTAAATTGCAAGACCAGATACACCAAAGGGTAATTTAATAGAAATAATCTAAACAACCAAAAAGATAATGCAATAAGAAAACTGAATGCCCAATTAGAGATACACAATTATATATCCAGAGATTCAAATTGTAGAAAATAATACCACAAAGGCTACTTTACTAGGTAATATACTGAAACCCAATAAACATTTGCAATATAAAGAGTCAGAGGACTCAATGAAGATATCCACTTAATTTGTAGATATTTAATACAAGCCTGAAATTACTTGAACAAAAGATCTATATATGTCTTAAGAATTCAAGGAAAATAAAAGGTAGATGATGCTCTTATAATAAAAGCACCAATTCATACATGCAGTGTATTTCAGAGGAGAATTATGGAAGAACCCAATAGACATGGGCACCCATTAATCAATCCCCAATAGGTCTAGAATCAAGTGAAAGTATATTTTGTACTAAAGACAATATGGAAACCTAAGTAGAGGAAAAATTGGTCTAGACCATGTCATGGGGATTTGGTTGGGATCTGTCTACTTGAAGATGATCAAGTTTGGTAAGAAGGAGAGGTTTATCTTTCACTTCTTCAACGTCATTGGTATTAGTGGTGGAGAGGGTGATGCATGCACACCACTCCAACAATGCAAAGAAGGTAGACACCACACTCGAACCCACCCACACAGCCATTCTATCCAATTTAGTGTAGTGGTCTACCCATCAATAGTGGCCATCTTGGCCCTCTCAATGGCCTTGTACGCCTGATTCTTTCCAATCACTAGCCCCCAATTTGCTTCTTTGTGTCGTCTGATGCAGACAATGCAACCTATGATGGGTTAAACTTCTAGAGATATTTGGGTTTTTTTCATATGATTACCAATTGATTACCTAGTTAAGGACATGGTAAGCTTTGATTTGGCCAGGGTAATTGTTCTGGAGGCTATCAAGCTTATCCTGTAATGGTAAAACTCAAAATTCTAAGGAACTCTTTATTTTAAGATAAAACAAGAAGGCCTATTTGCTTGTATCATCATGAATAGAAACAATGAACATGCATCAATCAAGTTCAAATAACCCATTAAATAGGTTGGACAACATTTAGATGAAGATTGTAATCATATTGATGATTTTTAAAAGTTACATTCAATAAAGGACCAAGAGTAGAACAAGAAAGATTAGTTTGGCTCTACAACAACAATAATAAATGAAAAGGAAGGGATGATGCAAAAGCATCCCTAGTTCAAGAACAATCTTACATCAACCAAAAACATTTACATTTCAATTTGTTTCCTTTAATTTTCTAGTTCAGTTCAGTCAGTTTAGTCAATAGCAATTTTTGTATTTTGCTCTGCATTCTACCATAGTTACATCTTAGACCTTGCAGAGTTGGACTTAGCATCTAGACATAGTCATGTACATCATATCCAAAATTCAGATCTTATGGATCATGTACGAGTAAGATATCGCTATCAGAAGATCAACTATTTTCTCAGGACAGAGCATCCTGATAGTCTCAAGCAATCAGCTAAAGGAGAAGACTTGCAAAGCATTTCATAACTTGCAGAGTTAAATGACACATCATTCAATGTTGTTTGGTTCATGGCCGACCTTCCCTCAGATCTGCACACCATTCCATTCATTTGCGGAGGAGTTCTACATGGTTAGGTCTGACCTGTTAGTGTACACAAGTTATAGCTCTTCATTGGAGGTTGTGATCTTCCTTGACCGACACAAAGGAATCTTATGTTCTAGAGATGATATAAATTGATGTAATAGATGCCTAGGAAAGTAGTGAATTACATAGAGATAGTTTGATAGTTTGAATTTCTTGCAAAGGAGCTTCAAAGCTATATCTTGTGCATATTCTGTAATGGTGAAATTAGGCCTATGAGCCCTAATTGTAAGCCCGCATGTTGCCATCCAAATTGTATTTTAATTATATGATATACTAAATGACTGAATCTATATTTACTTTATATCTTTGAGTTGTTTCCATTATGTTTACTCTAGCTGCATGGTCTGTACTATTCACTCTGTGGACCCTTCTAACTATGACTGCACCAAGTGGTATCAAAGTGAAGTTTAAATCTTTGGGAGTGAATTGAGAGAATTTGGCGAAGGAATTCTGTAAGATCTTGTTGTGAACAAATCACCAAATCTGACATAGGTTGCTTGTGTTGTCAACCGATCGTCGATTGTGAGGTAGTTGTCACATGTAGTCTAATTGCCGAATTTGAGACAACTATACTTGATCCTAGGAAGAATGTAGTCAAGGAGAATCCTTGATATTGGTACAATGGCTGGAAGAATGGACGAGATGATGGAAATGATGAAAATAATGTGAGTTCTCTTGGATGTTGTTGAAGAAGGTCAGCAAAGAGGACTTACACCTCGACCTAATGTTGAAAGTGATGATGATGAAGAATTTCAATCCACTGATCAAAATAAAGTAACCCTAGGAGATGACGAAGAAGAATCAAAGCAATTTAAGATGTTGTGAGCTATTTCAAAGATTGGAAAAAGACCTAGAGTTGATGTATCGGGCTATACTAGTAATTTGAATCCTTAGGAGCTGATTGATTCGATAAATGACCTAGAAAAATACTTTGATTATGAAGAAATTGAAGATCCGAAGAAGGTGAAATTTGTAAAGACTAATTTGAAAGGACATGTTTCTATATGGTGGAAAGAAGTTCAGTTGGATAGAAATAGAAGAGGTAAAGAGAATATTACAAAGTGGGATAGAATGGTGACAAAATTGAAGAATCAGTTTATACCTGCTGAGTATGAGTTGGAACTGTTGAAAAGATTGCAGAATATGAGACAAAAGGAGAAATCTATAAAGGAATACACTAAAGAATTTCATAAGATGATCATAAGGATAGGACATAGTGAAGAAAGCAAGGAGAAAGTGGCTAGATACATTAATGGACTAAGATTGAACATTCAAGAAGAACTAAGTTTGGTGAGGATGACAACATTGGAAGAAGCATATCAGTTTGCCCTAAAAGTTGAAGAAAAGTTGAACAAGAGGCATGATCAGAGATAGATAGGTAGGGGAGGCCAATTCTAGAGAGGTAGAACATTTTCTGGAGGAGAGAGATCATATGTAGAGTAGAACAAATAGGAGAACACATTTAAGAAAGAGGACAGAGATAACAATGCATACTAGAGAGATGACATAACTTTCTACCGTAGAGGATGTTGGCAAGAGACACTGCTATGCATAACAGGTGTTGTCATTGATGGCAAATAAGTCTATCTTACACATCCGCATCACATAATTTGTTCATACCTGAAGTCAAAGTGAAGATTTGTCTAAGTCTGGGTAGTTAGAAACAGAGCATGTGACAAGGTCCAGTATCTTGGTCTGGATCTCTCTAGTGGTAAATCATAGTGTAATATAGATTAGACGGAGTAATAAGGATTGTCAAGACTATCTAAATCTAGGAATTTAGCGTCTGGTAATGAAGGATTCAAAAGTTATAAGCATATGAGTATCAGGTTCTAGTTAGTTAGTACAGTCACAAGAAGAATAGGCCGACCTAATATTTAATCTTGGTCTAGATGAAGTAAAGTTGTTGGTTAAGAAATTTGTGGTAATTAGTGGTATTGGCCAACATGATTGATGATTTGAGAACACAAGTTTTTGGTCCGCGTTGTTGATTCTGTATGGATTCAGCCAACAAAGTAGAGTTTTTAACAAATGTTCTAAGTTTTCTTTCAAAGCCGACTACAGTTGATTGAATTTCTTGATGTAGATATATATAGCTGATGGATTCAAATGTTTTGAGGTGTGTGTGTGAAGTGGTGATGGAGTAAGTGTCAAAAAGGTAGAAAGAAGTGCGAAGATAAAGATCTAATCTCAGATTATGGTTTAAGAGTGAAACAGGGCAGAATAAGGATAAAGTGTGTAAGATCAGTATTCTATGCTGAACCAAAACTAAACTTCTACATTGGTAGATGTTATTCATCAATTCAAACAATCTATAATCTTCTTGTAATCATCTCTGTAGGTAGTGAACCTCTTGGAGCAGTGAGCTTTGGGCAGTGTGCCCTGAAGGCATGTGCCTTCCCCATTTGTAATACTTTTAATAGAGTATAATTTCTTGTGGGTTAACCCCCACCATGGTTTTTCCCTTAACCGTGTTTCCACATAAAAATTCTAGTGTTATATATATTGATTGTGTTTCTACTCATGTGTTGTTGATTTATGCTTTCATGGTTATATCATTAATTTGTTAATAAGTGATAAAGAAGTTAAATTGTTGCAAGTGATAAATTTTTTTTGTGACAACTGATTCACCCCCCTCCCCTCTCAGTTGTCTGCCCTTATTTCAACAATTGGTATCAGAGCAAGGTTCTTTGGAAGAAGCCTAACAGCTTGAGGAAGATCTAGGAAGGAGTTTCAATGGGTTCACTTAGAGAACAACTTTAATTGGGTTCAGAAGATCTTGATTAGTCCAAAGCAGAAATAAATGAACCGAAAGCAAACCTTAAAGATGTTGATGATTGCATTGTGATGTTAAAAGAAAAACTAAAAAAATGTATGGCAAGGAGGAAGGAGCTTCTTCACCAAGTAGCTAATTTTACTAAAGAAAATGGCATGAATGAGGCTTTGGAAGAAAAGACAAAGGAATGTGAAAAAATGACAAAAGAAGTTTCTATTCTAAAACATGAGATGGAATCTGGGGTGATGAGGCCAACTAAAGAAATTAAGGAAAGGAAGAAGATTGAAGAAGACCTGAATCAAACTCTGAAGGAAAGAACAAAAGAATGTTGTAAAATGGATAGAACAATTGGCCACCTAAAATCTGATTTACAAGAATGCAGATATAATGAGGAGGAACTTGAAAGGAAAATTGTAATTCTCAGACATGACCTAGAAAATGCAAATGAATACAAAGAGAAGTTCAAGATAATCTTAGCTAAAGTTGAAGTACTGCTTTAGAGTAAGAAGAAGATAGATGATAAGCATGGTCTGGAATATGAGAAAGGTGAAAGCTCTAGATCCAGTCAAAGAAATCCTAAACCAAGGACTCAAAGAAGCAAACCTAGAAGACCTCTGGTAAGACAACCTAATGCTCAAAGGTATCCATCTTTCAATGGAAATTATTTTAATTACAATAAATTTGGTCATAGAGCTACTCAATGCAGAAGCAGAGTGAATCAAAATGGTCCATCTTTCTCCGGTCAATGCTTCAATTGTAAAAGGTACGGTTATAGATCTAATGAATGCAAAAGTATGATGAACTACTCTAACACCAAAAGAAATGTCAATTCTTTCAATGTCTACTATTTTGCATGCAATAGATTTAGACAAATGGCTAATCAGTGTAGATCAAGAGGAAATCAATCAAATGGGCAAAGAAATGTTGTGTGCATCAATCGATCCGCTCATGTTACAGGATTCTACAGAAGTAGGAATGATGACATAAAAGGTCCAACAAATAGAAAACTGGATGAGCAGAGAAAAGACAAAGGCAAGGGCAAAGTTGATGTGAATGAGGTCTAGAATAAAATGAACAAAACAAGGGTAAAGAAGGTGAAATGAATGTTGATAATGGGTCCACACCAAAATCTGATGCTAATAATTCCTTCATGAATTGAATCAGGAGCTTTGGCTTAGGGGGAGATGCATTAAAAATTTGATCCCCCCTGCCAGTAAAAGGGTGCTTGAATCTGGCACGATGAATGAAGATTAAGAGGCCTATTACAGACCTATTGGAGAAAATTTTGGAAGAAAAGAAGCTAATGGGTGTTGATGATTGTTTTAATGCAATCATAACAATAAGTTAAAATTCACATACAATGAACTGAAACTATACTTGAAAGATAAGAAGGAATCATTTGAGATTCAACTAATCCCAATTCTACAATGGTTCAGTTGGTCAAGTTCAGTTGGTCAATGTGAAGCTGTAATGTTCAAGGGGCCTTGCGTAGTTTAAAGTTTCTTTGTGGTTTACTGGACTAAGATTGTGCAAAAGATCATGAGATATGTCAATACTTTTCATTCCTTTGCAGAAAAGTGTTACTGTGCTGCAAGTTTTAGATGGTTTTCTTGAATTATTGTAGCTTTCTTCTTTATACATTTATGAAAACTATCTACTCTTAACTCTGTTATGCATGCTTCTTCAAATTTGAGACAATTTCCTTTAGATTTCTACGTTTTCAGCTAAATATTTCAGATGGGTTGGGAAAAGTTAGAAAGATCTAATCTATACCTCATTAACTCTACCGAAGGATCTAATTGTTTCTGTTATGCACTATGTAAATACTACAGTAATTTGATCAAATCCACAGTAAAAACCTTAAATGCAAGTTCTGAGCATTTTCACAAACATACATTTAAAATTGCAAGCTCTCAAAGAAAATATTTCAAAACACAAAGAAAAGCAGGAGAACACTCAGAAGATAGATGCAGAACTCCAGATTCTATTGTATTAGAAACGAATAGTCATACATGATTTACAATGTAGGAATGACTCTTAGTTTCATTGATCATACTACAGAGAACTTACAAGCTTTACAGATACAGTAAGGCAGCCAGACATTCCACGCGCACCTTACTGCAGACAAACAGGCGACCTCCTTCTTCTACTTCTAGACTAAACTAAGCTAACTTGTTGTATGTTCCTAAAAATCCCTGTTGTAGCCCCTGTTGTAAAGTATTACAGTGTAGAGAGGCACAATATAAAGACATTCTGATTGTCCTCACTACAGCAAAAAAAACCTAACTAAACCCCTGGTTCAAACCCCTGGTTACAGCAATAAATACAAGTGAACCAGTTCTTCAAAATATCTCTGAGCAGTGTCAAATCTGGGTGAAATATTGCCCCTTCTAAGAAGTTCTGGCAGCTCAGCAATAACTCTTGTTTGTCTCTTGTAGTAATACTCTCAGCTGCAACCTTGTTCTTCACTTGAATGGCCTTGACTTCCTCGCACTTCATCCTTAGCCTCCTGCTCCTGAGATCAGATTTCCTTCCTCCATGATGTCACCGTGTTGAAGTTCCCGCTGCTTCCTCAACTGCAAGCCTGCAAGACAAGACAAGCAATAAGTATCAAGTTTATCGAATGAATAGCAAGAAACTTAAAATAATCATTTAGATCATGATGACTATGCAAAATTGTGGAAATCAGGTTCAAAATTAGTAGAAACTGCATTCAAAATGTACACAGACTATTCAAAACCCATCGGGTCAACTATCGCTGACCAAAAAAATGCTACTGGCAGCCAAAAAACGTTCTAAAACTCCACCGCTATGTACATTCCCGCCCATCGGCGTGACTATCGCCATCGGCGGGCCCCAAAATTCCTTCGCCGATGTTCTCCGTTGGGCCGATGCCCTTTTCCTTTGTTTTTTGCCATCGGCGTGAGAATTGCCATCGGCGGACCAAAAAAATGTATGGCCGATATTCGTTATTTGGCCGATGGCCTTTTTATTTCGCTCATCCTCCATCGGCGAGAGTTATGCCGATATAGCCCTAGTGGCTTGTATTCTTCCTCATCGGCGAGAGATTCGCCATCGGCAAACTCCAAATTCCTTGCTCCGACCACTTTGATTTTACCAATGCTTCTCCGTCGGTGAGACTCCTCCCGATGACCGCTTCGCTGATCGCCATCGGCGAGAGCCTCCATATCAGCGAAGGGGGAAAAACCTTGGCCGATAGCCTACTGTTATGCCAATAGCCCAAGGCTATCGGCGAGACCATACCCTTCGGCACAATCAATTCAAACTCAGCCAATGTTGTAAGCTATGCCGATGACAATATCATCGGCGAGAGATACCCCCTCGGGGTGACAATTTCACATACTGCCGATCACATATGTTAGGCCGATGGCCTTCGTTTGGAACTTGAACCATTGAACCCCGCCATAAGCTTCAATGCGGCGGTTCAATGGGGTGTTTTAACGGTAATATCACCTACGCATGACATTTTTGAAGAAAATGAACCCCGCGAACTTGAACCATTGAACCACCGAAAAAAAGGTTCAATACGAAGGTTCAACGTAGCAGTTCAACGCAGCCACACAAAACAATAATTCGCCTTTTGGACATTTTGGACACATAGAACCACTTGAACCCCAAACCCTTTGAACCAAATAGAAAAAGGGTTCAACGCGGCAGTTCAACACGGCGGTTCAACCTAAAAGAAACACTGCCAATGAATAAATAATGGCGAGCAAAGTGTTAGATGCATTTTTCTTCAAACAGACAGTTAAATTCAAGATACAAAGTGGAACCCAGACAAAATTGCCCACGACTCGGAACCACTAGGTACGAATTTTTTTGAAATTTAAAACGAATGCCAACAAGAAAAAAGGCAAACAACAGACTGTTTATCATGCAGAACCTAATAGTACATTTTACCTAAATGATCATAACTTGCAAAATATGATGAATTTTAAGATGGTTCAAAAAGCAACCCTGGCTCATTTTTCACAAGGAATCCAACCATATTATGCAATGGTACTGAAAAATACAATTTTCTATATTTTTAACAAGGTTTGCAAATCTGACTCTCTTTTCCCTTTACCACCAGACAGAACAAACACAAGCAGAAGCAAAAAGCAAAGCGACAGCAGGGGTCCTCGTTTTGCTAAGGAGCAAAATGGGGCGTGTTGTGAACATCACAACAACTAGCAACCAAAACAAAACAACTAAATTCAGAGTGTTCAAGGAAACTAGATGAAATGAACTCATAACTTCTGACTATCCCTCCTGCAAATTACTATTTAGCTTGAGACTCAAAGTATTCAATAAAGATGCATGAATTTCCATTTTCAGTTTAGTTGTGTGCACGTGATTAATTATCCCCATCTTGAAGATCGGTTGAACAAACCAGTGACTGACATTAGCCTACGTAGGTGAGGATATTCCCTCATAGCCGACCGGATAGAGCCTTGCTGCCAGCGAGCGTCCATAGCCCCGGCAAGGTTATCGTTACAATTCTCCTAAGTAGAGCCCCACTGCCAGCAAGCGTCCATAGCCCCGGTAGAGTTACTTAGATGGCTTAATCTAGATTTTCAGTATAATCTGCTTTATTTATTTATTTTATTTTCTAATTTTGAAAGACTTCATAAGATATAACAATTTGTAACTTCATGATGCAAGGAGTGGACACTTGCTGAAATTAAGCTGAGAATTGTAATGGTAGCAAGGGTGACCTCTAATTTTTCACCTAATATCTACATTGGTAAGTTCAACAAACCCAAGGATTTTAGGTGTGTCATCGTGAGAAACTTGCTTCGAATTCTCAATCACATTTATTGAATACAAAACTTCAGAAGACGAACAACTCTCTACATTCATGACAGTAACAAGTTATGTGTAAATTGTAAATGATTAACTTGAATACCCTAAATTTTATACTGTTTTGAATAGTTGCTAGTTTTGCTCCTTAATACTCTAAAGTAAAATAAAGATCCCTGCTGAAGAGACAACAAACAAACTAAACAAACAGGCTGTACAAACAACACAACAAAAGAAAAAACTGTACAAACAGAAGACAAACTATACAAACAGCCAACCCAAAAGAAAACACAAAAGAAGAACTGTACATTACCCTCAGCACTGTACATTAAGAAAAAAGGACTACCCCCCTTTTACCTCAAGCCTGGAAGTAGTGTTTCAAATGTTGGCCATTAACTGGTAATGGCATATCTTCTCCAGTCAAGGTCTTAAGTCTAAAGGTGTTATCTCCTATTATTTCTGAGACTTGTAATGGACCCAGCCATAATTTATCAAATTTTCCATGGCTTCCTTTCTTTTCATGTGCTTTGTCCCAACACAACACTAAGTCTGATATCCTAAATGTCTTGACTCTTGCCCTTTTGTCAAACCACCTCTTAACAACCGCTTGGTGTTTGGCAAACCTCTCGAGGGCTTGACCTCTTTTCTCCTCTAGTTGTAACATTTGCACTATTCTGGCTTCCCTATGGTTATCAAAGCCTAGATATTCATTGGCAAACTTCCAGGTTGGTATTCTCAGATTAACCGGAAGTATGGGATCAGTCCCATAAACTAAGTGATAAGGTGTGCTACCTAAGGCTATTTTAAACTTGGTCCTGTCTACCCATAATGCATATCTTAACAAGGTATTCCACTCTCTAGGACTTTTGGCAATTAACCTCTTGATTATGTCTAATAAAATTTTGTTTGTTGATTCAGCCAGTCCATTACCTTGAGGGTAATAATTCGAAGAAAACCTTAGAATAATCCCATATTCAAATGCCCATTTAGAAAATTTTAAAGAAGAGAAAGCAGGGCCGTTATCACATACCAATGAATAGGGCGTTCCAAACCTGGTGATGATGTTTTCTTCAAGGAACTTGATAACTACCTTAGTTGTGGAAAATTTGCAGCAGGTGGCCTCAGTCCACCTTGTACAATAGTTTGTTACCGTCAATATAAATTTGTGTCCTGCAGAAGATGGGGGATTGATGACTCCGATAAAATCCAAGCCCCACTGTGCAAACGGTCTGGATTCGATCACAGGTTGCAGTGGATTGGCCGGATTTCTCCCTTTGTCTGCTGCAGTCTGATAGGTGTGGCAACTTCTGATGTGACTCTTAGTATCTTTGAACATAGTGGGCCAGTAATAGCCCACCCTCAGTATTTTGTGTGTTGTAGCTAAATGGGAACCATGGCCGGTTCCGTACTTGTCATGTAGTTCTGTCAACACTCTATCAGCTTCAGTTTTGTTTATGCATCTCAGATAAATTCCATCATGGTTCTTCCTGAATAGAAGACCTCCTTGCACCATATAATTTTGTGCCTTAATCTTCAAAGCTCTCCTCTGAGAAGCCTTCATCTTGCTTGGGTACTTTCCAGCTATCAGGAAGGTGCTTAAATCATCGTACCAGCCTGATGCGTCTTGGGAATTCAATACATATTGTTGTTTTATCAGATTTGGATCCATGTTTGCTATTGTCTGCACCAACGCCTGCCCTCTGACCAGCTTTATGGGAATGATCTCCATGTCAAATTCTTGCAGTGTGGTGATCCATTTGGCTCTTTTTTCTCCAAGCTCGTTTTGCATCAGCAACATTTTTACTGCTGCGTCTGGTACTATGGCTTTGATCTGGCTGCGCAGAATGTAGTGTCTAAATTTTTTCACAGCCTTCACTAATGTGAATGCCTATCTTTCGATATCTAAATATCTCAGCTGTGCATCCTTCAGAGGTGCACTCATAAATGCTATGGGCCTCTCTTCATTATTTTCACCTTTCTGTGTCAAGGCAGCCGCGACAGAATGAGAAGATGCAAAGGAGTAGATGTAGAACGGGCTTGTGTAGTCTGGACTTGCCAATATAGGGGCATCAGAAATTGCCTCCTTGATATCTTCAAATGCGGCTTTGGCCACTGGCGTCCATTCCATCTGTGCATCTTTCTTCAACATGGCATTCAACGGCTGCACAATCTCTGCAAAACCTGTTATAAACTTCCGAACAAAGTTAATTTTACCAAAAAATGATTTCAACTCTTTCCTACTATTTGGTATTTGCAAATTTTTTATGGATTCTATTCTATCCGGATCAATTGAAATTCCATTTTCAGTAATGACATGGCCTAATAATTTACCTTCAGTTATGCCAAATATACATTTCTTAGGATTAAGGGAAATCCCATACCTTTCACATCGCTTGAGTACTTTTCTGAGGTCTTCAGCGTGGGTGGATGCATCCTTGGAATACACAGTTAAATCATCCATATACACAACAATGCATTTACCTGATAATCCATGGAATGCAACGTCCATGGCCCTCTGAAAAGTGGCACCTGCATTGATCAGACCAAAAGGCATTCTTCTATATGCATAATTTCCCCATTTGCAAGTGAAGGTGGTTTTTAGTCTATCTTCTCTATCAATTAAGACCTGATTATAACCTGAAAAACCATCTAAAAAAGACATCATCTTTGCGCCATTTACTGCTTGCAGTACTTCGTCTATTAGGGGCAAAGGATAATTATCCTTTTCAGATGCCTTGTTTAAATTTCTAAAGTCTACGCACAACCTGATGTCTCCATTTTTCTTCCTCACTGGTACTAAGTTAGCTACCTAGACAGAATGTCTGACTGGGAAAATTATTCCAGCGGACAGTAATTTTTTAACTTCCTCAAAAATTAAAGGCTCTAGAATGGCATTTACAGGCCTCTGTTTCTGCCTAAATGGTTTGACTTCTTTTCTTAAAGGTATTACGTGAGTTATGATGGACTCATCAAATGTTTTCAAGTCTTCATAAGTCCATGCTATGACATGTTTATATTCTTTCAGAACGTCCAGAACCTCCTTTCTAATTTTCTCAGAGCAAGCTTTCCCAATTAGTACACTTTGTGGATTTAGCTCAGTCCCTAAGTTATGTAAATCACACCTACCCCCTTCTGTTTTGGGTAAGTCTTTCTGTCTTATTACTCCGTCGAAGTCAAAGATGTGTTCTAATTCAATTACTCCTTTTGGTAAGAAGTTGCTCTTTAAGTTGATCATATCTTCTTCGTCCCATGTTACTTCAGGCCTTTCTTGTTCATCAATGATTTGGGCCTCAAATGCCTCATTACAAGGCAGAAAATTAATAATTTGCTGATCCCCTCCAAATACCTGAAAGTGTGTAACGTTGTCTGGTATACTGGGCACGTTAACTAGCTCAACAGCAAATCGTCTTAATCCTGACAGTGTCAATGGTTCTAATGTACTAGCAGCAACTGCTAACGCATCTGGCCTATGGTTCAGCTCTCTAGGAATGTGCTCTATGTTAAAAGCATCAAACGAATCCATTAAACCCCATACTCTATGTCTGTAACTAATCATTTTCTTATAATTGCAGGCATATAGTTTCCTCACTTGTCTGACTACTAATTCAGAGTCTGAAAATACTCTGATGGTTTTTACCCCTTTCTTGATGGCCATGACAAGTCCTAAAATTAGGGCCTCATATTCAGCAATATTGTTAGTGCAGGAAAATTGTAATCTATATGCTGCCAAATGTGATTTACCTTGAGGATCTATGAGTTCAATACCCGCACCTGCACCCTGTTTTGATTTGGACCCATCACATTTTAACGTCCACATGCCATCTTTACTTTTATGATCTTTTACCTTGGCATACTTTGTCCCTTTTATTGTCTGTGGGGTGTTGTCTTCTTTATTCATGGGTTTTTCCGTTTGGTTATCTTGCATATGTGTTTTTAGTTTGCAACTCAGAAAGATAACTACCCTTGTCCTCTATTTCTTTTCCTAAATCTAGAATCAAGGCATCTATATTGTCCTAAACATATCTCTGTGTTGGATCAGGATTCTCATTTTCCTCTTGTGACTCTACCCTCCCTATGCACTTTTTGTATTCGTATTCAATGATATCTTTGCATATTTCACAATTCTCCTCAGAATGTTGCCTATCATGGACTCTACACCTATTTTTATATAACTTACATTAGACTGGGAGATTGTGCGTAACGCACTCTTCCACCTCTTGTCTAATGGCATGACCAAATTTGTCTATTGCATTATTTTCTTCATCTAAAGAATTTCCGTCAGACTCAATGAATAGTGCCGTTCTATTGCTGACACACTTTTTTCTAATGTTTAACATCATAATCTCTTCAATCTGCATCCCATTGTCGGTAATTCTATAGACACCTGGTTCAACAGCAGCATATAATATTTCATTAGTTCGATTATACTCTGTTATCATATGTTTCATTCTGAGCTCTGCCTCTATTCTGATCTGGTTTGGGATGCCTCTCCAAGGTAACCACATGTGTGAAAAGTCAGTAGCCATATATCCGTTTAATGTCTTGGACCAATCCCTACTCAACAACATTCCATAATTTACGGGTATATCCACTAATTGAATGTCAATGATTTGGCTTACCCTAGGGTCTGAAGCTAATTGCACTTGAATGTTCATGAGTTCTCCTATCACGCTAACCTTGGTCTTATCTAATTGCGTGACAACCTTGGCAGATTTGGTGGGAGTCAACCCGAGAGTTTTACATATTCCTAAGGGCATTACGTTGGCTGAAGCACCAGAATCTACCATGCAATTGTGTATATTCTTCCCACACAACCTAACAGTTAACAAGAAAGGGTGAGTATCCCTCTTATCCGCATGTATTACTACATTTGTATTGGAAGGCTGCTCAACTTTCTTACCTTTCTCCTTAGGTGGTGAATCACTATTAGGAATAGTTATATCAGCAGACACCTTGTTTGTTATGGATGTATCCAGGGATTTTAAAAAAGCATTTTTGATCCCTGGGGTCTTCAATAATTCATTTAGAGGTATACTGACCTTAATTTTCTTTATTTCCTCTGATAAGTAATTCATTAATCTTGTTGTCTCTATTGCTTCTGTCTTACTTGTTTGATCCTTTTGCACTGTTGTTCCATTATTTGTGTGTTGACTAGCTTTAAGTATGGCAGGATTGTTGCTAGCATTCTGATCTGGGGGTGTATTGATGTTATTCGGAGGAGTGGAAGTGGTGAAAGGTCCTCCCGGCCTAGGGTTGTTCCTCAAATTGTAGGTGTGGCTTTTATTTGTCTGTTGAAAGGCCTGCACCTCTTCTGTTTCATTTAATATCTCATTTTCAGATTCAAAAGGAAACTGAAAAGCATTTAACACAAAGGCTGATTCAGGATAAAGACTTTCACAACAGCATGGTTCATCCTCTAGCAATTCATCCTCTTTCTCTTCTGCAGTTGCGAAGGTAAACGTTTCTAAGACTAATGTTGTGTCATATTCTGAGGGTACTACCTCATTACCCTTAGGAATGAGAAATTCAGAGGTAGGAGGCTGTACATCTATGTTGAAAATACTAGCTGCCAAGTGGAACTGTGGACAGTCGTGCTCAGCATGGGCATTGGTATTGTGAAATCTGCACCAATTTTTGGGTGCTGTACTAGCCATTTGTATGCTAGTCATTTGTTTTGTACCATGATTATCTGTATTCTCAAAAGGAGAAGCCAGAGTACCGTTGTTGGGCCCAGTGTTCCATGTCTTGGGTGGCCTAGGTTGATTCTGATTTCTGTTATTATTGCCCCAGGTCCTATTATCTATCACTGGCCCCCTATTTTGCATTGGTTGCCCCTGACTGGGGCCTTGATACTGATTGTAGTTTTGGTTCTGATTGTACTACTGATTTTGATTGAGACTATAATTATGATTTTGGCCTTGGTTGTGATTTTGATGTGGATTGTAGTTTTGGTTGCTTCTTCCATAGAGGTTCTCATTTCTTAGCTGTGTCACTTCAGTTGTTAATCTTTTCAAATGTGTAGTAATTTCTTTGATTTCTTCCCTATCCTCTTGTGCTTTTGCCACAGTTACATCCCTAGGAAGTTGGAAGAAAGGCTGACCATTATTTTGACTGTTATTGGAAGTACTAGCCGTGTAAGGAGTTATAGCTTGGATTGGAGTAGGATTATACACAAGTGCGTAAGAAGGAACTGGATTTACTAGTGGAGTGTGCTGCACAGGGACTCCATTCCATGCGTGTGCCTGATTCTGCACCCCAAAATTTCCTCCATTGACAAATGGACTATAAGTTGTATGCCTCATTTCTTGGTTCACTGAGGCTGCCTCTTTATAGGCTTTGGATATTGAATCTATGTCAGGTTTTCTTTTGACAAACATGGCGGTTAAAGGATCCAAGGCAGCATAGTACATAGCCAACCAGGGAGCATCATCTATGGTATAAGGGGGTACCAGCCTAGAATAGGCCTTTTGAAATCTGTCATTGAAATTATCAATTAGCTCTCCCTCACCTCGTTTTATAGCAGCCAATTTATGATACAAAGCGCAAGGGTCAATGGGTCCTCTAAATCTTGACAGAAATGCTTCTTCCATAAGTGCCCAGGAAGAAATGTAACCATTGGGTAAGTTTACGTACCAGCTAGAGGCCTGTTCATTAAAGGTGTAAGGAAAAAATCTACACACAACATCCTCGTGCTCTAACATAGCCCTAAAACATGCTTCCTTAAATATTCTAATATGATCTTCTGGGTCTTGATGCAACTGGTATTTGGGACATATCTTTTCCTGATTTTTTGGCATCTCATGATAATCATTGAAGAGTATGGGAGAATTGACATCGAAATAAGCCATTGCAGGTGTTTGAGCTTGACTTGAATTTGCAGGAATACCTGGATTGATTGGTGGATTAGGATTTACAGGAGGATTGAGACCTCCAGGAGTGCCTAAACCAAGATTTAAAGATCTGAACAGTGATCTGTCAGGACTCACAATACTACGAATGTTAAAAGGTGACCCAGGAGGTGTTCCAGATGAACTTCCCGCTTGCGATATCTTTGGATTCCAAATTAAAGGGTTTTTACTTCGCCTTGTATCAGGTAGTTGAACAAATATATCTCCTGAACTAGATCTAGACCTAGTCACTCTATTACTGTCGTTAGCCAGTTTGAAATGAAACCTAACTCAGGAAGGCCCTCCTTCTAGCGCCAGAAAACTGTTGATGATTGTTTTAATGCAATCATAACAATAAGTTAAAATTCACATATAATGAACTGAAACTATACTTGAAAGATAAGAAGGAATCATTTGAGATTCAACTAATCCCAAGTCTACAATGGTTCGGTTGGTCAAGTTCAGTTGGTCAATGTGAAGCTGTAATGTTCAAGGGGCCTTACGTAGTTTAGAGTTTCTTTGTGGTTTACTGGACTAAGATTGTGCAAAAGATCATGAGATATGTCAATACTTTTCATTCCTTTGCATAAAAGTGTTACTGTGCTGCAAGTTTTAGATGGTTTTCTTGAATTATTGCAGCTTTCTTCTTTATACATTTATGAAAACTGTCTACTCTTAACTCTGTTATGCATGCTTCTTCAAATTTGAGACAATTTCCTTTAGATTTCTACGTTTTCAGCTAAATATTTCAAATGGGTTGGGAAAAGTTAGAAAGATCTAATCTATACCTCATTAACTCTACCGAAGGATCTAATTGTTTCTGTTATGCACTATGTAAATACCACAGTAATTTGATCATATCCACAGTAAAAACCTTAAATGCAAGTTCTGAGCATTTTCACAAACATACATTTAAAATTGCAAGCTCTCAAAGAAAATATTTCAAAACACAAAGAAGAGCAGGAGAACACTCAGAAGATAGATGCAGAACTCCAGATTCTATTGTATTAGAAACGAATAGTCATACATGATTTACAATGTAGGAATGACTCTTAGTTTCATTGATCATACTACAGAGAACTTACAAGCTTTACAGATACAGTAAGGCAGCCAGACATTCCACGCGCACCTTACTGCAGACAAACAGGCGACCTCCTTCTTCTACTTCTAGACTAAACTAAGCTAACTTGCTGTATGTTCCTAAAAATCCCTGTTGTAGCCCCTGTTGTAAAGTATTACAATGTAGAGAGGCACAATATAAAGACATTCTGATTGTCCTCACTACAGCAAAAAAAACCTAACTAAACCCCTGGTTCAAACCCTTGGTTACAGCAATAAATACAGGTGAACCAGTTCTTCAAAATATCTCTGAGCAGTGTCAAATCTGGGTGAAATATTGCCCCTTCTAAGAAGTTCTGGCAGCTCAGCAATAACTCTTGTTTGTCTGTTGTAGTAATACTCTCAGCTGCAAGCTTGTTCTTCACTTGAATGGCCTTGACTTCCTCGCACTTCATCCTTAGCCTCCTGCTCCTGAGATCAGATTTCCTTCCTCCATGATGTCACTGTGTTGAAGTTCCCGCTGCTTCCTCAACTGCAAGCCTGCAAGACAAGACAAGCAATAAGTATCAAGTTTATCGAATGAATAGCAAGAAACTTAAAATAATCGTTTAGATCATGGTGACTATGCAAAATTGTGGAAATCAGGTCCAAAATTAGCAGAAACTGCATTCAAAATGTACACAGACTATTCAAAACCCATCGGGTCAACTATCGCTGACCAAAAAAATGCTACTGGCAGCCAAAAAACGTTCTAAAACTCCACCGCTATGTACATTCCCGCCCATCGGCGTGACTATCGCCATCGGCGGGCCCCAAAATTCCTTCGCCGATGTTCTCTGTTGGGCCGATGCCCTTTTCCTTTGTTTTCTGCCATCGGCGTGAGAATTGCCATCGGCGGACCAAAAAAATGTATGGCCGATATTCGTTATTTGGCCGATGGCCTTTTTATTTCACTCATCCTCCATCAACGAGAGTTATGCCGATATAGCCCTAGTGGCTTGTATTCTTCCTCATCGGCGAGAGATTCGCCATCAGCAAACTCCAAATTCCTTGCTCCGACCGCTTTGATTTTACCGATGCTTCTCCGTCGGTGAGACTCCTCCCGATGACCGCTTCGCTGATCGCCATCGACGAGAGCCTCCATATCGGCGAAGGGGGAAAAACCTTGGCCGATAGCCTACTGTTATGCCGATAGCCCAAGGCTATCGGCGAGACCATACCCTTCGGCACAATCAATTCAAACTCGGCCGACGTTGTAAGCTATGCCGATGACAATATCATCGGCGAGAGATACCCCCTCGGGGTGACAATTTCACATACTGCCAATCGCATATGTTAGGCCGATGGCCTTCGTTTGGAACTTGAACCATTGAACCCCGCCATAAGGTTTAATGCGGCGGTTCAATGGGGCGTTTTAATGGTAATATCACCTACGCATGACATTTTTGAAGAAAATGAACCCCGCGAACTTGAACCATTGAACCACCGAAAAAAAGGTTCAATACGAAGGTTCAACGCAGCGGTTCAACGCAGCCACACAAAACAATAATTCGCCTTTTGGACATTTTGGACACATAGAACCACTTGAACCCCAAATCCTTTGAACCAAACAGAAAAAGGGTTCAACGCGGCAGTTCAACATGGTGGTTCAACCTAAAAGAAACACTGCCAATGAATAAATAATGGCGAGCAAAGTGTTAGATGCATTTTTCTTCAAACAGACAGTTAAATGCAAGATACAAAGTGGAACCCAGACAAAATTGCCCACGACCCGGAACCACTAAGTACGAATTTTTTTGAAATTTAAAATGAATGCCAACAAGAAAAAAGGCAAACAACAGACTGTTTATCATGCAGAACCTAATAGTACATTTTACCTAAATGATCATAACTTGCAAAATATGATGAATTTTAAGATGGTTCAAAAAGCAACCCTGGCTCATTTTTCACAAGGAATCCAACCATATTATGCAATGGTACTAAAAAATGCAATTTCTATATTTTTAACAAGGTTTGCAAATCTGACTCTCTTTTCCCTTTACCACCAGACAGAACAAACACAAGCAGAAGCAAAAAGCAAAGCGACAGCAGGGTTCCTCGTTTTGCTAAGGAGCAAAATGGGGCGTGTTGTGAACATCACAACAATGGGATTGATTGCAAAGCAATTGAAGATTGAATGCATGCAAGAGTAGTGAACCCAGATGTATTAGGGCAGAGCATTTATTACAATGAAAAGTTAGGTTTTGCAGAGAATAAAAAGTCATTCATTCAATCATTTGGATCACTTTGCATTTGAAGAGAATGAGTAGAAGAGCACCTAAGCTAGAATTTAAGGATTTGAAGTGTGACCAGTGAATTCATTAGGTAACACTAATTTCATGGAAGAAAAAGGTATTTTTTTGTGAAGCTTTGAACTCGTAACCTTTTTCAATGGCTACACCATTGGTTGTTGATATTACTGAAAGGCCCTAACCCAAATTCAAGAAGCATCCACACAAATTAGTAAAAGTTGACTCGTTAGGTGCATTTTCAAATGTTCCATATGGTGTATTGCACGTTGAAGATATTAGGGCCTATATTCACGCTAGCATAGATGAATTTGGGGACTCAAGGTTTGTATATTTGTTCAGGAATCATCTAAGGGATGAAATTAACGGTCTTAAACCTGAGTATAAGGCACTGCACGATAAAAATTTCATCCAGATTATAGGGTTTCTATCCTTTGATGAAGATGAATGGGTCTGGTATGTTTTAAGTCAAATGCATGATGAGTTTTTGTGGCTAATGAAACCCTTCAAGATCACCAAGGATGCCATCAAGGCTATGACATGGTTAAACTCATCCAGTGGACTGCCAATGTTGAAAGCAGTAAAGAATCAAACAATAACTAATGCCATCGGTTCAAGGTTTGACAAAAGGGCAATGACAATAAATGACATTGATGATCTAGATGTTAAGTTTGATTCAATGGTAATTGGTTACAAAATTTATCACTCCAGCAGGGAGAACTCTATTTCTGAAACGACCATATATACTGCATACAAAATGTTAAGAGAGAATGTTGATTATGACTTGTGTGAGTTGTTGCAGAACCAACTGATGGAAATTTTCAATAAGGTAAAGAAGGATAAGAAGAACACCTTCAAATATGGTACACTGAACTTATGTTTGTTCTTCTATTTGATGAATGAGTTGCCCGACAAGAAAAGCATGTGTTGGACAAATGACAAACCTGTTGCTATACAGATAAGAGAGCATTTGAACATCATTGGTGACTCTAAAGCATAGAAAACTACAATCTGGGGTCACTTAAAGAATTTTCAGAGTATGATGCATTCTAGGGAAAGAATTCCTAAATCAGTTGTTGAGAAATACTAGAATGAGATCTGCTTCATGGTGGATACCGATCAATGCTTAATGTAAGCAGTAGAACCCAAAACTGTCTGGATCATGCCCATGGGGTATGAGGTAGATGAGAAAATTTTGGATATGTATGCTCAACATCTCTTGAGCAAACCCAAGGATGATTTTGTGGAGATATTTGGGACATATAAGGAGCTTAGTTTGAAACTGCATGTTGAGACCAAAAAACCTGAAATCAAAAGGAAAGTTCAAAAGCAAGTAGAAATGTATGCTGAAAGCATTGGCATAACTAAGGAAGTTATGAAGCAGAACAAAGAAATCATAGAAAAAGATGAGAAGGAGATGCGGGATAAGAAACAAGGAAGTGCTCCAGAAGTCTCCACTAGCCAGCCTAGAAAACTAAGAAGCTCTGCTGCTACCTCTATTCACACAAAACCTATCAGAGCAAAGAAACAGGGAGACAAACTATCCAGTAAAGATGGTAAAAGAATAAAGACTAAAGCATCCAGAACATATGAGAGCATTAAAGATGATGAGGAAACATAATTAGATGAAGTAGTAAAGGAAATAAAGACAAAGAAAGCAGAAGCTTCAAAGACAACTAAAGATAAGCCTTCCAGAAGTATGAAGGTAGGTAAAAGACAAAAGACTGAAGCCCAAACTAGAAAATCCACTTTTTCTATAGAAAAAATTATGAATATTGTGACAATTCATGGGAATCTGAAACCCATAGTAAAATACTATGACACTTTTGATGATGCAAACAAGAGAATTTTGGAGGATGCCTCTGTAAAATACTTGAATACATTCAATAGAGCTCGTGTGGAAATTTTATCTAAAATTCCTAAGAGTCTGAGTAACATTTTGGAAATGAGGAAAGAGGCTGCCAAAGCTAAAGATTTGGAGCTGAGGGAACATGTGTTATCTAGTTTGTGTCCGGTGATCTCCAACAAAGAAGCAGATAAATTTTTTAAAGAGGTTAAGAATGATTTTAGAAGCAAAACAAGGATGAATAAGCTAATGATTGGATATATTGATGAAGTTGTTAAAGAAACAAAACATATTCTAAAGAAAGCATTGGACAAGAACAAGTTCTATGTGGTTATAGAAGAACCGATTGTTACTGAGGATGTATCAATTCTGAATGATAAAGAGTAGCAAATAGATGAGCAGCAAACTGAGATAGATCAATCCTCTATTCTAGAAGAGGAAGCAATAAACAAAGAAGATGAAAAGATGACAGATAAAACTAATGATACAGGAGGTATTCAAACTCCTCCAGATCAATCCGGCAAAGAAGATATAGAGATGAATGTTGAAATAGATGAAGATGACTCATTGAAAAATAAAGAGAATGAAACAGAAGAAGTCAAGGACCAAGAAGCAGAAAAGGCTAAGGACAAAAATGAAAAGGAAGAAGAGATTGCAAAGGTTGAGGAAGAGTCCAAGCAGGACAATCTGGTTGATAGTACCTGTAAGAATCAAATAGATACATTAGCATCTTGGGCAAGAGACACTGCAGAAGCAGTGAAGTAAATTTTGGAAAGAGATAAACAAATTGAAGAAGATCGGGACATTATACAAGGTCCAATAAATTTTGATACCTTATCTTTGGTGTAGAAGATAAAATTGGCCCCCATTGCTCAAGCCAAGTCCAGAGAAGATATTCTGAAGTCTCACATGGAAGACAGTGAGCTACATGGTCTTGCATCTAGGATTCTAGAGAAAATCATGCCAACATTCTGAAAGGATCCATCTACATCTCCCTCTGGCCAGTTGAAAAGTCTAATAAACTCTATAAGTTCTCATTTTGAATCTCTTTAAAAGTCTACAGAGGTCAAGGTTCAAAATGAATTCAATGATAAAAGATTTGATGCTCTAAAAGGGATGATTGCATTAGATAGAATTGTGTTGGATACCAGTGTTAAGAATATTCAAAATACTCTTACAGAAGGAGGGAATGTATATAAATTTTGTTTATCTTGTACTAAAGTTATAGAGGACATTGAAATAAAAATAAAGAAGTCTAAGGAAAAACTATCAAGTGTATCCCAATCTTTTGATCCCCTGACAGTATCAGTAATGAGCCAAAAATGTCAAACAATCAGCCTGATTGAAGAGATAAAGAAATTGATGAAGGAAATGGACAAAATTGAGACAAGAATGTGTGAGCTCCAGGGACTGATATGTTGATAATTGATGTTGATCATTGAGTTTGCATGTGCTTTCTCCGCTATGCAAAATTTAGAGAATCAAGATTTAATTATAATTTTCTATGTTTAGTTTAAGTTTTAGTTCATAAACTTTGCTTTCACCGAAGTGCAATCTTCTAAGTGTAGTGAATGCATGAGGATTGCATGTTCAGTTTGCTTTAGTCTTTTTAAACTATTATTAGACACAGCGATGTGCTATAATGTAAGTTCTTTTATTATATAATCATGAATACAAGAAACAGTTTTATAGGCTACAAAATACAGAGTTGTGATGTGTTAAATTGCTGTGGTTGTTTTCTTTATCTCCACTATTTCTTTTAGATTCTACATTTGGTATCAGAGCAAGGTTTTTTCTATTGGGTTAAAGATTTAGTAGTTGGAATTTTGCCAAAGGTTTAACATGTCAAGTTCTAACTCCTTGCCCATTCCAAAATTTGATGGAGATGAGTGTGATTATTGGTGCATCAAGATGATGACCTTTTTCATAGGGGAGGACTTATGGGAGATTGTAGAAATAGGTTATGATGAGCTAGCTGATTGGAACACCCTTGCAGCTGAGGATAGAACAGCTAAGAAGAAGGCTAAAAAGATGAATGCTCAAACTTTATTTTATATTCAAATAGCTCTAGATAAGAGCCTATTTCCAAAAATTGCAGGTGCAAAGATAGCCAAGGATGCCTGGAAGACTCTACAAGAAGCTTACCAAGGCAGTGATCAAGTCAATGTAGTCAAGCTACAGACATTGAAAAAAGAATTTGAGAATTTGAAGATGGAAAAAGATGAGAGTGTGAGTGATTATTGTGTAAGAGTAAAGGATATGCTCAATAGGATGGCTACTCTTTGAGAAATTGTGGACAAAGAGGTAGTGGATAAAAAGGTGTTGAGGTCTCTAAAACCTAGGTGGAATTAGGTTGCAATAATCATAGAGGAGAGTAAAAATGTTTCTACTCTAGAGTTTGATCACTTAGTTGGATCTCTTATGTCTCATGAAGAGAGACTTAGAGACACATTTGGAGAAAGTGATGAAAAATGTTTTTCATGTTTTGAAGATGCATATACTAATGAGGTTTGGGTGCAAGCAATGCAAGAAGAGATAGATTTCATTCATAGGAATGATACTTGGGAGCATACAGAGCTTCTGCATGACAAGAAAAAGATTGGAACCAAATGGGTCTACGAGACTAAGTTTAACACTGATGGGAGTGTTGAAATCCATAAGGCAAGATTAGTTGCCAAAGGCTTCACACAAAGGATTTGAGTATGAAGAGACATTTGCAGTAGTTGCAACATGACAAGAGACCATCAGAATGTTGATTTCATTAGCAACTCAAAAGGAATGAAGCATACATCATATGGACGTGAAAAGTGCCTTCTTGAATGCGTACTTAGAAGAGGAAGTATATGTGGAGCAGCCACAAGGTTTTGAAGTGCAAGGAAAATAAAATCATGTCTACATGTTGAAGAAGGATTTGTATGGCCTCAAGCAGACACCATGAGTTTGGTATGCTAGGATTGATGATTTTCAGCAGAATAGCTTCAAGAGAAGTAAGAGTGAGCCTACTCTTTATTATAAGCAAAAGGGTAATGATATTCTCATTGTAAGTTTGTATGTTGACCATTTGTTATATATGGGTAGAAGTCCTAAGATGAAGGATGAACTCAAAATTACTATGATGAAAGATTTAGGTTTCATGCAATATTTCTTAGGAATGGAGATTCATCAAAGTGAGGATGGAAATTGTATTTGTCAAACAAGGTTTGCAAAGGTCCAGTTTTTGATACTCAGAGATCAGATTGTGAGCCCTCTCAGCATCAAGGGGGAGTATGTTGATAACTGATGCTGATCATTAAGTTTGCATGTGCCTTCTCCACCATGCAAAATTTAGAGAATCAAGATTTAATTATAGTTTCTATGTTTAGTTTAAGTTTCAATTCATAAACTTTGCTTTCATCGAAGTGTAGTCTTCTAAGTGTAGCTATAATACATGTTTCTTTTAGATTCTACATGATTTCCCCTAAGTTGGAAGCAATTTTCAATATCATGACAGAAGCCCAAACTGCTACTAAATCAAGTGATCCTACTGACTTGAGAAAAGCAAAGTCTCAAGCATTCCTATTCAGTGGTCACATCTCAGTTTTGAATAGTATGAAGCAGAGTTGGGATAATGAGTATGTGCTATTGAAGAATACCTTTGGTGATGTGTTCAAACTTATGTAAATAAGTCATAGGATTAATTGTTTATATACCCATGTACATAAAAATTTTGGTGAATTTTGGTATGTGCATTTTGTCAAGTTTGATGCTCAATTACAGAAATTGGAACTACTAGACCATAGGGCAATATTCACTCCTGGCTATAAATTTATATTACATATACACTCCATTGTGGAAGAATGTGAGATTATGGAATTGTTACATACAAAAGGTCTTTGCCATTGATGTCAAAGGGGCAGTGAAGAGCACTCAAAAATGAGGAATCCAGCAAAGGGGGAGCATTGGAGAATAGTGAAAAGCATAAGTGTACATAGTAAGGGGGAGTTGTTCTGACACTTAGTCATTTTTCACTAAGTGTTGCAATCAATGTCAAAGGGGAAGATTGTTTGCAAGAGACATTACTATGCATAATATGTGTTGTCATTGATGGCAACTAAGTCTGTCTTACACGTCCGCATTATATAATGTGTTCATACTGGAAGCTGAAGTGAAGATTTGTCTAAGTCCGGGTAGTCAGAAATAGAGCATGTGACAAGGTCTAGTATCTTGTTCTGGATCTCTCCGGTGGTAAATCATAGTGTGTTGTGGATTTGAGGGAGTAATAAGGATTGTCAGGACTATCTAAATCTAGGAATTTAGCCTCCGATAATGAAGGATTCAAAAGTTATAAGCATCTGAGTATCAAGTTCCAGTTAGTCAGTATAGTCAGAAGAAGAACAGGCCGACCTAGTATTTGATCTTGGTCTAAATGAAGTAAAGTTGTTGGTTAAGAAATTTGTGGTAATTAGTGGTATTGGCCAACATGATTGATGATTTGAGAACACAATTTTTTGGTCCGTGTTGTTGATTGTGTATGCATTTAGCCGATAGAGCACAATTCTTGACAAATGTTCTAAGTTTTCTTGAAGCCAACTACAGTTGATTGAATTTCTTGATGTAGATATATATAGCTAATGGATTTGAATGTTTTGAGGTGTGTGTGTGAAGTGGTGATGGAGTAAGTGTGAAAAAGGTAGAAAGAAGTCTTAAGATAAAGATCTAATCTTGGATTATGGCTTAAGAGTGAAATAGGGCAGAATAAGGATGAAGTGTGTAAGATCAGTATTATGTGCTTAACCAGAACTAAACTTCTGCATTGGTAGATGCTATTCATCAGTCTAAACAATCTGTAATCTTCTTGTAATCATCTCTGTAGGTAGTGAGCCTCTTGGAGTAGTGAACTCTAAGTAGTGTCCCCTGAATGCATGTGCCTTCCCCATTTGTAATACTTTTAATAAAGTATAATTTCTTGTGGATTAACCCCCACCATGTTTTTTCCCTTAACCGGGTTTCCACTTAAAAATCCTAGTGTTATGTCTGTTGATTATGTTTCTGATCATGTGTTGTTGATTTATGCTTTCATGGTTATATCATTAATTTGTTAATAAGTGATAAAGACGGTAAATTGCTACAAGTGATAAAAGTTTTTGTGACAACTGATTCACCCCCCCTCTCAATTGTCTACCATTATTTCAACAGAGGAAACCCTAGTCCATACTGGAGTGAAGGATACAGAAGAGAAGGAAGAGGACTTGATAGGAGAACATTCTAAGGAACCTATTTCAAATGTGGAGGTGAAGGACATAGAGCTTTTCAATGTAATTAAGGGAGTACAAGCAAGAAGACAGAGAACAGTGGAAGAACAACTTATGTGGAAGAAAAACCTATTGGATCACCGAGTTCAGTTGGTAAACTTGAGAAAGTAGAATCACTTGTCATGAGGAGAGCATTATTTCAAGCAGAGACAAATGAGGACCACCACAGAGGAAAAGTTGGTTCAGAACCAAATGCAAATTAGGAGGTAAATGTTGTAAAGTTGTAATTGATAGTGGTAGTTAAGATAATTTGGTTTTAGAGGAAATGGTGACTAATCTAAAGTTGGAAAGAATAAAACACCCTAAGCCCTATTAGATAGCATGGATTGAAGATGATCATAAGGTGCTGGTGAGTGAACAATGTCTGGTGAAATTTCATATTAGATCTTATCATGATGAAGTATTGTATGATATTATGCCTATGGATGTATGCCATATTTTGTTGGGTAGACCATGGCAATATGATAGAAAAGTTATACATGATGGAAGAATGAATACATATACTATAACATTAAACGGAAAGAGAATTACCTTGATTCCTTTGGAAGATGATCCTAAGAGTGAAGTATGTGGAAATGCTAGAATCTATTTGGTAGATGGAAGAAAAATTTTAGATTGTTTGAGACATGAGAATATATGTTATGCTTTGATTCCTAAGAAGCTAGAAACCCTAAAGACATAGACTGAAGAATCACAATCAAAGCAGATAACTAAGTTGCTAATAGAGTATGAAGACATCATATAAGATAATGTACCTGAAGGATTGCCACCAATCAGGATTATCAATCATCACATGGACCTTATACCTAGAGCTAGTTTTCCTAACAAAGCAACACAGAGAATGACATCGACAGAAAATGAAGAAATCAATAGACAGATACATGAGTTGTTGAGGAAAGGTTTGATTAGAGAAAGTCTAAGTCCTTGTGCACTACCTGCAGTGTTAGCACTGAAGAAGGATGGATAATGGAGAATGTGTACAGACTCTAGAGAAATAAACAAGATCGTAGTTAAGTATAGATTTCCTTTGCCTAGGATGGATGATATCATGGATTGTTTGAGTGGAGAAAAATATTTCACAAAGATAGATTTGAAGATTGGATACCACTAGATCAGAATCAGAGAAGGAGATAAATGGAAGACTTCTTTTAAGACAAATGAAGGATTGTATGAATGGTTAGTGATGCCTTTTGGATTGACAAATACACCAACTACTTTCATGAGGTTGATGAATGAAGTTTTGAAGAAATTCTTGGGTAAGTTTGTCATTGTATATTTTTGGATGATATTTTGATTTTTAGTAAGACAAAAGAAGAATATTTGTGGCACTTGAGACAAGTATTGCAGAGACTGAGAGAAGAGAAATTGTTAATAAACATCAAGAAGTGTAGTTTCATGAAGGAAGAATTGGTATACTTGGGATTTGTGATTTCTATGGAAGGATTGAAGATTGACCCTAAGAAAGTAAGAGCAATTGTTGAATGACCTACACCAGAGAACATTGGAGAAGTCAGATCATTTCATGGATTATCTAGTGGCTAATGGAAGTTCATCAAAACTTTCAGTTCAATATGTAACTCTATGACAGAGACAATGAGAGATGACAGAAAAGACTTTAAGTGGACATTAGGACAAGATAAAAGTTTTGAATTGTTGAAGCAAAAAGTGACAGAGCAACTTGTTTTGGCATTACTAAATTTCAATAAGGTATTTCAAGTAGATTGTGATGCAAGTGGGAATGCAATTGGAACAGTGTTAAGTCAAGAAGGTAGACCTATAGCATATTTCAGTGAGAAGTTGAATGACGCAAGGAGAAGATATTCAGTTTATGATTAGGAATTCTATGCCATAATCCAAGCCTTGAAAATGTAGAGACATTACTTGTTTCCTAAGGAGTTTGTGTTGTATACAGAACATCAAGCTTTGCAATATTTGAATAGTCAAGGAAAGTTGAATCAGAGACATATGAGATGGGTGGAGTTCATGCAGAGTTATACTTTATGTTCAAGCATAGGAGTAGAAAATCAAACAAAGTTGCAGATGCACTGAGCAGGAGAAGAAACTTGCTCACAAAGATGAGAGTTGAAGTGTTGGGATTTGAAGAATTGAAGAACATGTATGAAGAAGATCTTGATTTTATAGAACCTTGGAAAGCATGTAAGGAACCTATTGTGACAGATAGGAGTAAGTGGTTACACTATTTCATTTAGGAAGATATGTTATTCAAAGGAAACCAATTATGTATACCTAGGAGTTCAATGAGAGACAATTTGATCAAGGAGAAATACAGTGGTAGATTGGCAGGATATTTTGGCATTGACAAGACAGTGGCTTTGGTAAGTGAAAATTACTTTTGGCCTCAAATACATAAGGATGTGAGGAAATTTGTGCAAAGTTGTAAAGTTTGTCAAGTTACAAAAGGAAGTAGTTAGAATACTAGATAGAGCAAATCTTTGACAGTACTGGAGAGACCTTGGGAAGACATAAGAATGAATTTCATAATGGGAGTTCTGAAGACATAGAGAGGTTATGATTCAATATTTGTAGTGGTGGACAGATTTTCAAAGATGACACATTTCATACCTTGTAAGAAGACAACTGATGCAGGTCATGTGGCTGACCTATTTTCAAAGAGATTGTGAGATTCCATGGATTATGTAAGAGCATAATTTAAGATAGAGATACAAGATTTCTTGGATACTTTTGGAAGACACTTTGGAGGAAGATGAAGACATATTTGAAGGTCAGTTCAACATTTCATCCATAGACTAATGGATAAATAGAGGTAGTGAATAGGAGTTTGGGAAACTTGTTGAGATGTTTGGTTAGTGAGAAGGCAGGAAATTGGAATTTGATTCTTTCACAGGAAGAGTTTGCATATAATAATTCAGTAAATAGAAGTACTGAAAGAACACCATTTGAGATTGTGACAGGAACTAACCCTAGAGGAGTAGTAGGGTTGAGAGACATCAGTATGGAAGAGAAGAGGAGTACAAAAACTGAAGAATTTGTAGGATACATGTAGACAGTACATAATTAGGTCAAGAAGCATTTGGAGGAGATGAATAGTAAGTATAAAGAACAAGCAGATGAGAAAAGGAGACAAAGAATTTTCAGTGGGAGATGAAGTGATGCTATATTTGAGAAAAGAAAGATTTCCAGTTGGGACATATAACAAGTTGAAGATGAATAAGTTTGGACCATGTAGGATACTCAAAAAAATTGATTTAGGAAATGCATATGAAATAGAGCTACTAGAGACATTGGGTATATCACCTATTTTTAACATTGTAGACCTATATCAATATCATGAAGTGGAGTTTAGTGACAACATTGAAGCAGACTTGAAGGAGTAGTTACCACAACAAGCACCGAAGCAAATTGAAGACATCTTGGATAGTGGAATTAGACGTAGCACTAGAGGCAGACAATACAAAGAATATCTTGTGAAGTGGAAAGACAGACCAAAAGAAGACTCATCTTGGATTTCTTAGGCTAAGGTGGACTGTCTTGGTTTTCCTCTAGCCCCAGCAAAGTGAGGGACTCACTTTTTCAACAACCTAAGATGTCTGATGCAGGAGCATCCCTGGTTCAAGAGTAATATTGCATCAACCAAAAACATTTGCATTTAAGTTTGTTTCTTTTCATTTTCCAGTTCAATTCAGTTAGTTCAATCAGTAGTAGTTTATGTATTTTGGTCTGCATTCTACTGCAGTTGCATCTTAGACCTTATGAAGCTCGACTTAGCATCTAGACATAGTCATGTACATCATATCCAAAATTTAGATCATATGGATCAGGTACCAGTAAGATATCACTATCAGAAGACTAATTATTTTCTCATAACAGAGCATCCTGACAGTCTTAGACAATCAACTAAAGGAGAAGACTTGTAGAGCATTTCATGACTTGTAGATTTAAATGACAGATTATTCAATATTATTTGGTTCATGGCCAACCTTCCTTGAGATCCACACACCATTCCATTCATTTGTGGAGGAGTTCTACATGATTAGGTCCGACCTATATGTGTACACATTACAACTCTTCATTGGAGTTTGTGATCTTCCTTGGCTGACATAGAGTAATATTATGTTCTGGAGATGATATAAATTGATGTAATAGATGCCTAGGAAAGTAGTGAATTACATAGAGATAGTTTGATAGTTTGAATTTCTTGCGAAGGAGCTTCAAAGCTATATCTTGTGCATATTCTGTAATGGTGAAATTAGGCCTATGAGCCCTAATTGTAAGCCTGTGTGTTGCTGGCCAATTTATATTTGAATTCTATGATATACTGAATGACTGAATTTGCATTTGTTTTATGTCTTTGAGTTTTTGTTGTTGTGTTTACTCTAGTTGTACGGTCTAGACTATTCAATTTGTGGACCCTCCTAATTATGACTACAACAAGGGATGAAAATAGCACATATCTTACCTTGAGAAGAATGTATTCATAAGTAACATTCCCATAAATGAGGTATATTTTGGTCTTGTCATTTGGGTTTTTTAATATGGGCCTCGTTACTTGTAATTTCACGACTGTTAATAGTTATACTAAAACTGTATGACTAATTATTGAAAAGATCAACAAAACATAGTACTTTTTGTTGTGATGTTCACAACACGCCCCATTTTGCTCCTTAGCAAAACGAGGACCCCTGCTGATGTTTGCTTTTTGCTTCTGCTTGTGTTTTTTCTGCTTTCTGGCAGTCTGGTAAAAATGAAGGTCAGGTGCATCATCATCATGATATATGATGAGGTAGGTCATCATCATGAGGTCAGTTTGTCAAAGTTCATATTTTGTTTCTGTGACCTCGTATTTAGAAAGAGCTTGAAATTCCATGCAGGTTTGCCTTTTACTTCACTTGAAAATTCGTCCATATGTGAAAGTTATGCACAGTCAAAGTCTTGGTCAAACCTGATATTCGCAGGAGGATCATCATATTTTTATATCCTAAGTCATGTTGACAGGATCATCATGATCTTGGTCTATCACCCGATAAAAATCATGCAGTCGCAATATCTGGACGTCAATCTTAGGTGGTAGTGCCCTTTACCCGTCAAATGGCCTTATGCGCATTATGCAGCATCATGATATTTTTTAGGAGGGTCATATGTTATAAACTCAGTTTTGGTTACATGAAGAACAACATCATCATCATATTTGAACCCCCCCGATAAAATCTTGAGGTTCAAATATCATGATGACGTCAGCCTTAAGTCACGGTAAGTTTTCCCCGTCGAGTGGTCTTTTGTATCGCGAGCATCATCATGATATTTCAACATTACCTGATCTTATAATATCATGCTGATCATCCTGACTTAGAAAAATCCACTTTCGGCGTATTTGCATGCGCGTGTTATAATCCTATCAGAGGGTCATCATCATGATATTTGCTGAAGTTCAAATTATGATGATGACGACATCATATCATCCTGATCTTTCATGAGGGTCATTCGCTGAAATTCGCTAAGTGATGGAGACATCATCATCATAATTCGACGAAGAGGATCATCATCTTCATATCCTCCTGATCTTCTTTAGCGAAGTATCATGATGATCACCCTATCTATTCAGAAGAAGTCGATATTGCATTCCTCAACAGCATGATCATATTTTACAATATCACCCTGGCGCAAATATCATGATGACCTCAACTCATCCTTGTGCTTTGAAGACAAAATATGATGATTACGTCATCATGATAAATCGAGGAGGGTCATCATCATATTTTTTATCCTGTCATATTGTCAAGATCATCATGATCTTGTTTGTTCGCCCGATATTTCGTGAAGTCCTCCTGCCGATGAAGTAAGACCTTTTGAAAACATCCTGATGATCATCATCATCTTTTTTCCTTCAAACAGGATATTTTCAAGCACGATCCGTTTTCCGAAATATGATGATGATGTCTTATTCTATGTTCGACAGAAGTAAATATCCTGATGATCATCATCATCTTTTTTCCTTCAAACAGGATATTTTCAAGCACGATCCGTTTGCCGAAATATGATGATGACGTCTTATTCCAAGTTCGACATAAGCCCCAAATATGATGATGATCATCATCATCCTGATCTTTCGAGGGGGTTGCCTTGACTGCAAAAGGATCATATTACGTTCATCATCCTGATCATGCTCCTTAGGTGACCCGATATCACAATTAGCCCCCTGATCTTAACCGGATATGACGATGACGTCATCCTTAGCATTTCAATGAAGCCCGAATATCATGATGACGTCACCATCATCTTCCTTTCCTCAGCAGCAGGATTATCTTCGTATCCTCCTATTATCCTTCATGATGATGATGATGATGATGTTGTTCTTTTTTCCCAATATGCAGAAGCGAATATCATGATGATGAAGTGAATGTCGGCCAGTATGTTTTTTTGACGTGCCGACAGCGATGATCATGCCGATGGGCAGGAAATGAAGCGGTGGAATTTTAAAGTGTTTTTTTTTTGGCGCCTCTGGCATTTTTTCGGTCAGCGATGGTTGACCCGATGAAGTTTGAGCAGTCTGAGCGCATTTTGGACGCGTTTTTGAGTGCATTCTGATTCGATTTCCACCATCTTGCGCAGTCACCTGGGTTTAAATGCTTATTTTAATTTCATGCTGCTTATGTGATAAATGAAATACTTATTGCTTGTCTTGTCTTGCAGGCTTGCAGTTGAGGAAGCAGCTGGAAAGTCAACACAGTGACCTCATGGAGGCAGAAGATCTGATCTCAGGAGCAAGAAGATAAGGATAAAGTGCGAAAAGTCAAGGCCATTCAAGTGAAAGACAGAGTTGCAGCTGGAGGTATTACTACAACAGACAAACATAAGTTATTACCCAGCTGCCGGAACTTCTCAGAAGGGGCAATATTTCGCCCAGATTTGACACTGCTCAGAGATATTTTTGAGAACTGGTTCACCTGTATTTATTGCTGTAACCAGGGGTTTGAACCAGGGGTTTGGTTAGGTTTTTGCTGTAGTGAGGACAATCAGAATGTCTTTATATTGTGCCTCTCTACACTGTAATACTTTACAACAGGGATTTTTAGGAAGGCAACAGTGGCTACAACAAAATTTCTTTTCTAGGAAAACACAGCAAGATAGCTTAGCATAGTTTAGAAGTAGAAGAAGGAGGTCGCCTGTTTGTCTGCAGTAAGGTGCGCGTGGAATGTCTGGCTGCCTTACTGTATCTGTAAAGCTTGTAAGTTCTCTGTAGTATGATCAATGAAACTAAGAGTCATTCTTACATTGTAAATCATGTATGGCTATTCGTTTCTAATACAATAGAATCTGGAGTTCTGCATCTATCTTCTGAGTGTTCTCCTGCTCTTCTTTGTGTTTTGAAATATCTTCTTTGAGAGCTTGCAATTTTAAATGTATGTTTGTGAAAATGCTCAGAACTTGCATTTAGGGTTTTTACTGTGGATTTGATCAGATTACTGTAGTGTTTACATATTGCATAACAGAAACACTTAGATCCTTTGGTAGATTAAATGAGGTATAGATTAGATCCTTCTAACTTTTCCCAACCCATCTGAAATATTTAGCTGAAAACGTAGAAATCTAAAGGAAATTGTCTCAAATTTGAAGAAGCATGCATAACAGAGCTATAAGTAGATAGTTTTCATACACAGATAAAGACTTGAAGGCTGCAAAAATTCAAGAAAACCATCTAAAACTTGCAGCCTGGTATCACTTGTATGCAAATGAACAGAATACTTGTTGAAATCTATGACCTCTTTGCATATTCTTAGTCTAGTAAGCCACCAAACAAACCTAAACTACGTAAGGCCCCTTGAACATTACAGCTTCACATTGACCAACTGAACTTGACCAACCGAACCATTGTAGACTTGGGATTAGTTGAATCTCAAATGATTCCTTCTTGTCTTTCAAGTATAGTTTCAGTTCATTATATGTGAATTTTAACTTATTGTTATGATTGCATCAAAACAGTCATCAACAGTTTTTTGGCACTTTTCAGAGGGCTAGAAGGCTGTATATCGCAATCATCAACACTTTTCTCTACAAAATCCTATTAATCTTCACAAGCATCTCTTTTGCAATGAGCAAGGTACGTTATTTACTATTACCACCACTAGATTAAGGTTCTAGTTTATTGATAGTCAGTTCTATCTTTTAAATTTTAGTTTCCAAGAAAATGAAGTTGCTAAATTTTTTATGCTTGGCATAAATCAAATTATAAATACTTGAAACATTGGAGTGATACTAGAGCCTCCTACAAGCATTCCAAATTCCCTTACTTAATTTGGTTGGTACTTGAAGCATCCTTGAATACATCCATTAATCATTTAAGAGTTGTTAATTAGAATACATATTTTGAAATAAAACCAAAAGAAAAATTACTCCAGAAAAATTATTGCCAAATATTTTGATTTCCAACTAAAGTGAATGTTTGGCGACAAACATTTGATAAATGAAGATGCAATTTTTTTATAGAGATGAGCTTGTATTGCTCTCAGAGGCAATAATGGCAATGTACTTGGTATGATCTCTATGTGAAGAATTCCCACAATGTTTGCTAGCTCCAGCAAAATCACCCACTTGAAGCATTGCCTTTGCCTTGCCCACTGCCATCTTCCCATCCTCTCCTCTTAAACAAAATCTACAAATATTTATGTGTTGCCCCTATTGTTACTACTATATCATCATCAATGTCACTATGGAATGCCTGCAAAATATGGAACATAGACTAGGCATGTGCAGTATCTTCCAGAATGCCACATCACACATCTTTTTCCTTTCTCCATGTGCCAATTGTCTAAAACAAAACATTATCAATCACATTTATAAAACTTCATGAAAAAATTAAGATTTAAACAAGTCAAAAAATAAATACCAATGGGCTTAAATAGCCTGAAGACAATCAGGAAATGATCTTTTATGAATTTCCACAAAACAAAATTCTTTGAAAAAGATAGACTTTAGGAAAACCATAAATTTTCTCCTTGCACATATATCAAAGCAAAACTAATATGTAAGGGTGTAAACAACAACATTCCTACCTATGGCAAGGACTAATCATAGTTTTCGCTCCTTCAATTCGCCTGGAATGGCTATTTCTTGCCTTAAGCAGCGAGATGGGGCATAGCATTTCTGATTTTGAAGAACCAAAAGGGGAAATTGGAATATGTTAGAATTTTAAAATGTTTTAATTTTTTATACTAGTTAACATTTGAAGGGAATAAGTAAGATATTATACATAACATTCATGACTCGATTATGGGTGGCATCGCTTGTCTCTTATGTAGGTTTTTGCTAAGGAGTAGTTTTTTTAATTATTAATGTTTTTTTTTAATTTTAATAGTAAAATTAAATGCTTATTTTATTATTTTTGTATATGAATAAGTTGAATAATAAAGTTTCCTATTTTAAAGTAATAAATTATAAGTTTAAATTGAGATGTTTTGGGGATGACTTAAATTTTAAGGTTTATCATATATAAGTTTTAAGTTTTAGACAAGTAATATGAAGAAGTGAATGAACATTGCTTTAACTAAAAATAATAATTATTTTAAATAAAAAACTCCACGTGTTTGTAAACAAACAAGTTAAGAGGAGAACACAATTGTGATGTACTTTTTGCAAAGGAGAACTAGAAGAGAATCACTCATATGCTCTATCTTAGATTGTTACTTCCCATTTGTCAATTTAATTGAGTTCAACTTCATAAAATAAATTATCTAGGCACTCAACACAATCCAATCATTGAAAGGATGTTAAGGGGAAATAAAACCTCTTCTAGTTTGTCACATGTGCTATGTGTATGGATTGTTAACTATGGTGTCATGATTGTGATGTGATGTGTGTGTGATAAAGTTATGATATCATCTTATGTGGGTGCATTGGCATGGTGTCTTGTGCGTTAAGTTTGTGGCACAGTACAAATGTATTAATTGGTAAATCCCATGATAATGAAGACCTTATAAAAAAATGTACTAATCAATCACAAGGCCTTAAGGGAAATGTGTTTCCACCCTAATGAAGAGTTGAGTTCCACATCCACTAATAGTGTATTTGAGTGGTCTTCAATGGTGTATTTTGACAAACTCATTGATTTGTATCCTAACCAACATGATCATAAACTAAATCCTTAGGCACCATGCCCCACAAGATAGTAAGAGGATAAAAATTGGCTTTCCCTCAACAATAAACTAGTTAATATCATCACTCTTCTTATGCACCTATATAGAAACAATATTGGCAACAAAAGATAGAATGACTTTTTTAAGGAAGGCTAGTAAGCATGCATTTACTTTCCTAATAAACATCTTCATTTCTAGCAATCCAAATAAGCCAAAGAAATTCAAAAGATATGACAATCCATAGCCTATCAAGAAATTAACTAAGAAGAACACAAAATTTTACCATATAAAATATCATGTCAACAAATACTAGCTTTACTAGATACAAAAGTTCAAGTAGGTAAAAAATAATGCCAAACTAACTTTTCAAATGGATAATCAAAAAATAAGTGCATAATGTACTGAACCTCACCATATACCTGTTGATAACTGAGAGGGGGGGTGAATTAGTTATCTCAATTATTTTAACATTCAGAACTTTCTTATTAATTAATGCAGCATCAATTCAATTAAGCAAACATAACCATGAAATTGAAATACACATGACACAATATTTTTGACGTGGAAACCCTGTTAAGGGAGAAAACCAAGGGGTGATTAACCCAAGATTGTATTCTCTGTTAGAAGAATGGAAATACAAAATGGCACTTGCCAATTAGGGCTCACTGCCCGAGCACACTGCTCACAAGAGGTTCACTGCCTACAAGAGACTCACTATCTACAAGTTGTAAGAAGAATAACAGGATCCTTGAACTGATGAGATGCATCCACATATGCAGGGGTTCAGTTTTGGTTAGGCTCAATACACTGATCTGCTGCACTTCATCTTTCCTCTTCTTTTGTGTTGTTCTCCTTTCACATATCGGACCTTCCTTACTACTTTCACTCTGCTCTACTGCTTTTTTTTGCACATCTCAAAATTAGCACACCTCTCACAACTAAATCCATCTTGTATATATATCCGCACAAGTGATTTCATCACCTTTCTAGTCGGCATCCGGAATAGTCAATATTTTCCACAAACTATGATCTGTCAGTTGAATCCTTGCTTACCAAGTAATGCAGATCAAGGATATACTTGTAGAAGTCATCAATCATGTTGGCCAATCATAACTTATGCCTTAAGAACCTTTACCATCATCAGTAACACATCTGGAATAATGTCTGATGTACTGCCAGTCAGTTCTTCCTCTGTCCACACTGCCAATCAAGAACCTGACACTCAAGTATTCATATCTTTTTCTTCATCTATCACCGGAGGCTAAATCCTTAGAATCTATTAGTCAAGGTAGTCCTCTTAACTTCCCCAAATCCATACTTCACCAAGATACTTCCTCTGAGAGATCTGGACCTGATTGTCGGACCTCGCCACATGCTCTGTTCTTGCTTACCGGATCACAACACTTTGCAGTCTACCTTCCGGTAGAGACTCATCTAGTCCTGCGGATGTGTGGGTTAACCTTTTTTGCCATCAATGACAACATTCATGAGTCCATATAGTGTCTCTTTCCAACAATCTTCCCCTTTGGCATTGATGGCAACACTTAGTGAAAAATGACTAAGTGTTTACACTATGCTCCTCCTTAGCTGATGCTCTATTTTTATATACATTTTTTGGAGCTCCCCCTTAGTTGGATTCCTCATTTTTCACTACTCCTCACTCCCCCTTTGACATCAATGGCAAAGGGTGGGAACCGCACATCAAAATTTTCAAAAATTTAATTATACTTAGCCGCATATAACATACTCACATATACTGAAGAATGTCTGCAAAAGTTATCTTCAATTGGATGAATTCTGCTGCCCAACTTTGCTTCATTCTATCTAAAATTGATATATGACTGCTCAATAGGAATGTGAATACATCTGCCCTTTTTAGATCTTTCAGATCACTAGTCCGGGCTGTGATTTGAGCTTCTTTTATGGCCTCATGCATGGCCTCTAACTTAGGGATAATTATCCCTCTGAGTTCACCTAACCTGCTTATTCTGCTTTTCTTTTCCTTCTCAAGCTTCTTGATTTCATTCAAGACTGCAATAGTCTGACATTCTTGATTTATTATAGAAGATGAGAGAGGATCAAAATTCTTTGATAGATTTGTCAGTTTGTCCTCCTATTCTTTTACTTTCTTCTCGATGTCCGATGTTACTTTGGACCATGATAAACAAAATTTGTACATTTCTCCACCATTTTTAAGAGCATTTTCTAATCTCTTTATCCAAATATTCATATTTCTCCTATCATTAATTATCAACCCTTGTACCTATGATAATCTTTTTGCAAGAAATTCCTTCCGGACCTTATCTTCTGCTGATTTCTCTAGAGAATCAAAATGTGTGTTAACACTATTGACTAGAGATTTGAGATTTCTGAATGAGGAAGCTGTGGGATCCTTCTGAAACAATGGTATAATCTTTTATAGCACTCTAGAAGCAACTGCTATAAGCTCACAGTCTTCCATGTGAGATTTCAGTAGTTTCTCTTTTGCCTTTGCTTGAGCAAATGAAGCTATCTTCATTGTTTGTACCGGAGAAAGAGAGTCAAAATCAAATGGCCCTTTTAGCAGTTCCAATTCATCAATCTCCATAGTCTCTTTTGTCAAGAAGTCCTTGATAGATTCTGTAGTGTCTCTTGCCAGAGACAGATTCTTCTTCTCTTCTACAGTGTCAGCTTCTTTACCTTTCACATCTTCTTTTTCCTGTATTCTTTCTTCTCCCTTAGATCTGGAGACTGCAGGGGAAACTGGAGGAGAGATGTTTTTCTATATATGAAATTCCTCTACTGGAATAGAGGATTCCAAGTCCTTATCCTTTTTTGCACCGGTGTCCATGACTTCTTCTACCATTTTCTCAGTCGATTCCCCTCCAACACTTGTGGCCAAGGGATCAGCACCCAAGTCCTCTATGACAGGAAGATTGAATCTTTTAAAGACATTCTAGAGGATCTCTTCTATTTCCTTGGCTACCTTGTCAGTCTCACCAAGCATGAATTGATTCATTTTGGCTTTGCTCCAGAATTCATCCTTACAATCTTTGAAGATCATACTAATCTTCTTTGGGGTGATTGAAGGATATAGCTGAAAAACTATCTGCTCTCAGATCTCAAGGTCTTTTGCCATGGCATTATTTTTTCTTATTTTTAACTCTTTTTCTAGACTTTTAGGAATAAGAGATATGATTTCAATAAAAGCCTTATTATATATATTTAGATAATTAACTGCAGCTTCCTGCAAGATCTTCTGGTCAGCTTCATTATAATCATCATAGAATTCAGCCATTGGTTGGAGATTTCCATCCACAGTGATTGATTTGATGACATCATCTAAAGATAGAGTGGGCTTTTCAACAAATTCCTCTGCCTTTTCTTCTTCACCTTGATTGGTAGAGGATTCACCGGATCCTTCCTTCTTCTGCTTCTTCATTTTCTTTATCTCCTCATCTGATTCAGTTTCTTCTTCATCCTTTTGGCTTGCATAGGACCTCGTTGCCTTTTTCTTTGTTCTCTTCTCTGCTTTACTGGATGATTTTGCTTCCGGTTTGACACCTTTGAGCTTTTAGCAGTGGTAGGTGCAGATTTCTTTGATGATCTGGTCCGGGTGGAAGGTTCTACCAGAGCACTTTCCTTACTTTCCTTTTCTGCCTCTTTCTTCTCTTTCTCAGCCCTTTGCCTCTTTTCCCTATTGGCATCAAGTGCCTCTTTTGAGATGCCAAAGCTTTTGGCAACTTCTTCAACTACTTTTCTCACCTTCCTCTTGATCTCTGGCTGCCTTAGCTCTACATGGATTTTCACACTTAGTTCTTTAAAGGTTCCAAACCTTTTTGCCTTAGGATCCTTTGGCTGACTGAGCATGTGTTGAACATGTAGCTCCACAATGTTCTCATCAAATTCATATCCCATAGGCATGATCCAGACTATCCTTGGCTCCACTGCCTCCATTAGGCATTGATTAATGTCTACCATGAAGCACACTGTGTCTTTGTATTTCTCAACTAATGATTTAGGGATTCTTTCTTTGGTTTGCATCATATTTTGAAAGTTCTTAAAGTAACCCCACAGTGCTGTATTCCTTGCCTTAGCATCCCCAAGTCCATGCAAGTAGTCCCTGATTTGAATTGCTATAGGTCTATTACTTTGCCATACCCATCCAATGGATTTGGGCATCTCATTCATGAAATAGAAAAATAGACACAATATCAGTCCTCCATATTTGAAGGAATTCTTCTTGTCCTTTTTGATCTTCTATATGTTTTCCATCAATTGGCTTAGAAGGAGTTCACATAGTATTTTTTCTTAGCATCTCATAAGAAGTATATACTACAGTTTCGGATACTAAGTTCTCCCTGCTGGAGTGATATATCTTATAACCAATTATCATAGATGCAAACTTGATATCTGTATCAGAGATATCTTCAATGGTCATTGCTCTCTTATCAAATTTTGATCCAGTGGCCTTAGTTACAATTTGGTTTTTGACAAATTTTAGGACAGGTATCCCTCTGGAGGAGTGTAAACTAGTTACTGCCCTAATTACTTTCTTAGTGATTTTGCAAGGTCTAATCAGCCATAAGAAGTTATCATGTACCCTACTCAGTACATACCAGACCCATTCATCTTCTTCCAAACATGGGAAATGAATGTATTGATCAAAGTGTTTCTCCTGGATGCTCTTATATTGTGGTTTAAGCTCAAAAGCATCATCTATCAACTAATTGTGATAGATATCCATTAACTTTGAATCCCCAAACTCTTCAATATTCGCGTGTATTTAAATCCTAATATCTTCCATATGCAACACACCATGCAGAACACTGGAAAATGCTCCTAGGGGATCTACTTCCAAGGATTTGTATGGATGTTTCTTGAATTTGGGGTGAGGCCTATCAGAGATCTTCACAATATTTGGAGTACCCATCATTCAAGGATTTACAGAGAGATATTTGATAACGGAGAATACCTTTTGCGCTTGTAGGGTTCGCGAAATGAACTTGAATGATTTGTTGATTGAATCAACTCCAAAGGTTGGTCTTTGAGAAGTTTGAAGCAATTTGTTGCAGAGCTCTTCTTTCTTTCTTTTTGAATGCGAATGTGCAAATGATGAGCACATGAACCTTTTTATTTGCACAAGAAACCCTAAATCCATACTGCAATAAATGCCCAACTTAAGTTATTCTGGTTGCTCTACATACCTTATTCTAAAATAGATCTTTTTCTGGATCACTGTAATATGCTTAGAGTTATCCTTGGAGATTAACAATGAACTTTCTTACTTTCCTCAGTCATTTATTCGTAGATCAAGATGTCTCAATTTTAGAATCACACCAGACCAAACTTGTAAGAAACCTACTTTTACTGGAAGACTGTTAAACCAGATCTAACTGAAGGGATTAGACTCTTTAAATCTTCATGCGAATATTTCAAATATTTGCTATGGCTTATCTAAGTATTTCTCTGAAAACTCCTTTGATCCGCAGCCTTTCATGTGCTGATTACAGGCACCACTTGATTGGCTAGGGGAATTAGTTTTTCTTTTGTTACTCCCCCTGAGCCAGAGCTCAGCTTTTAATTTCTAGAAGGAATATCAGCACTAGATTCTGGTGCGGATCCATCCCCTATATTCTCTATACTTCTCTTCACCCAAATCTTGTTCATCTCAATTTGAACTTCATCCACAATCACTTTTCATTTTCCTTTGTCTTGATTCTGATGATGTACCGGACCTCTTTTGTCCTAATTCTTGCTTCTACAGAATTTGGCAATATGACGGGATCTATTGCAAATTTGGCAAACAACATTTCTTTGTATATTTGATTGATATCCTTTTGATCTGCATTGATTAGCTATATGACCCATTCTATTGCATGCAAAGCATCTACCATTTAATGAATTGTTCATTTGCATATTTATGCATTCATGAGATTTGTGACCATACCTTTTGTAGTTGAAACATTGTCCGGAGAAGGATATATTAGTCTGATTCATTCTCTTTCTACACTGATTAACTTTATGATTAAAGTTGTTGCAGTTGTGGCAGTATCCATTGAAGGATGGATATCTTTGAGCATTAGGCTGCCTTACTAGAGGTCTTCTAGGCCTATTCCTTTGATTTTCTAATCCAAAATTCTTCTGACCAGATCCGGAGCTTTCACCTTTCTCATATCCCAAGCCACACTTGTCATCTACCCCTTTTTGGATTTCAAGTAGAACTTCAAGTTGAGCAGAACTTATCTTGAATTTCTCTGTGTATTCATTTGCTATTTGAAGATCCCTTTTATGAGAGACAATTTGATCCTCAAGTTTTTCTTCATTATCTTTAGCATCTTCAAGATCAGATTCAAGATGTCTGATTATTCTGTCCATCTTGTGGTAGTCTTCTGATTTCTCCTTGAGAGATTGTCTTAGATCATCTTCAATTTTTCTTTTCTCTTCAATTTCTTGGGTGAACTTCATAACTCCTAATTCCATTTCATGTCTTACCATAATGATCTCTTTTGATAACTTTTCACATAACTTGGTTTACTCCTTTAGATCTCCATTTGAATCATTTGTTTCAACTTGACTTACCAGTTGTTGAAGTAGCTCCTTTCTCTTTTTCATAGAGAGACTCAGTTTCTCTTTTAATTCATTTATGAAATCATCAACCTGTTTGAGTCTTTCCTTCAATTCATTGACTTTAGAATTTGACTGCTCAAGATCATCTAGGGAAGACTTAAGTTGCTCCCTCATACCATACATATCCATTTGACTTCCCAGATCTTCCTCAAGCTGTTAGGCTCTGTTGAGAGGAACTTGGCTCTGATACCAATTGTTGATAACTGAGAGGGGGGTGAATCAGTTATCTCAATTATTTTAACATTCAGAACTTTCTTATTAATTAATGCAGCATCAATTCAATTAAGCAAACATAACCATGAAATTGAAATACACATGACACAATATTTTTGACATGGAAACCCTGTTAAGGGAGAAAACCATGGGGTGATTAACCCAAGATTATATTCTCTATTAGAAGAATGGAAATACAAAATGGTACTTGCCAATTAGGACTCACTGCCCGAGCACACTGCTCACAAGAGGCTCACTGCCTACAAGAGACTCACTATCTACAAGTTGTAAGAAGAATAACAAGATCCTTGAACTAATGAGATGCATCCACATATGCAGGGGTTCAGTTCCGGTTAGGCTCAATACACTGATCTACTGCACTTCATCTTTCATCTTGTTTTGTGTTGCTCTCCTTTCACATACTGGACCTTCCTTACTGCTTTCACTCTGCTCTACTGCTTTTTTTTGCACATCTCAAAACCAACACACCTCTCACAACTATATCCATCTTGTATATATATCCGCACAAGTGATTTCATCACCTTTCTAGTTGGCATCCGGAATAGTCAATATTTTCCACAAACTCTGATCTATCGGTTGAATCCTTGCTTACCAAGTAATGCGGATCAAGGATATACTTGTAGAAGTCATCAATCATGTCGGCCAATCATAACTTATGCCTTAAGAACCTTTACCATCATCAGTAACACAGCCAGAATAATGTCTGATGTTCTGCCAGTCAGTTCTTCCTCTATCCACACTGCCAATCAAGAACCCGACACTCAAGTATTCATATCTTTTTCTTCATCTATCACTGGAGGCTAAATCCTTGGAATCTATCAGTCAAGGTAGTCCTCTTGATTTCCCCAAATCTATATTTCACCAAGATACTTGCTCTGAGAGATCCGGACCTGACTGCTAGACCTTGCCACATGCTCTATTCTTGCTTACCGGATCACAACACTTTGCAGTCTGCCTTCCGGTAGAGACTCATCATGTCCTGCGGATGTGTGGGTTAACCCTTGTTGCCATCAATGACAACATTCATGAGTCCATATAGTGTCTCTTGCCAACAATACCAAACAAAAATTAGACACATGACCAAACATAAACTCACCAACAAGCTTATTAAATTACAACATCCATCTGAAATAACATTTCTTAGGTTCAATAAAATTAGATCAAATTATCTTTAATCTCTTAGCCAAAAATTTACTAGGTTCTTGAGCACTCCAAATTAAATTTAATCTCTTATATCATTCCTTAGTAAAATACAAAAGAGAATATAAATATCTTGGTGTAAAATTCAAAAAAAAAATTCCATCCAAACAAATTGCATTATCCCATAGAATTTCATTCCAATAAATAATGTTATAGAAACCATCCAAACAAGATCTTTTAACCATTGTATAAGTCCCCTTCTACTGAATGGAAATACCAACATGTTCTAAATAAGCTCTGAATCAATCAAGCTACCATCTTCAATAATCTTATCAATAGATCTTAAGCCTCTATTATACCAAGATTAGTAGAAAACCCTTGGTAGAGTCCAATAGAGAATTTTTGTCATCTAAGGTCTATCAAATATATCTAAACCCCAGTGTCTATATTAGCATAAAAAATCTTATGACCTTTAGTGAGCTCTTTTACATGCAACCAAGCCTTCCAAAATGAGTAGAAAATAGTGGAATCAAAAGGCTTGATTTTGAAATTACCAATAATAATATCCCACAATTGTAAAATAGTTAGAAAGGTTATGCCTAAAATGTTTCTTCCAAGGCTCAATACCAAACATAGCCTTAATAATCCACTTTACCACATGAGAAAAACCATGCTTAAACATATCTTTAAACTCATACCTCCTAATTCCCTAGGAGTAATATGTTGAAACCAAGAGATAGCATGCCTCTTCCTATTACCCCTCCCATCTGACCCAATAGAATTCTAACAATCTTATTCAAATGATTTATATGAGAAGAGGTAGCAAGCTAACTGGAAGAAAAATATATAGAATAATAAGAAAAAAAATTCAAGTGCAAGTTTGAAATCTTCCTAATAGGGACAACAAAATGCCCTGCTATTTAGTAATCTTATTACTAACCTTGTCAAAAACCCACTCCCACATATATCTACTTAGAATAAGTAAAATTCTAACTTAAAATACTAGATTTATGAACTTCAACTTTAGAACCGAAAGAAAAACAATACAATTCTAATCTTTTATTCAACACTTTAAAATCATTTTCATCCATATCAATGAATATATAAGTATCATGAGAAAAATGAAGCTCAATAATAGAATCATCAATAGTTAGATGCAAACCTGTAACAAGAGGGCCTAAAGACAAGTCCCTTAAAAGATAATGCATAGCTTTAATGGCAACAATAAAAGGATAATTGGGAAATAGGTAAACCCCACCTAATGGACATTTGAAGAGGAAATGAGCTTGAGAATTCACCACTAATGCAAATTTGTGCAAAAGCATCCCTCAATAGAACACTGACCATTCCTTAAGCATTAAGTATTAGCAATTTAATAAATAGCCATTTAATCCTATCATAGGTTTTCTCAAAATCCAATAAATCCATAACAACATTTTGGTTAGAAGTCTTAGCCCAATATATCCCCTCCCAAAGTTATTGATTTGATTATCAAGACTATGTCTTCCCTTAACAAAGCCAATTTGAGAAGACAAAATAACATTAGGCATCTCCTTTTGCATCCTCAAAGATAATATTTTAACAAAAAAAAATATGAAAAATTCAATAAAGTAATAGGCCTCCAGTTATTAAGTTGAGAAGGATCACCACATTTGGGGAGAAACTTAATATTACCTTTATTAACATGACTTCCTAAAGTACCAGCCATAATAGCTTTATTATAGACTTCTAATAGAATCTTACTAATCTAATTACTATTACCTTTGTAGAACTCAACAAAAATCCATCACATCTAGGATCCTTCCCCTTCTTCATTTGATAAATAACATTAGAAACATCATCAAGAGAGAGGCACTTATTTAAGGCAATTGAACTATTATGACTAAGTTTACAAGGAACAAACTTAGCCACAATATTCTTAGCATTGTCAGTAGCATCACTAACATCATTTTCATTAAAAATGTTTCCATACAAATATGAGAAAACACACCTAATAGCATAATAATCTTTCAACAAAACACCATCCACATCAATGGCAAAAAATATTCTCTCTATCATGTTTAATATAAAAAACATGAAGAAAAGTTTAGAACTTATGTTTCCCAAGTGTGACCATATAAGCCTAGATCTAAACCTAGCCACTCTAGTCTTATAAAATTAGTCACATCTTAAATAATTTTTAATATCCATAGCCTCATTTTGCAATAGAATATTAGGTGGCCTACATTTAAGCTTACTTTCCACAATGACCAAATTCACTTGCAACCTCTTAACTCTATTAGCTCTGAACTTGAATTTATACTTACAAAGAATCCTCATGAAAAAACCTACAACTTTAATAGCCTTACCCACATACTATCATTAGAATCCACAAGAAAATTTGTCAAATTTTAAAACCTAAGGATTATACAAAGTATTCACATAAGATGGGGCTTTCAAATGAGAGATATTAATCTTATACAAACCTTTGATAACACAAGGTGACTTAGAGTGACAAAATATAGGAAAAACCTTAATTTCCACAAGATGATTATAAAATAAAGTAGTAGGAAGATTCACATTATTATATTTAACAAGAGGAATATATATTGAAAAAGACTTATCCACCATAAACCTATCTGATCTAGAGAAAACCTTCTTATTATTCTTTGACTATCCTGTTTACAGCACAACATAGGAACCACAAGATTCGTTTTCCTTCTAAACTTATCCAAAAAAATCTCATTATCTTTACACTCAAATTTACAACCACTAATTTTATCAACATTACTCTCAATCATATTAAATTCACATCCTACAATCCAAGTAATATCCTTCATATTAAAAACCTACCACTTCTACAAATCAACTCTACCTTTATAATCATTGGGGGCATATATGGAATAGATACCAAAAATCCTATCATCCAAATTAATTTTCACCCACATAGCCCTACAACAAGGAGAAGGCCTGTGATTTGCAATATTCTAACACAACAAAGGATTAAGAAAAATTGATGCTCCCACCTCCTTTTAATATGTTTTGATGAGAAAATAATAGAATTAGACCAAATCTCTTTACAAGAACCTTTTAAATAACAACCCATAGACTTAACCTCTTGTAACAATAAATAATCTGAGTTAAACCTAGATTTACAAAGAGATTTTACCAAATATTTCTTGTCATTGACCTAAAGGCCTCTTCCATTCCATCTCAAAATCTTGATCAAAACAAATTAAAGAGAGGTAAAATATTTAGCTAGTAAGGGAACATTGCACCCCCCTTCCCTTCGCCACAACCCCCCTACCCCCTTACTCATCCTTTCAAAATATGAGGGTATAACATTATTTTTCAACCCTCCTATGGAAGACATGAAGTTACCTGCATCAATATCCACATCACTCTCATTATCACAAACTAAAATCAACTTAAACCCACAATCCACAAACAAAGTTTTTTGCCTCTTGGAAGATTGTTTAATATTCTTTAAACCTAATTCATATTTATTGACAGCCCATTTCCCACTATTTTAAATAGGAAGATTTTGTTTGAAAGAAATAACTAAAGGACCCCAGTTTTCCATACCATCTAAATACCTTTTATTATTTTCATTAACATTAAAAAAAGTGAAGGAAGACAATAAGTAGAGAGACTTACCTAAATAAGAAGGTGTGACTAAAGTAGTCGGAATAACAATACAATCTTCACATCTTTCCTAGACAACTTGAAGGGGCAAAATATCATCGGTATTACTTTTAGTGCCTATATTAATATCATAGAAGGTATAAAATTAACTTGCATTAGAATTACCAATCACTTTTATATTTAGAAAAGGGCAAGCCAACCTCAAATGACCATAATTTTTACAATAAAAACATTCATTTAAACTTACCAAGCTAAGCCAGGAAAATGACAAAGAACAAGAAAGCATCGAGCAAGGGGGAAGCAAGTAGTAGAGATGCAGATGTAGGTAGTAGAGATGTAGATGCAGGTAGCGAAGATGACAAGGATGATGAAGGTGTAGGAGTTGCTGATTTCATTTTTTTTTTTCAACAGAAAAAGGTGAGAGGCACCCATAGATTAAGATAATAAAAGTTTTATAGATAAGGAGGCCAAGGCCAAGGCCAAGATTTAGTGACCAACAGAAAAATAAAAAGAAGCCCTTAAAAAGAGATGATAAAACAAAATTTGGACAGAATAAATCCCCCTTAGACAATTGGATAGTTATATCGATAAATGTCATCACTGACCATGAGAGAGAACAAACAAAACTTGCCCTGCACACAACCAAACACAAAGTAGAAAATAGGCAGAGCCACTGAGAGACCACCAGGAAATGGACAGGAACCAGAAAGACAGAGAAAACATCAAACCCCACCAAGAACTGAAACATCAACCAACACCAACGCTAGACCCAAAAAGAAACATAGCCCAACACCCCCCTCACGCCATTGCTGGGGCTGCAGGAAGGTTATGCTCATCCAACTGAATAGCTGTAGCTAGGAGGAAGCCTTCTTCAGGGTTTTCCAAGGCATAGTGAGGCATACACGAGCTAAATTGGGAGAGTGGACCCTGAGAAAATGGATGGCCGAAAACACATCCTTAATTCTACAAGCTTTTTTCTTGATCAGGAAGATGATTGGGGCGGGTCTTTTTCTGACAGTGAGGATGTGTGTCTCCATGACCTCTGGCTGGATGCTTGCTGAAGCGCGAGCTCTGGCCTTAAATCTTGGTGCATCTTGTCTCCACAAGAGCCCAGGGTGTTTAATGTGGAGGTTTCATGCCCTTCTGTCAATGGTGATAGGGGAAGTTTATCCCAGGGCTTGCGCAAGGGTTTTCTACTTATAGAACCTATGCCCTCTAGCCTTGTTGCATCTCCCTCTACTACTGTGGTGTCAGATGCTTCTGTGAAGAGTTAGAGGGGGTTAAATGTTGAGGAGTTGGATGATTTTCTTGTTGAAGTTGTGTTGTTTGGTTTAGATGAGGGGAAACTCTCTCCCACTTTGCTTGTGGTAGGTAGAGCAAGTGGAAGTGGCAAACTGGAGGGCATAGCCATTCATGGATCCTCCTCTTCTACCTCTATACCCTAGGTCCCTTTGATTCAGGACTATGAGGGGGTGCTTAAGATCCTGGATGCCCTTGTGGACAAAGCTATGTTCAAGTTGAAGAATGTTCTAGTTGGAAAATTTTTAGAGTCCAGACCCAATGCGGACTCTTTTAGAAATTGGATCAAGAGAAAGTGGAGCCTCCAGGGCCTTGTTGAGATCTCGGTGTTGGTGAAGGGGTTCTTTCTAATTGTTTTTTCCCTCCATGAAGATTGTACTCCTACAATCTTAGGGGGGCCATGGTTTTTGGGAAATTCTGGCCTCTTCCTTATGAGGTTGCATACAAGATTTTATCCTATGCAAGAATCCTTAAGGAATGTCTCAATTTGGGTGAGGCTTCTAGGCTTACCGCTAGAGTATTGGGATGAAGGGATCTGGGCTGGAATAGCTAGCTCTTTTGGTCATCTTATTGCTACTAATAATGTGACCAAAAATAGGAAAAAATTGTTGCTCACTAGGTTCTGCGTCAATTTGGTGGTGGATAAGGAACTCCCTTGTTCAATCACTTCATCCTCAAAGCTTGGCATGTGGGTGTAACAGATCAATTATGAGGACTCTTTGAATCTTTATAAACATTACTTAATGGAAGGACATGCTTTTCATATGTGTCGTTCTGATAGAGGGAAAATAATTCATTCTGAGAAGAAGAACAAGGGTGCTCCTTTGCAGACTGATTTGGCCCTCCAAGGTGGGGAGACGGACATATCGCTATTGGAGAAGACTAATGAAGAAATCGGTAACCCTATGGAAGGAAGCTTGGAGGTGTTTGGTTTGGGTTATTGTCAGATAGCCCTAGGGGGACTGCCACCCTTTGTAGGGGGTAGGATTCGAGGTCCCACAACAAAGAAAATATTACTAAAAAGAACCCCCACAGCCCCAAATTAAATGTTGGAGCTGTTACCTGAAAATTTGAACTTAGAAAATTTCAAATTTCTAGAGTACCATGAACCCTTAAAACTGCCAAATCACGAAAACAATTAATTTTAAAAATTTATGCATGCTGGTACAAAATCCTTTAATGGGCCTAATCCTAACTGTATTTTACCCAATATGCCAAGTTTTCATGCACAAAAGCCTTGCCATTTGAAATATTTTAAACTTCACATTTTCCCGTTGATAATTTACAAATGAGGTCAAAATCTAATGTCCTAGTTGCTAGAGCTGAAAATTTTTCTGAGTTTTGTTCGGAAGAGTCTAATCGCCTTACAGTCCAAATTTCATCCAAAACAAAGTTATAATATCAGAGATATGATATTTTTCGTCTTAAGGCAAGTTTTGATTTTTCACGGAATTAAATTCTAACTGAGCAATATGGATTTTAATGTATTTTCAAGGTCAGAAAATGAATTATTATTGAGGACAACTTTATTTGCACCTCACGAGTATAAGTTATGAAGTCGTGGTTTAGAAAGTTCAACAACTTTAAAACCAAACGTTTGTATTTGCTCTAAAGTCTTTGTATAAAGTTGGGGACTTTATTAAACATGCACTGTCGGGTCATTTGTGAGTTCTTCAACTTAATAAATCACCGATTGGAGTTCAAAAGTTCATAAAATTCCTGATTTGCCAACTCATTTCCGTAGTTCTTCTGTTGCTGGAGATTGCAAGACTTATTGAACTTCTTCATGATCGGGGGTCTTTGAGGTTCTTGAAACTTTATATTGGTCGACGTCTCTCGAAGCCCCAGAGTGCTCTCTCCTTGCTGGGCATGGAATCAAGAGCTACAGTTGGTAATTGGTATGGAGGAACATCAAAAGAGAACATCTGAGTATGTTGCACGATCTTCAACTTCACATCAATGTAGATCACTGCAATGTAATGCATTTCACAGTAAAGGGGTTTTCTTTCGATGGTTCAGGAATCGCCATACATAAAGGGAGTTAAGAGCCTTGTGAGGAGGTTGTGACCGCGTGTTGACTACATATCCATTGAAGATTTATGGCAGACCTTCCATAACTACAAATTACCCTAATCGCAACCCTGGCATCTCTCATTTGAAGATGATCTTGACTATTATTGAAAGCAGCGATCTCATACATTATTAGAGGCCTTTGGCATCATCTAGAGTGGCTGATCTGCAGCAATGTGTGCAAGAGTCAGCAAATGAAATTAAGTCTATTTGGATATGCAATGCAAGGATGGGAAGACAAAACAAGAAGAGTGTTCTTCGGTAACTAGAATCCTTATCAGGGAAATGAAGCAATCAATGGCTCCCAGGAGTTACGCCACACTCTGCACGATTTTCAGTGCCTCTTCCACAATTCTGAAAGTATCCACTTAGCCTTAGCATTGGCTAAATAACAAGTAGGTTAAAAATCGTGTTAAGAGAATTACAATGGCCGCATTGCTGAGCTTCTCTGATCTAGGACTGAATTCTCAAGTTTGAAGACAGTTGTTTGAAATCCGCTGATGTTTAAATACACCACTCAAAATTAGAAAATTCCAAGATAGAAGTGTTGTTTTGATGCCTCAAGGGCTGTGTCATTTTGGAGCAGGTTATAGACATTCATCAAAGCGTAATATCATGGCGAAAGCATATACAAGGGACGTGATCTGTAGCACAGCGGAATGGTGATCGTTGTCTGATATAAGGGTTCGAAATGCTCTGGTAGACTTATATGTAAATATGGAATCACAGGTGGTCTTTCATTTGCAGATACCCAACAGTCATTATGGGATTCCTTTGGAAAGATGATAGAGCCTTTGGCAAGTACAAGGCCATGAATGGTCACAAGGGAGAGCATGAAACCGAGGTTGTATCCATTGTTGTAACTGACCCAATTATTGCTTATAATGCATGATGATGATGGATCTTATAATGAATTTGATTCACCACATATGAGCCTTTTGTGATGGGGTGAGGACAAGATCTCTATCTCCAGCACCCACATGGGATTGAGCCCAACGATAGCATGGATATGTTTCAAAATGGTACTTAGAGATCTACAAAGCAACAGTGGCATTTGGGGATGAAGTTGTATCAACTAAATGGAATTAGAGGGTGGAATAATAAGAAATAATAGAGACATTTGGAGTCAGAAGGTTTTTCTGCTATTCCTTTTTAGTTCATTTTTAGATGGAACGAGAATGACAATATACAGGTTAGTGCTTGATGCTGAAAAGATCCATTGGTAGTTCTACATGTGGGAAAAGAAGTCCAAATCGAAGCAAGGACAATTGTAGAGGGGAATGTCAAGGATATAGTTAACTCTGAAGCATTTATATCACTTCTTGATGGCCTCTAAAGACCTACAATAACTTCGTGAAGGCAGAGGTCTTATTGCATCAGCTAGATAGTGCTGTTGTGTTCCATAATGCAAGCACACATTTCTGTGATGAAGCTTTCAATTTTTGGGATAAAGATAGTAAACAAAGGCTAAAGGCAATGGCGAGGGACAATCAACCAATTCGATGTGGAACATTTATTAATGATAATTATTTATATGCTTATGTGGGAAGTGAAATTATAAGTAAACCCCAATAGTCATTTTATAAGGAATTTGTGAATTGTTTTAGGAGGGTAAGTTTCTCAAGAAGCGGAAAGGGGAAAACAAGATTCTCTTTTTATAGCAACTTATTTTCCAAGAGGCGGTTACAGAAACCGAAAGGTTCCTGAAAGGTCTATAAATATGCAATTCACAAACATTGAAGACATTTTTTTCCATCTATTCAGGAACAGGGGAGCGGCTTGTGCTCTTTTCAACACGGTTTTTTTATACATGGGTGTTGAGTCTATGAACTCACATTTTGGCATTGGAGAAATAAAGGAGATATTTTTGATCTGTGTACTTATTAATATTTTCTTTTGATTGCAAATGAGCTTCGAGTCTTTGTAATTACTCTTCCATGTTTTATCTGTTATATCAGACCTCACATGTGTTTATTTCTGAAACTTTGAATTTAGATTGACTCATCGGTTGAAGGGGTCTTCTGTTCATTCTTTTCTTGAGTATTGTTTGTGGGTGTAGGATAGAGGAACTTTGTGTTATTTATCTGCATCCTCTTCATTTTAAGTTTCATTAATCCATCACATATATTTTCATGTTTATGGGTAGGTGTTAGTTTGCCTTTTTTGTTTTCTAGTGAAAAGTATACCCTGTGTTTTCATTCATTGCACATTATTCGAAGGTAGCTACGTCTTGTAAAATAAGCAGAGAGCGCTTGCAAATATCATTGCAAGTGACTATATTGTTAGCCGTATTGTATATTGTTAGCCGTATTGTCATTGGTGTGGCAAATGAGTATAAAATCAAAGTGATAAATCTGTTAACCAACAGAATTTTGGTGACTTCACTGGGTATTTAAAATTGAAGAATGGTGCTCTTGTTTTCCCCATAAATTTAAAGGTGCCTCCCCAAGGATGGCGGCTAGTGGCTCTATGAAGTGGAAATATTCAGAAGCATTTTGTACCAGCAAAGACCCTTTCTGATTTATTTTTTAGATTTACATGATGGAATTGATTTCCCATCAGCCATGGGAAAATCGCTTTGGATCTCTTTCTCTATCATGATATTCACCATTGCCTGAAGGATCAAGAAAGCACTTCCCAAAGTTTAGTGGAGAAAACTATATCAAGATGCAGAAAATCACATTCTGGCATTCACGGTTGCATGTGGTGTTTTCAGGGTAAGTAAAGAAAATATTTTTGTGCGATTATTTATTGAATCTCTTATTGGGCATGCAATAGATTAGTTTCATTATTTGGAAGATAAATATATTACTGATTGGGACTCATTGAAGAATAAGTTCTTGGGAAGATATAAAGGTCCTATTGATGAAGCTACTCTATTGTGTCAATTCTTCCATATACAAAAGAAAGAGGGTGAAGCCATCAGGGATTTTGTGGATAGGTTCAACAGGCTATTCAGAAAGATTTTTGCAACTGAGTAAGAAACTCTAATTTTGCACTTTTATTTCTTCATTGCATCTAGATGTTCAGTTTTCCTTGAAACAAAGTAAAGTAAACGACATTGAAGTTGCACAACAAGAGGCTATAAAAATAGAAGATGACTTGATTTTAAGTGGCCTTTGAAAAGAAAATCAAGTTGTAAATAATTTGAGTGCGAAACCTGTGAAGAAGTCTATCATGCACAAACAAAGTTTTTTAGCCTGTAGGTTTCCAAAATGCATAGCCTCTTTCTATTGATTCTTAATCTCTTTGTTTTTTATCCAAAGCACTTTGGTACAAATGAGGTAAGCAGTGTAGGAGTTGAACCTAATATGGATAGAAGAATTGAAGCCTTTTATTTTCATTATGAAGAAGATAATAATGGACTAGAAAGGCCCTCAATTGGTGAAGAAGATAAACAATCCTCCCATGATGCAAGTTGTAAAGAGAGTAATGCAAATGGTATTGTTTTATCATCCTTATCTATTGCATAAATGGAATCCTTCACTTTTACCAGTGATGAAGAACAATTTGAGGACACACAGCATAAAGATGACGTACTGAATATCTTTTTTTCGGAGTGCATGCAAGTTGAATCATGTTTCCTGAGCAAGATAATATAGAGGTATGGCTGCAAGAAGAGGTCAGAAATGATTTTACCTTTGAATCTTTCCATTTTGAAAATTTGGATGCCAAAATTTTTAAACAAAAATTAGAAGATGTTGTCATAAATAGTCATGAAAATGGTCAAATAGACAAATGTGATGAGCCTCATACTGTTTATATTCCAAATTGGTGTCTCAATGCATGTGAGGATGAATTTCTGTGTGGAGAAGAGGTTATCATGTCTGATTTGCAAGCTATAGTAGGGATGATGAAGTGTATCATGAAACTATTGAGTCAAGTCTTATAGAGAAAAATAAGATTGTTGGTTGAGGGTGATTGTAAGTCCCATGAAAATATTATTTGTAATGCAAATTTTCAGCTTAATCCATCTCCAATTTTGCATATGGTTGATAATTGGTCTTCAAATGATTATTTTTAGGCAAGGGATATCAATTTGTTTGTTGTAGAGAATGATTATATGTAGGAACATGTTGGGGCAGTCACTTCCACGTACAACACCAAGGAAGAGTCTTTCTCTCATGGATTTTGTGTGGGATGTCCGATTCGAAGGTTGGCTTCTCCTTGCTTGCAAAATCAAGTGCAACATGATATCACACCTATACAGGCAGATGCTAGTAGTCATATGCAAGGCAATGTTGATATGAGTCGTCCAATTGTAGAATTATACAATGAAGAGTGGCTTTTTGTGCATTAGATCATATCAATCTAGAGTTTTTATATGATGCCATTCTTATCACTCTGATCATGGTGGTCACAAGCTAGTAGTCGGTTGTGTGTGCACTTCTCGTTCACGAAGCATTATTTCACATAGCCATCTATTTCTCCTAGCCTGTTAATGGATTTCCATGACCATCTTGGAGTCACTTGAGGTAGGGTCTTCCTTCCATGTACATATTAGGAGTTTTTGTTGTGTTGATAGTTAGTTTCTTTTCCTGCTTATCCCATTTTTTGCTTCCTCTTGCTCCTTTTCTCTCTGCGCTCTCTGACTCTATTGCCCAATAGATTTAAAGCACTGGTCCACGCATTAAGATTCTATATTCCTTACTTCATCCTTTGTGGTCCTCATCCCCAATTAGAGCCTATTGTTACCCAAGAAATTAAACTTTAAAAATTTCAAATTTCTAGAACACCATGAACCCCTAAAACTGCCAAATCATGAAAACAATTAATTTTTAAAATCTATGCAAGCTCGTATAAAATCTTTTTATGGGCCCAATCTTAATTTCATTTTACCCAATATGCCCTCTTTTCATGCCCAAACACCTTTCCATTTGAAATATTTTAAACTTCATATTTTCTCATCAGTAATTTGGAAATGAGGTCAAAATCTGACATGCTAGTTGTTGGAGCTGAAAATTTTTCTAGTTTTTGTTTGGACGAGTCTAGTCACTTTACAATCCAAATTTCATACAAAATGAAGTTATAATGTGGGAGATATGAGATTTTCCGTCTTAAGGCAAGTTTTGATTTTTCACGAAATTAAATTTTAACCGAGCAATATGGGTTTTAATGTATTTTCAAGGTAAAAAAATGAATTATTATTGAGGACAACTTTATTTTCACTTCACGAGAACAAGTTATGAAGTCATGGTTTAGAAAGTTCAACAACTTTAAAACCAAATGTTTGTATTTGCTCTAAAGTCTTTCTATAAACTTGGGGACTTTATTAAACATGCACTGTCAGATCATTTGTGAGTTCTTGAACTTATTAAATCACCAATTGGCATTCAAAAGTTCATAAAATTCCCAATTTGCTGACTCGTTTCCCTGGCTCTTCGATTGTTGGAGAGAGTTATTAAACTTTTTCACGATCGTGGGTCTTTGAGGTTCTTGAACCTTTATATTGGTCGATGTCTCTCGAAGCCCTAGAGTGCACTCTCCTTGCTAGGGATGAAATCAAGAGACACAGCTAGTAGTTAGTCTAGAGGAACATTGAAAGAGAACATTTGAGTATGTTGCATGCTCTTCAACTTCACATCAATGTAGATCACTACAATGTAATGCATTTCACAGTAAAGGGGCTTTCTTTTGATGGTTAAGGAATCGCCATACATAAAGGGAGTTAAGAGCCTTGTGAGGAGGTTGTGACACTGTGTTGAGTACATATCCATTGAAGATTTATGGAAGACCTTCCATAACTACAAATTACCCTAATCGCAATCCTGCCACCTCTCATTTGAAGCTGATCTTGCATATTATTGAAAGCAGTGATCTCATACATCATTAGAGGCCTTTGGCATCATCTAGAGAAGCCGATCTATAGCAATGTGTGTGGGAGTTAGCAAATAAAACTAAGTCTATTTAGATATGCAATGCAAGGATGGGAAGATAAAATAAGAAGAGTGTTCTTCAGTAACTAGAATCCTTATCAGGGAAATGAAGCAATCGATGGCTCCTAGGAGTTATGCCACATGCTGCATGATTTCCAGTGCCTCTTCCACAATTCTAAAAGCCTCCACTTAGCCTTAGCATTGGATAAATAAGAAGGAGGTCAAAAATTATGTTAAGAGAATTACAATGGCCGCATATAATAAGTTCTTGGGAAGATATAAAGGTCCAATTGATGAAGCTACTCTATTGTGTCAATTCTTCCATACACAAAAGAAAGAGGGTGAACCCATCAGATATTTTGTGGATAGGTTCAACAGGCTATTCAAAAATATTTCTACCTCCTTTCAACTAAGTAAGAAACTCCAACTTTGTACTTTTATTTCTTCATTGCATCCAGATGTTCAGTTTTGCTTGAAACAAAATAAAGTAAATGACATTGAAGTTGCACAACAAGAGGCTATAAAAATAGAAGATGACTTGATTTTAAGTGGCCTTTGAAAAGAAAATTAGGTTGTAAATAATTTGAGTGGGAAACCTGTGACGAAGTCTATGAAGCACAAACAAAGTTTTCAGCCTGTAGGTTTCCAAAATGCATAGCCTCTTTCTGCTGAATTTCTTAATCTCTTTGTTTTTTATCCAAAGCACTTTGGTAGAGATGAGGTAAGCAATGTAGGAGTTAAACCTAAGAATTGAAGCCTTTTATTTTCATTATGAAGAAGATAATAGTGAACCAGAAAGGCCCTCAATTGGTGAAGAAGATAAACAATCCTCCCATGATGCAAGTTGCAAAGAGAGTAATGCAAATGGTATTGTTTTATCATTCTTATCTATTGCATAAATGGAATCCTTCACTTTTACCAAGGATGAAGAACAATATGAGGACACGCAGCATAAAGATGAGGTACTGAATATCTTTTCTCCGAAGTGCATGCAAGTTGAATATGATGCCTTCATGTTTCCTGAGAAAGATAATACAAAGGTATGGCTGCAAGAAGAGGTCAAAAATGATCTTACCTTTGAATCTTTCCATTTAGAAAATTTGGATGCCAAAATTTTTAAACAAAAATTGGAAGATGTTGCCATAAATAGTCATGAAAATGGTCAAATAAACAAATGTGATGAGCCTCATACTATTTATATTCTGAACCGATGTCTCAATGCATGTGAGGATGAACTTCTATGTGGAGAAGAGCTTATCATGTCTGATCTACAGGCTATGGACAAGGATGATGAAGTGTATCATGAAACTGTTGAGTCAAGTCTTATAGATAAAAATTAGATTGTTGCGATTGAGGGTGATTGTAAGTCACACGAAAATATTATTTGTAATGCAAATTTTTAGCTTAATCCATCTCCAATTTTGCATATGGTTGATAATTGGTCTTGAAATGATTCAAATGGTTATTTTTAGGCAAGGGATATCAATTTGTCTATTGTAGGGAATGACTATATGTAAAAACATGTTGGGGCAGTCACTTCCACAGACAACACCAAAGAAGAGTCTTTATCTCATGATTTTTGTGTGGGATGTCCGATTCGAGGGTTGGCTTCTCCTTGCTTGCAAAATCAAGTGCAACATGATATCACATGTATACAAGCAGATGCTGGTAGTCATATGCAGGGCAATGTTGATATGAGTCATCCAATTTCAGAATTATACAATAAAGAGTGGCTTTTTGTGCATTAGATCATATCAATCTAGAGTTTTTATATGATGCCATTCTTATCACTCTAATCATGGTGGTCACAAGCTGACAGTTGGTTGTGTGTGCGCTTCTCATTCACGAAGCATTATTTTGCATAGGCATCTATTTCTCCCAGCCTGTTAATGGATTTGCATGACCGTATTGGAGTCACTGGAGGTAGGGTCTTCCTTCCATGTATATATTAGGAGTTTTTGTTGTGTTGGTAGTTAGTTTCTTTTCCTGCTCTATCCCATTTTTTGCTTTCTCTTGCTCCTTTTCTCTTTGCTCTCTATGACTCTATTGCCCAATAGATTTAAATCACTAGTCCATGCATTGAGATTCTATATTCCTTACTTCGTCCTTTGTAGTCCTTGTCCCCAATTAGAGCCTGTTGTTACCCAAAAAATTAAACTTGAAAAATTTCAAATTTCCAGAGCACCATGAACCCCTAAAACTACCAAATCATGAAAACAATTAATTTTCAAAATCTATACAAGATGGTATAAAATCCTTTTATGGGCCCAATGTTAATTACATTTTACCCAATATGCCCACTTTTCATCCCCCAAGACCTTACCATTTGAAATATTTTAAACTTCATATTTTCCCGTTGGTAATTTGCAAATGAGGTCAAAATCTAACGTGCTAGTTGTTGGAGCCAAAAATTTTTCTAGTTTTTGTTTGGATGAGTCTAGTCACTTTACAGTCCAAATTTCATGCAAAACAAAGTTATAATGTGGGAGATATGAGATTTTCCATCTTAAGGCAAGTTTTGATTTTTCACAGAATTAAATTCTAACCGAGCAATATGGGTTTTAATATATTTTCAAGGTAAAAAAATGAATTATTATTGAGGACAACTTTATTTTCACTTCACGAGGACAAGTTATGAAGTCATGGTTTAGAAAGTTCATCAACTTTAAAACTAAATGCTTGTATTTGCTCTAAAGTCTTTGTATAAAGTTGGAGACTTTATTAAACATGCACTGTTAGATCATTTGTGAGTTCTTGAACTTAATAAATCACCAATTGGAGTTCAAAAGTTCATTAAATTCCCAATTTGCCAACTCATTTCCTTGGCTCTTCTATTGTTGGAGATTACGAGAGTTATTGAACTTCTTCATGATCGTGGGTCTTTGAGGTTCTTGAACCTTTATATTGGTCAATGTCTCTCAAAGCCCTAGAATGCTCTCTCCTCGCTAGGCATGGAATCAAGAGCTATAGCTAGTAGTTGGTCTACAGGAACATCAAAAGAGAACATTTGAGTATCTTGCATGCTTTTCAACTTCACATTAATGTAGATCACTACAATGCAATGCATTTCACAGTAAAGGGGTTTTATTTTGATGGTTAAGGAATCACCATACATAAAGGGAGTTAAGAGCCTTGTGAGGAGGTTGTGACCGCATGTTGAGAACATATCCATTGAAGATTTATGGAAGACCTTCCATAACTACAGATTACCCTAATCGCAACCCTAACACCTCTCATTTGAAGTTGATCTTGCATATTATTGAAAGCAGCAATCTCATACATCATTAGAGGCCTTTGGCATCATCTAGAGCAGCCAATCTCTAGTAATGTGTGTTTGAATTAACAAATAAAACTAATTCTATTTAGATATGCAATGCAAGGATGGGAAGATAAAATAAGAAGAGTGTTCTTCGATAACTAGAATCCTTATCATGGGAAATGAAGCAATCGATGGCTCCTAGGAGTTACGCCACATGCTACATGATTTCCAGTGCCTCTTCCACAATTTTGAAAGTCTACACTAAGCCTTAGCATTGGAGAATTACAATGGCCACATTACTGAGCTTATCTAATCTAGGACTAAATTCTAAAGTTTGAAGATAGTTGTTTGAAATCTACTGATGTTTAAATGCACCACTCAAAATTAGAAAATTCCAAGATAGAAGTATTATTTTGATGCCTCAAGGGCTGTCATTTTGGAGTGGGTTATAGACATTCATCAAAGTGTAATAACATGGTGAAAGCATATACAAGGGACGTGATCTGCAGCACAACATAATGGTGATTGTTGTCTAATATAAGGGTTTGAAATGCTCTGGTAGAGTTATATGTAAATCTGGAGTCACAGGTGGTCTTTCATTTGCAGATACCCAACAAACATTATGAGATTCCTTTGGAAAGATGATAGAGCCTTTGGCAAGTACAAGGCCATGAATAGTCATAAGGGAGAGCATGAAACCGAGGTTGTACCCATTGTTGTAACTGAGCTAGTTATTGCTTATAATGCACAATGATGATGGATCTTATCATGAATTTGATTCGCCACATATAAGCCTTTTGTGATGGGGTGAGGACAAGATCTCTATATCTAGAACCCATGGGATTGAACCCAACGATAGCATGGATAAGTTTCAAAATGGTACTTAAGAGGTCTAGAAAGCAATAATGGCATTTGGGGATGAAGTTGTATCAGCTAAATGGAATTGGAGGGTGGAATAATAAAAAGTAAAAGAGACATTTGGAGTGAGAAGGATTTTTGTTGTTCCTTTTTAGTTCATTTTCAGATGGAATGAGAATGACAATATACGGGTTAGTGCTTGATGCTGAAAAGATTCCTTGGTAGTTCTACATGTGGCAAAAGAAGTCCAAATCAAGGCAAGGACAATTGTAGAAGGGAATGTCAAGGATATAGTTAACTCTGGAGCATTTATATCACTTCTTGATGCCCTCTAAAGACCTACAACAACTTCAGTGAAGGTAGAGATCTTATTACATCAACTAGATAGTGTTGTTGTGTTGCATAATGCAAGAACACAGTTCTGTGATGAAGATTTCAATTTTTGGGATAAAGATAGTAAACAAAGGCTAAAGGGAATGGTGATGGACAATCAACCAATTCCATGTGGCACATTTAGTAATGATAATTCTTTATATGCTTATGTGGGAAGTGAAATTATAAGTAAACCCCAATAGTCATTTAAAAAGGAATTTGTGAATTGTTTTAGGAGGGTAAGTTTCTCAAGAAGTGGAAAGAGGAAAAGAAGATTCTCTGTTTATAGCAACTTATTTTCCAAGAGGCAGTTACGGAAACTGAAAGGTTCCTGGAAAGTCTATAAATATGCAATTTGCGAACATTGAAGGTATCTTTTTCCAGTTATTCAGGAACAGGGGAGTAGCTTGTGTTCTTTTCAACACAATTTTGTTATACATGAGTGTTGAGTCTGTGAACTCACATTTTAGCATTGGAGAAATAAAGGAGATATTTCTGATCTATGAATTTGTTAATAATTTATTTTGATTGCAAACAAACTTTGAGTCTTTGTAATTATTCTTCCATGTTTTATCTATTATATCAAACTGCACATGTGTTTATTTTTGAAACTTTGAATTTAGATTGACTCATATGTTGAAAGGGTTTGCTATTCATTATTTTCTTGAGTATTATTCATGGGTGTACGATAGAGGAAATTTGTGTCATTTATCTGTATCCTCTTCATTTTAATTTTCATTAATCCATCACATCTATTTTCATAGTTATGGGTAGGTGTTAGTTTGCCTTTTAAGCTTTCTGGTAAAAAGCATACCCCGTGTTTTCATTCATTGCACATTATTCAAACGTAGGCACACCTTGTAAAATGAGTAGAAAGCACTTGCAAATACCATTGCAAGTGACTCAATTGTTGGTGAGATTGTCATTGGTGTGGGCAAATGAGTATAAAATCAAAGTGACAAATATGTTAACCTTGACAGGAGCTAAGAGAATAAAGAGGATACAACTACCGAAAAAAAATCACCATCCTAATATAAAACAAAACTTGCCAAAAACCAAAATAATGAAATACAAAAAAAGATTAAAAAGGATCAAATACTGCAATAGAACACAAGACTAAATGACCAAGGAGACCAAAAAACACAAAGAATAAAGCTCAATGAAGACGATAATGGAGGATGACCTTTAGACTTGCATCACTAGCACCCAACACCAAATCTCTTTGAGATAGAACTATTTTATTTAAAACTAAGGGCTATTTTATTTTACTTCAAATCTATTTGATTTACTATATACACACATATACATAAATTTTAATTGTTAATAAATAATTATTTTATTTTATCTACATTATTTATTTTATTTCTATATGAAGTGATACTGTATTTTTATATAATTTATGTAACTTGGTTCTACTTTTTGCAAAATTGCTATTTATCATAAAAAAATATATTATGGTCCATAAATTATTTTATTAAATAAATTATAGATAGATAAAAGGAATATCTAACTAATTTTTAATTTATTTATAAATTCATTTTATTTTAAAATTATTTTATTTACTCTATATTTAATAAATTTGGTGTCTTTACTTTATTTTATTATAGAGTTATTTTATTTATTAAAAAATTTATTTATTTTCTATTTTTTATATTTTTATATTTAAAAAATAAATATCCACTTTAAATATTTTTTTTGGGTTAACACTCATACTATTACACTCCACCTTGCAAGTTGCTACCACTGTAAGTTAACTTAAATAAACCTAAATAAAAATATGCACATTGTATTTTTTTGTATTTTGGGGGAGGATTTATAATGGAAATAGAAATAAAAAGGAAAATCTACCCCATATGGTTAGAATATTCTTAAACATCATCCACTTAAATAGTCAAATGTCAATTTTGACCAATAAAAATAGAACAAATAATTACCACTTTTTGATATGGATGAGGTGTAAATTTAGTTATTGATTGTTTGACTATTGAAATGAATGATATTTAAGTGGAGTGATAAGATTGTATTAGTAACCTTCCATATAACTAAATAATAATGATAAACAATGCATATTGATTAGAGTCAACAATTTAATGTGTATAATACTATTCAAGGTAATTGATATAGAATTAATTTGACTTTACTTAGAGGCTTACATTGTTTGTGACATTCGGTTATTTCCTCTGCGCATTATTTTGTCTCCAAGACTCACTTGAGTGTCTATACACAACTCTACAATGAACCTCTTTTGCGCAGAACCTGTCTTTGATGATGAACTCCAATTATTAAACAAGTGTTAGTTTTTAGGTTCAGAAATGTAAGCAATCAAAAAATGCAACACATAAGATGATGAACATGATGTTTACCTTGGGAAAACCCTCCTACTTGAGGGAGAAAAACCTAGCAAATGATCTCTTCTTATATATCAGAAAAAGGAGCAGAAATCTACTTATAGAATCAAACCTTACATAAGGCTGAGTATATACAAAGAATGGAGACACTTCTCTTTGATACAAATAAATATTCTTCCCCTTGAAATCTGGTTTGCTTCTAATGGAATGGTAAACTTCTACTGCAGGTATGAATGAAGTGATTGAATTGATTATCAAATGACATGTCTTCACCTTGTATATATACAAATCAAGGTGTCTTTTCATATGTGACTCTTCATATGTGTCTCTTCATATGCGACTCTTCATATGCCTTTTCATTTTAAATTTTGGAGAAGGATATCTCCCACCACTAAAACATCAACACTCCCTCTTAGCTAGGGAGGTATCCTTCCATATATCCATGTCATGGAGTCTCTAAATGTGACATCCACAATGGCTCCACCCATTTGTGAAATAGTTCATCTCAGAGTTTCTCAATGTGATATCGTCATGGAGTCACTCAACATGATGTCCACCATGGCTACTCCCATGTGTGGAAAGAAACATGTACACAAGTGCTCATCACGTAGTCTCTCAACATGATGTCATCATGGAGTCACTCAATATGACATCACCATGGCTATTCCCATGTCTGGAAAAAATACAAGTACAAAGGATTCATCACGGAGTCTCTCAATGTGATGTTGTCATGGAGTCTCTCAACATGACGTCCCATCTTAGTCTCAGAGATGAACAAGGCCTCGCACCTCATATTTCTCTGTCTCAGAGAAATATACACTACAATGGCTTTCACCTCATATTTCTCCATCTCAGAGAAATATACACTACAAGGGCTTTCACCTCATATTTCTCTGTCTTAGAAAAATATACACTACAAGGGATTTCACCTCATATTTCTCCATCTCAGAGAAATATACACTACAAGGGCTTTCACCTCATATTTCTCTGTCTCAAAGAAATATACACTACAAGGAACCTTCATGATGATGTGACTCCCTTTGAAGCTCTAAGTACTAACATCAACCTCCTGACCTTCTTGTCCAAGGTTGCCTCTATTAGTTTGTCAGACTCCCTATGAATGTTATTTCCTCCTCTTTTAAGAAACTGATCGACTTTAGAATAAGAAACCTTCTTAATCAACTTTAGAGCTTGGCTCCTTCTAAGATGTCCCCATGGCAATTTCCAAAGTAGAAAAATGTGGAGAAGAGCATTTAAAGAGAAGTCAAGAGAGATATCTAATTTCTTTAGTGATGGTCATGACAGAGTGAGAGGACAAGGCCTTGAGCACCGCCTGGAGTTCCTTGAAAACCTTGGGAGGCTCCACTTTGCCTTTCTCTTCTGCTACGAGACATATGAGCTCGCGCACCATCTGGTCTATCACTAGCGTCTCTGAATAACAACGACAAAGGAAGAGAGCATCCTTGGCCACCTCATCCCTCCTCACCTTCTCCATGATTCCAATCACTACAAACTATTGCATCCTCACCTGACTGCTCTTCATTTTTTCCATCAGTGAATTGTATGAGCTCCCCTCCCCCATTTGGCCCCTTCCTTTTATCTCCACTTAGACTCTTTTTCATGCTCTCTATTTAAGAGTGAGCTAAATGAACATTCACACAATTCCAACCACATTGTGTGCGCTAAAAGTTGGACAATAATTGACATTTTAAATATGAATGCAATCCAAGCCTTGGCATTTCCATTAGAGACAACACAGATGGGACATGATATCTCTACATATTGCCTATGAATTGAGAAGTTGACTTGACTACTTAAAAATTTTGATCAGATCTTTTCTTAGACCGCTCTGATACCATGTTAGTTTTAGGATCAGAAATGTAAGCAATCAGAATATGCAACACATAAGACGATGAACACACTGTTTACCCTGGGAAACCCCTCCTACTCGAGGGAGAAAAACCTAGGAAAGAATCTTTTCTTATATATTAGAAAAAGGAGTAGAAATCTGCTTACAGAATCAGGCCTTACACAAGGCTGAGTATATACAAAGAATGGAGACACTTCTCTTTGATACAAATAAATATGCTTCCCCTTGAAGTGATTGAATTGATTATCAAATGACATGTCTTCACCTTGTATATATACAAATCAAGGCATCTCTTCATATGTGACTCTTCATATGCCTTTTCATTTTAAATTTGGGAGAAAGATATCTCCCCCTACTAAAACATCAACAACAAAAACATTGAAACACCCAATATTATTTAAAATTTATGACACATTCAAAGCTACACTCAGGAATATAATATTTATATGGGTAGATTTTCTTTGACAACATCCAACATTTTAACTGAGTAATATTGTAATCATGGACAAATCTTCTACACCATTCATTTGGCATGTACCTGCATCTTTCACGTGGTATTGAGTGAATGGACTGGTTCACAATATTTCACAATATATATATCTTAAATGGTGATCTTGAATGACATAATGCACCTAACATCAATACCGCATAAATTACTATTCAAATAATTCAACCCTTTTGTTTAAGATGTGATTGTTACTTTCCAATTAAGGCATGAAAAATATTTGCTTAATGAAGTTTTGTTGAACAATTCGTAGAGTGTAGCGTGCAGTGTGTAGTAGATGTTCGTCTCATGGATTTTCAGTAAGTAGACCATTTGAAGAGTTCAACCTTGCAAAATACATTTCCTTTTATGTCTTCATATATTCAAGGGTTAAGATTATAGGGGTATTAGAGCACAACAGTAGCTTGTGTAGAGTAGAGGAGATAACAACGAAGAAATCAAGCACATTTTCAGTTTTGGCAATGCTATGGATGGTTTCAGCCACTGTAGATATTTATTCTAGACTGGCAGTGGGCTATAATGGCTATAGGTACCCTCAAGCTGAAGCCATTGTTAGCTGGATAGTCTTGGAAGCTCTAAAAAATGATCCTACTTTAGCTCCGACTCTTATAAGGATGCATTTCTATGATTGCTTTGTTAGGGTTAGTAGTGTTAGAAAATATTAAACTAAAAACAAATACCAGTACACAGAAAATAAACCAGAGAAAAGTATATATAACTTAAAACAAGAGAGACAGAGAAGAAATTTGATATGCTTGCTGCAAAAATGTCTTCAACAAACTTCATTGAAAGGAAACTGAAATATATACATAAAACATACTAATATAGCTGATTGATTATCACAAAATATAATTGTTTCTCCCATTTGGGGCTGCATCAATGCTTCAAGCATCCTTCGCAACCAAACTATTTGACAACCTGCTGAAGTGGCTGCCACATATTCTGCTTTTGCTGAGGACAATGCAACAATGGGTTGCTTCTTTGAAGACCATGAAATTACACCTAACCCAAGATTAAAAGCATGCCCAGAAGTACTTTTCCTATCATCTTGATTTCCAGCCCAATCACTATCTGTATAACCAGTTAACCTCAAAACACCCTTCTTTTCATAAAATATTCCATGATTTGTAGTCCCTTTCACATACCTTAGTATTCTTTTACCTGCTTGTAGATGAGTATCATGTGGATCCTCCATGAACCTACTTATCAAGCTTACTACATACATGATATCTGGTCTTGTTGTAGTTAAGTACATTAAACTTCCAACCAAACTTTTATACAAAGTAGAATCTACCTTTTTGCTTTCATCATTTTTGCTCAACTTCACACCCATGGCAATAAGCATAATTGTTGGTTTGCTATTTTCCATCTTGAACCCTTTCAAAATATCATTTGCATATTTTTCTTGTGAAATGAAAATCCCATCACTATTTTGTGTTACTTCAAGACCAAGATAATAGTGCAACAAACCAAGATCAGTCATCTCAAATTCACTCTTCATTGCCACTGAAAATTCTCTAACCATATTTTCATTATTTCCAGTATAAAGCAAATCATCAACATAAATACAAACTATCATAACATCTCCTTGCTAATTTTGTTTTATGAATAAGGTGGGCTCATAAGGGCATTTTTCAAAACCATTTTAAAAAAAAAATGATTCAATCCTTTCATACCAAACTCTAGGTGCTTGCTTTAAACCATACAAAGCTTTCTTTAGTTTGAGTACCTTACCTCTTTGACCTTTAATCTCAAAATCAGGTGGTTGCTCAATGTAAATTTCTTCCTCCAATACACCATTTAAGAATGCTAATTTTACATCCATATGAAAGACTTTCCAACCCTTTTGTGTTGAAAGAGCTAAAATCATGTGAATAGTATCCATTCTAGCAACAGGTGCAAAAACTTTATTATAATCAATACCTGATTTTTTTTTGTAGCCCTTCACTACCAACCTGACCTTATATTTATTCACTTTACCTTGCTTATTGTACTTTGTTTTATACACCCGCTTTACTCCAATTGGCTTCTTATGCTCAGGGAGATCTACAATTTTCCAAGTTTGATTCTTTTCTATGGCTGCAATTTCTTCATTCATAGCTTTAATCCATTTATCATCATTTATAGCTTCTTCAAATGTAATAGGATCACTATCAGCAAAAAATGTAAAATGACAAATATCTTCATTTACCTTTGTTGTTTCTTGATATATGTCAGACAAACTCCTTGATTTCTGCCACCATTTTGGAGATTCTAAGGTGGATGATGAACTACTTGATGAAACATGTCTATGACTTGGTGGAGAAAGACTACCTTCTGATGAAGAAAAGCTTCTTCTTAATGCAGATTGTTGAATGCTACAACTACCGGCTTTGGCTCCTGTGTTAACAACTGAATTTTGTTGTTGATTTGCAGCTTCATCTTCAATGTTAACTTGTTGATATTTCTCTTCCAATTTCCAACACCACTCCTAATCTTCAAGAAACTTTGCATCTCTACTTATCACCAATTTTTTTGTCTCTAGATTGTACAACCTGTATGCCTTGAATTCTTCACTGTATCCAACAAAGATACAATTTTCTGTCTTATCATCCAATTTCTTTCTAAGTGCATCTGGAACATGAGAATAAGCAATACAACCAAAAAATCTTAAATGATCTACCTGAGGTTTGTATCCTCCCCATGCTTCTTTTGGTGTCATGCCCCAAACTAAGTTCGTAGGACATCTATTCAAAATATAACCCACACAACAAACTGCTTCTGCCCAAAAAACTTTAGGTAAATTCTTAACATTAAGCATACTCCTTACCATATGTAAAATTGTTCTATTTTTTCTCTCAGCTACACTATTTTGCTGAGGTGTATACCTTGTTGTTAGCTGCCTTTTTATGCCCTTTTCAATACAATAATTATGAAAATCATGTGAAATATACTCTCCACCCCTATCAGTCCTTAAAATTTTGAGAAAACAACCACTTTGCTTCTCAACTAATTCTTTAAATTCTCTGAATTTCTTGAAAGTATCAGATTTATTTTTCAAAGGGTACACCCAGAGTTTCCTACTATAGTCATCAATAAATGTCAAAAAAATATCTCATACCAGATAATGAAGCAACCTCAATTGGTCCACATAGATCTAAGCGAACTAGCTCTAATGGCTCTGAAGCTCTCCAAGAATCCCTTACTAGAAAGGGTTCTTATAGTGCTTTCCAACAATACAACCTTCACATTCTTCATCTGGTCTTTGGATAAATGGTAAACCTGTTACCATGTTCTTTTTATGCAAAAGATTTAGTCCACCAAAATTTAAATGACCAAACCTAAGAGGCCATAACCACTGTGTGTCTTTTACAAGAGCACTGAAACTTAAATGCATATTGTTTCTGATACTAAGGGAAAACATCTTATTAGTAGTCATGGGTATTTTGGTTATCAGCTTGTTTTTACCATCAACAATAATGCATGAACCATTTTCAAATTTGACAGTGTGGCCATTTTGCACAAGTTGACCTACACTTAACAAGTTATGCTTTAAGCCTGGTACATAAAACACATCACCAATATATTTTTTCTCACCTTGTCTTGTTATGATTAATATCCTCCCTTTCCCCATGACCAGTGCAATTGTATTATTTCCCATCTTAACTTTAGATTTGATGGACTCATTCAAATTCTAAACTATCTCTTTGTGGGTGTGTGCAAGAAGTTGTGTCCACTTATTGGCCAAAAAGTGGAAGTGTTTTCCCTGATTTTCAGAATTTGTCACATTTGACCTAAAAATTTGAAGCACTTAACGGTGGAATCTTGGAAAAAGTCACTAAATATGAAATGTAGTACTCAGAATCTAGTTTCCAAATATGTAATTTTTTTCAATACCCAGATGATAGAAAGTGATTTTGAATAGGTGTTTCTAAAAACCACTGTTTAAAAGTCACTTTTTTTTTACTATACCATGTACGTGTACGTCATCCATATTTTGACCTAAATAATCATATTTTTCAAAATCCTTTTGGGAAAAGATTTGTAACTCACTGAAGCACGTTTTCCATATTTTTTTGTAATTTTTTATTGAATATATTTTTTTTCATTAATTTTTTATTGGCCATTTTTGGTCTTTTAAAAAATCATCGTGTACGTCACGTATAAGATGACCTAAACTTAACATTTTTTGAAATTTTTTTTTTTTAAATTGAAAAGAATTGTCTAAAGTACGTTTTCCTACAATTTTTTTTACAAAAAAATATGTTAATAAAAAGTTATTAAAATACTAAAAAACCCTAATAATTCAAGTTTATGGACCTATTTCATCAGAAATTGATTAAAAAATAGAAAAAATAATCCAATTGTAAAAAAAATTATATATTTAGAATCTACACTATCTCATCTATAATGGGTTTTAATTTCATCAAAATATTCTGTAAAATAGACCTTCAGATATATGCCCAAAGTCACTATTTTGTTGTGACATTGACAGGACCTTCAAGTTGCAGGTCAAACCTGGTCCAGAGGTCAGGTTCGGGTCCCCAAAGCATTTCCCGAACCGGGTTACAAAGCAAAACCCGAGCTTAAAATTCAAATTTTAAATAACGGGATCCCGTTTTAAAACAGGATCCCGTTTCATAAAAGGTTAATATTTTAACCTTTATGAAACGGGATCCCGTTTTTAAAACGGGATCCCGTTTTGAAAACGGGATCCCGTTTTATAAAGGTTAAAATATTAACCTTTTATGAAACTCAAAACGGGATCCCGTTTCTTGAAAACGGGATCCCGCTTTTGGCTCGGGATTCCGAAGCAAAACGGGATCCCGTTTTTAAAAAGCGGGATCCCGTTTTTAAAAAGCGGGATCCTGTTTTGGTTAACCCGATTTCGGATTTTTTTCTAACTCTGAAACTTCCACCTTAAGTGGACACAACTTCTTGCATTTACCCTTGTGCCTGTCATATGATTACTGCACCCACTATCAACATACCATTTGTCATCATTTACTTCCTCCTTTGTGCTACATGTTAGCAAGACATATCCTTCCTACCCTTCACCTTCATTTGCATATTGGGCTTCTTGTTTACTTTCATCTGCAATCTTTTTCCTACATTTAGCTGCAAAATGTCCATACTTTTGACAGTAATAACATTGAATAGATGATTTATCATACCTCTGAAAACCTCTACCTCTTTGCTGAAAATTTGCTCTGCCTCTACCTCTTGCTTGAGTGTAACCACAATTTTCTTCATCACTTCTATTGCCTCTTTGACCTCTGCCTCTTTGTTGAAAATGTCCTCCTCTTCCTCTTGAATTTCTACCTCTTCCTCTTTGTGCTGAAGATGATTCTAATGTTGTTTCTTTTTCTTTCAAGGATACCTTGCTCTTTAAAGCTTTCTCAAGTGGCTCCTTTGTTGATTTATTTACTCTATTCTCATGTGTGTACAATGAACCCATAAGCTCATCTACAGATAAAGATGTTAGATCTTTTGATTCTTCAATAGCTATAACTGTAGGATCATATTTTTCAGGCAAACTTCTTAAAAAAATTTCAACAATTTTCTGATTAGTCACAACCTCACCATTTGATTTCATCTGATTAACTATACCCATTGTACGAATAAAGAAATCTCCTAAAAATTTTGAATCTGACATTTGTAAAATTTTAAAATCTTTTCTAATAATTTGAAGGCGAACTGTTCTTACTTTTTCTGTACCTTGAAATGATTGTGCAAGGAGATCCCATGCTTCTTTGGCCTTCGAAGTGGCTGTAACTCTTGGAAGGAGAGTTTCATCAAGACCCTGCACTATGAACAATAATGCTTTCTGATCTTTTTTCTGATTATCCTGTAATAAATCCCTTTCATTTTGTGTGAGGGCTACTAATGCTACTACATCTACTGGTTCTGAATACCCATTCTGCACAAGATCCCATAGCTCCTGTGACCTGAACAAAATCTTCATCTGAAAACTCCAAAAATCATAATTTTTTCCATTAAATTTAAGAATTTGTAGCTGTGTACTGTTAACATTTGTTGTCATTTTGAACCTAGCTCTGATACCATATGTTAGAAAAGATTAAACTAAAAACAAATGCCAGTACACATAAAATAAACCAGAGAAAAGTATATATAACTTAAAACAAGAGAGACAGAGAAGAAATTTGATATGCTTTGTGCAAAAATGTCTTCAACAAACTTTATTGAAAGGAAACTGAAATATATAAATAAAACATACTATAAAAAGTAAACTAAAAATTAAGATGGGAAACTTTCCCAAACAAAAAAGGAAATGCAGAAAAATGTTTGGGAAACATTCCCAACAAACAAAGACAAATCTGATTTTTCTTATTTTAACAAGTAGTTCACTTCAACTCACATCCTTTATGTGATAAAACTTGGTAAAATATGATAATAGAATTTTTTCATGTGTGCAGGGTTGCGATGGATCAATCCTGATAGACTCCACCCCTAGAAATAATGTAGAGAAAGTGTCACCTCCAAATTCCTCAAGCCTTCGTGGGTTTGAAGTGATCGATAAAGAAAAAGCCATATTAGAATCAGTCTGTCCTGAAATGATATCATGTGCAGACATAATTGCATTTGCTGCACAAGATTGTTCTTATGAGGTAATTATTAAACTACGATATGGCTTGTGCTTAGTGGTGGTGTTTATTCAATTTTTTGTGTTTTCGCTTGTAATGTGTTTTTACCTACATACAAACTTAAAAGCCACTTATTAAAAAAAAAAAGAAGTTTTAAGAACTTTGATATCTTTGTTTGGTGATTTCAAACTAAGGAATTATTTTACTGTAGTATATAGTAGCATACTTATATTTTAAAAATATATTTAAAGTACGTTTAGAGAAAGGTCTAATGTTAGGATTAATGATTAAAAAATAGATATACTAGCATACTTGTATTTTAAAAATATATTTAAAGTATGTTAGAGAGAGGTCTAATGTTAAGATTAATGATTAAAATATATATATATATATGCTAGTAGCATTCATAATTCTAACTATATTATATAATTATTATAATTATTATAATTATATAATATAATATTATAATATAGATTAGAGATATTATTATAATATATTATATATAATATTATATTTTATAATATATATAATAATTAAAATTATATATTATATTATATAATAATTCTAATTCCAATTACATTATATATTATATTTAGGATTAGAGTTAGGAGTTAAAATTAGGGTTAGGGTTAGTCTTTAGGTTAGAATTAGGGTACTTATTTTTAAGGTTAGATTCAAATTTACAATTAGGGTACTCATTTTTAAGGAATATTTTAATCTCAATGTTGAATCCTAACTCTAATTCTAACAATAACCCTAACCCCAATACTAATCCTAACCATAATTCTAACCCTAATCTTAACCCTTATCTATATTTTAACCCTAAACTTGATCCTATTGAAACCCTAATAATAGTAACCCTAACCCTAATTGTAACATTAACCCTAAAAAAGGATGTCCTAACCCTAATTCTATAACTAGGCCAACCCTCTCATTATATATCCACCCTAATTCTAATTCTAACCCTTATTGTAATGGTAATATTATTTTTTTTAATAAATTTACACTAAGGAATTATTTTACATGACTCCTATTTATTTTTTCAGGCTGGCCGTATTAGTTGGTATGTCCCAGCCGGATGCAGAGACGGAAGAATTTCTACGGAAGACTCAAACGTGAGCAACATACCTCCTCCTTTCTTCAACGTCACACAATTGACAGATTTGTTTAAGCAAAAAGGCCTCTCCCAAGAAGAAATGGTACTTCTATCAAGCAAGTACTGCAATACCAAGACTTTCATAACCCAAGATCATTACATCTGGTGAAAAAAAATTTATATTGATGTTGGTTTGCTCATTCACATGTGCTCATTCCATTGGTGTATCGCATTGCTCTTCATTTAGTGATAGGCTTTACAACTTTAGCAACACAGGTGTTGGGGACCCTACTTTGGACGCTCAATTAGCCCAGTACCTCAAGCTCACCTGTCCAATTACAGCGCCGCCTGACCCAATTGTACCTTGGGAAAACTTTACACCATCTACACTAGACAATGTATATTACAACAAGCTTCTCAGAAACGGGGGACTACTTATATCTGATCACACTTTAATCACAAATTCTGACACTCTAAAAGAGGTGGAGAGTAATTCAAGGTAACCATCAATATGGAGTGACAAGTTTGCCAATGCAATGGTGAGGATGGGCACTATAAATGTACTCACTGGATTTTAAGGTGAAATCATAAAAAACTACCGAATCGTAAATTGACTTTGAGAGTAGCTTTTTTTTACTTGCTAATGAGTATGATCGTGTCTTCTGTAAATGGGCTCGCTCTTGGGATATATGATTTATTTCATGGTTTTCAATAATGTTTCCGTACAATCCTCACTAAATTGGCGAGGTGTGAAACATGGGGATTGCAACGATGTATTAGCTCAAGTTCCTAAATACGAAGGAGTGAGGAGTGCATCTAGAATTCATTTAAGATTGGCCAGTCTGATCAAATAAGCACTTCAAATAATAGTTTTGGCTCGTTGGATTGGCCTGAAGTCGCTATTTCCTGCCTTAAGCCGCTTGATGGGACAAAGCATTGCTGAGTTTGAAGAACAAAAAGGAGGAATTGGAATATATTAGAATTTTAATTTGTTTTAATTTGTTAAACTAGTTAACATTTGAAGGAATAAGTAAAATATGATGCATAGCATTCATTGGCTTTATTTTTATGAATGGCATCGCTAGTCTCTTATAGAGGGTTTTTGTAAGAAGCTTTTTTCTTGATTATTAAAGTGTAATTATTTGAATGATTTTCACATAAATAAAGTGATTGGTTGAATGATAAACTTATATGTTTTAAAGTAATCAATCTCAAGTTTAAATTAAAAAAATTTTAGGTGACTTAAATATTTGGGGTCTACTGTGTTTAAGTTTTAGATGAGTAATATGGAGAAGTTAATGAACATTATTCTAGCTAACTAACTCCATTATTTGAAATAGAAAAGTCTAAGTGTTTGTAAAGAGACAAACTAAAAATGCATCCACAATTGCACATGTAATCTTCTTAAAGGAGAAATTAAAGAGAATCACTCATACACTCTATCTTAGATTGTTACTTTATGTTTGTCAATTCGGTTCAAATTAACTTCCTAAACTCGTTCGTTCTAGGACTCAACTTGCCATGTCCCCACTATATATATATATATGGGTAGGTGCACAAAGATGAGGGACCAAAGTGGGGTCTTAAATTGCCACTTTTTTTTTTTTTAAATCAGAAAACATTGATGTTGGATGAGAAATTTAAGATAGTTACACTCAAAATTTGAAAATGGAATAAAAACAAGAGTCGTAGTACTCTGAATCTAGTTTCTAAACTACTATTTTTTTCTAAAAATGGTTGAGATTTAAGGGTTCAAAAAGGGGGAGCACACAAATTAGTTCTATTTTTCTCAAAAAAATATAACATAGCATCTGGTGTGCTCCCCTTAAAATGTTAACTTTTTTTTAGTATTTCAATGCTAACACCATGTAGTTTATCCCTAATTTTTCTGATAATTTTTTCATGAATAATTGATTTTTTAGTAATTTTCGAAGTGGACATATCCTGAAAAATAGAAATTTGAGCGTGCTCCCCCCTAACCTTTTTGAAAACTAATCAAATTTTTTTTTTTTTAATGTTTAGAATGGAGTCTAGTTTCTAAAAATATAACTTATTTCAAATTTCAATGAACAGCTTAAAAAAAGTCAAAAATACTAGACACTAGTTTTTGACAAAAAATGGACACACTAGCAAAAGAAATTCAAGATGAAACACTAAACATACTCAAAATGTAAAAAAAATTATATGGTTAGATAGCTAACAGAGAGATTAAGATTATGGTGGTATTTTGTTTTGAGTTTTCATTGAAAAAAGTGTCATCCTGATGAAGAGCACACTCTAGATTATCACCAGATTTTGCTAAAAATTGATAAAAACATGTCAAATAAAGCTAAACATAATGTGAGCACGTTATAATACATTCATGTTATGTGAAATCAATAACGTGGGTGCGTTATAACGTGCTCGCGTTATGCAATTTCACATAAAGCGAGTGTGTTATAACGTGCTTGTGTTATGCTGAGCATAACTGGTAATACATATGCCAATTGCATTTGCTTGAAAGTTTCTAAATCCTTTTCAACAAATCCATTTTTTGCATATCTTGCAATCATTGTATTCCATTATAGAACATCTCTTTGAGTTGTTATGTCATACAGTTGACATACCTTGTCTATGTTTCCACACTTTACATACATGTCTACAAGGGCAGCTGCACTTCCTATCGTCTCTCTCTCTCTCTCTCTCTCTCTCTCTCTCTCTCTCTCTCTCTCTCTCTCTCTCTCTCTCTCTCTCTCTCTCTCTCTCTCTACTTCCCTCCCCTATCTACCTCCTACCCTGTTTCTGAGTCTTTACTTCCCTCACCTCTCTACCTCCTACGTTCTCTCTCTCTCTCTTCTCCCCTCCCTCTCTACCTCTTACCCTCTTTCTCTTATTCCTTCCCCTGTCTACCTCCTATGGTCCTCTCCCACTCTCTACTTCCCTCCCATCTCTACCTCCTATCCTATCTCTCACTCTCTACTTCCCTCCCCTCTCTACCTCTCCTTGAATAATTCTTCCCATCCAATGAAATTTCATAAATTATCTTGTTTCCATTTCATCATCCTAATTTATATCCTTGTCCCTCTTTGCATGTCCTAGTTTTCTTTTTTCCATATTCTTTGTCAACATGTGAGAGGAGATGGAGGAAGAGGGAGAGAGGATGGATATGGATGGGAGAGAGAGGGGAGAGGTAGGGTGATAAGGGGGGAGAGAGAGAGAGAGAGTCCTATTTTTCTTATTTTGGAGAGAGAGAGAGAGGGTTGCTCAGGTTTATGAGTTTAGGGTTGGTTAAGTTTAGGGTTTAGTGGAATTATTTAGGGTATAGGGGTTTAGGGTTTCTCAGATTTATGGGTTAGGGGTTAGATTTTAGGGGTATTATTTATGGTTTAGGGGTTTTGGGAGAGAGAGAGAGGTTTAGGGTTGCCCGGGTTTAGGGTTTAGGGGTTAGGCTTAAAGGTGAATTATTTTATAATTTCCCTCCAATCCTCCTAATCCTAATGCATGCACATTAGTCCATCCATCTCCTAATCCATCAATCCCTATCGTCCATCCACCATATAACTCACTATCTAATCCACCATCAAACAATCTAATCTCTAATCCATCAACCCATATGAACGCTTGAAAATTTTTCTCTAAAGAGTCTTTACAAAATCCAAAAATAAAAGCAAAGATATGGAGCCATCCAAATCGATTCATCCCCCTCTAACACTCCCAATCCTAATCCATATGGGCCTCCTATATCCATTCACTCGATCCTAATCCTAACCCCACAACATCTTCCATCAACCCATGAATCCATGAAGGATGTGACCCAAGGACTATTAGCAAGGGATCTAAGAACATCATGTACTCAAATTCCTATCCTTGAGCCTAACAAAGAACCTCCTTATAACATGTATACCACTCCAACACCATCATCCACTCCTATGTCTATCCGTTTCATTGAAGAGTCTCCTACCATAAGTCCAAGTCAAACCTCATCATATGTAGCCATGTTGTCAAACATCCAAAGATTATTGATCTTGGATCCAAGAACCACTCACATCCATCTAAGAAACGCAATAGCTATACATTAAGAGCCTAGTCCAAAGAATGTGGAAACACCAACCACCCATCCTAATCAAAATCCAAACATCCCATCTAATCCCATCTTGGTTCCCTTACCATCTCATGGTTAACCCCTTTGTACATTGATCCCATCATTTATCCTCCAACATCTCCTAGTGAACCCCCATCACCACCTCTTACTCCCCAATTCAATAAATATCAATGCATCCCCACTTACCCTATCCATATCTAATATCGTACTATCCATGCTTATACTCCTTGTGATCAAGATATTATCTATGATCAAGATCTTATCCATGAGAAAGTAACCCACATCACTCCTATCCATCATCCCATGAGCTAGTCATGTTCATTATCCATCAATATCCCATGATGAGACACTTGTTCCCCAAGAAAACATAGGCAATTAAACAAATAACTTGGATCCTATAAAATCACATCCCAATTATTATAATGATTTAATCAAGATCCAAGAATTCTACATCCATTTCCCATTGATCCTCCATCATCCCCTATCGAACTATATGTCTAGGTGTTTAGTCTAGTTGCTCGAATTTAGGGTTTAGGGGTCAAGGGAATTATTTGAGGTTTACATGAGTTTAGGGTTGCTCAAGTAAATAGGGTTTAGGGTTTAGGGTTAGGGTTTAGGGATGCTCAAGTTTAGGGTTTAGGGGTTAGGGGTTTAGGGTTTAGAGAGAGATAGAGTGAGGGGACCAATAGAGATTGGGAGAGATAGGGAGATAGAAGTTTAGGGTTGCTTCCAAGTTTTATGGTTTATGGTTTAGGGGTTGAGGGTTGCTCATTTTTATGGTTTAGGAGTTAGGGTTTAGGGGCATTATTTAGGGTTTAGGGTTTATCGTTTAGGGGTTAAGGTTTAGAGGTTTAAGTTTATGGTTTAGGTAGAGAAGAGAATAGGGAGATATAGAGGAGACAAAGCCTAGGAGAGATATCTATGTCTCCTCTATCCCTCTCTAACTATACCTACCTCTCTATCTATCTCTCTCTCTCCCTGTCTCTCTATCTTGCTCTCTCTTTCGATCCCCTCTCTCTAACTCCACCTATTCCTCTTTATCTCTCTATTTTCCCCTCTTTCTATATTTTTTCCTTACTCTAACTCTATCTCTACCTCTCCATCTCTTTCTAGATGTCCCCGGGCTCTCTCCCTATCCATGTCCCTCTCTATATATAGGATAGAGAAATAAAGAGAGAGAGAGAGTCTCCCATGTAGATACAAGGTTACATTTATCCCTCCTACTATAAACAAGTTCTATTTCATGCACCACATGGATATTTGAGTCTAGGGATACTCTTATACTGTCACTTGATTACCTATTTGATGCAATACATGCATAGCTACAATATATTTTATGTGAGAGAATGACATCCTAGACCATGATTTTGGCACCAACATTGAGAAGGTTATGATTTTTGCATACATGAACCTTTATGTTTTCATGCTTCCTAGAACATGCTCACATTATAATGTGAGTGTTGGATTCAAGACATACAATTGAGAGGGGGCTGAATGATGCAGAGCATCTAGGACAGATGGACAGCAATCTTCAAGACTTCAATGAAAGGTCTCTCTAGGTTCACTGTTTTCTATGACAGAGATCAAACCACCCATGGGGAAGAGTTGTAACACAACAATGTACTTGTTCATGACACAAGGGAGAGGGGACTTCAAGACTCTTATCTCAGGATGCCTAACTCAATCCAAGATTTCATCCAACCCACTGTGCAGGGTCTGCAGGACAACAAACTTGCCAATGTCTTCAAAAGACAGTAATAACCTTACTACTCCAAAGGGATAACAGTCGCAATATCCTTCTCATGGTGATCTCTATTAGGACAACTCAATCTTATTCAACCTACCAAACCAATGACATGCCAACATACTTAATGCCTTCACAAATCAATAATACACCACTTACCTAGTGTCTTCCTTGTGGTGGCTGTCTTCTGGGAGGACTGTCAGAGACAACATAAGGCAAAATGGACTGTTGTCTTTGAGAAATCTCTTCCTACTCCTTGTCATAGATCATTACAAGATTAGGATCCCCTTGTGTTGGGCCTAATGCATGGCTTTTCGCTGACTGACCACTGAACACAGACAATACTACCACCTAGTTGCTACTGCCCTTCACTCCATTCCTAATACATGGATTTACAGAGTCATTTACATGGAAACCTCAGTCACAACCATCCTCCTCTCCCCAAAAACTTCACAAGACTCAGCATTAACTATTAGACAACCCATTCCACTCATCATAAATAGAAAATATTAGTGGAATGAGGAGAGATCCATCAGGTTGCTCAGAAGAACCCTAACTTAGGTTTTAGGACAGTCAATAGGAAACTGATGATTTCTTCCTCCTAGTGTAGTGTCAAGTCTCCAAACAAGATTCAAATCCTAACTATCTCACACCTCTAACCATCCACTACATTCATGGGTTATGACAAATCCGTACAGAAATAGGTACGGGATGGAAATAGTGAATAAAAAATAGAATTATGCAGGAAAACGGTTTCTTATTTCATTCCACTTTAATCTTCCTTCACACGGCTGCAAAATGAAAAGTTTCTTAGCCTTTTGAAGCCTATCCCTCTATCTTTTACATGCTCGAGGGTAGTTGAACTGATGGAGGGTGAAAAGAACTGCTCCCAAACCATCATTGCCCGATCTACAACTATTAACAGTCTTGTAATTGTCCTCTTGTGGACTGTATTAACTGATTTTATGTTCTAATAATGCTCTCTATGGTTTGGTAACCCTTGACAAGGTTCTTAACATACCTTTTAACCTAAGACATGCCTCCAACTAAGAGGATTGCCTCCTACATACTTTAGGAAGGCTTACAAACTTAAATGACTGCCTTTACAAATATGACTGTACATCTTAGGACTTACAACATGACAATAGTTTTTAGACACTTGGACATAGTCCCTTATACAAGCATGGCTTTCAAGCCCTATTACAATATTGAATGGTCTCAAGGACCTTATTGAGCAAAACAAACTACTAGAAGATCAAACAAAACCTAGATGTCTTCGTGCTCCTGCACCATACTCCCCAGCATGATGAAAACTCTTGTCCCAAGAGTTATGGGATCTGCTCCAAACATTCTTCAAGCTTGTTGGAATGTTCCTCTAACTGGTGATAGGGAACATAAACTCTCCCAGAGTTATCTTCCTCCTTCTCCAACCTGCATGTCTCCTGTAAACAGTGTTAGTACCATAAAACATGTTGTGATGTCCTTGCCTAGGACCCTGCTGCTGCAATGCTTCTACTCTTCCTATCTTGAGGTTCTAATTTATTCCTCCATGTACTATCTATTGTTTGCCTTCCTTCTTCTGCCTCCTTAGAGGGTAGTCAATGTCCACAATCTTGACATAATTCAAGTCCCAAACTTGCTATTCTTTAGGACTGGCATCCACCTTCTTCTGCTGCAACTGTTCCAGCTATTTGCAATCATCCTTAACCTGTACATTCAACTTCAATTTCTCTCCAAAAAAGATAGTAACATGTTCCTTCTTGTCTTCACAAGGTAAAGGCACTAGTTTGAACTTTTTACCATCTTTGTGCACCAAATAGTTATTAGTATAACCATCATGAACTGTCCTTCTCAAATGCTGCCATGGTCTACCCAAAATGATATGCCCACATGTCATTGAAATGACATCACACAAAACATAATCCTGATATGGACCAATGGAAAAATCAACATATGCCTTCTTACTAACCCTTACTTGCTGTTCTTGACTTACCCAAGTGACATTGTAAGGACTAGGATGATAAAATGTTTTCAATCCCAACTTATGCACCATCTCCCAAGAAACTAAATAATCATGGGAACCTGAATCTATTATCAACTTGCATATATTTCCATGGCTTAAACAATTAGTTTTGAAAATAGATACCTATGGTGGTTGCTGCATTTTACCTTTTTCCACCATGAGCATTTCTCCAACCATTACTAGAGAGGCTAATGACATTTCCTAGTCTTCTTGCTTCTCCTCTTCTTGTGCCAAATGAACTCTTCTATCCTTTCTCTTATCAACATCATCCTTCTTAGGACATTTGAAAGATGTGTGTCCCACTTCATTGCAATGATAACATCTACCTGTAAACACTCCTCTTCCTAATCCAAATCTACCTCCACCTCTATATCCACCTCTCTGATCTACAGAAAACTCTTTGCCCTTCTCATTGCTGCTCTGTCCTTCATTAGTAGGTTTGCCCCTACCTCTATATCCTCTACCACTACCTTGTCTTTCTTGCTTCCTCGTTACCCTCTCTTCAGCCCTGATGGCTAACTGAAAACATTCTCCAAGTGATTTTGGTATGGTCAAACCAATCTCATCTTGCAAGTTATACCTAAGCCCATTAAGGTATCTTGCCACTTTCTCTTCTTCATCTTCCAGTCCTCCTCTAATACTAAGCTTATGAAATTGCTCAGTATAGGACATAACATCCATGTCCTTCTACTTCAAATTTTGCCTCATCCTCTTTGTTTGAATGGAGTAATCAGATGGAAGAAATTGATCCTTCATCATATCCTTCATCCTACCCCAAGAAGTGATTCTTGTTGCACCTCTAGCCACTCTTTCTGTTTGGACACTACTCCACCATGTAAGTGTTGTTCCTCTCAGTTTTGTTTTTGCAAGTTTAATCTTCTTCTCATCACTCATCTCATCATACTCAAAGAAATTTTTTAGGGCATCTATCCACCCTAATACCTCTTCACTATCCATCTTCCCTTGATAGATAGGTAACTCTATGTTTGCCTTTGTTCCACTACCTTGAACTGCCTTCAGCAATCTCACAAATTTCTTCTCTTTAGGATCCAATTCATCCTTAGGAGGATTTTCATCAGCCTCCTCATCTCCTTCTTGATCATCTTACTCATCCCTTCTAGGATTCTTCTCTAATGCTTCCAATCTTGCTAAGATTGATGCATTCTCCCTTCTTACTTGCCTTAACTCTCTTTCCCTTGTAGCATCCTGTTCTCTTCTATCTCTCAACTCTTTTTCTCTAGCCTCTAAGGCTTCCCTCAATTCACTATTCTCCCTAGCCATCTGATTCTTAGGAGGCATCCTTACAACTCTCACAAACCCTTACTATTTCACAAGACCCTACTACACGCTCAAGGATGTACTTGCTCGCTCTGATACCAATATGATGCAGAGCATCTAGGACAAATGGACAGTAGTCTTCAAGACTTCAATGAAAGGTCTCTCTAGGTTCACTGTTTTCTATGATAGAGATCAAACCACCCATGAGGAAGAGTTGTAACACAACAATGTATTTGTTCATGACACAAGGGAGAGGGGACTTCAAGACTCTTATCTCAGGATGCCTAACTCAATCCAAGATTTCATCCAACCCACTGTGCAGGGTCTGCGGGACATCAAACTTGCCAATGTCTTCAAAAGACAGTCATAACCTTACTACTCCAATGGGATAATAGTCACAATATCCTTCTCATGGTGATCTCTATTAGGACAACTCAATCTTATTCAACCTACCAAACCAATGACATGCCATCATACTTAATGCCTTCACAAATCAATAACACACCACTTACATAGTGTCTTCCTTATGGTGGCTGTCTTCTGGGAGGACTGTCAGAGACAGCGTAAGGCAAAATGGACTATTGTCTTAGAGAAATCCCTTCCTACTCCTTGTCATAGATCATTACAAGATCAAGAGCCCCTTGTGTTGGGCCCAATGCATGGCTTTTCACTGACTGACTACTGAACGCAGACAATACTACCACCTAGTTACTGTTACCCTTCACTCCATTCCTAATACATGGGTTTACAAAGTCATTTACATGGAAACCTCAGTCCCAACCATCCTCCTGTCCCCAAAACCTTCACAAGCCTTAGCATTAACTATTATACAACCCATTCCACTGATCATAAATAGAAAAGATTAGTGGAATGAGGAGAGATCCATCAGGTTGCTCATAAGAACCCTAACTTAGGTTTTAGGATAGTCAATAGGAAACTAATGATTTCTTCCTCCTAGTACAGTGTCAAGTCTCCAAACAAGATTCAAATCCTAACTATCTCACACCTCTAACCATCCACTGCATTCATGGGTTATGACAAATCTGTACAGAAATAGGTATGGGCTAGAAATAATGAATAAAAAATACAAATATGCAGGAAAATGGTTTCTTATTTCATTCCACTTAAATCTTCCTTCACACTCCTGCAAAATGAAAAGTTTCTCAACATTTTGAAGCCTATCCCTCTACCTTTTACATGCTCGAGGGTAGTTGAACTAATGGAGGGTGAAAAGAACTGCTCCCAAACCATCACTGCCCGATCTACAACTGTTAATAGTCTTGTAATTGTCCTCTTGTGGACTGTATTAACTATTTTATGTTCTAATAACGCTCTCCATCTTTTGGTAACCCTTGACAAGGTTCTTAACATACCTTTTAACCTAAGACATGCCTCCAACTAAGAGGATTGCCTCCTACATACTTTAGGAAGGCTTACAAACTTAAATGACTGCCTTTACAAATATGACTGTCTATCTTAGGACTTACAACATGACTAGTTTTTAGACACTAGGACATAGTCCCTTATACAAGCATGGCTTTCAAGCCTTATTACAACATTGAATGGTCTCAAGGACCTTATGTTGATGATTGTTTTGATGCAATCATAACAATAAGTTAAAATTCACATGAAATGAACTGAAACTATACTTGAAAGATAAGAAGGAATCATTTGAGATTCAACTAATCCCAAGTCTACAATGGTTCGGTTGGTCAAGTTCAGTTGGTCAATGTGAAGCTGTAATGTTCAAGGGGCCTTACGTAGTTTAGGTTTGTTTGGTGGTTTACTGGACTAAGAATATGCAAAAAGGTCATGAGATATGTCAATACTTTTCATTCCTTTGCATAAAAGTGTTACTGGGCTGCAAGTTTTAGATGGTTTTCTTGAATTTTTTGCAGCTCTCTTCTTTATCTATTTATGAAAACTGTCTACTTATAGCTCTGTTATGCATGCTTCTTCAAATTTGAGACAATTTCCTTTAGATTTCTACGTTTTTAGCTAAATATTTTAGATGGGTTGGGAAAAGTTAGAAAGATCTAATCTATACCTCATTTAATCTACCGAAGGATCTAATTGTTTCTGTTATGCACTATGTAAATACCACAGTAATTTGATCAAATCCACAGTAAAAACCTTAAATGCAAGTTCTGAGCATTTTCACAAACATACATTTAAAATTGCAAGCTCTCAAAGAAAATATTTCAAAACACAAAGAAGAGCAGGATAACACTCAGAAAATAGATGCAGAACTCCAGATTCTATTGTATTAGAAACGAATAGTCATACATGATTTACAATGTAGGAATGACTCTTAGTTTCATTGATCATACTACAGAGAACTTACAAGCTTTACAGATACAGTAAGGCAGCCAGACATTCCACGCGCACCTTACTGTAGACAAACAGGCGACCTCCTTCTTCTACTTCTAAACTATGCTAACTTGCTATATGTTCCTAAAAGAAAAAATCCTGTTGTAACCCTTGTTGTTTTCCTAAAATCCCTGTTGTAAAGTATTACAGTGTAGAGAGGCACAATATAAAGACATTCTGATTGTCCTCACTACAGCAAAAACCTAACTGAACCCCTGGTTCAAACCCCTGGTTACAGCAATAAATACAGGTGAACCAGCTCTTCAAAATATCTCTGAGCAGTGTCAAATCTGGGCGAAATACTGCCCCTTCTGAGAAGTTCCGGCAGCTCAGCAATAACTCTTGTTTGTCTGTTGTAGTAATACTCTCAGCTGCAACCTTGTTCTTCACTTGAATGGCCTTGACTTTTTCGCACTTCATCTTTATCTTCCTGCTCCTGAGATTGGATTTCCTTCCTCCATGAGGTCACTGTGTTGACTTTCCAGCTGCTTCCTCAACTGCAAGCCTGCAAGAAAAGACAAGCAATAAGTATTTCATTTATCACATAAACAGCAGGAAATTAAAATAATCGTTTAATTCCAGGTGACTGCGCAAAATCGTGGAAATCAGATCCAGAATACTCCCAAAACATGTTCACAACGCACTCAGACCGCTCAAAACCCATCGGGTCAACCATCGCTGACCGAAAAAATGCCACGGGTGCCAAAAAATGGTTTAAAACTCCACCGCTTCATTTCCCGCCCATCGGCATGACTATCACTATCGGCGTGTCAAAAAACAAACATGTTGGTCGATACTCACTTCATCCGCATGATATTTTGGAAATATGATGCTCTCCCTTCTGAAGGTCCAGATGACATCATCAGGATGTTTCGCTTCTATATATTGGGGAAAAGAACAACATCATCATCATCATCATGTTGAAGGAGAATAGGAGGATATGGAATATGATCCTGCTGCTGAGGAAAGGAAAATGATGGTGACGTCATCGTCATATTCAGGCTTCATTAAAATGCAAAAGATGATGTCATCATCATGTTCAGTTAAGATCAGGGGATAATTGTGATATCGGGTCACCTAAGGAGCATGATCAGGATGATGAATGTAATACGACCCCTTTGCGGCCAAGGTAACCCTCTCGAAAGATCAGGATGATGATGATCATCATCATCAGGATGTTTCACTTCTATATATTGGGGAAAAGAACAACATCATCATCATCATCATGTTGAAGGAGAATAGGAGGATATGGAATATGATCCTGTTGCTGAGGAAAGGAAAATGATGGTGACGTCATCGTCATATTCGGGCTTCATTAAAATGCAAAAGATGACGTCATCATCATGTTCAGTTAAGATCAGGGGATAATTGTGATATCGGGTCACCTAAGGAGCATGATCAGGATGATGAATGTAATACGACCCCTTTGCGGCCAAGGTAACCCTCTCAAAAGATCAGGATGATGATGATCATCAGGATATTTGGGGCTTTGGTCGAACTTAGAATAAGACGTCATCATCATATTCGCAAACCGGATCGTGTTTAGAAAATATCCTGCTGAAGGGAAATGTGATGATGATGATCATTAGGATATTAGCTTCTTCGTTTATCAGATCGGGATGACATCATCATCATATCTGGAGCCTTTGTTAAACTTAGAACATGACGTTATCTGGACCTTCAGAAGGGAGAGCATCATATTTCCAAAATATCATGCGGATGAAGTGAGTATCGACCAACATGTTTGTTTTTTGACACGCCGATAGCGATAGTCATGCCGATGGGCGGGAAATGAATTGGTGGAGTTTTAAACCATTTTTTGGCGCCCGTGGCATTTTTTCGGTCAGCGATGGTTGACCCGATGGGTTTTGAGTGGTCTGAGTGCGTTGTGAACGCGTTTTGGGAGTATTTTGGATCCGATTTCCATGATTTTGCGCAGTCACCTGGAATTAAACGATTATTTTAATTTCCTGCTGTTTATGTGATAAATGAAATACTTATTGCTTGTCTTGTCTTGCAGGCTTGCAGTTGAGGAAGCAGCTGGAAAGTCAACACAGTGACCTCATGGAGGAAGGAAATCCAATCTCAGGAGTAGGAAGATAAAGATGAAGTGCTAAAAAGTCAAGGCCATTCAAGTGAAGAACAAGGTTGCAGCTGAGAGTATTACTACAACAGACAAACAAGAGTTATTGCTGAGCTGCCGGAACTTCTTAGAAGGGGCAGTATTTCGCCCAGATTTGACACTGCTCAGAGATATTTTGAAGAGCTGGTTCACATGTATTTATTGCTGTAACCAGGGGTTTGAACCAGGGGTTTAGTTAGGTTTTTGCTGTAGTGAGGACAATCAGAATGTCTTTATATTGTGCCTCTCTACACTGTAATACTTTACAACAGGGATTTTAGGAAAACAACAAGGGTTACAACAGGATTTTTTCTTTTAGGAACATACAGCAAGTTAGCATAGTTTAGAGGTAGAAGAAGGAGGTCGCCTGTTTGTCTGCAGTAAGGTGCGCGTGGAATGTCTGGCTGCCTTACTGTATCTGTAAAGCTTGTAAGTTCTCTGTAGTATGATCAATGAAACTAAGAGTCATTCCTACATTGTAAATCATGTATGACTATTCGTTTCTAATACAATAGAATCTAGAGTTCTGCATCTATCTTCTGAGTGTTCTCCTGCTCTTCTTTGTGTTTTGAAATATTTTCTTTGAGAGCTTGCAATTTTAAATGTATGTTTGTGAAAATGCTCAGAACTTGCATTTAAGGTTTTTACTGTGGATTTGATCAAATTACTGTGGTATTTACATAGTGCATAACAGAAACAATTAGATCCTTCGGTAGATTAAATGAGGTATAGATTAGATCTTTCTAACTTTTCCCAACCCATCTGAAATATTTAGCTGAAAACGTAGAAATCTAAAGAAAATTGTCTCAAATTTTAAGAAGCCTGCATAACAGAGTTACAAGTAGACAGTTTTCATAAATAGATAAAGAAGAAAGCTGCAAAAAATTCAAGAAAACCATCTAAAACTTGCAACACAGTAGCACTCTTATGCAAAGGAATGAAAAGTATTGACATATCTCATGACCTTTTTGCATATTCTTAGTCCAGTAAACCACCAAACAAACCTAAACTACGTAAGGCCCCTTGAACATTACAGCTTCACATTGACCAACTGAACTTGACCAACCGAACCATTGTAGACTTGGGATTAGTTGAATCTCAAATGATTCCTTCTTATCTTTCAAGTATAGTTTCAGTTCATTTCATGTGAATTTTAACTTATTGTTATGATTGCATCAAAACAAACATCAACACCTTATTGAACAAAACAAACTACTAGAAAATCAAACAAAACCTAGATGTCTTGGTGCTCCTACACCAGTGAATCAGTTGTCCCAAATCTTACTTCCTATTAATTACTCAAATCCTTCTTGTAATTCAGCAGCATAATAATAGATCAATCATGAAAACATAATGCAACAATTCAAGAGCAAAAACATATTAACACATATGACACCAAGATTTTAACGTGGAAAACTCGGTTAAGGGAAAAACCATGGGGTGATTAACCTGAGATTGTATTCTCTGTTAAAAGAATAAGAAGAACAAATGGCAGATGCCAATTAGGGCTCACTGCCTGAGCACACTACTCACAAGAGGCCTACTGCCTACAGGAGACACACTGTCTATAGAATAATAAATATTACATACTTGAACTGAAGAATAACATCTTCACCATGCTTGAGTCAGTTTCATTTAAGCCCAATATTTCTACTCTACCTTTCGCTTTCCTCCTCTCTACCACACTCTCATTTTCTCCAAGATACATTTGAAATCACTTCACAACTTCTTATTTATACAAGACATTGACTTTGGGATAATCATCTAAGTCAGCATACTTTATAGAGAAAATAAAATTTGACTAATTACAAAAGACTTTATGCAGATCATCACACTGTTAGCCACATAGATCTGGGACTTCAATCTTCTTGGAGGAACATGCTATGCTTCACAGAACATCTTCAAAATCATCTGCAAGATGTGTAACTTATCCGGTCGGTCAAACTTAGGAAGAACATGATCATCCAGAAGTAATTCTTCAATGCGGACCACCAACACGAACTGGACACAATCCAAAGACCTCCACAAGCTTGCCTCAATCACCAAGAACATCCACACTACTTCTGTTTACTGAAATCATTCTTTCCATCCAAAACCTCAAGAACTCAGTCTATCATCACTGTCCTATTGGAATATATGCTTGCGGACCTTCAGACCATGAACCAATTGAGTTGTCAATTCACATTGACTTCCTAAACACTCCACCAAATCTGTAGAACAAGATATTGCATTTTTGGATCTCACCAAACCTATCTGTGTCACTCTGTCACCTCTGAACATCTGCTAGAACCAGTTTTACTTAAGTAGCCATAACTTCTTCAAATCTTCATGCAAACCTCTCAGATCTTTACTAGATCATCTTAAGACACATATCTACAAATTCTTTTATGCGCATCCTCTGATCTTCATCTTAGCTGGGATCTTCACCTCACTATCTTCACTATTCTTCTCTATTCCTGATAGGACTAATTTTCTTAATATCCTCAGCATACTACTCGTCCAATCCTTATCATCAATGCAATAGGAGTATGTTGACATCAATGACAACACCGGTCAGGCCCATACTTGCAACAATCTCCTCCTTTGTCATTGATGGCAACATATGATGTGAAAAACTATTTTAACCATCAAGACAAGAACTTCTCCTCACTGATTGACATAACTCCCCCTAACAACAACAACCATTCATGTGTCTTCTCTTTCTTTACTGCTCCCCCTTTGATTAGCAACCACTTTTTATTTTTCACGCTTCTCTCCCCCTTTGACATAAATGGCAAAGGGCACATGCTTGCATTACTCAGAATCATACCAACTATTCCCCCTATGTAGCAGCTTCCCATCATCAATACAGACCACAAGATATGACTGTGAGATCCATCGGACTAATGCACATCAGTGCACCTTAATTCATAACCAGAAGGGTAATAACCCCTAACTTCTCCGTGAGATACTCAAAAGTGTCCTTAGGTAGAGGTTTAGTAAAAATGTCTGCAATCTGATCCTTGGAGGGCACAAACTCTAATATGACTTCATTCTCGTTCACTTGCTCTCTCAAAAAGTGAAACTTGATGGATATATGTTTTTCCTTTGAATGCAACACCAGATTTTTTGATATATTTATTGCACTTGAATTATCACAGAAGATTGTGATAGGTTCCTCATACTCCACTCTGATGTCCCTTAGCATTTGCTTCATCCACAATACTTGAGTGCAACTACTGCTACAATATATTCTGCTTCTACAGTGGACAGAGATATTGCCTCTTGTTTCTTGCTCATCCAAGAAACCAATCTTTTCCCCAAAAAGAATGCTCCACCACTGGTACTCTTCTGGTCATCCACATCTCCTGCCCAATCCGCATCTGTATATACATGAAGAGAGAATTCATGATCTCTAGGATACCATAAACCATACTCAACTGTCCCTTTTAGATATCTAAGAATCCTCTTGATTGCTGTGCCATAAGATTCTCTAGGATCAACTTGGAATCTAGCAACAAGACTAACAACATTCATAATGTCAGGTCTAGTTTGAATAAGATACAGTAGTCCTCCAATCATTGACCTATACTTCTTCTAATCAGCCTTAGGAAAGTCATCATCTTTGTTCAATTTGCATCTAGTTAACATGGGAGTACTCATTGGTTTTGAGTCTTCCATCCCAAATTTCTTCAACAATTCTTTCACATATTTAGTCTGTGAAATGAAGATTCCTTTCTTTGTTTGAATGATTTGTAGACCCAAGAATAAATTCATTTCCCCAAATATGGACATCTCAAATTCAATTTTCATTTGATTTGCAAAAGTTTTACACATACTATCTCTTCCTCCAAAAATGATGTCATCAACAAATACTTCAACAATCAAGATATTTTCATGATCAATTTTGAAGTACAAATTACTGTCAGCAGTACCTTTGTTGAAACCAATCTTCAAAAGATGCTTATTCGGTCTTTCATACCAGGCTCTTGGGGCTTGTTTGAGTCCATACAGTGCTTTCTTCAACTTGTAGACCATATCACCATGATCAGACAATTGAAATCCATCTGGTTTCTCAATGTATACTTCTTCCAAGTCACCATTCAAGAAGGCAAACTTGACATCCATCTGATATGCCTTGAAATCGTTGAAGGCAACAAAGGCAAGAAATAATCTAACTGCTTCAATTCTTGCCACCGGAGAAAAAGTCTCTTCAAAATCAATTCCTTCTACTTTGGAATAACCCTTGTAGACCAATCTAGCTTTGTTTCTGTCTACTTCACCATCTTCATTTAGTTTGTTCCGAAAGACCCATTTGGTTCCAATCACATTTTTGTTTCTAGGTCTGGGAACAAGATCCCAAGTGTGATTTTTCTCAATTTGCATTAGCTCTTCCTTCATTGCTTTAGTCCAGCTTTCATCATTGCATGCTTCATTCCCTATCTTTGGTTCAATCTTTGAAATCAGACAATACTTTTTGAGTCTTGAGCAATCTTTCTTCTTGTTTCAACATCTTTGCTTTTATCACCTATGATCTAATCTTTAGAGTGATTCAGTCTTACATACCTGGGAATTTTGGGAGTTTCTTGCACTTCTATTTCTTGAACAGGTTCATTCAAACTTATCTCTTCTTCCTGATTCTCCAGATCAGTCTGGATATAAATTTCTGAAGGGGCTTGGACTTCTTGGACCAAAACATCAATCTAATCATCCTCATCATATTCATAGAACCTTGAGGGTTTTTCAATACCTTCATCAACCTTCACATTTGTACTTTCTATAATCTTTCTCAATCTCTTGTTATAATACCAGTATGCTTTGCTTTGAGTAGAATAACCTAAGAATATTCCTTCATCACTTCTAGCATCAAATTTACCAAGGTCTTCATCTCTTTTAATATAACATTTTCTACCAAAGATTTTGAAATACTTCATACTAGGAGTGATGCCAAACCAGAGTTCATAAGGGGTCTTACCAGTATTGCTTCTGATTTGTATTTGATTAAGAGTATAGACAGTAATGCTTACAACTTCTCTCCAGTAGATCTGAGGAACATTTACTTCCATCATCATGGTTCTAGATGCTTCCTGGATGGTCCAGTTCTTTCTTTCCACTACTCCATTCTACTGTGGAGTCCTTGGAGCAGACAACTGTCTTTTAATTCCATGTTTCTCACAAAATTCTATGAACTCTCCGGATGTGAATTCTCCACCTCTATCAGACTTGAGACATTTTATGTTTAATCCAATTTCATTCTCTACCATAGCCTTGAATATTTTGAATTTCTCAAGAGCCTCAGATTTCTCTTTCAAAAAAGTCACCCACATCATCAAGGAGTGATCATCAATTAATAACATGAAGTATCTATCACCTTGCAAACTCCTGATTCTTGTTGAACCACATAGATCAATATGTACTAAATCCAACAATTTGGTAGAAGATTGTTCCTTACTTTTGAATTTGACTCTGCTCCGCTTACCCAACTGACATTATTTGTACAAACTATTAGTAGGTTTCACCAGTCTTGGAAGATCTCTTACATCCTGAGTGTTGCTATCTTGATGATATTATCAAAATTCACATGACACATTCTCCTATGCCACAACCAACTCTGATCAATTTGAACAAATAAATAACTTTTACCAGTACCAACCAAGTGGAAGATATTACCTTTTGTTTGAGTACCAGATGCAATCTCTATTCTAGAACTTTCAAAGATCATACATTTTCCATTTTTGAATCAGAGATCATAGCCTTTGTCCACCAACTATCCTATGAGAAGATTGTGCTTCAGACCTTCAACATATAGTATATTAATGGTTTTGTACTTTCCATCAAAAGAAATAGTTCCTCTACCTCTGATCTTGCTAGTAGAATTATCACCAAATTTTACAACTCCTCCTTCATATCTTTCCAGATCTATGAACTTATTTTTATCACCTATCATATGGTAGGAGCATCCACTATCAATGACCCAATCATCCTTTTCTTCAACTTGGGCAGCTAGAGCTCTTTCTACCATTTTATGATTGACAGATTCAGAGGGCATTGGATCTTCTTCCTTGATGGCAATAAACACCCAGTCACTTCCAGATTTGTTTCCTGTCTCTGATTCATCATCTGTTACTCCTTCATCATCATTATCTTCATGAACATAGTAACATTTCTTTTGGAATCTTGATCTGTTTGGATTTGCCCTTGAAAATCTTTCTGGACACCTTAAGGCAAAATGACCAATCTTATTACAGTTAAAACATTTAAAGGGCAATTTTCCTTCATACTTACCGGATCCTCTTGGCAATCTTTTTGCAATAAGGGCTTCAAGTTGAGTAGCTTCCACTTCATCTTCTTCCAGATCTTTTCTTTCTTTTTCATACCATGATAGTTTCTTTGAAGAGTTCTATCCCAAATCAAACTTTTGTTTTCCTTTTACAAAGGCACTAGCTTTGAATGCAGATTCAGTCTTGGGGGGTGGATCTCCAAACTCAGCCAATTCAAATGCAACTAATTTTCCAACCAATTGATCTCTTATGATATTTCAAAAAGATCTGAATTCTTCAATAGCAGCAACCTTGTATTTGTAAGAAGGGGGTAGTGATATGAGAACTTTGCCAACAATCTCATCTTCATCCAAGATTCCACCAACACATCTAATGCCACAAACAAGTTCATTTACTCTTGGCATAAATGTAGTGATATTTTCATCTTCACTCATTTTTAGGTTTTCAAAATTTCCTTTCAGACTTTGAAGCTTGGCACATTTAACATATTTGTCTCCTTCATGTAGAAGTTCCAGTTTTTCCCAAATCTCATATGGAGTTTTTAGATCTATAACATTTGTCAGCTCTGAATCAGATAAGGCACTTAGCAGAGCTTCTTTAGCCCAAAGATTGTTTTTAGCATATCTAATTTCATCTACAGTTCTCAGACCATTATGTGGAGGAACATACTTCCTTGATACCATGATCCAATATTGCATTCCCATACATTGCAAGTGACATTCCATGCATCTTTTCCAAAGAGTGAAATTGGTTCCATCAAACCTCAGACTATCCTTCTTGTAGGAAGACATCCTTCTTGTAGGAAGACATCCTTCTTGTAGGAAGACATCCTAGATCTCCTTAAGAGGTTAAGCTCTTTTAAAGGAACTTAGCTCTGATACCAATTGTTGGATTCAAGACAGACAACTGAGAGGGGGGGTGAATCAGTTGTCCCAAATCTTTCTTCCTATTAATCACTTAAATCCTTCTTGTAATTCAGCAACATAATAATAGATCAATCATGAAAACATAATGCAACAATTCAAGAGCAGAAACATATTAACACATATGACACCAAGATTTTAACATGAAAAACCTAGTTAAGGGAAAAACCATGGGGTGACTAACCTAAGATTGTATTCTCTATTAAAAGAATAAGAAGAACAAATGGCACATGCCAATTAGGGCTCACTGCCTGAGCACACTACTCACAAGAGGCCCACTGCCTATAGGGGACACACTGTCTACATAATAATAAATATTACATACTTGAACTGAAGAATAGCATCTTCACCATGCTTGAGTCAGTTCCATTTAAGCCCAATATTTCTTCTTTGCCTTTCACTTTCCTCCTCTCTACCACACTCTCATTTTCTCCAAGATACATTTGAAATGACTTCATAACTTCTTATTTATACAAGACATTGCCTTTGGTATAATCATCCAAGTCACCATACTTTACAGAGCAAATACAATTTGACTAATTACAAAATACTTTATGCGGATCATCACACTATTGGCCACATAGATCTGGGACTTCAATCTTCTTGGAGGAACACGATATGCTTCATAGAACATCTTCAAAATCATTCGCAAGATGTGTAACTCATTCGGTCAGCCAAATTTAGGAAAAACATCATCATCCAGAAGTAATTCTTCAATTACGAACTTAGACTTCAATGTAGACCACCAACATTAACTAGACACAATCCAGAGACCTCCACAAGCTTGCCTAAATCATCAAGAACATCCACACTACTTCTGCTTATTGAAATCATTCTCTCCTTCATCTGAAACCTCAAGAACTCAGTCTGTCATCACTGTCCTATTGGAATAGAAGCTTGCGGACCTTCATACCATGAACCAATTGAGTTGTCAATTCACATTGAATTTCTAAACACTCCACCAAATCCACAGAACAAGATATTGCATTTTTGGATCTCACCAAACCTATCTGTGTCACTCTGTCACCTCTGAACATCTTCCAGAACCAGTTTTACTCAAGTGGCCATAACTTCTTCAAATCTTCATGCGTACCTCTTAGATCTTTACTAGATCATCTTAAGACACATATCTACAAACCCTTTTATGCACATCTTCTGATCTTCATCATAGTTGGGATCTTCACCTCACTGTCTTCACTATTCTTCTTTGTTCCTGATAGGACTAATTTTCTCAATATCCTCAGCATACAACTCATCCAATCCTTATCATCAATGTAACAAGAGTATGTTGGCATCAATGACAACATTGGTTAGGCCCATACTTGTAATAGTGAGCATGTTATGGGAAGCATTAAAAATGGTAAAAAAAGCATGTGGGATCCATGTTTCAGACCCCACATGATTGTTATTCCTACTTTTCATGTAGTATATTAGACAAGAAAACACTTTTTATGTTGTTTGACTTATTGAGAATCATTTTTAGGTCAATCACCACATTTTTTTATTTTTGCAATGTAGAAGAACTGATTTTCCATGTTTTTGGATGAAATTTGATTATTTAAACTAAAAGTTTCATGTTTCATGTATGATATTGTTTCAAAGCTAATTACCATTGATATATAGATTGAATTTGATGATATATGTTTGTTTTTCCATAAATTTCACTAATCCTATTCTAGAATTATATAGAATTCATAATCAAACTTGCGAAAAAAGAAGAATCTGAGGATTTTGAAGCCATATTCTAAAGAATTGGTCAACTGCAATATCAAATTCTAAGGTATGTTCAACTTATGTTTATTTTAATTCACATATATATGTTCTTATGTTCTTTATGTTCTTTTTGTTCTAAGATATATATGTGTCTAGGTATATCAGTTAGTTCAGTCAAAGAGACTCCAAATTCCTCATGTTTCCACCTTGTTTTGGCCCTTCATGCCTTCATTTCACCTATTTTCATCTATACAAGAGAAAAATAATATCAAATACTTCATAAAATTATTTTAGAGAATAATTTTTTGTCATACTCATATTCATGATCAATGGAGCCAAAATTGATTTTGGAAGACTCTTAATTTTTGCCCTAGGATGATATAGAAGGATTTATTCCTTAATATGCATAATTCAATTCATTTAATAGAACCATGCAATGGCTTGAATCTTAGACTATCATATGCCCCTATTATGACAATCCTACTTGTCTCTATTGTTCATTTAGACAATTGTTAGGTGTCCTTTTGATAACTTCTCCATGCATGTTTCATAGTATGAATTCTCTTGGAGAAGGTTGGAGGATGTGGAAACCTCTTTAGTGTCTTGGGCTAGGACATTCCTTATGCACCTATTCATGATGATTTGTATGCACATGACACAACAATATTTCAAAATTTCCTAATTGTCCTTTGTTAGCACATGATGGTGGTTACCTTGATTGACTATATACCTTTCAATACCCTAAATTATAGAGATTAGTTTAATAATTTTTATGACAGTCCTAGGTATGTCTCCAAATATTCATGTTTCCAAGATAGCTCTTGCTAATGTCCACTTGTTTCTGGAATTTCTTAGACCTACAAGAAACAATTCAGGGCATTATATTCATCATAAATAAGTCACATTTAGTCAATAGAAGCCAAAATGCATCCATTTGCAATCATGGATTAGTTAAGGACAGCTAGGGGGTAAATTTGTTGTAATTGGAAACTTCACAAATTTTGTGTTTTATCTTGTCCTCCTTGGTTTTCTCCATGGATCTCCATCATTGTCTTCATGATTCATATAATTCATCATGTAATAGTGGCTTCATCATTCCATAATTGTCTAATCACAATAATGCTAGATGGTTATCCCTAGGACTACTCGGTGAATTGCACACTATGTATCTCAACAATTTAGATTTCCTTCATGTGTGTTTCAATGGCTTGCAGTGTTACGACAGTTGTATGTGACACTTATTGAACATAATTAAACTCCATCACACCACCTAAAATGAAATAAAACTCAATCCAAATTTCATGAATATGACTATCCTTTTGAATAAATTAGTTATGGCATGACAATCCTTTATGAGCACTTGGTCAATCTACTTCAAACTTTCACCTTTTGTATGTATTGAAAAATCTCTATAATAATCCTCTTAGAACATTACGAATAAAGTTATTATCATGTGCATCAAGTGATCAACAATAATGGTTGTCTCTAGAACTAGGTGTGATAGTATTAGATAGTTAGGACTACTATGACTGCCCTCATAGCTGTGATAGTCTTATTTGCATTTGAATATGACAGTCATGTCTCCATCCAATGAACTTGTCTAGGATATCTTTCTACAACACCCATCCTCACCTTCATTCTCATTGTAAAGATCAACAACACTCCTAAGCAAGGCATTTGTACCTATTCATGATTATCCTACTTGTGTTGGTTATGACAGCAGATTGTCTCATTCTTCATAGTGGCCTTTATGGAAATTTAGCTTATGCACATGATTATCTACTTGAGTTTGGCATTGCCATATTAATGAGCCTTGAATTCAATAATTGTCTCTTGATATCCCTTCTTCACTCTCTACACTAATCCAAAGCATAATTTTGTCACTACTATTCACAACATATTTCATGAGACTGTCTTCCTTTTTTCCATTGTTGTGACAATTAAGGCATGACTAGGGAGTAGCTGAATGACATCTCTTCTTAATTAAGATAGTCTTCTTCCTTATTTCACAAGCTTGTAGGATCTCATGAGTCACTTGACCCATAATTCACTAGCATAATCTTGAGGTGTGGAGAGATTTATTCATAGATAGGTTATTGACAATTTGCTAAATAATTTCAAAATGTTGGTTAGGATAGTCCCAAGCATGGAATTTTGATAGGTTGCCTTTTGCAATCAAATTTGAGATTGAGGCTATGGTTTTTTTCCAAATACCCTATATGCAGCCCTCCTTTGTACTAAAAACTAACTTCTTATTTACTCGAAATGGAAATTAGGGCACAAAATATACGCAGTATTGCCATTGTTTTGGCAATCCCATATAGACAAGGTGTTGGCAGTCACTAGTTAAAAATTCCCATCACCCCCATCACAAAATCCTCTCAGCCCCATAAAAACATCCCCTTACTATCACTATCCTTGCACATATATAACTTAGGTCACTGAGGTAGGTCTGAGTTTAGAAGAAAATGTAGATTGGATTGTCTTTTGATTGACAATGTTGGTGCATAGTTATCATGTGCTTCACAACTCATTGGCAGCCTTGCCAATCCATTAGAGTATGGATGGTTATGAAGATGTCCATTTTCAACTATTATGGAAGAGATATGCATAACTGTCCCATCATTCTCAATGATTTTTGATATAGAGTACGGGAAGACACAAAGGTTTTCAACAAAATAGGGCAATGATCTTAGTCTCCATGGTTATAGACTCCATTGGTGCACCCTAGGTTCCTAGGTGTAGGGCAACCACCGTGATTAAAACCAAGACAAAAGGACAATGCCAAACCCTCAACAATCTCTTCAAGGCTTCAATGAAACATAGATTCACTCCAATGTGAGTTCCCGACAAGAATCCACACGCACCTTTCACAAATTCAAAACTCTTCCCAAATAACACATGCTCCTCAAGGGCTACAAGGTACAAATAAGGCATCAATGCTACAAACTCCTTAATCAAAACATGGAACACCTTAAATATAATGGAAATGACATATTTAGACCAAATATGGCTCACAAGAACTTAGGCTCTTCAATTTACTTGGCATTCCCTTGTAAATAGGCCCAATTTCTAGTAGTACTTTAAATTGACAAAACTTGGCACAATTTCCCAAGAAAGTTTGATCTCTAGAAGACAAGCACATATTTCAGTACCCTTTTTATCCTTACTCAACATACCAAGAAATTAGATAGGGTTGGTTTGAAAGGATAGGTTCAAATCTTGACTGTCCTAGTCCCTAGACCTAATTGCTTGAACAAACTTGGTAGTAGCAAATTGGGTTTTTCAGCCATTTTTTCAGTATAGACATGATATCAAGAATGTAAACATAGTTTTAGACACCCATTTGGACCTTATACAACATATCTCAGAATCAAGGTAGGTTACTTTTTATGGAAACCTTCAAAAATTGATTTGTTTGCTCAATATTACCCTAACTAGGGTTTCAGACCTATTTGCAGTAAAATGGGCATAACTTGCTTGTAACAGATTCCCAACAGTTACAAAATAATTTTCAACTTCCAATCGTTCATCTTCCACTTTGGAAACAAAAGCAAAAGTTGCTTTATGCAACTATGACAACATTTACATTTTTTGCATTTTTGACAATTTGACAACACCTAATCTCCTAGGACCTCATCTAGACTCTTGAAAACATGAAAATGGTCCATAATGACCTTATTACATGTGGTAAACACAAAAACCAAAACAAAATGATTCCTTTTGCCTCTTGGAGGCATGAACTCATGGGTGCCCCTGCACCAATTTTGGTATGACAACTCTTTCCATTACCTTCTAGTTACCTTCATGATAATCCTTCTACAAAGTTTAACATCTTGTGAGACATGTTGGCTAATTCCCTGATGCTAAATAGGCTCACCTAAGGTAAATGTCTCATGACAATCATGAGGGTTAATGGCAGTCATCTAGTGACTATCCTATGGCTATTGGTAATTATTTATTGTAATATGATAACATGATCACATAAATACCTACCAAGTGTAATGATTATGACTGACATATCGATGATAGCATGTGTGAGTTTTAATCACATCGTAATAGTCTATTAAACATTTAATACAATCCCCATCTTGATGTTGTCAATTCAAGGAATTTGAGTGCTTTTCGGGACAGTTTTTTTGGGACCTATCATATCTTTTAATAATTTTTGTCCTATTTATGATTCAACTTTGATCATTGTCTTTCATATCTTAATAAACAAGGACAATGATGACTTTCATGAAATTGGAGCTCCTAAAGTGATGCAAATCACCAAACATGATAACTTATTTTGTGCTTTTTCATTGTAACCATTATTCACTGTCATCATAAAGGTTCTAATTATCATTGTCTTATTCATCATGCTTGTAGAAATCAACATCATGCTAAGGAAATGAGCAAAGACTCTAACACTAGAAGAGCATGAAGCTAAGAATGAGAGGAAAAGAGAAAGAATGACTTGAATTCAAGAAAGTAGGAAATTTTTCAACCATACAAGAAGACATTCCACCATTTCCAATTGAAGAGGAACATGACATGTCTAATGAAGCTAAGAGAGAGATAGAATTGATCACACAAAGGGAACAAATGCAAAACCTTTGTGCAATGAGGAAAGTGAATCTCCAAGTTGGAGGCACTCCATCATCTACATGTCAAGTTGAAGGAACACCATCATTATCTTCTCGAATTGGAGACACTCCATCTTTCATAGGTGAAGTAGAAGTTACATCTACATTTTCTTCTCAAGTTGGCGGCATGCCATCATTCACACCTCAAGTTGAAGGTATGTCATTTTCATCTTTTTCACCTCCAATCGAAGGTACGTCGTCTATCCCATCTCAATTAAATATTGAAGAAATTCCTAATGTTGAGTCTACTTTACCAATTAAAATGCCTCCTAGAATTTTGTATAGGAAGCCTAAGTTTCTAATTGATATTGATGAGAAAGGATTGAAGCCCATGTAGGATAATATTCCCATGTGCACTTGCCAAAGATATGGGAATAAGATATGGAAATTATTCTTTGAGAATTTAAATGAAATCGGAAGATGTCAAGTCTTTGTTGAATTGATGAGAAATCTGAAATTTAGGCCCATTATGAAGATTCTTGGCCTAAGAACATTGAATGTCTCAAATGAAAAATCAATTGTCAAGAATCTAATGAGTGCATATGACAGTGTGGGTTCCACCTCATGCACTAAGGATAGTAATGTCACACGACGTGTCATTACATTGACAATAGTAAGCCGAGAAACAAAAAAACCTTGCCTCATTAGAAACACAAGTCAAGCATTGAAAATAAATAGAAAAACTCTAATGACAGTCACTGGAAGATGTCAAAGAGTTGAGGATCCAAACAACAAGGAATTGTGGACATTCTCTAGGAGACTCCCACAGAAAGACAAAGTTGTTGTTGAAGCTTTGAGATCACTAATTGAAGACTTTTGGAATAATTACACAAGGGTATCTCCAAATCAAAGGGATGTGGTAAGAAGGAGAATCGGTAGTCGAAACCATGAGCCACATCCAAAGTATTTTTTGGATATGACTCAAACACAATTTTTTGGTAAATTTCTAGAAATGTATCCGTAAAATAAAAAAATTTCAAAGATATTTTGAAATGCTAAAACCTTTCTTTGTCAAAATAAATCACACATGTACTACTTGTTGTTGTAGATTACATATTGAATTTTCTAATCATTTTGATGTTTATCGGTCTATATGTTTAGATTTGCATACTAACAATATTTTGTAGGATTGTGGCATATGTGCCCCACCAACTACTTCAAGAGGCTTCATATCAATAATTTTATGTGATAGAGAGGAAGGTCAAATATTCTATAGGAAATTATGCTTGGATGGTACATGTCAGCATTGTGGTGGCTTGCAACATATGTCGATATGTGAACATATGGAAAGAACACATGCGGTTGGAAATGAACTACTAGAGTTCAACAAGTATAAAACAGTGGCATACAATACAAAAGATGGTAAAGAAGCAAAGAGGTGTGAATATGTTATTCAAAAGATTCTAGTGTATCAGTTTATGTCTATATTTTGTGACAGTATAGTGTATGAATATGTAAGACATGCCCATAGAGCTCGATGGTTGGACTTACAATTTAAGTTATACAAGGACACATTTCCAGTTGCTAGCATTGTTTCAGTCATCGACTTCGCAAAGAACTATAGTCTACAACCACAGTATGAGGTGCAATCCTAATATTACAACTCAACACAAGTTTCTATATTTGTGCACATCGCATTCATTCATGCAAATGATAGTATAGAGGATGATAGAAAGATCATAAGGAAGTATCATTTTTATATAAGCGATGATCACACGCATTATGTGGAGTTCGTGCAAGGTTACTTTCGGGTGTTCTACAATGATTTTACTAGAAGGGGCATATCATTCAGTCAACATATCATATGGTTAGATAACTATCCATCACAATTCAAGAACTCATGAAATTTCTATTGGCTAAGCAAGAGGCATAATATTACAGGTGTTCAGCATATGTGGAACTTTTGTGAGGCCGGGCATGGAAAGGGGGAGCATGATGGTGCAAAAGCATGAATCAAAAGAGCCATAGCATGAGAAGAGTTAAAGTATAAAGACAATGCAAAGTTGATAGATGCAAAATCAATCGTCAAGTGGTGTAATACTTCGATGGGTCTAGGTAATGAAGGTAAGTCTTCCGTTTGTAGATTTTTTTGGTTGATAGGTGATACTAACATTGCACCATATGAGGACTATTGTACACTAATAGGATCAAGTGAGCTACACTCTTTCAAAAGCTCAATTGCAGGTTCATGGAGTATCCATATGCGGAAGATGGCATGCTTTTGTTCTTCATGTACAATTCAAGCCTGGAATGAGTGCGAGTCAAAGGAGTGGGTTGACGAATGGCACTGTTAAGTTATATTAGCCCACTTGACACGTATCGACCCCCGATGGTACTACAAATGACATATATGGAATCATCAGTTGACTTTGACCACATATCAGATCTAGTTCAACTAGGTAATATATCTACTTGCATAGTTTTTGAAATTCCTAATGTTATCTTACTTTGTAGTATTTTTGTAATGTTGACTAATTTCATCTAATTTGCTACACATATCATTGTAGGGCATGTTTATGCAGTTATTGTAGATGAAGATAATGAAGAGGGAATAGATTAAATTACTTGTGTCATTGTGTTGAGGCCAAAAAGAAATTGGAGGCCCCAGTTACAGATGGAGAAAACATCAAATACCCTATAGGCTTAGTGGTTGTTATTGGAACATGGCTTAGAAGGTACCCACATAAGAGTGTCAATGTTTGGATGTTTAAGGACTTTGACGCACATCGGAAGATTCCTCATTACTCTAACCTTGTTGTGGCAACCAATGTTCATTTGATACAATATCGAGGTAGACCTTTGAACAAGACCTTGTGGAAGGTGTATGAGTTTGACCATGAGGCAATACTTGACACAATAAAGAGTAGAGAAGACCTAGATGGTTCATTGGATTAATTTATAAGTATGCATAAAACTTTCCTAGATGGTTACTTGTACTTAGTTTTGTATATAAATAGTAGTATGAATTGCTTCCCTCCAGTATACATCTATTAGGTTTTCTTCTCTTACCATTGTCCTTTACAGATGTGATCATCAGATGGCAGTAAGTAATCTAGTAGACAAGATGATGGAGAGTGATCATCAGATGGTGGTAAGTGATTGATTACATATGTAATGTTATATATTTCATATACATTTTCTATAGTAATGTGCATATTGTTTGATTGTATTAATAGGTGGGGCTGCATGAACTTGAACTATCAAATAGGTCTACTCGACGGCAGAGAGAGCATGAGTCAAGAATTGGCTCTCCATCTTCATGGTCAAGCAAGGGCTACTGATTATTTCATAAAAGTCCATAGGAAACTAGTTTTTGGGACATTTTTTTGTATTCCTAGATGCCTTTGTATGTACATGCTTTTGTATGTTACCGATCTATATTTTTGTATATATGCCTATATGGCTTTGTTTGGAGATGCCTATATGGATTTGTATGTAAACTAGATGTTATATTCATGACATTATGTATATGACAGTTTATATTAAATATTTAATATGATGATCAATTATCCTTACATGAATTGGGTTTTACATGTGCCAATTGCATTTGCTTGAAAGTAAGGAATGCATAATTATGTAGGTCTATTAGTTGTCTATTGTTTGATGATACTATTATACTTCCAGGATATGTTGTTGGGTTTTGTGATATAAAGACACTTGTTGGATTGGGTTGTAGTTCTTCCTCATAACAGGAGTTTGTTCATGTCTTCATACTTCTTTGTCCTCCATGTCTTTAGTGTTCTCAATGTCTTCATGTGTCAAAGATTTCTTTAGTGTCCTCATGATGTTGATATTTATCACAAAATATAGTTTTAAGCACCTCAATCATTCAGGGCAGAAGGCTACCAACAAAGTCCCTTAAGATCCCTAGGACAAAAAAATTGCCAAACATTGACAGAGGTTTTCTCAGAATTTATGGTAGATGGTAATATTTTTTTTGGACCTACAGGTGCATGTGGGGTCTGTCCACAATAACCTCTCTCAGTTTTGGTCAACTCTAGTCTGTTTGACCGTGCCGAAATCAAATGTATTCTTTAAAAATGCTTTAGTTTCATGCAGTAGAAAGGTGCTAGGAGTGAAATTTTGCATTCCATAGATCATGGGGCCGAACAGACTTCACCAATGCCTCAGGGTGGGTAGGTAAATGCTAAGGGAGGTCTCATTTTGTGTACCAAGCACCCCAGTCGTTTGGGGCAGCAGGCTACCAGCAAAGTCCCTTAAGATCCCTGAGATGAAAAAACTACCAAACTTTGACGGAGCAGTTCTTAGAATTCATGGTGGATGGGAATATTTTTTTTAGACCTATAGGTGCATGTAGGGTCCATCCACAATAACCTCTCTCAGTTTTGTTCAACTCCAATCCCTTTTACCGTGACAAAATCAAATGCATTCTTGCAAAATGCTTTAGTTTCATGCAGTGGAAAGGTGTTAGGAGTGACATTTTGAATTCCATAGGTCGCGGAACTGAACAGACTTTGCCAAGACATGGAGGTGGGTGGGTAAATACCAGGGAAGGTCTTGTTTTGTGTACCAAGAGCCCCAATCATTCGGGGTAGTAAGCTATGGGCAAAGTCCCTGAAGAGTCCAAAGTGCAACAAGGCAGCAATCTTTAATGAGCTGTTACTCGAAAACTGTTGTCATATATTTCCTGGCCCTAAAATATTCTTGTTCCCCTCCTATCAAAGAAATTGATTAGAGAAAGCATAAATAGAAGGAGGAAGAATTAAATCCTACATTTCCCCATGCTGTGCCTTGCAAAATTTCCCAAAATCTCACCTAGAGAATCTCTGTAGAAAACCCATAAAAACCCAGAAATCCTTAAGCTTCAAGTGTCTTCCATCGCAGGGATTTCTCATTTCCATACTTAGTCATTTTAATGCATATGAACATGATGTTATCATTTGTTTAGGGTTTTTTCTATCATTTCATTGAAATTGTATCTCAGATACAATTTTATTTGTATCTAGGTCATGTACAATGTTTTACTGTAGATTGGGTTCTTTGTATGCAATTTTCATATGTATCTCTATTTGTCTATTGCGTATACAATTGCATATACAAAAGATGATGCAAAGGAGGTAGATGCAATTCCAAACATGACCATTCCTTCATGCTATATTTGATAGCGGTTCAGTTCGACCCTTGTATGTTGTATATTGAATTGCATGTGTGCGATATACAAAGGCATATACAAAGCTAGATACAATGAGATATACAAAATTGAAGATGCAATCACACATCCTGATGTAGAATCAAAAGGTACAAAGTGCATTTGTACATGTTGAAAGGTAGAAAAGTCAAACATCTTTTGTATGTATGATTGCATGTATGTGCAATATGCAAAAAGGCGAAGATACAATCCAGACACGACTGGAGAATTGATTCTGGTGGACTTCAAGATGGGGTCCGCGGTTATATATCACATATTCATGATCTGATACAAAGTGATATACAAAGGAGTAGGATGCAGCCCCAGACCCGAACCGAGTTCTAATTTGCTTCATAAAATGTTGAGATCCACTTTTGTATGCACATGTGATTGTATCGCATATTCAAAGGCAGATGTAAAAGGTGATACAAAAGTTAGGGTTTGCTTTTGTATGTTGGCAATTGTATTGTATATACATTTGCATATAGAAAAGTAGATACAAAGGCACATACAATCACATATACAAAAATTGAATATGCAAAAAGCAAAAGGAAAGAAAATTGCATAAATTCATAAAGTGAACCTAGTAGTATAAAGTGCATATACAATTGCATATGCATGATCAAATACAATTGCATATACAAAGCAATATACAAGTGTAGGGGGTAGTTGACCAAAACTTTGACCATGGATATCTCCCTCGTTCTAGCAAATTTCAACATGCTTCAAAAGGCAAAAGTGCTTATTTTTGCCTCCTCTTTCCTCTGGCTTGTTGGTAGATATCATCGTGGCCTACAACGACTTTTGTTCTCCTCACTTCATGTTTTGCCCTCTTTTGCGTGTGGGCAACCATTTTCTAGTGTTGCAGACCTGCCAGCAGCATGGTTCATGTCCATTTTACCACGCCCCTGCCCATGTGCCCTTATTCCTACATTGATGACCTCAGATCCTATGGACCTACCTCAGCATTCCCTGCACAAGAACTTGACCTATATAAGACATTGTGACCTCATTGTTGAAAAGGATGGTAATTTTTGGGCTGTTATGCTGCTAAATTTCTTGTAGTCAGACCTCTTAGTGTAATTACAGGGTAAGGGAATGTGACTCACTATGCCTGAATTTGGCCTCTAATGTCTTCTTGTTTATCCACCAATGAATGTGATTAAGCTATATTGTGTCTTCTCCTACTACTGGTTATTTTGTATTGTAATGGTTTTTTACCTTCATGATCAATATATGCATGATTTCTTGCCTCTCTTATGTCCTGATTTATGTGTTTTACTTGAAGTTATAATCTATTATATGAGTAAAGTGGCTCTTCTATAGGTTAGATCTTCATATCGAAGCCTCAATCAACCCTATAAGTCTATGTGAACTACCTTCATGATTGAGATCATTGTTGTGTCTCTCTTCCAGAATCAGAATCACTCACTAAATCTGGTGCATCACCCTATTTCCCTTTTAGTTTCCTTCTAACCCTTTCCCCCTGCAAGCATTGGCACTAGGTTTAGATATATTTCTCTAAGGATTAGGCTTAGAATGAGGAACCAGCCTTCTTTAGAGGTCTAATCTCAATTTACAAAGTCCCACACTTTTGAGATCATTCCCATTGTGTCATTAGAATGCTTGGACTCTCTCCAAGCAGGGTACAATTTTATGTGACAATAGTTTCTGGCACGCCTGGTGGGACTACTCTGCTCTAAGTGAGATCTAGACTGAGGATTTGGTGTCACTCTTGGTCTACATGCCACTGTGAAAGTGTCAACAAACACCTAGTGACTCTCTTCTGATCTAGTTCGTTCATCATATTTCAACATTTCATGCCTATGTAGACAATGTCTTCTTCTAGAGGTAACTTCCAATTTGTGAACTCTCAGTTGCTGATAGAAGGAGAAGAACAAGATTATCTTGGTCCCCTGTGAGGGAAAATATAAACCATCATTTAAATTATACAAGGGCAGGGTCTACTCCTCGATTAGATTTTTAGGTTAGGTCTCAACATAGAGTCAGAAATTTTCATATCCCCTTTGTTATCAACCTGAACATACCTAACATGGTGAGGAATCTACCATTAGTTGCATTTCATGGAGATAGCCCTTTGGACCTAACCCAGTATGATGACATTCCTACATCAGCCTTGAAGGCTATACCATATTTCAATGGTGAGAACTCTACCACCCCTGCTGAGCACATACAAGATGTTGCCAGTGTCTGTTTAGTCCACCATGTCACTGCTGACAATGTGGCCATGAGATTGATAGCCTCTTCTTTTAAAGGCAAGGCCTTACAATGGTATAGAGGCCTCCAACCTAATTCAATACATAACTGGGATGACTTGAGCACTAAATTGTGCCAACACTTTGAAGATAGAAGTGATCATTTGTCACTTATGGAACAGTTGGCTTCAATCAAGAGGGCTCCACATGAGTACATGGTAGATTTCAACTACCATTTTTAGAAGACATGGGATATGATCCCTCAGCTGGTGAAGCCCTCTCCTAACATTGTATTTAGATACTATTTGAAGTCTTTAAATCCTGATATTGCAGTTATGATTCAATCCATGGGTGGAGTTGTCTTGCCTAATGCTTATGATACAGCCATTAGGGCAGAAAATTACCTAATCTAGGTAGGGAAGAATGCTCCAAGGCCAGCTATGCCTCTATTTCTAGAAACCCTTATCATGCAGCCTACTGTTATTGCTCCAATTCCCACTACAGACAACCCTATCCCCTATCTAGCTTCACCTACATTTGAACAAATAGAGGAGAGATACTTAGATCAGAAAGTTAACTAATGAGTTGACATTAGTGAGGAGGTAGAATGCACAACCAAGATGGCCATATCAGCAACCTAATCAGCATTATCAACCCTTCAATTAGGGTTATCAATAGAATAGGCCACCATATCAACATAATGTGCAAAGGCAAGGACAACCTAGATACATTAGACCTCTCAATGCTGTTAATCCTAATGCAGCTACCACTTCAGGGCCTCTTGTGCCAATCCAGAACAATCTAGCTCAGGACAGTGACTGGTGTCACCCTTGCAATCAACCACATGACTAAAATTTGTGCCAAGGAGGACATTTCAGTCACGCTTTGACAGTACAAGATCAGCCATCAAGCTCAGAGCATCAGGTTAACATCAACCAAGGAGTGGTTGATAGTCAAGAACAAATGCAAAATGATGCAACTCTAATGAATTGGACTTATGATGATCACTGTTGTGTTAATCAAAGTTCTAGTCTGGTTGCATTCAATACAAGATTAAAGAGAAGGGCTGTTGAAGACACATCAATGCCTGCAATCAACCAATCACCTGTTCCTAATTTAAACCCAATCCAATCTACAAAGGAAAAGGTGCCTATTGTTTCATCAAAACAAGTAGATCCAACTGTTGGTAAGGCTAACTCACCCTCAACAGTCAGACCAAGTGAAGAACAACAAAATAGAAATGACCATGTAGCCACTAAAACATCTCATAAGGGAAGCCAAACAGCTTTCAATATAGTGGAGCAGATGAAGAAAACAAGCATAGGCGTCATCATGTGGGATGTCTTGCTGATTCCATCTCAAAGGATCTTGCTCCAGGAGGCTCTACCTGATATCAGTCATGATGGTGCAAAATTCTCAAGTGAAAGGACTGCTGCCCCAATTAATATATGGTAGCCCAAGGAAGAGGTAAGTACAAGCAAAGATAAGAAACCCCCTCCATTCTATGTTTCCCTAGTCATAGGTAATAAATTGTTGCATAATTGTATGATAGATTCAGGTGCAGGTACCTCTGTCATGCCAAAGGTCATTGCTAAGAAGTTAGGAATAGAGTATGAGCCTGTAAGAAAAGGTGTAGTTCAATTACATGGTACTACTGTCAAGATAGTAGATGTTATTAAAGGCCTAGATCTCACCTTACATGCATGTCCTGGCTACTTTGTTTCACAAGACATATCTGTTATTGACCTCCCTGCATACTTTGGTATATGTTTGTCTAGGGATTTCACTACAAAAATAGGTGGATATTTGTCATATGACTGGTCACATATATTTTTTAGAACTAGATATGGTACCAAAGTGACCATTAGGGCTGAACCAATTGCCAATGACCACATAGAACCCTACTCTCCAAACACTAACAACATGAATTGTACAATACATGAGTTGGAGGAGAAAGATAACAATAGACATGAGGTTGCCACTCCAGTGGATGAAGTACCATATATCCTACTTGATGAGTGGGCCAATTGCTTTTAGTTTGACACTCCCGATTGTATAGAAGATACAGGGCTAGGTACTTATTGTATCCATGGGAAAGATGCTATTATCCCCAATCTTGAAAAGGAAAGATCAGATCTGAGAGGGCTATGGCAGATGTACTTTGATGGCTCCAGAAGCAAAAATGGGGTAGGTGCTAGGGTTGTATTGATTTCACCCCAAAAGGAAAGATATTTTTCTTCATTTAGATTACAATTTAGTTGTACTAATAATGTAGCTAAATATGAAGCCTTGATTCAAGGCATATAGCTAGGTCAAAAAAGGAATAAAAATGTTACAAAAATTTGGTGATAGTCAACTTGTTGTTCACCAAATCAAAAAGTTAAGTGCTTCAAAGAATGAGTTGCTAAAGTCATACAAACACAGAGTTTGGGACTGATTGAAGACTTTGATGCCTTCAACATTCAGGCGATCCCTAGACAGAAGAACAAGGATACTGATAGGTTGGCTGCGGTTGGCACCTAGTTTGATATTCCTCTGAATGTCAAATAAGTTTTAGATCAGCATGTAAAGATTGTGGTTAGGCCTGCTATGCCTGACAATGTGATAAGCTGGCAAGTGTTTGATAGTGACCAGCAAATTGTGAGTTTCTTGCAAGATGAGGCAGAGTTTGCTGCCAAAAATTAGTTAGTTTTGCAAGAACAATATGGTGATCAGATCATCCAGCTAAACAAATTGCCTAGAGGCCTAATCACCCTAGAAAACATGTTTGGGCCTGATGATCAGCAAAAGAAAGAAAAGATGAATATGATAGTAAAGAAGCAAAACTATGAAGAGGTAGAGGTTGCACATGGAAATTTTCTAAAACATGGTAAGGTAAATACTCAAGCTGAAAGGCAAGGTTTCATTAGGCTTTGTGATGAGCTTAATGATCTAATTGCTTGGGATTATAAGGATTTGAAATGTTTTGATCCTGGTTTAATCCAACACACCATTGACCTAGATCCCAATACCAAGCATGTCCACCAAAAGAAAAGGCCTATCAATCCTAAAATAGAACCATTAATGAGAAAGGTGCTATCCTAGTTCATAGAGGCTAAATCATTTATCGTATTAAACATTCCTCTTGGGTAGCTAACTTAGTTCTAGTTAGGAAGAAGAATGGAGAAATTAGACTATGTGTGGACTTTAGAGACTTGAACAAGGCCTCACTTAAAGACCACTACCCACTCCCTTCCATGGAGTAGATCTTACAAACCGTAGTAGGTACTGAAAGGTTTTCACTCCTAGATGGCTACTCAGGCTACAATCAGATCCTAGTGAAGGAATCAGATCAGTACAGAATGATCTTTACCACCAAATGGGGTACTTTGGCCTATCAAAATATGCCTTTTGGACTGACAAATGTTGGAGCCACCTTTCAGAGAGTAATGGATTTGGATTTCAAAGGCCTAATCAATGATCTTATCTTGGTGTATCTTCATGATTTGACAATGTATTCTAAGTATGCAGCTGACCATTTGGGTCATTTGAAAAAAGTCTTCGAAAGATGCAGAGAGTTTGGGATATCATTAAATCCCAAGAAGTATATATTCAATGTCCCTGAAGGTAAATTGCTAGGACATGTGGTTTCCAAAGAAGGATTTGCCATTGATCTAAAGAAAACAAGCACCATTCTTGCTCTTCCCCTTCCTAGCCATAAGAAAGTTCTACAGAGTTTCCTGGGGAAGATCAATTTTGTGAGAAGGTTCATACCTAATTTTGCCTCAATAGGAAAACCCCTCACAGCTATGCTAAAGAAGAATGCTGCTTTCATTTGGTCCAAGGAAGGTAGGGATAGTATTGACTCTATCAAACAAGCTATTGCAAAAGCTCCTACACTGATAAATCCTAATTATGAGAAAGATTTCATCCTTTATGCCTTTGGAGGCAAGGAGGGTATATCAGCTGTCCTGACACAACAAAATGAGAAGATGGAGCAGCCAACTGCTTTCTTCAGCCAGCCTCTCAAGGGATATGAATTGAATTATAACTTCATAGAAATACAAGTGTTTGCTGTGGTCAAAGTCTTGAAGAAGTTTAGGCATATGGTCTCCAACAACAAAATTTAATTGATGGTGAATCACCCTGGCGCCAAAGAGTTTCTCCTGAGCAAGGATATGAATGAGAAAAGAGCCAAGTGGATCACCAAGGTAATGGAGTATGACATCAACATCAGCATTACCAAACTGATCCACGGCAAAGGTCTATGTGAACAAATGGTAGAAGATGTCAAAGATAAAAGTGATGTTGTATATGTTCAAGAATAGGCACAATCAGTTGAGCCTCATACTCTGACTGACTGGCATCACAACATGATCACATTCCTACAATTAGGTAGAAGTCTAGATGGATTGAATCAATCAAAAAGAAGGTATTTCATACTTCAATCCATCCCTTATGTTATTATTGATGGTGTCTTGTTTAGAAGAGACATCAATGGAGTTCTTCTTAGGCGTCTAATGCAAAATTAGACTTCAAGAGTACTAGAAGAATTTCATAATGGCCCTACTGGTGGTGATTATTCTCCCAGAACAACTACAATGAATATCATGAGGGCCAGTTATTAATGGCCTATTTTATTTAGTGATGCACATAAGTGGATCAGAAATTGTAAAGAATGTGCATTATTTGCTGGAAAGCAGAGACTGGCAGCTCTTCCCCTTCATCCAATCAAAACATAGCAGCCTTTTGCTCAATGGGGTTTAGACTTCATTGGGCTAATCAATCCCCCTTCTAGTGTAGGTCATAAATGGATCCTTACAGCCACTGATTATTTCACTAGATGGATAGAGGCAGTTGCATTGAAGGATGCTACAGAGGCATCTATTGTGGATTTCCTTGAAGGTATAGTCACAAGGTTTGGTGTGCCATCCACCATAATTTCTGATAATGTTAAGGCCTTCATAGGTGCAAAGGTCAGTGAATGGGCACTGAATCATGGAGTGTACATGAAGACCTCATCAAATTACTATCCTTAGGGCAACAGTTTGGCTGAGTCCACTAACAAAAACTTAAGCAGGATTATCAAGAAGACCGTGGAAGATAATCAAAGGACTTGGCATTCTAAGTTGAAGAATGCTCTTTTGGCTAACAGAATCACTCCCAAAAGAGCCATAGGTAATTCCCCTTTCATGCTGGTATATCGAAGGGAAGAAAGGGTTCCATTGTCATTGGAGCTTCCTTCTCTTGAGTTGGCGCAATAGCTAGAGTTAATAGAAAATGATGCCATGATCGTCAGGCTTGCAGAACTGATGGAACTTGCAGAAAAGAGAGACACTTCCATGAGAACTCTTGACGTTCACCAAGATTAGGTTAAGAGAATCTTTGACAAAAAATCTACTAATAGAACATTCAGTGAGAGAGATATAGTGCTGAAGTGGGATGTAGATAGAGCCAAAGCTAGAAGATATTCAAAGTTTGATGCCATGTGGAGTGGCCCTTACATCATCATCAGTTGTAAGCTAGCTAATGCATTTCAACTATCTAGGCTGAATGGTGAGGTCCTACCCATCCCAGTCAATGGGATTCATCTCAAACCCTACTTTTATCATGGTTGTGAGGTCTTCTAAATAAGGTAGGTTTCCCTTCAATAAGTGCCCTTGCACTCTGTTGTATTCTCATTAGGAGATACATGCTTGCTTGTTATTTTTTGTTTTAGCTTGGTAGCTTGCCCAGTGTTGCAACTCCTATGTTCTTGTTGTAGTCTTTTTTGACTCTTTTCCCAATGGATACTTAATGTCATTGATCTAATGTTTAGTAGGCAAACATCCCCAAGAGGTCGCCAAAATGTTGTCATATTTTGCATGGCCCCAAAATATTCTTGTTCCCCTCCTTCTATCAAAGAAATCTAATCAAAGAAAGCATAAATAGAAGGAGGAAGGCTTAAATCCTACATTTCCCCAAGTTGTGCCTTGCAACATTTCCTAAAATCTCACATAGATAATCTCTGTACAAAACCCAGAAAAACCCAGAAATCCTTAAGCTTCAAGTGTCTTCCAACGTAGGCATTTCTCATTTCCATACTTAGTCACTTTAATGCATATGATCATGATGTCATCATTTGTTTAGTGTTTTTTCTATCATTTGGTCAAAATTGTATCTCAGATACAATTTTATTTGTATCTGGGTCATGTACAATGTTTTACTGTACATCGGGTTCTTTGTATGCAATTTTTGTATGTATCTCTGTTTGCATATTGTGCATACAATTACATATACAAGGTCATATACAATTGCATATACAAAAGATGATGCAAAGGAGGTAGATGTAATTCTGGACCCGACCATTCCTTCATGCTATGTTTGATAGCGGTTCAGTTCTACCCTTGTATGTTGTATATCAAATTGCATGTGTGTGATATACAAAGGCATATACAAAGCCAAATACAATGAGATATACAAAATTGAAGATGGAATCATGCATGCTAATGCAAAAACAAAAGGTACAAAGTGCATTTGTACATGCTAAAAGGTAGAAAAGTCAAACATCTTTTGTATGTATGATTGCATGTATGTGCAATATGCAAAAAGGTGAAGATACAATCCAGACGCGACTGGAGAATTGATTCTGGTGAATTTCAAGATAGGGTCTGCAGTTGTATATTACATATACATGATCAGATACAAAGTGTTATACAAAGGAGTAGGATGCAGTCCTAGACCTGAACTCAGTTCCAATTTGCTTCATAAAATGTTGAGATATGCTTTTGTATGCACATGCGATTGTATTGCATATTAAAAGGCAGCTGCAAAAGGCAATACAAAAGTTAGGGTTCTCTTTTGTATGTTGGCAATTGTATTGTATATACATTTGCATATACAAAAGCATATACAAAGGCACATACAATCGCATATACAAAAATTAAATATGCAAAAAGTGAAAGGAAAGAAAATTGCATAAGTGCATAAAGTGAATCTAGCAGTGTAAAGTGCATATACAATTGCATATGCAAAGAGATATACAAGTGTAGTGTGCGGTTGATCACAAATTTGACCGCAGATATCTCCCTCATTCTGGCAAATTTCAACATGCTTCAAAAGGAAAGAGTGCTTATTTTTGCCTCCTCTTTTCTTCTGGCTCGCTAGTAGATATCCTCATGGCCTGCAATGACTTTTGTGCTCCTCACTTCATATTTTGCCCTCTTTAGTGTGTGGATAACCATTTTCTGGTGTTGCAGACTTGCCAGCAGCATGGTTCCTATCCTTTTACCACGCCCCTGCCCATGTGTCCCTGTTCCTACATTGATGACCTCAGATCCTGTGGAGCTACATCAGCATCCCCTACATAAGAACTTGACCTATATAAGACATTGTGATCTTGTTGTTAAAAAGGATGGTAATTTTTGGGCTACTATGCTGCCAAATTTCTTGTAGTCAGACCTCTTAGTGTAATTACAAGGTAAGGGAATGTGACTCACTGTGCCTGAATCTAGCCTTTGCTATCTTCCTGTTAATCCACCAATGTGATTAGCTATACTGTGTCTTTTCCTACTACTGGTTATTTTGTATTGTAATGGTTTCTGACCTTCATGATCAATATATGCATGATTTCTTACCTCTCTTATGTCCTAATTTCTATGTTTTACTTGAAGTTATAATCAATTCTATGAGTAAAGTGGCTCCTCTATAGGTTAGATCTTCATATTGAAGCCTCAATCAGCCCTATAAGTCTATATGAACTCCCTTCATGATTGAGATCATCGTTGTGTCTCTCTTCCAGAATCACTATCACTCACTAAATTTGGTACATCACCCTATTTTCCTTTCAGTTTCCTTCTAACCCTTTACCCCTACAAGCATTAGCACTAGGTTTAGATATATTTCTCTAAGCATTAGGCTTAGAATGAGGAACCAGCCTCTCTAGAGGTTTGGTCTCAATCTGTAAAGTCCCACACTTTCAAGATCATTCCCATTGTGTCATTAGAATGCTTGGACTCTCTCCAAGCAGGGTGCAATTCTATGTGACAATAGAAACCATGACACTTAGAAACATTCTGTCTAAGGCAACGTGATCATGTAGAACCCCTCTACAATAATATCTCTCAATTTTTGATATGTCTGAGGCGTTCACCTGTGGTGAAAGGTTTTTTGATGCCCCCAAAATCGTCAGGAGGTAGTGTAAAGTTGCAAAGAGGTGTAACTTTCATCCTACTCTTGATGTGACCAAACTGATAGTTCCAATGCATCTGGATGGGTAGTTTTAGGCTAGGCATGGTCTTGTTTTGTACCCAAACATGCTGAAATAGTTCGAGCTACATTGTACCAGTGATACCCCTGAAGAGTCCAAAGTGCAAAAAGGTAGCAATCTTTGATGAGTTGTTACTCAGAAATCATGACACTTAGAAACATTTTGTCTGAGGCAACATGATCACATAGAACCCCTCTACAATAACCTCTCCATTTTTGATATCTTTGAGGCATTCGACCATGTTGAAAGGTTTTCTACTGCCCCCAAAGTCATCAGAAGGAGGTAGTGTAAAGTTGTAAAGGGGTGTAACTTTCATCCTACTCCTGATGCAACCAAACTAACAGTTCCAACATGTCTGGATGGGTACATTTAGGCTAGGGATGGTCCTTTTTTGTACCCAAACATGCTGAAATAGTTCTAGCTAAATTGTATCGGCAATATCCCTGAAGAGTCCAAAGAGCAAAAAGGTAGCAATCTTTGATGAGCTATTACTCAAAAACCATGACACTTAAAAACATTTCGTCTGAGGCAACGCGATCATGTAGAACCCCTCTACAATAACATCTCTTAGTTTTGATATCTCTAAGGCTTTCAACCATGGTGAAAGGTTTTCTTCTGCTCCCAAAATCGTCAGGAGGTAGTGTAAAGTTACAAAGGGGTGTAACTTTCATCCTACTCCTGATGCGACCAAATTGATAGTTCCAACACATCCAGATGGGTATGTTTAGGCTAGGCATGGTCTTGTTTTGTACCCAAACATGCCGAAATAGTTCACGCTACATTATACCAGCAATATCCCTGAAGAGTCCAAACTACAAAAAGGCAACAATCTTTGACGAGCTGTTACTTAGAAATTGTGACACTTAGAAACATTTTGTCTGAGAAAACATGATCATATAGAACCCCTCTACAATAACCTCTCTTAGTTTTTGATAGCTCTGAGGCATTTGACTGTGGTGAAAGGTTTTCTACTGCCCCTAAAATTGTCAGAAAGAGGTAGTGTAAAGTTGCAAAGGGGTGTAACTTTTGTCATGCTCTTGATGCGACCAAACTGACAGTTCCAACACGTCCAGAAGTGCTGCCATAATAATGGGTTACACTTTCTAGGACATCCTGATTTTTTTTGAAATCACATATTTATAGAAAATATAATGATTTAAGCCTTGAAAGGTTCCATTTAAAGGATTTTAATTGAAAAGGGTTTGATCAAACCCCCTTAGATTTAAACCTCCTTGGATAGAACCTCGCTAGTTTTAAACCATACCTATAATGGAGTCTCGTCTACACCTATCAAAATGCTGATAAAAAACCAATTTTGATTTATCTTTTGATGGATCAAAGGAATTCATTTAAAATTTATGCTTTGTAAGTATGTAGTCCTTATTATAAGCTTCCCAAAAAATATAATTTTAAATATATTTAATTTGATTATTATATTTATTTTTTATTTCTTGTGAATGTATATTTCTCACCATACATCAAGTTCTCTATTCTACACATATGGAAAATTAGCAAATTATTGAAAAAAAATTCTAAAAAATATCTATGCACTACGTATTGATGTCCTTGTTTCAACAAAAGAAAAAGAATTGAATATCAATACATACATAAAAAGTTATGTTTTATAGAATACGCCTATGTCTAAATTATAATTCATTTGACTTCAAAAATTAATTAAAAAATATATATTTAACAAAACATTATGAAAACAAATGCAAACACTATATATCGATGTTACCAATCTAAATTAAAAAGAATCAGAATTTTATCCTTTGTAGAAAAATAGTTATGTGCTATGGAGTACACATCACTTTAAAAAAATGTTGTTTACTATTAAAAACTAGTTATCAAAGAAGATACAAAAAAATTGACAATTTAACTCTAAATTTTAAAAAATATATATATTTAGAATCTATAAACAAAATCTCACAAATCACTAGTTCACATCATCTTCAAATTCCTAATGGTTTAGCAGCTATAGGTGTCAGAACGTGAAGATTTAGTTCAAAATATTGATGTCAATGTCATGTTTGGCCAAAAAGTGTAACCCATTTATTAGGTATGTTTAGGCTAGGCATGGTCCTATTTTGTACCCAAACATGCCAAAATAGTTTGAGCTACATTGTACCGGCAATATCCCTGAAGAGTCCAAAGTGTAAAAAGTCAGCAATCTTTGACGAGTTGTTACTCAGAAACTGTGACACTTAGAAATATTTTTTCTAAGGCAATGCAATCATGTAGAACCCCTCTACAATAACCTCTTTCAGTTTTTGATATATCTGAGGTGTTCAACTATGGTGAAAGGTTTTCTTTTGCCCCTAAAATCGTCAGAAGGAGGTAGTGTAAAGTTGTAAAGGGGTGTAACTTTCATCCTGCTCATGATGTGACCAAACTGACAGTTCCAATGCGTCCGGATGGGTATGTTTAGGCTAGGAATGGTCCTGTTTTGCACCCAAGGCATGTCAATTGTTTGACCTAACACCTCAAAGAGATCTTCTGTCATGGAATGCAATGATTGCAAGATATGCAAAAAATGGATTTGTTGAAAAGGCTTTAGAAACTTTCAAGTAAATGCAATTGGCATATGTAAAGCCAAATTTCATAACCTTTGCTAGCATCCTCCAAATTAGGATCTTTGGAACATGGTATGGAAAACCATGAAAGCATAAAGGATATAGGAATTTTGCCAAATGTCGTAATTGTTATTGCCCTTGTAGACATGTATGCAAAGTGTGGAAGCATAGACAAGGCATGTGGACTGTTTGATCATACAACACCTCAAAGCATAAAGGATATAGGAATTTTGCTAGATGTTGTAATTGTTTCTACCCTTGTAGACTTGTATGCAAAGTGTGGAAGCATAAACAAGGCACATGGATAGTTTGACCTAACACCTCAAAGCATAGAGGATACCAAAAAATTTTTAGATAACAACCTTATGATTTCATGATAGTCCCTTGATCGTCCGTGATTTTGATTGTTTTGTGCCTTTTTTATTGTGTATGAGGGTTTGGTGAGTTTCCATTGGCACCCAAACCCTATGTCTTCATTAGAAATCCTTGAATGCTAATTAGTGTCATTATGCTTCTTTCTTATTAATTCTTACTAATTAGGGTAATCTATAGAAATATATAGTATCTCATGTATTCTTACAAAATGCATATGGGAATTTTATCAAATGTTGTAGTTGCATTGAATGATGCCTCAAAAAAATGTGGTCTATTGGAATTTTGAAAAATGTTGTAGTTGCAACTACCCTAGAAGACATATATGCAAAATGCAGAAGCATAGAGAAGGTGAGTGAACTATTTGACATGATGCCTCAAAGAAATGTGGTCTCATGGAATGGTATGGTTACAGGATATAATGGATTTGTCAATAATTCTTTAGAACTTTCAAGAAAAACTAATCGGTGGGTGTAAAGCTAAATCCACAACCTTTGACTACATCCTCTCTATGTAACAAACTAAAACTATGCAACTAATGGATACGCAACATATTATATATGTTTAAAATGTTCAAACTATGTAACTAATAGATGTACAATAACTATAAACTAGATCACACTTGACAGATGCTCACCGTGATCACTGTCACTAGATTGCCAACATAGAACTGCAACAACATTGCAATCTATAACAACACATATACAAGAGAATCTATCAAGCCTACAAGTCTGACACTACAAGAGGATCATAAAGTTGCTGCCTCCAAGTCTGCAAGCATCAACAAACAAGGTCTTCTACCAAACAACACATCAAAAAGGTCAACTTCTCCTTTAGGATGCATCATGATGCTACATACATCTACAAGGTCTATTCTATCAGGATGTACATGCAAAATGTGGAAGCACAGACAAGGCAAGTGAACTATTTGACAGGATACAAAAAGAGTCTAATACAACAACTATGTATGCAAAATGTGGAAGCATATGGGAATTTTATCAAATATTGTACTTGCATGGAATGATGACTCAAAGAAATGCGGTCTCATGGAACATGCCATTATTGTAGGATATGTACAAAATGGATTTGTTGATATGGATTTAGAAACTTTCAGGCAAAAGCAATAGGCGGTTGTAAATCCAAATTCCACAACCTTTGACTACATCCTCTTTGCCTATGCCAAACTAAGATCTTTGGAACATGGTACATGGATATCCATCAAAGCATAAAGGATATGGAAATTTCGATAGGTGTTGTAGTTGCAACTTCCCTAGAAGACATATATGTAAAATGTCAAAGCATAGATAAGACAAGTGAATTGTTTGACATGATGCCTCAAATAAATATGGTCTCATGGAATGCCATGATTGCAGGATATGCATAAAATGGGTTTTTTTGATAAGGCTTTAGAAACATACAAGAAAAAGCAATTGACAGGTATAAATACCAAAAATGGGATCTTTGGAATAGGGTATGGGCATCCACCAACATAGATTATTTGGAACAATGTATGGACAGCCATCAAAGCATAAAGGATACAAAAAATTTGTCACACGTAATTTTGCAGCTGCCCTTGTAGACATGTATGCAAAGTGTGGAAGCATAGACAAGGCACATGAACTATTTGGCATGATGCCCCAAAGAAATGTCACTTCATTAAATGCAATGATTGCAAGATATGAACAAAATGGATTTTTTGATAAGGCTTTAGAATCTTTCAAGCAAATGTGATTGGCGGGTGTAAATAAAAATTCCACAACCTTACCCAGTATCCGCCTTGCCTAAGCCAAAATGGACATCCATCAAAGGATAAAACATATGGGAATTTTGTTAGATGTTGTAGTTCCAACTACCCTCAGAGACATGTATGAAAAGTGTGGAAGCATAGACAAGGCATGTAAATTGTTTGGCATGATGCCTCAAAGAAATGTCACCTCATGGAATGTAATGATAGCAAGATATGAACATTTAATGGATTTTTTGATAAGCCTTTAGAAAGTTTCAAGAAAATGCAATTGGTGAGCACGTAAAGCCAAATTCCAAAACCTTAGAAGTGGTATCTTTGGAACATGATATAGACATCCATCAAAGCATAAAGGATATAGGAATTTTGTCAAATGTTGTAGTTGTAAGTACCCTGCAAGACATGTATGCAAAGTGTAGAAGCATATACAACGAATGTGAACTGTTTGACACGATGCCTCAAAGAAATGTTCTCATGGAATGCAATGATTGCAAGATATGCATGGAATAGATTTTTCATAAGGCTTTAAAAACTCTCAAGCAAATGCACAAAAGTAAATTTCAACCAAACGCAAATTTTGGCACGTCTAAAACCAAATTACACAACCTTATCCAACTTCCTCCTTGCCTATACCAGAATGGGATTTGGGGAACATGGTATGGACAACCATCAAAGTATAAATGATACAGGAATTTTGTCACATGTATTGTATTTGCAACTACCCTTGTAGACATGTATTGAAAGTGTGGAAGCATAGACAAGGCGTGTGAACTATTTGAAATGATGCCAAAAGAAATGCATAGTCCCACAGAATGCAATGATTTCAAGATATGCACAAAATGGATTATTTGAAAATGATTTATAAGTTACTTTCAAGCAAATGCAATTCACACGTGTAAAACCAAATTCCTGTAATGATAATTGATCATCATATTAAATAGTTAATATAAACTGTCATATACATGATTTCATGAACATAACATCTAGTTTACATACAAAGCCATACAGGCATGTCCAAATAAAGCCACACAGGCATATATACAAAATTATACATCGGTAACATACAAAAGTATGTACATACAAAGCCATCTAGGCATACAAAAAATGTCCCAAAAACTAGTTTCCTGTGGACTTTTATGAAATAATCGGTAGCCCTTGCTTGACCATGAAGATGGAGAGCCAATTCGTGACTCATCCTCTCTATGTCATCAAGTAGACCTCTTTGACAGTTCAAGTTCATGTAGCCCCACCTATTAATACAATCAAGCAATATGCACATTACTATAGAAAATGTACATGAAATATATAGCATCACATATGTAATCAATCACTTACCTCCATCTGATGATCACTCTCTGTCATCTTTTCTCTAGCTTCTTTGTCCATAGTTGGACGGGTTGGAGTTGTGACCTCCTATGAGAAGTATCAAGAAGCAAAATTGACTAAACATAAATATCATTTATATACATCAAATGACATGAAATAAAACAAGAAATACAAAATTATGACGTTTTCATATTATTGGCTCATACCTCAGTCAAACGATTTGAAGACATCATGGCTGCAATAATGCCTATCTGCACTGACTCACAAAGATTAGGAGGAGTCTCGACATTCAACATTTGAAAATCAAGTTCAATATTATTTGACCAAAATAAATACATAACATTACTTTAAAAATGTATAATGATTATAAATGGTTAAATTTAGCTCTATAAAAGTCGTGGATTTGTGTCCAGGGGACCAAGGAAACCATGGAGGTGTCGGTGACTGTTGAAATCACCAAATTGTCACAAAATAATATTACCACTAATATATCTACAATAATTACAATCATATGATAAATTATATACCTGTTGACTTGACCTCCTATCATAACCTGCTAATGGATGGCAAACGAAGGCAGGATGAAGACTCTAACCCTAGAATTTCATTGCATAGACAATTACATACATGTTATTTTTGACTTATAATATAGATAATGATATAAAATTAATTACAAATTTCAAATAACAATATATTAAATCAAGATGAAACTTGTAACAAATTATCTAAGAGTCAATACCAAATGTAGTCTGTAAGAGATCATCGGTGATAACAATCTAATCCAATATGGACGTCTCCATCATTAGATGCTACTCCTGCATCGCAACATCCTATCGAGAGTCTTGCCATGCGTCCTGCATCTCAGCATCCTACCGAGAGTCCTACCATGCGTCTTGCATCCCATAATCACACAGGTTCCCACATGAACTGCACAAATGTGGGGACACATGACGCCTACTGCTCTCACCCTCATAGGCTTGGGTAAGATCATCAATAGGTTGTGATAGAGTTTGGGTGAGAGTAGTCAATGAATGTAATGTCTCCACCTCAACACTCTCCTTCAAAGATAAAGGGAGTGACCTACGTTCTTTCCTCAATAGGGCTACAGGCACACGGTCTTCATCTCGTTAAGCCTTGGGTCTATCTTGGGAAGAGCCACCACCTCTACCCTGGAGCTCATCAATGTCAAAATAATTGGGAATCTTGTTGAGGACAAACTCGTAATGGAGTTTCCTCAAGAAATATTGTGGTACCTCATCATTGTTGCATGGGTGCTCATCGAAGACCATGTACCATCTATCCCAAAAGTTTTGGGATATTTTTTCATTCCTACACCAATGAATAGGAAACTGTTTGCAAGTTTCTTCTAATCTTTGGCTGGTTTTGGGATTAATAAAGTGTGTACATAATTAAGATTTTGCAATTTTTTAATTCTTGGAATTCAGTGATTTGTTGTCACTGATTCGGTGTGGGAAACAATCTCCTGTAGTGATTTTGTAATCGCCTTCCTACTTTCGGTGGTTCCACTTAGATTATTTAGAATTTGAAAAATAGTTTGAAGATATTTCTTGTTATCTTCTATTACTCATAGGTAGTTGTCTTGACTATCCCTTACATTGCGAGGAAGTGAAGGTGGGTTTTGGGGGTTGTTTTCACGCTCTTAACCGAAATCCAGTGATAGAGTTTGGGTTTTCTCTTTCTCCAATAACTATAAATACAATATAAAAACAAATCAAACATTGCAAAACTCAAAAATTGTTCTCAAACTAACAAAATCAGTCAAACCCTACCTTCTTTCTATGTTGGAGTCTCCAAATTCTCTTGACAACGTCTTTGGCAGCGAGGTAGCATCGTAAATTTGTCAATTTCTCTCTTACACTTGATTCGATAGGCTTTTCTTCAACACAATCATGCTTTCACCTGAGTTTTTTTGCTACTAAGCTTACAATGGTCGCAGCTATGAGGAGAAATGCATTTTTTTTCTTTTATGTAAAGCAAAATGCGAGCACGTTTTTCTTTACTTTTGGACATGGTGGTGACTTTTTGGTCTCCCATCTCTTCGCATTTACCCAGATAACAAATATAATTGAATATTATTATAATCATTATACATGATAAATAATATAAAATATAAATAATAATAATATAGATATAAATATTAAATTAAATATTATTATTACAAAACTAATATAAAAATAAATATATTGAATAAGACAAGAAGCTGCTTGAAAAAGACAAAAGTCTTATTTTGAAGAGATATGGTTAAGAAAACAAACAAAATTATTATGAATTACGATTCATTAAGGTAGTCAAAAGGTGGCGGACTTCATACAAAAAATCATATTTATACATGGAGAAGTTAATGATAGCATCCAACGATTTGTGGAAAGGGTGTGATTTGATAAGTATATGATGCAAGATGAAAAAGTGGGGTTTTAGTATGACAAGGTAGCGATCATTAGTAAGGTAACAATTAATACTTTAAGAAATAAGAATAAAAACTATAAGATAACGAATCTGATATGATCGACCTTTTCTTAAGGTAATCGATGCTATTAGCATAACATACTACTAACAAAATAATTAAAGAGGCAGCGATAGGTAGTCAACGATCATTCATACAAAGCAGCGATTAAGTTTTATGAATAAGACTTGTTAGGAGAGGTGGCGTCTCCTTGAAAGGAGGCAACTGATACATGAAAAGGTACTTTTTAAAATGCATAAAGAAGAGATCATTGCATCATCAATCAATCACTCATACAGCAAAAAGGAAGCACAACACAATACAAGTAAATCATCCCAACATGCAATCAATAATAAATATCTAATCAACAAATACATAATAGGCTGATCTATCTAGCATCATTCAATCATATCTATTCCTTTAAACATCAAAAAACATTTATTCACAAACATTTAGCATTCAAATTGTAAATTAGCCATTACAACAGCAAGGGAGAATTAATATACATATTAGATTTAATATATATAGGAAAACTGCCATATGAATATCTATCCATAAGTGGTAGAAATACGCTCAATTACAATAGTTCCTATAAGGAACATCCTTGCATAAGGAAATCTGATTTGATAAGCAGCCTTGTGAGGAATCAAGGCAATCATCATCTTCGTGATCTACAAGATCACTTTTACATCCCTAAGGAGAGCAAATCTACAATTCGATATGATATTTCTAACATATATATATATATATATATATATATATATGAGCTTATATAATAATACTTAGTCTTGCCCATGATATACAAGGGATGTTTTGTGTCGTGTCACATCATTAATCTTGTCTAATGCCTATGAGGACATTTGGGTCATTAAGGAAGGTCAATTTATTATTATTAATAATAAGTCTTACATGGTAGGTGACTCTCAAGGGGTGAAGTATTACCAGACATGCAATGAAGCTCTTGAGCCAAGTGGTGAAGTATTGTCGGGTGTGTAATGAAGCCCTTGGGCCTATGGTAGTGGAGATTAGTTTGTTATTAATGTCTCACATGGTGGGTGACTCCCAAATGGTGGTGTTGATGGGTGTTTGTGACACCTTTGGGCCAAGTGGTGAAGTATTGCCAGGTGAGCATGAAACCCTTGGGCCCATGGCAGTGGGGATTAGTTATCTACCGCCTTAATGTAATGTTTTCCCCTCCTCCACTAGGGTTGATGATTATGTTAGATTAACGATGATCACCATTCCCAAAGTATATCATGTAACAAAAGACGTATCAATTACAAGTATATATTAAAGTATGAAGAAATACAATTGAATATATATCCTCTCTCCAATAATGTTATATTCTTGTTCATTGTTATTGATTATGATTATAATGTATTGATTTCATTACTAAATTGATCTTTAATAGTACTAATGTCCCTTTCTAGTAGTTATTATTGTGTACAGGTTAAGAGATTAATAATATCCTAAAAGGGGACATTACAAGTAGTATCAGAGCAGTCTTTATGTCATCCTATGAATGATAGTTGTTACATAATCTTATGCTAAGTTATATTGTGGGCCCATAACCCACAATCCTAGCGTCATTCTCTACGTTATCTATCATCGTTCATTGATTATTCTACAACTTGCTCAATAATCAACGTCTTACTTGAATTTATCTTCTCTACAACATCACTAGATTCATCTCTTTGAATTTTCAAGCTACTTCATCTTGTGCAATCTTGGAATCTAAATACTCTCAAAATCTTCTTTAGCATTGAATTTTTTTTTTCACTGATTAAAACTACATCTTCATCTCTGATACTTGCATCACCTCAATCACATTGCTATTCAAAATCAAATAATCAATTACTCTTCAAGAACATGACTCTTCTCAATAAAATATCAAAAGGTAAAACTACAAGATGACAAGTACAAGACTGAATCTCATAATCAAAGATCAAGATGTTTTCATCATTCATTGGAATCCAGATATCTCAATACTTTAGCATTGAAAATATTTTTCAATGTCTAAAACCACATCTTCATCTATGATACTTTCATCACATCATTGTTATTCAAAACATCACACAAATGCTTACCTATACAATTATCTTCCATCAAACTTTCCAAGTATTCTTTGGTAGCAAATTCTCTTTCATGGAATCACAATCATTTTCTCTTCACTAAAGCAATATTCATTTTAGATCAAATCCATGGAAGGTAGACGTTAAAAGTGCAAGGTAATGAAAGAACTCATTATGATTGCTTGAGGACAACCAATCTTGAGTGGGGAGGACTGTCATGTCCCCATAATATATATATAGATAACAAATATAATTGAATATTATTATAATTATTATACATGATAAATAATATAAAATATAAATAATAATAATAATAATAATATAGATATAAATATTAAATTAAATATTATTATTACAAAACTAATATAAAAATAAATATATTGAATAAGACAAGAAGTTGCTTGAATAAGACAAAAGTCTCATTTTGAGGAGATATGGTTAAGAAAATAAACAAAATTATTATGAAATTTACGAGTCATTAAGGCAGTCAAAAGGTGGCAGAGTTCATACAAAGAATCATATTTATACATGGAGAAGTTAATGATAGTATCCAACGATTTGTTGAAAGGGTGCGATTTGATAAGTATATGATGCAAGATGAAAAGGTGGGGTTTCAATATGACAAGGCAATGATTATTAGTAAGGTAACAATTAATATTTTAAGAAATAAGAATAAAAACTAGAAGACAACAAATCTGATATGATTGGCCTTTTATTAAGGCAATCACTGCTATTAGTATAACATACTACTAACAAAATAATTAAAGAGGCAGTGATAGGTGGTCAATGATCATTCATACAAAGCAACGATTAAGTTTTATGAATAAGACTTGTCAGGAGAGGTGACGTCTCCTTGAAAGGAGGTAGCTGATACATGAAAAAGTACTTTTCAAATTGCATAAAGAAGAGATCATTGCATCATCAATCGATCACTCATACAACAGAAAGGAAGTACAACATAATACAAGTAAAGCATCTCATCATGCAATCAATAATAAATATCTAATCAATAAAATATAGAATAAGCAAATCTATCCACCATCATTCAATCATATCTATTCCTTTAAGCATCAAAGAACATTTATTCACAAACATTTAGCATTCAAATGGTATATTAGCCATTACAACAGCAAGGCAGAATTAATATACATATCAAATTTAATATATAAAGGCAAACTACCATATGAATATCTATCCATAAGTGGTAGAAATACTCTCAATTACAATAGTTCCTCTAAGGAACATCCTTGCATAAGGAAATCTAATTTGATAAGCATCCTTGTGAGGAATCAAGGCAATCATCATCTTAGTGATCTACAAGATCACTTGTACATCCCTAAGGAGAGCAAATCTATGATTTGGTATGATATTTCTAACATATATATATATATATATATACTTAGTCTTGCCCATGATATATGAGGGACATTGTGTGTCTTTCCACATCATTAATCTTGTCTAATGCCTATAAGGACGTTTGAGTCATTAAGGAAGGGCAATTTATTATTATTAATAATAAGTCTTACATGGTAGGTGACTGTAAGGTGGTGAAGTATTGCCGGGCGTACAATGAAGCTCTTGATCCAAGTGGTGAAGTATTGCATGGTATGAAATAAAGCCCTTAGGCCTATGGCAGTGGAGATTAATTTGTTATTAATGTTTCACATGGTAGGTGACTCCTAAATGGTGGTATTGATGGGTGTTTGTGACACCTTTGGGCCAAGTGGTGAAGTATTGTCAGGTGAGCATGAAACCCTTGGGCTCATGGCAGTGGGGATTAGTTATTCAATGTATTAACGTAATGTTTTCCCCTCCTTTTCTAGGGTTGATGATTAGGTTAGATTATCAACCAGTCACAACGATCACCATTCCCAAAGTATATCACATGGCAAAAGACATATCAAGTATAAGTATATTAAAGTATGAAGAAATACAATTGAATATATGCTCTCTCCAATAATGTTATATTCTTGTTCATTGTTATTGATTATGATTATGATGTAGCGATTTCATTACTAAATTGATCTTTAATAGTACTAATGTCCCTTTCTAGTAGTTATTATTGTGTGCATGTTAAGAGGTTAAGAATATCCTAAAAGGGGACATTACACAACCCAACACAATCATTAAAAGGATGTTAATGGGAAAGGAAACCTCTTCTTGTAAGATTATGATGGCATGCCGTACCCAAACTAATGGCACAACCTTGCCAGTCACCACACAAATCAAAGCAAAAATCAAACCAAAAGAATAATACAAAAAAATGATAGGAGACACAACAAGAGTGACAAAAGATTATAACAGATATTCTTATTATTGCATTTAACTATTCAATACAAAAACACTATCAACCTTACACAATAAGCCTTTCCTATGCAAGAATCAAACAAAATCAGAAATGCTAACAGTCTATGGTCTTCTCCTATGTCGGCCTTCCTCAATGTCAATCATTTTTTCCTTTGAACTAGCCTGCACTTGAATCTCAGATCGGCCTCTATATCAGATATTCAGCCTACTCAAAATTAATCTTCCTCCTCTCCACACAAGTTGTTGACCCCATACATCACTCCCAAAGGAATTGTTGATGGATAAGAAAAAACGTAGAAAAATAATGATAGTAACCATTGTTGAAAATAATTAGAAAGTCATCACCCAAAAGAGAAAATGGAATGTCAGAGATTGCAGACCATGATCTCCACCATCTACATAATGAAGTTTGTAGAAAAATAACTCATAACCATCACCCAAACAAGGATAATACAGCCGCTGGGAAGAAAGTCACGATTACCATGACCTGCACATAAATGTTTGTTGCAGAAGAAATCACCATCACCACCAAGGAAGAGACAAGAATGCTAGAGAAGATATGCCAAGAATAATGATGAATAAAAATTGTTTCTAACTTTGTCTAATCACAAAGAAAAAGGAAATAAAATCTTATTGAACCATTGTATTGCTTTATTGTAGCTGGTTCCATCCTGTATATTCATGATATGAGGCTTTTGTCTTAAAAACTAAACAGATAGAAAACCTTGATCTTAGATAAAAATAGAAATTTATTAACTTAGCAATAATAAAATATAATAGCCAACCAAGCTGTTATCATATGAACAATAGGAGCTTCAAACACACACCAAAATTACAGAGAATGAAACCTACTTTATTCACCTACAAAACCAAAACATGTTAAACAAAATAAAACTAAAATGGAGAGGGACAAGATGCCCCTGCATCAAACTCCTAAGTAGAAAAGATCATGAGCTCCGGCTCATGTGCCTTGTCAATTCAACACTTATGCTCCACCAATCTTTCTTTCTCTTTTTCCATGATCGCGCTAGAAGAATAAACATGTTTTCCCAACATTGTGACTCCCTCCTTAGCTTGAGCATTCTAAGATAGCCTTGCTAGATTTTACTTATACACATAATCTCACTCCATTCAACAAGTCTAAAGATCTTCACATTTATCTTCCCAAACAGTTCCACTTTGCCTAACTATCATTTTACTTCACCAACCTCATACACAGCCTCACACAAATCTACAGTCACCATTTTATATTCTCCTTTTGCAATAAACAAGCTACCTAACAACATATCATTCATGATTCCTTCATTCTCATCACAATCCTTAATGTCTTAATTGGAACATACACTCACTATTCTAGGATCCTGCCCAAACTCTTTAAAACTCAACATAGAAAATGAATTCACAACATCTTTTTTGAAGACATCTACAATTACCTCTATTTCAATTGGGGATCCATCATTTTTGTTGATAGTTGCAACCTTCTTTTCTATTTCTTTTGTTGTTATACTCATACTTCTTCCTTCATTAGCAATCTTCATCTTCCACTCTTGCTCTATCTCTAAGAATTTTATTCATAGATTATTGGTACTATCATGGCTTTCTGCTCCTCTTTCTTCATCCACCTCTATCATGGTCTCACTATGAATCTTTTTGCCTTCACCATCTATACTCTCAGCTGTAACATTATCTGCTTCTAAAATTTCTAAATTTACTTTCCCTTCTTCACTTCTCATGCCTATATCATACCATTCTTCTGTTGTCCATTCCTTCTTACCATTATTCCAATTTAATTCATTCCTTGTATCCATTCCATGCTCATCTTGAATCAAATCCATATGATGAGTTATGCTTCTAATAGGAGGCAATTCATTAGACAACTTATATGCAACAATATTCATATTCTCATTCAACAGATCTTGTATCTCCATAGGCAAATCATCCAACTTTATAGAAGTCATTACACATTGTCGTTTATGAACCAAAGCAAGACCAATTTCTTCAATCTTCAAATATTTCAAAAATTCTTTACCACTTACCATCATTACCTAACTATTGCTTCTGTTGTCCTCTTCTTTCTCCTTTATGGGCAGCAAGGTATGCTTCTCTCCATCCTTCATAATGGTATATGTATTCTCCTTTCCATCATGGACTGAATTTCTCTCAAATTGCCACAGTCTTCCAAGTAAAACATGGCACACATCCATGTGCATTATATCATGTAAAACATAATCTTTATATCTACCAATCTGAAAATCCACATAGGCCTACTCATTCACCAATATTTGATGGCCTTTTTGTAACCAAGTTACCTTATATGGAGTTGGGTGTTTCATCCTTTTAAGATTCAGCTTCTCTACCATTTCAGTGGCAACAATGTTATCAGTACTACCACTATCTATAATGAGCTTACAACATTTACCATGTGACTTACACTTTGTTCTAAACAATGCTTTCCTTTGAATTGGTTCTTGACTTTCCTTCTATGGCTTTAATAGTGCTCTTTTAAGCATCAAAGACTCTCCCAATTCTGCTTCATCCTTGTGGTGCATCGAAGATCCCACACTTTCTTGATCAACATGAATAACTTGATTGCTTCTCTCAAACTTAGAATATCCTCCTTGTGATGATTCAGAGCACTCCCAACTCTTATGTCCATATTGATTGCATGTGTAACACTTTATGACAAATCCTCTTCCTCTACCTGGTGAACCACCTCTTCCATAAGATCTTCCACCTTTGTTTTGAAAACTTCCTCTATCATTGTTGGTTTTCCTACTCGAACTTCCAGCCTCTTCACTTTGATGGTGCTGTTGTCCCTTACTTGTTTGTTGTTCTCTTTCTCTAAAACCTCTTCCTCTCTTCTTCTCTTTCTGACTTTGCTTCCTTTGCAGCTTCTCTTCTACCTTTAAGGCAAGTTGGTAAGCCTCTTCCAGGCTCCTAGGAGACAAAAGACTCATCTCATCTTGTAGACTATATCTTAAACCATTCACATAACAGGCTATCTTCTCCACATCTTCTTTAGCTGCCAAATTTGATTATAAGCTTGTAAAATTCTTCGATATAATCTTTCACATACATCTCTTTTTGCTTCAAATTTTGTAATCTCTTAAAGAGATTAGCCTGATAGTCACTAGGCAAAAATTTAGGCTTCAAATTGGCCATCGTCCTATCCCATGAGTTAATCTTTTCCTTATTTCTCTTTCTTCTTTCAGTCTAGACAAAGTCCTACCACATGGCAGCATGACCTTTCAATCTTGTGTATGCAAATTTTGCTCTTTTCTCCTCTGCTACATTCTCATATTCAAAATATTTGTCCAAGTCATTTATCCAGTTGATTAATTCTTCTCCATTAAGACTTCCAACATACATCAAGGTACATCTATCTTGGGTTTGGATCCCAAATTTATGACTAACCTTATCAGCATTTCACCAAATTCATCATCTAGGTCTGCCTGTCCTTTCACATTTTCTTCTCTTTGGGGTTCTTCTTCCTCATCATTGATGTCTTCAATGTCTAGGTTTCCTCTCCTTTGTGCCCTCTCAAGAGCATCCAACCTTGCAATCAGATTCTACATCAGGTTAGGGTCACCATGGTCTCTTCGGCCTCTGCCTTAGCCTCTGCTCATCATTCTCGGGGGCATATCGACCACTTCTAATACCCAATCTCAAACCTTCACTTTGATACCAAACCAATGGCTTGTGGTACCCAAACTGATGGCATGGCCTTGCCAGTCACCACACAAATCAAAGCAGAAATCAAACCCAAAGAACATTACAAGAAAATGACAGGAGACACAACAAGAGTGACAGAAGATTATAACAAAGATTCTTATTATTGCATATAACTGTTCAATACAAAAACACTATTGGGGTAAATGCAAGAAGTTGTGTCCACTTAAGGTGGAAGTTTTAGAGTTAGAAAAAAATCCAAAATCGGGTAACTAAAAACAGGATCCCGTTTTGGGTCGCAATCCCGAGCCTAAAATTGAAAATGGGATCCCATTCCTTAGTGGGATCCCAAACCTAGAACCACAAAACGAGATCCTGTTTCAGGGATCCTATTTTGAAAAAGTATTAAATTTTTTAAAAAAGGGCAGAGACACCATTTTTCCCAGCGACAGGTGACAGGCAACAATTGAGAATGGGATCCCGAGTTGAGTCACCATCAAAACAACAAGTAAGTGGATTTTTCCACTTTTACAATTTAGCAATCAATCTTTTGAAGTTTCCCTTGTTTTTTTTGGTGTAAAATACAATCAAAATTTAAATTGTAAACTGTTATTTAGGGTTTCTGTTTATGAAATGAATAGATGTTTTTTGACATTTTTGTTGTAAAATACAATTGAAATTTTGAAAGACTATATCATATAAAAGGATAGAATTTGAACAAACTGTCAAAATTTTGTTTAAATTTAAGAATTGAATAGCTGTATTTAGACATTTTAGCTGTAAAATACAATTGAAATTTTGAAAATTTTGTATCATATGAAAGGAGAGATTTTGAATAAACTATTAAAATTTGATTTCAATTTGAGTGTTGAATAGCTATATTTAGACATTTTAGCTGTAAAATACAATTGAAATTTTGAAATGAATGTATCATATGAAAGGATAGATTTTGAACAAACTATCAAAAATTATATAGCATTGGGATGATATATATATTTGGTTTTTATAAAATTTACTTATATCAATGTATACATCATTGTATTTTAAAGGCATTATTGAATAGGTAACTGTCATGTAAAACAATTACAACAAACCATAATAAAACCTTTATCACATCCTTCATAATCAAACCTTTAGAGACAACCAACTAATCAAGAATTGAGAAGATTTTACAGTTTTTGTGATAGCTAACTAATCAAGAATGAAATCAAACCAACAAATGTAACTTTAGAGACACTTGTAGCTGTCCTCACTAGCTAGGTTATGCCCCTGGGATGAACATCGTGATGTTAATTGTGATACGAGCCTAACCTCATTGGTAATGCTTCCCCTAATCTTAATGACATTAATGTAGGCCCCACTCATGATCCTTAGGAAGATCTTGCCACCACTAACCTCTTTCATGATAGGTCACTATCCTCACCATCTCCTTAGACCTATAATACCTTGAGCTTATCGATTGGGACCAACATGACCCTTTATGATTTGATGTTTTCCAAAATGACGAAGCCATCATGAAACTTATGAAGTGTCAAGACCACATCCCCATTGTAATCATAAGAAAGACTTTTCCACCATACTTAACACCTATGCTTATTTTGGAGAGAAAGAAGAACCCTTTAGTCCTAAGGCACCCTAGTAGGCAGAATAGCAACAAGATATAAGAAGAAACTTGTGATCAATTAAAATGATACAATAAAAATGGACACTTCCCAAGAGCTCCTCAATGACAAACTTCACCTTCCATTAGATACCACTCATATACAAGATGACTCCCCTCTCCTTGTTGAGGATGCTATAGACATCAACCTGTGAATAGAAGAAGACCCTAAACTCTCTAAGATAGTAGCTCCATTGGACCTTGACATTAAAGAAGGCATAACCATCACCCTTAAAGATTATGGTGATTTATTCATGTGGTCTTATGGTGATATGCCTTGAGACTCCATCTTTAAAGTCATGCATCATCTTGTGGTTCACCTCAATGCCAAACCTATTCAATAAAAGCTATGCAAAATGTACCCCCAAGTAGCCCTCTTGGTCAAAGAAGAATTGTATAAACTCTTGGATGTGGGGTTCATTCAGACTATTACTTATCCTAAATGGGTCTCTAATGTGGTCTTAGTTAGCAAGAAAACTAAGGGAATTCATATTTGCACTAACTTTTGAGACATAAAAAAAGGATACCCTAAAGATAACTTTTCTCTACCAAACATTGATATGATCGTGGATCTCATAGCCATATATATAAAATGTTATCATTAATCTGGATATAATATCCCTTGAAACATTTGAGTTAGACATGGAGACACCTAGATTATGGAGAGGTCTATGTAAGAAAACACCTCCTGTAGACTCAACACAAACTTATCCCTCAACCCTCTAAATTGTGACTTAAACATCATTTGATTACCCTGGAACACACTATAGACAACTCTATACAAATTTGGAAAAAGATATTTTCTCCTAACAGAAACTTGTATATGTAGAAGTATCTACTACTACATTAGATTTGATATACTTCTTAAAAGGAAAGAGTTGGGACTAACAACTAAATAGAAAACAATAATTTTGCAAATAAGAAATAGGAAACAAAATCGAGCTAGAACCATCTTGACGAATTTTTCTTTTTCTAGCTAGATTGAATCCCTACAATCACAACTTAAAAACAAAGCATCAAATTCTTCATTAAATTTAAATCACAAATCATCAGAATATATTCATCTTCATACTCAGATTAGTCAGGTAGGCAACTAGTAACTTCAATCCTATCTCCATTATCAAATTTGGTTGCCATAGGCAACTTCACCAAATTTAGGTTTTCAGATCATGTGGCATGCACAAGATATCCACCTCAAGGTAGTTAGATTCCAAGTCAAGTTATAGTCTTGCAGATGTTCATTATGATTCTACCTAGGTGGTATGATAGTCCATTGGTTTCTATGACATCATTCAATAGCATAGATGCATCTGTTCTAATTCATTTCTTTTGTCCAAAATGGTTGTGACAATAAAAAAGAAGCAAGTATTGAACTCATAATCAATAGGAAACCCCCAGTCATAATAGGAGGTCTTGAATTTGGTACCAATGATTGTGAGTTCCTTGTAGAATATGATGAACCTTTTGAACAAGAGAACCTTGTAGACCATGATGCATATCTTGATTTAAACTTGAACATTATCATCATGTGAATGCTTTTAGCCATCCTACAACCTCCTATCACCCTTCATCCTCTTATAGGGATATGGGCCACACAACCTCTCCAAGTTGACCATGCCAAACCCAAAGTCACAATCCTAAGAGGTTCCTAATTTCCTCCCAATGATCATGAGAACCTTGTAGATAATGATGCATATATTTTGAACAAGACTATCAAGTTCCTTCACAACAAGAATGTGCAAGTCCAAGTTACCCTTTTCACCAAGATGGAAAGTGTCCTTAAATCCTTATGTTACCTTTGACAAGGGGAACACCACTCTAGATTATGCATCTTATATGGGTATCCTTCATCATCATCCAATTGAATGCCTATCGAAGAGCCTACTAGTCCTATCCCAACACCACCATGTAATCCCAATCCTAATTTATTGGTCCATCCACCTTCTAATCCATCAATCCCTTCATTACCCTCACCACCACCTAATCCTAGACATTCACCCTTCATTGATACATATGTCTCTTTGATTATCGAGATAATGCAATTGAATCTCTAGAGGAGTCTTACATCTTAACAACAATTTCATTGTCCCTTTGTAGTTCATTGTCCCTCATGACAAGTCTGTTATTGGTTTAAGGCTATCTTAAAGGTCCATATAACAATCTAGAGGAATTTAATAACAATTAATGTTCAGTCCTTAATGGTCATGACAACATTATACAAGATACTAAAGTTCACATTCAATGATTTCCTCTTTCCTATAGAAAATTTAACAAAATTGGAAAATTGGACCTAACTCCATAGAAAAATTAACAAAATTGAAACCTTGGACCTAACATATGATAACAAACCTTGAGAAAAAACTTGAATTATGGTAGTCCTAATAGCCCTAGACTATTAAATTGATCTGTATATACTGTTAAATTGATATTTCTTGTCTCCCTCACTATAAGAATCAAAATTTAGCTCTCAAATGAAAATCCCTTGATTTCAATTTGAAAATTGCATGTATTTGTATGTTTAATTTAAATTTATTTCTGAAAGTGTAATTTCTTGAAACATATGTATATAATTTATAATTTTTGAACATGTACATTATATGTTTATTTATAATTTATATATATATATTCTTGATTTAATTTTAAATTTGTATGTTTATATGTATATATGCAGGTTCATATCTATTTTTATATATATCATGAATCTGGATGATATTCACTTTGATGTTGACGACTTCCTCAATGCACAAGATGATCCGGCCCCACCCCCACCCCCAGCGCCAGATGCCCCACCTCCAGATGCCCCACCTCCACCCCCACCTAGAACTGACCAGGCTCCCTTGCGAGCCATAACTAATGAAAATGTGGATTCCATACAAGAAAAATTGAATTCCATTCGCAATGAACAATTCATGCCTCCTCACATGGTATGTTTTGCATCTTTGATGCAAAACATTGTAGATTCTATGAGGTCTATTGACTCTGACTTTGATGGATTCCAGAAATGGAGAGAGGAGAGGCGCCAATTTTATGTTGATGGCCTCTCCTATAAGACTATTTTGGATCTTAAAATCACAAAAGCTCAATTAGCGCAATATTTTAGACATCCCATTACAAATGAACCTATTACTGCAAATAAGAAAATAATATCAATCAGGTGGTGCAGACATGAAGGAATGTCTACCAATTTTTGGGACAGATGGTGGATGGTGTTTGATTATCCACCTCATACTAATTGTGAGGTTCCTTTATAATTTTTGAGAAAATTATATGCAGAGTTTGTTCTAAATAAAAAACCCAACTACTTTGATTTTAGATCATTCCAGGGTATTGGTGGTGGCATGCCACAATAGAGGTTTGGGGCACAGGTTGATCCACAATGACTCGTGCCTGTTCAACCTCTTATTGACCCTCCTGTTGCTGTCATTCCTTCGCCCTTCCAGCATCGTGCAGTGGTATCCACACTAGGCACATTGAGTGCACTCTCAGGTAGCCTACATGAATAGACTTCTATGATGGTAGCTCGGGTTAGAGAACATGGAGGAGTTGATGATGGAAGTGGTCCTAGTACCACTCCACATGTGTCGATGCCTCATACATGCACGAGTTGCAATCATTTGTGTTATGGACCTTATCAACCAGTTGCACCCACTTCAGCTACACATGCATCATCTGATAATGTAGGTGAATCATTTGTTGATTATCTATTTGCTGAGGATCATCCCACTGATCATTCGACACAGGTATATATAGGTTATGTACACATGTTGAATTTATAACAATTTTTTAGGCACGTGTTTTTAATCAACATATAGATCAATTAAATTGTTTAATATTTTAACAATCGAATTGTTTGGTGTAGATGATGGTAATAGGGACCATTTAATTTTTCATCCACACTTGTTCATCTCGGGCACCCATTTGGGGTACATTTTGAATGATTTATATTTTAAATATTAATTTTATTTGTCTTGATATTAATTTGTAATTCAGTCCTGAATGTGTGTACATTAAATATTTATGAACTAGTTCAGGCTTCTTCCACATTGAATCCTCCATCTCAGGGTGTCTCAAGTGTTCCTCCATCATTGGGCATCTCACAGGAGACTTTTACAGTATGTATATTGTTTTAAAAAACTATATATACTTAGATTTTTCTATTTTGATATATCACTGTATCTAAAAACATGCATGTACTATTTAATATATATTAAAAATATGTCTATGCAGGTTGACACAACAATGAGGATGGGCATTGCAGCACACTTGGATAATCTAAGTTTATATCAGGAGTCGACTGCATTTCAGGTTGTTCAAAAACGTATAACATGTACACAAGTCAATTATATATATGTTTTAAAACCTAATTTGTACACACATGTGCTAACTTAGAAATGACCTTGTACAGGAGCTTGTTAGTGACATGTTTCATCAAAACACAACACATGTAGAGTAGGAGGACAGAGGAGATGGGCAGCCTGATACGGTATAATTTAAATTTTAGATTATATTTAAATTCAATTAAATTACATTTCTTGATAGATATATATGTTGACATGTGTTCAAAATTCTTTTTCTTTTATAGCTTGAGACATGTCATGTAGCTAACCCTGTAGAGACAGGTCCTGGAATAGAGGATGCACAACAAGTTCCTCTTATGGTATAATAATTTAAATATGATATATAAATTATAAATGAAATTGAATTAAATCATTTTTAAAATCGTCTTGTACATCTAATTTCAACTTGAACTTTCTCTTGTATTAAATAGATTGATTCAGAGCATGTAGAGATAGGTCCAGGTGCACCAGAGCATGCCTCTTAGCCTCACACGATAATTTAATTATAATATGATAAAAATTATAAATTTAAAAATTGTCATTAAATCATTTTTAATCATCTTACATCTGATTTCATCTAAATCTTTCTCTTCTACAGAGTGATTTAGGTCATTTGAGTAGTTCACATGGTGTAAAGAGGACTCTTGATTATAGAGATAGTATGTGATAGGTTATTGAACATGGGCTACATAATTTGACTATTTCATGGACTATGTTATATACTATTTTTCATCCAGACTTTATATATATATTGTTGAACATGGACTTTATATTTTGAATGTATGGGACTTTGTATATTTATTGAGTTCATGGACCTGGAGTTTATACAACCTGACCTTCCTCTATTTGTTCTTGTGTGGGTTATTTGGATAGACAATAAGTAGGCATTGTTTTCTTCATGTGGATATTGTTGTTTTATTTAAATAGTTTATAATTATGGAAATCTTTTTTAAGGTTATATATTTGTTTAATCTTCCCCTTATGACTTTATATAAAGGAAGTTGTAAACGACTAAATATATATTTGTACTCTTTTGTTTGGTTGAAAAGTATTTCATTTTAACAAATTTATGAGTAGTTCTTTCCAAAACTTGTATATGCAAAAAAAAACCACTTGAAAAAACATGTTTTGAACCTGTCTTATTTGATTTGAATCCTAGGAGGATTAAAGGATGTCCAAAATTGTAATTTAGTGTGTTATGTTATAGAATTTGTAGTTCATATCCATAAAAAACTCTAGATTAGTATGCAAATACACATTCAAGATGACCATATAAGACTTTTGTAATATAATTGTATTCGATGAAAGAAGAATTGTATAGTGTTATACATGACACAATTTAATGGTATGAACGTCTCTATCTATACAAATTATCCAAACATATAAACATATAAACCCTAACAAGATATCCAAACATGATAAACTAATTAGAAGAATAATGTTGATGATGTGCAAAATTGATTCAACACTTGTTGATGCATATTTTGAAAGGGAACTTCTTCCCCCAAGGAATTTTAACAATTTCAAACATGGTAAAAATTTAACATCTTAGACTAGATACTAATCTACAATACTGTTAAGTTTTTAATCCCAATCTAATAGATTTTATAAGAAAATTGTAAAATAAAGGTGAGAAGGAGAAGCTACACTCTTCAATTGCTTTGTCTTGGTAAGATTTATTAGTGGAGCTTTGGCTACCCTTGTGCCCCATTTCTTGATATCCTTCACTAGGGCTTCTAAGATTTGTCAGGTCTTTTCTTCACTCTAGAAAATATCAACAAATTAACACATCAATATTTCAAAATTTTCTAATACAAAAAATAAATAGTATCGACCTAACAATATCTTACTATTTTATGGAACTAACTAAATAGTATCAACCTAAGCCCACACTAATATATCACATCATCTAAATAGTAAAAGGTCATGGCTCATTTAAGAATTGATACACAAAATAGAACTTGCTCATAACTTTAGTCATAGTGATCTATAAGTTATATTTGTTTAATTTAAAAAAAATCTATTTTTTTTTTCTAGTCTAGGATTGTGTAGGAAAATAAACATAGGCTATAGTTATTTAGGTCTAATAGCATGCTTTTTAAATTTTATTAATTAGTTAAAATAAAATAAATGAGTTGAGACTCATAAATGCAAATATAAACAAGAGGCTTAGAATAGCTTATCTCTCTTTGTAGATTTTATATGGTTGATGCTAGAGATTATTTCTTCTAAAATTTGCTTGATAATCAAGATCTAGATTATGCTATTGGATTAGAATTTATTTGACAATCATGGATTTTCTCATTACTTTTTGTTTACATTGGGAAGAGGACATATACATTTAGTGACATATGTTAATTTCATATCATTGGTAACATAGAGAGGACATATACATGCATGATTCACATCATGGACATATAATAGTTCATCTTCATTATTGAGCATGTCAAATATAAAGAAGAAATTTTAAGGATAGAATAAAGATGATCTAGTGTAATCCAGTTGGATTGAGAGATATATGGTTATTGAAACATAGAAGTAACATAACTGCACGTAGGATGTACTGTGGTCCATTAACAACTTCAAATTGGCCATGTTAATTAACCTACAAAGATGCTAACTTTTTGGATGTCTTAAGGGGTCCTAATTTACAATGTCTTAAGGGGATGTCTTAAGTTCTGAAAATTTGGTGAAGTTGCCCAAAGCAACCCAATTTAACAATATAATAAAATCAAATTTAAAGTAAATTCAAAGTAGAAAAACATGTGCATAATTTAACAAATAAAATATATAGAATAATATTTTTTACAAAACTTGTAGGGGAATGTAGCAGGTCTTCACACCAACTCAAAATAATGGTTACAAAACTTGTGGGGAATGTAGCAGGTCTTCACGCCACCTGATATAAAAATAATACAAGCAATTTATCAATATATCAGCAAAACATGTATTTTAATAATTTATGTAAAACTATCTAGATATACACAATTTGTACCTGTATTTACAAGTGCCTCTCAAATTTTTGTTTCAAAGTATGTGATGAATTTGTGATGATGACCTAAGGATATAAAAGGATAATTTAAATCAATTTCAACTAATAACACACAAGAAATATCAAAACATGTATTTAATGTATTTAAAAAAACAATATAAATCTATTTAACTATATTTACCTGTTGATAAGTAGGAGGTATTTTTCGCAGCATGTCAAATTATGATATTTTATTTCAAGGTTTAACTGCGTAGTTTTTGAGTCAAACACATGACCCATATTTCATGAGTAGTGGTTCACATGAACCCATCTCTCATGTTAATGAATGGTCCACTTAGCACTCATTGCATCTAGGTGATGCACACAGGGGTGAAGCATCGGGGCTTCCCAGGAGGTCACCCATCCCAGTACTACTCCGACTCAAGCGCGCTTAACCATGGAGTTTCCCCCAAGATCAAGCCCACTTAGCTTGCAACCCCATTTGCAAAACCTTCAGCAAGTGTTGTGCCTTATGAACCATTCATTGTAGAGCCCCTTTAGCTCATCAATTGATAAGTAGGAGGTATTTTTCGCAGCATGTCAAATTATGATATTTTATTTCAGGGTTTAACTGCATAGTTTTTGAGTCAAACACATGACCCATATTTCATGAGTAGTGGTTCACATGAACCCATCTCTCATGTTAAAAATAAAATATCATAATTTGACATGCTGCGAAAAATACCTCCTACTTATCAATTGATGAGCTAAAGGGGCTCTACAATGAATGGTTCATAAAGCACAACACTTGCTAAAGGTTTTGCAAATGGGGTTGCAAGCTAAGTGGGCTTGATCTTGGGGGAAACTCCATGGTTAAGCGCGCTTGAATCGGAGTAGTACTGGGATGGGTGACCTCCTGGGAAGCCCCGATGCTTCACCCCTGTGTGCATCACCTAGATGCAATGAGTGCTAAGTGGACCATTCATTAACATGAGAGATGGGTTCATGTGAACCACTACTCATGAAATATGGGTCATGTGTTTGACTCAAAAACTACGCAGTTAAACCCTGAAATAAAATATCATAATTTGACATGCTGCGAAAAATACCTCCTACTTATCAATTGATGAGCTAAAGGGGCTCTACAATGAATGGTTCATAAGGCACAACACTTGCTGAAGGTTTTGCAAATGGGGTTGCAAGCTAAGTGGGCTTGATCTTGGGGGAAACTCCATGGTTAAGCGCGCTTGAGTCAGAGTAGTACTGGGATGGGTGACCTCCCGGGAAGCCCCGATGCTTCACCCCTGTGTGCATCACCTAGATGCAATGAGTGCTAAGTGGACCATTCATTAACATGAGAGATGGGTTCATGTGAACCACTACTCTTGAAATATGGGTCATGTGTTTGACTCAAAAACTACGCAGTTAAACCCTGAAATAAAATATCATATATTTACCTGTATTTACTTATTCCATTGTACCATCTCCATCCTCTCTTTTTTCCAACGCATCGATTATTGTCTCATGGTCTTCCATAGAAATGTTCCATAACTCTTTATTTGTAGGTTTTCCACGATATCTCTCTAGTTTTATATTTGTTGCTAACACCAAATGTGAGTAGTGTATAATCTTCTTATGTGTTTCATAATCTTCGAATGCAGGCAAACCATTCTTCCTTATTAGGTATTTCCATACCCAAGTGCCAACAACCACCACTGAACCTATTGGATAATGATAGCCACCATCAAAGAAATTCTTAAAATTTCCTTAAGGGGATCAAAGAAGTTCTTAAAATTTGCTTAAGGGGATCAAAGACTTGTTATCAAAATTTGCTTAAGGGGATGTCTTAAGGGGATCACCAAACCTATTGGATAAGGAAAGCCATCATCATCTTCTCGAGATGATGTTAATTTATGTTTAGTCTCCACACAACGAGCCAACCAATATTCTGTTTCCTCTTCATTCTTCTTTGGTGCAACAATAGCATACACATGTCCTACAAACAAATTTTGATTCAATAACTTGCACATGTCCATAAAATTTGACCAATCAACATACATGCATTAATATGTACACATATAAATATAAATAAAAGCACTACAAATTAGTAATGAAGTGAAATAAAATGAAATATAATTTTAATTAAATTACCTTCTTGTACAAGGTGTGAAACACAGTCATAATCGTCTGATCCAAACAGTTGATCATTATCTTTAATTGTTGTTTAATTTTGATCATGTGCTTGTGCAAGTGTCAATGGTCTTTGCTTCCAATCTTCAACCCATTATGTACTCTCACATGCTTCCCAATCTCCTGAAATATAAAACTAACAAAAACATGCAAGCTCCCTTGTCCAGATAGTCCATGTACTTGCATTCGAACTCCTAAATGAATGCCATTTAGTAGATCCACTGATTGTCTGACAATCAAGTCTAGGTAGAATGTTTTCTTCTTCAACCAACCAAAAGAATCGATGAACTGTAGAGTACTCGCTTGATTTAGGTGTACATAATCTTGTATTGCACCAATCTACAATCCCACGTGCATCTTTAAATTTTACTGCATCCTCAAATTTCAATTGTTGTCTAACAAGAATTCTTTTAACACATGCACCAGCTCCATCATGTTCTCCTTTACCATGTCCAACTTCAAAAAAATTCTACATATGTTGGACATTATTCTCCTTGTGAACCCTACTTAACCAACAAAACATTCAAGCATTCTTGAACTACCCCGTACAATTATCTAACCATATAAGATGTTCAATCATCTGGATTCCTCTTTCTCTTAAATTTGTATAAAATATATTGAAACAAAATTGAACAAACTCTGATGAGTGTAACCGATTGTCACTCAAATAGAAATGATACTCCCTCAAAACTTTTCTATCATTCTCTATACTATCATCTGCATGTCTATAAACAATATGAACAAACATAGCAACCTACACTGAATTGTAATATTGTCATTGAATTTCCTCTTGCGGAGCTAAAGTATAGTTTTTTGCAAAGTCAGCCACTGATAATATAGTACCAACTGGAAATATGTTTCTACATTCATGAAATTATCCATCAAGCCATCGAGCTTGTTGAGAGTGCTTGACATACTTTGGTACAATTTTACACTTAAATTCTGATAAGAATGCATACACACTAACCTTTTCTATAATTAAATCACAACGCTTTCCAAATTTTCCATCTTTTAAAGAATATTCAACATTCTTAAAACTTTTAACATCTACTAATTGTTGTCCAAAATCATTTTCAACACTTTCATGCATACAAACTCTTAACAAAGAAAGATTGCCACAACTATTGCATTGTCCAGAAATACATGAACTTAAATAAAATGATTTTTCATTAGATCTTTCACAGAACAAACTTGATATAAACTCTTTTATTGCTTCAGTTGTCATATTAATATCACATTCCTATATAATCATGTTACTATGTAAAGTTCAACATACATATTGAAACACATCATAATAATAATGAAATTGAACATGTGTTTTACAACAACAAGATATTCGTTGCTTATTAATCTTTACATACCATGGTTTGCATTTTTTAAAAGATCTTTAACTTATTTTAATATTACCAGGTAACACTAATTCATCACAAAATTTTCTATAAAATTCAGTTTGCGTTGTATCTAATAGGTGTTTTGGATGAGGATTGCAAACTTTGGACCCCACTCTTAATTTTAAAACATCTCTAGCATTAGATGATACCCTAGTATTATCATGCCAATATTTTTCGATCAAAGATCTAATTTCAACATTTAGTTTCATGTCAGATCTTGGAAGTTGACCACTAAAATTCCAACATTGGTTAATTGGATCATTTTCTATACTTTCTCTTCTTTTTACCACTCTTACCAATGTTTTAGGATGTATTTTTAGAATTCCACTAATATTGCATACCATTCTTCTATTCAAAGTTGTTTTATTCACTATAGCAGTTGTTATAGCTCGTCTTACTGCATTCTTATCTTTGGATCGACTATTACTTCCAATAGACTCAATGGCACTAGCAACAGTAGACATAGCATCTTTTAGTGATTGATCTTTTCTTCTTGGTTTAACAAAAATGCCTAACATTTTTATTACTTTTCTCATTTTCCACATTCTCATTAATTGCATCATTAGTTGACATTGAAACGATAGTTTTTTATTCTAAAAAAATTTCTTGTATAATCTATTGGCATGTGTTCTTATTTGTCTCCAAAAAATTTTACCAGGAAGATTATCCAAAACATCTCTTTCAATTTTTAAAAAAAATTGTCATTTTCAACATCACATCCTGAATTTTTATTTTCATTTTCAACTTCAAAACGATTTTTATTTTCAACAACAAAATGGTTTTCATTTTCATTTTCAACAAAAGGATTTTTATTTTCATTTTCAACAACAAAACGGTTTTCATTTTCATTTTCAACAAAAGGTTTTTCGTTTTCATTTTCAACAACAAAACGGTTTTCATTTTCATTTTCAACAACAAAAGGCTTTTGGTTTTCATTTTCATTTTCAACAAAAGGATTTTTATTTTCATTTTCAACAACAATTTGTTTCAAATTTTGATCTCTACGAATATTATCAATCTCAACATTGTTATATCCAGCTTGTTTTAAATCTCCTATCAACACTATTTCTATTTCATTCAAAGGTGGATTTGAAGAAGTACCTGGATTTGTGCCTATTGAAACATTCTCCATATCATTGATAGAGGGATTTGAAGACATACTAGGAGTAGTTTGTATAATCGTATTAGTTTCCACATTCACCTCTTGCAAATTTGCATCATCTACATCCATGGTCTCCTCAATGTTTTTATCTTCAATAGTTGTGGAATTGGATGTTTCAACATTATTCATTGATTGAATCTTTATTCTTATATCTCTTTGTCTTTTGCCTCCTTATCTCTCTTTGCTTCAATTTCTTCAGGGGTTAATACCTTCCTATCTTTCCTCTTATTACAACTTTGTGATCCCATAATTAAAAAATTTATGAAACATGTACAAATGAATGTAAAAAACTTGAAATCCATTCTTCTTTGTTCAAGTCCTTCAAACAAGTACCAATTCAACAAAATTTCACTCAAATAGTGTCTCAATGATGGCTTCTATCAAAATTCAAACAATATTCCAAGTTGATGGACCTGCAAAAGAAAAAAAGATGGTAGAGATTGCTGCAAATGTTGCTGTCAGCCGTACTGTAGAGAAAGTTGCAGGGCTGACAGTCATAGTACAGTCTTATTAAAAAAATAGACAAATAATTAACAGGATCCTGTTCAATAAACGGGATCCCGTTATATAAAACAGGATCCCGTTTATTAAACAGGATCCTGTTTATTAAACGGGATCCCATTTAATATAGGATCCTGTTTAGTTTTGTACCGGTAGAGTAAGAAACGGGATCCCGTTATTTAAAATTTAAATTTTAAGCTTAGGTTTTGCTTTGTAACTCAGTTCAGGAAATGCTTTGGGGACCTGAACCTGACCTCTAAACCTGGTTTGACCTATACCTTGAAGGTTCTTGAAGGCCCTCTCAATGTCACAACAAAATATTAACTTTGGGCATATATCTGAAGGTCTATTTTACCGAATATTTTAACAAAATTAAAACCCATTATAGATCAGATAGTGTAGATTCTAAATATGTAATTTTTTTTACAATTAGATTTTTTTTTTATTTTTTAATCAATTTCTGATGAAATAGGTCCATAAACTTTAATTATCAGAGTTTTTTAGTATTTTAATAATTTTTTATTAAAAAATTTTTTGTAAAAAAAATTGTAAGAAAACGTACTTTAGACAATTCTTTTCAATTTAAAAAAAATTCAAAAAATGTTAAGTTTAGGTCATCTTAAGCATGACTTACACGATGATTTTTTCAAAGACAAAAAATGGCCAATAAAAAATTAATAAAAAAAATATTCAATAAAAAATTACAAAAAAAATGGAAAACGTGTTTCAGTGAGTTACAAATCTTTTCCCAAAAGGATTTTCAAAATATGATTATTTAGGTCAAAATATGGATGACGTACACATACATGGTATAGTAAAAAAAATGACTTTTAAACAGTGGTTTTTAGAAACGCCTATTCAAAATCAATTTTTGTCATCTGGGTATTGAAAAAAATTACATATTTAGAAACTAGACTCCAAGTACTACATTTCATATTTAGTGACTTTTTTCAAGATTCCACCTTTAAGTGCTTCAAATTTTTAGGTCAAATGTGACAAATTCTGAAAATCAGGGAAAACACTTCCACTTTTTGGCCAATAAGTGGACACAACTTCTTGCACACACCCATCGACCTTACATAATCGTCCTTTCCTATGCAGGAATCCAACAAAATCAGAAATGCTAACATTCTATGGTTTTCTCCTATGTCGGCCTTCCTCAATGTCAATCATTTTTCCCTTCGAACCAACCTGCACTTGAATCTCAAATCGGCCTCTATATCAGATATTCAACCTACTCAAAATCAGTCTTCCTCCTCTCCACACAAGCTGTGGACCCCATATATCCCTCCCAAAGGAGCCGTTGATGGCTAAGAAAAAATGCAGCAAAATAATGACAATAACCGTCATGGAAAATAATTAGAAATCTGTCGCCCAAAAGAGAAAATGGAATGCCAGAGCTTGCAGACCACGATCTCCACCATCAACATAATGAAGTTTGTAGAAAAATAACTCATAATTGTTGCTGCCCAAGAATGATAACCATCACTCAAACAACGATAATACAGTTGTCGGGAAGAAAGTCATGATTACCATGACCTGCACATAAATGTTTGCTACAGAAGAAATAACCATCGCTGCCAAGGAAGAGACAAGAATGCCAGAGAAGATATGCCAAGAATAATGATGAATAAAAGTTGTTTCTAACTTTGGCCGATCACAAAGAAAAGGGAAATAAAATCTCATTGAACCATTGTATTTCCTTATTCCAGCTTGTCCCATCCTGTATATGCACGATATGCATCTTTTGTCTTAAAAACTGAAGAGATAGAAAACCACGACCTCAGATAAAAATAGAAATTTATTGCCTTAGCAATAATAAAATATAACAACCAACCAAGCTATTATCATATGAGTGACAGGAGCATAAAATAAGCAAGGCGACAGGAGCTTCAGACACACACCAAAATTACAAAGAAAGAAACCTGCTTTATTCACCTACAAAAGCAAAACATGTTAAACAAAATAAAACCAAAATGGAGAGGGACAAGATGCCCCTACATCAGATTATGTTCAACTTTTTATGTACTTATAAATTTATTTTTTGGCTCTTTGCATCTTTTTAAATAAGCTCTAACTATTTCTTGAAGAACAAGATCTAGACAAAATTTGATATTTTCATTGGCCGTTATAGTTGTGGGCACTATAAAACCACATTCTTAAAGAGATGATACTAGAGGGTTGTTCAAAGACATCAAAAGCAACCTAACATTATTTGCATACATTATTTGTTAATAAAAAATCTTTATGAGACCTTGCCCACTGAGAATGTTCTATGCATATGAAGATGAGCTCCTTTCTTATCACCCAACATAAACAATTGATGCATTGGAGTCAATGCATCAAATGCTTAAGTGTGGGACCCAAACCCACATAAATAAGCTATGTGCCAACTCCAACAGACCAATTGTTTAATTCATTCCCTTTCTTATAGTCTCTCTCAACAATTTATATGATTTCCACTATATTTATTCTTTCAATCTAGATCCTAGGTGGTCTAGAGGACAAACCACTTCTATGAAGAATGGGATTTATAAATTATTCAAATAGAAAATAAATGATAGTAAACAAAATGCATATTAGAAGTGGAAGTCTTTAATAAATGTGTGCTACTTCTATTCACACATAAATAAATAGGCTACAATAGATGTTTACAAAGGTTGTGGCTAGGAATGAAGATTTTTATAACCAAAATGGGGTAACACTTCAAATTGGTTTGAATGATGTGAACCTTGGCACATGTATGTTGTGGTAGTTTGAATGATCTTATCTTGCATGACAGTACACAAGTGCTTAGGATCCAAGTTATAAGGATATCAAGACTCACTGTTTACTCAAGAAGAGGACAAAAGTATGGCTTGAGGAGTTCCACATTGAACACTAGATGCAAACCTAAGTATTATGAAACATTGAGAACAAAAATTTCCTCACCAACTATGCACATAATGGGGTATAGGCCATAGCACAAAGGCTTCCTCTTTCAATGTAGACCCTTGTGTTGTTATATGGAGCCTAATCAGACTCGGAGGTTACATTTTCCCCACTTTTATCGGCGTGGTTTCCCCCCAAATTCCTACAAGGTCAAGGGGCAGTGCCCCTTGCGAGGGTTTGGGGGTAGCACCCCCAAGATAGGGTCAAGGGGCAGCGCCCCTTGTGGGGTCCAGGGGCAGTGCCCCCGAAACCTCACATAGTTTTTTATTATTTTATAAAGGCACCAGGAGTTATTTTTTCATTGACCAACATAAGAAAACCCTATTTTTGTAACTGACAAAAAGCTTGATAAAAGTGGCTAAGGGTTAGGGTTTTCATATATTGTATTGTAGCATTTTGCAACAGTATTGAGTTGCAGGGATTGCTGATTGTAATCAGTTTGATTTACTGGATAATAATATTGGACTCTCTGTTTGGTGGATGTAGCCCAAGTTTGGGTGAACCACGTTAAAACTTGTCTCTCACTGTTATTAATTCTGTGTATTTCTATTTCTCTGTTTAATCTTTATTTGCATTTAATTGATATCTTCTGCCAGCTAACCCTAACACCTTGAAGTGTTTCTTCTAGAGATGCAACTATATTTTTCCACTAACTTTGAATGAGTGAGGTGTGTGTTGTGCATCATGCTGCTCTTTATATTTCTACTAGTAGCAAAGAGAATCCATTGAACCTATTAGTGAATACATTGAATGTGTTGCACATTTTTTATGATTTATCCACTTCCCACTACTGTGTGTAACTCCAAGTGTGGTGGTGTGTCACTAGAAGTTGGAACCTGAGACATGTCTAGAAATAATCAAGCCCCATTCAATTATGTAAAGATTTATTCTAGAGTCATTCTAGATGCAAACCATGTTTTCAACCCAAGTGTGTAGGTGCAAGTATTTGTAGAAGTGTAATAGGTATAGAAGTGAATGATTCACTACCTCCATCTAACCATTTGTCCATAAATGAATTTTTTTGGACTAATCCAAGTTTTGTATATCCAATCTTTCTAATAAAATTTACCAAAACATGTTGACAATCTCTAGTCATAATCAAACACAATAGATTAATGTAGATTAAAATGAAGCCATACATGGTTGAAAAGGAGATGTGTAATTTAATGCATTGTGTGTTTTTCTTGTAAGCGGCGATAATGGCCATCTTTGAAATCTTATCCATTACAACAAATATTGAATCATTTTGGTTCTTTCTCATTCAGAGTTTGGTTATGAAATCCATGCTGATATATTCATAAGGACTTTATAAAACTTCAAGAGGTGTGTATTTAAGCCTAATATTTTAATTTGTGAGCTTGGTGATGAAACAAGTAATTCATGGCATGATGTGGTGTTCAATGTATGCATGCATTTGAAGCCAATAAAGTGTTGTTGTAGTGAACTAGATTACGACCTTGTTAATCTCAAAGTGTCAGGTACTATTTTGGCATAGTGCCCCTCCTAGATGAGTCACTAGCAATGTGTGCCTTCTAGAACACAAATTCTTAAGCTTGAGATGCATGTCACATAAATGAAATTCACCAACCTATTTACCTTGTACAAGCATGGCATAGGTTTATGTGACATTTTGATCTATTAAGTAGAGTCCTCCCAATCCATAGTAGTGTAGCCACACAAGTCCAACACCATGATGAGTGCATGAAGTAGTGGATTATTGACATAATCTACTACCTTATTGTTTGTCCCCTGCTTGTGCTTGATCATCAAAAAGAACTATTTAAAGTCTTGTATCCACTTCATGTGTTATGTATTCTCTAACTTGTTTTATATGTGTGTAGGTACTAAAATGGATTATGATTGGCATGAATAACTATCTCCTTGCCTAGAATATATTGTCATGACTACTTGATATCTTGTGCAATAATATACAATTCTTTCTCATAGGTGGAATAATACTCCACTATATCATTAAATGTCCTTGAATGGTAGGTGATTGGATGCTTATGTTGAATGACTACATCTACTAGTTTAAATCTCAAAGGTATGCATAATGTTAGGAATTTCTATAACAAGTAGTGTGTAGAGTTGTTACTTGAACTCCTCAAAAGTACATTGTTGTGTAGGTATTTCCTTCGTGCACATGATTTGATTGAGAAACCAAGCAATGTGTGAGAATTCAAGAACAAACATATAGTAGAAGTTTGTAAGTCTAATAAAGTTGTATAATTCGATGATGTTGCACTAGGTAAGGCAATCTTGAGGGTAAAAGTATAAAGTTGTTTCATGCTTTTATAAAGGAAACGACCAACACTGATCCAAATTTTAAACTTGAATCACTAAAAAGTGACATATGTGTTTTAAATTTTGAAATGATGTAAACTAATTTAAAATATTTATTTTTTAGTATATTTTATGTTTGTATTTTTTTGAAAAAATTAAAAAAATATTTGAATATAGTTTTTAATAAATTGACACTATAATTTAGTTGCTAATAAAATGCTGAAAAATGAAGTTACATGAGACGTCAATCTTTATATAGTAATTTTTTTTTTCAATTTTTTTGTGTATATTTATAACAATTGAAACTTTAGTGCATGGATATATTTTTTTCCAATTTTAATAAATATATATTTTTAAATAAATATTAAAATGTACCTGTATTAAAACATAGTTGTTTCCATTTGACGTCAACTTTCATATTAACTATTTATCTAAAATAGAAAAAAAATTATACCATCTTGATAAAGATTCTTTCATCTAGTGCATCATATTTTTTTCAAATTTTTTAATAAGTTTTACTATTTTTCCTTGACATGGTAATCAACCTAATGTTTTGTGCTGAAAACCTACTTTTAGTAAAAATAAAAAGGAAAATATAAATAATAATTAAACTATAAAAATATATAGATTTTTGAAAACTAAACTTATAGATATACAAATGGGTATTTTTATTTATTTTTAAAAATGTTATTTACATGAGTAGAAGTTGTTGAAATATCAAGTTTTTTAAATAATTTTATTTTTTTGGTAAATTAGTCTCATTGTGGTGCTACATATGCAGTTAGCCAACAATATTAGTTGGAAAAGTTGTGGACATATCTAACTTAGCTAGAATGAATCTTACAAGATCATGTGTTTGACCAAAGTTGATTTTTAGTTAGAAATACTTAAATTCACTTGTGCTGATAAGTTGGTTTAAGGTGTGACACAACTTTGTGCGTTTACCCTTGAATCATTGATTCTCTTCAAATCTACATGGATGCTTATATAGTCAATGATGTAGCCTAGATGCTAGATTTACACTATGTTTTAGGTACACTTGTTTAAGATAGATTGCAACTTGTGTTGGTGTACAGTGTCTAGGATGCAAGAGACATGCTCTTCCTCTCAACTTTGGATGAAGATGAGGATGTCATCCAAGTAGACAATATTAAAAGATTTGTTGAAATGTCACAAGATATTGTTCATCAAGTGCATGAATATTGCTTGCATGTTGGTCAAGTTAAATGCATAACCATCCACTTGTATAATCCCTCCTTGGTTTTGAATGTTATCTATTAAACATCTTTGGGATAATATCCTTACTTGAGTTTGATCTTTTTAAAGAATTGCATACTATGGAGTTAGTCCAAAAGATTATCAATGCATGGAAGATGATATTAACTCTTCATTGTGATATTGTTGAACATGTGATAGTTGATGTAGAGGCACCATGTGTCATGTCTTTCTTTCACACAAGGACTCTTGGATTACCGCAAGGAGAAGAGTTAGGCTTGATCTTTCCTTGATCAATCAACTCCTAAATTTGATGTTGAACTTCATCATTGTCCCAAACATATTTGTGATTGGGAGGACTATGATTTTTGAGCTTAACTGATTATATCTTTTACACGTTACTATTTATTACCTCCTCCAATTCATTGCATCATTTGTATGCAACAAATTGGAAGGGGCATATAAAATTAACATCTTTATGTGATGGCTCCTTCATGGGCTTTTATAGCTCCATGCCTATTTAATGATATGAACCCTAAGGTGTTATATAAAAATATAAACCCTAATCTATTTTATGCATCAAATCCTATTCAATCAATGTATCCATCTATGCATCCATTACATAATTAGTGTATTACTAGCATCAACATTTGCATTGATACGATCATATAGGCATCTTGTATGGTTTCTTGACTTGTCTTTGAACTTGTTTAAAAACTATTGAAATAGACTAGAAGTGTTCAACTAAGGCAAAAGGAGAGGAAAAAGTCACCTCCAATGCCTAGCATAGCAAACTATGTCAATATATCTCAACACCACCAATTTTAGATAATAGAGGCAAAGAACTTTCTAAAGATTGGGAGTGGCTTGATCATTGAAGCCATAACAAAATATTGAATCCGTAGATTTGGGATCAAAGCCATGGATCCAAGGATCATTTTTGTAGTTGCATTATTGAACCAAAAAAGAGAGATTCATTTAGTAGTTTGTTAGAGTGTTAGAATCTCAATTGTGATATCAATGCTCTAGATTGGATCACTAAGCATAGTCTACAACACAACTCCAAGTTGCAAAGGAAAGCTAAGTACTAACACCACCTTTATCAATTTTGAAAAACATATTTATATAACATTATTGTTTGAACTCATTATTCTAAGCCCATTCATGATTACTCATGTGTTTTTAGTTAGCATAAATATATTGATAAGAATATTCTAATTTCTCTAAATAAAATTACTACAATGATTTATCCTCTCTTTTAATGGACATTTTTATTTCTTTTCAACTCTATTCTTAATCTAAATTGCCCTGCTTTATTTACCATACTCACGAACAAAAGGTCGATCATTCAAGGTCAACCATTGAATAAGAAAACTTCAACCAGACAGAGGTATAGAACTAACAATGATTAAAATTTTGGAACCATACCAATAGAATTACAGAACTCCATTAGCCAGTAAATGTTCCATCTTGTAGCTTTTGGATGATCTGAGGCAATCTAATTAACCAAAAAAAAATTGACATCGTTGTTATCGACGTTTGGCAATTTCGTTTGCAATTTCTTGTCCGCCTCCAACTGTTCAATAGCTGTTACAGAAAACAAGAGGAGAACATGATCATTGATAATATATTAAAGTGTAGGTAATATCTTTTGGTATGACCAAGTTAATAAAGAAAGGCAGAGATGTAGTCAATATTTGTTTCTCTTGACCAAGTCAGTACAGAAAACTATAAAGAATATTCTGGCACTCAACTGTCGAGCAGTTTCTTGGGAATGTAACAAATATATAAGGAAAGCATAAACATGAAGCAACTAAATATTATTTAAAATTTATAATAACTAATAAGTTTAGTTGGCTTTACTTAAATATCATCTATTTCAGGTCAAATAGTCAATAACAATTTTACACCTCATCCACAATAAAAAATGTTAAATATTTGTCCTATTATATTTGTCCTATTTTTATTGGCCAAAATTAACTTTTAATTATTGAAATTGATGATGTTTAAAAACAACCTGCCAAACTCATAAGAGAACTTTCCTTTCACCGCATCCAACATTTTGCCAAAGTAAGCTTGTCATTTTCTCCTATCAAACATGTAAGCCAAGAGGAAATCATAGCCCATATCTCTGCACTTTCCATTTGGCAACTATGTGCAATGCCAACACATTCATTCATACATGTCAAGCTACTGTCTATCAAAATTTAAATATATATCCAGAGGTCGGATGAGAACCTTCATGCAAAACCGCGTAAAATGTCATTTGAAAAATTCAGGCCTTCGTTTAATATGTCACTGTGGCCGACCATTTAAGGCCTGACCAATATCTAATTATTTAAACATCGTTGATTTTTTGGTTAGTTGTACTCTGTAGTCTGCAGCAGGAGTGACCTCTCATGTATAAGTAGACCGTTGCAGGAGTTCCATCTTGCAGAACAAATTTCTTCTTTTATTTATTCATAATTTCTATAAGGTCACAACTTCAAGAAGAAAAAACTTCAAGCTTAAGGTTATAGGGGAATTAGACTACAAGAGTAACTTCTGGAGAGTAGAGGAGATAACAATGAAGAAATCAATCACTCTTTCTGTTTTGGCAGTGCTGTGGATAATGTCAGCTCTAGCTGATGGTTATGGTGGATTGAAGGTCGGTTATTATAGCCAAAGATGTCCTCAAGCTGAATCCATTGTTAGCAGAACGGTCTCAAAAGCTATAAAAAAGGATCCTACTTTAGCTCCAGCCCTTATAAGGATGCATTTCCACGATTGCTTTGTGAAGGTAAGTACTTAATTAACTTCACTTCCTATATGAGGTAAAACTGAGTAAAATATGATACGATAATGCTATCATGTGTACAGGGTTGTGATGGATCAATTCTTATAGACTCCACACCAGGAAATAAAGCAGAGAAAGAGTCTCCTGCAAATTTCCCTAGTCTTCGTGGGTTTGAAGTGATTGATGAAGCAAAATGGATATTAGAATCAATCTGTCCTCAAGTAGTGTCATGCGCTGACATTATTGCATTTGCTGCACGAGATAGTTCATATGAGGTATGATATAAAACTTTTATAGCATAAAATATATTTCTTGTATTCATTTCTATGGGAATAGTCTGTCACTACAGAATTTGCACCCTTTAAATAAATTGAAAAATCAACACTGTAACCACCTTAGTTGTCATCTGGATGATAATTAATTATACATTAAATTTATTGAATTTATTTCTGGATAACATGGGTTGGGCTTAATTATCGTGCAGGTTTATAGTTACAGTCGATTTTTTAAAAATGAGGGGAAATATATGGTTTATGGATAATTAGTATATTTATATTTAAAAATATATATCTAAAATATGTGGAGAGATTTTTTTCTCCAAAATGAACCTATTTGTTGGGTTCTAAGTTTTTTAATAAGAGAATATATATTTATATATAAAAACAAAAATAAATAATAATAAGCAAATCCATTTGTGCCTCCATTGAGAGATTTTGCTCCAAATCTTTTAAATCATGTTCGATAAAGATTTAAAAATTGTTAAAAAAAATTTAAATCATTTTTATGAATATAATTTTTTTTTTATAAAATATAAGAATATTCAGTTTTTTTAAAAAATTCTAATTAGTTTTTTTTTTTAAAAAATATTTGTAATCATTTTGCAATAAGAAAAACTATTTAATATATATGAATAATACTAAACATTTGTTGGACGGGGGTTGGTTCTATTGGGGAGAGCTTCCTGTGGTAGGCATAAGGCCACATCCAGTTTTCCCCTGCCCTGCCACTATATGTCATGTGGCTGCATATATTTCCTACCTTTTTTTTAATTTTCTTGTAAATTAAAATAATTTTTTTTTATATATTTTAATGAACCGTTCATTGGATGCAAGCAAAAACAAAATCATTTTCCCAGTTGAAGTTTTTTATTTTCCATATGTATGAAGATTTAAAATAAGTATATAAATTTAACTATTTTTGTTTAACAATTTCAAAAAAGTTTATATGTAATACATTGTTATTATTTGAGTGCGTAACATATATAAAACTATATTTTTGCAGGCTGGCAAAATTAGTTGGTATGTCCCAGCCGGACGCAAAGACGGAAGTATTTCAAAAGAAGACGACATCGTTAAGAATTTACCTCCTCCTTCCTTCAACTTCCAACAGTTGACGGATTTGTTTGAGCAGAAAGGCCTCTCTCAAGAAGACATGGTAGTTCTATCAGGCAAGTAAAACCATATCGAAATTTAAATAGCCAGAGGTTATTATATCTGGTGAATGGAGTTTATATCAATGTTGGTGTGTTCTTTCACAGGTGCCCATTCCATTGGTGTGACTCATTGCTCCTCATTTCGTGATAGGCTTTACAACTTCAACCACTCTGGTGTTGCAGACCCTACTTTAGACGCTCAACTGACCAAGCACCTCAAGCTTAAATGTCCACGTACGCCTACTTCTAACCCAACTGTACCTTTTGAAAGCATTACACCAACCAAGTTGGACAATCTATATTACAGCGAGCTTCTCAGAAACAGGGGACTACTTACATCTGATCAGACCTTAATCACAAATTCTGATACCCGAAATGTGGTGCAGATTAATTCAAGGTACCCAACAATTTGGCGTAAGAAGTTTGCCAATGCAATGGTGAGGATGGGCGCCATAGACGTACTCACTGGATCTCAAGGTGAAATCAGAAAAAAGTGCCGAATCGTAAATAAGGTTTGAGAGCAGATGTTTTCCAGTAAATGGGTATGACCGTGTCTTGTGTAGAAGAGCTTGTTGTTGGGAGATGATCTTTTGGATGGTTTATGAAGAGGTGTGAAACTTGGGAATTGATGTTCGTAAATTGTGTTATAATAAACTTCGCAATCAACGGAAGTTTGTTATCTCTGTTATAATGTTGTAGTAAGCATTCAATGTAGCTTTAGTTGAAATATTCTATTTAACTAGTAGACAATTGAAAAACGACGTCTATGTCGTGGCCAGTGCTGCCTTGTAATTTGTAACTGTGATTTATGTAATATTATTTATTGATTTTTATAAAATATATATGAATATTTTAATAAAATAGTTATTATCAAATTGAAATGGAACTCGTTAAAATAAGTTAAATGGAAATAGTTTCAATTATATATTAAATATAATTTGGAATAAAAAATTAATATTAATTTTATAGTCAGAAGTTATATATATTTCAAACTTTTAAGAATTAAATCATACAGTTCTTTATTTAAATATGTATTTTATTTATTATTTTTAATTGTAATAGTGAAATTTGTATATTTTTTTGGCTATTCTTAAACATCATCCATTCCAACAATCAAATGTCAATTTTAACCCAAAAAAAAAAATAAGAAACATTTACCACTTTTTGTTGTGAATGAGGTGTAAAATTGCTATTGATTGTTTGACCATTGAAATGGTTAGTATTTAAGTAGAGTGCTAACTTTATTTCTAGTTTTGAGCTTATTTTGATGGAATTACTTCATACAATTATATTCTTAAACATCATCCACTTCAACAATTAAATGTCAATTTTGGCAATAAATAAATATTTACCACTTTTTATTGTGAACGAGGTGCAAAATTGCTATTGATTGTTTGACCATTGAAATGGATAATATTTAAGTAGAGTGCTAACTTTATTTAGTTTTGAGCTTATTTTGATGGAATGACTTTATTCAATTACATATATATGTGTCATGTCCCATTTTTTAGATTAAAAATAATTAATAATATTATTTAAGTTGGGCCCAATAATTTCTAATTTTAAGGGCAACTTAATAATATTATTATAATTAAAATAAAATGTGTTTTTAAACACTAGTACTAAAATAAAAGTACTTTTAATACTTAAAATAAAAATAAAATAAAATAAAAAATAAAAAGTATTTTTAAACACTTTATATTAAAAATATTTTATTAAATGCTTGGGCCAAAAATAAAAATTGTTTTCTATTACTAGGGCTCAAATTTTAAACAAGGAGGCAACTATAAAAGGAGCGCTTTGCTTCTCATTTGATCATCATTCAAAACTATACTTTGCATACTATTTTTAGATTTAACCGGTTTATTCAATCTAGGGCACCCAAGGATGAAAACCCTTGGTTTGTTCAGGATTTGAGAGGAGAAAAACCCTCTTGAATTCCACATTTGGGATCAAAGATGAAAACTCTTCTCATTTTGTGTGATTCCATCTAAGGATCACAAATGTGTTGATATGTGGAGGATTTGAAGACATTTTTAGCTTACTAGAGTGTCGCTACAGTAATTTGATGAAGATTTCAACATTTTGAAGATTGTATATTATTGCTACAGTGTTGTTATAGGGGTCACTATAGTAACCTATCAATAAATCAACAATTTTGGGCTCATTTAATATCATTGTGGAGCTAGATTTGATTATATGTGCAGGTATTTGAGTCAACTCTAGTTGAACACCATCTTTGGAGGAGGAAAATCAGGCATTTGAGCATTAAATTAGTCACATCAGCTATTGTTTTGTGTTATTTCAATCATCTTTTATCAGTAATCAACAATTTGAATTAAATAGTAAGGAGAATTTTTTTATATGTTGACATATTGCAGAAGTTTATAGGCCAAATTTGAATTTTATCAGCATTTTTCTTGAGATTTCCAACTAGCCCTACCACTCCAATAAGGTCTATGTGAGTTCAAAATTGTAATTTCAAATTTGATTTTGTTTTAGAACAATTTCTAGCTTGTAATCATTGCAAACATGAATAAAATTGAAATTTGAGAGTTTCCAAATTTACGTTTGAATATGATATAGGCATTTAAAGTGTTTAAGGGTTTGATCAAGTATTTTCCATCATTATTTTCAACTTTTAATTCATTGTTTCAGTCTGGAGGGTCTCATATTACAAAAGTTGAATATTTTCATCACCCTAGGGTTTGTTTATACTAAAATCAACAAGATCTAATCTTACATCAACAAACAAGGGTTTTAAAATTTTGTGGTCAATCTATGTATTTACTATTTGGTTCATTTGATTTCATAAATTCAGACAAGCATACAAATATATTGCATGTTTGTAGTTGGGGACATTACACTGGTATCAGAGCCGCATTTCTTGCCAGTCTATGGAACTATGTGATGCATCAAGTATTAGTGAAGGGAAAAGAAGAAAGAGGAAACTATGGGTGAAAGAAATGAAGAAAATATTTAGGAAATTATCAAATAGGGAAAATAAAGAATTTCGGTCCTCTATGAGAGATTCTATGGTAGAGATAGCTTGAATCTTAAGGGAGGGTGAATCAATAAGAGAGTGTTTGTAGACCCAATCAATTTTTTGTAGAAGGAAGCAATTCAGCTAATGACACGGTTTCAATTAGTCCTCCCACAAAGACATTTGGAGCCAATTTTTATACAAATAAAGAGGCAACCCCCTTTGAGAGAGAACTCATACCACCACCACAAGAGGATGAAATGGATAGGTATCATGCTAAATATAATTCCCTAAACCCAGCCATCTATCCTAACATGTCTTTCTTTGAGTATTATGAGATGAAAACAAGAAATGGGCATAGGAGAAGGTATCAAGAGTAGCCACGAGACATTACAATAGACTGGATCATTGGGCAAGAACAACAAGGACCCAACATGCAAGTTAAAGGTAAAGATCCTTTGCTAGAAGAAGATGTTTTATTGGCTTATAATGATATCATGTGTTAACAAACTAGTAATGAAGTCAAGACAGAAAGTGCTTTACTTGTTGGATGCAAAGAGTTCCTGAGATTGAGGAACATGCACTATCCTTCGAACTTCTAAAGATTAATATATTGATTCATTTTCAGAGTAGCATTATGGATGGACATGCATTTGAAGAAAATATTCTAAGTCACAAGGATGGAAGTGTTGAGGGTATATCCACAATTCCTATTTTGGAAAAGAAGGGTGAGTTCTTTGTTGGTAGCCTAAGGTATGAAAATTATGATCATAGTTCAGATTGGTTGTTTCCTATGTCACTACAAAATTCTTGTCATCATGGAAAACATGCAAAGAGGGGTAATAGAGTAAGGGATACAACTTGTAGTATAAGGCATGTCAACTCTTTGTTTCAAGTCCCAAACCATTTTTGTGCATGGGGTCCAAGTGATCTCTTGAGGGTTAAATTGGATAGAGGCATTGATGTCACTATTGATTTCTTCATCTCTTGCATTTGGATTGGAAGGAAGTTTATGAGGAATCATATATGGTTTGTTGTGCATTCTAACCACATTATGAAGGATCAAGGTTCACAGTTCATAGATCACTCACGGAAGCCAAGTATTACAATTGAAGACAATGGTAAGAAAAATAGATGCCATTTTGATTTTGTGACTACTTGTATGGTATGGTGCTTTGGATATCAAGATACAAAAAAGTTAGAGGATACATGAAGGATGTGCCACTACAAATTCCTAGCATCATGAAGGCAAGGTAATTGGTTATCACTTTGGGTGAATTAGAGATATACAAAAACTTCTATATCATGGAGCTTTGAGGAATAAATAAAAGACAAATCTCACAATGGGCGAGTCTATGAGGGAGTTCACTATGGAGTTGGAATCCAAGAGAAAGTAGGTAGAGATTCAAGGAATTAAAGATGGAGCTCCAAGAGTTTCCATGGTTATGTGGATGAAATATGAATGGGTGACAATCATGACCTTTTCCAAAGGTGATATGCTTAATCATAATGGTATTTGGTCTATTTTCAAGGGTAGCCCAATATTGCACTTCTAGGGTGGCTATCAAAGGGAATAATTGTTAGATGGAATGTTCTTGTTGAGGAACACCAATTTGACATAGTAGGGATGAGTATTGGTTGCAATAGACATGATCCAAGTGTTTTCGATTGTTGTCCTTGATGTCAAACATGCTCTCATGATGATACTATGATAGTTGGATGTTAATTCACATTGTTGGTATATAGTATCCTTGATGTTACATTCACATGCTATGACTATGGTATCCATGGTATCCTTCATTGGCTGAGGTATGCTCTCCAGTTGTATTGGTTTCAGTTGGTTGTGGCACTTTCTATGTTGTACAGTTGCGTTGATTTCACACAATCAGTTGGCAGAGATATTTGGTTTGTAATTGGGTGATATTTGGTTGATCTTGATTTAATTGGCATTATAACATCTTTTGTATCATGAGACATTGCAAGGCTATGATCTTTGAGACAATGCAAGGTCATGATCTAAATTGGTTCTATATGCAATCTCAAGGTTATTATTGCTATGATGTTACATTTATTTTTTAAGCAAGAACAAAGTCAAGGTCTTTATTTAACATATCATTTTTGATGTGATTAGAGTCACTAAAGAGACATCATATTGAGTGTCATTAATTGATAAAAGGCTATTTATTTGGTATAGTTTGAATATCATTAATAAGCATAAAGCAGTGTCGGGCATTTAAGTGGTAACATACCTAGCAAGTGTCAGGGGCATACTTGATAGGTAAAAAGGTGATGTTGATCTGCTTGATATTGACCGGCTCTTTTTAGGGCAAACAGGCACTACTGGTAAACAAGGTATACTATGCGAAAAAGGTTGTTTATTTTTCATTATACAATGTCGAGACTTAGAGATGAGGCACTCGACCTAGGGTTTCATCTTTATGCAAAGTTTTCTTGAGATTTTGTGTATCATGATGGGGATTTTGTTGATATGACAATGCTCAGGAGTCAAAGGTGAAGATGGACAGTTATCTTTTGAGCTCATATGCATAGTAAAGTCTTAGTGTTCTCGGCAGTTATAGGGTGCTGCCACAATAATGGGTTACACTTTCTGGGACATCCTGATTTTTGCTGAAATGACAAATTTTTAAAAAATATAATGATTTAAGCCTTGAAATGTTCCATTTAAAGGATTTTAATTGAAGATGGTTTGATCAAACCCCCTTGGATAGAACCCCACTAGTTTCAAACCATACCTATAATGGAGTCTCCTCTACGCCTATCAAAATGCTGATAAAAAAACACTTTTGATTTACCTTTTGGGGGATCAAATGAATTCATTTAAAATTTACATTTTGTAAGTATGTACTTCCTTATTATAAGCTTCCCAAACACTATAATTTTAAATATATTTAATTTGATTATTATATTCATTTTTTATTTCTTGTGAATGTAGGTTTTTCAATGAACATCAAGTTCTTTGTTTCATACATACAGAAAAATAGGAAAATATAGAAAAAAAATTCTAAAAAATACATGTCCTCTAGGTATTGATGTCCTTATTCCAAAAAATCAAATAAAATTGAATTCTGATACATAAAAAAAAATTATGCTCTTTATAGTACACCTGTGTCTAAATTATAATTGGTTTGACTTCAAAAATTAATTAAAAAATATATTCAATAAAAAATTATCAAACCAAATGCATCCTCTAGACATTGTAGTTACAAATCTAAATTCAAAAAAATTATAAATTTATCCTTCATAGAAAAAAAGTTATGTTTTACATAGTACACATCACTCTGTAAAAATGGCATTTACTGTTAAAAACTAGTTATCGAAGGAGATGGAAAAAGAAATGTAATTTGATTCCAAATTTTTTTTAAAGAATATATTTAGAATCTAAAAATAAAATTATGTCACAAATCACTAGTTTATATCATCTTCAAATTCCTCACAGTTTAGCAGCTATAGGTGTTCAAGAGTGAAGATTTAGTTCAAAATGTTCATTTCAATGTCAAGTTTGGCCAAAAAGTGTAACCCAATATTATGGGATCACCCTACAGGTGACATCTCTCCATGTTTTCTCATGTGGGACTTTTGATCAAATGATAATGGCGATTCTCTAGTTTTTAAAAAGTTGAAAAAGGAATAATCTTGTCTCTTTGATTATGGGGGTTTATATGTTAAGCCATAACAGAACTTATCTAGAGTTTGCATTGAGAAGGTTTTGTTTCTTTTAACAATGGTTAGCATTATGTTAAGGCAGTTGGGAAACAAAAAGATAGCAACAGTTTAATAACTCGAACTACAAGAGTTTTTGGTCACATATACTTTACTTATCTTTTTGTTAAAGAATAGTTAGGTTTTGTGAATGACAACACAGTTTATAAACTATGGCAAAGGGTTTGTAAACTTGTGATACACCCATGGTTAGGGTTTGAAGGATTTACTCTTATGCTTTACCCTAGGGTTTCTTTCTCGAATGTTGAAAATAGTTTGAACATTATATGATTTCACTGTGGTTGAAGATTTATTATTGTAAAAGATTCAAAGGTATTGTATAAAGTTCTACATGGATCTATTCAACCATACTCCTTTGATAGTTACTTATGCAGTTGAAAACTATCTAAGATAGTTGAAGAGGTTTATTTACAGATACAAACTATTTAATGAAAGAAAGAAGGCTTTGTGAAATTGTATAAAAAGGATATATAATGTAAACATCTGATGTAGGTTTGATGATTTGTGTTAATTGCACTATCATTAAGGTTATATCAGTGTGTTGAGCTATTGTATTGTTGATTCTTGAGTCTCAAATAATGAGACAGTCAAGAATTGGATTGTAGAGAAATAGAGTAACCCTTTGTATTGATTCATATTATTCATTGTATTTGATTGAAATATGCTAGTGAGGCAATCATGAAAACAAGCTAGTGAGGCAATTATAAAAAAGTCTGTGAGACACTTTTCTGAAGCCAGTGAGGCAAGATTTTTGAATAAGCTAGTGAGGCATTTTACTGAGTGTTTTTTCTACCCCAAGAGGGTTTTCCACTCCTAAAATCTCTATCTTATAGTCTCATTTGTTGCATGATTCATTTGGTCATTATACTTGATTGTTTATTTCTTCAATGCTCTATTACTTGCATTAATAGTACCTAAATCATCATTTGCTTCAATTTTTAAAGCCTGCAATAAAGTGTTTAAATTAGTTTTGTTTTCTACAACATTGATTCATCCCCCCCTCTCAGTGTTGTCAAGTACTCCAACAAGTGGTATTAGAGCCAGACCCTTGTCTAATAGGCTTAACCAACCTAAGGGATTCCTAGTGGAGTACATACCATGTCATCTTAAGAAGGTCTTTCTACTTTCAAAGCACCATTGTTTGATGGTACTAATTATGCCTTTTGGAAGTACAGAATGGTTTGTCACATAAAGTATTTAGGCTTTGATGTCTGGAGTGTAATTGAAACTGGTTATTCTGGTCCAGATACTCCACCTATTGCTAATGAGAGAAAAGCATATGATTGTGATGCAAAAGCTACTAATGCCATTTACTATGGTTTGTCCAATGATGTCTTAGTTAAGGTCATGGAATGCAAAACAACCAAGTCCATATGGGAAATGTTGTCAAACATCTATGAGGGTGATGAGGATATAAAAGAAGAAAAACTTCAATCTCTAAGAAACAAGTTTGAAGGCTTAAGAATGACAAATGAAGAGAAGGTAGATGATTACCTTCAAAGAGTCCAAGAAACTATAAACACTATCAGGGTTTAGGAGAAAAAATAGAAGAGATAAATGTTGTTAAAAAGGTCTTAAGAACTTTGTCACCTAAATATGATTCAAAGACTTGTGTTGTTGAAGAAAGAGACATGAAGACATTAACTGTAGATGCTCTTCATGGAATTTTTACTGCCTATGAAATGAGAAAGATAAATGAAAATCCTAACAAAGAAATTGCTTTCAAAAATGTGAAGAAGGAAAATGAAATAAATTCTAAGTCTGGGGTCAGTGCAAGAAGTTGGGTCCACTTTTTGGCCAAAAAGTGGAAGTGTTTTCCCTGATTTTCAGAATTTGTCACATTTGACCTAAACATTAGAGGTAGTTAAAGATTGAATCTTAAAAAAAGTTAGTAATTTGAAATGTAGTACTCAACATCTAGTTTCCAAATATGTAATTTATTTTAATACCTAGATGATACAAATTGATTTTCAATAGGCATTTCTAAAAACCACTATTTAAAAGTCACTTTTTTTGGCCATACCATGCACGTGTACGACCAACATAAATTGACCTAAATAAAAGTATTTTTCTAAATCTTTTTGGGGAAAGATGTCTAGTACAGTGAAGTTTGATGAGGATTTTTTTTATAATTTTTTTCCAAATATTTTTTTTTAATTAATTTTTTATTGGCCCTAATTGTTGTTTTCGAAAACCCTCATGTACGACCAACATATTTGAGCAAAACTAATCATAAAATAAATTTTTTTTCATTGTGTAAAGAATGATGTGTAGATTGATGACATAATTTTTTTTTCAAAAAACTTTAAAAATTAAAAGTTATTAAAAAAATACAAACACCTCATTTCAAGTTTTTGGACCAGTTTGCTCATAAAATAAATAATAAATAGAAAAACAAGTCCATTAAAAAAATTACATATTTGAAAACTAGACACTGTCATCTATAATGGGTTTTAATTTCGTAAAAAAATTCAAAAAAAAATACCGTCGGCCATATAGGTAAACTTAGTCTTTCCTCTTGTTCTGTACTTAGAAAAAAAGTTGCAGGTCCAAAGCTCAAGGTCGGCTACCCATGCCTTTCCTGAGCCTACAACTAAACCAAAGGCAAGGGAAAAGCTGGTCGACCATTTCAAATTTCTTAGAATGAGTACCCGTTCTAAAACGAGCCCGCGTTATATAATGGGTACCCGTTATAAAATTAGTATCCGTTAGTTTTAAGAATGGGTACTTGTTTTATAACGGGTACACTTTATGTTGATGAACGGGTACCCGTTTCATTTATATCCATTATTTTCCATCATCAGGGAAAAACGTACTATAACTGTATCCCTACAACTTGCAAGTCTGATGTACAGGCCGACAATGATATTTTCTACATTTTTTTACTTACAAGTGTCTTGTGGAATCTCTTGGCATATCATATTATATTTAGATTTTGAAATGAATCAATCATATGAACAATTTTTAGGTGGAATCAAGTGGAGGAGTTATTTTCAAGAGGAATAAAAAGGAGGGTTTTGGTTTTTTACATCTACTTTTACTTCAAAATCTATGCAACAGATGATCTACATCTAGGTGTACTTCAAAATTTCAAAGAAGTACATCAATCTGAAATTAGATTAAATATTATTTGTTATGTTATCAAGAGGGTTTGGTAATTATGGGATCAAATCAATGTAAGAAAAAAACAAAGGAGGATCATGACACCTCAGAAAGTGAAGGAAATAGAGTGAAGGAAGAAAAAAGGCAAAGAGATAGAAGAAGAAAGATTCAAGAGATGAATATTGAAGCATCTAGTTCCATGACTATTGAAGAGAAGGACATTCAAGAGACTATAAACGATGGGATGAATGTAGATGATGAAAATGTGGAAATGGTGAATTTGGAAGAAAATGTAACTATAGAAACAAATTCATGTATGTCTTCAAACCCAACTTTCAATGATATGGAAAATGTAACTATACAAACAAATCTAGGTATGTCTTCAAAGCCAACTTTCAATGATATGGAAAACATGACTATAGAAACAAATCCAGGTATGTTTTCCTAGTTTGTAACCAACCTCCATAGGAGTGCCAATTGGTTTACACTCATCCATCTAAAGTTGTTTCAACATTTCTTTAGCATATTTTGTTTGGGATATGAACATGCCTTTTTCAAGCTATGAAATTTGTAAACCAAGGAAAAATGAAAGTTCACCAAGCATAGACATTTCAAATTTAGATTGCATAATCTTGGGAAAGGTAGACCAAAGTTCAATATCATTACTACCAAAGATAATGTCATCAACATATACAGTTCAACAATAAGAATGCTATCACCTTTGGTCATGTAGTACAAATTGCTATCTACTCCTCCCTTTTTAAAACCTTGAGCCTACAAGTGTTTGTCAAGTTTGGAGTACCAAGCTCGAGGAGCTTGTTTAAGGCCATACAGAGCCTTTTTAAGTCTATATACATGATTTTTTTTACCAGTACATACAAAACCTTTTGTCTGTTCCATGTAAACTTCTTCAAGATCACCATTCAGAAATGCAATTTTTATATCCATTTGGTAAACTTTAAAGTTCTTATAAATAGAAAATGCAAGAAAAATTCTAATAGCAACAAGTCAGTAAACTAGAGCAAAAGTTTCATCAAAGTCTATACCCTCAATTTGAGTGTACCCCTTACCAAATAACCTTTCTTATTCTTGATTATATTTCCTTGATCATCAAGTTTATTTTTGAACACCCACTTAGCACCAATCACATTTTTATCTTGTGGCCTAGGGACTAGTTCCCATGTCTTATTTTTCTCAATTTGACTTAATTCTTCCTTCATAGAATTTACCCAAGACTCATCTTTACTAGCTTCTACATATGTTTTAGGTTCAAATTGAGACAATAGATAGATATGTACTTGATCTTGAGCATTGGCTAGTTTTCTTCTTGTTTGGACCCCTGCAAATTTGTTTCCAAGAATCTGATCTTGTGGATGATTCTTTTGGACAGATTTTGATGGGGTTTTAGAGGTTGATACCTCAGGAAGAGTAGGTGGGCTTTCTGACTTCTACTCTTCTCCTTTAGAACTTTCTTCTTTTTCAAAGGGTCGAGTCTCTTCTTTCTCTTCCTCTTGCTATTTGAGAGGCTGCACAACTTCATCAACCTTTACATTAGTACTTTCAACAATTCTTCTAAGTCTTTTATTGAAACACTTATAGGCTTTTCTATTAGTAGAATAACCTAAGAATATCCCTTCATCACAGCAGAATCAAAGCTACCCAGTGTTTCTTCATCTCTTTTAATGTAACATTTGCTACCAAAAATTCTGAAATATGCAACATTTGCTGATTTCCCATACCATAACTCATAAGGGGTATAGTTGGTTTTAACCCTCAATTGTACTCTTTTCAAAGTACAAATAGTTGTATGAATAGCTTCTTTCCATTAGATATTAGGTAGATTTGCATCTTTTAATAAAGTTCGGGCCATTTCTTTAACAGTCCTATTTTTCCTTTCTGCTACACCATTTTGCTGTGACGTTCTAGAGGCTGAATATTGACTCTTAATTCCATGTTCTTCACAGTAATCAATAAATTCTTGTGAGGTATATTCCCCACCCTTATCAGTCCTAAGACATTTAATTTTCATATCTGACTCTCTTTCTACCATTTTTTTGAATATTTTAAATCTGTTGAAAGCTTCAAACTTGTGTTTTAAGAATGTGACCCAAGTCATTCTAGAGAAGTCATCTAGGAAGAGCATGAAATATCTTTCACCATTTAAAGCTTTAGTCCTTGTTGGACCACACAAATCAAAATGTATTAACTGTAAAGGCTGAGTAGATGAGTATTCTTTAGGTTTGAAACTAACCCTAGTTTGTTTACCTTCTTGGCATTCCTTACAAGTACTATTGCTAGGCTTTGAAATCATAGGCATGTTTCTCACATTCTGATTTTACTTATTTTGACCAGATTATCATAATTATTTGTGACCCAATCTTCTATACCATAATCTACTTTCTTCTATTTGACTCATGAAACATATATGACGACTCTTGCTAGTGTTTGAAGTTTCATGTAGATTGTAAATGTTTCCTTTTGTTCTAAGACCAGCAGCAACAATTTTTCCAGTCTTGTTTTGAATTTCACAACCTTGTGAAGAAAAAGTAACTTTAAATCCATTATCATAGATTTGGTTAACACTTAACAAGTTATGATTTAGGCCTTCAACATAGTACACATCATGTAAAGGAGTTTCATCATCAAGAAGTATAGTACCTTTGCCTTTAATGAGGAAACTAAAATCACTACCAAACTTAACAGACCCACCAAAGAAAGTTTCAAATTCAATAAAATTGTTTCTATCACTTGTCATATGATGAGAACAACCACTATCCACAACCCATACATCTTTCTTCAAAGCATGTAAAGTTGTCTACACAAACATTACATCAGCTTTCTTGACATTTTGTTTAACTTTCTAGACTAATTTAGTCTTATCAGCATTTGGAGCAGCCTTAGAGTTAGCATCATATTTACAAAATCTTGCAATATGGCCAATATTTCCACAAACAAAGCATTTTAACTTGTTCAGAAAATTAAACAAGTTTCCTTCAACAAAACTAGGTTTTCTTCTAGATATAAACCTGCACTCATTTGCTTTGTGACCATATTTATAGCAACTGAAATAATAACCAAAAAATTGCAAATTAAGTCTAGGAAGACTACCTTTTTTTCCATGGATTTTTCAGCAGTGTGTTTATTGGAGTTTGAACATTGACCTTGAACCATACCCAAGCCACTCTTGTCATTAAATGATTTTTGTTGATCTAAAAGATGTGATAGTTTGTCACTACTTCCACACATTGCCAGATTTTTTCTTAACTGAACTATCTCGGATTCCCTGGAGTAGCATCCTTTTTCTTTGACAGATAGCTGTCCTTGTGTAACTTCAAGAATCTTTTTATTTTCTTCTAGATTCAATGTCAAGTCTCTAATTTGTTTCTCATAAACTACAATCAGATTTTTTTGTGTTACAGATTCCTTTTTGAGTCTTTTAATTTCACCGAAAGCACACTTAAGTTCACCTTCAAGATCTATTTATGTTTCATATTGATCTAATGAATCTTCTTCTTGAACAACATTTATTTCTGCCATAAACAAGGTCTCATTACCTTCTTCAAAAGACTCCTCAGAGGTGCTATCAGTAATGTCAACAATTAAACTTTTCTTATTCTTGAAAACATTCTTCTTCTTGAAGTTAAATTGCTTTTTCTTAAATTGTTTTCTATTTTCTTCTTGATCACTATCTAGATCTAGGTTAGGACACTGTGCAGCATAGTGACCTATTTTTCCATAGTTAAAGCACTTAAATAGTAATTTTCCTTTGTATCTTCCTATAGAGCCTCTTTTTAATTTACTGACCAAACTTGACTCAGCATCATTTAATTTTTTAGACTCTGGACTTGCTTCATTTTCCTTTTTGATAGTTTTAAAAGTTGTTTCTTTGTTTGGGTTGTCATTATTGATTCTCATTTCATATGCAGTAAAGATTCCATGAAGAGCATAAAAAATTACCCTCTTCAAATCTCTTTCCTCAATGGCAGAGATCTTAGAATCATACTTTGGAGACAAGGTTCTTAAAATCTTCTTTACAACTATTACCTCTTCTATTTTTTCTCCTAAGACTCTCATAGAATTCACTATTTCCTGAACCCTTAGAAGGTAATCAACTACCTTCTCATCTTCAGTCATTCTAAGACCTTCAAACCTTATTCTAATATGTTGTAATTTTACTTCTTTTATATCTTCATCTCCCTCATAAATGTTTGAAAGCTTTTTCCAAATGGCTTTGGCAGTGCTACATTCCATGACTTTGGTTAGAACCTCACTGGATAAACCACAACAAATGGCATTAGATGCCTTTGCATCACAGTCATAGGCCCTTTTTTCATCAGCATTAGATGGATGGACTGGACCTATATAACTAGTTTCAATAGCATCCCAGACAGCATAACCTAAAGACTTTAGATGTCTTTCCATTCTAAACTTCCAAAAAACATAATATGTACCATAAAAAAATGGTGCTCTGGAACTAGATAGACCTTCTTGTGGAGCCATGACAAGTACTCTTACCAGGAAACCCTAAGGTTGATTAGACCTATTGGACTAGGGTCTAGCTCTGATACCACTTTTTAGAGTACTTGGTAACACTAAGAGGGGGGGTGAATCAGTGTTATAGGAAACAAGATGATTTTTTCTTCTTTAGTGTAGATTTAAACAATTGAAGCAAATGTAGATTTGAGTGCTTATTAATAAATGTATCAGTGTATCAATGAGATAAATAAACATGTGCTATGAACATATGAAACTGACAATAAATAATAACACATGGCAGAGAATCAATGAATCAAACAAAAGGGACACCATAAGATAAACATTTTCATGAGTGGAAAACCCTCTTGGGGTAGAAAGACTACTCGGTAAAAATGCCTCACTAGCTTATTGAATCAACTTGCCTCACTAGCTACAAATGTATCTCACTGACCTTTAAATATTGCCTTACTGGCTTGCCTCTATCATTACAATGGATAGAATCATTTAATTATAAAGGGACACTCTATTTCACTAAACCTCAATAACTCTGGTATAACACCAAATACAATGCTTTTTCCAAGTAATATGTTTTCAACATTACATCAGACATATATCCAATCATTTACATAGTACAAAGCCTTTTCTTCTCTCAACACACAGTTTGAAAAAATAATTGTATACAAGCAACTATCTCAAACAATTTACACAACTGGTTGTCTTAAGCATATGGTCGAAAAGACCTAGGGGTATCATATGATACTTCTAGAAAGGTTTATTCATGTCTTAACAGTTTAACTAGTAGAGTTAAAGCATTACTTTAACAACATTATACGACTATTTCAGTGTCCATGAAATCTTCAAACCTTAACTAGACCATGAGTTCTTTATACACCATTTTAATGAAAGAAAAAACTGCCTTTACAACAAAAATCATCTCCATTCTATTTGAGCAAGAACCCTAATGTCAACCAAGGTTTAACTTTGATTAAAGAAAATTGAGGATAACAATTTTATAACTGAATATTGTTACTCATATACCAAACACCGAGCTCCATGCAAATATCATAACTAGAGAGATAGAAGATATCACCTGGTAAACTATCCAACAAAAACATTTTGTTGTAGTTCAAAGTCAAACCAACTAACCACAAACTAGCACTACCCAACTTAGTCACATCTTCAAGATTCTTCTAAAGATACTGACTATTTCTCCATGATTTTCGATGATGGCTGTTAAACTTTCAAACCCTAGCTTGAAGAGCTCATAACTTGAACTTTTTAGCTTGCAAAAAATGAAACCAAAAAAAGAATCTTGAGGTCCAAGTATGAATGTATGTGAGTTGAGCTCCCGGTGTGCCCTAAAAAGGGCTAGTGAAAACCAATGGCTAATTCAAGCTTGTTACCTATTGTAACCCTCGAAACCTATTCAACAGGTTATACACTTAAAAATCCCAATGAGAACATTTTACAAAAATATGTGAGCTATGTCCACTAGACAATGCAAGTTAAATGTGGACCATGGTGAACACTTTAACACATATTTTTCAATGTAAGATATTATGAACCCCTTATAATAATAAAATAAATATCCTTCTCCTTTTATATGCATGGTCTTCATGTGATACAAAAGTGTGCTTGTGTATGCCTTTATAACCACTCTAATGCAAATGTGAACAAAGTTCATGCCAACCAAAACTTGTGCCTCATTTTAACCATGTCATAAGCCAAACTATCACAAGAATCCATGTGCCAAGTAAAAACATCAGGAGATATGTAAACCATCATACTGCATAAACAACTTGTGATGTCATACCATCAATACATCCATCAAGAACAATTGAAATCTGTATGTCATAGACATGGGAAAGTGACAAAGTATACCATAACAATCATCATGATATGAGCTCACAATTGAAGCAAGTGATACCATAGAAAAAAAAATCTATGAACCATAATGAACCATGAACCATATCAATATCAACTGAGCATATAGCAACTGATCAAAGAACCATATCAACGGATCCAGACTGGTAACCAAATTGTGGATTTGTCATCAGGGACAACAACTGAGGGCAAGTCAAGAATATGCTTATGTGATTGGATGATACATTTTATTGATATGATTATGATGTGTATGGATATATGATTACAAATGTTTTCTTTTGATTTTCATGTTTATGATTATGGCATATGTGGATGTTAGGAGAAGATAGAAAATGGATGGTAGAAATGCTAGCTTGAAAATGATATGAGGAAAATAATAGAATGATGTGATAAGATGTAGATGGATAGAATATGGAAATAATAATTTTTGAGTTTATGATGATTATATTGTGGTGGATGTAGGTACATGTTGAATTGTGGCAACCTAGATTTGATGTAGCGCTTGATGTTATGCACCATGGTATAAAGACCAAGGTGATGATGTGTCCTATACATAAAGGACTTTAACTCACAAACATGTTACAAAAAAGAGGATGCCCCAACATATTGTCAAGGCACATTATGATATAATAGATTGTAATGACCTTGGTGGGATATGAAACGGGGCACCCAACAAATAAAGCATACAAAAAACCAATGAAAGACTGCCCCGGTATACCCTCAAGACACATCATGAAATAATGATCATGGTGACCTTGGTATGATATATTTCAGCACAATAGATAAGTAAATAATCAATTCAATAGAAAAACAACACACAGAGGACTTTACTTAGAAGCCAACCAAAGTATCATGCCTACTTTTCCTCCTATCCACCATTACAATGAGGTATTCAACTTCATAGGGGTATTGGTGAGGTGTGTGGCCATTCAAAGGTCTTTATTTAATCATTTGATTAGTGCAAGGCTTCTACCATCTAGCAATTTTGTAGCTAATTTCTACAACCAATCCAAGAAAACCATGGAATCCACCACTTAGCCAATCTAGGAAAATTATTACATCCACCACTCAATCAATCTATAAATCAATATCACTAGATTGGCCAATCAACACATGCCCAAGCATGCATACATATAGACACACAAGTCTCTAAACATCCGAGTCACAATTACATTCAACATAGTTTGGGGGCTACAACCACTCTAACAATCCCAAGAACATTAATCACAATGTAACACCTTGCTATACCAAAGCAACACTATCCAAATTTAAATTGAGATAGCAATCATCCTAAGAATGCCTTGATAATCAAGGCAACACCTCACTATGGCAAGGCACACTATCTAACTTGTAACTAAGAGAAAATATCCCATCTCTACCAAGATGGGCGTCATTTGGATTTTCAATTCAACAAAATAACCACTAGCTAACATTAAGCATGAATAACTATGTAGCTATTCTCTTGGTAAAATGGCAACTATACGTCTCTATTGATGCCTAGAGGTTAATCAACAATTTAGTCCATAAAGTCCTCCTTGTCACTAGATCACATGTATATTGTGCTACAACAAATCAAACTCATACATGAGGATCCCAACTAAACATGAGACCATGAAACTCATGAATTCACAAACATAGAATGACATATTCACACAATAATCACACTGAGAACTCTAGCCTAGACATAGATTATCACAATTTAATAATATCACAAGTCACACACACATAATGTACTTCCACAAAATATTATTTCAATAGTTTCAACCTAAGCATATACCTCATCTAAACCTTCCTCAACTCCCTTAATCTTTAGATATTCTTCACTGCTCTATTCATTGAATAAGACAATACTTGAGTTATGATAGATTTAATAACAACCTTCTTCCAATGACATTATATTGTTTATACATGAGTCTTTTGAGTCTCTTCTCTCTTAGACCCTATTGGCTAATTATGATAGTTTTAGAATGCTCATCCTGTAGACAACTGAAAATTTACTCACATTGCAAACACCACTTTCAGGACAATTCTCTTTCACATTCCATAATTCAACTATTAATTAAATAATTTAAGTTATTTAATTAATTCAATTTTCCTCTTTCTGATCATCTATCTATTTTTCCCTAATTTTCTTCTATTATTAAATAATTAATTTTAGTCAATTGATTTTTTAATTACTCACGCTCTAATGTCCCTTTCTCATTCAATTTAAACAAATAAACATTTAAATATCCCCCTCACCTAACTGACAAAATCCCCTTTTCACATGCATTATCTCAATAAATTAAATAAATTAGGCAAATTTACTTAATTTGATTTCCCTCACACCTCATCATTTTTGAATTTTAAATTCACTCTTGTCTTGTAGTGGATGGAAACCCTAATCGATCTCCACCCTCCATTTTGCTCCAAAGTCAACATCAGATCCTAGCCCTTCATTCAAACATGCTCTTCTATAAAACAATCTCTACAACCTCATTTTGCTCTCTCGTAGCTCACAACTCTCTAATCTGTTGTATACTCTCTAATATTTTGCCCAATCACTCACTAGAGCTTCTCAAGATTATTGCAAGCTTGCAAAATCTGAGAACAAATGGCAAAATTAAGGAGAACAATGGAGATAGGTCAAATGTTAGCTTAGAATCTTAGTTGTTTTGTGTTTATTTGACTATTTTTCTTAGCTTGTTTGCACTCCATTGGGGGTTAGGATTGTTGTTTATTTTCTACATGCTTGAAAGTTTAAATCCTAACACATTTTGGTGAACCTGACGTGAATTGAGTGTTTTTTGTCAACTTCTAAAAGATTAGTTTTGCAAGTAGCTTCCTGGCCTCAAACGGACCTCACTGTTGAGTCTGAGAGGCCTCGCAAGTGAAGATTAACATAAAACTTGCTAGCTTTTGCTCTCTATTTTTTTTATTTTAAAAAAAATTAGTACGACAGTCTGTATTGTACGGATCCGTACCGTACAGACATCCGTACCACACTGTGTATTGTGCTAAATGATCTCTATTTTCAGGTTTAGGGTTTTAAACTTCTATTGCAGGTTTACTATTGCAAATTTTTTTTGTTGCAGGATCTAAAGGAACCCTAAGTCAAGGACTTGCATATCTCAAGGTTATCTCATTGCATGTTCTAACAAGGTACCATGGTTACTAGTCTGAGTTAGTCATTTGTTGTCTATCATGTGTCTATTTCGCAAAGGACCACATTGTACACTTTGGCCTATGACTTGCCATTGTGTCTGTCATTCCTTGACATAATAAGTTATATGATGATAAGCAGAAATTGCAAGTGAGAAGCTCAAAAATCTATCAAAGAAAGATTTCATTCCCTTCTTCTAGACACTCTTCATTCCTCCACCATCTCTCTCTCTCTCTCTCTCTCTCTCTCTCTCTCTCTCTCTCTCTCTCTCTCTCTCTCTCTCTCGCATCTTCATTTCTTCTATTCACTCTACCATGATGGCATACTTTTTGGAAAATTTCCCAAGTTTTTTGAAAATTTGACAAATTTCCCGAGGGGCCACACTATCCCACTTCATCTAGGGCACGCTGGGGCATGTCTAAGGCATATTTTTGAAAATTTTCTTTGATACAACATTAGAATTGACATTGTATCAAAGAGGGGAAAAATGTAGACACCTGAAAATGTACCTGCATTGCAAATGCCACTTTCAAGATAATTCTCTTTCAAATTCCATAATTGAACTATTAATTAAATAATTTATGTTATTTAATTAATTCAATTTTCCTCTTTCTAATCATCTATCTATTTTTCCCTAATTTTTTTCTTTTATTAAATAATTAATTTTAGTTAATTAATTATTTAATTACTCACACTCTAATGTCCCTTTCTCATTCAATTTAAACAAATAAACATTTAAATACCCCCCTCACCTAATTGACAAAATCCCCTTTTCACATGCATTATCTCAATAAATTAAATAAATTGAGCAAATTTACTTAATTTGATTTCCCTCACACCTCATCATATTTTTGAATTTTAAATTCACTCTTGTCTTGTAGTGGAGGGAAACCCTAATCGATCTCCACCCTTCATTTTGCTCCAAAGTCAACATCAGATCCTAGCCCTTCATTCAAACATGCTCTTTTATAAAACAATCTCTATAGCCTCATTTTGCTCTCTCTTAGCTCACAACTCTCTAATCTGTTGTATACTCTTCAATATTTTGCTCAATCACTCACTAGAGCTTCTCAAGATCATTGCAAGCTTGCAAAATCTAAGAAGAAATGGCAAAATTAAGGAGAGCAATAGAGATAGGTCAAATATTAGCTTAGAATCTTAGTGGTTTTGTGTTTGTTTGACTATTTTCTTAGCTTTTTTACACTCTATTGGGGGTTAGGATTGTTGTAGCTTGTTTTTTGCATGCTTGAAAGTTTAAATCCTAACACACATCCAAAATATTTATATTCTTAGGAAATCATTTCATTCATTGAGACTCCCTATGTTATGCAAGTTCTTGGCACCACTTAATTAATCATCTTCTTAGTGGCACAATTAGTTGTCTAATCCATCTCTCACTAGGAACACAAAATCCCTCATCATCCCTCCTTATTTACCCAAGGAGCATTATCTTAGAAATTCATCTCAAGCCATGTCTTCGAGAAAAAAGATCACTCATGTTGTCTTTATAGTTGATCTTGGCTCCTCTATTTCCTCCTATTGTCACTCATGCACCATCACTAAAACACTTGGCAAGAATTTTCTTTGAAGCTATATAACCCTTCTACTTGGTTGGCTAATCCATGTTAGAAAACACCTACATAGTCAAAAAATTCATCACGACATCATGTTACATGAGCACACTAAGAAATTATGAATCTAGTTTTAACATTAGTCAATTTTTTATTCTGAGATCAATAATTTTGAAAACATTAATTTGAGTCCTTATTTATGCTTCCAACACACTAAGATGAAATTGTCAAGTCATCAAATTTATAAATAATCCAAGTGGTGGTGATTTAGAAAATGTTATTTCTTAGATATTTCAAAAATTAAAATAAGGGATAGATGAGAACCTTAGACCAAGTATTTAAAACATATCATTCAAGTAAATAAGAAATCAGGACTAAAATTCTTAATTCAAAAAACATTATTTTTTCACCCATGATGGGAAAGGTGTTTGAACATTGCATCCTAATGTCTGTATTCATTAATTATTTGTAGTTGTTTATTATTTTTTCATCACATGGGAAAGAAGGCACTACACTTTAATGGTTTGTCTAAGTGCTTTATTTGTTGGGTATCCCATTGCATATCACACCAAGGTCATTATAGTTCATTATATCATCATGTGCCTTGACAATATGATGGGGCATCCTATTGTTTGTAGTGTGTTTGTGAGTCAATCCTTTATGCACAGAACATGTCGTCACTCTGGTCCTTATACCATGTGGTGCATAACATCAAGTGCTATGTCAAATCTAGGTTGCCACAATTCAACATGTACTTACATCCACCACAATATAATTTTCATAAACTTCATAACCATTATTTCCATATTATGTCCATCTACATCTTATCACATCATTCTATCATTTTCATCATTTACTCATCATTTTCTAGCTAAAACTTCTACCATCCATTTTCTATCTTCTCCTAACATCCACATATGTCATAATCATAAACATGAAAATCAAAATCATACAGTTATAATCATATATCCATACACATCATAATCATATCAACAAAATGCATTGTCCAATCACATAAGCTGCATATATCCATAATCATAAAACAAATCACACATATATGTATCATGATCAACATAAATATCTATAATCATAAAGCAAATCATACATAAACATCATGAGATCAACACATATATCCATCCATAATCACAAAAATTAAATCCCAAAGTCATCATATCATATATATATATTGAATGTATGTAGAAATGTTAAATACAAAATGACACCTAACTTCATCATATATCAAAATCTATCATCATCCATCCAATCACATGAGATTTCTACTACCCCCTCTCCCTCCCGTGGCCCTACTAATGGTCCTAGTGATGGTGGTGGTAGACGTGGCCTAGCTACTAATTGGGATATCGTTGAAGCCCCTAATCAAGCACTTGATTAATCCACAAATGAGGGTTCCCTCTACTTGATTAGCATTGCACACTCATAAAGCAATCTATAATACTACACCTCATGTAGGGCCCACTGTGTCCCTCAAGAATCCCTCACTAGCTCAACAAATGCATGTGACATGTGCCCTATGTCTCCAATAGCCATCTCATCTAATCCCTCTCCTATAATAGCTATTGTACATCAACATGCACCCTATCTCGCTCTTGAGTGGCATCCAATTGAGAGGTGAGTGCAGGATCATGATGGTCCAAACACTACCCCTAAGTGGCAGTGTAAATGTGAAAAACATACTTAAGTAACTTCATGTTAAAAATTGAATGAGTTATCTACACAATCTAGAAATAAGGTAGTAATAAAAGTTGTAATAAATTGAATGTAGTTTATGGGCTATTAATTTTTTTTGAAAATTTTAAAAATAGTTTGGTGAAAATTAGATATTTCAATGAAGCACTACTAGAATTTTCAGAAAAACATAAAAAGTAGGTGTCTGTCCAGCCAACCTAAGTATGAGAAAAAAAAAAAAATTTCCTCCATGATTTGGATTTAAGTAAAGGACACATGAACGGATGTGATGCATATTTTTTTGAATTTTTTAAGTAAATAAATAATTATTTATGATTTTTTTACTGTGACTTTTTTAAAATATTAAAAATTAATTTTCCAGCCAACCTAACTTGATCAAAAATATATGAAACTCAAAAAATTTAAATTTTAATGTATACCCAATAAATCCTAGAATGTGATGCATCTTTTGGATTCAAAAAAGGATTAATATGTTGAAAGTTATGGATGTTATTTAATATGTATATCTATCAGGAAATCAAACATAGTCTATGTAGAAAATTAACAATAATTACCAATTAAAATTATTATGAGGCATATATCATATTTTTAGAATCTTAATAGCTTCCTCTATAAACTCTTTTTATTTAATTAAATTTAGTTACAAAAAAGTTTGTCAACTTCAAGGATGAAATTGTGGAAATTTCAGGATAACACTAAATTGGTGGTTTTGCAAGTTTCTTTGGCAAGTTTTGGGGTTCCCACTTGCCTAAATATGAGGTAATCCTAAGGTAATTTTGGAGGGAATCCATATTTGAGCTAGAAATATTAACATCCTTTCCATCCAAATCTAAATATTAGTCTAAATGTTAGCACTTTTTCATCAAGCAAGTTTTCTCTCCATTGCCATTGTTTGGCCCATCATGATCTCGCACTCACTGGACTTGCCTACAAACTATCTCTCTCTATGCACAAACTATCTAACCCCTGAACACCCTATGTTGCCTCATCTTGTTTTGTTTGAGAAGCATTGAATCTAACCTACATACTATGTCTCTCCTCCTACAGATTCACTCACTACTCTCAATCTATCCTAATCTACTATGAGGTTGTCCCTCTCCTCCAGTAGACTATATCTCTGCACCATTACCTCATAATGCTCAACTTGGAGTCTATCCAACTCCAATTGGATGTTGTCTTGATCTGTTATGGCATTATCCCTCTAGCGTCAGACTTAAGCTAGTTCATGTCATAGGCTATCTACTGTATCCCTTATTAGAGGTGATTTGATGGCCCTTCCCTAGTCACTCTTCTCCCTACTACCCTATCTATGGAGCCACATCCTACATCTTCTCATCCCCTCCATATTCTCTCTCTCCCCCCTTTCCTTCTACTCCTAGCGGTGCCATCACTATTGGGATTGTAGGGATCACCAATCCTCTCCCTCTACCTCCTCCCCTCATCTACCACCAGTGTTGTGCCCTCAACACTACATCTATCATGCCACACAAATCTCTAGCCTACAACACCCTTGAATTATAAGAAGCTAAGCTACTAAGTTACCTATTCCTATTCTAACCAATTTTTGAAGAAAGAGAAAAGACAAGAGGAGAGAGAGGAAAGAAATGACCCTTAATAATTGTTGACCTATTTCCCTCTTCCCATAACCAAATAGTTCACCTTCAAATCTTGTTGAATCCATTCAGAACCTAGCTCTGTAGACCCAAAAAACCTTCAAATTTCTGTGTTTTAGGTTCTAGAATTTAAAAAATTAAAAATCTTGTCCCTAAGGCATTTAAACCCTAAACCCTAGAGTCTTTTGCAAGTGTTGATTGCCTTTTGTTATAATTCTGAGTTGACTGCCTATTGCCTATGTAGATCCTTTAAATTGCAACTTAATGTCTAAGTGTGTCGTCATTTTACCAGCCCCATCTGCTTGAGTCACCACTTATTACTCGTGCCTTGGAATTTTTTGAGCCTTAGTTCTAAATTCAGCCCCTTATGTTTGTCTTGCCTAGCACGGTTCCATTTTAAAAACAACTTAAGTACATGTGCATGAAAAAACATTTTAAAGTTGCATCAATTGGCAGTCCACATCATTGTTTTATCCTTTTCGCTGGAGGGTCCCTCTTTCCGAGCCTTATTTTATATTTCAGCGGCACCACGTAGTCTAATGTGGCATCCACGTGATGTCCATGTAGGAATTTCACCAAGACTTAGTGCTTCACCAAAGCTCCCAAGCACCTTAGTGAGCCCGCGAGATCCAACGTTGTAGTTTCAGGTAACATGGAAATTTTGGGTAATGTGGTGGCCTTTGCGGTCTAGATGTCTAGACTTTCCTTAATGTTCAGACCCTTCAATGTGTACATCCTAATGTCGTCATCCAGATCCCTTTCCAAAGAAGTGCTCAACGTTGATGACATCATCAAGACATTTAAGGATGGCATATTAATTCTTAATATCCAGACTTTCCCTAATGTCTAGACTTTCCTTAATGTCCAAACCCTTCAATGTACACATCTTGATGATGTCATTGAGATCCCTTTCAAAAGAAGTACTCAACGATGATAACATCATCATGACATCCAAGGATGGCATATTAATGCTTAATATCTAGACTTTCCCTAATGTCCATACTTTCCTTAATATCTAGATCCTTCAATGTGAACATCCAGATAACATTGCCATAATTTCATCTTAAGGAAATCCTTTACAATGATGACATCATCTAGACATTCTAACATGGGATGTTTCACAAAAGTTAATATCCAGACCGTGAATATCCAATGCATATGATGGCTTTGTTGGGGTAAATTTGACGGGCACATTTGGATATTGGGATACTTGACCATGAACACATTGAAGTTTTAATTGGGGCGGAGGTTGAAGCTTTGATTGCAAGCATGGTGGTTCCATTGACATCGTAGCATTCCACGGAGACCAAACACTTCATTGGGATTTCCAAATAGCCTTAGTGGGACCACAAGGATTTACCTACAATCTGAGGTGGCACTCCAAATGATGACCTGGGCACATCGTGACATCTCTTCACATCACATTTAGTGTTTTGGAGCCCTAATGCAAAGGGCGATGGCTGTCGATGATGCGATGCATGTTGATTGCGTCCAGGGACATTTTCATCCACGGTTAGGATTTGAAGTAGAGGCAGGCCACAACCTAGAAAGTGGGAAAGGTTGTTGACCGAGGATGAAAGTTTGCAGAATCAGAGGTCGAATTCCCCAGAAAATCTAGAAATTGATGAAATAATAGAGTTGAAATAAATTGTAAAACTTCAAATGTATGTTTAAATACTTGAAGTGTTGTAAAAGCTTTATACAAAGGGGATTTCATAGGGAAAATTCATTTATTTTTCTCATCTACCATAAATGCAAAATATCTACTCAGCTACCCCATTTTAGATATTTTTGCATTCATTGTTGTAGGTTGATGAATCGGTTGTTTACATTGAATATGCAAATATCTCCCATCAGCTCCAAGATCTAGATATTTTCTACATTGAATCCTTGTAGATAGGCATTCCCTTTGGTAGGGATATTTTCTGATGGCCCATAGGGGTAAATTTATTGTGAAAGATGACTTAAGTCAAATGAAAATCAAATGTTATATATGCATGTTTGTAAGATGTAATGAGGGTTGGAAAATAGTTGGATATTATTCATTCTTGTGTATTCCAAATAGAACTATCCTCTATTGTAACTGTGTCTTTTGATCAATAAATATGGTGTTTTACTTTTTCATGATTTTTAACTTTGTGTAGTCTTAGAATTGGCTATTGTTTGTGAATGTCTAATTCCTGGCAATCCATTCTTTAGTCCAGTTAAAATCTCCATGATTTATGTAAGTTTATCAGTTGTATTCATTTATTTATGCATCTTAACTCTGTGAATGTTTTATATTCAAACCTGGTGTATCACCTCCATTAATTTTTAGTTTTATCCCTCTTCCTCTTTTCCTCAATGGTGAATAGATTAGGTTTAGTATTAGGGTAGGTTAACCTCTTGTTCAGCAAAGGAACCAGCCTCTCTCTAGAGAATTGATCTCCCTGTAGGGTCCCACACTTGGAGATCATCTCAATGTTTCACTAGATTGTTGGAGCCTTGAAAGCCTTCAACACAAGGTGCAAATCCAAGTGACAACAATAACCTCAAGATAAAGAAATAGATTTAGTGAAGGATACTAAGCAACAAGAAACCAATCTTGGCACAATCAATAATAGCTAAATTCTAGATCTAGGAAAATGATATCATCAAGGGAAAATGAACCATCAATGCTAATACACTTGAACATCATATTATATGCATAGACCAAGTATACAAAGCATTACAACTTCTCAAAACTCAAGATATATCATGAAAAACACTCAATGTAATCATTGTAGCTTCTTTAATGAATCATAAATAACTCTTTAAAAAAAGTTTAGACTTAGTTTGGAAGAAAATCAATAAAAGATTTAAATAAAAACTAGTGATCTAAATACAAGTTGAATAAGTACTATTTTTTTTTGTTTTTAACCCCCAAAACAATGGTTGACACTACAATTTATAAACAAGGTCTCTAAGAACAAAGTCTAATTTTTTCATTTCAACCAACCTAAATTAGGTCAAATTTCAACAAACATTCTACTCCAACATTAATTTTCTTAGAAAACATTCACTACTCAACAAATCTTATGTCAGGGAAATAAATTCTTCACCCTCTAGCCACTCCAAGAGAATAAGATCATATTATTCAAGAAGGCATATGCATTAAATGTAGATATCTAGAGTCTCTCCTTGAACCACAAGTAAACTCTCACTGTATGCACTTGAATAATATGTTATATTAATATTCTCACTAGAAATAGGGGAAAAACCCCTTCATGAAATCTATCATCATTCGCATATATCTCCAACTATCTTGATAATAGTCTAAATTCAAAAATATCTTGTATATTTTCCCAAAAGTGTTTTCTAGGTTCAATAGCAACTTACAAAACCTAATTATAAAACTTAGCAAAATCGGCTTGAAATATCTACATCATAGCATGTAAATTAACACAATGAATGTGATCTTTGTCCAAGAAAGCACTAAATTGTTGACTAAGTAGAATCAATTCAAAACTCAATAAACCCAGGAGGAGGTCCATATCATCATGAATAGTACTTCAACAAGCTTCTTGAAATTACAAATGTCACTTATAAAACTCCAAGACAATATGATTTTCAAAATCACCCTGCTACAAAATAATGAGCAGCATCAAATTTGTGACAAGATAAGCATATCATATTTAAATTTAAAATATTTATTTTTACCAGAAAATCCCTCTATCCAATATCACTAACAAAACCTAATATGCTTCTAAAATCCTCTATAACTCTTGTTTAAGATAATAATTCTTAATGTTGAGTAAGAGAATGAAAGCTTAAGAAATCTGATTATAAGAAAAATCCAAGATTTTATTTATCTAAGTTAGTTACAAGGCACTAGTTTTTTAGACACAAGGCATGTGGTAGGAAGTCATATATGTCAACCATAATCATGACTCTTAGGGTAATTTCTGTAAATATTGAGTATATCAAGCTTATATAGTCAAATCCTTAAGTTGTGATCATGACTTTTATAACTTTTTCAAAGTCCTCTACCAAGCAATCTCACAGGGTTTCAAGATGGGCAAAAATTGTTTGAATAAACTTAGAGAAATAAGAAATATGGGCACATGATTGTCCTTGCTCAAAGCTCAAACTATTGATTTTCATGAAACTAAGGCACACGTCAACATCATACCAAAGACATAGTTACATGCTTCCATAGGGATCTAGGTTTCTATCACATTCAAATTATGACTACACATCCAGCACATTTCGTTGAGGCATTTTATCAAACAGTTCACGTGCTTTGTCTATGCTTCCACATTTTGCTTACATGTCTACCAGGGCATTTCCAACGACATCTGACAAAATTCCACTATCCTTTATGCTTTTGCGGATACCTATATCCTATTCCAAAGCTCCCATTTTGGCACTAGTTGGGAGTATGCTGGCAAATGTAAACATATCGGTTTGGATTGTTGCATATGGTGAAACAGTGCGACTGCCTCGTGAGGACACCCATGTCTTCTGTACACTGCAATAATCATTTTCTATTATACGCCCTCCTTGCTCCTATTAGCCAACATTCCCTCCACCTGTTGTCCTACATCTTGATTCCATTGCCTCTCTGTCCTACCCATTCTATATGCCACACCTAGTGCGGCTATTGTTGATCGTCCATCGCTATCAACCAATTTTAGTCTCTCATTCACCATCGAGAAGCAGAGGATTGCACGCATAAAGAAATATCTATGGCCCCCAAAGAAATTATAGGCGCCAGAGGAATGCAATGGTGGATTAGAGCCAGAAATTGAAAATGAATCACTTATGTGATGTGATCAAACATTTCAAGTGCTAGCATCCACCAAACTTCAGAAGCGTGGGAACAATTGAGTTTGAATTATGCGGGGGAACTGGGCAGATGTTGGTTAACGGTGACTGCTTCCGAACGGAAGGGCGTTGGCGAAAGGAACAGACGCCACGTCTGCCACCTAAGCAGTCAAAGCTTAGTGTGTGAGATAAGTCCAGCCGAAGCATAGATTACCAGGGAAATGGGAGTTGCTCAATGATAAACCGTTTAATGCTCAAATTGTCTCTGTTCACACAGGTAGGATATTCCCCCAATAATATTCTAACTTGTTTAGTGGCAACTTCTGCAGGTTATTTGAACTATTATTTTTTCAACTCTTGGTTTTGTCATCATGCATAGTGATAGGATTGAAACAACAATACCTTGGTATCAAAATTTTACATGAACTACTATTCTTGGTCGCTATAAAATGTTTTAATTCAATTGTATATGTGATTGATCGTATCATTATGCAGGTTCTATGGCCGAGAACTAGTGGTTTGAGATGACTTTTCTGGAGACAAAGGTTCTATTGTTACTCTTTTCTGCGAGCAGATACTTTCTTCCTCCATTTCTGAAAACCATGAAAAAACTGAAATTTTTAATTGTATGTAATTTGAGTTCAAAAAGGGCCACAATAAGAGGTTTAGGTGCCTTATCTTCACTCACTCAACTCAGAAGTGTTCACTTGGAGAAGCTGGTTGTACCCACCATTCCAAAACAGAGCAAAGTAATACAAAACTTAGATAAACTATCTCTAAGCTTAAGTGAAGGGTTTGGAAATATTTCCACATACAATGACCCCAACCTACAGGGATTTATTCTGGACAACTACAGCGACTTGGAGGAGTTGGCCCCTGTCATCTTTCATATGTCCTCTGCTCAGATATGGTCTGTTACCAACTGGCATCTAGTTGAAAAGTTACCATATGATTTTAGAAACCTGAGCTCTTTAACAATGTTAAGATTATCAGCATTACCAGGACTAAAAGAGCTTCTGGCATCAATTTGAAAACTTGAGCAGCTGGAATTTCTAGACATTTCACTATGTGAGGGCTTGAAAGTGTTAGAAATAAAATGTTTTAAAAATAGAAAAAGAAAACAAAAAGATAAAACAAAAAAAGGAAAGTGTCTCAACCTTGCATGGAAATAAAAAATAAAGCAAGCCAAGAATAGAAGATTTTATGATAGGTGAAAAGCGGCTATTTTGATAAGTATCTTTATATGGAGATAGAGATAAGTTTGCTTTGAGATTTTATTAGATATTTTCTAAAAAGAAATGCTTTATCTCCAGAAAGTTCTCATATGCAATGTAATATATATTGGTACTTTGAGATAGTCATTTTGAGAGAGGTGAGAGTTAGGTTGCAAGTTTTTATGCTGCTGAAATTCCTCTAGTTGAGTTGAGGGGAAAACTCCTGGCAAAACTTGCATTGCAAGTGTGTTGTAATCTGGTTCAAGATTTGATAATACATTGTGCGGGTTTTGGAGTGTGGGGTTTTTCTCCCGAAAGGGTTTTCCCCACGTATATTACTGTGTTATAGTTTTATTGTTATTGTGTTTATGGTTTCATGTGTTTCTTGATATCTCTGTAATATTTTATTTGAAATTTGCATAACTCTCCTCTCAAGGTTAGCATAGGAAGCATTTTCGCACACCTTTGCTTCCTTACAAGTGGTATCAGAGCCTGGCTAATTTTGGTTCTATTTGTTGGGTACAAGGTTTTTTGAGCTAATCAAGTTTGAGTGGGAGCTTGTGCAGAGTATTTCATATTCTATATTGTAGGATAATAGAGATGGGGAGCACATCTAGAAGAGTTGAGGTAGAGAAGTTTTCTGGCATGAATTTTGAAATGTGGAAGCTGAAGATGGAAGATCTATTGATTGATCGGGATCTATAGGATGCAGGGGATGAAAATGTCCAAAGGCCTATAGATCTAGCTTTGGCTGCAAAATAAGATGTAATGGATAGAAAAGCTAAAGGTCTCATAAGACTATGTCTTGCAGATTCAATTCTGATAAATGTTCATGAAGAATCCACTTCAAATAAGGTATGGAAGAAGCTAGGTGAAATATATTAGGCTAAATATCTAGTAAATAAGATTTTCTTGAGGAAGAAGTCGTATTCCTTGAGAATGGAAGAAAGTGGACATATTTTTGGGCATCTGGAAACTTTTATTATGTTGGTGACTTAGTTGACCTCAATTGGGGTTAATATGGATGAAGAAGAAAGGTGCCAAACATTGATGTGTTCGCTGCCAGACTCATGGGATAGCCTAGTCATGGCCATTGGTAGCATTTCAATCACTTTGAAAATGGAGGATGTTGTTGGTTCTCTACTCTCTAAAGAGATGAGAAGGAAGGTCTCTCTGAGTGCCAAAGAGGCTTTGAGTGTTTAAGGAAAACCAAAAGAACAAGGCAAGGATGAGAAGCAGCGTGACCATTCCAAGTCCAAGAATAAGGGGAGATCAAAATCTCCTGGTAAGTCCAAGGTAGTATGCTAGAACTATTGCAAATCCAAACACTTTTGAAAGGAATGTAAAGAAGAGAAGAAAAAGAAGATTTTGATTCTAAATCTGAAAAGGAAGATGGAGACGCCTTTATTGCAGCCTTGGCCACTTGTGCAAGTGATAATGCATGGTTGATAGACTCAGGTGCATCTTTCCACATGACTCCTAATAGAAACTAGTTTAGTAAGTATGAAAACTACGATGGTGGTAAGGTGTATTTGGGTGATAATTCTTTCCTTGACATTGTTGGCCATGGTAGTATTCATGTGAAATTTTCTAATGGTAGAGTTAGACGATCTAATGGTGTCTTGCATATCCCAGGACTAGCAAGAAATTTATTATTTGTTAGCAAGCTAATAGATGTGGGTGTGCATGTACAGTTTTTTGAAGCAGGTGTGAAATGGTGAGAGGTGCTATGGTGATAGAAAGAGGAAGCAGATTGGGTACATTGTACCAGCTTGATGCATGCACGGTTGAGTACAATAGCACTTTTGATAAAATTAAGCTAGTAACTGCTTTGCTGAAAAAAGAGATGGTTTCCTCTTCTGCAGATGCTCATGGCTTCTACGTACCCAAGGGTGCTCTGTCTACCGAATCAAAGTTGCCTGCAGAGAAGACCATGTTATGGCATCAAAGGTTTGGCGACATTGGAGAGAAGGGTTTGAAATCCCTGAAAAATAAGAACGTGGTTGAGGGGTAAAATGATTGCAATCTAAAATTTGATTTCTATGAACATTGTGTTTATGGCAAACAGAACTGCATTCAGTTTTACTCATCTTCTCATAAGTCTTCATGTATCTTGGATCTAATTCATTTGGATGTATTTGGTCCTGTTGATGTTGCTTATATTGGTAAATCAGTTTATTATGTTACTTTCATTGATGATTTCAGTAGGAGAACGTGGGTATATTTTTTAAAGAGTAAATCTAAAGTTTTTAGTTGTTTCAAGGAGTTCAAGGCTTTGGTAGAAACTCAGACTAGAAAGAAAATTAAATGTCTAAGGAGTGACACTTGCGGTGAGTACTGTTCTACAGATTTTGATAGATTCTATACAAATTGTTGGATTAAAAGACAAAAGACAACTTCGTATTCTCTGCAGTAGAATGGAGTTGCAGAAAGAATGAATAGAACGTTGATGGAGAAGGCTAGGAGCATCTTGAGTGGAGCTAGTCTAGAAAAAAAAATTGGGTTGAAGCTATTGCAACTGATTGTTATTTGATTAATAGATCTCCTTCAGCAGCGCTTGTTGATAAAATGCCAATGGAGGCGTGGTCAGGGAAAAAGCCTTCACTTAGACATTTGAGAGTTTTTGGTTGTGAGGCATATGCACATGTGCCTAAGGAGAAGAGAACAAACTTGGATTCTAAGGCTGTCAAATATATCATCATTGGCTACAGTTATGGTGTGAATTGATACAAGCTTTGGGATCATGTTGCATAAAAGATAATTTTTTCTGGAAGTGTTATTTTTAGAGAGACTAAATCCTCTCCTATTACTTTTCATCCAGAACAAAATAAAGAAATTGAACAAAAAAAGATGTGATTCAACGTCCTTCTACACCGGAGAAAGTTGAATCAAGGCCCCAAGATAGAAAAGAAGTTGAGGAGAACTCGTCAAGCTCTAAATCTTTAGAAGAGGAGGAAGAGGAGGAAGTGGAAGAACCTCCACCTAATCTTGTTCGAAGGTCTACAAGGCATAAGTAACCACCTAAAAGGTATGGGTATTCACCTAATGATTGGAAGTGTATATTTACTTTGAGTACTAACATTGATGAACCGAGATCTGTGCAAGAGGCTTTGGGTATGAATGATGCCGAGTCCTAGAAAATAGCCATGGATGAAGAGATGGCAGCCCTTGAAAGAAATGATACATGGGACTTAGTTCCATTGCCTGAAGGATGGAAACCTGTTGGATGTAAATGGGTGTTTAAGAAAAAGATTGGTTCAGATGGAAATGTTGAAAAGTATAAGGCACGGTTGGTTGTGAAGGGATACTCTCAAGATGAGGGTATTGATTACAGTGAGATCTTTTCTCCTATTGCTAAAATGGCATCCATTCAGTTTTTATTATCTATTGAAACAACTTATGACTTCGAGGTCAAACAAATGGATGTGAAAACTCCTTTCCTTCATGGTGATTTGGAGGAAGAAATCTATATGACATAGCCAAAGCACTATGTGGTGAAAGGTAAAAGCAATTTAGTTTTTAAGTTAAAGAAATCTCTGGATGGCCCTAAACAAAGTCCTAGGATGTCGTACCAGAATTTTGATACATATGTGTTGAGTTTGGGATTTGTGTGGTCTCAATCTGATTATTATGTATATTTTAAATCTTATGGTGATCATTTCCTAGTAATTGCTTTATATGTTGATGACATGTTGTTTATTGGGAAAGGCAAAGGTTTGATTGCAAAATTAAAATCTCAGCTCTCTATGAAATTTGAAATGAAAGATCTTAGTGCAGCAAAACATATACTTGGGATGGAGACCAAAAAAGATCATGAGAATAGAAAGCTATGGCTTGGGTAGAGTAAGTATGTTTGTTTAGTTTTGCAAAGGTTTAACATGCAAGATTGTAAACCACTTTATGTTCATGTTACATTGGGAACAAATCTTTCTATTTGACAATGTCCTACATCCCCATCGGAGATGGAAGACATGAGTAGAGTGCCTTACCAGACTGTAGTTGGAAGCTTAATGTATGCTATGGTCTGTACAAGACCATACATTGCCCAAGCAGTGGGAGTTCTTTCTCATTTTATGTCTAATCCTGGAAGAGTGCATTGGGATGCAGTTAAAAGGGTCTTCAGATATTTGTAGGGTAGAACAGAGTACTCTATATGTTTTCATGGTATAGGAGATTAGTATTCCTTGAGTATTCATGGTTTTATGGATTTAGACTGGGCTGGTGATATCGATAGCAGAAGGTCCACCAGTGCATATGTATTTACACTTAATGGTGGTGCAATCAGTTGGATGAGCAAGGGACAGGCTGTGGTCACTTTGTCCACTATAGAGGTAGAGTATATGGTAGCTACTCATGCATGTAAAGAAGCTGTTTGGTTGCAACATTTGTGTTCAAATATTAGGTTGAAACATGGTGCAGTTACAGTTTATTGTGATAGTTAGAGTGCAATCTGCCTTACGAAGAACCTAACTTTTCATGTCAAGACCAAACACATTGATGTTCAATATCACTTTGTGAGAGATATGGTCGAAGATGGCAGGGTGAAGCTAGAAAAGGTAGAGACTGTGGCAAATGTTGCAGATGCATTAACAAAGCCCGTGAACACAGAGAAGCTCATATGGTGTTCTGAATTAATGAGCCTTTTGGCCCCCAGCAATTAAGTACCTATTTTCTATTGGCTTATGCAATGTGTTTGACAAGTGCAAGAATGTTAGAAATAAAGCATTTTAAAAATAGAAAAATAAAAGATTAAAAAAAAAAAGTGTCTCAACCTTGCATGGAAATAAAAAATAAAGCAAGCCAAGAATAGAAGATTTTATGATAGGTGAAAAGCAGCTATTTTGATAAGTATCTTTATATGGAGATAGAGATAAGTTTGCTTTGAGATCTTATTAGATATTTTCTAAAAAGAAATGCTTTATCTCTAGAAAGTTCTCATATGCAATGTAATATATATTGGTACTTTGATATAGTCATTTTGAGAGTGGTGAGAGTTAGTTTGCAAGTTTGTATGCTATCGGAATGCTACCGAAATTCCTCTAGATTGAGTTGAGGTGAAGACTCCTGTAAGAACTTGCATTGTAAGTATGTTCTAATCTGGTTCAAGATTTGATAATACATTGTGCAGGTTTTGGAGTGTGGGGTTTTTCTCCTAAAAGGGTTTTCCCCATGTATATCACTGTGTTATGGTTTTATTGTTATTGTGTTTATGGTTTCGTGTGTTTCTTGATATCTCTGTAATATTTTATTTGAAATTTACATAACCCTCCTCTTAAGGTTAGCGTAGGAAGTGTTTCCACACACCTTTGCTTCCTTATAGAACGAACTTCTAAAGGAAATAGGACAACTCAGGAAATTGAAAGAGTTTAACATGAGAGAGTGTTCTCATTTGAGGATGTTGCCTAGAAATGTTTGTGGACTAGTCTCATTGAAACATGTTATCTGCAACGAGAAGATGGGACACCAGTGGTTTTGAGCTAAGACGTTTTCCATCCCTGATCTTAGAGTTGAGATTGTGGAAGCACAATCTACTTTGGGTTGGCTTGATGATTGATTTCTTTTCTAGGCCTTAAGTGAAGTACAATATATATTGGATGGGTTGTAAGAGGGAGGTCTCTAGTTTGAACCTCATGGAAACTCTTGCCTTTAAATTGTGGTGAAAATTAATGGTAATTTATAATTTTTTTAGGGGAGAGGATCTAGCAGTTGAGCATGTTTCAATAGTTGTGATAGTATTTGTAGATTTAATGTCCAATATTTTAATCATTGTTAGTGTTGAACATGAGTACTTATAATTGAATGAAATATAATTTTTAGATCTAAAAAGAAACAAATCATGTGATGCCACATCGGCACACCAACAAAACATGATTTAATGTAAAACTATTGTCTACCATTTTGGAGCTCTTTTTGGACAGTTCAACAAAAAAAACATGTTGATGTGGCATCATATATGATGTGGACTTGAAACATTAGCTAAAAGAAAGGACCTTGCCAAGTAAGCTACTATAAAAGTTTAGGAGTAATTCAAAAATACCACATATGATTTTGAGAGGCACAAAATTAGGGTGTTCAACTACTAGGTCCTCTCCCCTATCTCCCTCTCCATGTAAACAAAAGAAGACATTTGTAATATAAAATCAAGTTCATAGCTCTTCAAAGGAAAAGGCTTCACCCAACTTGGGAAAAGTTTTTAAGTTTGTCAAAATAAGGCTAAAGAGATAGATTATTGGATATTATTATCCAAAATTACTAGTTATTTTGATTAATTAATTTTGCCACGCTTTTAATTGGGATTGAGATGTTAGTTTTTAATTATTGTGAAATTTAAATATTAAATAATAAAATTTGTGTGTTTTATTTGATTTCTAGATGTTAATTATAAAGTAATTATGAATTTTAAAACTTCATTTTTCATCAATATAGTTATATAAATTATTAAAATTTTAGAATTTCTTAATTTAAATTGGCACCCATTATAAATTTAACACTAGAAGTATTTTTCATATTTATAATTTATTTTAAAATATAACTTTTTCTTAAGTCTATCTTATTTACAAACTTCCTTAAAAATAACATTTTATTAAAAAGTGTTTTTTAGGATAAGCAACCTTAATATCATATTAAGAAGATTCTCTTCATTATAATAATTATTAATCTATACAACATTTTATTAAGAAGTTTATCTTAATTACAAACTATTTTAAGATCTAATATTTTATCAAAAAGTTTATTTTCATTACAAGTTACAATATGACATTATTACATCTACACCTTTGAAATTCTTTTAAGATGATAAACTTGTTAATATAGGTATATGGTACCAATTCTATATTTTGTCTTCATTTATTTTAAATACATTTAATTAAGACATCTATCTTTATTACAAACTTCCTTACTATTACTTTTATTAACTATGGATTTCTTAGCAGTGATGACGATTGCCAAGACAGTGATGGAGCACTAAACACTATCTCAATGCTTTATCCCTAGTTTCATGATGCTCGTCCTGATTGTTGTCTCAGTTCTAAGTTCAGAGATGGCCACTCATTCCAAGTAGTTGTTTGGAAAGACAATCAAATAGATTATGTCAACCTTTGGAGCTAATTGATTGGGAGCTTTCTAATTGATGCTAAATAATTGTGTGTTACTCACTTAAAATGTTGTGCATGTGCTTCCTTGTATCCCTGATCATAGAAGTCTTGCAAATAGTACACTGACTCTATTTCCAATTTTAATCTTGGGTTATGGATGTTGCTCAATTTACAACTATTAGTGTTGCACTTCTATTGGTAGATAGTGTCTTCATTCACAAGAACAGATGTATACATCAGTAAGGATCAGTACCAACTAATGATATAGTGTCACGGATTCTAGTGTTTCATAGTTCATGAATTCTTTTTATATGTATTGATCATCCAAGTCATTGGAGTTGATCTGATAATAGGGGATGACTGAAGTTAGTCTCATGCCCTAACTAACATTAATAATAAAATATTAACTTCACATAAAAAGTTGGTTCTTTCCATGTAGTTACATCTTATTTTATTTAATAAAATCATTTTGGCATTACTATTTTTAACATAATTTAATTTTTTTAAGGGTGTAATCTCTTTTTTATATTGTAAAAGGCTACCCATAGTTTAACAAAAAATACCTTAACTTATCTCATAGTTGCCCAAAGGGAGCAATAACACTTCTACAGAAACTTAGAGGATGATATAGTGAATTAAAGAGCTACATAGGAATCTAAAAATGTATGACTTGGACATGATGGCAACAAAACACCAAACTAGTCTTAACTGATATTAACTTGATTCTTCCATTGGGAATTAAAGAGTAAAACTATTTACGAATTCTATGTTTTGGATTTCTTCACACAATATGTAACTATCATTTAATCATTTTCTAGTAGGTGAACACATACACTTTGATTATAACAATATTGTAAACTTATTTATGAATTCAGTATTGTAGGACTAGTTGATAGAATCTGGACTGATCGTTTAAGTATTTTCTTGTAGTTGAACACATGCTTTGATAATAACAATATTATTTGATTATTTAGAAATATGATATGGGTAAGTGCAAGAAGTTGAGTCCACGTTTAGTGGAAGCCTTGAGGCAAAATATTTTCAGAAGTGATGGATTTTGACAATATGGCTGACAAAAAAATTTTTAGAATTTTTGGATGAAATTAAAACCCATTTCAAATGACAATGTCTAGTTTTAAAATATATAAAAATTTTAGTGTTGAACATATTTTTGTATTTATTATTTATTTCTTAAACAAAAAGCTTCAAATTTTTTGAAGAAATGGATGACGACTTTTTTTAAAGAATTTTTTGACAAAATTAAAACCCATTATAGATGAGATTATGTAGATTCCAAATATGTAATTTTTTTTACAATTTGATTATTTTTTCTATTTTTCAAATAATTTTTTATGAAACTAGTCCATAAACTTGAAATATCAGATTTTCTTATTATTTTAATAACGTTTTATTAAAATAATGTTTTGAAAAAAAATATACCTCATCAATATTCAGATAATTATTTTCAATTTGAAAAAAAAACTAAAAAATGATAAGTTTAGGTCATCTTATGCATTACATACACAAGGGATTTTCAAAACAATAATTACGGCCAATAAAAAATTAATTAAAAAAATTACAAAAAAAATCCTCATCAATCTTTAGTGTGTTAAAAATCTTTTCCCAAAAGTATTTAGAAAAATACAATTACTTAGGTCAAAATATGGTTGACGTACACGTGCATGGTATGGTTTAAAAAAAGTGACTTTTAAACAATGGTTTTTAGACATGCCTATTGAAAATCAATTTGTATCATCTAGGTATTAAAATAAATTATATATTTGGAAACTAGACTCTGAGTACTACATTTCATATTAATGACTTTTTTTAAGATTCAATCTTTAAGTACTTCAAAATTTTAGATCAAATGTGACAAATTCTAAAATTAGGAAAAACACTTCCACTTTTTGTCCAAAAGGTGGACTCAACTTCTTGCACACACCCATATCATCTCTCTCCGAGTTCTATAAAGTTTGGATGATTATTGTAGTTCGCTAGTGATTACTCTTCTTTTGCAATCTCTTATTTATTTTTGGTTAAGAAGATTTGGAAACATACTTATTATTGACAAAGCAAATGCAAGATCTACAGAACCATTATCTTGGTAATCGTAGACTAATTCAATTTGTTTTTCTAAAGTCACTTAAACAGCCAATCAAGCATCAAAGATTATAATTTCTTTGGTTAAAATATCTAAATTTAAATCTTAAACGTGCACATCAAGCATGTGATATAGAGTTCCAAGAGAATATAAAATTCCAGTGTAAGCCATGCAATCAAATTCTCTAATCCTATCTTAGCAATAACACCTTTAAGTGCTTTTACTAATTTATAACAATCCCATAGGTTTACTAATTTAAGAGATTTTGATGAATTTATTGAAAACAAGTGACTTCAATGTATCGTATTTTATCAGTACCAAATTATTTGCAACAGTATCAAGAATGGATATAGAAAGTATAAAACTCAAGAATTTTAATTTACTTATTTTTTTATTAACATATCTTTATATAACAATAGCGATTTCAAAGAAATGCTACATTAACTTTATATCATATTCATGCACTATTACAATATCTTGTATATAATACAAACATATGTTACAAAAAGGTGACCAAGACATTCAAAAAAAAGCACAACATGAGTTATAACATTCAATACACAGATATCACTAATATACTCTAGATAATGTTATTATGAAAGTATAATCTAGTCATAAAATATGTTGTAAAAATGTTAAATAAATCTACTTCTCTTTGTAGACAAGCTAGAATACATTAGTAAGGATCAGTACCAATTAATGATATAGTGTCACGAATTCTAGTGTTTCATAGTTCATGATTTCTTTTTATATGTATTGGTCATCCAAGTCATTAGAGTTGATCTCATAATAGGGGATGACTAGAGTCAGTCCCTATGTCCTAACTAACATTAATAATAAATTATTAACTTCACATAAAAAGTTGGTTCTTTCCATGTAGTTACATCTTATTTTATTTAATAAAATCATTTTCATATTACTATTTTTAACATAATTTTTTTTTTAAGGGTGTAATCTCTTTTTTATTGTAAAAGGTTGCCCATAGTTTAACAAAAATTAGCTTGACTTACCTCATAGTTGCCGAAGGGGAGCAATAGCACTTCTACATAAACTTGGAGGATGATATAGTGAATTAAAGAGCTACATAGGAATCTAAAAATGTATGGCCTAGATTAATTTAGATTTATGACTGAGGATGGCGCTGTGTGAGGGGAAGGCTGCGTGCTGCCTGTGAGGACATGTGCATGTCAGTTTTTCTTTTTGCATGTGCGCTCTCTGTTGTTGATCGGTGACCATTTTCTGCTGGGAATCATTTTTATGCAGTTGGGGTGGGGTTTCTACCTTTCTTCTTCTCGGGTTTAGCTTTTGTTGCTGAAATTTGTCGGAGGGTTTGGCGTTGGGTGGTTGTGGGTTTGGTGAAGGGTGCGGAGAGGTTTGGAAGTGGTGTCAGGGCAGCATGTAGGGTTTCGTGTTGGGGTGGCATGGCAGGGGCTTCAAAAAGCATGGGTTTTGCTGGTGTGAAGCCGCATCAGGGTTTGCCTGAGGCTTCCTCTTTTGTGGGTGAGAGCTCTAAGCTCAAGAAAGTGAATGGTTGTTTGCCGTGGAGTCTCAATCGTCTAGTCCTGGTTATCTCTCCTGAATCGGTGCAAGAGGACATATCTTACTGGAGCCAACATGTTCTAATTTGTAAGCTCCTGGGTATTCGTATGCCTCTCTCAGCCTTGGAGTCTTGGATTCGTCAGTCCTGGTAGGTTGACGGTGATTTTGATATTTTGGTGGCTGCGAATGGCTATTTCATGGTTGATTTTCTTGCATTTCAGATCGTAATCATGTTTTTGAGGGAGAGCTGTATTTTTACAATCATGTTGGCTTGTTCATGAAGCCCTAGAATGGAGGATTTAATGCGGCAGAGGATTTGCCTTCACGAGTTCCGGTGTGGGTCCGTCTGCCATGGCTACCGCTGGAGTTTTGGAGGGAGGATATTCTGCTCCAGATTGCGGCTTTGCTGGGGAAGCCAGATGCGATTGCTCAAAATACTTTGGATAAAAAAGTTTTTTCCTTTTCTCGTATTTGTGTTGAAATTGACTTAAATAATCCATTACCGGATTCTTTGGAAATTTGTCTTGGCTCTGCTTCGTGGGTTCAAAGGTTAGACAATAAGTCCCTTCCTTTTTGCTGTCACTTTTGTCATGAGTATGGACACCTTCAGCGCCAATGTCCTCAGGCACCCAAAGCTACAGGGGTTTCTTCTCCTCCTTCATTAGGGCCTTCGAGGGAGAAGGGGGATAAAGGCAAGTCACCTGTGGCTAAGGATGGGACCGATAAGGATGGCTTCATTCCTATTAAGCCGAGGGCTAAAGGAAGGGGACAGAAACGGGCCTATAAAGATAGACAAAGTGATCAGGGTTTCAATCAGTTTGCGGTCTTGGATAATCAGGCCTTGGAAGAGGGGATGCTTGTTGAATTTCCTTCTGGGGCCACTGGTATGGATACAGGGCTGGAGCAGGCAATTGTTGTTAAGGATTTTTCTCCATCTTTGGAGCAGGGGAATTCTAGGCTTCCTGATGCCTCTGCCAATCTGCAGGATGACATTATTTTAGAAGATTTAGCTAAGGAGGTGTTGCCTGCCTGTAAGGCACGAGGATTATCTCATGTTCTAGCGGTGCTGCAATGCCCTCTTAAGAAAGGTCATCTTGATAATCCCTCTAAACTGGTCATAAAAAGGATGTGGACAAGATTAAGTCCACTGGGGATTTGTTGGTGGAATCTGGGTCGGTTAAGACCATTGATGCCCTCTTCTCTTCACCTTCCTTATGATTATTCTTTCATGGAATGCAAGGGGGTTGAATAGCACCCCCTTTCAAAAGGCTATTCAAGATTTGATTGTGGTTCATTCTCTGAATATCTTTTGTGTTCATGAGACTAAGCTTCGAGTGGACTTCATGCTTTAGTATGCTCCCCGTATTTGGTCTTCTGGTCAATGTCAGTGTATTGGTTCTAGGGGAAACTCTGGAGGTCTAGCACTATTCTGGGATCCACGAAATATTGTTCCTCGCTGGTGGATTTCCAGCCATTCCTCTATTTCTGTGGTGACTTTAGTTTTGGAATCTGGGGAGACTATTTTGGTCAGTAATATTTATGCTCCAATTGACATCCATGGTAAAATCCAACTTTGGGCCAATATCAGGCTTGTTCGGTCTTGTGCTCTTTTTCTTCCTTGGATCTTAGCTGGTGATTTCAATTATGTGTTGTGTTTGGAGGAGAAAAGAGGGGGGTTGCCTAGGCTTGGTCCTACTTCAGATCTTTTTCGGGCAAATGTGGATTCTCTTGCTCTTGTTGATGTTAAACCCTCTAATGGAATTTTCACTTGGAATAATAGAAGGAGTGGGCCAGAAGCGATATCTGAGCGGCTGGATAGATTTCTTATTTCTAGTTTTTGGTTAGGCGGTAGCATGGTCACTTGTTCTGAGATTCTTGATTGGTGTGGCTCTAATAATTGGCCAATCAAGTTTTCTGCTTCTTCTTTTCCTACTCCAAAGAATCCTCCTTTCAAATTTTAGATTATGTGGCTTCGTGATCTGTCCTTGTATGACCTTGTTTCCCAGTGGTGGTGGGATGGGGCCCCTACGTATGGTACAGCTATGTATTGTCTTGTTAAGAAGCTACAACATATCAAGTATCATCTTAAGCGATGGAATAGGTCATGTTTTAGCAATCTTCGGACCAAGAAAAGAGAAGCGCAGGCTCATCTTGCTAGTATTACTCATCAAATTCATGATTTGGGATTCTTGGAGGCTCTAGGACATGCTGAGTCCTAGGCTCTAAAATTAGTGGAAGAGTGGGAGCTCTGAGAGGAGATTTTCTGGAAACAAAAGGCCAGGATTGATTGGCTTCAAGAGGGCGACAGGAATATGGCTTTCTTCCATCATTTTGTGTAAGCTCATCAAAATAAGTGTTATATCTCTTCTCTTGTTAACTCTGAGGGTCTTTCGATTTCCTCACAATAAGCTTTGTCTAGAGAGGCTCGTTAGTTTTATTCTGCTCTATTTACTGAAGACTCGCCCCTTGCTGAGGCTGATGAGAATATGGTCCCTACATGCATTCCTTCTTTGATTTCTAATGATTTGAATGCTTCTCTTACTTGTCTGATTTCCCTGGCTGAAGTGGAGGAGGTTGTGTTTGGGATGAATAAGGGGAAATCTCCTAGCCCTGATGGTTTTCTAGTAGAATTTTTCCAGGAGCTTTGGGATATTGTGAAGCTGGATTTGTTGGAGGTTGTCTGGGAGTCTCTTCATAGTAAGTAGATGCTTTGAGCCCTGAATGCTACTTTTCTGGTTCTCATTCCTAAAAAGGAAGGTGCTAATAGCCTTGAATTCTTTAGACCTATTGCGCTATGTAATGTGGTGTATAAGATTATCATGAAATTGATTGGGGAGAGGCTTAAACCTTGCCTGCCTGTTGTCATTTCTGAAGAGCAAGGAGGCTTTGTGGTGGGTTGGAAAATTTTGGATGGGGTGGTGGTAGCCTCTGAGGTCATACATTCCATGGCGACCTCTTCAGAGCGGTCTATGTTCGTTGGATATGGCCAAAGCTTATGACAGAGTTAAATGGAGTTTTCTTCAAAAGATTATGTTGGCCTTTGGTTTTTCTTCAGATTGGGTTAGTTGGATTTTGAGTTGTGTGACTTCCTCCTCTTTTTCAGTTATTGTGAATGGTGAACCTTTAGAGCCTTTTGGTGCTTCTAGGGGCCTTCGTCAAGGGGACCCGCTCTCTCCTTATCTATTTATTATTATGGCAGAGGGGCTGAGTCAATTTCTTAAATTTTAGGTTTCTTAAGGCTTGATTCATGGTTGGCAGTGGGGCTTGGGTCTGCCAACGATTTCTCATCTCCAATTTGTCAATGATACTTCTCTTATGGGGTTGGCCCATATCTGAGAAGCTGAAGGCTTTAGGCAAGCTTTGGATATCTACCTTGCTGCTTCGGGTCAGAAAGTCAATGACCAAAAGTCTTCTATTTTCTTTTTTAATACACCTTAGGCTATCCAAAGGTGGATTGCGGCTATTTTGTGGTTTCAAATTGGGTCTCTTCCCTTCGTCTATTTGGGTATTCCTCTTGCTATTGGACGTTAGCCTAGGTCCTCGTGGCAGATGTTGCTTGAAAAGCTGAGGTGGAAGGTTAGTCATTGGACTCATTGGTGGTTGTCTACAGCTGCTAGAGTGACTCTTCTCAAGTCGGTTATCCAGGCCCTTCCTATCTACAGATGCTTTGTTCAAGTGGCCCCTTTGTATTTCCTTAGGGAATTTGATGCCCTCTCTCGTCAATTTCTTTGGAGTGGTAACTTGTTGTCTTCTAAGTGGAGCCTGGTTAAGTGGGACTCTATGTGTAGACCAAAGTAGGAGGGTGGTCTTGGTTTACGCTCTGCTATTTTGAACAAGAAAGTTCTTGCTGCTAAGCTTTACTGGTGTTGGTGTTCTAGTCAGCATCAGTTATAGGCCTGTATTCTCAACCATAAATATCTTAGGGGTGTTGCTTCTTCTGAGGTTCCTCGCTATCCTCTGGAGGGGAGTGGTTCTATGATTTGGAATACTTTGAAAGGTGGGGCTCAGTTGATTAAGCCTGCGCTTTTTTGGATTCGTCATTCGGGGTCATAGGCTCTTTTTTGGTTAGATTCTTGGGATGGTCACCCACCTATTCTCTCTGCTCTTCCTCACCTCCAGTCACTTTTCGATGTTTTTTCTATAGCTGGCTAGGATACTATTGAGCATTATAAGTTTGCACACCATTGTGGATCAGCTGTAAGCTTTTGTTGGAAGCTTCCTTCTGAGTGGCCACCTGGAGGGTCTGAGGAAGATAGGCATGAGCTTGCTCAGCTTTTGGCTTCTCATGCTTGTAATTCTTTGAGGGGTCCTAATGTCTTGGCTTGGGATGGTTCTGATTTGACCGGGAAGTAATCTGTGTCTGCTGGTTATAAGCAGCTTGGTAGGTAGTTGTTTGGGGATAATGAGGTCCCTGTTGCAAGTATGAGGTTAACCAGTGTTGTCATTGATGTCAACATACTCATATTACATTGGTAAGAAGGTTTGGATGAGCTGTGTGTTGAGGATATTGAGAAAAGTAGTCACAATAAGGAATAGTGAAGAACAATGATAAGAAGAAGGCAAATGTACTCAATAGGTTGAGAATCAGAGGATGTGGATTAAAGGGTTTGTATATATGAGTCTTGAGATGATCCAGTTAAGATTTTAGAGGTTCACATGAAGATATGAAAAAGTTGTGATCGGTCAAGTAGAACCAGTTCTAGGAGTTGTTCCAGAGTGACAAAGTGTTACAAAAAGGTCCAGTGAGATCCAGAGGAGCATTGTCAGTCTACAGATTGGAATGAGTGTTTGGGATGTCCTTGTGATGTGTCATCTCAGTTTGTACAAAGTTTGGAGGTCTGGAAGAACCTTTTTTAGTTTGACAGTCATGACAGATTGTGTTCTTGAAGTTCTGGATGAAGAGGAGAAGAGATTCCTGTGAGTAGAGGAAGTGTGGATGTACTTGGTCAATCAAGAAAGCTTGTGAAGGTGCTTAGATCATGTTGAGGTTATGTTGTCGGTCCACATTAGTGGTAGAGCCCAGAATTGAAGATATTCTTCTGGATGAAGTTCTTGTTCACACTAACTGACTGGATGTATTAATCATCTTGCGAATGTCCTAATGGTTGATTGCTAACTTAGATGATTGTTCCTAAGTCGATGTCTTGTATAAATAAAGGTTTGTGAGTTCATTTCAAAGTTGTTGAGTAGCGGATAAGTGTGGTATAGCGAAAGAGCGAAAGGCAGAGCAGAAGTATCTCAGGCTTAAATGGAACTAATCCAGACATGGTAAAGATGTCGATCTCTAGTTCAAGTTTATGATTCTTATCACTTTGTAGACAGTGTGTCTCTTGTAGGCAGTGTGCCTCTTTGTGAGCAGTGTGCTCGAGTAGTGAGCCCTAATTGGCATGTGCCATTCATTTTTCTTATTCTTCTAACAGAGAATAATCCTTGGGTTAATCACCCCATGGTTTTTCCCTTAACTATGTTTTCCATGTCAAAATCTTGGTGTCCAATGTGTTGATGTTTATCTGCTCCTGTGTTTATGCATTATGCTTTCATGGATGGTTAATTGTTATGCTATTAACTAACAAAGAAGAATCAAGTGTTTGAAGTAGAAGCAAGTTTTTGTACAACTGATTCACCACCCCTCTCAGTTGTGTGCCCTAGATCTAACAATTCATATCAGAGCCAAGTTCCTCTGAAAGGAGCTTAACCGCTTGAGGAGATCCAGGATGTCGCCATACAAGAAGGATAGTCTGAAGTTTGATGGAACCAACTTCACTCTCTCGAAAGGTCGCATGAAATGTCATTTGGAGTGTATGGGAAAAGCATACTTGACCATTGTCTCAAAACCATATGTTCCTCCACAGGGTGGTCTGACAACTCTGAATGAAATCACAGATGCTGAAAACAATCTGCAGACCAAGGAAGCTCTTCTAAGCACATTGAATGACTCAGATCTCTCAAATGTTATTGACCTACCAACTACATATGAGATCTAGACTAAACTGGACCTTCTGTATGAAGGAGATGAGTTTGTCAAGAGTGCAAGGTTGCAAAGTCTGAAAGGGAAATTTGAAAGATTGAAGATGAGAGATGATGAAAATATCACTACCTTTATGCAAAAAGTGAATGAGCTAGTGTGTGGAAATCAAGAATGCTGGTGGAGTTCTAGATGAAAATAAAATTGTTTGCAAAATTCTCAGATCCCTTCCTGCTGCCCACAAAATCAAGGTTGCTGCCATTGATGAATTCAGAGCCCATACAACTATCACAAGAGAGCAACTGGCTGGCAAACTGGCTGCATTTGAAATGACTGAGTTTGGAGATGATCCCCCCAAGACTGAATCTACATTCAAAGCCAGTGCCTATGTGAAAGGCAAACAAAGATTTGATCCAGGAGAGAACTCTTCAAGGAATCTGTCATGGTATGATCAAGCAAGGAAAGACATGGAAGAGGAAGAAGCAGAAACAGTTCAACTTGAAGCCCTCATTGCAAAGAGACTGCCAAGAGGGTCCGGTAAGTATGAAGGAAAACTACCCTTTAAGTGCTTCAACTATAATAAGATTGGTCATTTTGCTTCAAGATGTCTGGAAAGATCTACAAGGTCTAATACTGGTGCAGGAGCACCTAAGATAATACCTTGGAGCAAGAAGACAAAAATGACCATGGAAGGAACCTATGGAACAAATCAAGTCAAATGGAATAGCCTAAAACCAATAATGACATATTTTAATGGTCAAGATGATGTAATGTTTAAATGTCTTGAGGGTCCTGGTAAGGACCCTAGGACCAAAAATGATGTAAGTTGGGCCAATAGTGCCCCTAGAGTCAAATAGAGGTGTCTAAGATCAATAAGAAGGTTTAATGAACCTAAATAAAATCAAACATGATAAATAAATAAGGTAGAAGTTCATTAAATAAGGCAGAAATTCATTAAACCAAAGTTCAGAAATTCAAATTTCTGAATTATGCATTTTGGAGGGAAAGTCAATTTGAGTAGTTTCTTGGTGGTTAAACCAACTCCAACTGATGGGGATTGGTTAAGGAAGTTGGATAGAACTTATGTAAGCATTCCAAGGCATTGGATGTACGGACAAGTACCTTGGAGGGAGTTTAGAGGTGCAAAAATTGAATAAAAAATAGAATTTTCTGATTTTTTCTGTAAATCTGCTGTTGCAGGCCGTACCATTTCTTTGTACGGAACTGTTTTGATCTGAAACCAATTGGATGTGGTAGGGGATTGAGTTAACTTTCATTTGCAATTAGTTTGAGGTTTTTATAGTGAATTTTGAGGGAGATATCACGTTTTTTCTGGAACTGCCTGTTTGACTGTGAAAACAGGGATTTTGAGGGTTTGCAATGCATTTTTGGACCTTTCCATGAATGTAGGATTCTGATTCTCATGGAATAGGTCCTTATTAACATGTAACATATGTTTCTAACCCTGACAAAGCAGGAGGAGTGTAAATGGGAGAGGTGATCACCATTTAAAGTCAAGGATTGCTTGTGGAAGAGCATTGAAATGGTGGCACGGTTATAGCAGCCGGAGATCCGTCTTAACAAGGTAACCTTTTTATGTTTGGTACTGTCTAATATGATCATGGAGATGGTGTTAGACCTTTGAATGAGGTTTGGAAGTGATTGGAAGTGGGAGATCTAGGAAGCCCTAGGTTTTAGGCCCTAGATATGAGGTTTTTGTATTTGAACATCTAAATGAGCAAACCTCCTGATAAGACCTGGAAAATCCTTGGTTTTGAACCCTTTCCTAAGACTGTTTTTAGGTTTGAAGTGTGTGGGACAAGTTTGTCATAGGGCTCCTTTGTAAAATGGTCAATTTAGGCCTTGTAGGAAGGCAGCAGGGTGTTAGGACAGTCACATTTCGTCCAAAACAATAGTAGGTGAGTTTGAGATATGTTTTAGAACTCAATAGAGGGTATCCAAATCAGTCATTTGTTTCAAGAGTGTTTTGGGAAAGTTTGGAGAAAAGTACAGTTTAGTCGCTGAACAAGACTACAAGGATTAGGCCTGTTTAAGGGGAATTGTCAAGAATCTATCAAATTGGTTTGTGAAACCTTTGGAACCTTGTTGGTTGGGGTAGGTTGAGACCCTAGAAGGTGCTAGAATTCATCTGAGAAGTTGGAATCCAAACTTGAGCCCTTTGGTGGAGTTTAGGACACGAGGAAGGCTAGAGAAGTCTTATTGGTTGAAGCCCACAAACTATTGAAACCTTTTGATCTTGTTAGATTATCTTTGGAGACCTAACACCTCTGCATCATAGTGGTATCAGAGCAGCAAGTAGGTCCTTGAGAGAGTGGTAGGATCTTGTGAAACAATAAGGGTTTGTGAAAGTGTGAATATGGCTCCTAAAAATCAAATGGCTAGGGAGAACAATGAATTGAGAGAAGCCTTAGAGGCAAGAGAAAAAGAGTTGAAGGATAGAAAAGAACAGGATGCTGCAAGGGAAAGAGAGTTAAGACAAGTGAGAAGGGAGAATGCATCAATCTTGGCAAGGTTGGAAGCATTGGAAAAGAATTCTAGAGGGGATGAACAAGATGATCAAGAAGGAGATGATGGAGGACCTGAGAAGGTAGATGAGAACACTCCTGATGATGAGTTGGATGTGGAAGAAAGGAGATTTATGAGATTGCTTAAGGCAGTCCAAGGAAGTGGAACAAAGGCAAACATAGAGTTACCTATCTATCAAGGGAAGATGGATAGTGAAGAGCTATTAGGGTGGATAGATGCCCTTGAAAATTTTTTTGAGTATGAGGAGATGAGTGATGAGAAGAAGATTAAATTTGCAAAAACAAAGTTGAGAGGGACAGCACTTACATGGTGGAGTAGTGTGCAAACAGAAAGAGTGGCTAGAGGTGGAACAAGAATCACTTCTTGGGGTAGGATGAAGGATATGATGAAGGATCAATTTTTTCCATCCGATTACTCCATTCAAACAAAGAGGATGAGGCAGAATTTGAAACAAAAGGACATGGATGTTATGTCCTATACTGAGCAGTTTCATAAGCTTAGTATTAGAGGGGGATTGGAAGATGAAGAAGAGAAAGTGGCAAGATACCTTAATGGGCTTAGGTATAACTTGCAAGATGAGATTGGTTTGACAATACCAAAATCACTTGGAGAATGTTTTCAGTTAGCCATCAGGGCTGAAGAAAGGGTGAAGAGGAAGCAAGAAAGACAAGGAGGTAGTGGAAGAGGATATAGAGGTAGGGGCAGACCTACTAATGAAGGACAAAGCAGCAATGAGAAAGGCAAAGAGTTTTCTACAGATCAGAGAGGTGGATATAGAGGTGGAGGTAGGTTTGGATCAGGTAGAGGAGTATTCACAGGTAGGTGTTATCATTGCAATGAAGTGGGACACACATCTTTCAAATGTCCTAAGAGAGATGATGCTGATAAGAACAAGGAGAGAAGAGTTCATTTGGCACAAGAAGAGGAAAAGAAAGAAGACCAAGAACCAGCACCAGCCTATCCAGTTACAGATGGAGAATTGCTCATGGTAGATAAAGGCAAAATGCAGCAAGCACCACAGGTATCCATTTTCAAAACTAATTGTTTAAGCCATGGAAAAGTATGTAAGTTGATTATAGATTCAGGTTCACATGATAATCTAGTTTCTTGGGATATGGTGCACAAGTTGGGATTGAAAACATTTGATCATCCTAGTCCTTACAAAGCCACTTGGGTAAGTCAAGAACAGCAAGTAAGGGTTAATCAGAGGGCATATGTTGATTTTTCCATTGGTCCATATCATGATTCTATTTTATGTGATGTTATTTCAATGACATGTGGGCATATAATTTTGGGTAGACCATGGCAGCATTTGAGAAAGATAGTTCATGATGGTTATACTAATAACTATTTGGTGCACAAAGATGGTAAATTGTTTAGACTAATCCCTTTACCTTGTGGAGACAAGAAGGAACATGTTACAATCTGTTTTGGAGAGAAATTGAAGTTGGATGTGTAGGTTAGACAGCAGGAACAGTTGCAGCAAAAGAAGGTTTATAACAGTCCTAAAGAGCAGCAAATTTGGGACTTAAGTTGCATCAAGATTGGGGCCATTGAATGCCCTATAGGGAGGCAAGAAAGGGAAGGAAAACATCAAGGAAAAACAGATCCAAATCTCAAGATGGAGAAGGCAGAAACACCACAGCAGCAAGGTCCTAGGCAAGGACACCAAGACATGTTTTATAATGCTAACATTGTTTGTAAGAGCCATGCAGGTGGAAGAAGAAGAAGAACAACCCTTGGAGAGTTTATGTTTCCTGTCACAAATCAGAGGAACACTTCAAAAAGATTGCAGGAGGTTTGGAGTAGATCACATAACTCTTGGGACAAGAGTTTTTTTTATCATGCTGGGGAGTATGGTGCAGGAGCACCTAAGATAATACCTTGGAGCAAGAAGACAAAAATGACCATGGAAGGAACCTATGGAACAAATCAAGTCAAATGGAATAGCCTAAAACCAATAATGACATATTTTAATGGTCAAGATGATGTAATGTTTAAATGTCTTGAGGGTCCTGGTAAGGACCCTAGGACCAAAAATGATGTAAGTTGGGCCAATAGTGCCCCTAGAGTCAAATAGAGGTGTCTAAGATCAATAAGAAGGTTTAATGAACCTAAATAAAATCAAAGATGATAAATAAATAAGGTAGAAGTTCATTAAATAAGGCAGAAATTCATTAAACCAAAGTTCAGAAATTCAAATTTCTGAATTATGCATTTTGGAGGGAAAGTCAATTTGAGTAGTTTCTTGGTGGTTAAACCAACTCCAACTGATGGGGATTGGTTAATGAAGTTGGATAGAACTTATGTAAGCATTCCAAGGCATTGGATGTACGGACAAGTACCTTGGAGGGAGTTTAGAGGTGCAAAAATTGAATAAAAAATAGAATTTTCTGATTTTTTCTGTAAATCTGCTGTTGCAGGCCGTACCATTTCTTTGTACGGAACTGTTTTGATCTGAAACCAATTGGATGTGGTAGGGGATTGAGTTAACTTTCATTTGCAATTAGTTTGAGGTTTTTATAGTGAATTTTGAGGGAGATATCACATTTTTTCTGGAACTGCCTGTTTGACTGTGAAAACAGGGATTTTGAGGGTTTGCAATGCATTTTTGGACCTTTCCATGAATGTAGGATTCTGATTCTCATGGAATAGGTCCTTATTAACATGTAACATATGTTTCTAACCCTGACAAAGCAGGAGGAGTGTAAATGGGAGAGGTGATCACCATTTAAAGTCAAGGATTGCTTGTGGAAGAGCATTGAAATGGTGGCACGGTTATAGCAGCCGGAGATCCGTCTTAACAAGGTAACCTTTTTATGTTTGGTACTGTCTAATATGATCATGGAGATGGTGTTAGACCTTTGAATGAGGTCTGGAAGTGATTGGAAGTGGGAGATCTAGGAAGCCCTAGGTTTTAGGCCCTAGATATGAGGTTTTTGTATTTGAACATCTAAATGAGCAAACCTCCTAATAAGACCTGGAAAATCCTTGGTTTTGAACCCTTTCCTAAGACTGTTTTTAGGTTTGAAGTGTGTGGGACAAGTTTGTCATAGGGCTCCTTTGTAAAATGGTCAATTTAGGCCTTGTAGGAAGGCAGCAGGGTGTTAGGACAGTCACATTTCGTCCAAAACAATAGTAGGTGAGTTTGAGATATGTTTTAGAACTCAATAGAGGGTATCCAAACCAGTCATTTGTTTCAAGAGTGTTTTGGGAAAGTTTGGAGAAAAGTACAGTTTAGTCGTTGAACAAGACTACAAGGATTAGGCCTGTTTAAGGGGAATTGTCAAGAATCTATCAAATTGGTTTGTGAAACCTTTGGAACCTTGTTGGTTGGGGTAGGTTGAGACCCTAGAAGGTGCTAGAATTCATCTGAGAAGTTGGAATCCAAACTTGAGCCCTTTGGTGGAGTTTAGGACACGAGGAAGGCTAGAGAAGTCTTATTGGTTGAAGCCCACAAACTATTGAAACCTTTTGATCTTGTTAGATTATCTTTGGAGACCTAACACCTCTGCATCAAATACTAACAGACAAAGGTTTCAAAAGAACTGCTATTATGTTAATCAAGAAGATGACAATGAAGGAGTAATAGATGATGAATTAGAAATAGGAAGCAAATCCGGAAAAGAATAGTTGTTTATTGCCATCAAGGACGAAGAACCAATATCCTATGAATCTATCAATCATAAGGTTGTAGAAAGAGATTTGGCTGCCCAAGTTGAAGAAGAGGATGATTGGGTTATTGATAGTGGATGCTCTCACCACATGACAGGTGACAAGAACAAGTTCTTAGATTTAGAAAGGTATGAAGGAGGAATGGTAAATTTTGGTGAAAAATCTGTAGGTAGAGTCAAAGGTAGGGGAACTATTTCTTTTGATGGAAAGAGCAAAACTGGTAATGTACTGTATGTTGAAGGATTGAAGCACAATCTTCTCAGTGTTGGACAGTTAGTAGACAAAGGTTATGATCTCCAGTTCAAAAATGGAAGATGCAGGATCTTTGAAAGCTCCAGAACTAAGATTGCATCTGGTACTCAAACAAAAGGTAATATCTTCCATCTGGTTGGTTCAAATAAAAGTTGTCTGTTTGTTCAAGTTGATCAGAGTTGGCTATGGCATAGAAGGATGTGTCATGTAAATTTTGATAACATCATCAAGATAAGCAATATTCAGGCTGTAAGAGATCTTCCAAAATTGGTAAAACCTACAAATAGTTTGTCCAAAGAATGTCAGCTAGGTAAACAGAGCAGAGTCTCTTTCAAAAGCAAAGATTAGTCCTCTACCGGATTATTGGAATTAGTTCATACTGATCTATGTGGTCCGACAAGAATCAAAAGTATGCAAGGTGATAGATATTTCATGTTACTGATTGATGATCATTCCCAGATGATGTGGGTTACCTTTCTGAAAGAGAAATCAGAAGCCTTTGAGAAGTTCAAAATCTTCAAGGCTATGGTAGAGAATCAGACCAAATTGAAACTGAAGTGTCTAAGGTCTAATAGAGGTGGTGAATTCACATCCAGTGAATTCATAGACTTTTGTGAGAAGCATGGCATAAAGAGACAGTTGTCTGCTCCTAGGACTCCACAGTAGAATGGAGTAGTTGAGAGAAAGAACCGGACCATCCAGGAAGCTTCCAGGACAATGATGATGGAAGCAAATGTTCCTCAGATGTTTTGGAGAGAAGCTGTCAGCACTACAGTTTACACTCTTAAACGAGTTCAAATCAGGAACAATACTGGTAAGACTCCTTATGAACTTTGGTTTGGCATAACTCCCACTGTGAGATATTTCAGAGTATTTGGTAGCAAGTGTTACATCAAAAGAGATGAAGATCTAGGAATGTTTGATGCTAGAAGTGATGAAGGAATTTTCTTGGGTTACTCCACTCAAAGCAAAGCATACCAGTGTTACAATAAGAGACTGAAAAAGATGATAGAAAGTACAAATGTGAAGGTTGATGAAGGAATTGAGAAGCCCTCAAGGTTTTATGAATATGATGAAGATGATCAGGATGGTACTCTAATTCAAGGAACTCAATCCCTTCCTAAAAGTCAGATTCAGACTGATCCAGTAAATCAAGAAGAAGAGATTTGTTTGAATGAACCTGATCAAGAAACAATAGTGCAAGAGACTCCCAAAGTTCCAAGGTATGTGACTTTAAATCACTCTGAAGATCAGATCATAGGTGACAAAAGCAAAGGGGTACAAATAAGGAGGAAAATTGCTCAAAATTCAGATGAATGTTGTCTGATTTCAAAGATTGAACCTAAGATAGTTAATGAAGATTGCAATGATGAAAACTGGACCAAAGCAATGGAGGAAGAATTGATGCAAATTGAGAAAAATCATACTTGGGATCTTGTTCCCAGACCTAGAGACAAGAATGTGATTGGAACCAAATGGGTCTTCTAGAACAAACTGAATGAAGTTGGTGAAGTAATTAGAAACAAAGCTAGATTGGTCTGCAAAGGCTACTCTCAAATAGAAGGAATTGATTTTGAAGAGACCTTTGCTCCGGTGGTAAGAATTGAAGTAGTCAGATTATTTCTTGCATTTGCTGCCTTCAAAGACTTCAAGGTATATCAAATGGATGTCAAGTTTGCCTTCCTAAATGGTGATCTGGAAGAAGAAGTTTACATTGAACAATCGGATGGATTTCAATTGTCTGATAACGATGATATGGTCTGCAAGTTGAAGAAAGCATTGTATGGATTGAAGCAAGCCCCAAGAGCATGGTATGAAAGGTTGGATAAGCATCTTGTGTAGATTAGATTCAACAAAGGTACTGCTGACAGTAACTTATATTTCAAAATTGATCATGAAAATATTTTGATTGTTGAAGTGTTTGTGGATGATATCATTTTTTGAGGAAGAGATAGTATGTGCAAAACTTTTGCAAATCAGATGAAAAGTGAGTTTGAAATGTCTATGCTTGGTGAAATGAATTTCTTCTTGGGTCTGCAAATTACTCAAATAAAGAAAGGGATCTTCATTTCTCAGACCAAATATGTGAAAGAATTGTTGAAAAAATTTGGTATGGAAGATTCAAAGCCAATGAACACTCCTATGGCAACCAGATGTAAGTTGAGCAAAGATGATGACTCTCCAAAGGCAGATCAGAGAAAGTATAGATCAATGATTGGTGGATTGTTGTATCTCACTCAAACTAGACTAGATATAATGCAGGCTGTTGGTCTTGTGGCAAGATTCCAGGCTGATCCTAGAGAATCTCATGTTATGGCAATCAAAAAAAATTTTAGGTACTTGAAAGGAATAGTTGAGTATGGTCTATGGTATCCTAGAGATCTGGATTTCTCTCTTCATGCATACACAGATGCAGATTGGGCAGGAGATGTGGATGACCGGAAGAGCACCAGTGGTGGAGCATTCTTTTTGGGAAAGAGATTGGTTTCTTGGCTAAGCAAGAAATAAGAGGCAATATCTCTGTCTACAACTGAAGCAGAATATATTGCAGCAGCAAGTAGTTGCACTCAAATTTTATGGATGAAACAGATGTTAAGAGACATGAAAGTAGAATATGAGGAGCCTATTACAATTTTCTATGATAATTCAAGTGCAATAAACATTTCTAAGAATCTGGTATTGCATTCTAAAACTAAGCACATATCTATCAAGTTTCACTTTTTGAGAGAACAAGTGAACAAGGAAGAAGTCGGATTGGAGTATGTACCCTCCAAGGATCAGATTGCAGCTATTTTTACTAAACCTCTTCCCAAGGACTCTTTTGAGTATCTCTAGGAGAAGTTAGGGGTCATGGCCCCTCTGGTGATGAACTAGAATGCACTAATGTGAATCAGTCTGGTGGATATCATAGTCATATTTTGTGATCCGGATTGATGATGGGGAGCTGCCACTAAGGGGGAGTAGCTGGTATGATTCTGATATGTTACAAGTGCAAGTATGAGCCCTTTGCCATTGATGTCAAAGGGTGAGAGAAGACATGTGAAAAATAAGTGGTTGATGATCAAAGGGGGAGCAGTAAAGGAAGAGAAGACATGTGAAGAGTTGTTACTGATAGGGGGAGCTGTGACAGAAAAGAGAAGTTCTTGTCTTGATGGTTTTTCACATCATATGTTGCCATCAATGATAAAAGGGGAGATTGTTGCAAGTATGAGGTTAACCAGTGTTTTCATTGATGTCAACATACTCATATTGCATTGGTAAGAAGGTTTGGATGAGCTGTGTGTTGAGGATATTGAGAAAAGTAGTCTCAATCAAGAACAGTGAAGAATAGTGATAAGAAGAAGGCAAATGTACTCAATAGGTTGAGAATCAGAGGATGCGGATTAAAGGGTTTGTAGATATGAGTCTTGAGATAATCTAGTTAAGATTTCAGAGGTCTACATGAAGATATGAAAAAGTTGTGATCGGTCAAGTAGAACTGGTTCTGGGAGTTGTTCCGGAGTGATAGAGTGTTACAAAAAGGTCCGGTGAGATCCGGAGGAGCATTGTTAGACTCTACAGATTGGAAGGAGTGTTTGGGATGTCCTTGTGATGTATCATCTTAGTTTGTACAAAGTTTGGAGGTCTGGAAGAACCTTTTTCAGTTTGATAGTCGCGACAAACTGTGTTCTTGAAGTTCTAGATGAAGAGGAGAAGAGATTCCTGTGAGTAGAGGAAGTGCGGATGTACCTGGTCAATCAGGCAAGCTTGTGAAGGTTCTTGGATCTTTTTGAGGTTATGTTGTCGGTCCGCATTGGTGGTAGAGCCCAGAATTGAAGATATTCTTCTAGATGAAGTTCTTGTTTAGACTAACCGACTGGATGTATTAATCATCTTGTGAATGTCCTTATGGTTGATTGTTGACTTAGATGATTGTTCCTAAGTCGATGTCTTAAATAAATAAAGGTTTGTGAGTTCATTTAAAAGTTGTTGAGTAGTGGATAAGTGTGGTATAACGAAAGAGCGAAGGGCAGAGAAGAAGTATCTCAGGCTTAAATGGAACTGATCCAGACATGGTAAAGATGTCAATCTCCAGTTCAAGTTTGTGATTCTTATCACTTTGTAGACAGTGTGTCTCTTGTAGGCAGTGTGCCTCTTTGTGAGCAGTGTGCTCGGGCAGTGAGCCCTAATTGGCATGTGCCATTCATTTTTCTTATTCTTCTAACAGAGAATAATCCTTGGGTTAATCACCCTGTGGTTTTTCCCTTAACCAGGTTTTCCATGTCAAAATATTGGTGTCCAATGTGTTGATGTTTATCTGCTCTTGTGTTTATGCATTATGCTTTCATGGATGGTTAATTGTTATGATATTAACTAATAAAGAAGAATCAAGTGTTTGAAGTAGAAGCAAGTTTTTGTACAACTGATTCACCCCCCCTCTTAGTTGTGTGCCCTAGATCTAACAGTCCCTTGGTGGAAGCATGTTTGGCACAAGTTGTCGTGGCCCATGTGCACTTTCTTCATGAGGTTAGTTGCTCAAAACTGGTGTGTCACTTGGGATAATTTGTGTAAGCGTGGTTTCCAAGGCCCTTCTATGTGTGTTTTGTGTTGTAACTATGAGGAGAGTGTCTCTCATCTCTTCTTCCAGTGTTCCTATGCTAGGGAGATTTGGCATTTTTGATGGAGGGTGTGGAATAAGCCCTGTTGGCATGTTTTCTCGCTGGCTAACTTTGTGGATCGGTGGGGCAGGGCTCCTATTTCTACTTCCTTTCTTTAGGCAGCTTGGGCTATTGGCCCATCCTTTATTATCTGAAACCTTTGGTTGGAAAGAAATCGACAGATTTTCCAGGAGGAGATGGTGGTGGCCCCTCGCTTGTGGTGGAAAATTTTGCATTCTTCGGGAGAAACTGTTGTGGCTAAATGCAATCTTACTGCATCAGTGGATCCTTGTGATGTTGGTTGTTGTAATCATCTTCATCTTCCACCTCAACAACGTCAGCTCATGCGCAATAAATGTAGACATCCTACCCCAAAGGTCAATAGGGAGGGGAGATGGTCTCCTCCTCCTCAGGGTGTCTTAAAAATCAACACGGATGGCTCTTCTCGAGGAAATCCTGGTCATGCTGGAATTAGTGGTGTTGGTCGAGATAGCTCTAGAGATGTTCAGTTTATCTTTTCTGTTTATAAGGGTCTTCGTACTAATAACCTTATGGAGGCTTAGGCTATTTTAATGGATGTGGAGCATGGAAGTCAATTGGGTTGGCGAAGGATCATATGTGAGTCTGATTCCCAGGTTGTGGTGAACTTGTTGAATAGGCGGCATTTAGATGATGTCAGCTGGTAGTTGGCTTTGATTGTTGCTCAGATTCTTAACCTTAGTGATTCTTTGGATTTTGTTACTTTTACTCATATTCCTAGAGAATGGAATGATGTTGCTGATTGTTTGGCTAAATGGGCTTCTGAACATATTCATGATTAGAATTTGATGGACCGAGGTTGTTTACCCCTGGATCTGTCTCAACAGTTGACTCACTTGGTGGAGCTTGATAGGGCTATGTAATTCCCTTGCTCTGTACTTCTTCTTGGTTTAATAAATTTTTACCCCTCCTTTTTGTTAAAAAAAATGTATGACCTGGACATGATGGAAACAAAACACCAAACTAGTCTTAATTGACATTAACTTGATTCGTCCATTGGGAATTAAAAAGTAAAACTATTTATGAATTATGTGTTTTGGAGTGCTTGACACAATATGTAACTATTGTTTAATCATTTTCTAGTAGGTGAACACATACACTTTGATTATAACAATATTGTAAACTCATTTATGAATTCAGTATTGTGGGAGTGGTTGACGCAATCTAGAGTGATCGTTTAACTATTTTCTTTTAGTCCAACACATGCTTCAAATTATTATAACAATATTATTTGATTCTTTAGAAATATGATATCATCTCTCTTTGAGTTCTATAAAGTTTGGATGATTATTGTAGTTCGCTAGTGATTACTCTACTTTTGTAATCTCTTATTTATTTTTGGTTAAGAAGATTAGGAAACATACTTATTATTGACAAAGCAAATGCAAGATCTGAAGAACCGTTATCTTAGTAATTGTAGACTAATTCAATTTGTTTTTCTAAAGTCACTTAAACAGCCAATCAAGCATCAAAGATTATAATTTCTTTGGTTAAAACATCTAAATTTAAATCTTAAACGTGCACATCAAGCATGTCATATAGAGTTCCAAGAGAATATAAAATTCCAACGTAAGCCATGAAATCAAATTCTCTAATCGTTTCTTAGCAATAACACCTTTAAGTGCTTTTACTAATTTATAACAATCCCATGGGTTTACTAATTTAAGAGATTTTGATGAATATATTAAAAACAAGTGACCTCAATGTATCATATTTTATCACTACCAAATAATTTGGAACAATATAAAGAATGAATATAGAAAGTATAAAACACAAGAATTATAATTTATTTATTTATTTTATTAACATATCTTTATATAACACTAGCGAATTCAAAGCAATGCTACATTAACTTCATATCATATTCATGCACAATTACAATATCTTGTATATAATACACACATATGTTACAAAAAGGTGACCAAGACATTCAGAAAATAAGCACAACATGAGTTATAACATTCAATACACATATACCATTAATATACTCTAGACAATGTTATTATGAAATTATAATCTAGTCATAAAATATGTCATAAAAATCTAAAATAAGTCTACTTCTCTTTGTAGATAATCTAGAATTTTGTTATAGTCTATGGATCTATGTTCTTGTTTCATCAAAAGAATACAATTTAAACCTGAAAATGCTAAACTTAACTATAAACCCTAAAACTATGAACAATAAACCCTAAAACTATAGACTATAAACCCCAAAACACTGATTTTAGGTATGAACCCTAAAACTGTGAACAATAAACCCTCAAACTCTGAAATGTAAACACTCAAACACTAAATTTAACTATAAACCGTAAAACTATGAACTATAAACCCTAAAACTAAAATTTAACTCTAAACTATGAACCTTAAATCCTAAAACTATAAACTAGCACACTTAGATGATGACAACCCTCAATGAATCCCCAACAATAGTACTATTTTTTGTCTCACAACTATTGACTTCTCAAACCTAAAGACAAGCCATACCTTGAGCCACTATGAAATTTACCCTAAGCAATCATACTTGCAACTTATGATCATGCAAGGACAACTTTGGACCAATCCATCATAGAAAAAGTAGCTTCTCCTTGCTTTCTATTTGCTAGGCCAAGGGGAATATTTCCTAGATTTTGATATATAACAATTAAAGAGAAATGACCATATGCAACACTCAAAACCTCTTCAAACGAGGAAAAAACTAATGTATATGACCAAAGATATATCATCTATTCGCCCTAATAATGTAGTTCAGTCAAAAACCATACTTCACACATGAAGACAAACTAGGCAATACCCATACCTCGACTATCTAACACACATCAAATTACCATACTTTATGTCATGGTGCAAATTTAAAGTGTCAAATACATAGTTTATCTAGGGTTGATTGACCACTTATATGCTTTGATTTTTTCCCAATTGGGTATTGATGTTCTTATTGGAAAAACCTAAAAGAAATATAACTCGATTTTATCTTAACAAACGATATGTTTTAACAGAATTACTTTAATAACTTAAAATTTGACCAAAAATAGGTCATTTCCTCATGCCTTATTCGCTTCCAATAGTACAATAAGTTTATAAATATCATTTGCAAATGCTTGATTATTTGTTTAAGTGGCAATAGATGTCTACAGATAGATGCAAACAACTATACAACTATCATGTGTAGAAATAAACATGAACGGTAACATCGATTTTCACTTTCAATGAATAATAAATTACAACTTCATATGGTTTTAGAATTTTTAAATTTTAGCATAGAAGTTATCATGGTGCATAACACTAACTATAAATTACAACTTTATATGCTTTTAGAATTTTTAAATTTCAGCGTAAGAATTATCATCATGCATAACACTAGCAAAATAAAGATGCATAAATGCATCGGCCTTTTCCATCATTCATTTATAGTTATAGGACATATTCATTGATACATAACTGATTCATCTCAATTTCAACTATACAAACAATCAATTTTGTACTAGTTCAGGTTCGCTCTGTCTATGGAAAAATATATACTTTTTTCCTGCCTTCATTTTACTGTATACATGTAAATTAAAACATGGATAAAGCCATCAAATCAAAATAAGCTACTAGTTTTAACTCTACGTGCATTTTATTCCATTAAAAATACACAACAAACAGACCTAAATAACTTCATACCTCTCAATGTTCAACTAACTATATCAACAGATCTATGAAATAAAACATTCAAGTTCCTGTTGCCTACAACTTGTTGTAACCATTGACATACTGCTACATGTGATACCTTCTAATGTCATCAAAGTCACTGACACAAACTTTACAAAAGATATTATAAACCTATATCAATTGCAAACATACATAAGCATATCTATTCCCTTTGGCAGGGACTCCATCTATTTCAGAGCTCTTGATTAAACTAGTTAACATTTGAAGGGAATAAGTAAAATACGATACATAACATTCATGACTTGATTATGGGTGGCATCGCTTGTCTCTTATGTAGGTTTTTGCTTAAGGATAAGTTTTTTTTAATTATTAATGTTTTTTTTAATATTAATAGTAAAATTAAATGCTTATTTTATTATTTTTGTATATGAATAAGTTGAATAATAAAGTTTCCTATTTTCAAGTAATAAATTATAAGTTTAAATTGAGATGGTTTGGGGATGACTTAAATATTTAAGGTTTATCATATTTAAGCTTTAAGTTCTAGACAAGTACTATGGAGAGGTGAATGAACATTGCTTTGGCTAAAAATGTTAATTATTTATAATAAAAAATTCCAAGTGTTTGTAAGCAAACAAGTTTAAGAGGAGCCCACAATTTGATTTACTTTTTGCAAAGGATAAATAGAAGAGAATCACTCATATGCTCTATCTTAGATTGTTACTTTCCATTTGTCAATTCAATTTAGTTCAAATTCATACAATAAATTATCTAGGCACTCAACACAATCCAGTCATCTAGTTTGTTGCATCGTTCTATGTGTATGGATTGTTAACTATGGTGTCATGATTGTGATGTGATGTGTTTGTGTGTGATAAAGTTGTTATATCATCTTTTGTGTGTGCATTGGCATGGTGTCTTGTGTGTTAAGTTTGTGTCACAGTACAAATGTATGAATTGGTAAAGCCCATGATAAGGAAGACCTTATAGAAAAATGTACTAATCAATCACAAGGCCTTGAGGTAAATGTGTATCCATCCTAGTGAAGAGATGAGTTCCACATCCACTAATAGTGTATTTGAGTGGTCTTCAATGGTGTATCTGGATAAAGTCATCAATTTGTATCCTAGCCACCATGATCATAAACCAAATCCTTAGGCACCATGCCCCACAATAGTAAGGGGATAAAAATTGGCTTTCCCTCAATAATAAACTATTTAATATCATCACTCTTCTTATGCACCTATATAGAAACAATATTGGCAAGAAAAGATAGTATGATTTTTTGAGAAAAGCTAGCAACCATGCATTTACTTTCCTAATAAACATATTTATTTCTAGAAATCCAAATAAGCCAAAGAAATTCAAAAGAAATCACAATCTATAGCCTATCAAGAAATTAATTGAGAAGAACACAAAATTTTACCATATAAAATATCATGTCAACAAATACTAGCTTTACTAGATACAAAAGATCGAGTAGGTAAAAAATAATGCCAAACTAACTTTGTAAAAGGATAATGAAAAAACAAGTACATAATATACTCAACCTCACCATATACCAAACAAAACTTAGACCTAGGACCAAACATAAACTCACCAAAAAGATTATTAAATTACAACATCCATCTGAAAAAACATTTCTTAGGATCAATATAATTAAACCAAATTTTCTTTAATCTTTTAGCCTAAAAATCACTAGGTTCTTGAGCACTCCAAATTGAATTTAATCTCTTATATATCATTCCTTAGTAAAACACAAAGTGTAAAATTCAAAAACTATTTTCCATCCAACCAAATTGCATTATCCCAGATTTCCATTCCAATAAATAATGTTATAGAAACCATCCAAACAAGATCTTTTAACCATGGTATAGGTCCCCTTCTATTTAATGGAAATACCAACATGTTATAAATAAGCTCCCAATCCATCAAACTACCATCTTCAATAATCTTATCAATAGATTTCAAAGCCTCTATTATACCAAGATTAGTAGAAAACCCCTAGTAGATGCCAATAGATAATTTTTGCTATCTAAGGTCTATCAAATAGACCTAAATGCCAGTGTCTATATTAGCATAAAAAATATTATGACATTTAATGAGCTCTTTTACATGCAACCAAGCCTTCCAAAATGAGTAGAAAATAATAGAATAAAAAAGCTTGACGTTGAAATTACCAATAATAATATCCGACAAATGTAACACATTCTATTAGGAACACGATTAGAAAGGTTATGCCTAAAAAGTTGCTTCCAAGGCTTAATACCAAGCATAGCATTAATAATCCACCTTACCATAAGAGAAACATCATGCTTAAACATATATTTAAACTCATACCTCCCAATTCCCTAGGAGTAATATGTTGAACCCAAAAGATAGCATGCCTCTTTTTACTACCCCTCCCATCCGACCCAAAAGAATTCTAATAATCTTATTCAAATGATTTATATGAGAAGAGGTAACAACCTAACTGGAATAAAAATATATAGAAAAAAAAGAAAAAAACATTCTAGTGCAAGCTTGAAATCTTTCTACCAGGGACAACAAAATGCCCTACTATTTAGTAATCTTATTATTAACCTTGTCCAAAACCCACTCCCACATGCATTTTATAAAAGGGTTGAGAGAGAATGGGATACCAAAATATTTGATAATCACAAAAGGTCCATAGCATATCTATCCCTCCATCTAAAAGCTACTTAGAATAAGTAAAATTCCAACTTAAAATAATAGATTTATGAACTTCAACTTTAGTACCAAAAGCAAAATAATACAATTCTAATCTTTTATTCAACACTTTAAAATTATTTTCATCCATATCAATGAATATAGAAGGATCATAAAAAAATGAAACTTAATAATAGAATCATCAATAGTTAGACACAAACCTTTAACAATAGGGCCTAAAGACAAGTCCCTTAAAAGATAATGCATAGCTTTAATGGAAACACTAAAAGGATAATTGGGAAATAGGGAAACTCTACCTAATGGACATGTGAAGAGGAAATGAGCTTGAGAATTCACCATTGATGTAAATTTGTACAAAAACATCCCTTGATAGAACACCAACCATTCCTTGAAGCATTAAGTATTAATAAAATAAATAGCCATTCAATCCTATCATAGGTTTTCTCAAAATCCATTAAATCCATAACATTTTGGTTATAAGTCTTAGCCCAGCATATCCCCTCCCAACTAGTGATTTCCCCTCACAATTAGTGATTTGATTATCAAGAATATGCCTTCCTTTAATGAAACCAAATTGAGAAGATGAAATAATATTAGGCATCTCCTTTTGCATCCTCAAAGATAAAATTTTAACAAAAAGATATATGAAAATTTCAATAAAGTAATAGGCCTCCAGTTGTTAAGCTGAGAAGGATCATCACATTTGGGGAGAAACTTAATAATACCTTTATTATTATGACTTCCTAAAGTACTAGTCATAATAATTATAGACTTATAATAGAATCTTACTAATCTAATTACTATTACCTTTTTAGAACTCAACAAAAATCCATCACATCTAGGATCCTTCCCCTTCTTCATTTGACAAATAACATTGGAAACATCATCAAGAGAGAGGTAATTATTTAAGTCAATTGAACTATTATGACTAAGTTTACAAGCAACAAACTTAGCCACAATATTCTTAGCATTGTCAATAGCATCACTAACATCATCTTTAGTAAAAATGTTTCCATAAAATTTTTATAAAACACACCTAATAACATAATCACCTTTCAACAAAAAATCATCCACATCAATGGCAAAAAAAAATTCTCTCTATCATGTTTAATATTAAAAAATATGAAGAAAATTTTAGAACCTATGTTTCCCAAGTGTGACCATATAAGCCTGGATCTAAACCTAGTGCCTCTAGCCTTATAAAATTAGTCACATCTTAAAGAATTTTTAATATCCATAGCCTCATTTTGTAGTAGAATATTAGGAGGCTTACATTTAAGCTTACTTTCCACAATGACCAAATTCTCTTGCAACCTCTTAACTCTATTAGCTCTGATCTTGAATTTATACTTTAAAAAAATCATCATAAAAGAACTTAGTTCTTTAATAGCCTTAACGACTTACTAACATTAGAACCCACAAGAAAATTGGTCAAAGTTTAAAACCTAAAGATTATACAAAGTATTCACATAAGATGAGGCTTTCAAATGAGAGATATTAATCTTATACAAACCTTTGAGAACACAAGGTGACTTAGAGTGACAAAATATAGGGAAAACCTTAATTTCCACAATATGATTATCAAATAAAGTAGTAGGAAGAATGAACCACATTATTATCTTGAACAAGAGGAATATATATTGAAAAAAGCTTATCTAACATAAACATATTCGATCTAGATAAAACCCTCTTATTATTCCTTTACTATCCTTTTTACAACACAACATAGGAACCACAAGATTCATTTTCCTTCTAAACTTATCCAAAAAAGTCTCATTATCTTTACACTCAAATTTACAAGCACTAATTTTATCAACACTACTCTCAATCATATTAAATTCACCTCCTACAATCCAAGTAATATCATTCATATTAAAAACCTCCCATTTCTACAAATCAACTCTACCTTTATAATCATTAGGGTCGTATATGGAATAGATACCAAAAATCCTATCATCCAAATTAATTTTCACCCACATAGCCCTACAACAAGGAGAAGGCCCATGATCTTCAATATTCTAACAGAACAAAGGATTAAGAAAAATTGATGCTTCCACCTCTTTTTAAAAAATTTTGATGAGAAAATAATAGAATTAGGCCAAATCTCTTTACAAGCACCTTTTAAGTAACAAGCCATAGACTTAACCTCTTGTAACAATAAATAATCTGAGTTAAACCTAGATTTACAAAGAGATTTTACCAAATATTTCTTGTCATTGACCTAAAGGCCTCTTCCATTCCATCTCAGAATCTTCATCAAAACAAATTAAAGAGAGGTATAATATTTAACTAGTAAGGGAACATTGCACCCCTCTTCCCTTCCCCACAACCCCCCAACCCCCTTAATCAACCTTGCAATATATGAGGGTATAACATTATTTTTCAACCCTCCTATGGAAGACATGAAGTTACCTTCATCAAGAGCCACATCACTCTCATTATCACAAAACAAAATCAACTTAAACCCACTATCCACAAAAGAAGTTATTTGCCTCTTGGAAGATTGTTTAATATTCTTTAAAATTAAGTCATATTTATTGATAACCCATCTCCTACTATTTTAAATAGAAGGATTTTGTTTGAAAGAGATAACTAAAGGACCCAAGTTTTCCATACCATCTAAATACCTTTTATTATTTTCATTAACATTAAAAACAATGAAGGAATATTAGAAGTAGAGAGACACTTACCTAAATAAGAAGGTGCGACTAAAGTAGTGGGAATAACAATACAATCTTCACATCTTTCCTTGACAACTTGATGGGGCAAAATATCATCATTATTACTTTCAATACCTATATTAATATCATCGAAGGTATAAAAATACAGAAATAGAAAAGGATGACAATGGATGGGCTCCTCCTCACATCATCTTGGACCCCGCTACTATATGGGGCAACCCAGATGACAAGGATCCTCCATTTGCTGACATTGCTCTAGATGCTTAATGGCCTTTTTATATTAATATTTCTGTTCATTCTGGGCATAGCCCATGACTTTATGACTTTCTAAACTCTGCCCATGTGACTTTGGGGTGTGTCTTTTAACCACCCACCCTTTTTTGTGGATATGTGTACTATTATTTTTAATTAATATAGATATAGTCACTTATTCATAACAAAAAAGTAACTTGCATTAGAATTATCAATCACTTTTCTATTTAGAAAAGGGCAAGCCAACCTCATATGATCATCATTTTTACAATAAAAACATTCATTTAAACTTCCCAAGCTAAGCCAAGAAAATGAAAAAAACATGAAAGCATTGAGCAAGGGGGAAGCAAGAAGTAGAGATACAGATGTAGGTAGCAGAGATGTAGATGTAGGTAGAGAAGATGACGAGCATGATGAGGGTGTAGAAGGAGTTTCTAATTTCATATTTGATCAAGAAGATGATTGGGGTGAGTCTTTTGCTGACGACGAGGATCTATGTCTCCTCGACCTCTAGTTGGATGCTTTCTGAAGTGTGAGCTCTGGCCCTAAATCTTGGCACGTGTTGTCTCCACAAGAGCCCAAGGTATCTAATGTGGAGGTTTCACATTGGGTTTTCTACTTCTAGAAGCTATGCCCTCTACCCTTGTTATATCTCCTACTTTTACTGTGGTGTTGGACACTTCTGGGTAGAGTTATAGGGGGTTAAATTTCAAGGAGTTGGATGATTTTCTTGTTGAAGCTGTACTATTTGGTTTAAACAAGGGGAAATTCTCTCCCACTTTGTTTGTGGTGGGGATCCTGGTGGATACAATGAGTGGCAGAGGCAACCCAGTGGGCATAGCCATTCATGGATCCTCCTCTTCTACCTCTGTAAGTACTTGGTCCCTTTGATTCAGGACTATGAGGGGGTGCTTAAGATCCTAGATGCCCTTGTGGACAAATCTATGTTCAAGCTAAAGAATGCTCTGGTTGGAAAATTTTTAGGGTTTAGACCTAGTGTGGACTCTTTTAGAAATTGGATCAAGAGAAATTGGAGCCTCCAGGTCCTTGTTAAGATTTTAGTGTTGGTGAAGGGATTCTTCCTGATTGTTTTGTCCCTCCATGAAGATTGTACTTGTACACTCTTAGGGGGGCCAGGGTTTTGAGATTTTATGACCTCTTCCTTATAAGGTGGCATATGAGATTTGATCCTATGAAAGAATCCTTAATGACTATCCAAGTTTGGGTTGATGGGACATTAAAAAATTTTAGTGGTTCTGGTCATCTTTTGGGTCCCTGAAGGTTAGGGTCTCATTTTTCATCTGCTAGGGTTCACCTACAAGGCTTAAATCTTCAAGAACCCTATTCATGCATAAACCCTATCTCTTCTTTCAATTCATCATTGGTTCATTTCACTTTTCCTATATCACTTAAGTTGTGAGTCCTTAAGTCATTTGGCGTCATGAGTGAATTGGCCCCTTTTTCCTTGCTAGGCATTTGGCCGCATGCACCTTGTGATTTGTGTCTGTCACCTTAAGTTTGAGAAATAAGTTTTAATATTTATGCTTTGAATGGGATCAAAATAGATCAAGTTGATTGTTGTGTTGTTGGTCACAATAGCCTATGTGAAATAGAATTGAAGAGTCTTATCTTGGATGAGGATGACATTAGCATGCAAGGTGTCAATGATATGAGCTCACTTTCATATGATCATATCACACCCTATGGTTAAGGTATAGGTGATAGAATATCACCATCATCTGGTAGCAGTATTATGAAACTTGAGAAGCCTTCTAATTCGTGCTATCTTAGATTATGTTGATATGGCAAAAATTTTAGATATGTGTGTTGAAAGATCAGAAGATAGAATGAAAGATAGTGTTAGTTGCTATGATTTCAAGACTAATTGTGATTATGCCTTTGAAGAAGATACTGACTGTGGTGTTTTAGAGTGTAGTGATGCTGAAGAATATTTGGATCTCCATGTGGATGAGGCAAAAATATTTGCAGCAAAAATGAATATAAGGAAAAACCCCTTATTTGATGAGCCTCCTTCTTCATCAGGTGATAGAAATAATGATCCTTATTGGTGTAGAAATAATCCTATCTTTGCATATGGCCAGGAGTGTGAACCATGTGAAGAACTTGAGGAAGATCAACCTGGAGTATAAATAGACCATTCAAGTCATGAGTCAAGATTTGATAGGAATCCTGTTATATTTGAAGTTGAATCTTCTCTGCAGAGCATGATAGAATTGGGGAGCTTCAATACTTGAAAGGGTGTAAGTATGATATAGCCCATAATAGAGGAGCGGTTGGGTGTTGATCTTTTTAGTTAAAAGTGTTTAAGAGTTGTCTTTTAGGTCCACAAAAGGATTTTGACCATGCATACCTCCTTGTGCTTAATAGTAATGAGGCATATTTTGAGGGCATTGTTCACAATCCCAAGGAGATGGATGAGTTGCTATGTTATCATGATCCCCATAGTTCAGTTCATGTAGCATGTGCCACTGATTTCTTATAGTCTATTTTTTCAGACTTGGGATTGAATTGTAATTTTAAATCAAAGAAACAATATGCAAATAGGTTCCCTCAACACAATACCTATGGATGTTTCAACTTTGACATGAATATAAATGATGAGGGTATGATAGATGAATGTGTTATTTGCATAACATATGGAGGGATACTTCAATTAGAGCCTAATTGTAAAGATCAGAAGAGCACAAGTCACTTTGACAATGGCAGCTTTAAGAGTTTTGTGAAAAAGATAAATATCCATGTATGTAATCAAGTGGATTATAGCAGTATCTTCAGCTGTGGTTTGGGGTAATCATCTGAAAATCAGATATATGATAGAGTTAATTTCAAACCTTTCTTTTTTGGTGGCATCGCGCCATCATTTATGGTTTGAATTCCACACCATAACAGGTTAGGGGTAGAGGTAACCTTTTTTACTTTGTTGCCCAATGAATTAGGCACCTGGTCTTACTTCAACCAAAGATTTTCTGGGATCTCGCCTTGTTCTTGTGAACAAGCATCCCCAACAAGAGCCACTGATGGGACTTTGAAAAATCTTAGTGGTTATGGTCATCTTTTGGTCCCCTGAAAGTTAGGGTCTCATTTTTTATCTATTAGGGTTCTCCTACAAGGCTTAAACCTTCAAGAACCTTATTCATGCATAAATCCTAGCTCTTCTTTTAATTCATCATTAGCTTATTTTTAATTTTCCTATACCACTTAAGTTGCCACTTAAGTCCTTTGGTGTCGTGATTGAATTGGTCCATTTTTCCTTGCTATGCATTTGACCGCGTGCACCTTGTGATTTTTGCCCATCGCCCTATGTTTGAGAAATAAGTTTTAATATTTTTGCTTTGGACGGGATAAAAATATATTCTATCTAGAAGTGCATAGGAGGTTCTCCTTTTTTAGTCACAACTTGTGGCATGTGCTTATTTACTTTGAGTTGGCACGATGACCCCCACTGCTCAACTTCTATTGGTTTCTCACCGATCCGCGGCAATAAAATAATCAGTGAGAAATAGGTGCAAGATGGTGGGTGGGTGCCATGTGGCATGTTCTCATGTGTGCCTTAGTAAATTTTATGGTGACATCGATGGTGGGACCTAAATCTAGGGGTCTATATTGATTGTGAAGATCCAATCTTGGTTGTTCCCTATCATCCTATGGGGGATCTGCCAGTGGGCACTGCTATCATGCGGGGTAGCAAGTGACTACCAGGTGGTTTCATTTGTCTATCTAATTCGCTAGAGGATTAATGGACAAAATTCAACACATCACTTTTATGTGCTAAAAAGCCATAAAGTGAGGAAGCAATGGGTGATGGGTTTAGGGTGGCCATTGATCTTGTGGTAGGATGATCCAGTTTTAAAATAGGATAAAATCCAGGGTGATGGCGTGCATGTTTTGATGCGCCACTTCGGAGGTGGGCTTTTTCAAACGTATGATGGATTATCTTCGTTGCCATTGTACATGGGATCATCCTATGAGGGTATCATCTGGGTGCAAAATTAGCTCTTAGGGATCTGTTCTAAGCTTGTGGGGATTTCTCACTCATGTCTCAGCAGGGTTTGAACTGAGTGTGTCGTGTGAAATGGAATAATTGCTGAGATCGAGGGGTCAAGTTTGCTTTTCCCATTGTGGAAATTGATGGCTCTGAGTTGCAAGATGTTGACATAATGCAGGGCACCATCTCCTTTTCCTTTTTTAGCAGTGTTGGCAAGTTGTTGAAGCTTTCCATTTATGATCAATGGGTCATGGTACTAACAGATAAAATGTCATAAGGAAAACTGAATTGAAAGAGCATGATTATAGACAGTGTGGGAGCTTATACAAATTTTCTATAAATTGGTGCCTTTGTTGTTACTCTGTTCATCATCTCCTTCTGTGCAAGCATTATGGGTGTTCATCTTTTTAGTATGCTTTTTCCACCATCTTGTGCCTTAGGATTTTCTTCTCTATTCTCATGGATAATGATTTGTTCTTATAAGATAAGGGATTTTAGATATGTCTTCTTCTAAGGTATGGGTGGTTTAGGTAAAATTCAAGAAGCACAACAACATCTATTTAATCGATGTGGCGCCTTCCTTTCTCTTTGGCTTTATTTAGACATGGGCTTCAAGTCCTAGTTTGCCGACTCCAATAAATTCATGTTCTTGTGAGTTCCTAAATTGAGCTTGAAGGCAGAGAAGCATCATTGCTCTCTCTTCTCCTCCCTCGGCACTTTGAGTTCTAATTGAGCTTAGGCAACCATGGAAGGAGTGATGCCCTGCTAGATGAAATAAGTAGAACTGGAAGGGCAAGTTACAACGGCTACTACTTCCTCTTTACTTGGATTGTTGGTGTTGCCAACACCAAGTATGAGTGGCTTCCTCTGGTTTCTGTCTGGATGGGTTGGCTGGAAACCTCCCATTGAAAGATGAGGATTCACTTGCCTGTGCCTGGGCCTGGGCTTAATGGAGGGATTTCTTGGATCCTATGCTTCCTTCAATGACTGTCCTTGGCAGGTATTCTTGCTTCTTCATGTGCGGTTGGGAAGGCAAGGCAGAGGATACTTGTATTGGTAACAAGTATTTGGATAGCTAAGGTGGTAGAAGTTGAAAAGGCATCTAACAAAGTGTCACCTGCCAGTATCCTATTTGCCTCCACACGAAGAGTAAGGAAGCATACAAGACAAAATTAATTGCACCTATTTGTTGAAGGTGATGATTTGTTGCTGAAAGGCATGCCTTAGTGGTTAAGGATGGTTACTTTGGCATAATGTTGTTTGTCAAATGAAAACATGACATCTATGCATGGCCTATAGCTTGTTTTCTCCCATGTTTCTATAAATGGGAATCCAAGGCCATTAAGGGGGGGTTACAATTTTCTCTAGGTTTGGGAGTCTGTAATCTTTGTATAGGGTCTCTACTTAGGCTTTAGGGTTCTTTGAGTTTCAGTTCTCTAATACTGTAATTATCTGTTTAGATAATGGCATACATTTCAATTTGTAGTTTAAATTGAACTATGTCATGTAGAAATGTCTCCTAGAATGTACACTTTGATTCTTCAATCAAAGTAATCAAAGATTATGTTGATTTTTGTTGCACATTTTCTGCTATAAATGTTTGGTCGATGACCCTTGTTCAAAGAACGAGTTAATCTTTCTTTTGATCAAATATTAGGGATAATGTGTTTCATTTAGGATGAGTAAGAATGTTTTTTGGATGAAAGGCCTCATTATTGTAAGGTAGTAATGGTTAGAGGGTTACTAATCTTGCATTTCATGTTGTTATCTGATGGGTTATTTGTATTTTGACTCTGTAAATGGACAAGGCTCTAGTCTAGTGTGTGTCTTCTATGCAAACCCTGGAAGGAGTCACCAACTTTAAATCTGATAAATATTTCCTTTAAGTGTTTATTTATTGTTGAATTTTCTAAATCTTCATGGAAATTAATTGATGCAAAGGGATTATACTCTGGAGTGATATGGTTGTAACCCTTACTTATTCAAGATGAAGGTATTGCTATGTATTTAGTTCTCAGTTTTATTCAATGCATGGGGATATACATCTAAGAACCATCCACTTCCAATACGCCTATAATTTTTTATTTAGCACAGGTTTTTTCATTCAATCAGGCCTTACAAAATAGGTACACCCACTTGAGTCCTGTGGAGTGCAAAGAGTAGAAGGTTATGTTTATAACCTTGTCAATTGGCTTTTTCTTATTTTCAATCTGTTTATAGTGTAGATTCCTTATCTTAAAACCCCTAGTTTGAGTGGTGAGTTTCTCCTTAGGATTGAAGGTTGCAGGAAAAAACACCAACATTGGTGAGGCTTCCAAGCTTACCGCTTGAGTATTGAGATGAAGAGATCTAGGTTGGAATAGCCAGCTCCTTTGGTCAGCTTATTGCTACTAATAATGTGACCAAAAATAGGAAAAGATTGACATTCGCTAGGTTCTGCTTCAATGTGGTGGTGGATAAGGACCTCCATCATTCAATCACTTTATCCTCAAAGCCTGGCATGTGGGTGCAATATATCAATTATGAGGACTCTTTGGCTTTTTGTAAACATTGCTTAATGGAAGGACATGCTTCTCATATGTGCAGTTCTGATAGAGGGAAAATAATTCATTCTAAGGAGGACAAGGGTGGTCCTTTGCAGACTGATTTGCCCCCCAAGGTGGGGAGACAGACATCTTGTTACTAGAGAAGACTAATGCAAAAATTGTTAACCCTACGGAAGGAAGCTTAGAGGTGCTTGGTTTGGGGTTATCATCAGATGGCCCCAATGGGACTACCACCCTTTGTAGGGGGTAGGATTTGAGGTCCCACAAAAAAGAAAACAAGAGGGTGTTTGAGTGACCTAGGGCCCCCCCTCTCATCTCAGATTCATGTTTAGAAGAAAAATATGATCTAAAGGATACTAAGCATCATGGCATGATTGAAGATAAAAATATGGTTGTTGGCAGGTTCCAGAGTTCTTTGAAGATGTTTTTCTTAAAGCCACCTTGAGTGTAGGGTTGTCATATCTCTTTCTTGGTTGCCCTTGTTAGTGGTCATTTGCTCATTTTTTTTTTTTTTTTTCTGATATTCCTCCTTTTTGTCCCTTGCTGTGGCTTTAGCCTTTCTTGGCTCTCTTGGGTTGGCTCTCTCAAGCTATGTAAAAGGGTGGGGCCCTTTCAAAACTCATTTTCTTCAATTCATAGCTTCAGTCAAAAGTGTTTACCTTTATCAAAAACTTCCCAAGCCAATAGCCTTATCTTTCTAGACATAGACCCATGTAAAGGAACATAGATCAAATCCATAAGACATACATCACATGTTTTAATGAAATAAAAAAAATTTAGCACTCATATGAGGGAAATATGCTCTTGTATCTATCATTTTTATAACTTTACCCAATGGTTTAAGAATTTGAGTCAATAAAAACCAAGGATGGACGGACATTACACAATCCACTGTATTTTGGTGAAGATTTCATAACCACATCATCTAGAATTATAATAGAGTCTTGTGCAAAGACCCAAAAAGGAGATTTTTCAACATTCAAGAACCCCTTATTAAGAATTATTTTTGACATTCCATTATTTTAAAGACAAATTTAAATAATGAACTTTATGAAGCATTCTACACAATGTTATATAAAGACCCAATTTATTTCCCCAAATGAAAGATAATGAATTATCAAACAACTTTCATGAAGGAAAAGCATTGGGATTTAGGTGAAAAAAATACCAACATATTTAAGGCTAAACTCCTCTTTTTCCAAAATGCCAACCATTTCCTCATTATGAATAAGAGACAAAGTAACTACATGCTCACCTTCTAATCCTTCATCTCTACCATTTGTTTGAATGCCCCTTTCATTGTACACCATAAACATTGTGCCCTAATTGACCAATAGCTCGTTGTTATCAACAAGAACATCTTTGAATGATTTACCACCACCTCCCAAACCATTATTGCCATTCTTGATGTTTACCATACCCACAACATCCTAATACTGCTAAAAAAACCCCACACCCCCAAATTAAATGTAGGAGCTAAAAGAATAAAGAGGATACAACTGTCCAAAAAAATCACCATCCTAATATAAAACACAACTTGCCAAAAAACAAAACAATCAAATACAAAAAAGATTTAAAAAAGGATCAAATCTATGACATGGATCTATTTTATTTAAAATTAAGGGCTTTTTTATTTTACTTCAAAGCTAATTGATTTACTATATACACATAGGCATAAATTTTAATTTTTACACAATAATTATTTTATTTTATTACATTATTTATTTTATTTCTATATGAAGTGATATTTCTATATGAAGTGGTATTGTATTTTTATATAATTTATGTAACTTTTGGTTCTACTTTTTTGCAAAACCACTATTTATCATAAAAAAATAATTTATGATTCATTATATTTTATTGAATAAATTATAGATAGATAAAAGAAATGTATAACTATTTTTTAATTTACTTATAATCTTATTTTATTTTAAGCTTATTTCATTTACTATATATTTAGTAAATTTGGTGCCTTTACTTTATTTTATTATAGAGTTATTTTATTTATCACAAAGTTTATTATTTTCAAATTTTAATATTTTTATATTAAAAAATAAATATCCACTTTAAATAGTTTTTTGGGTTAACACTCATACAGTATACTATTATACTCCACCTTACTATAAGTTAAGTTAAATAAACCTAAATAAAAATATGCACATTGTATTCTTTTGTTTTTTGGGGAGGATTTAGAATGGAAATAGAAATAAAAAGGAAAATCCACCTTCGTACTGTGAGGGTATTCTTAAACATCATCCACTTCAATAGTCAAATGTCAATAGGACAAATAATTACCACCTTTTGGTACTGATGAAGTGTAAATTCAACTATTGATTGTTTGATTATTGAAATGGATGATGTTTAAGTAGATACAGTCTATTTAATAACTAAACAATAACGATAAACAATGCATATTGATTAGAGTCAACAATTTAATGTGTATAATACGATTAAGGGTAATTGATATAGAATTGACTCGAAATTACTCGAAGCTTACGTTGTTTGTGACGTTCGGTTACTTCGTCTGCGCGTTCTTTCGTCTCCAATACTCGCTTGAGTGTCTGTACGCAACTCTACAGCGAACCTCTTTTGCGCAGAACCTGTCTTTGATGACGAGCTTCAATTATTAAAGAAAAGCATTGAAACACCAAATATTATTTAAAATTTATGACACATTCAAAGCTGCGTTCAAGAACATAATATTTATATGGGCAGATTTCCTTTGACAGCGTCCAACATTTTGACTGAGTAATATTGTAATCATGGATAAATCTTCTGCACCATTCATTTGGCATGTACCTGCAGCTTTCACGTGGTATTGAGTGAATGGACTGGTTCTCAATATTTCACAATATATATATCTTAAATGGTGATCTTGAATGACATAATGCACCGAACATCAGAACCGCGTAAATTACTATTCGAATAATTCCACCCTTTTGTTTAAGATGTGATTGTTGCTTTCCAATTAAGGCATGAAAAATATATGTTTAATGAAGTTTTGTTGAACAATTCGTCGAGTGTAGCGTGCAGTGTGTAGCAGATGTACGTCTCGTGGATTTTCAATAAGTAGACCATTTGAAGAGTTCGATCTTGCAAAATACATTTCCTTTTATGTCTTAATATTTTCAAGGGTTAAGGATTGAAGGGTTATTAGAGCACAGCAGTAGCTTGTGCAGAGTAGAGTAGATAACAATGAAGAAATCAATCACATTTTCAGTTTTGGCAATGCTATGGATAGTTTCAGCCACTGCCGATGATTATTCTGGACTGGAGGTGGGGTATTATGGCTATAGGTGCCCTCAAGCTGAAGCCATTGTCAGCTGGACAGTCTCAGAAGCTCTAAAAAAGGATCCTACTTTAGCTCCGGCTCTTATAAGGATGCATTTCCACGATTGCTTTGTCAGGGTTAGTAGTTCACTTCAATTCACTTCCTATATGAGATAAAACATGGTAAAATATGATAATATTATGTTTTCATGTGTGCAGGGTTGCGATGGATCAATCCTGATAGACTCCACCCCTGGAAATAATGCAGAGAAAGCGTCACCTGCAAATTCCCCAAGCCTTCGCGGGTTTGAAGTGATCGATAAAGCAAAAGCCATATTAGAATCAGTCTGTCCTGAAGTGGTATCATGTGCAGACATAATAGCATTTGCTGCACGAGATTGTTCGTATGAGGTAATTATTAAACTATGATATGGCCTGTGCTTACTGCTTAGTGGTGGTGTTTATTCACTTTTTTGTGTTTTCGCTTGTAATGTGTTTTTACGTACATAAAAACTTAAAAGCCACTTATAAAAAAAAAAAAGGTTTTAAGAACTTTGATTTCTTTGTTTCGTGATTTCAAACTAAGGAATTATTTTACTGTATTATATACTAGCGTATTTATATTTAAAAAATATTCTTCCCTTAGTGATTAAAAAATAGATGTCTTCATAAAAATATCTTTGAACATACTTTAGATATATATTTTTAAATATAGATATGTTAGTAGCATCTAGAATCCCAAGCCTAATTCTAACTATATTATATAATTATAAGAATTATTATAATTATATAATATATAATAATTATAATTATATTATATAATAATTCTAATACTAATTATATTATATATTATATTTAGGATTAGAGTTAGGGTTAAAATTAGGGTTAGGGTTAGTGTTTAGGTTAGAATTAGGGTGCCTATTTTTAAGGTTAGATTCAAATTTAGAAAGGGTACCCATTTTTAAGGAATATTTTAATCTCAATGTTGAACCCTAACTCTAATTCTAACAATAACTCTAACCCTAATACTAACCCTAATCTTAACCCTAACCCTTATTTTAACCCTAAGCCCGATCTTAATTGAAACCCTAATAATAGTAACCCTAACCCTAATTGTAACATTAATTCTAAAGAAAGATGTCCTAACCCTAATTTTATCCATAACTCTGATTATAAGGCCAACCCTCTGATTATATATCCACCCTAATTCTAATTCTAAGCCTTATTTTAACCCTAAGCCTTATTGTGATCGTAAATTTTTTTTTATATATATATTTGCACTAAGGAATTATTTTACTGTAGTACATATATGACTCCTATTTATTTTTTCAGGCTGGCCGTATTAGTTGGTATGTCCCGGCCGGACGCAGAGACGGAAGGATTTCTACGGAAGACTCAATCGTGGGCAACATACCTCCTCCTTTCTTCAACGTCACACAGTTGACGGATTTGTTTAAGAAAAAAGGCCTCTCCCAAGAAGAAATGGTAGTTCTATCAGGCAAGTACTGCAATACCAAGACTTTCATAACCAAAAATTATTACATCTGGTGAAAAAAAAAATCATATTGATGTTGGTTTGCTCATTGACAGGTGCTCATTCCATTGGTGTATCGCATTGCTCTTCATTTAGCGATAGGCTTTACAACTTCAGCAACACGGGTGTTGGGGACCCTACTCTGGACGCTCAACTGGCCCAGCACCTCAAGCTCACCTGTCCAGTTACACAGCCGCCTGACCCAATTGTACCTTTGGAAAACGTTACACCATCTACGCTGGACAATGTATATTACAGCGAGCTTCTCAGAAACAGGGGACTACTTACATCTGATCACACCTTAATCACAAATTCTGACACTTTAAAAGTGGTGGAAAGTAATTCAAGGTACCCATCAATATGGAGTGACAAGTTTGCCAATGCAATGGTGAGGATGGGCACCATAGACGTACTCACTGGATCTCAAGGTGAAATCAGAAAAAACTGCCGAATCGTAAATTGACTTTGAGAGCAGCTTATTTTAGTTGTTAATGAGTATGACCGCGTCTTCTGTAAATGGGCTTGCTGTTGGGATATGATTTATTTGATGGTTTTCAATAATGTCTCCGTATACACCACACTACATTGGCGAGGTGGAAACATGGGGGATTGCAACGATGTATTAGCTCAAGTTCCTAAATAGGGAGGAATGAGGAGTGCATCTAGAATTCATGCAAGATTGGCCAGTTTGATCAAATAAGCACTTCAAATAATAGTTTTGGCTCGTTGGATTGGCCTGAAGTGGCTATTTCCTGCCTTAAGTGGCTTGATGGGACAAAGCATTGCTGAGTTTGAAGAACCAAAAGGAGGAATTGGAATATATTAGAATTTTAAAACAAACTAGTTAGCATCTGAAGGGAATAAGTAAAATATTAATGGCTTTATTTTTATGAATGGCGTCGTCTCTTATAGAGGGTTTTTGTAAGAAGCTTTTTTCTTGATTATTAAGGTGTAATTGTTTTTATTTTAAAATAAAATGTCTAGTTATTATTTTTCAACATAAATAAAGTGATTGGTTGAGTGATGCACTTTTTTGTTTGAAAGTAACTAATAGCAAGTTCAAATTAAAAAGTTTTTAGGTACTTAAATATTTGGAGTCTACCATGTTAGGTTTTAGATGAGTAATATGGAGAAGTTAATGAACATTTTTCTAACTCACTCAATTATTTGCAATAGAAAAGTAAGTGTTTGTAAAGAGACAAACTAAAAATGCATCCACAACTGCACAATGTAATCTCTCCAAAGAAGAAATTAAAGAGAATCAATCATACACTCTATCTTAGATTGTTACTTTATGTTTGTCAATTCGATTGAGTTTAACTTCCTAAAATCGATCATTTAGGGACTCAACCCAACCTAATCATTAAAAGGATGTTAATGGGAAAGAAAACCTCTTCTTGTAAGATTATCTTCAACTTTTAAATAATTACTAATGCAGACAATACTCCCCTCTCTCAAGATCACTCAAACAACAACCGCACAATTTGCCAAGTCATAGCTTGATTCAAAGCACAACAATTTCACATTCAGATTGCAACAATAAATTCATGTCAACTTTATTTAATTTAAATCTGCAACAAACTATGTACAATCAAGGCCTTCAATGGCCTTCTCTGTTACATAGGGAATTTATATCTCCTCCCTCACACTCTCACGATTCTTCATTTCACACTGTTGATGAAAATTGTAGAAAATAAGAACAGAAATTAAAAGATTTAAAAGACACAAAAGAACACAAAATTTATAGTGGTTTGCTCAATAATGGCTACGTCCACTTTCATGATTATCTCTTTTATTAATTCTGAATACAATACATATTGAAGCAGCAGCCAACTATTTATAAATCAGTCTCATCTCTAATAAATGGAAAAATCCATGAAAAAGGGCAACTTCTAATTTTGCAAATACATGCGAAAAAAAGTCAATTGCAAAAGACATCCTTTTTTAATATGGGAGAGAAACTTGCCAATTTGGGCTTCACCAAACCCAACAAACCAACATTCTCCATTTCTGCTTCTGGACTTCGATTTTCCTCTGTTGTTATTTCAGCCTCTATCTTGACCCCTTCCTCTGTTGTCAGTACTTACGGCAATCAAGGCATCACCATTTATTTTGTTTTACCCTCTTCTCATATCTTCATTGAGAAGAGTGGCTACTACATCATCATACCACAACATTGTTTGTTTTTTCTTATCCTCTCCTTCTTCAGATCTACTTTTACCCGATACCGAATTGTTTATGGTCATGATTACACTATCCCAACTATCAGGAAGAGAGCACAACAGCAACATGGTTGTCATTTCTTCTTCAATATGAACATCCACAGAAAGTAATTGATTGATAACAATATTAAATTCATTTAAATGATTTGACATGCTGTTACTTTCTTTTATTTTTAAGTTTACTAGTTTCTTCAATAGGAACACCTGATGCCCTTTCATACATGTCACATAGCTTGTCCCAAATCTATTTAGTTGTTGTCTCCGTGGCAACGTTGAAGAGGACATTACTTGACAGTGATAGGATGATGGTTGCAGTTGCTTTCTGGTTTAAGATATCTCAGTCTTCATTTGACATTTCTCTGGTTTCTTGGACTTCCCTTGCAAAGCAATGGCAAGATCCTTCTGAATCAACAAAGCGTGAATCTAGAGCTTCCATAAACCAAAGTTCTGACCTGCAAAATTTTCAATCTTCCATTTGTCTGCATCTTCCATGGCTTCATAAATTCTTCACCGATTTCCAACACCAAGTTTCTCCACTAGGCTCTAATACCAATTGTTGATGAAAATTGCTGAAGCAAATGAAAAAGAAAATTGCAGAAAATGAGAACAGAAATTAAAAGATTTAAGAGACATAGAAGAACACAAAATTTATAGTGGTTTTCCCAATAATGGCTATGTCCACTTTCAAGATTATCTCTTTTATTAATTCTAAATACAATACATATTGAAGCAGCAGCTAACTATTTATAAATCAGTCTCATCTCCAATAAATGGAAAAATCCATCAAAAAGGGCAACTTCTAATTTTGGGAATACATACGAAAAGAAGTCAGTTGCAAAAGGCATCCTTTTTTAATATGTGAGAGAAACTTGCCAATTTGGGCTTCACCGAACCCAACAAAACAACTTGCCAATTTGAGCTTCACTGAACCCAACACACACACCGTTCACAAGTTGAGCTCTCTCTTCCCAAACTCGCCTCTATGAAATACCTGACTTCTACCTCTCTTGAATGCCCTAATATTTTCTTCCTTGACACCAGTGCACTCTCTCTCCTTGTTTCTGCGCCTTCTTCCCCTTTCTCTCCCTATGTGGTGCTGCCATTCAACAAGTTTTTTACCAATTTTATTGAGCCTCCAGTGAGGTGTTTTAACTTCTTGTTTCCCTCCTATTGACGCTTCCAATATTTCTTTTGTCTTTTGCCCAATCAGAAATGAATCGATTCATTTCTATGAGGCACACGGTTCGTAGTATGGGCGGTCTTCTTTTATCAAATGTTGCTTCTTATATTCTCAACATCCTCATCTTATATCTTTTGTCATAGTTTATAAACAAACATGTTGTGGTTGATATTAGCTATGCTTTTGGCATGTTTTGTGTTTTGTTACATACATTATAAACATTCTTAAAAGATTGCATAGACTTCCACTCAGGCGGCGGCCCACATAAGGTTTAAATGATTTGATTTACTTTGGTTCAAAATGTGAGACATGATATGATTCATAACTTCACTTGCTACAGCCTGGATGTAAAGGATATTAAATTCTTGATGCTAGTCAGTGTGATTTGTAGAGCTATACCACACATATTCATGCTAAAATCTGATTGATTAGCATTTTCTGCTAGTAGATTTACTGTGGGCATGCTGCATTTTTGAAGACAACTTATGCAGGTATTGGTTTGCTTCTTACCTGTTAGGCTATTGCATTCATTCTTCAAGAATACAAAATCTTTTCCAAGTTTATCAACAACACTCTCAACTATAAAATTTGAACAAGCATTATTATTGAGCATAAATTCTTCCATCCCACAGTTCAATTCCTTTATGTTTGGATACTTTTCATAAAAATCCTCTTCGCAAAAACTCTCTTCTGTCGAATTCAGAAAGATGTAAGATCTATTAGCAGCAAGGGATGCTCTTGCAGCTAGTGCATAAGAGACTATGTTGAAAGTGTTGGTGCAACAATCTATCATGCTTAGTCCATTCCAATTCAGACCTTCCTTATTACAGTCTTTAGAGTTTTTGTAGGCATATTCTTTGGAATTTAGGCTGATCAATAAACTATTATTTCCCTTCCACAAATCTGCAAACTCATGAAGAGCCCAAATATTCGCCATTATGGGACATTTCGTCAAACAAATGACAACAGAGTGCCCTGCCACTAAACTTATGCAACTAACTATCAACGCACCAAATTTAACTGACGAAGCATTAGTCACGACAACAAAAGCCATCGAAGGAATGCGGAATCAAAAGATCGACTTCTCTTGATGTGAAATGTATAAGTGAAACCATTGCCAAGAAATGCCATTACTAGTCCAAACAAATAAAACTAAACAATTAAACCTGCAATTTTTTTTGCTTGATGCGGATCGTCGATTCGCTTGGAATGCTCCTGCATCATTTACTTATAAATGTATTTTTTTGGCTCTTTGCACCTTTTTAAATAAGCTCTAACCATATCTTGAAGCACAAGATCTAGACAAAATTTGATATTTTCATTCATTGTTATAGTTGTGGGCCCTATAAAATTACCTTCTTAAAGAGATGATACTAGATTGTTGTTCAAAGACATCAAAAGAAACATAACATTCTTTGCAAGCATTATTTGTTAATAAAAAATCCTTATGAGATCTTGTGCACTGAGAATGTTTAAGTGTGGGACCCAAAACCACATAAATGACCTATGTGTCAACTCCAACACACCAATTGTTTACTTCATTCCCTTTCTTATAGTCTCTCTCAACAATTTATATGATTTCCACTATATTTATTCTTTTGATCTGGATCCTAGGTGGTCTAGAGGACAAACCACTTCTATGAAGAATGGGGTTTATAAATTATTCAAATAGAAAATAAATTATACTAAATCAAATGCATAATCGAAGTGGAAGTCTTTAATAAATGTGTGCTACTTCTATTCACACATAAATAAATAGACTACGATAGATGTTTACAAAGATTGTGGCTAGGAATGAAGATTTTTGTAACAAAAATGGGGTAATGGGTGTGTGCAAGAAGTTGAGTCCACTTTTTGGCCAAAAAGTGGAAGTGTTTTCCCTGATTTTTAGAATTTGTCACATTTGACCTAAACATTTGAAGCACTTAATGGTGGAATCTTGAAAAATGTTAGTAAATATGAAATGTAGTACTCGGAGTCTAGTTTCAAAATATGTAATTTTTTTAATACCCAGATGATACAAATTGATTTTTAGTAGGTGTTTCTAAAAATCAATGTTTAAAAGTCACTTTTTTTTTACTATACCATGCATGTGTACATCATCCATATTTTGACCTAAATAATCATATTTTTCTATATCCTTTTAGGAAAAGATTTGTAACTCACTGAAGCACGTTTTCCCTTTTTTTTATAATTTTTTATTGAATATTTTTTTTTGTTAATTTTTTATTGGCCATTTTTGGTGTTTTAAAAAATCATCGTGTACGTCATGCATAAGATGACCTAAACTTATCATTTTTTGAATTTTTGTTTTTCAAATTGAAAAGAATTGTCTGAAGTATGTTTTCGTACAATTTCTTTTACAAAAAATATATTTTAATAAAAAGTTATTAAAATACTAAAAAACCTTGATAATTCAAGTTCATGGACTTGTTTCATCAGAAATTAATTGAAAAATAGAAAAAATAATCTAACTGTAAAAAAGTTACATATTTAGAATCTGCACTATCTCATCTATAATGAGTTTTAATTTTGTCAAAAAATTATGTAAAAAAAGCCTTCAGACATATGCCCAAAGTCACTATTTTGTTGTGACATTGATAGGACCTTCAACTTACAGGTCAAACTAGGTCCAAAGCCAAGGGTCGGGTTCCCAAGCCTTTTTTCTAACCCAAAACCCATACCAAAAAGTCGGTCAGAAATTCAAATTTTATGGAACGGGATCCCATTTCATAAAAGGTTAATATTTTAATCTTTTATGAAAAGGGATCCCATTTCATAAAGGTTAAATTATTAACCTTTTATGAAACTCAAAACGGGATCCCATTTCTAGAAAATGGGATCCCGCTTTTGGCTCAAGATCCTGAAGCAAAATGGGATCCTGTTTCATAAAAAGTAGGATCCCGTTTTAGTTAACCCGATTTCGGGTTTTTTTCTAAGTCTAAAATTTTCACCTTAAGTGGACTCATCTTTGTGCATTTACCCTAACACTTCAAATTGGTTTGAATGATGTGAACCTTGGGACATGAATGTTGTGGTAGCTTGAATGGTAATATTATCTTGCATGACAGTACACAAGTGCTTAGGATCCAAGTTATAAGGATGTTGACTCACTGTTTGCTCAAGAAGAGGATAAAAGTATGGCTTGAGGAGTTCTACATTGAACACTAGATGCAAACCTAAGTATTATAGAAGATTGAGAACAAAAATGTCCTCACCAACTATGCATAGAATGGTGTATAGACCATAGCACAAAGGCTTCCTCTATGAATGTAGACCCTTGAAGCATTTATTTAAAGATGCAACTAGATTTTTCCACTAACTTTGAATAAGTGAGGTGTGTGTTGTGCATCATGGTGCTATGTATATTTCTAATACTAGAAAAGAGAGACTATTGAAACTATTGGTGAATACTCTAAATGTGTTGCACATTTTTTGTGATTTATCCACTTCCCACTACTGTGTGTGACTCCAAGTGTGGTGGTGTGTAGTAGGATATATCAAGGCATGCTAGAAGATAGAACCTGAGAAATGTCCAAAAAGAATCATGCTCCATTGAATTATGCAAAACTCTACTCTAGCCATTATTGTCGTGAAGGATTGCACCATTTCAAGCAATAAGCTCAGCAATCCCATGAAACATTGGATCACTCTCAGACTGTGGGTTGTCTATGATGAGAATGAACCTCCGGAAGAGTCAGCTCCTTTTAAATGCCCCTTGGATCTGATATACTTTCTTAGAAAAGAGATAGAAGGATGATTAAATAAAACTAAAATTGATCTAAAGGGGTGATGCACCAATGATTATATCCTAACTTGCAATCTGATTCACAACTATTTCTCAATACATCTGTTCTTACAACTCAAATTGAATAATCTTATCACATAAATATTTCACAGGAAAGTATGAAATTACTCCATTTCTTGCTGAAGGAAAACCAATGTTCTCATAACTTAGAAAAAGTAAAAGAATCACCTGCACAATCTGTAACCTGTGGTAAAATTGCACCTTGTGTATTTGCATTCAAAGAATGCGACAAAAAACTTAAAGATTTCATTTTAAAACATAATAAGTCTTTATCAAATCACTAAAAAGAGAACAAGACACCTAAATCTGAGAAGAAAACACCTAATTTTTTTTTTAAAATAGAAGGAAAACTCTGCAATAACTATAAAACTATAAAATATGCTAAAAAATGAAGCTGCTACTGTATAAAAACCTATAAAATATGTTAAGTTACAATACTGAAAATCAGTCTCTCAAATGTGCAAAGGCCAAAGAAAAAGAAAGAACTAATAAAAAGCATAAGTTTTTTCTCCTATAATACAAAAATCTATCTCCAAAAGAAAAGGGAAGATCAACTCCTGTTTAACTGGACTCCAAGTGATGCATGAGTAGGTTGAAAAGTCAACTCTCAGTTGTTGGGCAAGAAAGAGGAAAATGCTTGAAATAGAGGGCCCACAACTACTCCAAATTGAGCTATTTTAGCTTAGAAATCCTCTCAAGGTGTTTGACCAAAAAGATTACCAAAAATAGGCTTGTTTGACTCCAAGTCAAAAATAGAAGTGAAGTAACTCCTCCTGCATGAGTTTGCCACCTCAGTTTGTCTCCACTTCAATCTTTTGTATGATTTGAGGGCAAAAATATATTATTTTTTTACAAATATTAAGGGTAATTCATGTGCATGCTTTATCTTAATAAGTGTTTTATAATTATCTCCTTGGTTTTGTGAAACAAATATTAAGGGAATTTATAATTATTACCTTTAATAAGTGTTTAAAATACAATATTTTCTCTCCTACTCATGCAAAAGAGAAAAAGGGTTTACATAATAAGTTCACTTAGTCCCTACCCAATAATTCCCTTTTTTCATCCTTGACTTACAAAAAGACTTCAAAATTGTCCAATGAAGCACAAAAAATGACCTAGGTCAATAGAAAACCTAAAAAGCCATCATAGTCCCTCTCTTTTCAAACATTAATCATATTTTATCCTTGATTGATATAAGGTTTTAGAAAAGAAACTTTAAAAGGTCAAAAATTATCATTATCTCATTACATCTCCCACTACCCATGGTATTTTACTAGTCTTTCAACACTTAGAAAAGTGTTTAACCATGAGCTCCTTTTTTAATTTTTGATGATTTCTATTAAACAAAGTCAAAAAAGGTTTCTACGTCTCGAGCTAGGCCATGATTATGAACAAAACACCTATCAAACCCTAAAAGAGTTCATTTTACTCTTATCTTTTCACTATATTCAAGCTCTGCACCACCAAGGGTTTCTGGAAAAGCCTCTATAATGAAATTATGAAGGCTTTGGTCTTTCTGCTATGCTTCCTTCCCTCATGTTGGTAAGTATTATTATCTTCTTTATTTTCCTGATGTAAAAACAAAGCAAGAATGACTTCTTTTCATTCCTTATTGTTCCTTAAAAGAAAAGATTTGTGAAGTTCATACACCTATCTTCATATATGATAGTCTCTTGAGATATTAAGAGCATCCTTTGCTTCATACATACATATGCTCTACTTGTTGTTTGCTTTGTATGTTCCTGTCTTTAGGCTAAAGTGGTGGAAGAATTTGAATCTCTTTACTCTGGTAAATGACTTTTGTATGGAGCTCACTGTGCCTTGCAAAGGCCTCTTTATGAAGGATATATTCCTCTCATCTAGTTGCTTTCCCCAGCTAAGAGTACTATTCCATAAACTAGAAACAAAACTCTATTGTTACAGACTGTACTCTTGATGGTTTATGACTACTCTAGTCTCTTCATCGTTCATGATTTGACTATGTCATCTTTGTTTGTTCTTCATGAGTTAATATTAGTCACTCCATATGACTATCATGACTAGTGCAACTGTGGTCTACATGACTGTTATTCTCTTGTATTATACCTCTGCATGAAGAAATTAAAATATTTTTCTTTTCTCTCTGCATTATTCTAGGTTTCATCTTACATTCTTCTTATGTTATGTATACAATACTTTGATAATTCTTGAGAGATTGATGGCTATAATAAAGATTCTTTGGTATCTTTGCTTCATACAAACCTCTATGCAAGCCATCCTCTGTTACCTCTGCACCATGAAAGGCCAGAGTTGACTGATTTTGTATCTACACCCTGCTAGGGTTTCCATTCCTTATCTCTATTGTTATTTATCATGATTTGATGATTGTATCTTTTAAGAGGTTTGTGTTTGCTCCTCATGAGCTTTTACTAGTAAGAGAATGATTTCTGCCTTACTATTGCAATTCCATACATTTGCATCTTTGAATATGTAATAGACTCCCTATCAATCTTAGACAATGGATCTCTTTGTATTTAAGTTCTGCACCTTAACAAAGTATACTATATTCACAAAGAATCTGCCATTTAAGTCTTTCAACCCTGATCACTGCTTAATATTTCAACACCAACTAGTATTCAGGTTTTGTTGTGTATCCTTTACCCTCATTTGATCTTGATGATATCAAGGAATCTCAAGGCATGACTATGTAGGCTTATAGTGTTAGGACAGGTTTAGGATCCTCTGTCCTATGACTATCAACACATTCATTGGGACTATCTTTTCAACAAGGTTTTAATGTGATTGTCATTGCTTAGCAGTCAACATAGTCTTTGCATGAATGTTCTCTGCATCTATCTTGTTTGTGATCTCTTGGCTTCCATGCATACCTTTGTTGGATTTTTTGGCTTTGCCATTTTACCAAACTTTGTGATTGATGTACCATCTTTGTATGCTTGATTGTTACCATTGGATGGCATGTAGGCCTTTTATTTCCTTGAGCTCTATATTTTAATTAGCCTCAAGGTTGTAGGAACCCATTATATCACTATACTCCTTTGAAGGCTGCACCTTTGTCTTGGCTGCTGTTATTTTATGACAATCAACTAGTGATTGTGTAACAATCATAAGACAATTTTTGTGCATTTTTGTGACATTCCTACTACCTCTATTCACTTTCTTTGGACCCCTCTGTAGGCTTTTCCATATCCCCTCTCTACATTCTAACTGATTTGCAAACTCTGTCATCACTTTTGAACACTGTCATAGTCTACTTCATTAACCACTATGCATTTTCCATATGACTGCCAACTATGATTTTAGTCCTTTTGGCTGCTCCTTGAGATCATTAACCAAATAAATGATTATTTTTCTAAGTGATTGTCCTTTGACTACCTGAACTATCATACAAAAATGATAGTTTAGGGATTATAACATGCAGTCACTCAATGACTACCTTCATCCCCTTTTTGTATGACTGTTCATTGCAATCAATGACAACTCTCTTCTTCAATATGGTTGACTGTTCCTTTATGGTTCTCTTTTGTCTATGGACTGCTCACTATTCCTTAAAGGAATACTCTCTTGTATCAACTGTAATGAATTAACAATGAAGACCAACTGCAACACAATTTGCAACACATAGATTAGCTTTCCTTTCTCTTGCCAGTCCTAGGATATCTCCTGCTCTATTGGAGTGTCCTTTCCATCTTATCTAGCTCATGTAGCAACTCTTACTAAGCTGCTACATGATCTTGGTAATATGATAACTAGAATGACCCTTCCCCAGGTTCATAGGCCTTCTAGGGCTGACTAAGAATCTTCAACCCTCCTCTCGTTTTCCCCTGAACTTATCTGCTTCTTCAAAGTAGCAAATCTTGGTGTTGTTCCAGCCTAACTTGATTAGGCTGAAAGCATAATTGGGTAACAGGCATGTTAGATGAAAACCAAGTTTTCATTCCAAGTGTGTAGGTGCAAGTATTTTTGGATGTGTAATAGGTGTAGAAGTGAATGATTCACTACATTCATCTAACCATTTGTCCATAAATGAATGTTTTTGGACTAATCCAAGTTTTGTATATCCAATCTTTCCCACAAAAATTGCCAAAACATGTTGACAATATTTGGTCACAATCAAACACAATAGATTAAGGTTGCTTAAAATGAAACCATACATGGTTGAAAAATAAATGTATAATTTCCTACATTGTGATGCTTTTCTTATAAGCAACCATAATGGCCATCTTTGAAATCTTATTCATTACAACAAATATGAAATCATTTTGGTTCTTTGGCATTGGGAGTTTGCTTATGAAATCCATGCTAATAGATTCATAAGGACTTTATAAAACTTCAAGAGGTGTATAAAGCCTAATATTTGTATTTGTGAGCTTGGTGATGGAATAAGTAATGCATGGCATGATGTGGTGCTCAATGTATGCATGCATTTGAATCCAATAAAGTGTTGTTGTAGTGAGCTATTATGACCTTGTTAATCTCAGAGTGTCCTACTATCTTGGCATTGTGGCCCTCCTAGATGAGTCACTAGAAATGTGTGCCTTATAGAACACAAATTCCTAATCTTGAGAGGCATGTCACTTAAATGAAATTAAACAACCTATTTACCTTGCACGTGCATGGCATAGCTCTATGTGAAGTTCTAATCTATTAAGTAGAAGTATTCTCAATTCATAATATTGTAGCCACACAAGTCCAACACCATGATGAGTGTGTGAAGTAGTGGTCTATTGAGTCAATCTACTACCTTATTTTTTGTCTCCTTCTTGTACTTGACCATCAAAAGGAACTATTTCAAGTCTTGTATCCACTTCATGTGTTACGTATTCTCTAACTTGCTTTATATGTGTGTGGGAACTAAAGTGGATTATGATTGTAATGAATAACTATCTCCTTGCCTAGAATATAGTGGCATCACTACTTGATAGCTTGTACAATAACATACAATTCTTTCTCATAGGTGGAATAACACTCCACTATATCATTGAATGCCTTTGAATGCTAGGTGATTGGATGCCCATGTTGAATGAGTACATCTACTAGTTTAAATCTCAAAGGGATGCATAATGTTAGGAATTTATATAGCAAGTAGTGTGTAGAGTTCCTACTTGAACTCCTCAAAAGCACATTGTTGTGGATAAGTACATGGAAATGGGGTACAAAAAGGGGGGTCACAAGTGGCCACTTTTTTCTAAAATTAGTTAAAGTTAAACTTGGATTATTAATTCAAGTTGTGTACACTCAAAATTTGAAGATATGATAAGAACAAGAATTGTAGTACTCTAAATCTAGTTTCCAAACTACTAAAGATTTTAGAAAATGGTTAAAGTTAAGGGGGTGAAATGTTGAGTGCACACAAAAGTGTTCTTGTTTTTATCAATAAAATATAACATAGTGTCTAGTGTGTGCCCCCTATTTTTTTTGCTACATTAGATATTTTTAAAAATAATTTGGTAGAAATATAGCTAAGAGTAAGGACTACAAGTTATATATTTTTTTATATTTTTTGTTGAATTTTTTTTTGGAAGTGGATGCATCCTAAAAATTACATGACTAAGTGTGCATGTCACATAACTTGCACAAAACTAATTAAAAATGTAAATATATTATATTGAATGTGTATAGAATGAAGCGTATAATAATCCTATATTTTTTTTTTCAAATTTGGATAAGCGAGTCAAAAGTTATTAAGAAAAGTCAATACATATGTACTGGAAGAATATAAAGACACTCTTCAAAGAAAATAAAAATAAATACCTTAACTTATTCAAAATATTTAAAAAATTGAATGGCTAGAAAGATAATAAGTAGCTATTTATTTTGGTGGTGGTTTTGTAAAATTTTATTGAAATATGTGTAAACCTTATGAGGTTGAAGTTTGAATTCAGTTGTTTTATGTTAAAAACATAAATTTAGGAGCCACAAGAGATGTCTAACCCTTAGGCTTGGAAATCCAAGCCTAAATGGGAAATGATCATATATATTTTGAATTCAAGGCATTAAAAATGCATATATGTTAAAACATGTGCAAGTTATACTTTGCATAATGCAAACCCATTTTGCTGAAAATCTCGAGGCTGGCCACTAATTTGTCTCCCATTTCCATACACTTATTGTTGTGTGGGTATAGTCCAAATGAGTGTTGCCTTGGTGCACATGATTTGATTGAGCAACCAAGAGATGTGTGTGTTAGCATTGTTGGTTACTGATGTTAGTTATACCATCAGTTACAACTAAACACACCTTCCTTATAAATGTGTTTACTACCACCGAATAATACAATGAAGCATTTATTGTTTATCATTTGGTATCAGAGAGAACTTTGTTCTTGTTTCTATGAGAAGAGAGGTCCAAGGATGATGAAGGTGTCATAAATCTTGGTGAATGAAGTATGCCTGTGTGTGAAGGAGAATACACTGGCAATAGTCTTTGATATACAAATTTGTGGCGAGAGGCATCGTTGTTCTTGCTAAGTAGACAGAATTCACAGGGAATTTTATCAGTATTGCCATGCAAAATCTTCCTACTAGAAATAATAAATTTATCTTGTTGCAAATTTGTGTATGATTGAAAGCCTACAATTTTCTATGTTGTAGATGTTGACAATGCATAGTTAGCATGTCCTCTTGTTTCACGTTGGAAGTTATCAGTCAGGGAAAGGTATATATTGAAGTGTGTATGGAAGTGCAAACTTTTATAAGAAAATATATTTAATTTGGAGTAAGAAAGTCAATGTGGTCTTACTATTTCTTTTTGGAGTATTATTTTTAAATGGAGATTCCATTAGTCAAGTATTTTGGTTTCAATTTTCATACTTGGAGAATGAAAATTCAAATGCAACTAATGAATAAAAATTTATGGGGAATAGTAAGTGGACAGGAAAAAGCACCTACATATGCAAATAAGTTATTAGATTGGAGTAGTAGAGATGATAAAGCTAAGGCTATAATTGGTCTTACTCTTTCTAATACTGAATGGCACCACATTGATTTGGCTAAATCATTAGCCAAAATTTGGGATAATCTGAATAAATTGTTTGGAGTAAAAGTTGTTAATGCAAAGTTTTCTCTAAAACTTCAATTATTTAGATTTAAGATGGAAGATGGAATCACAATGTTAAATCATATAAGTAACTTGTAGTCTCTCATTAGACAGGTAGTAGAGGTTAAGGTTACGGTAGATGATGATGATGCTAAGGCCATCCTATTAAATAGCTTGCCTTCAAAATACAACAATATTATTTTTACACTCAGTCAAATACCTTCACAAACTCTAGAAGGTATGATTTCTTCTCTCCTAGAAGAAGAGAAGAGAACAACAGAAGATTTAGAAGATGATACTCAGGAGAAAGCATTATTCTCAAGAAGCAATTACAAGAGATCAGAGAAAATCAAATGTTTTTATTGTAAGAAAAATGGTCACATAGCTTGGGATTGTAGAGCTTGAGCTAGTGATGTTCTTAATGGAAACCTTGGTTGCATTGAAGATGATAAGGATCCACCAGGTATTGAGGATGAGGATCCACTAGAGGGTGCTATTAATTGTTGTTAATACACCCTTTAAGCCTTCAAATTAGAGGTAGGCGGCATCAGAGGATGGAGGATTTTCCATCATCTCAAGTTAGCTTCTCGCTTTGAGATGATGCTTTGCATGAGAAGAGTTTTTGGTTTTGGTTGTTTTGCTTTTCTTTGTTGGTGCTAATAGATTTGAAGAATGTATGTTTTGTGAAGATTTTGTTTTGAAGACAGGTTTGGGATTTGGTGTTGAGCTCAATATGAATTGTTGTCTAGCAAGCTTTAGAGTATATGATCAAGAATTATACCCTTTCATGGTCAGTAGACAATGATAGAGATCTGTCGTATCTCTTAGGGATTGTTGTCAAATAATTCAAGACTCTGTGATTTGATAGTTTGGGACTAAAGAGCTCAAGAACATAGCTCAAAGCTACGCCTTTCCGAGGGTAGACGAGACAGCATGATGGAGCCCCACTTGGTTCAAGATTTGTTCTTTGGGAGAAGATCTTCTATAAAATATGTATTCATATTATGTAATCAACTTTGTTGAGTATATTAGCATTCAGGGGGGGTACCTTGGTACTATTGCAGGAATAATGTAATAAGGGAGGGAATGTTAGCATTGTTGGTTACTCGATTATTATATTGTTGGTTACTGATGTTAGTTATACCATTGGTTACAACTACACTATTAGTTACAACTACAATGTCGGTTACAACTACACACACCTTCCTTATAAATGTGTTTATTGCCACCAAATAATACATTGAAGCATTTATTGTTTATCAGTGTGAGAATTTAACAGCAAACATATAGTAGAAGTTTGTAAGTCTAATAAAGTTGTATAATTCAATGATGTTGCACTAGGTCAGGCAACCTTGAATCTTTGATTCTCTTCAAATCTACATGGATGCCTATGTAGTCAATGATGTAGCCTAGATACTATATTTACACTATGTTGTAGGTACACTTGTTTAAGTTAGATTACAACTTGTGTTGGTGTAGAGTGTCTAGAATAGAAGAAACATGATCCACATGTTCCTCTCAACTGTTGATGAAGATGAGGATGTCATCCAAGTAGACAATATCAAAGGATTTGTTGAAACGTCACAAGATATTGTTCATCAAGTGAATGAATATTGCTTGCATGTTGGTCAATTTAAAAGGCATAACCATCCATTTGTGCAATCACTCCTTGGTTTTGAATGTTATCTATTAAACATCATTGGGATGATCTAGTACTTGATGATATCTCTACTTGAGTTTGATCTTTTTAAAGAATTGCATAATATGGAGTTAGTCCAATACATTATCAATGCATGGAAGATGATATTAATTCTTCATTGTGATATTGTTGAGCATGTGATAGTTGATGTAGAGGTACCACGTGCCATCTTTCTTTCACACAAGGACCATTGGACTACCACAAGGAGAAGAGTTAGGCTTGATTTTTCCCTAATCAATAAACTCCTAAATTTGATGTTGAACTTCATCATTATCCCAAACATATTTGTGATAGAGAGGACTATGGTTTTTGAGCTTACATGATTATCTCTTTTACATGTTACTATTTATTACCTCCTCCAATTCATTGCATCATTCATATGCAACAAATTGGAGGGGGCATATAAAATTAACATTTTTTTTTGTGATTGCTCTTTTGTGGACATATATAGCTCCATGCTTATCTAATGATTTGAATTCTAAGGTGTTATATAAAAATATAAACCCTAATCTATTTTATGCATCAAATCCTATTTGAAATCAATCTATCCATCCATGCATCCATTACGTATATAGGCATCTTGTATGGTTTCTTAACTTGTCTTTGAACCTGTTTAAAAACTATTGAATTAGACTAGAAGTGTTCAACTAAGGGAAAAGGAGAGGAGAAAGTCACCTCCAATGCCTAGCATAGCAAACTATATCAATAAATCTGAATATCACCAAATTTAGATAATGGAGACAAAGAAATTTCTAAAGATTGGGAGTGGCTTGATCAAAGCCATAACAAAAGATTAAATCCATAGGTTTGGGATGAAAGCCATGGATCCAAGGATGATTTTTGTAGTTGCATGATTGAACCAAAAAAGAGAGATTCATTTAGTAGTTTGTTAGAGTGTTAGAATCTCAATTGTGATAACAATGCTCCATATTGGATCACTAAGCATAGTCTACAACACAACTCCTCCAAGTTGCAAAGGAAAGCTAAGTACTAACACCTTCTTTATCAATTTTGAAAAACATATTTATATAACATTATTGTTTGAACTCATTATTATAAGACAATTCATGATTACTCGTGTGTTTTTAGTTGGCATAAATAATTTGATAAGAAGATTCTAATTTCTCTCAATAAATTACTACAATGATTTATCCCCTCTTTTAATGGACATTTTTATTTCTTTTCAACTCTATTCTTAATCTAAATTGCCCTGCTTTATTCACCATATTCACGAACAAAAGGTCGACCATTCAAGGTCAACCATTGAATAAGAAAACTTCAACCAGACAGAGGTATAGAACTAACATTGAATTAAAAATTTGGAACCATACCAATAGAATTACAGAACTTCATTAGCAAGTAAATGTTCCATCTTGTAGCTTTTGGATGATCTGAGGCAATCTAATTAACAATAAAAACTGGCATCGTTGTTATCGACCCTCGGCAATTTTGTTTGCAATTTCTTGTCCGCCTCCAACTGTTCAATAGCTGTTACAGAAAACAAGAGGAGAACATTCTCCTCCACTTAAGACTGATCGTTGATATATATTATAGAGTAAGTAATATGTTTTGATATGACCAAGTTAATAAAGAAAGGCAGAGATGTAGTCAATATTTGTTTCTCTTGACCAAGTCAGTACATAAAACTATAAAGAATATTCTAGCACTCAACTGTGGATAAGTTTCTTCGAAATGTAACCAATATATAACGAAGGCATAAACATGAAGCAACTAAATATCATTTAAAATTTATAATAAGTAATAAGCCGAGCTCATAGGAAAACTTTCCTTTCACTGTATCCAATATTTTGACAAAGTAAGCTTGTCATTTTATCCTATCAAACATGTAAGCCAAAAAGAAATCATAGCCCATATCTCTGCACTTTCCATTTGGCATCTATGTGCAATGTCAACACGTTCATTCATACATGTCAAGTTACTGTCTATCAAAATTTAAACATATATCCAGAGGTCACATGAGACAATGCACCTTGATGCAAAACCGCGTAAAATGTCATTTGAAAAATTCAGGCCTTCGTTTAATATGTCACTGTGGCTGACCATTTAAGGCCTGACTAATTATATCTAATTAATTAGACATCGTTGATTATTTAATTAGTTTTACTCTGTAGTCTGTAGCAGGAGTGACCTCTCATGTATAAGTAGACCGTTGCAGGAGTTCAATCTTGCAGAACAAATTTCTTCTTTTATTTACTCATAATTTCTATAAGGTCACAACTTCAAGGAGAAAAAACTTCAAGCTTAAGGTTATAGGGGAATTAGACTACACGAGTAACTTGTGGACAGTAGAGGAGATAACAATGAAGAAATCAATCACTCTTTCTATTTTGGCAGTGCTGTGGATAGTATCAGCTCCAGCTGATGGCTATGGCGGACTGAAGGTTGGTTATTATAGCCATAGATGTCCTCAAGCTGAATTCATTGTCAGCAAAACGGTCTCAAAAGCTATGAAAAAGGATCCTACTTTAGCTCCAGCCCTTATAAGGATGCATTACCACGATTGCTTTGTGAAGGTAAGTACTTCACTTCACTACCTATATGATGCAGAGTGCACAATGGAAGCGGACAAAACAGATCAAATTATGAACTATTGAACCGGTTGAACCATTGAACTCCTTGAACCGTCGAACTCTTTGAACCTTTGGAACCGATTGAACTAGTCTGAATCTTCGAACTGTTGAACTGTTGAACCTGTTGAACCACACGAACTGTTCAACTATCGGCAAGAGAACGCTTATGAACTCTTGAACCAAATTGAACCTTATGAACCATACTTGTCACCCAAACTCCTTTCATCGATATAACTACTAAAAACTTTCCCAATGGGGCTGTATTACGCTGATGTCCACTTCTGCTACTCTACCACCACGCAAATACAGAACAACTTATACAGAAATGACCAAACTCAACAAAACGAGAAATGATCTATAATCTTCTGTAACTCTGTAACCGAACAACGCACATAGAAATAACAACAACTGAATAGAAGGGAAAACAATATACTCCTAAGGAAGTCATTCCATTGATTTCAAAGAAATCTCAACTAGTGGAATGCTTCCGATCTACATTCCATGTAATTAGACCAAACAAAACTTCTTTTATTCCTTATTCTCAAAAAATGTACATACAACAATCCTTTCTGCCTCTCTGTGTCTCTCTCAATGAACACAGACCAACTATATAGACTCACGTATCGGTAGTTTACACAAGATGGAAGGCGAACCGCCCTATAACCACCTCTGTCATTCAGTTACAATCTTTTCAGTTTGGTTACAACACGTATACAGACTCAGTTTTATGTTGTTACTCGGCTAAGCATGATTTAATATGGCGCTAAGATCTTACAACATGACACTTAGATAGAATAGAAAATGCATAGAATCCTCCTGATTCGTAGGTCTCGAGGTGCTCCTACACCATACAACCAACCAACAAAGATTTCCAAGTCCCTTGGAAATGTATCTGCAAAACAAAACAATTTTTTCCTACATCTCTATCTGTTCAGCGTCATCTTTCACTCTATCTCTTCAGCGTCAGGCTTCAAATCTTCAGATCAATGGAATAGTGACTAGCCAACCAACAATGGCAAACTACTATCAACATTTCAGAGTATCTTCAAGCTCCTTCTACTCCTAGTAATGGAGTATTCTCAGACTGATCAAAACTGCAATGACTACAACACAATACTCAAACAGATGTCCATCCTACACGCTGCTACAAACCCATTCCTCTCGTCCAATAGCAGATTCTGGAGATGCACTACCACTCTCTCTCGTAGTGGCCTCACTCTGCACCCTCTTCTAGCCAAATCTCCATTGGTGAATGGTCTTGACAAACCTCAACATCGTCTGCCCATAGGAATCCTATTCCTTCTTGCAACTAGATGGCACAAGCATATGTAACAGTCTAACAACTACTGTCAGCCTTCAAAATACTTCTTATGATCTCTATTTTCATAATGGTCACCAACCAAACATTTTGCTTCAACTCTTTAGTTTTCCTTCTCTCAGTGATAGAAATCAAATATACAACTACTTAGACCTTTTGCCAAATCTTTCGCCAGCTTTGATACCAATTTGATGCAGAGTGCACAATGGAAGCAGACAAAACAGATCAAATTATGAACTATTGAACCGATTGAACCATTGAACTCCTTGAACTATCAAACTCTTTGAACCTTTGGAACCAATTGAACTAGTTTGAATCTTTGAATTGTTGAACCTGTTGAACCACACGAACCATTGAACTATCGGCAAGAGAACACTTATGAACTCTCGAACCAAATTGAAACTTATGAACCATACTTGTCGCCAGACTCCTTTCATTGATATAACTACTGAAAACTTTCCCGATGGGTTTGTATTACGCCGATGTCCACTTCTGCTACTCTACCACACACAAACACAAAACAACTTATACAGAAATGACCAAACTCAACAAAACGAGAAAAGATCTATAATCTTCTGCAACTCTGTAACCGAACAACTCATACAAAAATAACAACTCAACAAAAGGGAAAACAATCTACTCCTAAGGAAGTCATTCCACCAAAGTTGCAGGATACGTCACCCCCCTTCGCCGGGTACGCGTATCAGTGTACCAGGCGCGGATTCAGGTATGGTACGGCATAAATACGGCTAGGATACCGTGCCTGTCTGTACCCAGAATTAGGGCAAATATTGACCCGCGCCGGATACGCCTGGATTCGGCATCTAAAAAGAGGGTGGCATTTTTTTTAAAATTAGAAAAAAAAACCTAAAACGTAAAAAAAATAATTTTATTAATGAATCGTGCTAGGGTTTTCGTGGGTTGTTGGCACAAGCATAGCCTCTGTTCACCACGTTTTTGTCGGCGCGAGCAGTTCTTCAGACCATAATTTGTGCCCTCATAGCGCATAAAGCTTCCATGATTAAAAGATGTGCTTGCACGGAATACGCCAATAGGAACAACTGACGAGTTCAAAAAGTTTTCCGGCGTGATTTTTTTTATAGCGTGAGACAAATCCGAGCATGACAATTTTTTACGGCGTGAGACAAATCCAAGCACTACAATTTTTTACGGCGTGAGACAAATCCGAGCACTGTAATGCTCACACATAAAAGCCTATCGGCTAACTAATTAAAATCTTTCGATACATACGTTTCCACAATTAAAATTAAAATGTTTAGATATAATATTACTATTATTAAATTTATAATATTTAGGTATAAAATAATAAACTATATTTATATATAACAGATTATTTAATTATATATATAATTTAATAATATTATTATATAAATATTATTTTATTTTATATATAAATGTTTAGGTATAATATTTATTATTATTAACTTATTAAGTTTTTAGTATTTAGGTATAAAATGATAGATTATATTTAAATATAATAGATTATTTAATTATATACATAATTTAATAATCTAATAATATTATATAAATATTATTTTATATATAAATGTTTAGGTATAATATTTATTATTATTAAGTTTTTAATATTTAGATATAAAATAATAAATTATATTTATATATAATAGATTATTTAATTATATATAATTTAATAATATATAAAATACTATTTATATATAATATAATAATTTAATAATATATAATATACTATTATAAATTAAATTATGATATTATTAAATTATAAGTAATATTATTAAATTATATATATAGAGAGAGAGAGAGCCGTATCTCGCCGTATCCATATTGGGGATCCTGAAAAATAGCCGTACCCGTATTGGATACTGTACCCGTATCGGATATCGTATCCGTGTCCATGCAACTTTGCATTCCACTGATTTCGAAGAAATCTCAACTAGTGGAATGCTTCTGATCTACATTCCGTGTAATTAGACCAAACCGAACTTCTTTTATTCCTTATTCTCAGAAAATGTACATACAACAATCCTTTCTGCCTCTCTGTGTCTCTCTCAATGAACACAGACCAACTATATAGACTCATGTATCGGCATTTTACACAAGATGGAAGGCGAACCACCCTATAACCACCTCTGTCATTCAGTTACAATCTTTTCAGTTCGGTTACAACACGTATACAGACTCAGTTTTATGCCGTTACTCAGCTAAGCATGATTTAATATGACGCTAAGATCTTACAACATGACACTTGGACAGAATAGAAAATGCATAGAATCCTCCTGATTCGTAGGTCTTGAGGTACTCCTACACCACTGTATGAGGTAAAACTAAGTAAAATATGATAAGATAATGTATCATGTGTACAGGTTTGTGATGGATCAATTTTTATAGACTCCACACTAGGAAATAAAGCAGAGAAAGAGTCACCTGCAAATTTCCCAAGTCTCCGTGGGTTTAAAGTGATCAATGAAGCAAAATGGATATTAGAATCAATCTGTCCTCAAGTAGTGTCATGCGCTGACATAATTGCCTTTGCTGCACGAGATAGTTCATATGAGGTAACACTAAAGTAAGAGGGATTAAATAATTTTTTTATAGGATAAAATATATTTCTTGCATTCATTTCTATGGGAAGAGTATGTCACTACAGTATTTATTGAGCTGCTATTCATATGGATCAGTTAAGACTCAAACTTAGGACCTTCTATTTGCTACTAAAGTGCTCTACTAACTAAGCTATTGGGCCCTCTGTGGCCAGCTCATCATCACAGTCCGGGTGTGGCTTACTTTCAACACCCTGCCTAAAGCCACACTATAGGTGTTTGGGGCTCCTAGCATGGCTCTGATACCACTTGTTGAACTGCTGCACATATGGACCAATTAGAACTCAAACTTAGGACCTTCCATTTGCTACTAGAGTGCTCTACCAACTAGCTATTGACCCCTCTGTGGCCAGCCCATCTTAAGTCCCATTGTAACTTACTTCCGACAGAATTTGCACCTTTCAAATAAATTAAAAAAACAACTCTGTAACCACCTTAGCTGTTATCTGGGTGATATTTAATTATACATTAAATTTATTGAATTTACTTCTGGATAACATGGGGTTGGGCTTAATTATCGTGCAGGTTTATAGTTACCAGTCTAGTATTAATCTATATAATTCTTTTAAAACGGATGGGAAACATAAGGTTTATGGATAATAAACCAGTGCAGTTTTATTTTTTTATTTAATTTGTAATCAATTTACTTTTAAATTATAAATATACTTACATTTAAGCTGAAATAAAATTAGGACAAATATTTACCTTTTTATTGTAGATGAGGTGTAAAATTCTTATTGACTGTTTGACTATTGAAATGGACGATGTTTAAGTAGAGTGCCAATGCATAACATTCACCATCAAGCCTTTATTAGATGCAAGCAAAGAGAAAATCATTTTCCCAGTTCAAGTTTTTAATTTTTTATTTTCCATATGTATGAAGATTTAAAATAAGTATATAAATTTAACTATTTTTGTTTCACAATTTAACAAAAAGTTATATATGTAATACATTGTTATTATTTGAGTGCGTAACATATATAAAACTATATTTTTGCAGGCTGGCAAAATTAGTTGGTATGTCCCAGCCGGACGCAAAGACGGAAGAATTTCAAAAGAAGACGATATAACTAAGAATTTACCTCCTCCTTCCTTCAACTTCCAACAGTTGACGGATTTGTTTGAGCAGAAAGGCCTCTCTCAAGAAGACATGGTAGTTCTATCAGGCAAGTACAACTATATCGAAATTTAGATAGCCAGAGGTTATTATATCTGGTGAATGGAGTTTATATCAATGTTGGTGTGTTCTTTCACAGGTGCCCATTCCATTGGTGTGTCTCATTGCTCCTCATTTCGTGATAGGCTTTACAACTTCAACAACTCTGGTGTTGCAGACCCTACTTTAGACGCTCAACTGGCCAAGCACCTCAAGCTTAAATGTCCACCTACGCCTACTTCTAACCAAACTGTACCTTTTGAAAGCATTACACCAACCAAGCTGGACAACCTATATTACAGCGGGCTTCTCAGAAACAGGGGACTACTTACATCTGATCAGACCTTAATAAAAAATTCTGATACTCGAAAAGTGGAGCAGATTAATTCAAGGTACCCTACAATATGGCGTAAGAAGTTTGCCAATGCAATGGTGAGGATGGGCGCCATAGACGTCCTCACTGGATCTCAAGGTGAAATCAGAAAAAAATGCCGAATCGTAAATAGGGTTTGAGAGCAGATTTTTTCTAGTAAATGGGTATGACTGTGTCTTGTGTACAAGAGCTTGCTGTTGGGAGATGATTTATTGGATGGTTTATGAAGAGGTGTGAAACATGGGAATTGATGTTCGTAAATTGTGTCAGAATAAACTTCGCAATCAACGGAAGTTTGTAATCTCTGTTTTAATGTTGTAGTAAGCATTCAATGTAGCTTTAGTTGAAATATTCTATTTAATTAGTAGACAATTTAAAAACGACGTTTATGTCGTGGCCAGTGCTGCCTTGTAATTTGTAAGTGTGATTTATTTATTTTGGAAAAATGTCTTGTAATATTGTTTATTGATTTTTAGTTTCTACCAAGGAAACTATAGGTGAGGCATGTGCTTAACTAGTTATTAATAATTTTTTTGCAACCAATGAAAACTGAAATAGTTTTTCTATTTAAAAAATATTTAACTATTGATATTGTATAGATGCAAATATTATAACAAAACATATTTGAAAAATTATTTTTCTTTAATCTAATTGAGAAAACTTTTACTTGATAAGGGCGATTAATGCACATCCATTATATATTTAACAATCTTTCTGTTTATATTTTTCCTAGGACATTGTTAGTTCGAAAAAATAATATTGTTTTGCAGTTCACCGGCGCCACATCTTCATTGAAATATATGTATATAGAATGTGCAGAATTAGTTAATCTTACCATCACCTTTTCCCTACTCTAGTCTTTGTGTTCTTTAACCTTGCAAGATTGTAGAGGATTCGATAGCCTGCCTGACACCATTGGGAACCTACCACTAACGAGAAAAACGTCTATGAATTTGGCACGATCACATGACCCCATTAAAACTGAAAAACAAAACTATACGGAAGAATGGTGTAGTTGGATCAAAACGGCAAGCCAGTTAGGTTGCACTAGCTACATTTTTCGTCGTGACGGTATTACCCCTACCTTTGCTTTGTGTATTTGCATGAGGTCGAGGTCGAGGTATGGTAAATTTAGTACCCAAAACAATGGAAAAACAAAAATAGTTTAAAGCCTATTTTGTTGCTGGAAGATAGTTGGTGTTAATCGTACTGTTGGTACAACTATTTATGCCTGTTATATTTAACAAAAAATACAGATTTTTACCATGTGCAAGCAGCAATTCTATGATTTTTTTTCTTTCAGGGAACAAATCACTACATTTGTTCGTTCATTTTGCCCTTGGAATGATATAAAATCAACCTGAATACTACTTTTGTATCGATATAATCTGCAGATGATTATTCACAAACCCTGAAAACTCAAAGTTTTGGTCAAGTGAGTTTTCTTCATGCACAAGTGGTTGCATATTTTATACCAATTTTGAATTGCAGTTTTGAAGTTTATGGCCTAAAATGATCGAAAGCATGAAGTATCTATGAAGCCCTAAAATACAATGCTTTGCGAACATTGAAATATCACATAAAATGGGATTTTACTAGGAAGCCTTGAATATTTCTTTAACATCTAATGCCATACTATTTTTGTTCATCAATAGGTTTAGTGCAACGGTTGTATCCTTAACTGTAGAATTGCCTTTATCTCTGCAGGTTTGCGTTCATTCATTCCATTTTTGAGGACTTAGCTTTTATTTGGTCGAATGGATAGGGTTGCTTTTTGTAAAGGAAGTGTCAGATCACTTTTTCAATTAAATGGTTCTTTTGGTGTATTTGTTGTTCATTCCAGAGTAAGTTTGTATTATCATGTAGTTAAGCTAATCATGTACTAGCTGCAGATGATTTGTGTGACAATAAACCAAGCAAATAATTTTGCATGGCTACAGTAGTATTAAACAATCTTAAAGCATTTAGTAGTTTGGGCCAAAATTATTACTAAATTGGAGAGGCAATAGAGATGGATTTGAAGCCGTACACAACATAGACTTGTTGAACTCAATTATTTTATTCACTGTGCATCGAATATTATATATAATATAGTTACCATTTCAAGGGATTAAATGGATAAGGACAGGGCTATATTATAAATCAATGTAGTCATCACAAGATGTGGAATAGGGATAGGTCCTTGCCCCTATACTGGAGTTTTCCATGGTGATCATGGATATTACAAAGACATTATGTTATAACTTATTTTTCTCATATGGTGTTCACACAGACACTGGTTCTAGAAAACTTGAGCTGTGATTTTTTTCCATGGTGCTCAATGTAAGAAGATTACCAATAAACACCCCCAAAAAATTATGCTTGGCATTTATCCAATGTTGGCAGTGACAATTTCTAGAGTAAATCCAAAAAAGTTATGTGCAACTTCAAAACACAGAAAGAGAAGAAAATAAAGGAATAGACACTCTCATCAGTTGTTAAACTAACTACTTTGTTTAGAGAACATCAGAACTATTCCTTCATTCCATTTCATCTCTACCTAGTTTTGATTTAATTTTTGCCTGTAACTGATACATGCAACAAATAATTCCTTATCAGAATATGAATTTCTTTCTAAAATCATTAATTCATTATTTTCTTGGCAATTGCTCCAAGCTTCACTTTCGTAAACTTCTCTTTTGGTGTTGTTTCAATATTACTTTGCAATCAACTATCAAATATAGCATAAATACTAAATGAAGAAAGCATATGTAACAAGTATATGATGGTCTGAAGAGAAGCTTTGTTTTTTATTGCAATTTATGTTCTTTGCCTTTAAAAACATGTTTTCAGTATATCATGAGCTATGTTGGTGGTTTAGGTTTAGAAGGTTAGGGGCTCTTTAAATTCTTTTCCTGGGTGTGTCCATCCTTAGCTAGGACCAGTTTTCAACAAAGACCACCTACAAGTGGAAATCGGGAGCTCAAACTCCTTCCATAGACCCCATCCTTAACACAAGGAAAAATAAATAACACACTATATAGTTGTAGCAAGATCATATATTCATTAATAAAAATCAATATTCCATATTAGTAAATGGTTATCTTAAAACTGATATTTGAAGATATTCAAAATCTACTTACTGTTTCTAAATATATTTTACTTTATTAAATGTGATAAAATGTACTAGGCAGAAATCTAACATTAAATGTAGAATCTCAAAGTTCCTCAATTTTCAGCATTCAGTGCAAATATTACAACACTGTCAACTGTAACTTAAACCAAAAAATTGACGAATTTCAAGATTATTATAAAGTTATTATATTATAAACATTGTTGATAAAACTAAGCAAACACAACAAATTAAAACATGACTATTCATATACATTTTGGCAGATACTTCGCTCTCTAGAGCTCTTGTTATAGTATATATAAATATTTTAATAAAATAGTCAAATTGAAATGGAATTTGTTTAAATAAGTTAAATGGAAATAGTTTCAATTATATATATTAAATATAATTTGCAATAAAAAATAAATATTAAATAGTTATTTATAGTTAAAAGTTTTATATATTTGAAACTGTTAAGAACTAGTATATTTATATTTTAAAAATATATCTAAAGTATGTGGAGACATATCCTTCCCCTCTAAATTTTTTTAATAAGAAAATCTATATTTATATATATATTTATATATATATATATATATATATATATATATATATATATATATATATATATATATATATATATATATAAACAAAAATATATAAATTCATAAAAATAATAATAATTAAATCCATATTTTTTATCTTAATGGTCTTCCAAAAAAATTTTTGAATCAATATTTTATAAATATTAAAAGATTATTAAAAAATATGAAGTTTAAATAATTTTTATAAATATAAAAAAATTATTAAAAAATATAAGAAAATTCAAAGTTTTTTTAAAAGATCTCTAATTAATTTTTTTTCCAATTTTAAAAATATTTTTAATCATTTTCAAATAAGAAAAGCCAAACATTTGTTATATATATATATATATATAGATATATACTCGCATTTCTTTACTCTCCTCCACACAGGCTCCTAGCAAAGACGGTGAAACTGGATATCCTTTGGTGCTGGGTGGTGTGGACTCCCCTAACAGTTCGCATGGAGGCTCCTCGGGGTCCAAGATTGGGCTAGCGATTGATCTTTCTGCCTTGTCTGGCACTCGCGCTGATTACTCCTCTCCGTACCCTAATCCCAGTATGGCTATTCTGTCCTCGAAATGCATTGATGGCGGCTCACTAAACTTCCTATGAGTCGTATGCCATGGTACCCAAGACAGCAAGGGGCTTGTGACAGCTCGCAAATCTTCTGGTGGTGACATGTAGAGAGTTCCTTCTCCTTGCCATGCTTCCATCAATATTGCGCCCCCTTTCACCGTTCAACGTTCTACCTTGGTTCCAAAAATAAGTCTGGATGGATTTGTTACAGATAGGGAGGAATACCTCCAGAATCATGCCCTCATTTGCATATTTATAACGACATGGCCAAATTTGTGTGATCTGCATTCCTAGATCTGCAACAACTGGAAAAAGTTTATGGAAGATGAAATCAATATTTACCCTTGTGCTAGGGGTTTTTTTATCCTAGAATTTGAGTCTGAGGAAGATAAAGAGTTGATTTTGAAGGCTGGCCCTTGGTTCTTTCTTGGAGATGCTCTTTGCATTAAGGGCCCTGGTTTCCTACCTTCGATCCTTGATCAGAGTCCTTCTCTTCCGCATTTTTTTGGGTGCACCTTCCTTATCTCCCTTTGCAGCTTTGGGAAATTGACTACTTGAGAGCCATTGGCAATGGCTTGGGAAAATATCACAGCATTTCAAAGGAAACAATTAATTATGAAAACTCAACTTATGCTCGCATATGCATTGAAATGGATGTATCCAAAGGTCTTCCAGAAGAGATCTCTCTGAAAGTTGGTAAAAGATGTTGGAGACAGCTTGTAGATTATGAGAAAATTCTTACATCATCCACTTCAACAATCAAATGTCAAATTTGGCCCAAATAAGACAAATAATTACCACCTTTTGTTGTGAATGAGGTGCAAAATTGCTATTGATTGTTTGACAATTGAAATGGATAATATTTAAGTATAGTGCTAACTTTTATTTAGTTTTGAGCTTATTTTGATGGAATGACTTCATACAATTCTATTCTTAAACATCATCCACTTCAACAATCAAATGTCAATTTTAGCCAAAAAAATAAGACAAATATTTACCACTTTTTGTTGTGAATGATGTGAGTCTACTAGTGTATGCTTAACATTAATGTAACTTCTCTATTTATTGTCAATTTCCACTGATCTTTTCTGATCAGCTAAATCTTTCCATCCATTTCTAATAATATTTCTGGACTTCATTTTTCTGCTTTCCATGGCTGTTTAGGGTTTTTTCTAGGTTTTTGTTTTGACTGCTTTTGGTGCCTATGGAGGTGACTGCCTTGGGCAGTACCTCTGGAGCTGGGAGGGTGGACGCTCTGTCTAACGGATGGAAACAAGCAGTAATAGGGGAACTGTTGGGGTCTTCTAAATGCACAACGGGTATGCTTGTCAAGAAAGCTTCTGCAGATGGCACAGCTCTGGATGTTTCGGATGGTCTGATTGAAGAAATCGTGGCAAACATGGATCTTGCTCTGGTAGGTAAATTCTTTTCCTTCCGTCCCAATATTGAGATAGTCTGTAAATGGGTTTCCTCCCAGTGGAGACTTAAGGGTAGTGTTTCGGTCATTGCCATGGCAAGAGGAGTATTCCTTTTTAAATTTACCAGTAGGGAGGATATCATTGCTACTCTTGCTGGGGGACCCTGGCTTTATGGGTCGCACTCGCTTGCTTTATGCCAATGGAAACCTGGGTTTGACCCTAGCTCAGACCTCAACAAATCTGCTCCTGTTTGGGTTCGTTTACCTAGGTTTCCCTTAGAATTCTGGGATGAAATTTTTTTTCTACTATTGGTGACTCTTTTGGCTAGTTTGTTACTATGGACCATACTACCCATACTCAATCCCGTTGTGTTTTTGCTTGTTTTTGTGTCAATGTGGAGATAAACCAAACCCTTCCTGTGTCCATTGAATTAAACTCTAAATATGGGGTTTGGACTCAGCCAATCCTGTATGAAAATGTCACTACCTTCTGTCAACTATGCAAGAAGAAGGGCCACATAATGACTCACTGTAAAACTAAGCAAACGAGTCGGCAAACTGACTCCCTTATTGAGGTTGAGGACCGCTCACAATCAGATGTTACCCCTGACCATCAGGGAATGGGGGGTAATGTGGAAAATGCTTTCCCAGAAGACCATCCCAAACAGACTAAGGATAAGGAAAGCCAGACGGCTGCGGATCATTAGGATACTGTCTATCTAAAGGAGAATACGGAACAGATTCTAGACATAGGCTGTCAGAATGGGGCTCTAGACACTGTTAGCCCTACAGTCTGACAGAATTATAATGGGTGTGAGGAGGGAGAAATCCAGGATAGATTGATCGATGAGGATGTTGAAGATGATAACGCCCTTGATCCCTAGGCTTCATCAGCTACTCCCTTAGGTGCTAATGATCTTGAGTCCACCAGGAACCCTATGCAGGAAGTAGGCGATCATAATGTTGATCCCTCATTGACAGTTGACATCGGCCCAAGAGGTAGTGGGAATGACCCAGAAGGCTGGATTACCCCTAAGAAGAAGACTTGTAAAGGTAAAAAGACTGCTGATGTTGGCACTGACTCAAAACAAGGGTGACCAACCCTACGGGAAACTCGGCAAAGAGAGATTGCTAGGGAAATTGCTAGTGGTAAGCAGAAAACACTGGAGGTCCCCTCCCTCAAACCTTTGAAATGAGGATCTTATCCTAGAATCTGAGGGGTTTCAATAGCCCCTCAAAACAGTTTGAGGTCAAGAACTGTGCTCTAGAAAATAAATTAGACATCTTGCTCCTGCAGGAGGTCAAGATGACTGAGGAAAACTTTAAGAAGATTGCTGATTACATATGGCCTAAGGCTGAGTTTTGTATTAGCCCTGCTATTGGGGCTTCTGGCGGGATTGTTACAATGTGGAACAGTATGAAAATTCAGGTTTCCCTTGTGGCTTCTGGCAAGCATCTCCTGGTTACCAATTTCTCCTCTCCCTCTTTCAAATGGTATTTAATCAATATTTATGCTCCTAATACTAGAGCCCAGAGACAATCTTTATGGATTGATTTGAGTAGTACCCTGACCAAGTTTCCGCACTCCAAATGGATGTTGGCTGGTGACTTCAACACTCCTTTGTATCCCTCTGAGAAATATGGTAGGAACCTTGATTACTCTAACAGGATGTTTGACTTCGCCGAGTTTATTAATGCTTGGGGATTGCTTGATGTGGAGCTACAAAATTAGATTTTTAGTTGGTCCAACAGGAGACGTGGGGACAATTTGATTCAGGTTAAATTAGACAGGGTCATTATATCGAGCAACTGGGACAATTATCATAATATGCAATTGCAGGCTTTTCCTAGAACCATATCTAATCACTGCCCTATTTTCCTTCATTGGCATGATCAATGTCATCGGGGTCCTTTCCCTTTCCAATTTGAAGCTATGTGGATTAAGCATAAGGATTTTAGACAACTGGTGACACAATGGTGGCAAATTCCTATCCAAGGTACTCCTATGTTCAGATTAGTTAAGAAGCTTCTGCATATCAAACAGGAGGTTCATGGCTGGAATAGACTCAGTTTTGGTCATGTGTTTTGGCAGAAGAAAACTTTAGCTGGTCAACTTGAGGATATTCAGCAGCAGAGTGCTCAAGGGGATGTTTCCGACGATACTTCTAAGAAAGAACAAGATCTAATTTCAGAATGGAAGAATCTTATGGGCCGCAAAGAGGTCTTTTGGAAGCAAAAATCCAGGGTTCAGTGGCTTAAGGAGGGAGATCGTAATACTGCTTTTTTCCATATTTCTGCTATGAAAACTAGGAAGGCTAACTCCATCACAAAAATGTGCTTGGACAATGGTGATGTTATCACTAAGGACAATGAGATTGGGGAACAAGCTATATTATTTTTTCAGAACTTGTTGACAGAACAAGCCACTGGTGATGATAATGACAGGGCTACTAAGTAGTTTATTGAAAAGATCCCTTGTCTCATAACTAAGGAAGATAATCTGGAAATGCTGAGGCCTATTTCTAAGGAGGAGGTTCATGCTATTTTATTCTCTATGGGTCCCTTTAAAGCTCCGGGTCCGGATGGCTTCCCTCCTATCTTTTTTCAGGAGTATTGGGATATTGTGGGGGCTGACCTCATGGCTGCAGTTCGTGATTTTTTCAAAACTGGTAAGATCTTAAAGCAGCTCAATAACACCTTTATTATCCTTGTCCCTAAAAAGTTGAAACCCACCAATCTTTCTGATTTCAGACCTATTAGCCTGTGTAATACTGTCTATAAGCTTTGCACCAAAGCCTTTGTCATTAGACTTCAACCTTTTCTTGATAAAATTATCTCTCCTTCTCAAAAAGGTTTTGTCCTAGGGCGTCAAATTTTGGATGCTGTGATCTCCACCCATGAAACTATTCATTCCATGGAGAAGAGCAGAATTCTGGGTATGGCCCTTAAGTTGGATATCTCTAAAGCCTATGATAGGGTCTCATGGGATTTTCTGTTTCAAGTTCTTCAAAAATTTGGGTTTAATGACAAAATTCATCTCCTCATCTGGACGGCTGTCTCTTCTGCCAAATTTTCTATCTTGGTTAATGGGATTCCTAGGGGTTTCTTCTCCTCCTCGCGTAGACTCTGGCAGGGGGAACCCCTTTCTCCTTGCTTGTTTATCATTATAGCTGAGGCTCTTGGGAGATACATTCAAGCTAACGTGGTCTCTAAGCATCTTGTGGGCATTAAACCTACTTCCTCCCTTGTTCCTATGTCTATGCAGCAATTTGTTGATGATACCCTTCTTTTTGGCATCTCTTCGGTGATTGAAGCCCGAAGATGGAAGAATATTTTAAACCTTTATGCCATTGCCTCTAGGCAAAACATCAATTTCCAAAAGAGTAATGTGTATTTTTTTAATACTCCCACTACTCTCCGCCAAAAAATCATACATATTCTGGATTGTGCTGAAGATATTCTCCTGCTGTCTATCTGGGTCTCCCCTTTATGGTTAAAGAAGTTTCTCCAAATTTCTGGAATAGCCTTTTGGAAAGAACTCAATGGAAACTAATTGGTTGGAAAGGAAAAGTCCTTAGTAGTGCTGGTAAATTGCAGCTTCTTCGGGCCTCCTTGCAATGTATACCCACCTATTTCCTCTCTCTTTTTAAAATTCCTACTTCTTTTGCTGCCAAGTTGGAACAGATTCAAAGAAAATTTTTATGGACGGGAGCTGAAGATAAACAGCAGATGTCCCTGGTCAGCTGGGATAAAGTGTGTCTTCCGAAATCCCATGGAGGTCTCAATATTAGAACTATACGGAGTATGAATAAAGCCCTGCTCTCTAAAATTAATTGGAACCTGATTCATCATCATAAAGATTGGGGAGACATCATGCAAGCCAAATATTTGCATGACACTGATTGGTCTAACTTCCTCCAGCAAGAAGGTCTTCCTAAGGGTTCGGTCATCTGGAACAAAATGTTGAAATCTAGAAATCTGCTTATGCAAGGGATCAGATGGAAGTTGGGTAATGGTATGGGTATCAAGTTTTGGACTGATATTTGGCTAAAAGATAAGGCTCTCATCTCCAAGAGGGATTTGGGTGAGATTGCTGGCATTGCTACTCAGTTCTTTGGCAATAAGGTCAGTGATTATATGTCAACCAATAATGGTCACAAGAGCTGGAGAACTTTGTTGGATTACTGTCCCCATCGCCCTGATCTCGCCTCTAAAGCTCAGATGGTTCAAAAGTTGATTCAGGAAGTCAGAATTCCTCTCTTCCCTTATGAAGATGAGCAATTTTGGTGGCCAGATAAGAATGGCCGATTCTCTGTTAAGTCTGCCTATCACTTATTGGTCCCTGAGATTCATAAAAAGGATATATGGAGAAAAGTGTGGAATCACAAACTGATCCCAAAAATTAACATGTTCTGGTGGGCCTCTGTTCATAACAAAACTCTGACCCAAGATACTTTACAGAAGAGAGGTTTCACTCTGGCCAACAGATGCTATCTATGCTGCGAAAAGGAGGAAATAGTTTCTCATTTATTCTTCCACTGTGACTTTGCTAGGGACATTTGGAGCCTCATCCTTAGCAATTTTGGTATTCAATGGGCTTGCAATTCTGATATCCAGGAGGTTATTAACAATTGGTATCCTCCCTTGTCCCATCCTTGGCTTGTTGAGTTATGGAATCAAACTCTGCCGTGCCTGAGCTAGACTTTGTGGAAAGAGCGCAACCATCGGATTTTTAGGGATACTACTAGAGATGCCTCTCAGGTCTCTCATACTTTCATGAAGACTCTCTTGGAGAGTGTCACTACGGCCCATATCCGCACCGCAGCGAAACCTCTGACCCAGGAGGAAGAACAAATTGCAGTAAACTGGAGGATTCTCAATCATATTCCTGCTTATAACAATACAAAACAATTGCAGAGACTTAACACTAGATGGAAGCCTCTGATTTCTAACTGGATGAGGCTCAATTTTGATGGGGCTTCTAAGTGTGATGGTACTGCTAGCGGGGGCGGGATCATCCGAGATGATAAAGGGTGGATGTTTGTTGTCTATGCTGGAGGTCTAGGCTGTCATAGCAATAAATATGCAGAAGCTATGGCTCTTCTTTAGGGGGGCTTAAATTGGCCATATCACTTGGTATTAGGAATTTGGATATTCAAGGAGATTCTAAAATGGTTATTAATGCCGTTACTAAAGTGTTGAATGTTGGCATTCAGTCGAAAGATGTTATTAGGGATATTCAGTTTCTCTTGTAGAGGATTACTAATGTGCATATCTCACATATTTACCATGAGGGTAACGGAGTTGCAGACACCTGTGCTGAACTTGGGCAACGATATTCAAATTGGAGGGTTTGGCGCCAATTTGATCATCTTCCTTTAAATCTTAAGAATCTCATTCTTAAAGACGTGGCAAGGTCTGGATGAGTCAGATGTGTTCAAAAGCTAGCTCATACTGTCAGTTCCTTGGGAGGGGGCTGACGTGTCTTTTGAAGTACGAGTCCTCTCGTACTTTCTCTACTGTCAAATCCACTCATTTTTCTCATAAGGTGAGCGGATGGCCAGATCATCATGGCCTGTGCCGGGTAATTATGGTTAAGCATGGGATTGGGGTTTGTAAGGCTTCCCATTATTATGAGTTTGTGTGCGTTGTTATTATTAGCCTTGTTAATGTTAGTAATTCTCCTATTAAGACGATTGAGGCGACTGAGGGTTTCTGTGGCATGCGATGTAATTCTGCTATGGGAGGAGACAGAATTCAAACTGAGCCCGTCTCATGCTATGAATTCAAAGACAATCTGGTAGCTTGGCATTACTACAAAGAGGGCAAGATTAGCCCCTATTTGGAGAGGCTTAATGGGTACAATGAAGCTCTTTCTGAACAATTTGTGCGGTCTTGGCAGAACAGATGGGTTTCGGTGGGTGGAATCAGATTTGAAGTTTCTAAACGTGTGATCGCTTTGGCCACTGGTATGTCTACTCAGGGCTTGAAGCTGCAACGGAAAACTAAAATCACAGACCTCTCTAGTCAGCAGCTCTTCCTTGGGGTTGGTGAAGAATTAGTCCCTTACTAGGGCAGTTTTGACAGAGCCAAGTTGCTGGAGCCGTGGGACGCTATGTGTTTTATCCTCATGAAGTATTTCACCCTCGAGGGGTGCTTCACCAGGTTTTATAACTACCATCTCCCCCTGTTAAATCATTTCCATCGCAATGCTAAAATTAGTTTTCCATTTTATTTGCTTTCCTCCCTGGAGCATTCCGTCCTTAGGGTTAGGGCGAAATTGGCTAAAAACACTGCTATGAAGCCTATCCCTCTTCACCAAGGCCTCATTCTCTGTTTGTATAATCATCATCTTGCCCTCGAACCCTCCAAAACTATTTCCGCTAATAGTGGGGATGGGGAGCCCTCCTCAAACCCTAAGAATATTCCTGATGTTGCTGAACCCAGGCCCTCCCCTATTCCTATCAAAACTGTTGATGTCTCCTCTTACACTCCTGCAGAAAATCCTGTTGATACTCTGGGCCCTACTGCCTCTAAGAAGGGTAAAAAGTGGAAGGGTGCTGGTGATATGAGCACTGGGAAGGCAGTGGTTGGGACCCCCAAAACCCTTAGTAGGACCCCGGTGGGACAGAGAAGGGATTCTTCAGTGAAGATTTGTAGGGAGGGGCTTTCCTCTGGTGTTCGGCGGTTAGGGCGTATTGCAGGAAACTGGCTCCTTCAGCAAAGCTCATTGACTATTCTAAGAGCGGCTCAGATGAATCCACCTGGGGAGAGGATGACAAGGATGTGGAAATTCAGGACATTTTTGGTGATGATGAAGACAAGTACGAGACGCATGATACAGGGGCTACCACGGAGGATGCTGCTGACTCTGCTAGAAATGCTGACACAGTGGGTGCTATGTTTGTGGAAGAGGCTGAGATGCTATGGAGACTGATGATGGTCTGGAGGCTGATCTTGCTGGTCTGCACGATCGTATTGCGAAGCTGGAATAGAATTTCTCCATTGTGCTTAGGACCTCTATACTCCTCAACCTCTCTGTGCTGAAGAATCTAGGGGTTACTGTTAATACTAACAGTGATGATTTGGCTAAAAAAGTGGATGATATTATTAAATCTATGGTCTAGAAAGGAGAGCTGTTGTCTCCTTAGTCTTTGTTGTTATACTGCTGATACTCTGTTTCTCAGTTTTTTGACTTTCATCTTAGCGGCTAGTTTTACTGGTTTTGCTGGTATTCTGTTATGGTTGTATATGTTGTTTCTAGATTAAGGCACTGTTGATGCTTGCTGCCTTCGGGCCTCTCTATTTTTTGTAAGGGTTTGGCCCCTTGTTTAGCCGCCTTATATTATCAAAACATTTCTGGACTAATGCTAATCCTATCTTCTAGCTTACCCAGCTTATAGGAGTTTGACATCTTTTCTATCCAATGTTTCAATTCAAACCATCTTAATAGAAAAAAATTAGGTATTTCCATAAATTTCACTAGTGATAAGTAGTCTCCCCACTTATATTATTGATGCATGCAATACATTTACAATAAGTCTTCCAAAACCTGCTTAACTCTCTTAGTTTGCCCATCTGTTCTCAGGATGATAAATTGTACTCTTATTATTTTTAGTCCTTAGCATAGAAAATAAAGTTTGCCAAAACCTTGATGTTACACGTGCATCTCTATCTGAGATAATCTTTGTAGGTAAGCCATGCAATCTAAACACCTCTTGCACAAATGTGCGAGCTAACACTGGTGCTCCATCAGTCAAATTCCCTGATATAAAATGTGCTACCTTTGTGAGTTTATCAACCACAACTAAAATGCCATCATGTCCATTCCTAGACATAGGAAGACCTTGGACAAAATCTATACTAAAACTTGCCATTTCCACTCTGGTACATCATGTAGGTACAATAATCCTGTAGGGTATTGATGTTCTACTTTTACCCTCAAGCATTCTAAACAGCTTGCTACAAATCTTGCAGCATCTTTCTTCATTTCTTTCCAAAAATAAAGAGGTTTAACATCTGCTAGAAGTTTGGTCACTCCTAGATGTCCAGAGTATGGTGCGGTATGAACTTCTATGCATACTAGATTCCTTAATTCAGCTGAATCAGGAACATACATTCTACCTCTATACCTCAATAGTCCATCTGACTCAAACTGAAACCTATTATACCTTGACTCTTTAGGATTTACCTTAAGAGTTTGCTTGACTTGCTCATAATATTCACCACCTAATAAATTTTGCAACACTTAATCTTTAAAGTTTGCATGAATAGTGATAATTGAATAAATATGTCCCCTCAGACTTAGAGCATCAGCTACACTATTCTCTAAAAACTACTTCCCTTAACCATTGTAGAACCACTTGCACATGTTGGTAATGTTCTCCTTCATTCTTAGAATAAAAATTATATCTTCTAGAAAGGATAGAACAACTTTTCTAAACAATCTCTAAACAAACCGCTCATGAGATTTATGAATACGACAAAGGTATTTGTAACTCCAAAAGGCAACACTACAATCTCATAGTGTCCATTTCTTGTCCAAAAGTTGTTTTATGGGTATCCTCATCCTTCAATCTTAACTGATGATATATCGATCGCCAATCAATCTTTAAAAACACTACAACTCCATGCATCTAATCAAAGAGGTCATCAATATGTGGTGAAAGATATTTGTTCCTTATCGTTGCTTTAATGAGCATACGATACTAAATACACAATTGCAGAGTTATGTCCTTCTTCTTGACAATGATAACTAGTGCACCCCATGGTGAAATACTGGATCTAATCAAACCTTTAGCCAATAATTCTTGTAAAGGGGCTTTGATTCCATTAATTCTATAATTGTCATATGGTATGGTACTTTTCTAGGCAACTTATCCAAAACTCTAGGAGGAATAAAATTTTCAGTTGCTCCAATCACCCGTTCCATCAAACTTTGGTGGAATGACTTTCTTCATATCTAAGAAAGTTCTAAGGCAAGCCTATCCTTTGCTTCCTTTTAGAGTCTATAGTTTTAGGGTTTTTCATTACTCACACTATATTCTTGGTGATTTTCCTTGCTCATCCCATGAGAAATCTCATTTTCCCCCTTCAGGGTTTTCTTGATCTCTTACTTCTTTTCCAAAATACCAAGTTTCTCCTTGGTTTCTACAAACATAGTTAGGATTACTCCGATTTGTCCAAGAGATTAACTGATGGTTTATTCTCTTCTAAACTCTCACCCTTGTTTGGTTCTTGTATGAAACATGTTGTCATTTTTCTCATGCCAAAAAAATAAGTTATCTAATAGTTCTCTGAATCGAAAGCGACTCAAAACATCAAACATATTTATCTCATAACAATCAATAGATTGGCACAAAACATTCCCATCTTTACTATAATTTATTTAGGAGTAACTACATCCTTATTTATATAGTTGATACGACAAAATTACATGCCACTGTCGATTTAACAATCTTCCAATTTAACAAACATAGAGGGTGGATGTACACACAAGTACTCCTCCAACACCTCTTTTCCTAAAATAGAAGTATCATAACAACCCCTAAGTGACATGTCGTAACTAGCTACAGTTTACTAGGTTTTACTACACAAGTAGAAATAGTAAGATTCTTGGCCTATTCAAAATGTTGTCTTCTTTCTAGCCGAATACGCTTAAGTGCATCAACAAAAGTCTCTGAATCCTCCAGCCATGCACCCTTAGAGTAAATAATATGCTCTTTAAGTTTCTCTTCCTTGATAGGTCCCTTATTAACCACTAATTCAGGCAAATGCTGGGGAACAAACTTTCTAGCAGTTTTCTTGGTTCTTCTCCATGCCATTCTAGCACAAGAAATTCAAACATTAGCTAACTACATAATGTTGACTACAAGTTAGCATAGTGGACTCATAAGCCCTAGTGCTAAACCTGGTATCTTTGATACTATATGTAACATCCACATTCTAAAAACATAGTAAAACTAGAAGTTTACCATAGAGTAATTCAACAAGGTAAAAATGAGAGAAAATTTTTCTTTTAATTAACATATAATCAAGTAACTACAATTACAAGATTTCTCATTACAAAATACAATAAACCATATTATCTTTCTCAATTACAATCTTTACAAATGTAAATCAATTACATATACAAAGATGACATTTTGTCTTTACAATTACAAATATCTGCAATAGATAATGTTTTACATAGTTTCAATAAACACAAGTCTCAAAGATATATTGCATCCGAAAATCTAACATCTTTATCACAAGCCTTGGCATGTCTTCTACAAGAGAGAAAGTATCTTTCCAGTGATGTACCTCCATCCATAGACTAGCGGTCTCCCACACATCTTCCACATAGGAAGTGGCCCTACCCTTCACGAGGAATATAGACCAAAGGTGACCAGTGGTAATTTGCCTTTCCGAGTACATAGTGTTGTATCCTACACAACTCTATCAATCATACAAGTCTAGATACCCTCTAGCTAAGTATGAGTTTTGATAGGATGTGCAATCCAAATACAGTGAACCGACAATGCATGCAGAGACATATGCATTACTATGGCCATAGTTTCAATATAAATTGTCATTCACAAGAATGTTGTCGTAATGTTCACCCACCCCAACTCGACTTAGATACTATCATGTTCCTACAGTTTGACTTGGTCAACTACGTTTAACTTATGAAGTCCTGACAATTTCAATATTTTAGTCTTCCTGACCTAGACATGTTTTCATTCACTGTCTATAATCCATAGACCTTATCATCTACCTTTCTTCACGAGGATTATCATTGCATCATTGCAATACCCGAGATCCAAGACTTTTCAATTAATAAGAATTTTAAATCGATTAATAATGACTAAGATGGTTACCTTACCCAAGTTAAGCATCATAGTCTAGGAAACTATTTCCTTTCTTACAAGTAAGAATAAATAACATAGTTAGGGTTCTTGTCCCTTCAATCACAATCTATATAATGATCACAACGATTTAATATAAATAAATACCTTAGTGGGTCAAGTTAAGGTTTAACTAAAGAGTTTTGTCTAACTCAAACCTAGTCTTTCTAACTTAGGTGGATTCACAAGACACTGTCATTCCTCCATAGACCTTATTGAATGACTATATATTCTTGGGTATCTCTTTGCATCTTTGCAACATTTGAGATTCATCACTTATCGAAAAGAAATAGCTGAGAGAAGTTGTGACTAAAAAGGTATAATAAACTTTATGTTTGACTAACCATTTCATGGTACCTCTTGCATGCTTGCAAAACCCAACACTTATGACTTATATCTCAAGTCGACTTGTAACCAGACCAATAGGTTCCTCTACTTAAGGTTAAACATTATCGACTAATAACACATCTCTTTTCAATAAGATAAATATGAACATTTATTATTTAGGGTTCTCGGCCCTTTAATTTCTACCCCCATAAAATAACTAAACGGGTTATAACCATAAGGGTGTTATAAAATAATCTTTAACCCTTCTAGGTTAAACCAGGGTTTTGTTTTACCCTTGAATAATCTACTATATCAAAATAACTCTTATCTCATAACTTCAAGACTAAGGTTTACAAACGACTCTCTGGCTTAACTCAACTAGGGTTAAGAATACTATAGTTCTTTATTAGATAATAACTCCTATACAAGGAACGTAGAATACCTTGATAGTGTGATAAAACATACCCTATATACACCTCCCTACAAGGTCATTCTTCTAGTAGACTTAGTCTACTCCATTTTATTAGATCTTTCCATGAATAATATGAACAATAAAGATAAATAGACATTAATGGGCTCTCATATAAACCTTATTTTCATCTACCATAGTATCTCTAAATTACTCTCATTTGATGAGATACAATAGTTTACTAAAGATTCCTATGAATCTAAGTTCTCATGGGTAGATAACATTATCTGTTATACATATATATAGCCTAAACAAGACAATATGTTAAATCATTATAACCTCAATATTGTATGGTTCAAGTTGAGAATATGAAAACAAGGTTCATTCATTTCTTTAATATTCGAGAGCCTATTGTTTTGATAGCTCAAAATCATTCCATTGAGTGGTTACAAACCTGTTCAATAGGAGAGCTATTTTCAAAGCAAATGACAGCGATAACAATCTTTCACTATGATGGTCATTTGTCCTCCATTCTAAGAATTTCATATGATAATCAGTTTCTACAAAAATAGCATATGGTTGATTCAGTAACTATAATGAATTACTCACTTGTATTACCAAGTGTCAACCTTATGATTTGCATTCTAAATCTCATTATATACAGAGATAAATCAACGTAGTTTCCTCAAGAGTTAACTGTGTTTTTCCTACGTTGAGGCTCACTATGTAACATCCACATTCTAAAAACATAGTAAAACAAGAAATTTACTAGAGTAAATCAACAAGGTAAAAATTAGATAGAGAAAATTTTTCTTGTATTCAACATATAATCAAGTAACTACAATTACAAGATTTCTTTTTACAAAATACAATAAACCATATTGTCTCTCTCAATTATAGTGTTTACAAATGTATATCAATTACATATACAAATTTTGGAATAAATACTGCTTCTGAATATCTGAAATCTTTATCACAAGTACTGGCATGTTTCCTGCTTGGAGAGAGAGTATCTTTCCAGTGATTTACCTCCATCCATAGACTGGTGGTCTCCCACACATCTTCCACATAGGAAGTGGCCCTACCCTTCACGAGGGATATAGACCTTAGGTGACCAGTGGTAATTTTCCTTTCCCGAGTACATAGTGTTGTATTCTACTCAACTCTATCAACCATACAACCCTAGATACCCTCTAGCTAAGTATGATTTTTGATAGGATGAGCAATTTGAATACAGTGAACTGACAATGCATGTAGAAAACAAATGCATTACTTTGGCCAAAGTTTTTAATATCAATATTGTTCATAATGAACATAGTCGTTGTGTTCACCCACCCCTACTCAACTTGGATACTATCATATTCTCACAGTTTGTTTACTCCTATTATGACCATGTAAAAAGTTTAATCATTGCGTCATGATATTAGTATCTTTTGACTTAAATAAGTCTATATGACATAACCATTCGGTTGGTTTGTAATCGACTCTAGGGTTTTCCTAATATCCTTAGTTAATATGATATAACAATATAACCATATCTTATATCTAGGAGTCCTAGATTCAAAAATAACCCTTGATTAACTCAACCAAGGTTAAGAATACTATAGTTCTTAAATAGATAATATCTCCTATACAAAGGAATGCAGAATAACTTTGATAATGTATTATAAACAAAACATACCCTATATATATATCCCTACAAGGTCACTCTCTAGTAGACTTAGCCTACTCCACTGTATTGAATCTCTTCAAGGATAATACTAACAAAAAGATAAATAAATGTATAAGGGTTTTCCCATAAACCTTATTTCCATCTACCATAATATCTCTAAGTTACTTCATTCGAAGAGAACAATAATTGTCCAAAAATCCCTATGAATCTAAGTTCTCATGGATAGATAACAATTTATGTTATACATATACATAATCTAAACAAGAAAATACTTTAAATTATTATTACCTCAATAATATACTACTCAAGTCTAAGAGTATATTAATCAAAGTTCATTCAACTCTATAAAATCCGAGAGTCTATTGCTTGGTTAACTCACAATCATTCCATTGACTTGCTACAAACTTGTTCGATAAGGGAACTATTTCAAGGCTATTAACAACTATGACAATCTCTTACTATGATGGTCTTTTATCCTCCATTCTATGCATTGATATGATTATCTATTTATAAATGAATAAGAAAATGGTCAATAGAGTATACTGTAACAAACTACTCACTTGAATTACCAAGTATCAACCATATGATTTGCATTCGTTGTCTCATTGATTACAGAGATAGATCAACATAGTTTACTTAGATAGTTATCTACATTTTCCTACGTTGATTCTTAATAGTTTTCGACTATTACTCAATAAAAATAGGAGGTTTAACCTCTCTGGAGAACTCATACAATCACCATGAGATTACGATGTACTCACTAAAAGATATTAAATGATTTCCTCATAGTTATCAAACACATGACTGAGGAATACCTGTTAATGGATGTTTTAAGAGCTGGCAGAAATATGCAAATAGGACACAAGCTCGATGCCTCTTGTCTGCGTATTCCCTCTCTATTCTGGCCACTAAACTTCTCTCTGCATACTTTCGATCCTCTCTACCTATGTTCCCTCCTCTCAAGTTTTAATCTTGTTAATATATCGATACCATGGCTCAACTGAGTCGTTAATAATTATGCTTGAGGCACGACTCCTATAGAGTTGCCTTATTTTGCACCTCAATAGTGATTCAGTTGCAAACTTAATGAAATCTTAACAGTCCTTAGTGACTTAGTCTTTGACTAAAATCAATTTTTAAGCAAAAGTCCACATGTTGATTGTGGAAGGCCACCATATGGTTCATCCAGTTGGGTAGTTTGTAAACACAGTCATCCCCATAAGGATGAGGTCGACACTTATTAAAATATAATTGATCTTTTAATGATCAAAACATGTGGTTCAATCCACCACTTATCACTAATGAAGACTCTACTATAATTTAGCCTACAAATCCTACAATACCATCGACTCATCAAGAGGTATTATCCTCTTACGATGCTAAGGCATTTATATATTTGATTGTACATCAAATATACTTCTTATAACATTGCCACTATATTAGATAATCACAGTTTAATCAGTAAAATGATAATGTTTAAACAAGGAATTACAGATAATGTGGTTGGGTTGAGCTTGTCTCCCCATCACAATCTGTCAGCAATAATCACATATTCTTAACTCAACGAAAACATCTTAACATTAAGAATAGTTTATAACATCTCAAGGGACTTAATAATAATATGACAACCATTTTATGACAATAACGTTGTAATATTTACGTTAAACGTAAATAGTCACAAATCAAACTCAAACAACATCATTAACATTATTAATGACTAAGACGACTTACTATGACTTAGAAAGATTTGAAAACAATATCAACTACCTATCGATTAGGTTCAGAAGTAAATTGACAAGACAAGACTTACCTCTTACGACACATTGGTTCACATTTTTGTTAAACATTTATACTTGATTTGGCAAATAAACCACTCGTAACTTGAGGTCTATATCTCTCTCCTGGAAAGATACTCTCTCTCACTTTTCTCCAAGAGTCATCTGAAAACCTATAATCCTATATCAAACTTGTTACCAAAGAAATTATGATCAGTACATCATTATTCAAATAATAGATCAAACCTCATAATGTGAATATTAAATTGATAATAACATAATCATTCCCATAATTTCATAAATGACATTCAATATAATCCATCTTTTTCCTTATCATTAATCTAAACATCATAATAAATTTACTTATGTCCAAGTAAAAAGTAAAAGTATAGGAAGACAAAAATTGGGGATGTAACACACTAATTATCAACTGTCACACAATAAAATTAGGAGTTTATCACATAAAGTAGTCTCAAACGTACAATTAAAGTAGAAAGCCATTTATCTATTAAAAAACTAGAAGAATGAGGTCATTTAAGCAATGATTCTTTAAATCACATAAACTTGATTTGACTCACTATATCCAGTAGTGGTAACCACGATTACAGTGAGATATAAGACGTGTTTCTATCTGCTATTGAGGAGTATATATTTATATATCAATAGAGATATTAACAATGTGAAACACACAGTCTTATTACATTGTTAAACTATTCCTTAAAAGTTTTGATAAATAGATGAAACTGTGTCCTTTCTCATTTAAGAACTTCCCTATTATATGGATATATAAACACATATATCTGCCATAATAGATGGCGTCGGCTAGATTTACACTTTAAAATGTCTTACAGATCAAGAGAAATCATGAAAGTAAAGAAACTAGTTTTTTTTTCACAATGTGAGTTTATTAACTAAGAAAATAACCTGCTACATTTCTCCTAGCCACAGGTAGTGTGCGGTTGCAGTCTATTCCTCAGATCATTACCACAACATTGCCCCCTCCTGAGAAGAATCTCTGACAGTAATATCCCCCCCCCCAGTTTTTAACCTTGATAATATATATCTCCAACACGGCTCAACTGAGTCATTATTATTTATGACTAAGGCACGACTCCTACAGAGTTGGCTCATTTCGCACCTCATCTATGATTCGATTGCAATCTTTAATGAAAGCTTAACAGTCTTCAATGACTAAGTCATAATGAAATCAATTTTCAAGCAAAAGTCCACATGTCGATGGTGGAAGGCCACTCCATGACTCGTCAGTTGTGGCAATTAAAACCATAGTCCTCCTCATAAGGATGAGGCCGACACATCATTTTAAACACAACTGATCTTTTAATGATCATAATATGTGGTTTGACCCACCTTTATCACTAATGAAGACTCTTCTATAATTTAGCCTTTAGCTTCTATAATACCATCGATTCATTATGAGGTATTATCCTCATTCGATGCTAAGGCATTTACATATTTGATTACATCAAATATAATTCTCATAACATCGCCTCTATATTAGATAGTTATGGTTTAATCAATAAAATAATGATATTTAAACAAGAATTATGGATAATTTGATTGGGTTGAGCTTGTCTCCCCATCACAATCCATCAACAAGAATCACGTATTCTTAACTTGATGAGATCATCTTATCGTTAAGAATCATTTATAGCACGTCAAGTGACTTAATAAAATAAGAGAACTATTTTACGACAATTACGTCATAATTTTTACGTTAAACATAAATAGCCATAGTTCATATTCAAACGACGTCGTTAACGCTACTAATGACTATGACGACTTTCTATGACTTACAAAGATTCATAAGGTATTGACTACCTGTCGATTGGGTTTAAAAAGAAACTGACAAGACAAGACTTACCTCTTACGACACAGGTTCACGTTTTCTTAAAACACTAATACTCGTTTGGCAAATAAAATACTCGTAACCCGAGGTCTATATCTCTCTCCTCGAAAGATACTCTCTCTCTCTTTTCTTTGAGAGTCATCTGAAAACCTATATTCCTGTATCAAACTTGTAACCAACAAATTATGATCAGTGCATCATTATTCAAATAAATCAAATCTCATATTGCAAATATTAAATTGATAATAACATAATCATTTTTATAACTTTGTAAATGAAATTCAATATAATTTCATGTCTTTCCTTGACATTAATTTAAACATCATAATAGATTTACTTATGTCCAAGTAAAAGTAAAAAGTATAGCAAGACAAAAATTGGGGATGTAACACAATGTAAATAGATAGCTCTAGAAGCATGACAAAAGTTGTATAAGGAGGGCACGGTTCCCCTAATGTGATTTAAGATAGCTCTAAAAGCATGATAAGGCATTGAAAATATGCTAGATGGCACTATGAGATATAAGCAATGAGAATAGTCCATCATAATATCAAACTAGAAATAAGATGATGGCATGATAAGGCTCATAAGCATCAAGATAGCATAAGCAACATAAACTTGTAATAAAAGTATGGTGCAAGGATCATAAGTGTGGGCCATAAAAACATGAGATGCATAAGGAAATGAATATTATGATAAATAAAAATCATAAAGATACATAAGGTAAAGTAAGAAACAATAGGGAAGTGATCAACCAAGGTGGTAAATATGAGAAAATTAATAGGCAAGGAAGATACAAAAGAAGCATAAGAGAAAACATATCAAGTAATATAAGAAAGATATTGTTAGAGTTGGCTATGATTGGAGCCACCCAAGATCTAGGACTTCATGAAAGCACAAGAGAGATCAAATGAGAGAATAATGCTATTCTATCAATGAATGCAAAAGAGATTAAAGATTGTTGTTACAATGTTCATGATATGCCTTGCTTATAAAGACAAGGATGAGAGACAAGATGTTGTAGTCATGTGACAAGTGTCATCTTCCTATGACATGTGACAACTATAGGATAAGATGCCAAATATCAACAACTAGACACAACTAGAAACAATTAGAAACATCTAGTAGACTCACTAAGTCAACTTAACATGTGAATTATTTGTGATGTGTGAATATTATTTAACTAATAAATAGATAAATAATATGAATTATTTACACAAGGGTAAACTGGATAGCTAATAATCCTGTTCACACCAACAGATATGTCCCCCAAGTGAGGTAAGGAAAACATGAAACTTATATAGAGGGTGAAATGAGCATGTAAAACACAACAAGCCAAGCATAATAAAAAAGGCCAAAGTGTAGGGAAACAACCAAAGTGAATTTACTAGAAATATAGACATATAAATATATAGTCTATGGTGATTCTCATGGATCATTGAAAAAATCTATGGGGGTCATTGTCGTCCAAATATCATCATCATCCTAAAACGTGTCATCATACTTTTCTTCATTGAGTCTTGCATTTTGTTCTTTAGGACTTGCTTTTTTATGATGTGTTTCTTCTTAATAATCTTTAGTACTTTTCACAAGAACAATAGAAATGGGTGGCTTATTAGGTGTTTTTTCTTAACCTATATCTCTTGATGCATATTATTTTCTTTCATCTGATTAACCTCATCAAGTGAGAGGTTTGGGGAATTATGTAAATTTGCGTGAAGTTCTAAGTAACATACTTCATGATGTGCATTCTATGTCATGTTCCTTTTGCAAAGGTTTTGCCAGAGTGAGATTGAACACAACGGGCTTCCATGAAATAAAATGCATGCCATTTTTTAGGTCTCAAGATCATTTCCCATTTCATTTGCAAATTCAAACAAATCAAAAATCTTTTCCCTTCAAATTTAATATTTTACAACAATTAGGAATTCTCAATCTAAAATTATAGCATGTATAGATTAAACTTTAATCCATTTGACCTCCAAATTATGCAAAGGAGTGAAACTATAAAACTAATGAGGTTCACTAAGTTCGATCGATCTTTGTATTGTGTTACTAGGCTAGATGACAGACAGAAAAACATAATGTAGGTGGTGGCCATGCTTATATTTGCAAGACTGCCTATTAAATGTAGGTGTGAAAATGTCAAATTAGAGGCTTGTGATAAGCAAACATTCATGCTTCAAATAATATGCATAGGTTATGACTAATGGAATGCAAGTGAACCCATCTGCAGTGCATGAACAAGATCTACACATGATCTTCAAATCCATCTGCAATGCATGAATAAGGGAATGCATGCAAATAGAGACTACACACCAAAGTGAAAGCTCACACATGATCTTCAAATCCATTAAGATTACGCAAATTACTTCAGAAAACATGAAAAAGACATGGGCCATAGGGATACGAGACAATCATCATTCACTTAAAGACATGGCAATTGAACTTCCACTACTCTTCGGCATACCCATTGCATACCAAGGTTCGATTGTTAGTTGATAAAATGTTGTTATGATGCTTTGAATGAAAATGTTCTTTTGATATTCTTAGATATTTTTCCCATTATTTAATGATTTCAAATGTATGAGTGCATCTAGTTAAATACAACAAAATAGCACACAAATCAACACAAACATGTATTAAGTTAACTCACAATAACTAGTAAAAATGTTGGCAAATTGTAAAACTTGAAATTTTGAATTTAAAACTTTGAAAAAATAGAGCAAATTTGTTCTATCCTCTACAATGAATAAAAAATTCAAAAATCAAAATCAATAATAATAAAATTAAGATAAAATAATATCATAAATTAAATTCAGTCAAAAAATACATCACTAATAAAACGAAAAATAGTCTAATCAAATCAAACAAACAAAAAATATTTTTAAAAAAGAATTCAACATAATTCTTGAGAAACTTCATGAAGTTACAAAGTTTCCCAGGAATGGTATCTTTCGGGAGTCTTCGAGTTATGTTAGGTAATACATCTTTGTTGTGGAAAATAGGCTCAATTGCGATATTTTTGGCGTTGCCAAACAAGTACGATATCTTCCAACGTCATCTTCAATTAGGGGATAAGACGTGTCGAATAAAGCGAAAAGACGACAAATCCATGTGCTGCCGGTGGCGCGTTAGGATAGAATTTTGACCCAAAATATGTGGGTAGTAGGAAACATATATCAACTGTATCCTTGTCTCCAAAACCTCTTTTTCGACTAGACAAATCCCTGACTTACTCCTTTCCTTACCGTTTCCTTCCCATAAATTAACGGCTCACAAATAAGGTTCAAAATTTTGCTGATAAATTAATTCCAACGACTCTTCCCCGGCAGGTGACAGGGGAACAATTATCATAAGACGATTGTTGACCCACTATACGTTCGCTTAAATCGCGCGACCGAATTTTGTAAACATCAGGATGAAGTGACTGCACGGAAAGAATCAAACGGGTTTCCCAGAAATCCAATTCTTGCTTCATATGAAGCTCGCGATCGTTCTATATAAACACCATGAGGGCTCTCTAGAACTTTTCAACCAGAGAAATAAAAGCTATAGCAATAGCCAGCTCCAAGTTTACAATTTGAAGAGGTATATTTTGAAATCTTGGCCGACCATTGTCGTTTTACCAATATAGAATGGAGAGTTTCATTAGCAACGTTGTGTACTCTAGAGTCGATGCCCTGTTGAAATCCCTTATCCAAGCTACTGAACAACTTTGTGTATCTGACCTCAAACTGCCCAAGGATCAACAAAATCCCGCCTTTCACCAGTTTTCTAACACGCTTATTAGGGGCGTAGAGCTGGTGAAATATTGTGAGAACATTAGCGCTTTAAACGTATTTTGTAAGTGTAGGTATGCTTCACAGATTCTCAAGCTAGAGAAGGAGATCAATGGCTTCCTGGGTTCTATCCCAGCACACATGCTGCTAAATGCCAGAAAGCTTATGGCAGACCTGAAAGATTTATACAAGGAATTATCACTTCCAGATGTAAGCAGCACTCTGAATGAGTCCATCTGTAAACAAGCTTCTATGCTTACCAACGACGCCTGCGGAAAAACCATGATGGTTAAGCAAATGCGTTTAGATAATTTGTGTGAAAATACTGAAATTGAAGAGGCTGACAAATACTCTTATCATGATACTGTTGCTGTGAAATCTCAGTTTTATGTGGGGTTGGAGAAGTCAATTGGGGATTTGAAGGAGCTTTTGTTACAGAGAGAGCTGTCGGTCGTTGGTGTGCATTGTATGGGTGGTGGTGGTAAAACAACCTTAGCCTTGGCTCTTTGTGATGATCCCCATATCAAAGGTGATGTTTTTTTTTCCTTCCATCTTTGGTGTTTTTTTTTTAACTGTTGTTTTAATCCTTTATTAGGAAACCACTCTGAAATTTCTGGGCCCTCTCATTAATGCTTTAAGATTTTGGGGGAAGGGCTTTGGTCTGTAGGACATCAAGGCTAAATTGATCTGTAGACATTTGAGGCTAAAATCGTTCTGTAGACTTATATTCTACTTGTCTATATGACTGTTTCACTCTGTTGCTTCTGTAGGTGTCCAGTTTTAAAATAAGTGCTCTATAGTTGTAGTATTCTCTTGATTTAAGACTTCATTGTGTTAATTGTCAAATAAGTGAAAAGTAAGTGTTTTGACTGATTTAAGATTTCATGTAGGGTGTTTTGTAATGGCAATGTATTTGTGTTTTTTTTCTAAATTGAACAATGTGAATTGTAAAGAATGAGCAGCCACCAACAATTGGTTGAGGATATATATAAGAATCAGCAATTACAGTCTGCCATAAATTAGGCAATCCGAGGCCATTCAAGGTAAACAATAACAACAGAAGATAATTAAGTCACAAATATTTATCCCATGTACCGAAGTAGATTTTGAGATTGTCAGTGGCAAACAGTACTTTTGGCTTGAAGATGAAAGATTTACTCTTTAATTTGATTTGCTGAAGCTGAGACATGGCCTTCATATATTTCTTTGACAAATCCTGAAGCTGCGAAAACAGAGAAGCAGCCCATGTAGTTATGTTAATTGTCAGATATGTGAAAATTGTATGTTTTGATTGTTGAACTAGGGGAGACGGCCCAATTGCTGAGCATGTTCTAATAGCTGTGATAGTATTTGTGGATTTAAGGTCCAATATTTTTAAAAGTTTAGCACTAGTAGTTGTGATTTTAAGGTTGTTAGTGTGGACTATAAGTATCTATAATTGAATGAAATGTGTCTTTTAGATCTTAAAAACAACTAATCATGTGATGCCACATCAGCACACCAACAAAACATGACTTAATGCACAACTATTGGTCCACCTTTTTTGGGGAACTATTGGACACCACAATAAAAAGCATGCTGATGTGGCATCATATTTGATGATGTGGACCTGAAACCTTAGTTTTAAGTAGGGGATTTGCCAAGTAAGCTGCTGTAAAATTTTTGAATTGATTCAAAATCGCCACGTATGATTTTAAGAGGCGTGAAGTTAGGGTGCTCAACTAGTGGATCCTCTCCCCTAAATACACATTCAGAAAGGCCCATTATTTAGGTTACGTCCCTTACATATTCTATATTCCCCAGGTGTTTTATGTGTGGGTCTGTTTACCATTTCTGGTTTTAAATTCCTTGACTCTTAATTCTGGAATTATGATTTTTTTTTTTTTTTAGCTTAATTATCTGCGGAGGGGGTGCTCTGGTTAAGGGTTGTGCATTTCTTTTGCAGTGAACTAAAACCACAATTGTTATGTGGAAATCAGGTTATTTTGGAAATGTAATTTTCATCACTGTTTCAGAATCCCCAAATCTGAAAGGAATTTTAGAGACGATGTGGGAGAAGATTGTTGGAAGACAAGCACCTGAGTTTCAGAGTGTGGAAAAAGCACGTATACAGTTACAGCAGCAGCTTCGTAAGCAATCTAAGCGGACTCTATTGATATTGGATGATGTCTGGTCCAGGGCTAATTTGGAGAAATTACTATTTGAAGCGCAAGGATACAAGACTCTTATCACAAGCAGAGACAGTTCTACCATCCCCAGAAACCATTCTACTCGACTTTATCAATTGCCATTGCTGGGCCACAAGGATGCTCTCACACTTTTTTGCTTCTCGGCTTTCGGACAGACATCAATTCCAAGTACTGCAGATTCAAATATAGTGATGAAGGTATTGCCTTTTCTTCCCATGAAAATAAAAAATTGTGATTAAACCCAAAGCTTCTTATGGAATAAAATAAGGCCAATAACAAAAGCAACATCGAAGTAGGTGCTTATTTATGTTCTACTCCTGTAAGTAAAAGGCGTTCACTAAAGGAGCTCAAACATCCGGACTTGTGAGGTGCAGTTTCATTCGAGGGGGCTTGGAGTGCATTCCAAAGAGCTTGGAATGCATGTACACCGTCCAGTACAATAAGCCTGACAGGAAATTTGAATCTTTTTAAGCAATTCTATTTGAAATGACTTTAATTAAAAACAGTTAACCCCCAAAAATTATCACTCAATTAGTAGACATCAAATTTCCACAGTCTATAGTATTGTAATTCTGTATTTTAGGATTTAACTGTGTGCTAGTTTCTTTCTCAATGTTTCAGATCACACTCCATGATCCATCATCAAGAGAGTAGAGAGCAAGAGAATGATAGATCATAGAGTGTGATCCGAAACGTTGAGAAAAAAACTAACACGCAGTTAAATCCTGAAACACAGAATTACATTATCACTCAATTGTTTAATGTAACTTTTTGATTATTCAAATCTTACAAGCTTCCCCTGTACATCAATAAAAATATCAATTAAAATGGCAGGTGCAAGCTGAATGCAAAGGCTTACCCCTTGCTCTAAAGGTTATAGGAAGCTCTTTGCATGGGGAACCTCATATGGCCTGGGAGAGCACTATGAACAAGCTGTCCAAGGGGGAATCAATATCTCGTTATCACAAACAAGGGCTTCTTAGATGTTTGGAGATCAGTATTGGTTTTTTGGATGATGTTGGGAGGGAATGCTTCTTAGATCTAGCCTCATTTCCAGAGGACGAGAAAGTCTGTGTTGATGCACTGCTGGACATTTGGGTTTATGTTCGGAAGCTGGAGTGGCGGGATGCCTTTATCATGCTGTTGGAATTTGCAAACAGAAATATCTTGAATTTAATCAGCAATCCAGGGTAACTAAATGAATTACCCTGTATATATTAAATTTTTTACTATCAATTTTTTCAACATTGAGCTGACATGGTGCTTGTAATTATCAGAAGCCAAGCAACAATCTCTTATGGAAATGCCTCCGAGCTGTACTTTTGTCAGCACGGTGTATTGCGAGATTTGGCCATCTATTTGGGAAGCCAGGACAGTATAGTCCATAAAAAGCCTAGGAAGGAGCAGCGCTTACCAGGGAAATGGGAGTTGCTTAATGATAAACCATTTAATGCTCAAATTGTCTCTGTTCACACAGGTAGGATATTCCCCCAAAAATATTCCGACTTGTTTAGTGGCAACCTCTGCAGGGTAATTGAACCATTAAATTTTTCAGCTTTTGGTTTTGTACTCATGCATAGTGATAGGATTGAAACAACAATACCTTGGTATCAAAACTTTACATGAATTACTATTCTTGGTCACTATAAAATGTTTTAATTCAATTGCATATGTGATTGATCTTATCATTATGCAGGTTCTATGGACGAGAACCAGTGGTTTGAGATGAATTTTCTGGAGACAGAGGTTCTGGTGTTACTCTTTTCTGCGAGCGAATACTTTCTTCCTCCATTTCTGAAAACCATGAAAAAACTGAAATTTTTAATTGTATGTAATTTGAGTTCAAAAAGGGCCACAATAAGAGGTCTAGGTGCCTTATCTTCACTCACTCAACTCAGGAGTGTTCGCTTGGAGAAGCCGGTTGTACCCACCATTCCAAAACAGAGCAAAGTAATACAAAAGTTGGATAAACTATCTCTAAGCTTAAGCGAAGGGTTTGGAAATATTTCCACATGCAATGACCCCAACCTACAGGGATTTATTCTCGACCACTGCAGCGACTTGGAGGAGTTGCCCCCTGCCATCTTTCATATGTCCTTTGCTCAGATATGGTCTGTTACCAACTGTCATCTGGTTGAAAAGTTACCATATGATTTCGGAAATCTGAGCTCTTTAACAATGTTAAGATTATCAGAATTACCAGGCCTGAAAGAGCTTCCGGCATCAATTGGAAAACTTGGGCAGCTGGAATTTCTAGACATTTCACTGTGTGAGGGCTTGAAAGAACTTCCAGAGGAAATAGGACAACTCAAGAAATTGAAAGAGTTTAACATGAGAAAGTGTTCTCGTTTGAGGATGTTGCCTAGAAGTGTTTGTGGACTAGGCTCACTGAAACATGTTATCTGCGATGAAAAGATGGGGCACCAGTGGTTTCGAGCTAAGACGTTTTCCATCCCTGATCTTAGAGTTGAGATTGTGGAAGCACAATCTACTTTGGGTTGGCTTGATGATTGATTTCTTTTCTGGGCGTTAAGTGTAGGACGATATATATTGGATGGGCTGTAAGAGCGAGGTCTGTAGTTCGAACCTCATGGAAACTCTCGCCTCCAAATTGTGGTGAAAATTAATGGTAATTTACAATTGTTATTTATAATAGTGGGTTTTAGGGGAGAGGATTTAGCAGTTGAACATGTTTCAATAGTTGTGATAGTATTTGTAGATTTAATGTCCAATATTTTTAGCGGATAAGCTTATATATGGAACATTTTTGTCCGGGAAAAGTGTCTCACACCGAAAAGTTGTCGGACGTCCGTCAAACAAATTTTTTTGCCGGTTTTAGGATTGCTCATATGTCAAATCACGTCAAATTTGGATTTTTCCCTTGCATTTCTAGCGATGAAGTTAGAGTGCTGACGAGGCCTGCCACACTATACAATTGATACTGATGGAATGATAAAATTCCTGGGGTCTGCTAACTGGCAGGGCAATTTAAAGGCTGCAAACTCACCACGAGATAAAGCTCTGCTCCTAGCCTTGCCTGAAATAATAATTCTTGTCCAACTACATGAGTACCCACTATGCCAAGTACCGAAATTTTTTCTGAGCACCTTGATAAGGTGCTCGATCCTCTCCCCATTTCCTTATTTTGAAGTCTGAAAACCGGAAAAGATGCTTGTTCCTAAAGTAGGGGCTTCTCAATGACTAGAGCAAATAAAAAAATCACCAGAGCGTGGGGAAGAACAAGGGATCGCATCTCATGTGCATCGATACATTTTCACCATATCAGAGCCCTTGCGTATTGAAAGGCCAGAAGCTTACCTGCCTCAGGTAGCTTCTCTAGGACCTTATCATCACCTTAAACTTGATCTGTATGAGGCAGAAAGATATAAATCTCGGCTTACCATCCGAGTTGAGAAAAGGGCAATGGGGGGGACTTTTGAGGATTTGGTTAGGGATATCATTAGTATGGGAGAGAAGATAAGGAACAGCTACAATGATCATATTGAATGCGCAGATGCAATACTAGGATGGATGATGGCTCGAGATGCTGTGTTTATTATGGAGTTTATTGGCTGCTATAACCAATGTCAGAGCCCACGATTTCAACAGGCAAACCCTTGTTTTCAATGCATGGATGAAGTTTTTCACTCAGAAAGCGACAGCCCACTGTTCTTCCCACTTCAGGCTGATATTTTTAGGCTTCAGAACGAAATCCCACTCTTCATTTTGAAAAAGGTTCTGGAATGGGAGACTGGCTCAGAAACTCAAGCATTGGACAAGCTTAAAATGGCAATTTTAAGTGCCTGTGGAATGGCGTCCGCAGATCAATGTGGATGACTGCATATGAGCCTATAGACCAAACTATCAAGGATGTCAATGCTTATTACAGTAGTAGATATGGAGTCTTACTAGGTGAGTTTTTCCAGGAACATTTCTCAAAGCCATGGCGAGCTGCATCAGTGTTGGGAGCATGTATTCTGCTTTTTCTAGCTTTCTTGCAGACATTATTCTCATATTATCAACTGCCTGATCATCGTAAACCCTTGTAGATATATTTTGTCCAGGTGGCCTTATCTGCCCCAAAACCTGCTTTGGGGTGAAGTCACCCAAGTCGGTGTGAAGCACCGTGTATGGAATTAAATTAGCGGATAGCTTATATTTTATAAAGAAAATAGATTTCAAATTTTTAAGTAAAATTACTGTTCATTGAAATTTAAGTAGAAAAAAATTGGTTGAAGGAATTAAAAATATATTATAATAATATTTTGACATAGGAAATTATGTTTGATTGTAATGTTTTTTAAATATCTTTATTTATTTAATCATTTACATCATTTACATTGTTAGGTTGAAAAAATATTTTCTTTTAAATTTGTTACCAAAATTTTATAAATGATATTTTTATACTTCTTATTTCTTTCACATTTTAAAAAAAACACTATTATACTAACTTTAAGACAACAACAAGAAGGCAAAATTGAGGTGGACAATTTAATTAAAAACTAAAATGTATATAATTAATTTTTTTAAAATGTTATAGTTAAAAATTGAAGTGTTGTTTTTAACAAAGATATTAACCCTAAAGAGGAGGGATAACAATTTTTAATATTCATTTTTTAAAAAATCGAATGAAAACATTTTTATATTAAAATTATTTTAATATATATTATTCCTATTTTTTCTTTGCAATAATTGTTATGAAATTTTGGAGCTCTTTCAATGTATAGATCATTAAGGCATAATAAATAATAAAAATAATAAAATATTGTTTAAATTATACTTTTTATATAAATAAAAATAATAAAATAGTGTTTAAATAATTAAAAAAATATACTTTTTATATAAATAAAAATTTGTTTAAAACAAGAGCCTTTACATGTTCCTATCAAAACAATTAAATAAATAGAAAATTGCATGGTTTAAAGAATATCTTTTTTAAAGGTAAACTATAATATTGATTGAGTTTAAATAATTTTAAATAATAATTAATACTAGCACTTGCACCCATAGGAGGTTCAAGGAATACGCCGATAGGAACAACAGACGGGTTTAGAAAATTTTCCAGCCTATTATTTTTTAGGGTGTGAGACAATTCCGAGCACTATAATGCTCACATATAAAAGCCTATTGGCTAAATATTTTATTATTATTTTTTAATATAAGAATTTATTAAGGGGGTTTATTTTTTGTGAAAGATATAGAAACACATAGGTATATAGAAAATGTTCTAAGGCCATAGGTTAAACTAGGAGAGCACAAAAGACTCAATGTAATAAGAACATAAAACTAAGTACAAAATATACTAGATACAACTTCAAGCATAACCAAACAACAAAGATTACACAAAGTTAATCTAATAGCCACATATAGGAGACATCATTGGTTGAACCCTACAAATGAGAATTCAAATAGCATTCTATGAGATGGAAACCCCCATGAAAGATTAGTTTCACCACCCTTAATAGAACTTCATAGCTATTGAGCAATAATATATTTAACTTTTTATTAAATATTATTTTCAGCATTTTTCACAATTTTAAAATTCTATAAAATTTATTTATCTAAATTTTTATTGATGGATTTTTTTTATTCTAAATACATATTCTTATTTGTTGTTAATTTTTTAATAATTTAATTTATCAAATATATAGTTTCCAAGTTATACTTTCGTAGTAACTACATAATTAAATGTCAAAATGATAGTGTGGACTTTTAAAGTGCCTTTTTAAAACAATGATGTAACTATATAATTAAATGTGAAATGGACAATGTGAAAATATAGAGTGACACAAACAACACAATTTTAACATATATTTAAATTTTTATAATTGCTAGAAAAGAAGATTGTGAAATGATAAAAAATCTTAAGGAAGTATTTAAACTTCTAAAAAGTGTTATGACTAGCTTCCACATTTTTCTTTACATTTTGAGCTATGTTAACTACCTTAAATGTTCACTCATAAGATATATGATTTACATTCTCAATAACATCATTAATTCTTTGCTATATTAGTAGAGCTATGATATAAAAAGCTTCCAACTTAAAATATAAATCAAAAAATACAATGAAAAATAAATGATCTTTTATATAGGTAAAATCCCTTACCTTTTAATCTTGCCTTTTAAAATCAATTAACTTAAATTCATTGCATAAATTTAAGAGCATTTACAACACTAATACAATCATTTCTTCAATGTAAGAGTGACTATTATATAAATTCTCCATATATTTTGTAACTCAATTAGTATTAAACCTTACATAGATTTTGCAAATGACATTTCAAAGATACAAAATATTTCAAGGGAACATGTATCTTATGTTGCAATATATCTAATTTGCCTAATTTATAAATTATTAAAAAATGTCAACATAACTATATAACTTTAAAAAATGACATCACAATTCGGCTTTAAAGTCTCCTTAGAGTTGCTATTTGGAAATATATATTGTTATTTATGTTAACTTCAATGGATCAAGTAATTAGTATTTTTGAGATCATAGTAGTAGGGATTTATAAGGCACCCAACCCATAAAATTAACATAAAATAAGAGTATAATATGAGAAGAACTATTAAAATATTGCCATAGAAAATCCACGTAGGGGTAGTTGTAGGCAAAGAGAAAAATGAAACAACAAATTGGAACTAATAATAAACAAAAACTGAACCAACCATATACCACCAACATAGACCAAGCTACAATCTAGTTCAAAAAGACCCCAATGATTGACACCAACATTAGACCCAAGACCCTAGACTCCCTACCTAACATGCAATTGTTCCAACCCTTAGCTACCATGATCATCAATTTTGTTTTCATATCACCATTCCCATCTAGAAGACATAAGAATTTAATACCATGAATATTTTGTGAGCACTCTAAAGCTCTATGTAGGTGACCACCATAAAGATGAGGCAAAGTATATGCATTGGTAACTTCAAGAGTGCCTTTATTATGAGAAACCAATAGGAATTTAACAACCAAACATAAGTTTTGACAAACATTGTAAGGGTCTCAACTCCATTGTTTATTGAACACAACTCTTCCTTAATCACTTTAAGTTCAACACTATCCATTGGTGTCAACCAAATTTTTTGAATCACCCATGACAACCGCTACCTCCTCCAAATCATCCTCTATCACCATTGCATTCTTAGAGTGGAGGATTAGAAGTTCCAACCAACCATGAACATCCTCTGACTAAACCACCTGCTCAAGCTTCTTCCAAAAAATAACAATGGTGGCCTCAAAAATTAAGGACCTATTATTACCAATTCCCTCCTCCCTTAAAATGAGCTTCACTAGATTCAAGATCATTAAATTAGGGCATCAAAAGATCTTACTCATATGATGGTTGAAAATCCAACCATGCTTGAGGGGGCCCTTACTACCACTTTCCATAATTCCAAGCAATACCACTTCACAAAAACCAAAGACCATGCCAAGATCATTCTCACACCACCACCCAAATATCCAAACCCATAAAAAGATAAACCAAAAAAGACACCTATCAAACTATTGTAAGGAGAGTGAGGATTCAAGAAATGCCATAGCTAAAACCACAACACATGCACTAACCTTGCCACATTTAAAATCAAAATTAATATGATCTAGGAGACTTAGGAACTATCATTACCAAATCACACCACTTGGGAAGCCAACCAAAAAAGTGTACTACAAGGAACCTATAATACTGATCATGATGACTCCTCTTTAATTTTAATGTCATCTAATCCTTCTCACTCTGCCACCCTTTAGTTGACTAAAGAAGAAAAATGTGTTAGTCTATTCCTTTGTTCACAAGAAAATACACCACTTCATTCCATTCACAAAATAATGGGAGAAGGAAACAAACTCTTTTTTTTTACAAATGAAAATAACTTCTTCCAATAAACCACATAGTTTCGAATTAGGGTAGTACACTTTTGTAAACCTTGTATCACATTAGTAGAATCACCCTCAACCAATACCTTCCTACAATTTTCTACCTTCTACGAGGCAATCTCAACACTTACAATGTCCCATTCCACTTCATTGTTAGTCCTTTTTCCCCCAAAAGTGGGATCTACCTTTTAAAAACATCTAGAAGAATCCTAGATAACCCAAAATCCTTTAGGAGGAGATGACTGTTTTACTTTTCTTCTATGTTGAGGAACTTGACACTCAATATTGCAATAAATTTTAAACCCATCAATCAATGGTTCTAATGTTGATTGGTGTTAATTGTTGTGTCAAGTCTTTCAATGTATGGATCTATAGTTGATGCAGGAGCATTCGGGTGGGCTAGTGATCAACATCAATCAAAAATATTGTTGGTTTGTTTTGGGCATGTTTTGGGTTTCAATTCGAATCTATCTGTGTCAAAAACACTCTCCTTTGGTTAAAATTGCATTTTTGGAGTTTCCGCCAAATCGCCGTGTTGAGGCTCTGTAGGGCAATTTTACATAAATAATTATTTCTGGAGTTCTATAAGGGATGGTCAAAAACCATTTTAGGAGAAGATTTTTGAAAGCATTTCGCCTAATTTGCAAAAGGAATCAATGTAAAATCCCTCACCGTTTGAGAGAATTTAATGCCGGTAATTTGTGTTGATGGGTTTCTAGAAAGTTTTAAAATGAATCACAATTCTTGTAAGTTGGAGTGAAAAAATTTTACAAAGGACCTTGGGACATCATTTTGAGCCTACTAGCCAATTTTTGTTCAATTCTAAGAAGTTTGTATTTTCTGCCTGTCACACCCGATTCTACACATTATCAGTCACAATTTATCAAAATTGATTATACAACTCCTCGAAGTATTTAAAAGAATAGAGGTAATTCTATATGTTGAAGTCTATAAGTTGTCACATTTATAAATTACATTTCCTGTGGTTTGAATTGGGATAAATGCCAAAGGTTTGGGAGAATTGACTTAAGTCAAATAGATGTTGAATGCTAAGAGTCTTTTGGAAATCACATTCTTTCCTCCATTGTATGTCGTTTCCACTTCAAAACTCTTTATTTCAGATGCACATATAATATAAAGAGTAGTCAGTTGCTTTGGAAAAATGTTGGGATGTCCAGGAAAATGAAATAGAAAGTTTGAAATGAAGGATGGGGTTCCCTTCCATAATGAAGAAGTTTGACTATCAATAAACTATAATCATTGAAAAGCAATGAAGTGAGGGAAGTTGATTGAGGGTACGCTCAGCTACAACCAAGAGAGAAAAACCATAAATCAGAAATTGTGTAAGAAGTGAAAGGTGTACAGGGAAGAAGATCTAATGCCCAAGTTGTCTAAACATAAATAAAGAGGTAAAAATTGGAGTCTCTACCAGAGAGAGGAAAAATAGAGATTGTAGAAAAGAAGTGTGATAGCTATCCAAATAGAAACAATAGGAGAGAAATTGCAATTCACTGCCCAAGAGGAATGAAAAGAGTGAGCAGAGATTGATGAATTCATTGCTAAAAAAGGAGTCAATACATGAAGAAATTCACTAGCATAGACAAGGGAATGAAAATGAACAAAGTTTCATTACAAACAAAAAGGATATGCTGGGATTGAAGGAATAGAACAAGAAGAGGGGTGAGGAGTGTTTGTTGTGGGTAGATAAAGAAAAGTGTGTCTGTTAAATTATACTTTTTATATAAATACGCAGAGCAAAAGCTTTTTACTATTTAAAAACAACAATACATAATAAATAGTGTTTAAATTATTATTTTTATATAAATAAAAATAATAAAATAGTGTTTAAATAATAAAATATCATTTATACTATATTTAAATTAGTTATTGGTATAGATATCTTAAATACATCTATAAACAAGTGAAGATGACATAATGAATTGGGTATAGTAGAAAAGATAACATTGCCATTCAAGCAATAGATGGCCAATTGACTTGTTTTTGAATTTTATTTAATGGCTTCTAATTACAAGGATAACATGGTGTTTGTTTATAATATATTTGATTTATAATAAATATGTATTTTTTTAATTAATATATATGTTTGCATATGAGTTTTTTTTTTTTTTAAATTGCATGTTAGAAGTCATTGTATAGTAATTATTGATAATGTGAATTAAATTATAGCATGTCAAACAATATAATTTCTACAATAACAAGTTCATTCTGTTGTGTTTGTGTATATATAATCAATATTATATATTACTGGGTTATCCTTGTTAGTGTTTATTTCTAATATATTTAGTTTAGAATCATTTTAAATTTTTATTTTAAATTGCAAGTTAGAAGTCATTGAAATGTCGTAATATGAGAAACAATGCTATATGGTCTAGTTTACATTGTTTGCATTTTTTTTTTCCATTTTTTGTGTTATGCTTAAATTGTAAGATGCATGTTACATTTTACAATGTGGATGATGTCAATGCTATTTTTTTGTATGGGAAAGCAAGAAAGAATATGAAGCAAGAGGGGTAATTTGGATTTTGAAGTGTATAGATATTTTGACAATTTGTTTGATCTATATTTCAAGATCCCAATTGTTTGCATTTTAGTCTAAGTTGTTATTTCAAAAACTCTCTTATTTTTGGTAATTATGTAGACCAATTGACATATTGTTTTGTTTTGTCAACCTTTGTTTTTTATTAAACAATAACATAGAATGTAAAAACTATATAGTAACGGTACACTGCTAGCTTCAAAAGTAGTTTTGTGATTTGCATGGTAATTAATATTGCTTTTGATGCAGTCTTTCATTACCAGGTTTGGATGGAATGGCAAAGGAACCATTTAAACATGTTCCAAAATTAGTTAAACATTTTGTAATGAAATGTTGCATTATGATACGAAGTTTATTAATACATTTTTTTTTCTATATATTGATATATAAATTTTTTTCTATGAAATTCATTTTATACAATAGCCAATAAAATCATTGTTAATATTATACAAAATTTACTGTGAATATATAGTAATACAACTTTTCTATTTTTTGTTTTATACAATTAAGCTTGTTTCATTGTCAAAATGGACCAGCAATGCTAGGTGCATGAAAACTAAAGAGGCCCAAAGACTATTGAAGTAAAATGTTAGAGTAGCTTTGTATATAAAATGTGCTTGTGCATAATGTAATTACATAATAGAATACATAGTTTTGAATAGCCAAAGTATTGAATACTATTGAAGTCAAATGTTGAATAAATTTACAGTAGCAAAATGGGTTGGGTGGATATAGAATTTGTGTTCATAACTTCTTAATTTAGAAACAAAAGGAAATCATAGAGTGTCAAAAATTAGAGATGCATTGTTGTGAAGGCAGTAGGAAGCAATCTTAGCAATTTTATTAGTAAAGGAGCTAAGATTGAATGATTGTTTTCCTAAAAAAAAAATTAGTCGCCTAACATAAGCCTTATTCCCTGTTCTGTGCAAACAAGAAAACCAAATAAAGTGAACAGAGATAGAAACTATTTTTATTCTAGAACAAGCATAATTAAATCATAACAATTTTATTAGGACCAGTAATAATTAAATCTAGATCAACATTGTGGTTGTTTCTTCTATGCATAGAATTTTGAAGAAACATGTCATGAATCACTGAAATTGAATATAAATTAGGCAAAATTGGTTATTGTTTAGAAAGAACAATGACTTTAACAGATTTGTTGATTTATCAATGTTTCACGGAGCATAATTTTCAATGCATTGTCTTTGCAATGGTTTGTTGACATTGTATTTGTTTGGAACAATTTTGCAATGACAATGGTCTTTTGCCATATGCACTTGATTTTAATTACTTATTTGCTACTTCATGTTCAAGATCAATAGGTTTATGTGATGCATACATGCAAAAATAGGCCAATATCTATTAAGTGTTTGTATCAATAAAACCACAGGTAGATGCTACAAATGCTTTGTTTCACTTTGGGGTTGTCAGATGCAAGTTGCCTATCATTAAAGTTGTTTATTGTTTTCTCAACCTAGAAATGTAAGAGCTGACATGTAGGAACAAAGAGAAACACCCCCATATGATTTCTTTCTATGTCAGTGTGCTTTAATAAATAGGGTCTAGTAAAATCCAATTTTATGTTGGTCGATTGGTGGATGTTGGAAACAAGTCAAGAAATGAAATAAATGGTTTAAATTTCAGTGGATTTGAAGATCAAAGTAGATATTGTAGTGGCAAGTGATAGTGTGCAGCCAACTATGGGCATATGGCAACATGCAAAGAAGTCTATTGAGTCGTGGTGATGTAAAGTAGCAAATGGATTTAATGCATTGATTTTGCATAGATTTGTTATAGATGCATTGTATGCAATGATTGTGCGCTTTTGCTTGCAGTATCTATGTTGTGTAGATGTCTATTAGGGCTGTTGCCATTATAAGATTTTTGGGAAATCTAGTTTTTATTATGCTTTGATGGATGCCCATAGACTATTTCAAAATTCTAGCAGATTTTAATATAAATTAATAGTGGCAATCAAACAACAATTTTGCTGAGCAGCTAGCCTTGATAGCTATTTAAAGTTTGAAGCAACAATGCTAAAACAAAAAGTCATTTTTTCAATGTTGGGATTTTAAAAAAGTTTTTTTCCCTATTCACGGATTAGCTAGTGTTGTGAACAGAAAGTGGGAAACAAAACATAGAGAAAAATGGAATGCAAATTAAACACAATCTATGTATTAAATGCATTTCAAACAACTAGAGATAGAAACAACACATTAGCCATCCCTTCCAAGCATTCTCCCTATCATGCATCCTCATAAGTATCACATCGCCTTATCATCACATCTTAAACCTTTCCACCCAACTATCACAAACCTCCCATCTATTGTATCCATCATCGCCTATCTTCTTATTCTTTCGGGTTAGTCTCCTCATAATGTAGTGCAACATTTCCCTGGATTCTTGAGCATACATGGGGAGATAGAGGTGTGGTTAGGAGAGGTATGACATGGTGGGTCTAAGTGAGATAATAGGAATCTAGAGAGAAAACGACATTATCAGAAAGTAGAAATGTAGGGATGATGGTATCTATGGGGCATCAATCCTGTCCCACGTGGATGAGAGATCTTATATTTCACAACCCAAATAGCCAAGAGAGAATACATCCCGTACATTTGGCTAGACTTGAAAGTGAGGAATTTCTATCTATTGTTGTCGTGCCCTCTTAGTGTCTTGTTTTAATTTTTTTTAATAGAAATTGGCGCTATCATTTTCATATGTATCCTTGTTCATTTGGTTCACAGTTTACCATAATCGTGAAAGGAGGGTACCAAGACACAACAAATTTAGAAGAAATATACTCATGGTTTTGCTTACAAAGTGGCAAGACCTTACTGGTGATAAAGAAGCCTTTCAATTTGTTCACAAGGTTTATCGTAATGATGTTGAAAATCTAGAATTGTTGGTTGAACAAATGGCATAAAAAAATATTATCAAAAATTGGAAATGAGGGGATGATGGTATCTATGGGGCATCAAGCATATCCCATGTGGATGAGAGATATTATATTTTAGGACCTAGCTGGTCAAGAGAGAAAAGATCCCATAAATTTGGTTGCACTTGAAAGTAAGGAGTTTCTATCTATTGTTGTCATGCCCTCTTAGCATCCTGTTTTTCATTTTTTAATACATATTGGCACTAACATTTTCATAAGTATCCTTGTTCATTTGGTTCATAGTTTATCATGATCATAAATGGAGTGTACCAAGATACAACAAATTCAGAAGAAATATGCTCATCATTATAACATGCACACCAAAAAAGATAAAAAACAATGCAATCAATGAAATTGACATGACAAATCCATATCCACAATGCTCAACCTTAACAAAAACTCAAATTGGGATTGGTTCATCGTGCCCTCACTAAATCTAAATCGATTGCTATAGTCATGTTGACGTATAGTTAAGGATTGGTAAGAGATACAACTATGAAGTTTAATAAAGCTTTGGTGTTTTAACTGATGTGGATAGTTTTAAAATCAAAACATGTTGTCAATAGTGTTTATAGTCTTCTCATGCAAGTAGTTTTAAAAAAGAAATAAATAGTTTAAATCAAATTAAAGATATACAAACTAATATAGAACAAAAAAATGTTAAAAAAACTCATAATTAATACCTAGCTATAAAATTGTATGAATTGGGGCGATGCTCTACTCTATCTTTTCTTGCTTTTGTGCTTGGCTTTATGTTTCTAAAGAATTTTCCTTATTTGTTTGAATGTGGATCGTTGAGCATTAAATTTGAAGACCTAACTTGCATGGTTTGTAGAGAGAATAATTAGATCAATGAGAATAATTCATGCTGCTTGACCTTCATTTTGTCTTATAAGTCTTGTGAAAATCATTATAACGTGCACACCAAAAAAGTTAAAAACCAATACAACCAGTGAAATTGACATGACAAATCCATATCCACAATGCTCAACCTTAACAAAAACTCAAAATGGGATTGACTCATCTTGCCCTCACTAATTCTAAATCGATTGCTATAGTCATGCTGACATACAGGTAGGGACCAATAAGAGATACAACTATGAAGTTAAATAAAGCTTTGGTGTTTTAACTGATGTGGATAGTTTGAAAATCAAAACATTCTGTCAATAGTGTTTATAGTCTTCTCATGCAATTAGTTTTAAAAAAGAAACAAATAGTTTAAATCAAATTATAGATATACAAACTTGTTCATGAAGGGCTCATTGTAAGCCAATTGATGCTAACGACTTTACATTAGATACATTTGTGCAAACACCAAAAGATGTACCTTATGAGATAAATGAAGATCTTATGTTTTCCAAACACTAATTTTATGGCCTTTTGTTTTTCAAGGAAATTTTGACAATCCATAGGATTTCTTCTCTTTATGCATTCCCAAACAATAATTGTACAAATATTAAATTGTTCCCAATCTATTTGAGGCACAAGTAAATAGAATAAGGATTTACAGTCTCGAATGCTTTGTTTGAAAGTTCTAAAAATCTATTTACCAACCCATTCGGTGCGTCCAATTTTCTGTCAAAGTTTGTTGTAGTCACTCAAACTATTACATAGCTATTTATTACACAACAATATGTAGTTGAAATGTCATTTGTGGTGCAAACCCAATGTTTTCCGACCAACTTTCTGTCAAAGTTTGTTATAGTCACTCAAACTATTACATAGCTATTTATTACACAATAGTATGTAATTGAAATGACATTTGCAAAGCAAGCCCAATGTTAGCTTTCCATCATTTTGGTTCTGAGAATTGATACTCCCTTGCAATGCCTATAAATCACAAATCACACTACCTTTCTCAAACAATGCAATGCCAACAAGTCATAAAACACAAACACTTCTAAAAAATTTTTACTTTATAAACAGCCTATCGGTAAATCCTCACCTTGTGCAACTGCTAGTAATAGTTGTTAGTGTTGAACATGAGTACTTACAATTGAATTAAATATATTTTTTAGATCTAAAAAGCAACAAATCATGTGATGCCACATTGGCACACCAACAAAACATGACTTAATGTACAACTATTATCTACCTTTTTGGGGCTCTTTTTGGACAGTTCAACAAAAAACATGCTAATGTGGCATCATATATGATGTGGACCTAAAACATTATCTAAAAGCAAGGACCTTGCCAAGTAAGCTACTATAAAAATTTGGGAGTAATTCAAACATACCACATATGATTTTGAGAGGCACAAAATTAAGGTGTTCAACTACTAGGTCCTCTCCCCTATCTCCCTTTCCATGTAAATAAAGGGGGACATTTGTAATATAAAATCAAGTTCATAGCTCTTGAAAGGAAAAGGATTCACCCAACTTGGCAAAAGTTTTTAAGCTTGTCAAAATAAGGCTAAAGAGATTGGTTATTGGATATTATTATCCAAAATTACTAGTTATTTTGATTAATTAATTTTGCCATGCTTTTAATTGTGATCGAGATGTTATTTTTTAATTATTGTGAAATTTAAATATTAAATAATAAAATTTGTGTATTTTATTTGATTTCTAGATTTTTTTTTTATTGGTGAATTGGGCTAGATGGAGCCACATCCCATAAAAATAGAAAACCATAAAAATAACCAAGTCTGCAATATATTATGTAAGATTATATACATAACCAGCTTATTTAGCTAGGCTAGAGATGGCTGTAAATGTTGGATATCATACTATGCTATGATAATTACAATTAGAGATCAAACAAATAACTTCAAACCCCATCACCACCATCTAGCTCCTCCTCAGCTGAGCTCTTAGATGCCACCTCCATCAACCAGTAAGTGCCACCATAGTCTACCAGCCTTGCTACAATCTTCAAAAAACCCAGACCCCACTGAGCTTGATTCCTTCGTGCCTCCTCACTCTCTCCCACCATAGGAATAACAAATGGAGCCCATGCACCACTGTAGGAAGGTAAAACCACCGATCAAATCCCATTTGTTGTAGGAAAGCGAAGGCCTAGAATCATTGTTTGCAAAATTTTATCTAACCCTACTCTCCATTCTGCCCTAATCAAAGACCTGGCCATCTCTCTCACACAATCCTTGGATTCCCCTAAGTCTAACATGACTACTAAAAACATAGAAGAAATCTCAGAATTGACACGATATTTCTTATGCAAATTCATAAAGGAATTACCAAGAACCATACCCATAGCATGCAGTGCCACTGGGGAAGACACTTTAAAAATTCTCCTCAGTCTCTTGTCTATAATGTCACCACAGAACGCCATTTGCCTCTTCCATCTTTGCAACTACACCATCGGCTCCATCACAGTATAATGCATCAAAAAATCCCAGCCACGCCATTTATCAAGACTTGCGTTGATAATTAATCTCGAAGCAGCCCACACTAAACCATAATGACACTTACCAGTTATCACACAAGTCATCGTACTTCTCTATTGCCGACATCTCTTCCCCTCACAAATAATGAATCAAGAAATAATTATAGGTCGTGGGAGCCTTCCTCCCAATCAATTACTCATACCATCTGAATCTCATCACCTGCCACTTTGTACTATCTCCTTTAGAAATTCAAGTCACTTGGCACCTCATCAGAGTCTATGCCAATTCTATTACTATCCTCCCCCGAGTCTTGACTTAGCAATAATGATAAATTAGGGATACATTCTTGCCATTCCAAAATAGAATGGCTAACAAAAAGGTCCCTATCTGACTCAAAATCAAAAGCCACATTGGCTATCTTGTCTCCTAAGTGATTTGCTTCTCTAAAAATATGACTTTGTATTCTCTGAGTTTGTCCATCAAATCTAGCCCTCTTCTCAATAGATTGTTTAATCTCTAGTTAAATGTCTATCTACTACATATGGCATTTATTCTCAGAAGTGAGTCACCTTCTATATGGAGTTTTCTTACCCCAGAAACTAAGGCTAACTACAATCCCAAGATAAAAGCATGAAGCTCTGCTTCATTATTTGATGTTGCTCCTATGAACTTGCCATTGTGATTTGTAAATGTTAATTATAAAGTAATTATGAATTTTAAAACTTCTTTTTTCATCAATATAGTTATATAAAATTATTAAAATTTTAAAATTTCTTAATTACAATTGGCACCCATTATAAATATAACACTAGAAGTATTTTTCATATTTATAATTAATGTTAAAATACAACATTTCTTAAGAAGTCTATCTTATTTACAAACTTCTTTAAAAATAACATTTTATTAAAAAGTTTTTCTTACGATAAGCAACCTTAAGATACAATATCATATTAAGAAGATTCTCTTCATTATAATAAATATTAATCTATACAACATTTTATTAAGAAGTTTTTCTTAATTACAAACTATTTTAAGATATAATATTTTATCAAAAAGTTTATTTTCATTACAAGTTACAATATGACATTATTGCATCTACACCTTTGAAATTCTTTTAAGATGATAAACATGTTAATATAAGTATGTGGTGCCAATTCTATATTTTATCTTCATTTGTTTTAAAATACAACATTTTATTAAGAAGTATATCTTTATTACAAACTTCCTTAAAATATAACATACTATTAAAAAGTTTGTTCTTATTATAAGCAACCTTAAGATACAATATCATATTAAGAAGTTTTTTTATTATAATTAATATTAAGATACAACATTCTATTAGGGAGTTTATCTTAATTACAAACTATTTTATGATATAATATTTTATCAAAAAAATTATTTTAAAAACAAGTTACAATATGATATTATTGTATCTACACCTTTTTAATTCTTTTAAGATGATAAATATGTTAATATAAGTATACGATACCAATTCTATATCTTATCTTCTTTTATTTTGGATATTGAAGATTCGCCTTTTAGACCCATCTAAAAATTAGATTATCTAATTGATACCTAGATTACTTTCATTTTTTATGTGTACCTCCTACAAGAGTGAACTTTTGAGATACGATGTTATGTCAATTATTCAATGGTAATAGTTCTAATATTTATGGTAAGGTTCATTTCTTTTCTTATAAGGTTTGGAATGATAAATGTTAATGTGTTGCTTAAGTTCTAGTCATAGTCTCTATTGATATTATTTTATGTTGATGGTTAATTGTGATTATCTTCCTTAAATAACATCTTCAATATTGATTTTTTTGTCAAACATTCACCTTATTAATAGAAGTTCCATCTTTAATCATAAAAAAATATTCTACTATGCTTAGTTTTCAATCTTGTTGGTCTTAATATTGCATAATGTTCTTTGATTCTATATGTTTTTATAGATCTCCTAGTTTCCACAATGTGTTTTCTTCCACATGAACATTTAATATGTATTTAGTGTAGTACATTGAAGCATATTTTTCATGACATTGATTGGTAAGAATGTTGTTTTTTACTTTCTAATGAAATATAACTATATTTTAATACCAAAGTAAAAATGTACAGTCTATTTTTAAAAATAGCTTGTGAAATGGCCTTATGCCCCAAAACTAAATAAACTAGCCAAGTCAAGAAACAAACTACCTAGTGGTCTTAACAAGGAAATAGTCACAACAAACATGACCCCAAGAAGGACATAGTTGTCTACACCATCACATGTTTAAAGTTAACCTAAGAAATTATGTAGCCAAAGCTATAAAAACAACATTGGGAGAGGGTCATGATCATCAAGGTTAACCCACCCTCCATCAAGCAAGTCTTTTCCATCTTCTATTTGTGGTAAAATACATATGAGCACAAGGACGAGCCCTTGTTCCATGAGACCACATTTGTGAAATTGTTTTTGTTTATGCTTCCATTATTTAGGTTTTTACAATGTATTATTGCCTCCAAAAATTTTCACAACCCTATTAGTAAACTCTTGTTCTTAATCTCCCATTTTGGGACAGGTACACAACATGTTGGTGAAAGTTGTGGAATTTGGTTTTACGGCTACTAATTGCATTTGCTTTATGATTCAGATCAATGCATTTGTAGTTGCAATATTTAGGGAAAAGGGGCCTTGAAGCAAATGTTTTAGGATTTCATAGTGTTTGCTTACCGAGTTTAATGTTTCAGCCTCACATATGGTTTTGTTTCTTTATTAATGCTAGGGTTCGGTAGCATTGGAGGGTAACAGAATTCATTCAGAGCATAATTAGAATCGCACCAAAGGAGATTGAAGCTCCTCTCTCAAGATTTTCTTGGGGTTATCATGATAAGGAAAGTTCTAGTTTATGTTACTATTTATGCCAATTACTTGATGTTAGATTTTTTTGTTTGTTTCTAATATTGATTTTTTTTTCAATAGGGAAACTTCCATCATTGGAAAGAATTTCTTGTACATTTCAACTCAATTTTAGGTAAATATGTGTTACATCCACAACTTTGACTATACTTTACTTTTACTTTTCATGAGATTAACTAGATCAGTAATCATAGATTAATGATTCGACGTTTGTGGAAAATGTCAGGATAAATCATTAGTTAGATGGATTATGATTAATGTTGATAAGTTAGACATGAGATTAAATGAAATACATATTATTTTGGTATAATGCATAATGATTTGATGATGATGCACTGATCATGGTTTTGAATGATTGTGAGAGTAACCAGGAAAAGAGAATTCCAATTCCGAGAAGGGAACGAGAGTATCACTCGGGAGAAGGAAATAGATGTTTTGGGAAATGAGGCAGTTTGCCATCTGAAGCTGAAACATTATTCTTTTCGAGAACCATTGCGAGATGGGGTATGTTTTGGCCAATCTCTCTTGTTGAGTCATTTTTGGGTTTGAGTAATTGTCATTATGGCAAGTCAAGGTTTCTCGATGTCCTTTTCATCGACCTATTTAAATAAATGTTCTCAAAACATCTTTGTTAGTCAAAATTAACCTTGTCTTCATCGAGCTCTCCTATGTGTTTACTTTTTATGTTTGAGTAAATCAATTATTCTCTCTCTTGACATTTTGCTAAGATTGCAAAATGGAAGTTTAGTTTCAACCCCTTGTTAGCATTTTGATGCTTACTCTATGTCTACCTAGTTGTTAATAATGTCATTTTGGTAATGATGAAGATAGTCATCACCGCATGCTCTTACTTGTATTTGCCACCTTTTACCTTGATGGCTTCATGATAGTCATCACCGCGTGCTCTTACTTGATGCAACCTTATCCCTCGAATGAAGGGGAGTGAGCGAAGTGTTTTTGGAGCTCTAAAACTGACTTAGGTAAGTGGTTGAGTGGGCACACTGCATGGTCTTAGAAAGAGAGCTTGTAGGAGAGTGGAGGAGCCTTTTTAGGGAGAGTGGTAAAGAGAGTAAAACTCTAGATATCTCTGCAAATTAAGGATCTTTTCTTAGTTTTTGGCACGAAGAGAGACTAAGGAGAAGGAGAGCAGAGCTTTGGAAAGAAGCAGAGTGGATGTCATGAGCAGTGGAGGCTTGTTAGAGACTGCAATCCACAGCAAACATATATACATATATCGTCACCTTTTGCTATAGGTAATCTATAGCAATGATATACGTAGATAATACAATATTACATTGATCTGCATGCGGCCTTGAAGTCCAAACTCTATATATCTTTTTGTTATGTTGGTTAATGCCTAGCGAGGCTATGAGGCTGAGGGCCATAACAATTGATGTGACTGTTTAAGCCATCATGGTTGTGAAGCAAAGAGTTGTAGATGCTATAATGGTTGTTAACACCCATCGAAGTCGTATGGCCAAGGGTTTATTCTTTATTATGATTTTTTTTGTCAAGGCAATGATGGTGAAGGTTATAATCTATATTGTGATGGCTTTGCCATTAAGGCCATGATGGTCGAGCATCATCAACTTTTGGTGATTAATGGAGCCCTATGAACTATGAAGTAGTGGGCATTAAGAACTGTGTTTAAACTTATATGTGTGCCTTAAGGATGTAGTATGTGATACTTCTAATTGGAACTATGGAGGTCGATATGGCCATTAGTATATTCCACAAACTTGAGCTATATTCATGGATGCTGTCACAACCAAAGTATTGGTTGTATACTTTTAAGTGATATTTAAACTGTAGGGTCTTCAATCTTGTCTCAGACTAATTCAAAGAACCTTGGCTATGACCATGCTTTCCAAGAAAATGAAAGGTGGGAAAAACATTGTTATTAGGGAGATGGTCGTGAGCCACTCAATGTATGTTGTGTGCTATTTGGTTATTAACATAATGTTGTAGACTAGAACCATAGAGTTCTTAGTGCATATGTTTGCATTATAAAGATTATTTATGTTAAGCATTATGTACATGCATGGGGTTATCATATGATATAAAGAGAGAATGGATAGGCTCTTATTAATCATTTAAGATAACCGAGTTGATAATGATGATACTATCATACTATGAGTTTATATAAACTAAGAAATTTGATTATAAGATAAGTGGCATGAAAGTAATCTTGATTTGTTTTGAAAGAAACCATTAGAGCAGCCTGGCTTAATGGTAGTGTTGTCTTTTGAACACTATTTTTATAGATGGTAAGTAATATTATTACCCATCAAGTCTTTATTAGACTATGAATATTATATTCGACAACCAAAAGACATATATACTATTGTCTTGGATAACTGAGGGATTTTATATTGACATCAGAATTGGAGATGATGGCTCTCTATATGCACCTGACATTTACATTAGACTATGAACTTATTTTACTTTGATATTGTCGACAAGAATGAACTTTGTTTCAATCGATAAGGATCTGATGGAGATCCATTAACCTAAACTATTATTCAACTTCATCTCGTAGAGATGCTATCTATAACTGGTTTTAGGGAAAAGAAACCAAGAGTTTATGTATTTAAAATAGGAATGAGATGACATGGAGTCACTTAATTCCATGTTGTAGAAGAAACAAGTTAATCAATGAAATTCACTCTAGAGATACAGTTGAAAGTCCAATAGGATGGATTGAATTATGACTAGGAAATGGTCATCCTGAAATAAGGAAAACTCTATAGGATGAGATAACTTCTGAGTCAAGTTCTAGAGGTGTGTGAACAATTAACTACATTCATTATGAAACATCTTTTTATATTGATGCAGGAGCATCCCTGGTTCAAGAGCAATCTTGCATCAACCAAAAACATTTGCATTCCAATTTGTTTGTAGCTCAATTTATTTTTTTTAGTTCAGTTTAGGCAGTTTAGTCAGAAGCAGATTATGTTTTGTCGTCCAGTAGCATTTTCAGATCTTGTGGAGCTAGACTTAGCATCTACATTCATCCATCTACATCATACCTAGAATTCAGAGATCCGCTTGCCAATATCAAAAAGATATCACTATCAAAATTTGACTATTTCTCAAAGAAGAGCATCCTAATATTCATAGACAACTAGCTGAAGGAGAAACTTGTGGAAGCATTTCTTGATCTTTGGAGCCTAATGACACATCATTCAATGATGTTTGGTTCATAGCTGACCTTCCTCAAAGATACACACATGATTCCATTCATTTTTTAGAAGTGTTCCATGCATTTAGGTCCAACCTATCTATGTTCACACGTTACAGATCTCTTCTTTGGAATTTGTGATCTTCCTTGGCCAACGCAGAGTAATCTATTGGTCCAGAGTGTATATATATATTAATGTAATAGATCCTTAGGAAAGCATTTAGCAATTGATTCATAATTCTTAGTTTAGATTTTGTGCGGAGGGAGCTTCAAAGCCTTATCTTGTGCATGTATGTCATCAGGCCTGTGTGCCCTAATTCTAAGCTCGCATGTTGTCGACTGATCTCTATTTGAATTCTATGATATATTGAATGATCGAATCTACATTTGCTTTATTTATTTGAGTTGTTTCTGTTGTGTTTACTCTTGCTGCACGGTCCAGATAGTTCATTCTGTGAAACCTCCTACCGTGACTGCACCAAGTGGTATTAGAATGAATATCAACAGGGAAAATAAAGAATTTCAGTCCTCCATGAGAAACTCTATGGCAGAGATAACTTGAATCTTAAGGGGGTGAATCAACAATAGAGTGTTGGTAGACCCAATCAAATTTTTGTAGAAGGAAGCAACTCGGCTAATGACAAAGTTTCAATTAATCCTCTCATGAAGACACTCAGAGCCAATTTTTTACAAAGAGAAGAGGTAGACCCCTTTGAGAGAGAACAACTCATACCACCACCACAAGAGGATGAAATGGCAAGGTATCATGCTAAATATAATTCTCTAAACCCAACCATTTGTTGTGACATGTCTTTCATTGAGTATTATGAGATGAAAACAATAAATGAGCATAGGAGGAGAAGGTATCAAGAGCAGCCACAAGACATTACAATAGAGAAGATCATTGGGCAAGAACAACAAGGACCCAACATGCAAGTTAAAGGTAAAGATCCTTTGCTAGAAAAAGATGTTTTAATGGCTTATAATGATTGCAAGTGTCAAAAAACTAGAAATGAAGTCAAGATAGGAAGGCTTTACTTGTTGATGCAAAGAGTTCTTGAGATGGAGGAGCATGCACTATCCTTCAAACTTCCAAAGGTTAAACTATTGATTGATTTTCAAAGTAGCATTGTGGATGGACATGCATTTGAGTAAAATATTCTAAGTCACAAGGATAGAAGTGTTGAGGGTATATCCACAATTCCTATTTTAGAAAAGGAGGGTGAGTTCTTTGTTGGCAGCTTAAGGTATGAAAATTATGATCATAGTTCAGATTGGTTGTTTCCTATGTCACTATAGAATTCTTGTCATCATGGAAAACATACAAAGAGGGGTAATAGAGTAAGGGATACAACTTGCAGTATAAGGTATGTGGACTCTTTGTTTCAAGTTCCAGGCTCTTTTTGCACATGGGGTCCAAATGATCTCTTGAGGGTCAAATTGGATAGAGGCATTGATGTCACTATTGAGTTCTTCATCTCTTACATTTTGATTGAAAGGAAGTTTATGAGGAATCATATAGGGTTTGTTGTGCATTCTAACCACATTATGAAGGATCAAGGTTCACGGTTCATAGATCACTCGTGTAAGCCAAGTATTACAATTCAAGACAATGGTGAGCAAACTAGATGTCATTTTGATTTTGTGACTAAGTATACCATATGATGCTTTGGATATCAAGCTGCAAACAAGTTAGAGGATACATGAAGGATGGACCACTAAAAATTCCTAGCATCATGAAGGCAAGGTAATTGGTTATTACTTTGGGTGAACAAGAGATATGCAAAAACTTATATATCATGGAGCTTTGAGGAATAACTAAAACACAGATCTCACAATGGTTGAGTCTATGAGGGAGTTCACTATGGACTTGGAATCCAAGAGAAAGGAGATAGAGATTCAAGGAATTAAAGATGGATCTCCAAGAGTTTCCATGGTTGTGTGGATGAAATATCAATGGGTGACAATCATGACCTTTTCCAAAGGTGATATGCTTAATCATAATGGTATTTGGTCTATTTTGGTTAGCCCAATATTTCACTTCTAGGGTGGCTATCAAAGGGAATAATTGTTAGATGCAACGTTCTTGTTGAGGAACACCAATTTGACATAGTAGGGATGAGTATTGGTTGCAATAGATATGATCCAAGGGCCACTTTGAGTATGGTCCCAAATTTTAGGTTTGTTGCCCCCAATATTTCCAAAACTTCCCACACTTTCCTTACAGCCCAAGAAGAGTTTTCAATCACAAGGTGGATGAATTTCCAGCCCATTATCATTATTGAGATGCTTCCAACTAGTACAAGGTGGATTCTAATGATTACATTTCTTATTTTGAGTAAAAGAATGGAGTTTTACATCCATGGTTTGGGGAAGATCTTTTTGCCTCATGTTATGTGTAAGAAGTCTCATCGTTTGGGAATACTATGTGCCAATATTCTGACTGATATATCATTGTTTAAAAGGAAATTTCAAGCCAAATATGACTGCTACAACCACTTTCCAGCCCACGTATAATCTGATCCAAACTACTTTTCAAGTGATAGAGCTAGGGGTGACATGGTAAGAGTCCTTGGAACACAAGGTAATTATCATGACAACAATCTAGGAGAGAGAGGCCAAATTTTCCTAGACATGAGCAATTTGGGTTGATGTTGATGCAGAGTTAGATAATCAGGACATTTGCCTACACATGAGAAGTTTGGGTTGATGTTGATGCAGTGTTTCTATTGTTTTTCTTTTTGTAATGTAAACCTTAAGGGGGGTTGTTAGAAAATTAAGGTTTACATGGAATAAGTTAGTTGATGGGAAGTTATTCCCATAAGCAATTTGTACATGGGAGAATAATGGCTTTATAAAGCCAATTTATTGAATGTAATATTATACGGTTGAATATAATGAAATTCCAGTTTATTTTTGTTACCATTTACAATGTAAATCTTTAATATTATTTTTCAGTTTTGTTGCTCTACAAATTCAACACATCTCATAAATTGACATCAATCTTGGGCCATGCCATATCTCATGCGATGGCCTACACAATCCTCCCATATCATGATGCCAAGCCTTGCTGACCTCTTCATTGTAATGTGACCCTTCTGAGGACTCCAAACCATAATCCAGATAAGGTTGTGCAATAATCTTTAGGATCTACATGATACCCATATATCTCCCAAGTAAGCCATGCCATCCTCATGTGTTGGACTAGTAGAGGTAAACTACGCACCTTCTCAAAATGCTAGTTGCTATGAATAATCAAGTTCTAGATTTATTGTTTGTCTAGCATCACCCCTCATTTAGCTTGTAAAGGACGCCCACTGATTTGCACTTATGCCTAGGCTTGTGAATTCCTCACACTATGTTTAAAGACTCCACTCAGCTTGGGAAACCTATGTCATGCTTTTCATGGCATGTATATTACTATCTACTACTACGTTAAATGTATATCTAGACCATGTTAATTTTAATTGCCCTGTGCACTTCTATTTAAGGATGTCACACATCTTTGATCATATGTTGGCCCCCTTCAAACCTTCATATGCCAAGCTTGATAGGTTAAACTTCCTCTGAAATTGTTGGTTTGTTCTTACAAATTGTTGTGCCATGTTTTATAACCCATTCTACTTGAATATTATCCATTTCAATGGTCAAATAGTTAATAGCAAATTTACACCTCATCCACAAAAAAAAGTGGTAAATATTTGTCCCACTTTTATTGGTCAAATTTAAACCTCTGGCAGTTGAAATGGATGATGTTTAAGAATAGCTAGTTGCAGCCTTTTACACACAATGTTGTCTATTTGATTGGTGTTCTAAACTATTTGAACAGAGGAAGAATTGTTAAAATGCTAGGCCAACCTCTTGATAAGGTGTTCCTTGCAAGTTGTGTCTATCTTCCTCCTATAACACCAGAGCACCACCCTCTATACTTCTACACATGTTTTGTTATTATTAGTGTACACATTTCATTTGGCTTTCATTTGGCCACATTTGGAAGCCTCATATTATGCACATGGCATACAACACCTCAGCTGGGTGTGTGGAAGTTGGAAGAGTCTTCCAAACTCTTTCACTCCACTTGTCATTTGCAGTTCACCACATCTACTTGAGATCTCCTTGAGTTACGGGATTGACTCCTCCTTCATCCCATTAACTCAAGGTTATATGTACTCTTCATTTGTTATTGATTTATGCATTGTGTGAACTCCAATTTGGTAATCAACATTGGCTTATGTATTCATGATTTCTTCTATGGTATCAGAGCCAAGTTAAGTTCGTCTGTTGGTTCCTTTGGAGGCACAATCTGGAATGCGAACAAGACTACGCAAGAGACATCTGCGGGAAAGTGTTCGACACTACAATCCACTTCATTTCAGTCTAGTTTCAAGCGGCTCATTTCACTCTGGTTTCAAGAGCATGGTAAAGATTGTTCGAGCACCTGTTGGAAGACCTTTGGAGAGCCAATCTGCGCCCATGTTTAGTTGTTTGAAGGCTTCTTATGCCTCCTTACAACAAATCTGATCTTCCTTGTAAAGAGGCATAACTTTTGTGTTTGAAGCTGATTCAAGTACGATTGAAACCCTAGGTCGATCCATTCAACCATTGAGCACGTTGTCCTCTATAGTTTAGTTGAGTATTTGCAACGATCAGACTCTGTATTTGCGTTGGAAGTTTGGACGTTTGTTTTGGCGCCTATATCACTATTTTCTAGTTCATTGGCCTTTTTTTTTGCCATGTTCGGTCGCCTTCTAGCCTCATTGTTTGTTCCTATAGACCCAGATGGCCCATGTTCTTCACCTTGGAAGCCTAGATCTAGGCCCTTTCAGGGACTCTAGCCAACCGCTTTCAGGACAAGTACTGAGTGATTTTTCTCTTGTTTTGTTCATCACGCGGTCCGTGTTCCTCTTGGTATTACCAATCTTCATCAACGTTTAAGCCAAGATCTATGCTGCAGAGGTCTCAAAGGACAAGAGTGGTACGTAGAGGTGTATTTTTCCCTAGGTAGGTTGTGTGGGATTCTTTGTAGGGTTAAGGAGGCTGAGTTGGAGCTAGTATTGAGGTGCAATCTCCTTTCCATTCCATGTGATCTCCAAACTCCCTCCCCTGTTTGCTGAGGCACCATCGACTATCCAGAGGCATGGCTAACACCTAGTCGACATAGAAGAGGGCCGACTTGTGCCCCTGGCGGATCCCTGGCTCATGAGAGGCCGCTATGGAAGGCCCCTGGCCTATAAGAGCTCATTGTGGAAGCTCGCCCAACAACCGGTACTCACCCACATGAATCTGTGTTCTCTGTCTTCATGCTTTGGAGATGACCTTCAAGAGAGTGTGCAAGAGTCTGCATATGAAGAAGGATGATGATCTTCAAAGGCAAATGGGCATTATGCCATAAAATGCCCTAAATCCTCCCCTACAGCCGTGATCTTTTTGCCCTTCATTTTTTTCCCATTGTCTATGGTTTGACTTAAACTTTTGTTTTTTATGAATGTATTTAACATTACGCTTTCATATTAAAACAAAATAGGCATTTAAAACCATGTTTTAAAAAGGGAATTTCAAATTAGTGCAGATTTAAAGGTGGGGGGGATTTCTTTTGCCGTAGTTAAAAATTTGTAAAAGAGGAGTCAATTTTTTCTTTTGCAATGAATTTGGCAAAGAGGGTCATTCCTTGAATAAGGGAGTTGTAATTTTATGTTTTTTTGTCTTTTATTGAGCCTTGCAAGACATAACTTAATCTATGTCTTCTTAATCTGCCTCATGAAAATAAACTAGTAAGAACTCAAATAGCAAATAAGTTTGTAAATGCACTCATATAAAGTGCCACAAAACTGAATGTGTGTTCCACATGGAGGGAATTTGGGAAATTTGTACTTACATTGAATTATAAAGCGTAATAGGAGGTTGTGAAGAACCTTTATTTGACATCATAGTTGTGGATCCTAGTGATTTAACATCACAATAATGTCTTCTCGTGATTCTTACCTCATTCATGTGTGCCTTTATGCACACCCTTTTTCAAGTTCTTGTACATTTTTTGGACCTACATCTTGGTCTACATTCCTTATACACTCCCAATTTCAGTTGCTCTACTTATTTCTCTTAGCATTAAGGGAGGACTATGATGTGTTATGCTAATGCTTCTTTCAATGAAGTAGTGGAGGAATCTTCTTTTCTGAAGGTCTTAAATCCTTCATCTTGATCTCTCGTATGGGGGATTATTTCAGTGGATCACATTTTTAGATTCTAGTACTTCTAATCACGGTACTATCTATATTTTTGACTTCACAGAGTTTGATTGACTTTGTGTACATTGGTTGAGTAGTGCTCATATGTTCACTCATGCAGTGTTTTGTATCTCTTATCTTGATCAACATTTCTTGGAGATTTGTTGATTCTAACATACACCAATTCATTATCGGTAGAGTTTAAAACTTTTACATGCTTCAAGAGTTCTTCATCATCATGTTCCTATAATCAAGGGACATCTTTTCAGAAGGTCTTAAATCCTTCTCTTTCTCCTTTTTTGAGAGGAGTTTTGTTCCCACTGGGTTTTCTCCTTTTTCTCCATTTGTGAGAGAATGCTTTGTACATAGGTACCTCATCAAGCCTTACTGCTAGGACCCATCTTTTTCACCCACCTAAGTTGTGCTTAAGGGGGGTATTAGTGTACACATTTCATTTGGCTTTCATTTGGCCACATTTGGAAGCCTCATATTATGCACATGGCATAAGACACCTCAACTAGGTGTTTGGTAGTTCAAAGAGTCCTCCAAACTCTTTCACTCCACTTATCATTTGTAGTTCACCACATCTACTTGAGATCTCCTTGAGTTATGGGATTGACTCCTTCATCCCATTAACTCAAGGTTATATGTACTCTTCATTTTCTATTGATTTATGCATTGTGTGAACTCCAATTTGGTAATTAACATGGCTTATGTATTCTTGGTTTCTTATAGTTATAAAATTTCAATGAACCTGAAACCATTGCTTTGCATTATATTGTTGCATAGCCCTTGTTACGGCTTGCACCAAAATTTGATTGGAAGTGCCATCTTTGATGTTGTGTCAAACTTGGGGCCATGCCATTTGATTTTGGTATGCCAAATATCATTATTCCATGTTGAGTTAAAGGCTTTATATCCATGCCCATGCTCTGCTATGTTCCAGTCATACAGTTTGATTATTCAATGCATGCATTGGTCAAAATCAATGCCCTCGCCAAAATCGTGACATTTCTATATAGGTTTCAAATATTTAAAAGAATGCCAATAGATATTCCGTCCACCCTGATAGGTCGTGAGCCTCCTTTACCTGCATGTTGGACTCTCTCAATATGTCATGTAGCTGCATCAACCTCCTCATCATATCATATTGGCTCTTCCAATCAAATTATTACCCTAGAGCTTCTACTCCTCATGTAGCAATCTGTAAGATGAGTTCGCATTACAACAACATCCAAATAGTAATATTTTCACAACAATTTATTTCAACAGTGATAGAAGAAAACAAGAACAAATGCAATGCCTTTAGAATGAAGTATGTCGATGTATTTTTGATAAAATGTTGTTATGATGCTCTGAATGTAAATGCTCTTTTGCTATTCTTAGATTTTTTTGCATTATTCAATGATTTCAAATGTATGAGTGCATGTCTTTAAATACAATAAAATAGCACACAAATCAACACAAACATGTACTAAGTTGACTTACAACAACTAGTAAAAAGGTTGCCAAATTGTAAAACTTGAAATTTTGAATTTAAAACTTTGAAGTTCAAATCCATCAGTAGATAAATAATCTGGTCAAATTTGTTCTATCCTCTACAATGAATAAAAATTTCAAAAATCAAAATCAATCTTTAAAAATAAATGATGATAGAATTAAGATAAAATAATATCATAAAATAATATCTTGTTGGTGGAAAGCTATACTTCTTAGAAGTGCTTTTTCCTTGATAATAAGTAGTTAGAAACTGAGGGGATCTCCTTGCCTTAAGTTTGTACAACTATTTACCCTTTTGGATATTTATTGCCATGGAAAATGACGGGGTGCAAATATAACATTGTATCCAATTGCCAGTATATATTTAAAAATATGCCCCCCCCCCCCTCTCGTATTTATTGCTCTTACCAACTCAATTTTACAAACTATGTATATTTAATTTTTTTCATATGCAAAATAATGTTTTCCTTTATCCATATGGAACAAGTATAACACTACGTGCGGGAGAGGGTGCATCATCATTGCATGTCAGTGAAGGTGAAACACTTGTATCTATATCATTGGAGTCCTCAAGAAAAAGTGGATCAAGAGAGACACTTGGAGGGGATTCCATAGATGTGAACGATAAGCTGTCATGAGGTGGAAAAGGAATGTTTGTTAGACACATCACATGAATCAAGATCCCTAGACGTATCAAGTGCATATAGGGATGAAGTAGTACCTAAGTCACTATCATAGGTTGCAAAAAATGAGGTTGGTAAGGAAGGGAGAGAAGACATTTGTGATAAAAATCTAATAGTGAAAGTGCATAAAAGAGAGTGCATAATGTTGGTTATTCTCACAAAGGGAACACATTAAGCCTAAAAATTCAAAAATCAAAATCAATCTTTACAAATAAATGATAATAAAATTAAAATTAAATAATATCATAAATTAAATTCACTCAAAAATCCAGTAATAAACTTATTATTTAATGAAAATACTCTAATCAAAACAAATAAACAAATATTTTAAAAAATAAAATTCAACATAATTCTTTAAGAACTTCTGGAAGTTACAAAGTTTCCTAGGAAATTCCTGGGTATCTTAGGAGTCTTCGAGTTATGTTACGTAATACATCTTTGTTGTGGAAAATAGGCCAATTATATTTTTGCGTTGCCAAACAAGTACGGTATCTTCCAACGTCATCTTCATTTAGGGGATAAGACGCGTGGAATAAAGCGAAAAGACGACAAATCCATGTGCTGCCGGTGGCGCGTCAGGATAGAATTTTGACCCAAAATATCTGGGTAGTAGGAAACATGTATCAACTCTCCTTCCCGTATCCTTCCTTAGTCTCCACAACCTCTTTTCGACTAGACATATGCGTGACTTACTCGTTTCCCTTCCTTTCCATAAATTAACGGCTCACAAATAAAATAAAAAAAATTCGCCGATAAAATTAATTCCGACGAGTATTCCCCCGCAGGTGACCGGGGAACGATTATCATTATACGATTGTTGACCCACTTTACGTTCGCTTAAATCTCGCGACCGAATTCTGTAAATATCTGGATGAAGTGACTGCACGGAAAGAATCGCACGGGTTTCCCAGAAATCCAATTCTTGCTTCATATGAAGCTCCCGATCATTCTATATAAACACCATGAGCGCTCTCTCAGAACTTTTCAACCAGAGAAATAAAAGCTATAGCAATAGCCAGCTCCAAGTTTACAATTTGAAGAGGTATATTTTGAAATCTTTGGCTGACAATTTTCGTTTTACCAATATAGAATGGAGAGTTTCAATAGCAACGTTGTGTACCCTAGAGTCGATGCCCTGTTGAAATCACTTATCCAAGCTAGTGAACAACTTTGTGTATCTGACCTCAAACTGCCCAAGGATCAACAAAATCCCGCCTTTCACCAGTTTTCTAGCACGCTTATTAGGGGCGTAGAGCTGGTGAAATATTGTGAGAACATTAGCGCTTTAAACGTATTTTGTAAGTGTAGGTATGCTTCACAGATTCTCAAGCTAGAGAAGGAGATCAATGGCTTCCTGGGTTCTATCCCAGCACACATGCTGCTAAATGCCAGAAAGCGTATGGCAGACCTGAAAGATTTATACAAGGAACTATCACTTCCAGATGTAAGCAGCACTCTGAATGAGTCCATCTGTAAACAAGCTTCTATGCTTACCAACGACGCCTGCGGAAAACCATGATGGTTAAGCAAATGCGTTTAGATAATTTATGTGAAAATACTGAAATTGAAGAGGCTGACAAATACTCTTATCATGATACTGTTGCTGTGAAATCTCAGTTTTATGTGGGGTTGGAGAAGTCAATTGGGGATTTGAAGGAGCTTTTGTTACAGAGAGAGCTGTCGGTCGTTGGTGTGCATTGTATGGGTGGTGGTGGTAAAACAACCTTGGCGTTGGCTCTTTGTGATGATCCCCATATCAAAGGTGATGTTTTTTTTTCCTTCCATCTGTTTTTTTTCAACTGTTATTTTAATCCTTTATTAGGAAACCACTCTGAAATTTCTGGCCCCTCTCATCAATGCTTTAAGATTTTGGGGGAAGGGCTTTGGTCTGTAGGACATCAAGGCTAAATTGATCTGTAGACATTTGAGGCTAAAATCGTTCTGTAGACTTATATTCTACTTGTCTATATGACTGTTTCACTCTGTTGCTTCTGTAGGTGTCCTGTTTTAAAATAAGTGCTCTATAGTTTGTAGTATTCTCTTGATTTAAGACTTCATTGTGTTAATTGTCAGATAAGTGAAAAGTAAGTGTTTTGACTGATTTAAGATTTCATGTAGGGTGTTTTGTAATGGCAATGTATTTGTGTTTTTTTTCTAAATTGAACAATGTGAATTGTAAAGAATGAGCAGCCACCAACAATTGGTTGAGGATATATATAAGAATCAGCAATTACAGTCTGCCATAAATTAGGCAATCCGAGGCCATTCAAGGTAAACAATAACAACAGAAGATAATTAAGTCACAAATATTTATCCCATGTACCGAAGTAGATTTTGAGATTGTCAGTGGCAAACAGTACTTTTGGCTTGAAGATGCAAGATTTACTCTTTAATTTGATTTGCTGAAGCTGAGACATGGCCTTCATATATTTCTTTGACAAATCCTGAAGCTGCGAAAACAGAGAAGCAGCACCATGTAGTTATGTTAATTGTCAGATATGTGAAAATTGTATGTTTTGATTGTTGAACTAGGGGAGAGGGCCCAATTGCTGAGCATGTTCTAATAGCTGTGATAGTATTTGTGGATTTAAGGTACAATATTTTTAAAAGTTTAGCACTAGTAGTTGTAATTTTAAGGTTGTTAGTGTGGACTATAAGTATCTATAATTGAATGAAATGTGTCTTTTAGATCTTAAAAACAACCAATCATGTGATGCCACATCAGCACACCAACAAAACATGACTTAATGCACAACTATTGGTCCACCTTTTTTGGGGAACTATTGGACACCTCAATAAAAAGCATGCTGATGTGGCATCATATTTGATGATGTGGACCTGAAACCTTAGTTTTAAGTAGGGGATTTGCCAAGTAAGCTGCTGTAAAATTTTTGAAGTGATTCAAAATCGCCACATATGATTTTAAGAGGCGTGAAGTTAAGGTGCTCAACTAGTGGATCCTCTCCCCTAAATACACATTCAGAAAGGCCCATTATTTAGGTTACGTCCCTTACATATTCTATATTCCCCAGGTATTTTATGTGTGGGTCTGTTTACCATTTCTGGTTTTAAATTCCTTGACTCTTAATTCTGGAATTATGATTTTTTTTTTTTTTTTGAGCTTAATTATCTGCGGAGGGGGTGCTCTGGTTAAGGGTTGTGCATTTCTTTTGCAGTGAACTAAAACCACAATTGTTATGTGGAAATCAGGTTATTTTGGAAATGTAATTTTCATCACTGTTTCAGAATCCCCAAATCTGAAAGGAATTTTAGAGACGATGTGGGAGAAGATTGTTGGAAGGCAAGCACCTGAGTTTCAGAGTGGGAAAAAGCACGTATACAGTTACAGCAGCAGCTTCGTAGACAATCTAAGCGGACTCTAGTGATATTGGATGATGTCTGGTCCAGGGCTAATTTGGAGAAATTACTATTTGAAGCGCAAGGATACAGGACTCTTATCACAAGCAGAGACAGTTCTACCATCCCCAGAAACCATTCTACTCGACTTTATCAATTGCCATTGCTGGGCCACAAGGATGCTCTCACACATTTTTGCTTCTCGGCTTTCGGACAGACATCAATTCCAAGTACTGCAGATTCAAATATAGTGATGAAGGTATTGCCTTTTCTTCCCATGAAAATAAAAAATTGTGATTGAACCCAGAGCTTCTTATGGAATAAAATAAGGCCAATAACAAAAGCAACATCGAAGTAGGTGCTTATTTATGTTCTACTCCTTTAAGTAAAAGGCGTTCACTAAAGGAGCTCAAACATCCGGACTTGTGAGGTGCAGTTTCATTCGAGGGGGCTTGGAGTGCATTCCAAAGAGCTTGGAATGCATGTACACCGTCCAGTACAATAAGTCTGACAGGAAATTTAAATCTTTTTAAGCAATTCTATTTGAATTGACTTTAATTAAAAACAGTTAACCCCAAAAAATTATCACTCAATTAGTAGACATCAAATTTCCACAGTCTATAGTATTGTAATTCTGTATTTTAGGATTTAACTGTGTGCTAGTTTCTTTCTCAATGTTTCGGATCACACTCCATGATCCATCATCAAGAGAGTAGAGAGCAAGAGAATGATAGATCATAGAGTGTGATCCGAAACGTTGAGAAAAAAACTAACACGCAGTTAAATCGTGAAACACAGAATTACATTATCACTCAATTGTTTAATATAACTTTTTGATTATTCAAATCTTACAAGCTTCCCCTGTACATCAATAAAAATATCAATTAAAATGGCAGGTCCAAGCTGAATGTAAAGGCTTACCCCTTGCTCTAAAGGTTATAGGAAGCTCTTTGCATGGGGAATCTCATATGGCCTGGGAGAGCACTATGAACAAGCTGTCCAAGGGGGAATCAATATCTCGTTATCACAAACAAGGGCTTCTTAGATGTTTGGAAATCAGTATTGGTTTTTTGGATGATGTTGGGAGGGAATGCTTCTTAGATTTAGCCTCATTTCCAGAGGACGAGAAAGTCTGTGTTGATGCACTGCTGGACATTTGGGTTTATGTTCGGAAGCTGGAGTGGCGGGATGCCTTTATCATGCTGTTGGAATTTGCAAACAGAAATATCTTGAATTTAATCAGCAATCCAGGGTAACTAAATGAATTACCCTGTATATATTAAATTTTTTACTATCAATCTTTTCAACATTGAGCTGACATGGTGCTTGTAATTATCAGAAGCCAAGCAACAATCTCTTATGGAAATGCCTCCGAGCTGTACTTTTGTCAGCACGGTGTATTGCGAGATTTGGCCATCTATTTGGGAAGCCAGGACAGTATAGTCCATAAAAAGAGGTTACTCATGCCTAGGAAGGAGCAGAGCTTACCAGGGAAATGGGAGTTGCTTAATGATAAACCATTTAATGCTCAAATTGTCTCTGTTCACACAGGTAGGATATTCCCCCAAAAATATTCCGACTTGTTTAGTGGCAACCTCTGCAGGGTAATTGAACCATTAAATTTTTCAGCTTTTGGTTTTGTCCTCATGCATACTGATAGGATTGAAACAACAATACCTTGGTATCAAAACTTTACATGAACTACTATTCTTGGTCACTATAAAATGTTTTAATTCAATTGCATATGTGATTGATCTTATCATTATGCAGGTTCTATGGACGAGAACCAGTGGTTTGAGATGAATTTTCTGGAGACAGAGGTTCTGGTGTTACTATTTTCTGCGAGCGAATACTTTCTTCCTCCATTTCTGAAAACCATGAAAAAACTGAAATTTTTAATTGTATGTAATTTGAGTTCAAAAAGGGCCACAATAAGAGGTCTAGGTGCCTTATCTTCACTCACTCAACTCAGGAGTGTTCGCTTGGAGAAGCCGGTTGTACCCACCATTCCAAAACAGAGCAAAGTAATACAAAAGTTAGATAAACTATCTCTAAGCTTAAGCGAAGGGTATGGAAATATTTCCACATGCAATGACCCCAACCTACAGGGATTTATTCTCGACCACTGCAGCGACTTGGAGGAGTTGCCCCCTGCTATCTTTCATATGTCCTCTGCTCAGATATGGTCTGTTACCAACTGCCATCTGGTTGAAAAGTTACCATATGATTTCGGAAATCTGAGCTCTTTAACAATGTTAAGATTATCAGCATTACCAGGCCTGAAAGAACTTCCGGCATCAATTGGAAAACTTGGGCAGCTGGAATTTCTAGACATTTCACTGTGTGAGGGCTTGAAGGAACTTCCAGAGGAAATAGGACAACTCAAGAAATTGAAAGAGTTTAACATGAGAAAGTGTTCTCGTTTGAGGATGTTGCCTAGAAGTGTTTGTGGACTAGGCTCACTGGAACATGTTATCTGCGATGAAAAGATGGGGCACCAGTGGTTTCGAGCTAAGACGTTTTCCGTCCCTGATCTTAGAGTTGAGATTGTGGAAGCACAATCTACTTTGGGTTGGCTTGATGATTGATTTCTTTTCTGGGCCTTAAGTGTAATATATATTGGATGGGCTGTAAGAGGGAGTTCTCGAGTTCGAACCTCGTGGAAACTCTCGCTTCCAAATTGTGGTGAAAATTAATGGTAATTTATAATTGTTATTTATAATAGTGGGTTTTAGCCCAGAGGATTTAGCAGTTGAACATGTTTCAATAGTTGTGATACTATTTGTAGATTTAATGTTCAATATTTTTAGCGGATAAGCTCATATGTGGGACATTTTTGTCCGAGAAAAGTGTTTCACGCCGGAAAGTTGTCGAACGTCCGTCAAACAAATTTTTCGCCGGTTTTAGGATTGCTCATATGTCAATTAACGTCAAATTTGGATTTTTCCCTTGCATTTCCAGCGTAGAAGTTAGAGTGCTGACGAGGCCTGCCACACTATACAATTGATACTGATGGAATGATAAAATTCCTGGGGTCTGCTAACTGGCAGGGCAATTTAAAGGCTGCAAACTCACCACGAGATAAAGCTCTGCTCCTAGCCTTGCCTGAAATAATAATTCTTGTCCAACTACATGAGTACCCACTATGCGAAGTACCGAAATTTTTTCTGAGCACCTTGATAAGGTTGTCGATCCTCTCCCCATTTCCTTATTTTGGAGTCTGAAAACCGGAAAAGATGCTTGTTCCTTAAGTAGGGGCTTCTCAATGGCTAGAGCAAATAAAAAAAATCACCAGAGCGTGGAGAAGAACGAGGGATGGCATCTCATGTGCATCGATACATTTTCACCATATCAGAGCCCTTGCGTATTGAAAGGCCAGAAGCTTACCTGCCTTAGGTAGCTTCTCTAGTGTTGGTGTTGGAAATAAGCCACACCTGGACCGACGATGGACTGGTCCAAGAGGGACCAGTAGCTCAGTGGTAGAGCACTCCAGCAGCGAATGGAAGGTCCTAGGTTCGAGTCCTAGCTGGTCCATGTCTCAACATGGTATCAGAGCTAGGGCCAGGCTAGGAGCCCCAAGCACACAAGAGGTGTGGCTTAAGGGGGGTGTTGGTGTTGGAAATAAGCTACACCCAGACCAACAATGGACTGGTCCAAGAGGGACCAGTAGCTCAGTGGTAGAGCACTCCAGCAGCGAATGGAAGGTCCTAGGTTTGAGTCCTAGCTGGTCCATGTCTCAACATGGTATCAGAGCTAGGGCCAGGTTAGGAGCCCCAAGCACACAAGAGGTGTGGCTTAAGGGGAGTGTTGGTGTTGGAAATAAGCCACACCCAGACCAACGATGCACTGGTCCAAGAGGGACCAGTAGCTCAGTGGTAGAGCACTCCAGCAACGAATGGAAGGTCCTAGGTTCGAGTCCTAACTGGTCTATGTTTCAACATCTAGGACCTTATCATCACCTTAAACTTGATCTGTATGAGGCAGAAAGATATAAATCTCGGCTTACCATCCGAGTTGAGAAAAGGGCAATGGGGGGGACTTTTGATGATTTGGTTTAAGGATATCATTAGTATGGGAGAGAAGATAAGGAACAGCTACAATGATCATATTGAATGCGCAGATGAAATACTAGGATGGATGATGGCTCGAGATGCTGTGTTTATCATGGAGTTTATTGGCTGCTATAACCAATGTCAGAGCCCACGATTTCAACAGGCAAACCCTTGTTTTCAATACACGGTTGAAGTTTTTCACTCAGAAAGCGAGAGCCCACTGTTCTTCCCACTTCAGGCTGATATTTTTAGGCTTGAGAACGAAGTCCCACTCTTCATTTTGAAAAAAGTTCTGGAATGGGAGACTGGCTCAGAAACTCAAGCATTGGATAAACTTAAAATGGCAATTTTAAGTGCCTGTGGAATGGCATCCGCAGATCAATGTGGAGGACTGCATATGAGCCTATAGACCAAACTATCAAGGATGTCAATGCTTATTACAGTAGTAGATATGGAGTCTTACTAGGTGAGTTTTTTCAGGAACATTTCTCAAAGCCATGGCGAGCTGCATCTGTACTTTGCTTTTTCTAGCTTTCTTGCAGACATTATTCTCATATTATCAACTCCCTGATCATCGTAAACCCTTGTAGATATATTTTGTCCAGGTGGCCTTATCTGCCCCAAAACCTGCTTTGGGGTGAAGCCACCCAAGTTGGTGCACCGTGTATGAAATTAAATTAGCCGAGAAAATATACCTTAAATTTTTAAGTAAAAATTGCTGTTCATTGAAATTTAAGTTAAAAAAAATTGGTTGAAGGAATTAAAAATATATTATAATAATATTTTGACATAGGAAATTATGTTTGATTGTAATTTTTTTAAAATATCTTTATTTATTTTAATCATTTACATCATTTACATTGTTAGGTTGAAAAAATATTTTCTTTTAAATTTGTTACCAAAATTTTATAACTGATATTTTTATACTTCTTGTTTCTTTCACATTTTCTTTAAAATACTATTATACTAACTTTAAGACAACAACAATAAGGCAAAAATGAGGTGGACAATTTAATTAAAAACTAAAATGTATATAATTAATTTTTTTTAAATGTTATAGTTAAAATTTGAAGTGTTGTTTTTAACAAAGATATTAACCTTAAAGAGGAGGGATAACAATTTTTAATATTCATTTTTAAAAAAATCTAATGAAAACATTTTTATATTAAAATTAATTTAATATATATTACTCCTATTTTTTGTTTGCAATAATTCTTTATGAAATTTTGGAGCTCCTTCAATGTATAGATCATTAAGGCATAATAAATAATAATAATAATAAAATATTGTATAAATTATACTTTTTATATAAATAAAAATAATAAAATAGTGTTTAAATAATTAAAAAATTATACTTTTTATATAAATAAAAATTTGTTAAAAACAAGAGCCTTCTACATGTTCCTATCAAAACAATTAAATAAATAGAAAATTGCATGGTTTAAAGAATATCTTTTTTAAATGTAAACTATAATATTGATTGAGTTTAAATAATTTTAAATAATAATTAATAATATTTTATTATTATTTTTTAATATGAGAATTTATTAAGGGGGTTTATTTTTTGTGAAAGATATAGAAACACATAGGTATATAGAAAAGGTTTTCAGGCCATAGGTTAAATTGGGAGAACACAAAAGAGTCAATGTACTAAGAACATAAAACTAAGTACAAAATATACTAGATACAACTTCAAGCATAACCAAACAACAAAGATTACACAAAGTTAATCTAATAGCCACATATAGGAGACATCATTGGTTGAACCCTACAAATGAGAATTCAAATAGCATTCAATGAGATGGAAACCCCCATGAAGGATTAATTTCACCACCCTTAATAGAACTTCGTAGCTATTGAGCAATAATATATTTAACTTTTTATTAAATATTATTTTCAACATTTTTCACAATTTTAAAATTCTATAAAATTTAGTTATCTAAATTTTTATTGATTGTTGTTTTTTTATTTCTAAATAAATATTCTTATTTGTTGTTAATTTTTTAATAATTTAATTTATCAAATATATAGTTTTCAAGTTATACTTTTGTAGTAACTACATAATTAAATGTCAAAATGATAATGTGGACTTTTAAAGTGCCTTTTTAAAATAATGATGTAACTATATAATTAAATGTGAAATGGACAATGTGAAAATATAGAGTGACACAAACAACACAATTTTAACATATATTTAGATTTTTATAATTGCTAGAAAAGAAGATTGTGAAATGATAAAAAATCTTAGGAAAGTATTTAAACTTCTAAAAAGTGTTATGATAGCTTCCACATTTTTCTTTACATTTTGAGCTATGTTAACTACCTTAAATGTCCACTCATAAGATATATGATTTACATTCTCAATAACATCATTAATTCTTTGCTATATTAGTAGAGCTATGATATAAAAAGCTTCCAACTTAAAATATAAATCAAAAAATACAATGAAAAATAAATGATCTTTTATATAGGTAAAATCCCTTACCTTTTAATCTTGCCTTTTAAAATCAATTAACTTAAATTCATTGCATAACTTTAAGAGCATTTACAACACTAATACAATCATTTCTTTAATGTTAGAGTGACTATTATATAAATTCTCCATATATTTGTAACTCAATTAGTATTAAACCTTACACAGATTTTGCAAATGACATTTCAAAGATACAAAATATTTCAAGGGAACATGTATCTCATGTTGCAATATATCTAATTTGCCTAATTTACAAATTATTAAAAAAATGTCAACATAACTATATAACTTAAAAAAATGACATCACAATTTGGCTTTAAAGTCTCCTTAGAGTTTCTATTTGGAAATATATATTGTTATTTATGTTAACTTCAATGGATCAAGTAATTAGTTTTTTTAGATCATAATAGTAGGGATTTATACGGCACCCAACCCATAAAATTAACATAAAATAAGAGTATAATATGAGAACAACTATTAAAATGTTGCCATAGAAAATGAAACAACAAATTGGAACTAATAATAAATAAAAACTGAACCAACCATATACCACCAACATAGACCAAGCTACAATCTAGTTCAAAAAGACCCCAATGATTGACACCGACATTAGACCCAAGACCCTAGACTCCCTACCTAACATGCAATTGTTCCAACCCTTAGCTACCATGATCATCAATTTTGTTTTCATATCACCATTCCCATGTAGAAGACATGAGAATTTAATACCATGAATAATTTTTGAGCACTCTAAAGCTCTATGTAGGTGACCACCATAAAGATGAGGCAAAGTATATGCATTGGTAACTTCAAGAGTGCCTTTATTATGAGAAACCAATAGGAATTTAACAACCAAACATAAATCTTGACAAACATTGTAAGGGTCTCAACTCCATTGTTCATTGAACACAACTCTTTCTTAATCACTTTAAGTTCAACACTATCCATGTTGGTGTCTACCAAATTTTTTGAATCACCCATGACAACCTCTACCTCCTCCAAATCATCCTCTATCACCATTGCATTCTTAGAGTGGAGGAGTAGAAGTTCCAACCAACCATGAACATCCTCTGACTAAACCACCTGCTCAAGCTTCTTCCAAAAAATAACAATGGTGGCCTCAAAAAATAAGGACCTATTATTACCAATTCCCTCCTCCCTTAAAATGAGCTTCACTAGATTCAAGATCATTAAATTAGGGCATCAAAAGATCTTACTCATATGATGGTTGAAAATCCAACCATGCTTGAGGGGGCCCTTACTACCACTTTCCATAATTCCAAGCAATACCACTTCACAAAAACCAAAGACCATGCCAAGATCATTCTCGCGCCACCACCCAAATATCCAAACCCATAACAAGATAAACCAAAAAAGACACCTATCAAACTATTTTAAGGAGAGTGAGGATTCAGAAAATGCCATAGCTAAAACCACAACACATGCACTAACCTTGCCACATTTAAAATCAAAATTAATATGATCTATGGGACTTAGGAACTATCATTACCAAATCATACCACTTGGAAAGCCAACCAAAAAAGTGTACTACAAGGCACCTATATTACTGATCATGATGACTCCTCTTTAATTTTTTGTCATCTAATCCTTCTCACTCTGCCACCCTTTAGTCGACTAGAGAGGAAAAATGTGTTAGTCTATTCCTTTGTTCACAAGCAAATACATCACTTCATTCCATTCACAAAAATAATGGGAGAAGGAAACAAACTCATTTTTTTTACAAATGAGAATAACTTCTTCCAATAAACCACATAGTTTCCAATTAGGGCAGTACACTTTTGTAAACCTTGTATCACATTAGTAGAATCACCCTCAACCAATACCTTCCTACAATTTTCTACCTTCTACGAGGCAATCTCAACACTTACAATGTCCCATTCCACTTCATTGTTAGACTTTTTCCCCCAAAAGTGGGATCTACCTTTTAAAAACATCTAGAAGAATCCTAGATAACCCAAAATCCTTTAGGAGGAGATGACCATTTTACTTTTCTTCTATGTTGAGGAACTTGGCACTCAATATTGCAATAAATTTTAAACCCATCAATCAATGGTTCTAATGTTGATTGGTGTTAATTGTAGTGTCAAGTCTTTCAATGTATGGATCTATAGTTGATGCAAGAGCATTCGGGCAGACTGGCGATCAACATCAATCAAAAATATTGTTGGTTTGTTTTGGGCATGTTTTGGGTTTCAGTTGGAATCTATCTATGTCAAAAACACTCTCCTTTGGTTAAAATTGCATTTTTGGAGTTTCTGCCAAATCACCATGTTGAGGCTCTGTAGGGCAATTTTACATAAACAATTATTTATGAAGTTCTATAAGAGATGATCAAAAACCATTTCAGGAGAAGATTTTTGAAAGCATTTCACCTAATTTGGAAAAGGAATAAGTGTAAAATCCCTCACCATTTGAGATAATTTAATGCCGGTAATTTGTGTTGATGGGTTTGTAGAAAGTTTTAAAATGAATCACAATTCTTGTAAGTTGGAGCGAAATAATTTTACCAAGGACCTTGGGACATCATTTTGAGCCTACTAGCCAATTTTTGTTCAATTCTGAGAAGTTTGTATTTTCTATCTGTCGCACCCAATTCCACACATGATTAGAGTCACAATTTCTCAAAATTGATTCTACAACTCCATGAGGTATTTAAAAGAATAGAGGTAATTCCATACATTGAAGTCTATAAGCTGTCACATTTATAAATTAGATTTCATGTGGTTTGAATTGGGAGAAATGCCAAAGGTTTGGGAGAATTGACTTAAGTCAAATAGATGTTAAATGATAAGAGTCTTTTGGAAATCACATTCTTTCCTCCATTGTATGTCATTTCCACTTCAAAACTCTTTATTTCAGATACACATATAATATAAAGAGTAGTCGGTTGCTTTGGAAAAATGTTGGGATGTCCAGGAAAATGAAATAGAAAGTTTGAAATGAAGGATGGGGTTCCCCTCCATAATGAAGAAGTTTGACTGTCAATAAACTATAATCATTGAAAAGCAATGAAGTGAGGGAAGTTGGTTGAGGGTATGCTCAGCTACAAGCAAGAGAGAAAAACTGTAAATCAGAAATTGTGTAAGAAGTGAAAGGTGTATAGGGAAGAAGATCTAATGCCCAAGCTGTCTAAACATAAATAAAGAGGTAAAAATTGGAGTTTCTACCAGAGAGAGGAAAAAGAGAGATTGTGGAAAAGAAGTGTGATAGCTATCCAAATAGAAACAATAGGAGAGAAATTGCAATTCGTTGCCCAAGAGGAATGAAAAGAGTGAGTAGAGATTGATGAATTCATTGCTAAAAAAGGAGTCAATACATGAAGAAATTCACTACCATAGACAAGGGAATGAAAATGAACAAAGTTTCATTACAAACAGAAAAGATATGTTGGGATTGAAGGACTAGAACAACAAGAGGGGTGAGGAGTGTTTTTTGTGGGTAGTTAAAGAAAAGTGTGTCTATTAAATTATACTTTTTATATAAATACATAGAACATAAGATTTTTACTTTTAAAAAACAACAATACATAATAAATAGTGTTTAAATTATACTTTTTATATAAATAAAAATAATAAAATAGTGTTTAAATAATAAAATACCATTTATACTATATTTAATTTAATTATTGGTATAGATATCTTAAATACATCTATAAACAAGTGAAGATGACATAATGAACTAGTTATAGTAGAAAAGATAACATTGCCATTTAAGCAATAGATGGCCAATTGACTTATTTTTGAATTTTATTTAATGACTTCTAATTACAAGGATAACATGGTGTTTGTTTATAATATATTTGATTTATAATAAATATGTATTTTTTTAATTAATATATATGTTTGCATATGAGTTTTTTTTGTTTTTTAAATTGCATGTTAGAAGTCATTGTATAGTAATTATTGATAATGTGCATTAAATTAAATCATGTCAAACAATATAATTTCTACAATAACAAGTGCATTATGTTGTGTTTGTGTATATATAATCAATATTATATATTACTGGGCTATCCTTGTTAGTGTTTATTTCTAATATATTTAGTTTAGAATCATTTTAAATTGCAAGTTAAAAGTCATTGAAATGTTGTAATATGAGAAACAATGCTATATGGTCTAGTTTACATTGTTTGCATTTTGTTTTCCTTTTTTTGTGTTATGCTTTTGTAAGATGCATGTTACATTTTACAATGTGGATGATGTCAATGCTATTTGTTTGTATGAGAAAGCAAGAAAGCATATGAAGGAAGAGGGGTAATTTGGATTTTGAAGTGTATAGATATTTTGACAATTTTTTTGATCTATATTTCAAGATCCCAATTTTTTGCAATTTAGTCTAAGTTGTTATTTCAAAAACTCTCTTATTTTTGGTAATTGTGTAGACCAATTGACATATTGTTTTGTTTTGTCAATCTTCATTTTTTATTAAACAATAACATAGAATGTAAAAACTATATAGTAACAATACAATGCTAGCTTCAAAAGTAGTTTTGTGATTTGCATGGTAATTAATATTGCTTTTGATGCAGTCTTTCATTACTAGGTTTGGATGGAATGGTAAAGGAATCATTTATACATGTTCCAAAATTAGTTAAACATTTTGTAATGAAATGTTGCATTGTGATATGAAGTTTATTAATACATTTTTTTTTTCTATATATCAATATAGAAAATTTTGTCTGTGAAATTGATTTTATACAATAGCCAACAAAATCATTGTTAATCTTATACAAAATTTACTGTGAATGTATAGCAATACAACTTTTCTATTTTTTGTTTTATACAATTAAGCTTGTTTCATTGTCAAAATGGACCAACAATGCCTGAGTACATGAAAACTGAAGAGGCCCAAAGACTATTGAAGTAAAATGTTAGAGCAGCTTTGTATATAAAATGTGCTTGTGCATAATGTACTTACATAATAGAATACATAGTTTTGAATAGCCAAAGTATTGAATACTATTGAAGTCAAATGTTGAATAAATTTATAATAGGAAAATGGTTTGGGTGGATATAGAAATTGTGTTCATAACTTCTTAATTTAGCAACAAAAGGAAATCATAGAGTGTCAAAAATCATAGATGCATTGTTGTGAAGGCAGTAGGAAGGAATCTTAGCAATTTTATTAGTAAAGGAGCTAAGATTGAATGATTGTTTTCCTAAAAAAAAAAATTAGTCGCCTAACATAAGCCTTATTCCCTGTTCTGTACAAACAAGAAAACCAAATGAAGTGAACAAAGATAGAAACTATTTTTATTCTAGAACAAGCATAATTAAATCATAACAATTTTATTAGGACCATTAATAATTAAATCTGGATCAACATTGAGGTTGTTTCTTCTATGCATAGAATTTTGAAGAAACATGTCATGAATCACTGAAATTGAATATAAATAAGGAAAAACTAGCTATTGTTTAGAAAGAAGAATGACTTTAATGGATTTGTTGATATATCGATGTTTCATGGAGCATAATTTTCAATGCATTGTCTTTACAGTGGTTTGTTGACATTGTATTTGTTTGGAACAATTTTGCAATGACAATGGTCTTTTGCCATATGCACTTGATTTTAATTACTTATTTGCTACTTCATGTTCAAGATAAATAGGTTTATGTGATGCATACATGTAAAAATGGGCCAATATCTATTAAGTGTTTGTATCAATAAAACCACAGGTAGATGCTACAAATGCTTTGTTTCACTTTGGGGTTGTTAGATGCAAGTTGCCTATCATTAAAGTTGTTTATTGTTTTCTCAACCTAGAAATGTAAGAGATGACATGTAGGAACAAAGAGAAACACCCCCATATGATTTATTTCTATGTTAGTGTGCTTTAATAAATAGGGTCTAAGTAAAATCCAATTTTATGTTGGTCAATTGGTGGATGTTGTAAACAACAAATGCAAGAAATGAAATAAATGGTTTAAATTTTAGTGGATTTGAAAATTGAAGTAGATATTGTAGTGGCAAGTGATAGTGTGCAGCCAACTATGGGCATATGGCAACATGCAAAGAAGTCTATTGAGTCGTTGTGATGTAAAGTAGTAAATGGATTTAATGCATTGATTTTGCATACATTTGTTACAGATGCATTGTATGCAATGATTGTGCACTTTTGTTTGCAGTATCTATGTTGTGTAGATGTCTATTAGGGTTGTTGCTATTATAAGATTTTTGGGAAATCTAGTTTCTATTATGCTTTGATGGATGCCCATAGACTATTTCAAAATTCTAGTAGATTTTAATATAAATTAATAGTGGCAATCAAACAACAATTTTTGCTAAGTAGCTGGCCTTGATAGCTATTTAAAGTTTGAAGCAACAAGGCTGAAGCAAAAAGTCATTTTTTCAATGTTGGGATTTAAAAAAAAGTTTTTCTCCCTATTCATGGATTGGCTAGTGTTGTGAACAAAAAGAGGGAAACAAAACATAGAGCAAAACACAATGCAGATTAAACACAATCTATGTATTAAATGCATTTCAAACAACTAAAGATAGAAACAACACATTAGCCATCCCTTCCAAGCATTCTCCCTATCATGCATCCTCATAAGTATCACCTCACCTTATCATCGTATCCTAAACCTTTCCACCCAACTATCACAAACCTCCCATCTATTGCATCCATCATCGCCTATCTTCTTATTCTTTCGGGTTAGTCTCCTCATAATGTAGTGCAACATTTCTTTGGATTCTTGAGCATACATGGGGAGATAGTGGTGTGGTTAGGAGAGGTATGACATGGTGGGTCTAAGCGAGATAATAGGAATCTAGAGAGAAAAAGACATTATCAAAAAGTAGAAATGCAGGGATGATGGTATCTATGGGGCATCAATCTTGTCCCACGTGGATGAGAGATCTTATATGTCATGACCCAGATAACGAAGAGAGAATAGATCCCGTACATTTGGCTAGACTTGAAAGTAAGGAATTTCTATCTATTGTTGTCATGCCCTCTCAGTGTCTTGTTTTAAATTTTTTTATAGAAATTGGCGCTATCATTTTCATATGTATCCTTGTTCATTTGGTTCACAATTAACCATAATCGTGAAAGGAGGGTACCAAGACACAACAAATTTAGAAGAAATATACTCATGGTTTTGCTTACAAAGTGGCATGACCTTATTGGTGATAAAGAAGCCTTTCAATTTGTTCACAAGGTTTATAGTAATGATGTTGAAAATCTAGAATTGTTGGTTGAACAAATGGCATAAAAAAATACTATCAAAAATTGGAAATGGGGGGATGATGGTATCTATGGGGCATCAAGCCTATCCCACGTGGATGAGAGATATTATATTTCAGGACCTAGCTAGCCAAGAGAGAAAAGATCACATAAATTTGGTTGCACTTTAAAGTAAGGAGTTTCTATCTATTGTTGTCATGCCCTCTTAGCATCCCATTTTTCATTTTTTAATACATATTGGCACTAACATTTTCATAAGTATCCTTGTTCATTTGGTTCATAGTTTATCATGATCATAAATGGAGTGTACCAAGATACAACAAATTTACAAGAAATATGCTCATCATTATAACGTGCACACCAAACAAGATAAAAAATAATGTAATCAATAAAATTGACATGACAAAGCCATATCCATAATGCTCAACCTTAACAAAAACTCAAATTGGAATTGGGTCATCTTGCCCTCACTAATTCTGAATTGATTGCTATACTCATGCTGATGTACAGTTAGGGACCGGTAAGAGATACAACTATGAAATTTAATAAAGCTTTGGTGTTTTAATTGATGTGGATAGTTTTAAAATCAAAACATACTGTCAATAGTGTTTATAGTCTTCTCATGCAAGTAGTTTTAAAAAACAAATAAATAGTTTAAATCAAATTAAAAATATACAAACTAATATACAACAAAAAAATGTTAAAAAAATCTCATAATTAATACCTAGCTATAAAATTCTATGAATTGGGATGATGCTCTGCTCTATCTTTTCTTGCTTTTGTGCTTGGCTTTATGTTTCTAAAGATTTTTTCTTATTTGTTTGAATGTGGATCGTTGAGCATTAAATTTGAAGACCTAACTTGCATGGTTTGTAGAGAGAATAATTAGATCAATGAGAATAATTCATGCTGCTTGACCTTCATTTTGTCTTATAAGTCTTGTGAAAATCATTATAACATGCACACCAAATAAGTTAAAAACTAATGCAACCAGTGAAAGTAACATGACAAATCCATATCCACAACACTCAACATTAACAAAAACTCAAAATGGGATTGACTCATCTTTCCCTGACTAATTCTAAATCGATTGCTATAGTCATGCTGACATACAAGTAGGGACCGATAAGAGATACAATTGTGAAGTTAAATAAAGCTTTGGTGTTTTAACTGATGTGGATAGTTTGAAAATCAAAACATTTTGTCAATAGTGTTTATAGTCTTCTCATGCAAGTAGTTTTAAAAAAGAAACAAATAGTTTAAATCAAATTACAGATATACAAACTTGTTCATGAAGGGCTCATTGTAAGCCAATTGATGCTAACCACTTTACATTAGATACATTTGTGCAAACACCAAAAGATGTACCTTATGAGATAAATGAAGATCTTACGTTTTCCAAACACTAATTTTATGGCCTTTTGTTTTTCAAGGAAATTTTGACAATCCATAGGATTTCTTCTCTCTATTCATTCCCAAACAATAATTATACAAATATTAAATTGCTCCCAATCTATTTGAGGCATGACACCAATTGAAATATGACTAGCAAACCCAGTGTTATCTTTCCATATTTCTTGTTCCATGTTGCTATTTTTATGCACAAGTAAATAGCATAAGGATTTACAGTCTCGAATGCTTTGTTCGAAAGTTCTAAAAATCTATTTACCAACCCATTCGGTGCGTCCAATTTTCTATCAAAGTTTGTTGTAGTCACTCAAACTACTACATATCTATTTATTACACAACAGTATGTAGTTGAAATGTCATTTGTGGAGCAAACCCAATGTTTTCTGACCAACTTTCTGTCAAAGTTTGTTGTAGTCACTCAAACTATTACATAGCTATTTATTACACAATAGTATGCAATTGAAATGACATTTGTGGAGCAAGCCCAATGTTAGCTTTCCATCATTTTGGTTCTGAGAATTGATACTCCCTTGCAATGCCTATAAATAACAAATTACACTACCTTCCTCAAACAATGCAATGCCAATGTAAGTCATAAAACACAAACATTTCTAAATTTTTTTACTTTATAATTATCCTATTGGCAAATCCTCACCTTGTGCAACAGCTAGTAATAGTTGTTAGTGTTGAACATGAGTACTTACAATTGAATTAAATGTATTTTTTAGATATAAAAAGCAACAAATCATGTGATGCCACATCGGCACACCAACAAAACATGACTTAATGTACGACTATTGTCTACCTTTTTGGGGCTCTTTTTGGACAGTTCAACAAAAAACATGCTCATGTGGCATCATACATGATGTGGACCTGAAACATTATCTAAAAACAAGGACCTTGCCAAGTAAGCTAGTATAAAAATTTGGGAGTAATTCAAACATACCACATATGATTTTGAGAGGCACAAAATTAAGGTGTTCAACTACTAGGTCCTCTCCCCTATCTCCCTCTCCATGTAAATAAAGGGAGACATTTGTAATATAAAATCAAGTTCATAGCTATTGGAAGGAAAAGGATTCACCCAACTTGGGAAAAGTTTTTAAGCTTGTCAAAATAAGGCTAAAGAGATCAATTATTGGATATTATTATCCAAAATTACTAGTTATTTTGATTAATTAATTTTGCCATGCTTTTAATTGGGATCGAGATGTTATTTTTTAATTATTGTGAAATTTTAATATTAAATAATAAAATTTGTGTAGTTTATTTGATTTCTAGATTTTTTTTATTGGTGAATTCGGCTAGAGGGAGCCACATCCCATAAAAATAGAAAACCATAAAAAAAACCAAGTCTACAATATATTATGTAAGATTATATACATAACCAGTGTATTTAGCTAGGCTAGAGATGGCTGTAAATGCTAGATACCATACTATGCTATGCTAATTACAATTAGAGATCAAACAAATAACTTCAAACCCCACCACCACCATCTATCTCCTCCTCACCTGAGCTCTTAGACTCCACCTGCATTAACCAGTCAGTGCCACCATAGTCTGCCAAGCCTGCTACAATCTTCAAAAAACCCAGACCCCACTGAGCTTGATTCCTTCGTGCCTCCTCGCTCTCTCCCACCACAGGAATAACAAATGGAGCCCATGGACCACTGTAGGAAGGTAAAACCATTGATCAGATCCCATTTTTTGTAGGAAAGCCAAGGCCTAGAATCATTGTTTGCAATATTTTATCTAACCCTACTCTCCATTCTGCCCTAATCAAAGACCTGGCCATCTCTCAAGCACAATCCTTAGATTCCCCTAAGTCTAACATGACTGCTAAAAACATAGAAGAAATCTCAGAATTGACACGATATTTCTTATGCAAATTCATAAAGGAATTACCAAGAACCATACCCATAGCATGCAATGCCACTGGGAAAGACACTTTAAAAATTCTCCTCAATCTCTTGTCTGTAATGTCACCACAGAATGCCATTTGCCTCTTCCTTCTTTGCAACTACACCATCGGCTCCATCACAGTATAATGCGTCAAAAACTCCTAGCCATGCCATTTATCAAGACCTGCCTTGATAATCAATGTCAAAGCAGCCCACACTAAACCATAATGCCACTTACCATATATCACACAAGTCATCATACTTCTCTATCGTCGATGTCTCTTCCCTTCACAAACAATGAATCAAGAAATAATTAAACGTCATGGGAGCCTTCCTCCCAATCAATTACTCATACCATCTGAATCTCATCACCTACCACTTTGTGCTGTTTGCTTTAGAAATTCAAGTCACTTGGCACCTCATCAGAGTCTATGCCAATTCTATTACTGTCCTTCCTTGAGTCTTGACTTAGCAATAATGATAAATTAGGGATACATTCTTGCCATTCCAAAATAGAATGGCTAACAAAAAGGTCCCTATCTAACTCAAAATCAAAAGCTACATTGGCTATCTTGTCTCCTAAGTGATTCACTTCTCTAAAAAATATGACTTTGTATTCTTTGAGTTTGTCCATCAAATCCAGCCCTCTTCTCAACAGATTGTTTAATCTCCAGTTAAACGTCTGTCTACTACATATGGTATTTATTGTCAGAAGTGAGTCACCTTCTATATGGAGTCTTCTTACCCCAGAAACTAAGTCTAACTGCAATCCCAAGATAAGAGCATGAAGCTCTGCTTCATTATTCGATGTTGCTCCTATGAACTTGCCATTGTGATTTCTAGATGTTAATTATAAAGTAATTATGAATTTTAAAACTTCTTTTTTCATCAATATAGTTATATAAAATTATTAACATTTTAAAATTTTTAATTTCAATTGGCACCCATTATAAATATAACACTAGAAGTATTTTTCATATTTATAATTTATTTTAAAATACAACATTTCTTAAGAATTCTATTTTATTTACAAACTTCTTTAAAAATAACATTTTATTAAAAAAGTTTTTCTTATGATAAGCAACCTTAAGATACAATATCATATTAAGAAGATTCTCTTCATTATAATAAATATTAATCTATACAACATTTTATTAAGAAGTTTTTCTTAATTACAAACTATTTTAAGATATAATATTTTATCAAAAAGTTTATTTTCATTACAAGTTACAATATGACATTATTGCATCTACACCTTTGAAATTCTTTTAAGATGATAAACATGTTAATATAAGTGCGTAGTACCAATTCTATATTTTATCTTCATTTATTTTAAAATACAACATTTTATTAAGAAGTGTATCTTTATTACAAACTTCCTTAAAATATAACATACTATTAAAAAGTTTGTTCTTATTATAAGCAACCTTAAGATACGATATCATATTAATAAGTTTTTTTTATTATAATATATATTAAGATACAACATTCTATTAAGGAGTTTATCTTACTTACAAACTATTTTATGATATAATATTTTATCAACAAAATTATTTTAAAACCAAGTTACAATATGATATTATTGCATCTACACCTTTTTAATTCTTTTAAGAAGATAAATATGTTAATATAAGTATATGATACCAATTCTATATCTTATCTTCTTTTTATTTTGGATATTGAAGATTGGCCTTTTAGACCCATCTAAAAATTAGATTATCTAATCGATACCTAGATTACTTTCATTTTTTATGTGTACCTCCTACAAGAGTGAACTTTTAAGATATGATGTTAAGTCAATTATTCAATAGTAATAGTTCTAATATTTATGGTAAGGTTCATTTCTTTTCTTATAAGGTTTGGAATGATAAATGTTAATGTGTTGCTTAAGCTCTAGTCATAATCTCTATTGATATTGATTTATGTTGATGGTTAATTGTGATTATCTTCCTTAAATAACATCTTCAATATTGATTTTTTGTCAAACATTCACCTTATTAATAGAAGTTCCATCTTTAATCATAAAACAATATTCAACTATGCTTAGTTTTCAATCTTGTTGGTCTTAATATTGCATAATGTTCTTTGATTCTATATGTTTTTATAGATCCCCTAGTTTCCACAATGTGTTTTCTTCCACATGAACATTTAATATGTATTTAGTGTAGTACATTGAAGCATATTTTTCATGACATTGATTGGTAAGAATGTTGTTTTTTACTTTTTAATGAAATATAACTATATGTTAATACCAAAGTAAAAATGTACAATATATTTTTAAAAATAGCTTGTGAAATGACCTTATGCCCAAAAACTAAATAAACTAGCCAAGTTGAGAAACAAACTACCTAGTGGTCTTAACAAGGAAATAGTCACAACAAACATGACCCCAAGAAGGACATAGTTGTCTACACCATCACATGTTCAAAGTTATTAAATAAAAAACCTAAGAAATTATGTAGCCAAAGCTATAAAAACAACATTGGGAGAGGGTCATGATCATCAAGGTTAACCCACCCTCCATCAAGCAAGTCTTTTCCATCTTCTAGTTGTGGTAAAATGCGTATGAGAACAAGGATGAGCCCTTGTTCCATGAGACCACATTTGTGAAATTGTTTTCATTTATGCTTCCATTATTTAGGTTTTTACAATGTATTATTGCCTCCAAAAAATTTCACAACCCTATTAGTAAACTTTTATTCTTAATCTCCCATTTTGGGATAGGTACACAACATGTTGGTGAAAGTTGTGGAATTTGGTTTTACGGCTACTAATTGCATTTGCTTTATGATTCAGATCAATGCATTTGTAGTTGCAATATTTAGGGAAAAGGGGCCTTGAAGCAAATGTTTTTGGATTTCATAGTGTTTGCTTGCCAAGTTTAATGTTTCAACCTTTCACATATGGTTTTGTTGCTTTATTAATGCTAGGGTTCGGTAGCATTGGAGGGTAACATAAATCATTCATAGCATAATTAGAACCCCACCAAAGGAGATTGAAACTCCTCTCTCAAGATTTTCTTGTGGTTATCATGATAAGGCAAGTTCTAGTTTATGTTACTATCTATGCCAATTACTTGATGTTAGGTTTTTTTGTTTGTTTCTAATATTGATTTTTTTTCAATAGGGAAACTTCCATCATTGGAAAGAATTTCTTGTACATTTCAACTCAATTTTAGGTAAATATGTGTTAAATCCCCAACTTTGACTATATTTTACTTTTACTTTTCATGAGATTAACTAGATCAGTAATCATAGATTAATGATTTGACGTTTGTGGAAAATGTCAAGATAAATCATTAGTTATATGGATTATGATTAATGTTGATAAGTTAGACATGAGATTAAATGAAATACATATTATTTTGGTATAATGCATAATGATTTGATGATGATGCACTGATCATGGTTTTGAATGATTGTGAGAGTAACCAGGAAAAGAGAATTCCAATTCTGAGAAGGGAAGGAGAGTATCACCTGGGAGAAGGAAATAGATGTTTTGGAAAATGAGATAGTTGCCATCTGAAGTTCAAACATTGTTCTTTTCGAGAACCATTGCAAGATGTGGTATGTTTTGGCCAACCTCTTTTGTTGAGTCATTTTTGGGTTTGACTAATTGTCGTTATGGCAAGTCAAGGTTTCTCGATGTTCTTTTCGTTGACCTGTTTAAATAAATGTTCTCAAAACATTTTTGTTAGTCAAAATTAACCTTGTCTTCATAGAGCTCTCTTATATGTTTACTTTTTATGTCTGAGTAAATCAACTATTCTCTCTCTTGACATTTTACTAAGATTGCAAAATAGAAGTTTAGTTTCAACCCCTTGTTAGCATTTTGATGCTTACTCTATGTCTACGTGGTTGTTAATAATGTCATTTTCGTAATGATGAAGATTACCATATTTTACATTATAATATGTTTTATGATATATATATATATATATATATATATATATATATATATATATATGATTAGCATTATTTGTATTCGCCACCTTTTACCTTGATGGATGATAGTCATCACCGCATGCTCTTACTTGATGCAACCTTATCCCTCAAATGAAGGGGAGTGGGCGAAGTGTTTCTGGAGCTCTAAAATTGACTCAAGTAAGTGGTTGAGTGGGCACACTGCATGCTCTTAGAAAGAGAACTTGTAGGAGAGTGGAGGAGCCTTTTTAGGGAGAGTGGTAAAGAGAGTAAAACTCTCGATATCTTGGCAAATTAAGGATCTTTTCTTAGTTTTTGGCACGAAGAGAGACTAAGGAGAAGGAGAACAGAGCTTTGGAAAGAAGCAGAGTGGATGTCATGAGCAGTGGAGGCTCGTTAGAGACTGTAATCCACAACAAACATATATATATATCATCACCTTTCGCTACAAGTAATCTATAACAATGATATACGTAGATAATATAGTATTACATTGTGTTCAATGCATGTAGCCTTGAAGTCCAAACTATGTATATCTTTTTGTTATGTTGGTTAATGCCCAGCAAGGCTATGAGGCTGAGGGCCATAACAATTGTTGTGACTGTTTAAGCCATCGTGGTTGTGAAGCTGAGAGTTGTAGATTCTATAATGGTTGTTAACACCCATTGAAGCCATATGGCCAAGGGTTTATTCTTTCTTATGATTTTTTTTTGTCAAGGCCATGACGATGAAGGTTTGCCATTGAGGCCACGATGTTCGAGCATCATCAACTTTTGGTGATTAATGGAGCCCTACGAGCTATGAAGCAGTGGGCATTAAGAACTGTGTTTAAACTTATATGTGTGCCTTAAGGCTATAGTATGTGATACTTCTAATTGGAACTATGGAGGCTGATATGGCCGTTAGTATATTCCACAAACTTGAGCTATATTCATGGATGTTGTCACAGCCGAAGTATTGGTTGTATACTTTTAAGTGATATTTAAACTGTAGGGTCTTCAATCTTGTATAAGACTGATTCAAAGAACCCTGGCTATGACCATGCTTTCAAAGAAAATGAAAGGTGGGAAAAATACTATTAGTAGGGAGATGGTCATGAGCCACTCTATGTATGTTATGTGCTATTTGGTTATTAACATAATGCTATAGACTAAAACCATAGAGTTCTTAGTGCATATGTTTGCATTATAAAGATTATTTATGTTAAGCATTATGTACATGAATGGGGTTATCATATGATATAAAGAGAGAATGGATAGCCTCTTATTAATCATTTAAGATAACCGAGTTGATAATGATGATACTATCATACTACGAGTTTATATAAACTAAGAAATTTGATTATGAGATAAGTGGCATGAAAGTAATCTTGTTTTGTTTTGAAAGAAACCATTAGAGCAAACTAGCTTAATGGTAGTGTTGTCTTTTGAACACTATTTTTATAGATGGTATGTAATATTATTACCCATCAAGTCTTTATTAGACTATGAATATTATATTTGACAACCAAAAGACATATATACTATTGTCTTGGATAACTGAGGGATTTTATATTGACGTCAAAATTGGAGATGATGGCTCTCTATATGCACCCAACATTTACATTAAACTATGAACTTATTTTACTTTGATATTGTCGATAAGAATGAACATTGTTTTAGTCGACAAGGATCTGATGGAGATCCATTAACCTAAATAATTATTCAACTTCATCTCGTAGAGATGCTATCTATAACTGGTTTTAGGGAAAAGAAACCAAGAGTTTATGTATTTAAAATAGGAATGAGATGAGGTGGAGTCACTTAATTCCATGTTGCAGAAGAAACAAGTTAATCAATGAAATTCCCTCTAGAGATACAGTTGAAAGTCCAAGAGCATGGACTGAAATATGACTGGGAAATGGTCATCCTGAAATAAAGAAAACTCTATAGGATGAGATAACTTCTAAGTCAAGTTCTAGAGGTGTGTGAACAATCAACTACGTTCATTGTGAAACGTCTCTTTATATTGATGTAGAAGCATCCTTGGTTCAAGAGCAATCTTGCATCAACCAAAAACATATGCATTTCATTTTGTTTGCAAATGAGTTTGTTTCTTTTTAGTTCAGTTTAGGCAGTTTAATTAGAAGTAGATTATGTTTCGTGGTCCAGTAGCATTTTCAGATCTTGTGGAGCTGGACTTAGCATCTACATTCATTCATCTACATCATATACAGAATTCAGAGATCCGCTTGTCAATATCAGAAAGATATCGCTATCAGAAGTTGATTGTTTCTCAAAGCAGAGCATCCTGATATTCACAGACAACCAGCTGAAGGAGAAACTTGCGAAAGCATTTCTCGATCTTTGGAGCCTAATGACACATCATTCAATGATATTTGGTTCATGGCTGACCTTCTTCGAAGATCCACATATCATTCCATTGATTTTTGGGAAGTGTTCCATGCATTTAGGTCCAACTTATCTGTGTTCACATGTTACATCTCTTCTTTGGAATTTGTGATCTTCCTTGGCTGACACAGAGGAATCTATTGGTCCAGAGTTGATATATATTGATGTAATAGATCCTTAGGAAAGCATTTAGCAATTGATTCATAATTCTTAGTTTAGATTTTGTGTGAATGGAGCTTCAAAGCCTTATCTTGTACATGTATGTCATCAGGCTTGTGTGCCTTAATTGTAACCCTGCATGTTGCCGACCAATCTCTATTTGAATTCTATGATATATTAAATAACTGAATCTACATTTGCTTTATTTCTTTGAGTTGTTTTCGTTGTGTTTACTCTTGCTGCATGGTCTGGACAGTTCATTCTGTGAACCCTCCTACCATGACTGCACCAAGTGGTATCAGAGCAAAAGTTTGAATGTTCAGGAGTGAATTGATTAAAGTTGGCGAGGGAATTCTGTAAGATCTTGCTGTGGATAGATCACCGAATTGAGGCAGGTTACTTATGTTGCAACCAATCACTGATTGTGAGGCAGTTGTCACCTTGTAGCTCGATCACCAAACCTGAGGCAATTTACACTTGATCCTAGGAAGAATGCTGCTGCAAAGAGTTGCTATTGTTGGAACAATGGCTAGTAGAATAGATGAGATGATGGAGATAATGAAAACAATGTGAATTTTATTGGATGCTATTGAAGAAGATAGGGATAGAGGATTGACACCGAGACCTAATGTTGAAAGCGATGAGGAAGAAGAATTTCAATCTGTTGAACAAACTGGCGAAAGCCTAGGAGGTGATGAAGAAGAAGAATTAGATCAAGTAAAGATGCTGTGAGCTATTTCAAAGATTAGAAAGAGACCTAGAGTTGATGTGCCAAACTATACTGGTAATTTGAACCCTGAAGAATTGATTGACTGGATAAATGATATGGAAGAATACTTTGAATATGAAGAAATTGAAGATTTAGAGAAGGTGAAATTTGCAAAAACAAAGTTGAAAGGACATGCTGCTATATGGTGGAAAGAAGTTCAATTAGACAGAAACAGAAGAGGAAAACAAAAGATTACAAAATGGGATAGGATGGTGACAAAGTTGAAGAATCAGTTTATACCTGCTAACTATGAGTTGGAGCTGTTGAAAAGATTGCAAAACCTGAGACAAAAGGAGAAATCTGTGGAGTACATTGAAGAATTTCATAAGATGATCATAAGGATAGGACATAGTGAAGTAAGCAAGGAGAAAGTGGCTAGATACATCCATGGACTGCGATTGAACATTCAAGAAGAGCCAAGCTTGGTGAGGATGACATCTTTGGAAGAAGCATATCAGTTTGCCTTAAAAGTTGAAGAGAATATGGATAAAAGACATGATCAGAGATAGAGAGGAAAAGGAGGTAAATTTTAGAGAGGTAGGACTTATTCTGAAGGAGACAGATCATATCCGGAGTAGAACAAGTTTGATAGCCCAGTTAAGAAGGATGATAGAGATACTAATGCATACCGGAGAAATGACAGAAATTTTCATCCCAGAAGCAACTATAATTCATACCGGAATGAAGGATACAGAAGAGAAGGAAGAGGATTGGATAAGAGAACATTCAGAGGTACTTGTTTCAAGTGTGGAGGTGAAGGACATAGAGCATTTGAATGTAATTAGGGTAGTACAAGTAAGAGGACGAAGAATAGTGGAAGAGCAGCCTATGTTGAAGAAGAACCTGTTGAACTAGATGACCCCTATTCTATTGGTAAACCAGAGAAAGGAGAATCATTGGTGATGAGGAGAGCACTATCTCAAATAGAGACAAATGTGGAACCACCACAAAGGAAAAGTCTGTTTAGAACCAGATGCAAATCAGTAGGTATGTGTTGTAAAGTTGTGATTAATAGTGGTAGTTCAGATAACCTAGTTTTAGAGGAGATGGTGACTAAGCTGGAGTTGGAAAGATTGAAAAACTCTAAGCCCTATCAGATAGCATGGATTCAGGATGATCATAAGGTACTAGTGAGTGAACAATGTTTGGTGAAATTGCATATTGGATCTTATCATGATGAAGTCTTGTGTAATATTATGCCTATGGATGTATGTCATATCTTGTTGGGTAGACCTTAGAAATATGATAGAAAAGCTATACATGATGGGAGAAAGAATACATATACTATAACAAAAAATAGGAAAAGAATTACTTTGATTCCTTTGGAGGATGATCCTAAAGATGTGGTATGTGGAAATGCTAGAATCTATTTGGTAGATGGAAGAAAATTTCTGGATGGTTTGAGATATGAGAATATGTGTTATCCTTGATTCCTAAGAAACCTGAAGCATTGAAGAAAGAAGAATCACAACCGGAGGAGATAAGAGAGTTGCTGACAGAGTATGAAGACATCATATCAGATAATCTGCCTGATAGATTGCCACTTATAAGGAGTATCAGTCATCACATGGATGTTATACCGAGAGCAAGTTTGCCTAACAAAGAAGCACACCAAATGACATCGGCAGAGAATGAAGAACTAAATAAACAAATACAAGATTTGTTGAGGAAAGGTTTGATCAGAGAAAGTTTGAGTCTTTCTATAGTATCTGTAGTGTTAGCACCAAAGAAAGACAGAGAATGGAGAATGTGTATTTATTCCAGAGTAATAAACAAGATCACAGTTAAGTATAGATTTCCTTTACCTAGAATGGATGATACCATGGATTGTTTGAGTGGAGAAAAATATTTCAAAAAGATAGATTTGAAGAGTGGATACCATCATATCTGAATTAGAGAAGGTGGTTAATGGAATACTGCTTTTAAGACAAATGAAGGATTGTATGAGTGGTTAGTGATGCCCTTTGGATTGACAAATGCACCGAGTACTTTCATGAGATTGATGAATGAAGTCTTGAAGAAATTCTTGGGTAAGTTCATAATTGTATACTTGGATGACATTCTAATTTTCAATAAGACAAAAGAGGAACATTTGTGGCATGTTAGACAAGTTTTGCAGAGGTTGAGAGAAGAAAAATTGCTGATAAACATCATGAAGTGTAGTTTCATGAAGGAAGAATTAGTATATTTGGGATTTGTGATTTCTACAGAAGGATTGAAGATGGACCCTGAGAAAGTGAGAGCAATTGTTGAATGGCCTACACCAAAGAGCATTGGAGAGGTTAGATCATTTCATGGATTTGCTAGTTTCTACCAGAAGTTCATCAGAAATTTTAGTTCAATTTGCAAGCCTATGACAAAGACAATGAGAGGTGACAAAAAAGATTTTAAGCGGATATATGGAGCAGATAAAAGTTTTGAGTTGTTGAAGTAGAAAGTGATAGAGCAACTTGTTTTGGCATTACAAGATTTCAATAAGGTCTTTCAAGTTGATTGTGATGCAAGAGCAAGTGCAATTGGAGCAGTATTAAGTCAAGAAGGTAGACCTGTAGCATATTTCAGTGAGAAGTTGAATGATGCAAGGAGAAGATATTCAGTTAATGATCAAGAGTTCTATACCATAATTCAAGCCTTGAAGAAGTGGAGACATTACTTGTTGCCTAAGGAGTTTGTGTTGTATACAAATCATCATGCTTTGCAATATTTGAATAGTCAAGGTAAGTTGAATCAGAGACATATCAGATGGGTAGAGTTCATATAGAGTTATACTTTTGTGTTGAAGCATAGGAGTAGTAAATCAAACAAAGTTGTTGATGCATTGAGTAGAAGAAGAAACTTGTTGACAGAAATGAGAGTTGAGGTGTTGGGTTTTAATGAATTGAAGAACATGTATGAGGGAGACACTAATTTTGTAGAACCTTGGAAAGCATGTAAAGAACCTATTGTGACAGATAGGAGTAAGTGGTTAGACTATTTCATTCAAGAAGATATGTTGTTCAAAGGAAGTCAGTTATGCATACCTAGAAGTTCAATGAGAGATAATTTGATTAAGGAGAAGCATAGTGGTGGATTGGCAGGACATTTTGGTATTGATAAGACAGTGGCTTTGGTGAGTGAAAATTACTTTTGGCCACATATACATAAGGATGTTGTGCAGAGTTGTAGAGTTTGTCAAGTTGCAAAAGGGAGTAGTCAGAATACTGGATTGTATAAACCTTTGACAGTACCGAAGAGACCTTCAGAAGACATAAGCATGGATTTTATGATGGGATTGGCTAAAACATAGAGAGGACATGATTCAATATTTGTAGTGGTGGACAGATTTTCAAAGATGGCTCATTTCATACCTTGTAAGAAGACAACTGATGCAGTGCATGTAGCTGACTTATTTTTCAAGGAAATTGTAAGATTGCATGGATTACATAAGAGTATAGTTTCAGACAGGGATACAAAGTTTGTTGGATACTTTTGGAGGAAACTTTGGAAGAAAATGAAGACAGATTTGATGTTCAGTTCAACTTTTCATCCACAGACAGATGGACAAATAGAAGTAGTGAATAGGAGTTTGGGAAACTTGTTGAGATGTTTGGATGCAGAGAAGATAGGAAGTTAGGATTTGATTCTTTCACAAGCAGAGTTTGCATATAATAATTTAGTGAATAGGAGTACCAGAAGAACACCTTTTGAGATTATGACCGGAGTGAATCCTAGAGGAGTTACAGAATTGAGAGACATCAATATGGAAGAAAAAGAGAAGTGTAGAAGTAGAAGAATTTGCAGAACACATGAAGACAATGCATGATTAGGTTAAGAAGCATTTGGAGAATATGAACAATAAGTACAAAGAGAAGGCTGATGAGAAGAGAAAACATAAGGAATTTGAAGTTGGAGATGAAGTGATGGTGTACTTGAGAAAAGAAAGATTTCCATTTGGGACATATAATAAGTTGAAGATGAAGAAGTTTGGACCTTGTAAGATACTCAGGAAATTTGATTCAAGAAATGCATATGAAGTGGAATTACTGGAGACATTGGGTATTTCACTTATTTTTGATATTGCAGATCTATATCAATATCATGAAGCAAAGTTCAGTGATAGCATAGACGAAGACTTGCAGAAGCAGTTACCACAACAAGCACCAGAGAAAATTGAAGACATATTGGACAGCAGAGTTGGACATAGCACTAGAGGAAGACAATACAAAGAATATCTTGTGAAGTGGAAAGGCAGACCGGAAGAAGATTCATCATGGATTTCTTAGGCTAAGGTGGACCATCTTGGTTCTCCCTTAGCCCTAGCAAAGTGAGGGACTCACGTTTTCAATAACCCCAGATGTATGATGCAGGAGCATCTCTAGTTCAAGAGCAATATTGCATCAACCAAAAACATTTGCATTTCATTTTGTTTGTATCTTAGTTTGTTTCTTTTCAGTTCAATCAGATGTAGATTATGTTTTGTGGTCCAGTAGCATTTTCAGATCTTGTGGAGTTGGACTTAACATCTACATTCATTCATCTACATCATATCCAGAATTCAGAGATCCGCATGTCAATACTGGAAAGATGTCGCTATCAGAAGTTGATTGTTTCTCAAAGCAGAGCATCCTAATATTCACAGACAACCAGCTGAAGGAGAAACTTGCGGAAGCATTTCCTGATTGTTGGAGCCTAATGACACATCATTCAATGATCTTTGGTTCATGGCTGACCTTCCTTGGAGATCTACACACCATTTCATTAATTTTCTGGAATGGTTCCATGCATTTAGGTCTGACCTATCTGTGTTCACACATTACATCTCTTCTTTGGAATTTGTGATCTTCCTTGGCTGACGCGAAGGAATCTATTGGTCCGGAGTTGATATATATTGATGTAATAGATCCTTAGGAAAGTAGTTAGCAATTGATTCATAATTCTTAGTTTAAATTTTGTGCGAAGGGAGCTTCAAAACCTTATCTTGAGCATGTATGTCATCAGGCTTGTGTGCCCTAATTGTAAGCCCACATGTTGCCAGCCAATCTCTATTTGAATTCTATGATATACTGAATGACTGAATTTGCATTTGCTTTATTTCTTTGAGTTGTTTCCATTGTGTTTACTCTTGCTGCACAGTCTGGATAGTTCATTCTATGAACCCTCCTTCTGTGATTGCACCATATATTAAAACTTTGGCAAAAATGATGTATCCATCTTTGCATGCATTAGTCGGTTCACTGTGCTCTAGATGGCATAACCATCCAATAGTGTCATACATAGTTAGAGTGGATCTATAGTTGTATGACCATGATGAGTTATGAAGGACCCAAAACTAGAACTCAAATGGCAAAGCTTATGGTTCCTTATATCTACTTCCCTCATGAAGGGTAGGGTGACTTCCAAGTAGGAAGTTGTATAGGAGACCACCAGTCTGTGGTTAGAGGAAAAGCACTCGGGTGATGCTCTCCTTCCCAAGTAGATGACAAGCTAAGACTTATGAAGACAAGTATCAATATTCCTGATGTAGCATTTTCTATTATATGACTTGACAGTCAAGAATCCTATGTAAAATTTATCATTATTGCCTAGAGCAAAACATTGTGATTGCAAAGTGAAGGAATTCATTATTGTGTTATCTTTGAATATGTTGCAAATTTTAGTTTGAAATTATTCAGATAAGATATGCACTAATACTTTGATTATGAGTTTATTTTATTATAAACAAAAATGATTATTTTATGACCATGATCATTTACTTAATGGTAAATTGAGTTGTTAATTAAGGTAAATTGAGTTGGTATGTTACATATGGTATCAGAGCTACCAGGTTCAATACATGGACTTATGATCTCACTACATGAAATTTTCCTCTGACATTAAAGTTGCTAATGTTCAGATGTTCTTATGCCAGAATGGTAAGAATAAGAATGACACCCGGGAAGAAGGTAACAGGAAATGGATGTTACCTTAAGGCTATGAGGGAGTGACCCTCAAGAATGAAAAGCCTTGGTCAAACTAGTTGCTTGAGAGGCAGATGGTTGACTGATGATGAAACTTTCATTGATGCTATTAAACACATCAAGTAGGAGAAGGAAAAAGTGGTTAGGGCTACTACTCCTATCTCTGGAAATGAATCAATGAAACCCTCTGCAACTAAGGAACCAACCTTGGGAAGTGATCTTAAAGATCCTATTATCACTCAGGAGGTTATGGATGAGTGCCTACAAGTACATCCACCTCCTAAGTCTGATTCGATGAACCTCAAGGATGAGGATAAACTTTGGAAGATATCCCAATTTGAAAGTGACTTGCAATTGCAAGATGTAAATGAAAATTGTAACAATTGATGGATTATATGTAATCCATGGAAACTATAATGCAATTTTAAATTTTGGCAAATCTTTCCTTTCTTGTAAGATTGCATAAATGAGAATGGATTTACATTTATGAATGGATTCAATAGTATGAAAAACTAATTGAATGGTTAATCTAAAAAATTTAGGAAAAGTAGATTGCAGTATGGTTCAGACAGGAACCAATATGGGAGATAGCCAGGAAGAAGGGCAACCTTCAGGCCACTCCAATTCAAATCATGATCAGATCCTCTCTATGCTCCATGAGATGAGAGAAAGAATTGGAACTCTTGAGCAAGAGGTCGAGGGTCAGCAAGGACCCAAGTAGGAAGCCTACCACGGGGGTGATGACAAGGAACATCATGAGGTCACCACCCAAAGTGGATGCGGAGAGAATAACTCTGAAATAAGATATGATGAGGATAAAAAAATCCATTTGGCTCTAGAACTATCCACAGATAGGAAAAAAAGTTACGCCTCCCAAGTTTGATGGGACTATAAGCGGAGATGTCATGGAGGCATGAATTATAGAAATGGAGAAATACTTTGAAATGAGAAACTATTCTAAAATCACCAAAGCGATATGGGGAGCATACCAATTGGTAGGCGAAGCATCCACCTAGTGGATGAACAAGAAAATGGAGTTGAAATTGAACTCCATGAGTCTAACTTGGGAAAGGTTTGTGGAACTTTTTAGGGAAAGATGGTTGCCTTAGTTGTATTTTGATCAAAAGCTTATAGATTTCTAAAATTTGAGATAGGGTGACTCAACTGTGAATGAGTACTAGGAAAAGTTCACTCGCCTCCTCAAATATGTTCTACAATATCAATAGGATGAGAGGCTTTGCATCTAAAAGTTCATCATGGGATTGAATACATAGATTGGGGGTGAAGTGGATGTGCATGGTCCCACTACAATGGACCAAGTTTATGATAAAACTATTAAACAAGAACAAAAATTGAAATCCATGTCTGCATACAGGGAAAGGAATCACAAAAAGTTTAATTGGTCCCAATCCTCCTAGTCATTTAAGAAAAAAGGCAAAAAGAAAGACTTTTCTAAGAAAAGTGATAAAGGGTCCAAGAACAATCAAAATGAATCCAAGGGCGAAAAGAAATGCAATAATAACTCCAAGAAAAATGGAGATAATCCTGGGAATCCTTATGAAAAATGAGGACCTGTGGGAGGGTGCTATTCATGTGGTGGTGATCATTATGCCAACCAGTGTCCTAATAAGATGCGGGGAACTCAGCCACAAGGAAATCATTTACCCTCTCAGCAGGTAGCTTTTCACCAACGCATACATGTAGCCCTAGATAATAGGCAAGCTGAATATCAAATCACTCCTATTGAAACCACGGGTATTTTATCTGGTTTTCCAATTTTAGTTTTAATACATACTAGTGCAACATAATATTTTATTTCTCCTAAAGTTTTGAGTAATATTTCTAGAAAATTTGGATACATGGCAAATACTTGGTCAGTTGAATATGCAAATCAGACTAGAGCTTAGGTAGATCAATGATTGTTTGAGGCTAAGGTTGAGCTTCCTAGTTTCTCCACTAAAGTGAACTTTTATGTAGCCCCATTAGGCTCATATGATGTCATCCTTGGAATAAATTGGTTATGGAGACATAGAGCTAAGGTGGATTATTTTTCTAAAACAACAGAATGTCTAGATGACCTTGGGAATAAAGTATTTCTACAAGGTAACCCTAGAGAGGTCAAGCTAAGACAAGTATCTTCCCTGTAAATGAAAAGAGCTCAGAGAAAAGGATGCCAACTCTTTGTTGTTAAAATGGAGAAAATAAACAGTCATAAGGAAACTAATTTCCAAGATGATTTGATGTTTTATGAATCTCAGAAACTCCAAGGAGTTAAGAAGAGGAAATCCATAGATTAGGAGAGATCAAATATGCATAGATACCCTTTTCTTAGAGATTTTGAGGATGTATTTCTAGATGAGCTTCCGGGATTACCCCCTAAAAGAGATTCTGATTTCTCTATAAATATAATTCTAGGTTCGAAACCTATATCTAAAGCTCCATATAGAATGACCACAACCAAGTTAATGGAGCCAAAGGCTTGGTTGCAGGAATTGCTTGATAAAGGATTGATAAGACCTAGTGTCTCAGCTTGGGGAGCACTAGTAATGTTTGTGAAAAAAAAGGATGGTACGTTGCGTTTATGCATAGATTACCATATACTAAATAAAGCAACGATAAAGAACAAGTATCCATTGCCCCACATTGACGATCTCTTTGATCTAATGCAAGAAGCAACTATGTTTTCTAAGATCAATATTCGATTTGCGTACCATCAATTGTAGCTAAAAGATGAAGATATTCATAGGACATATTTTAGGACAAGGTATGAACATTATGAGTTCACTGTCCTGCCCTTTGGATTAACAAATGCACCTGCAACATTTATGAACTTAATGAATAGTGTGTTCAGAGATTGCTTGGACAAGTTTGTCCTAGATTTTTTGGATGATATTTTGATCTACTCTAAGAATGAGGAGGAACACCTTTAGCATTTAAGGATTGTTCTCCAAAGGTTGAGAAAGCATAAATTGTATGGCAAGCTCTCGAAGTGTACTTTCTTTCAAAAGGGAGTGCAGTATTTGGGTCATATAATTTCAGCTAAGGGAATAGTTGTGCACCTGGACAAGATCAAAGTCATTTTGGAATGGCCAGCACCAAGAAATGTACATGAGGTTGGAATTTTTATGAACCTAGCAGGTTATTACAAGAAATTTGTAGCAAATGTTTCAAGAATTGCTTGTCCTATTACATCTTTAAAAAGAAACGGCAAAAGATTTGATGCATTTGACCAACTGAAGGAAAGATTGACTATGACACCTATCTTGAAAGTACTCGACCTGGAAGGTCATTTTGTAGTCATTACCCATGCCTCAGGGGAAGTCTTAGGTGGTATACTTGTCCAGGAAGGATAGGTTATTGCATATGAGTTCGGGAAACTAAAAAATTATGAACAAAATTATGCCCTTCATGATTTGGAATTAGCAACAGTAATCCATGCACTGCAAATGTGGAGACATTACTTGCTTGGAAAACTTTTTCAACTAAAAATGGATCATCAAAGACTCAAATATCTATTTACTCAACCACACCTAAATGCTCGCCAATGAAGGTAGTTAGAGTTAATATGAGATTGTGATTTTGAGATTAAATACATTCAGTGCAAAGAAAACCAAGTGGTGGATGCCTTAAGTAGGAGAAGACATATCTTCTCAATGATATCCATACATTCTGATTTTAAGAATCAGCTATTACAAAAGTCTAAGGAAGATGAGTATTACGAATAGGTAAAACAAGCTCTTTTGGAGAATCCCTAGGATCTAAAATATGATGGATTCTATCTTGAACCAGATGGATTATTGAGGTATAAAGGAAGAATGTATGTTTCGAACTCCGAGGAGTTAAGGAATATCATGTGGAAAGAGGTTCATTCTGCACCTCATTCAAGACATCCTAAACTAACGAAGTTATTAACTGATGTGAAGCCTTTATATTTCTAGAATGTAATGAAGAGGGATGTTGCAAGGTTTGTGGCTGGATGTTTAGAATGCCAGAGGGTGAAGGTGGAACACCATCACCTGTCAGGACTTTTATACCCTCATGAAATCCCAGAATGGAAATGGCAAATCATTAGTATGGATTTTGTGCAAGGACTTCCTTTGTCCAAGAATAGGCACAATGATATTCTAGTTGTGGTGGATAGACTCACCAAGGTAGCACATTTTATACCTGGGAATTTGACAGATGGGGCACCAGTCATAGACTGCAAATTTGTGCAAGAAGTTTTCAGATTGCACGATATTCCTAAGAAGATTATCTTAGATAGAGATGCCCATATGACATTGTTGGTAAATAGATTTGTCACTGCAGATTTGAATGTGACTCGCTCAACGGGCAACGACAAATGTCCCAACAGTTGGAGAAGTTGTTACTAGATTAACATCTTTCCTCTATGTTTGAGAGGGGCAACTCCCTCATATGATGGGCGTATTTGTAGTTTTTGTGTACTTTTGACCTAAAAGTACACAAAGGAGGGAAAGGAAAACTAAAAGGAATGAAATATAGAAACCCTAGTGGTAGACACATGAATACTGGTTTGGATTTCACAAACTCAGGACAAATTATGAGGGGATTTCACCATAGAAGCTACAAACTACGTTCTTGAACCTATATGATAAATTACACAATAATAAGTTCTTATATGCAATGATGATGAAAAGAAAATGAAAAATCTCAACATACAAAGAGACAAGTTTCTCCAGCACATTCAAATCGAGATACCAAGATGTAATTATGTTTCATTACATCAATTGCACAGTTTATATATGCTTCAAAAGATGACCAATGATTTACATGATGACACAGAGGTATTACTCATTTAACATATGAGAAATTAGTTACAATAACTCAAAATTACAATGGAACACACGACCCAAATACTCTCTTTATTATCTTTGTGAAATTATACAATTTCAAAAAGCCTTCATGTACAAATTATTAGATCAATGGTCTCTAAAAATATTCTCCATAAGTCCCCTCTAAAAGTCTCCTAAAAAAGTCCCCTTTACATTTGAGATAACCTTGTATTTATAGGTTTTTCCCCTGTAACTACCTTGTAATCACCTGATAACTACCTTGTAACTACCCTTTTGAAAGACAATAATTTAAAAATAAGCTTTATTTTAGTTAGATTTTACCTAACTTTTTTGGAAACAAAGCTCATTTTCTAACCTTTAAATTACAATAAGTGACGTAAGTCACTTTTACAAAAAGGTAACTTTAAGTATGAAACTTTGAGTTGTGTTTTTCTAAGTCACTTCCCATGTCCATCAACGCCATTTTGATGGTCAAACCTTGTCGAATGTTGATGACTCCTTTGTATACCTAGATCTTAGACTCATGTGTTCACACATACAAAACCTGGATGAAGAGAATGGTTACACATTTTCGGGCTTTGATACAGTCATAAAATGCTACCATCATCATCTCACAAGCCACCTCATCTAGATCTATGTTTTCCATAAAAAATTATTTACTATTTCCTAGCCTTCATTCTGACTACTCTCTTCATGCCTAAATAACATGTTGCAGAGCCATATGGTTGCTAAATATTGATAAAATAGTGGTAATGGCAGCTACATTAGATTTTAGGCACGCTTCTTACATTTGATGAAATAGTTTTAATGCATCATCACTATGCTTGTTCTAAGCATAAGCTGCAATCATCACATTCTAGGAGACCATAGTTCTTTGAGGCAACATGTTAAACACCTTTCTTACGGCTTCTATGCTCTTGCATTTTGCATATATATTGACTAATGAACTCCCCACATAAAGAAACATTAGACTCAAACCCATTCCAAAGTATACAACAATGAACCTCCTTCCTGTGTTGTAAAACCATTAAATTGGAAGAGACTAAAAAAACACTGGCAATGGTATCCATATTGGGTTTTATGGGGCCATTTTCATTTGAGGAAATGTTGCAAAGTCTCTTTATTGTGCCTATCTTGGGAACACCTTGTTATCACTACATCCTAAGTGTTATGCTTCCCAATTGTATTTGATAAAAATCTTCCCATGATTTTTTAGTATACCCATTTGGGTGTGGCTTTGTATGTGCTCCCATGGTCTAAAGACATCTACTAGAGCATTTGCACTGATCATGTTTTAATGGAAGTTTGTACTCCATTCCAAAACTTACCATTTTTTTTATTGTTTAAAACTTGTCATTCTTGATAGAGGTTGAGGGGATGCTAGTGAAGGATGAGAATAAGGCACTATACGTTCCAAGCGCATTTGCTTTAAAATTTCTAATACATTCATTTGTATGTATCTTTCTTCCAAATTCTTATTCGTCTACAAACTACAATCGTGGCAGTTTATGAGGCCACAGTTCGTATAAATTTTTATGATGGCATTTGCAACTATACTATCAAGCAAAAACCATGCTTCCAATCATTTTTTATTCGATGTCCATAGGCTATCCCAGTGAGGAATTTGGCTTTACGCTAGTCAAACACATTGTCTTGAAAGTTTTTGTGGCCTTTTCAATAAAAGTACGTAATTACAATCCATGAGGTTACATCTCTTTGACTCATTCTATTGAACAGTTCACGTGCATTGGCTATATTTATAAATTATGCATACATTTCTATCAGGGCAGTTACAACTTCTACACCAGCCAAAAATTCATTTTCAATCATGTTTTGATAGACGTCAATACCCTGCTCGAAACCCCTTTTTGGCGCGGGATGGGAGGTGCTAGCCGGCAGTGGTCATGGAGTCTAGTTTTACATCTACCAATTACATTTGCTAGAAATTTTCTAAATCCTTTTCAATAGATACCATTATGTGCACATCTTGCAATTGTGGTAGTCCATAAGACTGTGTTTCTTTAAAGCACTTTGTCAAAAAATTGTTGTGTGTTGTCTTTGCTTCCACATTTTGTATCAATGTATACCAGAGCATTTCAAATTGTAATTAACAAAATTTCCTTGTCCTTTATTCTCTAAGGGATATCCATATGCTTCTATGGAGTTCTCCTGCTGTGCAGGTTCTTGATGATGAAGGTTTATAATGGTTGAAGACAAGTGTACGGTTACTAGAATATGCAATGTCTCCTTCAACATATCCTTTTCATGCAACCTTTAGGTAGTTATGGTAACTACTTTCCATCGGCAACTTTGAGAGTTCTTCACAACTTAGTTACAACTTATGACTTGTGCTTTTGGTAAACCTTCCTGAAATCACTACCAATTCAAAACTTATAACTTTTCCAAACCTCTAGCTTCATGAGTAGTTAGTAAAAAATACAATTTGTACTTTCCATTGAGTTAGCCAAATTCACAAGTTGGAAACTTGTGAAAATTTCTAAGTTGCATCAAGTTAGCCACAAATTAAAGTAGTTGGCTACTTTCACTTTTTTGAAATTTGCGGAAAACTTCACCTTTTTAGTGCAAAGATGACAACTTCACCAAAATTGAAAGTATCCTCTCACTTTCACTTTTTCCTAAGTAGGCTAATAAAAACTTGCTTTTTAAAGAAAAATTTCCACTTAGCCAAATTCACAAGTGATACCTTCTTTATACTTAAGCAATTTCATAAGTTAATTAATTAATACACATTCTTTATTAGTTTTTGAATAATACTAACTTTTGAAAATTACTGAGTCACTTTGACTTAGGTGAATTTGCAACTTGCGAACCTGGATTTGTGCATACAGAGTTGATCTTCATTTTGATTTGGAAAATATCAAAGTAACTGGTGACAATTTTTGCACCATTTCGGAACTTTTTCAAATATGGGACATATATGTGTCTATTTGTTTTAGTTTAGTGAATTCAATGTATTTTTTAGTGAATTCAATGCATTTTTTAGTGCCAATAATTGTGGTGGTTGCCTCAAGAAGATCATTAAATGTTGCCGGCATCTCAGTCAGAATTTGTGGCATGACTCATATGAAAAAATAAGACACTTGCAAAGTCAAAATGGAAGGTGTATCATATATGCAATGATGTTGCTATAGTAGTTGTGGTCACTAAGAATCTAAGTATCAACCTTATTTAAAGGCACCAGGCAAATGTAAGAGCTACATGGTTCCTTCATTGAAAATCATCATAGCACAATATATAAAGCATAGCCACAAAGAGGAGCAACTAAAAGCATAATGTATAACATCTATCTATAAAGGATGGTGGCCTATAAATAGCTCATCAGAGGATATAAATGATTATGGCACTCTTATATTCTATGGTGCACATGCAACAATTGCAGGCAAATCCAAGAAAATCACAGTTGAATCCAAGAGGAAGACACAGAGTCTTCAAAATACAGCCATTCAAATAGGGTGACTTTGGTGGGGATTCCTAAATCAAATTTGAAAAAAGATCTGGTTTATATACAAAGCCATGAGCTTATCAGAAATGGAGGCATGCATTATAGTGGTAGCTTTCAGAAATGAAATGAGCCAGGTATGCAGTATGATGATGGCACGACCATTCCAAAGTTAGACTACTGGCTATTCAATAAAAGTATATAGCAAATACAAAGGCTCAGTCATAAAGAAACTCAGCCACTTCAAGTTGATGCTAGCCATGCACTCCAGGCATGATGCCATAAGATGATGGTGCCTCATATGGATCGTGGTGGTGAAGGCACTGCATAAAAGAGATGGCATAAAGACATACAAAGGCATGCAGTCTATTAATAATGGTAATGCTCTTATGAAAAGGGTGAAACCATAGTGGATGGCGTGGCTTCTCACAGCCCATTCAAGGCTCAGTCCTTGTAAAATAGCCACGGCCTCTACTATAATCCAAGAGGGAGACGTTGACAATATAGATATGGCACTAATCAAGACAAAACCAAAACCAACCACAAGTCATGAAAAGCATCATTATTGTAGTAGAAGTAATGAGTTATGGAGCTCAACATACATATAAAGTTTCAATACAGAGAAGTGGCTCAGCAAAAAGAGGATCGGCCTAAATAAAGAAGTAGAGCTATTCAGTAGGGCACTACAACATATGAAGGAGGGTACAATTTTAGTTACAAATGATACTTGTGTTGGTTTTAGGACAGACAAATGAGAGGGGGAGAGTGAATCAGTTGTCACCAAAACTTTCTTTTCTTAAGACACTTAAATCCTTCTTATATTTCTACAGTAAAATAATGATTCCATCATGGAAGCACAATCAATAACTCAAGAGCAGAAACACATTAACACATATGACACCAAGATTTTAACGTGGAAAATCTAGTTAAAGGAAAAAAACCATGGGGTGACTAACCCAAGAATGTATTCTCTGTTAAAAGAATAAGAAGGACAAATGCCACTTGCCAATTAGGGCTCACTACCTGAGCACACTGCTTACAAGAGGCCCCTTGCCTATAGGAGACACATTGTCTACAGAATAAAATAAATATTAAATACTTGAATTGGAGATTAGCATCTTCACCATGCTTGAGACAGTTCCATTTAAGCTCAACACCTTTGCTCTGCTTTTCGCTCTTCTCCTCTTTACCACTTTCTCATCTCAACCAAGGATACTTTGAAATGACTTGACAAATCTTATTTATACAAGACATCGACTTTGGGATAATCATCAAAGTCAGCACAACATACTTTATTACAGAGCAGTTACAAAAATACAACTTAATTTGTTACAAAGACTTCATGCGTATCACCACATTGTCGGCTACACATATCTGAGACTTCAATCTTCTATGAGGAACGCGCCATGCTTCTTAGAACATCTTCAAGATCATCTGCAAGATGTGTAAAGCATCCGGTTGGCCATGATTAGGAAGAATTCCATCACCTGAGAGTAAATCTTCAATTACGAGCTCAATCTTCAATGTAGACTGCCGACATGAACTGGACACAATTTAAAGACCCCCACAAGCTTTCTTGAATCACCAAGAACATCCACACCACTTCTGCTTACTAAAATCATTTGCATCTTCATCTGAAACGTCAAGAACACAGTCTGTCATCACTGTCACATTAGAATAAATGCTTGCAAACCTCCGGACCATGAACCAATTGAGTAGTCAATTCACATTGGCTTCCTAAACATTCCACCAAATCTGCAAAACAAGATATTGCATTTCTGAATCTCACCGGACCTATTTGTGTCAATCTGTCACCTCTGAACAGTTGCCAAGACCTATTTGACTCATATGGCCATAACTTCCCCAAATCTTCATGCAGACGTCTCAAATCTTATCTGGATCATCTTTAGACACATCTACAAACCCTTTGATGTGCATTCTCTGATCTTCATCTAGCTAGGATCTTCATTTCATAGAGCTTCACTGTCTTCACTATTTCTGATAAGACTAATTTTCTCAATATCCTCAGCACACAGCGCATCCAATCCTTGACATTAATGCAACAAGAGTATGTTGACAATAATGACAACACTGGTTAGGCCCATACTTGCAACAATCTCCCCCTTTGTCATTGATGGCAACATATAATGTGAAAAACCATCAAGACAAGAACTTCTCCTCACTAACTGACATAGCTTCCCCTATCAACAACAATCATTCATATGTCTTCTCTTTCTTTACTACTCCCCCTTTGATAAGCAACCACTTTTTTTTTTTCACATGTCTTCTCTCTCCCTTTGACATCAATGGCAAAAAGCGCATACTTGCATCTATACTTCATAATCATACAGACTATTCCCCCTGAGTAGCAGCTTCCTATCATCAATCTAGACCACAAGATATGACTATGAGATCCACCGGATTGATGCACATGAGTGCACCTTAATTCAGAACCGGAGGGGTAATAACCCCTAACTTCTCCCTAAGATACTCAAAAGAGTCCTTAGGTAGAGGTTTAGTAAAAATTTCTGCAATCTAATCTTTTGAGGGCACAATGATGCAGGGACTTCCGGAGGTCATAACTTTTGACTCGGATGTGGGTTTTCTACGAAATTTTACAGGTGGATGCGTTATGAGGTGGCCAGTGGTTTCCCAACCGCCCTAGCGGGTTGGACCTCGTCTTGGCACTTTTTCGGGGCTTCAAACTTTCATCTTGGCCCTCAAAATGGCAAATTAGTGTTTTTTTCTAGTTTTTTAAAAGTTGCTTTTTTTAATAACTTGAAACTCATGTTTCGAATTTAGGATGTTAGTTGGTTTTTTGTCCTACCTTAGCTTTACGAGCTTTTTGGGAAAAAACTAGATTCTTAAGATATGATTGTAAAATTACCTAAAATGGCAAAATCTGACAATTGTCAAAATCTGCCAAAAAAGGTAATTTTTTTATTTTTTGTTTTCTTAGATATAAGAGAGTTTTCTCTCATTGTAGCAGCAGAGTTGAGGAATAGAAATTTTGTTATGTTTCAGCTTCTAAATTTTTGTCTCTCATGTTTAATGGCACAATTCTGTTGAGTGTTTGTTGTGTGCTGCATCATTTGGTATCAGAGCAGGAAGATGGCTGGGAGAGGAAGAGGAAGAGGCAGTCTTGCCTAGATGCATAGAGAAATGCAAAATCTGCAAAGGCAAATAGCAGAACTTACAACACGGATGGAAACCCAAAGACTAGGTAGAGGAGGAGACGAATCTGATGAAGAGATAGGTCAAGGAGGTGTAAATCAAGATACAGAACATGAAGAAGAAGAATTAGAAGGCATGAGTTTTGAAGAGAGGATGCTTAGGGCCTTAGAAGGAAAAAATGAAGGGATCAAGGTAGATGTTTCAGATTATGCAGGTAGTCTTAAACCAGAGGAGTTGATAGACTGGTTGAATGGCATGAGAAAATTTTTTGAATGGAAATCCATGACAGAGGAGAAGAAGGTAAAATTTGCATGCACCAAATTAAAGGGTCATGCAATGATTTGGTGGGATCATCTTCAAAAGGAACGAACAAGGAAAGGTAAGGATAAGATCAGGACATGGAATAAAATGGAGAAGAAGTTGAGAGAAAAATTTTGCCCATAGATTATGCACAAACCCTTTTTCGTAGGTTTCAAAATTTAAAGCAGAACCTCTCTTCTGTGCAAGATTATACAAATGAGTTTTATACACTGTCTATACGTATAGAGCATCAAGAAACTGATGCACAAATGGCTGCTAGATATGTGAATGGCCTGAAATTTTCTATTCAAGATGAATTGAGCATGCATCGACTCAACAATATGGAAGAGGCTTACCAATTGGCTCTAAAGGCTGAAGAAAAACAAAACAGACAGTACCATCAGAGGAATAGAGGAGGAAGAAGAGGTACATCAACCCCATTTCGAGGAGGTTCAAATTATGGCAGGGGAGAGTTATCCCATGGTTTGGAAAAACAAGTAGACACTCGGCAAGATCCTCCAAATCAAGAACGAGGAAGGGGATTTCAAAGAGGTAGAGGTTATGGTAGCGGTAGAGGATGGGAAAACCAGAGAAGGCCTTTCACTTGTTTCAGATGTGGAGAAGAAGGTCATAGGGCATTTGAATGCTCCAATTATAACATGCAAGAAAGAAATCAAGGAGGACAACCTAGGGTGAACATGATTCAAATGCAGCATGAAGTGGAAGGGACAGAACTAGCCTTGATAGAAGATAAATATTACTGGCCAAAGATGAAAAGGGATATAACTAAGTATGTAACAAGGTGTAGAATCTGCCAAGTGGCTAAGGGACATTCACCGAATACAGGATTGTATATGCCCTTACCAGTACCAGCTGCACCATGGACAGATTTGAGCATGGACTTTGTGTTGGGACTTCCACATACTCAACGAGGTAATGATTCCATTTTTGTAGTTGTTGATAGGTTCTCCAAGATGGTTCATTTTATTGCCTGTAAGAAAACTAATGATGCAACAAGGGTAGCAGAGTTATTTTTTTCAGAAGTTGTTAGACTACATGGTGTTCCAAAGACTATTACCTCTGACAGGGATACCAAATTCCTCAGTCATTTCTGGAGGACTTTATGGAAGAAGATGGGGACCAAGTTACAGTTTAGTAGTGCCTATCATCCTCAAACAGATGGGCAAACAGAGGTAGTTAATCGGAGTCTGGGAAATTTGCTGAGGTGTATTGTTGGAGAAAAGCCAAAACAATGGGATTTGGCATTACCCCAGGCTAAATTTGCCTATAATAGTTCTGTTAACCGATCAACAAGAAAGTCCCCTTTCCAGATTGTGTATGGTAGGAATCCTCAGGGTGTTCTAGATTTGGTACAGCTACCAATGAAAGATCAGGTCAGTGATGATGGGGAAGCATTTGCAGAACACCTTCAACAGTTGCAGCAAGCAGTGAGACAGAAGTTGCAGGACAGTAATGAGAGGTATAAGAATTCAGTGGATCCTAGTCGGCGACATCAGACATTCAGTGAAGGTGACTTAGTGATGGTATATTTGAGAAAAGAACGGTTTCCTATTGGCACATATCACAAGTTGAAGTACAAGAAAATTGGTCCTTGCAGAATTACAAAGAAGATCAATGATAATGCATATGAGGTCAGTTTACTAGATGATCTTGTTATTTCTCCTGTGTTTAATATTTCTGATTTATATGCATTCCATGGTGAGGATGATGCTGAAGATAGTCAACCAGAGGTGTCATGGCACAACCACATTCCCCATAAGAAGAAGGACAAGATTGCACAGATTCTTGATAAGAACACTATCTCCACTCGGCAAGGGCGTTACAACAAGTATTTAGTACAGTGGGAAGGATTGCCACCAACAGATAGCACATGGATTATAGAGTGGGAAGTGCAGAGGTTAGATCCTGTCAAATGGCAGCAGTTTGAAGACACTCACTTGCAGGAGCTGCGTTCTTTTCAACCAGAGGAGAATGATGCAGGGACTTCCGGAGGTCATAACTTTTGACTCGGATGTGGGTTTTCTACAAAATTTTACAAGTGGATGTGTTATGAGGTGGCCAGTGGTTTCCCAACCCGCCCTAGCGGGTTAGACCTCGTCTTGGCACTTTTTCGGGGCTTCAAACTTTCATCTTGGCCCTCAAAATGGCAAATTAGTGTTTTTTTCTAGTTTTTTAAAAGTTGCTTTTTTTAATAACTCGAAACTCATGTTTCAAATTTAGGATGTTAGTTGGTTTTTCGTCCTACCTTAGCTTTACGAGCTTTTTGGGAAAAAACTAGATTCTTAAGATATGATTGTAAAATTACCTAAAATGGCAAAATCTGACAATTGTCGAAATCTGCCAAAAAAGGTAATTTTTTTATTTTTTTGTTTTCTTAGATATAAGAGAGTTTTCTCTCATTGTAGCAGCAAAGTTGAGGAATAGAAATTTTGTTATGTTTCAGCTTCTAAATTTTTGTCTCTCATGTTTAATGGCACAATTCTGTTGAGTGTTTGTTGTGTGCTGCATCACACAAACTCCAATCTGAATTCATTATTGTTCACCTACTCTCAAAAAGTGAAACTTGATGGATATATGTTTTGTCTTTGAATGCAACACCAGATTTTTTGATATATTTATTGCACTTGATTTATCACAGAAGATTGTGATAGGTTCCTCATACTCCACTCTGATGTCTCTTAGCATTTGCTTCATCCACAATACTTGAGTGCAACTACCTACTGCTACAATATACTCAGCTTCTGTAATGGACAGAGATATTGTCTCTTGTTTCTTGCTCAACCAAGAAATAGTCTTTTCCCCAAAAAGAATGCACCACCACTGGTACTCTTCCGGTCATCCACATCTCCTGCCCAATCAGCATCTGTGTATGCATGAAGAGAGAAATCATGATCCCTAGGATACCATAAACCATACTCAACTATTCCCTTTAGATATCTGAGAATTCTCTTGATTGCCATGACATGAGATTCTCTAGGATCAGCTTGGAATTTGGCAACTAGCTTTGAATGCAGATTCAGTCTTAGGAGGTGCATCTCCAAACTTAGCCAATTCAAATGCAGCTAATTTCCCAACCAATTGATCCCTTGTGATATTTGATAAAGATCTGAATTCCTCAATAGCAGCAACCTTGTGTTTGTAAGCAGGAGGTAAGAATCTGAGAACTTTGGCAACAATCTCATCTTCATCCAAGGTTCCACCAACACATCTAATGGCACAAACAAGCTCATTTACTTTTGGCATAAATGTAGTGATATTCTAATCTTCATTCATATTCAGGTTTTCAAATTTTCCTTTTAGACCTTATAACTTGGCACATTTAACATATTTGTCTCCTTCATGCAGAAGTGCTAGTTTTGACCAAATTTCATATGCAATTTTTAAATCCACAACATTTATCAGCTCTGAATCAGATAAGGCACTTAGTAAGGCTTCTTTAGCTCGAAGATTATCTTCAGCATCTTTGATTTCATCTATAGCTATCAGACCATTCTTTGGAGGAATATACTTCTTTATAGTCATGTTCCAATATTGAAAACCCATACATTGCAAGTGACATTCCATGCGGCTTTTCCAAAGAGTGTAGTTTGTTCCATCAAACCTCAGACTATCCTTTTTGTAGGAAGACATCCTAGATCTCCTCAAGTGGTTAAACTCTTTTAGAGGAGCTTAGCTCTGATACCAATTAAATTGGTTTTAGGATAGACAACTGAGCGGAGGGGGTGAATCAATTGTCACCAAAACTTTCTTTTCTTAAAACACTTAAATCCTTCTTATATTTCTACAACATAATAATGATTCAATCATGGAAGCACAATGCAATAACTCAAGAGTAGAAACACATTAACATATATGACACCAAGATTTTAACGTGGAAAACCCGGTTAAGGGAAAAAACCACGGGGTGACTAACCCAAGAATGTATTCTCTATTAAAAGAATAAGAAGAACAAATGGCAATTGCCAATTAGGGATCACTGCCTGAGCACACTACTCACAGGAGGCCCACTGCTTATAGAAGACACACTATCTACAGAATAATACAAATATTACATATTTGAACTGGAGATTAGCATCTTCACCATGCTTGAGACAGTTCCATTTAAGCTCAACAATTCTGCTTTGCTTTTCACTCTTCTCCTCTCTACCACTTTCTCATCTCAACCAAGGATACTTTGAAATGAATTCACAAATCTTATTTATACAAGACATCAACTTTGGGATAATCATCAAAGTGGGTACAACATACTTTATTATAGAGCAGTTAGAAAAATACAACTTGATTTGTTACAAAGAATTCATCCGTATCACAACACTATCAGCTACACATATCTGGGACTTCAATCTTCTTTGGGGAATGCGCCATGCTTCGCAGAACATCGTCAAGATCACTGCAAGACGTGTAAAACATCCATTCAGCCATGATTAGGAAGAACTCCATCACCTGAGAGTAAATCTTCAATTACGAGCTCAATCTTCAATGCGGACTGCCAACATGAACTGGACACAATCTAGAGACCCCCATAAGCTTTCTTGAATCACAAGGAACATCCACACCACCTCTGTTTACTGAAATCATTTGCATCTTCATCCAGAACCTCAAGAACACAGTCTATCATCACTGTCACATTAGAATAAATGCTTACAGACCTCCAAACCATGAATCAATTGAGTTGTCAATTCACATTGGCTTCCTAAATATTCCACCAAATCTACAAAATAAGATATTGCATTTCTAGATCTCACTGGACCTATTTGTGTCACTCTGTCACCTCTAAACAACTACCAGAACCAGTTTTACTCATATGGCCATAACTTCTCCAAATCTTCATGCGGACCTCTCAAATCTTGACTAGATCATATTTAGACACATATCTACAAACCCTTTGATGCACATTCTCTAATCTTCATCTAGATGGGATCTTCATTTCATAGAGCTTCACTATCTTCACTATTTCTGATAGGACTAATTTTCTCAATATCCTCAGCACAGAGCTCATCCAATCCTTGACATTAATGCAACAAGAGTATATTGACATCAATGAAAACACCAGTTAGGCTCATACTTGCAACAACTTGGTCAAATAGAAACACAAAGCATGAGCTTGTAACATGAAATTAGAAGCAACCTCCATGAAATTTGAATGTGTCTCAGCAAAGAATGATGCTAGTTTCTAAAAGCATGGCCTTTTAAGGATGTAGCGGCTAATTCAATCAGACACAATAAGAGAGCGCATAATGGTGCAGCATTAGATAAAAGGCACAGTCCTTAATACATTCATGTCAATGCCCGACAATAAGAGATGGCATAGCAGATTTCAATAATGGCATGGTCTTTTCAATAGGTACCAGTCATTTTATGAAGAAGCTCCATTCCAGCAACATGAAGAAGATGCACAACTAGAAGCCCTAGAACCTCCAAATATAGCAACACATGGCCTCCGTAGATACAAGTAAATCAATGGTTTGCAAGAAAAAATAATGAAGGCACTGGGAGACACCACATGTCAATTGCAGAGAAAAAGAAGTAGCTCAAAGAGACTCTCAGAGTGAAGCACGTGGCCACTGTGCTGATGAGAACCAAAGGAAAATAGCGAACTTCCCCATGTGGCTGAAGCGGAGGAGAGGAAATAAAGTCATTTTATTTCATTTCATAAAGGCATCGAATGTGTCACAAAAGATAAAGTGTATTTTAATAAGAGATTCTCATACCAGTGGGCCCCTCTCTCTAATAAAGCCATGTTTTATTAAAAGACAAAGAATTCTTTTGTTTTAAATCCATGGGTTTAAAAGATATATAAAGTTTCTATAAATACATGGTGGGTCTGATGATTCAAATAAATCCATGCTTTATTATATAAGATTCTTTATGTTATGAAGACTATTTTAGGGCTCACGTAAAATAATGAGATGCAACCCTAAATATTTGAGCAGCCACTTCTATTTTTTACGGTGAGAAAAATGATGAGTGGCAGGAAGAAACTTATATGCAAGCCAAAGACAATAGAGGCAGAGGTGCATATTTCCAGCCATGGAGAAACAAAAAGAGATTTTCAGTTACTTACACAGCTAGATTTGTGCAAGATTTTGTGGGCAATTGCAGAGATTTCCAGAGTTAGTTGAGGATATTTTTTGGTTATAAATATGCAGAACCAGGAGACAGAGTTATAGGGAGTTCTACATAGTTTTTAGATCAAAGAGTTTCTAAGAAGAAACAAATATTTCTTTTTGCCTCTATAGTGACTCCTTCATGAGGATGTAATATTTTATATTGTTCAAATCCTTACCTCTGTAAGCTATTCTTCATTCAAATAAATAAGTATTGCTTTATGTAGATCAAAGTGTATTTCTTCTCCTTGCTTATTATTTTCTATTTCTTTTGCCTCTATTAAATCTGCTTTTAAACTGGGTTATTAACCATGCAGTTATGCTCTTTGATTTCTCAATTAATCATTCAAGGTTTAATCACTATACAACTAGGTGTTTGTTTTAATCCAGGACATCACCTTAGGGATTATATTTATTTCATTGTATTTGTCATCTTGTTTCCTCTTCTTCTAACCTTTTTCCAAAACCCCTTTGAAAATGGAAGAGCCAGCTTCCTTAAAATCTGGAGGTCACTTCAGGGGTCAATCCCACATCTCTGAAGTTTCCCATGTTGTTTCTAGATTAGACCCACAAATTTATGCATCAATAGTAACTTTACATAGACAACTAAAACATTGTGCCTTCTTCCATGAATTCCACTACGAATATGTCGATCCAGTTAACTGTGCAGACACGAGAAATGGTGAAAAGGGCATAACTTTTACTGGAAAGTTAGATTGTCAAAAAATATTGCCATATTGTCTATAATAACACAATGAGATCTCCTACCAGATAATTCTACTCGAGCCCTTACAGAAACCATGATTTAATTATTTCTGCAAATTACCTACCAAAAAATTGAAGTTTTAATATCTCATAAACTAGAAGGTGTGTGAGTCTAAAACATTCCCACATTAGGATAAATAGCCATAGAAAGATCCCTATAAAAGGATTTATTTCCAACCCTTGCAGATTTCAAAATTTAATTATTTTTGTGATTTTTCGCATACCAGATCTGCTTCCAAGACTTTAGCTGAAATAGGTAAATGATTCCTCATTCAAAATGGAAAATGACTTAACACTCAAAGATAATTTGTGACTAGGGGTGACTCAACATAGGAATTTTGAAGCGAAATTTTAAAATTTGGCCAGTTGAAAACAAGGCCAACAACTGGCTCTAATTGGGGACAAGGACCTTGCAGACGTAGGATGAACCCAGAATTTTGGAAATGACTAGTACATTAAATCCATAGGGCTATAGAGTTAGGAGGTAACATGGTCTACAAGGAGAACAAGGAGACACAAGTGAGACAAAAGGGAAAATGACAAAAGACATATAAAGACAAGGCAAATGACAAAAACCAAAAGAAACTGAAACAAGATAAACACAACCAAAACACCTATTTAAACTATGTACATGGTAGGTGATTCCTACCTCAAACCACCTGAGAAAGATCAAGTGAATCTATTGACAGGTTTAGAAAAGTATGTTTTGCAGGTATGTGCTAATTAGTGTTGTCATTGATGGCAACACGTTTGTGTTGTCATTGGTGTCAACTATGTCTTTTGATGAAGTTAGTGTTGTTTAGTGTTGTTTGACTCAGTTGATTTTCTAAAAGGTAGTTTGGATACTTTTTATAGATGCTAAAGGTGTTGAGAATATGCCTATGTAGCTGGGTTTCCAAGTGCTTTTGAAAAAAATTAAATAATACTAAAAATAATGTGTTGCAATACTCTTCCGGCTTACAGTATACTGCTCGAGTTTTTGCTCCGCATTTCTTTTGTGTTGAAGATTTTAGTGTACAGTTTGGATATGTTGTTGAGAAGTGGTGTAAGATGATAAATCTAGAATTTGGTACTCTAGATCATTGTACAGTGAAAGTTATGTTCATCAGTTTGAGAACAGGATTTGACAGTGTTTCTGATTTGTGTAGAGGTATCTGGGAGGATGTATTTTTCTCTGCAATTCTTTGTAGAGTGTTTTCAGGTGTTGTGGTTCTAGATTTAATCCTACAAGGTCCTTATCTACCTTCTACCCAAAAGGTTTGTGGTATGATGCTTCAGAAAGCAAGTTCTTGTTTAGTAGAGTTTGACAGTGTTGGTTGTGAGCAGACAATGAGCCTTCTTTAGGTGAAAGTTGTTGTGGATGAATTTGTTGATTTCTAGGTAACCTCAAGTTGTTCATGGAATTTTCCAAAATGTCTTAAATCTCTGTGCATGGTCCACAAGTTATGGTTGTGATCATGGAAGCGTGTGATGAAGAATCCCCTATGTTTACACCGTTTGGCCAACCTAGAAGTTTGTGCTAATTATGGAGTTGATTTGATGATTTTGTGAGTGTTATGTAGTGTGCTTAGATAGATTTGGGTCCACGCTAAGGCTTAGAGTCGTTCACCTTCATTTCCTTGTGTCATGGAATGTTTAGGTCTAGTCCTAATTCAAATTTTGTGTGTTTGCCAACCTTGGAGACGATTTCAAGGATTGATAATTGTGTTGCCAACCTTGAAGATTGTTTCAAGGTTGATGGTGATATAAATAAGTGTCAAGAGTTTGTCTGTGTGGGAACCTATGGTAGAGATGAAGTTTGTGACGTGAAAGTGATAAAAGGGTAGTAAGAGCTTTCATGAGTTAGACGACTGGATGCAGTGAGTAGAAGGTGTCTACTATCTTTCGGTATAGATGCGAGGATGATGATTGTTGTGCTTCATTGGAACTAAACCCATGCATGTGTTAGATGCAATTATATCAGTGAACTTCTTCTTTCTTCTTTCTTTTTCAATGGGTAGTGAGTCCACTTGGACAGTGAGTCCCCTGCAGTGGGCATTCTTTGTATGGCAGTGAGCCTCTTGTAATTTGATGTTGCTACTACTTTATATTGTGAGTTAATCCTCACTATGGTTTTTCCCTTCTAGGGTTTTCCACATAAAAATTAGGTGTTCTATTGTGCATGATGTTGATGTGTTTAAGTTTCTGCTATTTGATTTTCATGTTTAATCTTCATAACAGATTGAGAGTTTAAGCAAACTTATGTGGATGTGATTATGCTTATGACAGTTTGAAATTTTTGATACAACTGATTCTCGCCCCTCTCAGTTGTCTTGTGCCTTCAACAATTGGTATCAAAGCAAGGTTCCTTTGAAGAAAGCTTAACAACTTGAGGTAGATCTAGGATGGCGCACAAGAAGGATGATACTATTACAACTGACTCTGAGGGTTGTGTGAAAGAAAATGCTCTGGAGGTAAGTCTTGATAATGAATATACTCTTCATACCAAACAAGAAAAGAAATTTTGGGTTATTGAAAGCAGCTGCTCAAATCATATGATCAATGATAAAAACAAGTTTGGTAAATTTGAAGAAATTGATGAAGGACTAGTCATTTTTGGTGATGACTGTATTGCTGAAATATGTGGAAAAGGCTCAATTAGTCTTGATGGAAAACATATTACTGATGATGTTCTTTATGTCAAAGGCTTAAAGAAAAATCTCTTCAGTGTTGGACAATTGTGCAGAAAAGGATACACTCTTATGTTTCAGGATGATGGCTTTGAGATTAGAAAGAAATCCAAAACTCTGGTAGCTACTGGAAAAAGGACAGATGGAAATTTTTATCATCTCAAAGAAGGTAATGATTATTGTTTTGTGACTCAGATCAATTAAAGTTGGCTATGTCATAGATGGATGTGTCATATCAATTTTGATAGTCTAGTGAAGATAAGTATAGTCCAAGCTATGAGAGACCTACCAAAGATCATCAAACTTGCTAATGCTAATTGCAAGGAATGTCATTTTGGAAAGCAAGTGAGGAAAAGTTCTGAAGTCAAAGAACAAAATTCTACCGGACTATTGGAATTGGTGCATATAGAACTCTGTGTTCCTACCAAAGTAAGGCATTTTCAAGGTGACAGGTACTTCATGTTGTTAATTAATGACTATTCTAGAATGACATGGGTTATTTTTCTTAAAGAAAAATCAAAAGCCCTAGATAAGTTCAAGAATTTCAAAACTATGGTTGAGAATGAAATAAACATGAAAATCAAATACTTGAGCTTTGATGCAGAACTTATTTCAGATAAGGCTAACATCTTCTGTGAGGATCATGGGATAAAGAGGCAATTATCTTCTCAGTTGAGTGGAGCAGTTAAAAGGAAGAATAGGACAATTCAAGAAGCTGTAAAGACTATGTTAAAAGAAGCAAGCCTACCAGAAGTTTACTAGAGGGAAGCAATTTAGACTGTTGTCTATACACAGAATAAAGTACAAGTAATAACAGATGATATAAAGACTCCCTATGAACTATGGTATGGAAGGATCCCTACTGTTAAATATTTAAAAATTTTTGGAAGAAAATGTTATATTAGAAGGAATGAAGATCCAAGAAAATTTGATGTAAGTTATGATGAAGTTATTTTTCTTGGGTACTCTAACAAAAGCAAATCTTACTAGTGCTATAAAAAAAAGGCTAAGAAAGATTGTTGAGAGTGTAAATGTTAAGGTTGATGAAGACATACAAAAGATTTCTAAAGTTAATAGATATGTATTAGATTCAGATGAGTTCTCTTGCAGAGAAGAAGAAAATGTTGTTGAAAGGGAAGTACAAACTAAAGAAGAAGAAGAAACTAGAGAAAAGGAAGTACGGGTTGAAAAACAAGAAGCTCCAAAAAGAATCCCTGGAACTCCCAAGTATGTGTAGGGGCATCACATTGAAGACCAAATCATTGGTGATAAGAGAAAAGATGTATTGACAAGAAGGAAAGTTGTTGAAGAACAGGTAAATCTATGTTTAGTTTCTAGGTGGTGTACTTGTCCAGGATGGATAGGTTATTGCATATGAGTCCAGGAAACTAAAAAAATATGAATAAAATTATGCCCTTCATGATTTGGAATTAGTAGCAGTAATCCATGCACTGTAAATGTGGAGACATTACTTGCTTGGAAAACCTTTTCAACTAAAAATGGATCATCAAAGACTGAAATATCTATTTACTCAGCCACACCTAAATGCTCGCCAACGAAGGTGGTTAGAGTTAATATGAGATTGTGATTTTGAGATTAAATACATTTAGGGCAAAGAAAACCAAGTGGTGGATGCCTTAAGCAGGAGAAGACATATCTCCTCAATGATATCCATACATTCTGATTTTAAGAATCAAGTATTACAAAAGTCTAAGGGAGATGAGTATTACGAGTAGGTAAAACAAGCTCTTTTGGAGAATCCCTAGGATATAAAATATGATGGATTCTATCTTGAACCAGATGGGTTATTGAGGTATAAAGGAAGAATGTATGTTTTGAACTTCGAGGAGTTAAGGAATATCACATGGAAAGAGGTTCATTCTGCACCTTATTCAAGACATCCTAAACTAACAAAGTTATTAATTGATGTGAAGCCTTTATATTTCTAGAATGGAATGAAGAGAGATGCTGCAAGGTTTGTGGTTGGATGTCTAGAATGCTAGAGGGTGAAGGTGGAACACCATCACTCGGAAGGACTTTTATACTCTCATGAAATCCCAGAATGGAAATGGCAATTCATTAGCATGGATTTTGTGCAAGGACTTCCTTTGTCCAGGAAGAGGCACAATGATATTCTAGTTGTGGTGGATAGACTCACCAAGGTAGCACATTTTATACTTGGGAATTTGATAGATGGGGCACAAGTCATAGACCACAAATTTGTGCAAGAAGTTTTCAGATTGCATGATATTCTTGAGAAGATTATCTCAGATAGAGATGCCCATATGACATTGTTGGTAAACAGATTTGTTATTGTAGATTTGAATGTCACTCACTCAATGAGTAGTGACAAATGTCCCAATAGTTGGTGAAGTTGTCACTGGATTAAGAGCTTTCCTCTGTGTTTGAGAGGGGCAGCTCCCTCGTATGATGGGGGTATTTGTAGTTTTTGTGTACTTTTGACCTGAAGGTACAAAAAGGAGGGAAAAGAAAACTAAAAGGAATGAAATATAGAAACCCTAGTGGTAGACACATGAATACTGGTTTGGATTTCACAAACTCGGGGCAAATTATGAGGGGATTTCACCATAGAAGCTACAAACTACGTTCTTGAACCTATATGATAAATTACACAACAATAAGTTCTTATATGCAATGATGATGAAAAGAAAATGAAAAATCTCAACATAAAAACAGACAAGTTTCTCCAGCACATTCAAATCGAGATACCAAGATATAATTTTGTTTCATTACATCAATTGCATGGTTTATATATGCTTCAAAAGATGACCAATGATTTACACGATGACACAGAGGTATTACTCATTTAACATATGAGAAATTAGTAACAATAACTCAAAATTACAATGGAACACACGACCCAAATACTCTCTTTATTATCTTTGTGAAATTATACAATTTCAAAAAGCCTTCATGTACAAATTATTAGATCAATGGTCTCTAAAAATATTCTCCATAAGTCCCCTCTAAAAGTCTCCTAAAAAAGTCCCCTTTACATTTGAGATAACCTTGTATTTATAGGTTTTTCCCCTGTAACTACCTTGTAATCACCTGATAACTACCTTGTAACTACCCTTTTGAAATACAATAATTTAAAAATAAGCTTTATTTTAGTTAGATTTTACCTAACTTTTTTGGAAACAAAGCTCATTTTCTAACCTTTAAATTACAATAAGTGACGTAAGTCACTTTTACAAAAAGGTAACTTTAAGTATGAAACTTTGAGTTGTGTTTTTCTAAGTCACTTCCCATGTCCATCAACGCCATTTTGATGGTCAAACCTTGTCGAATGTTGATGACTCCTTTGTATACCTAGATTGTAGACTCATGTGTTCACACATACAAAACCTAGATGAAGAGAATGGTTACACATTTTCGGGCTTTGATACAGTCATAAAATGCTACCATCATCATCTCACAAGCCACCTCATCTAGATCTATGTTTTCCATAAAAATCTATGGACTATTTCTCAGCCTTCATTCTGACTACTCACTTCATGCCTAAATAACATGTTGCAGAGCCATATGGTTGCTAAATATTGATAAAACAGTGGTAATGGTAGCTACATCAGGTTTTAGGCACGCTCCTTACATTTGATGAAATAGTTTTAATGCATCATCACTATGCTTGTTCTAAGCATAAGCTACAATCATCACATTCTAGGAGACCATATTCCTTTGAGGCAACATGTTAAACACCTTTCTTGCGGCTTCTATGCTCTTGTATTTTGCATACATATCGACTAATGAATTCCCCACATAAAGAAACATTAGACTCAAACCCAATCCAAAGTATACAACAATGAACCTCCTTCCTATGTTGTAAATCCATTAAATTGGAAGAGACAGAAAAAGCACTGGCAATGGTATCCATATTGGGTTTTATGGGGCCATTTTCATTTGAGGAAATGTTACAAAGTCTCCTTATTGTGGCTATCTTGAGAACACCTTGTTATCACTACATCCCAAGTGTTATACTTCTCAATTATATTTGATAAAAATCTTCCCATGATTTTTTAGTATACCCATTTGGGTGTGGCTTTGTATGTGCTCCCATGGTCTAAAGACATCTACTAGAGCATTTGCACTGATCATGTTTTAATGGAAGTTTGTACTCCATTCCAAAACTTACCATTTTTTTTATTGTTTAAAAATCGTCATTCTTGATAGAGGTTGAGGGGATGCTAGTGAAGGATGAGAATAAGGCACTATAACTTCCAAGTGCATTTGCTTTAAAATTTCTAATACATTCATTTGTATGTATCTTTCTTCCAAATTCTTATTCATCTACAAACTGCAATCATGGCAGTTTATGAGGCTACAGTTCGTATAAATGTTTATGATGGCATTTGCAACTATACTATCAAGCAAAAACCATACTTCCAATCATTTTTTATTTGATGTCCATAGGTTGTCCCAGAGAGGAATTTGTCTTTACACTAGTCAAACACATTGTCTTGAAAGTTTTTGTGGCCTTTTCAATAAAAGTACGTAATTGCATTCCATGAGGTTACATCTCTTTCATGCATTCTATTCAACAATTCACATGCATTGGCTATACTTACACATTATGCATACATTTCTATCAGGGCACTTACAGCTTCTACACCAGACAAAAATTCATTTTCAATCATGTTTTGATAGACGTCAATACCCTACTCGAAACCCCTTTTTGGCACGAGAAGGGAGGTGCTAGCTGGCAGTGGTGATGGAGTCTAGTTTTACATCTACCAATTACATTTGCTAGAAATTTTCTAAATCATTTTCAATAGATACCATTATGTGCGCATCCTACAATTGTGGCAGTCCATAAAACCGTGTTTCTTTAAAGAACTTTGTCAAAAATTTGTTGTGCATTGTCTTTGCTTCCACATTTTGCATCAATGTATACCAAAGCATTTCAAACTGTAATTAACAAAATTTCCTTGTCCTTTATTCTCTAAGGGATATCCATATGCTTCTATGGAGTTCTCTTGCTGTGCAGGTTCTCGATGATGAAGGCTTATAATGGTTGAAGACAAGTGTGTGGTTAGTAGAATATACAATGTCTCCTTCAACAAATCCTTTTCATGCAATCTTTAGGTAGTTATGGTAACTACTTTCCATCGAAAACTTTGAGAGTTCTTCACAACTTAGTTACAACTTATGACTTGTGCTTTTGGTAAACCTTCCTGGAATCACTACCAATTCAAAAGTTATAACTTTTCCAAACCTCTAGCTTCATGAGAAGTTAATAAAAAATACCACTTGTACTTTCCATTGAGTTAGCCAAATTCACAAGGTGGAAACTTGTGAAAATTTCTAAGTTGCATCAAGTTAGCCACAACTGAAAGTAGCCGGCTATTTTCACTTTTTTGAAATTTGTGGAAAACTTCACCTTTTTAGTGCAAAGTGACAACTTCACCAAAAATGAAAGTATCCTCCCACTTTCACTTTTTCCTAAGTAGGCTGATAAAAACTTGCTTTTTAAAGAAAACTCTCCACTTAGCCAAATTCACAAGTGATACCTTCTTTATACTTAGACAATTTCATAAGTTAATTAATTAATACATATTATTTATCTTTTTTTGAATAATACTAACTTTTGAAAATTACTGAGTCACTTCGACTTAGGTGAATTCGCAACTTGTGAACCTAGATTTGTGCATACAGAGTTGATCTTCATTTTGACCTGGAAAATATCAAAGTAAATGGTGACAATTTTTTCACCATTTGGAAACTTTTTCAAATATGGGATGCCTCAAGAAGATCATTAAATGTTGTCGGCATCTCAGTCAGAATTTGTGGCATGAATCATATGAAAAAATAAGACACTTGCAAAGTCTAAATGGAAGGTGTATCATATATGAAATGATGTTGCTATAGTAGTTATGGTCACTAAGAATCTAAGTATCAACCTTATTTAAAGGCACCAGACAAATGTAAGAGCCACATGGTTCTTTCATTGAAAATCATCATAGCACAATATATAAAGCATAGCCACAAAGAGGAGCAACTAAAAGAATAATGTTTAATGGTGATCTATAAAGGATGGCAGCCTATAAATAGCTCAGTAGAGGATATAAATGATTATGGCACTCTTATATTCTATGGTGCACATGCGGCAATTGCAGGCAAATCCAAGAAAATCGTAGTTGAATCCAAGAGGAAGACACAGAGTCTTCAAAATATGGCCATTCAAATAGGGTGACTTTGGTGGGGATTCCTAAATCAAATTTGAAAAAAGATCTGGTTTATATACAAAGCCATGAGCTTATCAGAAATGGAGGCATGCATTATCGTGGCAACTTTCAGAAATGAAATGAGCCAGGTATGCAGTATGATGATGGCGTGACCATTCCAAAGTTAGACTGCTGGCCTATTCAATCAAAGTATATAGCAAATACAAAGGCTCAGTCATAAAGAAACTCAGCCACTTCAAGTTGATGCCAGCCATGCACTCCAGGCATGATGCCATAAGATTATGGTGCCTCATATGGATCATGGTGGTGAAGGCGCTGCATAAAAGAGATGGCGTAAAGACATACAAAGGCACGTAGTCTATCAATAATGGTGATGCTCTTATAAAAAGGGTGAAACCATAGTGGATGGCATGGCCTCTTACAGCCCATTCAAGGCTCAGTCCTTGCAAAAAAGCCGCAGCCTCTACTACAATCCAAGAGGGAGATGTTGGCAATATAGATATGGCGCTAATCAAGACAAAACCAAAACCAACCACGAGTCATGAAAAGCATCATTATTGTAGCAGAAGTAATGAGTTATGGAGCTAGACATACATATAAAGTTTTAATACAGAGAAGCGGCTCAGCAAAAAGAGGATCGACCTAAACAAAGAAGTAGATCCATTCAGTAGGGTGCTACAACATATGAAGAAGGGTACGGTTTTAGTTACAAATGATACTTGTGTTGGTTTTAGGATAGACAACTGAGAGGGGGGGAGTGAATCAATTGTCACCAAAACTTTCTTTTCTTAAAACACTTAAATCCTTCTTATATTTCTACAGCAAAATAATGATTCAATCATGGAAGCACAATGCAATAACTAAAGAACAGAAACACATTAACACATATGACACCAAGATTTTAATGTGGAAAATTCGGCTAAAGGAAAAAACCACGGGGTGACTAACCCAAGAATGTATTCTCTGTTAAAAGAATAAGAAGAATAAATGCCACTTGCCAATTAGGGCTCACTTCCCAAGCACACTACTTACAAGAGGCCCACTGCCTATAGGAGACACATTGTCTACAGAATAATATAAATATTACATACTTGAACTAGAGATTAGCATCTTCACCATGCTTGAGACAATTCCATTTAAGCTCAACACTTCTGCTCTACTTTTCGCTCTTCTCCTCTTTCCCACTTTCTCATCTCAACCAAGGATACTTTGAAATGACTTCACAAATCTTATTTATACAAGATATCAACTTTGGGATAATCATCAAAGTCAGCACGACATACTTTATTATAGAGCAGTTACAAAAATACAACTTGATTTGTTACAAAGACTTCATGTGTATCACCACGCTATCGGCTACACATATCTGGGACTTCAATCTTCTGTGAGGAATGCACCATGCTTCGTAGAACATCTTCAAGATCATCTGCAAGATGTGTAAAACATCTGGTCGGCCATGATTAGGAAGAATTCCATCACCCGAGAGTAAATCTTCAATTATGAGCTCAATCTTTAATGCAAACCACCAACATGAACTGGACATAATTTAGAGACCCCCACAAGCTTTCCTAAATCACCAAGAACATCCACACCACTTCTGCTTACTAAAATCATTCGTATCTTCATCCAAAACCTCAAGAACACAGTCTATCATCACTGTCACATTAGAATAAATGCTTACAGACCTCCAGACCACAAACCAATTGAGTATTTAGTTCACATTAGCTTCCTAAACATTCCACAAAATCTGCAGAACAAGATATTGCATTTCCAGATCGCATCAGACCTATTTGTTTCATTATGTCACCTCTGAATAGCCGCTAGAACTAGTTTTACTCATATGGCCATAACTTCTCCAAATCTTCATGCAGACCTCTCAAATCTTGTCTGGATCATCTTTAGACACATATCTACAAACCCTTTGATGTGCATTCTCTGATCTTCATCTAGCTGGGATCTTCATTTCATAGAGCTTCACCATCTTCACTATTTTTGATAGGACTAATTTTCTCAATATCCTCAGCACACAGCGCATCCAATCCTTTACATTAATGCAATAGGAGTATGTTGATATCAATGACAACACTGGTTAGGCCCATACTTGTAACAATCTCCCCCTTTGTCATTGATGGAAACATATAATGTGAAAAACCATCAAGACAAGAACTTCTCCTCACTAACTGACATAGCTTCCCCTATCAACAACAATCATTCATATGTCTTCTCTTTCTTTACTAATCCCCCTTTGATCAGCAACCACTTTTTTTTTCACATGTCTTCTCTCCCCCTTTGACATCAATGGAAAAGGGAGCATACTTGCATCAATACTTTAGAATCATATAGACTACTCCCCCTGAGTTGTAGCTTCCTATCATAAATCCAAACCACAAGATATGACTATGAGATCCACTAGACTAATGCACATCAATGCACCTTAATTCAGAACCAGAGGGGTAATAACCCCTAACTTCTCCCTGAGATACTCAAAAGAGTCCTTAGGTAGAGGTTTAGTAAAAATGTCTGCAATCTAATCTTTTGAGGGCACAAACTCCAATCTGACTTCATTATTGTTCACCTACTCTCTCAAAAAGTGAAACTTGATGGATATATGTTTTGTCTTTGAATGTAACACTAGATTTTTTGATATATTTATTGCTCTTGAGTTATCACAAAAGATTGTGATAGGTTCCTCATACTCCACTCTGATGTATCTTAGCATTTGCTTCAATCACAATACTTGAGTGCAACTACCTGCTACTACAATATACTCAGCTTCTGCAATGGACAAAGATATTATCTCTTGTTTCTTGCTCAACCAAGAAACAGTCTTTTCCCCAAAAAGAATGCACCACCATTGGTACTCTTCCGGTCATCCACATCTCCTACTCAATCAGCATCTGTATATGCATGAAGAGAGAAATCATGATCCCTAGGATACCATAAACCATACTTAATTATTCCCTTTAGATATCTGAGAATTCTCTTGATTGCCATGACATGAGATTCTCCAGGATCAGCTTGGAATCTGGAAACAAGACCAACAACATTCATAATGTCAGGTCTAGTTTGAGTAAGATATAGTAGTCCTCCAATCATTGACATGTACGTTTTCTGATCAACCTTAGGGGATTCATCATCTTTGCTCAGTTTACATCCGGTTGCCATGGGAGTATTGATTGGCTTTGAATCTTCCATCCCAAATTTCTTCAACAATTCTTTCACATATTTGGTCTGAGATATGAAGATTCCTTTCTTTGTTTGAGTGATTTACAGACCCAAGAAGAACTTCATTTCCCCAAACATAGACATCTCAAATTCACTTTTCATTTGATTTGCAAAAGTCTTGCACATACTATCTCTCCCTCCAAAAATGATATCATCAACAAATACTTCAACAATCAAGATATTTTCATGATCAATCTTGAAGTATAAGTTACTTCCAGTGGTACCTTTGTTGAAACTAATCTTCAAAAAATATTTATCCAATCTCTCATACCAAGCCCTTGGGGCTTGTTTGAGTCCATACAGTGCTTTCTTCAACTTGCAAACCATATCACCATAATCAGACAATTGAAATCCATATGGTTGCTCAATGTATACTTCTTCTTCCAAGTCAGCATTCGAGAAGGCAAACTTGACATCCATCTGATATACTTTGAAATCCTTGAAGGTAGAAAAAGCAAGAAACAATTTGACTGCTTCAATTCTTGCCACTAGAGCAAACATTTCTTCAAAGTCAACTCCTTCTACTTGAGAATAACCCTTACAGACCAATCTAGCTTTGTTTCTAACTAGTTCACCATCTTCATTCAATTTATTCCGGAAGAACCACTTAGTCCCAATCACATTTTTGTCTTTAGGTTTGGGAACAAGATCCCAAGTGTGATTTTTCTCAATCTGCATCAGCTCTTCCTCCATTACTTTAGCCCAGCTTTCATCATTGCATGCTTGATTTACTATTTTTGGTTCAATCTTTGAAATTAGACAATACTTTTATGAATCTTGAGCAATCTTTCTTCTTATTTGAACACCTTTGCTTCTATCACCTATGATTTGATCTTTAGAATGATTTAATCTTACATACCTAAGAGTTTTGGGAATTTCTTGTGCTACAATTTCTTGGATAGATTCATTCAAACTTATCTCTTCTCCCTGTATTTTAGGATTCTCCAGATCAGTCTGGATCTGAGCTTTAGAAGGGGCTTGAACTTCTTGGATCAAAACATCACTCTGATCATCTACTTCATACTCATAAAATCTTGATGGCTTTTCAATGCCTTCATCAACCTTCACATTTGTACTTTCTACAATCTTTCTTAATCTCTTGTTATAACACCGATATGCTTTGCTTTGAGTAGAGTAACCCAAGAATATTCCTTCATCATGTCTAGCATCAAATTTGCCAAGGTCTTCATCTCTTTTAATGTAACATTTACTACCGAAGACTCTAAAATACTTCATAGTAGGAGTGATGCCAAACCAAAGTTCATAAGGGGTCTTACCAGTATTGCTTCTGATTTGTACTCGATTAAGAGTATAGATAGCAGTGCTTACAACTTCTCTTCAGTAGCTCTAAGGGACATTTGATTCCATCATCATGGTTCTAGATGCTTCCTGGATGGTCCGGTTCTTTCTTTCCACTACTCCATTATGCTGTGGAGTCCTTGGAGCATATAACTATATTTTTATCCCATGTTTCTCACAGAATTCTATGAACTCTCTGGATGTGAATTCACCACCTCTATTAGACCTAAGACATTTTATGTTTAACCGAGTTTCATTTTCTACCATGGCCTTGAATATTTTGAACCTCTCAAGAGCTTCAAATTTCTCTTTTAGGAAAGTCACCCACATCATCTAGGAGTGGTCATCAATCAGTAACATGAAATATCTATCACCTTACAGACTCCTGATTCTTTCTGGTCCACATAGATCAGTGTGTACTAAGTCTAACAATCTGGTAGAAGAATGTTCCTTTCTTTTAAATGTTACTCTGCTCTTCTTACCCAACTGACACTCTTTACACAAACTGTTGGTAGGTTTCACCATTTTTGGAAGATCTCTTACAGCCTAAGTGTTGCTTATCTTGATGATATTATCAAAATTTACATGACACATTCTCCTATGCCACAACCAACTCTGATCAATTTGAACAAATAAGAAACTTTTGTTAGTACCAACCAAGTGGAAGATGTTACCTTTTGTTTGAGTATTAGATGCAATCTTTGTTCCAGAACTTTCAAAGATCTTACATTTTCTAGTTTTGAATCAGAGATCATAACCATGTCCACCAACTACCCAACACTAAGAAGATTGTGCTTCAGACCTTCAACATACATTACATTACTGGTTTTGTTCTTTTAATCAAAAGAAATAGTTCCTCTGCCTCTGATTCTACCAGCAGAATTATCACCAACTTTTACAACTCCTCCTTCATATCTTTCCAGATCTATGAGCTTATTTTTGTCACCAGTCATATGGTGGGAGCATCCACTATCAATGACCCTTTCATCCTTTTCTTCAACTTGAGCAGCCAGAGCTCTTTCTACCTGTTTATGATTGACAGATTTAGTGGACATTAGATCTTCTTCCTTGAAGGCAATAAACACCCAATCACTTCCAGATTTTTTTCCTCTCTCTGATTCATCATCTATTACTCCTTCATCATCATCATCTTCATGAACATAGTAACATTTCTTTTAGAATCTTGATCTATTTGGATTTGTCCTTGAAAATCTTTTTGGACACCTTGAGGCAAAATGACCAATCTTGTTGCAGTTGAAACATTTAAAGGGCAATTTTCCGTCATACTTACCAGATCCTCTTGGTAGTCTTTTTGCAATAAGGGCTTCACATTGAGCACCTTCTGCCTCATCTTCTTCTAGATCTTTTCTTTCTTTTTCATACCATAATAATTTCTATAAGGAATTTTCTCCTGGATCATACCTTTGTTTGCCTTTTACAAAGGCACTAGCTTTGAATACAAATTCAGTCTTGAGAGGTGCATCTCCAAACACAGCCAATTCAAATGTAGCTAATTTGCTAACCAATTGATCCCTTGTGATATTTGATAAAGATCTGAATTCCTCAATAGTAGCAACCTTGTGTTTGTAAGCAGGAGGTAAGGATCTGAGAACTTTAATGACAATCCCATCTTCATCCAAGGTTCCACCAACACATTTAATGCCACAAATAAGCTCATTTACTTTTGACATAAATGTAGTGATATTCTAATCTTCATTCATCTTCAGGTTTTCAAATTTTCCTTCCAGACTTTGTAGCTTGGCACATTTAACATATTTGTCTCCTTCATGCAGAAGTGCCAGTTTTGACCAAATTTCATATGCAGTTTTTAAATCCATAACATTTTTCAGCTCTGAATCAAATAAGGCACTTAGTAAGGCTTCTTTAGCTTGAATATTATCTTCATTATCTTTGATTTCATCTATAGCTATCAAACCATTCTTTGAAGGAATATACTTCTTTATAGTCATGTTCCAATATTGAGATCCCATACATTGCAAGTGACATTCCATGTGGCTTTTTCAAAGAGTGTAGTTTGTTCCATCAAACCTTAGACTATCCTTTTTGTAGGAAGACATCCTAGATCTCCTCAAGTGGTTAAGCTCTTTTAGAGGAGCTTAGCTCTGATACCAATTGTTGGTTTTAAGATAGACAACTGAGAGGAGGGGGTGAATCAGTTGTCACCAAAACTTTCTTTTCTTGAAACACTTAAATCCTTCTTATATTTCTACAACATTTTAATGATTCAATCATGGAAGCACAATACAATAAATCAAGAGCAAAAACACATTAACACATATGACACCAAGATTTTAACATGGAAAACCCAGTTAAGGGAAAAAACCATGGGGTGACTAACCCAAGAATGTATTCTCTATTAAAATAATAAGAAGAACAAATGGCACTTGCCAATTAAGGCTCACTACCTGAGCACACTGCTCACAAGAGGCCCACAACCTACAGGAGACACATTATCTATAGAATAATACAAATATTACATACTTGAATTGGAGATTAGCATCTTCACCATGCTCGAGATAGTTCCATTTAAGCTCAACACTTTTGCTCTGCTTTTCACTCTTCTCCTCTCTACCACTTTCTCATCTCAACCAAGGATACTTTGAAATGACTTCATAAATCTTATTTATACAAGACATCAACTTTGGGATAATCATCAAAGTTGGCACAACATACTTTATTATAGAGCAGTTACAAAAATACAACTTGATTTGCTACAAAGACTTCATGTGTATCACAACACTATCGGCTACACATATCTGGGACTTCAATCTTCTTTGGGAAATGTGCCATGCTTCGTAGAACATCTTCAAGATCATCCGCAAGATGTGTAAAACATCCATTCAGCCATGATTAGGAAGAACTCCATCACCCGAGAGTAAATCTTCAATTAAGACCTCAATCTTCAATGTGGACTGCCAACATGAACTGGTCACAATCTAGAGACCCCCACAAGCTTCTCTGAATCACCAAGAACATCCACTCCACTTCTACTTACTGAAATCATTCACATCTTCATCCAAAACCTCAAGAACATAGTCTATCATCATTGTCACATTAGAATAAATGCTTACAGACCTCCAGACCATGAACCAATTGAGTTGTCAATTCACATTGGCTTCCTAAATATTCCACCAAATTCACAGAATAAGATATTGCATTTCTAGATCTCACCGGACCTATTTGTGTCACTCTGTCACCTCTGAACAACTGCTAGAACTAGTTTTACTCATATGGCCATAACTTCTCCAAATCTTCATGCAGACCTCTCAAATCTTGACTGGATCATATTTAGACACAGATCTACAAACCCTTTGATGCACATTCTCTGATCTTCATCTAGTTGGGATCTTCATTTCATAGAGCTTCACTATCTTCACTATTTTTTATAGGACTAATTTTCTCAATATCCTCAGCACACAGCTCATCCAATCCTTGACATTAATGCAACAGGAGTATATTGACATCAAAGAAAACACCGGTTAGGCCCATACTTGCAACAACTTGGTCAAATAGAAACACAAAGCACGAGCTTGTAACATGAAATTAGAAGTAGCCTCCATGAAATTTGAATGTGTCTCAACAAAGAATGATGCCAGTTTCTAAAAGCATGGCCTTTTAAGGATGTAGTGGCTATTTCAATCAGACACAATAAGAGAACGCATAGTGCTGCAGCATTAGATAAAAGGTACAGTCCTTATTACATTCATGTCAATGCCCAGGAATAAGAGATGGCACAACATATTTCAATAATGGTATGGTCATATCAATAGTTACTAGTCATTTTATGAAGAAGCTCCATTCCAACAACATGAAGAAGATGCACAGCTAGAAGCCCTAGAACCTCCAAATATAGCAACACATAGCCTACGTAGATACAAGTAAATCAACGGTTCGCAAGCAAAAATAATGAAGGCACTGGGAGATACCACATGTCAATTGCGGAGCAAAAAAACCAACTCAAAGAGACTCTCGGAGTGAAGCACGTGGCTGTTGTGCTGATGAGAACCAAAGGAAAATAGCGGACTTCCTAAAGTGATTTTATTTCATTTCATAAAGGCATCGAATGTGTCACAAAAGATAAAGTCTATTTTAAAAAGAGTTTCTCATACCAATGGGCCCCTCTCTCCAATAAAGCCATGTTTTATTAAAAGACAAAGAATTCTTTTGTTTTAAATCCATGGGTTTAAAAGATATATAAAGTTTCTATAATTACATGGTGGTTCCAATGATTCAAATAAAGCCATGCTTTATTATATAAGATTCTTTATGTTATGAAGACTATTTTAGGGCTCATGTGAAACAATGAGATGCAACCCTAAATATTTGAGCAGCCACTTCTATTTTTTATGGTGAGCAAAATGATGAGTGGTAGGAAGAAACTTATATGCAGGCCAAAGACAATAGAGGTAGAGGTGCATATTTCCAGTCATGGAGAAACAAAAAGAGATTTTCAGTTACTTACACAGCTAGATTTGTGCCAGATTTTGTGGGCAGTTGTAGAGATTTTCAGAGTCAGTTGAGGATATTTTTTGGTTATAAATATGTTGAGCCAGGAGACAGAGTTGTAGGGAGTTCTACATAATTTTTAGATCAGAGAGTTTCTAAGAAGCAACAGATATTTCTTTTTGCCTCTACAGTGACTCCTTGCCTCAGTAATATGTTCTTCATTCAAATAAATAAGTAGTTTTTTGTGCAGATCAAAGTGTATTTATGCTCCTTGCTTATTATTTTCTATTTCTTTTGCCTCTGTTAAATATGCTTTTAAACTGGATTATTAACCATGTAGTTATGCTCTTTGATTTCTTAATTAATCATTCAAGGTTTAATCACTTTACAACTGGGTGTTTGTTTTAATCCAGCACATCGCTTTAGGGATTAGATTTATTTCATTGTATCTGTAATCTTGTTTCCTCTTCTTCTAACCTTTTTCCAAAACCCCTTTGAAAATGGAAGAGCCAGCTTCCTTAAAATCTGGAGGTCGCTTCAGGGGTCAATCCCACCTCTTTGAAGTTTCCCATGTTGTTGTTGGATTAGACCCACAAATTTATGCATCAATAGTAACTTTACATAGACAACTGAAACATTGTGCCTTCTTCCATGAATTCCACTACGAATATGTCGATCCAGTTAACTGTGCAGACACGAGAAATGGTGAAAAGGGCATAACTTTTGACTGGAAAGTTGGATTGTCACAAAATATTGCCATATTGTCTATAATAACACCATGAGATCCCCTCCCAGATAATTCCACTCCAACCCTTACAGAAACCATGATTTAATTATTTATCCAAATTACCTGCCAAAAAATTGAAGTTTTAATATCTCGTAAACTAGAAGGCATGTGAGCCTAAAATGTTTCCACATTATGAGAAATAGCCATAGAAAGATCCCTATAAAAGGATTTATTTCCAACCCTTGCAGATTTCAAAATTTAATTGTTTTTATGATTTTTCACATACCAAATCCGCTTCCAAGACTTCAGCTGAAAGAGGTAAATGATTCCTCATTCAAAATGGAAACTGACTTAACACTCAAAGAGAATTTGTGACTAGGGGTGATTCAACATAGGAATTTTGAAGCGAAATTTTAAAATTCGGCCAGTTGAAAACAAGGCCAACAATTGGCTTGAAATGGGGACAAGGACATTGCAAACATAGGATGAACCCAGAATTTTGGAAATGACCAGTACATTAAATCCATAGGGCTATAAAGTCAGGAGGTAACATGGTCTACAAGGAGAACAAGGAGACTCAAGTGAGACAAAAGGAAAAATGACAAAAGACATACAAAGACAAGGCAAATGACAAAAATGAAAAGAAACTGAAACAAGATAAACACAACCAAAACACCTATTTAACCTATGTACATGGTAGGTGATTCTTACCTCAAACTACCTAAGAAAGATCAAGTGAATCTATTGACAGGTTGAGAAAAGTATGTTTTGCAGGTATGTGCTAATCAGTGTTGTCATTGCTGTCAACATGTTTGTGTTGTCATTGGTGTCAACTATGTCTTTTGATGAAGTTAGTGTTGTTTAGTGTTGTTTGACTCAGTTGCTTTTCTAAAAGGTGGTTTGGATGCTTTTTATAGATGCTAAAGGTGTTCAGAATATGCCTATGTAGCTATGTTTCAAAGTGCTTTTGAAAAAATTTAAATAATATTGAAAACAATGTGTTGAAAGACTCTTCCAGCTTAAAGTATACTGCTCAAGTTTTTGCTCCGCATTTCTTCTGTATTGGAGATTTTAGTGTATAGTTTTGATATGTTGTTGAGAAGTGGTGTAAGATGATAAATCTAGAATTTCGTGCTCTTGATCACTGTACAATGAAACTTATGTTCATCAGTTTGAGAACAGGATTTGACAGTGTTTCTAATTTGTGTAGAGGTATCTGGGAGGACGTATTTTTCTCCACAATTCTTTGTAGAGTGGTTTCAAGTGTTATGGTTCTAGATTTAATCATATAAGGTCCTTATCTACCTTCTATCCAAAAGGTTTGTGGTATGATGCTTCAAAAAGTAAGTTCTTGTTTAGCAGAGTTTGATAGTGTTGGTTGTGAGCAGACAATGAACCTTCTTTAGGTGAAAGTTGTTGTGGATGAATTTGTTGATTTCCAGGTAACCTCAAGTTATTCATGGATGTTTCCAAAATGTGTTAAATCTCTGTGCATGGTCCGCAAGTTATGGTTGTGATCGTGGAAGCGTGTGATGAAGAATCCCCTATGTTTACACCATTTGGCCAACCTAGAAGTTTGTGCTAATTGTGGAGTTGATTTGATGATTATGTGAGTGTTATGTAGTGTGCTTGGATAGATTTGGGTCCACACTAAGGATTAGAGTGGTTCACCTTCATTTCCTTGCGTCGTGGAATGTTTAGGTCTAGACCTAATTCAAATTTTGTGTGTTTACCGACCTTGGAGACGGTTTCAATGATTGAAAATTGTGTTGCCAACCTTGAAGATTGTTTCAAGGTTGATGGTGATATAAATAACTGTCAAGAGTTTGTCTGTGTGTGGGACCATATGGTAGAGATGAAGTCTGTGACGTGAAAGTGATAAAAGGGCAGTAAGAGCTTTCATGAGTTAGATGACTAGATGCGGTGAGTAGAAGGTGTCTACTATCTTTCAGTATAGATGCGAGGATGATGATTGTTGTGCTTCATTGGAACTAAACCCAAGCATGTGTTAGATGGAATTATATCAGTGGACTTGTTCTTCTTTCTTCTTTCTTTTTTAGTGGGCAGTGAGTCCACTTGGACAGTGAGTCCCCTGTAGTGGGCATTCTTTGTATGGCAATGAGCCTCTTGTAATTTGATGTTGCTACTACTTTATATTGTGAGTTAACCCTCACTATGGTTTTTCCCTTTAATGGTTTTCCACATAAAAATTAGGTGTTCTCTTGTGCATGATGTTGATGTGTTTAAGGTTTTGCTATTTGATTTTCATGTTTGATCTTCATAACAGATTGAGGGTTTAAGCAAACTAATGTGGATGTGATTATGCTTATGACGGTTTGTAATTTTTGATACAACTGATTCTCCCCCCTCTCAGTTGTCTTGTGCCTTTAACAATTGGTATCATAGCAAGGTTCCTTTAAAGAAAGCTTAACAACTTGAGGTAGATCTAGGATGGCGCACAAGAAGGATGATACTATTACAACTAACTCTGAGGGTTGTGTGAAAGAAAATGCTCTGGAGGTAAGTCTTGATAATGAATATACTCTTCATACCAGACAAGAAAAGAACTTTTGGGTTATTCATAGCAGCTGCTCAAATAATATGACCGGTGATAAAAAATAAGTTTGTTAAATTTGAAGAACTTGATGAAGGACTAGTCATTTTTGGTGATGACTGTACTGCTGAAATATGTGGAAAAGGCTCAATCATTCTTGATGGAAAACATATTACTGATGATGTTCTTTATGTCAAAGGCTTAAAGCAAAATCTCTTGAGTGTTGGACAATTGTGCAGAAAAGGATATAGTCTTATATTTTAGGATGATGGCTTTGAGATTAGAAAGAGATCTGGAACTCTGGTAGCTACTGAAAAAAGGACAGATGGAAATATTTATCATCTCAAAGAAGGTAATGATTATTGTTTTATGACTCAGATCAATGAAAGTTGGCTATGGCATAGATGGATTTGTCACATCAATTTTGATAGTCTAGTGAAGATAAGTACAGTCCAAGCTATCAGAGACCTACCAAAGATCATCAAACCTGCTAATGCTAATTGTAAGGAATGTCAAGTTGGAAAGAAAGTGAGGAAAAGTTCTGAAGTCAAAGAACAAAATTCTACCGAACTATTGGAATTGGTGCATACAGAACTTTGTGGTCATACCAAAGTAAGGAGTTTTCAAGGTGACAGGTACATCATGTTGTTAATTAATGACTATTCTAGAATGACATGGGTTATTTTTCTTAAAGAAAAATTAGAATCCCTAGATAAGTTCAATAATTTCAAAACTATGGTTGAGAATGAAATAAACATGAAAATCAAATACTTGATCTTTGATGGAGAACTTATTTCATATAAGGTTAACATCTTCTGTGAGGATCATGGGATAAAGAGGCAATTATCTTCTCAACTAAGTGGAGCAGTTAAAAGGAAGAATAGGACAATTCAAGAAGTTGCAAAGACTATGTTAAAAGAAGCAAGCCTACTGGAAGTTTACTAGAGGGAAGCAATTCAAACTGTTGTCTATACATAGAATAAAGTACAAGTAATAGCAGATGATATAAAGACTCCCTATGAATTATGGTATGGAAGGATTCCTACTGTTAAATATTTAAAAAAAATTGGAAGAAAATGTTATATTATAAGAAATGAAGACCCAAGAAAATTTGATGTAAGTTATGATGAAGTTATTTTTCTTGGGTACTCTAACAAAAGCAAAGCTTACTAGTGCTATAACAAAAGGCTAAGACAGATTTTTGAGAGTGTAAATGTTAAGGTTGATGAAGACATACAGAAGATTTCTGAAGTTAATAGATATGTATCAAATGCAGATGAGTTCTCTTGCAGAGAAGAGTAAAATGATGTTGAAAGGGAAGTACAAACTAAAGAAGAAGAAACTAAAGAAAAGGAAGTACGGGTTGAAAAACAAGAAGCTCCAAAAAGAATCCTTGGAACTCCCAAGTATGTGTAGAGGCATCACACTGAAGACCAAATCATTTGTGATAAGAGAAAAGATGTATTTACAAGAAGGAAAGTTGCTGAAGAATAGGTAAATCTATGTTTAGTTTCTAAAATAGAACCTAAAAAAGTGGTTGAGGCATGCAAGGATAAAGAAACTCCTGTTGTTGAATTCTTAGAAGATGAATGTATGTCTACTAATAGTGAAGAACTCAATATTTATCTTGAAGACCTAGAAAGGACTAAAGAAGAAATTATAGATTTGATGGATAATGTCAAAGAAGCAAATGAATGTATCAAAAATTTGAGAGAACAAGTCAAAAATTTTAAACAAAGGCACAGGGAAGTCAGTGAACAATTGAGGTTAACAAATGAATCCATTATTGGTGTAAAGGAGCAAGTTGAAGAGAAGGTAAGAACTAAGGAATGTCTGAACTCAATGGTGAAAGGAAAATCTAAAGAATGCACAAGGCTCGAGCAAGAAGCTATGAAATTGACATCAAATCTGGAGAAGGTGAAGAATTATGAAGAAAGATTCAAGATAAGTTTTTCAAGGCTCGATGAGATGATTGCAAGTCAGAAAAGTCCTGATAATATATAAGGCTTAGGGTTTGAAAAAGGTGAAAGTTTAAAATCAGGTCAAGAATCAAAACTTGAAAATAAGAAGAATAATGGCAAGCAGTTCTAGAATCAGAAGAAAGGAGCTAGAAGACCACTAGTCAGACAACCTAATGCTCAAAGGTATCCATCTTTCAATGGTTTTTGTCATTCTTGCAACAAATTTGGACATAAGACTACACAATGTAGGAGCAGAATGAATCAAAATGTTCCACCTTTTTTTGGTCGATGTTTCACTTGCAAGAAAGTTGGTCATAAAGCAATTGAGTGCAGAAGTCAAAGAATGAATGAGTATAACTATAATAGAAAGATTCAACCCTTTAATGGAAACTATTATGTATGCAATAGATTTGGACACAAAGCAAATCAATGTAGATCCAAAATGAATGGAAGGAACAATGGTCAGAGGCATGTGGCGTGCTACAATTGCAGTAAGCTTGGACACATCTCAAAGTTTTGCAGAAATAAAATCATGAAGAAGGACATCCTGATAGAAAAGAACAAACCAGTACAAAGAATTGATCTGATAGAGACTAAGAAGGGGATAAGTTGTCATGCCCACATTTTCCATGTGGTCACAACACACATCGCACGTGTCATAGCCACATCTGTCATGTGGTTATGACACGAGTTATGAAAAACTTTTCTCACACTGTCCTAAAAACCCCTTCGCATGCGTACGCATGCTCGACGGTGTTCTCTCATGGCGAAACACTACAATTTTTGGCAGGATATAAGTACAATTGCGTGCAACTAGACGCATACAGATCAACAAGAGGGTCTTTACGATGTCGCTAACGTCATTGCAAGAGTGAGATTACCACAGTTCCTAAATCTAAACCTCGGCAATTTTTGGCAGCATAACGCCTTACGGCGTTAGTGGGAATTACGCTGCACTCATTTACGCACGTGGTTCGCTGATAGATTAACAACTTCCCACGACGCCTTGTTCCGACTAAACTGACTAGTGATCTCCCTATTTAGTCATTTTTTCAGCCAGGCACGGTTGTCTGTCTCCTCTCTTGTTTCCTGAAACATACTCCTCCTACGACTTAGCATTTTCAACAAGGCGGTTCGTTTGCTCTCTCTTCCCTTTTCACTGGTTCTTAATTTTGATTGTATTTTTATCGCCCTTACCTTAACTATTTCTCTGTTAATTTAGTGTGTTTATATTTTGGTCTCTCTCTCTTTCGTTTTCTATGCTTTCTTTATGTGTATCCGGTCCTTTCTTCATGATTTACGTAAATCAGGGTTATCACTGCAGCTATTGTTGATATTAAACCTAACTTCAGGATGGTCTAGGTCACATAGACTGGTTTACTACTTCGCTGGACTCGGTCTCCTAGTCTTCTCCGATCACGGTATCTCCTCTTCGTTTGTATTAATTAAACTTGTTCCTAAGCAGATTTAGCAGAAGGGTCCGTCAACTTAGTTCTCTTATCCCATGTGGGAAATGTCGCGCATTTTCTCCTCTATGTTTTCCAATGTTAGTTTTTCTTCTTCGGACTCTCTTACAGGTTTACTTATGAGGTCATTTACTACAGTTGGGATTAAAATGGCCACATGGAATGTCTGTGATGGCTTCTTAAGTTTATTTCCAGTGATCTTTTAAGCAAGGTGACGTGTAATTTTCTTCTTCATTTTCCTTCATTTTCCCTGGTTATTAACATTATGTTGGTAGAGAAACTTCCAAGAAACTCTTCCCGGGTAACACAGTATATTCCTTTATGCTCTCATTATATTATAATTTTATTTTCTCTTATCTATAATTACTGTTGTTATTATTACTAATCAGTATTATTAATACTCTTATTGTGACTCGTATAACATTGTAAATAGATGTAGGAGGCTCTCCACTTTATAAAACCCTGATCATGGAAACCTAAATTCTTTGGTTGTTGTGTTCAACACTTAAATAAACCTAACTGTGAAAATATAGTTTGGTTTTAATTAATTTTGCACATCCCCTTGTTATGAATGATAGAGATGGCCTCTTAAAATGGCCCAAGACACCTCTCCTATGTATATATATACCATATATATAAATATATATATATATATGTCATATATATACATATAGAACTATATAACTAAATATATCTATTATTTATTCACAATTTCCCCTTCAAAACATAATATATATATATATGACATATATATATATATATTTGTTTTGTTATTTAATGAACCAAGTATATATATATATATACATATATGACATATATTATGCCAACACATATATATCTATATATATAGATATAGATATAGATATATATATATATATATATATATATATATATATATATATATATATATATTTTGTTATTTAAATGAACCATAGCATGTATGTTAGGGCTAATAGCCCTAACATTTTTTTTTTATACTTAACATTTTCTATTTGGTTGTGGCAGGGGACTGGCGGCAGGGGTCGGCCGCACAGAGGGTCGGAGGCAGGCCCGACCGAGGGCAGGGAGAGCCATGTCCATGGCCGTGGGAGCACACATGGTGGCGGAGGCTAGAGGTACTGCGGAGGTCGCAGTGAGGATCGCGGCGGAGACCGCTTAGCACGGAGCTTCGCGGGGTGTAACGGCGGGGGGGATGTGGGGAGGGGCGGAGCCCCACCCACATCCCACGATGTGGGGTGTGGGTGGGGCTCCGCCCCTCCCCACACCTCTAATATATAAAACAGAGACTGCGGTGGGGATTACTCCCCACCACCCACCGTGAACTTGCCTTGACTGTGTGGAAACACACAGCGACCTCTTAATATTTCGAATTTTTTTAGTTTGAATTTCAAACTCATTCAATGAAAGATATTTAATAATTTATATATATATATATATACATATATATATATATAGATATATATCTATATATCTATATATATATATACACACTTCAGTTTCATAAGAATGCTTCATTTTCTCAGTTACAACAATATATATTCAGTATCTGTTATATGATAATTTACTAACAATTATTAAATATAAATGTATATATATATATATATCTATATATATATTTATTTATTTTAATTTCCCAGTATCACTTAATTTTGGTTTTATTTTTTTTAAGTTAAGCCATTTATTCAATTTCCCATAATGCTGTAAAAAAATGATAAATAAATAACAACTATTATATTTATATATATATATATATATTTATATCTATATACACTTAAGAAAATGAAGTTTAAATCAGTATATTTCGGCAATTAATATATGTCCATTTCAACTCATTAAGCAATTCCAAACTTTCAAATACATAAACAAACTCAGATTAGATTGCAAATAAGTAATGAAATTGCTATTTCCAAAGATTTACAAAGCAACAAACTTGAAAATTTAAGGTATTTTCATATTACAGAAAAGTTAATTCTTCCACTACAAATAGCAAGAGAATAAATTTTAAACCATGAATACAACAACTAACTTCCCAGTTATGAACAATATACAACTGATAGCTTATGACAACCAAGTAAAAGTCCATCAATAACAAGATCAGGGAGGTGATTTCCTTTACTCCCAGGGTAACGATAAATTACAACAATATCAAGAGAGGTGCTCCCTCTTCACCTCTCATGAAATGAACCAGGCCTAATTCTCATGACAAAGAAAAATAACTGTTTCTGCATAAATATAACTCCTCCCAAGCCAACCAGAAGCTCCAAGAGAAAACATGCATATCAAAGACAAACAAAGAAGAAAACACCACTCATCTAGCTCTCCTCCCTTCCGTAGACCCGCAAGTGGGTCACCCCCGAGCTAGGGAGACCATACTCACACCTGGGTAACTCAAACACTCCACTTCACAATAGTAACAACAACAATCCCAAAGCACACAAACACCCGTGGGTACTTTACACAACATGAAAACTCAACTACAGTGAGTTTCATAAGGGGCAGGAGAGTGGACACACTTGACTCCAGAGTGTCACCCTGACAGATAAGTTAACCAATACAATTTCTCTTGGTCTCAAACCAAGTTTGATCACAAATTTGTAAGAAATCTGTATATGACTCTCAAGTCAAAGATACAGACACAGATACATGCCCTCAAGGCTTTCAACATCCCAAAAGATGGAAACAGGTATGCACCCGAGGAGGATCTCTCCTCCCCTACCCCAAACTTGATGAGCATTTCTCCCAAGTGGGAGAAGCTCTGTCAAACAACCCGACAACAAACCCCACAGAAAACAAATCTAAACACAAATTCACACACATTACATATTCAGCTATACGAAACAAAGGTAGAATTCAAACCAACCTTACAAAGCCTTCCTGGAATGAAGCTGTTGCTGAGCCCACAGAGTTCTCTTCCAACCTTAGCCACCAACTCCTTCTCCCTTCTCCCTCCTACAAACTAACTTTTCTATTTTTGGTAAGGCAAAATGAAAGTTTTCCCCAAAATTCAACTAACTCCCTCCCATCCCAAAATTAGAAACAAATAACCAAATTCTTTTCAGTTTTGAGGAATGGGGAGGTGACACTTGTCACCTTCTCACTCTCCCCCAAAACCACTATTCTGCCTTGGTGGCTTATGTCACTCACCCTTCCCAAGAGTACTCCTTATTCTTCTCCTCATGTGATTCCTCTTACGCATGGGAGAAATAAAAGGAGTTAAAGGGGGAAGAAGACAGGTGACCCATGCCCCTTCTTCCCTTCTTCACATGGGTGTCCCCATAGCACATGGGGGAATCTCACTATGGAAGGGGTGACTTTAAGTCAATCCTTCAATAATGGATGGCATCTCTTACCTTGGGGAAAGTAGAGGGGATGGGTTGGGTGTTGGTACAACCCATCATGTCCCCTCCTACCTCCAATTTTCGCCACTTAACTTCAGGGGGAAGTTAAGATGACTAGATGGAGGTTACTCAAGGGTTACCCATGCCAAATGGGCCCCTGGACCCATGGGGTATAACCCAGGGTCAACTTTAACCCATACAAGACACCCCTGGTCAAGGTAAAGCACAAGAAAAGGCCTCATAAATTTAAATTAAATAAGGAAATTTAATTTCAATCCTTTTTACAACACAAATTATAAAATAATGTTACATGAGGGTAACCTAATCCACTCAACCATACGAAAGACCACATTACATCATTACATCAAACACAAGAGATCTTGGTTCCTCGTGGAACCAGATCGGCTTAACAGGGAATAACAATTAACAAGGTGCGGAATGATCTCCAAATTCTGTGGTTCGATTAGTAATTCCTGCACACTAAATTACAAGATCAGTAACCACATAAAATCATCATAGCCGAAGCAACTTGAAAACATGCATTATCATGACATAGTACTAATTAACATAAATGAAATCATATTACAATTTTCCATCATCACCTAATTAATCTTTTTTTTTTTTTTTCTGAAATGTAAACTTATCCAAACATCACCCAATTAGTTTTTCTGAAATCATAATAAAGTTTAATAGTTTGACAATTCTGGGAACTACTATCCCACAAACATAAAAAGTAACAATAACAGTCATGTAAATAGTCATAACAACAGTAGTAAAAAGGGCGGTCCTCACATCCTCTCCCCCTAAGATGGTACTTCCTCCTGGAAGTCGTCAAAAAGGTGAGGATAAAGGGTCTTCAGTCTCTCTGCATCTTCCCATGTTGCAGTGACTTTGTCGTATAGGTCCCACTGGACTCTAACCTGGTCCAGCTCTCGACCTCGAAGGGCCAGCGTCCGACGAGCCAATATGCAAATTGGCTCCAACGCCAGCTGTCCGTCTGCCTCTACCTGAAGAGCACTCCAATCCAACACATGAGATAAGTCAGAAATATATTGACGTAAAACTGATACATAAAATACATCGTGGATACGTGACAGGCTAGGTGGCAAGGCTAGACGGTAGGCTACTGGTCTTATCCGTTCCAAGATTTTGAAAGGTCCTACAAATCGAGGTGCGAGCTTAGAGCCTTTTCCGTAACGGATTGGACTCTTGTGTGGCCGCACTCTCAAAAATACTCTTTCCCCCACAGAGAAGCTTCGGTCGGTTCTCTTAGCATCGGCATACTTTTTCTGCCTGTCCTGTGCTTCCTGGAGCCTTTGTCTAATCTGTTTGACTTGCAGTTCCATATTCTGAACTATCTCTGGACCGATGACTGTTCTGTCCTCTATCCGATCCCAACTCAAAGGTGTTCTGCATGGTCTGCCATATAACACCTGGAAAGGAGGCATACCCAACGAGCTATGATGCCCATTATTGTAGGCGAACTCAACTAGATACAGGTACTCCTCCCATCTAGACTGATGGTCCATCACATACATGCGAAGCATGTCTTCTAACACCTGGTTAACTCTCTCTGTCTGTCTGTCGGTTTCCAGATGATATGCTGAACTGAAGTTAAGCTGTGTGCCCAACGCCTGATGTAAGGCTTTCCAGAACGATGAAGTGAATACGGAGTCTCTGTCAGATATAATGCGGCGAGGTACCCCATGAAGTCTAACAATCTGATCAAGAAACACCTTTGCCACTGATGGTGCATTGTATGTTGTGCATATTGGTGAAAAATGCGCCACTTTGGTCAGCTTGTCAACTGTCACCATAATAGCATCATGGCGACGTGATGACATAGGTAAACCAACGATAAAATCCATAGAAATGGTGTCCCATTTCCATTCAGGTATCTTGTGAGGGTACAACAGTCCCGCTGGATGCTGATGTTCGGCCTTGACCCTCTGACATTCCAGGCAACGAGCAACAAATTCGGCAATGTCACGCCTCATCCCGGCCCAATGATAAAGCTGTCGTAAGTCAGCATGCATCTTCTTCACTCCTGGGTGTGCTGCATAGGGTGCTCTATGAGCCTCTGATAGGATTACTGTGCGAAGATTACCCGCATGGGGTACATAGATGCGCTGCCGATGTCGAAGCATACCATCAGACTCAAGGGTATATCCTGTAAATTTGCCCTCAAGGGCCTTCTGATTTAGTAATGCCTGCTGCACTTCAAGAAACCATTCGTCCTCCGGCAGATGCTGTAAGATGCGATCCTTCAAGTCCACCTTCAAGGTCAGGGTCTGGATCTCGTGGCGTCTTCGACTCAAAGCATCAGCGACCACATTCTCCTTCCCTTTGATATAGTGGACATCAAAGTCATATTCGCATAGGAATTCCATCCAACGCCGTTGGCGGGCGTTCAAATTAGGCTGTGTAAAAATATACTGCAAACTATGATGATCCGAATGGAGTTCAAAGCGTCGACCTAAGAGAAAGTGTCTCCAGCGAACCAAGGCATGAACAACAGCTGCGAGCTCTAAGTCATGCGTAGGATAGTTTAACTCATGTGTCTTTAGTTTCCGCGATTCGTATGCGATTGCTCGACCATCCTACATAAGCACGGCTCCCAAACCTTCTAATGATGCATCTGTGCAAACTACAAACTCCTCTATAGGATCTGGGACTGCTAAAATAGGAGCACTAGTAAGACGCTCCTTGAGGACTCCAAAAGCCTTTTCACACTGCTCGGTCCAAGTGAAACCTTTCCCTTTTCGCTGAAGGGAAGTAATGGGATGTGCTATCCTAGAGAAACCTTTGACAAACTGACGATAATACCCGGCTAACCCCATAAAGCTTCTGACCTCTGTCACGTTAGTGGGTGCCGGCCACTCCTGAATTGCTCTAATTTTAGATGGATCTACGGAGATGCCATCACCTGATAAAATGTGTCCCAAATACTGCACCTCTGTCCTGAAGAAGGCACACTTCGCCAAGTTGCCATAAAGCTGCTGCCCTCGTAATTGCTGCAAAACTTGACGCAAGTGCTCTACATGCTCCTCCTCAGTCCGTGAATAAATCAAAATGTCATCTAGAAATATGATCACGAACCGATCTAGGTAAGTACAGAACACCCCCTTCATGAGACTCATGAATACTGCAGGAGCGTTCGTCAACCCGAAAGGTACCACTGTGAATTCATAATGGCCATATCTGGTTTGAAAAGTAGTTTTATGAATATCTGACTCCGTGATGCGCAATTGGTGATACCCAGATTTTAGATCGATTTTCGAGAACACTCTGGCTCCCTGCATCTGATCAAAAAGGTCGTCAATCCTAGGCAGAGGATAACGGTTCTTCACCGTCACCTTGTTCAACTGCCTATAGTCCATACATAGACGAAGAGACCCATCCTTCTTCTTCACGAAGATAACTGGTGTGCCCCATGGTGAAACGCTAGGTCAGATGTGTCCCTTCTCAAGTAATTCCTCTAACTACAGTTTAAGTTCAGTGAGTTCATGTGTAGTCATCCTATAGGGTGCACGGGATATCGGTTCTGCACCTGGCACCAAGTCGATGTGGAAGTCCACTTCTCTGCGTGGAGGCATACCTGGTAATTTCGACAGAAATACATCGGCAAACTCTCTAAGGACAGGGTGATCATCTAAAGTAGCCTCAGGGTCATCCTCTGCTCTATCACTGACCGTGATGGCAAACATTTGACATCCCTTCCGCATACAGTGCTTAAGCTGCTGAGCGGATATCATACGAGCAGCCGTGGGCTTTTGAATGCCCACTATCTCAACCGATGAACCATGATCGTCTAAATAGCTAATCATCCTCTGGCGACAATCAAGCTTGGCTCTATGTGCCGCAAGCCAATCCATACCCAGAACTACTCCGTAGGATCCTAATGGCATAATCCTAAGGTCACATGTTGTGGTGAATGACCCCAATGTGATCTCACAATCTCTAACCAAGGAATCTACTGACATCCTGGCCCCTAAGGCCAACTCAACTTCCCACCTAATGTCTTGCCTAGAAGCCACCAGCCTGCAATGCTCCACTAACGATGTAGACAAAAAAGAGTCAGTAGCTCCTAAGTCAAAAAGGATCGAAATGGAAAAGTCTCCAATCGTACCTGCTGCCTCGATGACAGAAGCTTGGAAATCAGCCTGGCGGTTATCAACCGCTGCAAACATGTGGTGGGTTCTGCCCACGTCACCTACGGTCTGCTCAGATCCTCCTGATCGGGGCTGTCCCCCTGCAGTAAATCCCTGCGGGCACTCTCTATCCAGATGCCCTGCCCCACCACACACATAACATGGTCCTCGAACCTGTAACTGCCCTGACTGTGTTCTGCCCGATTGTTGTTGCCCAGTCCGTCCAGTGGATCCCTGTGAGCCTCTGTAAGACTGCTGGGACCTCGCGGGTCCTGCCGATGAACCCTGCTGTCTCTGATCTCTGCGTGAACCCTGCTGCTGCCATCCACGGTTCTGTCCTCCCTGTCCCCTCTGTTGAAATTTGGATTTTTGCTGATGTTGCTGCTGCTATGGTGGCCTAGGAGGTAATGATGAAGGATTATATCCTCCTCTCTGTGTTGTATTTTGAGGCCTTCGGAAGTTTTGCTGTTGTTGGGGATTACGTTCCTGGTACTGCGGGCATGAATTCTACCCTCGTCCCTGAATTTCCTCTGATATAAGGGCCTTTTCAATAGCCTCACTCATGGTCTGGGGATTTGCCATACGAACTGGTCCTGCTATCCCGTGATTTAGCCCTCTGATGAATTTGTGTATTAAGATTTTCTCGTCATGGAGGTATTCTGCATAACGAGAAAGCTCTATAAATCGGCTCTCATACTGAGTAACGGTGAGTCCCCTCTGCTGTAAATCATGGAACTCATCGATCCTGCGCTGTCTATAATGTTCGGACAAATATCGCGCATTGAAGCGCTCAATGAAGATGTCCCATGTGAGTGTATCCACGGATAGTCGGCGCTTGCACTCCTCTGTGTGCCACCAGGTGGTTGCTGCATCCCTAAGAAGATGGACTGCCACTCGTGCTTTCGTATTGCTCCCATATTGTCGCAACGCGAAACACCTGTCTAAGCTAATCAGCTAAGCCTCGGCCACAGCTCCCTCTGTAGCACCTGCGAAAGTGGGTGGGTTGAGCCTCAATAGATCTCTGATGGGGTCCCCTCTGTCTCTAAGCCTCACAAGTGGCTCTTCCACACCATCCTCATATAATCCATGCTGAACCTGTTCTTGTCTCAAAAGTCTCAGAGGACTCCTGCTCCGTGCTCGGAAGGCTGACCCTACCTCCTCTACTGTTGTGTCGGGAATCTCAACGAAGGGCTCCACACGTGGCACCTCTAGTGGATCAACGCGGGGCTCCATACGTGGCTCAATACGTGACTCGGCACGTGGCTCCTCTCGCGGATCAACACGAGGCTCTATACGTGGCTCAGGAATCACTGGTGGTAACTTGTCTAACATAGTCTGTAGTGCCTGTAAAATCTGTGGACCTATATCCAATACTGGTGTCGCCTGTGGTACTAGTGGTGCTTGTGGTACAGGTGGTGCAGGTGGTGCTACTGTAACTACTGGTGTCGCCTGTGGTACTAGTAGTGCTTGTGGTACAGGTGGTGCAGGTGGTGTTGCTGTAACTACGGGTGCCAGTCCCTCGGCTGAGGAATCGCTGTGCACCTCGACTGACGCTGTGTGGCGTGATCGCGCTCGTCGAACACGTCGGGGAGGCATCCTACAAAACAAGGTAGAAACTAATTAGCCAAGATTGCGGAATAATAATGTGCCCAAATACGCCCAGTGTTTAAAACTTGGCTCTGATACCAAATGTCATGCCCACATTTTCCATGTGGTCACAACACACATCGCACGTGTCATAGCCACATCTGTCATGTGGTTATGACACGAGTTATGAAAAACTTTTCTCACACTGTCCTAAAAACCCCTTCGCATGCGTACGCATGCTCGACGGTGTTCTCTCATGGCGAAACACTACAATTTTCGGTAGGATATAAGTACAATTGCGTGCAACCAGACGCATACAGATCAACAAGAGGGTCTTTACGACGCTGCTAATGTCATTGCAAGAGTGAGATTACCACAGTTCCTAAATCTAAACCTCGGCAATTTCTGGCAGCATAACGCCTTACGGCGTTAGTGGGAATTACGCTGCACTCATTTACGCATGTGGTTCGCTGATAGATTAACAACTTCCCACGACGCCTTGTTCTGACTAAACCGACTAGTGATCTCCCTATTTAGTCATTTTTTCAGCCAGGCACGGTTGTCTGTCTCCTCTCTTGTTTCCTGAAACATACTCCTCCTACGACTTAGCATTTTCAACAAGGCGGTTCGTTTGCTCTCTCTTCCCTTTTCACTGGTTCTTAATTTTGATTGTATTTTTATCGCCCTTACCTTAACTATTTCTCTGTTAATTTAGTGTGTTTATATTTCGATCTCTCTCTCTTTCGTTTTCTATGCTTTCTTTATGTGTATCTGGTCCTTTCTTCATGATTTACGTAAATCAGGGTTATCACTGCAGCTATTGTTGATATTAAACCTAACTTCAGGATGGTCTAGGTCACATAGACTGGTTTACTACTTCGCTGGACTCAGTCTCCTAGTCTTCTCCGATCACGGTATCTCCTCTTCGTTTGTATTAATTAAACTTGTTCCTAAGCAGATTTAGCAGAAGGGTCCGTCAACTTAGTTCTCTTATCCCATGTGGGAAATGTCGCGCATTTTCTCCTCTGTATTTTCCAATGTTAGTTTTTCTTCTTCAGACTCTCTTACAGGTTTACTTATGAGGTCGTTTACTACAGTTGGGATTAAAATGGCCACATGGAATGTCTGTGATGGCTTCTTAAGTTTATTTCCAGTGATCTTTTAAGCAAGGTGACGTGTAATTTTCCTCTTCATTTTCCTTCATTTTCCCTGGTTATTAACATTATGTTGGTAGAGAAACTTCCGAGAAACTCTTCCCGGGTAACACAGTATATTCCTTTATGCTCTCATTATATTATAATTTTATTTTCTCTTATCTATAATTACTGTTGTTATTATTACTAATCAGTATTATTAATACTCTTATAACATTGTAAATAGATGTAGGAGGCTCTCCACTTTATAAAACCCTGATCATGGAAACCTAAATTCTTTGGTTGTTGTGTTCAACACTTAAATAAACCTAACTGTGAAAATATAGTTTGGTTTTAATTAATTTTGCACATCCCCTTGTTATGAATGATAGAGATGGCCTCTTAAAATGGCCCAAGACACCTCTCCTATGTATATATATACCATATATATAAATATATATATATGTCATATATATACATATAGAACTATATAACTAAATATATCTATTATTTATTCACAATTTCCCCTTCAAAACATAATATATATATATATATGACATATATATATATATATATATATATATATATATATATATGACATATATTATGCCAACACATATATATCTATATATATAGATATAGATATATATATATATATATATATATATATATATATTTATTTTGTTATTTAAATGAACCATAGCATGTATGTTAGGGCTAATAGCCCTAACATTTTTTTTTTATACTTAACATTTTCTGTTTGGTTGTGGCAGGGGACTGGCGGCAGGGGTCAGCCGCACAGAGGGTCGGAGGCAGGCCCAACCGAGGGCAGGGAGGGCCATGTCCATGGCCGCGGGAGCACACATGGTGGCGGAGGCTAGAGGTACTGCGGAGGTCGCAGTGAGGGTCGCGGCGGAGACCGCTTAGCACGGAGCTCCGCGGGGTGTAACGGCGGGGGGGATGTGGGGAGGGGCGGAGCCCCACCCACATCCCACGATGTGGGGTGTGGGTGGGGCTCCGCCTCTCCCCACACCTCTAATATATAAAACAGAGACTGTGGTGGGGATTACTCCCCACCGCCCACTGTGAACTTGCCTCGACTGTGTGGAAACACACAGCGACCTCTTAATATTTCAAATTTTTTTAGTTTGAATTTCAAACTCATTCAATGAAAGATATTTAATAATTTATATATATATATATATACATATATATATAGATATATATCTATATATCTATATATATATATATATACACACTTCAGTTTCATAAGAATGCTTCATTTTCTCAGTTACAACAATATATATTCAGTATCTGTTATATGATAATTTACTAACAATTATTAAATATAAATGTATATATATATATATCTATATATATATATATATATATATATTTATTTTAATTTCCCAGGATCACTTAATTTTGGTTTTATTTTTTTTAAGTTAAGCCATTTATTCAATTTCCCATAATGCTGTAAAAAAATGATAAATAAATAACAACTATTATATTTATATATATATATATATATATATAAATATATATGTTGCATAATTTTGTCACATTAAACAAGTTATTCAGTTTCTTTCAATCAGTTAAAATGATCCAGTAAGAATTAAATAACGAGTATATATATATATATCTATATACACTTAAGAAAATGAAGTTTAAATCAGTATATTTCGGCAATTAATATATGTCCATTTCAACTCATTAAGCAATTCCAAACTTTCAAATACATAAACAAACTCAGATTAGATTGCAAATAAGTAATGAAATTGCTATTTCCAAAGATTTACAAAGCAACAAACTTGAAAATTTAAGGTATTTTCATATTACAGAAAAGTTAATTCTTCCACTACAAATAGCAAGAGAATAAATTTTAAACCATGAATACAACAACTAACTTCCCAGTTATGAACAATATACAACTGATAGCTTATGACAACCAAGTAAAAGTCCATCAATAACAAGATCAGGGAGGTGATTTCCTTTACTCCCAGGGTAACGATAAATTACAACAATATCAAGAGAAGTGCTCCCTCTTCACCTCTCATGAAATGAACCAGGCCTAATTCTCATGACAAAGAAAAATAACTGTTTCTGCATAAATATAACTCCTCCCAAGCCAACCAGAAGCTCCAAGAGAAAACCTGCGTATCAAAGACAAACAAAGAAGAAAACACCACTCATCTAGCTCTCCTCCCTTCCGTAGACCCGCAAGTGGGTCACCACCGAGCTAGGGAGACCATACTCACACCTGGGTAACTCAAACACTCCACTTCACAACAGTAACAACAACAATCCCAAAGCACACAAACACCCATGGGTACTTTACACAACACGGAAACTCAACTATAGTGAGTTTCATAAGGGGCAGGAGAGTGGACACACTCGACTCCAGAGTGTCACCCTGACAGATAAGTTAACCAATACAATTTCTCTTGGTCTCAAACCAAGTTTGATCACAAATTTGTAAGAAATCTGTATATGACTCTCAAGTCAAAGATACAGACACAGATACATGCCCTCAAGGCTTTCAACATCCCAAAAGATGGAAACAGGTATGCACCCGAGGAGGATCTCTCCTCCCCTACCCCAAACTTGATGAGCATTTCTCCCAAGTGGGAGAAGCTCTATCAAACAACCCGACAACAAACCCCACAGAAAACAAATCTAAACACAAATTCACACACATTACATATTTAGCTATACGAAACAAAGGTAGAATTCAAACCAACCTTACAAAGCCTTCCTGGAATGAAGCTGTTGCTGAGCCCACAGAGTTATCTTCCAACCTTAGCCACCAACTCCTTCTCCCTTCTCCCTCCTACAAACTAACTTTTCTATTTTTGGTAAGGCAAAATGAAAGTTTTCCCCAAAATTCAACTAACTCCCTCCCATCCCAAAATTGGAAACAAATAACCAAATTATTTTCAGTTTTGAGGAATGGGGAGGTGACACTTGTCACCTTCTCACTCTCCCCCAAAACCACTATTCTGCCCTGGTGGCTTATGTCACTCACCCTTCCCAAGAGTACTCCTTATTCTTCTCCTCATGTGATTCCTCTTACGCATGGGAGAAATAAAAGGAGTTAAAGGGGGAAGAAGACAGGTGACCCATGCCCCTTCTTCCCTTCTTCACATGGGTGTCCCCACAGCACATGGGGGAATCTCACTATGGAAGGGGTGACTTTAAGTCAATCCTTCAATAATGGATGGCATCTCTTACCTTGGGGAAAGTAGAGGGGATGGGTTGGGTGTTGGTACAACCCATCATGTCCCCTCCTACCTCCAATTTTCGCCACTTAACTTCAGGGGGAAGTTAAGATGACTAGATGGAGGTTACTCAAGGGTTACCCATGCCAAATGGGCCCCTGGACCCATGGGGTATAACCCAGGGTCAACTTTAACTCATACAAGACACCCCTGGTCAAGGTAAAGCACAAGAAAAGGCCTCATAAATTTAAATTAAATAAGGAAATTCAATTTCAATCCTTTTTACAACACAAATTATAAAATAATGTTACATGAGGGTAACCTAATCCACTCAACCATACGAAAGACCACATTACATCATTACATCAAACACAAGAGATCTTGGTTCCTCGTGGAACCAGATCGGCTTAACAGGGAATAACAATTAACAAGGTGCGGAATGATCTCCGAATTCTGTGGTTCGATTAGTAATTCCTGCACACTAAATTACAAGATCAGTAACCACATAAAATCATCATAGCTGAAGCAACTTGAAAACATGCATTATCATGACATAGTACTAATTAACATAAATGAAATCATATTACAATTTTCCATCATCACCTAATTAATCTTTTTTTTTTTTTTTTTTTTTTCTGAAATGTAAACTTATCCAAACATCACCCAATTAGTTTTTCCGAAATCATAATAAAGTTTAATAGTTTGACAATTCTGGGAACTGCTATCCCACAAACATAAAAAGTAACAATAACAGTCATGTAAATAGTCATAACAACAGTAGTAAAAAGGGCGGTCCTCACATAAGTAAGATCTAGATTAAGAAGGATGTAATAGAGGCTAAGAATGTATCAGTACTAGCTTCTGGTGCAGATGGTTCCTTTGGAAACTAAGTTGGAGGCGACCTCTTAGGGAGAGTAGGTAGTGGTGTTAATGATTATTGCAGATAGGAGGAGTATACAAAGTAGTTGAGGATAGTACAAGTATGTCTAGTATCACAATTAGTGGGAGAGAGTTTTGAAAAAGTGTCACCCTTTGCCATTGATGTCAAAGGGGGAAAGAGTTCATTTGAACAACAAAGGCAAAGGAAGAAAGCAAGATGTATAAAAGAAAGGGGGAGAGTAAGATTAGTGCAAAGTTGTGTCTGTTGAAGGCATAAGACAACTGAGAGGGGGGGTGAATTAGTTGTATCAAAAAAATTAAATTCTCTTAATCAAAATCACATTCACATTCACTTACTTTAACCCCTTAATCTGTTATGAAGATTAAACATGAAATACAGAATCAAAACTTAAACACATCAACACCATACACACATGAACACCAAATTTTTACGTGGAAAACCCTAAAAAAGGAAAAAACATGGTGAGTGTTAGCTCACAATATAATGTAGTAACAATACCGCATAACAAAAGAGGCTCACTGCCCAAAAGAATGCTCACTACCAAGGGGTGTCTCACTGCCAAGAGGTGGCACACTGCTAAGAGAGGTGGCTCACTGCCATGAACTGATATGATTGCATCTACCACATGCCTGAATTCAATTCTAATGAAGTGCAATACATATCACCTTCGCTACCTTACAACACAAACACTTTCATCTTTGCATCCAAACCAACTCTTCACATGGAATCTTTACATTTATTTATACCAATCATCAACCTTGGAACATACATCAAGGTGGGCAATACAATCTACAACCTTTGGAATAGTCTCCAAGGTCGGAAAACATACATAATTCAATTCAAATTAGGTCTAGACCTAAACAAACTTGTGGAGAAAACAAATTAAGGTAGAACACTTCACATCTTAGCTTAGACCCAAATACATCTTCACATGCCTGAACAAGCTTCTACAATTTACGAAACACATCCGCAAAGAGTGTTAGCACCTAAGTCTGTCAAACTTGTACAAACACCAAGAATACTCAGACACACACTTCCAAGAACTCAATCATAGCTTATAGACCAAGCACAATCCTTTAACATGATCTAGAGACATCCATGAACAAAATAAAATCACTTGGGAGACAACAAATCCAGCTACAACAAGTTTCACTTGAAGACAACAAATCTCACTTGAAGACAACTGACAATCAACAGTGCTAATCTCTGCTACTCAATAACTTACTTTCCAAAGCACCAAATCACAAATCCTTTGCAATGAAGATAGCTAAGAAACTTATAAACATAAGTCTAGAATCGCATCACCTAAAACTACTCTGCGAAGAAATGCGGAGCAAAATACTTTCTCCTAAACACCTCTGCACAACATAGAAACTCTGTCAATCTTCAAACTAGTGAACATAACTTCCACTATACATTGATCGAGACCACCAAATTATGGATTTAGCATCTTCAAACACTTCTCTAAAACATATCCAAATCTCATACTCTTGTCTTCAACACAGAAGAAATGTGGAGCAAAAATGTAGACAGTATCTTGTAAGCTAGAATACTCTGCAACATATTGTTTCCACTTGGAGAGAAAATTTTCTCAAAAGCACTTGGAAACTCAGTAACATGAAAAATATGCTAGCATCATCAGCAATTATTCAAGTCATTCAAATTACCTTAACAAGATAACTCAATCAAGCAACAATCAGCAATATCAGAAGACACAGTTGATACCAATGACAACACAATCATGTTGACATCAATGACAACACTGGTTAGCACATACTTGCAACAATCTCCCCCTTTGTCATTGATGGCAACATATGATTTGAAAAACCATCATGACACAATTTTGCATTAATCTCATTCTCTCCCTTTCGTTTATACATCTTACTCTCTCTTTTATTTTTCACATGAACTCTCTCCCCCTTTAACATCAATGGCAAATGGTGACACACCTTATTCAAGCTTTCTCCCCCTGAGTATGATACAACACATACTTTCACTATCCTTAGCTACTCTAAATGCTTCCCTCTGACTGCAACATTCTCCAATGTCACTACCTGCTCCCCCTAAGAGGTAGCCTCCATCATCAGTCCAGAAAAGAATGATTCCTAAACCACACTGGTTCGATGCACTTCCTCATGCATCTAGTTCAACACAGGAGGGGAAATAACCCCTAACTTCTCTCAGAGATACTCAAATGTATCCTTAGGAAGAGCCTTGGTGAAAATGTCAGCAATCTTATCTTTTGTAGGCACATACTCAAGCTTTACTTCTTTTTCTGCAACCTTCTCTCTCAGAAAGTGATACCTAATAGAAATATGTTTTATTCTTGAATGCATTACTGGGTTCTTTGAAATTTTAATGGCACTGGTATTATCACAAAAAATAGGAATTGAATCCTCATACTCAACTTGGATGTCCTTCAGATTTTGTCTCATCCACAGCACTTGTGTGCAACATTATGTTGTTGCAATGTACTCTGCCTCTACAGTAGATAAGGATACTGAATCCTACTTCTTGCTTTGCCATGGCACAACTTTATCTCCTAGAAAGAACACACCACCCCTTGTACTTTTCTTGTCATCTACACATCCGGCCCAATCTGCATCTGTGTAGGCACTTAGGTTAAAGTCATTGTTCTTAGGATACCACAAACCATGATCTGGAGTGCCCTTCAAATACCTAACTATTCTCTTTATTTCCATGACATGGGACTATCTATGATCTTCTTGAAATCTTACCACAAGATAGACTGCATGCATGATATCCAGTCTAGTAGCAATTAGGTTTAGCAATCCTACAATCATTGATCTATATTTTCTCTGATCAGCCTTAGGGGATTCATCATTTTTTCTAAGCTTGAAGCTAGTTGTCATGGGAGTACAAACTGGTTTAGATTCTTCCATTCCAAACTTCTTCAACAACTCCTTGACATACTTTGATTGTGAAATGAAAATGCCCTTATCTGTCTGATTAATTTGTAGTCCAAGAAAGAAGTTCATCTCACCATACATTGACATCTCAAATTATTTTTGCATCTCATCTACAAAGTTCTTACACATACCTTCATTTCCACCAAAGATTATATCATCTACATAGACTTCAATAATCAGCATTTGATCTTTGCTTACCTTGATATACAAGTTACTGTCTACAGACCCTTTACTAAATCCCTACTACAAAAAATATTTGTCCAATCTTGCATACCAAGCTCTAGGAGATTGCTTCAGTCCATACAATGTCTTCTTCAATCTACATACCATGTTTGGTTTGTCTAATAATTGAAACCCATCCAGTTGCTCTATATATACTTCCTCTTCCAACTCACCATTCAAGAAAGCAGACTTCACATCTAACTAGTATACTTTGAATTCTTTATGTGCATTGCATAAGCCAAAAATAATCTAATAGCTTCCAGTCTTTCCACCGGAGCAAAAGTTTCCTCATAGTCTATTCCTTCGACTTGTGAGTAGCCTTTGCATACAATTCTAGCTTTGTTTCTTACCACTTCTCCATTCTCATTCAACTTATTCCTAAAAACCCACTTTGTTCCAATCACATTCTTATCTGCAGGCCTAGGGACAAGTTCCCAAGTCTTGTTCTTTTTAATTTGCATAAATTCTTCTTCCATTGCCTTGACCCAATGATCATATTTACATGCTTCAAAGATAGTCTTAGGTTCAAGCTTTGAAATTAAGTAGAGATTCACTTGTTCTTCTGCAATTCTTCTTCTTGTCAGAACTCCTTTGTTTTTGTCACCAATGATTTGATCCTCTAAGTGATTCTTTTGCACATACTTGGGGGTTTTAGGAACTCTTTTCGGAGCTTCTTCTCCATCACTCTAAACTTCATTGTCTTTGGCTTCTTCAATTGTTTCTGTATCAACAAACTCATCTGACACATATCCATCAAGTTATGAGTTCTTTTAAATATCTTCATCTACTTTCACATTTGCACTTTCAATAATCTTCCTCAACCTTTTGTTGTAGCACCGGTAGGCTTTGCTCTTAGTGGAGTACCCAAGGAATATGCCTTCATCATATCTAGCATCAAACTTTCCCAACTCTTCATCTCTTCTGATATAGCATTTCCTTCCAAAAACATTGAAATACCTAACAGTAGGAGTTCTTCCATACCATAGCTCATAAGGTGTCTTTGTTTCATTTGCTTTAACTTGCACTCTATTCTAAATCTAGACAATACTATGAATAGCTTCTTTCCAATAAAATTCTAGAAGGTCAGTTTCTTTGATCATTGTTCTAGCAACTTCTTAAACTATTCTATTCTTCCTTTCAACTACTCCATTTTGCTGAGGAGTTCTGGGGGCAGATAATTGTCTCTTTATCCCATGTTCTTCACAAAAAGCATTGAATTCATCTGAAGTAAACTCACCACCTTTGTCAGATCTCAAACACTTGATCCTCAAATCCATTTCATTTTCAACCATTTCTTTTAATGCCTTGAACTTATCTAGGGCTTCTAATTTTTCTTTAAGGAAAGTAATCCAAGTCATTCTTCAATAATCATCAATAAGAAGCATGAAATACTTGTCACCTTGTAGACTTCTTGTTCTTGTAGGACCACATAGGTATGTATGCACCAACTCCAACAGATTAGTAGAGGATTGTTCCTTGCTCTTGAAACTTATCTTTGTTTTCTTCCCAAACTGACATTCTTTGTAAATGGCATTAGCAGGCTTCACAATCTTAGGCAAGTCTCTTACAGCTTGGACTGAGCTTATTCTCACTAGATTATCAAATTTAATATGACACATTCTCCTATCCCATAACCATCTTTCATTTGTCTAAGCCAACAATCAACAATTGTTAGTACCTTTCAAATGATAAACATTACCATGAGTCTTCTTACTAGTAGCAATTATAATTCCAAAGCTTTTCCTTATCTCACATCCATTATCTTTAAACATCAGATTGTATCCTTTCTCACACATCTGTCCAACACTTAGAAGATTGTGCTTTAAGCCTTTGACATAAAGAACATTATCTATATTATGCTTGCCATCAAAAGTAATTGACCCTTTTCCACAAATCTTACCAGCTGCATCATCACCAAACCTAACCAGTCCATCATACTTTTCCAATTTAACAAAATTACTCTTATCTCATGTCATGTGATTTGAACAGCTATTGTCAATGATCCATTCATCATCCTTTTTAGTATGAAATGCAGACAACTCTCCTGGACTTCCTTTCTTCTTACAACTTGCAAGGTTAGCAGAAATAATTTCTTCTCTTAGGGCAATAAACTAGCATTCACTAGCATTACCATCTTCAAAATCAGGTTCATCATCAGTTACACCATCATCATCTCTAACATAGTAACTCTTTCTTACCATCTTACCTTTACTTTCATTGTTCTTTATCTTCAAAGCTCTGTTAGGACATCTTGAAGCATAGTGACCAATCTTACCACAACTAAAACATTTGAAAGGTAACTTACCTCTAAACTTTCCACTGCCTCTTTTTATTCTACTTGCAAATTTTGCCTCAAGCTCATCAAAGTCTTCTTCATCTGATTCCATAGCATACTTATCTGATCTAGCACTCTTTTCTTCCTTGGCTTTAAAGTTAGTCTCAGTTTTCACATGGCCATCGGTAGTACCAAATTCTCTCATCTCAAAAGCAGTCAATTTACCAAGCAATTGATCTTTTGAAAGCTTGTCCATATCAAATAATTCTTCAATGGCAGACACCTGGTGACTATAAAATTTAGGAAAAGTTTCGAGTACCTTATCTACAACATCCTTATCATCTATCTTTCCACCAAGACCCTTCATGTTGCTGACAACTTTATTAATCTTCTGTATGTAACTTGTTATGTTCTCATCTTCAGACATTTGCATAGTTTCATATCTGGTCTTCAAGTTCTGCAACTTAGCCTTCTTGATAGATTCATCACCTTCATAAATGCTTTTCAATTTCACACAGATCTCATGAGTAGTTTCCAGATCCACAAATTTCACCATTTTAGTGTTAGATAAAGCATTTAGTAGAGCATTTTTTGCTTTGCAATTAATCTCATAGGCCCTAATCCCAAGTCCATTCTTCAGACAACCTTCAGGTATTTTGTATTCATCTTCAACTATTTTCTAGACATTATAACCAATAGAAACAAGATAACTTTGCATTTGTACCTTCTAGCATAGTCAGATCCATCAAACTGAGGAATGTATTTCTTGTGTGCCATTCCTGATCTACCTTAAGCTGTTAGGCTTTCTTCTAAGGAATCTCTCTTTGATACCAATTGTTGAAGGCACAAGACAATTGAGAGCAGGGGTAAATTAGTTGTATGAAAATTTTTAAATTCTCTTAATCAAAATTACATTCACATTGACTTACTTAAACCCCTTAATCTATTATGAAGATTAAACATGAAATGCAGAATCAAAACTTAAACACATCAACACCATACACACATGAGCACCAGATTTTTAAGTGGAAAACCCCCAAAAGGGAAAAACCACAGTGAGTGTTAGCTCACAATATAATATAGTAACAATAGTAAAAAACAAAAGAGGTTCACTGCCCAAAAGAATACTCACTGCAATAGGCTCACTATCGAAGGGTGGCTCACTGCCAATGGGTGTCTCACTGCCAAGAGGGGTGGCTCACTACCATGAACTAATATCATAGCATCTACCACATGCCTGAGTTTAGTTCCAATGAAGCGCAATACATATCACCTTCACTACCTCACAACACAAACACTTTCATCTTTGCATCCACACCAACTCTTCACATGGATTCATTACATTTGTTTATACCAATCATCAACCTTGGAACATACATCAAGGTCGGCAATACAATCTACAACCTTTGGAACAATCTCCAAGGTTGGCAAACATACATAATTCAAATTAGGTCTAGACCTAAACAAACTTGTGGAGCAAACAAATGAAGGTAGAACACTTCACAGCTTAGCTCAGACCCAAATACATCTTCACATGCTTCAACACACTTCTACAATCCACGAAACACATCTGCAAAGAGTGTTAGCACCCAATTCAGCCAAACTTGTGCAAACACCAAGAATACTTAGACACACGCTTCCAAGAATTCAATCATAGCTTTCACACCTAGAAAAAGCCTTTAACATGATCTAGAGACATCCACGAACAACATAAAATCACTTGGGAGCCAACAAGTCCAGCTACAACAAGTTTCACTTGAAGAAAACAAATCTCACTTGAAGACAAGTTACAATTAACACTACTAAGCTCTACTACTCAATTACTTACTTTCCAGAGCATCAAATCACAAATCCTTTAGAAAGAAGGTAGCTAAGGACCTTATAAATGTAATTCCAAAACTATATCACTTGAAACCACTATGCGAAGAAATATGAAGTAAAATACTTTCTCCCAAACACCTCTGCACAACTCATAAATTGTGTCAAATACAGTCTTCAAACTGGGGAACATAAATTCTACTACGCAGCGATCTAGAACACCAAATTCTGGATTTAGTATCTTCAAAAACTTCTCTTTAAAACATATCCAAATCTCATACTCCGGTCTTCAACATAGAAGAAATGCGGAGCAAAAACTCAGACAATATCCTGCAAACCAGAATACTTTGCAACACACTATTTCCACTTAGAGAGCAAATTTTCTCTAAAGCACTTGGAAAATCAGCAACATGAACAATATGCTAGCATCATCAGCACTTCTTCAAGTCACTTAATTCACCTTAACATGACAACTAAATCAAGCAACAATCAACAATATTAGAAGTTAGAGTTGACACCAATGACAACACAATCATGTTCCCATCAATGACAAAGGGGGATATTGTTGTAAGTATGCACTAATCAATGTTGTCATTGATGTCAACATGTTTGTGTTGCCATTAGTGTCAACTGTGTCTTCTGATGAAGTTAGTGTTGTTTAGTGTTGTTTGATTTAGTTGCTTTGCTAAAAGGTGGTTTGGATGATTTGTAGAGATGCTAAAGGTGTTAAGAATATGCCTATGTAGTTGGGTTTCCAAGTGCTTTTGAGAAAATTTGAATAATACTGAAAATAGTGTGTTGAAGGAGTCTTTTGGCTTACAGTATACTGCTCAAATTTTTGCTCCACTTTTATTCTATGTTGGAGATCTGAGTGTACGGTTTGGATTTGTTGTTGAGAAGTGGTGTAAGATGATAAATCCATAATGTGGTGCTCTAGATTTCTATACAGTGAAAGTTATGTTTACTAGTTTGAGAACAGGATTTGACAGTGTTTCTAATTTGTACAGAGGTGTCTGAGAGAAAGTATTTTGCTCCACATTTCTCTGTAGAGTGGTTTCAAGTGTTGTAGTTCTAGATTTAAGCCTATAAGGTCCTTATCTATCTTCTATCCAAAAGGTTTATGGTATGATGCTCCAAAAAGCAAGTTCTTGTGTAGCAGAGTTTGACGGTGTTGGTTGTGAGCAGACAATGAACCTTCTTCAGGTGAAAGTTGTTGTGGATGAATTTGTTGATTTCCATGTGACCTCAAGTTGTTCGTGGATGTTTCCATAATGTGTTAAAGCTTTGTGCATGGTCCACAAGTTATGGTTGGGGTTGTGGAAGCGTGTGATGAAGAATCCCCTATGTTTACACTGTTTGGCCGACCTAGAAGTTTGTGCTAATTGTGGAGTTGATTTGATGATTATGTGAGTGTTGTGTAGTATGATTTGATAGATTTGGGTCCATGATAAGGCTTAGAGTGGTTCACCTTCATTCCCTTGTGTCGTGGAATGTTTAGGTCCAGACCTAATTCAAATTTTGTGTGTTTTCTAACCTTGGAGACTGTTTCAAGGATTGAAAATTGTGTTGCTAACCTTGAAGATTATTTCAAGGTTGATGGTGATATAAATAAGTGTCAAGATTTTGTCTATGTGTGGGACCACATGGTAGAGATGAAGTTTGTGACATGAATGCGATAAAAGGGCAATAAGAGATTTCATGAGTTAGATGACTGGATGCAATGAGTAGAAGGTATCTACTATCTTTTGGTATAGATGCAAGGATGATCATTGTTGTGCTTCATTGGAACTGAACCCATGCATGTGTTAGATGTAATTATATCAGTGAACCTCTTCTTCTTTCTTCTTTCTTTTTTAGTGGGCAGTGAGTCCCTTGTAGTGAGCATTCTTTGTATGGCAATGAGCCTCTTGTAATTTGGTGTTCCTACTAGTTTATATTGTGAGCTAATCCTCACCATGGTTTTTTCCTTTTAGGGTTTTCCACATAAAAATCTAGTGTTCTCTTGTGCATGGTGTTGATGTGTTTAAGTTTCTGCTATTTGATTTTCATGTTTAATCTTCATAATAGATTAAGGGTTTATGTAAACTAATGTGGATGTGATTATGCTTATGAGGGTTTGAAATTTTTGATACAACTAATTCACCCCCTATTAGTTGTCATATCCCTTCAACAATATGCACCTTTGTAGAAAATGGATGGTGAGTAAGGAGCACCTATAAACCCAACTACCAACTTGTAATTACTCTGATGAAAGAACTAAAAACAATAGAATCCAAAAACTCTTTAAGTAATATAGTACGCCCAAATAGCCATTCCTCGTTATAAACCTCTAAAGTATGTTGGATAACACCCTAAGTGTCAACAACTATATCTTCTTGCACTTCATCAAATGCATCAATATCCCATCTTTGAATGTACTCATGACCATTTGAATTAAAGAAGGACCAATCTTGGGCTATGTGTGTCTCCTATAAAACTTGATCAGAATCAACATCCTTTGAAACAAATTGAGAATCTCGATCATAGATAACAACCTTAGTGAGAATTGAATCATTCTTAGATAAAGTAACTTCATCTTTCATTGCAATGATTAAAGCTCAGGTATTCTATAGTCTATGGATGACAACTTTGTATCTGTTTGAGTAACCTCTTCTATAAATTAGAAAGGAGAAATAATGACTCCTCCACATAAGAAGTCATCATCAGACATTTCTAAGCACCAACTTGGGATAATTTATTTGTGGAACTAAGCATCATCATCAATTTGATCATTTCTAAGTTCTTTATGACTATTCATATCACTTTTGGTACAATTCCCAAGATTATCCTCTATTCTTTTCATTTGCTTGGAATCAAAACAATTATCAGATGTGTGTATGTGTTCCTCTTCTTCAACATTAGTATTGGAAGGAATAGAAAATAAACTCACAATATTTGATATAGAGGCATCTACATGACTAGAAGATTCAAAAAGAGGATTATTCTAAACCTTGAATTCTCCATAAACTTAGATTGCACATGCATTGGAATGAGGATGTTCATCGATTCTTCTTCGCACCTTCTATCGTCATACTGGACATGCTTTCATTGCAATGATTCTTCTCTATCAGGTTCTTTAAAAAATTCAAAAGCTTCATACTCAGGTTGCATGGAATTTTGAAAAATATTGCTTGGTGATGCTATGTTTTCTCCATCCACAAGTCAAACTTCAATTTTTGCTTCCACTGAAATGCTTATTGAATCTTTCTCAGTGCCTTCATAGGTAAAGGCTTCAATCTCTAAGGAAGAAAAAGACATCAATAAGTGATCTTTTTTCTTACCTCTTCATCACTCAAGTTGGCGAACGATGGTTCAATAGTTGTTGTCACTGAATTTGAACTAGTTGCTGCATTTTCTAACTGAATGCAGCAATTACTAACATTCCCCCAAGGGACATAAGAAGTATTAACTCTTTAATCTTCAAGAGAGATTTCTAAATCATCACCACTATCCTCAATATGCAAATGATACATTTCAACATTGTTTGTAGCATAAGATTTGATTGTTGAGGGAACTTACTCATCTTTAAACATATCTTTTTCACTTGACACCATAAGATTTATACAACCACCTGAAGGAGGCATTCACTTTCCTCTTTTTGTATTGAGATTAAACTATATATAGGCATGCTCTTCAAGCTAATAATTATGGTTTTCCATGCAAGACCTCTTTGTTGACACATTTCTTGAAACCTCTAGAATACATCTTTTAGTATCTTTTTCTTTCAATAAGCCAGATAGAATCAAGTCATCTTCAATCTCAATAGCTTATTTTTGTGCAACTTCTAGATTTTGTACCTTATCTGGATTCAAGATGAATTTGACTTTAGGGTGTAATGAAGTGATGAAGATACGCAATTGGTTATCTTTACTTGGTCGATTCGCTTGAGGGATTTTCTTCAAAAATTTGTTGAATCATTCCACAAAATCCCTTATGGATTCACCTTCTTTCTTCTGGATCTGGAAGAACTGAGAAAAAATCTCACTAACATCAACTGTAATTTTAAATCTTGGAAGAAACTTTCCTTTCAATTTATGCTAGTTTATATTGCAACCCTCTTTCATGTGTTGAAACCATTCTGCAGTAAGTCCAACAAGGCTTTCAACAAATAGTCGTATGAAGACATTTTCTTCATTAACTCCTAGAATTCTACAAGCAACTGTGAATGCTAGAATATGATCTTCAAGATTTTGTGAGTTCTCTCTGGTGAATTTTGGAAAGTGTTTCTGTGATCTTGCAAGTAAAGGTGTGTACTGAGTCAAGGATAATGGGCCAATATGGGTTCCCCATGGCTGAGATGCATTTGATGTCATGGTGCAAGTCTGAAAGTAACGGTAGTAGGTTATCTCACTTGCATAGAGTCACCAACCTCCATTCTAGGGGAGGCATCCTTAGATTTCTAAGGAACCAAAATCCACTGACACTTTAGTTCATTTCCCTGGCAGAGTTGCCAAAAACCTATTGGTAAACAGATTTGTCATTGCAGATTTGAATGTGACTCTTCCAATGGCTAGCGACAAATGTCCCAATAGTTGAAGTTGTTACTAGATTAACAACTTTCCTCTGCGTTTGAGAGGGGCAGCTCCCTCGTATGATGGGGGTATTTGTAGTTTTTGTGTACTTCTAACCTGAAACTATAAAAAGGAGGGAAAGGAAAACTAAAAGGAATGAAATATAGAAACCCTAGTGGTAGACACGTGAATACTAGTTTGGATTTCCTAAACTTAGGACAAATTATGAGGGGATTTCACCATAGAAGTTAGAAACTACATTACTAAACCTATATGATGAATTGCACAACAATAAGTTCTTATATGCAATGATGATGATAAGAAAATGAAAAATTTCAACATACGAAGAGACAAGTTTCACCAGCACATTCAATTTGAGTTACCAAGATATGATTATGTTTCATTACATCAATTGCACAGTTTATATATGCTTCAAAAGATGACAAATGATTTACATGATGACACAGAGGTATTACTCATTTAACATACAAGAAATTAGTAACAATATCTCAGAAGTACAATGGAACACTCGAACCAAATGCTCTCTTTATTATCTTTGTTAAATTATACAATTTCAAAAAGCCTTCATGTACAAAGTATTAGATCAAAAGTCTCTGAAAAGCTTCTCCATAAGTTCCCCCATAAAAGTCTCCTGAAAAAGTCCCCTTTACATTTGAGATAACCTTGTATTTATAGGTTTTCCCCTGTAACTACCTTGTAACCACCTGATAACTACCTTGTAACTACCCTTTTGAAATACAATAATTTAAAAATAAGCTTTATTTTAGTTAGATTTTACCTAACATTTCTAGAAACAAAGCTTATTTTCTAACCTTTGAATTACAATAATTGATGTAAGTCACTTTTACAAAATGATAACTTGAAATGTGAAACTTTGAGTTGTGTGTTTTGCTAAGTCTCTTCCCATCTCCATCAATGCCATTTTGATGCTCAAACCTTACAGAATGTTGATGACTCCTTTGTATACTTGGATCTGAGACTCGTGTTCGTGCATACAAAACATGGATGAAGAGAATAGTTACACATTTTCTAGCTTTGATATAGTCATAAAATGATACCATCATCATTGCCCAAGCCACCTCCTCTAGATCTATGTTTCCCACAAAACATTATGTACTGTTTACTAGTTTTCATTCTGACTACTCACTTCATGCCTGAACAACATGTTGCAGAGCCATATAGTTGCTAAATATTGATAAAATAGTGGTAATGGCAGCTACATCAGGTATCAGACATGCTCCTTGCATTTGATGAAATAGTTTTAATGCATCATCACTGTGTCTATTCTGAGCATAAGTTGTAATCATCACATTCTAAGAAACCACATTTCTTTGAGGCAGCATGTTAAACACCTTTCTTGCATCTTCTATGCTCTTGCATTTTGTATACATATCAACTAATGAACTCCCCACATAAAGAAACATTAGAATCAAACCCATTCCAAAATATACAACAATGAGCCTCCTTCCTATGTTGTAAAACTATTAAATTGGTAAAGGTTGAGAAAACACTGGCAATGGTAACCATATTGGGTTTTATGGGGCCATTTTCATTTTAGGAAATGTTGCAAAGTCTCTTTATTGTGGCTATCTTGGGAACACCTTATTATCACTGCATCCCAAGTGTTATGCTTCCCAATTGTATTTGATAAAAATCTTCCCATGCTTTTTTAGTAAACCCATTTGGGTGTGGCTTTGTATGTGCTCCCACAGTCTAAAGAAACATCTACTAGAGCATTTGCACTGATCATGTTTTAATGGAAGTTTGTACTCCATTCCAAAACTTACCATTTTTTTATTGTTTAAAACTCGTCATTCTTGATAGAGGTTGAGGGGATTCTAGTGAAGGATGAGAATAAGGTGCTATACCTTCCAAGCACATTTGCTTTAAAATTTCTAATACATTCATTTCTATGTATCCTACTTCCAAATTCTTATTCATCTACAAACTGCAATCATCGTAGTTTATGAGGCCGCAGTTCGTATAAATGTTCGTGATAGCATTTGTAACTATACTATCAAGCAAAAATCATGCTTCCAATAATGTTTTGATCGATGTCCATAGGTTGTCCCAAAGTAAAATTTGGCTTTACACTAGTCAAACCCATTCTCTTGAAAGTTTCTGTGGCCTTTTCAATAAAAGTGCGTAATTGCATTCCATGAGGCTACATCTATTTTATGCATTCTGTTAAACAGTTCACATGCATTGGCTATACTTAAAAATTATGCATACATTTCTACCAGGGCACTTACAACTGCTACACCAGACAAAAATTCATTTTCAAATATGTGTTGATAGACGTCAATACCCTACTCAAAACCCCCTTTTGGCGCAGGCTGGGAGGTGCTAGCTGGTAGCGGTCATGGAGTCTAGTTTTACATTTTCCAATAATATTTGCTAGAAAGTTTCTAAATCCTTTTCAACAAATACCATTATGTGTGCATCCTGCAGTTGTGGTAGTCCATAAGATCACGTTTCTTTAAAGCACTTTGTTTAAACATTGTTGTGCATTGTCTTTGCTTCCACATTTCACATCGATATATACCAGAGCATTTCAAACTATAATTTTAACAAAATTTCCTTGTCCTTTATTCTTTGAGGGATATCCATATGCTGCTATAGAGTTCTCTTGTTGCGTAGGATCACGATGATGAAATGGTTGAAGACAAGTGTGCAGTTAGTAGAATATGCAATGTCTCCTTCAACAAATCCTTTTCATGCAATCTTTAAGTAGTTATGGTAACTAATTTTCATTGGAAACTTTGAGAGTTCTTCACAACTTAGTTACAACTTATGACTTGTGCTTTTGGCAAACCTTCCTAAGATAACTACCAATTCAAAAGTTATAACTTTTCCAAACCTCTAGCTTCACGAGTAGTTAATAAAAATTACAACTTGCACTTTCCATTAAGTTATCCAAATTCACAAGTTGGAAACTTGTGAAAATCTCTAAGTTGCATCAAGTTAGCCAAAACTGAAAGTAACCGTCTACTTTCAATTTTTTGAAAGCTGCAGAAAACTTCACCTTTTTAGTGCAAAGATGACAACTTCACCAAAACTAAAAGTATCCTCCCACTTTCACTTTTTCCTAAGTAGGCCAATAACAAATTGCTTTTTAAAGAAAACTCTCCACTTAGCCAAATTCACAAGTGATACCTTCTTTATACTTAGCCAATTTCACAAGTTAATTAATTAATACATATTCTTTATCATTTTTCAAATAATACTAACTTGTGAAAATTACTGAGTCACTTCGACTTAGGCGAATTTGCCACTTACAAACCTAGATATGTGTATATAGAGTTGATCTTCATTTTGACTTGGAAAATATCAAAGTAACTTTACACAAACAAGTGAAACATTGTGCCTTCTTCCATGAACTCCACTATGAATATGTCAACCTAGTTAACTGTGCAGGCTCGAGAAATGGCGTAAATTGCATAACTTTTGACTTGAATGTTAGATTGTCATGAAATCTTTCCACATTGTCCATAATAATGCCGTGAGATCCCCTAGTAGATGATTCTGCTCCAGCCCTTACAGAAACCATGATTTAATTATTTCTACAAATTGCTCACCGAAAAATTAAAGTTTTAATATCTCACAAACCAGAAGGCATATGAGCCTAAAAAATTACCACATTAGGAGAAATAGCCATAGAAACATCCCTATAAAAGTATTTCTTTCCAATCCTTGGGTAAGTACAAAAAGATGGGGGGCCAAAAAGTGGCCAAATTGTTTTCAAAAAAATTAATGCATAACGTGAGTGCGTTATGACCTATTATAAATAAATAAAAAAGCTTGTTATCTCATTTCATTTCTTTTTTCTCCTCTATATCCATGGCCTGCAAACCCTAGGAAGCGCGCTCGCATTTTGCAAAAGTTAATTCAACACCAAAATCTTTGCAATTCATTGCAAAAATGCCGCCACGACGTCGAGCACATCAAAGGAGTGAGTTTTATTTTTTTTTGTTTGAATTTGTTTCTAAATAGGTAGGTTTGTGTTGATTTTTCATGTAAATTTCATTAATTGTCAGGAAATGTTAATGCACCTCCTCCTCCTCCTCAAAATCCACAAAATCCTATGGAACAACAACCTCCTCCATCCATTCTTTGACATGCCCTTGGAACACAAGAAAATATAATGGGGCAAATTGAAAATAACAAAAAAAAAATTGAAGATATAATTGCAAGGTTGAAAGATCCTTCCACTTCAACTTTGCATAGGTCCATGCTTGCTAAATCTCTTGAATCTATGTTATCAAATGTAGATTCAATTAGAAAGCAAATATCTAGTTGGACAGATAAGAGGAGAGAGTTTAGAGACTATTATGCAGACAAGCTGTCATACCAAGATGTGAAAAAATTACAAATTACAAAATTAGACTTGTGTTCGATTTTCACAAACCCACAAACAAATCAACCTCCACCCATTACATGCAAGGGGTTCCCTATCCATTGGTGCAACAACCAAGTGATAAGGGACAATTTTGGGTAGAGGTGGTGGATGGTTTTTGACCATCCTCCATGAAATAATAATAAGGTCCCATAATACTTTTTGAGGAAACTCTACTGTGATTTTGTCCTCAATAAAGTGCCAAACTATTTTGATATGCGAGACTCCTAGGGTAGAGGTGGAGGGTCAGCACAAGATAGACCAGGGGCATGTGTTGACCCACAATGGGTAGTGAGACGAGTAATCAGTAGACCAGCCCATGAGCATGTTTCTATCCCTTCCATTGTGAAGGAGAGCGTTGAGGTCGATACACTTCAGTCCATTAGTGCCTTAACCTAGAGCATCATAGAGTATGCCAGTCCTGCAACACAGAGTGGGTTGGGAGATAGTGTGAGGAGTAGGGTCCCACCCCATGCTTGTCAGACTTGCAGGTCAGCCTGTGGTTATGACCCCATGGATAGTCAGGACGCAGGTGCATAGGCTACATCTGCAGCTGAGTAGATGGTGATAACAGATACCCTCCTGAGTGACACTTTCAGCCTTGATACTCAGGTAAATATTAGCAAGTTTATTGAATTTAATTTATTAAATTTTATTTTTGAAATGCAAGATTAACTAATTTAGTTTGATGATTTTAATGAAATTTTAGGGTCATAGCATTGATGCAATTTTCAATGGTTCTCCACCTGCATATTACACTAGATCATCTACTGTCGGGCTATGTAACTAGTAAACAATTATAAATATTACATGTGAATAGCATCATTATATGAATGGTATTCTAATATCTAATTTTGGATGTTGAATAGGTTAATATTAGAGATTTCACGGCAACACCTGCTAGCGGTGGTGGACTTCAAAGCTTCATGGAGATAATAAAATAAATAGTTTAATGAATGAATTATACTTACTAGATTTTTGTATGTGACTTGTGTGCTTTATCATGTGAACTTCCATGTTTAGATGAATGTGTATGTATGTTAGGAGCCATGATTTGTATCACTATTATAGTTTTCGTAATTGAATAATGTTGTTTTATTTCCAGATGATGCAGGCTGTAGAGACACCTCCCGATGTTCATAGGGAAATGGAGCATGGTGTGACCTCTGTGATTCATAGTTCCATGGCATTGACAGGGGTATGAGGTAGATTAGTAAATTTCAATTTACATTCATTGTTATAGTTGTTTATTTTTTAAAAATCAAAAGATTATTGATTTGAAGTTTAATTTCTATCTGGATGGTTTCTATAGGACATGACATTACCACAGCCTATTCCTGCTACTGAGGCAAGTGAGGAGACAGATTATATGGTAGAGGTAAGTGATTATTTTGTTAAATGTTTCATTTTTTATAACATGCAATTTCTATATATTAATGTCTATACTTTTTATTATAACAACTAAAGATGCAGGAAGAACTAAATAGGAGGAGCAACCCTTGGGTTTGTAGTAGACCACCCACATGCGTGTCTCCATCCCCCAGAAGATCAAAGGCTACCTGTGATCTATTCTCTTCACCAGCTAGAGGGGAATGATTTTTTATTGTGTTCCTTTGTTGTGTGCCTATATGGCATTTGTGGACATATATTTTATATTGCATATAGTTGACATTGTATGCCTATATGGCATTCTTGTAAGCCTATATGGCTATTTTGTATATATGTTATACTTGTATTGATAGATATTGATGTATGCCTATATGGATATTTGGTTAATACAAATCTTTTTTATTGATGGCATCCATACTTGCATTATAAATCCACATTTGAATGGATATTTGTAGATGGCTACTTCAAATATTTAAAGTCCAATTGTATTACATAGAATGTTTATTGATCCAATAAGCTAGCTATTGTTATTCAAGTATCACCTAAACCTCATTTTGGAACTAAAAGATAAAAGTTGTATTTAAAAAAAAATGAATCATCATGTTGAACAGAAAATATTAATATTCTTTATGAGTTGGTCAATTGAAAATATTTCTTAATTTCTTGTTATTATACCATATTGGGATGCAAAGAGTATGTTTTTGGTTTTGAATAAGAAAGTCAAAAACATATGCTTATGAGAACCTGATGACCATTGTGGTTATTAAATGTAATTCCTCTTGCATATAAGGCGAGGTTATGAGATTACATTGAGTCTTACCTAATTTTAGTATGTAATATAACATTGGGGCTATAGGCTTCCATAAGTCATACCTCAAGGATTTTTAGTTTTAGGCACAAATTTGCTTTAAGTCCTTAGGCACATTTCTCTACTTGCACAACCTCAAAACTCCACCTAGAACTCAAGGCTCTTTTCATCATCCAAACAACCTCAAAATTATGCCTTGATATTGAAAGAATGTTTCAAAGTATAAAGGAGGGTGCCTTAAGGGAGGGAATTCATCTTGATTATCAAAGTTGATCAAACACATCAAACTGAGCATCATACCTCTAGGCACATTTTTGCCTCTCTCTAAACTATCCATTTTGGTGCCTTGATGTAAAGTGAAGTCTAAACTTAGTGAAGATTGCACCTAGAAAGATATCACCTTGGATATGCACCTAGAGTCATCCTAGATCATCCATTTGTGCCTAAGAGTCAATATAACATAATATAACTTAGGAAGACTTTGAAAATCGTTAAAAGAAGCCTAGGCACCTTTACTTGTCTCCACCATCCATTTTGGGTGCCTAGAGGAAAATGAACTTCAAATCACTTCCAACTATAGCGCCTAGTGTTAGAACCTTCAAAATGACTGAATCTTACCAAAGGAGTTCTAGGCACCTATTGTCACTTGGATCATCATGAATGAGCGCCTAAGTGGAAGGAGAATAAGCATCTTGTATGGAGGCACACTTTTGTGTCTAAATAACCTCATTTTGGCACCTTGAAGGAAGATGTTCTAAATCCTAAGATCTAGTGCCTAAGTGTAAAATGGTCTCCTATAGGTTTCAACAAGTGATTGAAGCCATCAAATTGCCAAGAAATGAGCTAAGTATACTAAGGCACCTTTTCTTGTCTAAATTATCCATTTTAGCGCCTAGGAGGAAGGAGATTCAACATCATGAATCAAGGTGTCCTCTGCCATCAAAAAAACCTCACATTGGCACCTTAGAGGAAATCAACTTAAAACTTGCACCGTGGAGTAGGATGAAAGTTACACCCCTTTGCAACTTTGCACTGCCTCCTTCTGACAATTTTTGGGGCAGCAGAAAACCTTTCACCATAGGCAAATGCCTCAAAGATATAAAAAACAAAGAGAGGTTATTGTAGAGGCACTCTACGTGATCGTGTTGCCTTAGATGGAATGTTTCTAAGTGACATAGGTTTCGATTAACATCTCGTCAAAGATTGCTACCTTTTTGCACTTTGGACTCTTCAGGGATATCATCAGTACAATGTAGCTCAGACTATTTCGACATGTTTGGGTGAAAAACAGGACCATGCCTAGTGTAAATGTACCCATACAAACATGTTGGAATAGTCAGTTTGGTCGCATTAGGAGTAGGACGAAACTTACACCCCTTTGCAACTTTACACTGCCTCCTGACGATTTTTGGGGCAAAAGAAAACCTTTCACCATGGACAACTACCTCAGAGATATAAAAAACTGAGAGAGGTTATTGTAGAGGAACTCTACATGATCATGTTTCCTCAAATGGAATGTTTCTAAGTGATACGGTTTTCAAGTAACATCTTGTCAAAGATTGCTGCCTTTTTGCACTTTGGACTCTTCAGGGATATCATCGGTACAATGTATCTCAGACTGTTTGGGTAAAAAATAGGACCATGCCTAGAATAAATGTACCCATCCAGATGCATTGGAGTAGTTAGTTTCGTCACATCAGGAGAAGGATGAAAGTTACACCCCTTTACAACTTTACACTGCCTCCTTTTGACGAGTTTTGGGCAGTAGAAAACCTTTCACCACGGGCAAATGCCTCAGAGATATAAAAAATTGAAAGAGGTTATTGTAGAGTCATTCTACATGATCGTGTTTCCTCAGATGGAATGTTTCTAAGTGACATGGTTTTGGAGTAACATCTCATCAAAGATTGCTGCCTTTTTGCACTTTGGACTCTTAAGGGATATCGTCGGTACAATGTAGGTCGGACTGTTTTGACATTTTTGGGTGAAAAATAGGACCATGCCTAGTGTAAATGTACCCATCCAAATGCATTGGAATAGTTAGTTTGGTCACATCAAGAGCCGGATGAAAGTTACACCCCTTTGCAACTTTACACTGCCTCCTTCTGATGAGTTTTGGGGCAACAGAAAACCTTTCACCACGGGCAAATGCCTCAGAGATATAAAAAACTAAGAGAGGTTATTGTAGAGGCATTCTACATGATTGTGTTTCCTTAGACAGAATGTTTCTAAGTGACATAGTTTTTGAGTAACATCTCATCAAAGATTGCTACTTTTTTGCACTTTGGACTCTTCAAGGATATCGTCGGTACAATGTAGCTCAGACTATTTTGACATGTTTCAGTGAAAAACAGGACCATGCCTAGCCTAAACATACCCATCCAGGCATGTTGGAACTATCAGTTTGGTCGCATCAGTAGCAGGACACCAAAAATGCAAAAGTTGCTTTGTGCAACTTGACAACATTGACATTTTTTTGCAATAGGACTTAAAGACTCAAAATGACCCCAAATGACTCAAAGTGACTTAAAAAGAAATGAAATGGTCTTAGAAGACCTTATTACATACAATTGACTCAATAAAAATAAAATTTCATTTTTTGACCCCTCTTGGAGGCATGACAACCTAGGTGCCCCTGCACCATTAGTGCAACTGAAGGACTATGTTGGTGGCATGAAATTAGAGTGAGTTGACATTCATTTGCATCTAGTTTGGCATCTTGAAACAATTCTAGAGTAGAGTAAGACTCATTTTCTTGAAAACAATTTAAGAAACCCTTACCTAGGGTTTTGGTAAGAATCATGCATTTTTTGGCCATTCCACTGATTTGATTCACTTTTGATTAGTGGAATGGGTTGTAGTAGGTCTATTCTAGTATGCTATGATGCATTTTTGGCAAGAAATATGAGGAGAAGAAGTTTTCTTTGAGGAAACCTAACAAAACCCTAAATGTCAAATCCTAATCCCTCAACCCTTAACTCTAATCCCTCAACCCTCAACCCTATCCCTAAACACTAAACCCTAAAGCCTCAACCCTCAACCCTTCACTCTAATCCCTCAACCCTAAACCCTATCCCTAAACCCTCAACACTATACCTTAAATCCTAATCCCTTAACCCTCAACCCTAAACCTTATCCCTAAACCCTTAGCCCTCAACCCTAATCCATCATCCCTCAATTCTAATCTCTTATCCCTAAACCCTAAACACTATTCCTATTCCTAAACCCTCAACGGGCTTGATACTATACCTTAAACCCTAATCCCTTATCCCTAAACCCTCCAATCCCATCCCTAATCCTTATACCCTTGACACTCTACTTTAACCCTAATCCCTCAACCCTCAAACCTCAATGTACTCAACCCTCAACATCAAACCCTAATCCCTCAACCCTTAATTCTGATCCCTTGACCCTCAACCCTATCCCTAAACCCTAAACCCTAAAGCCTTGACCCTCAACCCTTAACGTCAAATCCTAATCCCTCAACCCTTAACTCTAATCCCTCAACCCTAAACCCTATCCCTAAACCCTAAACACTATCCCTATTCCTAAACCCTCAATGGGATCGATACTATACCTTAAACCCTAATCCCTATCCCTCAATCCTTAACCCTTAAAACTTAAACCCTATCCCTGCACCCTCAACACTTGACACTATATCTTAAGCCTTAAACCCTCATCCCTAAAGCCTCAACCCTTAATCCTTAAACCTTCAACCCTAAACCTTATCCCTGATCCCTCTACCCTTGACACTCTAATCCTAACCTCAACATTAAACGCTAATCCATCAACCCTAAACCCTAATCCATCAACCCTAAACCCTATCCCTAAACCCTCAACCCTCAACACTATACCTTAAACCCTAATCCATCAACCCTAAAACCTAATCCCTCAACCCTCAACCCTAAACACTATCAATAAACCCTCAACCCTTGACACTATACCTTAAACCCTAATCCCTTATCCTTAAACCCTAAACCCTATCCCTCAACCCTTATGCCCCCGATGTCAAACCCTAACCCCTCAACCCTTAACTCTGATCCCTCGACCCTTAACCCTTAAAACTTGAACCCTAAAACCTATCCCTACATGCTCGATACTCGACACTATATCTTAAACCCTAATCCCTTAACCCTCATCCCTAAAGCCTCAACCCTAAATCCTTAAACCTTCAACCCTAAACCCTATCCCTAATCCCTCTACCCTCGACTTTCTTCTTTAACCCTAATCCCTTGACCATCAACCCTATCCCTAAACCCTAAACCCTAAACCCTCAACCCTCAACCCTTGACCCTCAACCCTTAACCCTCAACCCTCAACTCTCAACATTAAACCCTAATTCATCAACCCTAAACCCTAATCCCTCAAACCTAAATTCTATCCCTAAACCATCAACCCTCAACACTATACCTTAAACCCTAATCCCTATACCTCAACCCTTAACCCTTAAAATTTAAACCCTATCCCTGCACCCTCAACACTTGACACTATATCTTAAGCCTTAAACCCTCATCCCTAAAGCCTTAACCCTCAATCCTTAAACCTTCAACCCTAAACCCTATCCCTAATCCCTCCACCCTTGACACTCTAACCTTAACCTCGAGATTAAACGCTAATCCGTCAACCCTAAACCCTATCCCTAAACCCTCAACCCTCAACACTATACCTTAAACCCTAATCCATCAACCCTAACCTAATCCCTCAACCCTCAACCCTAAACACTATTAATAAACCCTCAACCCTAAACACTATCAATAAACCCTCAACCCTCGACGCTGTACCTTAAACCCTAAACCGTAAACCCTATCCCTCAACCCTTATACCCTCAACGTCAAACCCTAATCCCTCAACTATTAACTATGATCCCTCGACCCTTAACCCTTAAAACTTGAACCTTAAAAGCTATCCCTACACGCTCGACACTCGATACTATATCTTAAACCCTAATCCCTTAACCCTCATCCTTAAAGCCTCAACCATAATCCCTCATCCCTAAACCCTAAACGCTATCCCTATTCCTAAACCCTCAACCCTTGACACTATACCTTAAACCCTAATCCCTTATCCCTAAACCCTAAACCCTATCCCTCAACCCTTAACCCTTAAAAATTAAACCCTAAAACCTATACATAAACCCTCGACACTAAACACTATATTTTAAACCCCAATCCCTTAACCCTCAGCCCTAAAGCCTCAACCCTCAATCTTTAAACCTTCAACCATAAACCCTATCCCTAATCCCTCTACCCTTAACATTCTACTTTAACCCTAATCCTATGACCATCAACCCTATCCCTAAACCCTCAACTCTCAACCCTTAACCCTCAACTCTCAACATTTATCCCTAATCTGTCAACCCTAAACCCTAATCCCTCAACCCTAAAACCTATCCCTAAACCCTCAACCCTCAATACTATAACTTAAACCATAATCCCTCAACCCTAAACCCTAATCCCTCAACCCTAAACCCTAAACCCTAAACCCTAAACCCTATCCCTAAACCCAACAAAATTGCTTTGCCTTATGTTAGGTTGTTAAACCCATCATTTTTGACACTCTTCTCTTAAAGATATCTGAGTTGCAAGAATATGTCAGAAAAATGGCTATGAACTTTTTTAATGTTAGTAATGTTATATGGCATGTTTTTCTGGCCCATCTGGGGTTCATTATGCCAATAGGTGTACACACTATGAGAAAAACTTTGTGTATGGTACATCCACAGTGAGTAATTAACAGTTGAAATCAGAAGGATGATCATTATGAGAAAATCTTTGCATTGGGGTACATCTTGTTGATAACTGAGAGGGGGGGTGAATCAGTTATCCTAATTATTTCCCTTATTGAACTTTCCTTTTAATTGATGCAGCATAAAATCAAACACAAAAACATTAACCATGAAATAAGAAACACATGACACAGTATTTTTGACGTGGAAACCCTGTTAAGGGAGAAAACCACGGGGTGATTAACCCAAAATTATTCTCTGTTAGAAGAATAGGAAATTACAAAAATGGCACTTGCCAATTAGGGCTCACTGCCCGAGCACACTGCTCACAAGAGGCCCACTGCCTACAAGAAGACACACTGTCTACAAAGTGATGAGAATCACAGTCTTGAATTGATTGGAAGCATCTGCATATGCTGGAGTTCAGTTCCGGTTAGGCTCAGTACACTGATCTGCTGCACTTCATCTTTCCTCTGTTCTTTATTCTGCTATCTTTCACATACCGGATCCTTTTTGCTACCTCTGCTCTTATCTGGACTTATTCGCATATATCTCCACAACAACACACACTTCACAACTAAATCCATCCTCTATATATATCCGCACAAGTAATTTCATCACCTTTCTAGTCGGCATCCGGAACAGTCTAGTTTCTTACAAACTTTTGTTCTGTCGGCTGAATCCTTCCTCACCAAGCAATGCGGATCAAGCATATACTTGTAGATATCATTAATCATGTCAGCCAAACATGATTCATGCCTTCACAACCTCTGTCATCAACAGTAACACATCCGGAAAGCAGTCTGATACTCTGTCAGTCAGTTCTTCCTCTGTTTTCACTGTCTCTCAGGAATCCGGTACTCAACCATTCATATCTTTTTCCTTGTCCATCACCGGAGGCTAAATCCTTGGAATATACCACTCAAGGTAGTCCTCTTGACTTCCCCAAATCCGCACTGTACCAAGACACTTCCTCTGAGAGATCCGGACCAATCTGTCGGACCTTGCCACATGCTCTGTTCTTCTTCACCGGACCACAACATTCTTTATTCTGACTTCCGGTAGAGACACATTATGACTTGCGGATATGTGGGATGACCTTTGTTGCCATCAATGACAACAACCATGAATCCATATAGTGTCTCTTGCCAACAATCTCCCCCTTTGGCATTGATGGCAACACTTAGTGAAAAATGACTAAGTGTTTTCAGTATGCTCCCCCTTTGCTGATGCTCTGTCTTTATATACAATTTCCACTCCCCCTTAGTTGGATTCCTCATTTTTCACTGCTCCTCACTCCCCCTTTGACATCAATGGCAAAGGGCGGGGTCCGCACACCAAAATTTTCAAAAATTTTCTATACATAGCCGCATATTTACATACTCACATATACTGAAGAATGTCTGCAAAGGATGTCTGCAATTGAATCATTTCTGTAGCCCAACTTTGCTTCATTCTATCCAAAATTGAAATGTGACCACTTAACAAAAATGCAAAAGCTTCTGCCCGCTTGAGATCTGTCGGATCTTTTGTTTGGGCGGTGGTCTGAGCATCACTGATGGCCTCATGCATAGTTTCCAACTTAGGGATTATAATCCTTCTAAGTTCTCCCATCCGGTTAGTGATGTTCTTTCTTTCCTTCTCAAGATTCTTTATTTCATTCAAGACTGCAATAGTCTGACATTCTTGATTTATTATTGAGGAAGAGAGAGGATCAAAACTTTGAGATAGGCTTTGTAGCTTATCCTGTTCCTCTTTTATTTTCTTGTCAAATGTAGCTGTTGCCTTTGACCAGGATATACAAAATTTATAGATGTCACCGCCATCCTTAAGAGCATTCTCTAAGCTCTTTATTCCAATGCTTACAATCTTCCTATCCTTAGAGATTAATTCTAATATTTCTGAAAATCTTTTATTCAAAAATTCCTTCCGGACCTTTTCTTCAGCTGATTTTTCTAGAGAATCAAAATGTGTATCAACACTGCTGACTAAGGTTTTTAGATTACCGGAAGAGGAGGCTGTCGGATCTATCTGGATTGATGGCATGATCTTTACAAGTACTCCGGAAGCAGCCTCTATCAACTCACAGTCTTCCATATGAGACTTCAGGAGCTTTTCATTTTCCTTGGCATTTGCAAATGAAGCTATCTTCATTGTTTGTACCGGAGAGAGAGAGTCAAAATCAAATGGGCCTTTTAGAAGCTCCGGTTCATCAATCTCTAAAGTTTCTTTACTCAAAAATTGTTGAACAGTTTGTGCAGTGTCTCTTGCCGGAGACAGATGTTTCTTTTCTTCTACGGTCTTAGAACTGTCAACCTCTTTGTCTTTCACCACTGCTTCCTTCTCCTGTAATTGCTCTTCTTCTTTGGATCCAGAGACTGTAGGGGAAACCGGAGGAGAGATGCTAGCTTGTTCATGGGCCACTTCTTCTGGAGCAGAGGGTCCCAAGTCCTCAGCTATTTCTGTACCTAAATCCTCTACAACCGGAAGATTGAACCTTTTGAAGGCCTTCCGGAGGATCTCTTCTGTTTCTTGGGCCACTTTGTCAGTCTCACCAAGCATGAGTTGATTCATCCTGGCTTTGCTTCTGAACTCATCTTTGCAGTCCTTGAAGATAATGTTCATTGTCTTGGGATCAATTTGAGGATATAGCTGAATAGCTATCTGCTCCCGGATCTCAAGATCTTTAGCATGAGCATTATTCTTTCTTACTTCCAATTCCTTTTCTAGGCTTTTAGGAATAAGAGATATTATTTCAATGAAAGCCTTATTATATATGTTAAGATATTTTACTATGGCCTCCTGCAGAATCTTTTGGTCGGCCTCACTGAAGTCATCATAGGATTCAGTCATGGGTTGAAGGTTTCCATCCACCGTGACCGACTTGATTATGCTCTCTAGAGACAGAGTGGGCTTTTCAACAGTTACCTCTGCCATTTCATCCTTGTCTTGGCCTGTGGAGGGCTTACCGGATCCTTTCTTCTTCTGTTTCTTTATTTCTTTTACTCCCTCATCTGACTCTGTTTCCTCTTCATCCTTTTGGCTTCCATAAGCCCTTGTGGCTTTTGTCTTGGATCTCTTACCGGATGCCTGGACTTCCGGTTTTGAACTTTTGGTTGTGGGAGGTGCAGATCTCTTTGATGATCTGGTCCGGGTGGGAGCTTCAATCGGAGCACTATCTTTACTTTTCTCTTCTTCCTCGGCCTTCCTCCTCTTTTCCGGCTGGCATCAAGTGCCTCCTTTGAGATGCCTAGGCCTTGAGCAATGTGCTCTACTTCTTTTCTCACCTTTCTTTTGATCTCAGGTTCCCTGAGTTCTACATGTATTTTTACACTCAGCTCCTCAAAGGTTCCAAACCTTTCTGCCTTAGGATCTTTGGGCTGACTTAGCATGTGTTGAACATGCAGCTCCACTATCTGTTCATCCACTTCATACCCCATGGGCATGATCCAGACAGTCCTTGGCTCTACTGCCTCCATTAGGCACTGATCAGTGTCAACCATAAAGCACACTGAGTCTTTGTATTTTTCAACAAGAGACTGGGGAATTCTCTCTCTTGCTTGCATCATGCTCTGAAAGTTTTTGAAGTAACCCCATAGAGCTGTATTTCTCGCTTTTGCATCCCCAAGTCCATGCAAATAGTCTCTTATCTGGACTGCAACAGGTTTGTCATTCTGCCATACCCATCCACTTGTTCCAGGTAGCTCATTCATGAAGTAGAAGAATAGACATACAATAAGAGTACCATACTTAAAGGAATTCTTCTTATCCTTCTTGATTTTCTGTATATTTTCCATTAATTGGCTTAGCAGTAGTTCACAGAGATCATAATCTGCATTCTTTCTTAGCATTTCATAGGCAGTGTATACTGCAGTTCCGGATACAGAATTCTCCCTGCTGGAGTGATAGATCTTGTATCCTATTATCATTGATGCATATTTAATATCCGGATCCGAGATATCTTCAATGGTCATTGCCCTCTTATCAAATTTTGATCCGGTGGCCTCAGTTACAATGTTGTTCTTGACAGATTTGAGGATAGGTACCCCTCCGGAAGAGTATAGACCAGTTACTGCTCTAATTGCTTCTTTTGTGATCTTGCAGGGTCTATCTAGCCATAGAAAGTTGTCATGCATCCTGCTCAGTACATACCGGACCCATTCATCTTCTTCAAAGCAGGGGAAATGAATAAATTGCTCAAATTGTTTCTTCTGGATATCCTTATACTCTGGTTTAAGCTCAAAAGCATTGTCTATCAGTTGCTTGTGATAGAGGTCTCTTAATTTGAATTCCCCAAATTCCTCAATGTTTGCATGTATGTAAACCCTAATGTCTTCGGTATGTAAAACTCCGTGAGGAACACTAGAGAAGGCTCCTAGTGGATCTACCTCCAATGATTTGTAGGGATGTTTCTTGAATGAGGGGCGAGGTCTATCAGAGATCTTAACTATGTTTGGAGTAGCCATTCTTCAAAGATTTGCAGTGAGGTAATGAAAAACAGAGAATACCTTATGCGCCTTCGGTTTGCACGGAGTGGTTGGATTGATTTCTTTATGCAATAACTTCGGCAGGAGATCCTTGGTGTGCTTGATGAACCTTGTTGCAGAGCTCCACTTTTCGCTTCTTCTCGAGTGCAGAATGAGCAAATGACCTTTGAGAAATCCCTTAAATTGCTCCGCGAACCCTAATATCTGTCTGCAATAAATGCTTCACCTACATCATTCCGGTTTGCCTTGTCTGGATAGCTTGGAGTATCCCGGATTAGTCCTGATCTGTGGATATCATCCGGATCTTTCAATCATGAATAAATCGAGGTAACATATTACAAGAACATCCCAAACACTCTGTCCAATCCGCAGAACAAGATAGTGCATTTCTGGATCTTTCCGGACCTTTTTGTAATCCCTTATCATACCGGAGCATCTCCCTGAACAGGTCTTATTTGATCGATCACAGCTTCTTCATAACTCCATGCGGACCTCTGAAAACTTGACTGAAGTATCTCAAGACTCATATCTATAAACCCTTTGATCCGCATCTTATGCCACATCCGGCACCCCTTGTTTGGCTGGGGGAACAAGATTTTCTTTGAGTCTCCCCCTGAGCCTGAGCTCACTTTTTAATTTCCGGAAGAAATATCAGCACCAGAGTCTGGTGCGGATCCAACCTGTACATTCTCTGAACTTTTCTTCACCCAAATCTTGCTCATCTGATTCCTAACCTCATCCGCATTCATCTTTTGTTTACCCTTGTCTTGATTCTGATTATACACCGGACCTCTTTTGTCCTGATTCTTGTTTCTGCAGACTTTAGCATTATGACCGAACCTATTGCAGATTTGGCAAATAACATTTCTTTGCATATTTGATTGATATCCTCTTGATCTGCATTGATTAGCCATATGACCTACTCTATTGCATGTGAAGCATCTACCTTTGAATGATTTGTTTACTTGCATAATTCTGCATTCATGGGATTTGTGTCCATACCTTTTGCAGTTGAAGCACTGTCCGGAGAAGGATGAATTAATCTGATTCATTCTCATTCTGCACTGATTAGCTTTGTGACCAAAGTGGTTGCAGCTGTGGCAGTATCCATTGAAGGATGGATATCTTTGAGCATTTGGCTGTCTTACCGGAGGTCTTCTAGGCCTGCTTCTTGGATTTTCTGATCCAAGATTCTTCTGACCGGATCCGAAGCTTTCTCCTTTCTCATATCCCAAACCATACTTGTCATCTGTCCTCTTTTGACTTCCAAGAAGAACTTCAAGTTGAGCAGAACTTATCTTGAATTTCTCTTTATATTCATTTGCTGTTTGAAGGTCTCTTTTGAGAGAGGCAATTTGATCCTCAAGTTTTCCTTCATTGTCTTTGGCATCTTCAAGATCAGATTCAAGATGTCTAATAATCCTGTCCATCTGGTGGCATTCTTCTGATTTTTCTTTAAGAGATTGTCTTAGATTGTCTTCAGCCTTTCTTTTTTCTTCAATCTCTTGAGTAAACTTTATAGTTCCTGATTCCATTTCATGTCTTAACATAATGACTTCTTTTGATAACTTTTCACATAACTTGGTTTGCTCAGTCAATTCTTCATTTGTATTGCTTTCTTCACTTTGTCTTGCCAACTGTTGAAGCAGCTCCTTTCTCTTTTTCATAGAGAGACTTAATTTGTCTTTTAATTCTCTCATGAATTCATCAGCCTGTTTGAGTCTTTCCTTTAATTCACTGACTTCAGAATTTGACTGTTCAAGATCCTCAAGAGCAGTCTTGAGTTGCTCCCTTAAACCATATGCATCCATTTGAAATCCCAGATCTTCCTCAAGCTGTTAGGCTCTATTAGGAGGAACTTAGCTCTGATGCCAATTGTTGATAACTGAGAGGGGGGGGTGAATCAGTTATCCTAATTATTTCCCTTATTGAACTTTCCTTTTAATTGATGCAGCATAAAATCAAACACAAAAACATTAACCATGAAATAAGAAACACATGACACAGTATTTTTGACGTGGAAACCCTATTAAGGGAGAAAACCACGGGGTGATTAACCCAAAATTATTCTCTGTTAGAAGAATAGGAAATTACAAAAATGGCACTTGCCAATTAGGGCTCACTGCCCGAGCACACTGCTCACAAGAGGCCCACTGCCTACAAGAAGACACACTGTCTACAAAGTGATGAGAATCACAGTCTTGAACTGATTGGAAGCATCTGCATATGCTGGAGTTCAGTTCCGGTTAGGCTCAGTACACTGATCTGCTGCACTTCATCTTTCCTCTGTTCTTTATTCTGCTATCTTTCACATACCGGATCCTTTTTGCTACCTCTGCTCTTATCTGGACTTATTCGCATATATCTCCACAACAACACACACTTCACAACTAAATCCATCCTCTATATATATCCGCACAAGTAATTTCATCACCTTTCTAGTCGGCATCCGGAACAGTCTAGTTTCTTACAAACTTTTGTTCTGTCGGCTGAATCCTTCCTCACCAAGCAATGCGGATCAAGCATATACTTGTAGATATCATTAATCATGTCAGCCAAACATGATTCATGCCTTCACAACCTCTGTCATCAACAGTAACACATCCGGAAAGCAGTCTGATACTCTGTCAGTCAGTTCTTCCTCTGTTTTCACTGTCTCTCAGGAATCCGGTACTCAACCATTCATATCTTTTTCCTTGTCCATCACCGGAGGCTAAATCCTTGGAATATACCACTCAAGGTAGTCCTCTTGACTTCCCCAAATCCGCACTGCACCAAGACACTTCCTCTGAGAGATCCGGACCAATCTGTCGGACCTTGCCACATGCTCTGTTCTTCTTCACCGGACCACAACATTCTTTATTCTGACTTCCGATAGAGACACATTATGACTTGCGGATATGTGGGATGACCTTTGTTGCCATCAATGACAACAACCATGAATCCATATAGTGTCTCTTGCCAACACATCTATGTTTCTTGTTGTCCACCTCACACTTAGGGGAGGTATATTGTTATGAAACAAGTAAATAATCTCCCATTGTTTACTGGCTCTATCCACAAGAACTACTAAACTTTTTTCTCTTGGTAATTGTAGAGGACATTCATCTATTTTTGGCAACTCCTGCATTCCCAAACCATTACAAAAACTAAGTTATTTTAACCCAATAAATAGCTGATAGCATTGATTTAATACTCTACTATATTAAAGCTTAGCATTCACACAAATGCAGATGTTCATATTATAGAAGACTGCATTATATTAGACTATTAGAGATCCCTCAGAAAAATGTAATAACAAAACTGCTTTACCTTATGTTAGCTTACAATTAAACCCATTCTTTTTGACACTCTTCTCTTAATAAAGTAAGAGTAATAAGAATAGAAGGCAGAGAATTTGATCTTACTAGTATGCATGGTCAGTTTACATTCCGTGACTTCATTTTCATTGAATAAAATGGTAAATATCTGATTTGAAAGGTGGGGCAGAGCTCACTGTCATGTGCTTTTCTAGATGATAGGGTCCATAATGTCCAGGGTTCCTCAAAGAAAGGCTTGTAACATAATTAAGTTTTTGTTATACCAATCCTCTAGGCAAAGCTACAATTCAAATGCCTGCTTTGAAAGTTAAAATAAATTAAATTAGACTTACAATTTTGATTTTCTTCCATTGCTTCAACAACATCATTACTTTCTTCATCAAAAACCAATTCAAGATCAGCAACTTGTTGCCCATTGGTTGACTTGAATTGCATCCTCTGTTAGAAGAAGGGCATTTTTTATCTGTATCAATGTTGGTATTCATAAGTTGAAGAGCATTGATATTTTTCACACACACTATTCTTTGAAATATCTTAACCTTAAAATATGACTTGGATATGTACTTGAACACAACAAAATCTCTAATCTCCAGCCCATAATGATTCACAAAATTTTCCCAACCCTACCTAAATTCCAGTTTATTTATCATACCCCTTAATTGTACATGCCACTCCTACCCACTTGGGCCTTGAAGAAGGAGGCGCGCCCATTAAACCAACTCATTTGACAACTTGATGCCCATCAGTTCACTTGAACTACATACTCTGTTAGAAGAAGAGCATCTTTTATCTGTATCAATGTTGGTATTCATAAGTGAAGACCATTGATGTTTTTCACACACCCTATACTTTGAAATATCTTAACCTTAAATTATGACTTGGATATGTACTTGAACACAACAAAATCTCTAATCTCTAGATCATGATGATTCACAAAATTTTCCCAACCCTTCCTAAATTCTAGTTTATTTATGGTACCCCTTAATTGTACATCCCTAAACCCTAAACCCTAATCCCTTAACCCTAAACCCTAATCCCTAGTCCCTAAACCATAAACCCTAATCCCTAATTATAATTTATGGCACCCTAATCCCTAAACCCTAAACCCTAATCCCTTATCCCTAAACCATAAACCCTATCCCTAAATCCTCAACCCTCAACACTTAAACCTTAAATCCTAAACCCTATCCCTAAACCCTCAACTCTCAAAACCATACCTTAAACCCTAATCCCTCAACCCTAAAATTTCAACCCAAAACCCTATCCCTAATCCCTCTACCCTCAACACTCTACCTTAACCCTAAACGCTATCCCTAAAGCCTCAACCCTAAACCCTAATCCCTCAAGGTCCTAAACTCTAATCCCTTATCGCTAAACTCTAAATCCTATCCCTAAACCCTCAACCTTAAACCTTAATCACTCAATCCTTATCCACCTCTCTCCTCCCCTATCTGGCTCACTCCCATCTCTACCCCCCTCTACCCTCGACACTATACATACATACATATAGGCATACATACATACATACATGATTAACAACCTTGAACATAAAAAAATGCAAGGGGAACATAACGCGAGTGCATTATAATGCGCTCACGTTACATAAAACATGACAAATAGCACAAACTTTTGTGGAAAAGGGAAAATGCAAAGCAAACAATAATGCGAGCGTGTTATGTTTTGCTTTGGAAATCCCAAGCCTTGGACTTGGGATTTGCTTTAGATTTCCAACCCAAAGGCTTGGAGTGCCTTTTCAACATCCACAGATGTGTTTTTCCATATTCTTCAAGATTTCATATAATTTCATTTGTGCTAACCCTCAAATTTGCACATGTTTCAAGGTCAAATAAATTGAACACCTGGGTAATGTTAGGCTTTCTCTTATCTATTTGACGATGTGATTTTTTTCACATTTTAACATTGTTAAGCCTTTCATCTTTAATTTCTTTTGTTTGTGTGTCTGTTTTTGGGTAAAAACCACTGTTTGGTCTTTTTTTCATTGTAAATTAACTATTCATTGAAATTTCAAAAGAATTACATATTTAGAAACTAGACTCCATTCTACACATATTAAAAAAAGAAAAAAATGATTTTCAATTAGTTTTCAAAATTTATAGGGGTAGCACGGCCAAAATTCTATTTTTTTAGGATGTGTCCACTTTGAAAATTAGTAAAAAATCAAATATTCATCAAAAAATTATCAAAAAAATTAGGCATAAACTACATGCTATTAGCTAATTTCTCACTAAAGCGATTTTAAAAATACCAAAAAAAAGTTGACTTTTTGAGGGAGCCACAAAACATGCTATGTTATGTTTTTTGATAGAAACAACACCAATTTCTGTGGCACCCTCTTTTGAACCCCTTAATCTATGCCATTTTCAAAAAAAATAGTAGTTTCGAAAGTAGACTCGAAGCACTACGAACATTGTTTTGGTTGCATCTCCAAATTTTGTGTGTAACTATGCTCAATTTCTCATCCAAGGTCAGTATTTCCTGATTTCAGAAAAAAATGGCCACTTAAGACCCCTTTTTGGCCCCCCATCTTCTTGCACTTACCCCCTTACAGATTTTGAAATTTAATTGTTTTCATGATTTTTTGCATACCAGATCTGCTTCCAAGATTTTGGCTGAAACAAGGAAACAAATCCTCCTTCAAATTGGCAAATGACTTAAAACTCAAAGAGAATTTGTGACTAGGGGTGACTCAACATAGGAATTTTGAAGCAAAAGTTTAAAATTTGACATGTTGAAAACAAGGCCAACAGACATCAAGGTTTTGGCAAACCTTATTCTCCTCATTTGGAACTTAGTTAAACATAAGCTCCGCTTATCATCCCAAGATGGATGACCAAATTGAAAGGGCAAACCAAGTGTTTGAAGATCTACTAAGAATGTATTGCATTGATCAGCAATACAAATGGGAGGATTATCTTCCTCTTGTGAAATTTTCTTATAATAATTCCTATCATTCCGCAATCAAGATGGTTCCATTTTAAGCATTATATGGAAGAAAGTGCTAAACTCCTATAAGTTGGGATAAGCTAGAAGATAGGATTAGCCTTGGTCCAGAAATGCTGTCAGAAATGGAAGATCAAGTCCATCTAATCAAGAAGAGTCTAGCAGAAGTGAATGATAGGCATAAAAGCTATGTGGATGCTAAACGCATCGCAAGACATTTCTCATTGGGAGAAAAGATCCTTTTAAGAGTTGTTTAGTGGGGAAAATGGAAGGACACAAGATGGAGGATGTGAGTTCCACACTTTCACCAAATAAGACATTAGGGAAGCAAAGGGTAAGTTTAGGGATAAACTAATGTTCACCAATGTTCCCTTTTCCTATTTATTATGACAGTTTGTAATCAAGTCTTACAAGCTAGTTTCCTCTGTCTAACCTTATAACCCTAATTTGCATATCAGACTGAAATAAATTAATTTTTGAGACATATATTGATGAAACAAATACATAAATGCAAAGTAGACAGATCAGAGATAGTGTCCCCAGAAATTGAGGGTCAGTTGGACTAGGGCGCCATCAACATTGTCCCACAAGTTTTTGAATGTCAGGATCTTCTACACCAGGGGGATAGCAACCTTCAGAGACTCCCAGATCCTGGAAATTTTTCCCAATTGGACTAGGGTACCATCACCATAGTCCCGAAAGTCTTGGAATTCCAAAATTCAAATTTTGTTATGACTATGTCTGTAAAATGAACCTTCCTGCAACTCCTTTTTGCCAGATCTCAACAAATGCAACTTGTGCCTGTAAAAGAAGGAGAAAAAATTTTGCGGCTATATAGGAGCTTGCCTCAGTCAAGCCTTGTTTTGGTGTTCCCAGCTCAACAATAGCTAGAGATAAAGATTTGTAGATGTGTGTACAAACCCTATCAAAGTGTATGTAGAAAATAACAAATCCTAGATGTCTCAATCAAGGGAAGATCAATGACTTGCATTAACTCACAAATACAACTTCACCTCAAGGAGATGAAATCGATGAAAACTTGCATGAACAAGAAGGAAAATTAGAAATGTTCGCAGAGGATCTCCAAGCTTGATGTTAGAGGCTTCAACCCTTGTCCTGATCATACAAAAGGTGTACAAACCCTAGGAAGAACAAGATAGTCTCAAGATCTTGATTCCTAATCTCCATCCATTGTCTCCAAGATAGAAAAATCAAAAGGACTTCAGAAGCTTCAACAAATCACTAATCTTTAATGGTGATTTTGGCAGAGTTTTGGTATCAAGCTTGCATAAGAGTTGTGTGTGTTAAAATGATTTTTAAATGTCTCTTTATATCCAACCTTAGGAATTTCAATATTTGAAATAAGATGTCGACATCACATGAAAAACAAAAATTTGAAAGTGGAATCCCAGAATGCACGGAAAGAGCCAACATCCCTCTAAAATTCAAGACCCCAGGAAATTAGGGAGGACAAGGCTGCTAGATCCCAAGTCTAAGCCCTAATTTCCCCAATAAGACTACTTTAGGGAGGTTAGGTGACTCCAAATCTAACTTTGTTTCTCTAGTTCAATCTTCGGTTATTCCAAAATATGAGATTCTTCCAGTTAGGTCTAAGTCAATTAGTGTTTGGGAAGATCTATAATAACTAGGTTGAGGGGTCACTAAAGGGAGGAGCTAAACCATGGGGAAATTATACCATTCCATACAAGTGGACAATTTCTAACATAACATTTAGCCCCCACTTTAGTGGCCATATGACACTACATGCATATGCAACTAAAGGAAAGTAAATACATCAATCATGAAAAGGATACCCAAAAGGATATTGTAGAGGACACATAAGTTTTGTCACACAAGAGGAAGAAGCCCCCAAGTCTATAATTCTGCAAGACCACGAAGTTAGGAACCACAACCTGCAAAGGAACACTTTGTTAGAAAATCAAAATCTGATCAACCTACAACCACCATCAATAAGTCAGTCCTTAAATGCTAAGGGCGTTAAGTGATGAGACATGATGAGGGAGGAAATTGAGAGAGATATATGCCCCCCTAGTTTCTATTTGGTTAGTCCAGAGAGGAGAGACAAGGAGATATCTGTACTCATCAATTTCAAGGGAAACTTGATGAGAAATGCATTATGAGGGTCGTTTAAAGAAACAACACTCAAGCACAACATATTGGATAAGATGGAAAGCGGAACCAAAATTCTGATCCAACAAACAACATGAAAATCCAAGTTATTCAGCTCAAGATAAAGTCTCAAGAGTGAAACTAGCATATTTTTGCACCTAGATAGTGATAGGATTTCTCATCTACTTTACTATATGTAAAGAGAGTCATCACTTTTCACTATTCATTTGTTACTTGTCATCTTGTAGAGGAGTAGAGGAGAAGGAAGAGGAGATTGACGATGCCGACCTGACGTCCATACCATCTATTGAGGCTGGAGATGCTCCCAGCTCAAGTAGCAGAGAGGCACCTTGAGGCCAAGGTAGGTCCCTAATCCTTGTTTCATTTTGTATTCATCATTTGTTAGATTTATGTAATTTTTTGTTCCTTCTAGGGGAGAGTGGACAAGGGTCCCAATTAGGGGTGCCCAAGTCCACCCAGGGTACTGAAGTCCTGCTTGGGCATCCTAGTCCACCTTGGCCACCCAAGTCCACCCAGGGCACTAAAGTCCTGCTTGGGCACCCTAGTCTACCTTGGGCACCCAAGTCTGACTTGGGCACCCAGGTCCTCCTGGGGTGCCCAAGTCTAGAAAGAATGAGGGCCCCAGGGACCAGGCATTGTTCTTTAGTTTTATCATAGTGTTACCTTTTCATGCTCAGGAACTGATACAATCGGTTGTTGTTCATGTCATGCAGGTTGTCCCTATGATGCGAGAGCACATAGGTGGTCACCTTATGTCGCTTCTATGAGATCACATCGGTACCATGATAGTTGCAGAGTGGAGCCATTTATAGGATGTAGGGCTTTGGTGGGTCTTTGACATGCCTATGATTAGGTTTCATGTGAGTATGTTGATGGAACTCATGGAGAGATGGGATACAGATACATCTACTTTCCATCTACAGATAGGAGAGATAACCATTACACTAGAGGATGTCTTATGGATTCTGTGGCCACCTATACGGGGATAGATAGTGAGAATCGTAGATCATTGCTCAATGGAGTACACTCAGGAGAGTCAGATATATTGTTTGGGCCGCATGGTCACTCATGCGGAGCGTGGGCATATACCACTTCGACTGTTGGAGTAGGGATGCGCAGATATCCCATTGCTTCAACATATCATGATTGTGACAATAACATTAGTCGTCACACCTGATGGGCATGGCATTCACCTCCACTGGGTCTTATACACATGATCAGGGTGATGGAGTAGTACATAATAGTATATGCATGGGGCCACAGTATGCTTGCACACCTATATCACAATTTGGATCAATATGTGCATTATGAGGTGTAGAGTTTGATGTGTTGTACACTATTGCAGGTGTGGGTCTCTGAGCATATCAACTATACATGATATCTAGGTTTTCCTATAGAGCCAGAGTTATCTTATCCATGAGCTCATGCCTATCCCTTGATCAGGTGCTGGAGGTATGGCAATTTTCTTTACTGGAGGATTATATTTGAGAGATTACAGCCTAATGATATTGTTTGCAGACCATATCACTATTGTATAGTGTGTCCTATTGAGAAAAGATAGTTAGCGAGGATGCAGAGGGATCAAATGTTAGCTAGTTGCCTCGATCACATCGTCTCATGCTTCTACTATGATCGGGTAGCACGTTAGTTTGGACATCGACAGGATGTACCTAGGACATGTCTGAGCTATCCACATTCTGTGCGTAATGCAGTTAGGGCGAACAACTCCAGACAGCCGACTATAGCAGATGTGATAGTGAGTGATGATGATGATCTAGAGGATGCAGAGACATTGTTTGATGCAGATGATGCTAGAGTGACTCGAGCGTATGAGATCTGGTGGTAGATAGTGTGATTGGCTCCAATATATCTGCCCGTTCACCACACAAGTGATCCTCAGTCTTGGGCTGGGTAGGGGATCAACATGGAGATGGAGGATGAATTCAATGATTTAGCGGGTCACTATGATGTGGATGGTGATGAGGAGGATGAGGATGATGATGAGGGAGAGGTCTCATTGTGGTACACCTTCAAAGTGAGGACATGGAGAGACCAGCAGGAGCTAGACATCGATGAGGAAGAGGACACTGAGTCTCAGTTGAGTACTCAAGTTCCCCCGCCTACAGGTGTGAGGAGATCAAGTCAACACAAGGAGGGAGAGTCCACCAGGTGTATGCCTCCACCTGTAGTGGTAGTTGCAGAGCTCATCATACCGTCACCTATCTGAGATCCATCTTGGTAAGATGGTGATCTTGGTAGGATACTTTTTGTGTACTTATATATAGTGATTTATGAGTATTTGATTTATATTTATATTTATATGAGGTGTTGATATCTACTTTATTTCTATTTTGCAGTTGGAACAGACGCATGGCGTGACTTTGTGAGACATGTCATAGCGGAGATAGTACCATTTGTAGGGCAGCATGCAGAGGTCTTTATGCATTTTGTGAGATATAGATTATCAGCAGAGGGTATCATAGATCAGTCCACTCAGAGAGCTAAGTGTGCAGAGGCAGAGCTCTAGGCACTTCAAGAGTAGATTCTAGCAGCTGCTATGCCTAAGAGAGGTTGTGTCAGCAGTGAGGCTTCATTGGTAGTGTTACATCAGACAAGAGTTGATAGGGACAGGATTTAGGTAGAGCTAGAGAGAGTTACCTTGGAGAGAGACCAGTATTAGTAGATCTGTACTAGGATACATGTGACTAGTTGTTAGGACTAAGGGGAGAGATCAAGGGGTTACAAGCACGAAGTGGCTCTAGAAGTCATTCGTGATCTGTAGCCACACATGGTTAGCCTTCCATCACACATACACCACGAGGTTTTGCAGGCATAGGCAACAAGGGTTCGACTATGTGATAGATGTATTTTGTACTATGACATCCCATTTTGCTATACGGGATAGTCGTCTAAGATGTATACATAAACTGAGTATATAAATATGTGATGTTTTTTTGTTACTGTTTCTGGTTGTTGTCTAATCTATCACATGTGATTTTATGTGAAATGCAAAATGTTAAATGTTTATATGATACTAACATTTCTTTGTAGAATATGTAGTAAAAGCATACTGATTCAATATGATTGCTACCTGATTAGTATTCTATTCTTAATACAGTTAATACAAAGGTGATCTTACAATGTTTATAGAAGATACAACCATGATTAATCAAAGAATATAATATGTTAAATGAATTAAGACAAAGAGCCTATTTTGTCAAAATTGAAGCTAAATTGGCTAATAATTTAACTTTAAAGTAACATTTAACACATGATCTTAAGCATAAATTTTTTTGAGGTGCATTGCATTAATGGGTTCTTTAAGCGATATACCTTGTTCATCATCTAGCTTAAATACACCTAATCCAAAGGTTTCAGTAATGACATATGGTCTGAGCCAATTGGGACCAAATTTCCCTTTTTTCTCCGGAGGTGCATTCACATTGGGTTGATTGTCATAAAGTACCAAGTCTCCAACATCAAATGAATGGTGTATAACATGTTCATTATATGATAATTGTATACTTTTATGATGGGCCTTAAGGTGTTTGAGGGTGTTAATACATTGTTCATCCAGCATATCAAGTTGTTGCAATCACTTTTCTCTTTCCATGTCATCATCAAGAACATCCCTCAGAGAAACTCTTAAGGAAGGAATTTCAAGTTCCAAGGGCATTACTACGTCGGCACCATAGACAAGGTTATATGGGGTGGTCCCCATAGTTGTACAAATGCTTGTTCTATAAGCCCATAATGCATAGGACAATTGAGTATGCCAGTCTTTTTGATGTTTGTTAAAAGTTTTTTGTAAGATTTGTCCTATAACCTTGTTTGACGCTTTGGCTTGGCCATTTGACTAAGGGTAGTAAGGCATAGAGAAGCGATGTTGAATGTGATATTTTTTCAAAAATGTCTTCACTTCCTTGTTCTTGAATGGTGTGCCATTATCAAAAACAAAGGATGAAGGTATGCCGAATTGAGATATAATGTTATCTTGTATAAATTGACAAATTACTTCCGTAGTCATGGATCAGAAAGGAATAGTCTCAACCCAATTCATGAAATAATCCATAGCAGTGGTTATAAAAGTGTGTCCTTATGAAGAAGGCACATATATCTTACCGATTAAGTCCAAGTCCCATACAGAGAATGGCCAAGGTGACACTTGGGCACAAAGTTGCTGGGCAAGTGTTCGAATCAAGTGTTGATGTTGTTGACACTATGGGCATTTCTTGACATAAGAAAAGGAATCTTGTTCCATGGTCTGCCAATATTATCTCATGTGTATTAATTTATGTACCAGGGACTTGCCTCCAAAACGCCCTCCACATGCACCAGAGTGAGCTTCTTATAAAGCTATCAGAATCTCTAAATTACTTAAGTATCAGAGTAAAATACCATTATAGCTTCATCTATACAAGACATTTGATATTATGATGTAATGCACCACAAGCTTGTGTAAGCGAATGCAGATGTTCTTAGATGTTGAATTAGGAATAGTTCAATCACGCAAAAAATTGAATATATGGGAGAACCATTCGTCTTTATTTATATTTCCATAGAGTTTTGAAGGTGTAAGGATAGAATCTTCCATAGCTAGTGTTTTGAGGTTTTGAATATGAAAGACAAAGTCATCAGAAGAATCATCAGGGGATATAAGAGAAGCTGCACTTGCCATTGTATCCACATGTCAATTATCTTTCTTGGGAATAGTATCGATTGTAAAAGATGTGATCATTTTTAATAGAGAGAGAGAGAGAAAGATCATGATATTGAGATAATTTATCTTATTTAGCTTGATAGGATCCATTTATTTGTCATACTATAAGTTGTGAATAACCATATATAGTGAGATGTTTGATGTTCAAAGCTAAAGCAGCACGGAGTCCCGCGATGAGGGCTTCATACTCGATGATGTTATTTGTACATGAAAAGTTGAGATGATAAGACATAGGAATTGCCTTACCTGAAGGAGGTACCAATATGACACTAGCACCAGAGCCAATTCGACATCTTGATCCGTCAAAATGCAACTCCCATTCATCTTCTTTATTAACAGTTAATATTTGGTCATCAGGAAATGTATCCTCACTTTGTATGGTAAAAGGAGAGGGTGCCTTAGCTAAATGGTCTGCTAATGCTTGTCCTTTAATCGCCTTCTAAGATAAACTTGAGATCAAATTTAGTTAACAGCATAACCCATTTAGCAAGGCGAACCAACAAATCAATTTTAGCGAAGAGATGTTTCAAAGGGTCAAATTTTACAATGACATGGATTTCAACATTTAATAGATAGTGTCTAAGCTTATGTGTTATAAACACTAAAGCTAAACAATGCTTCTCAACAATAGTATATCATACTTCATAATCGAGCAAAGTTCAGCTAATATAATATACAACACATTCTTTGTCGTCAACATTATGTTGTACAAATAAAGCTGTCAGACCATGATTAGATGCTGAGGTGTAAAGAATAAAAGGTTTTCTAGACATAGCAGGCTATAAAATAGGAGGTTTAGCAAGATAATTTTTTAAGTCCTTGAAAGCCTTCTGACAATTTGAATTCCATTGAAATTTCAAATCCTTCTTTAGTAGTTGAGTAAAAGGATGAGTCCTATCTGCGAGTTGAGAAACAAATTGGCAGATGGCCTGTATCTTTCCTTGCAAACTACGGAGTTGAGATACGTTCTTAGGTGCTGGCATATTGACAATTGCATCAATCTTTTTCATGTCCACTTCAATACCACGGTTTGAAATGATAAACCCCAACAGTTTTCCACTATCTACACCAAATACACACTTACGGGGATTTAATCGCATATTGTACTTTTTTATATGTTCAAAGATCTGTTAGAGGGTTGTGACGTGATCTTGATGATGAACAAACTTTGCTAAGATGTCATCAACATAATCCTCTAAGGTTTTGTGTATATAGTCATGGAATATAAGGGTCATGGCTCGTTGATAAGTAGCTCCTGTATTCTTAAGTCCAAATGGCATGACCACCCAACAAAATGTTCCCCAAGGTGTTATAAAATCTATTTTATATTGATCTTGAGGGTTTATGAAAATTTGATTATATCCTGAGAATCCATCGATGAATGAAAGTAATTCATGGCCGGCTATTGAGTCGACAATCATGTCAATGTTTGGAAGTGGAAAATCATCTTTCAAAGATACAAGGTTCAAATCTCTGAAGTCGGTACACATTCAAAGGCAGCCATCTAGTTTGGCGATAGTGACATCATTCGAAATCCATGGGGAATAGTCAATAGGGTGAATAAACCCATATTGTAACAATTTTTCTATCTTAGCTTTTACAAATAATGCAATCTTAGGATTCATCTTATGAATCTTTTGTTTAAATGACTTAGCATCTAGTTTCAAGACGATGTTATGTGTCACAATCTAAGGATCAATGCTGGGCATATCTAAATAATTCCAAGCAAATAATTTAGAATATTCTTGTAATAACTTGTTCATTTCTTCTTTTTTCTGCTGAACTTAAACAATCACCAATAAGGATAACTTTTTTAGTATTATCTTTCTACATGAAAATTTCAATAGTTTTTCCATTTAATAGAGTATTATGGTCTAGGAGATCAAGTGATTGTTGTGATCCTTCAGTTTGATCTGTAGATATCAAAGCATTACTTATCATGCTAGCAGATTTTCCAAAATATGCATCATTGTTCAAATAGTAAGGTAGTCCATGTTTATGATGGTAACGGGGAATATTGTCATAATCACCCATGAATTCCATTATTGCTTCATCTATGGAGAATAAATCTAAAGGGATCTCTCCTGGTGGACAAGTAGTGTCAATCATCTTAGGAAAGATCAAATTTAATGTCAATATAGTATTCACATTAAGATTAGGACGTCGACAGGCTTTAGATTCTATAAAAGGATTATATCCAATGCGACTTGAATAATGGTGTGAAGCAGATTCAATAGGGACTCTGATTCCTTATTGATTAATGCTGTAACCTTTACCTACATAGTTGTAATTCTTATAAAGTATTTGAAATCATCAACCATAAAGAGAAGACATTTCTTTGGAAGAAGGTAGGGCTTCATCAATCTCATAATCTGTAGTATAATTGAAAGTATTATCTGAATTGGTAACCAATGGGAATTTAAGTTTTGCATTCGATTCTTGGGAGAGTATCCAAAATGACCTTTGATGTTTCAGGAACGGGATCATTAAGTTTATATTCACTCACGGAGGGAGCTGTAAAATCTAATGAAGCCCAATCATCACCAATAAATGCATTTGATTCCTTAGAGTCTGTAACAACATTATTTGTGGCAAGAGAGTTTGATGGGTCAACTTTCGAATTACTTAGGGTTTTGTGTTGAACAATTTGCTTCTGTGACTCAATTTGTAAACAGAGATCAGGTTCAGGATTAGCATGAATCGTGTGGAGTTTATCTCTATGAATAAATTTAATGGAATGATGCAGAGTAGAAGGGGATGCCCCCAGTACATGAATCCATGGTGTACTCAAAATAATGTTAGAAGATAAGGAACAAGGGATGACATGAATTAAGGTAGGTAATGTTATAGGCCCAACTTGTATAGGTAAAGTTATAGTGCCTACAGATTGTCATCTGATGTTATCAAATCCACAGATACTTATCTTATCCATTTTAATCAAAGATGTATCAATTCTAATCTTGTGTAATAAATTGAGGCTACAAACATTAAGAGCTGATCCATTATCAATCATAACTCGTTTAATCAATTTCTTGTTTATTGTAATGAATATAATTAAAGGATCATACTGATTCTGAACTTCAAAAGATGGCAACTCATGCTATTGAAACAAAATATATGTTTTGTTGCATGCATACAGTGTAAGAGAGATGCTACATCATTGGGCTTGATAGCAGGTGGCAAAATAACTTTTTGTAAGGCTTCTTGGAGCATTCCATGGTATGTAGGTGAGGTTTGAATAAGTTCCCAAAGAGATATCTTAGTAGGAGTAGCCTAGAGCTGCTCAACAAGATCATAATCTTGACCAACTTTATGTGTTAGATGGGGTGCTTGAGGAAGCATCGCTTGAGAAGCTAGTAAAGATATCAGAATGCTCGATTGTTGTTTACTTTGTTTGTTATTCTGAGTATTGTATGTATGAGAAACCATAGTGTGAATAGGTTGTTGAGTAGATGGATATGATATTTGTTTAGCATAGTTGTAAATGTGATCATAAGAGAGAGAAGAAGGTGAAGGACCTCTAATAGTGAACACTAGTTTATAAGGAGGTTGAACTGCATCTAAACTTGTAGTGACCACTATTTTCGGTTTCACAGGCTCTTCTCCAACTTTAGGAATATAGATTGCATTTACAAATCTTTGAAAAAGTGATGGTTTAAGAGTCGTAGTGGACTGTTCAATTGAGATGAAGTCATTAAGGGCTTCATCTAACATATTGAAGTCATCACAACTAAACGGCTCATCGTATGTGTGAAAGTCATGCAAAAAGTAATCTGACATTTTAACATGCTCAAATTAACTCAAGACTTGAATGTAAACTGCTATAAGATAAACTTTGTGAAAATGAAGCATAATAACACTATGCAACACACAAAGTTTTGATTTTCAATCTTCTTTCAATGAAAAGAGAGAAGCATTATGAAAAACTTTTAAACATGAAATTTCATGAGAGAGAGCTTGCAATCTAAATATGTTTTAGGATAGCAAACTAAATGAGATCTGAGTTGTTAAAGGATGCAAATTCTTTAGAGCATGGGTTCATCAAAATGTTTAGTGGGGAAAATGAAAGGACACAAGATAGAGGATGTGAGTTCCACACTTTCACCGACTAAGACATTAGGGAAGCAAAGGGTAAATTTAGGCATAAACTACTGTTCACCAATGTTCCCTTTTCCTGTTTATTATGACTGTGTGACAGTTTGTAATCAGGTCTTATAAGATAGTTTTCTCTCTCTAACCTTATAACCCTAATTTGCATATCAGACTGAAATAACTTAATTTCTGACATAAATACTGATGAAACAAATACAGAAATGCAGAGTAAACGGATCAGAGATAGTGTACCTAGAAATTGAGGGTTAGTTCAACTAGGGCACCGTCAACATTGTCCTGCAAGTTTTCAAATGTCAAGATCTTCTATACTAGGGGAATAGCAACCTTTAGAGGCTCCTAGATCCTGGAAATTATTCCCAATTGGACTAGGGCACCATCACCATAGTCTTGAAAGTTTTGGAATTCTAAAATTCAAGTTTTGTCACGACTGTGTCTAGAAAATGAACCTTCCTATAAATCCTTTTCACCAGATCTTGACAAGCACAACCTACACCTATAAAAGGAGGAGAAAAATGTTTGCATCTATACAGGAGTTTGCCTCAGTGAAGCCACGTTTTGATGTCCCCTCCTCAACAATAGCCAAAGATAAATATTTATAGATGTGTGTGCAAACCCTAGAAAAGTGTATGCAGAAAATAACAAACCCTAAATGTCTCAATCGAGGGAAGATCAATGACTTGCATTAAATCAAATACAACTTCACCTCAAGGAGATGAAATCGATGAAGACTTGCATGAACAAGAAGGTGAATCAACAATGTCTACAGAAGATCTCCAAGCTTGATGTTGGAGGCTTCAACCCTTCTCCCAACCATGCAAAAGGTGTACAAACCATAGGAAGAACAAGATAGTCTCAAGATCTTGATTCCTAATCTCCATCCATTGTCTCCAAGATAGCAAAATCAAAAGGACTTTGGAAGCTTCAACAAATCACTAATCTTTAGTGGTGATTTTGGCAGAGTTTTGGCATCAATCTTGCATAAGAGTTGTGTGTGTTAAAATGATTTGCAAATGTCTCTTTATATCCAAACTTAAGAAATTCAAATTTTGAAATAAGATGTCGACATCGCGAGAAAAATGAAAATTTGAAAGTGGAATCCTAGAATGCATGGCAAGAGCTGACATCCCTCTGAAATTTAAGACCCCAGGAAATCAAGGAGGAAAGCGCCCAAGTCCAAGCCCTAATTTCCCAAATAGGATTGCTTTAGGGAGCTTAGGGGACTCCAAATCCAACTTTGTTTCTCCAGTTCAGTCTTCAGTTATTCCAAATATGAAATTCTTCCAGTTAGGTCTAAGTCGATCAGGGTTTGGGAAGGTCTGTAAAAACTAGGTTGAGGGGTCACCAAAGGGGAGGAGCTAAACCATGGGGAAATTGTACCATTCCATACAGGTGGACAATATCTGACATAACAAGAGTTAAACCCCAAAAGAGCTCCATTAAGTTTGGAAAAACATCCAAATTGTCTCCTAGGTATGTGGGTCCCTTGAAAGTTCTCGAAGAGGTCAACCTAGTTGCATATAGGATTTATCTACTGCCACCTCTTGCCATGATGCATAATGTTTTCCATGTTTCTTATTTAAAAAGGTATATTGCAAGAGATAGGATCATGTTCCTATTCTTCATTGGAATGTCATACAGGTGAAGGACCCAGGGGTGGTAATGATCGAGCCCATCAAGGTGCTTGAAATACATACACTACGCTTACATAATAAATAGATTACTCAATGCAAGGTCTAGTGGGACCAATATGCAAAAGAGAATGTCACCTTGGAGAATTATGATGATATTTTTCAAAAATTTCCTCACCGAGATTTTAAGCTTTTATATGTGATGAACCAAAACACTTTTCATGTTATCAACTTTGGATATGTTAAATCATTGGGGAGATGATTCATATGGGGGGAGAAATGTTACATCCCCAACTTTGACTATATTTTACTTTTACTTTTCATGAGATTAACTAGATCAGTAATCATAGATTAATGATTTGATGTTTGTGGAAAATGTTAGGATAAATCATTGGTTATATGTATTATGATTAATGTTGATAAGTTAAACATGAGATTAAATGAAATAGATATTATTTTGGTATACTTCATAATGATTTGATGATGATGCACTGATCACGGTTTTGAATGATTGTGAGTGTAACTAGGAAAAGAGAATTCCAATTCTAACAAGGGAAGGAGAGTATCACCTAGGAGAAGGAAATAAATGTTTTGGAAAATGAGGTGGTTTTCCATCTGAAGTTTGAACGTTATTGTTTTCAAGAACCATTGTGAGATGGGGTATGTTTTAGAAAATCTCTCTTGTTGAGTCATTTTTGGGTTGGACTAATTCTCAATGTCCTTTTCATCAACTTGTTTAAATAAATGTCCTCAGAACATTTTTGTTAGTCAAAATTAACCTTGTCTTCACTGAGCTCTCCTATATCTTTACTTTTTATGTCTGAGTAAATCAACTATTCTCTCTCTTGACATTTTTCTAAGATTGCAAAATGGAAGTTTAGTTTCGACCCCTTGTTAGCATTTTGATGCTTACTCTAGGTCTACCTAGTTGTTAATAATGTCATTTTGTTAACGGTGAAGGTTACCATATTTTACATTATAATATGTTTTATCATATATATATATATATATATATATTATATGATTAGCATTATTTGTTTTCACCACCTTTTTCCTTGATGGCTTCGTGATAGTCATCACCACGTGCTCTTACATGATGTAGCCTTATCCCTCGAATGAAGGGGAGTGGGCGAAGTGTTTCTGGAGCCCTAAAACTAACTCAGGTAAGTGATTGAGTGGGTGTCCTACATGCTATTAGACAGAGAGCTTGTAGGAGAGTGGAGGAGCTTTTTCAGGGAGAGTGGTAAAGAGAGTAAAACTCTCGATATCTCAGTAGAGTAAGGATCTTTTCTTAGTTTTTGGCACGAAGAGAGACTAAGGAGAAGGAGAATAGAGTTTTGGAAAGAAGTAGAGTTAAAGTCACGAGCAGTGGAGGCTCATTAGAGACTACAATCCGCAACAAACATATAATCATATATCATCACCTTTTGCTACAGGTAATCTATAGCAGTGATATAGGTAGATAATATAGTATTACATTGTGTGATGCATGTGGCCTTGAAGGCCAAACTCTCTATTTTTTTTTATTTTGGTTAACACCCAGCAAGGCCATGAGGCCGAGGGCCATAACAATTGTTGTGATTGTTTAAGCCATCATGGTTATGAAGCAGAGAGCTGTAGATGCTATAATGCCTGTTAACACCCATCGAAGCCATATGGCTAAGGGTTTATTCTTTCTTATGATTGTTTTTTTTGTCGAGGCCATGATGGCCAAAGGTTATAATCTATATTATGATGTCTTTGTTGTTGAGGCTATGATGGCCGAGCATCATCAACTTTTGGTGATTAATGGAGCCCTATGAGCTGTGAATCCATAGGCATTAAAAACTATGTTTAAACTTATATGTGTGCCTTAAGGCTGTAGTATGTGATACTTCTACCTAGAACTATGGAGGTTAATATGGCCATTAGTATATTCTACAAACTTGAACTATATTTATGGATGTTTTCACAACTGAAGTATTGGTTGTATACTTTTATGTGATATTTAAATTGTAGGGTCTTCAATCTTGTATAAGACAAATTTGAAGAACCTTGACTATGACCACGTGGTGCAGGGCACCTAGGAGCATCTTGATTCCTAAAAGCATTTCGGTAGCATTTTGATAAGTTAAGTTTCTTGTTCAGTATGTTTTGGTAATAAGGATTTTTAGCCATGGATGTAAGGTCCTTTTGTGTGGTCAAGATGATTGGGAAATCATATAAACCTCAATCATTCTTAGTCCACTTGGACCCTAGTTGTGCCACTTAGGCCTAGTAGGTCTAAAGAGGTTTTCTCTGAGTCTATTTACTAGTTTTGTGTTTTTGCATGGTCTATAGAGTGTGTTGGTCATTTGAGATCCATTTGACAAGTTGAACCAATCGGTATCTTGGTGTTAATGCAAAAATACCATAGTGTCAAATGTTGCCAATGGTGTCAATGACACATTTGGCTGGTTACAACTCATTTTGGATAGTTGAAACTACATTTGGAAGTTGTCTACCGACATGGATTGGTGTATATGGTTGTTTTCTCACTCCAGGAGGAAGGAGAAGATTTTGTACAGAGTTTTGGGCACAAAAACAATAAAAACTGATTGTTTTTCCCTGCATTTCTTGAGTTGTACAGCCTGTACAGATTGGCAAAGGAGATCAATGTACTTTTTCTAAAAATAGGTTGAGTCAGGGTTCGAATGCAACAAGTTTGAGGTCTTGAAGTGGTTTCAGGAGAGAGATATTGCATTTTGTATTCTAACTGCTCTAAAACCCTTATTTCTAGGGTTTGTCATACAAATCTGGCCCTAGAATGCATTCCAACTAGTGAAATCTCATGCAAATTGGTGAAATGTAGGCTAGGGATGTATATTACCTGATTCCAAAAGTATTTAGTGGGGAAAGACTATTTTCAATTTTTGGAGTGATGTCCTAGGTCAAGTATCTCTATGTATTTGACCAAAAATGTGCAATTTAGTGTTGTATTTGACAAAATCTGAAAGGTGGATGAATGCCTGATGGTTTTCTAAGATGTTTGAAGGTTGTGGAGGTGTTCCAAATTCTTATCTCTGATCTCTAACCCCAACATAGACCATTTGCTTTGTAACCTAGCCCTAAATTGATCAATTAGGCCTAGTGACCTAGTATGTGTTTTGAGTTGCTGGAGTAGAGTTGAGACTGGAGGTTTGGGAGTTTGTTAGATTCCCCTAAAGGGTATTCAAATCCATCATTTGTTTGTCTAGTCATTCAGGGTTTTGTCAAGTTGTGTAGAGAAAACTAGTTTAGGAGGGCTAGTAGCCTCACTAGGACTAGTCAAGGTTGGAGAGTAGTGGGAAGTTGGGGATCAAACCAACTATTGGTAAAGTGTTTGCAGACCTACCTTTAGGTTTGAAAGAAGCCTTAGGGGTTGTACAACAGCCTAGACCACAAATCCTTCATATGCCCTTGAATGTGACTTTGGTTGGATTGGAGTAGTGAAGTGGGTGAGTAGTTGGAGAAGAAATAAACCTTATTTGCTTCCCTTGTGCCACTCTCCATCAGGTCGTATCAGAGCCATCAAAGAGATGGGAGATAGAGAAGAATAGGAGGAAGTTCCTACAAGGGTGACTAATGCCGAATTGGCAAAGATAGTGAGAGAGCAAGCAGCCAAGAACAAAAGGATGGAGGCTGAGATAGAGAAGTTGAAGAAGGATAAGGATAAGAAGAAGAAACCTAAGGTCATCTTAGATTCAGATGAAGAGGATCAAGATGAAAAAGAAGGAGTGCCTATGGAAGAGCCACAAGGAGGTATGTCAGAAAGACAATTCCTAGATGCACTTGGAAAGTTGAGTAGGAAGGATAGTAAGGTGGATTTACTTATGTTTCCTAGTAAGATGAATCTAGAGGAGTGCCTTGATTGGATAGAGGCAATGAAGAACTATTTTGAGTGTGATGAAGTGGCAGAAAATTAGAAGGTAAGGATTGCCAAGTCTAGAATGAAAGGGCTAGCCTTGAGTTGGTGGAACTTCATTCAAAATGAGAGGATAGAAGATGATAGGAACCCTATCACTACATGGAGGAAGATGGTGCTTGAAATCAAGAAGCAATTTGTCCCTGAGGATTATGAAGTCAACTTACACAAAAAGTTGCAAAACTTGAGACAGAAGGACATGGATGTGAGCACATACACCGAGGAGTTTCACAAGATGTCCTTGAAAGCCAAGATGCCTGAGAATGAAAAATAGAAGCTTGCAAGGTATCTTAATGGTCTTAAGTTCTCCATTCAAGTTGAATTAAGTCTCTTTAACCATGAGATAGTCCATAAGTGTTTTCAAATGGCATTGAGGATTGAGGACAAACAGAGAAGGAGAGGTGATTCAAGCAGTAGGGGTAGAGGCAATCTGAATTTTAGAGGCAGAGGTAGATTTTAGAATAGAGACAATTTTCCAAGACCCCAAGATGGCAGATCACAAGAGGGAAGTCAAGTGCAAGCTGATAGAAATAGTGCTGATAAGGGTCAGTTTAGAGGGAGAGGTAATGGTAGAGGAAGAAGTGGAGGCAGGGGTTCCACTATGTTCACTGGAAGGTGTTTCTCCTACAATCAGATAGGACATCAGTCCTTTAGGTGCCCAGAGAAGATGGGAAACACTGCTGCAAATCAGAAAGACAAAAGGGTGCAGCTCCTTCAAGAGGATGACTGCCAAAGCACCACATCATACCAAACTACCTCTTCCAAGTCTACAACACTAGAGAGTGGAGAGTGCATCATGTTCAACCAGTCTCTCATCATGCCAGCCACCAAGGAGCAGCCCCAAAGAAACAATTTGTTTAGAACTACTTGCAAGGTGAAAGGAAAAGTCTGCAAGGTAATAGTTGATTCAGGTTCTTCTGAGAATTTAGCTTCTAATGAAATGGTGACTAAGTTAGGATTGCAAAGGATACCTCATCCTAACCCTTATAGAGTCTTTTTGTTAACCAAGGACCAACAAATTGTGGTGAAAGAACAATGTTGGGTTGAATTCAAGATAGGTGAATATCATGATAGGATTCTTTGTGAGATAGTGGATATGGATGCATGCCACCTTCTTCTTGGTAGACGTTGGCAACATGATACAATTGCTCAACATGATGGTAAGCAAAGTGTGATTCATTTGTCTAAAAATGGTGAAAATTTCACAATGACATCTTTGATTGAAGACAGCAAGGAAAAGATTATTCCTAGTTCAGTTATGTTAGTAGGTGAAAAAGAGTTTTTGGCTAACCTCAAGGAGGAGAAAGTGCCATGTTTTGCAGTGGTCATTAAGCCCAAGGATGTAAATCCTAAGAAGACCAAAGTGTAACAGCCTCTTAGGAGGATTGGACCAAAAGAAGTGGAGGAACTATTGGAGAAGTTTCATGATGTGATAGCCGATGAAAGCAAGGATGCCCTTCCACCAAAGAGGGAGATTAGTCATTGCATTGATCTCATCCCTGGATCCACCCTACCAAACCAAGTAGCCTACAAGTTGGCCCCAGAGCAAAATGCAGAAGTGGCAAGACAAATCCAAGACTTGTTGGATAAAGGGCTTATAAGGAGAAGTATTAGCCCATGTGCAGTACCTACAGTACTTGCACCCAAGAAGGAAGGCACATGGAGACTATGCACTGATTTCCAGGGCCATCAACAAGATCACTATCAGGTATAGATTTCCAATTACCAGAATAGAAGATTTAATGGATTGCTTGGGTAGGGCTAAGTATTTTACCAAGATGGATCTAAAAAGTGGTTATCACCAAATTAGGATAAGGGAGGGGGATGAGTGGAAAACGGCCTTCAAAACCAATGAAGGGTTATTTGAATGGGTTGTGATGGCTTTTGGCTTGTCAAATGCACCAAGCACCTTCATGAGGTTGATGAATGAGGTGCTAAAACCTTTCCTTAACAAGTTCATTGTTGTATATTTGGATGATATATTAGTTTTTAGTGACAGCAAGGAAGATCACATAAGACATATCCATCAAGTGCTTAGGAGGCTTCAAGAGGAGAAGTTGAGAATTAACCTTGACAAGTGTGTCTTCCTACAAGAAGAATTGACATTCTTGGGGTTTGTCATCTCTAAGGGCAGCCTCAAGATGGATCCAAGCAAGGTGGAAGCCATTCTTAATTGGCCAACACCTACCACAGCCTCTGAGGTAAGGAGTTTCCATGGTTTGTGTAGTTTTTATAGAAAGTTCATTAGAGGGTTTAGTGCCATTTGTGCTCCACTTGTTGACACTATAAAAGGGGGCAAGAAGTGTGTGTTTGTGTGGACAAATAAGGCTAATCAAGCCTTTGAACTGTTAAAAAAAAATATATCAGAACAACCGGTACTAGTACTGCCTGATTTTGATAAGACCTTTATTTTTGAGTGTGATGCAAGTAAGAGGGCTGTTGCAGGAGTCCTAAGTCAAGATGGGAGGGCTGTAGCCTTCTTTAGTGAGAAGTTAAACGAGGCCAAACAGAACTATTCTACCTATGATCTAGAGTTATATGCAATGGTTCAATCATTGAGAAAATGGAGACACTGTTTATTACCTAAGGAGTTTATTGTCTTTACTGATAACCATGCTTTGAGCTTCTTGAATAGGCAGCAGAAGTTAAACCATAGGCATGTCAAGTGGATGGAGTACATCCAATCATACACTTTCTCAATTAAACATAAGAAAGGAGTGGCCAATAAGGTAGCCAATGCCTTAAGTAGGAGGAATCTTGTTTTTCAAACCATTCAGTTGGAGAGTACAGGTATACATGCCATTAAGGATCAGTATGCAGAAGATGAAGACTTCAAGGAACCTTACCAAGTTTGCAAAGCCATGACAGGCAGGTATAATACTGATTTTTTTGATTTTCTAATACAAGATGGATTTCTTTTCAAAGTCAGCCTATTATGTATCCCAAGAGGGTCTATTAGAGAGTGTATCATTCAAGAGAAGCATTGTGGCAGTATGGCAGGCCACTTTGGCATTGATAAGACCCTAGAATTAGTTAGGAGATATTACTATTGGCCAAAGTTACCTTCTGAAGTCAGAAAGTTTGTAGAAACTTGTCAAATCTGTCAAAGAGCCAAGAAACATACATCCAATGCAGGTCTATACACTCCACTACATATCCCTTCAAAGCCTTGGGATTCCATTAGCATGGATTTTGTACTTGGTTTAACTAGGACCAAGAATGGACTTGATAGCATCTTTGTGGTTGTTGATATGTTGTCAAAAATGGCTCACTTCATCCCATCTAAAACCACACATGATGCCTCACATATTGCAGGACTTTTATTTAAGGAAATAGTCAGATTACATGGTTTGCCTTTGTCCATAATCTCTGATAGAGACCCCAAGTTTATAGGACACTTCTGGAGGACACTTTGGAAAAGACTAGGTGCAAACTTGTCGTTATCATTAGCCTATCATCCTTAGTCTGATGGTCAGACTGAGGTGATCAATAGGTCACTTGGCAACCTCCTAAGGTGCCTAACTAAAGAGCAGGGTGCTAGTTGGGATTCAGTTTTGGCTCAGGCAGAGTTCTCATACAATGACACTGTCAACAGAAGCACCGACATGTCACCTTTTCAAATTATTTATGGCACTCACTCAAGGGCTATTTTGGAACTTAGAGAGGTTGGAGGTCTGGAGAAGAGCAGTGCATTGGCTGAAGACTTTGTCCAAGTGATGAAAGATGTCCATGAGCAAGTAAAATAGAAATTACAATCTACCTCTGCAAAATACAAACAGTCTGCTGACAGAAAGAGAAGGGATCTGCAGTTCAAAGAAGGGGATTTGGTCATGGTGCATCTAAAAAAGGAGAGGCTACCTACAGGTAAATACACCAAGGTACTTATGAAGAAGATTGGGCCTTGTGAAGTGCTAAAGAAATGTGGTGAAAATGCCTACAAAATCAGACTTCCGGATGGCATTGCCTTGTCACCAATCTTCAATGTAGCAGACCTTTTTCCCTATAAGGGATCTGATCCTCAGACAACCGTGGTAGAAGACCAAATTGATCAAACACTTCAAGCATTGATTCCTTCATCTCCTGATCATATTGAATGCATTTGGATCACAGGGTGGCTAAACAGACTAGGAGGCACACCTACTATGAATATTTGGTAAAGTGGCTCAATAAACCTTAGGAAGATGCAACTTGGATGAGCAGAGAAGCCATTGAGAAGGTAGGATTCACATTTGACAACATTCCAACTCAAGAGACTTGAGTTCTATTTGACAGTGGGTGTATGGTGTAGGGCACCTAGGAGAATCTTGATTCCTAAAAGCATTTTGGTAGAATTTTGATAAGTTAATTTTCTTGTTCAGTATGTTTTGGTAATAAGGCTTTTTAGCCATGGATGTAAGGTCCTTTTGTGTGGTCAAGATGATTGGGAAATCATATAAACCTCAATCATTCTTAGTCCACTTGGACCCTAGTTGTGCCACTTAGGCCTAGTAGGTCTAAGGAGGTTTTCTTTGAGTCTATTTGCTAGTTTTGTGTTTTTGCATGGTCTAGAGAGTGTGTTGGTCATTTGAGATCCATTTGACAAGTTGAACCAATCGGTATCTTGGTATTAATGCAAAAATACCATAGTGTCAAATGTTGCCAATGGTGTCAATGACACATTTGGCTGGTTACAACTCATTTTGGACAGTTGAAACTGCATTTGGAAGTTGTCTACCGACTTGGATCAGTGTATATGGTTGTTTCTGACTCCAGGAGGAAGGAGAAGATTTTGTACAGAGTTTGGGCACAAAAACAATAAAAACTGACTATTTTTGCCTGCATTTCTTGAGTTATACAGCTTGTACGGATTATCAGAGGAGATCAATGTACTTTTTCTAAAAATAGGTTGAGTCAGGGTTTGAATGCAACAAGTTTGAGGTCTTGAAGTGGTTTCAGGAGAGAGATATTGCATTTTGTATTCTAACTGCTCTAAAACCCTAATTTCTAGGGTTTGTCATACAAATCCGGCCCTAGAATGCATTCCAACCAGTGAAATCTCATGCAAATCAGTGAAACGCAGGCTAGGGATGTATATTACCTAATTCCAAAAGCATTTGGTGGGGAAAGACTATTTTCAATTTTTGGAGTGATGCCCTATGTCAAGTATCTCTATGTATTTGACCAAAAATGTGCAATTTAGTGTTGTATTTGACAAAATCTGAAAGGTGGATGAATGTCTGATGGTTTTCTAAGATGTTTGAAGGTTGTGGAAGTGTTCCAAATTCCTGTCTCTGATCTATGACCCCAACTTAGACCATTTGCTTTGTAACCTAGCCCTAAATTGATCAATTAGGCCTAGTAGGTGTTTTGAGTTGCTGGAGTAGAGTTGAGACTGGAGGTTTGGGAGTTTATTAGATTCCCCTAAAGGGTATTCAAATCCATCATTTGTTTGTCTGGTCATTCAGGGTTTTGTCAAGTTGTGTAGAGAAAACTAGTTTAGGAGGGCTAGTAGCCTCACTAGGACTAGTCAAGGTTGGAGAGTTGTGGGAAGTTGGGGATCAAACCAACTATTGGTAAAGTGTTTGTAGACCTGCCTTGAGGTGTGAAAGAAGCCTTAGGGGTTGGACAATAGCCTAGACCACAAATCCTTCATATGCCCTTGAATGTGACTTTGGTTGGATTGGAGTAGTGAAGTGGGTGAGTAGTTGGAGAAGAAATAAACTTTATTTGCTTCCCTTGTGCCACTCTCCATCACCATGCTTTTGAAGAAAATAAAAGGTGGTAAAAACACTATTATTAGGGAGATGGAAGAATATGTTTGCGTTATAAAGATTATTTTTGTTAAGTATTTTGTACATGCATGGGGTTATCATATGATAGAAAGAGAGAGCAGATAGGCTCTTCTTAATCATTTAAGATAACCGAGTTGAAAATGATGATATTATCATACTATGAGTTTATATAAACTAAGAAATTTGATTATGAGACAAGTGGCATGAAAGTAATCTTGCTTTATTTTGAAAGAAACCATTAGAGCAGCCTAGCTTAATGGTAGTGTTGTCTTTCGAACACTATTTTTATAGATGGTAAATAATATTACTACCCATCAAGTCTTTATTAGACTATGAATATTATATTCCACAACCAAAAGATATATATATTGTTGTCTTGGATAACTGAGGGGTTTTATATTGACATCAGAATTGCAGATGATGGCTCTGTGTATGTACCCGACATTTACATTAAACTATGAACTTATTTTACTTTGATATTGTTGATAAGAATGAACTTTGTTTCAGTCGACAAGGATTAGATGGAGATCCATTAACCTAAACAATTATTCAACTTGATCTCACAGAGATGCTATCTATAAGTGGAAATTAGGGGAAAGAAACCAAGAGTTTATGTATTTAAAATAGGAATGAGATGACATCGAGTCACTTAATTCCATGTCGTAGAATCAACAAGTTAATCAATGAAATTCACTCCAAAGACGGAGTTGAAAGTCCAAGAGGATGGACTAAATTATGAACAAGAAATGGTCATCACAAAATAAAGAAAACTCTATAGGATGAGGTAACTTCTAAATCAAGTTCTAGAGGTGTGTGAACAATCGACTACGTACATTGTGAAATGTCTTTTTATATTAAAACTTTGGCCAAAGTGATGCATCCATCTATGCATGTATTAGTCAGTTCACTATGCTCCAAATGACATAACCATCCAATAGTGTCATACATAGTTAGAGTGTATCTATAGTCGTATGACCGTGATTAGTTATGAAGGACCTAAAACTAGAACTTAGATGGCAAACCTTATGGTTCCTTATATCTACTTCCCTCGTGAAGATTAGGGCCACTTCTGGGTAGGAAGTTGTGTGGGGGACCGTCGGTCTATGGTTGGAGGAAAAGCACTCAAGTGATGCTCTCCTTCCCAAGCAGATGACAAGCTAAGACTTATGAAGACTGATATCAATATTCCTGATAAAGTATTTTCTATTATATGACTTGACAATCAAGAATCCTGTTGTCCTATTTTTCTACCTAGCCAAATAGCCCAAACCTATAAAATCTCTAATTGTTTTCCCCTTTTGGAATGCAAGGAAAAACACCCCAAAATTGACTAATTCCCAAAAACCTTCAGTTTTCCTTGTGTTTTCTATCTTTTCAGAGTTTCAGGGTTTAGAGTTGTACCCTTCGCCCTTCCATCTTACACCGCTATGAACTCTGCTCCTTTCCCTTTGAAAATAAAGCTAAGTATTGTAACATTTTAAAACTTTAGACTTTCCTTCTTTCCTTTCTCTTGGAAGCCATAAGGAAAAAGGCCCAAAGCCTAACCCTCGATGAGTGTTAAATTTTCTAAGGCATTCCACTATTCCATGGATCCCTTTTGGGTGGACGTCGGTAGGCTAGTGAAACTATGGAATGCTACCATGTGGACAAAGGGAAAGCATAAAGCAAAGTGACTAGGGCTCAAGCTCTGACTCTTTCTTTGAGAAATAATGCTAAGCGTTTCAAACTTCATAAATTGGATGTTTCTTCTTCTTCCTTCTCACTGAAGTTGAAATACAAAGGGCCTGAGCTCCGAACTCTACCAAAACTTTCAAAAGATTGGCTAAGTCTTTGACTTTCAGGGCTCAGACTTCCCTTCTTCCTCCTTGTCTGCGAAGGTATAAGGTGGAAGGCCTGGGGTCCGAAGTCCGCTGATAATATAATTGTCCTTTGTAAAGCGAAGTTTGGGGGGCAGACTTTCCTCCTCCTTCTCTTTTGTAAGGCAAAACACCGAAGGCCTAAGGCCTGATCTTTGATGAATTCTACAATCTTCAGAAATAAAGGCAATAAAGATAAACCAAGGTCTCACCATGATCAATCTTGTTCATCTTGCTTCCAAGGTAGGAATCTAGTTCAAATGAAATTCAAACATCTAGCTCTAGCTGGAAAAATTGCAGTTGAGAATTTATTGTTGTGGGTGGAGTTTCAAGCACATGTTTTCAGGCAGATATTTGAAGATATTTGTTCAGCTACTTCTGTGAAGATAGTTTTTTGCATTTATGACATTCCCTTTTGTAAAATATCTTCTAACAGAGCCCATGGGGGTGAAATTATTGATGAAATGACTGAGGTCAATGTAATGAAGTGCTATATATGCATAGAAAAATATATAATGAGGGTTGGAAAATAGTGGGATATTCTTCATGCCTCTGTATTCCAAACAAAACCCTCCTCTACTGTAACCGTGCCTTTTGATCAATACATATGGTGTTTTACTTTTCATTTTTAACTCCATGTAGTCTTAGAATTGGCTATTGTTTGTGAATGTCGAATTCCTTGCAATCCATTCTTTGCCTTTGTTAAAATCTTCATGATTTGTGTAAGTTTATCAACTGTATTCATTTATTTGTGCATCTCAGCTCTGTGAGTGTTCTATATTCAAACCTAGTGTATCACCCCTTTCATTTTCAGTTCATCCTTTTTTCCCTTTTCCTCACCAGTGCATAGAGGTTTAGTCTTAGCAATAGCTGAATCTCCCATTGAGTAAAGGAAACAACCTCTCTCTAGAGATTTGATTTCCCTGTAGGGTCGTACACATGGAGATCATCTCAATGTTTTATTGGATTGTTGGAGCCCTAAAAGCCTTCAACACAAGGTGCAAATCCAAGTGACAATAGTTTCTGGCATGCTTGGTGGGACCAATTTTAAGTTGCGAATCTAGTGTTCTTCTTAGTACTCTGCATTTTGGTAGACTTTTCATGCACCTAGTGACTCTACTGGCTTTTGATTATGATCAACACCATCTTTTATGCCTGTGTAAACAGAGGTGTCTTCAGAAGGTAACTTTCAATTCACTGAATAATCTGCCGCTGCTTCAAAGAGAAGGAATAACAACTCTATTTTACCTCATCCAAGAGCTCAATCTACACCCCCTCCTGTTAGGTCTCAACATACAAGTAGAGGCTTGCATGTTCCTATTTTAAATTTGTATATTCATATTATGGCAAGGAATTTGCCTTTTGTGACCTTTAATGGAGGTAGCCCTTTAGATCTGGCTGCATATAATGATATACCAGTTGCAGCCCTAAAGACTGTTTCACCCTTTACGAGTGATGGTTCTATAACCCGTGCTGAGCACATCAAAGATATATCCAATGTGTGCTTGGTCAATCATATCCAGCATGAGGATGTTGTTGTTAGGCTTTTGGTTTCATCTTTTAAAGAGAGAGCTCTTCAATGGTTTAGGAGCTTGACCCCTGCTTCAATAAATGACTAGGATGAGCTACGGCAAGCCCTCTACAAGCAGTTTGGAGAAAGGGCAGACAATGTTTCATTGCTTGAGCAACTGACAACTATCAAAAGAGTCACAAGTGAGATGTTGGTAGACTTCAATTTTAGATTCCAGAAGACATGGGAGAGAATTCTAGCTACCCTCATGCCATCTCCACAAGGTTCTTTATTGTACTTTTTAAGAGCTTTGAATTTTGATATTCTAATAATGATGCAATCCATGGGTGTTGAAACCCTACCCGTTGGTTATGAGACAGCTCTAAAATCTAAAAATTATCTAATAAAGGCTAGGAAAATTGCTCCCAGACCCCTTGTACCTCTTTTTCTAGAGCTTCCTTCATCATCTCAATAGCCCATTATTGCTCCCATCCCAGAACCCAAAGCTTCAATTTCCTCTCCTTCTCAAGAAGAGAGTGATCTTAAAACCCTAGTGACCAACATGGCCAAATATATTAGCACTATAGCTATTCAAACTGCACCTAAACCCCATCAGAATTATAATCAGGGGAAGTCATCTAACCAGAATTAGAACCAAGGGTACAATTCTAAGAGAAGCCAAAACTAGAATCAGGGTTACCAACAAAACAAATATCAAAACCCTAACCCTGCTTAGTCTTTAAAAATAGTTAGACCTATCCAATAGATACCAGCTATTAATCTAGTTAGGGATTTGGTCCCTACTCAAAACAATCTGGACCAAGGGGCAGATTTGTACTACCCTTGCAACCAACCTCACAATCAGTCCACTTGTGCTTTTGGAGCATAAGATAGAGCTTTAATGGTGCAGAATTTTCATACCTAGTAGGCATCGTTGGCAGAGGTAGCCAATAACAACCTTGAAGTATCAAAATGAGGCTACCTCTAATGCTAATATGATGCCATGGACTACAAAGGACTTTTGTGTTGCCAATAAGCCCATGGATAGTGTGATCATGCCTAGAAGTAGTATTACAAACAATACTAGGTCCAAAAAGAGGTAGTTGGAGGCTAGCCCATGCCTACTATGTTACAGAAAGAGCCTATTTCAAAGGTAAAGGTGGCCAATGCCACAATTCCAATTCAGAACAATAGATCTACTGCTACAAGAGAAATTCCATCAGGCTCAAAAGTGATTGAACAAGCTATAGATAAATCAAAGAAGGGAACATGGATTCCCTCAATGTATAAGGCAGCCACTGTTCCATTAAATATTGTGGAATAGATGAAGAAAACAAATATCAATGTCTCAATGTGGGAAGTAATGTCAATTCCCTTCTCAAAGGGATTTGTTACAAGAAGCACTAAGGCATTTCCCATCAGCTAAAACAGCAGCAACTGACTTATTAGCAAAATAGAAAGAAAAGAGCCATGTTAGTCTTGTGCAACCGAGGGAAGAAAAAGTAAGTGCAGCCAAGAACCCATCCCCTTTCTACTTGTCCTTAATCATTGGCAAATTTTTAGTTTACAATTGTATGATTGACTCAGGGGCAAGTGTTTCAGTCATGCCCAAGAATATAGAAGACACATTAGGCATCAAATATACCCCTGTTTCATAAGGAGTATTACAATTGGATGGCACCTCTGTAAACACTATTAGAGTGATCAAGGGGATGGACTTGACTCTACATGCATGTCCAAAATTGACTTTTAGTCAAGATATTTCAGTCATTGATCTTCCTCCCTTATTTTCTATTTGTCTGTCAAGAGACTTCACAGCTAAAATAGATGGCTACCTTTCTTCTAACTGGTCTCATATACTGTTGAGAACCAGATATGGCACAAGGTTCACCATTAAGGCTGAACCAGTTTCAAATTATCATGTAGAGAACTATGACCACAACCTAGTGAACCCTCATGTTATGATTTAGGGTGAGGAGGTGCATGACTCAGAGTCTCTAGAGGCAAAATCTTCACCTCTTCCAATCCCTAGTCTTTTTCTTGGTGAGTGGGTAGGGGATCACTGTGATTTTGATCCTTATGACACCACTGAGAGGACTTACTTGGGCAACTACATGATCCATGAAAGGAATTCTTCAGCCCCTTCCATACTTAATCTAGGTGATGATTCCAATGGCCCATAGAAATTGTTCATTGATGGTGCAAAGAGCAAAAATGGAGTTGGTGCGGGGGTTTTGCTAGTCTCTCCGACTGGTAAGAAGTTGCATTTTGCTCATAGATTACATTTTTCTTGCACCAATAATGTAGCAGAGTACGAGGCATTGGTTCATGGTTTGCTACTTGCTGAGAAGAAAAAAATTAAGCATCTAGAATTTTTTGGAGACACCGAGTTGGTGGTCCACCAAGTCAGAAGAAGGTGTGCAATGAAAAACTAGCTTCTAAGAGCTTACAGACATAGAGTTTGGGGCCCATTTGAGAGTTTTGATGTTCTCAACCTACAGGTAATCCCAAGAAAATTAAATTTAGAGACTGGTTAGTTGGCAATAGTGGGGGCCAATTTTATCCACCTACAAATTTGTTTTAGGGCCCTGATCAGCATGTGAAAATAGTTGTCAGGCCCTCTATTCCTAACAATGATATACATTGGCAAATATTTGATAGCAATGAACAGATTGCAAGATTCATCTACAATGATGCTAAGTTCTCATCAATGGTGCAACCTAGGCTATAAGAGGGATACAGTGACCAAATCATTCAATTAAAAACCAACAAGCTTCCCATTTACACTTGAGGCCATTTTCAGCCCAAATGACGAGTTCAGGGATGAAAAAAAGAATGACATTCCAAAAGGGAGATTACCATAAGGTTACTCTCACCCAAGACAAAGAGTTATTGCTAGGAAAGGTATGTGGTGATGCTAAGAAACAAGATTTTATATTCCTTTCTCAGAAATACAATGAAGTTCTAGCATGGACATACGAGCATCTTAAAGGTTTAAATCTAGACATGGTCCAAAATGCCACCAATCTAGATCCAAATTGCAAGCCAATCTTCTAGAAGTAGCAGCCCATAAACCCAAAAATTGAGCCGCTTATGAGACAAGAGCTTGCTAAGCTCATACATGCAAGGATTATTTTTCCTATTAAATATTCTACTTGGGTTGCCAATATAGTGCCTGTGAGGAAGAAAAATGAGGAGATTAGGCTCTGTGTGGACGTCAGGGACATAAATCAGGCTTCTTTAAAGGATCATTACCCTCTACCCTCTACGGATCAATTTTTGCTAACTGTTGCAGGGGCAGAGAGGTTTTCACTACTTGATGGATTTTCTAACTACAACTAGATCTTTGTCAAAGAAGAAGATAGATTCAAAACAACATTCACAACCAAATGAGGAACCATGGCATATGCAAAAATGCCATCTGGTTTGTCTAATGTTGCTGTCACATTTCAGAGGACAATGGATATTGCCTTCAAAGGTTTTATAAAAATGTTCATCTTGGTTTATCTCGATGACATTATAGTCTTCTCCAAGAAGGGAGAAAATCATATGGAGCATCTGGAGAAAGTCTTCTAGAGATGCAAAGAGTTTGGGGTGTCTCTGAACCCTAAAAAATGTATTTTTGTTGTTTCTTAGGGTAAGCTTCTGGGCCATATAGTGTCTAAGGATGGGATATCCATAGATCCTGAAAGAACATCAGGTCTGCTTTCTCCTCCCCTCAGCTTGTTCACAAAAAGCCTTTACAGTCTTTTCTGGTGCAAATCAACTTTTTTAGGAAGTTCATTCCTAACTGTGATGGCTTGGTAAAGCCTCTAACCCTTATGCTCAAGAAAGATGCAGTCTTTAGATGGACTAAGGAAGGGAAGGATGGTTTTGAAAAGATCAAAGAAGAGATTGCCTAGGCTCCTACTCTCATGAACCCAAATTATGAAAAGGACTTTGTCCTTTATGCACATGGAGGAGAGAACAACATTGCTGTAGTTCTGATTTAGTGGAATGAGCAAGGAATGGAACAACCCCTAGCCTTCTTCAATCAAACCTTGAAGGACTATGTGGGCAGATATAGCCTCATGGATAAATAGGTATTTGCCATTGTTAGAGCTTTGAAAAAATTTAGATATATGATGGAAAATAATCATATTAAAGTTTTAGTGTCTCATCCTAGTGTGAGAGATTATATAATGGGTATTGATATTAGTGAAAAGAGAGCCAACTGGGTCACTAAGATCATAGAGTATGATGTGATCATCAAGGCCACTAAGTTGATTAGAGGTAGAGGATTGTGTGAACAACTAGCTCAGGCTTCCGTAGATGAAGTGAGTTCATCTTACCACTTGAATTAGGAACAACCTACAATTGAGCCATCAACTGTGAGTTCTTGGACAACAGATATGGCCAAATTTTTATCCACTGGTGAGTATCCCTGTCAATTGGATAGAAACAAACAAAGACATTTCAGGCTGCATTCTACCCCTTATGCTTTGGTGGATGGTGTTCTCTTCAAAATAAATTTGGATTGATTTTTGCTGAGATGCATAATAGATTAGATTGATAGGTTGCTTAGTGAGTTCCATGTTGGTCTAGCTAGAGGTCATTTCTTTGCCAGAGCTACAATAATCAAAATAATGAGGGCAGGTTATTTTTGACCCACATTATTCAATGATGCCCATGTATGGGTAAGAAAGAGCAAAGAGTGTGCCCTCTTTGCAGGAAAGAAAAGATTGGTAGCACTCCCACACCATCCAATTCAAGCAGATCAACCCTTCTCACAATGGGGATTGGATTTCATTGGCATGATAAACCCCACTTCTAGTGCTGGTCACAAGTGGGTTTTAACTGCAATAGACTACTTCACCAGGTGGGTTGAAGCAGTCCCACTGAAAGAAGCCACTGAGTCATCAAGCATGGATTTCTTGGAAGAAATCATGACAAGGTTTGGAACTCCTCAAACCATTATTTCTGATAATGCAAAAGCATTCACTGGTTTTAGAATTGTTGATTGGGGTCTTAAATACAATGTGTTCTTAAAGACTTCATCTAATTATTACCCCCAAGGTAATGGCTTAGTTGAATCTATGAAACAAGAAGATAATCAAAATTTTAAAAAGCACCATGGAAACAAACCAGAGGCAATGGCACAAAAAAATCATATAAGCTCTTTGGGCTAATAGGATCAAATACAAGAGAGCCATTGGTAACTCTCCTTTTGTTCTTATGTATGGAAGAGAGGCTAGATTACCTATATCTTTGGAGCTTCCTGCATTGGAATTAGCTCAACAATTAGAACTAGAAGGAGAAGATGTTAGGTCTATGAGAATGGTTGAATTTACTAAACTAGAAGAACATAGACAGTTAGCCATGGCTACACTAGAAGAGCATCAAAGATAAACCAAAAGGTTTTTTTACAAAAGGGCCAAGGTTCAGATCTTCAATGAGGGTGATCTTATTCTGAAATGGGATGTTGACCGAGCCAAACCTGGAGGCCACACTAAGTTTGATGCACTTTGGAGTGGACCATATATCATCATCAACTGCAAGCAAGCCAATGCTTTCATTCTTTCAAGGTTGGATGATGAAGTTCTACTGATCTCAGTCAATGAGATCCATCTCAAACCTTACCATTAAGGTTGGTCTAGGATTCCGTACATATTGTTTTAGTTTATTTATGTTTTAGTTTTCCCTTCAATAAGTGCTTTTACACAGGCTATATTGTCATTAGGAGAATGCGGGCCTTGTTTCCTTTGTGGTGTCATTTTGAGGTAGGTTTCAGTTGTTCCAAGTGTTTTAGACCTTTGACTCTATACCCAATGAATGATTAAGGCCACTGGTTTCCATTTATTTAGCAGGAAATAACCCCTCAGAAGTCACCAAAATGTTTTCCTATTTTGTTCCCCAGCCAAATAGCCAAAACCTATTAAATCTCTAAGTGTTGTCCCCTTCTGGAATGCAAGGAAAAACACCCCAAAATCAACTAAGTCCCAAAAAACATTGAATTTTCCTTGTGTTTTTTAGCTTTTTGGAGTTTTGGGGTTCATAGTTCTACCCTTCGTCCTTCCATCTTACACTGCTCCAAACTCCACTCCTTTCCCTTCAAAAATAAAGCTAAGTATTGTAACCTTTTTGGACTTCAGACTTTCCTTCTTTCACCTTATCTCTTGGAAGGTGGAAAGAGGAAGACCTAAAGCCTGACCCCCAATGAGTGTTAACTTTTCTAAGGCATTCCACCATTCTGTGGACCCCTTTTGGGTGGACCCCGATAGGCTGGCAGAACCACGGAATGCTGCCACGTGGACAAAGGGAAAGCATAAAGCAAAGTGAGTGGGGCTCGAGATTTGACTCTTTCCTTTAGAAATAATGCTAAGTGTAAGTTTATCAGTTGTATTCATTTATTTGAGCATCTCAGCTCTATGACTGTTCTATATTCAAACCTGGTGTATCAACCCCATTCATTTTCAGTTCATCCTTATTTCCCTTTTCCTAAATGGTGCATAGATTTGGTTTAGTCTTAGTAATAGTTGAATCTCCCATTCAACAAAGGAACCAGCCTCTCTCTGGAGATTTGATTTCCCTATAGGGTCCCACACCTAGAGATCATCTCAATGTTTCATTGGATTGTTGGAGCCCTAAAAGCCTTCAACACAGGGTGAAAATCCAAGTGACAGCAAATCCTATGTAAAATTTATCATTATTGCCTAGAGCAAAACATTGTGTTTGTAAAGTGAAGGAATTCACTATTGTGTTATCTTTGAATATGTTACAAATTTCAGTTTGAAATTATTCAAACAATATATGCACTAATACTTTGATTATGAGTTGATTTTATTGTAAACAATTTTTTTTTTTACCATGATCATTTACTTAATGGTAAATTGAGTTGTTAATTAAGGTTGGTATGTTCAATATTTTGGATGAAGAAATCTCCTTTCCAAAAGGCACAAATCTACAAATTCTGGCAATGCTCACAATTTAATATTTTAAAATTGTGGAGATAAGGGTTCCTTCAATGGTTTAGAGGTAATGGATATGTGAATTTTAAGTTCTCTAGTTACATTGTACATGGAAATTATCCTTTTAGGACTATTCTTCAAACTGTTGGACTATTTTTCAATGCAACAGTTTGGAATTTTTCCTTGTAAAATGGAAATTTCACCTTTTAACTTGGTGTATTTTGCAGCATTTTTCATATCTTCTTTCATCAAATGACAATGAAGTACTTCTAGCGGCTCTATAAGCACTTGTGGCTCTTGTAAATATTAACCTAGCAAAGGTACGCTTTAGTGGAAGATCAGTGGCAAGTGTGGTGTTCAATTAATTAAGTATACTATATTGATGTTTTTATCTTAAAACTTGAAAGTTGTTTGTATAAATTATTCTAGGTTTATGTATTGAATTTAAAGACTGTATGTTGATTTGCACATATTCATTATTTTTGGGACATACTTGCTACACTTGGTAAGAACATGACATTCAACTTAATATTAATTAAAACTTTATTTGTTCTACCATTGGTGAACCCATTATCTTCAATAAAAACTTATGCTGCAAATGTTCACATTCTAGTTTCATTTGACAAGAGTATGTAAAGTGCAAGTAGACATATAGAGATAGATGTGTATACATGCATGCACATCACAGCATGTTTAGATTCAGCATGCAATATATATGTGTTCATATCTATAATCAAAGTGATAGATATGAGTTTATATGCATACAATGGAAGACCCACATGAATTTAGCTGCAATTCCGATAGGTTGTCAAACCTTTTACTTTTTGAATTTGATCACTTATGGGTTGTTTGTTGCTGTTGCCAATGATACTACATGGAAGCCTCCCAATGATTGAGATTAAAAGAACCAATTTTCAAATTCATTAATCAGGACAATATGAAAGTACCCATCAAACAAGTTGTTTGTTAGATTTGTATGATCTAGATGCATTAGCTTGTTCTCTACTTTATTGATTCAATCTTATTAAAGTTTTAATACAAGAATTAGTTTTGCAACAAAGACATTTGCAAGGGATAGTTCTTGATTTGGTTAAGTTTCTTTGGTACAAACTTAGAGAAGCTTTTCCAAGTTAGGAGAAAACTAAATTGATTATTTTGGGTTAGGGTCTTAGACTTAGGGCTAAAATGCTTCCCTGCACTTCTTATGTTCTACTAACCAAACATATAAATACTAAGAAGTCAACCTATCTAGATTATGGTAAAAGTCCCATAGAATCACCTCTAAAAGCCTTTAAAAAAGGACGGGCCCTAAGTTGTTGAACCTCATATTATTGAATGGATCTACATGAACTAATTTCAAATTTTACAAAGATTTCTTTGGGATAGATCCTTACATGTATTTTTCAATTTTGAACAAATTTCTTCTTCAGTGGTGAGTCTGACTAATTAATGTACCTCTCAATACATAATGTGAATCTAAGTGAGTCTATGTATGTAAACAAAATAATTGGTGCCAATAAACTTCTCCTTCAACAAAGTTGAACTTAGGATTTTTTCTATCAAACCTCAGTTGCTTTCCTTGGGTTGTGTAGGGATGAATGTATAATGTTTTATTGTATGCCTAGAAATTGTAATTTTTGTTGATAGCATTGTGATTTATGTTTTTAAATGCTTTTGGGAGCTTCAAGAAGTGTACCTCTATTATCATGCTTCATTGCATTGGCATTCCTGGAAATTTAATTTGATACTTTTAGAGCTATAAACTATAATATTTTCAATACAAACTATATTGTACAGAATATTATGTGTGCTCTATTGGCTACTTTCCTGTGTTTGGTACACACACCTTTGTCCCCTTGCTGATGACATTTAAATGTAACGTAGCTATACCCTTATTCATATACTCTTGTACACTATTTAAAAATAAAGTCTCAACCCCAATCCTATAAGATAGAGTGAAAACATTCAAACTTAAGGGTGCCCAAGCTTAAGCAGTGCAAAATTTTGGATTTGAGTGGAATTTTGGGTGTTACACTATTTACATAAATCTTGCTAATATTCATCTAGTTTGATCATTAGAAAAGATTATGTACAAGTTCTAGTGGATCTATGAATATATTGTTCAGGTGATTATCCCCAACAAGTTAAGGAGAGACTAAAAGTTTGGGCTCAAGTTGTGGCCTATACTATTTGTCTTTGTAGTTTCTAGACAAATGTATCCCTGCAGGTTAATTTGTACACGACTATCTGTTTGTCAGTTACATGTTGATGGAGATTCAAGAGTGTCAAATGTTTTATATGGTTTTGTACTTAGAGGCCTACCGTAGTAATCACTAATAGAGGATTGTAAAAAAAGTGCCACTAATAAATAGGGTAAGTGTACAAAGATGGGGGACCAAAAGGGGGTGTTAAGATGCCACTTTTTTTTTTTCTGAAATCAGGAAAGACTAATGTTGGATGAGAAATTGAAGATAGTTACACTCCAAATTTGAAGATAAAATGAAAACAAGAGTCGTGGTGCTCCAAATCTATTTTGTAAACTACTATTTTTTTTTAAATGGTTGAGATTAAGGGGTTCAAAAGGGGGGCACACAAATTGGTCCTATTTTTTAAAAAAAAACATAACATAGCATCTAATGTGCTCCCCCTAAAATGTTAACTTCTTTTTAGTATTTTAAAAATCACTTCATTGAGAAATTAGCTAACACCATGTAGTTTATCCCTGATTTTTGTTGGGAATTAAGGTGTCTCAACCTTGGTAATTTCTTGTATTTCTACATTGTATTTATTTATTATTTGCTAATTAGATTAATTGGATGCAAATCCTATGTTGTCATATTGTGGGAGTTGGCACGGTGATGTGTCATCCTACATGGCATATGACCACATATACTTTTGTCCTCATATGAGGAGATAGGCATCCCACTTAGTGGTAGGAATATTTTGCCATGTGTCAGCATCTTGGATGTTGTCTAAAGGAATTTTGACCGTAACAATCATGACAGATTCCTATGACAAAGTTATGACATGTAAGAGTTAGAAATAGGAGATTCTATGATAGGTGAAGACATGTGTCAAAGAGCATCTTTGAAAAAGGTATCTTTGGACACCCCAAGGTAGACTATGACATGTAAGAGAATATGCTATTTATAACCTGTGTATGATAGATTCTCTTACAGCTGTAAGTTATGACAGCTATGACAAATTCTATGATGGTTGTAAGAGTCGTAGAAACATCTGTCATTACCCATTTTGGGAATAGGTGACCTCTTTGGGATGGGGTGACCTGACAAGTGTCAGGACATCTTACAAGGTTAGACAAGTGTCCATAGGTGTGGGTTTTAGGCCATGAGGCCATGTTGGACTCCCATTCCAAGATAGAGCCAATTTTGCCTTGTATATTCTATATAAACAGGTGCTTTAAGGAGGTGATGTATTACAAGTTTTACAGGTACTGTTATGCTACCTTATCATCTCCAGATACGAGTGTTGAAGACTCCTGCAAGAGCATTGTCTTTGTTTTGTATTGTAACCTTCATTGTTTACTTAATACATTTGAGATGTGTTTTGGAGTATGGGGTTTTTCACCCATAAGGGTTTTCCACACATATATCTTGTGTCTCTCTTCTTTTGTCATACTTTCTTCTTTATGTGTTTGTTGCAATATCTCTATTAGTGGGTTTAACATTTCTGTAATAGTAAGGATAAATTTGAATTTGCACTCTCCTCCCCTCATTAGATTAGTGTAGGAAGCCTTTTCTACACACCTAGCTTCCTTTCAATTGGTATCAGAGCCTGGCCAATTTTGGTTCTAGCTACTAGGTAGGGGTTTTTTGAGCTAATCTTTGGTTGAGTGGGAGTGTTGTGCAAAGTATTATGTATCTTGTTGCAACAAGGAGATGGAAACCACATCCGGAAGGTTAGAGGTTGAGAAATTTAATGGCACTAATTTCAAGTTGTGAAAACTCAAGATGGAGGACCTACTTGTTGATCATGACCTATGGGAAACTGTATCCAGTGTGAAACCTACAACAATGTCACAAGCTGATTGGGACCTCAAAGATCAGAAGGCTAAGGGTCTCATAAGACTCCATTTAGCTGACTCTATCTTGTTGAATGTCCATGAGGAGAAGAACACAAAAGATCTTTGGAAGAAGTTGGGTGATGTTTATCAGGCCAAGTCCTTGGTAAACAAACTTTTCCTAAAAAAAGAAGTTGTTCACTCTGAAGATTGAAGACAGAGGATCTGTTGCAGACCACATGAATACTTTCAACATGATCATTGCATAGTTGACATCTGTGGGCTTGAAAATAGAGGAGGATTGTTGCATGACCCTGCTTTGTTCTTTGCTAGATTTGTGGGATCACCTTGTCATGGCTATCGGAAGCACCACTACCACCTTCAAGATGGAAGATGTGGTATCCTCATTGTTATCTAAAGAAATGCGAAGGTAGACATCCCAATCAGCCAAAGAGGCTCTTGCAGTTCGTGGAAGACCCAAGGAAAAAGGGAAGAAGAAGGACAAGCAAGTTGAGAAGGGTAGATCCAAATCCCATGGGAGATCTAAATCTCCTAGAAAGTCCAAGGCTTTCTGTTGGAACTATGGCAAGTCGGGGCATTTCCAAAAGGAATGCAAAGAAGAGAAGAAAAACAAAAACAAAATCAGCCCCAAATTCAGATTCCAACAAGTCACAAGATGATGGTGATGCATTCATCGCAGCCCTGGCCACCCAGGCATCTGATGATGTTTGGTTGATTGATTCTGGTGCATCTTTCTACATGACCTCACATCGAAGCTGGTTCACGAAATATGAAGAGTTCGATGGTGGAAGAGTGTACCTAGGTGACAACTCTCATCTGAAGATTGTTGGTCATGGAAGAGTCTCAATCTGATTCCCTGATGGATGAGTGAAGGGGATCACTGGAGTTATACACATTCCAGGCCTTGCACGGAACCTGCTTTATGTAAGTATGTTGAATGATGCAGGTGTGTAGGTTGTCTTTTCAAAGGATGGATACAAGATGACTAGAGGATTTATGGTGCTTACGAAGGGTACTCAGAGAGGTACTCTGTTTCAGCTGGAGGCATGCACTACACAGTGCAATAGTTCTTCTGACTCAAAGAAATGAGCTGCAGTCACTTCATCCCCACCATCTCAACGAGTAGTGAAGAAATCTATTATAACTAGTTCTGATGGTAGTGCACATGCTATGGAAGCTAACCTTCCTGCTGAAAAGACTATGTTATGGCATTTGAGATATGGCCACATTAGTGAGAAGGGTTTGTGAACCCTAAAAAATAAAAACCTCGTTGAGGGGTTAAATGATTGTAATCTCGAGTTTGACTTTTGCGAACATTGCATTTATGGAAAGCAAAACCGTGTTCAGTTTTACTCTAGTTCTCACAAGTCTTCTGGTGTATCGGATCTTATTCATTGTAATGTGTTTGGTCCTATTCATGTTCCTTCGATTTTAAAATCTGTATATTTTGTATCTTTCATAGATGATTACAGTAGAAGGACATGGGTTTATTTTATCGAAAGCAAGACTGAAGTCTTTATTTGGTTTAAGGAGTTTAAAGCCTTTGCTAAAAATCAGACTAGTAAAAAGATTAAGTCTTTGAGAACTGACAATGGTGGTGAGTTTTGTTTGGCAGAATTTGATAAGTTCTACAAAGAGCAAGGGATTGAAAGGCATAAGACAACTCCATACACCCCGCAGCAAAATGGAGTTACAGAGAGGATGAATAGGACACTAATGGAGAAGGCTAGGAGTATGCTTAGTGGAGCAAGCCTCGAACAAAAGTTTTGGGCTGAAGCTGTTGCCACTGCTTGCTACCTGGTAAACAAGTCTCCTACATCAGCTCTTGTTGGTAAAACACCTATGGAGGTGTGGTCTGGTAAGAAGCCTTCAGTTAGGCATCTTCGTGTTTTTGGTTGTGAGGCATATGCACATGTGCCTAGGGAGAAACGGTCTAAATTGGAGAACAAGGTTGTTAAATGTATTTTCATTGGCTATAGTGTTGGTGTGAAAGGATACAAGCTTTGGGATCCTATGGCTGAAAAAGTGTTGTATAGCAGAAGTGTTATCTTCAGAGAGCTAACACCTTCATTCATTGTTCTACAGCCATAATAGATAGAAAAGAAAGAAGATGTGGTTCAGTTTCCTTCTACCCCTGAGAAGACTGAATCGATAGACCCTATGAGACCTGATGATGAGGAGAGCTCTAGCAGCTTTGAAATCTCAGAAGAAGAAGAACCTCAACCTCAGCCATTGAGGAGGTCTACACAAACGAGAAAGCAACCTGATAGGTTTGTTTATTCATTACTTGATTCTAGTTGTGCTTTTGCTTTGCTTACTAATACTGATGAGCCTAGAACTGTGAAAGAGGCTATGGGCATGAAAGATTCAGGTTCCTAGAAGTAGGCCATGGAAGATGAGATGGCTTCTTTAGAAAAGAACAAAACATGGGACTTGGTGCCTTTGCCTGATGGGAAATTCGGTACAGATGGAAGTGTTGAAAAGTATAAGGCTAGATTGGTTGCAAAGGGGTACTCACAAGTGGAGGGAATTGATTATGGTGAAATTTTCTCTCCCATTGCAAAGCTAACATCCATTCAATTTATGTTATCTCTTGTAGCTGCTTATGACTTAGAGGTAGAATAGATGGATGTGAAAACAACTTTCCTTCATGGTGATTTGGAGGAAAAAATCTACATGTCATAGCCAGAGCATTACATGGAGAAAGGTAAAGAAAATTTGGTTTGTAAGGTTAAGAAGTCTTTGTATGGTTTCAAGAAGTCTCCTAAGATGTGGTACTTGAAGTCTAATGCCTTTGTGTTGTTAATTGGTTATCTGAGATTGAAATCAGATCATTGTGTGTATTACAAATTTGACAATGATCGTATTCTCATTATTGCATTGTATGTTGACGATATGTTGTTGATTGGGAATGGTAAGAATATGATTTCTGATTTGAAGTCTCAGTTATCAGCACAGTTTGAGATGAAAAATCTTGGGGCAGCCAAGTACATTCTAGGAATGGAAATTAGAAGAGACAGAGCAAATAGAAAACTTTGGTTAAGCCAGAGTAATTATGTGAAGACCGTGTTGGATAGGTTTAGCATGGCAGATTGAAGACCATTGTGTGTTCCTGTTTCATTGGGGACAAAGTTGTCTGTTAGTGATTGTCCAAAATCTCCTAATGAGGTGGAGGACATGAGCAGAGTACCTTATGAGCAAAGTACCTTTTGCTAGGCTCTTACAAGGTGTTCAACAAGTGGGATAATGTTGGGAATTAAGGTGTCTCAACCTTGGTAATTCCTTGTATCTCTACATTGTATTTATTTATTATTTGCCTATTGTATTAATTGAATGCAAATCCTATGTTGTCATATTGTGGAAGTTGGCACGGTGATGTGTCATCCTACATGGCATATGACCACATGTATTTTTGTCCTCACATGAGGAGATAGGTGTCCCACTTAGCAGTAGAAATATTTTGCCATGTGTCGGCATCTTGGATGTTGTGTAAGGGAATTTTGACTATAACGGTCATGACAGATTCCTATGACGAAGTTATGACATGTAAGAGTTAGAAATAGGAGATTCTATGATAGGTGAAGACATGTGTCGAAGAGCATCTTTGAAAAAGGCATCTTTGGGTGCCCCAAAGTGGACTATGACATCTTGTAAAAGAATATCCTATTTATAGCCTATGTATGATAGATTCTCTTACAGTTGCAAGTTATGACAACTATGATAGATTCTATGACGTTCGTAAGAGTCGTAGAAGCATCTGTCACTGCCCATTTTAAGAATAATCGACCTCTTTGGGATGGGGTGACCTGAAAAGTGTCAAGAACATCTTACAAGGTTGGACAAGTGTCCATAGGCATGGTTTTTGGGCCATGAGGCCGTGTTGGATGCCCATTCCAAGATAGAGCCAATTTTGCCTTGTATATTCTAATAAACAGGTGCTTTGAGGAGGTGATGTATTATAGGTTTTACAGATACTGTTATGCTTCTAGATCATCTCCAGATATGAGTGTCAAAGACTCTTACAAGAGCATTGGCTCGGTGTTGTATTGTAACCTTCATTGTTTACGTAATACATTTGAGTTCTATTTTGGAGTGTGGGGTTTTTCACCCGTAAGGGTTTTCCCCACGTATATCTTGTGTCTCTCTTCTTCTGTCATACTTTCTTCTTTATGTGTTTGCTGCAATATCTCTATTAGTGGGTTTAACATTGCTGTAATTGTAAGGATAAAATTGAATTTGCACTCTCCTCCCCTCATTAGATTAGTGTAGGAAGCATTTTCCACACACCTAACTTCCTTTCAATTTTTCTGATAATTTTTTCATGAATAATTGTTTTTTTACTAATTTTTAAAGTGGACACATCCTGCAAAATACAAAATTGGGTGTGCTCCCCCCTAAAATTTTTGAAAACTAATCGAAAATCTATTTTTTTTAATACATGTAGAATGGAGTCTGGTTTCTAAAAATGTAATTTATTTGAAATTTCGATGAATGGTTAAAAAAAAAGTCAAAAATGCCACACGCTAGTTTTTGACAAAAAATGGATACACTAACAAAATAAATTAAAGATGAAATCATTAACATACTCAAAACATGAAAAAAATTTATATGGTTAGAAAGCTAAGAGAGCTTAAGATTATGGTGGTATTTTTTGACTTGTCATTGAAACAAGTGCAAACCTAATGGGGAGCACGCTCCAAATTATGTAATTTTTATTACAATCTATAAAAACATGTCTTTGGATGTCCAAAACATAGTCCAAGCCTTTGGGTTGGAAGGCCAAAGAAAATCCAAGCCAAAGGCTTAGAAATTACTAAAGCATTCACATAACACGAGCACATTATAACACGCTCACGTTATGGTGAAATAAAATCATCTCACTCGCTCCCTCCTTAGCCCTCTCTATATTATTCTCTCTCTCCCTCCCCGCCTCTCTCTCTCACCTCTTTACCTCCTACCCTCTCTCTCACTCTCTACTTCCCTCCCCTCTCTGCCTTCTACCCTCTCTCCCTCTTACTCTCTACTTATGTCCCCTCTCTACCTCCTACCCTTTCTCACTCTCCACTTCCCTCTCTCTCTCTCTCTCTCTCTCTCTCTCTCTCTCTCTCACCTATCTACCTCCTAGTTTTCCTTTTCCTAGCTTTCCTAGTTTTCCTTTTTCTTTCCAATTTCCCTTTAGATCCCACCAAAATTTCCCCATTTTACTATTTTCCACCTCTCCTCTCATCAATCTTTCCATCTAATGAACTTTCATTTTATCTTGTTTCCATTTCATCCTCCCAATTTATATCATCATCCCTCTTTGCATGTCATATTTTTCTTGTTTTCATTTGCTTTGTCGATAAGGGAGAGGGAGGAAGAGGGAGAGAGGGTGGAGATGGATGGGAGAGAGAGGGGAGAGATAGGGAGCTAGAGGAATTAATGCAGGAGAATCCACATCCACAAGCAATCAGCATCACCCAAAAATATTTCAAGTTTTCAGTTCTGTTTTAGTTCAGTTGTTGTTGTGCTTTGTGTTCTTTTGTGTTGGTTTTGGTCTTTTGCTTTAGGAGGAAAATTCATGTTAATTGATCCAAGTTAAGAGTATCATCATGTATAAGAGTCAATTAGGTATCTCCAGTTCTAATTTCGCTGAAAATTTGGCTAAGTTAAGTCAGTCAGAGAATTTTCCAATTCGTGAACTCTCAAGTTAACTAATGGCTCAGTTTGCTGACCCAGCAGTTACCCGATTTGACAATTCGCTGATAGTTCATAAGGGAAAGTTCACACTTTCAAATTTTCAAAGAAAGCCTTGTCAGGAAAATCTTTAGTTTGTGAACTCTTTTGTTCGCCGATAGTATAGTTTGCCAATGGGCAATTTCACCGACCGAGCTTTCAAGGGAAGTTGAAATTTTTTTAAGTTTTCCTCAATTAGCCTTTGGGAACTTTTGCCGATTGCACTTTAAGTGAGCTTTGGACAAAGCTTCTTTTATTGTCAGCAAAGTTGCAAGATTGCAAACTTAGGTGGCAAAACTACTAGTTCGCAAACCCTTAGGCTCACCGAGGGTTCATTTCTCCAATAAGCCTTTTCATGGTTGAAGTCAAAGTTTGTTGGTTTGTGAAGAGAATAAATTATTGATCAAAGAAAAAGGTTTTATCACTTTGGCTAGTTTGCTAGTTCTGAAAGTCATCGATTCACCGACAATCGTGTAAACAGAGCTGTTGAGAATAAAACAAAGGCTTCATAAAAGACATGTTTTTCCGATGAAAGGAGGTGATAGCCTAACACTTAGTATCAGTAAAGTTTAGGGTTTTCAACCTAGTTCGTGATTATAGAAATTTGCTGATATGCCGACAAGGTTCGAAAAAGTTTAATTTTTCTAATAACTAAAGGCTTATACTGGCAAACAGTTAGTTTGTGAAATGAATACTTTGCCGATAGCATATGATGCAGAATAACTTAAGTTAGCAAAGGCCTATTTTTACCGACAAGGTGTATTAGGAAATGTCTAAGTTTCTGAACATGAAAAGTCACTGATAAAGGAGCTTGATGGATTAGGAGTATTGTATCGGCAACTCCCTAGTTCATAAAACAACTAATTTTCTGATAAGCTTGCTGGAGAAATGTCACTTTTGCCGACAACGTTACTATGTGGTGCATCAGGATGCTGCAGAAGATATAAAAGATTAATGAAAAGATAAACTGCCTATGGATTCATAAATATAGGGTTTTATCAAAAGGTGTTTATTTTGATAATCAAACAGTATTATCATTAATATGTTTATTAATCTGAAATGTCAAAAGACTATTTGAATACCTGTCGGTTTGGTTCCATTTAACTGAATAACTGGGTTATCCCACAATAATGGGTTACACTTTTTGGCCAAACTTGACATTGAAATCAACATTTTGAACTAAATCTTCACTTTCTAACACCTATAGCCGCTAAACCATTAGGAATTTGAAGATGATGCGAACTAGTGATTCGTGAGATTTTGTTTGTAGATTCTAAATATATATTTTTTAAAAAAATTGGAGTTAAATTGTAAAAAAATTTGCGCCTCCTTTGATAACTAGTTTTTAATAGTAAACAACATTTTTTTAAACTGATGTGTATTTTGTAGCATATAACTTTTTTTTCTACAAAGGATAAAATTTTGATTCTTTTGAATTTAGATTGATAACACCGATATATAGGGCATGCATTTGGTTTCATAATGTTTTGTTGAATATTTTTTTTAATTAAGTTTTGAAGTCAAACCAATTATAATTTAGACATAGGCGTATTCCATAAAACATAACTTTTTCTGTGTGTATCGAAAAAAAAATTTTGTTGAAACAAGGACATCAATACCTAGGGCATAGATATTTTTTTAAAATTTTTTTCACTAATTTACTAATTTTTCATGTGTGTAGAATAGAGAACTTGATGTTTAGTGAAAAACCTACATTCACAAGAAATAAAAAATAAATATAATAATCGAATTAAATATATTTAAAATTATACTTTTTGGGAAGCTTATAATAAGGACTACATACTTACAAAACATAAATTTTAAATGAATTCATTTGATCCCCCAAAAGGTAAATCAAAAGTGGTTTTTTATCAGCATTTTGATAGATGTAGAGGAGACTCCATTATAGGTATGGTTTATAACTAGCAGGATTCTATCCAAAGGAGTTTGAATCTAAGGGGGTTTGATCAAACCCTCTTCAATTAAAATCCTATAAATGGAACCTTTCAAGGCTTAAATCATTATATTTTCTAAAAATATGTGATTTTAGCAAAAATCAGGATGTCCCAGAAAGTGTAACCCATTATTGTGACAACACCCAACTCCATAACTATTCAACACCCACTCAAGAAGAATAAAAGGTAATTGCCATTCTTGTTTGGGTAGATTTCTCGGAGCAAATTCCTCAAGAGGGGAATTCCTTGCAGAGGGGGAGAAAAAGAGGTGAGATTGTTGTGGATTAAGGATTCCACTCAGAATAGATGAATGTAGTTGTTCCCCACAGAAAGGAGGTGGGATGACCGTAGATTTAGAGTGATCTTTATATTCATTGGGAGGTGATTTGGTCATGTAAGCACATAATCAATTGTGTATTGCATTGTAAAGCCTGAGGCTGAGGCCTAGAAGGCCAATAAGTTTGTAATTGCTAGTATTGTGAATTTTAATAAAATAGTTTTAGATTTATTTATGAGTTTATGTTTATGTTGTGTTGTTGAGCTTCATGACTGGGTTGCCTGATAAGGTTACCTAGTCATGACTGCACCAAGTGGTATCAGAGCAATGGTCTTGAGTGTGTAGGCAGAGCGCCGAATGTGAGGCAGTCTGGACCAGGATCTACGGGTGGAGAGTGAAGTAGATGTGTTGGCTGAGGAGCTCGAGAGAATTGTTGTAGGTGTCCGAGGAGTCTTGAGCAATTGAGAGCTGAGAGAAGACATTGAAACTGTGAGAGAGAGTTGGTTGTGAGTGTGATTTTGTTGTAGGGAGGACCTGTAACTAGAAAGAGTTTTCTAAATTGGTGTGTACCTGTAAGTGTGTGCAGGTTGCTAGGAATTGGTTTGTTGTGTGGTAGAGAGTGTTGGATAGAATGTCTTGGAAGCTAGGAGAATGTTTTATGATGACTTTAATTTTACAATGAATTTTATATAAATATTCTAGTATATTTTGTCAAGTGGGTGTGGTCTAGTGGTTAAGACCACTTGATCATTATTGTGGAGACCAAGGTTCAAATCCCCCCAAAGACATCTTGGCTTCTAAATGGTTGTGGCTCTATGTAGGTGACTCTTGGCACTCCGTGGTACTTAAGTGGAGTGTGTTTGAATCCTGGTGCACTCTGGTCTCCGCAGCTCGACAGGTCATGGCAGCAATGGTGTATAGTGACGAATTCACCAATGGCGATCTGCGCCACAAGTGGCATGATGGCAGCAATAGTGTACAGTGATGAATTCACTAGTGGCGATCCGTGCCACAAGTGACATGATTACAGTGATGGCATTTTGTTGGGAAGGAGGTCCCCCTTGTGACCTCCACTGGAGTGGGCTAGCCTAAAAATCCCTCACTTACCGAACAAAAAAAATATATATATTCTAGTATATTTTAATAAAAAAATAAATAAACGATATTCAACAAACATTTTCCCAAAATAAATAAATTAGACTCACAAAATACAAGGGAAGAGCTTAAACAACCGGTATGTCACTGGCAGGAAATATTCTTCAAAATCCTACCGAGTGATCGGAAAAAACCAAATTTCAATCGACAAAAAGATCAATCATGAACATTGTCGATGGTCGATTGAACTCATCGAGCAAGGAATCAAAAATATTACATGTCAAAAATGGAGAAAAACAATTGACACACAACATGCCAACTATTTAGTGAGGCAAAATACAAGGCAGTACTTGCCACCACATAGACGTCATTAAATTGAATTTTTAACTTAAACTACATTGAATCCTTATAACAATACTATAATAAAGATTATCAAACTTCCGTTGATTGGGAATTATCCCAATACAATATAGGAACATCACTTCCCATGTTTCACACCTATTACAAACCATCCAATAAATCATCTCCCAAAAATAGTACCCAAGACACAATAGTACTCATTAGCTAGAATAAATCTGCTCTCAAAGTCTATTTACGATTCGGCAGTTTTTTTTTATTTCACCTTGAGATCCAGTGAGTACGTCTATGGCGCCCATTCTCACCATTGCATTGGCAAACTTCTTACGCCATATTGTTGGGTACCTTGAATTAATCTGCACCACTTTTCGAGTATCAGAATTTGTGATTAAGGTCTGATCAGATGTAAGGAGTCCCCTGTTTCTCAGAAGCTCGTTGTCATATAGATTGTCCAACTTGGTTGGTGTAATGCTTTCAAAAGGTACAGTAAGACGAGAAGTAGGTGTAGCTGGACATTTAAGCTTGAGGCGCTTGGCCAGTTGAGCGTCTAAAGTAGGGTCCGCAAGACCAGAATGGTTGAAATTGTAAAGCCTATCATGAATTAAGGAGCAATGAACCACGCCAATGGAGTGCGCACCTGTGAAATAACATACCAACATTGATGTAAAATTCCATCCAGCAGATATAATTTCTTCTGGTTATCTAAATTTTAACATGGCAGTACTTGCCCGATAGAACTACCATGTCTTCTTGAGAGAGGCCTTTCTGCTTAAACATATCCGTCAATTGTTGGACGTTGAAGAAAGGAGAAGGTAAATTCCTCTCGATTGTGTCTTCCTTCGAAATCCTTCCGTCTTTGCGTCCTGCTGGGACATACCAACTAATTTTACCAGCCTGCAAAAGCGGTAAGTCTTATATATGTTATGTAGTTAAATGGTAATAATATATTGTTTTGTTATCTGTTTAGAATAAATTTTTAAGATTTAAAAAACATTTTGAAAGCATATGTTCAAAGTAACAAATTATCTTTTTGAACTGGTCTGCAGTTTACATAGTTTTGATGTTTAAGAATAGCTAGTTTTAACGCCCAGTTATGTGTGCAGACTGTTTTTTCATATTTTTGACCTGTTACTTTTTCAGTAAATCTTACCGACTGCACTGCTCTGCACATTTGGACTGTTCTATTTTGTGGAAGAAATTGTTGAAAACCGATCACAACGTACCGATCACTAGCAGGATTTTGGTCGCTAATACTACAACTTACTGGCTGTTTAAACTTTAGCCAAACTTTAGCCAATTTTAATCCGTAAATATGCATGACATCTAAGATGACAGTGTTTAGAATCGTGAAACAAAAATAACAAAATTTATAAATATGAGAAACACAAACGTTCAACTCGAAAAATGATTCTGCTTATGCAATCCATTGAACACTTGATAAACGATTTTGCTCTTACGGCAAGTCCGAATATGGATGATGGATGCTACGCAGAAATAGATTCAATAAATTTGATGTAAAATTAGATATGATGTAGATGGCTACAAACTGTTGCATTTAAACAAAAACAAGTTATAAATTCTCTTGTGACAGACTCTTTCCATAGGAAGGAATGCGAGTAATATATTATATCATATTAAAGTTCTTTTCACGCCTCTTAGTTTAGTGTTACCTCATATGAACTATCTCGTGCAGCAAATGCAATTATGTCAGAACATGACACTACTTGAGGACAGAGTGATTCTAATATCCATTTTGCTTCATCGATCACTTCAAACCCACGAAGACTTAAATTTGCAGGTGACTCTTTCTCTGATTTATTTCCTGGTGTGGAGTCTATAAGAATCGACCCATCACAACCCTGTATACATGATAACATTATCGTATCATATTTAACTCAGTTTTATCTCATCCAGGAAGTGAAATGAATCAAATTACATTACTTACCTTCACAAAGCAGTCATGGAATTGCATCCTTATAAGGGCCGAAGCTAAAGTAGGATCCTTTTTTAGAGCTTCTGAAACTGTTCTGCTGACAATGGATTCAGCTTGAGGACATCTATGGCTATAATAACCCACCTTTAGTCCACCATAACCATCAGCTAGAGCTGACATTATCCACAGCACTGCCAAAACAGAAAGAGTGATTGATTTCTTCATTGTTATCTCCTCTACTCTCCACAAGTTACTCTTGTAGTCTAGTTCCCCTATAACCTTAAGCTTGAAGTTTTTCCTCCTTGAAGTTGTGACCTTACAGAAATTATGAATAAATAAAAGAAGAAATTGCTTTTGCAAGATCGAACTCCTGCAATGATCTACTTATGCATGAGAGGTCACTCCTGCTACAGACTAGAGAGTACAACCAACGAAATAGTCAACGATGTTTAATTAATAAGATATTAGTCGGGGCTTAAATAGTTAGCCCCAGTGACATATACTGAACAAAAGTCTGAAATTTTCAAATGGCATTTTACACGGTTTTGCATCAAGGTGCATTCTCTCATGCTGAACGCCTTCAGTTGTCAAAGTACCGGCAACAAAATTTCATCGAAATCTTGAAAATTAACTTGTTTTTAGTTGAAATTCTGCCAATTGATATTGTCGAAAGCATAAAGGACTGTGTATTGAACAAGTCGGTAGAACAGTTTTTGCAGGTCGAAAATTGAAAAAAAAACAGTCGGCACACAATGCCGGCTGTTTACGTGGGCGGTCTCATGCTACCTCTGGATATATGTTAAAATTTTGATAGACAGTAGCTTGAAATGTATGATCGAACGTGTTGACATTGCACATGGATGCCAAATGGATAATTCAGAGATATTGGCTATGATTTCCTGTTGGCTTGCATGTTTGATTACTTTGTGAACTTGGTCAAGATAAACAAAAAATTACTACATCTCTACTTTTCTTAATTGACTTGGTCATATAAAAAATATTAATTACACTATAATATATACTTGTGTTGTATAACAGTTCTTAAACAGTGGGAGACGGACAAGAAATTGCAAATGAAATTGACAGACGTCAATAACAAAGATGAATTTTTTTATTTCTTAATCAGATTGCCTCATATCATCCAAAAGCTACGAGATGGAACATGATGTAAATTGAAGACCAAACTCCTTAAAAAGGAGAGGAAAGACGAGAGCTAAAACCAAGAAACAAAACTAAAAAGAAAAATAACTTTAAAAGTCAACCACAATTAATTAATCGATTAGAAGATTTTTATTATATTGATTAATGATACTACTAATATTACAATATATTATTATTATTAATCTTATTAATACATCTATTGTAGTGCATTATTAATAATGTATATTAATAATTTTATATAAGTATCTTAATATGTTTTTATAAATGTCTATAAAGTTTATTATATTTTTATATACACTAGCATGCCTATGTGCAGACAATGATTAGAAGTATTTAGATAAATATAAATATAAAAATATATGATTGCTAATATTATAAATGTTAGTAGTTATTAATCTGTTATACATATTAGTTATTATTATTGTTGAAATTAAAAGGTTAAATTGACCTAAAATATGTATCATTATTATTACAAAGTTCAAATTAACATTAATATATTATAATTAATTAACAATTTAAATATGCATAAAAAAGAAGATTGTCAAAATCATAATGAAAATATTGAAATAGTAATATTATGCAATTATTATTATTTTTATTATAAAAGAAAAATATATAAATGTTGTTAATATATATAATAAAAAGATTGAGAGAATATAAATATAGAAAAGTCTTAAAATAAAAGTAAAATTTGAACAAACATTTAGGAAAGGAAAGAAGGAGGAATGGACCATTAATGAGAAACAATGAAAGAAATAGATTAAATGAAAGGAACAAACTAACCAAACCTTACAATAAACAATTGGAAGGAAGAAGGAAACACAAGAAATGTAAGCCATCATGATAAGAAGGAAACTGGACCAACCAAACTATGGAACATCATCTAGGCAAGAGGGGGAAGGTTGAGATGTTCAAGAAAGCATGAAAGGAGGAGGGAAGAGTGAAAGAAAAAATGAAAGGAACCTATGTGGAAACCAAGAATTGTCGTGGAAGATTGCAATCAATGACACGAGTCGTGAGAGATGAACAATCGCACACACAATACTATCAAATACATAAGCAATATGCAAAGCAAAACCGGATGAATGTATTAGCTCACATGAACAAGTACATATAGGCATGAGTCTTCTAAGAATGGTGTGCCATAAATATGAAAGCAAGCCTAAGAATAGTAGTGTTACATCCCTAATTTCTAACTTGCTATACTTTTACTTTTTACTTGGACGTAAGTAAATTTATTGTGATGTTTAGAATGATGACAAGGAAAATCATGGATTTTATTGAATGTCATTTATTGGAATCATAGAAATGATTATGTTATTATAGATTTACTATTCATATTATGAGATTTGATTTATTAGTTGAATTAATTGAATAATGATGCACTGATCACATATTGTTTGATGACAAGAGGACAAGGATTATAGGTTATCAGATGACACTCGGACAAAACAAGAGAGAGAGAGAAAGTATCTTTCCAGGAGAGAGATATAGACCTCAGGTTACGAGTGATTTATTTGCCAAACCGAGTTATAAGTGTTTAATGAAAATGTGAACCAAGGTGTGGTAAGAGGTAAGATTTGTCTTGTCAGTTTACTTCTGAACCTAATCGACAGGTAGTCGATATTGTTTTCAAAACTTGCTAAGTCGTATTAAGTCATATTAGACATTAATAATGTTAACGACGTTGTTTGAGTTTGATTTATAACTATTTACGTTCAACGTAAATATTACGATGTTATTGTCATAAAATGATTATCTTAATACTATTATTGAGATATTTGATGTGGTATAACGATTCATAAACGTTAAGACATTTTCGTCAAATTTATTAATATGTGATATTTGTTGATAGATTATGATGGGGACACAAGCTCAACCCAATCACGATATCTGTATCCCATGGTTTAAGAATATCTTTTTATTCAATAAACTATATCTATCTAATGTATAGGCAATGTTACGAGAATTATAATTGATGTAATCAATATGTAGATGCCTTAGCATGAAATGAGGATAATACCTCATAATGAGTTGATGGTTTAATGTTTGAGTAGTCGAAGGCTTACAAATAGGAGAGCCTTTATTAAATTGAGTGGTGGAATGAACCACTTTAAGTGTTTATTAAATGGGTAAACGTAGGTTTAATGCCTTGCTAGCCTCTTTGAAAGAAGAGCGGTGGTGATGCTAACCACATTCACTAAAGCTCCCTCAAAGAGTGTTCTTCCCATCGACGTGTTTAGAGATATGCAAATTTATAGCTCAATTGAAACTGAATCATGAAGCAAACTGTTTTATATTCAATGTATTTTCAACTGCTAAGTGTCGAGGAGTGAAAAATGGGTGACTCATAAAGAGTCTTGCTTAAGTCTTTAAAATGGCATGACTCATTAAGAGTTGGGAATATAAAGGAAATCGGGGGGAGAAAAAGAAAAGATAGTTGTGATTAGAGAGTGGTGATCATTATCTGAGAAGGCAGCAGCTTTATCATTTGACAGGGAAGAGGAGTTTAGACAGTGCATCAAGGGGAACCAAGAGAAGGAAGATCTAAGAGTAGTGAAGATAAAATACCTCAGTGGAAATCTGTACAAGTTTAACGTGGGAATTTGGACAGCCAACAAAGTGGTGAATTCAATATAAAGATTAATAGAGAGAAGTGTTAACATGAGCTATTGAATAAGAGTAAGATTGGCAAGGGCAATCTTTGGTTGTCAAAGAATACTTAACAAGTTCTTTTGTTATTCAATGTTATTTAAATTACTACATATAAACAACCTTATGATCTATATTGTGGATGGTTTCTAAGACAAAATAAGATCAGTGATATCTAGGTAGGAAACATAGGCAAATAACTCTCCTCTTGATCTTATGATAATTAAAGATATTAAGTTAGTAAATGGTAGTTGGCATTTAAAATTGATCTCACTTTTATTATGTTTGAGAGTATAACAAAAGCTCATACTTCTTATACCAATATGTAGTGATTTCACAATAGCGACAGTTTTAAGTTTCTAAGTAAACTATGTCTCTTAATATTTATAGATCTCCTCTACATTGTATGCTATAGTTATTGGTAGAACTTATATATATATTCGAGTGGGACAACTGTGGCTTGTAGTGATTATCTAAGATAATAGAACTCCTTCAATGGATAAGGAACCGATGGGGGTCTAGTTAGAAAATATTGATTGCTAATAAGCATCCCTTTATCTTTCAAATATACACCAAGTATAATGACTTCTCTATATCTAGTTTAGGAAAGAAACTCGTAATCTCAGCTTCTTTCTAGCTCCTTTTAGAGAGAGAAATTTGAACAAACCTCATAGATGATAGAGCATTAGGAAGGACAAAAACTCTAAGATAACCCAGTAGGGTGATAATTATTCTAAACACCTTGTTATTCGTTAGTATGATAGCTATTTTTTTAATAGAACAATAAATGAGGAAATACGAACCCTAGTTATGAAGATATTTTGACTCTTGTCATATGGGAATATTTACCTCAAAGTAATAACATATAGAGTTGGGTTGAAACCCTATCCAGTATTTGATAGAACAACTTAAGGTTGCAAGTATTGGAGTATTAATGATCCATCCATAGATGGAAAGGTATATTTAACCCTTTAGTCAAAAGAAGACTAATAGATAATTGTTCTTATGATATTCTTACTTCTTAAAATATGTATGTTTGTTATTCCATCGGGTTGGAATAGGTTAAATAAAACCCTAGTATAGCCTAGAAGGGTTAAGGGTTATCTAACAACACCTTTATCGTTATAAATCATTTTAAGTAGACATTAAAGGGTCGCAAACCCTAATTTAGTAAATTTTCATATTTATCTCATTGAAAAGAGATTTGTTATTAGTCGAAAATGTTTAACCTTAGGTAGGGAAAATTATTTGTTGGGCTACAAGTCGACTTGAAATACAAGTCATAAGCCTCAATTTTTGCAAGCCTACAAGAGATACTATTAATTGTAGTCAACCATAAAGTGTTTTACATCTTATTGGTTACAACTTCTCTTAGCTATTACTTGTTGATAGGTGGTGAATCTCAAATATCGCAAAAATGCAAAGAGAGATACCCAAGAATGGATAGTCATTTCATAACGGTCAATGGAGCAATGACAGTATCTTATGAATACACCTAAGTCAGAAAAACTTGATTTGAGTTAGACATCACTCTTTAGTTAAACCTTAACTTCACCCAGATATGGTAATTATTTATATTAAATTGTTGTGTTTATTATATAGATCATGATTGAAGGGACAAGTACCTTAACTATGCATATTTATTCTTACTTGTAAGAAAGGAAATAGTTTCCTAGACTACGAAGCTTATCCTAGGTAAGGTAACCATCTTAGTCATTATAAATCGATTTGAAATTCTTATGAGTTGATAAGTCTTGGATTTTGGGTATTGTAATGATGCAATGAGAATACTCGTAAAGAAAGATAGTTGATTAGGTCTAGAGATTATAGATAGTGAAAGAAAACATGTATGGGTTGGGAAGACCAAATTATTGAAATCATCATGACTTCATAAGTTAAGCGTAGTTGACCAAGTCAAACTGTAGGAATATGATAGTATCCAAGTCGAGTTGGGGTGGGTGAACAATATGACAACGTTCATTGTGAATGTCAATTTATATTGAAACTATGGCCATAGTAATGCATATGTCTCTGCATGCATTGTCAGTTCACTTTATCTAGATTGCACAACCTATCAGAAATCATACTTAGCTAGAGGGTATCTAGGGTTGTATGATTGATAGAGTTGTGTAGGATACAACACTATGTACTCAGGAAGGCAAATTACCACTAGTCACCTTTGGTCTATATTCCTCGTGAAGGGTAGGGCCACTTCCTATGTGGAAGATGTGTGGGAGACCGCCGATCTGTGGTTGGAGGTAAATCACTGGAAAGATACTCTCTCTCTAGCAGAAGACATGCCAAGGCTTGTGATAAAGATGTCAGATTTGTGGATGTAGTATATCTTTGAGACTTGTGTTTATTGAGACTATGTAAAACATTATCTAATGCATATATTTGTAATTGATTTATTTTTTGTAAACATTGTATTTGAGAAAGATAATATGGTTTATTGTATTTTGTAATGACAAATCTTGTAATTGTAGTTACTTGATTATATGTTGAATAAAAGGAAATTTTTCTCTATCTCATTTTTACCTTGTTAAATTACTTTATGGTAAATTTCTGGTTTTTACTATGTTTATAGAATGTGGATGTTACATATGGTATCAAAGCTACCGGGTTCGACACTAGGGCTTATGAGTCCACTGCGCTAACCTATAGTCAACATTATGCGGTTAGCTAGTGTTCAAATTTTCTTGTGCCAAAATGGCGTGGAGAAGAACCAAGAAAACTACTAGGAAGTTTGTTCCCCAGCATTTTCCTGAATTAGTGGTTAAGAAGAAACCTATTGAGGAGGTTGAACTTAAAGAGCATATTATTTACTCTGAAGGTACATGGCTAGAGGATTCAGAGACTTTTGCTGATGCGCTTAAGCGTATTTGGCTAGAAAGAAAACAACATTTTAAACTAGCCAAGAATCCTACTAATTCTATTGGTGTAGTAAAACCAAGTAAATTGTAGCCAATTACAACATGTCACTTGAAGGTTGATGCGATGCTTCTGTTTTAGGAAAAATGTGTTGGAGGAGTCCTTGTGTGTTCATCCACCCTCTATGTTTGTTTAATTGGAAGATTGTAAATCGACAGTGACATATAGTCTTGTCGTATCAACTATATAAATAAGGATGTGGTTACTCCTAAATAAATTATAATAAAGATGACAATGTTTTGTATCAATATTTTCATTGTTATGATTTAAAAAAAAATGTTTGATGTTTTGAGTCACTATGAAATAACTTATTTATCTGGGTGAGAAAAATGACAACATGTATCATTTAAGAACCAAACAAGGGTGAGAGTCTAGAAGAGAATAAACCAATAGTTAATCTCTTGGACAAAAAGGGGCAATCCTAACCATGTTTGTGAAAACCAAGGAGATACCTGGTATTTTGGAAAAGAAAGTATGAGATCAAGGAAACCTTGAAGGGGGAAAATGAGATTTCTTGTGGGATGAGAAAGGCAAATCACCAAGAATATAGAGTGAGTAATGAAAATCCTGAAACATTAGACCCTAAAAGGAAGCAAAGGATTGGCTTGGCTTAGAATTGTTCTAGATATGAAGAAAGTCATTTCACCAAAGTTGATGGAACAAGTGATTGAAGCAACTAAAAATTTTATTCATCCTAGAGTTTGGGATAGGTTACCTAAAAAAGTACCTTACTTTTTGATAGATATAGGATTAATGGAATCAAAAGCCCCCTTTATAAGAATTATTGGCTAGAGGTTTGAATTAGATCCAGTATTTTACCATGGGGTGCACTAGTTATCATTGTCAAGAAGAAGGACATAGCTTTGCAATTGTGTATTCAGTGTTGTGTGGTCATTAAAACAATGATAAGGAACAAATATCTTTCATCATGTATTGATGACCTCTTTGATTAGATGTGTGGAACTAAAGTGATTGATTAGTGATCAATATATCATCAGTCAAGATTGAAGGATGAGGGTACCCTTGAAACAACTTTTGGACAGGAAGTGGGTACTGTGAGTTTGCAGGGTTGTCTTTTGGACTTACAAATGCCTTGTCGCATTCATGAATCTCATGAACAATGTGTTTAGAGATTGTTTAGACATGTTTTTTCTAGTCTTCTGGAAGATATAAATTATTTATTTTAAGAATGAAGGAGAACATTAGCAACATGTGCAAGTGGTTCTGCAATGGTTAAGAGAAATGATTTGAGTGGACAGATAGATGGCAAGAGGCAATTGATCTATTAAAAGAGAATTTACAACAGCATCAATTCTATGAATTCCTACCTGAAGGACAGTTTGAGGGAAAATATAATGCCTCAGGAGAAGGATAAAGGGGTGTACCTATACTTGATGAGCAAGTTAAGCAAGCTCTTATGGTAAATCTTAAAGATTCAAGGTATGATAGGTTTTCATTTTGAGTCTCATAGACTATTGAGTTTTAGAGAAAGAACATATGTTTCTAATTCTTCTTAATTAAGAAAACTAGTGTGGAAAGAAGTTCATATCACACCATACCCAGGACATCCAGGGGTAACCAATTACTAATAGTTATAAAACCTCTTTAATTCTTGAAAGGAATAAATAATGATGCTACGAGATTTATAGCATATTGTCTGGAGTGCCAGAGGGAAAAAGTAGACCATCAACACCTGTAGGATTGTTGTACCCACATGACGTTCCAGAGTGGAAATGGCAAGTTATTAGTATAGATTTTGTACAAAGTCTTCCTATGTCTAGGAAAAGACACGATGCCATTTTGTGGTTGATAAACGCTCAAAGGTAGCACATTATATACCAGGGAATTGGACTGATGGAGCATCAGTGTTAACTCACAAATTTGTGCAAGAGGTGTTTAGATTGTAGGGCTTCTTGAGAAGGTTATCTGGGATAGAAATGTGCGTGTAATATCAAGGTTTTGGCAAACTTTGTTCTCTATGCTAAGTTCTAAACTTAATAAGAGTACAATTTATCATCCTGAGAACAGATGGTTAAAAGAGTTAACCAGGTTTTGGAAGATCTATTTCAAATATATTACATGGATTATCAATATAAGTAGGGATACTACTTATCACGTGAAATTTTTAGCAATACCTAACTTTTTCTATTAAGATGGCTTGAATTGAAACATTGGATAGAAAGATGCTGAACTCCTATAAGCTGGGTAAGCTAGAAGATAGGATTAGCATTAGTCTAGAAATGTTATAAGAAATGGATGAAAAGATTTAGCTGATCAGAAAAGATCAGTAGAAATTGATAATGAACAGAAAAGTTACATTGATATTAAGCATACACTAAGACAATTCTTGGTTAGAGAAGGAAAATTCTTTTAAGGGTTAAACCCCAGAAAAAGTTTCATAAAGTATGGAATGTATTCCAAACTAGTTCCTAAGTATAAAGGACCCTTCTAAATTTTTAAGGTTATAAATTTTATTGATTTCAAGAATCAATCTATTACCAGTTATTGCCAGGAGACATAATGTTTTTTGTGATATATATATGATAATTATATTTATGTATTATATGAATATTATATTCTATGAATGTTTTACAAGTACAGAACCTAGGAAAGGTTATGATCAAGCTTCTTAAATTCTTGAAGTTGGCAAGCAATGCTTGTGTAACATAGAGGTTATGCAGTGTAAGGTCCAGAGGGACCAGTATGCATAGAATAGTTTTACATGGGGGGGGGGGGGGAATTACCATGAATTCTAGCAGAAATTTCCTCATTTATTTTATGCTTATAGCAATCAAATAATGAATTTGATTTTTAATTTACATTTTGATAGTTTATATCATCGAGGACGATGAATCTTTAGGGGAAGGATATGTTACATCCCTAATTTCTGACTTGCTATACTTTTACTTTTTACTTGGATGTAAGTAAATTTATTGTGATCTGTTTAGATTGATGACAAGGAAAAACATGGATTTTATTGAATGTCATTTATTGGAATCATAGAAATGATTATGTTATTATCGATTTAATATTTGTATTATGACATTAGATTTATTAGTTGAATTAATTGAATAATGATGCACTGATCACATATTGTTTGATGAGAAGAGAAACATGATTACAAGTTATCAGATGACTCTTAGAGAAAAGAAGAGAGAGAGTATATTTCCAAGAGAGAGATATAGACCTCGGGTTACGAGTGATTTATTTGCCAAATTGAGTTACAAGTGTTTAACAAAAATGTGAACCAAGGTGTCATAAGAGGTAAGCTTTGTCTTGTCAGTTTACTTCTGAACCTAATCGACAGGTAGTCGATATTGTTTTCAAAACTTACTAAGTCGTATTAAGTCGTCTTAGTCGTTAATAATGTTAACAACATCGTTTGAGTTTGATTTATAATGATTTACGTTCAACGTAAATATTATGATGTTATTGTTGTAAAATGATTATCTTAATACTATTATTAAGATATTTGACGTGTTATAATGATTCGTAAATGTTAAGATGTTTTCGTCAAAGTTATTAATATGTGATATTTGTCAACGGATTATGATGGGAGACAAGCTCAACCCAATCACGATATCCATATCTCATGGTTTAATAATATCTTTTAATTAAATAAAATATATCTATCTAGTGTATAGGCAATGTTATGAGAATTATAATTGATGTAATCAATATGTAGATGCCTTAGCATCAAATGAGGATAATACCTCATAATGAGTCGATGGTTTAATTCTTGAGTAGTTGAAGGCTTACAAATAAGAGAGCCTTCATTATATTGAGTGGTGGAACGAACCACTTTAAGTGTTTATTAAATAGGTAAATGTAGGTTTAATGCCTTGTTGGCCTCTTTGAAAAAAGAGCGGTGGTGATGCTAACCACATTCACTGAAGCTCCCTCAAAGAATGTTCTTCCCGTCGACGTGTGTAGGGATATGAAAATTTATACCAAGGTTGAAACTGAATCATGAAGCAGACTATTTTGTATTCAATGTGTTTTCAACTACTAAGTGTGGAGGAGTGAAAAATAGGTGACTCATAAAGAGTCTTGCTTAAGTCTTTAAAATGGCATGACTCATTAAGAGTCAGGGATATAAAGGAAATCAGGGGGAGAAAAAGAAAAGATAGTTGTGATTAGAGAGTGGTGATCATTATATGAGAAGGCAACAGCTTTATCATTTGACAAGGAAGAGGAGTTTAGGCAGCACGTCAAGGGGAACCGAGAGAAAGAAGATCTAAGAGTAGTGAAGATAAAATACCTCAGTGGAAATCTGTACAAGTTTAACGTGGGAATTTGGACTACCAACAAAGTGGAGAATTCAATAGAAAGATTGATAGAGAGAAGTGTTAATGTGATCTGTTGAATAAGAGTAAGATTGGCAAGGGCGATCTTTCGCTATCAAAGAACACTTAATAGGGTCTTTTGTTATTCAATGTTATTTAAATTGCTACATATAAACAACCTTATGATATATATTGTGGATGGTTTCTAAGACAAAATAAGATCAGTGATATCCAGGTAGGAAACATAGGCAAATAACTCTCCTCTTGATCTTATGATAAGCAAAGATATTAAGTTAGTAAATGGTAGTTGGCATTTAAAATTGATCTCACTTTTATTATGTTTGAGAGTATAACAAAAAGATCATACTTCTTATACCAATATGTCATGATTTCACAATAGCAATAGTTTTAAGTTTCTAAGTAAACTATGTCTCTTAATATATATAGATCTCCTCTACACTGTATGCTATAGTTATTGGTAGAACTTATATATATTCGAGTGGGATAGCTGTGGCTTGTAGTGATTATCTAAGATAATAGAACTCCTTCAACGTATAAGGAATTGATGGGGGTCTAGTTAGGAAATATTGATTCCTAATAAGCATCCCTTTATCTTTCAAAAATTACACTAAGTATAATGACTTCTCTATATCTGGTTTAGGAAAGAAAACTCATAATCTCAGCTTCTTTCTAGCTCCTTTTAGAGATAGAAATTTGAACAAACCTCATAGAGGATAGAGCATTAGGAAGGACAAAAACTCTAAGATAACCCAGTAGGATGATAATTATTCTAAACACCTTGTTATTTCTGTAGTATGATAGCTATTTTTTGAATAGAACAATAAATGAGGAAATACGAACCCTAGTTATGAACATATTTTGACTCTTGTCATATGGGAATATTTACCTCAAAGTAATAACATATAGAGTTGGGTTGAAAACCTATTCAGTATTTGATAGAACAACTTAAGGTTGTAAGTATTGAAGTATTAATGATCCAACCATAGATGAAAAGGTATATTTAACCCTTTAGTCAAAAGAAGACTAATAGATAATTATTCTTACAATATTCTTACTTCTTAAAATAAGTATGTTTGTTATTCCATTGGGTTGGAATAGGTTAAATAAAACCCTAGTATAACCTAGAAGAGTTAAGGGTTATTTGACAGCACCTTTATGGTTATAAATCATTTTAAGTAGACATTAAAGGGTCAAGAACCCTAATTTAGTAAATGTTCGTATTTATCTCATTGAAAAGAGATTTGTTATTAGTCGACAATGTTTAACCTTAGGTAGGGAAAACTATTTGTTGGGCTACAAGTCGACTTGAAATACAAGTCATAAGACTCGTGTTTTGCAAGCCTGCAAGAGGTACTATTAATGGTAGTCAACCATAAAGTGTTTTACATCTTATTGGTTACAACTTCTCTTAGCTATTACTTGTTGATAAGTGGTGAATCTCAAATATCGCAAAAATGCAAAGAGAGATACCTAAGAATGGATAGTCATTTCATAACAGTTAATGGAGCAATGATAGTGTCTTATGAATACACCTAAGTTAGAAAGACTTGATTTGAGTTAGACATCACTCTTTAGTTAAACCTTAACTTCACCTAGATATGGTAAATATTTATATTAAATCATTGTGTTTATTATATAGATCATGATTGAAGGGACAAGTACCCTAACTATGCATATTTATTCTTACTTGTAAGAAAGGAAATAGTTTCCTAGACTACGAAGTTTATCTTGGGTAAGGTAACCATCTTAGTCGTTATAAATTGATTTGAAATCCTTATGAGTTGATAAGTCTTGGATTTCGGGTATTGCAATGATACAATGAGAATCCTCGTAAATAAATATAGTTGATTAGGTCTATAGATTATAGATAGTGAAAGAAAACATGTATGGGTTGGGAAGACCAAATTATTGAAATCGTCATGACTTCATACGTTAAACGTAGTTGACCAAGTCGAATTGTAGGAATATGATATTATCCAAGTCGAGTTGGGGTGGGTGAACAATACGACAACGTTCATTGGGAATGTCAATTTATATTGAAACTATGGCCATAGTAATGCATATGTCTCTGCATGCATTGTCGATTCACTGTATCTGGATTACACAACCTGTCATAAATCATACTTAGCTAGAGGGTATCTATGGTTATATGATTGATAGAGTTGTGTAGGATACAACACTATGTACTCAGGAAAGCAAATTACCACTGGTCACCTTTAGTTAATATTCCTCATGAAGGGTAGGGCCACTTCCTATGTGGAAAATGTGTGGGAGACCGCTGATCTATGGTTGGAGGTAAATCACTAGAAAGATACTCTCTCTCTAGTAGAAGACATGCCAAGGCTTGTGTTAAAGAGGTAAGATTTCCGAATGCAGTATAGCTTTGAGACTTGTGTTTATTGAGACTATGTAAAACATTATCTAATGCAGATATTTGTAATTGATTTATTTTTTTTGTAAACATTGTATTTGAGAAAGACAATATGGTTTATTGTATTTTGTAATGAGAAATCTTGTAATTGTAGTTACTTGATTATATGTTGAATAAAAGAAAAATTTTCTCTATCTCATTTTTACCTTGTTAAATTACTTTATGGTAAATTTTTAGTTTTTACTATGTTTATGGAACATGGATGTTACAAGTAGTGGCCTAAAGATAGGCATACAACTACTTAACTTAGGATAAGCAAATTTAGACACATGTTATAAACATAGACGTGCTAATTAAAACACAAGAATGTACCTAAATTTAAAGTATAGCTAAATATAGTCGACTAAGTGAGCTTAATAACACTAATACCCCCTTAAGCAAAGCTTAGGTGAGGAAAGAAGATGGGTCTTGACAACTAGGCTTGATTAGGTACCCATGAACAATGCAATACAATGCAATCTCTCATAAAGCAGAGAAAGGTAGAAAACCCAATGGGGAAAAACTACCACCCAAAAGACAGAAAAAGAAAGTGGAGAAGCTAGAAAGCCCCCCCGAGGGATAATGTTGATGATGAAGTGGACCATACCCCAAGAAGAGCTCGCAAATGAATTCAAGCTTGCTCTCAGTGAAGGGTTTGGTGAAGATGTCAGCATCTTGCTCTGATGATTGGCAAATACTAAGTCAATGATCTCTACAAGGATAGGCTCTCAAATGAAATGCATATGAATCTCGATGTGTTTGGTCTGCTGATGTTGGACATGATTCCTACATATATAAACGGTGCTCTAGTTGTCACAATAGATGACTGTGGACTATCGAAATGGAATGCCAAACTCAGTGAGAATGCACTAAAGCCAAAGAGCCTCAGTAGCTGCATTAACAGCTCCCCTATACTCTACCTCTATGGATGATAAAGCAAGTGTTATGCTTTTTGCTAGACCAATAGATAGGACTAGAACCAAGTGAGAAACTACAAATAGAAGTGGACTTGCAATTCTGATTATCACCAGCCCAATCTGAATCTATGTATCCAACTAAGTTAACCTCAGCGCCATGTTTGTAATGAATCCCAAAGCTGAGAGTCCCCTAAAGGTAGTGAAGGATCCTCTTAGTTGCTTTCTAGGTCAACTCATGAGGCTCCTACATGAATCTTGAAACCATGCCAACTACATATGAAATATCTGGCTTGTTATAGGTCAAATAGATGAGACTGCCAACTAGTTGTTGATACAAGGCAATGTTACACATGGTTCCTAGGGTTGTCATTGGTGTTAACACTATCATGGTAGTGTGATGGTGTTCATGGTTGGTTGGAGAAGATATAGTTCATATTAATATGGGAATTAGAAGCACGAAGATGATCAAATATATTACTGATGCTACTAATGGCTTGAACTATGTATGATCCAAGTTCCATGATGATTGCATTACTAGAAGAGTGTTTTGATGTTGATTATTTGAAGACAGTGTCACTTCTATGAAGATGTTCTGTGTAGGACAACGGAATGCTCTACATTCCTCCGCATTGGCAGATATGGCCATGTGGTTCTGGAATTGTGTTTAGGATGCTATGAACATGATAATTCCAAGTTTTCAGATCATTGGTCCTTTTGTTGTGAAAGTTATACATGATAGAGTACCAGCATATGTTCTAGCAGAGTATGCTAGTGTTGAAGGCCTGTTGGAATTCTTCGCATTCCTCTAGAAATGAATGATTTCCCTTGTGTTTTTGAGGACATGTTTATGGATGTGTATTACATGCTTCTTTGTAGTTTCAAGGTTCTTGGTGGTCCTTAGCTCATTTTTTTAAATGACAGCATGTTGTAGTGTGTTCCAGATGAGATTGTTCTTAGAGTTAATGATTGAAACTGTGTGACACAATTATTTGATGTGAGGTGGCAAAGGAGTGTTTGGGAATATTATATGAGTCATGTGGACTCATCTAGAAAAGTTTCATGAAGATCTTTCTTGTTTCCAGTACCACACAAGGTTTTCAAGTTAATGTAGCCATTATACTTCAAGTCTTCATTTGTTTTGCTTAAAGTTGTCCTATTTTCAAATGAACAGATTGTGCAGATGCAATTCCTTGGTGTTTGAAGTTGTGAAGGATTTTTTGGACCTGGTTAAGTAAGTGTTAGTATCCGCAAGGCATGAGTCTTCTGCTGGTGTAATGTGTGGTTTCACTTAGGACCTATCTTCTACACGTTTCATATTGTGTGTTGTCCAACCGACTTGTAAATGTATTTTTCATGTTGTATCTGGCCAAAAAGAAATGTAATCAATTTAATATCATGTTTAAATAGTGAATTAAATTGAGTGAGGAAAGGGGTGATTGCAAGTTGACTGAAAAGCTCGCAAGCATATAAAAAGTAGAATGAATGTATTGTTGATGTGCGACTGAAGGAGAAAGAGCAGAAGTTGTTGATGCTACCCTAATTCATCTTGAAGATATATTTGTGATAGTGATTAAGTATAGAGTGTGCCTAACTAATCAGATCATCAGAAGAAAATGTGAAGAGGTAGAAGTGCAATCATCAAAGGTGTGAGTTTCAATGTCAGTTTTCAGACAGTAGAAGGACTATCATACTATAATCTTTTGTAAGTGTGTTCTCAATTCAAGAAGTAGTAGCTTCCTTAGGAGTGACCCTAAATCAAATTTATTTAGGGAGTGGTAGTTTCCTTGGGTTGTAGCCCTAAAACAAAGTTATTATTTGAGCTTCATATATTGTGAGTTAATCCTCACTGTGTTTTTTCCCTTCTAGAGTTTTCCACGTACATCTGGTGTTATGTGTTGATGTGCATTATGTTAATCTTTCATGTTCATGTTAATGCTATAATGATTAAGTTTTAATCTCCTCTGGATAAGTTGAAGTTGTTAGAATTGAAGATTGTTTAGATACTGATTCACGCCCTCTCAGTATCTTGGTGTGTTCAATAATTGGTATCATAGCCAAGTTCCTCTGAGGGAATCTTAACCACTTGAGGAAGGTTTGGGATGGCACAAAATGGATCCAACAAGATACCTAGGTTTGATGGAACAAATTATGCTTTTTGGAAGCTAAGGATGGAAACTTATATCAATTCTCTAGGGTGTGGTGTTTGGGAATCTGTTAAGTTTGGTTACATTGATCCTACTATTATTCCTACATATGCAGATGAAGTTAAGAAGTATGATAACTATTGGATCCCAAAATTACCAATTCTAAAATGCTTAATTTTGCCCCAGAAAACCCAAAAAATTCCATCAATTTCCCATATTTCACCTTTGAGTCCAAAAAACCCATCTTTTCTATCCGATCAGAGATTATTTTTAATGGGTTCCTATCATAAAATCCTCTAGATATTTGCTGACCCCTTTTTTGTTTTCTTGCCTTAGTAATTTTCTTCATTTCTTGCCCTTTGTCAGCAAATTGGCAAATTGCCAAACTTGTGAACTTGTTCGCAAGTTCGATATTTTGTCGGTTCGTCGACAACAGTTTTTGCTGACAGAGTATAGGGTGGCATATTTTGCATCGGCAACAAAAGGGTGTTTCAAAGGCCTTTATCGGTGACTTTTCAAGTTTCTGAACTTGAAAGTTTGTCGATGGTGGACTTTGTCGACAGTGAAGAATGAAGGGCAAGGGGTGGCATGTTTTTTCTCGATGGGAGAAGAGGAAAAAAAGTGCTAAAGTGTCTTTGTCAATGAAAGTGTTTATTCGTGAACCAACAAGTTCATCGACATATGACTTCACCGACAGAAAGAAGGACGAAGTTGTCGTAGTGTAGGTTGAAAAGTTCCAAGGCACAGAAAGGAAGTTGAAGACAAAGGAAAGCTTTGTTGGAAAAAGTGGATGTTCATGAACCTCCAAGTTCGCCGACGAAAGGTTCAGCCGATGGAACATTTGTCAATAAAGGGAAAGAAGGAAGCACTGCGACATGCAAAAGTTTCTAAAGTATGGAGAAGAAAAATGAAAATCTTTGTCAGTGAAGTTAGAGGTTCCCAGACCTCCAAGTTTGTCGATGGATGGTTTTGCTGATGGAAGATTCACCGATTGAAGATAAAAAGAAGAGAAGGTTGTGGCAAAAAAGCAACAAGGAAAGAAAGAGTTAAGTTTTTGTTAGTGAATCAGCTAGTTTGAGAACTACCAATTTTTCCAACAAGGTTCTTGAGTTTGGCATTTCGCTAATTTTTTGATAAGGGAAACAAAGAGGTTGTAGCAAGGGAGGAAAAGAACAAAGAAAAGAAGAGGTTCGTAAAAGTTCATTTTTGCCGACACAGGGAAATGGCACAGTCAAGAAAAGTAAAGGGAAGGCTCTGTCGGCAAAGTTGGAGGTTTGCAAACCTCCAAGTTCGTCGATTGATGGTCTAGCCAATAGAGAATTCACTGACAAAGGGGGGAAAGCGGTGAAAAGGTGCCAAGTTTAGAAGGGCACATTTTTGCTAATAAAGCAAACAAGAGAAAAAGAAAGAGAGTTTGACAAAACTCATTTTTGCTGACAAAGAAGAATTGGAAAGCATGATGTTAAAGCAGGGGGCTTTGTCAAGGAATTGGAAAAATCCCTAACTTTGAAAAGTTTACCTTTTCATACTTTTATCGATTGGCCGATACATGTCGAAATAGGTGCAAAGGGCAGCAGGTTCAGTAAGGCCAACTTTTGCTGACTAACTAGTGGCAAAGGAAAAATGAAAGTTCGACAAAGTGGTTTTTTTTAATAAAGGGCACAGAAATAGAGTTTGACAAAGTGGGTTTTTGCTAGTAAGGAAGAAAAGGTTGCCAAAAGGAAATAGTTTGGCAAAAGAGGAATTTGTCGATAAAGGTAAAGTGGATGCAGTTAGAGAAAGTGATCTTTTTCTGACAAATGAAAAGAGAGGGCAAGTTCTGAAATGTTGAAAGTTGATGATAAAGGAGATAAAGATAGAGTTTGGCAAATTAAAGATTTGTTGATAAAGGGGGAAAATGGCCTAGTTTTCAAATGACCAAATTCACCGACAAAAGACAGAAATAGAGGAAAAGGGCACAGTTAGGAAAAGTGAAAAGTTACCAATAAGGGAAAAAGCTGCTTAGTTCAGTATAATCACATTTTACTGATGAAAGCATGAAACAATCAGAAAATGGAGACGGCAAGCAGAAGATGAAATTTGTTGATGGTGCAAGTAGAGCTGAGTCCCCGCTAGATGACTTTTATTGATAAAGCAAAATTGAAATGCAAAATCAGATGTAAAGCATGAATTTATAAAGTATAAAGGCTTTAAAATTTTAAAGTGTTATAAAATCTTTACAAACACTATGGGCAGGCTCTTATTTAAAAATACCCTTTTTCCCCCTTGGCTGCCATGAATGCAGAATTGTTGATGTTACGCTGGTGGCTAGAACAGTGTATACGTAGGTACCAAATTTAATATGAGGATGGTGTGTTCCAGTATCTGATATCTTCTGCAGGTACCTCAAGGATGCAAGTCAATATGCAGGGCATGGGCTTCCTTCTATTCTACTAGTTTTCTGATATGGCCATGCGCCTCAGTCATTGCAGCACTGTTGCTTGTTGACTGGGATTTCAAACATCCAGGAGCTGCATGATTACTATATATACATGTTTAAATATATTCTCAGGGTTGGTCTATGAGCCAATTGTCCGATATGGGATTGCCTAAGGAGTTTCTCTAGCATCAACGCACGAACTGTTTGGTTTGTTAGTGAAGGGATTTATTTAGCACAGAGTAGAAAGGTTGTGTAATGCATATTTGAATGTAGTAGTATGTCTCTATTATGTAGAAAAAGAGGGTTTGTTGATTGAGATTGATAGTTTAATTAGATCCTCCTTTCACTACATACATTCAAGGACATTAAACTAAGTTGAATCACAACTTTTGCAAGAGGGCTTAGCTACAAGTTTGGTGTCACTTGGAATGATAAGGAAATTTGGAATTTGTTGATTAATTTGTTAAACTTTAGTCTGATTAAGCCTGAAACCCTAATTATAACAAATAGACGAAACCCAACAAATTCTCGCATAGGAAGATACTAAATGCAGATTAGATACATACCAAATTTTATATTTTGGAAGGCAGAAACTTCAGGGACAAAAGAGCGGGCACCCTTGTCCAATGTAGTACTTTTTCTAAGGGCTTCGGGATAAAATATGCTTCAAACTACAACCTGTTCAGAGATTCCTAACACTGCAAAATTGGAGGACAAAAGAGTGGGCGCCTTTGTCCAATTAGGGATATTTTCTATCATTTTCTTCAGATCTGGAATCTTTCTACTCTACTATAATTTCCTGGAACTCCTCTCTGCAAGATCCAACACATGTAACCTACAATCACAAGAGGGGTTGGGGGTTTTCGTGTTTAGGAGCTTGCCTCGGTCAAGCCCCGAAATGGCATTCAAGCCTTCCAACACCATTGTTAGATAGAGTGTGTGTCCTTGGTGGACATAGGCAAAAGCAAATGATATGATAAATTGCTTGAAACACAAAGTAGATGTCACATTAGAGGTGAAGCTCTCATAGGGAGATAAAGACCTTTCATGCCATGAGGAGATGGATTGATGAAGACAAATCTGCAACAAACAAATACAAACACAACACAATACTACTCTGTAGCACAATGAAAGCCTTAAATATCCTCAGCACAAGATCCAAAGTTTGCATTATCCATCTAGTTGTAAAATCAAGTCCTAAACATGTTTATATATGCATTCCCGCTAAACATTCGTAATTTAAATTGAATAGTCCGACAAAGAGAAACCTTTTAGCAGTCACTTTGTGGACATTTTAAATTGGGACCTTGACAAAATAGAGCAAAACAAGGGTGTGGGTGCCCTTGTCCAAGGACCTATTTTTAGGGATGATTAAGATCAAAGATGTACCATAAGTCCCATTTGTCATGGGTTTCGGGGGATTTTGCTCTAGGATTCATTTTTAATATGCAAGATTAAATCTAAAATACCCAGGAGATAAACCTAGGAGGTAAAAGTCTTAGGGGGACATTTTACGACATAACAGTCTCCACAGGAGTTTGTTTAGATTTTGGTAAATATATAATCATAGTTGCATATTTTCCCTTGCCACATTTGCTGGTATGATTGTAACAGAGGTTTGGAGGTGTGTGATAGCATCTAAGTTAATACAAGGCTTTGTATTTGTCATTCTTTTGTTGCATAGGAATTATTGCAGTTCTCTTTTGGATTATTAAGTATGTCTATTTTAGGAAGATCTATTTAAAAGTCATATATGTAAATATGTGCCTAGTTCTGTTGATCCTTTGTTGTGTATTTCCTTTCCTCCTTGCATTCTATGACTCTGTTGCCCAATAGAATACGCACTAGTCCATATTGGAGAGGGATCAAACACTTTTTATAAATCAAACAAATCTTTCACCTGTGGTTTAGGGAAAAAACCATCTTTCCTATGCATGTACATTTGCATAGTTGAATCAGCTTAATGAGAGGCCTGTGCATCCAGTTTGTCTTGATCTAGTGACAGCTTTGGGATCAAGTGTACAATTGGGTATGGTTGTGTATGTTTATTAGTATAAATCATTTCATGCCTCTAGGAATATCCCTCCTAGGTCTAGTTGAGCCCAAAGTGTAAAGAAATTTACCCACTCCTATAGTTGGCCAAAATCCCCCTTAACTTGTTGATAAACCTCTTGCTTTCACCTTGATGACAATCCCTGGCCTGGGTGTTTTAGGAATCTTTTAGAGTTTTGGGTTGCAGTTATTTTGGGAACCAATAATAACAATGCCACTTAACAAAGTTTGCTATCATGAGTGGGTTAACTAATTCAGAACTTTCAAAGGTAACGAGTTGCAGTTCTGCTCAAGAAGTTTGGGATAATCTTAAAACCATTTATGAAGGAGATAAGAAAGTAAAGCAAGCCAATATACAGATCTTCAAGAGCAAATTTGAGAATGTAAAAATGTCAGAGGATAAAGACATTGTTGGATACATGCTCAGGGTGAATGAAATGGTCAATGACATTACAGGTCTTGATGGAGAAGTGAAATAAGATGAGGTTGTGAAAAAGGTTTTGAGATCTCTTCCCAAATCTTACAGTCATAAGGTATCATCCATTGAGGAGAATGTAGACTTGGATACATACATTGTAGAAAAATTATTTGGTTCCCTTACTGGCTTTGAAATGAGAGAGTTTGGCAGTGATGCTCCAAAGAAAGAAATTGCTTTCAAAGCCAATGTGAAGACAAAGGAAGAAGTTGTTGATGAAGATGAAAACTCTGATGAAGTTGAAGCAAATTTTGTGAGATGACTAAAGAAAGGCAAGGCACTGGCAAATACAAAGGTAAGTTACCCTTCAAATGTTTCAATTGTGGAAAGGTTGGTCATTTTGCTTCTAAATGTCCTTTTAAAGAATCAAGGGGTAGTAACAGAAGAGACAAGTTCAAGAGGAGTCTATATTCCATAGAAAGCAATTTTTCTTTAGAAGATGAGGATCATGATGATTCAAATGATGAAACACTTTTCATGGCTTTGAGTGTTGGTGATAGAAAGGATGATGTTCAAAAATGTGAAAAGAGTGATGCCTTGTAAGCAAAATCGAACAATGAAATATCAATGGTTGTATGGACTACCTTTCATGCAAGAGAAGAAGATAAAGCTTGGGTAATTGATAGTGGATGCTCAAATCATATGATTGGTGACAAGGAGAAGTTTATTAGCCTTGAAAAGTGGGATGGTGGTGCTATTAAGTTTGGTGGTGATGAGTCAGCACAGATCTGTGGAAAAGGTGCTATAACTATTGATGGGAAGAACAAGACTGAGGATGTCCTCTATGTCAAAGGGCTAAAACACAATCTTCTCAGTGTCAGTCAGATGTACGGCAAGGGGTATAATCTCACCTTTCATGTCAATGGCTGTGAAATCAGGAAGGCATGGTCTAAAAAGTTAGTTGCAGATGGTATCAAGACATATGGTGACATCTATCATCTGAAGGAGGTAAATGGAAGAACGTGTTTGTTGGCTCAATCTAGTGAGTGTTGGTTGTGGCACAAGAGAATGGGACACAACAATTTCAAGATAGTATGGTAAAGATCAGCTGTACTCATGCAGTGAGAGATATGCCTAAGATTTAATCAAACCTACAAATGAAGTATGCAAGGAATTTCAAATGGGAAAGCAAACAAAGGCAAACTTCAAAAGTAAGGAGTGTCCTCTACAAAGCCATTGGAGCTAATTCACACTGATATATGTGGCCCTACAAGAATAAAGAGTCAACAAGGTGAGAGGTATTTCATGTTGCTTATTGATGATTAATCTAGATTGACTTGGGTTACTTTCTTAAGAGAAAAATCAGATGCCCTTGATAAATTTAAAGTGTTCAAAGCTATGGTTGAGAATGAAGTAGATGCCAATATCAAATGTTTAAGGTCTGATTTAGGAGGTGGGTTTACTTCAAATGAATTTGGAAAGTTTTGTGAAGATAATGGTATTAGGAGACATCTGTCAACTCCTAGGACCCCTTAGAAAAATGTGGTAGTGGAAAGGAAGAATAGGACTATGAAAGAGATGTCTAGGGCAATGTTGAAAGATGTAGATCTACCTAATATGTACTGTAAGAATGCAGTTCATATTGTTGTCTATCTAATTAATAAAGTACAATTGAGAGTCAACAACATGCTAAGACTCCTTATGAGCTATGGTATGGAAGACTTCCCATAGTCAGATACTTCAAGATCTTTGGCAAGAAATGCTATATCAAAAGAGATGAAGACCTAGGAAAGTCTAATTCAAAGTGATGAAGGAATCTTTCTTGGCTACTCAAATAGAAGCAAGGCTTATAGATGCTACAACAAGATGTTGGGAAAGATGATTGAAAGCACAAATTATGTCAAAGTAGATGAAGACCTATATCAGATCTCACATGAATCAAAGGACTTTGAATCTGATATCTTTCCATGCATTGTAGATGAAGAAGAAGTGAAAGAAGAAAAGCAACAAGAATCGGAGCAGTTGCCTAAGACTCTAGCAAAGTTTGTTCAGAAGAACCACTTAGAAGATCTCAGATCATTAGAGACAAGAATAAGGGTGTGCTGACTAGCAGAAGTTTTGCAAAAGTATGTGAGCAAGTAAACTTGTGTTTACTATCAAAGGTGGAACCCAAAAACTTTGTTGATGTCAACAAGGATGGTGGATGGATAAAAGACTTGGAAGAAGAATTGGATCAAATTGAGAAGAATCAAACATGGGAATTGGTTCTCAGATTAGCAAATAAAAATGATATAGGAATAAAATGGGTGTTCCAGAACAAACTGAATGAAGAAGGTGAATTTGTAAGGAATAAGGCGAGACTGGTATATAAAGGATACACATAAGTTGAAGGTATCGATTTTAAGGAGACTTTTTCTATAGTGGCAAGGATGGAGGCAATCAAAATATTCCTTTCTCTTGCTGCTTATAAGAACTTCAAGGTATATCAGACGGATGTTAAGTCAGCATTTCTAAATGGTGACATAGAGGAAGAGGTTTATATTGAACAACCAGATAGTTTCTAGCTATCAAAAGATACAGACATGGTGTGTAGACTCAAGAAGGATCTATATGGTCTTAAGCAAGCACCTAGATCTTGGTATGCTAGGTTGGACAAGTACTTACTTCAGCAGGGCTTCAAGAAAGCTACTATAGATAGCAATCTTTACATCAAGGAAGAAGGAGAGATGATATTAATAGTTGTAGTATATGTTGATGACATCATCTTTGGTGGACATGATGATATGTGTAAGAGGTTTGTAGAGGAGATGTAAAAAGAATTTGAGATGTCTATGATTGGTGAAATGTCTTTCTTCCTTGGATTTCAAATTACTCAGGTAGATGGTATCTTTATTTCTCAAGCTAAGTATGTCAAAGAGTTGTTGAAGAAGTTTGGCGTGGAGGATTCAAAACCAGTGAGTACTCCCATGGTCACTGGATGTCACTTGAGCAAAGATGATGAGTCTCCAAAGGTGGATAGAGTGTCTATAGATCTATGATTGGAGGACTATTGTACTTAACCGCTTCTAGACTTGATATTATGCATGCAGTATGTGTGGTTGTCATATATCAAGCCAATCCCAAACAAACACATGAGAAAGCAGTGAAAAGGATATTCAAATACTTGAAAGGAACTCTGGACTATGGTCTATGGTATCTGTTGATGTATAAAATTACGAAGGTTCTAACACCAACATGGGAAGTTTCAAGAATGTGAGACTTGCTACTTGAAACAACCTTCAGATTTTAAAGAAGTTGGATCTTCTCTATTTCAATTGGGTTTTGAGCAAAGGGAAAGAAATTAACAGGATTACAGATACAATAAGCAAATCTAATTATGGCGATGCGCCTAAGTAAAAGGTATTCCTTCAATTCAAGCACAGTGAAGCTATTCTCAAGGTACAGTTATATTAAAGAGCAGATACTACATGATCAACATAAATAGATATAATGAATATTATCAAAGGCTTATAACCAGACAACTTTGCAAAGATACAGATGATATCAACCAAGGCATAGAACAGGGTTCTTCTTATTAATCTTCCAGCAACATAAAAGGCATAGATACATGGACAGATATATTAACTTTCTTATCAAGAACAACAAAATAAAGGTGAAATGACATAAACTAGTCACAGCAAAGTCTTCGACTCCTCTATTAGATCTCTGATTGAAAACTTATATCAAAGATGAATCATAATATATATCTTGATTACAAATTTTGCATATTTATAATCATTGGTTTCACACAAGATTGCTTGCAACAACTTGAATCCTCAATGGCCCAACAGAACTGAAGATTACTAGAAGTCCATGGCGGTTACGATCTTCTAAATCTGCAATAGCCATCCCTCCTACACACTCATTGGTTGGAACTAAGTATTATGTGGCACACTAACTGTATTGAGACCATGACACATGGCAACACTCGCACTCATAAAGTTGAAAAGAAATTATGACAAATGGCAGTGTCCGCATATACTAAGAAACTCCTTTGTCTTCAAAGAAATCAACAGGAAAAAGACACTTGTTGCATTCTGCAGCCTCCAGAAAATGATACGTGTCTTATCCTGCAGAGCCTTTTAAAAAATTGTCTTTATACTTGAGCGTCCTCCGTTATGACATTTGTCATAACCCGCTTCACTTATAAATTGAGACACAATAATAATGGGACCCACAACCTTTATAACTCATTACCACAAAGGCAATAAATCTGGGACAGATGGTAGCACCCTCACTCATACAAGCTAACACGCAGCAACCTCTGCATTACTACTAAAACAAATAAAACTTTTGAAAGGTCCTTCAGAAGCCAACACTTGTGTTCTGCAGCAACTGTTAATTAAAGAGTTTCTCACTACAAGAGTTTATGAATAAAGCAACTCCTTCTCTGCTACCACCACGTGGCATCCTCCGCAAGCTTGAAACAAATAAACTGTGGCCCACCATGGTTTATGTTGATATCAATATAAAATCTAGAAAGGGACATGCGGCATCATCCACATAAAACTTAAAAAGACACACGACACCCTCCACAAGTTTGAAGCAAGAAAGGAAGATTTATGAGACTACTTCTGCTAGTGACACATGGCGTTGTCCATAGCAACTGTTACAAAATAAAACTTTTGATGCTACCTGATACATGGCACGGTCCGCATAAAACTTAGTGCTTGAAACATTGTTGTGGCTTTGACACTTGGTGCGACCCACACACAGAAACATTTGAGACCCGCGCACTGAAACATTTGAGACCCGCACACTAAGCCACAAATATTAAGCCAAAACTGAAACAAAATGTAGAGTTTGACACTCTACAGTATCCAAGAGGTAACGACTTTGATTTGAGTGCTTATACTGATGCTGACTAGGCCAGTTGTGTTGATGATAGAAGTACAAGTGGTAGAGCATTATTTTTAGGAAATAGATTGGTTTCATGGCAGAGCAAGAAGCAAGATTCAGTGTCCCTATCTACTACAGAGGCAGAGTACATTACAACAGCATTCTATTATACACTTGAGTGTTGTGGATGAAGCAAATCCTGAAGGATATCAAGGTATTGTATGATGAGCCTATTCCTATCTTGTGTGACAATACAAGTGCTATCAATATTTCCAAGAATCTAGTGATGCATTCTAGAACCAAGTATATAGCAATCAGGGATCACTTTTTGAGAGAGAAGGTTGCCGATAAGGAAGTGAAGTTGGAATATGTTCCAACAAAGGATCAAATACCAAATATTTTCACAAAGGCTCTGGCAAAGGATACTTTTGAGGATCTCTAGCAGAGGTTAGGGGTAATTGCCCCTCCTTGCTAAATGCATAGTGGTGCATATGTCCAGGGGGAGTTCATGTTATATCTTGTTCTTAGACTAATGGTGGCTACTTCTCAGGGGGAGTAGGTAGTGGTTGCTGATGTTAGGGGGAGTTTGTTTTTTGCAAAAAGTCATGTGGTCTTTGATTAAGGTAGTGGTTGCCCTTTGTCCTTGATGTCAAAGGGGGAGAGAAGTAGAGATGTATCACTATCAATGCCAAAGGGGGAGATTGTTATACATATGGTCCCTAGGGTTGTCATTGATGTCAACACTGTCACTAGGTTGTCATTGATGTCAACACTATCATGGTGGTGTGATGGTTGTTCATGGTTGGATGTCATGTCCCTTCCAACAAGAGAAGAAGATACAGTTCATGGTTGGATGCTATGTCTTTTTTTGTAATGTAAACATTAAGGTGGGGTTATTACAAAATTAAGGTTTACATGTAATAAGTTACTTGTTAGATTAGTTAGTTGGTGGGAAGTTATTTCCGTAGGCAGTTTGTACATAGGAGAATAATGGTTTTATAAAGTCAATTTATTGAATGTAATATTATACAGTTGAATATAATGAAATTCCAGTTTATTTTTGTTATTATTTACAATGTGAATCTTTATTATTGTTTTTCAATTTTGTTACTCTACAAATTCAACACATCTCATAGTGGCGTCAATTTTGGACCACGACATATCTCACGATGGCGTACACGATCCTCCCATATCATGATGTCAAGACTTCTTGGCCTCTTCATTGTAATGTGACCCTTCTTGGGGCTCCAAGCCATAATCCACTTAAGGTTGTGCAATAATCTTCAGGATTTGCACAATACCCATATATCTCCCAAGTAAGCCATGCCATCCTCATGTGTTGGACTAGCAGAGGTAAACTACGCACCTTCTCAAAATGCTAGTAGCTTTGAATAATCAAGCACTAGATTTGTTCTTTGTCTAGAGTTTAAGACCCCTTTGATCTATACCATGATATACTAGCATCACCCCTCATTTAGCTTTTAAAGGATGCCCACTAATTTGCACTTATGCCTAGGCTTGTCAATTCCTCACACTATCCTTGAAGACTCCACTCAGCTTGGGAAACCTATGTCATGCTTTTCATGGCCTGTATATTACTATCTACTGCTACGTTAAATGTATATAGACCATGTTAATTTTAATTGCCCTCTGCACCACTATTAAAGGATGTCACACATCTTTGATCATATGTTCTTCAAACCTTCATATTCCAAGCTTGATAGGTTAAACTTCCTCTAAAATTGTTTGTCCATGCTTACAAATTGTTGTGCCATGTTTTATATTGGACTTTTTCTTTAATCTAAGTGGGTTGCACCCATTCTATTTAAATATCATCCATTTCGATGGTCAAAAAGTCAATAGCAAATTAACACCTCATCCACACAAAAAAAAATGGTAAATATTTGTCCCACTTTTATTTGTCAAATTTAAACTTTTGACGGTTGAAATGGATGATGTTCAAGAATAGCTGGTTGCGCCCTTTTATAGACAATGTTGTCTATTTGATTGGTGTTTTTAACTATTTAAATGGAGGAAGAACTATTAAAATGCTGCGCCAACCTCTTGATAAGGTGTTCCTTGCAAGTTGTGCCTATCTACCTACACCAGCCATAAACAGCCGGTGAGTTGTAACTCACCGACTGTACGGTATCTTCAACGACTGGAGCAGTCAAAGATATTTAATAAATATTTCGACTAGTTTTGTTTCGACCAACCAGTTGGTGAGTTGCTGTACTGCAGAATCCGTCAAATGCAGGCTTCCGTACAAATCTCGACCAGCCGGTCGCTTGCAACGCACTGGCTGGTTAAGGTTTACCTTCCTCATGTAGCATCGTAGCACCACCCTCAATACTTCTACACAGGTCTTGTTATAAACTTTCAATGAACCTGAAACCATTGCTTTGCATTATATTGTTGCGTAGCCCTTGTTATGGCTTGCACCAAAATTTGATTGGAAGTGCCATCTCTGATGTTGCGTCAAACTTGGGGCCATGCCATTTGATTTTGGTATGTCAGATATCATTGTTCCATGTTGAGTTAAAGGCTTTATATCCATGCCCATGCTCTGTTATGTTCCAGTCATACAGATTGATTATTCAATGCATGCATTGCTCAAAATCAATCCCCTCGCCAAAGTCGGGACATTTTTATATAGGTTTCAAATATTTGACTGAATGCCAATAGATATTCCCTCCACCCTGATGGCCCGTGAGCCTCCTTTACCTGTATGTTGGACTCTCTCAATATGTCCTGTAGCTACATCGACCTCCTCATCATATCGTATTGCCTCTGCCAATCAAATTATTACCCCAGAGCTTTGGCTCCTCGTGTAGCAATCTGTGAGATGAGCTCGCATTGTAGCGACATCCAAATATCCGCAATAAGTTAAAAGTTTTTAATGGTGTGCAAATTTTTCACAATTATTAAAGGGTTTTTTATTTCAACAGTGATAGAAGAAAACAAGCAAGCATGCAATGTTTTTAAAGTGAAGCATGTTGATGTATTTTTTTATAAAATGTTTGCTTTGAATGTAAATGTGCTTTTGGTATTTTTAGATTTTTTTTTGCATTTTTTAATGTTTTTTTTTTTTGTATTATTTAATTATTTCAAATGTATGAGTGAATGTCCATAAATACAACAAAATAGCACACAAACATGTACTAAGTTGCCTCACAACAACTAGTAAAAAGGTCGGCAAATTGTACAACTTGAAATTTTTGAATTTAAAACTTTGAGATTCAAATCCACCACTAGGAGGGCCTAAATTTGATGGTCATATGGCTATATTAGGTTTTTTTGTTGTAAAACACAATCAAAATTTTAGGAAGATTGTGTCATATGAAAAGAGAGATTTTGGATAGACTGTCAAAATTTATATAGAATTGTGATGATATATATATTTGGTTTATATATAATTTTACTTATACTAAGGTATGTTACAGTATTTTAAGGACACCTTTGAATGGTAAACCTTAACCAGCCGGCACGTTGTAAAACGATCGGCTGGTCAAAATGTAGTCGACTCATCTATTTTCAATGATTTCTTCGACAAATCAGAGCAATCAACAGGTGCAGAAGGGTCGATTGATTAGGTCTATTAGATCTATCAAAAAGTTTGCAAGTCGAAAAAATAAAAAAACAGTCGGCACACAACGTGCCAACTGTTTATGGTGGATACCTTTGAATGGACAACCCTCATACAAAAATTGCTTGACAGGTAGGGTCGACCGTCAAATTTAGGCCCTGACCACTAGATAAATAATCTAGGCAAATTTGTTCTATCCTCTACAATGAATAAAAAATTCAAAAATCAAAATCAATCTTTAAAAATAAATGATAATAAAATTAAGATAAAACTAGTATATTTATATTTTAAAAAATATATCTAAAATACGAAGTATATCTTTTTTCCATAATTTTTTGATTTTTTCTTCCAATTTCTTTTTTGGTTTTTATTTTTTAATTTTTCCAATTTCTTTTTTGTTTCCATAGTTCTGGTAATTTTCTCCAGCTTTTTCTCCTTCCAACAGTTTCCAATTGTTTTTTTGGTTTTTATTTTTTATTTTTTCCAATTTCTTTTTTAGTTTTTTTTTTTTTTTTTTGGTCCAATTTTTTTTGGTTCCATAGTTTTTGTGATTTAGCTTTTTCTATTTCAACGATTTTTAATTTCTTTTTTATTTTTTTTAAGTTTTATTTTTTATTTCCTTTTTGGTATTTTAATTTTTTTCTTATAAATTTAGGCAGAAAAAATGAGTGCTCTCATCCCCACCCCAATGTGATTGTATAACTATTAACTCCTCTCGACATAATAATATCATAAATTAAATTCGCTCAAAAATATACTAATAAACTTATTATTAAATGAAAAATACTCTAATGAGAACAAACAAACAAATGTTTTTTTAAAAAAAATTCAACATAATTCTTTAAAAACTTCTGGGAGTTACAAAGTTTCCTAGGAAATTCCTGGGTATCTTTTACGAGTCTTCGAGTTTGCCTTGCCAAGCAAGTACGGTATCTTCCAACGTCATCTTCATTTAGGGGATAAGACGCGTCGAATAAAGCGAGAAGACGACAAATCGATGAGCTGCCGGTGGCGCGTTAGGATAGATTTTTAACCCAAAATATCTGGGTAGTAGGAAACATATATCAACTGTCTCCTTCCTTGTTTCCACATCCTCTTATTCGACTGGACAAATGCGTGACTTACTCCATTCCTTTCCGTTTCCTTTCCATAAATTAACGGCGTTACGGCTGACAGAAATAGTTTAAAATATTTGCCGATAAATTAATTCCGACGATTATTCCCGGGCAGGTGACCGGGGAACGATTACCGTAATACGATTGTTGACCCACTTTACGTTCGCTTAAATCGCGCGACCGAATTTTGTAAATATCTGGATGAAGTGACTGTACGGAAAGAATCGCACGGGTTTCCCAGAAATCCAATTCTTGCTTCATATGAAGCTCCCGATCGTTCTTTATAAACACCATGAGCGCTCTCTCAGAACTTTTCAACCAGAGAAATAAAAGCTATAGCAATAGCCAGCTCCAAGTTTACAATTTGAAGAGGTATATTTTGAAATCTTGGCTGACAATTTTCGTTTTACCAATATAGAATGGAGAGTTTCAATAGCAACGTTGTGTACCCTAGAGTCGATGCCCTGTTGAAATCACTTATCCAAGCTACTGAACAACTTTGTGTATCTGACCTCAAACTGCCCAAGGATCAACAAAATCCCGCCTTTCACCAGTTTTCTAGCACGCTTATTAGGGGCGTAGAGCTGGTGAAATATTGTGAGAACATTAGCGCTTTAAACGTATTTTGTAAGTGTAGGTATGCTTCACAGATTCTCAAGCTAGAGAAGGAGATCAATGGCTTCCTGGGTTCTATCCCAGCACACATGCTGCTAAATGCCAGAAAGCTTATGGCAGACCTGAAAGATTTATACAAGGAATTATCACTTCCAGATGTAAGCAGCACTCTGAATGAGTCCATCTGTAAACAAGCTTCTATGCTTACCAACGACACCTGCGGAAAAACCATGATGGTTAAGCAAATGCGTTTAGATAATTTGTGTGAAAATACTGAAATTGAAGAGGCTGACAAATACTCTTATCATGATACTGTTGCTGTGAAATCTCAGTTTTATGTGGGGTTGGAGAAGTCAATTGGGGATTTGAGGGAGCTTTTGTTACAGAGAGAGCTGTCGGTCGTTGGTGTGCATTGTATGGGTGGTGGTGGTAAAACAACCTTAGCCTTGGCTCTTTGTGATGATCCCCATATCAAAGGTGATGTTTTTTTTTCCTTCCATCTTTGGTGTTTTTTTCTAACTGTTGTTTTAATCCTTTATTAGGAAACCACTCTGAAATTTCTGGCCCCTCTCATCAATGCTTTAAGATTTTGGGGGAAGGGCTTTGGTCTGTAGGACATCAAGGCTAAATTGATCTGTAGACATTTGAGGCTAAAATCGTTCTGTAGACTTATATTCTACTTGTCTATATGACTGTTTCACTCTGTTGCTTCTGTAGGTGTCCAGTTTTAAAATAAGTGCTCTATAGTTTGTAGTATTCTCTTGATTTAAGTCTTCATTGTGTTAATTGTCAGATAAGTGAAAAGTAAGTGTTTTGTAATGGCAATGTATTTGTGTTTTTTTTTTAAATTGAACCATGTGAATTGTGAAGAATGAGCAGCCACCAACAATTGGTTGAGGATATTTATAAGAATCAGCAATTACAGTCTGCCATAAATTAGGCAATCCGAGGCCATTCAAGGTAAACAATAACAACAGAAGATAATTAAGTCACAAATATTTATCCCATGTACCGAAGTAGATTTTGAGATTGTCAGTGGCAAACAGTACTTTTGGCTTGAAGATGCAAGATTTACTCTTTAATTTGATTTGCTGAAGCTGAGACATGGCCTTCATATCTTTCTTTGACAAATCCTGAAGCTGCGAAAACAGAGAAGCAGCACCATGTAGTTATGTTAATTGTCAGATATGTGAAAATTATATGTTTTGGTTGTTGAACTAGGGAAGAGGGCCCAATTGCTGAGCATGTTCTAATAGATGTGATAGTATTTGTGGATTTAAGGTCCAATATTTTTAAAAGTTTAGCACTAGTAGTTGTGATTTTAAGGTTGTTAATGTGGATTATAAGTATCTATAATTGAATGAAATGTGTCTTTTAGATCTTAAAAACAACCAATCATGTGATGCCACATCAGCACACCAACAAAACATGACTTAATGCACAACTATTGGTCCACCTTTTTTGGGGAACTATTGGACACCTCAATAAAAAGCATGCTGATGTGGCATCATATTTGATGATGTGAACCTGAAACCTTAGTTATAAGTAAGGACTTTGCCAAGTAAACTGCTGTAAAAATTTTGAAATGATTCAAAATCACCACGTATGATTTTAAGAGGCGTGAAGTTAGGGTGCTCAACTAGTGGATCCTCTCCCCTAAATACACATTCAGAAAGGCTCATTATTTAGGTTACGTCCCTTACATATTCTATATTCCCCAGGTGTTTTATGTGTGGGTCTGTTTACCATTTCTGGTTTTAAATTCCTTGACTCTTAATTCTGGAATTATGATTTTTTTTTTTGAGGTTAATTATCTGCGGAGGGGGTGCTCTGGTTAAGGGTTGTGCATTTCTTTTGCAGTGAACTAAAACCACAATTGTTATGTGGAAATCAGGTTATTTTGGAAATGTAATTTTCATCACTGTTTCAGAATCCCCAAATCTGAAAGGAATTTTAGAGACGATGTGGGAGAAGATTGTTGGAAGGCAAGCACCTGAGTTTCAGAGTGTGGAAAAAGCACGTATACAGTTACAGCAGCAGCTTCGTAGACAATCTAAGCGGACTCTAGTGATATTGGATGATGTCTGGTCCAGGGCTAATTTGGAGAAATTACTATTTGAAGCGCAAGGATACAAGACTCTTATCACAAGCAGAGACAGTTCTACCATCCCCAGAAACCATTCTACTCGACTTTATCAATTGCCATTGCTGGGCCACAAGGATGCTCTCACACTTTTTTGCTTCTCGGCTTTCGGACAGACATCAATTCCAAGTACTGCAGATTCAAATCTAGTGATGAAGGTATTGCCTTTTCTTCCCATGAAAATAAAAAATTGTGATTAAACCCAAAGCTTCTTATGGAATAAAATAAGGCCAATAACAAAAGCAACATCGAAGTACGTGCTTATTTATGTTCTACTCCTTTAAGGAAAAAGGAGTTCACTAAAGGAGCTCAAACATCTGGACTTGTGAGGTGCAGTTTCATTCGAGGGGGCTTGGAGTGCATTCCAAAGAGCATGGAATGCATGTACACCGTCCAGTACAATAAGCCTGACAGGAAATTTAAATCTTTTTAAGCAATTCTATTTGAAATGACTTTAATTAAAAACAGTTAACCCCACAAAATTATCACTCAATTAGTAGACATCAAATTCCACAGTCTATAGTATTGTAATTCTGTATTTTAGGATTTAACTGTGTGCTAGTTTTCTCAATGTTTCAGATCACATTCTATGATCCATCATCAGGAGAGTAGAGAGTAAGAGAATGATAGATTATAGAGTGTGATCCAAAACATTGAGTTAACACGCAGTTAAATCCTGAAACACAGAATTACATTATCACTCAATTATTTAATATAACTTTTTGATTATTCAAATCTTACAAGCTTCCCTTGTACATCAATAAAAATATCAATTAAAATGGCAGGTGCAAGCTGAATGTAAGGGCTTACCCCTTGCTCTGAAGGTTATAGGAAGCTCTTTGCATGGGGAACCTCATATGGCCTGGGAGAGCACTATGAACAAGCTGTCCAAGGGGGAATCAATATCTCGTTATCACAAACAAGGGCTTCTTAGATGTTTGGAGATCAGTATTGGTTTTTTGGATGATGTTGGGAGGGAATGCTTCTTAGATTTAGCCTCATTTCCAGAGGACGAGAAAGTCTGTGTTGATGCACTGCTGGACATTTGGGTTTATGTTCGGAAGCTGGAGTGGCGGGATGCCTTTATCATGCTGTTGGAATTTGCAAACAGAAATATCTTGAATTTAATCAGCAATCCAGGGTAACTAAATGAATTACTCTGTATATATTAATTTTTTTACTATCAGGTTTTTCAACATTGAGCTGACATGGTGCTTGTAATTAGCAGAAGCCAAGCAACAATCTCTTATGGAAATGCCTCCGAGCTGTACTTTTGTCAGCACGGTGTATTGCGAGATTTGGCCATCTATTTGGGAAGCCAGGACAGTATAGTCCATAAAAAGAGGTTACTCATGCCTAGGAAGGAGCAGAGCTTACCAGGGAAATGGGAGTTGCTTAATGATAAACCGTTTAATGCTCAAATTGTCTCTGTTCACACAGGTAGGATATTCCCCCAAAAATATTCCGACTTGTTTAGTGGCAACCTCTGCAGGGTAATTGAACCATTAAATTTTTCAGCTTTTGGTTTTGTCCTCATGCAGAGTGATAGGATTGAAACAACAATACCTTGGTATCAAAACTTTACATGAACTACTATTCTTGGTCACTATAAAATGTTTTAATTCAATTGCATATGTGATTGATCTTATCATTATGCAGGTTCTATGGACGAGAACCAGTGGTTTGAGATGAATTTTCTGGAGACAGAGGTTCTGGTGTTGCTCTTTTCTGCGAGCGAATACTTTCTTCCTCCATTTCTGAAAACCATGAAAAAACTGAAATTTTTAATTGTATGTAATTTGAGTTCAAAAAGGGCCACAATAAGAGGTCTAGGTGCCTTATCTTCACTCACTCAACTCAGGAGTGTTCGCTTGGAGAAGCCGGTTGTACCCACCATTCCAAAACAGAGCAAAGTAATACAAAACTTAGATAAACTATCTCTAAGCTTAAGCGAAGGGTTTGGAAATATTTCCACATGCAATGACCCCAACCTACAGGGATTTATTCTTGACCACTGCAGCGACTTGGAGGAGTTGCCCCCTGCCATCTTTCATATGTCCTCTGCTCAGATATGGTCTGTTACCAACTGCCATCTGGTTGAAAAGTTACCATATGATTTCGGAAATCTGAGCTCTTTAACAATGTTAAGATTATCAGAATTACCAGGCCTGAAAGAGCTTCCGGCATCAATTGGAAAACTTGGGCAGCTGGAATTTCTAGACATTTCACTGTGTGAGGGCTTGAAAGAACTTCCAGAGGAAATAGGACAACTCAAGAAATTGAAAGAGTTTAACATGAGAAAGTGTTCTCGTTTGAGGATGTTGCCTAGAAGTGTTTGTGGACTGGGCTCACTGAAGCATGTTATCTGCGATGAAAAGATGGGGCACCAGTGGTTTCGAGCTAAGACATTTTCCATCCCTGATCTTAGAGTTGAGATTGTGGAAGCACAATCTACTTTGGGTTGGCTTGATGATTGATTTCTTTTCTGGGATTTAAGTGAAGGACAATATATATATTGGATGGGCTGTAAGAGGGAGGTCTCTAGTTCGAACCTCATGGAAACTCTCCCCTCCAAATTGTGGTGAAAATTAATGGTAATTTATAATTGTTATTTATAATAGTGGGTTTTAGGGGAGAGGACCTAGCAATTGAGCATGTTTCAATAGTTGTGATAGTATTTGTAGATTTAATGTCTAATATTTTAATAGTTGTTAGTGTTGAATATGAGTACTTATAATTGAATGAAATGTATTTTTTAGATCTAAAAAGCAACAAATCATGTGATGCCACATCCACACACCAACATAACATGACTTAATGCACAACTATTGTCTACCTTTTTGGGGCTCTTTTTGGACAGTTCAACAAAAAAACATGTTGATGTGGCATCATATATGATGTGGCCCTGAAACATTAGCTAAAAACAAGGACATTGCCAAGTAAACTATTATAAAAATTTGGGAGTAATTCAAAAAACCACATGATTTTGAGAGGCACAAAATTAGGGTGTTCAACTACTAGGTCATCTCCCCTATCTCCCTCTCCATGTAAATAAAGGGATATATTTGTAATATGACGCTAGAAGTATTTTTTCATATTTATAATTTATTTTAAAATAGAACATTTTCTTAAAAAGTCTTATCTTATTTACAAACTTCCTTAAAAATAACATTTTATTAAAAAGGTTTTTCTTATTATAAGCAACCTTAAGATACAATATCATATTAATAAAATTCTCTTCATTATAATAAATATCAATCTATACAACATTTTATTAAGAAGTTTATCTTAATTACAAACTAAATATTTAAGATATAATATTTTATCAAAAAGTTTATTTTCATTACAAGTTACAATATGGCATTATTACATCTACACCTTTGAAATTCTTTTAAGATGATAAACTTGTTAATATAAGTATGTGGTACCAATTCTATATTTTGTCTTCATATATTTTAAATACATTTGATTAAGAAGTCTATCTTTATTAAAAACTTCCTTATAATATAGCATTCTATTAAAAGTTTGTTCTTATTATAAGCAACCTTAAGATACAATATCTTATTAAGAAGTTTTTTTTCACTATAATAAATATTAAGATACAAAATTCTATTAAGAATTTATCTTAATTACAAATTATTTTAAGATATAATATTTTATAAAAAATTTATTTTCATTACAAGTTACAATATGATATTACTCTGCATCTACACCTTTATAATTCTTTTAAGATGATAAACATGTTAATATAAGTATACCATACCAATTATGTATTTTATCTTCTTTTATTTTGGATATTGAAGATTAACCTTTTAGACTCATCTAGAAATTAGATTACTTTCATTTTTTATGTGTACCTCTTACAAGAGTGAACTTTCATTTCTTTTCTTATAAGGTTTGGAATGATAAATGTTAATGTGTTGCTTAAGTTCTAGTCATCATCTCTATTGATATTGTTTTTATATTGATGGTTAATTACCATTATCTTCCTTAAATAACGTCTTCAATTATATTGGTTTTTTTTCAAACATTCACCTTATTAATAGAAATTTCATCTTTAATCATAAAACAATATTCTACTATGCTTAGTTTTCAATCTTGTTGGTCTTAATATTGCATAATGTTCGTTGATTCTATATTTTTTATAGATCTCCTAGTTTCCACAATGTGTGTTCTTCCACATGAACATTTAATATGTATTTAGTGTAGTACATTGAAGCATATTTTTCATGACATTGATAGGTAAGAAAGTTGTTTTTTACTTTTTAATGAAATATAACTATATTTTAATGCAAGTAAAAATGTACAGTCTATTTTAAAATAATAGCTTGTGAAATGGCCTCATGCCCAAAAACTAAAGTTTAAACTAACTAGCCAAGTCGAGAAACAAACTACCTAGTGGTCTTAACAAGGAAATAGTCACAACAAACATGACCCCAAGAAGGAAACAATTGTCTACACCATCACATGTTAAAATTTATTAAATAAAAAACCTAAGACATTATGTAGCCAAACCTATAAAAACAACATTGGGAGAGGGTCCTGATCATCAAGGTTAACCCACCCTCCATCAGGCAAGTCTATTCCATCTTCTATTAGTGGTAAAATTGAGAGCATTGGTTGAGGATTCAACATGCCCTAATCATTGGGACCATTCACACAATTGAGAGGATGTAGGAGAGTAATAACTATGGGAAATCATCTAACTTGGTGACCAATACGTGAAGACCAACTAGAGGGTTACCTAATTGATGGTGGCATAAAACCTTTATGGTAGCTATGTGACCAATGCAAAGAGGACTCTGAATGGCCATGCCATTACCTCCAATGGGGGAATCTATCAAAGGGAGGCAAAGAGAATAGAACCTAGACACATTGTAGGGGAGATTCCCCTAATGATCCAAAATGGTCTGGAGATGTTGAACCTCAAGGGCCACTTTACTGGCATGAACTTGAATTTACACAAGAACATTAGAAATCACTAGCAATTTAGAGTGAATAGCAAAATTGGAATCAACAATCTAGAATTAGCAAATATAGTAGCATTCATATCTTTCCAAATACAAAAATAATCATTAATTCGAGAGCATGTCATAGTTGGGAAGATCAAATCAAAATTTTGACCCCATTTCCCAACAAAACATTATGCCAAGTAAAAGGCTCTAGCCACAGAGGCTAGAAAATCACGAATCCATTGCCAAGCCACTTGTGCATTAGTGTAGAGCCCAAATAAATGCAAACGAATTTTAGATTGTCCACACAATAGGTATTTGGGGTTATTAACACCAAAATGTGTTAGGTAGTTGTCAATAGGGAGAACTTGGTAAAGGGTAAGTGCACAAAGATGGGGGACCAAAAGGGGGTCTTAAGATGCCACTTTTTTTTTTAAATCAGGAAACATTGATGTTGGATGAGAAATTGAAGATAGTTACACTCAAAATTTGAAGATGCAACCAAAACAAGAGTCATAATACTCCAAATCTAGTTTCTAAACTACTATTTTTTTTCAAAAATGGTTGAGATTAAGGGTTTCAAAAAGGGGGAGCACACAAATTGGTCCTTTTTTCTCAAAAAAACATAACATAGCATCTGGTGTGCTCCCCTAAAATATTAACTTTTTTTAGTATTTCAAAAATCACTTCGGTGAGAAATTAGCTAACACCATGTAGTTTACCCTTGATTTTTCTAATAATTTTTTCATGAATAATTGATTTTTTAATAATTTTCAAAGTGGACACATCCTGAAAAATAGAAAATTGAGCGTGCTTCCCCCTAAAATCTTTGAAAACTAATCGAAAATCATTTTTTTTTAATACATGTAGAATGGAGTCTAGTTTCTAAAAATATAACTTATTTCAAATTTTGATGAACGGTTAAAAAAAGTCAAAAACACTAGACACTGGTTTTTGACAAAAATGGATACACTTACAAAAGAAATACCTGATGAAACCCTTAAAGTACTCAAAATGTGAAAAACATTATATGGTTAGATAGCTAATAGAGAGCTTAAGATTATGGTGGTTTTTTTTTTTCACTTTTCGTTGAAAAAAGTGCAATCTTGATGGGGAGCATGCTCCAGATTATCTAAAAATATGGTTAGAAACTGGAAAAACACGTCCAAATTAGCTCAGCATAACATGAATGTGTTGTGCTGAGCTAATTGGCTTTACACATGCCAATTGCATTTGCTTGAAAGTTTCTAAATCCTTTTCAACAAATCCATTTTTTGCATATCTTGCAATCATTGCATTCCATTACATAACATCTCTTTGAGGTGTTAGGTCAAACAATTGACATGCCTTGTCTATGCTTCCACACTTTACATACATGTCTACAAGGGCAACTGCACTTCCTACCATGTCTCTCACTCTGTACTTCCCTCCCCTCTCTACCTCCTAACCTCTCCCTAAGTCTCTGCTTCTCTCCCCTCTCTACCTCCTGCCTTCACTCTCACTCTCTTCTTCTCTCCCCTCTCTACCTCCTACCCTCTCTCTCACTCTATACTTCCCTCCCCTGTCTACCTCCTACCCTCTTTCTGAGTCTCTGCTTCCCTTGCCTCTCTACCTCCTACCTTCTCTCTCACTCTCTTCTCCCCCCTCTCTACCACCTACCCTCTCTCTCACTCTCTTCTTCCCTCCCCTCGCTACCTCCTACCCTCTCTCTGATTCTCTACTTCCCTCCCGTCTCTACCTCATACCTTTTCTCTTGGAGTACTCTCTGCTTCCCTCCCCTCTCTACCTCATATCCTCTCTCTTACTCTCTACTTCTCTCCCCTCTCTACCTCCTATCCTCTCTCACTCTCTACTTCCCTCCCCTCTCTACCTCCTTCCCTCTCTCTCACTCTCTTCTTCCCTCCCCTCTCTCACTCTCTACTTCCATCCCCTCTCTACCTCCTACCCTCTATCCCACTCTCTACTTCCCTCCCCTCTCTACCTCCTACCCTCTCTCTCGCTCTCTTCTTCCCTCTCCTCTCTACCTCCTACCATCTCTCCCACTCTCTATTTCCCTCCCCTCTCTACCTTGTACCCTTTCTCACTCTCTACTTCCCTCCCCTCTCTACCTCCTACCCTCTCTCTCACTCTTTTCTTCCTTCCCATGTCTATCTCCTACCCTCTCACTTCCCTCCCATCTCCACCTCCTACCCTCTCTCTCTCTCTCACTCTATACTTCCCTCCCCTCTCTACCTCTCCTCATCATTCTTCCCATCCAATGAAATTTCATAAATTATCTTGTTTCCATTTCATCATCCCAATTTATATCCTCATCCCTCTTTGCATGTCCTAGTTTTCTTGTTTCCATGTTCTTTATTGACAAGAGAGAGAGAGAGAGTCCTAGTTTTCTTGTTTTGGAGCTCGAGAGAGAGAGAGGGTTGGTTGGGTTTATGAGTTTAGGGTTGCTTAATTTTAAGGTTTAAGGGAATTATTGAGGGTTTAGGTGTTTAGGGTTTCTTAGGTTTATGGTTTATGGTTTAGGGGTTAGGATTTGGGGGCATTATTTAGGGTTTATGAGTTTTGGGAGAGAGAGAGAGAGAGAGAGAGAGGGTTTCTCAAGTTTAGGGGCATTATTTAGGTTTTTTTTGGGTGAATATTTTGTTGTTAACTCACTAATGGCAAAATAGTTATATCAGCCACATCTATGATGAGACAAAGTCTCTCCTCTCAGCAAGGGGAGGTTGCCTCTAGTTGTTTAACTATTACAAACAAATAACTTATGAAATTTATGTACACTAAACACTATATTTGTGGTGGTTCCATTTCATCCTATTCTATTTTTTTCAGAATAGATGCTTCTACTTCAAGATGATAATTTCAATGAAACTGATATTAAAGAACTTATAAACTATCACAAAACCATAGAAACACAAAGTCTTCTATCACCTCACTTACTAATTGCAAATGGAACTATTTGAAGTTGAATGCAGCCCAAAGTCTTCACTCTTCTCCAAGATGATAAAAGTAGATTGAATATAGCAACTTGTAGCACAAAGTCTTCAAGCTATTTTAATCTCACAAACATTAACACAATCCTCACAAATGACTTGATAACATAAAGTCTATCACAATCAAATTAAGAACACTCTTTAATCACTTGAAACAATCTTTACACTTCAATAATTACCAAAGAAGATTATGATAGTAAGATGTAAGAACAATGCTATCATAACACAAATAACTCCAAGACAAAGATTGGAATCAAACTTGCTTTCTTGTATTGATAAATATTTGATAATTGATTCTCACAAAGAAGCACAAAGTCTTGATTTGCTTTTCAATTCGCTAGAGTTTTCTTGCAATAGACAAAAGATAGAAAATACAATAGAGGCCCTCTTTATTTATAGGGAGGAGTTTGGAGCAAAAATAGGAAATCTACAACTAATTTGACTTATTCAACAAAAGAGTCCTATTTGACTTAGGATTTCCTATCTCATATGTAATTACATTTTGGAAAAATACATGTGAATATGTCCAAAACAAAATACAAATTACATATACAAAACTAAAAAAAAATAAACTAAGGCATGAAGAAGAAATTCAGCTGCCACCATCATTCTTCTTCAGGAAATTTTGGTACATAGTCTACACTGCTGCCATCTCATATACATTGGGTCCAGTTGTATTACCTAAAATAGTATGGGCTTGGACAATTGCATCTTTGACTGCCTTTATCACCTTCTCATGCTTTTCAAGGTTACCTTTCAAATTCTCAAAGGTTGAATTATAATCATAAAGATCATCCATTGACGCCACCAAAAACACCTCATCTTCAAAATTCTTTTGAACCGTCTTCTCAAAAGCACCAATCATTTCATCTGCAGAGAGAAACTTGTGATTTTCACTTGTTAGAGTACATGGTAGGTCCTCCAATCTATACAAAAGTGAGACATCACTATCTTCATTGTTTTCTTGTACTTGTGAAAAATCATCAAGCAAGCCTCTTAACACATTGATGCGATGAGTCAAGGATTCTTCGGTCTTGAGATAAGATTCTTGATTTGATACGACACTGATCACAATCAAATTATTTATCTTCATTTTCTTCATCTCCACCCATTCCTCTAAAGTCTCTTCTTGGTCTTGAAGTTCTTGAGATAATGAATCAACAATATTATCCAGCTCAGCTTTTGCCTTTTCCATTTTTTCTTTTCTCTTCCTTGTGGTCTTTAGAAGAACTCTACCGTGTGCCAACAATTAGTCCACAATCTCAACAACAACTCTTCCTCTTGTTTGAACCTTTTCCACCTTTTGAACCAAAGGATCTTCAATAGTGACCACCATTAGTTCCACAATTTCTGATGACTTGACTATCTTTTGAAGAACAGCAGCGAGCTGCTCAACCTTAGCTTTATAATGTTCTTTATCTTTCTTTTCCTCATCAAATTTCACAAGCAAGGAGCTTGTTGTTGCTTGAAAATCTGACTTAAGGCCTTCATGATTCAGCTTACCCAATTCAACTCTAGAAATAATGTAATCATTTACATCAAAAGTGTCTATGGTGGCATCAGGAGGAGGTCTTGCAATCTCTGCATATCTGATTCATTTGTCATCAATAAGCCTAGAAACAGTCTTAGGCTTTTTCTTTTGAGATTTTTGCTTAGCAGGTAACAATTTCCCAATATTAATGTCATCTGGTGAAATAGCCTGCTTCTTTCTTTTTGGTGTGTAAGAAGACAACCATGGAGGTAGTGTTTGAACATTAACATTTGGAGATGAATCAATTGTTTGGTTAGCATGATCCATGCTGGCACCTGTTATGGTAACAATTGGAACAGTGGTGGTAAAAACTATACTTGGAGTATCAACATTTTTCTCTGAGCTATCAAGAAAATGATCCAGAATAGCTTGTTCTCCAATAGCAAAAGTAGGAGAAGATAAACTAGGTATAGAGCCAGAAGAATCAAAAATAGTTCTGAAACTAGTCCTTACAGAAGGGGAAGTATTATCAAAAGATACAATAGCAATAGGAGACACAGAAACATTAGAAACCACAGAACTATGAGGCAAAGCTGTAGAAACTTGTGGCCCTTGGGAAATATCTTTTTGGGGAAACTTTTGCACACCACCAAGTTGTTCCTATTCTACATTTCTTTCTATTTCTTTTTCCTCATTACTTTCATCAACTGGCTTCTCACTCATCTCTACATGCTCAGTATCAGGTTCTTTAATATTCTGCTATCCTATTTCAGCATTTTCAGCTTCCACATTATAAACATTCATTTCTTCAGCACCTGAATCTTCTACATTAGAACTCTCTACAACTTCTTTTGTCTTTTTCTCCTTTAGAAACAAACTTAATTCTTGGTTTTGTCACCTTAGAAGAAGAAGGAACATCACTTTTATTTTTAGTTCTGTTTTCCACCTTCTTTCTCGTTTGTTCCTGAATCTTCGTCTCTGACCCAGTAAGGAACTCTTTCAAACTAATACCCTTGCACTACAACCATATACTAGTGTTAGCTAATATAGGTTGGAATCTTTTCCTAAGAGAAATCTCTTCTTTCATTAACTACTTGATTTCTAGTAAGGCTGAAGCTTCAATGTTTTTAATGTTATACTTGGGGTCTAGAACATCACCCTCATCTTCCATGCCTTCTGGAACATCAACTAACCCTAGTTCTTCTATTTGACTCAGATGTAACCTGTAGTAATCCAATTTCCTTATCTCATTTTGGGTCCTCAAATCAGCCCAAATATCCTCAACCATGGGAACATGAAACACTGCTCTCATTTTACTCTTATCTTGTACCCTTCAAAAATCAAAGTGATTCCTCTTCTTGAATTGTTTCATTGTGACCAGCTACATCTTTTCTTCAACTACCTTGGCCTTAGTAGCTGATTGAACTGAATACCTACCAATCTCCATAGGAAACTTAATTCCTGACTTTTTCAATTCCATTTGTTTATTATGTACAACAATTAATTATCTACATAATTCCATTAGAACTACCTTATCACTTGGATACTTAGGCAACATATATAGGTAACCTGGATAGTATCCAACTCTCAAATAAAAAAAAGTAGGCAAAATGGAGAAACAAATAACCAAAAGAATTAATCACTTCCCATGCTTCATATGATACCCTTTTCTATTCTAGCTCATCATTCCATAAGCACATGAAAACTGAAAAGAAGGCATCATTCACCCTCTGAAAATGATGAATAGACCCTTTTAGAGTTATTTGTGGTTAGTACTGAAAAACTAGCACCAACCTCCGACCACCAACCTGAGTAAGACCTAGAAACATCCTCATGGATGCAGCTAGATATACCAAATATGAGGTCATATAAAACTGAAAAGTTGTATTGACCTTAATCAACTAATCATGTAGAGCATTATTGATTTGCTCCCCCCAAAATATCTTTTGTTGTCCTTTGAGAATAACCCTGATGTAGGTGTACATCCATTCTTGAAATTTAGAGGAATAAGGAAGACCTCTGACCCTACTTAACAAAGTGATTAGATCACTAACTTCTACAAAATCACTCCTCAAAAGTTCCTTGGGCCATCTTGATAGATTTCTCCTAGGAGTTTTCAAGTACTTTCTATCAATGTGCTTCTTTGCAGATTCAACATCAATCTCAAAATCCTTCTAACCTTTAGGAAAGTCAATTTCCCCAACATTATCTATAAGTGGACACATGAAAATCTTATCAAGGAACTCGACATCTAATCTCATGATAACTTTCCCCTAAGAATCAATTACAGTTCTCATATCCTTATTATATGGCTTGCCACTTGGAGGACAAATTCTGGCTTATGAGCAACAATAGGAAAAGATGCTACCAGGTGTATATTGCTATCAATGATCTTTTGCATATAGTGAGGAGGGTTATCTTGTTTGGTCCTCTCCACAAATTCTGCCATACCTACATGTCCTGTCTCCATATCCTTGATCTCATCAACATTAGACTACACTAAAGTGATAGGGAAAACCCCTTGGTATTTGTACTTCATGATCTTAGATTTGGATGGAGATGCTTCTGACATCAACTTTGAAGAGAACACTAGAAAAGGTGTCAATCACAGCTACTTGACGAAACTGCAAAAGTTCATGATCTCATAGCTAGGGCAAAAATTGGCAAATTAGGGACACTATGAATTAATGATCACAAACATAGGAATATGTGTGAAAGGCCTTGAGAGCATGCAAGTCAAGAAATTAGGTGAAAGTGGGCTAAAGGTATCATTTTGCAAAAATTCCCAGTATTAGGAAAATTTCAAGGAATCATGCATTGGCAGTCATTTTGACCACTCCTACATCTAGGAGTAATGTATTCAGTGTAAGGGCAGTCAATTTGACCGCATCTGCAGGTAGGTAAAAAATAATGCGTTTCATGTAGGAGCGGTCAAAATGACCGCCCTTACATGTGGGGGTAAAGTGAAAAAAAATTTATGTATGAACGGCCGAAATGAACGCTCTTACATGTTGAAGGTAAATCTTTTTGATATGTGCAAAGGCAGTCATCTCGACTGCTCTTGCACATTTGAGAATTGCAGGGTAAGTGATCAAGCAGTAATTTCACCTTCTTATGCATGTGGGAGATACATACAAAGGTTTATGCAGGGGCGATCAATTTGACTGCCCTTACATGAGGTATCAACACTAAGGGAAGACAGATGTATTGGCAGGGTTTTTAACCGCCGATACCTCTCAATAGACAAACATGGTGAAGTATGGATAATGAACTTCATCGCTTAAACTTTAAACAAAAACAAAACTAAAAACCTATGACACACAAACCCTAGAACAAAAACACCATTCAAAAGTAAAATGAAGAATCTTAAAATGATTCAGAGAGAAATGTAATAACACATAAACCAAAAAACTAACAAAATTTAAAACTAAAAGAATGATTTCTTAATGAAAATCACAACAGGGAAAAATGAGAAAAACTCACCTGGCAAAAGCACAACTCGATCTCGATGAAGTTCTGGAACTCGCGCATGACAAACATTTTAATAGGTTCACAAGGGTTTCATTTCGCCTCAAGGGAGGTTTTCAGACAAAGATTAAATGATAAATAAAAATTAAAAGAGTTTAAAAACATTTTAAAAAGAGTCGTAATAAAACACCACACAAGTGCCATTAATGCACTCAACTTAAACTAAAGATGCATGGGCGGTGATTTTCGCCACCCTTACATGACAAAGGAAAAATAAAAAACACCTGCATGAGTAGTTAAAACCACTGCTTATGCAGGTTAAACTTTATACTTAAACTTGCATGAGGAAGAAATAATTTACATGTAGGAGTGGTCATAATCACCACTTGTGTATGTAAACTATTGAAAATTTTCTAATACTCTAAAAAAGTTTAAAATTGATGTTTTGACAAGCTTGTAACCGAGTCAACTTCACGAACTTCGAGGAACCGACGTAGGGGAATGTTACAAGCTATTCTTAGGTGTCAAATGACTTCCCATGAGGTCAAGAAGATTTACCTCTAAATGTGAACTTAGAGTGTAGGCTACAAAATGAACAAATTTTGTACGGGTCGTCATTAAAAATGAGCGCAACTGATTTTGAGGACAACATGTTGATGAGTTTAGGGTTGCTCAGACCTTTAGGGGTATTATTTAGGGTTTATGATTTTAGGGTTGTTCAAGTTTAAGGCTTAGGGGTTAGGGTTAAAGGGGAATTATTTATGGTTTAGGGGTTTAGCGTGGTTGTTCGAGTTTAGGGTTTAGGGGTCAGGGGCATTATTTGAGGTTTGTGAGTTTAGGGTTGCTCAAGTTTAGGGTTTAGGGTTTAGGGGTTTAGGGTTGCTCAGGTTTAGGGTGAGGGACATGGCTAGAGACATAGGTAGAGAGATTGAGAGGTAGAGGGATGATAGAGACAAGGAGATAGGGTTTAGAGTTGATCAGGTTTAGGGTTTAGGGGTTAGGAGTTTAGAGAGGGAGAGATAGGGAGATAGAGGGTGAGGGAAATGGCCAGAGACATAGGCAGAGAGATTGAGAGGTAGAGGGATGATAGAGACAAGGAGATAGGGGTTTAGGGTTGATCAGGTTTAGGGTTGATCGAGTTTAGGGTTTAGGGGTTAGGAGTTTAGAGAGGGAGAGATAGGGAGATAGAGGGTGAGGGACATGGCCAGAGACATAGGCAGAGAGATTGAGAAGTAGAGAGATGATAGAGACAAGGAGATAGGGGTTTAAGGTTGATTAGGTTTAGGGTTTAGGGGTTAGGACTTTAGAGAGGGGGAGATAGGGAGATAGAGGGTGAGGGACATGGCCAAATGAAAGGAAGCTAGGTGTGTGGAAATCACTTCCTACACTAATCTAAAGAGGAGAGAAGAGTGCAAATTTCTTTTAATCCTTACAATTACAGAGTGTTAACAACAACAATGGAGATATTGCAGCAATACACATACACACAGAAATGAGATAGAAGAGAGAGACACAAGATATACATGGGGAAAACCCTTATCGGGTGAAAACCCCCACACTCCAAAACCTGCACAATGTATTATCAAAACTGAAATGGTTTACAATACACTTGTAATGCAAGCTCTCAGGAGTCTTTGACACTCATATCTGGAGACAAACCGACAACATAATAGTACATGTCAATCACATAATACATCTCCTCTCCAAAGCACATGTTTATATAGAAAATACAAGGCAAAAATGGCTCTATTTTGAAATGGGCATCCAACATGGCCTCATGGCCCAAAACCCATGCTTATGGACACTTATCCAACATTGTAGGATGTTCATAACACTTGTCAAGTCACTCCATCCCAAAGAGGTCACCTATTCCCAAGTTGGGCAATGACATATGCTCTTATGACTCTTACAACCATCATAGAATCCGTCATACTGACATATCTTATAGCTGTAAGAGAATCTATCATAAATAGGCTATAAATAGCATATTCCCTTACAACATGTCATAACGATCCTTGGGGCACCCAAAGATGCCTTCTTCCAAGATGCCTTGTGACACATGTCTTCACCTATCATAGTACCTTCTATTTCTGACTCTTACATGTCATAGATTTGTCATAGGAATCTGTCATAACTGTTTCTGTCAAGATTCACTTACACACTAGTCAAGATGCTGACACATGGCAGAAAACCTCTACCACACAAAAGGGATGCCTATCTCCACATGGAGTGAGTTGACCATCCTAGTCATCTTACAAGTGGAGTGACAACTCATTGTGCCATGTCACACTAGATGACAAAATAGGATGTGCAACAAAATTACAACATAGGCTAAGTAAATAAATTACATTACAATAATAAATGCAAGGAATTACCAAGGTTGAGACACCTTAATTCCTAACATTCTGCCACTTGTCAAACACCTTGTAAGAGCCAATAGAAATAACAGGATTTAACTGCTATAGGCCGAGAGGCCCATAGACTCCAAACACCATTTGAACTTCTCTGTGCCCACTGGTTTCGTTAATGCATCCACAACATTCTTCAAAGTATCTACCTTCTCCAAATTCATTCTATATTTATTCTTTTGATTGATTTTCGCCAACCTTACATGACAAAGGAAAAATAAAAATACCTGCATGAGTAGTTAAAACCACCGCTTATGCAGGTTAAACTTTATACTTAAACTTGCATGAGGAAGAAATAAGTTACATGTAGGAGCAGTCATAATCATCGCTTGTGCATGTAAACTATTGAAAATTTTCTAATACTCTAAAAAAGGTCAAAATTGATATTTTGACAAGCTTGTAATCGAGTCGACTTCACGAACTTCAAGGAACTGACCTAGGGGAATGTTACAAGCTATTCTTAGGTGTCAAATGACTTCCCATGAGGTCAAGAAGATTTACCTCTAAATGTGAACTTAGAGTGTAGGCTACGAAACAAACAAATTTTGTAGGGGTCGTCATTAAAAATGAGCGCAGTTGATTTTGAGGACAACATGCTTATGAGTTTAGGGTTGCTCAGACCTTTAGGGGTATTATTTAGGGTTTATGATTTTAGGGTTGTTCAAATTTAGGGCTTAGGGGTTAGGGTTAAAGGGGAATTATTTATGGTTTAGGGGTTTAGCGTGGTTGTTCGAGTTTAGGGTTTAGGGGTCAGGGGTATTATTTGAGGTTTGTGAGTTTAGGGTTGCTCAAGTTTAGGGTTTAGGGGAATTATTTAGGGGTTAGGGGTTTAGGGTTGCTTGGGTTTAGGGTGAGGGACATGGCCAGAGACATAGGTAGAGAGATTGAGAGGTAGAGGGATGATAGAGACAAGAAGATAGGGTTTACGGTTGATCAAGTTTAGGGTTTAGGGGTTAGGAGTTTAGAGAGGGAGAGATAGGGAGATAGAGGGTGAGGGAAATGGCCAGAGACATAGGCAGAGAGATTGAGAGGTAGAGGGATGATAGAGACAAGGAGATAGGGGTTTAGGGTTGATTGAGTTTAGGGTTTAGGGGTTTAGGGTTGATCAAGTTTAGGGTTTAGGGGTTAGGAGTTTAGAGAGGGAGATATAGGGAGATAGAGGGTGAGGGACATGGCCAGAGACATAGGCAGAGAGATTGAGAAGTAGAGAGACGATAGAGACAAGGAGACAGGGGTTTAGGGGTTAGGACTTTAGAGAGGGGGAGATAGGGAGACAAAGGGTGAGGGACATGGCCAAATGAAAGGAAGCTAGGTGTGCAGAAATCACTTCCTACACTAATCTAAAGAGGAGAGAAGAGTGCAAATTTCTTTTAATCCTTACAATTACAGAGTGTTAACAACAACAATGGAGATATTGTAGCAATACACATACACACAGAAATGAGACAGAAGAGAGAGACACAAGATATACATGGGGAAAACCCTTATCAGGTGAAAAACCCCACACTCCAAAACCTGCACAATGTATTATCAAAACTGAAATGGTTTACAATACACTTGCAATGAAAGCTCTTAGGAGTCTTTGACACTCATATCTGGAGACAAACTGACAGCATAATAGTACATGTCAATCACATAATACATCTCCTCTCCAAGCACCTATTTATATAGAAAATATAAAGCAAAAATGGCTCTATCTTGAGATGGGCATCCAACATGGCCTCATGGCCCAAAACCCATGCCTATGGACACTTGTCCAACATTGTAGGATGTTCATGACACTTGTCAAGTTACCCCATCCCAAAGAGGTCACCTATTCCCAAGTTGGGCAATGACATATGCTCTTATGACTCTTACAACTGTCATAGAATCCGTCATACTAACATATCTTATAGTTGTAAGAGAATCTGTCATAAACAGGCTATAAATAGCATATTTCCTTACAATATGTTATAACAATCCTTGGGGCACCCAAAGATGCCTTCTTCCAAGATGCCTTGTGACACATGTCTTCACCTGTCATAGCACCTTCTATTTCTGACTCTTACATGTCATAGATTTGTCATAGGAATCTGTCATAACTGTTTCTGTCAAGATTCACTTACACACTAGTCAAGATGCTGACACATGATAGAAAACCTCTACCACACAAAAGGGATGCCTATATCCACATGGAGTGAGTTGACCATCCTAGTCATCTTACAAGTGGAGTGACAACTCATCGTGTCACCTCACACTAGATGACAAAACATGATGTGCAACAAAATTACAACATAGGCTAAGTAAATAAATTACATTACAATAATAAATGTAAAGAATTACCAAGGTTGAGACACCTTAATTCCTAACATTCTGCCACTTATCAAACACCTTGTAAGAGCCAATAGAAATAACAGGATTTAACTGCTATAGGCTGAGAGGCCCATAGACTCCGAACACCATTTGAACTTCTCTGTGCCCACTGGTTTCGTTAATGCATCCACAACATTCTTCAAAGTATCTACCTTCTCCAAATTCACCTTCCCGTCCTCTACCATGTCTTGCACGAAGTCAAACTGTACATGAATATGTCGTGTTTTGGTATGGAAAGTTGGATTCTTTGCTAGGCAAATCACACTCTGACTATCACAACAAATCATAATCTATCCTGCATCAACACCAGTATCTAAACACAATCTCTTAAGCCAAATGGCTTCCTTAGAAGCATGAGTTGCTTCCATATACTCAACTTCTGTCATGGACAAAGCAACCACAGGTTGTCGCTTACTCATCCAACTAATTGCACCACCAAACATAGTGAACACAGGCACTAGTGGATCTCCTGCTATCAATGTCACTTGTCCAATTAAAATCCATGAATCTACGAATACAAACTGAATGTGGAGGTCTTGTAGCATTACCATGATAGCATATGGAATACTCAAAAGTACCCCTCAAATATCTGAACACTCACTTAATTGCATCCCAATGTACCCATCTAGGATTAGCCATAAATCAACTAAGGACTCCCACTACTTGGGCAATGTCTGGTCTTGTGCAGACCATGGCATACATCAAACTACCAACAACACTAGCATAAGGTACTTTGCTCATGTCCTCCACCTCACTAGGAGATTTTGGACAATCATTAACAGATAACTTTTTCCCCAATGCAATAGGAACACACAATGGTCTACAATCTACCATGCTGAACCTATCCAACAGAGTCTTCACATACTTATTCTAGCTTAACCAAAGTTTTATGTTAGCTCTGTCCCTTCTAATTTCCATTCCTAGAATGTACCTGGCTGCCCCAAGATTTTTCATCTCAAACAGTACTGACAACAGAGCCTTCAAATTAGAAATCATATTCTTACCATTCCCAATCAACATCATATCATCAACATACAATGCAATAATGAGAATGTGATCATTGTCAAACTTGTAATACACACAATGATTAGATTTTAATCTCAAAAATCCAATGGACAACACAAAGGCATCAAATTTCATATACCACATCTTAGGAGACTGCTTCAAACCATACAAAGACTTCTTCAACTTGCAAACCAAATTTTCTTTACCTTTCTCTATGTAATGCTCTGGCTATGACATGTAAATCTCTTCCTCCAAATCACCATGAAGGAAAGTTGTCTTCACATCCATCTGCTCCACCTCTAAGTCATAAGCAGCTACAAGAGATAACAAGAACTGAATGGATGTCAGCTTTGCAACGAGAGAGAAAATTTCACCATAATCAATTTCCTCCACTTGTGAGTACCCCTTTGCAACCAATCTAGCCTTGTACTTTTCAAAAATGCCATCTGCACCAAATTTCTTCTTGAAAACCCATTTACATCCAACAGGTTTCCATCTTTCAAGCAAAGGCACCAAGTCCCATGTTTTATTCTTTTCCAAAGCAGCCATCTCATCTTCCATGGCCTCCTTCTAGGAACCTGCATCTTTCATGCCCATAGCCTTTGTCACAGTTATAGGCTCATCAGTGTTAGTAAGGCAAAATCACAACTAGAATCAAGTAATGAATATCCAAACCTATCAGGTTGCTTCCTTGTTCATGTAGAACTCCTCAAAGGCTAAGGTTAAAGTTTTGCTTTTTCTTCTAAGCTTTCAGAGCTGCTAGAGATCTCCTCATCATTAGAACTCATAGGGTCTGTCAGTTCAGTCTTCTCACGGGTAGAAGGAAATTGAACCACGTCCTCTTTCTTTTTTGTCTGTTCTAGCTGTAGAACAACGAAAGAAGGTGTTAACTCTCTAAAGATAACACTTTTGCTATACAAAACTTTTTTAGCCAAAGGATCCCAAAGCTTGTATCCTTTCACATCGACACCATAGCCAATGAAAATACACTTAACAACCTTGTTCTCCAATTTAGACCATTTCTCCCTAGGCACATGTGCATATGCCTCACAACCAAAAACATGAAGATGTCTAACTAAAGTCTTCTTGCTAGACCACAGCTCCATAGGTGTCTTACCAACAAGAACTGACATAGGAGACCTATTTACCAGGTGGCAAGCAGTGGCTACAGCTTCAGCCCAAAAAATTTTTTCCATGCTTGCTCCACCAAGCATACTCCTAGCCTTCTCCATCAGTGTCCTATTCATCCTCTCTGCAACTTCATTTTGCTACAGGGTGTATGGAGTTGTCTTATGTCTTTCAATCCCTTGCTCTTTACAGAACTTATCAAACTCTACCAAACAAAACTCACCACCGTTATCAATTCTCAAACACTTAATCTTTTTACTAGTATAATTTTCAACAAAACCTTTAAACTCTTTAAACCGACTAAAGACTTCAATCTTACTTCTGATAAAATAAACCCATGTCCTTCTACTATAATCATCTATAAAAGATACAAAATATGTAGATTTGGAAATTGAAGGAACATTAAGAGGACCAAACACATCAGAATGAATAAGATCCAATACACCAGTAGACTTGTGAGAACTAGAGTAAAACTAAACACGGTTTTGCTTTCCATATACACAACGTTCACAAAAGTCAAACTCGAGATTACAATCATTTAACCCCTCAATGAAGTTTTTATTTTTTAGGGTTCTAAGACCCTTCTCACCAATGTGGCCATATCTCAAATGCCATAACATAGTTTTTTTAGCAAGAAGTTTAACTTTCAAAGCATCTGCACTACCATCAAAATGTGTTACAACAAATTTCTTCACTACTCATTCAGATGGTGGGGATGAAGTGACTGCAGCTCTTTTCTTTGAGTCAAAAGAACTATTGCATTGTGAAGTGCATGCCTCCAACTGAAACAGAGTACTCCTATGACTACCCTTTGCAAGCACCATAGATCTTCTAGTCATCTTGCATCCATCCTTTGAAAAGACAACCTGCACACTTGCATCATTCAGCATACTTATAGCAAGTAGGTTTTGTGCCAAGCCTAAGATGTGCATAACCCTAGTGATCCCCTTTACTCATCCATTAGGGAATTGGATTGAGACTCTTCCATGACCAACAATCTTTAGATGAGAATCATCACCTAGGTACACTCTTCCACCATCAAACTCTTCATACTTCGTGAACCAGCTTTGAAGCGAGGTCATGTGGAATGATGCACCAAAATCTATCAACCACACATCATCAGATGCATGGGTGGCCAGGGCTACGATGAAGGTATCACCATCATCTTGTGACTTGTCAGAATCTGAATCTGGGGCATTCTTCTTCTTCTTTTTCTTTTTCTCTTTGCATTCCTTTCGGAAATGTCTAGTTTTGCCATAGTTCCAACAGATAGCCTTGGACTTTCCAGGAGATTTGGATCTCCCATGGGATTTGGATCTACCCTTTTCACCTTTCTTGTCCTTCTTCTTCCCTTTCTCTTTGGGTCTTCCACGGACTGCAAGAGCTTCTTTGGCCGATTTGGATGTCTTTCTCCACATTTCTTCAGATAACAGTGAAGACACCACATCTTCCATCTTGAAGGTGGTTGTAGTGCTTCTGATGGCCATGACAAGATGATCCTAAGAATCTGGCAAAGAATAGAGCAGGGTCATACACCGATCCTCCTCCTCCATTTTCACACCCACATATGTCAATTGTGCAACAATCATGTTGAAAGCATTCATAGGTCCGCAACAGATCCTCCATCTTCCATCTTTAGAGAAAACAACTTTTTTAGAAAGAGATTGTTCACCAACGAATTGGCCTGATAAACATCTCCCAGCTTCTTCCAAAGTTCTTTCATGGTCTTCTCCTCATGGACATTCAATAGGATAGAGTCAGCTAGACAGAGTCTTATGAGATCCTTAGCCTTCCAATATTTGAGGTCCCAATCAGCTTGTGACATTGTCATATGTTTTGTTCCATCAACGGTTTCCCATAGGTCATGATCAACAAGTAGGTCTTCCATCTTGAGTTTCCACAACACAAAATTTTTGCCATTGAACTTCTCCACCTCTACTCTTCCATATGTGGTTACCATCTCCTTCCTGTAACAATATATAGAATACTTTGTTGGGACTCCCACTCAACCTAAGCGTAGCTCAAAAAACCCCTACCCACCAGCTAGAATCAAAACTAGCCAGGCTTTGATACCAACTAAAAGGAAGCTAGGTGTGCGGAAATCGCTTCCTACACTAATCTAAAGAGGAGAGAAGAGTACAAATTCCTTTTAATCCTTACAATTACAGAGTGTTAACAACAACAATGGAGATATTGTAGCAATACACATACACATAGAAATGAGACAGAAGAGAGAGACACAAGATAGACGTGGGGAAAACCCTTATCGGGTGAAAAACCCCACACTCCAAAACCTACACAATGTATTATCAAAACTGAAATGGTTTATAATACATTTGCAATGCAATCTCTCAGGAGTCTTCAACACTCATCTCTAGAGACAAACTGGTATCATAACAGTACCTATCAATCACATAATACATCTCTCCAAAGCACCTATTTATATAGAAAATACAAGTGGCTCTATCTTCAGATGGATGTCCAACATGGCCTCATGGCCCAAAACCCATGCCTATGGACACTTGTCAAACATTGTAGGATGTTCATGACACTTGTCAAGTCACCCCATCCCAAAGAGGTCGTCTATTCCCAAGTTGGGCAATGACAGATGCTCTTACGACTCTTACAACTGTCATAGAATCTGTCATATTGACATATCTTACAGTTGTAAGAGAATCTATCATAAACAGGCTATAAATAGCATATTCCCTTACAACATGTCATAACCCTCCTTGGGACACCCAAAGATGTCTTCTTCCAAGATGCCTTGTGACACATGTCTTCATCTGTCATAGAACCTTCTATTTCTAACTCTTACATGTCATAGATTTGTCATAGGAATCTGTCATAACTGTTTTGGTCAAGATTCACTTACACACTAGTCAAGATGCTGACACATGGCAGAAAACCTCTACCACACAAAAGGGATGGCTATCTCCACATGGAGTGAGTTGAACATCCTAATCATCTTACAAGTGGAGTGACAACTATTGTGCCACTTCACACTAGATGACAAAACAAGATGTGCAACAAAATTACAACATAGGCTAAGTAAATAAATTACAGTACAATAATAAATGCAAGGAATTACTAAGGTTGAGACACCTTAATTCCCAACACTAGAGACACAGACAAAGAGATTGAGAGGTAGAGGGATGATAGAGACAAGGAGATCAGGTTTAGGGTTGATCGGGTTTAGGATTTAGGGGTTAGAAGTTTAGAGAGGGAGAGATAGGGAGATAGAGGGTGAGGGACATGGCTAGAGACATAGGCAGAGAGGTTGAGAGGTAGAGGAATGATAGAGACAAGGAGATAGGGGTTTAGGGTTGATTAGGTTTAGGTTTTAGGGGTTAGGAGTTTAGAGAGGGAGAGATAGGGGGATAGAGGGTGAGGGACATGGCTAGAGACATAGGTAGAGAGATTGAGAGGTAGAGGGATGATAGAGACAAGGAGATAGGGGTTTAGGGATGATCAGGTTTAGGGTTTAGGGGTTAGAAGTTTAGAGAGGGAGAGATAGGGAGATAGAGGGTGAGGGACATGGCCAGAGACATAAGCAGAGAGATCGAGAAGTAGATGGATGATAGAGATGATATATACTTATAGATGTTAGAGGAAAATGTGAACAATAGTATTAAACAACTAAATATCCAATAACTCAATGAAATTGATGCAAATACAATAAACAAAGATATTATCTTTGTAAACCGATTTACCTCATAACTTCCATTGTTGCCCATCTCATATTGATCTTGTGTATGATTTGAGATCTTAGAAGTGTGTACTTCCTTGCTGTTGAAGATGACAATAGGAGAATGGCTGTGATTGGAGTGTGCAATGAAGATTAAATTACAAATGCAATTCTAATGTGGATGGATGATGGATAATGGAGACATGATTGGATGATTATGATGATAATGGGATTATACAAATGCAAATGAGGATACTTTGCCAAAGGCATGCTGATAAGATTTATGCAGAGTAAGATTGGAAAATCTTGAGTGGATGAAAATGAGGGAATGAGGGTTCCTTTTATAGGCTCAAGAGAGGCCAAATCCAAGTGTCAATAGATCCATGACTGGAGGAATTACCTGTGAGGTGTATGGTTGAGGAAGCTTGAGGGAATGTGCGTGAATCAAAAGAAGACAAGTGTCTAGGCTCCTTTCATGAGTTATGGGAGTTAATAGAATAGATTGAAGAGTTAACTGAGATGATTGATCAGATAACTGATTTGACTAACTAGTTAACTGATTTAATTGATGAGTTAACTAATTTGATTGGAGGAGAAATAAGACATGTGGGTGAATGGATATTAGCTAATTAAATATTAAAATATTTAATTATGTGTTCAACATGGTGAGGTGGAAAGGTGAGGTGGAAGAATGATGTGGAAAGATGATGTGGATTTATGAAATTTAGGACTTTGGAATAGAGGAATTTGGGATTAATTAAATAATTTAGGATTATTTAATTATATGAGACATTAGAAGAATTAGGGAATTTAATTAAATAAATTGATTTTATTTAATTATTAGAATAATAAGAGAAATGTGAATCATTTAAATAAATTAGGATATTTATTTAATTGATAGAATAATGAGAATAAAATAAATATTAAAATATTTATTGAATTCGACTTAGCCATTTTTAGGTGTATACATTTTGCCCCTCTTTGATGCAATGTGTTTTATCATGTTGTTTCAAAGAATAAAAATTTTCTCAGTATGATACATGCCCTAGTTTTCCCCTAGTACAGGTTTGGTGACGGTAGGATGCCCCCTCAAGAGATTGGATGGGAAGAATGTGATGACAGGATGATAGACAATCTCATGATGAGATAGGCTGACCAGATAGACGGGAGAAGAAATTCGCTAATGATGGGTGAAAATATGATAATTACCATGCCCTAGCATGTACAAGGTTAAACTCCTCCAATTAGGGCTCATTTTGCTATATATAGGTATGTGGGGTCACAATCCTAGTGAATTATACACTTGTCTTTTGTGGTAGCAGTGCAAAGCAGTCAGCAGAGATGGACCAGATTCTGATAGCCAACCATTGATTTGAGAGGATCTGACGATTCAGGCAGCCAACAAAGTATGGATCCCCACTATGTATCCTTTGAAATTTGGTTGATTTCGCATTTATGGTGGTCAAATTGTAGGTCAAAGTTGTCATTTTTGAATGTGTGGGTTTAGTGTTTTGGCACAAATAAGCTATTAAGAAGTGCATATACTCTGATTTAACACATCTGAGTCATGAATTGACACATGAGAAATTTTTGCAAATGAAAGGGAGTCTTGTTAAACCAACTAGGGTTTATGCGCATGTAAGTCTTTAGGCACAATCAAGCAACAGTCTTGCGCATGTGATTTATAGTTGTGCAAACATTGTAAAAATGTGCAAATAAGTAGTATTTCAGTGCAACTGATAGGAAGTTGCGCATTTGATGTGAAAACATGCAAATGAGTATTTTTTCTATGTAATTGCCTGAAACAACGCAAATGATAGGGGATTCAGTACATTTGACACAAAGCTGCACATCTGGTAAACAGAGCTACTTATCTGATAGGTTTGGTAAAATACTTATCTGGTTTAACAAATTCAGCATCGTGATCGATGTTGGCCAACTGATAGGTCATCTTTGAGATTGATTGAATCTCAGAAGAGAGGATAGGATAGATTTCCTGACAGGTTAGCTAAGTACTTTGTTTGATTTGATAGATTTGTGGCTTACTTTGATTTGGTGTTTTAACACACTTTGTTATCAATTTTGCAGGAGATCCTAGATCATGTACTGATGTCACGGAATAGATTCCCTCTGATGCAGCTGATTAAGCCTTACTTGACTGACACTGACCATTTGGTGCTTGGGTCGACCAGCTTATGGTATGTTTGCTTCATGCCTGAGATGCGGGCTAACCTCGGATTATTGACTGCTTTGGGTGAGAGGTACCACAGTGAGATGGGCATGTTTCACTTGCCCACTAGAGAGATGATGGTGATGCTAGAGGATGTTCATCGGATTCTATGGATTCCTATTCAGGGTGAGCTACTGGAGTACAAGTTTGCCACTAGAGCTAGATTGGCTGAGTGCAGATGAGTGTTCGATGACCCAGACTTGGAGGGCACATAGATCAACTAGGTGGACATTGCAGAGTACTATGAGCCCCTACCAACCATACCAATAGGTTTGATCAGAGGTGTTGTATGCCCCGACAGGAAATTTCGTGGCTTCCAGGTTGGATGGGGATGGACTCTAGAGAGGATAGTTTAGGAGGGGATATAGTTTGCTTGGGGTCCTTGCATCTTAGCCCATTTGTACCACAATTTGCATTAGTTTGTATACGATGGAGCTGCTAGTCTTTCTGCTGGTGTTCACTGCTTCAGATTTGGGCCTGGCTGCATATAGCGGTGACATGGCCGATTGGCATGGGAGTGAGGGGACATGACCGACCCTACTCTTATATGTTTCAAGAGACTCTTTCCTAGACCAAGTTGGGAAAGTTAGAGTATTGGCATCACACATTAGATAATGTGGACGAGGTGACATGGCGACCATACCTAGACTGTGAGGTGTGGGATGAGGATGCAGCAAAGTTGCCTTATTGTTTCTAGACTCAATAGCTAATAGGGAAGACTCCCTACATACTAGAGCACCACATTGTTAGCCGTGTGCTCTGATAGTTTGGCAGGATTCATGGCATGCCCCATGGTACTACTATTTTTTCTTGGACACACAAGGAGCATCCACTATGGGGTCCTGTGGTGTCATATGAGATAATGAGGATTGATTTTTTGCATATTCCCTACTAGGCATGGGATATGAGGTGGCAGATAGTGGATGCGGGTATGACATCAAACTTTGAGACACACTTTACTACCCACCTGGTTCCTTGATACTTTGGTCTTGGAGAGTTGGTTCCGTGACTTGAGTATGATGATGAGGATGAGGACGATGTCCCTCGACAAAGGAGGGGACGACGACGAGGCAGGAGGGGTGGAAGAGGTGACAGGGGAGGAGGATATGATGGAGGAGATGACGGGGATGATGGTGGGGATGATGGCAGTCAAAGGAGAGTGCCTCAGCTGTAGGCACGGGCACAGGTACATGCACAGGTGCAGCCACAGGTATAGGCACATGCACAGGAACAAGGTGGGCAGGGTGATGGAGAGACAGTAGCATTGTGAGCCCAGGTGGCTCAGTTATAGGCATAGGTGGCACAACTATAGGGGCAAGATGGCAGTGAGATAGTAGCCTTGCGAGCCTAGGTGGCTTAGTTATAGGGGCAGGTGACACAACTGCAAGGTGATGTCCACACTGTGATTGTTGAGTGAGACATGGCCATACAAAGATATACTAGGGTAGAGGCCCTATTACAATAAGTGCAGTAGACGGAAGCCCAGGGTCCACACAGCCAAATTGTGGTAGATATGGTTAGGGTAGGATAGGAGATGTCTTATTGGAGAGGGTTGTATGAGTAGGTTGTGCCAATAGAGAAGAGGGTCAGCAGTTTCCATCCTAGCTCACACAATAGGTCAAGGTGGACGCAGATAGAGAGCATAGGGATGAGGCCACCACTTTCTCATGGGCCATCAAGGATGAGTCCTATAGGGCCTCATCTTCCCTCATAGTAGCCACAGGATCCAGCCCCGTCTGGAGCTAGCTCCACATAGTCACTTGCTTAGACATGTATCATGTTATGCCAGTTTTTGTATACACCATTTTTGACCAGTTGAGATAGATACTTTTTATGGCATCATTGTATGCTTGGACTTTTATTATTATTTTGATATATGATGATGATCTACATGAGTTTGACACATTGCATGCATGTGTTCCTATGGATGGATTTACTTATTATGCTTATGGTTGTATGTGATGCTTCTAACATGTTTATGCGACCCTATGACACACTTGATATCTATGTGACATGATGCTTTTATGCAATACATGATGGACTTGATGACTTATATGCATGCTTATGATCCTATATGCTGATATGTTACTATAATCTAATGCACACTATGGTGATATTGTAAAATGCAACACATGATGGTTTAATTATTGTATGTATGGATGATGATCTAATATGCAAACACTGTGATATCTATGTTTTGTAGATTTTTGATGTGAGATGTTATGCAATCTATGTGGATGAATGACATAACTTTCATGATCTAAATGTTTAAGGCCACTAATGCACCTAAATGATAATGAAATATGCAAAATGATTATTTTTGTTATGCCAAGTATACTCAACTATAAATGAAACAACACTTAGAAGAATGTAGGTAGAAGAATTGGAACAAATGGGTGGCTGATGGATAGAATTTGGATCTTTGTGACACTTGGATAAATGGTATGTATGAAATGCTTATAAATGAAATGAAATGCAATTTGGTATGTATGATAGTGATTTTTTTCATCTTCTTGCACAAGTTTTTTTTGAAGTGCTTTGTATCATCATTGAGATTTTAAAATGTTGTAACAAAATACAAGCATCTAGGTATAATTAAACCATGATGACCTGAGTATCTCTTAAATGGATTTTGATTTAGCAAGTTAATACAAGCATCTAAATATAATTGAGCCAAGATGACCTGAATATTTCTTGCGTATATCAACAGACAAGGATTACACTTGTTTCATGTTTAGACCTCTTATGTCCTCGATGATCATTACGTTGATCATGTCTTTAGACAAGGCTTCACATTACTAAAGATAAACCCACAAACAACAAACAAATAAAATAAATATGCCCCCATCATAGCTTCTGTAGTTTTTGACATCCTTGAGTAACATAAAAAGACATAATAACAAAAGTCATGATATAAGACGTTAAACAACCATTAAAAACCTTCATGCCATAGATATATGTTTTCTTGCAATAACTTGATAGAGTCATGTTTGATGTTTTAGGTAGGCTAGGATTTGTTCATCTTTGTTTGACATCTTTTTGTCAGGATGATGTTTAAATCTTGCATGTTGCACTGCTTGTTGTCTAGTGATAAAACCATGATCCAGTTTGTTATCCTCTGAGTTGTAGCATTCTAAAATCCAATTTACTAACTAGGTCAAGGATTTGTCCCTAGTCAAGCAAAGGATCAATTTATTATGGACGAATAGAAAATAGACACGAAGAAATGGGCCCTAAGGGACTGACCTAGTGCCTCAGGGGCTCATCAATGATGGCCTTGCCTACATGACGACGCAGAGGCAACGTAGTTTGGGGTGCAGACTATGAGAAACTAAGACCTAGGTGATGCGAAAAATGGTCGAATTGGATGGACAAAAGGATGGGTGACATGGGATTGAATGGATGGGAAAGCCTCGAGGGCTCATCAATGATGGCCTTGCCTACGTGATAGCTTAGAGGCGACGTAGTTCGACAACGGTTCAATGGAATGGTCAAGGATGGATGCAAGTTTGGATTGATAGCCTAGTGGGACAAGGCGATAAGGATGAGTGAACAACAAGCCATGCTAGGTATCTTAATGTGATTGGGTGGATGTGGTTGTGAAAAGACTGGATGAGGACAAAAGTCCTAAGAGATGGAGGGAGCGGTTTATCACAAATGGCGCTTGTTTCTGGGTTTTCACCACTTGCTTTTATTTGCACAATAGTTAAAATACACATGGTGCCTATTTGCCAGGTTTTCATTATGGTATCTATCCAAGGTGCCTATTTACCAAGTTTTCACCAGAAGATGATTTTTTTGCTATTTTTCTAATTTTTTTGTTATTTTTCCATTTTTTTATTTTTTTGTTATTTTTGACTCCCTTGCATTGGGGATTTAGGTGTAGAACTTGTGAAGATGCATTTTGTTGATGGGATCATCAAACAGTTCACCTTCTGATGTTGATAGCTGATAAGCGCCTAATCCATAGGTGATAACTATGACATAGGGACCTAACCAATTGGATTCAAATTTTCCCTTTTTCTCTCTATCTTGCTGATTTCTTGGATTCTCTCTTAGAACTAAGTCACCCACCTAAAAGACTCATGGTTTGACCCTGTGATTATAACTTCTTGACATTCTCTATTGGTATGCCTTAAGATGGTTGAAGGCATGTTGTCTTTGTTCTTCTAACAACTCTAGCTCCTAGAGTCTTGATACTCTGTAGTCCTCATCATTTATAAGACCTTTTAACAACACCCTGAGGGAAGGTAACTCAACTTCTATAGGCAAGATAGCTTCAGAGCCATAGACGAGGCCGTATGGTGTCTCACCTATGGGAGTGCGTATACTGGTTCTGTAGGCTCACAGAGCGGGGTTCAATTGCATATGCTAGTCACGGCCAACGTCATCGATAATCTTTTTGAGTATCTTTAGGATAGTTTTATTCAATGCCTCAGCCTAGTCGTACCTTGTAGGTAGTATGGAGTGGAGAAGCGATGCTGAATGTGGAATTTATCATAGAGTTCTTTCACATCTTGATTCTTGAAAGGTCACCCATTATCCGTGATAATGGATAATGTAATACCATATCTGCATATGATGTAGTTAAGGATGAAAGAAGATATTTGTTTCCCTGTGATGTTGGTTAATGGAACAACCTCAATCCACTTTATGAAATACTAGGTGGCTGTGATAATGAATTTGTGGCTGTTGGAGGATGAAGGGTGAATCTTGCCTACTAGATCAAGTCCCCATTGGCAGAAGGGCGAAGGTTTCGTTAAAGGTTGCAGCTCCTGTACTGGTGCATGTATGAGGTTCTCGTCAATTTGGCATTTAGTACATCTCTTCACAAAATGATGGGAGTCTCTTTCCATGGTTGGCCAATAGTATCTGAGATGCATGAGCTTCTTTGCCAAGGTAGGACCACTAGAGTGTGTCCCGCAAATTCTTTAATGTACTTCACTTAGAGCGGTCTATTATTCCTCCCTATCCAAACACCTAAGGAGATACCATCTAAACCTCGTCAATATAGGGTGTCTGTGATGATGGTATATTAGGATGCTTGGTGTATAAATGTTTGCTTTTGGTTGTGTGATAGGTCAGGTGGTAGGATATTCTCTTTTAGATAGATGTAAACTTTGCCATATAAGGGAGAATTGAAGCCTATGATGTGGTAAATGGTACCAATTTCTACGATTTCATAAGCAGGATAGGGGCTGGCTCCACCAAAAACTCAGAATGAGAATGATTTTCAAGTATGTCATGAAGGGTTCCAATAGTAGCCATTGCATCTGCTGGTTTTTTTTTCAATCTTGGTATTTGCTCAAAGGATATCACAACAAAATACTCTTTAAAATCATTCACCATACGCTTGTATGGTATCAGCTTCTCATCCTTAGTTTGATAATCATCATTTACTTGATTAATGATGAGTTGTGAGTCCTTGTACACATGAAGTTCCTTGACCTTCCAATCTACTACCATCTTTATGTCGATAACCAATGCTTCATACTAGGTGACATTGTTGGTACATGGAAACATAAGTATGTATGACTTAGGGATTATATCTCCATGTGGTGTTACCAACAAGATTCCTATTCCAGATCCATGTTGAGTATATTACCCATCAAAGTAAAGTTTCCAGGCTGTGGTAGTGATGTTGAAGATACTCATCCAGAAATTCAAAACTTAATGGGTTGTCATTCATCAAAGGTGCATCTGCTAGCTGATCTGCAATGACCTGTCCCTTTATTGCTCTTCTATCTAAATACTCAATATCAAATTCAATGAGTATCATGACCCATTTAGATATTCTACCTATTAGGGTAGCTTTGTTGAGTAGGTATTTAATGGATCAATCTTCGCCACTATCTTGATAGAGTGTGAGAGCATGTAGTGTCTCAACTTTTGTGAAGCAAAGACAATTACAAGGCATGCTCTTTCAATTAGTGTATACTATAGTTCATAACCTACTAGTGCTTTTTTGATGTAGTAGATTACTTGTTCCTTTCCTTCGTGGTTTTGTTGAGCTAGCAGAGCTCCAAGAGTTGTGGGTGTAGCTGAGATGTAGAGTAGCAATGGCTTGCCCTAAATCGGTGGCATCAAGACTGGTGGGTTCATTAAATACTCCTTTAGATATTGAAATGCTTGCTCACATGTGTCATCCCATTTGAATGGAGTGTTTTTGTGTAAGAGATGTGTGAATGGATGGCACTTATCTGCCAGTTGAGAGATAAACCTTCTGATGGACTGCAGCTTTCCTTGTAGAGACCACAATTGACTTAGATTCTTAGGTGGTAGCATTTCCATGATTTTTTTTACCTTGGCTAGGTCCACTTCTATTCCATTAGCTGATACGATATATCCAAGGAGTTTACTGGATGTGACTCTAAAAACACACTTTTTGGGATTTAATCGTACATTAAATTGCTCTAGTCTCATGAAGATCTTGTCCAAGACATGGAGATGCCCTTCTCTGGTGAGTGACTTGGCTAGGATGTCATCTACATAATCCTCCATGATGGTGTGCATCATGTCTAAAAGATTGTAGTCATTGCTCACTGATATGTTGCCCCTGCATTCTTTAGTCTGAATGGCATGACGTACCAATAATAGGTACCCCATGGACATGTGAATGCTATTTTGTTCTAATCCTCTGATGCTATTTTAATTTGGTTATAGCTAGAGAACCCATCCATTAATCATAACATGGTGTGTCCTACCGTTAGATCAACAATAATATCTGTTTGGCAGAGGAAAGTCATCTTTTGGGCAAGCCTTGTTTAGATTTATGAAGTCATTGCAAATTCTTATCCTTCCATTAGGTTTGGAAATAGGTACAATGTTAGAAACCCATTCTAGATAATCAATGGCTCTGATGAACCCCACATCTAGTAGTTTCTTTAGTTCATCTTTGACCATTAATTCTATGTGTGGGTGCATTTTCCTCAATTTCTGTTTAAATGGCTTAGCTCCTAGAGCTAGTGAAAGATGATCCATTATAAGGTTTGGATCCAGTCCCAGCATATCCACATATAAACAAGTAAAGTTAATTTATTTCCACTTGAAGAATTTGGTGAATTTTGGCTTTTCTTGTGCAGATAATGATTGTGCCATATGGATTGTCCTTGGGTTCTCTTCTGTGCCGATGTTTATTGGTTTCAAGCTGGTTCAATCAATATTGAAGATCTCTCCTGATGAGCATGGTAGGGGAGACTATCAATCCCTTCATCTGTTGGTGCCTCAGAGAGGTTTTCACTGTTAGATATGTCTTTTCTTTTTTACTTTTTCCTAATCTAACACTACCATGGAGTAGTTTTCACCGTTAGATTTGCTTTTTAGTTTTTTATTTTTTTTATTGAAAGGATTGGCACTCTCTCCAAAGTATGCCACATCATTAAGTTTGATGGTGAAGCCAGCCTTGTGGTCTCCTATGGGTAAATGGTCCCTAATCTCTAGATAATCGATAATAGTGTCATCATTTTGGAATGTATCTAGTTCAGGGGTGGTGTCTGGGAAATCCTAGTCTATCAATTCATGATGCACTAGGGGTAATGGATCATCTAGTTGGTCTGATTCAAGGGTGGTAATGGTTAGAATGAAGGATTCATTCGAATGGGTAAAGGTATTGACAAGGTCTATTATGGTACCCTCCTCACGTTGGTTTGTCAAGTGTGACATCGTACTCTATTCATGAAGTTCACATTCATCATATTGCAGAGCAAACTCTAGCAATCTATCCCTAGAGCTTTGTCCTTCATGCATCGTATGAGTAGAGCTATGCTGTTGAACCACATCGATCTCTTTGTATTCCCAAGACATTTCTATGAGGCTATCCCATTCATACTCATTGGAATCTATTTCACTCCATTCTTGTAGTCGGAGAAGCTATTCTATGAAGTTAGTGGCAACTGCTTATTTGTCTTTTGCTTGAAGTTTCTCCTTACCTTTGATCTTCTCTTTATCCTTGTATCCCAACCCAGTAGTGTCTCGAGATGTGGAAGTAGAGGGTTGAATTGGTTCTATGATACCATCTTTCCTTAATCCTATGGGGCCATGTCCTTCATATCCCATCCTTTGTAAAATAGAAAACCATTTACCATATTATGCAGTGGGTAGCTCAGGTTGATGATCATTTGGTGTGGTTTCACTATTTTTATCCTTGTAAAGCCATTGTAAGAGATCTTTTTCATCACTCTCATCTGATAAGTTTCCCCATCTAATGCAAGGACCCTTAGAAGTCTCTAATGATTTGGCCTTGTTCAGTAATGGTTTTCATAGGATTTTGGTGATATAGGCAGTTGTGCTAGACAGAAAGATTGTTCAATCACATATTCTCCAACTCCCTTGTCCTTGACTTTAAATTTAAGCTCTGATGTTTTGGAGGTAGAAGCTAGAGAACTTGGATCCACATGGTGTGAAGAAGAGGAAGATGCTCAATTGGTAGGGATTACAACTTCTGGTTTGGATTGGATGTTGCTGCAATACTGGAATGGATCAGGGTCCCCTTGTATGGCAATTTCTTAGCCACTGTGTGGGAATTTGATACATTGATGGTATGTTGATGGAATGGCCTTCATTTCATGTATCCAAGGTCTTCCTACAAGAATGTCATATGCTAGCTCCATGTCTAGAACTTGGCACACAACATCTCTCTCTACTGGTCCAACCTTTATCAGCAAGACCACAGTTCCTTTGGAAGTTCTATCTTCTTCATCATACGCCTTGATAGTTATTTTCTTTTTAGGATCAATGGTGTTTTGTGAAAACCCTAATGCAAGGATTAGCTTTAACGTGCATATATTTAAACCAGCACCTCCATCTATTAGGAACCTTTTTATTCAGTGTTTGTGGATTTGGGCCTCAATGCGGAGGGATGCATTGTGTGGTTGGTTGATGGACATATCATCTTTCTCTGTGAAGGATAAGAATGTGGTGTGGTTAGATGACCTACCATAGCTTGGAATTGCTCTTGAGAAAGGTTTGTAAGAATAATTGTTTCTGAGAGAGCTTTCTCTAAGATGGCTTTGTGGGATGGGGATAGATGCATAACTCCAAAATGGATATGTGTGCAGGTGTTTTATGGAGTTGGTCAAGGATGTTGTATTGGTTCGATGTGGATGATGACTTGGGTGGAGCTCCTTATAGAGAAATGTTTCCACAATGAGTGGTCACATTACAATTAGGATTATTATTGATAGTGATGACATTGAGGTGTGAATCACTATGTGAGATATGATTGACGATGTACTCATAAGAAATGTTATTATAGTTTGCTTTGTCAGCACCGTTGTTGTTTTGATTGGATAATCCTCCTTTCTCATAGTGTGGAAGAGGATTTTTGAATGCTATATGCTCTTCATTAGTGGTATGCCCTTCAATTTTTATTACTTTTTGATCAATGAGGTCTTGAATGACATGTTTTAGTGCTTGACAATCATTTGTTTTATGTCCTTTGTTTCTTTGATACTCGCAAAAGTTGGCATCATTCCACCAAGCGGGTTTAAATTTTGGTTCATATTCACACACCGGAGGAAGTGTTATGAGGTTACCTACAATTAAATTCCTAAGGGCAGAGTCAAGAGATTCTCCTAGTGGTGTGAATTTTCTCCTAGGAGGAAAGTTGGTGGCTCTTTTCTTGTTGCTTTGAGGCTTGTTGGATGGTGTATTTTTTTGTGGTTTTGATAGATTGAAGATTGGTTGCTTTTGCACCACGTTTTTAGTATCCACCACATCATCATTTACAATGGGTTTGTTCTTGGTCCAAAATCCTGACTTGTTCGCATTGTTGTTAGAACTAGGGGTGTCTTTGTATAGCTTAATTTGCCCCTTTGTTATCAAGACTTTCTCAACGAGTAGCCCCATTTCAATGAACTTACTAAAAGTAGTTGGGTATTGTATTTGGATTTGATAACTTAGTTCCGTGGTTAGGTTGTGAACAAACATTTCTATCATCTATTTCTCCAGTATGTGGTAGGGACACTTGCTTGCAAGTTGCCTCCATCTTTGTAGGAAAGAGGTGAAGGATTCTCCCCCCTTTTGCTTGTTATTACATAGGTCCAACATGGAGATTTCATGTTTGATATTGTATGAGAAATGTGTTACAAATTTATCCACTAGCTCATCAAAAGTGCAGATGTCGGGAGGTAGGTGGGAGAACCATTCCATTGCTTGGCCTCCTAAGCTTCGTGGGAATAGTCACATAAGATATGTTTCATTGTGTGCAACTTCTAGGCATGCTGCGCTAAATTCCCTTATATGATCTCTTGGATCAACTTTTCCTTGATACTTATCAAATTTTGGAACCTCAAACCTTGAGGGAAAAGGTATCACGAGCAAAGATTTATCAAAGGGATATGGTGAAATATCCTCAAGAGAGTAATGTTTTGTTATTGTCCCACTTTGGATGTCCATCAACTATTTTTGCAAGGCTTGGATTTGTGTTGTTAACGTGTCCAAGGGATTGGGTGTATCCTTAGCCTTTTCCATTTTAGAACCATCTTTGTCAATTTTTTCATTTTTGGAGCCATCTTTCGAAGACTCAGCTTCATTTGAGGAATTGTTCTCTCTTAGATTTGAGACATCAAAATCTGAGGGCAAATTAGCTCCTTGTTGAGCTAGCATGAGAAAATATTTATGAGGATATGTGGAAACTACCCTATCCATCATCCTTAGAAATTTTGGATCTTGAAGTTGTTTAAGGATTTCCTCTTGACTAACCTCCTCATCATCAGAATTATGCCCACTATTGTGAAGGGAACCCATTTTTTGCTTTTATTTAGATGAGATCTAGTTTGAACCATGCAATTTTTGGATGTGAGAGAAGTTGGATTATGAGACTTGGTGGACTTGTTTTGATGTTTTGGTACGAAAATGATTTGGTTGGATATGGTTTTGGTAAGATTTTGCTAAGGTTTTCTATTGACTCTATTTGTCCAAACAAGGTGTTCATGAGCTAAAAGGTAGTCAAAATAGGGATGGTTGATCACCACTATTTGATGTAGACTATTCTTCTATCAAGATACACAGGTATAGTTTCGATGTGAAGGATGATTGGAAACCTGATGTGAAACTAACTAGATCTTTGTTTGAATTTGGGAGAGTCAATAATGCCTTGATGCAAGTTTTGGTTTGGTTTCACGTGTTCAGATAGCAAGACAATGGTATGCAAAGGTGATGTGTGAAAATGGTATGAAGGTGGTCTGAAATGGTTGAACTAACCCTCCAAGTGTGATCTGGGTCCAAATACAAGGATTTGGTTTTGATTTTCTCTCAAACTATATGGAAGCACTCTCTATTATGAATGCACAGGTTTAAATGCATAGAAACAGGGATCAAATGCGCAACTCTGTTTATTGAATGCGCTATTCTACTTGTGTAGGTCTATTATTTATGTGCTGCTCTATTGATTGGATGTGCAGCTCTACTGTTTATATGTGCAGGAGTTTTCAAATGCGCAGTAACATCTCTTAAATGCATGGCAAATAGGAGTGTATGCACAGCAATAGGTGGATGCATATAAAGATAGTTTGAATGCGTAGGAAGATGTATCAAATGCACAGCTCTGTATAGAGGTTTTTCTTTTTGTTACAGTTTGGTCAATCTTGGCTTGTTTGTATATTTTCCTAGGATGCTCTGAAGTCTTACTTTTGACTCATGTTATTGCTGTAGGTTGTCATGATCATTTGATTTTCTTCTTTGTTTTGATACAATTTTTGATTAAAAAATAAGCAAGTACAATCCTAAGGATGGCAAGGACAATATTCGTTGAGTTTCAACTTGGATTTTACCCCAACCACTTACATAAATGCATGACAGATAGTAACTTGGAAGCACTAGCTCCCCTCCATGGCACTCACTTCTCACGCATACCAAGTTACAGTTCCTCTGAAGAGTTGAACTTTTCTATCTCCACACTAAATGAGTGTACGACGTTGGACGGCTCCAGAGGATTATCCTCCTACATCAAAAAATAGGGGTTTTTGGCTTTCTAAAATAATTAGATTTTTAGTATTGACATCCATTTGGGTGGTTACACATGTGGCAATTTTCTCTGATAAGGAGGCTTCCCAGCCTGCAGAGGTTACGCTCTATAGGCTTTTGGGGGAAACATTTGTTAGTGTAACACATCAGCACCCATTGTTTACAATTTTCAACACAAACACAATTTATTTATAGTAACTTGGAAGTGGCTTGGCTTTAGCCCGTTATCACTCGAGGTCATCCTTCTTGGAAGGATGGAATTCCAAGGGCAAGCCTCTTCTAAAGGTAACACATATAAAATGATGATTTTGGCATTTTGGTCACCCAAGAAAGGGGAGAGCATAGTCCTATCATCATTTCCAAGCATAGAGTACACTGGTTCTTTATCTTTCTAGTTAAAAATGAAAAAACTAAGTGTGTTTACTCTACCAAGCACAATCCATTTGACAAGATAGCAAAAACTTTGAAAAGATGGTTCATTTTTATCCCCCTAAACAAATCTATGTGAAGATTGTTGTTGAAAGATGAAACAAATTACTTTCCTTTAATTTAATCTAGATGAGAGATTTGTAATTACAAGATTGACTTGAAAGATTTGTTCAGTTTTTATCTACCTAGGTTAGGACTATGTGCAACTTGTAATGCAACAATACAACTTACTTCCTCCTAATTAGATCTAAGTGAAAATTTGCATGAAGATATCAGATTTCTTCCTCCTAATTAGATCTAGATGAAGTTATGATGCAACTAAATGACTAAACCAAGCTCCTACACCTGCAAGATCATTATGTTAAAGGCCTCCATTTGATGATTGATATTCCTACAACCAAGATTAGTATTAAAGATTTTACAAATTCAATACAATTCTCTGACAAGGATTAGATGCACTAAAACAGAGAGTGGATGTGCAGAAAGACAGAATGAATGCACATAAGCACAAATGCATAGAAAGATCTAACATATGCACAAGAAGAAGTTTTGAATGCGCAAACAGAATGAACGCACTGAAAGAGTGGTCAGATGCACAAAAAGAATCTTTATATGTGTTGGACTATCATTTTCATCATGGATGTGTAGAACTGGAAGAATGAATGCACCAAAATGACCTATCATGCCTACAACTTGAATAAAAACTCAAAATAGAGATTAAAAATGGGGCTAAGCCCCACGGTGGGTGCCAAAAATGTTAGAGGAAAATGTGAAAAATAGTATTAAACAACTAAATATCTAATAACTCAATTAAATTGATGCAAATACAATAAACAAAGATATTACCTTTGTAGACCGATTTACCTCACGTAGCTTCCATTATTGCCTATCTCATATTGATCTTGTTTATGATTTGAGCTCTTAGAAGTGTGTACTTCCTTGTTGTTGAAGATGACAATAGGAGAATGGTTGTGATCGGAATGTGTAATGAAGATTAACTACAAATGTAATTCTAATGTGGATGGATGATGGATAATGGAGACATGATTGGATGATTATGAGGATAATGGGATTATGCAAATGTAAATGAGGATACTTTGCCAAAGGCACGCTAATAAGATTTTTGCAGAGTAAGATTGCAAAAGCTTGAGTGGATGAAAATGAGGGAATGAGGGTTCCTTTTATAGGCTCAAGAGAGGCCAAATCCAAGTGTCAATAGATCCATGACTAGAGGAATTACCTGTGAGGTGTACAGTTGAGGAAGCTTGAGGGAATGTGCGTGAATCAGAAGAGGACAAGTGTCCAGGCTCCTTTCATGAGTTATGGGAGTTAACATAATAGATTGAAGAGTTAACTAAGATGATTGATCGGATAACTTATTTGACTAACTAGTTAACTGATTTGATTGATGAATTAACTAATTTGATTGGAGGAGAAATGGGACATGTGGGTGAGGGGATATTAGCTAATTGAATATTAAAATATTTAATTATGTGTACAACATGGTGAGGTGGAAGAATGATGTGGAAAGGTGATGTGGATTTATGAAATTTAGGACTTTGGAATAGAGGAATTTGGGATTAATTAAATAATTTAGGATTATTTAATTATGAGACATTAGAAGAATTAGGGAATTTAATTAAAAAAATTATTTTATTTAATTATTAGAATAATAAGAGAAATGTGAACCATTTAAATAAATTAAGATATTTATTTAATTGATAGAAGAATGAGAATAAAATAAATATTAAAATATTTATTTAATTCAACTTAGCCATTTTTAGGTGTATACAATAGATATATACTTATAATATATACTTATACATCTAGAGAGAAAATACTAAATTTAAACTTGTTTACATGCATGAAAGCTTAATGTTTTCATGCTTCCCAAAATGCTCTCTTGTTATAACATGCTAGCGTTATGGGAAGAGAAAAAATGGGAAAAAACCATGTGGAATCTGTGATTGAGACCCCACATGTCTATAATTCCCTACTTTTCATGCATCCTATCGGATAAGAAAACACTTTTTCATGTTGTTTGATATATTGAGAATCATTTTTTGATCAATCTACCACCTTTTTTGTTTTTTCAATGTAGAAGAATTGATTTTGCATGTTTTTGGATAAAATTTGATTATTTAAACTGAAAGTTTCATGTTTCATATTGTTTCAAAGCTAATTACCATTGATATAGATTGAATTTGATGATATATGTTTATTTTTTTCCATAAATTTCACTGATCCTATTCTAGAGTTATATAGAATTCATAATCAAACTTGCGAAAAAGAATAATTTGAGAATTTTAAAGCCAAATTTTGGAGGATTGGTCAACTTGAATATCAAATTCTAAGGTATGTTCTTTATGTCCAATTTAATTCACTTTATGTTCTTTACACTAGTAGAATTTGGGAAATAAATGACTAAACTACGATTAAAACTTTTAGTCACAACAACTAAAAATGATTAAATTCTACTAATTTTTTGCAACTCAGCTATAAATGACTAATTTGGTCGTTGACTAAAAAATTATTTAGTTAAGAAATAAAAATGACTAAATGGTTAGTCATGCAAATACAAATTAGACAAAATGTTAAAAAAACTTTTCAAGAAATTATTGGCAGGATGTATTGGTGCAATTCATTATTTGTGTTCATTGAATTCCTCCTTTGTTTGTTGGTTACTTGCAACTCTATTTGTAAAAATGGACAACACAGGGTAGTGATCTGAAAGTATACTCTCTGCCCTCTCATATGGCAATTCTTTCATTCCTTTCCCATACCAAAGTATCCGATCACACCTACAAAAGGAAAACAAAACAATGTGGGTCTATTACCGGGATCTAAAAGGGGTGAAATTTGAAGAGACAAACTACATATAAATTGCATTGTCCTACCAGGTTGGAACACATTGTTTTCCTCTGGTTTATCTTGGGTGCAATAGTATTGTCTGAATTTGTAGCATATTGCACTGAGGCTTTTTGAGTTATAGCAACTACTTGCATGGTGATAAAGAGGAGAGGACCTAGAGACTTCTAAAAAGATGGGCAAGGAATTCAGAGTTTGTTGCAACAAATTTGAAACCGGCGAGGCCTTCTACAATGAAGTTGGAATTGGGGACACCCTCTGCAGCAAATTCAGAGGAAATTTGAAACCCTCATTACATTTATAAACACAAAATCTATAGCTTTGTGATTGGCAACTTATAGTAGTTACAATCTACTGCTCTTAATAATGTTCTTTTACAATCTTGCCACTGTTCTGCTTCATAATGTGTTCGAGCTAAACCTAATAAAATTTGGGTGTTAGTGTCAAAATAGAATTTCCTCAAACAATTTTGATACATTTTCACTGCAAGCACAAATTGTCCTTGCGCAAAGTAAACATGTGCTAGATTTACCCACACATCAGGCATATGAACAAAGATTTTTCCTACTGTAGCTTCTTGTACCTATGTAAAAATTTCCTTTGCAATATCAAATTGACCCCTTTCAACTAGCACAATGGTTGTCCCATTTGCAGCATAAACATTTCCTGGTCTCTATGCCAACACTTTACAATATAGTTCTATAGCCTTCTCAAGATGTTGTGCCTCCACCTTTGGATCCCTCCTCTCATTGTGAAAAGCTGCAAAATAATTCCAATTTCCAAGTGAAATGTCAACATAAGAATTCTTTGCATCTGATTCACTTTGTGCATCTTTAATTTTTTTTTCTTTAAGTCATTCATCTATTTTCAGTTCCATTTTGCCAAGCATAGATAAAGCATTTTATGATTTTTTATCCACCTTAAGTGCATCCCCAATCAATTCTAGGCTTAGTTGGATCTCATTTCGAGCTTGAGCCATGGCTACAAGATGTAGATATGCATGCACATAATCAAGAAACTTGAACAATATTAGCTTGTATAAAATATTTTCTTTTTCAGTATCATGCAGTTGTTCAAACGACCTAGAAAGATTAAATAGTGTTGTGACTTTATCCCATGGTGGCTCAAGTGAAACACCACCTTCTTCTAGTTGATGGAAGAATTCCATATCCTTAAAGAACACATGAAAGACTATAGAATTGGCACTGGGGGTTTTATTTATGAATTCAACCCAAATGTCATTTCCTAATGCCTCCATAAAAGTTTGTTGAGCCAACTCTAGTTCATCATGCTCAAAATGAAGAACCCCAATGTTGTTTAACAATTGAATGGGTACTTCTTCTCTACTCTTCTTCAAAAGAGACTTTTCTTTCTTAAGAGAATCTAAGGTTGCACTGGGGTCTGATGATATTAATAACTCACCCATCTTGATAAATACACGGGCATCACGTGGATCTATGTGAGTTTCCTTTCTTAAAATTTCCAAAGCCTTCTCTGCCTACCCTTGCTGAGCCTATATATGGCCTAAAACTTTTAAGCTACCACAGTTCTTAGCGTGGACCTATAGAACCTTTTCAAAATTTGAGAGAGTTCACTCTTAAGATCTCTCAGCTTCAATTGAACTTGTCCACAAAATCTTGTGGCCTCTGGCTTTCCTTGACTGATGACATGTAGTAGCGGCCAGTGGTGTCATAATCGCCTTTACTATGATAAGATCATGCAAGATTATAATATGAATGAGATTTCATGAGAGGGTGGTTAGTTGAAACAAGAGATGTCTTAGTCAATTGTTCCACAAGAAAATGCTTCCCTGTGAAGAAAAAATAGTTTGCTAAACGATTCAATGTCATTGCATAGTACGGGTATAATTCAAAGGCTCTATGCATCTTTTCCATTCCTTCATGAACACTACCTTTTTCACTAACTATGAGAATCCTATACTTAAAAAAATGCACAAAACTGACCACAGAGATTTTTCCCCATTTCAAACAGCAAAATTGCCAAAAAAAAAAGTGTTTAAAACCTGCAAAAAAATGCAAATAAAATCATGCTAATTTTTGCACCAAAAAAGCCCATGAGACCATAGCTGGTTGCTTACTATTATGCTTTGATTAATTTTTTCCAAGCATCCATAGCTTATTTGAAATCACCTGTTTTAGGCTTTTAGCCATAGCAGGAAGGCAGTGAACTGTTTGATAAAATGCTTTGGTAGACATGTATGAAAAATGTGGTAGCATAGACAAGGCAATTAAATTTGGAAAAAATCCCTCAAATAAATGTGGTCTCATGGTGATGGAATGAAAAGAGAATTGTTATGGATTGTCATGGCATTCCATCACCATGAGACCACATTTCTTTGAGGCATTTTTTCAACCAGTTCACTGCCTTGTCTATGTTATTTCTTACTATAATGCTTTGATAGATTTTTTCCAAGCATCCATAGCTTGTTCAAAAGAACTTGTTTTAGTCTTTTAGCCATAGCAACAAGGCAATGAACTATTTGATAAAATGCTTTGGTAGACATGTATGAAAACTATGGTAGCATAGACAAGGCAGTGAACTATTTGAAAATATGCCTCAAAGAAATGTGGTCTCATGGAATGCCATGACAAGCAAATGCAATTGGTAGCTGCTCCTAGTTATTAGTCATGCAATGTGAAGTAATTGCATAACTGATTAGGTTGACTTTGTAAAAACTATATTGTAATTGAAATTTTGTCATCTATCAACATCTAGTTATTAGTTATGCAATGTGAATTTATGCTTTGAGTTTGAAAGATGTGCAATGCAATGTAATTAGCAATTTGAATATAAACTACAAAAATCTATTTTTAACAATTCATTAGTTAAACTCTCTATTTTATTTGCTCTCTATAACTCTATCTCTATGGAAATGCCTTTCAATTAAAAAAAAATGTCTCTTATTCTACAATTTTTTACATTTATTTAAAAATCTAATTTTTTAAAAAAATCTTGAACTTTGGTTTGCCGATTTTTTCCCCAAAAGATTTTTGTTTCTATGTGTAGAACATTACAGATGGCTCAATGTCAAAGGTTGACTACAAATCAATACCATGCATTTGATGAGATAGTAGTTGATAAGAGGGACATGGACAAATATCCATGTCCATGTAAAGACTGTCTTGGTGGAAAGGTGAGAAAAACAAACCCCATTTATCGACATATGATAAGATATGGGCATAGTGGTATAAGCCCTTGGGATTACAATTATTATGAAGATATGATATAATTATAGAGTGTGAGAGATGAATAGGCAACAAACATAGATGAAGTGGCACCAAACATAGATGAAGAGGCAACAATGTTAGATGAAGGGTTTGAAGTTGATAGAATGTTGAATGAGGATCTAGATGATGATTGGGCCAAGTCGATGGAGGATGCTTTAATGCCTGTGTATGCTAATTGCAAGTTAAGTCATTTAACAACAATCCTTCAAATTCTTAACTTGCAAGTAGTGCATGGTTGGACAAAGTAGAGTGTAGATCAGTTATTGGCATTATTAAGTTCATTGTTACCACCTGACTCCACATTGTGAACAAAAAAAAGTCAATGTAAAAAGAAAATCACTAAGCTAGGCTTAGGGTATGAAAACATCCACACATGTGTGAATGGTTGTGTATTATTTCGCAATAATCTTGCAAGTGAGAGTGAATGTTTGCAATGTCATGAAGTGAGGTATAGACAAGGGTTGAAATCAGCTATGGTTCCTAGAAAGGTTCTTCACCTCTTTCCAATAATCCCACAATTACTCTAAATGTATAGGTACAAAGACATTCTCGAACTTATGCAATGGCATGCCAAAAATAAGAGCACCGATGGAAAACAATGACATCTGCCTGATTCTAAGACGTGGATGGAATTTGATAATAGATGGCCTGATTTTTCTCAAGATCCTTGTAATATAAGGTTGGGTTTGGCTCTAGATGGGGTGAACCCATTCTCAGATCAAAGTACTAAATGGTCAACTTGGCTAGTGTTTTTAATAAATTATAACTTGCCTCCATGGTTAGCAACTAGACCATTTTTCTTACTGCTATCATTGATTATACCAAGAAAGAAAAGTGTGACTTCAAATACAATGGATGCTTATCTACTCTGCCATTATATGATGAGCTAATAGAATTGTGGAAAGGAATTGAAGCAATTCAATCTTTAAGGGATGGTCATTCAATCAAATTCACTTTAAGAGCTTCCTTATTGTTTATGATTCATGATCTTCCTGCATATGGCACATTGTCTGGTCTCAGTGTTCATGGATACCATGGATGTCCTGCTTGCAACATTAAGGATTTTGTGAGGCACCCAAGAAGTTTTGTAAGTGTATTTATTGTGGACATCATGGTTACCTTAAAATGGATCATCCATATTGTCGACAAAAAAACATGTTTCAATGGTCAAGAAGAGAATCGTGAAGCACCATTGCTAATAACAGGTGATTACATTGTTGAGAATGGACAAAAAAGAATGTCATTTATTGAAAATAATGGGATTGTTGGTAGTAGATATGATCCATGTAGTGAAAGCGGTGTAAAATGGTTGTTCATATTCTATAAGTTACCATACTTTAAGGATATAGCCATTAGACATACTATTGACTTTATGCATACTGAGAAAAATATAGCCTAGATGCTATTATAGAAACTCTTTTTGGTGCTTTTGGTACTGTTTCATCACGTGAAGACTTTCGACAACTAAAGATTCATCGAAAACTTTGGGTTGAAAAATATGCTGATGCAAAATATAGAAAACCTACTGCTCCTTATGTCTGGACAAAGTTTCAACGTGCACAATTCTTATAGTTGTTGTCTCAGACTCGCTTTCCCACTGGATGTGTAAGTAGTAGTATTAAAAGCCAAAACTAACATTAATCGCTTAAGAGGCCTCAAGACCCATGACTATCATGTCATAATCAAGAATATTTTACCTATTGTGGTAAATATATCAATTTTGGCAAAGGGGCCAAGATTGGCAATTATAAGGTTGGGCCTAATATTAAAGAGAATGAGTTGACATGTATTAGATCCTTTGAACTTTGATAGTTTGAGTGAGGAGGTTGTTCAAGTCCTTTGTTTATTGGAACGGGAATTTCCACCAACAATCTTTAACATTTCTATGCATCTTTTGATACATCTAGAATATGAACTAGACAATTGTGGCCCAATAAGAATGAGATGGATGTATCCTATAGAATGATATATGAAGGTTTTGAAAAAATTTGTTCGTACTAGGGCAAAACCAGAAGGTAGCATGTCTGAGGGATATTCAATGCAAGAGGCCATGGGATTTTACACATAATATATGAAGAATTTAAAAAATTTCAATTGATGTGTATGGGATGATTACGAAGATGAGAGAGTTGTAGGTGAAGTATTAGAAGACAATGGATGTCACTTCAAGCTATCACATCAAGAAAGAAGTGCAATACATGCCTATATTCTTCAAAACACATCTTTTTATGATAAGTGGCATAGGTAAAAAAAATTTACACAATAATTTATTTACTCAATTGCATTTACACATTTATATTATTAATCTTACTATTTGTATGTTAATATTCTATTTAGAAAATATGAAGAAGAGAATCAAGCTTGGATGCAACATCCACCTCAAAAGCGTAGACGTCATGATTTGATTGGAGGTGATTCTTTTCCAAAATTTGAAGAATGGATTGCTAATGCAGTTAGTGATGCAAAAGAAGAAGGTCAAGATATAACAATGGAGGAAAGTGAGCTTTCACAATCTCCACATTTATGGGCTATGCATTTTAGTGGAATGTTGGCCTATGGTAGTCATTTAAGAGTGGAAGAAAAAGACAAAGGAAAGACAAATTGTGATTGTGTTTTTAGTGCTGAATTTCTTCACGAAACTGTGAAGAAATTTTATGTTGGATTCATCCAAGAAATTATTCAAGTGGATTTTGGTGAAAATAGTCTTATATTATTAAAATGTAAGTAGATCAGACCATCTGCAGTACAATTTGATGAGTATGGATTTGTACATGCAAATACAGGGTAATTTTTATTAGAGATGGATGAGCCATATGTTTCCCCTCTTCAAATTAACCAATCATTTCTAATTGATGATGTAAGAAGCCCAAGATGGTTGTATGTCATTCAAACAAAGTCTCGTTCCAAACAAAAAATCATGGAAGTTGTTGATATAATGCCTGATGGGCAATATGTTAATTTACAAGAAACATTCAAAGAAGTGGATGAAGACAATGATGGATTGTTTGAAGAAGAGATTTTGATTACCAATGAAGAGATTGGGAGAGAGAATGAGTAGCATGTCATAGATGAGGATGAGGAAGAAAATCAAGTAGATGCAGACACAAGTGATCGGGATTCTAATCTTGCTGGCAATGCAGATGATTATGATGATGTTTTGTCACCTTAACTAGCCTGTCACCTTACGAGTTTAGCTTCTCACCTAAACTTTTTTTATATGTATGGTGTAATTTATTATTGAATGTAATAAAGATCTGAGTATAGGTATGCTTATTCACTATTGTTTTACTGATACATTTCTGAATGTAATCATCATTATTCTGCCGATACATTGTATACAAAACCTGAGATGTTCACTGCTAATTTGAAGTGCATTTAAAGTTAGGTTCAATCATTCTTCTTAGTTTTCTTACTTTGGTTGAAATTAATTTTGTTTAGTTAGAATATAATTTCTTGTATGTCCTATATGTTTTCTAGATACTAGACTTTTCTTGTATGTCCTAGATGATAGCTTTAGTTTGTAATACAACTTCTAGCCTCCACATGCATTGAATATGCTTGTGTGAAGGAAACAATAATGAACATCTATGATTTAATAATACATATAGATATCTTAACTTTAAGTGAACTAAGCCTCCTCATTACAAACAAAGAAATGATCTCTTAGATATCTTAACGAGAATTCGAGCACCAAATTAAATCTTCTTCTCCATTGATTGCTTCAAATAAATATTATGTAATATAACAAAAGTCTCCTCATATATGTTTCTATAAATTCCTATGATGATGATATCAAAATTCGGTCTTGGTTTCTCTTTTATAAGAGAAACAACAAGCTTCAGACTATTACAAAATATGGCATCCTTTCAAAATTCATGCCTCTTCATATAAACTAAACATTAGTTTTCCTTAAAACATAATTAAGAGAAAATAAAGAAAGTAGATAATATTTATTGGAAGCCCACAACACTTGTAATACACTTGTAGTCTGTTAATCAACATAGGAGACCCATGATCATCCCCATCTGGAAAAGTCCCCCTCTCCATGATAGAGTGTTTGAAGGCTCGTTTCTTCCACTGCAACATCTTCAAGGCCATATTCTTCTGGAGGAGCTAACCACTTTTGCTCTCATTGGTCTACTATGTAGTCATGAGGCCATTTGTATTCTTGAATCTTTGATATATTTTTTAGGTGATTCCTCCATTTGTTGTTGAGTAACCCTCTGCCATCTATAATGAATTTAGAATATCCAGTATCCAAGGCTATTATTCCATCCATGATCAAATTGAGGCTTTAGACATTCAATTCACCATCCTTTTGTACATGAGCAATGTAATCAGGAACAATTTGGCCAAATTCCTTTCTCTATTCACTGAGATTTTTCAATTGGTCATCATCCTTTATTATCCTTGGCACAAATCACTACTTCAATGTATGAAATGATTCCATCCTTGTTTTGATCTTCTGATCTTCTCCATTTATATACTGAGATTCATCTATAACTATCTTAACCATCTGCTCAGTTGGCTTCAAAGATGAAGGAGCTTCCACAGTTCTCTGTAATACCCTGCATAAAGTCATCAAGGTATGATTAATTGGCTACCACTTCTTGAAAAGAGGATCTAGTATAAGTGCATGGGATTTCATCTAGTCAATTGCTTGGGATAATGAAGTGTAGAAATCATACACACTTTCCAATTTGTCCTCAATCAGTTTGATCCTGTGATCCAAGATTTTTTCCAAGACATTGATGATATGGTCCCTCACTCCCCTGACCTTGGTTTCATTATTGGCTTTTTTCAACTCTTCAATCTCCTACCTTAGTACATTTATTTGTTTAGAGGATGCACTATCTATATCGGTTGATTGGGTAGTAGGAGGTTGATACAATACTATTTCTTTACTTTGTGAAGGCCCTGATCCTTTCAAGTGCTCTTTTAGTTTTACATTTTCTATGAACAGTTTATTTACATCATCATTTAAGAATTTTTGTTCCTTTTCATATAATGTCAAATTTTTTTCCATTCCCTTAACAGCAACTCGAGTGAACATGGTCAAGTGCATTGTCAAGGTTGCAGCTTTTAAAGGAGATGTGTCCTGCAATGTTTTTACCATAGCCGTTCCTCTCATCTCTTGTACCACATCTGACAAACTTGGTTTTTGTATATTTCTTTGCTTGGCCCAAAGTGCCAAGGTCTCAATCTTAGGGTTGTACCATGTACCACTTATCCCCTTATTAGAATCAAATTCAACAATCATCATTGGGTCTTCTTGTTCTCTTACTTGGTCAAGTAAGAATATCTTATTTAGTTCCATACCTGAGATAATGAATATATTACTCTTCAAAACCATATCCATAGCTTCTTGTGGGTTAATATCAACATTATCAATTCTCAATTCATTGAAAGTATGGGCTACAATCTGATTGTCCTGAGACTCTTCAGCACCCATCTTGTTTATCTCTACCCTTTCTTCAAACTCTCATTTTCATTTTAATCTAGAAATCCTTAAATTTAGGGGTCATAATGAAATCATCATCTTCAATAAATCTAAGAGCTACAATTTCCCTCTTATCATCCTGCATTTCCCTTTCTCCCTGTATATGGATATCAATTCTAGCCTCTGTTTTATGAGCTTCAGTTTCATGGGTTGGTTGATCTACCTCAACATCATCCTTCAAACTCCTTAGTACACTAGCCACTTCTTCTATATCCCCCACTCCTTTGCTCATTGCATAGGAGACCAACTCCTATGTCTTCTATTTCTTAGGAAGTGGTTGTTAAGGAGGTGATTCTTGAGGAACATGACATACTAAAATAGTGTCAGGAGATAGCTCTGCAATTTCAATACCACTTGGCCTTTTGGGAGATAATTTGGTGGGCCTCTCTTGCTCTGCTGCAGACTTATTATACAATTCCTCAAACTTATCAATTATCAAATTTGTCCTCTTAAGAGGATCTTCTTGTACAAAATACCCCAAGAAGTCATTGTTCTTCTTCTTCATTTCTTTCTCAAGCTTCATCATGATCTCACATTTTCTTGTCCTTTGATATACCTCTTGGGGTGTGAAGTAGTTTCTAATCACATCCTCTTCATAATCCACTTGATGAGTGATTGTGGATTTTGTGAGGAGGTTTTGTCTTATAAAATTCATATGGCCCTTAGGGTCAAAAACCCTTTCACTTCCAGGCCTCAGATAATATCTTGTCTTAAGGTAATGTTGTAATTCTTTAAGGGTGTCAGGTCCAACAGATAATTCTTCACATGTTGTCAAGTTAGGTAGAAATGTATTCTTCTTTTGTTTGTGAGTGACATCCTTTTCCATCCACAACATCTGCCACATAAATTCTAAAAAGGCTAGCCGAAGAGGAACAAATTTTGGCAATATATATGGGGCCTGTGGGCACCCATAAATCTTGATTATTGTGACATCTTGTAGAAAAAACCAATCACCAAAGTTATGAGTATGACCTTGTTCTAGTTTCAAAGCCAAGGGCCTCAATAGTTGTAGTATAGGTGTGTGTAATCTTGGCAATGAGTGGCTAAGAACTCTCATAACTCTGTTCACAAAGTCATCATGGAACACTACATAATCAAAGTTTTTGCATCTTCTATCCCATAAATAACACCATCGTTGCATAGACAATGCTTTCCCTTTTCAATCAATCCTACCCAAGCACATCCTTTATGTCATCTATCTTTGTTCTAGTACAATATCCAGTGACACAGTAAAGAATATTGCCTAAATGTTATAGGGGCCCTATTCTCTCTAACTTGAAAGAAGCCTTGATGCAATGCCTTCTCAAGATATGAGGCAAAGTCATATTCAATGTTTGTCTCAGGGTTCTGAATTCTCATAGATATCTTCATCAAACTAACTGGCATTTTTTCTTTTGTATCTATCCCAAGTACTTGACACAAAGCAAAGTGGGTTTTCTTGAAAGTTTGAAAATCTTCTACATCAAATGGTTTGGTGGCAGAGGGGGAGATAGGTATCACCTTGTTGTTAACACCCCTTTTCATGTATATGGGGAGTTCATCACTTTTGTGTTCTCCTTAACCTAGTATATTCTTCTCCTTAACCTAGTATATTCTTCCTCACTCTTTTGCAAGTCAACCTCAATGAAGGCCTGTTTGTTTAGATTGAAGCATTCAATGATTACAGCTTTTGTTAATATTACCAACGGTGACCCATCTATTATCCTCATGGTCCTGGTAGTAGGGTGGTAATTTTGGGCTAGAACTCTAATGAACTCCACATCTATGAAGACATTCAGGACAATTAGCTTAGCTAAGTCTAATGTCCACGGATTTGATACTGGAATTCTCCCTTCCCTCTTTTGATAGAAATACCAAAATAATTCCCACCACGAAACAGGAATAAGAGCATCCCTACAACCATGAGTTGTATCCTGAAAAACCTTCTTGTATCCTCTCTCAGTTGAGTTAGGCAAGATATCTAAGATAGATTGTTGTAATGATCTCTTTTTACTCTTAGGCTCTTCCTTCTTAGTCTCAGGTTCTTTCTTTTTAGGTGGCATGATATCTAATGTCAACCTCTACTCAAGCTTTCTAAGTGTTTAAATATAGGATTTCAAACAATTCTATGCTTGTAAAGTTGCTTCAGTAAGTTTAGTGTACTTACTCGGTATGTGATAGCTGCAAAACTTCACCCTGTTGAACTCCTAGCTTCCTGCACGACAATCCTTGCAAATGAATGCTAAAACAATGTTGAGTTCTCAATTTTAATGGCTTATGAGCTTAGTCATGTTGTCATTAATACCAACCTTATGCTCATATTTTGATTTTGAATGTATGCCATTGATTTTCACAAGATCTGAGGGTTGTTAAGAGTTATGCATTTAATACCGCAACTAGTAATAATGCCATGACAGTCTATACCGCAACATCGCCACCTCTTTCTTTAACTAGTGCGAGATAACAGGGTATATACCGCTATACCACAAGCTTCCGTACGCTTCATCATAGGGCAGCGGGACTCTTACCGCTATACCGCATGTCTTAGAAGTCTTCTTCTTAGTACTATAGTTCTTACCGCACTACCGCTCTTTATTATCTCCTTCCTTGCGGGGTGGCAGGTTGTTCCCCTCTATACCGCAAGATTCCTTATGCTTCATCATGGGGCAATGGGACTCTTACCACTATATTGCATGTCTTAGTAGTCTTCTTTGTGGTACTGTGGTTCTGAAGAGAACTTGTGTCTCAAATTACTGCTTGAACCTCATTTTTAATTGTTGTTCTTTGTTGAACCTTTCTGGAGTTCATTGGGTTCAATGGTTCAAGGGTTCATCGAACCGTTCATTGAGTTCCAAGGTTCAACATCGGACATCAGGTTCAATGGTTCAAGGGTTCATTGAACCATTCATCGAGTTCCAAGGTTCAACATCAGACATCAGGTTCAATGGTTCAAGGGTTCCTTGAACCGTTCATCGAGTTCCAAGGTTCAATGTCAGACATTGGGTTCAATGGTTCAAGGGTTCATTGAACCTGTCAAGAGTTCAACAGGTTCAAGGTTTAATGTGAACAGTAATCACTGTGACTAAACACCATTGGCGATAATGTAAAGTGTTTGAATCGATGGCAGAGGACTTGGGCATCACAAAGACATTAAACTATCAGTGTAGAAAGTGAAGCGCTCACCGATGGAGCGGGTTATTCTGATGGGTCCTTGGTTTGGCATCATCGGAAACAAAATTGCCAATGATGGTATTACTGAGAGTTCAGAGATATAAACTAGAATGTTGTCTATGACTTGGTGCATGTGGGATTAAACATCTCACAAGAATGTGAACAGTTACAACGGTTTGATGGCAGCGGTGCTGGGAAGTTAGATCGATCAGTTAGGGCAAAAGTTGAATAAATGTCTTTGCTCTTGAAGACTAAAAATATAAATAGATCTATTGGTGTCGTTGCAGATAGATGAAATGATTTGAATTATATATTTTTATTCTATAGATGTGCAGATGAAATAAATGGCTTTGTATAATTGTAAAGGAATCGATATCTAAGCAAAAAAAGAGTTGGGATCTTTATTGTAATCTTTCAGTTTACTATAATAAAGATAGCTTCTATTGTGGTGGTGGGTTTTTTACCTGAAAAGGTTTTCCCACATAAATATGGTGTTATTCTTTGTTGTCTTGAATGTTTATTCTATTTTTCTAGTGTGTTCATCTTTGTATTTGAATTGAAAGTTACCTATCTTCATTATCCCCTCTGAATTGACATTAGGGAAGCTGTATTCCACACCTCTGCTTTCCTTACAAGTGGTATCAGAGCCTGGCCAGTTGTGTTATGCTTGTTGGTAGGTTGGGTTTTTTGTGTTAATTCTATGAGTGGGAGTTCTGTAGCGGTCTATTTTGTTAAATACGATGGCAAGTACATCAGGAAAAATAAACATTGATAAGCTCAATGGCACAAACTTTGAGTTGTGGAAACTTAAAGTTGAAGATGTGCTGGTTGACAAGGATCTTTGGGTTGCTGTGTTTGGGGTTAAACCTTCAGGCATGAAGCAAGAAGATTGGGATTTGGCAGATAGGAAAGCTAGAGGATTGATAAGATTGAGTCTAGCGGATTCTGTTCTATTGAATGTTCATGAGGAGAAGTTAGCCAAAGATTTGTAGAGAAGTTGACAGATATTTACTAGGGCAAGTCCTTGGTGAATAAACCTTTCCTCATAAAGAAGTTGTATTCTCTAAAGATGGATGAAGGAGCATCTGTAGCAGATCATCTGAACACATTTAATACAATTTTTGCACAATTGACTTTTGTAGGTGTAAAAATAGAAGAAGAGGACCGCTATATGCTTTTGTTATGTTCCTTACCTAACTCATGGGATAATCTTGTGATGGCTATTGGAAGTACAACAACCACGTTTACAACTAAAGCAGTTGTTGCTTCACTATTATCTGAAGAGATGCAAAGGAAATCTTCTAAGATGGCCAAAGAGGCCCTATCCATTCGAGGTAGATCAAAGGAAAGAGACAAGAAGAAGGACGAGAAGTCTAAGTCCAAATCAGAAGGGAGATCAAAATCTCCTGGTAAAAAGTCCAAGGTGAAGTGCTGGAATTGTGGGAAGAAAGGACACAATAGAAAAGATTGCAAAGGGGAGAAAAAGAAGAAGAAGTTCTCTAACACTGATTCTTCTCAAAGTGATGCTAATGCCTTCATTACTACCTTGACAATGCCTACATCTGAAGATGTATGGATGGTGGATTCAGAAGCATCTTTTCATATGACTCATAGAGAATGGTTCACTAAGTATGAATCGTATGCTAGTGGGAAGTTGTTCCTAGCAAGTGATTTGACATTGGAAATTGTTGGCCAAGGAAGAGTCAGAATCTAGTTCCCAGATGGCAGAATAAAGGGAATGAATGGAGTACTACACATACCAGGTCTAGCTCAAAATTTACTTTTTGTTAGTAAGCTTAATGATGTTGGAGTGCAAGTTACTTTTGTGAATGGTGGCTGTAAGATGACTAGAGGTTTTATTGTTCTGGCAAAGGGTGAACACATTGGAACTTTGTATAGGTTAGATGCTAAACCAGTGTGCTATAATAATGTCTATATAAAATTTGAAAAAGCTACTATTGTAACACATGATGCAAACTCTATGGAAGTTAAACTTCTTGCAGAGAAAACAATGCTCTGGCATCATAGACTTGGTCACATAGGTGAAAAAGGTTTAAATACCTTGAAGAACAAAAACCTGGTAGATGGGCTAATTGATTGTAATCTAGAATTTGATTTCTGCGAACATTACATATATGGAAAACAGAACCGTGTTTCATTTTACTCTAGTTCTCATAAATCTTTTGGTATTTTGGACTATGTACATTCTGATGTTTTTGGTCCAATTGATGTTCCTTCTCTGTCTAAATCAAGATACTATGTGTCATTCATTGATGATTATTCAAGGAGGGCATTTGTATATTTTTTGAAAAATAAATCAGGAGTGTTCAGTCGGTTTAAAGAATTTAAAAATCTTGTGGAAAATTAGACTAGTACAAAAATAAAATGTTTGAGAATGGATAACGGTGGTGAATATTGCAATACAGATTTTGATAATTTTCGTCTTGATCATGGAATAAAAAGGCATAAGACTACACTTTCTACTCCACAGCAAAATGGAGTTGCTGAAAGGTTGAATCAATCACTGATGGAGAAAGCAAGAAGTATGTTGAGTTATGCTGGTCTTGAATAATGGTTCTGGGCTGAGGCAGTTGCTACAGCTTGTTACTTGTTGAATCGTTCTCCTACTTTGGCATTGGTTGATAAGATGCCTATAGAAGCATGGTCTAGAAAGAAGCCCTCTCTAAGGCATATTCGTGTCTTTGGCTGTGAGGCATATGCTCATATTCCTGAGGTAAAAAGATCTAAGTTGGATAACAAGGTAGTCAAATGTGTCTTTATTGGCTATGGAGTTGGTCTTAAAGGGTACAAGATTTGGAATCTTGAAACTGAAAAGGTAATTTACAGTAGGAATGTAATTTTCAGAGAGCTGAAACCTTTGGTTATTGATTCTCAACCGGATAAGATAGAAGAGAAGAAAGAAAAGAGTGTTGTTAATATTCCTCTAACCCCTGTAAAAGAGGAACAACAAGCACCAAATGTAGATGATTCAGATGTGAGTTTGGGTAGCTCCAAAGATTTAGATCTAGAGCAAGAACCTGAACGAGCACCTCAACCATTAAGGAGGTCTACACATGAAAGAAGACAACCAGATAGGTATGGATTTTCAATATTTGATTTAAGTTGTGCCTATGCTTTGCTTACTGAAACTGATGAACCTAGGACTGTGAAAGAAGCTATTAGTTTACCTGATTTAGATTCTTGGTTAGAAGCCATGGATAGAGAAATGTCATCGTTGGAGAAAAATGGAACCTGGGATCTGGTGCCCTTGCTTGAAGGTAGAAAACCTGTGGGCTATAAGTGGGTATTTAAAAAGAAACTTGTCTTGATAAATTTAATATGTCTAATTGCAAATAGCTAGTTGTTCCAGTTTTGTAGGGAATGAAACTATCTGTTGAAGATTGTCCAGAATCTTCGAATGAAATTGATGACATGAAAAGAGTGCCTTATGCAAGTGCTATTGGCAGTTTAATGTACGCAATGGTTTGTACCAGACCAGACATTGCCCAAGCAGTGGGAGTTTTGAGCCAGTTTATGGCAAATCCAGGCAGATCACATTGGGATGCTGTGAAAAGAGTTATGAGGTATTTGAATGGAACTTCTGACTATGCTATTTTCTATCATGGAAACTCAGTTGGATCTCAGAGATCTATCAGCATTCAGGGATATGTTGATTCTGATTGGGTAGGGAACATTGACAGTAGAAGATCTACCAGTGGATATGTATTCACGTTAAATGGTGGTGCTATTAGTTGGATGAGCAAGCGGCAGGTTGTAGTCGCTTTGTCCACAATAGAGGCAGAGTACATGGTAGCTACTCATGCATGCCAAGAAGCTGTTTGGTTGAAAAGGTTGTGTTCTGATGTTGGTTTTAATGTAGGGCAGATACAAATTCATTGTGACAGTCAAAGTGCTATTTGTTTGGTGAAAAACCCTACATTCCATGCTAGGACAAAAGATATTGATGTCCAATATCACTTTGTTCATGATATGGTGGAAGACAAAAAGGTAAAGCTGGAAAAGGTTGACACTTTGGAAAATGTTGTTGACGCCTTAACTAAACTAGTGAGCATGACCAAGTTCAAATGGTGTTCAGATGAAATGGGTCTTTGGGCCCATAGTTCTCAATAATTGAATGAGGACTAAGAGGTAGCAGTAATCTCTTCGACAAGTGGGAGACTGAAGAGAACTTGTGTCTCAAATTACTGCTTGAACCTCATGTCTAATCATTGTTCTTCGTTGAACCTTTCTGGAGTTCATTGGGTTCAAGGGTTCATTGAACCGTTCATCAAGTTCCAAGGTTCAACATCGGACATTAGGTTCAATGGTTCAAGGGTTCATTGAACTGTTCATCGAGTTCCAAGGTTCAACATCGGACATCGGGTTCAATGGTTCAAGGGTTCATTGAACCATTCATCAAGTTTCAAGGTTCAACGTCAGACAACGGGTTCAATGGTTCAAGGTTTCGTTGAACCTGTCAAGAGTTCAACGGGTTCAATGGTTCAAGGTTTCGTTGAACCTGTCAAGAGTTCAACGGGTTCAAGGTTCAATGTGAATAGTAATTGCTATGACTAAACACCATTGGTGACAATGTAAAGTGTTTGAACCAATGGAAGAGGACTTGGGCATCGCAGAGACATTGAACTATCAGTGTAGAAAGTGAAGCGCTCACCGATGGAGCGGGTTATTCCGATGGGTCCTTGGTTTGGCATCGTTGACAACAAAATTGCCAATGATGGTATTACTGAGAGTTCAGAGATATAAACCGAAATGTTGTCTGCGACCTGGTGCATGTGGGATTAAACATCTCATGAGAATGTGAACAGTTACAATAGTTTGATGGCAGTGACACTGGGACGTTAGATCGATTAGTTAGGGCAAAAGTTGAATAACTATCTTTGCTCTTGAAGACTAAAAATATAAACAGATCTGTTGGTGTCATTGTAGATAGATGAAACGATTTGAATTATACAGTTTTATTCTATAGATGTGTAGATGAAATAAACGACTTTGTATAATTGTAAAGGAATCGATATCTAAGCAAAAAAGGAGCTGGGATCTTTATTGTAATCTTTCAGTTTACTGTAATAAAGATAGCTTCTATTGTGGTGGTGGGTTTTTTACCTGAAAGGGTTTTCCCATGTAAATTTGGTGTTATTCTTTGTTGTCTTGAATGTTTATTCTATTTTTCTGGCATGTTCATCTTTGTATTTGAATTGAAAGTTACCTAACTTCATTGTCCCCTCTGAATTGACATTAGGGAAGCTATATTCTGCACCTCTGCTTTCCTTACAGGTTCTTACCGCACTACTGCTCTTTATTATCTCCTTCCTTGCAGGGTGGTAGATTGTTCCCTGCTATACTGCATTGTTCACTTTTCCTTTCTATGGTACTACAGTTATAATGTAATTAAGCTCTTTTATACCACCCAACCGCACCTTTATTAGAATACCCCCGTGATATTACAATGAATACTTTTATGTTGTCTGTTATATACCACCAGCCTGCTAAGGGTTCAAATTGTTGCTGCGGGATTGCAGTAATGGACTTTTATGGATGTAAAATAGCTAGAAATGGTTTTGATTAAGTATATATGATGAATGTTTGGCTTTGTATAGGTCTTTCAGTGTCAGTTAGATCTAAAAAATTTATATGTTTGTTTACAGTGGGGAGCTCAGTCAAAAATAAAAAGGAATATAAGGGTCAAGGCTCAGGTCATGGAGCTCAAGGTTAGTTTTGGTGATGGAACTAGGAAAAATTTTAAGGTTCTAACACACCTCATGATGAACTAGACTATGTTTTTCCTTCGTCTTGCTTGTGTTATGTTTTAATGAGAGTTTTTCTTGTGAATATATCCCTAAGGAAAATTTGTCTGATACCTGTAATTGTAAACATCTTCTTGGTTTTTGACTACAAACTCTTTTTAATATGTAAACTAAATTCTATTTTAAGTTTCCATTTGCAATTATCAATGGATTGGAAAGTCAATAGTTATCAACTTATGAACTCAATAAAGTTTTACTGATTCAAGTTGTTGATTTATACATTATTGTTTATTTGGACTTCAGAAAATGAGGACAAGGGTTGTAAGGTGCAAATTAGATGATAGTGATCATAATGTTGAAACTTCAGTGACAATTTATGAGTTCCTTCATAGAGAAAAAGTGGCCAAGAATAATGAATATTTATTGAGTCTTGGTTTGACAAATAGGCAAGTTGTAAATCCACTAAGTAGTATATTATTTGTTTAATAGTGTTTAATGAAATTTTATAGGCAAAAACTTTTGTATATAAGACATAATATGATTTTTTTTTTGTTTTATAGGCAAAAAAAAGAGTGCAAAGAAAATGCAGAGAAAAAACAAAAGGAAAGAAAAGATACAGTGCCGCCATCTCATAGAATTCTATGCTTTTGTGGTTTAACAAATGTAGTTGGTGAAAATAATAGTTGTAGTGATGATCATGTGCAGCCTAATATAGCATATGTTGATGTGCAGCCTGCTATAGCACATGGTGATGTGCAACATTGTGATGATCTCTTAGCACAAAGTCTAAGAGAGATTATTGAAAAACATTAGAGCAAAGGAACAACAGGTCTGCAAATGATTTATTCAAGATTAAAGGATGTGTTTGAAGTGAAATCATGAAGAGAGACCGCTTGCATCTGCTATGCCTCAGAGTGCACCTATTGCATCTAGAACTTTTGAAGGAACTAGTGGATCAGCCAGAAATATTGGTAGTGGTTTATTAGAAGATGTGGATGCTTTTGTCAAAATACAAAGATTGAATCAAGATTTATACAAATTTACAAAGAAGAATGCAAAAGAAAGAAATTTAGAAGGCAAGAATCCATTCTTTCTTGAGGTATCGAGAGATGGTGAGCCCATTGGGCCAAATGCTGCAAAATGGGCCTCCAAGTTGGGTGTAAGATGTAGGGCCCATTTGGATATTTACAAATCAAGTTTTACAGAGCAAGTTTCACAAACTATGGAAAATGTTATACAAAAAATGGAAAATGCTTTTGAGACTACTGGTGGATAAATCTCTAGAAAATATTACAAGCAACGAATGAGAATTTTGATGAACAATTTTAGATACAATTATAGAAAAACAATCATGGAGGGAAAAGAGAGGTTAGACTCCACTCTATCTCCCATATAGTGGGAGGCATTGAAAGAAAGTATGCATTCCAAAGAATATTTGGCAAAGAGTAACAGAGGAAAGAGAGAAAGAGATAATGTGAGGGCTAGATATACATTTGGCTGAGGAAAAATGGACAAATTTGGAGTAAGTGTATGGCTTTTTAGTTTAATTTACATTGTTTTATTTATTTCAATTTTTTATTGAACTGACTATATGTTGAAATTAACATTGTATTTTAGGTGGAAAATAGTAATAGAGAAGCAGGTGCAGAAGATATTGTCAATTATATGGCAGCACTAGATCTTAGTAAATCTAAGAGTAGGATGAAGTGGAAATATAGTTCAACAACAGATATTTCACAGCCATATGTTACATGCCCAGTAGGATCAGCCTCTCCAGATCATGTCAACTCAAATGAAGGGTACCAACATGTAGTTAATTGCATATACAATCTTAATCAACAAATTTTGCAATTGGTTACCTTCGTTAACCCTATAGTTTCTGCATGGAATGAGCATAAATCCATGGATTTAGATGAGGTAAGAGGCTCTATTGAACTCATTTATTCTTGTTTGGCAATTGTGTATACAAATGGCTCTTAATATGTAGATTATTGAAATCTGAGTGTAGGAGAATCCAACCCAGTTTCTTTATTGTTGGAGTGATCTAGAAAATGTTCTTTTGGACAAATTTATAGCTTGCATTCTTTACTTGACTATTGAATGCTTTGTATATTTTTCGCATGATGGTTAAACCACATGTAGAGAAATTTTATCAAAGTAGCAGGAAAACCAAAACACCTTCATGATGTCAACAGAGTTGTCGATATTGATAGTGATCATGATGAACTAGACATGTATGTGAAGCACAGTCATCATAGTTATGTTGAAGTTGAGGTAATATAATAGTTGTCAATTATCTGTCCCAATGTTTTTTCATTCTTCATGCTTAAAATGTTCTTTTCGATAAAAAATTATAGCTTTTGCATTCTTTATGTTGTAAGTTAATCTATCCCAATGTTTTGTCATTAATTCTTCATGCTTAAAATGTTCTTTTGGACAGAAATTTATAGCTTTTGCATTCTTTACTTGACTTATATTAATTTTTGCATGATGATTAAACCACATGTAGAGTAATTATATGAAAACAGAACGAAAAGAAAAAGGCCCTGTCAATAGAGCTCTCTGCAAAACTGTACAACTTCATGTCAATGTTGATAGTGATAATTATGATGATGAACTCGAAAAACATGCACATGATATTCATAGTAGTAGTTGTGCTGAACTCAAGGTGAGTGCTATGAAATCACATGCAAGTAAGTACTATTCAAGTAAGTAATGGTTGTTTTAGTATGTAAATAAGGGTAATCATTACGTATTTGACACAAGTTGGTTAGAATAGTAGTGAAGTGTAATTAGCTAGTATACATAGATTATAGAAATAAGGGAGAACATATAACTTACATATGGAAGCTTAGAGCTTAGTTGTAATAGAGTGCATACATAGATTTTGACAATGCATTAGTGCATTGTGTTCAGGGATGTCATGGTCCTCAGTTGGGGGGACTTCATTGCCAATCCATGTCTCTTTTTGGAGTACTTGTATAGTCTAGTACTATTGTAGTCTTTCCCTCCATTTGTTTGTACCTCACAATGGGTTATTTTTTTTTTTAGAGTAAAAAGTTGCTTCTTTATTATTCAACAAAATAAAAAAAAGCACATACAAAGACTGATTTGTTCCAAGACATAAGACATTAGATACAGCTATAAAAAAACAATATAATGTGTGTTTTATATCTCAATATAATGTGTATTTTTTTTTGTTTTTGCAGACATTTAATATTGATAAACTCCAAGAAGGGGATAACGTTGGGGTGTTGGATCCATTTGATGGTGTTGTTGTGGGCATTGGGCGGATTCACTCACTATCTATTGTACATGGAGTTGAATTGAAAGGAACATGAGATGCAAATGTAAATATTTTAAAGGTCACAAGTAACATACCCCTTGCTTATGAAGACAAAATAGATGGAGTTGTCTGTCTAAAAGAGAAAGAAGGGACCTTCACACGGTGGCCACTAAAATATTTGAAAAAAAATGACATAGTTGATGTTTATCATGTACTAGCTATTAAACAACTTGGGCCACTACTTTATGCAATAGTTTGAATGTGTTGTTTAGGGATCTTAGTGTTTTTTTGTCTATTTAGGAGCTGTATAAGTAAAAAAAGGCATCGTAACTCAATTTTCTCAATCAGAGCATTGAGAAACACGCTTTGTAACACATTTTTCAAAGTAAAGACACATATTTAAGTCTTATGGGTTTTTTGGACTTGATTTTATGTTGCTTTTCCTCCCTAAACATTCATCATCACTGCCTCATATGCCTTTATGAAAAGATTCTAGGGTTATTATTGGCTACATTGAAGGAGAGAGCTTCATGTATGGGACATGATCAACACTCAGTGATGAAGACTCAAGGAGCATAAATGAGAGAGCTTCATAAAGGAGAGAGCTTCATAAATGAGATGTCATGAAGACACTCATGAAGACTCAAGGAGCATAAATGACAATGAGAAAGAGATAAAGTACATAGTTCATGCCAGAGACAAAGTGAGATGAGTCTTAAGCTACTGTGATCAAGGGTGGTGTGTTAGTTTTTGAGAAAGGAAGGGCAGTTGGCAATGCACAAGATCAATGAGGAAGATTACAGTCATAAGGTGATAATGTTAGCATTTCATCAAGACTTTGGAAGCAACCAGTAGATAAATTTATAGAAGTCTTAAATAGCAAAAAGGACAGCCACTAATAATGCTATTATTACAAGGCATATATTCTACATGGCAATATAGTTATATGAATATGACAGTTTCATAAACCTATGATAGTTTACAAATGAAAGTCTAAATTATGTATACTTATGGGTGTCTATTCTATAACAAAGAGATAATGAGTGCATAGAGGTAAGATGTTCATGGTGAGTGGCAATGGTCAATGGTTCCCAGGTGTACAGGCATAGTAAGCATGGTTTTAGTGGCATGAGCAAAGGAACAGAGGACTATAGTGTTAGCATTAAAAGGCAAGTTTATGAAAGTTGTAGGGCAATCATCTAGAAAGAAAGTATGCACAGTTTAATCACCACAATGAGTGAAGATCAAGGACACTAAATATGACTGCCTACCAAGTGTCTAATGCAATAGAAGCAAGGTAAGTGAATGGTTTAGACTCAAAAAGAGGATTTTGAAGATGCATTAATGAAGGATGAATCTGATTACATGCCCTAAGGGGACCTAATATCTTCAAACTAAAAAACAACATGTCCCATAAGCAGTGCTGATGATAGTACAAGACACAAGAATACAATGATGTTTCATTAAGGAAACTTGATTGATGTGTATTTCTATGTTTTATGTTTAAATCCTCAAATATCAATCAATTAAATATTGATGTGTACTACTAATTGATGTCAATTAATAATTAAATTGACTAAATATACTACCAATTGACATAAATTAGTGAACAGTGAATAAATATGACTAAATATACTACCAATTGACAGAAATCAATGAATAGTGAATAAATATGACTAAATATACTACCAATTGACAAAAATCAGTGAACAGTGAATAAATATGACTAAATATATGACCAGTGTTAAATTAGTGAATAAAAATGACTAAATATACTACCAAATTGATCAAAATGATGATTACAATTAATGACTAAATACACTACCAATGGATAGAAATTGATGAATAAAAATGACTAAATAAGTGACCAGTTAACAACAATCAATGACTAAATTAATGATTAAATATATCAGTGAATAAAAAATGACTAAATAAGTGACCAGATTACAACAATCAATGACTAAATATACTAACAAATCAATCAATCAAAATAACCAATAAATGACTGAAAATGGTTTAGTCATCAATTTGGTTGCGGTATAAATGACTGACAATAAACTACTAGTGGTCACGTGATCATGTTTGGTCATTTATAAGAAATTGTTAGTAGTTTTTTTAGTCATATATTGTTGTTTCTCTACTAGTGTTAGAACACTCACAATCACTAATGTAACCAGTTGTAATAACATTTAAAATATAGTGAGCTATTGATGCTACAAATCTGATATATATTTGGTTCTCATATAGTAATGAGTTGTCACTATCATCCTCTTGGCCATTCAACTTACAAACTATGATTGTCTTCTCTGAAAGTGCCAATACCTTTGCATTAGATGTAGTAATCTTTCATGTGAATAGGGTAGTGAGAGCCTATTGCATATTTTGAATATCTAACCTTAATAGTGGTCTAGAGTTTCATGATAGTCTTCTATGTTTATGATGTGATAGTCTATGTGGTTGTTTGTAATAGTCATAGCGCAATTTAACTCTCAATGCATGGCTACCACCTAGGCTTTTATCACTATCTTATCAATTTATGATCAAACTCTTCAACAAGATCTTGAACAATCCACAAATTTCTTAGTATGTAACAAGTTCAAGTCCTTAAAGGTCAATTGACCATACTAACCACAAGACATAACCAATGTGTATCATCAAGAGTTTCTTTTAGAGCAGATCTATTTTAATAAACACATTTGCTTGAAAGAAACATTCTATTTACATTATAATGAGAATTTCTTCCTTAGATATTCATTAGATCTTCTTCCTTCTCATCTTCTCATCATTATATTCTTCTTTAATAACCTATCTCACCATTTATCCTTCAATGATCTTGTGATTGCCCTTGTAATGCACCAATTTGCTTATGAAAGCCCTAGGGCTTGATCATTTTTATTTTGGACTACTATTCAAACAATGTCATGTGATATTCCTAAGGTTACAATGACTATCCTATACATTTATGATTCCTAGAAAACCCCTCCTTTAAACCTTGACAAGATATGAAATTATCTTCATAGGGTTTGATGTTCCTATTGATTGTCATGATAGTCCTAGTTGTGTTGATAGTCTATTTAACATGCTTGACAATTCTAATATTTATATAATCAATCATTTTCATCATTGTCATCTCTTACCTTATAATCCTAAGGAGTACCATACAAAATAGGTGACCATGCAATGATATCCTCATAATCATCCAAAATTAGTAGAAAAATAACTACCCATAAACCTAGGCATGATAGACTAGCAAGTAGTTTGTTTCTAGGTGTTCTTAGGTCACTAGTTATTTTGCATATAATTGGTAATGTTCTTAGGATTTTATACAATCTATGAGGGATTTATTCTTAGGGTTATCCTTTCATGATACATAACAAATAATATGAAATGAGTAGAACTTGAAACATGACTATTATTGATAGTGTTCATTTATTCAACTTACATACTATGATTGTCTTCTCCCAAAGTGCCAATACATTTGCATTTTATATATAGTATATGCATTCTACAACCTCTTTGAAGCCACCACCTGTTATCAATAAATTATGCACCCAAATGCTAAGTTATCAACTTAGCTACCTGTTGACACATGGGAACACTCCTAGGCCTATGGGTTGCCTAAAACTTGGAGTGAACCTCCAGAGTGAGCTGGCTCTCTTGGTAACTTCACCTAATCTAAATGATTTTCTGAGGAAAGGGTTAAGAAGCTAACTAAAAATTAAATTCTAAAACCTAAGGATATTTTACCAAAATTTTGTCTTGACTCACAATCAGCCTCACGAAGCCTTTTATCCTCACAATTTCACTAAAAAATGCAATACATAAGTAATTTGCGTGAAAGATTGAAAGCTAGAGGTTTGCATGAAGGACAAATACAAGTTTTATCACAAATTCAACCCACTAACCAGGCTAAACATAACATGCAACCTTCATTACATGAAACTTTCACACTCAATCCTACAACAATGAGACATATGAAAAGGACTCTAAGGTTGAATCACAATTGGACATCAGATCATTGATTGCAAAATGAATTAGAAAGTATGAAAGATGAGAACACTACTACTTTATTAAAACTGAAAGGAGTAGAAATTGAGAATCTGAGTACAAGATGTTTACAATACTCTCTACAAGTAAACAAGAGAGAAAGAAACCATAATAAGATCTGACTCTAACTATTGAGAAAAAACTGAGTTTTTCTCCCAAATATATCCTCTAATTTTTCCAAGATGGAAAAATAGGAAAAATGCCAAAAATCACTTTGAAAGCCTGCCTCCAAATCATTTTCAAAATCCTCTGAAAAGATATCAAAAAGTGCTCTAAAATATCTCAAAACTAAAAATAGAAGATGCCAAAATGATGCCTCAAGTGGTCCCAGCAAAATCCACTCAAAATCAGGCTTTACCTGATCAGGAAAAGCTCCAAAATGTCCACATTGGTCCAATCTCACCCAGAAGAAAAATCAAATCCAAAAGATCCTAGCTACTTTTTCTCTACTTTAACTACATAAATAATAAATATTTAAAAGCAATTTATAAGATATTGCTTTAAATATTGTTTTACGTGATTTGCAGTTTTATTTCCTATTTTGTCTCGATTTGATCTTGATTTGATTTTTTACAAAAAATATTACAAGGCTTTTGATTACTATGCCAATTATAATACATCTCATTTGTGTTGCAGTCAAGGTAGGAGGGTCCAGTGAGGGACTATCCAACCTTGCAGCTTTAATCAATCAATACCAAGATCATAACATATATACAATGAAAGCTAACAACTAAACAATAGAAAGATAAAAGATATTCATGAACACATGACACAAGATGTATTTCGGGAAAACCCTAATAGAGAAAAACCCAGCCTTCAAAGCTCATTCTTCATATATTATACTTCAAATTGAATTACTCATGCCTCAAGGGCTTTATAGATGCTAGGCCTCAGCCTAGGGATTACAAAAGATTCATACAACAATATTCTTTCATGATTTCTTCTTTCTATATCTTCATTTTCTGCTCTACAACTCCTGCTTCTTGCTCTGCCTTCTACTCTGTTCTACTACTCATCCAGATCAAAACATCTTAAGATCTTGCTCCCTAACTCTATGTTATCGATCACTACTTAGAAACAATCCTTTATCCCTTATTTATATCATTCACAAGATTTCAAATCATAACCAGGTCGGCCTAATTGCAATGACTAGTTTATGTAATGTGTTCACAAAATAGGTCAGACTTAATCGGCTTACAATCTTTCTCCATTGAATAAAATGATGTGCAGATCTTTAGGAAAGGTCGGCCACAACCCAAGGAACATTGTAGGATGTGTCATTAGGATCTGCAAGTTGGCCAATGCTCCACAAACCAATTAAACTTCACTGAACCCTGTCAACTCTGTTCTTGCAAAAACAGTCAATCTTGAGATAGCGATATCTTTCCGGTAATGATGTGTAGATCTCTGAATTCTTGATATGATGTAACTAACTATTTCTAGATGCTAAGTCCAGGTCTGTAGCCCGTCATACTCAAAATCCAGAATTCTCCAAGGTCACTTCCTCTACAATCTGCAACTTCACTATCAACTACCTCAATTGCTCTGAATGCTTCCGAATGCTCCTACATCAATTTGGCATCTCAATTTTCTATAAAAATCAATTAAATTTATTTGGAAAATAAAATAAGACCTTTAAGGTTATCCCTATTTAATTTGCAAGAAATTATTAGGTACCCTAAACACATGGTAAGGGGAACCTGAGGCAAAACCTAGTCATGAGATATGTGAGGGACTTAACACCATGGCATTAGTCAAGGCATTTGATTTTAAGTCAATGTGATAAAAATATCACATTCAACTTAGGGCTTCATGTGAACCCTAACATAAAACATCGGCGCCCTATCTTTTCGCATCATTTGTTGTTTGACTTTTTGGATGAAAGAGTTGTGCTCCTGCTGCCATGAAACTAGTGTTCAAACTAGAAAACTTCAATTCCTCACTGTATCACTACAATTTCTTGAAGAATCTCTATAGAGAATGAGAATGTAAGATTGTTATGCACATTTTCAATCCATTTTCCTCCATTTCTGAGACAAATCTCTAGCTTTTAAGTCACTACTGTGGCTCATCTGATGCATTAATTTTTTTCCTCTCTTTGTTCCTTTGCCTTTCCTTTGTGTTCAAGGCCACCATGGATGATTTATCTAATCTTGTTTGATGGCAAATTAAAAGAAAAACAAATGGGTAAAACCCATGACTCTGTACACATTCTCCACTTAGAACAAAGGTGAGTTTCCAATTCTTGAACTCAGCATACACTCCTTTGTATTTCAACATTTACATGAAGCTTGATATGGAATTAGAGGTCATGGTTGTAGTTATATTTCTGAGCATTACTCTCTTTCATATGAGCTTGAACCCTTCATGATTCTGCGTTTGTGACTTTTTTCCTGAAACCCCAAAGCTGGTTCGACCCGCCATGAAGAAACTCTCCTCATTTGAGTTGTGTATAAAAATCCCGTATGGGTTTCAATCTGTTGTGAGAAATACTCACACCATCTCTGGCCGCGACTATCTTCTAGCATAAAAATGGTGTTTTTAATCATTTTTTGGGTGTTCTTTCAAAATCCTCATGGCTTGAAACTTGCTATTTTCTGTTGATTCTCTTTTGCTCCATATATAATGATAAGGGTTTTGTAAAGGAAAATGATACTTAAGCAGCAATAAAAACTGGGTTTCCCTCCTTTTTATATATAAATGATAATGAGATTATATTATTCTTCTATTTGCTAAATACAAACCCTTCTAAACTCAAAACTCATTATTCTCACTATATTTACAAGTTTCCTGTGCAATACGATGTGGGTTATGACATTTTGCAAAGAAAATATATTTTTTGATTGTTCCTAAGAACCCATATATATTTTGACATTACCTGCATCTTTAGCTCAAATCGAGCTCAACCCATGATATAAGAATGAAAATCTTGTAAAAGAAGACATTTCTGCACTCTGGCTTTCCTATACAATGAGAACTCGATCCATTTATGCAAAAACAAAAAATCATATTGCTCTTCTTTTCCAAAAATGTAGAAAGACAAAGCTCTCTTTCTCTATATTGGACAATGGCTCTTGATGTTGCAATTTCTATCCTTGTAGTAGCATGATGATTCTTATATGAGTAAGAATGTAAACTATTCCTTAACACTTCACTTATCTTTCTGATCTACAAGAAATACTTATTTAAGAAAATCAATCATGAGAAAAGATTATGATTTATTTCTATTGTTCCAACTGTATCATGTAGTAACAATATCTATGCCATTTATTTCTGCAGCTTCTCTAGATGAACATGATGACTAAGAATTCATTCCTCTTACCATGACAAGGGGTATCTTGATGTTCAAACTCATACAATTTTACATCTGTGCATGCTCCATTTGATGACTATAGTTCTTCTATTTACCTTGTTTTGTATATACTCTGAATAATCAAATTTAATCTGTCATATGGCATATATACTTGATGTCTAATTCATCGTGTTATATCAAATACATTCTCATTCATACCATATTGAATGGTTGAGGTTCCTTCACTTCACTGTAGCATGGCATGGACATTCTGTGTTACTCATTAGTTTGATCACTCATATATGATAAAGATGCTCTTTTTTACAATTGCTGCTATCACATGATTGAAGCACTATGTTTCATGGAGTGATGTAGTTCATTTGCACTTGTACTCCATGGCATTAATCACTTGCAATTGCATCTATAACTTATGATCTTTTTGGCTGCTATCTTTGTATTCAATCAATAACTTGATTACTTCAAAACAACAAAAAGAAAAATACCTATTTCATTGTCTATTGTTGTCCTCTTTTCTTGACAATGGTTTTTTTCTCATACAAGACATTTGTTCTACTACTGTCCACTGTCATGGATGCACCTTGTCTATGGGCTATTTCTCTTTGTATAGCTATTCCTTCACCTTATTTGACTGTCTTTGTCAAGTTCACTACTCATGTATGGTTATCGCTTCATCCCTTGAGATAATGATCATGGATGGGAAATGAACTTAAAGCTCATGCACTCACTTGAGGTGACACTTATTCAGCTAAATGTATTCTATCTGATCAATATGAATAAGTAGTCTTATTCCATTCCCCTTAAGATTCAGGGGCAGCATGCTGAGCTCTACCCTTGTGGGAGCCCACTTTGTACCACATGTTGAAATGTCTTCAAACCCACAACATAACTTCTTCTATACCTGCACAAGAAACAAATATGTTAATTAAAAAAAAGTGAAGCTCAATGATATTTCATCTCTTTAGGCTCTCTTGCATCTAGATGATTTGATCTTCTAACTTAGCGCATCATAAAGAGTGTATTATGTTTCTGTTTAATGAAGTGCATAGGATACACCATATCTAGAGCTCTAACATATCTCTCTCCATCTCTTACAGGTTCATTCAAAGGTCGGGAGCAAAGGGCAAGCTACAATAGGGACGGGTCCAAGATCTCCATAGGCAATGATAGATATGCTCTATCTTATTACTTCATTATTTTAGTCTTTTGTAGATGCATAGTATATTCTTTCTAATGTATTGATTCAGCTATTCCCACAGCTTGTGTGGTAGATTTGATCTATCTTGCTTTCATTCAATGCAATGCTTATTCCATTTGTATATATCTCATTTGTCAAATGAATAATCATTGTAATGTGAAATGAAATAACTTCTATCACTGATGAATACTCAACAAAGCATTAAATGATGAATTGAGTCTCTTTCCTCTGTTATAACAATGGTAAAACTAAATCTTTCAAGCACCTTAAACTATGCAAAAAATAGCAAAAAATGTTAAATATCTTTCATCTTAACATAGAAAATGTATCAGCTCTACCAATTTGAGCTGTAGGTGAAAAATTGGTAACATTTCTGGTGACTTTTGCTACATGCTTGCTTGCTAAGCATCAAGACCAGCTGCCTTAACTATCCATTGGGCATGGAGTCAAACTTTTCTCTTCTTAAACTCAGAAAACATTGAAACTCAGCTATAAACTACTCCAAACAGCAACATAAAAACAAACAAAACCAAACTGAAAGCAAACTAAAAGGCCTTGGTGGCCAAAAAACATGGGTAGTAGCACTTAGGGAAACAAACATAATTGAAAGGAATGTACATAAAGCACTTATTAATAGCAACACTAATCTAACCTAATCTAACCAGCCAGAGAAGCTGGTCAAACAAACCCATTAACTGGATATGTAAAATAACTTCCCCTTCTAACCAACATAGGATGTTTTGAAAGGTCATGAATGACTGGTAAGAAGTGGGAAACAAGAAGATACCCCACAAGCTATTGTGATACTTCATGAAGAATATAACCAAACTCACTCACCTCTTGAATTTGATCAAGCAAATGACTAATTTGGAATAAATAGGTGAGTTGGGTCTACTATCCTACAATTGCAATTTCATCATTCGAATCATTGACAACCGGTTGTATCTTAGTGGTACCCTTCTTGGCTAAATCTCTGATTGGACATCCTGTTGAAAGGATAAAGCCTGAACTTTTATTACTGGTTTGCTACTTAGGACTTGTTGTCCCTTCACCCTGCTGATTTGGGTACCCAAGGTAATCCTCCTCGACAGGCTACTCCTGTTGATCAACACTTTCCTCCTCGAAAGGTGTCGGCATAACATCCAAGCATGAGTAGAAAAGCTCAATTTCATGTTGAAATAGATCTTCATCAATCACAATAGGGTTGCTTTCATATACCTATTCATGAATCAACACCTTGTCTGAATATTCTGCAACACTCTGATGGCAAGAATTGGCATAGACATGCTATTTTCATCTCCAACCTCAAAGCTAGGAAGCTCATTAAACAAATTAACTGAAAACCTTTCCACATTATCTAAATTTTCAACAAAATCATCAGGGCCATCCCAAAATGAAAGTTCATCACATTCCTCTTGAATTTCTAATAAAAGAGGGCTATTTTTTTACCTCATAACAGTTCTCAGCCAGCTGTGTAAGTTCCATGATAGGCTTACCTTCACTCTCTTCTACTTGATCCAAAACCCCATTGTTAGATTGCTTAGCTTCAATCCACATCTCCTCATATTGTTGAGGATCCTCTTGTTGTTCTGAAACTGTTGTCCTTGGTATGAGTATGCTTTCCTCATCTGGCTCAACAAAACCAGGTAACTAATCAAATGAAGAGACCGATTCTTCCTCCTCATGCGGTGCTTCCTCCAATGAAACTTGGGCATTCTATCTTTGTAATCGAAGACTTTTGCCTTGTGACCTCTGTACTCTGCTTTCATTCATCTTATAAACAACATTAGAAAACTTTTCAAATGAATCAAAATGTAGAGGATTCAGTGTCAAGTTTGGACCAACATCCTCCTCATATGCATCATGCTCATATTCAGCTGGGGATGCAGCACAAATAGTAGCAACCTCTTGCTTCACATCTGGTTTGTCTGATTCGGTGGCGTAAAAAGGATTGCAAGAACCTTTAGCTACTGGACTGAAACTTAGAATTCGGATTGGTTCAGACTTTACTACATCTTCCTCTTCTTGATTTTGGATTGGTATGGGAGGGGTAGCTTTAACAAGGTTTGGTATTTTATAACCAAGATACTTAGTCCAAGAAGGTTGCCATGGTTGTTCAAAACTTTGATGACTTGGTTCAGGCTCTTGATATGACTAAAACTGAGGGTTAATGGATTGGTTTTGAATGCAAATAGGCTCTTGAGTAAAATCAGAACCTCTAAAACTAGGAATCTGGAGACTTTGGGAATTTTCTTGAGTTTCTTGGAGGAAAAAAGGCTCTTCAAGTGGCTAGTTTTGAAGCATAACAAATTCAAATTGTGCCAACTTAGGCTCTTGCAATGGTACAAGATCTCTGAAATTGGGAATCTTGACTTTGGAAGGGATAAGAGGTTTACTTTGCTTGAAACTTGGAAACTTATGATTATGCACCTCTTCTTGAAAAGACTAATTTGGAATGACAGGAGATTCTTGAACTTGATGCCTATGTGTTTGAGTGAGCAAAAGTCTCATTTTCTCCTCTTTTGCAAGCATCTCCTTCTCAAACTATACCCTTTGTGCCTCCAACTCTTGCTCATGAAGATAGGCTTGATAAGCTAGTTCCTCCTACGGCATGTTGTACTCATGCGGCCTCTTAATCTCCTCTACCTACTTGTTCAAGTCTAATAAACTATCTTTAATCATGTCTCTTAGTTCCATAATTTTAGAATTTTTAAGTTGATTGGAAGATTGGGAAGGGGTGGGTGGGTGGTAAGCATTTTGAGTAAGCTGGTAGTTTGTTGTAATAGGATTATTTGGACTAAAACCAACATTGTGGCTACCTGGGTATGGTTGGTAAGAAGGTACGTTGATAATATTTTCATAGTATGGGGGTGGGTATACTTATTGACTATGAAAATTTGACATTTCTACTCATATGAAGAGCTGGAAATAAGAACAAAAGCTTAATTTTTGAAACATACCAGCACTTGATCTATTAAAACTAGTAGATCTTGATTCGGAGTCGTAGGATGTGTTTGAAGAACTTGCCTCCAAAGGCTGAGATTGCTGACATACACACCAAATATTAGTGATACATGATCAAATTTTGGACTGAAAAAGTCTAACTTTATCCCACCAGGCATGCCAAAACTGTTATCAATGAAGTATGCACCCAAATGCTAAGCTATCAACTTAGCTACCTATTGACACATAGGAACACTCCTAGGCCTATGGGTTTCCTCAAACTTGGAGTGAACCTCTAGAGTGAGCTGGCTCTCTTGGTGACTTCACCTAATCTAAATGATTTTCTGAGGAAAGGGTTAAGAAAATAACTGAAAATTAAATTCTAAAACCTAAGGATATTTTACCAAAATTTTATCTTGACTCACAATTAGCCTCACAAAGCCTTTTATCCTCCCAATTTCACTAAAACAATGCAATACATAAGTAATTTGCATGAAAGATTGAAAGCTAGAGGTGTGCATGAAGGACAAATACAAGTTTTATCACAACTTCAACCCACTAACCAGGCTAAACATAACATGCAACTTGCATTACATGAAAAATTTGCACAAAATCCTGCAATAATGAGACATATGAAAAGCACTCTATGGTTGAATCACAATTGGACATCAGATCATTGATTGCAAAATGAATTAGAAAGTATGAAAGAGGAGAACTCTGCTGCTTTATTAAAACTGAAAGGAGTAGAAACTAAGAATCTGAGTACAAGATGTTTACAATACTCTCTACAAGTAAACAAGAGAGAAAGAAACCATAATCAGAACTAACTCTAACTATTGAGAAAAAGTATTTTTTTCTCCCAAATATATCCTCTAATTTTTCCAAGATGGAAACATAGGAAAAATGCTAAAAATCACTCTGAAAGCTTGCCTCCAAATCATTTTAAAAATCCTTTGAAAAGCTATCAAAAAGTCCTCTAAAATATCTCCAAACTAAAAATAGAAGATGCCAAAATAATGCCTCAAGTGGTTCCAGCAAAATCTACTCAAAATCAAGCTTTACCTGATCAAAAAAATCTCAAAAATGCCTAGATTTGTCCAATCTCGCCCAAAAGAAAAATCAAATCCAAAAGACCATCCTAGCTACTTTTTCTTTGCTTTAACTACATAAATAACAAATATTTAAAAGCAATTTATAAGATATTGCTTTAAGTATTGTTTTATATGATTTGCAGTTTTATTTCCTATTTTGTCTCGATTTGATCTTTTACAAAAAAATATTACAAGGCTTTTGATTACTATGCCAAGTACAATACATCTCATTTGGCATCTCAATTTTCTATAAAAATCAATTAAAATTATTTGGAAAATTAAATAAAACCTTTAAGGTCTACCATATTGGATTTGCAAAAAATTATAAGGAACCCTAAACACATGGCAAGGTGAACCTAAGGCAAAACCTAGTCATGAGATATGTGAGGGACTTAACACCATGGCATTAGTTGAGGCATTTGATTTTAATTCAATGTGACAAAAATATCACATTTGACTTAGGGCTTCATGTGAACCCTAACACAAAACATTGGTGCCCTATATTTTCGCATCATTTGGTGTTTGAATTTTTGGATGAAAGAGCTCTGCTCCTGCTGCCATGAAACTAGGGTTTAAACTGGAAAACTTTAATTCCTCACTGTATCACTGCAATTTCTTGAAGAATCTCTACAAAGAATGAGAAGGTAAGATCGTTCTGCACATTTTCAATCCATTTTCGTCCATTTCTAAGACAAATCTCTGGCTTTTAAGTCATGATTGTGGCTCATCTGATGCATTTCTTTTTTTCTCTATTTGCTCCTTTGCATTTCCTCTATGTTCGAGGCTACCATGGATGATTTATCTAAGCTTGTTTGATGGAAAAATAAAACCAAAACAAATGGGTAAAACCCATGGCTCTGTGCACATTCTCCACTTAGAACAAAGGTGAGTTTCGAATTCTTGAAATCAACATACACTCCTTTCTATTTCAACATTTACATGAAGCTTGATATGGCATTAGAGGTCGCGGTTGTAGTTATATTTCTGAGCATTAGTCTCTTTCATATGAGCTCAAACCCTTCATGGTTTTGTGTTTGGGACTTTTTGCCTGAAACCCCAAAGTGGGTTCGAACCACCATGAAGAAACTCTCTGCATTTGAGTTGTGTATAAAAATCCCATATGGGTTTCAATTTGTTGTGAGAAATACTCACACCATCTCTAGTCACAACTATCGTTTGGCATAAAATGATCTTTTTAATCATTTTCTGGGTGTTCTTTCAAAATCCTCATGGCTTGAAACTTGCTATCTTTTGCTGATTCTCTTTTGCTCCATATATAATGATAAGGGTTTTGTAAAGGAAAATGATACTCAAGAAGCAATACCAATTGGGTTTCTCTCCTTTTTATATATAACTAATAATGAGATTATACTGTTCTTCTATTTCTAAAATACAAACCCTTCTAAACTCAAAACTCATTATTCTCACTGTATTTGCAATTTTCTTGTGCAATACGAGGTTTTGATTTTGCTCAGGGGCCTGTTTGCATTCAAAACCAGTCCATTAACCCTCATTTTTAGTCATATCAAGAGGCTAAACCAAGTCATCAAAGTTTTGAACAACCATGGCAGCCTTCTTGGACTAAGTATCCTAGTTATAAAATGCCAAACCTTGTTAAAGCTACCCCTCCCATACCAATCCAAAATCAAGAACAGAAAGAGGTAGTAAATTCTGAACCAATCCGAATTCTAAGTTTTAGTCCAACGGCTAAAGGTTCTTGCAATCCTTTTTATGCCACAAAATCAAACAAAATAGATGTGAAGCAAGAGGTTTCCTGAATATGAACATGATGCATATGAGGAGGATGCTGTTCAAGTTTGACACTGAATCCTCTACATTTTGATTCATTTTAAAAGTTTTCTAATGCTATTTATAAGATGAATGAAAGCATAGTACAGAGGTCACAAGGTGAAAGCCTTTGGTTGCAAAGAAAGAATGCCCAAGTTTCATTGGAGGAAACACCACATGAGGAGGAAGAATTAGTCTCTTCATTTGATCAGTTACTTGGTTTTGTTGAGCCAGATGAGGAAAGCATACTCATACCAAGGACAACAGTTTCAAAACAACAAGAGGATCCTCAACAATATGAGGAGTTGCTGATTGAAGCTAAGCAATCTAACAATGGGGTTTTGGATCAAGTAGAAGAGAGTGAAGGTAAGCCTATCATGGAACTTACACAGCTAGCTGAGAATTGTTATGAGGTAAAAAATAGCCCTCTTTTATCAGAAATTCAAGAGGAATGTGATGAACTTTTATTTTGGGATGACCTTGATTATTTTGTTACAAATTTAGATAAGGTGGAAAGGGTTTTAGTTAGTCTATTTAATGAGCTTCCTAGCTTTGAGGCTGGAGATGAAAATAGCATGTCTATGCCAAGTCTTGACCATTAGAGTGTTGTAAAATATTTGGACAAGGTGTTGATTCGTGAATAGGTATATGAAAGCAAACCTATTTTGACTGATGAAGATCTGTTTCAACATGAAATGGAGCTTTTCTGCTCATGCTTGGATGTTATGCCGATACCTTTGGAGGAGGAAAGTGTTGATCAACACCTGGAGCACCCTGTAGAGGAGGGTTACCTTGGGCAGCCAAATTAACAGGGTGAAGGGACAACAAGTCCTAAGCAGCAAACTAGTAATAAAAGTTCAGGCTTTATCCTTTCAACATGATGTCCAATCAGAGATTTAGCTAAGAAGGGAACCACTAAGATACAACTATTGTCAATGATTCCAATGATGAAATTGCAGTTGTAGGACAACAGACCCAACTCACCTATTCATTCCAAATTAGCCATTTGCTTTATCAAATTCAAGAGGTGAGTGAGTTTGGTTATATTCCTCATGAAGTATCACAACAGCTTGTGGGGTATCTTCTTGTTTCCCACTTCTTACCTGTCATTCATGACCTTGCAAAACATCCTATGTTGGTTAGAAGGGGAAGTTAGTTTACAAAGCCAGTTAATGGGTTTGTTTGACTAGCTTCTCTAGCTAGTTAGAGTAGATTAGATTAGTGTTTCTATTAATAAGTGCTTTATGCACATTCCTTTCAATTATGTTTGCTTCCCTAAGTGTTGTTGCACATGTTTTTTGGCCACCAGGGCCTTTTAGTTTGCTTTCAATTTGGTTTTGTTTGTTTTATGCTACTGTTTGGAGTAGTTTACAGCTAAGTTTCAATGTTTTCTGAGCTTCAGAAGAGCAGAGGTTGACTCCATACCCAATGGATAGTTAAGGCAGCTGGTCTTGATGCTTAGTAGGCAAGCATGTAGCAGAAGTCGCCAGAAATGTTACCAAGTTTTGACCTATAGCTCAAATTGGCAGAGTTGATACATTTTCTATCTTAAGATGAAAGATTTTTTAACATTTTCTGCTATAATGTTTTTTCATAGTTTAAGGTGCTTGAAAGATTCAGTTTTACCATTGTTATAACAGAGGAAAGACATTCAATTCACCATTTAATGCTTTGTTGAGTATTCATCAGTGATAGAAGTTATTTCATTTCACATTACAATGATTATTCATTTGACAAATGAGATATACACAAATGGAATAAACATTACATTGAATGAAAGCAACACAGATCAAATGTCCCACACAAGCCATGGGAATAGTTGAATTAGTACATTAGAAAGAATATACTATGCATCGACAAAAGACTAAAATAATGAGGTAATAAGATAGAGCATATCATTGCCTGCGGAGATCTTGGACTGGTCCCTGTTGCAGCTTGCCCTTTGCTCCCGACCCTTGAATGAACCCACAAGAGATGGAGAGAGATATGTTAGAGCTCCAGATATGGTGTATCCTATGTACTTCATTAAATAGAAACATAATACATTCTTTATGATGCACTGAGTCAGAAGATTGAATCATCCAGATGCAAGAGAGCCTGAAGAGATGAAACATCATTGAGCTTCACCTTTTTTTAACTAACATGTTTGTTTCCTATGCAGGTATAGAAGAATTTATGTTGCTACTTTGAAGACATTTCAGCATGTGGTGCAAAGTGGGGTCCCACAAGGGTAGAGCTCAGTATGCTACCCCTAAATCTCAAGGGGAATGGAACAAGACTACTTATTCATATTGATCAGATAAAATACATTCAGTTAAATGAGTGTCACCTCAAGTGAGTGCATGAACTTTAAGTTCATTGCCCATCCATGATCATCAGCTCAAGGGATGAAGCGATAACCATACATGAGCAGTGAACTTGTCCAAGATAGTCAAATAAGGTGAAGGAACAGCTATATAAAGAGGAATAGCCCATAGACAAGGTCCAACCATGACATTGTATAGCAGTAGAATAGTTGTCTTGTATGAGAAAAAATCATTGTCAAGAAAAGAGGACAGCAATACACAATGAAACATGTATTTTTCTTTTTTGTTTTTGTTTTGAAGTAATCAAGTTATTGATCGAATACAAAGATAGCAGCCAAAAAGATCATAAGTTACAGATGCAACTGCAAGTGATTAATGCCATGGAGTACAAGTGCAAATGAACTACATCACTCCATGAAACATAGTGCTTCAATCATGTGATAGTAGTAATTGTAAAAAATGAGCATCTTTATCATATATGAGTGATCAAACTAATGAGTAACACAGAATGTCCATGCCATGCTACAGTGAAGTGAAGGAACCTCAACCATTCAATATGGTATGAATGAGAATGTATTTGATATAATACAGTGAGCTGGACATCAAGTATATATGCCATATGATAGATTGAATTTGATTATTCAAAGTATATACAAAAGAAGGTAAACAAAAGAACTGTAGTCATCAAATGGAGCATACACATGTAAAATTGCATGAGTTTGAACATCAAGATACCCCTTGTCATGGTAAGAGGAATGAATTCTCAGTCATCATGTTCCTCTATAGAAGTGTAGAAACAAAAGGTATAGATATTGTCACTACAGGTACAGTAGGAACGACAAAAATAAATCATAATCTTTCTCATGATTGATTTCATCAAATAAGTGTTTCTTGCAGATCAAAAAGTTAAGTGAAGTGTTAAGGAACAATTTACATTCTTACTCATATAACAATCGTCATGCTGCTACAGGGACAAAAATTTCAACATCAAGAGCCATTGTCCAATATAGAGAAAGAGAAATCTTTATCTTTCTACATTTCTGGAAAAGAAGAGCAATATGATTTTTTATTTTTACATAAATGGATCAAGTTCTCACTATATAGAAAAGCTAAAGTGCAGAAATGTCTTCTTTTACAAGATTTTCATTCTTATATCATGGGTCGCGCTTGATTTAAGCCAAAGATGTAGGTAATGTCAAAATATATATGGGTTCTCAAGAAAAGTCAAAGACCACTACCTACCACTCATAATAGGTATTAAATTCCTACTTTCATCCTTTGCAGTTGATTATTTTGCTACCAAAATCTACTCAACTATCCTTTTTTTCCATCCTTCCTTGAATGGATTCCTTTAATGTTGTTGTAACTTCCTTTGCCACCCAATCATGGCCTCCAAATAGGCCTTTATATCTCTTTGTCATAAATCACACTACTTGCAATGTCCTTCCATAATCATGGTGGTGCAAGAGCACCAAGAAGACTAAGGTCTTGTTTTGATGATCATTTGTTTTGTTGCTCCAATAAGGTCATGAAGACCATTTTCCTATATTGTAATCATGATGCTATAAGGACTATGTCCAAATATTTATCCTCATATTGTTGAGGCAGTCACATGTATAAAGCCTTCTTGAGGCATATAGAAACAGTCTTCATGTTTTGTGAGCCTTGTTAAGGCATGGCAAGAAGTCTAAAATGGTTTCAAGGAGTCTAAGGTCTAGTTTAAGGCCTAATTGCATTTTAATCTTGTTTGAAGATAGTTCAAACTCCTAAAACTAATGTAACTCTGCTAAACAAAAAAGGAAGTAGTTGTTGTAGTTAGAAGAATAGAGTACCTGATGGATGTTACACAACTCCATCAACAAAACTACCTTGTAACTACTTCAATGGCCTCGAGGAAGGTTCATAAGACTCTGTAGATGCCATTGTATGGGAGAGAAGCACTGTTTGGTGAAGAAATCAATAAGAAATAACAAGTTCTGCCTAAGTTTTGTTGTTTCCTCGTTGTTACTATACGTACCTCGACTGTGTACGGTCAAGTGGTGACTATTGATTATGTTGGAATGGTAGCTTGGTGAGTCACCTCTCAAATGCATATGTTTTGAGTTCTTAACACTTCTTTATATTGTTGTATTTCTCCTTTTTCTGTAAGTGGTCTGGGAAACCCTTAACTAGGGTTCTGATAGAAATTTAAGATGTTTCTTTCATTCCACTAACTCATCAAACTCTGTGATCAGTAGAGTGAGTTCCTTGATGTCTATTTTAATGTCTTGTAAGAGTATTGTGGGCAGAGACCTGTTATTACTAGGATTTCTTTAATGAAACTTAGCAAAACCATGTGCTAAGTGTATGCTAGAAGCAACAATAGTGTGAAGTTTGAGGTCAGTCAGTTCTAACAACAAATGAATACTAAATACTATGGTTTTGGAGGGCCCTTGACATGTCCAAGTAGTCCTAGAAGTTTCAAGCCCTCATCTAAGGGTACTTGCTTCACAAATTAGGCCTAATTGGGCTCTAAAACAATAGGAGGGGCTATTGGTTGAGACATACCTTCCAAAACAACCCAAAACCATTCTTGGATATGTGATAGGGGACCATATTGAGTATCTTCCAATTGTCTAAGATTTGTATTTGAAGGTCTATGTCAAAAGTTATCAGGGATGTTCTCTGTTTTTAGGGCTACAAGCCATTTTTGGGGTTTGTGAAGGAAGTGTTGGTCCTGAGTGTGGTCTGCCTTAATCAATGAATGGAATGGGTCCCCTAACACCCAAATAAACTTTTCCATGATGGTTCATGAGTTCCTTTTTGTTGTTCCCACTTTTGTGTAAAGACCTTTGATTTTTGGGCTTTTGGGTGCATAGAACCTTGTCTTGTTTGCCTATCTTTTCCCATCCAATTTGCCTCTACATCATATTGGTATCAGAGCCATAAAAGGTTCTGTTGTTGGTGGTATAAGGCCTGGTATATTTCATTAGAGGAGAGTGAAGGAGAGGCTAGTAATATGCCTCCAAAGGGGATGACCACCGAAGTGGTCAAGAAGTTCAAGGAGATGGAAGAGAAGATCAAAAGTGGAGTCAAGGAAGCACTCTAAGTAGAGTTTAAGGCATTGAGGATAGGGAAGAGGATGGATGAAGGTTCAGATGAAGAGGAAGAGAAAGAGGAGGAAGAAGAAGAACAAGAAGAGGTAGAGGTATCGGCTGATCAAAAGCATTTCCTTGAAGCCATCATGGCAATTGGCAAGGATTCTTCAGAGGCTCGGATGGAGATTCCCATGATTAGTGGGAAGATGAATGCTGATGAAGTCATGGAGTGGATTGAGGCTCTAAACAACTACTTTGAATACAAAGAAGTTCCTGAAAGTAAGAAGGTTAAGTTTGCAAAAACTAAACTCAAAGGTGTTGCCCTTACATGGTGGAATTACACCCAAGGTGAGAGGGTAAAGAATGGGAAGAGTATGATCTCTTCATGGAGCAGAATGTTGGAGAGGATCAAGTCCCAATTCCTTCCATTAGACTACGAGGTGTAGATCTACAAGAAGATGCAAAATCTCAAGCAAAGAGATTTGGATATGGCTACTTACACCGAGGAGTTTCACAAATACACTCTTCATTGTGGGTACATGGAGGATGAAAAATCCAAAGTGGCAAGGTATCTAAATGGTTTGAGGTTCAATATCCAAGATGAAATCAGTTTATTAACCCCTGAAACCATGGAAAAATGCTTTCAAGTAGCATTAAGGGCTGAAGAGAAGTTGAAGAGGAAAGGTGAGTAGCAAAGTAGAGGAAGAGGTGGTAGAAATTTTAGAGGTAGGGGTAGTTTTGGGGGTAGAAATCAGTCCCAAAGAAGCCAAGGGGAATCTAGTTCCCAAGAGAAAAGTGGAGAATTTGGTTCTAGAGGAGGCTTTAGAGCAAGAAGGCCTAATGGAAGAGGTAGATTTGGTGGACCAGGGAGAGGTCCTAATGTCTTCATTGGAAGGTGCTACAATTGCAACCAAGTGGGACATCTAGCCTTCAAGTGTCCTGAAAAGCAAGCCTCAAACTCTCATGGAGGAGAGAGAAGGAACTAATTGATCCAAGAAGAAGATTGCCAAAGTGTCAACTCTCCAATTGGAAGTGCAGCCCCGGTCCATGAAGGAGAAAGTTTGATGATGAGAATAACCATGTTGAAGGTGCCTCAAACACAAGAACCACCTCAAAAGAAGACATTGTTCAGGACAACATGTAAGGCCTATGATAAGATTTGCAAGGTAATTGTAGATTCAGGTTCAACTGAAAATTTGGTTTCCATTGAAATGGTAGACAAGTTGAAATTGAAAAGGCTTCCTCATGTTAGTCCTTATAAAGTATCATGGTTGAATAAAGGGCATGGTTGAATAAAGGGAAACAAGTTTTGGTAGATGAACAATCATGGGTTGAATTTGAGATAGGAGAATATAAGGACAAAATTTTGTGTGATGTAATTCCATTGGATGCTTATCATTTTCTGTTAGGACATCCATGGCAATATGATGTTCAATCACAACATGATGGTAAAACTAATTCTTTCATCATAACTAAGAATGGTAGAAAGTATAGAATGGATCCATTGCCTAATGAGCATGTAGAGAAGAATGTTAGGTCAAGTGTCATGATTGTGAATGGTAAAGAGTTTCTAGATGCTCTTAAGGAGGAAGAAACCCAAGGGTATGCTTTGATTTTGAAGCCTAAAAATAGTCCTGGTTTGCATGATCCTAGTAAGGAAGAAGTTCCTAATGAGGTGCAACAATTGCTAGAGAAGTATAAGGGGATTATGGTAGAAGAAATGCCTAATGAGTTGCCACCTATTAGGGACATAAACCATCAAATTGACTTCATACCGGGACCTACTTTACTAGACAAAGCAGCCTACAAGTTGACACCCTCACAAAATGAAGAGATTGTCAAACAAGTACAAGAATTGTTGGATAAGGGGTTGGTGAGAAAGAGTCTTAGCCATGTGTTGTCCCAACAGTCCTAGCCCCTAAAAAGGACAGTAAATGGAGGTTGATGAATGGAAGACAACATTCAAAACAAATGAGGGTCTTTATGAGTGGTTGGTGATGCCATTTGTTCTATCTAATGTTCCAAGTACTTTTATGTGTCTCATGAATGAAGTGTTAAAGGATTTCATTGGGAAATTTATTGCAGTTTACTTGGATGACATTCTTGTTTTCAGCAGGACTAAGGAGGAGCATTTGCAACATTTGGATTAGGTTTTGAGGAATTTGCATGATGAACAATTAATGATCAACACAAAAAAGAGTGTCTTCATGAAGGAAGAACTCACCTATCTTGGTTTTGTGATTTCACAAGGTAGTTTGAAGATGGATCCAACAAAGGTAGAAGCCATTTTGTCATGGCCAACTCCAAAAATAGCATGTGATGTGAAAAGTTTTCATGGTTTGGCAACATTTTATAGAAAATTCATAAGGGGTTTTAGTCATATTTGTGCACCAATTTTGGATACCATCAAAGGGGGGCAGAAATGTAAGTTTTTGTGGACAAAGGGAGCCATTGATTCTTTTGAAATTTTGAAACAAAAGGTGGCACAATAGCCCATACTTGTTTTACCCAATTTTAACAAGTTGTTTGTAGTGGAATGTGATGCTAGTAACCTTGATATAGGGGCTATCCTAAGTCAAGAGGGTAGGCTTGTTGCTTTCTTTAGTGAAAAATTGAATGATGCTAAGAGAAAGTACTCTACTTATGACTTGGAATTATATGCAATGGTACAAGCTTTGAAAAAATGGAGGCACTATCTTTTGCCAAAAGAATTTATTGTTTATACTGACAACCATGCACTTAGTTTTCTAAATTCATAGGAGAAACTCAATCATAGGCATATGAAATGGGTTAAGCAACTCCAAACCTATACTTTTTCAATCAAACACAAGAAGGGGCAGGCTAACAAAGTGCCAGATGCATTGAGTAGAAGGGTGTGTGTGGTTCAAGAAATTCAGTTGCAAAGTGTAGGGGTTGATGCTCTCAAGCATATGTATCAGGATGATGAAGATTTCAAGGAGGTATATGAAGTTTGTTCACACTTTTCAGACTCTTATCATTCTAATTTTTCTGAGTTTTTGTTGCAGCAGGGGTTGTTGTTCAAAGGCAGCCAACTATGTGTTCCTAGGTGTTCCATGAGGGAGAACATCATAAAGGAAAAACATTGTGGTGGACTAGGAGGTCACTTTGGGTTGGATAAAACATTAGATTAGGTGAAGAGGTTTTATTTTTGGCCTAAGATGCAATCAGATATCAAAAAGTTTGTTGAATGTTGTAGTATTTGTCAAAGGGCAAAGGGTACTTCATCTAATACTGGTCTATATCAGCCACTTCCTATTCCTAATAGGCCATGGGAAAGCATTAGCATGGATTTTGTCTTGGGTCTTCCTAGGACTTAAAGAGGATTTGATAGTATATTTGTTGTGGTGGATAGATTCAGTAAGATGGCTCATTTCTTGCCATGTAAATGCACTAATGATGCTTCTCACATTTTTGGTTTGTTCTTCAAAGAAATTGTTAGGATCCATGGTTTGCCTCTTAACATTGTGACTGACAGGGATCCAAAGTTTGTAGGCCATTTTTGGAGCACTTTGTGGAAGAAGTTGGGCACTCAATTGTCCTTTACTTCAGCCTATCACCCTTAGACTGATGGCCAAACTGAGGTGGTGAATAGGTCCTTAGGAAATATTCTCAGGTGTCTTACCAAGCAACATGGAGAGGCATGGGATATGATCATCCCTCAAGTAGAGTTTGACTATAATGATTCCACCAATAGGAGCACAGGAAGGAGTCCATTTGAGATTGTTTATGGCATTCACCCAAGGGGTATTCTTGAATTGAGAGATCTCCATGGATTGGAAAGGAAAAGTTCTCAAGGTGAAGACTTTGCATTGGCCATGAAGGACATCCATGATAATGTTAGAGAAACTCTTCAAAAGAACAATGACAAGTACAAAGAGAAAGCCGATAAGAGAAGGAGAGATGTACAATACAAGGTTGGGGATTTGGTCATGGCACATTTGAAGAAAGAAAGACTTCTTAAGGGGTAGCCAAACAAACTCCTCATGAAGAAGATAGGACCATGCCAGATTGTGCACAAGTTTGGGCCCAATGCATATGAGATTGAACTTCCTCAAGGCTTGGTCATATCTCCTATCTTCAATGTTTCAGATTTGTTTCCTTTCAAAGGTGATTCTAATGCAGATTCAGAGGCAGCTATGATAGTAGTAGGAGATGAAGATTGGGTCAAGGGTCTTCCACCCAATTAGCCATTGAAGTTGGAGTGCATTCTTGACACCAAGGTATTGAAGAAGACAAGAGAGAAGACATACAAATAGTTCCTTGTCAAATGGAGTGGCTTGCCTATTGAAGATGCCACTTAGATGAGTGAAGAAGACATCTTGAAGCATGGTGTCACAATTGTTGATCTACTTCATCAAGAGACTTGAGTTCTCTTTCCACCCGGGGAGTATGGTGCAGGAGCACCAATAAGACTAAGGTCTTGTTTTGATGATCATTTTTTTTGTTGCTCCAATAAGGTCATGAAGACCATTTTCCTATATTGTAATCATAATGCCATAAGGACTATGTCCAAATATCTATCCTCATATTGTTGAGGCAATCACATGTATAAAGCCTTCTTGAGGCATATATAAACAGTCTTCATGTTTTGTGAGCCTTGTTAAGGCATGGCAAGAAGTCCAAAATGGTGTCAAGGAGTCTAAGGTCTAGTTTAAGGCCTATTTGCATTGTAATCTTGTTTGAAGATAGTTCAAACTCCTAAAACCAATGTAACTCTGCTAAACAAAATAGGAAGTAGTTGCTGCAGTTAGAAGAATAGAGTACCCGATGGATGTTACACAACTCCATCAACCAAACTACCTTGTAACTACTTTAATGGCCTTGAGGAAGGTTCATAAGACTCTGTAGATGCCATTGTGTGGGAGAGAAGCACTATTTGGTGAAGAAATCAATAAGAAATAACAAGTTTTGCCTGAGTTTTGTTGTTTCCTCGCTGTTACTATACGTACCCCAACTGTGTATAGTCAAGTGGTGACTTTTGATTATGTTGGAATTGTAGCTTGGTGAGTCACCTCTCAAATGCATATGTTTTGAGTTCTTGACACTTCTTTATATTGTTGTATTTCTCCTTTTTCTGTAAGTGGTCTGGGAAACCCTTAACTAGGGTTCTGACAGAAATTTAAGATGTTTCTTTCATTCCATTGACTCATCAAACTTTATGATTAGTGGAATGAGTTCCTTGATGTCTGTTTTAATGTCTTGTAAGAGTATTGTGGGCAGAGACCTGTTATTACCAGGATTTCATTAATGAAACTTAGCAAAACCATGTGCTAAGTGTATGCTAGAAGCAACAGTAGTGTGAAGTTTGAGGGAAGTCAAATCTAACAACAAATGAATACTGAATCCTATGGTTTTGGAGGGCCCTTGACATGTCCAAGTAATCCTGGGAGTTTCAATGCCTCATCTAAGGGTACTTGCTTCACAAATTAGGCCTAATTGGGCTCTAAAACACTAGGAGGGGCTATTGGTTGAGACATACCTTCCAAAACAACCCAAACCCATTCTTGGATATGTGATAGGGGACCATATTGGGTATCTTTCAATTGTCTAAGATTTGTATTTGAAGGTCTATGTCAAAAGTTATCAGGGTTGTTCTATGTTTTTAGGGCTACAAGCCATTTTTGGGGTTTGTGAAGGAAGTGTTGGTCCTGAGTGTGGTCTACCATAATCAATGAATGGAATGGGTCCCCTAACACCCCAAATAAACTTTTCCATGATGGTCCATGATTTCCTTTCTGATGTTCCCACTTTTGTGTAAAGACCTTTGATTTTTGGGCTTTTGGGGTGAATAGAACCTTGTCTTGTTTGCCTATCTTCTCCCATCCAATTTGCCTCTACATCACATGGCTCCTTATTGGTACCCTTTCTACTATTTTTCTGCCTTCATGTAGCCTCTTGATCTTCTTCTTAGATATTCTGTGCACCTCACAACCATGAAACCAACTTGTACCTTCATTACACAACTAATGCAACCACATCAACAACCAACACTTCCACTACCACCTCTTCATCATCATGACCCATTCTTATTTGGTTGCTTCTACTCTAATAGAAAGCATGTACTCTTCAATCATAAAATACCAAACTCCTCATTGTTGATCTTACATCCTCTCTTTCTCCACATGAGAACTTTCATTATGCTACCTTGGTTGCATGTGTGTGTGCAACACCATCACTCCTCTTCATAACCCCTTGGCCACCTTGCAACATTGCCTCTTATGCTACCCTCAAACCTTAACAATCTCCCTATTTTAGCAAGTGTGCCTACCCCAAGCACCTCATTCCTTTTGTTGCAAGTGCCCATCACTCCATGGGTACACCTCAAGTTGTTGCAAGTAGCCTCTACTTTACTATAACTTCTTGTTGTTGCAAGTGAGACATTTCTCACTCTCTCTTTTGCTACAAGTCATATGGGTACAAGTAGCTACCTTCTACTTTATCTCCTAGTTTTTGCAAGTGAAGTAATTCTCACACTCTCCTTTTGTTGCAATTCCTATGGCTACAAGTAGCCACCTTTCCTACAAGTATATTTTCACTATGGTGACTCCCTTGCCAATGGTTGTATGTAAAAATACCTATAGTAGTTGCAAGTTCTCTTTCTCCTCCAAATTTGACTAGTTCTATGCATGCTAACTATCAATCCTTTTCATCATTGTCATCTCTTATCTTGTAATCCTAGGAGTGCCATACAACATATTGATATCCTTGTAATCTTTCATTTGATATAGTAATCTTTCATGTGAATAGGGTAGTGAGAGCCTATTGCATATTTTGAATATCTAACCTTAATAGTGATCTAGAGTTTCATGATAGTCTTCTATGTTTATGATGTGATAGTCTATGTGGTTGTTTGTAATAGTCATAGTGCAATTTGATAGTCTTTTCCCTCAACATCACCTCCATAAGCAATTTGTCTATAATTGTATATGATAATGTTCACATATGGGATATGCTCAAAATATGGTTTAGGACAACTTGTTTTACATGAAATGATGATCTTCAGTGAAGTATATCATGATAATCCTAAATACCTCCAATAATTTTTATGATAGTGGCAGCTATCTTTTCATCATGGGACAATACCTTTGCATCTTAGGGTGATTGTTATGTATAACTTGTGATAATTTATCTTGGAAACCTTACACTAATGATCTACCTTCACCTTATTGATACCTATGGAAAAATATCAAAGATATTTGGACAAGGCATTATAAACAACTTCATGACAGTCATGGTTGATAGGATAGTGCTAAAACTCACAAAAGATCCTCCTTTACAAGTAGGTCATCATGAAACAAAACTCTGCCCTAAATTAAATTTTTACCTTGTTATTCTACCTTAACCCTAACTCTATTGAAAATCAGACTTGTAGACCCATACCAAGATAGTTAATCAAAGGATAGGCTCTGTTGTCATGAATTAATTGTTATTCATTGTCATTATCAATTGTTGATAAAGGATAGGCTCTACTATCATGAATCAACTGTTATTCATTGTCATTATCAATTATTGATAAAGGATAGGCTCTACTATCATGAATTAGTTGTTATTCATTGTCATTATCAGTTGTTGATAAAGGATAGGCTCCGTTGTTATGAATCAGTTATTATTCATTATCAGTTGTTATTCATTGTCATTATCAAATTTCTAATTATCATTGTATTATTCATCATGCTTGTAGAAATAATCATCATGCTGAGGAAACAAGCAAAGAATCTAACACCAAAAGAGCGTGAAGCTGAGAATGAGAGGAAAAAAGAAAGAATGGGGTGAATTCATGAAAGTAGGAAATTGTCAACCATACAAGAAGACATTCTACCATTGCCAATTAAAGAGGAACATGACACATCTAATGAAGCTAAGAGAGAGATGGAATTGGTGGCACAAAGGGAATGAATGTAAAACCTCTGTTCAATGAGGAAAGTGATTCTCCAAGTTGGAGGCACTCCATCATCCATAGGTCAAGTTGAAGGAACACCATCATTATCTTCTCGAATTAGAGACACTCCATCTTTCACAGGTGAAGTAGAAGGTGCATCTTCATTTTCTTCTCAAGTTGGTGGAACGCCATCATTCACACATCAAGTTGAAGGTACACCATCTTCTCCATCTCAACTTCAAGCCTTTTCATCTTTTTCATCTCCAATTGAAGGTACATCATCTATCCCATCTCAAGTAAATATTGAAGAAATTCCTAATGTTGAGTCAACTTTACCAATTAAAATGTCTCCTACAATTTGGCATGGGAAGCCTAAGTTTCTAATTGATATTGATGAGAATGTGTTGAAGCCCATGCAGGATAAGTTTCTGAAGTGCACTTGCCAAAGATATGCGAAAAAGATATGGAAATTACTTTTTAAGAATTTAAATGAAACTGGAAGATGTCAACTATTTGTTGAATTGATGAGAAATCTAAAATTTAGGCCCACTATGAAGATTCTTGGCCTAAGAACATTGGATGCCTCAAGTGAAAAATCAATTGTCAAGAACCTAATGAGTGCATATGAGAGTGTGGGTTCCACCTCACGCACCAAGGATAGTAATGTCACATGACGTGTCATTACATCGACAATTATAAGCCAACAAACAAAGAAATCTTGCCTCATTAGAAAGACAAGTCAAGCATTGAAAATAAGTAGAAAAACTCTAATGAGAGCCATTGGAAGACATGAAAGAGTTGAGGACCCAAACACCAATGAATTGTGGGCATTCTCTGGGAGACTCCCATAGAAAGATGAAGTTGTTGTTGAAGCCTTAAGATCCATCATTGAAGAATTTTGGAAAAATAACACAAGGGTATCTCCTAATGCAAGAGATGTTGTGAGAAGGAGAATTGGTTGTCAAAACCTTGAGCCACATCCAAATCATTTTTTGGATGTGACCCAAACACAAATTTTCAAGAAATTTCAAGAGATGTATCCTCAAATTAAAATTTATCAAAGATATTTTGAAATGCTAAAACCTTTCTATGTCAAAATAAATCACACATTCACTACTTGTTGTTGTAGATTACATATTGAATTTTCTAACCATTTTGATGTTTATTGGTCTATATGTTTAGATTTGCATACTAATAATGTTTTGCAAGATTGTGGCATATGTACCCCACTAACAACTTAGAGAGACTTCATATCAACAACTTTATGTGAAAAAGAGGAAGGTCAAATATTCTATAGGAAATTATGCGTGGATGGCACATGTCAGCATTGTGGTGGCTTGCAACATATGCCAATATGTGAGCATATGGAAATCACACATGTAGTTGGAAATGAACTAGTAGAGTTTGGCAAGTATAAAATAGTGGCCTATAATACAAAAGATGGTAAAGAAGCAAAGAGGTGTGATTTGGTTATTCAAAAGATTCCAGTGTATCAATTTATGTCTACATTTTGTGATAGTATAGTGTACGAGTATGCAAGGCATACCCATAGAGCTCGATGGTTGGACTTGTAATTCAATTTATGCAAGGACACATTTCCACTTGGTACCTATTGATAAATTCTTCACTCCATTTCAAAATTTTGAAGTACGCAGTCCATTCCAGTTTCAATGTGGCGGCATTCTAAATCAGGGCATGAACATTCCAATTTAATGGCATTACCAATATAGTTAAGGACATTCAATTCTTGAAGATGTATGATAGATGTGAATATGAAAGATGCCTAGTATCAAAAAGATGGCACTCGATCAAATGTGGTGCGGTAACTTCTAGTACGATAGTTTATATGAAGGAACAAGGACTCTGTCATAATGGATGGTGCCATTGTTCATAATAAATAATCTTAACTCAACAAATTCAAAGCACCAAGAACTCAAAGCAATACATCTTTTATGCAATATAAATCTAAATATAAGCAATGGAATAGCCTATGTTTCAAGGCGTAGAGTCAAGGCATGAAGCACACAATTAAAAAGTCAAGCATTTAAGGAAGGTCTAACTACAACATCTAAGATTCAATGTAACCCATTTTGTGCACAAGCTATGTAGAATGGTGAGTCAAATATGAAGGCATTCCATTCCAAGTGAATGTTCCATCAGCAAGCATACACAGAATCTTAGCCTTGAAGTTTGAAGACATGCTTTTAAGATTAAAACAATGGTGTCAAAGAAGCCTCAACATATAAGTTCATGGCGCATCTATAGTTTCTATGTGGTGCAAGCATTAGAATGATAGAACGACATTAGTTATTCGAGGATGGTGCATACTATGAGTAGAGTCTTAGTTTGAAGCATGATTCTTAGCATTACAAAATGATATGCAAGTCTACCAAACAAATGGTGCTCACCATAGATGGGGATCGGTCTTAGAAGACTATCACTCAATATAAGAATCAAAAGGTTCAACCAAACTTCAATGCAGCTCACTTCAATGCACTCAGCAAGGTTGGAGATATGAAGCGAATGAAGTAGCTAAGGATGCTGCCATTGAAAACATGAAGAGCATTTGTAAAGGAAGCCACAATGCATATAAGGAGACTTTAGACAGTCCATTGCTAGGAGGCCGTAGCTCATAAGGATGACATGCAACAAAAGTAGCATGACTACAATGAAGGTGTGGTTTTAGGAGATGAGGCACATTCATAGTTAAAAGATGAAACGTCACCATAGTAGTTCAAGGCAATCAGCCTATTCCAAAATGGTATGCAACCATCAAAGTAACTCACACAATATTTTCAGGTGGCGAGCATCACACAGAAGGTGCAAACTCAGAATCACAAGGCACAATGTGTATCAAAGGCAATACAATTTTAATAAGCAAGGTGACCTATAAAGCACATTACCATTAAATGTGGAAATGAGATTCAGCCACTTCAAAATCAAAATGCATGTTTTCAAATACATTACGTAGAACCTTCGACCCATAACTATTCCAAACACAGTGCATCAATGTGATATATCATGGCGGCCTCTACACAAGGATAAGGTATGATTTTCATCTAAACAAGGTGTGGCCTCATTAAAATTGGCACAGCCTCACACTTAAGGAACAAAGACTAAGAAGAACTGGCACTGTTTAAGACAAAGACTCATAGTAGATTAAAAGCGCTGTCAATGAAAATGAAGGATCGTGGCCTCATCAAAAGATTTAAGTACAACTTGTAATTAGAGTCATAGTTCAAATGAAGGTGTCTCATAGTGAACAAGAAATCAGACATCATGAATAAAAGACTCAGAATATTAAAATCGTCCAGTACGATAACATGTATGACATATATTCAAAATAGAAATGGTGCAACCATTTTGAAGGATGTCGCGTATCTTCAAGTAGAGCGGCCAACATTACAGCAAGAGACCTTTAGGCATATGACAAACTCTTAGCTACCATAAATGTAGAATGAAACAATCATGGCTGTGAGTTTCAAAAGGAGTCTGATATTTAGGTTTAAAAACACAGAGATAGAGTTTCAATGCCCAGCAAAATGGCAACCATCCAATGAAGAAGCAAAGAGATCAACGACTTGTAGAGTTTTGAAAGGCAGCAAGTGGACATTGCCATTTGTGGGGAAAAGAGGCAGAGAGAAACATCACATGAAATGCACTGAAAGCTACCACTTGGTATGATGGCGGGTTTTTAAGGAGAGGCAAAGAAATTCATTCCCAAAGATGTGTGGTGCTTCCACGTGGAGGTTGTGGGAGATAGATAAATGTTTTATGTCATTTTATTAAACTCATAAAATGTCAAGAGTCACGTGAAGCAAAGGGGCTAAGTTATTAAAATAATAATTGTTTCTCAGTGGTGGGCCACCCTATATAAAGCTAAATGCTTTATTTTAAAAATGCATAAGAGCCTCTTCCAGCTAAGAGTCACAGGTGAGTAAAATACAGATTTAAATATTAAAAGTCTTTTATAAGATAACATGGTGGGTCCCTTTAGCAATAAAGCTAAAGCTTTATAAAATAAGACTCTATCTTATTTGACTCTTATGCCTCACGTAAAAGAAACATATGATGCAACCCTAAAAACAAATGTAGCCACTTTATTTTTTACGGCAACCACAAAGAGGAAAGAGTGGGAATTAGTTTTTCTCACGAAGGACAAAGAATGGAGGCAAATACATTTTTTAGCCATGGAAGCTACAACTAGTTCACTGGGAGATCATAGCCAGTTGTAGTTACCGGAGCCGAAATTAGAGCCGGGTTTCATGGGTTTCAGTTGTAGATATTTTTGAGATAGTTGCAAAGATTTTTGAAGATTCTTTATTTTTGGGTTATATATACAGAGATCTGCATCAGAGAAAGGAAGTATTATAGAGTTCTATAGTTAGACACACACAGAGATTTTGAGCAGCAGATCAGAGATATATTTTTTTCCTCAGTAGATGCTTTCAAGGTGTGTGCAAGAAGTTGAGTCCACTTTTTGGCCAAAAAGTGGGTGTTTTCCCTGATTTTCAGAATTTGTCACATTTGACCTAAAAATTTGAAGCACTTAAAGGTGGAATCTTGTAAAAGTTAGTAAATATGAAACATAGCACTTGGAGTCTAGTTTCCAAATATGTAATTTTTTTAATACCCAGATGATACAAATTGATTTTTAATATGCATTTCTAGAAACCACTGTTTAAAAATCACTTTTTTTTACTATACCACGCACATGTACGTCATCCATATTTTGACCTAAATAATCATATTTTTCTACATCCTTTTGGGAAAAGATTTGTAACTCACTGAAGCACGTTTTCCATATGTTTTGTAATTTTTATTGAATATTGTTTTTTGTTAATTTTTTATTGGCCATTTTTGGTGTTTTAAAAAATCGTCATGTACATCATGCATAAGATGACCTAAACTTATCATTTTTTGAATTTTTTTTTCAAATTGAAAAGAATTGTCTGAAGTATGTTTTTCGTACAATATTTTTTACAAATAATTATTTTAATAAAAAGTTATTAAAATACTAAAAAACCCTAATAATTCAAGTTTATGGACTTGTTTCATCAGAAATTAATTGAAAAATAGAAAAAAACAATCTAATTGTAAAAAAAATACATATTTGGAATCTACACTGTCTCATCTATAATGGGTTTTAATTTCATCAAAAAATTATGTAAAAAAGGCCTTCAGACATGTGCCCAAAGTCACTATTTTGTTGTGACATTGATGGGACCTTCAACTTGCAGGTCAAACCAAGTCCAAAGCCAAGGGTCAAGGTCCCAAGGCTTTTTTCCAACCCAAAACCCATAGCAAAAAATTGGGTTGAAAATTCAAATTTTATGAAACAGGATCCCATTTCATAAAAGGTTAATATTTTAACTTTTTATGAAATGAGATCCCGTTTTGAAACGTGATCCTATTTTAAAATGGGATCCCATTTCAGAATGGGATCCTGTTTCTAGAAAATGAGATCCCACTTTTGGCTTGGGATCCCGAAGAAAAACGAGATCCTGTTTAATAAAGAGCAGGATCTCATTTTGGTTTACTCGATTTTGAGTTTTTTTCTAAGTTTGAAACTTCCACCTTAAGTGAACTCATCTTTGAGCATTTACCCTTCAATGAGGGTTGTAATATTTTATTTTGTGCAAGTTATTTTTGCCTCTGTAAATTTGTTCTCCATTCAAATAAAGATAAGTGGTGCTTTGTGCAGATCCAAATGTGTTTCTGTTCTTTCTTCTTATTTTCTGTTCTGGGCCTTTGTTGAATCTAAGCTATAAATTGGGTAATTAGTCATGCATGTATGCTCTTTAGTTTTCCATTTAATCTATTAAGGGTTTGATCATTGTGCTGATTCGAGTTAGGTAATGAATCCGGTACATCACCATATGATTAGGCATTTATTTTGCAGTCTTGTTTTTTCTTCCCTTTCCAAAACCCCCATTAAAAGGAAGAGCTAGCTTCTTTAAAATCTGGAGATTGTTTCAGGGATCAACCTCAGATTCTTGAAGTTTCCCATGTTGGTGATGGATTAAACCCACAAATTTACACATCAATAGTACCATCATTTCAGTTGTTGACTTTGTAGAGAACTACACACTATAGCCACAGAATGAGGTGTAATTATAATATTACAACTCTACGTAGGTTGTTATATTTGTGCAAATAGCATTCATGCATGTAGAAGATAGTATAGAGGACGAAATGAAGATCTTGAGGGAATATCATTTTTAAATATTAGTGATGATCGCACACATTCTATGGAGTTTGTGCAAGGTTGCTTTCAAATGTTCTACCGTGATTTGGCCATCAGGAACATATCATTTCATTAGCATATCATATGGTCAGATAATTGTGCATCACAATTCAAGAACGCGCAGATGTTCTATTAGTTGAGCAAGATGCATACGGTGAATGGTGTTCAAGATATGTGGAATTTTTGTGAGGTCAGGCATGGAAAGGGGGAGCATGATGGTGCATGAGCATGTATCAAAAGAGCATTGGCACAAGAAGAGTTGAAGTACAAAGACAATGCAAAGTTGACAGATGTGAGATCTATTGTCGAATGGTGTAACACTATAATGGGTCCAGGTAATGAAGGTCAGTCTACATTTCATAGATATTTTTGGTTGGTTGATGGTACTAACATTGCAAAATATGAGGACTATTGTACATTGGCAGGATCGAGTGAGCTACACTCTTTTAAAAGCTCTAATGCAGGTTCATGAAGTATTCATACGTGACATATGGCATGATTTTGTTCTTCATGTACATATGAAACTTGGTATGATAGTGAGTCAAAGGAGTGGGTTGATGATTGGTGTACAAGAGGCCTAAGCCCAATTGATATATATTGACTACCGACAACACTACAAATGACAAAGATTGAATCATCAGTTGATTTTGACCATGTTTCAAATCTAGTTCAACTAGGTATTATCATCATTCAAATTTAATAAAATTTAATATGCCATCTTATTTTGTATTTTTTCTTGTATTGTTGACTATATTCATTGAACTGAATGCACGTATCAATGTAGGGCATGTTTATGCAGTTATTACAGCTAAAGACAATGAAAAAGGAATGCATTATTATTTGTGTCATTGTGTTGAGGCAAAAAAGAAATTAGATTCCCCTATTATAGATGGATAATACATTGAGTAACCTACAGGATCACTGGTTGTTACATGAACATGGCTTAGAAGGTACCCACTGAAGAAGTTTGATGTGTGGGTGTTTGAGGATTTTGACCCACATAGGAAGATTCTTCATTATTCTAACCTTATTGTGGCTTGAAACGTTCATTTGATCAAATATGGGGGTAGACCATTGAATAGGACATTATGGAAGGTTCGTGAGTATGATCGCGAGGCAATACTTGAGACAATAAAGAGTAGAGAAAACCCTGATGGTTCATTGGATTGAATTAGTGGAATGACAGAAAGGTATGTTCTTTTTCTTTGTTATCCTGATTTCACCTTGTATATTTTAGCTACTCATTTTAGCTAAATAGTGCAATTGCATTTGCATGTAGGATTTTAGTATGATGGAAGTAGACATAATCCTTATGAATTTGCCTTTGGAAGGGAAGTAAGGTAGGTTTTCATGATTATTTTACGATGATATGTCCTTTATTTTCTATTTCATAATGAGTTTTAATGAATTTTATCGATGTTACTATGAGTTCTAATTTGTTTTAATGATGTTACTATTTCATAATGAGTTTTAATGACAAACAATTGATAGCAGTAGTAAGGGTAACCTCAATTGATACCCTACAAGACATTGGATCAAGTGAGAACACCTTTATAGTACTAAATTTTCATCTACTAGAAAGGTATTATGACTAAATTTTTACATTCAGCATCACCTGGGGCCAAACAGATGTCACCAATGCATCTGGGTGGGCAGGTAAATGCTAGGGGATGTCTTTTTGGTGGCAAAGCCTCATGGTCATTCTTGGCTATATTGAATGCAGACAATCTCTCAAGAGCCCTAAGACAAAAAAACATGTCAAACTTTGGATCAACCATTCCATCAAACTATGACACCTAGGAACATCTTTGCATGTATAGGTCGATGACAAGTCCACCTACAAACACCTACCTCAATTTTTGCTAAATCAATTTCATTTACCTATGGCGGCAAGGAACATATTGTTCCAAAATGCTTCATTTCCATGCAATGGAAAGGTGCTAGGACTGACATTTTGCATTCCATAGCTCATGGGGCCGAACAAACTTTGCCAATGCATCAGGGTGGGTGGGTAAATGCCAGAGGAGGTTGTTGGGATAGTAAAAATTTAAAAAAAAAAAATTGTATTCTCACTTCACCATATCTGAGAAAATCATAAAACATCCCAAAACCATAGTAAAAAATTGATACATCCTGCAAGATGTCCATGGCTAAGCGATGCAAAATTACCTAAATTTCAACCTATCAGAAATACTTTGTGTTTCTTATGCCAATACATAAGAAATCTATGAAAATGACTATCAGCGTAAGAATAAAAATTGGAGAGAGATTTATAGAAGTTGCCAATGGAAGAAGTAATACTGATGGCCTTTTATTGGTAAGAGAATTAAGCAGTCACACCGATCGGTATGACTAATAGTCATCGGGTGGTGTCTTGAAAATTACCCCAATGGTATGTATCATACCGATGAAGCATTTCGGTAAAAGTCTCACTGAACATCCTATGGGGACAAAGGAAATGATATCCATCGGCAAGAAATAAACATCAGGATGAAAAATTAATGAGTCTCCAATGCTCTGGTGTCTTGGTGAAACAATAAAAAGTGCTTTCGGTATGAGTCACACCGATACACATATTCATCGGCATAACTTAACATAGCAGAATGAAGTACTTATGTCTTGCCAACTCACAGGTCACAACGATAAAAGGTGTCGGTGACACTTTGAAGGGGTCTCTCTGATAAAGAGTATAAAGTGGCCATCGGGGAGATAGTTGTGATCAGATGATTCGAAAAGGATTACTTCGATGGTATATCTCACTCTGATGGAAATAAACCAACAACCATATCGGTGAGACATTAAGATAGTCCTTCCAATCCAAAATATAGAAGATTATCGGGAAGATGACGAAGCTCGGGGAAACATAAATATGTTATCCCGATGGTATTGATCACCCCCATAACAAGTTATTCTCACACATATCGGTGAGACTCTCACCGATAGTTGTATCGGTAACACTCATTATATCAGAAGGAAATTTAAATCGCACGGCAATGAAAGAAGTCATGTCGATGGTTGCGCCTGCTTCAATATGATTCAACATAGTATCGGGAAGACAATTGAGGGGTTACGCCGATTGATTATTCACACCATGAGGATATATTAAGGTCACCCAGACATTTTGAAAATTATGCCAATGACAGGAGTTATGGCGATGTGACATTTCACAGTGATGAATGACATTGAAGTGCTCAGAGGATTACATGTAGACTACGATGAAATCCTCTAAGATCATGGTAATTACAATTGCAGGGTTGTTTGAAAAAAGGGATAGAAGAATTTTGAAGCGTAAATAGAGGATTTCGATTTCAGCCATAGACGACAGGTACATACATCCGAACCATTGTGTTATTGCCTGTGTTTGGATTTTCTGTCAAAATTTGATAATGGAGACTCCGGTAAAGGGAAAAAGTAGAAAATCATAGGGGGAAACAAGTAAATCTAAGAAACAAGAAACTGATAAAACCCCTGAAGAAAAGATAAAAGATAGAAAGCTCAATCAGGATTTAATTGATCAGTTGTCGGGGTCAACTCCTAAGGCCAAAAGATCTACTCAACTTAGGGCAGAAATGGAAAAATTAGAAGATAGATGCAAATGCTTAGGAGGTATCTAGACCCCGATTAGAGGATATGAACTATTTAGATTCCATTATAACAAAAGATTCAGGAATGCTCCAGTGTCAAATCCATGGCACTTGAATTTAGGAAAATTAGTGGTGCCTGATGTATTCCTGAGTGTTGAACTCCTCCAACTTCTTGCCAAACAATATAATCCAAGCCTGAAAGCTATATGCAACCCACAAGGGGATCCAATTGTACATTTGTCAAAAAATGCCATTTGTGAAGTGTTCATCTTAGATGATTTATGCACTGTTCCCATAATTTATGAGGACCTGGAGAAGGAATACTGGAGAATGGACACAACCTACAATAGATGGAGGTTGCCCATTCATAGGCCCAGAGTTGAAGGAGAACGATGGTCCTCCTTTTCATGTAACAATACTTGAACCATATGTACAACACACGTATTATTCTGTGGGCCAAGTCCTAGGATCGAAGGTCCCTGAGTTCATGACAATCCCGTTGATGGTTAAATCTACTGACATCCAGTGTCATAATGCAAGGTAGTTTGACTTTGCTGCTTATGTTGTTAATAGAATAGATTTTGGTTTGACTGCAATAAGAAACAGTTCCCCAGCATGCTCTTTTGAGCATTACTCATTGCTTATGCACATGGTGCTATATTTTGGCAAGGAAGTAGGGTTATGGCCAAGTGAATTTAAAGTTGTTCCTGTAGACCAGAAAGGGCAAAAGTTACTAATACAAATGTGGACCAGAGTGTGGGATAGTAGATATGCCCATTCCAGTTATGCCCAATTTGAAGAACACTGTGTAAAAGTACTGTACAGATATTTCAACCACCCTTGTGAATACTCAATCTCAACTGAGATAAAAAGGTTCCTCAGGCCAAGAGATTTTGGTGGCCCCCCTATTGTCACTCATAATTGGGGAGACTGGTATTGTTTTGAAGATGCTACCATGATAAGAGTATATGGTTTTGAAGACACTCCATTCATCTTGCCCAAAACTATCCTTGACAGAATTACTTATTTAGAAATAGTTCGGTAGATGCACTGCTCAAATGTAATGCATCTAAGATCGCATGATAACAATCTTTTATGCCCAGCACTTTATGTTTTGGAGATTTACTATGGTATCCAAAGAAGGTTACAATCTCATTCTGGACAAGCTGATGCATTATAACATGAGGATTGTTGAGGTAAGGAAGGGGTCTGACCCTGAGGGTTTTATTGACTCTGCTCAAAGGAAATAAAATCTCAGTGGATACATACACATTCCTTACCCACATGATGATGTTATTAGAAACCCAGAAGAGGATGAAGTTGAATTAGTGGTAGAAAAGTATAACAGAGATTTAAGTGAGAAGAAAAAATAGCTGGCAGAGATTGAAGTTGTATCTTTAGATGAAGAACCTGCAGTGCAAGAGGAGCCACAGGACAAAACAATACAAATGTCCAAAAGAAAAATGCAACAATATCAGCCTCCTGTTGTAATACATGATGAGGAGGGGTCTGCTGATGAAGATCCACGTCAGATAACTTATGATTCTTTCATCTCTGATGATAAATTTATTCATTCAAAAGAGTTCAAGTAATTCTTGTATAAATGCAAAGGGAAATAAATTAGAGAATCAGTGAATGACGTCTCTGCTAATAATGAAAAACAATTGCTAGATATAATGAAAATAACAGTAGATAAGGAAATACAAGATATGACCCCTAGCAGGGGTAGACAATTGCTTAAAGATGCAGGGGTTATGATTTTTCCTGGTCTTGATTTGAATTCTGCTTTAGTTTTTGACAGTTTTCTAAATAGTACAGATGATAAATATAAACTCACTCTAGAGAGAGTTAATGAAGTGTATATGGGTACAAAATACAATAATGATGAAAATTCATTGATGATATGGGCGCTATATCCTCCCCATAAGAAGACAACCATCATAGATATTGAAAAAACTTTCAGCCATGTCATGACTTTAAAAGCAGGGGAAACTGACCCTCTAATTACAGCAGACATTGGCATCAATGTTGCGAAGCTAAACAAAGAACAAGCTCAAATGTTGATCAAGGAGAGGGATGTATATAAATTGAGCTGTGAGAGACTAACTAAAGAAAATGACTACTTGAAGGATGCAGTTAAGAGTACTTTTAGACAATCAACAAAGAGATTAACTCAGGGTGAAAGCTCACAAGACACTCAAGCATTATCCCTAGATCAAGCATCACAAATCCAAATAGATACACTTGTCACAGTACTACAGAGCAGACATGCAAACATGATGCATTGGTTAAACCTATTTTGGGATAATTACTCTCAGAATTACAAAGCAATTAAAGAACATGAAAGGCTCTAACAGAGAATGCAAGGGAAGTTGAATGAGATACAAAGTAAATATGCTTCTGATAGTGCAGGTATTTCCAATACTAAAGCATTGATTGAGAAACATCAGCAATACTATGATCAACTCAAAAATGATGCTAAGGAATGTGCTGAAGCTTCTAATGCAGGAGTGCCCGCCTTATTCAAGAGTGATGGAGAACTAAAAAGCAAAGAAGAATGGAATGTTGATTGTCAAGCTATATTACACGAGGCTATGGGAGCTCTTAAAGACAAGAATTTTTCACCTGGAGAAGCTTGCAAACACCTGGAAAAGATGGTCACAATTGAAGTGATTACAAGAAGTGGCATTGAGCTTACTAATTCCCATTATGATCAAGAGTACTTGGACCATCTGGCTAAAATTTACTTATGGCTGAATAGAGCCTAATCATAGTTATGTAATGGTTGTTAATCTTGTTAAATTCTCAAAAGACTTATTAAAGAGTTATGTCTCTTCATAGAAATATCTATATAAGTTCAAACAATTGGTGCTGAAAAATCATCAGCAGTAGAATATATATACATATATATAATTTACAATGTTTCAGAAAGACTATGTTGCATGTTTTATTTGAAAAAGTAGATTGAAGTTCTCTGATTCAGTGATTCTATCTTGGTATCAATTATTTGTTATAGTTACTCAATTCTGTGGTTGTCTCCAGTTCTATATTTCCTTGCTATTCAAATTAATATATCAAGCATATATTTAATTTGTCAATACACATTTGCTATATTTGTGTGATTGAGTAAATTGGTTTCCATTTGAGGAATTAAAATCCTTCTGATTAGTCACAGTAGCCTGGAAGTATTAAGTTTGGATTACTAAGTAGAGCCATATAATTAGGATTGCCATTCTGTCTCCAAGATAATATTATCTGTTATTCTTGCACATTCATTTCAATTGGTTCCTTTAAGTAAGGATTAAAATACCTCCAGGTGAATTATAGGATATCTGATTATATTGGTTGGATTATCAAGAAGAGTTTGTCATTCATTCCCTTGCATGTTTATACAAGTTATAAACTAAAGTTGTGCCAAACAATTAGAATTAGTACCCATTATAAGCCACTAATCTTGGTCTTTCATTTGACTCTGTTACCCAACAAAGCACTGGTCTTATTTAAATTCATCATTTAAAATCCTTTTTACTTTGATATTACTTATACAATTTCTACCAAACCATTCACTAGACATTAGATATAGAATCAGATAGCAAGTTTTTTTCATCTATCCTACACCCTTTGCCATTGTAGATAGATTTAATTAGTCAATACATTTACATTTATTCTACTTTAATTCCCAAGGTTCACCCGCCTAGGTGTAGCAAGACCTGAAGTGTAGGAAATCAATAAACCTTGAAGGTTGATTTCGTCAAGTTAGTTCAAAAACGTTGCGAATCTAAGCATAGAGCCTGACATCCTCTTAGGATCAACAACCTGCATTTTTGAGACCTAACAAATTGGTGACTGTACTGGGGACCTAAAGGAGGACCTTAGATTAGTCATTCCTTTTATAGAGTCATTTTAGAAACTATGATTTGGTAACTCTACTGGAAATAAGAACCCCTAAAGATAAAACACAAACTTTTCCTATTTACTAAATAGGTGGCGACTCTAGTTACAGTTATAACAATGAATTTAATATCAAATGGATGGTAGGAGATCTAAGATGGAAGGCAAGAAATTGCAGTCATCTCCACCACTTAGAAACATTTCCAAAAGAAATGGAACTTCAAATTATTCTCACCAAGATAATAATCTAGATACCCAAGAGAATAATGTAGAGCAAAATATTTCAATTCACAACAAGTTCACACCTCTACATGATTCAAACAAGAATCTCAATGGAGCAACTGATGATATTTTGGCAAGATATAGACCAAATCCTCAAGAACAGTTCGAGCATGATACACAGGTCATGAGGGATATTGACCAAAATCAAGCTGAACATGATTTTAAGATGTCATTACATTAGGGAGAGGGGGTAAGACATGGGTTTTCAAATCAAGAAATAAATGACAATCCAGAGAATCTAAGAAGTATGAGTGAAGAGCAACAAGAATTGCTTAGGCTCTGGGAAAAACTCAAAAGGTTCAAGATACAAGAAGAGAAAGGGTTGTTGCAGCAAGAAATTCAACAAATGAAAATTAAAGCTAAAACAGCTCCCCCAAAATATGTACCTCCACATAGAGGAAACACTTCAAGAAATCCACAGCAAAATACAAGTAATGTCCAAAATTCACGTGCATCCGGAAGTCATCAGAACACTATTCCCTAAAACCCTAGGCCACCTCCCATGCATAATGTATCTCAACATATGATGAATCCTTACCCACCCCCTGGTCAACAATGTTATAGATCACAAAACCCTTACACAAATCCCCACATGAACCAACAGCAGCAATATGCATATCATCAGCCTTTAGGTGGATATAACTACTATCCTAATCCACCACCCATGAACTTTCCACCTCAAAACCTTGCAAATATATGTAGCAAATTTAATTTAACTGGATATCAGTTGTGTCCATATCCTATGGATAGTACCTGGAGAAATATGGTTCCCAAGTTTACTGGAAACAATGCAATATCAGCTGAAGATCATATCAAAAGTTTCAATGCTTTCGTGCAAGATATAGGTATGGACTGGGAAGATATTAGAATGAGGTTATTCATGATGTCCCTCGCTGAAGATGCCAGAGACTGGTTTAACAGCTTGCCTAACGCTTCAATCAGTTCAATAACTGATTTCCATAATTAGTTTAAGGAGCAGTATGGCAACCAATATGCCCCTAAGTTTGCATTACATGAATTGATAAGTATACAGAAGTATCAAAATGAATCAGTATATGATTTCAACCTAAAATTTTCCAAATTACATAATAAGGTACCACATGGAGCCAAGTTATCTGATACAACAGCACTGAGTATTTATATGAAAGCATTTGACCCCAAAATAGGGTACGAGCTTAGAAATCAGTGTCCTGCAACCCTGGCCGAAGCACAAAAAGTGGCCCTAACCATTGAAAACAATAGGAAGGCTGCAGGAATGGTTAGTAAGAGAGACAACCATAGAAATCCTCATAACCCAAATGTTCAATAAACTAAACCTGAGGGTCAACATAGGCATGAAAGGCCTAGGTTGCACGATATGCCCTACAATACAAATTGGAAGGATGGGAGACCCATTGATAACAAAAGAAAGCAATAGTATGGCAAGGATACTCCTGACCCCCTAAAAAGAAACATGGCACATATGGTAGAAAATAAACCTTGTTGTTTGATGTGTAATTTACCACGTTTACCTGAATACTATGAGGTAGCTAAATCAGTACAACAAGAGGAAATGTTATACAATTGTAATGGAGACAACCACACCATAAATATGATGCAGGATACACCATGTGTGGTGACTAAAGATTATTCTTCTTCAGAGGAAGAAGGATATGAGTATGATGTAGGAAACTAGAGGCATCATATCAACATGGGAGAACAAGAAGTATTCTCAGATCAGGAAGATGATTGTGAGCAACATATTTATTATAACAATCAGCCAAATGGTCAATGGAGAAAGCCTATTGAGGATGAAAGAGAAGCTCTTATAGTAGCTGCAATAGCTCAAGCTAAAAACACTTATAACTTGAGGAATAGGACAGTAAATGTTGAACAGGGAACACCTGGAAGTGTATTCATAAAAGATCAGAATAACAAAAAGAATAATACAAAGTCATCATTTAAAGAACCAGAAAAAGGTGGTAAGGGTAAAGTGAAAGAAAATTTACAAAATCAAGAAAAGAAGAACACAAAAACAGAAAAAAATGACCAGACCATGGCCCATTCTTTTGACATTGCTCATGCAGTGTCTCAGGTAAAAATATCAGTTCCACTCCTAGAGATGATGAAGATAGACAAATATAGGAGCACAGTTGTTAAGTTGATTTCTGATACACCAAGTCAAAAATATAAAGGACATGAAAACACAACAAACAATGTTCATCAGCAAACATTCCAAATGCCTGAGGTATAACTTGGTGATACACTAACAAAAAATCCCTCACAGGTAGACCCTTTCTACACTACACTATTAATAAAAAATAGGATAGTCAGGAATTGCATGATTGATTTAGGTGCTGCCATGAACATCATGCCTATAGCAGTTATGAAAGAATTGGGAATGTGGGTTGATACTACATTTGGCCAGTGTTATGCAATGGACAACAGATCTATCCCAGTAGTTGGTATTATGAAGGATGTGGAGATAAAGCTTGCTTCACACCCTGAAGCAACTTATAACATTGATATTACTGTGGTTGACATCCCACCGTATTATGGAATGCTTCTATCAAGGCAATGGGCTGCAATGGCAGGAGGGAATGTCCAGTTGGACTTATCATATGCCACCATACCAGTGGGAGGCAAAGAAATCAAGTTGTGTAGAGAGCCAAGGTATGACAATATTATAGAAAGATTGGATCGGCATCAAATAAATTTCTTTTGTGATATAGATTTGGGAGTCTTCAAAGTTGGAGAAAACATGCCAGAATTACATAATACTGATCCAATATATACTGAATCTATGAAAGAAGAAAATGATGTGTGGAAGATGTATTTTGATGGTGCATGCAACAAAATAGGAAATGGGGCTGGAGTAATTTTCATTTCACCAAGAGGTAAAACTTTCAAATACTCTTTTCTATTGACATTTGAATGCACAAACAATGTAGCTGAGTATGAAGCTTTGCTCATTGGTTTGAACATAGCCACTAAGCATAAAATAAAAAAGTTAGCTGTATATGGTGATTTTGAATTGGTCATTTCCCAAGTAAGAGAAAAATACCTATCAAAAAACAAAAGGTTGAGATAGTACAGAAATGCAGTTTGGGATAATATTGAATTGTTTGATGCCTTTTCAATCAACTGGGTTGATAGGTCTAAAAACATTATGGCAGATTTTCTAGCAAATATCGCATTGAAGAGGGATGATGTCACATTAGGAGGAATTACAGAGGTTGAATTCAAAACTAGACCTACCATCCCAGATAATATACATAACTGGCAAGTATTTGATAATGATGCTAATATAATGAACTTCTTACATTGTGCTGATTATTATGAAAATCAAGAGATTGATTTCAATGCATTTGTAGAGGAACATGATGGGAAAGAAACCTTTTTTGGTCAAGAGGCAGTTCAGTTGAAAATGAATAAGATACCTAAGGGAATTATAGAATTAGAAAAAGCATTTGATGGACATGACAGATGTAAAAAGAAAGACACACCAGTGATACCTAATGACCTTGAAGAAATCAATTTGGGGACACAAACAGTCCCAAAGAATGTGTATATTGGAAGAAATCTTGACCCAAAAATCAGGAGCAGAATCATCAACTTACTTAGAAAGTTTAGGCATGTATTTGTTTGGTCATATGATGATTTAAAGGCATATAGAGAGGATCTATTTCAACATGAGATACCACTAAAACCAGATGCTAAACCATTCATGCAAAAACAGAGGCCAATCAATCCTACATTAGCTCCTAAAATGCTAGAAGAACTTACAAAGTTGAGAGATGGAGCTATAATTAAACCCATTAGACATTCCTCCTGGGTTTCAAATTTGGTGCCTGTTAGGAAAAAGAATGGTGATATTAGACTGTGTGTGGATTTTAGAAACTTAAACAAATCTTCTCTCAAGGATAATTATCCTCTCCCCAATATGGAGGCAATACTACAAAAGGTTATTGGATGTGAATTGTTGTCAATGATGGATGGTGTTGGTGCCTGAATTGACTGTCAGTTAATTTAGCAATTTTCATGCAGGCACCTTCCCAAAAAATCCAAAATATATTCTAAGTCTCTGGGCCTCCTCAGCATTTTTCAACTGCAGCATCATATTTTCTTCGAGGAGGAGGTCATCATCATCATGTTTCCAGACATCACCCTGATGATGCTGATGTCATTCTTATGTCAGGGTGATATCTGCTTTTCTGCCTGTCTGCATCATGATATTTCCAAAGGGAGATATCCGCCTGTTGGCTTCATGCATTGTCTAGTGCAGGGTGATATTTCTAAATATCAGGTATGATCTAACATCACCCTGATGTTTCTTGGAGCTACAGTGTAGCATGATATTTGTGCATCAGGATGATATTTCCAAATATCCGATCATCTTCCAAATATCATCCTGATGCCGATATGGTGGTGACATCATCAAGGTCTGGAGGGTCATATTGCTAACACTAGTCACCTTGTGGAGATCCCCCGATGTTGCGAATATGACGATGACGTCATCCAGATATGAGGAGGTGTGCAGTAGGCTGATGTGTGGTGACATCATCAGGACATGATGATGATGTCATCAGGATTTTTGAAGGCATCGGTGTGACTGTTGAGATCGGCAGGAGGAATTTCATGTTGGCCGATGGTGTTGGTCACACCGATGAAGAGAATGTGGAGTTCACGGTCGACGAGACCATAGGCATCAGCAAAGGAGATTTGTGCTTGGCCAATGGTCTATCTTTGGCCAATGGATGGGAGTGTAGTGTGATGATCGGTGAGACAACTGAGGTCGGCGAGAGTTTTTTGGGGTGAGCTGATGGTAGAAGTTTGGCCGATGGGCTTTTGGAGAGAAAGGCATGTGTCGAGCGTGGCAAAAGCGCTCGACACCTATTTTGCTTGCGGCCATGTTTTTAAAGTGCTGACGTGGTTTTCGCACCTCGCATCTGGGATTAATTTCCCTGCACATTTGAAAACTTTAGTAAAGCACGTTTTGGCAGGAGGTTCTTTTTGAACGCAGCGACGGTTTCCAGGTAGGCCGTGGGTGGTTGAGCCATTAATGGCGACTGTAGCAGGCGTATGGGCGATGGTACAAATGGTGAAGCTATCTAATTATGAATGAAGACTTCCAGATGGCGGCGCAAGGCTCGAGGCCTCCCTTGTCTGCTGCAGCAATAACTTCTGAGCGCCATTTTTTTGATACTGTGTATCTGGCGGGATTTTTGGTCAACTATGTAATTAATGTTGGGAACCTTCCTTGCTGTATATAGCAGGTTGTGTTGCTCATTTGAAGGTTGTTGAAGGCCTGAGGCATTTTTGTGTAAATAATGAAGGACAGGGCATGATCTTGGCTGTTTTATCCCATTTTGGAGTTTATGAGTTGCAACATGAATGTATTTTGCACATATTTTCAGTTTCAGTGTTAATGTTATATGAAAAATACTTATTGCATGTGTCTATCTGCTTGTCTCCATTTGCTGCATGTTTTTCTCCTTCTTTTGAATCTGGTTGCATGTTAGTAGGGATATCTGTAAGTAGAAGCAGTTAGATACCCATTCTTGGGTGATGTTTGTAAGGCAAGCATCAGTCCAACCCCTTGAAACTTGAGTGAAAGTTGCAAACCATCTGTTGTATACGTCTAGTTGACTCCATTGCCCAATGGATAGGCACCAGTCTGCTCCTAGATCAGTAGTTATGAGCCAAAACCCCTTGTCTTGCATCCCAGACATTATGTCCGCCCATTTCATCACTTCCACCTGTTAGTTGTAGGATTAGGAGTAGGAAAACCCCTGCATGCTCTCATACCCGATCAGACATATATGTCCAAGAACATTGCCCACCTTGTGATCTATCATACAGATCTTGGTCCATACATGAGAGTATTCTGCCTGTTGTTGTCAAGTTAGATCTTTCTATCTTTGAGCTAGTCAAGGTTATATCTTGAGTTATAGGGACACCCCCCTTGGTGCGGCAGAACCAGAAGTGAAGGGGAGGAGCTCACGCAACCTCCTGTATTAATTGGCTAACTCTGCATGTGCATAGGAACTGGCAAACCCTGATGTTGATTCAGAAGAAAAACCAACAGATGGCTTCTCAGGTTACAATTAGATTAAAGTCAAGGAGTCAGAACAATTTAAGACTGCATTCACCACTCCATGGGGAACATATGTATATTTGAGAATGCCATTCGGACTAACTAATGCTGGAGCAACATTCCAAAGAGCAATGGATGTGGCTTTTGTTGAGTTAATCAATAAGATTATGATAGTCTATCAGGATGACTTGACAGCATAGTCCAAAAGGGCTGAAGATCATTGCATACACTTAGAGCAAATATTTATCAAAGCCCTAGAATATGGGATCTCATTGAATCCTAAGAAGTGTCATTTTGTAGTAACAAAAGGAAAATTGCTTGGCCATATAGTCTCGAAGGAAGGAGTGAAAATAGATCCTGAAAGAGTAAAGGTAATTGATCAGGTGCCTATTCCAAAAAATGTAAAAGCTATACAATCATTTTTTGGTCAGATTAATTTTGTTAGAAGATTTATACCAAATTTTGTAGAAATTATTTGTCCTATATCAAAGATGCTGAAGAAGAACTCAGAAGTAAAGTGGACAACTAAAACAGTAGAAGCATTTGCCAATATTAAGAGGGCAATCAAGCAAGCCCCAGTCTTAATATCCCCTGACTTTAGTAAATCATTCCAACTAGTTTCATTTGCTTCTTATCATATAGTTGCAGCAGTGCTATTGCAGAAAAACAATGATGGATATGAACAGCCTATCTCATTTTTCAGCAAATCCCTTCAAAATGCAGAGTTAAAATATGACATTATTGAAAAGCAGGCATATGCATTAGTAAAAGTAGTTAAGACTTTTAGACCATATTTGGTGGGAGCTAAAATCATAGCATATGTTCCTAATGCTGCAGTAAAGGATGTATTGGTCCAAATCGAAGTCATTGGTAGGAGATGCAGGTGGATCAATAGGATTCAGGAATTCAATATTGAAATCCAGATCACTAAACTAGTGAGAGGACAAGGTCTTGCCAAATTGATGGTTGAGATTAATCTTGAAGCTTCTCAGATATGTAATGCTAATGCAAGTACTAGTATTGAGCATACTCCATGGTATGTTGATATAATATATTATCTAAAACATATGAAGTGTCCTGAAGGGTATGATGATAACAAAAGGAGGACACTTAAATTACAAGCTTCAAAATATGTACTTATCAATGGGGATCTTTACTAGAAAAATAGAGATGGGATTTTACTATTATGCTTGGATGAATATCAATCAAAACATATTATGAAGGAGTTACACGAAGGCATGTGTGGAGGTCATTTCTCAGCAAAGACTACAGCCCACAAAATCTTGAGGGCCGGATACTATTGGCCTAAAGTTTTTAATGATTCATATTATTACACTAGGAAGTGTGAAGCATGTCAAAAGTTTTTAGGGAAATTGAAGTATCAGGGAGCACTACCCTTAAAACCCATGCAGGTTGAGGCTCCATTTTGTCAGTGGGGTATTGACTTTATAGGTGAAATTGTGGAGAAATCGAGTGGGGGACATAAATGGATTTTAGTGGCAACTAATTATTTTACAAAATGGGTGGAGGTAATTCCAACCAAATAGGCAACAAGTAAGGTGGTAATTAACTTTCTAATGGAAAATATTATATTTAGATTTGGCACTCCAGTAAGGTTAATTATAGATAATGGAATGTGATTCAGATCTAATGAATTCAAAATATTTTGCAGTAAACATGGCATCACTATACCTTATGCTGCCCCCTATCATCCACAAGCAAATGGACAAGCATAATCAAGTAACAAAAGCCTCTTGAAAATAATAAAAAGGCATGGGATTCAAAATTGAGGATGACAGTATAGGCTGATAGGATTACTGTAAAAAGAGCGATTGGGAGATCTCCTTTTGAATTGGTATATGGAACACAAGCAAGACTACCATTAGAGAATCTTATACCAGTATACAAATTCATTCTCCAGGAAGACTTAAATATTCCTGAACCAATGGAGGAGAGGTTGGAGCATCTTGCAGAATTGGTTGAAACAAGAAGAATAGCTCAAAGGCAGAATATTAAGTTACAATCACAAGTAAAATATCTCTTTGATAAAAAGGCCAAAGATAGAAAGTTTGAAATAAATGATTTAGTACTAATGTGGAATTCAAGGTGTTAGGACAAAGGAAAGCATGGAAAATTTGAGGCCCTATGGTTAGCTCCTTTTGTTATCATTAGCAAAGGAGGTGATGACTCTTATTACTTGCAAAATATGTTTGGAGAAGAGCAAGAATTGCCTATGCATGGGCAATATTTAAAGCTGTTCTTTTCATAAACATGTACAAGGAGAATTGAGCGTTGCTAGTGCATGGAGAACCCTCAAACAATTCTCAAAATATTTTATTCCATGCATAGTAGTTTAGGAATCATTCTTGTTCCCCATCATTTGTTATTCTCATTTTCCATTTTCATAAAATCATCACCCTAAATAAATAAAACATGTGGTCTACTTCCCCAGGAGATCTGGATCCTTCTTATACTCATAGGGAGTATACATCCCAGACAAAGCCACTATTGGGATAGTAAAAATTTAAAAAATTTTACTATATTCTCACTTCACCATATCTGAGCAAATCATAAAACATCCCAAAACCATAGTAAAAAATTGATACATTCTACAAGATGTCCATGGCTAAGCGATGCAAAATTACCTAAATTTCAACCTATCGGCAAGACTTTGTGTTTCTTATGCCGATACATAAGAAATCTATGAAAATGACTAGCGGCGTAAGAATAAAGATCGGAGAGAGATTTATAGAAGTTGTCGATGGAAGAAGTAATACCAATGGCCTTTTATCGGTAAGATAATTAAGTAGTCATACCGATCGGTATGACTAATAGTCATTGGGTGGTGTCTTGAAAATTACCCCAACGGTATGTATCATATCGATGAAGCATTTCAGTGAAAGTTTCACCGAACATCCTATGGGGACACAAAGGAAATGATAGCCATCAACAAGAAATAAACATCGGGATGAAAAATTAATGAGTCTCCGATGCTCCAGTGTCTTGGTGAAACAATAAAAAGTGCTTTCGATATGAGTCACATCGATACACATATTCATTAGCATAACTTAACATATCGGAATGAAGTACTTATGTCTTGCCGACTCACAGGTCACAGCGATAAAAGGTGTCGGTTTCACTTTGAAGGGGTCTCTCCGATAAAGAGTATAAAGTGGCCATCGGGGAGATAATTGTGATCGGATGATTCGAAAAGGATTACTCCGATGGAAATAAACCAACAACCATATCAGTGAGACATTAAGATAGTCCTTCCAATCCAGAATATAGAAGATTATCGGGAAGACGACGAAGCTTGGGGAAACATAAATATGTTATCCCAATGGTATTGATCACCTCGATAACAAGTTGTTGTCACACATATCGGTGAGACTCTCACCGATAGTTGTATCGATAACACTCATTATATCGGAAGGAAATTTAAATCACACATTGATGAAAGAAATCATGTCGATGGTTGCACCTGCTTCGATATGATTCAACATAGTATCGGGAAGACAATTGAGGGGTTACACCAATTGATTATTCACACCATGAGGAGATATTAAGGTCACCCAGACATTTTGAAAATCATGCTGATGACAGGAGTTATGGCGATGTGACATTTCATAGTGATGAATGACATTGAATTGCTTAGATGATTAAATGCAAAACTGCGATGAAGTCCTCTAAGATCATGGTAATTACAATTGGCAGGGTTGTTTGAAAAAAGGGATAGAAGAATTTTGAAGCGCAAATAGAGGATTTTGATTTCATCCACAGACGACAGGTACATACATACGAACCATTGTGTTATTGCCTGTGTTTGGATTTTCTGTCAAAATTTGATAATGGAGACTTCAGTAAAGGGAAAAAGTAGAAAATCACAGGGGGAAACAAGTAAATCTAATATACAAAAAATTGATAAAACCCCTGAAGAAAAGATAAAAGATGGAAAGCTCAATCGGGATTTAATTGATCTGTTGTCGGGGTCAACTCCTAAGGCCAAAAGATCTGCTCAACTTAGGGCAGAAATGGAAAAATTAGAAGACAGATGCAAATGCTTATGAGGTATCTGGACCCCGATCAGAGGATATGAACTATTCAGATTCCACTATAACAGAAGATTCAGGAATGCTCCAGTGTCAAATCCATGGCACTTGAATTTAGGAAAATTAGTGGTGCCTGATGTATTCCTAAGTGTTGAACTCCTCCAACTTCTTAACAAACAATATAATCCAAGCCTGAAAGCTATATGCAACCCACAAGGGAAGCCAATTGTACATTTGTCAAAAAATGCCATTTGTGAAGTGTTCAACTTAGATGATTTATGCACTGTTCCCATTATTTATGAGGACTTGGAGAAGGAATACTGGAGAATGGAAAAAACCTACAATGGATGGAGGTTGCCCATTCATAGGCCCAAAGTTGAAGGAGAATTGATGCCTCTAATTGAGAATGATGGTCCTCCTTTTCATGTAGCAATATTTGAACCATATGTACAACACACGTATTATTCTGTGGGCCAAGTCCTAGGATCGGAGGTCCCTAAGTTCATGACAATCTCGTTGATGGTTATAGCTACTGACATCCAGTGTCATAATGCAAGGCAGTTTGACTATGCTACTTATGTTGTTAATAGAATAGATTCTGGCTTGACTGCAATAAGAAACAGTTCCCCACCATGCTCTTTTGAGCATTACTCATTGCTTATGCACATGGTGTTGTATTTCAGCCAGGAAGTAGGGTTATGGCCAAGTGAATTTAAAGTTGTTAATGCAGACCAGAAAGGGCAAAACTTACCAATACAAATGTGGACCAGAGTGTGGGATAGTAGATATGCCCATTCCAGCTATGCCCAATTTGAAGAACATTGTGTAAAAGTACTGTACAGATATTTCAACCACCCTTGTGAATACTCAATCTCAACTGAGATAAAAAGGTTCCTCAGGCCAAGAGATTTTGGTGGCCCCCCTACTGTCACTCATAATTGGGGAGACTGGTATTGTTTTGAAGATGCTACCATGATAAGAGTATATGGTTTTGAAGACACTCCATTCATCTTGCCCAAAACTATCCCTGACAGAATTGCTTATTTAGAAATAGTTCGACAGATGCACTGCTCGAATGTAATGCATCTAAGCTCACATGATAACAATCTTTTATGCCCAACACTTTATGTTTTGGAGATTTTACTGTGGTGTCCAAAGAAGGTTACAATCTCATTCTGGATAAGCTGATGCATTATAACATGAGGAGTGCTGAGGTAAGGAAGGGGTTTGACCCTGAGGGTTTTATTGACTCTGCTCGAAGGAAACAAAACCTCAATGGATACATACACATCCCTTACCCACATGATGATGTTATTAGAAACCTAGAAGAGGATGAAAGTTGAATTGGTGGTAGAAAAGTATAACAGAGATTTAAGTGAGAAGAAAAAATAGCTGGCAAAGATTGAAGTTGTATCTTTAGATGAAGAACCTGCAGTGCAAGAGGAGCCACAGGACAAAACAATACAAATGTCCAAAAGAAAAATGCAACAATATCAACCTCCTTTTGTAATACATGATGAGGAGGGGTTTGTTGATGAAGATCCACGTCAGATAGCTTATGATTCTTTCATCTCTGATGATAAATTTATTCATCCAAAAGAGTTCAAGTCATTCTTGTATAAATGCAAAGGGAAAGAAATTAGAGAATCAGTGAATGATGTCTCTGTTGATAATGAAAAATAATTTCTAGATATGCTAAAAATAACAGTAGATAAGGAAATACAAGATATGACCCATAGCAGGGGTTGACAATTGCTTAAAGATGCAAGGGTTATGATTTTTCCTAGTCTTGATTTGAATTCTGCTTTAGTTTTTGACAATTTTCTAAATAGTACAGATGATAAATATAAACTCACTCCAGAGGGAGTTAATGAAGTGTATATGGGTACAAAATACAATAATGATGAAAATTCATTGATGATATGGGTGCTATATCCTCCCCATAAGAAGACTTCCATCATAGATACTGAAAAAACTTTCGGCCATGTCATGACTTTAAAAGCAGGGGAAATTGACCCTCTAATTACAGCAGACATTGGCATCAATGTTGCGAAGCTCAACAAAGCACAAGCTCAAATGTTGATCAAGGAGAGGGATGTATATAAATTGAGCTATGAGAGACTAACTAAAGAAAATGACTACTTGAAGGATGCAGTTAAGAGTACTTTTGGACAACCAACAAAGAGATTAACTCAGGGTGAAAGCTCACAAGACACTCAAGCATTATCCCCAGATTGGGCAGCACAAATCCAAATAGATACACTTGTCACAGTGCTACAGAGTAGACATGCAAACATGATGCATTGGTTAAACCTATTTTGGGATAATTACTCTCAAAATTACAAAGCAATTAAAGAACATGAAAGGCTCGAATAGAGAATGCAGGAGAAGTTGAATGAGATACAAAGTAAAGATGCTTCTGACAGTGCAGGTATTTCCAATACTAAAGCATTGATTGAGCAACATCAGAAATACTACGATCAACTCAAAAATGATGCTAAGGAAGGTGCTAAAGCTTCTAATGCAGGAGTGCCTGCCTTATTCAAGAGTGATGGAGAACTAAAAAGCAAAGAAGAATAGAATGTTGATTGTCAAGCTATATTACACGAGGCTATGGGAGCTCTTAAAGACAAGAATTCTGCATCTAGAGAAGCTTGCAAACACCTGGAAAAGATGGTCACAATTGAAGTGATTACAAGAAGTGCCATTGAGCATATTGATTCCCATCGTGATCAAGAGTACTTGAACTATCTGGCTAAAATTTACTTATGGCTGAATAGAGCCTAATCATAGTTATGTAATGGTTGTTAATCTTGTTAAATTCCCAAAAGACTTATTAAAGAGTTATGTCTCTTCATAGAAATATCTATATAAGTTCAAACAATTGGTGCTGAAAAATCATCAGCAGTAGAATATATATACATATATATAATTTACAATGTTTCAGAAAGACTATGTTGCATGTTTTATTTGAAGAAGTAGATTGAAGTTCTCTGATTCAGTGGTTCTATCTTGGTATCAATTGTTTGTTATAGTTACTCAATTCTGTGGTTGTCTCCAGTTCTATATTTCCTTGTTATTCAAATTAATATATCAAGCATATATTTAATTTGTCAACACACATTTGTTGTATCTATGTGATTGAGTAAATTGGTTTCCATTTGAGGAATTAAAATCCTTCTGATCAGTCACGGTAGCCTGGAAGTATTTAGTTTGGATTACTAAGTAGAGGCATATAATTAGGATTGTCATTCTTTCTCCAAGATAATATTATCTGTTATTCTTGCACATTCATTTCAATTGGTTCCTTCAAGTAAGGATTAAAATACCTCCTGCTGAATTATAGGATATCTGATTATATTGGTTGGATTATCAAGAAGAGTTTGTTAGTCATTCCCTTGCACATTTATACAAGTTATAAACTAAAGTTGTGCCAAACAATTAGAATTAGTACCCATTATAAGCCACTAGTCTTGGTCCTTCATTCGACTTTGTTACCCAACAAAGCACTGGTCTTATTTAAATTCATCATTTAAAATTCTTTTTACTTTGATATTACTTATACAATTTCTACCAAACCATTCACAAGACATTAGATATAGAATCAGATAGCAAGTTTTTTTCATCTATCCTACACCCTTTGCCATTGTAGATAGATTTTTTTAGTCAATACATTTACATTTAGTCTACTTTAATTCCCAAGGTTCACCCGCCTAGGTGTAGCAGGACCTGAAGTGTAGGAAATCAATAAACCTTGAAGGTTGATTTTGTCAAGTTAGTTCAAAAATGTTGTGAATCTAAGCATAGAGCCTGGCATCCTCTTAGGATCAACAACCTACATTTTTGAGACCTAACAGAGGTCTCATTTCATGTGCCAAGTGCCCCAGTCGTTTAGGGCAGCAAGCTACCGACAAAGTCCCTTAAGATTCCTAAGACCAAAATACTACCAAACTTTGACAAAGTAATTCTTAGAATTTGAGGCATTTGGGAACATTCCAATTAGACCTACAGGTGCAAGTGGGGTCCATCAACAATAACCTCTCTCAGTTTTGGTCAACTCTAGTTCATTTGACCGTGTCAAAATCAAATGCATTCTTGCAAAATACTTTAATTTCATGTAGTGGAAAGGTGCTAGGAGTGACATTTTGCATTCCATAGCTTGTGGGGATGAACAGACTTCACCAACACATCGAAGTGGGTTGCTAAATGCCAAGGGAAGTCTCGTTTCATGTGCTAAGCACCCCAATCGTTTGGGGCAGCAAGTTATCGACAAAGTCCCTTAAGATCCCTAAGACAAAAAAAATGCCAAACTTTAACGGAGTAATTCTTGGAATTTAGGGAAGCTGGGAACATTTTTTTTGGACCTACAGGTGCATGTGGGGTCTATCCACAATAACCTCTCTCAGTTTTGGTCAACTCTAGTGTGTTTGACTGTGCCAAAATCAAATGCAATCTTGCAAAATGCTTCAGTTTCATGTAGTGGAAGGGTGCTAGGAGTGACATTTTACATTCCATAGCTCATGGGGTCAAACTAACTATGCCAATATTTCTGGTAAGATGGGTAAATGCTAGGGGAGGTCTTGTTTCATGTGCCAAGTGTCTCAGTCATTCCAGGCTGCAAGCTACTAGCAAAGTCAAAAGGTGCTCAGAGTGACATTTTGCATTTCATAGCTCATGGGGTTGAACGAACTTTGTCAAAACATCAGGGTGGGTGGGTAAATACTAGGGGAGGTCTCGTTTCATGTGCCAAGTGCCCCAATCATTCAGGGCAACAGGATATCGACAAAGTCCCTTAAGATCCCTAAGACCAAAAAACTGCCAAACTTTGATGGAGCAATTATCAAATTTTAGAGTAGCTACGAATGTTCTATTTAGACCTACAGGTGTATGTGGAGTTTGTCCACAATAACCTCTCTCAGTTTTGGTCAAATCCAGTCTGTTTGACTGTGCCAAAATCAAATGCATTATTGCAAAATGCTTCAATTTCATGCAGTGGAAAGGTGCTAGGAGTGACATTTTGCATTCCATAACTTGTGGGGCTGAACGAACTTTACCAACATGTTGGGGTGGGTGGGTAAATTCCAAGGGAGGTCTTGCTTCATGTGCCAAGGGCCCCAATCATTTGGGGCAGCAGGCTACTGACAAAGTCACTGAAGATCCTAAGACCAAAAACTACCAAACTTTGATAGAGCAGTTCTCAAAATTCATGGTAGTTGGGAACATTCTTTTTGGATCTACAGGTGCACATGGGGTCTATCCACAATAACCTCTCTTAATTTTGGTCAACTCTAGTCTGTTTGACCGTGTCAAAATCAAATGCAATCTTACAAAATGTTTCAGTTTCATGCAGCACAACATTGTCAGGTGCCATATTTTTTGTTCTACTCATCGTGGGGCCAAACCAACTATGCTAACACATTGGGGTGGGCAGGAAAATGTTAGGGAGGTCTCGTTTCATGTACCAAGAATCCCAGTCATTTGGTAGTCTTTTGGTCTTAGGGATCTTAAGGGACTTTGTCAATAACCTACTGCCCTAAATGACTGGGGTGCTTGGCACATGAAACGAGACCTCCCTTGGCATTTACCCACCCACCTCGACATGTTGGCAAAGTTTGTTTGGCCCCATGAGCTATGGAATGCAAAATGTCACTCCTAGCACCTTTCCACTGCCTGAAACTGAAGCATTTTGCAAGAATGCATTTCATTTGAAGATTTGAACTCTAACTGTACCGGTTCCTTATTTTCCACTGGCATTGCTCATGCATATCTTTCTATAGATATTAGACCATTTAGTGCAGCCTTAGAAGTGTTCTGGGTTGGACATTTTGCTAGATAACTAAAATGATAACAGAACGATAGAATTATATATGGTGTTCTCATTTCCCTGAGGATTTAGTAAAGTAGTCCTTAGGTTGGATTCTTGACTTTAAGACTAATTCATGATTGCATGCTTGTCCATAAGTGTATTGTGTTGTAGCTAGTCTATTAGCCTTGCTAGGGTTGTCTTTATGTTGGACTGAGAAGCTTGACTTGATGGGGTTGGCTTCCCTTCTTAATTTAGGATTTTTACTCTCTGATTACTAATACAATTGTCTCTTCATTATGACAGTCCTCTTCTTTCTCTCTTCTACACTCCCTACTTGTAGACTTCACATTCATAACACCAGGGTATAAGTATCCTCTAGGAAGACAATAATGCCTTTGATCTTTGTATGACAAACACCTAATTAATTCTATCTACTTGTAGTATCTCTAAGCATCTCCTATAATATCACCAAGTTCATGGTCATGACCATGTGTCCTATCTAAATTCATTTTATTTTTTTTGTGTGGATTCTTACATGACTTTAAGGCCCTATGATGTGTATTTTGGTGACTATTGGTTTTTGAGGTATTTAATGTCTGAGTATGTGCATGAGGGTTGATTTTGTTATGCTATTGAATGCCTTTTGAAGTGACTATGCATGTTTTGAAAGGAGGTATGTTTCCCATTTAGAGGCATCTTGTGTTCAAGTTAGGACTGTTGAAACCATTCAATCATCCTAAAGGTCCCCTAGATCTACCCCAAGACTCTTTACTAGTCATAAAGGTCTTAAATTTAATCCTAGGTTATTTGGAATAAGATTTGAAACCTTTGAAAGGGCCATTCAAATGATTTGGCACCCAAATTTGAATTTGACAAGGAAGGAAATGTGTTTAAAATTCTAATTCTTCATTACCTTCCACCCTTAATGTGAAGGCTAGAACACAAAGCCTAAACCTTAGCCTTAGCATATATCCCACTTATCACTGATTTATGGCTTTGTGGGTGTTTCTAAATATGAGAGAGGTGATTATTTGGTTTGGTGTTATCTATAAAGGGCCTATATGCCATCCTTATACAGCCGTGAAAGAGTTTAAGGAAAGTGGTGGATTTTTTTTCCATTTCATGACTAGTTTATGGCTACATTGCCACCTGTGGAGGACATGTTTCAATGCCTAAAACCTTAATCTATGCTTGCACATGTGTGAACAACATTCAGAGATGTATGTTATTCATTCTACCTGACTAGAGCCCATATTTCATAAGGTTTTTTAGGCAAAATACAAAGAGATAATGGACTGATCCATTGTTGTCTTAACTGTGACAACCATGATTAGAAGTTAAAATACATTGTATTTACATAATTTCATGCTATTTACATGGTGATTAACTTATTTGTGGGCTTGAACTAAAATAATATGGTGTTTTACTAATGTTTTTGTGTAGGTTTTGCTTCCAAAATGAGATATAGAGGACCTAGGGTTTCGATGCTAATGGCAACTCACCAAACCCTAGTGTCCATTCTGTTGAATGGGATTTCTTTCTATGTCTTTTGATGCATGCTTAATGCCTATGCTAGTGGTTGCAAGTCTAAAGTAATGAAGCTCCAAAGCCATCAATGAGTTTGCATAAGGGTTGGTTGTTGTAATAATAACAATATACTAGGTACATTTCATGAAAGGATTTTGGTCACAAAGAAAGAATTTGTATAAAGGTTATATGAGAAAGTTTGTTAAGGTTATCATGTTCTTATTATTATAAACTTCAATGTTGGAACTCAGTCTTCTATCTTAATGTTTACTTGTACTATTCAAGATTTACAAGATCTTCCTCATGGAGAGGATGACAGAAATCAAAATTCTATCTTCTTGACCCAGAATGCAAATGAAGATACTCTAACCCTCATCTTGGGAAGCAAAGGGTCCAATCAAAACAATGAAGGGCAGACCTAACTATCATATAACACATAGGCCCCATGTTTTTGTTGTCACCTAATTCTTTGTTTTAAACTTGACTATTTGGACATCCCAAGCAGTGTCTTTCTATACAGTGTTGTCATGGGTCTAGGGTGAAGGGCAGTTTTGTCATTAAGAGGAACAACATTATGTGGAAGGTTTATCTTGTCAAAATCTTTTTGCTTAGGATATTTCCATGGATCCATGTTATCATGTTGAGGGTTGGGACATAGTTATTATCAAGATTTAGGCATCCAAGGTCATAATGGCAATTTCTAAGATTGTTGTCTAGTAATTCATGTTTGTCAGAATAGTGAAGGTAAGGATTAGTCACCTTACACTTCATTTTATCAGTCATAATGTTGTATGAACTTGTCACTTAGGCTTTGGAGGTTATCATCATTGCATGAAAATAACTTGTCAAATAGGTTCTTTGGAACAACGTATGGACAACCATCAAAGCATAAAGGATATAGGAATTTTGTCACATGTTGTAATTGTAGCTGTCCTTGTAGACATGTATGGAAAGTGTGAAAGCATAGAAAAGGCATGTGGACTATTTGATAAAACACCACATAGAGATGTCCTCTCATGGAATACAATGATTGCAAGATATGCAAAAAATGGATTTGTTAAAAAGAATTTAGAAACTTTCAAGCAAATGCAATTGGCACATGTAAAGCCAAACTCCACAACCTTTGCCAACATCCTCCCTATCTCTACCAAAATGCAACTACCCTTATAGACATGTATGCAAAGTGTGGAAGCATAGACAAGGTACGTGAATTGTTTGACATGATGTCTTGAAATGAAATGCCATTTCATGGAATGCAATGATTGCAAGATATGCAAAAAATAGATTTTTTTGATAAGACTTTATAAACTTTCAAGAAAATACAATTGGCAGGTGTAAAGCCAAATTCCACAACCTTAGCCAGTATCCTCCTTGCCTATGCCAAAATGGACATCCATCAAAGGATAAAAGATATGGGAATTTTGTTAGATGTTGTAGTTGCAACTACCCTTGAAGACATGTATACAAAGTGTGGAAGCATAGACAAGGCACGCGAATGGTTTGGCATGATGCCTCAAAGAAATGTCACCTCATGGAATGCAATGATTACAAGATATGAACAAAATGGATTTTTTGATAAGGCTTTACAAACTTTCAAGAAAATGCAATTGGCGGGTGTAAAGCTAAATTCCAAAACCTTACAAATGGTATCTTTGGAATATGGTATAGATATCCATCAAAGCATAAAGGATATAGGAAATTTGTCAAATGTTGTAGTTGTAACTACCATGCGCTACATGTATGCAAAGTGTGGAAACATATACAAGGAACGTGAACTGTTTGACATGATGCCTTAAAGAAATGTTGTCTCATGGAATGCAATAATTACAAGATATGCACAAAATGGAGTTTTAATAAGGCTTTAAAAACTTTCACAAATGCAAAAAAGAAAATTTCAACCAAATGCAATTGGCAAGTCTAAAACCAAATTGCACAACCTTATCCAACATCCTCCTTGCCTATGCCAAAATGGGATCTGGGGAACATGGTTTGGACAACCATTCAAAGAATAAAGGATATAGGAATTTTGTCACATATTGTATTTATAGCTACCCTTGTAGACATGTATGGAAAGTGTGGAAGCATAGACAAGGCGCATGAACTATTTGACATGATGCCTTAAATAAATACACAATCTCATGGAATGCAATGATTGCAAGATATGCACAAAATGGATTATTTGAAAATGATTTATAAACTTTCAAGCAAATGCAATTGGCACATGTAAAACCAAATACCTGTAATGATAATTGATCATCATATTTAATATTTAATATAAACTATCATATACATAATGTCATGAACATAATATCTAGTTTATATACAAATCCATATAGGCATGTACAAACAAAGCCATACAAAAATATACAAAAATATACATTGATAACATACAAAAGTATGTATACAAAGCCATCTAGGCATAGAAAAAATATCCCAAAAACTAGTTTCCTATGGACTTTCATCAAATAATCAGTGGCCCTTGCTTGACTGTGAAGATGGAGAGCCAATCAGTGACTCATCATCTCTCTATTGTCGAGTAGACCTCCTTGACAGATGTTCATGCAACTTCACTTGTTAATACAATCAAACAATATGCACATTAATACAGAAAACATGAAATATATAACATCACATATGTAATTGATCACTTACCACTATTTGATGATCACTCTCGATCATCTTTTCTCTCTCTTCGTCTGTAGTTGGACAGGCTGGAGTTGTGACCCCCTGTGAGAAGCATCAAGAAGCAAAATTGACTAAACATAAATATCATCTATGTACATAAAATGACATGAGATAAAACAAGAAATACAAAATTATGACATTTTCATGTTATTGGCTCATACCTCAGTCAAAGGATTTGAAGACACCATGGTTGCAGCAATGCCTACCTGCGCTAACTCACATAGATGAGGAGTCTCCATATTCAGCATCTAAAAATAGAGTTCAAGAAATTATTTGACCAAAATAAATATATAACATTATTTAAATGCATAATGATTAGAAATGGTTAAATTTACCTCTGTATAAGTGGTGGTTCTGCGTTTAGGGGACTAAGGAAACCGTGTAGGTGCTGGTGAAGCTCTCTGTTGAAATCATCAAATTGTCACAAAATAATATTACCATTGATATATGTACAATAATTACGATCATGTGATAAATTACATACCTGTTAACTTGACCTCCTCTCATAACCTGCCAATGGATGGCTAACAGAGGCAAGATGAAGACTCTGACCCTGGAATTTCATTGCGCAGACAATTACATACATTATTTTTGACTTATAATATAGATAGTCATATAAAATTAATTACAAATTTCAAATAAGAATATATTAAATCAAGATGAAACTTGTAATAAATTACCTGAGAGACAATACCAAATGTACTTTACAAGAGATCATTGCTGAGAACAATCTCATCCAATATGGATGTTTCCATCATTGGATGTTGCCCCTACATCACAACATCCTATCGTGAGTCCTGCATCCCATAATCACACAGGTTCCCACATGAACTACACAAATGTGGGGACAAATGATGCCTACTACTCTCACCCTCATCAGCATGGGTAAGATCATCCACATGCTATGGTAGAGAATGCGTGAGACTAGTCAATGAATTTAATGTCTCCACCTCAACACTCTCCTTCAAAGTCAAAGGGAGTGACACATGTTCTATCCTCAACAGGGGTCTAGGTACATAGTTTTCATCTCACTGAGCCCCCTCTCTATCTTGGGCAGAGCCACCACCTCTGCCTTGGAACTCTCAAATGTCAAAATAATTGGGAATCTTCTTGAGGATGAAATCGCAATGAAGTTTCTTGAATAAATATTGTGGCACCTCATTGTTGTTGCATGGGCACTCATCAAAGACCATGTACCATCTATCCCAAAAGTTTTGGGATATATCTTGATTCCTACACCAATGAATAGGGAACCATTTGTGCAAGTTTCTTCTAATCTTTGGCTATTTTTAGGATTAATAAAGTGTGCACATAATTGAGATTTTGTAATTTTTTCATTCTTCACTTGTTCATTTGACAATTTGTCAGCATAGTATTGCCGACACCTCTCCCTATAGTCTTGAAATTCAGTGATTTGTTTTGTCACCGATTTGGTGTGGGAAACAATCTCCTCTAATGACTTTGCAAGCACTCTTCTACGATCGGTGCTTGCACTTAGATTGTTTAGCATTTCAATAAGAGTTTGAAGATGTCTTTTGTTTTCTTCTATTTGCCCTAGGTAGTTTTCTTGAGTATCCCTTACATTGTGAGGACATGAAGGTGGGGTTTGAGGGTTTGGAGGGTTTTGGGGGTTGTTTTGACCCTTCTCAGCTGGAATTGTGTTTTCTCTTGCCTCGTTAACTGTAAATGCAATATAAAAAACTAATTAAACATTGAAAAAGTCAAAGCTTCTTCTCAAACTAAGAAAAATTAATCAAACCCTACCTTCTTTGACTGCTAGACCCTCCAAATTTGCTTCACGACATCTTTGGTAGCAGGTTCGGTGAGGTGGCATTGTGAAAATGTCAATTTCTCTCTTGTACTTGCTTGGAGAGACTTTCCTTGAACGTTCTCGTGCTTTGAATCCTATTTTTTCTACAAACTCACTCTTTGGCCATGAGTAATGGTAGAAATAGAAGTGTTTTACACTTTCAAAGAAAAATAAAACACAAGCACGTTATAACGTGCTCACATTTTTCTCTTTTTTGGACCAAAAAGTCCCATGGTGGTGAATTTTTAGTCCACCATATTTGTGCATACACCCTAAAGTAAAAACCAAGAAAAAGAGCAATATTGGACTCCACAATTGCTTTCCAAACTATTTGGAAGAGCTTGTCCCAAATAAAAGATGGAGACTAAAGAAATCATCTAGATTCAATTTATGAATCATAAGTAGATATGAAGAAAATCATATGTATCCTTTTCTTGGGGTATAATTGTATAAGGGAGTATCCACATACCACTTCCAATCCTTCCACTAAGGCTTAGTAGAATGCACAAAACAATTGTGCAAGTGTTGACAAGGCACAACCCCAATTATCATTTGGAAGATTTCTCTATCCATAAGGTTCAAACTGAACTTGGATCTAGGCTACAGCCAAGATAACCAAGTGGAATTGACCATAGAATATAAATCTTGTATATGCATAACTCCTCTTCTAAAAAGATTTAGAGAGTGCATCCAACAAATCTTAGATAGCAACTTATCTTAGAAAAGAATGATGCCCGCGACCACCACAAGGATTTATGTTGATGGATATACTAGTATGAAATTAATCTCTATTACATATTAATCATGGATTGACTACTTCCTAGGCTTATAAAACACTTTTAGAAGAAAAGATGTCAGTAATCTTGATGGAAACAAGAGAAATCACAAGGGAATGAAAACCAAATCTAATCCAAGAAGTTCTTCCATATGGAGAACAAGACAAAATACAATTTCACAATAGAACTTTTCAAGCTTCATTTCCATCACAAGCTCTAACAATCCACTTAGTTTAGAGCATAATTATACCTTGTCTATTCACATCAATAAGCCCTAATCCTCCAAAGTATTTGAGGAGATAACAAATATCTCAAACAAATTTGTGAAAGCCTTTGTTGTTGTATAAAGTGGTCTAAAGGAAATCCTATAATATTTTGGATTGGTACAAATATAGCTGTAATACCATGTAAGATTTTCCTAAGATACAAATGAGAATCTCAAGACCCATGATCTAGATGATTGAAGAATGTCACAATATTAGATGCACAAACAACATAGGTTGCAAAGAACATGATAATAAGGAATACGAGGGGATACCACAATTCTAGAATTATAATAGAATGTGTTAGACACCTAAAAAATTAGTCCCCAAAATGCCCCCAAAAAATCCAAAGTTCCTAAGCTTTTTCCTTATCCAAGGTCACCATTGGATAAAGTTTTCATTTCTGGGCAACTTTGCCTTTTGAACCATGTTAAAATTCCTTAAAATGAAGAAGTTATCCTTGATCAAAGTTTTGAGTCATGTTGGAGCTTCAGAGTGAGAGAGTCTTTGAGAGTCAAGGAGGAAGCGAAAGCTACCAAGTGTCAGCTTGGTGCACATTTAAGGTGCTCTTAGAACAAAATACTTTCCCATCTTGCACCAATGCTCCACGTGGTGGAACGTTAGGTTTCCAAGGTTTGAAGGCAATAGAGTGAAGGAAAAACTATTGGTGATGTCACAGTCGGCATTTAATGAATTGTGAGTCTCTACAAATTCGACAGAAGGTGCCACATGCTAGCATTGCACTGAATGGTGCAGTAGAACATGCCAAGTGTTGGCCTAGTACTCACTCTAGGAAAAATCAAAGAAAATCCCTCCCGTTGTGTACCATCGCTCCATGTTTCCCTGTTCGATCTAGTTTGAAGAAGACTCTGTGGAACCCTCTATTGGCTAAGGTGGATGTTACTGTCTTAAGAGTCAAGGAGCCCATAGAAGCTGCTAAGTGTCAACTTAGCATAGACTCTAAATAAGGTAAAATGAAAGACTCTCCAAGTATTTCATCGAGGGTTGTCTCTTTGCCAGAGCTTCCAAATAGGCTCAACGGCCCCACAAGAGTCCAATATGGCTTCCACATAAGCAGTTTGTTGAGGCTATAATCTTTGTTGAAGCCACTCTAAGTCTTCAATGCAGCCGCAAGGACCTCTTGTTGGTCTGATGTGGTGAGATCCAAGGTGGTAGTCCACTTAAGCTTTCAAATGGTATTCAAATACTTCGCCAAGACTCAACATTTCACTGGGCTTTCTAAAGGCCTTCAGTGAGACCACTAAAGGTAGTAATCTATCAGAAATGCAAAGGTGATAGGTCTAAGCCTGATCTTGATTATTTCCTAGCCTTCCTGATTTCTCCAATCACTTGGGAATACACTAGCTACTCCCGAGGGTGCCATTATTGCGAAGTGGGTGGTCAAATTCAATGTTTTTAATGTAGTGGTTGAGGATTTTGGCACCTAATTCTTTCTCAGACGTGATGTGATGGATGTAAAGGCAAGAGTTAAACTCTTTTTCAGGGTTGGTCTATGAGCCAATTATCTGGTCTGTAGTGCCTCAAGAGAATTTCAGGGCTTCAAATCAAGCCAGTCTAGGCTGTGAATGGAGGATTGTGTGTTGATGCAGTGTAGGAATGTATTGTAAAACATATTTTATGCATTGGTATGTCTCCATGACCATTTGTAAAGATTCAGGGGAACGTATAATCGCAATTGTATGTTTTCTTTCACCACATTTATTGGTGCAATTGTAATAGAGATTTGATAATGTGTGACAACATCTAAATTCAATTCAAACTGTGGTTTGAGTCATCTCTTTGTTGCAAATGGGTCTTTGTAGTTTGGTTCTGGATCATTAAGAATGTCCAATATGTGAAATATAATCTGAGAAATCTATGTGAATACATTTTAGTTTTCTATTGATGCTAGTTTTGCCCTTTCCTCCCTCTTTATTGTTTATGACTTTGTTGCCCAATAGAGTAGGCACCAGTCCATATTAGAGAGGGATCAAACACTCTTTTAAATCAAACAAATCATTCATCTGTGGTTTAGGGTAAAAACCATCTTTCCTGTGCATATACATTCACACATATGACTCATCTATATAGGGGTCATGTGACAACTAGTTATTCTTGACTTAGTGATACTATTTGGAGTCAAGATGATGAGTTGGGTTTGGTTGTCCAATATTTTTAGTTGTTCATCTAGTTTGAACTCAATACCTATTTAGGTATACCCCTTGGAATATCCCTCAAAAGTCTAAGCTGAGCTTGAAGTGTAGAGGAGTCTACCCACTCCTATAGGTTGTCTCAAAATCACCCTAAACTTATTGATGAACCTCTTCCTATCACCCAAAATGACTATCCTTGGCCTAGGTGATTTAGGAATGTCTTAGGGTTTAGGGTTGTAGTTATTTTAGGAGTCAATATTTTCTGGCACCATTGCCAGGGACAGTATTGTTGGGTTATAAAATTTTGAAGACTGCAGTTAGTTGAACCTAGAATCATTTTGTAGCCTTGAAGATCAGTCGTACTTTAGGGATTTCCTCTTTGGAAGAGGTGGCGAATCTGTTGTCAAATAACATAAGTTTGTTACTATTGTATCCTTGTTGTTGTTGGTGATTTGAATGCTCTATCTTAGTGTGCAGCATCTTTTCAAAGAAAGGTATGCACAGTTTCTTCTTTTCTCACTTTTGGAGTTTGTTGTTCCTGTCATGTTGAAGGAACAAAATTTCTATGCCTCAATTTTTTTCCCAGCATTATAGGATGTTTTAGTCATGGCCAATTGGTATGAACATGGACACCCTAGGAATGTTCCTCCATGTGTGTCTTCCTATGTATCAAACCCTATAAATTACATGGGCGGGGATTACCATGACCATCCTAGTGATGCATATCCCAGTCATGGCTCTGCATGTTATACAAACCAAAACCTATATGCACCCATGCAAAATAAAAATGACCTAGCAATGCAATAATGTGAAATTGAATAGTTGTTGGAGTCCTTATGGCCTAGCAAGAAGAAGAAACAGAAAATTGAATTAGGCTGCTACAGTTTAGGGTGTAGTCCAATGCATTCCCTGTTGCCCCAAGAAATCAAATTTCTTAGTCCCCTGCTCCTCCCTTAGATCTTGTGTATGATCAGCTAGACCTCTCATGGGCTGATTACACTTGACAATGAGTATGCCAATCAAGGTCTACAAACAGTTACCCAAGTTTGATGGGTATAATATTTGGGAAAGGGACACATGTTCATATATGAACATCAGTTTGAGGATGAAGACATGTGGATGAGGTTCTTTGTTAGGTCCTTACATGGAAAGGCAAGGGAATGGATCCAATTTTTTCCAAGACAGTCCTTTGCCTCTGTTGGTTTTTTCCCAAACTGGATGCTTACTCCCAGATTTCCCTACAAGGTAGCCATCAATGATCAATAGGATCTCTGGGCCAGGGGCCAACAGTGTAGGAGATAGACTCTATATTTTATCTCCTCTTCTTCTTTAGGCTCTGCAAAACCTAGGGGGGTATTCCCTACTCAACATCCATGAGGATATGCCTATAAAGACTAGGATGCTGACAGAAAGCAGATAAGTCCTCCTGTAAGTAGACCAAAACTGTAAGATAAGAGCAAAGGGGCTAGCTTTGGGCCTATTTGCAGTTGTAGACAGAGGACTTGGATCCTAAAACTAATTCTACTATCCTAATGGTTGTTTTGGAGTTTTGATTATGATTTTATATTTGGATGCAAAGCTGGACATGGTATATAACACCAACACAAAGCAAGATTGGTGCCTATCCAGGGCCTGGAGTCAATAGACATACACCTATGAATGATCAGCATGAACAACTAAAACTGGATTTCAAGGGGATACATATGATATCTACCTTACAGATATCTCCCAATACAAAGTGTTAAGCTATCTATACTTATGGCATCCCTATTGCAGTATACCCTTCCCAATATTCAATCTAAGAACAATTTAATCTACCCCTTGAGCAGAAGTTAAGAGATCAAACATTCAACACAGGGATTCCATGTTCTAGAATCTTAGACATTCCTTGAATACCTTGACTCAGAAGAAAGATACATGCAACACTGGAGACAGAATTAGCACAACACATGCAAACATAGCATTATTCATATAGGATTAACCATGAAATCAGTGGATTCATGCAAAAACATACAACAGGAGATACATAAACTCACAAGTTTTGCTGCACAGAGCAACCAAATCAGCTGTATTGCATTACAGAGCCAAAAATGTTCAACTTTCAACAACCACAAAAATGGTAACACAATCTACCTATATCGGCCAGAAAGTGTACCCACAGAAATTAATTACATGATGGACATAAAAAAATGTCAGATACAGATCCCACAAAGGAATGGTACTCAGAAGTTATTGCTGCATCAGACAGAAGAGTAAACAAGAGTGGCCTCGAGCCCTGTGCTGCCATCTGGAAGTCCTCATCCATAATCGAGCAGCCTAATCACTTGTCCCATCACCCATACCCCTGCACTGTCGCCATTGATGGCTCAACCACCCGCAACCACCGAGAAAACCGTCACAGCGTTCAAAATGGAGCTTCCCACCAAAATGCATTTTACTGAAGTTCAAATTAATACAAGGAGATTAATCCCACATGCATGCCACGGAGGCTCCCTCAGCAGTTTAAAAGCATAGTCACTTGCATACCAAGTGTCAAGTGCTTTTGCCACGCTCGACCCATGCTCCTCAGCTAAAAGCCCATCACCAAGACTACCACCATCGGCCAAGCCCACAAATCTCCTGCTGACCTCATGTGTTACACCGATGAAGCCATTGCAATCCCCTGTTGGCCAGACTACTACCATCGGCCAACCCAAAAGCTTCCCCGCTGATGAACAAAGTCTCACCGATGACCATTCCATACACGCCTGTCACCAAGACATAGACCATCGTCACCCTGACATGCCGAACATCAACTTCACTATCAGCCAGACCTCCAACCATCAGAGCAACAAGAAACCCCTCTGTCGATGATGCCAATCACTCTGATAACCTTCAAAACCCTCGTCGGTGAGACCCACGCCGATGACACCTCATCGGCCAAACCTCTCACTGTCGGCCTAACTCAAAAAACTTTGACCGATGACCAAACACACACCGATGAACATCCATCGGCCAGACCAAAACAATTAGAGCACTCAAGAAAACTTTCGCCGATGACAATTACTCCGATGAACAAGAAGACTTAGGGCTCAAAAAGAAAAAACCCTCCAACATTCGCGTTCAATTCCAGACCAAAATGAGTGCCAACACTGGCTCTGAATGGGGACATGCAGGTGCAAAACTACAACGAGAACCAGATCTCCAGGCAAACCAGGCAAAAACCAAAAAAGCACAAACTGTACAAGACATTTACAATATATACATATTTTTTACACATGTGCACAGAGACAAGTCATCTATGCAAAATAGAACTTGAGGAATTGGCCATGCATAGGCAATTCCAGAACTTCACCATCTAGGGCCTGGAGGAAATAAGAGTCCTCCCCATGAGTGCTGCAAATCTGATATGGGCCCATCCATAAGGGTTCAAACTTACCATGTTTACCCTTTTCTTGACCTTTTGCATTCCATATGAGCACCAGATCATTGACTTGAAACTTCCTCTTAGTAGCTCTCCTATCAAACAGATATTTCACATCTTGTTGTCTCTTGAGATTGATCTGGTGGGCTTTCCTTCTGTTCTCATCTAGTGCAACCAGCTGGTTCACTCTTTCTATCATGGAGTCTTCAATCTCCTCATCATTTTCTTGGATGAATCTATAAACTGGTAGGAGATTGTTTATAGGCAATCTGGCTGATGCACCATATACTAGCTCAAAGGGTGACATCCCAATAGCTTTTTTCACTGTCACCCTGTCAGCCCATATTGCTAACTTTAGTTTTGAGTCCCAAGCTCTCTTATTCTTATCCAATATCCTCTTGATAATTTTCATGATGCTTTTATTGCTTGATTCTACTTGACCATTTCCCTGTGGGTGGTATGGTGATGCATATGATAGATTTATCCCATATTTAGTGCAAAAATCAACAAACTCAGCTGATCTGAAGCACATAGCATTATCAGTGACTATCCTGAATGGTACTCCAAACCTGATGATAACATTTTCTAGTATGAAATCAGTCACCACCTTACTTGTAGCTCTCTTAGTTGGAATGGCCTCAATCCATTTGGTAAAGTAATCAGTTGCCACCAATATCCAATTGTGTCCTCCACTTGACTTGTCTGCAATTTCCCCTATGAAGTCAACTCCCCATTGCTGAAATGAAGCATCCATAGTTACAGTTCTAAGGGGTAAAGCACCATCATATCTCAACTTTCCTGAGAATCTCTAGCAAGGGTCACACTTCCTCACTAACCTTTGTGCATCTAAAAAGAGAGTGGGCCACCAATATCCTGCCCTAAGAATCTTATGAGCTGTTGTTTGGGTAGTATAATGTCCACGACACAATCCTTTATGCATGTCAATCAAAAAATTGTTAGCTATATCTTCACCCACACACCTCAGCAGCACACCATCAAGGTTCCTCCAGTATAGCTCACCTTGAACAATAACATACTTGATTGCATGTAACTTTAAAGTCCTCTTTTGACTGTCATTGAAATGGGAAGGACAATTCAGATTTTGCAAGTAATATATAATATCCTTATACCATTCAAATCTTGATACATTTACACTCTCATTTTGGACTGCATTGACTTGGCATGCTTCCAAGTTTGACTGTGCCATCATCTTGGCTAATCCCTGTCCTCTTACCAACTTGGTAACTTGTATTTCCATGTTGAACTCTTGCAATTTGTTTATCCATCTGCACCTTCTTTCAGTCACCTCCTATTGAGTGAATATGTCTTTGACTACTGCATGGGGTACATATGCAATTATATGTGATCCTACTAGGTATGATCTGAAACTTTTGATGGCTCTGACTAGTGCATATGCCTATTTCTCCATGATATCATACTTCAACTCAGAAGCCTGCAAGGACATACTGAAGAAAGCTATAGGTTGTTCAAATCCATCCTCATTTTTCTGTAGCAAACATGCAGCAACAATGTGAAAGGAAGCAAATGAAAACAATTGGAATGGCCTAGAAAAATTAGGAGATTTAAGAATAGGGGCCATCTTGATTGCCTCTTTGATGTTCTAAAATGATTCAATTGCTTCACTTTCCCAGTGGATAGTTGCATCCTTCTTCATCATCTTGGAAATGTTCCTTGTGGTTTCTGCAAAGTTGGGAACAAATCTCCTAACAAAATTTATCTGTCCAAAGAAAGACTGAACTCCTTTCACAGTCTTTGGCATTTGAATTCTGTCAATAGCAGCCACCCTCTCAGGATCTATCCTTATTCTATCCTTGGAAACAATGTGCCCCAGGAGCCTTCCTTCAACTACCCTAAAAGCACACTTCTTTGGATTTAAAGAAATGCCATACTCTAGTGCTCTTATGAAAATCTGCTCTAGATGCAAACAATGCTGCTCCTCCTGCTTTGAATAGGTAGTCAGATCATCCTGATATACAACCAGAACTGAGTCAATCAACCCTGTAAAAGTAACATCCATTGCTCTTTGAAATGTGGCACCTGCATTTGTTAGTCCAAATGGCATTCTAACATACACATATGTTCCCCATGGGGTGGTGAAGGTAGTCTTATACTGTTCTGATTCTTTTACCTTCACCTGATTATAACCTGAAAATCCATCCATCATGGATAAGAGTTCACAATCAGTCACTTTTTGCAACATAGCTTCCATATTAGGCAATGGATAATTATCCTTTAAAGAGGATACATTCAAGTTTCTAAAGTCAACACAAAGCCTAATATCACCATTCTTTTTTCTGACTGGGACAAGGTTAGACACCCAAGTTGAATGTCTAATTGGCACAATTATTCCAGCTTCCCTAAGCTTTTTGAGTTCTTCTTGCATCTTTGGAGCTAAGGTAGGATTAATAGGTCTTTGCCTTTGTCTAAATGGTTTAGCTCCAGGCCCCAATGGGATCTCATGCTGGAATAAGTCTTCTCTATAGGCTTTTAGGTCCTCATATGACCAAGCAAAAACATGTTTATACCTTTTCAGTAATGCAATCAGCATACTCCTAATGTGTGGTTTGAGCTGCTTACCAATGTATACCTTCTTAGGGGCCTGAGATGTCCCCAAATTTATCTCTTCTAAATCCTCCTGGTTTGTGGGAGATGTCTTTGTGACCAATCGGTCTCTATAGTCAAAAGCTCTTTCCAAAGCTACTAACCCTCTAGGGATTTTATTAGTCTTCAATTGAATTGTCTCTTTTCCCACAAGAGTTTCTTTTCCATCTATAGTCTCTACAAAAGCTTGGAAATCAATTTCTTGATTCTCATATTCATCTATGTAGTGCAAAAATTTTAACAAGTCCCTATCATCATTAAACACTTACCAACTGCATATGTTCTCTGGTACTGCAGGCCTAATTTTAACTTCTACATTTGTAACATCTGACAGAGTGATGTCATCTGGCCTTATTGCAACATTAGCCAAGAAATCAGCCATAACATTCTTCGATCTCTCTACCAAGCCTATTGAAAATGCATCAAATAGTTCAATGGTATCCCAAATAGCATGCTTGTATTGTTTCAATCTTTTTTTTTTAAGCATACCTATCTCTAATTTGGGATACAATCAGCTCAGAATCCTCGAATACTCTTAGCATCTTAATTCAATGTTTGAGAGCTATATTTAGGCTTAAGAGTAAAGCTTCATACTTTGCAATGTTGTTTGTACAAACAAACCTCAGCAAGAAGGAAAATTTGAGGAGCTTACCATTTGGAGACAGGAAAACAACTCCAACTCTAGAGCCTTCTTTTGCACAAGCTCCATCAAAAAACATAGTCCATAGACCTTGCTGGTCCAGCTCTTTAATGTAGACATTTTTCTCTTTATCTTCTTTATCATCTGAGACAACCTTGAAGTTATCACAGTCAGTGTTTACAAAGCATATATGTTCCTCTGCTTCTTGGTCTTCCACTGTCTCTAATGATCTTTCTTCTCTGATTAGCTTAACATCCCTGCCATTCATTGGAATCATGGCATATGACAGGTCCAGCTGCATACTTCCACCAATTAGTGTTGCCCATCTTCTTGACAACAACATACCATACTGTGGCTTGATGTCAACCACTGTTATATTTATTTTATATCTCTTTTCAGGAAATGCTGCCAGTTTGAAATCTACATCCTTCATGATTCCAATAACTGGTACCTCTCTGGCATCCATAGCATAACATTTTCCACATGCCTTGTCAATTTTCAATCCAACTTGTTACATGATGGCTAAAGACATGATATTTGTAGATGCTCCAGAGTCAAGCATACAATTTCTGATTATTTTTCCATTTATAACCAGGGATACATAAAATGGTTCCACCTGTGAAGGGCACTTTGTCATAGTCACTCCTAAATAAACCTCAGGAGCCTCATCTTCTTCATTACACATGACATGCTTCTCACCTTGGATCTGAACATTCTGCTTAGCTTGAAAAGGCACCCCTGAAATTAGGGATATTGTCCTATTCTTGATTTCTTCCACTTTCATCAGTTCCATAAGTGGAACAAAGACTTTTACTTGGGAGAGGACTTGAGCTATATCAAATGGAGCATAGTTTTGTATAACAGTTGTAGCTTGCTCCACAGTCTTACTCTTATCCTGAACTGATTTAGCTTTTACTTTCATAGTTCCCTCATCATCATTCTTGTCTTGGGAACCTTTACTTTGATCTTCAGCCTGGGGGATTCTATTTTCTGGTCCTTGAGATTCATGACCTATTCTTTGTCTAAAATTTTTCTTATTATTAACCCACTACCTTTTTTGTGGTTCGATTCCCTTATGACCATGCACCGGCTGATTTGCAAAGATGCCTTCTGGTTGATGTGGGCTACTTATTTGAGCTTTACCTCTAAGATTTTAGTTACTCTTGACTTGGGCCACTACTACAGCTGTGAGGGCCCTAATTTCCTCATCAGAAGGTCATTGTAAGTTACTCAGAAAATTGTGTGAGCTTTGAGCATACACATAGCTCTCTTCATTACCTTCATCATAAGAATCCTATTGACAGGCCCGAATTCCATCATCTGTACTCTCATCAGCATTATAAAGAGGGTACCCATCGCTTATGGACATCATATTAACATCATCATCTTGCACATAATGTGGCTCATCGCATTCATTACAAGATGCAGCATTATCATACAAGGACTAAGCAATCATACACTGTGACTATGAATGTGGTATCTGACAAATTATACACCATGGAGTATCATCAACAATATTTATAGCTTTCTTTAGAGGATCAGGAGTTTCTTTAACATGTTGAGTTCTCTAATTTGTGTTGTTATGTGGGAATATAGGCTTACCATTATGCCAACTGGTATTATAAGGCATATCATGCAATGATGGTCTCTTTTCCTGCCTTTCGTAGACTTGCCTATCAGGACCCATCCCTTTTTCACTTCTAGCTAGTCTATAGCTTAGGTCCTTAACAGCATTTGCCAATTTGTCTATCTTATCTTCAGGGGCAGATGTATTACCTTAAGTGTTCTGAGGCTTGTTTGGATTCTGTAGAATTTTCACGTCATCCCTTCTATTTGTCTTGCCTGATGCTTTCTTATTGTTCTCAATGTTCACTGCAATTCTGAAAGCATACCTGATAGTAGCAGGACCTTTATCTCTTAATCCATATGCAGTTTTTGCATCAAAGGCATTGATATACAATATTATGCACATTGGTTCATTTGGCCTCATGTGATGTGGCAATTTGTTTAACACTTTAATAAATCTTGCATTAAAATCTACAACCTACTCATTTGACCCTTTAGTGATACTGGTAAACTCATTTACAAAAAAGCTAGGGTCAGTTTTGTCACCATATTGCTCCTTAAACACCCTTTTAAAATCATCCCATGATGAAATACTCCGGTCAGGCAGATTCTTATACTATTCTCTCGCCTCATCTACTAAAGATTGCATGAATGACTTCATGAAAACATCCTCATGTTCAACCTCAAAGTTATCCATGACATTTTGAAAAGCCTTTAGATGATCTTCTCCTGACACTGTGTTGTTTCCTGAAAATTTAGGCACTTGTAGCCTTAGATTGTTGTCAATGGGGTTAGGATACCCAAGAATACCATCAAATACTAGCTGTCTGTCAAATTGATTAGCATTAATGTTTCTATTTTCATTCTGGTTTCTTACATTGTTCAGTGGTATCCTAGCATCATTCACATTTTGTCTTTGATCATTATGCTGATGTTGCACTTCATTTCTTTGCTGATGTCTCTGCACATTTGCATTCTCAAGGGTAGGAATTGAATCATTTTGGGCAGTCCTTAAAGCTTGTACTTTCTGCCTCATGTTATCTCTGATTTTCATGGCTTGTAGATATTCTAGTTCTGCTCTCAGATTTCTAATTTCTTCAGCTAACTGTTCTTCTTTAGGCATAGAGGTAGATGGTCTCATACCATTCTGGTCATCATCCTCATCATCCCTCAGAGACTCTGCCTCTTCAAACCTTTCACTAGGGTCTAGAAATGGGCGTTCTTGGAACACCACTGACCTCATTCTCATGCTACCACCCTATTGCCACTCATATGCACCCTGAATATCAACTTCTGCATTTGAAAAGTAAGGCACATGCTATCCTGATGGCCTAGGGTTATCCTACATATCATCATTTTTTTGGGGGGAACCCTCATGACTGACTGAGACAGCTCCCTTTCTTCTGTACATCATTCTCCTTGTTATTGGTAACTCTTCAAATAGAGGATTATGTTGGGATCTTATCCCCTGCATATAAATTTTACTTTGACCAGTTGGGAGATTACTTCGGAGTCGCCACCTATTACTAGGAACTATTTTCTTTTGTAAATCAGGGTTCTTTCACAATATCCCCAGTGGAGTCGCCAATTTCTGTTGGTTTTTTCCCAGACTGGATGCTTACTCCTAGATTTCCCTACAAGGTAGCCATCAATGATCAACAGGATCTCTGGGCCAGGGGCCAACAGTGTAGGAGATAGACTCTATATTTTATCTCCTCTTCTTCAGGCTCTACAAAACCTAGGGGGGTATTCCCTACTCAACATCCATGAGGATATGCATATAAAGACTGGGATGCTGATAGAAAGCATATAAGTCCTCCTGTAAGTAGACCAAAATTGTAAGATAAGAGCAAAGGGGCTAGCTTTGGGCCTATTTGCAGTTGTAGACAGAGGACTTGGATCCTAAAACTAATTCTACTGTCCTAATGGTTGTTTTGGAGTTTTGATTATGATTTTATATTTGGATGCAAAGCTGGACATGGTATATAACACCAACACAAAGCAAGATTGGTGCCTATCCAGGTCCTGGAATCAGTAGACATACACCTGTGAATGATCAGCATGAACAACTAAAACTGGATTTCAGGGGGTTACATATGATAGCTGCCTTACAGATATCTCCCAATACAAAGTGTTAAGCTATCTATACTTATGGCATCCCTATTGCAGTATACCCTTCCCAATATTCAATCTGAGAACAATTTAATCTACCCCTTGAGCAGAAGTTAAGAGATCAAACATTCAACATAGGAATTCCATGTTCTAGAATCTTAGACATTCCTTGAATACCTAGACTCAGAAGAAAGATACATGCAACACTGGAGACAGAATTAGCACAACACATGCAAACATAGCATTATTCATATAGGATTAACCATGAAATCAGTGGATTCATGCAAAAACATACAACAGGAGATACATAAACTCACAAGTTTTGCTGCACAGAGCAACCAAATCAGCTATATTGCATTACAGAGCAAAAAATGTTCAACTTTCAACAACCACAAAAATGGTAACACAATCTGCCTATATCGGCCAGAAAGTGTACCCACAGAAATTAATTACATGATGGACATAAAAAAATGTCAGATACAGATCCCACAAAGGAATGGTACTCAGAAGTTATTGTTGCATCAGACAGAAGAGTAAACAAGAGTGGCCTCAAGCCCTGTGCTGCCATCTGGAAGTCCTCATCCATAATCGAGTAGCCTGATCACTTGTCCCATCACCCATACCCCTGCACTGTCGCCATTGATGGCTCAACCACCCGCAGCCACCAACAAAACCGTCACAGTGTTCAAAATGGAGCTTCCCGCCAAAATGCATTTTACTGAAGTTCAAATTAATACAGGGAGATTAATCCCACATGCATGCCATAGAGGCTCCCTCAGCAGTTTAAATGCATAGTCACTTGCATACCAAGTGTCGAGCGCTTTTGCCACGCTCAACCCATGCTCCTCGGCTAAAAGCCCATCGCCAAGACTACCACCATCAGCCAAGCCCACAAATCTCCTACCGACCTCATGTGTTACACTGATGAAGCCATCGCAATCCCCTGTCAGCCAGACTACTACCATCGGCCAACCCAAAAGCTTCCCCGCCGATGAACAAAGTCTCACCGATGACCATTCCATACATGCCTGTCGCCTGGACATAGACCATCGTCACCTCGACATGCCGAATATCAACTTCACTGTCAGCCAGACCTCCAACCATCGAAGCAACAAGAAACCCCTCTGCCGATGATGTTGATCACTCCGATAACCTTCAAAACCCTCGTTAGTGAGACCCACGCCGATGACACCTCATCAGCCAAACCTCTCACTGTCAGTCTAACTCAAAAAACTTCAGTCGATGACCAAACACATGTCAATGAACATCCATCAGCCAAACCAAAACAATCGAAGCACTCAAGAAAACTTTCGCCGATGACAATTACTCCGATGAACAAGAAGACTTAGGGCTCAAAAAGAAAAAACCCTCCAACATCTGCGTTCAATTCCAGACCAAAATGAGTGCCAACAGCCTCATGGAATGGACTTGTGGCAACATTTGAAAATGAATTTGCCAAAGGTCTTGACCCTGCTGATCTTGTCATAGAGATGGAAAAAATCAGAAGACAAGAGGGAGAATCAAGCAAGGATTTTGGTCATAGGTTTGTTGTTGCTCTTTCCCATATTCCAAATGATTTTAGACCTAGCATTCCCACTTGCATTGATATGTTTCTTGAAGCATATGAAACTATCTTGAGTTATGTGTGGGAAAATTTTAAAATAACAAGTATGCAGTAGACATATTTGTCCTTAGACTCCATGGGGAAAATAAAGGATGACTACATAAAGGGTTTGTTATCCACCAATGCATGTGTTTCTGGTAATAAACATGTTGATCCAAGAAGAAACAATGTGAATACAAGCAATCAGATGAATCCAGCATCAAATGATGATGATTATGTAGTTAGAAGGGTGGAAATGGGAGATGGTGCATCATATGACAATGATGCAGAGATGAAAGTAGTATATGCCCTTGCCTTCAATCGGATAGTTCATCAAATGAAAGAAAAAGTGATGAAAACAATGGTGACTTCTAGATTAACGTTGAGGTATGTGGCCCAGTGAACAATGAGGATGTTGTGTACATAAGTGAGTAGCAAGTTGAATCAACTTGTAAAGTTGATTATGAAGACTCTACACAAGTAATTGAAGTGGATGGTGAGCAAAGAACTTGTTTCTTGTTTAATGCATTACCCTCCTTTGTTCTTGTATGTGATGAAGCAAGTAATGTTTGTTTGCACAAGGATGACATAGAGGTGGCTACAGTTAAGGATACCCGATCAGAGATGGTTGCTGGTGCAGCCATGGAATTTTAGTTTGAAGAGTTTGCCCTAGATTTTGAGGATGGCAATCATGTGGACACATATGAGAACTTGTTTCTTTGGTTCAAGGTATGTTGTCTTCCTCATGTAGAGTGTGCTTCATCTCAGCCATAAGGAAATAGAATAAGAATGAATGTGGAAGAAGAAGTGTGTCATCAGTCAGTTTGTAGTAGCATATATGACACAGTAGATTGCCAGAGTGAAGGTGAAATAGAGAGACAATTGGAAGAACATGGTTCTTCATTTAAGGTGTATCATGATATTGGTGTGTGTTGATGGTTTAAATTGTAGCCTAAATCATGTTTATGACTTAGAAGTTGAAGTTTGTAGCAACACATATGAAAATTTTGTTCAAGAGCTTGATCGAGTTACAACTGAATATGAATACTTCCATTTTGATGTGGAAAATTTGTTAGCTTTTGAATGTGTTGGTGCTACAGTTGAGGTTGAGTCCTTTATATGGGCTATTGATGTGAATGACCAGCTAGACATGTTTATGCTTGAGTTTCAACATGTTGCAGCCCAACTTGAAGCCATGACTGAGCTGGAGTCTGTCCAGTTTGCTCTACAAGATGAAATGTTTTCTCTTGTGGATCAACAATGCATTTAGGAACAGTTCTCTTTGCCATGTGAATTGGAGGTGTTCTCCTTTTCCCTCAAATTGCATGAAGAGGCCAATAGGTATGATAGCCTGGTACATGATAATGGAGGTCTGCCTTCATTTGTTTCCTTTGTTGCTAACCTAAATTTTAGTGGTGCACCCATTTCTAACTGGGAAAAGCATGATATGGATATGAATAGGTCAAGCACCTCTTTTTCATGGCTACCATGAAATAGTAATTTTGGTAAGGTTTGCCTTGGCTTCATAAGCATATATTGCAAATTGGTGCATGCTAAGGGTCATTTTTAGTTGTTGCAGTTGGGTGAGAAGTGCAAATTTGGTTGGAGAGAGATTAACTCCTTCATTCAGCTTGTCTTTGATAGAGGCAAGTAGGCTTAGTCACTTGGTGCAAGTTTCACCTATAAACATGTTTAAATTTTGAATACAGTCATCTTTCCTTCTGTGCTCCCATGCTTATGACTGTATGCTTTGTAAATAAGTTTCTATGGTTTCCCCTATTTGTTTTTGGGTGTTTTTGGTCTTCTTGGAGATCTAAATTCTTGTTGTACCACTACTTGGCACACGTCCCCAACTAGAGCCAGTGTTGACACCTAAAAATTTAGTCCCAAAATGTCCCCCAAAAATCCAAAGTTCCTAAGCAAGGTCACCATTGGATAGAGTTTTCATTTTTGGGAAACTTTGCCTTTTGAACCATGTTAAAATTCCTTATAATGAAGAAGTTATCCTTGATCAAAGTTTTGAGTCATGTTGGAGATTCAGAGTGAGAGAGTCTTTGAGAGTCAAGGATGAAGCGGAAGCTGCCAAGTGTCAGCTTTGTGCTCATTTAAGGGGCTCTCAGAACAAAAGACTCTCCCAACTTGCGCCAAGGCTCCATGTGGTGGAATGTCAGATTTCCAAGGTTCGAAGGCAATAGAGCGAAGAAAAAAAGTTTTGGTGATGTCACGGTCGACATTTAATGAATTGCGAGTCTCTGCAGATTCATCGAAAGGTGTCGTGTGTCAACACCACACTCAATGGCACAGCAGAACATGCCAAGTGTTGGCCTAGTGCTCACCTTAGGAAAAATGAAGGAAAATCCCTCTCGCGTGTGCCATCGCTCCACATGTCCCTTCTTGACCTAGTTTGAAGAAGACTCTGTGGGACCCTTTGGTGGCTAAGGTGGATGCTGTTGTCTTAAGAGTCAAGGAGCCTATAGAAGCTGCCAAGTGTCAACCTAGTGTAGACTCTAAATAAGGTAAAATGCAAGACTCTCCAAGTATTTCACCGAGGGTTGTCTCTTCGCCAAAGCTTCCGAACAGTCTCAGTGGCCCCACAAGAGTCTGACATGGCTTCCATGTAAGTAGTTCACTGAGGATATAATCTTCGCTAAAGCCACTCTAAGCCTTCAGCATAGCCATGAGGACCTCTTGGTGGTCTAACGTGGTGGGATCCAAGGTGGTAGTCCACTTAACCTTTCAAATGGTATTCAAACACTTCACCAAGAATCAACATTTTGCTGGGCTTTCTAAAGGCCTTCAGCAAGACCGTGAAAAGGTAGTAATCTATTGAAAATTCAAAGGCAGTAGGTCTAAGCCTGATCTTGATTGTTTCTTGGCCTTCTTGATTTCTCCAACTACCTGGGAATGCGCCAACTATACCTGAGGGCACCATTACTGCGAAGTGGGTGGTCAAATTCAATGCTTTTAATGTAGTGGTTGAGGATTTTGGTGCCCAATTCTTTCTCAAATGTGATGTGATGGCTATAAAGGCAAGAGTTGAACTCTTTTTCAAGGTTGGTCTTTGAGCCAATTGTTTGGTCTGTAGTGCCTCAGGAGAATTTTAGGACTTCAATTCAAGCCAATCTAGGCAGTGAATGTAGGATTGTGTGTTGATGCAACATAGAAATGTATTATAAAGCATATTTTATGCATTGGTATGTCTCCATGACCATTTGTAAAGATTTAGGGGAATGCATAATCATAGTTGTATGTTTTCTTTTACCACATTTGCTAGTGCAATTGTAATAGAGATTTGATAATGTGTGACAACATTTAGATTCAATTCAAACTTTGTTTTGAGTCATCTCTTTGTTGCAAATGGGTCTTTGTAGTTTGGTTCTGGATCATTAAGAATGTCCAATATGTTAAAAATAATCTAAGAAATCTATGTGAATACCTTTTAGTTTTTTGTTGATGCCAGTTCTGCCCTTTCCTCCCTCTTTATTTTTTATGACTCTTTTGCCCAATAGAGTAGGCACTGGTCCATATTGGAGAGGGATCAAACACTCTTTTAAATCAAACAAATCTTTCATCTATGATTCAGGGTAAAAACCATCTTTCCTGTGAATGTACATTCGCACAGTTGAATTAGCTACATAGGGGTCATGTGACAACTTGTTATTCTTGACTTAGTGACAGTCTTTGGAGTCAAGATGATGAGTTGGGTTTGGTTGTCCAATATTTTTAGTTGTTCATCTGGTTTGAACTATATACCTATTCAGGCATACCCCTTGGAATATCCCTCTAGAGTCTATGTTGAGCTTGAAGTGCAAAGGAGTCTACCCACTCCTATAGGTTGTCTCAAAATTGTTTTGAACCTGTTGATGAACCTTTGCCTATCACCCAAAATGACTATCCCTAGCCTAGGTGAATTAGGAATGTTTTAAGGTTTAGGGTTGTAGTAATTTTGGGAGTCAACAGAATGTAAAGTCCATCAAGAGTGCAAGATAGCCTACAAAATAGATGGATGGATTACATTACTCAAGTGTGAGAAAGAGGGTAGTATTTATAGAAAATATTCCTAGAGGAGTCATAATTGGACTCAACCATTTGACAAGAGAGGAATCTTTCTTGGAAACAACCACTTGACAAGAGACGAGTCATGATTGGACACAACTACTTAATAAGAGACCTCCCTAAAGTGTTCCCTCCCTTAGGTCAAGCCTATTTAATTAAACTTATCCTAATGTATGTGATATAAACCTAGGATAATATATTAATGTATAAGATAATATAATGCACTAACACCCCACCCCCCATAAACATAGCTTAGGTGGATAGAGATGGGTCTGAACAATATGTAGGCATGTTAGGTACCCATGTAGAAAATCATCTCATAAATAGTTAAAAAAAGAAAACTTATAGGAAAAAAACTCCACTCTAAAAGAGATAAAACAAGACAAGGTTGAAGAGGCCTTACTTATGAAGAGATGAGGAGGACTATGAAACCACCTAATTTAGATAGTGACCTTGAAATCTTGGTGAGATTTGGCACATGAATTCCTCCACATAGAAGAGAAAATAGTGATGTAGATTGTCACATAGTGAGTTCTATAGTAGGGTCATCTACACCAAATGGTGCATCTCCTTTTCAAAAGAAAAAAACCTTGTTTTCTAAATCTATTAAACTCCCACTCAAATGGTGGAGTGAAGGAATGAACCAAGATTCTCTAGAATCTACTCAATCATCACCACATTAATGCTAAACTATGATGAAAATTATGGTGTAGGAAAAAATACTCCTCAATTGAATGTGTTATGTCATAAAATGTCCCCCTAGGACTTTTACCTCCTAAGTTTAGCTCTCAGATCCCTTGTTTTGCATCTTGCATGTTCATTTTAACTCCTGAAACAAAATGGCTTGAAGCCCATGTCAAATGGAGCTTGAGGGACATTGTGAGCTTTAACCCTATCCAAAATAGGACCTAGGGGCTTGGGCACTCATGCCCTAGTCCTACCCTATTTTAGACAGGTCCCAAATTTGAATGTCGGTTATGTGACCATTAGAAGCTTCCGTTGCTGACATCTTAAGTTTGAATTATGAAATTTGTAGCGGGAATGCATATATAAGCATGTTTAGGACTTCATTTGAAAACTAGATGGATAATGCAAACTTGTGATCTTATGCTAAGGTGATTTAAGATGTTCATTGTGCTACAGACTAGTCTTGTGTCGTTATTGTGTTTGTATGGAGATTTTGGCTTCATCAATCTATCTCCTCAACTTCATTCGTCCATGAGAGCTACACTTCCGAGGTGATATATATTTGTGTTTGAATCAATCATTTATCATTTTGTTTTGCCTTTATCCCATAGGAATATGCACTCTTTATCTGACAACGGTGTTTGGAAGACTTGAATGTCCTTCCAAGGCTTGATTGAGGCAAGCTCCTAAACACAACAACCCCCAACTAGACTCCTTGTGATTACAGGTTACAGGTATCAAATTTTGTGGAGTGGAGTTGCATAGGAAGGTTGTAGAAGGTAAGAATTCTAGATCTGATGGAAAGAAGCAGTTTGGTGCACTGTTGAAGCCTGGGCACTAGTCATAAAGCCCTTTGAGGTTGTAGGAGTAGAAATCTCTAGAATAGTGATAATCAGCATCGGAAGAGGTCCTGACATCCTGCCTTGGGTTGGGGTGCTAGTCATAGTGACATCTGCATCTATAGAGTTGGAAACAGATAGAATAGTGATCATCAATGTCGGAAGGAGTCTGAAGTCCCTGAAGAAAACACTACATTGGGCTTGGGTGCTAGTCATAAATTCCCTGACTATTCTATTGTCTTTGTCTATGAGCATTTATCAAAGTTCACCTATTTGTTTACAATTTGGCATAATTAGTGTTTTAATCATAATTAAGCATTAAATTAATATATTAATCAACAACTTCTGAATTTCCCTATCATTACAAGTGACAACCAACCTATAGGTGAATCCTCTTGCAAAAGTTGTGATTCAACTCGATTAAATGTTCTTGAATGTGTGTAGTGAAAGGAGGATCTAACTATTTACCCTAATCCCACTTTTCCTACATAACATTTTGGCGAACCTATGTTTTATTTGAATTTTCCACCTTGTTGAGTGTTTTACTTTAGATTTACATTCATTCATTACATTTTCATCTTATTTCATTTGAAAATTTACAAAAAAAAAAATTAAAAATTTTGATAAAAAATTGGCATCCTAGGCTTGCATTTTTGGTATAGTTTGTATTAATTTCATTGTATTTCATTTAATTTCTAATTTTTACATTAGATCTGATATAAATTACAGAAATTCATCTTATTACAATTATTTGCATTGCATTTTATGCTTAAATTGTTAGATTTTGCTTGAAATTGTGCATTTTCAATATACCTAGTCTTAGCAATAGCTAGGGTTTGTAGACAAAATCTTGTTTCAGATTTTACTACTCCTTTAAACACTCTTTTAGGACTGATCTCTGATTGTAGTGTTTCATTATTGTGTGTCTTTACATTTACATTTCAAATTTTGCATTTTCACATAATCAATTTCAACAAAAACTAGCATATTCACTCAGCTTTCCTTAAAATTGCACTTGGATTGAGCATTGTAGAACTTGTGCCATCATTTCCAGATCTAAGCTGAGATATTTCACATCTTAAATCTGATTATATTTCATTCATACATCATTTTGTATAGTTTCATGCCATAATTTCATAATTAGGGTTTACAATCTTTGCATTTTCACTAGATTTTGACTTATCATTCATTTAGATTTGCATGATATGTGTGTTGTGAAGGATATTGCAGCATTATTGGACTGATATTAAGGTTATTATTCACTTTCCCTTTGTAATTTTGTCACAACACTACTTCTTTTAGGCATTTGCATTGAAAAAAAGTGAAAAAAGTGAACATTTTAGGTGCATAAACAAGCATAAATTGATATTGTTTTCTTGCATTCACTCTAAATACATAAAATCATCAATTGGGCCTTGTTTTGTTTTACTCTTTCCTCCTATCCATTGTGTTTGTCATGTAATTTGTGTCTTTTCCCTCAAACAAATTCTTAGGAGTGCAACAGTCACACATGTTGCAAGTATGTGCTAATTGGTGTTGTCATTGGTGTCAATTGTATCTTATGATATTGTTGATTGTTAGTTGATTGATTTATTGTGTTAAGATGATCTGAATGACTTGAAAAAGTGCTGATGATGTTAGTATATTGTTTTTGTTGCTGGGTCTCCAAGTGCTTTTGAGAAAATTTGATAAATACTGACGACAGTGTTGTGAATATGTATTCTGGCTTACATGATACTGTCTGTGTTTTTGCTCTACATTTCTCTTGTATTGAATACCAGAGTGTGAGGTTTGGATATGTTTTAGAGAAATGGTTGAAGATATTAAATCTAGAATTTGGTGGTCCAAACCATTGTGGACTGGAAGTTATGTTCACTAGTTTGAAGATTATGCCTAGCAACATTTGCAGTGTGATAGGGAGGAAGTATTTTGCTCCGCATTCCTCTGCAGTTTGGTTTATGATCTTGCAGTTTTGGATGAGTGTTCCTAATATCCATTTCTATGTTCCATCTAAAGGAATTGTGATTTGGTGCTCCAAAATGTAGTTTTCATGAGTAGCAGAGCTTGGCAGTGTTGGTTGTGAGCAGTCTGTGATCCATCTTCAAGTGAGATTTGTTGTAACTAGATTTATTGGCTCCCAAGTTATTTCATGTTGTTCGTGGATGTCTCTAGATCAAGTTGAAGGCTTGTGCTTGGTCCACAAGCTATGATTGAGTTCATCCGAACTAAGCTGTGAAGTGTTCTACCTTCATTCCTTTGCTTCGCAAGAATGTTTAGGTCGAGACCTAATTTGAATTATGTATGTTTGCCGACCTTGAAGATTGTTTCAAATGTTGTAGTGTGTTGCTGACCTTGGTGAATGTTTCAAGGTTAATGATTGATATAAATAAGTGTAAATTATTCATGTGTAAGTGCGAAAATGTGAAGATGAGGATGTTTGTGTTGTGAGGCTGCGAAGGTGATAGGTATTGTGCTTCATTGGAACTGAACTCAGACATGTGGTAGATATTATTATATCAGTTCATGGCAGTGAGCCATTTTGGCAATGAGCCCTTTTGGCAGTGAGCCCTTTTAGCAGTGAGCCCTAGATTAGTAGTGAGCCTATTATAGTGAGCCTCTTTGTAATTTGGTATTGATACTACTATATATTGTGAGCTAATCCTCACCATGGTTTTTCCCTTTTAGGGTTTTCCATGTACAAATATGGTGTTCTCTTGTGCATGGTGTTGATGTGATTAAGTTTTTGTTATCTATTTTCATGTTTAATCTACATAACAGAATTAGGGTTTAGGTGAATTGATGTTGATGTGATTATGTTTGTGAGGGTTTAAAGTTTTTGATACAATTGATTCAGCCCCCCTCTTAGTTGTCTTCTGCATTCAACAATTGGTATCAGAGCGAGGGTTCCTTGGAAGAAAGCCTAACAACTTAAGGTAGATATGAGATGGTGCATAAGAAAGACATTCCTCCATTTGATGGATCTGACTATGCTAATCTAGAAGGTAAGAATGCAAAGTTATCTTATTTCTCTTGGTTACAATGTATGGAGAATAGTTGAAAAGGAATATACTATACTTGATAATGGTCCAAAGATTGTAATGGAGATTAGGGCTTATGAGACTAATGGTAAAGCCAGAAATGCCCTACTAAATGCTCTATCTAACCCTGAGCTGGTGAAAGTTTTGGATCTGGAAACTGCACATGAGATCTAGAATAAATTGAAAAATATCTATGAAGGTGATGAATCTGTTAAGAAAGCCAAGTTGCAAAATTTGATGTTCAAATATGAAACTATGTGGATGTTTGAAGATGAGAACATAACAAGTTATATGTAGAAGATTGATGAAGTTGTCAATAGCATCAAAGGTCTTGGTGGAGACATGGATGATAAAGAATTTGTAAATAAAATACTCAGAACATGTCCTAAATCTTATAGTCACAAAGTGTCTTCCATTTAAGAATTGCAAGATATGGACAAGCTTTCAAAAGATCAATTGCTTGGTAAACTAACTACTTTTGAGATGAGAGAATTTGGTACTACTAATGGTCTTGTGAAAGTTGAGACTGCTTTTAAGTCCAAATCAGAAAAGACTGTTAAATCAGACAAGTATGCTATGGAGTCAGATGAGGAAGACTGTGATGTGATTGAGGCAAACTTTGTAAGAAAAATGAAAAAGGGAACCAAAAAGTTCAGAGGTAAGTTACCCTTCAAATGTTTCAGTTGTGGTAAGATTGGTCACTATGCTTCAAGATATCCTGATAGGGCTTTGAAGTTCAAGAACAAAGAAGGTAAAGGTAAGATGGTAAGGAAAAGTTACTATGTTGAAGAAAATGATGGTGTAACTAATGATGAATCTAATTTTGAAGATGGTAATTCTAGTGAATTCTTGTTTATTTCCCTAAAAGAACCTATTTCTACTAACCTTGCAAGTTGTGTGAAGGAAGGAAGTCCAGAAGAAGATAAAGTGATGTCAGCATTTCATGCTAGAAAGGAAAAGGATGAATGGATCATTGATAGTGGATGTTCAAATCACATGACAGGAGATAAGAGTAAGTTTGTTAAATTAGAAAAGTATGATAGAGGATTAGTTAGATTTGGTGATGATGTAGCTGGTAAGATTTGTGGAAAAGGGTCAATTACTTTTGATGACAAGCATAACACAGATGATGTTCTTTATGTCAAAGGATCAAATCATAATCTTCTAAGTGTTGCACAAATGTGTGACAAAGGATACAATCTAATGTTTAAGGACAATAGATGTGAAATAAGGAAAATCTCTAAAACAATAATTGTTGCTGGTAAGAAGACTCATAGTAATGTTTATCAATTGAAAGGCATTGATAATTGTTGTTTGTTGGCTCAATCAGATGAAAGATGGTTACGGCATAGGAGAATGTGTCACATTAACTTTGATAATCTAGTGAGAATAAGCTCAATTCAAGCTATAAGAGACCTACCTAAGATTGTGAAGCCTACTAATACTATTTGCAAAGAATGTCAATTTGGGAAGCAAACAAAGACTAGTTTCAAGAGCAAAGAACAATCCTCTACCGATCTGTTGGAGTTGCTGCATACAAACCTATGTGGTCCTACAAGAACAAGAAATCTACAAGGTGACAGGTATTTCATGCTACTTATTAATGATTATTCAAAAATGACTTGGGTTGCTTTTCTTAGAGAAAAATTAGAAGCCCTAGACAAGTTAAAGGCATTTAAAGCAATGGTTGAGAATGAAATGGATTTGAGAATTGAGTGTTTGAGGTCTAACAGAGGTGGTGAGTTTACTTCAAATGAATTCAATGCATTTTGTGAAGAACATGAGATAAAGAGACAATTGTCTGCTCCCCGAACTCCTCAACAAAATGGAGTAGTTGAGAGGAAGAATAGAATAGTTTAGGAAGCTGCTAGAACATTGATCAAGGAAGCAGACCTATCAAAAGTATACTGGAAAGAAGCAATTCACACTGTTGTCTACATTCAAAATAGAGTACAAGTCAAAGAAAATAGAACAAAGACACCTTATGAGCTATGGTATGGAAAAACTCCTATTGTCAAGTATTTCAAAGTTTTTGGAAGCAAATTCTATATTAGAAGAGATGAAGAGTTAAGCAAGTTTGATTCTAGATGTGATGAAGGCATATTCCTTGGGTACTCTACCAAGAGAAAAGCTTATCGGTGCTTCAACAAAAGGTTGAGAAAGATTATTGAGAGTGCAATGTAAAGGTAGACGAAGATATTCAGAGAATCTCATAGCCTAATGGATATGAATTAGATGAGATTGTTGATATAGAAGGAGTTGAAGAAGATAAACACAAGGAAGTTTAGATTGTTCAAGAAGAAGAAGCTCCTGAAAGAGTTCCTAAAACCCCCAAGTATGTGCCAAAGAATAGATCATTGGTGATAAAAGAAAAGGAGTTTTGACAAGAAGAAGAGTTGTAGAAGAATAGGTAAATCTCTGTTTCCTTTCAAAGGTTGAACCTAAGACAATTACTAAAGCATGTAAAGATAAACATTGGGTCAAGGCAATGGAAGAAGAATTAATGCAAATTGAAAAGAACAAGACTTGGGAACTTGTCCCCAGGCTTGTAAATAAGAATGTGATTGGAACAAAGTGGATTTTTAGAAATAAGTTGAATGAGAATGGAGAAGTGGTAAGAAACAAAGCTAGACTTGTATGCAAAGGCTACTCACAAGTGGAAGGAATAGACTATGAAGAAACTTTTGCTCTAGTGGAAATATTGGAATCTATTAGGTTATTTATGGCTTATGCACCACATAAAGATTTCAAGGTATATCAAATGGATGTAAAGTCTGCTTTTCTAAATGGTGAGTTGGAAGAAGAAGTATATATAGAGCAGCCAGAGGGATTTTAGTTATCAAACAAACTAGATACTATATGTAGATTGAAGAAGGCATTTTATGGACTGAAGTAAGCTCCTAGAGCTTGATATGCTAGGTTAGACAGGTATTTGTTGTAGTAGGGGTTCAGTAAAGGGTCTACAAAAATTAATTTGTACATCAAGGTAAGGAAAGATCAAATCCTGATTATTGAGGTCTATGTGGATAACATAATCTTTGGTGGAAATGAAGGTATGTGTAAGAACTTGGCAGATAAGATGCAAAAATAATTTGAGATGTCAATGTTTGGTGAGATGAACATCTTTCTTGGGCTTCAAATTAATTAGAAAAATAAGGGCATTTTCATTTCACAATCAAAGTATGACAAGGAGTTGTTGAATAAGTTTGGAATAGAAGAATCTAAACCAATTAGTACTCCCATGACAACTAGTTGCAAGCTGAGAAAAAATGATGAATCCCCTAGGCTGATCAAAGTAAATATAGATCAATGATTAGAGGACTGCAATACCTAACTGCTACCAGACTGGATATCATGCATGCAATCTATCTTGTAACAAGATTTCAAGCAGATCCTAGAGAGTCACATGTCATGGCAGTAAAGAGGATATTCAAGTATTTGAAGGGAACTCTAGACCACTGTTTGTGGTATCCTAAGAATAATGAATTCACCCTAAGTGCCTACATAGATGCAGATTGGGTCAGATATGTAGATGATAGGAAAAGTACAAGTGGTGGTGTGTTTTTTCTTGGAGACAGAGTTGTGTCATGGCAAAGAAAGTTCTAGCAGGATTCAGTATCCTTATCTACTGTAGAGGTAGAGTACACTGTAGTAGCATCATGTTGCACACATGTGCTATGGATGAGACAAAATCTAAAGGTTATCAAAGTTGAGTATGATGATCCAATTCCTATTTTTTGTTGTAATACTAGTGCCATTAACATTTCAAAAAATCTAGTTATGCATTCAAGGACAAAGCATATCTCTATCAAGTATCACTTTTTGAGAGAGAAGGATGCAAAGAAAGAAGTGAAGCTTGAGTATGTGCCTACAAAAGATTAGGTTGCTGACATATTCACCAAGGCTCTTCCTAAGGACACATTTGAGTATCTCTAGGAGAAGTTAGGGGTTACTACCCCTCCTTTGTTGAACTAGATGCATAAGGAAGTGCATCAGTCCTGTGTGATTCAGGAATCATTCTTTTCTAGACTAATGATGGAGGCTACCTCTTAGGGGGAGCAAGTAGTGACATTGAAGAGTATTACAGTCAAGGGGAGGTATTCAAAGCAGCTAAGGATAGTGCAAAGTATGTGCAGTATCATACTCAGGGGGAGAAAGATTGAAGAAGGTGTGTCACCCTTTGCCATTAATGTTAAAGGGGATAAGAGTTCATGTGAAATACAAAGGGAGAGTAAGATGTATAAAAGAAAGGGGGAGACTAAGATTGGTGTAGAATTATGTCATGATAGTTTTTCATATCATATGTTTCCATCAATGACAAAGGGGGAGATTGTTGCAAGTATATGCTAATCGGTGTTGTCATTGATGTCAACATGTTTGTATTGTCATTGGTGTCAACTATATCTTTTGATATTGTTGATTGTTAGTTGATTGAGTTATTGTCTTAAGATGATCTGAATGACTTGTAGAAGTACTGATGATGTTATTATATTGTTTCTGTTGTTGGATCTCCAAGTGCTTTTGAGAAAATTTGATAAATACTAAAGACAATGTTGTGAAAATGTATTTTGGCTTACATGATACTGTCTGAGTTTTTGCTCTACATTTGTCCTATATTGAATAGCAGAGTATGAGGTTTGGATATGTTTCAAAGAAGTGGTTGAAGATGTTAAATCTAGAATTTGGTGGTCTGAAATGCTATGGACTAGAAGCTATGTTCACCAGTTTGAAGACTGTGCCTGATAGCATTTGTAGTGTGACAGGGAGGAAGTGTTTTGCTCTGCATTCATCCAAAATTTGGTTAATGATCTTGTAGTTTTGGATGAGTGTTCCTAAGACCCATATCTATTTTCCATCCAAAGGAATTATAATTTAGTGCTCTAAAATATAGTTTTCATGAGTAGCAGAGCTTGGCAGTGTTGGTTGTGAGTAATATGTGATCTGTCTTCAAGTGAGATTTGTTGTAGCTGGATTTGTTAGCTCCCAGGTGATTTCATGTTGTTCATGGATGTCTCCTATCATGCCCACATTTCCCATGCAGTCATGACATGCATCACATGTGTCATGTCCACATTTGTCATGTGGTCATGACATGAGATATCAAAAATTCTACCACGCTTTCCTAGAAACCCCCTCGCACATGTAAGCGTGCTCGGTGGCGTTACACATAAGGCATAAACATGACAGTTGAATGCGGGGTAATGCGTTCACTTGCATATACCATTTCACAAAGAAGGCCAACTAGGGGGTCGATGCGACATGGATATCGTCGCCGATAGGGTTAGGATCAACATTCAAAACCCTGGGTTAACCTAAGTGAATGATGGGATCTTGGCATAAGTCAAAATCAAAAGCCAAATTCTAGTGCATGAGTAAATATAATTTAATACTAAAACCTAATGTTGATAACCAGAAAAAATAATAAATTAATCCTAAGCAAGGTTAAATTTTGCTAACCTAGTTAAACCCTAAATTCTAGAAAAATCTGGTAGCATAATGCCTCACAGGCGTGATTAGGGTTTATTATAATAAAACTAATATTGATTGAAAGTCTACTGGGTTGGTTTTAAATTACCTACATCACACTAGTTAAATTGGTAGAACAGTTGATTAGATTAATTAAAACATTTTTCAACAAAGATCAATCAATTTGTCCTCCTTCACGTTTTCTATCAATTAGAGTTATCACTGCATCCTTTACTTTATTCCTAATTTCTTGGTAGACTAGATTACAGAAGCATGTTATACTAACTTCATTTGGATAGTTTACTAGGTTTCCAAGTTGGATTAAAATGATGTCTTCATTAAACTAATAAAATCATTCTAGGTTAATTAAATTAATAACGATGTAGTTTATATTGTCTTTGTCAAATTAGGTTTGAAAGCAAGGATTAACAAATTGTTAAAATAAATACATCTCAAATAATTAAATTGGTGTAAAATTTAAATAAAACAATAAAATCCCTTTTGTAAAAATCAAATTAAAAATCAATAAAATTTATAATCCCTCTAATCATAATCTAATCTATATATTACCATGCCACTAACAAATAAATAGAACATTCTCAAATGAAATAAAGATTACCCATTTTATAAGTATCTAAAAATTCCATTCTAAAAACAAATTTTAAAACAAGAGAAAGAAAAATAATAAAAAGAGTGGGAATAAAAAAGTAAGGGCACTCTTTATATGCTAAGCCCTAAAATCCACTCAAATAAAAAAAAAACAATTTCCTTAAGGGCAAAAAGCCCTAACCCTATTTTCTCAAATCTCATTTTGTTCTTTCCTCCCAAAATTTTTCTTTCTTCTTCTATGCTTTTGTTGCAGGTTGGATGATGGGAAGCCATGGATGATATTCAAAACTAGAGGTATTCCCATTTAATAAACCCATGCATTTTGTTTGTTTTATATATATATACCAGTGAATTTATTAATATAAATATTTTTTTTATTGTTTGAAACCCCAAGTTTTTTTTTGGCAAGCAAAACATGGGGAGTGGGTGTTGTAGGAGGTGGTGGCGGGAGGCGACGATGCAGCCTATGGTGGAGACAAGGGGAAATGTGGAGTGGCGGAGGAGGGAGCTATTGTGGCCGCGAGGCGGAGGTAGCAAGGGCGACAGGAGGGGAGAGACCTGTGATGGAAAGGGGAAGTGGAAGTGTGGGGAGGGGGCGAAGCCCCCACCCACATCCCACACAGTGGGGTGTCAGTGGGGGCTTCGCCCCCTCCCCACACCCATACATAAAGTAGCGGCAGTGGGGGGTTTGATCCCCCCACCAAAACACTTCTTTTTTTCTTATAAAAAAATACTATGAACTCAAAAAAAACACAGTCTCTTTTCAGCAGCATTTTTTTTTTAATTGGGTTTTATTATATATATATATACACAACATCACAAATTTCTTTTTCAAAACCACAGTTTATTACTATTAAATAAAATAAAAAATATATATACATATACTGTTGTCTATATAATGTAGTCTCCTTTTATTTTTTTGACAGTATATTACAAAAATCTATATTTAAAAATATTGAATATATACATTCAAAAATACATACATACATATATATATATATATATATATATATATATATATATATATATATATATATATATATATACTTATGGATAACAGTATTTTCAATTATATATTTCCTTCACAATCTCACAGACATTTTAAAAAAAAACAATAAACTAAAAGAACCATTTTTTTTTTCAGATTTAAATTGAGCAATGAACTTTTTTTTTTTTGTAAAAACATAAAAGAGCATATTTCCTCCTAACATTTCTTCAAAGAATTTATTCTTTATTATTTTTCTTTTTTTGGAAACCAAATGCATTTAATTAAATCCTCCAAAATATATAGCAACAACTAAATTTCTTTCTCTTAAGGAAAATGTAAAATTTTCATTTTAACTCACAACAATAAAATAACAACTATCTTATTTTTTTGAAAATAAACATACAAATAAAATAGCAATAAGAACATATTTTTCCTCCAACACTCTTTTTTTTTTTTAATTCATATGTGATGCAGAGGAAGGGTTGTTAAATGATTCAACAGACTCAATTTGGTTTGACTCAAACAACTTTCAAACCTCAAGTATCGATCTTCACACTTTTCATCTTTCTACCAAACTTAGTCTAGTAGGACAGCAGACCCTATTTTTGGGCCTTTTCTCTCAACTTTTCCAAAAGACCTCCCAAACAAAATACAGATTCAGATACCCATTTCCAAGTTACATAACATATCCCAAAACCAATAGTGACTCCTTTGGACCATGTGCCTCAAAAATGGCATTTTTCGCTGTCTAAAATAGGCTAATTAGGCCTAGTTTGTGAAGGAACATACCTATAAACACCCAACAACCACCTGGACTTGATGGGGCAGCATTCACCATGTGTCCAAACCCCCCAAAACACCATTTTTTTCAAGAGACACTCTCACTAACGTGCCAAACCACAAAACTCTTAGTTTTGGCCAAATTGAGGAGGGTTTATTGGAAATGAAGGTTCCAATCACTTTCTCCACAAGCTACTACCTCAAACACCTTAGAATAGACCTTCAAAAACTCACAAAACCATCAGATAGATTTTCCCATTGACATTTTGTCAAATACCCTCTTTAGTTCCTCTTTTCCACATTGAAAATACTACAAACAACTCAAGGGCATCACCACAAACTCACACAACATACCTTTTCTGCCTCTCTAAACCATTGGAACATCTAACCTACTATAAATAAAGTCATTCCACCAAGTTACAGGTCTGGACAGCAAGTGGAATGAATAAAATACCATTTTTTACTGCCTTAAAACCCTTAACAGACTATAAACAGGTAGTTTCAGAAAAATAATGATAATTTCCTCTAGGAATGGAGTTAGGACCTCAAACTAGATGTATTTGAAAGATTATTCAATCCTCTTTCCAACCATATATGGCTTACCTCTGTATCTATCCGTACAGAACCATACCAACGCTGGAAACAGCAAATTTGCAGTAAAAAAGTACAGAAAAACAAGGAAAAGAGGCAAAAACGTGATTTTTATTCATCCAACCTATTTTTCTCAACGTTTGTGAGCATATTTCAATAGATTACAATGATACTGAATGGCCATAACCATCCATAACCACTTTTGGGTTGGTTGGCCTTTGCAACTTCCACATTACAACATGTTTTGCACTCTTTTTACATTAATAACTTTGAAATAGTTTTGTAACCTTTTGAATCTTTCACACACCATAACCCTAATGATCTTAAAACATAAATAATGTCCTCAACATGATATTAATGGACATGATCCTTATTAAAAAACATGAGAAATGGTCTTTCAAGACCTTATTAACAACCATGGTCTCTTAGAACACAAAAACTTTAAAATGTGCCTTATGGGGGTGTGATGACCCCTCAAGTGCTCCTGCACCATACTCCCCCTCTACAAAAGAACTCATGTCCCATGAGGAAGGACTGAAATCAACTCCACAACATTGGCCAAAAGCATGATCATCTTGAGGTCTGCTCCATGGACTCAAATACTGCAACATGGGTTGCCAAATTGGAATCATGACATTGTCATCTTGCAAGTTGGTCTGCACTTTGGGGATCACATCTGAATAGGACTTGTTTGTTGTCCTTGGACTTGGAAATGGCATCCATGCTTCCTTCCTGCACTTACAAATACTTTCACCATGATGAGAAGCCCACATACTTGCCTCTCTCTCTGCTGCAACTGCAGACTCTTTGGGTTCTTCCTTGTGTGGCATATCCTGCTCTTGCAAATTGACCACTACATTCACTGTTGTATCAGCACCTTGCACCATTGTGCCTGTACTTTTAACTTGTACAACAACCTTATCCTGCACCAAAAGACACACTACCACTCTAATCAAAATGTTAGCCTTCCAATCAATTACTAATTCATCTTTTACATCAGACTTTGGTTTGAACTTGTTTATGACAGCAGCTTGAACCTTTCTGTCAACTGGTATGGGTTCTTTCTTCCCACACATGATCACTATATTCATTAGACCTGCATCCTCATCATTCTCAAGGAGTGGCAACAAAGTAAATGTCTTGCCTTGACTATGTATGGTATATGTATTATTCTTGCCACTATACCACACATCCCTATCATATTGCCAGGGTCTACCAAGAAGTAAATGACAACAATTCATGGGTACTACATCACAAAGTACCTTATCCCTATATCCTCCAATAGAAAACTCAACAATAGCTTGTTCATTAACCAAGAGATTTTGATCATCACTCAACCATGACACCCTATATGGCAACTCATGAGGAATCCTTTGTAAATTCAGCTTATTAACCATTTCATTTGAAACCATATTTGTAGTAGATCCTGAATCAACTATAACCTTACATACCTTGTCCTTGCACTTACATGTGGTTTTGAAAAGAGCTCTCCTATTCAATGAATTTTTGGATGCTTGCAATGGTATTCTTCTCATCATCAATGTCTCTCCATCTTGAACCGGGGCTGCACTCCCAATTGGAGAGTTAACACTTTCATCTACCTCCTCTTCTTGCACATATTGAATCCTCTTTTCATTCCTCCTTTCACTACCACCGGATGTAGAACTTTGTTTCATTGGACACTTGTATGCTGTATGACCAATCTCATTACAATGATAACATCTCCCAGTGAAAAAATTAGAACCTCTACCTCCACCTCTGGTGCCTTTAAATCCCCCTCTAAAATCAGAAACTTGGTCCTTACCTTTGCTTGTGTCTCCTTGGTCTTCTTGGATTGATCTTGTTCCTCTTCCTCTATTGGTATTTCCTCTACCTCTTCCTTGTCTCTCTTGCCTTCTTTACAACTTTTCTTCAGCCTTCATAGCCAGCTTGTAGCATTCTTCAACTGTCCTTGGTGTTGTGAGACTAAGTTCATCTTGGATATTGTACCTCAAACCATTGAGATACCGTGCTACCTTCTCTTCATCATCTTCCTCATGTGCTGTCCTGATATCCAACTTATGAAACTCTTCTGTATATGCTTGCACATCCTTCTCCTTTTGTCTTAGATTTTGCAGCCTTTTGTACAACTGAACATAGTAGTCATTGGGCAGAAACTTTGCCTTCAACCTCTCCACCATCTTGCTCCAAGAAGTGATCTTTGGCTTGTCTTTCTTCCACCTATCAGCCTGCACACAATCCCACCATAACAAAGCATGACCTTTCAATCTTGATTTGGCCACCTTAACCTTTTGATTTTCTTCCACTTCTTCACACTCAAAGTAGTTTTCCAAAGCCCCAATCCAATCTATAAGTTCTTCACCATCTAATTTCCCTCCATACATTGGTAAATCTGCCTTGGCTTTGTGGTCACTCACTCTAACTGCCTTAAGAAGTTTTGCCAGCCTTGCATCTTCTGGATCCAATTCTTCCTCTTGTGGAACTTCTTCTCCACCATCTTCCTCTGACTCACTCTCACCTTCATCAACTCTCCTCCTCCTATCTCTGGCTTCCAATGCTGCAACTTGCTCTTTAAGGGCCTTCAATTCCCTAGCAATTGCTGATCCACCTTTTGGAGGCATCTTGCCTTCAACTATCCAAACTTTCTTCTCTCAACCTTCAAGAATCTACTCCCTTGCTCTGATACCACTATGATGCAGAGGAAGGGTTGTTAAATGATTCAACAGACTCAATTTGGTTTGACTCAAACAACTTTCAAACCTCAAGTATCGATCTTCACACTTTTCATCTTTCTACCAAACCTAGTCTAGTAGGATAGCAGACCCTATTTTTGGGCCTTTTCTCTCAACTTTTCCAAAAGACCTCTCAAAAAAAATGCAGATTCAGATACCCATTTCCAAGTTACATAACATATCCCAAAACCAACAGTGACTCCTTTGGACCATGTGCCTCAAAAATGGCATTTTTTGCTATTTAAAATAGGCTAATTAGGCCTAGTTTGTGAAGGAACATACCTATAAACACCCAACAACCACCTGGACTTGATGGGGTAGCATTCACCATGTGTCCAAACCCCCAAAAACACCATTTGTTTCAAGAGACACTCTCACTAACGTGCCAAACCACAAAACTCTTAGTTTTGGCCAAATTGAGGAGGGTTTATTGGAAATGAAGGTTCCAATCACTTTCTCCACAAGCCACTACCTCAAACACCTTAGAATAGACCTTCACAAACTCACAAAACCATCAGATAGATTTTCCCATTGACATTTTGTCAAATACCCTCTTTAGTTCCTCTTTTCCACATTGAAAATACTACAAACAACTCAAGGGCATCACCACAAACTCACACAACATACCTTTTATGCCTCCCTAAACCATTGGAACATCTAACCTACTATAAATAAAGTCATTCCATCGAGTTACAGGTCTGGACAGCAAGTGGAATGACTAAAATACCATTTTTTACTCCCTCAAAACCCTTAACAGACTATAAACAAGTAGTTTCAGAAAAACAGCGATAATTTCCTCTAGGAATGGAGTTAGGACCTCAAACCAGATGCATTTGAAAGGTTATTCAATCCTCTTTCCAACCATATATGGCTTACCTCTGTATCTGTCCATACAGAACTGTACCAATGCTGGAAACAACAAATTTGCAGTAAAAAAAGTACAGAAAAACAAGGAAAAGAGGCAAAAACGTGATTTTTATTCATCCAACCTGTTTTTCTCAATGTTTGTGAGCATATTTCAATAGATTACAATGATATTGAACAGCCATAACCATCCATAACCACTTTTGGGTTGGTTGGCCTTTGCAACTTCCACATTACAACATGTTTTGCACTCTTTTTACATTAATAACTTTGAAATAGTTTTGTAACCTTTTGAATCTTTGACACACCATAACCCTAATGATCTCAAAACATAAATAATGTCCTCAACATGATATTAATGGACATGGTCCTTATTAAAAAACATTAGAAATGGTCTTTCAAGACCTTATTAACAACCATGGTCTCTTAGAACACAAAAACTTCAAAATGTGCCTTATGGGGGTTTGATGACCCCTCAGGTGCTCCTGCACCAATATGACTTTAAAAATCAACAACTTAAATTTTCTATTGCAAATGCAAATAGTTTCATACACACAAATAAAATCATACTTTTACAATATGAGAGAGAGAGAGAACAAGGTTCTCCTCTTTTGAAATCCAAAAAAATGATACAAAAGCCTAACTTGGCCATGCACTCTCAAGAGCTAAAAAAAACATAAGATAATAACTCTTTAAGAACAATGATATTTTCTTCAACTTCACATAGCTCCAAATAACCTACAAGACACAAAAAGGGGAAGAAGCCACAACAACATGCTCTCCTCCCTACCATTGACTAACTTATGAGTTACCCTCGAGCTAGGAGGTCATCCTCACACTAGGAAAAACTCAAACCACAACACAACAATGTATTCAACAACCAAACACAAAATTACTCCCATGGCTATCACAAAATAAAACTCACTCAAGTGAGTTTAATGGGGTAGGGGAGTGGACATCACTCAAATCAAGAGTGCCACTCCAAAAACTTCCCAAAACATATATCCCTCAAGGCCTCAAGCCCACACATATAAACCTAATTTCACAACTTTCTCTTATACACATATTGCTCGAATTCACAAATTTACCCTTAAGGCTAAAACTCCATGAAACCAAGGATGTGACCCCAAGGAGGTTCACTCCTCCCCCACCTCACACATGTTGAGCATCTTCTCCCAAGTAGGAGAGGCTCTCACAACTCCTATACAATTTTTCCCCACAACAACAAGTAAAAACTCAAAATGGAAACTCACACATAGCATCACACAAGTAAATAAAAAGCATAAGGGAAGGCATTAGCCTTGAATCCTACCTTATAAAGCTCAATTGGAAGGTAGTTGAGAAGTGCTCCTCTAACTCCTTCTCCAAGTTGAGGCACCAATTTTCCTCCAACTTTTTCCCTAAAATAATTAAAATAAAAAATTGCCAAAAATTCAACAACCCCATCCATCCCTTCAAGAGGGATTAAAATAGGCTCTTCTCATGAGCCTTGAGGAATGGGGAGGTGACACATGTCACCTCCTCACTCCTCCCAACTACAAGCAAGACTCTCGAAATGGAGTGGTGACACATGTCATTCACCCACCCCACCAAGTCTTTCTCCCTTCCACTTGTCCTCTCTTAAACATGTGGGAGAGAAAGGTGGAGCTTAAGAAGGAGTGGGTGCCACATGTGCCCCAATCCTCTCCTCCTAAGAATGACCATTCAACCCCAAGGTACCCTCACAAATTGTGGGAGAGGCTTAGACTTGAGTCCTCCACAATTAAGGGGTCTTGAAGACTCCCCCAACCTAGGGAAAGGAAGAGGTTGAGTGTTTGACCTACTCATCCTCTCCCTCCCAAGCTTCCATTTTCATCACTTTACTTCAGGGTGAAGTTAAAGTGACCAAATGGGAGTTTACCCAAGGATACACAAGCCCAAATGCTCCCTAGACCCGAAGGGTACAACCTAGGGTCAATTTTAACCCATTTTGAGCACCAAAGGTTGAGTAAAAACACATAGAAAGTGGTAATAAAAATTATAACTCAAAATATGAAATTGAAATGACACTACAACTTACAACACCAATTATAAATCAAATAAAAGAAGGGTAGACCTAACCCAACTAACACTATGCAACAACATTACAAAATTTCATCATGCAACATAGTTGATCTTGGTTCCTCTTGGAGCTAGATCGGCTTCACATGGGAAAACAACACAGTGTGTGGGATGATCTTTGAATTTCTATGGCTTTGTTAGAAACACCTATGCACTCCAATGAAATGTTAATCCGACATGTATATGATAGCTGAAGCAAGTGAAACAAGCACATACAACATCACATGTTCATATAAGCATCAAGGAAATCACATTCTAATTAAATTCTAAATTTTGCATTTCAAACATCCATCCCAAGATAGAATCACATAATAAATTTCTAACTAACATCACATGAATAGTATCCCAATAACATCATAATATAAACCATATGTCCAATATCGTCAGTAAATCAATATCAAGTTCTAATCACATCGTAATCATGCTAAACATAATAAATCCACATATAACATAAAGTCTAATAGTCCAAAAATTCAAGATCAATAGTCCCACAAGTCTAGTAAGTATCACCAATGGTAAAATAAAGTAGTCAAATATAAGGGGATGAAAAGGTAGGCCTCACATCCTCCCCCCCTAAGACTGTACTTCCTCCTCAAATTTGTCAAAGAGGTGAGGATAAAGGGCCCCCAATCTCGCTACATCCTCCCATGTCGCTGTGACCTCATCGTACATGTCCCACTAGACCCTAACTTGGTCCAGCTCTTGACCTCGAAGGCCTAATGTCTGATGAGCCAATATGTGAATTGGCTCCAAAGCCAACTGTCCGTTCGCCTCTACCTGAAGAGCACTCCAATCCAATGCATGAGATAAATCAGATATGTAACGCCGTAAAACTAAAACATGAAAAACATCGTGGATACACAACATGATAGGTGGCAAGGCTAGACAATAGGCTACAGGTCCTATCTGTTCCAAGATCTCAAAAGGTCCAACAAAACAAGGTGCGAACTTAGAGCCCTTTCCTTAACGGATTGGACTCTTGTGTTGTCGCACTCTCAAGAACACTCTGTCCCCAACTGGGAAGCTCTGATCTACCCTCTTAGCATTAGCATCCTTCTTTTGTCGATCCTGTGCCTCTTGAAGTCTCTACCTAATCAAAGTCACCTATTGCTCCATATCGTGAACTAACTTTGGCTCTATCACAACCCTATCCTCAATATGGTCCCAACTCAAAGGTGTCCTGCAAGGTCTGCCGTACAAGGCCTGAAAAGGAGGCATGCCCAACCAGCTATGATGCCCATTGTTGTAGGCAAACTCAACTAGATACAGATACTCCTCCCATCTACTCTGGTGATCCATGACATACATACAGAGCATATCCTCAAGAACCTGATTAACCCTCTTTGTCTGTCCATCTGTCTTAGGATGATAAGCGGAACTAAAGTTGAGCTGTGTGCCCAATGCCTACCGTAAGGCTCTCCAAAAGGCTAAAGTGAACACTGAATCCCTATCAGAAATGATATGGTGAGGTACCCCATGTAATCTAACAATCTAATCCAAGAATACTCTCACCACAAATGGTGCATTGTACGTTGTGTGTACAGGTGAGAAATGCGCTACCTTGGTCAACTTGTCAACTGTCACCATGATGGCATCATGGTGGTGTGATGACATAGAAAGACCAATAATGAAGTCCATGGAAATGGTGTCCCATTTCCACTCAGGTATCTTGTGAGGGTATAAAAGACCTGCTGGATGCTGATGCTCAGGCTTGACCCTTTGGCACTCAGGGTAATGAGCAACATATTCTATAATATCTCGTCTCATACCTGCCTAATGGTATAACTATCGCAAGTCAGCATGCATCTTTTTCACTCCTGGGTGTGCTGCATAAGGTGCTCTATGAGCCTCTAAAAGAACTAATGTATGAAGATCACCCACATGGGGTACATATATGCATTATCGATGTCTAAGAAATCCATCTGATTCAAGGGAATATCTTGCAAATCTGTCCTTAAGGGCCCTCTATGACTGGATCTCCTGCTGCACCTCAAGAAACCACTCATCCTTAGGCAGATGCATTCTCTCAAGTCCACACTCAATGTTAAGCTCAAGATCTTATGGCACCTCTGACTCAAAGTGTCAATGACCACATTCTCCTTCCCTTTGATGTAGTGGACATCAAAGTCCTACTCGCATAGAAACTCCATCCAATGCCACTGGTAGGCATTCAAATTTGGCTGTGTGAAAATGTACTGCAAACTATGGTGATCTAAATGAAGCTCAAAGTGACAACCCAAAAGAAAGTGTCTCCAATGAACAAGAGCATGTACCACTACTAGGAGCTCTAAATCGTGAGTAGGGTAGTTCAACTCATGTGTCTTAAGCTTACGCGACTCATATGCAATCGCCCTACCACCCTGCATAAACGTGGCTCCCAAACCCTCAAGTGATGCATCTGTGCAAACTATAAAATCCTCTACAGGATTAGGAACTGCTAAGATGAGAGCACTAATAAGACGCTCCTTGAGGACCCCAAAGGCCCTCTCACACTGCTTAGTCCAAGTGAAACTCTTCCCTTTCCGCTGAAGGGAAGTGATGGGGTGCGCTATCCTGGAAAAGCTTTCTACAAATCTATAGTAGTAACCAACTAATCCCATGAAACTCCTAACCTCTGTCACACTGGTGGGTGTTGGCCAATCTTTGATAGCTCTGATCTTTGATGGATCTACAGAGATGCCATCACCTGATAGGATATGTCCCAAGTATTGTACCTCTATCCTGAAGAAGGCACACTTCACCAGGTTGCCATAAATCTGCTACTCTCGTAAGCACTACAAAACTTGATGCAAATGATCCACATGCTCCTCCTCAGTCTATGAATAGATCAAAATATCATCGAGAAAAATGATCACGAACCGATCCAAGTAAGTGTGGAACACCTCGTTCATGAGACTCGTGAACACTGTAGGGGCATTCGTCAAACTGAAGGGTACCACTGTGAACTCGTAGTGACCATATCTAGTTCAGAAAGCAATCTTATGAATATCTACCTCTGTGATGTGCAATTGGTGATACCCATATTTCAGATCAATTTTTGAGAACACTCTGGCTCCCTACATCTAGTCAAAAAGGTCATCAATCCTAGGCAGAGGGTAATGGTTCTTCACCGTCACCTTATTCAATAGTCCATGCACAAGTGAAGAGACCCATCCTTCTTCTTCACAAAGATAACTGGTGCACCCCATGGTGAAATGCTAGGATAGATGTGTCCCTTCTCTAGCAACTCCTCTAACTACAATTTGAGCTCTGTAAGCTCATGAGTGGTCATCCTGTAGGGTGCATGAGACACTGGCTCGGCACCCGGCTCTAAATTGATATGAAAGTCTACCTCACGACAGGGTGGCATCCCTGGTAACTCTAGCAGAAACATGTCGGCAAACTCTCTCAAGATGGGATGGTCGTCTAATGATGCCTTAGGGTCATCCTCGGATCTGTCACTAACTGTGATAGCAAAAATTTGACATCCCTTCCGCATGCAGCGCTTAAGTTGCTAAGCGGATATCATACGAACTGTTGTGGGCTTCCAAAAGCCCACTATCTCAACTAGTGCACCATGATCATCTAAGAAGCTAATCACTTTTTGGTGACAATCTAGCTTGGTTCTATGAATCGCAAGCCAATCCATACCCAAAACTACATCGTAGGATCCTAATGGCATAAATCTAAGCTCACAAGATGTAGTGAAGGACCCCAAAGAGATCTCACAATCCTGAACCAAGGTATCTACTGACGTCCTGGCCCCAGAGGCCAACTCAACCTCCCACCTAATGTCCTACCTAGAAGCCACCAGCTTGCAACATTCCACTAATGATGTAGACAGAAAACAATCGGTAGCTCCAGAGTCTAAAGAATAGAGATGGGGGCACCCCCGATCATACCTGATGTCTCAATCATGGATGCCTAATAGTCAGCCTGACAGTTATCAACCACTACAAACATGTAGTGAGACTTGCCCACATCCCCTATAGTCTGCTCTGACCCTTCTGAACGGGGTTGTCCCCCTGCCGTAAATCCCTATGGGCACTCTTTGGCTAGATGACCTATTCCACCACACACATAGCATGGGCCCCAAGCCTATATCTATCCCGTCTGAGTCCTACCCGACTGCTATTGTCCAGATCTACCTGTGGAATCCTATGAACCTCTGTATGACTACTAAGACCTCATGGGCCCCGCAGGTGGTCTCTATTGCCTCTAGTCTCTATGCGGACCCTATTGCTGCCATCCTTGATTCTACCCTCCCTATGCCCTCTGCTAGGGTCTACACCTCTACTGATTCTACTGCTGTTGCTGCTATGGAGGTCTAGGAGGTAATGATGGAGAACTAAATCCTCCTTTCTGTGGTGGTAGTGGTGGTCTGTGATAACTTTGCTGGTACTGCTGCTACCCATGATCCTAAAACTGGGGGCATGATCCTTGCCCTCATTCCTGTATTTCCTTAGCTATGTATGCCTTCTCGGCAACATCACTCAACGTTGGGGGTCAGCCATGCATACAGCCCTTGCTATGCTATGGTTCAATCCACTTATGAACTTATGAACTAGGAGTGTCTCATCATAGAGATACTCCACATATCGAGACAACTCCACGAATCTACCCTCATACTGAGCAACCGTAAGCCCTCTCTGCTGAAGATCATGAAACTCATCTATACGACGCTGTCTGTAGTGATCTGATAAATACCACATGTTGAAGCACTCAATGAAGGTCTCCCAAGTGAGTGTGTCCAATGATAGATGATGCTTGCACTCCTCAATGCGCCACCAAGTAGCTATTACATCTCACAATAGGTGGACTATCACACATGCCTTTGTGTTGCCCTCATAAGGACGCAATATGAAGCATCTGTCTAAACTGATGAGCCAAGCCTCAGCTTCGGCTCCCTTTGTAGTCTTGGCAAAAGTAGGAGGATTCAACCTCAACACGTCCCTAATGGGGTCTCCTCAGTCTTTGTGTCCTCTAATGGGCTCATTTGCATAATAATCATATGGCCTGTGAATGATCTGCTCCACTCATGCTGTCTCCTCATGCCTATCATGATGTGGAGGGCTCCTACTATGGGCCCTGTAGGCTGATCCAACCTCCTCTACCATTGTATCTGGTATCTTCACAAACAGCTCCACACATGGTGCCTCTCGTAGCTCGACGCAGGGCTCCACACGTGGCTCCACACATGACTCTACTCGTGGCTCCTCTTGTGGATCAACGCGGGGCTCAGCACGTGGTTCTATGTGCGGCACATCTTCAGCCAGTCATAACCTATCTAACATTGCCTGTAGTGACTAAAGTATATGTGGTCCAATGTCAAGTATAGGTAAGACCTGTGGTGCCGGTGGTGCTTGTGGTGCCGGACCCTCGGCCGAAGAATCACTGGACGTAGTGTGGTGTGAATGCGCTCGCTAAGCTCGTCAGAAGGCATCCTACAAAACAAGGTAATCACTAATTAATCAAAGTTTCGGAATAAGTAATGTGCCCAAATAAGCCTAGTGTTTAAACTTAGGCTCTAATACCAAATGTCATGCCCACATTTCCCATGCAGTCACTTCATACATCACATGTGTCATGTCCACATTTGTCATGTGGTCATGACACAAGATATCAAAAATTTTACCATGCTTCCCTACAAACCCCCTCGCACGTGTAAGCATGCTCGGTGGCGTTACGCATAAGGCGTAAACATGAGAGTTGAATGTGGGGTAATGTGTTCACTTGTGCATACCATTTCACAAAGAAGGCCAACTAGGGGGTTGATACGATGCAGATATCGTCACTGATAGGGTTAGGATCAACGTTTGAAACCCTGGGTTAACCTATGTGAATGATGGGATCTTGGCATAAGTCAAAATCAAAAGCTAAATTCTAGTGCATGAGTAAATATAATTTAATGCCAAAACTTAATGTTGGTAACTGGCAAAAATAATAATTTAATCCTAATCAAGGTTAAATTTCACTAACCTAGCTAAACCCTAAATTTTAGAAAAATCTGACAACATAACACCTCACAGGCGTGATTAGGGTTTATTATAATAAAACTAATATTGATTGAAAGTCTACTGGGTTGGTTTTAAATTACCTACATCACACTAGTTAAATTGGTAGAACAGTTGATTAAATTAATTAAAACATTTTTCAACAAAGATCGATCAATTTGTCCTCCTTCACATTTTCTATCAATCAGAGTTATCACTGCATCCTTTACTTTATTCATAATTTCTTGGTAGACTAGATTACAGAAGCATGTTATACTAACTTCATTTGGATAGTTTACTAGGTTTCAAAGTCGGATTAAAACGATGTCTTCGTTAAACTAATAAAATCATTCTAGGTTAATTAAATTAATAATGATGTAGTTTATATTGTCCTCGTCGAATTAGGTTTGAAAGCAAGGATTAACCAATTGTTAAAATAAATACATCTCAAATAATTAAATTGGTGTAAAACTTAAATAAAACAATAAAATCCCTTTTGTAAAAATCAATAAAATATATAATCCCTCTAATCATAATCTAATCTATATATTACCATGCCACTAACAAATAAATAGAACATTCCCAAATGAAATAAAGATTACCCCTTTTATAATTATCTAAAAATTCCATTCTAAAAACAAATTTTAAAACAAAAGAAAAAAAATAATAAAAAGAGTGGGAATAAAAAAGTAAGGGCACTTTTTAAATGCTAAGCCCTTAAATCTACTCAAATAAAAAAAAAATTTCCTTGAGGGCAAAAAGCCCTAACCCTATTTTCTCAAATCCCATTTTGCTCTTTCCTCCCAAAATTTTTCTTTCTTCTTCTATACTTTTGTTGCAGGTTAGATGATGGGAAGTCATGGATGATATTTCAAAACCAGAGGTATTCCCATTTAATAAACCTGTGTATATATATAGCAGTGAATTTATTAATATAATTATTGTTTGAACCCCAAAGTTTTTTTTTTTGGCAGCCAGAATGTGGGAGTGGGCACTGTAGGAGGCGATGGTGTGGCTTGGGGTGGACACAAGGGGAAATGTGGAGCGGTGGAGGAGGGAGCTGCTGTGGCCGCGGCAGCAGAGGTAGCAAGGGCGACAGGAGGGGAGAGGCCCGCGGGGGAAAGGGGAAGTGGGAGTGCGGGGAGGGGGCGGAGCCCCCACCCACATTTGACACAGTGGGGTGTGGGTGGGGGCTCCGCTCCCTCCCCATAGCCATACATAAAGTAGCGGCGGTGGGGGGTTCGAAGCCCCCACCAAAACACTTTTTTTTTTCTTATAAAAAAATACTGCGAACTCAAAAAAAAACACAGTCTCTTTTCAGCAGCATTCTATTTTTTTTGGGGGTTTTATTTTATATATATATATACACAACATCACACATATTTCTTTTTCAAAACCACAGTTTATTACTATTAAATAAAATGAAATATATATATATATATATATACTGCTATCTATATAATGCAATCTCCTTTTATTTTTTTTGATAGTATATTACAAAAATCTATATTTATAAATATATGTGTGTGTGTGTGTGTGTGTGTGTGTGTGTGTGTGTGTGTGTGTGTGTGTGTGTGCTTATGGATAACAGTATTTTCAATTATATATTTCCTTCACAATCTCACAGACATTTTTTTAAAAAAACAATAAAGCAAAAGAACCATTTTTTTTTCAGATTTAAATTGAGCAATGAACTTTTTTTTTTTTTGTAAAAACATAAAAGAACATATTTCCTCTTAAACATTTCTTTAAAGAACTTATTCTTTTTTTTTTTCTTTTTTTTGAAACCAAATGCATTTAATTAAATCCTCCAAAATATATAGCAACAACTAAATTTCTTTCTCTTAAGGAAAATATAAAATTTTTATTTTGACTCACAACAATAAAACAAAAACTATCTCATTTTTTTGAAAATAAACATACAAATAAAATAGCAATAAGACCATATTTTTCCTCCAACACTCTATTTTTTTAAAATTCATATGGCTTTAAAAATCAACAACTTAAAATTTCTATTGCAAATGCAAATAGTTTCATACACACAAATAAAACCATACTTTTACAACATGAGAGAGATAGAACAAGGTTCTCCTCTTTTGAAACCTAAAAAAATGATACAAAAGCCTAACTTGGCCATGCACTCTCAAGAGCTAAAAAGAACATAAGATAACAACTCTTTAAGAACAATGATATTTTCTTCAACTTCACATAGCTCCAAATAACCTACAAGACACAAAAAAGGGAAGAAGCCACAACAACATGCTCTCCTCCCTACCATTGACTCACTAATGAGTCACCCCCGAGCTAGGAGGTCATCCTCACACTAGGAAAACTCAAACCACAACACAACAATGCATTCAACAACCAAACACAAAATTACTCCCATGGCTATCACAAAACAAAACTCACTCAAGTGAGTTTAATGGGGTAGGGGAGTGGACATCACTCAACTCAAGAGTGCCACTCCAAAAACTTCCCAAAACATATATCCCTCAAGGCCTCAAGCCCACACATATAAACCTGATTTCACAACTTTCTCTTATATACATATTGATTGAATTCACAAATTTGCCCTCAAGGCTAAAACTCCATGAAACGAAGGATGTGACCCCGATGAGGTTCACTCCCCCCCCACCCCACACATGTTGAGCATCTTCTCCCAAGTAGGAGAGGCTCTCACAACTCCCATACAATTTTTCCCCACAACAAGTAAAAACTCAAAATGGAAACTCATACATAGCATCACACAAGTAAATAAAAAGCATAAGGGAAGGCATTAGCCTTGAATCCTACCTTATAAAGCCCAATTGGAAGGTAGTTGAGAAGAGCTCCTCTAACTCCTTCTCTAAGTTGAGCCACCAATTTTCCTCCAACTTTTTCCCCAAAATAATTAAAATAAAAAATTGTCAAAAATTCAACAACCCCATCCCTCCCTTCAAGAGGGATTAAAATAGGCTCTTCTCATGAGCCTTGAGGAATGGGGAGGTGACACATGTCACCTTCTCACTCCTCCTCCCAACTACAAGCAAGACTCTTGAAATGGGGTGGTGACACATGTCATTCACCCACCCCACCAAGTCTTTCTCCCTTCCACTTGTCCTCTCTTAAACATGTGGGAGAGAAAGGTGGAGCTTAAGAAGGAGTGGGTGCCACATGTGCCCCAATCCTCTCCTCCTAAGAAGGACCAATCAACCCCAAGGTACCCTCAAAAATGGTGGGAGAGGCTTGGAGTTGAGTCCTCCACAATTAAGGGGTCTTGAAGACTCCCCTAACCTAGGGAAGAGGAAAGGAAGAGGTTGAGTGTTAGACCCACTCATCCTCTCCCTCCCAAGATTCCATTTTCGTCACTTTACTTTAGGGTGAAGTTAAAGTGACCAAATGGGAGTCTACCAAAGGTTACACAAGCCCAAATGATCCCTAGACCCTAGGGCTACAACCTAGGGTCAAGTTTAACCCATTTTGAGCACCAAAGGTTGAGTAAAAACATATAGAAAGTGGTAATAAAAATTATAACTCAAAATATGAAATTCAAATGACACTACAACTTACAACACCAATTATAAATCAAATAAAAGAAGGGTAGACCTAACCCAACTAACACCATGCAACATAGTTGATCTTGGTTCCTCTTGGAACTAGATCGGCTTCACACGGGAAAACAACACAGTGTGTGGGATGATCTTTGAATTTCTATGGCTTCATTAGAAACACCTGTGCACTCCAATGAAATGTTAATCTGACATGTATATGATAGCTGAAGCAAGTGAAACAAGCACATACAACATCACATGTTCATATAAGCATCAAGGAAATCACATTACAATTAAATTCTTGATTCTGCATTTTAAACATCCATCCCAAGATAGAATCACATAATAAATTTCTAACTAACATCGCATGAATAGTATCACAATAACATCATAATATAAACCATATGTCCAACATCATCAGTAAATCAATATCAAGTTCTAATCACATCATAATCATGCTAAACATAATAAATCCACATACAACATAAAGTCTAATAGTCCAGAAATTCAGGATCAATAGTCCCACAAGTCTAGTAAGTATCACCAATGGTAAAATAAAGTAGTCAAATATAAGGGGATGAAAAGGTAGGCCTCATATCTCGAGATAGTGTTGAAGGCTTGTGCTTGGTCCACAAGCTATGATTGAGTTCTTGAAAGTATGTGCCTAAGTGTTCTTGGTGTTTGCACAAGTTTGGCCGACTTGGGTGCTAACACTCTTTGCGGATGTGCTTCGTGGATTGTGGAAGCGTGTTCAAGCATGTGAAGATGTATTTAGGTCTAAACTAAGTTGTGAAGTGTTCTAGCTTCATTCCTTTTCTTCATAAGAATGTTTAGGTCTAGACCTAATTTGAATTATGTATGTTTGTCAACCTTGAAGATCATTTAAAATGTTGTAGAGTTTGTTGCCGACCTTGGTGAATGTTTCAAGGTTGATATAATTGATATAAATAAGTGTAAATGATTCATGTATAAGTGCAAAAATGTGAAGATGGGGATGTTTGTGTTGTGAGGCTGCGAAGGTGATATATATTGTGCTTCATTGGAACTAAACTCAAGCATGTGGTAGATGTTATTATATCAGTTCATGGTAGTGAGCCATTTTGGCAGTGAGCCGTATTTGTAGTAAGCCTATTGGAGTGAGCATTTCTTTGGAAAGTGAGTCCTTGGACAGTGAGCCCTTTGGCAGTGAACCTCTTTGTAATTTGGTATTGATACTACTATATATTGTGAGCTAATCATCACCGTGGTTTTTCCCTTTTAGGTTTTTCCACATAAAAATCTAGTGTTCTCTTGTGCATGGTGTTGATGTGACTAAGTTTTTGTTATCTAGTTTTCATTTTTAATCTACATAACAGAATTAGGGTTTAAGTGAATTGATGTGGATGCGATTATTTTTGTGAGGGTTTAAAGTTTTTGATACAACTAATTCACCTCCCCTCTCAGTTGTCTTGTGCATTCAACAATGCATCTAGGGTGTGTTAACTATCATAGAACTTTGCATGTCTTGTGTTACTAGATCTTATTGGACATTGATGTTACAAGACATTTCATTATGGCATCTTCATCTCATTGCTCTTTGGTATATTTACATACATATATCAAAAACTTTGAGAATATCTACAAATTTCTTAATATGAATCCTCATGTTCTCACTTATATAGAAGCTATGTATCATAAGGGTATATTTAAATGTTCTTCATTTGAAATCCTTGACTATGTATCTAATTTTGACAACTTCATATCTCTCATGAATACATACCCTTTGGTAGTAGATCTAGAAAAATGCATTGATAATGATGAGTGTGAAAATTCTCTTAATGCTTTGGAGCTAATAGCTAAACTATATGAGGATGATGATGATGATGATTCCATAAGTTATCCTACTTCTCCTATAGTTGAATGTTCAAGAACCTTGGATGAGAAGACCATGGATAGCTCTACTTTGGTTGAAAATTCCCTAGACTTCACTAATGAAACAACACCTTACCTTTCTTTCATTCCAATGTTGTCCCTAGCCAAGATGAAGCATTAGTGGATGAGAAAAGGTCTATCACATTAAATCCTTTAGGGATAGATGTTGGATATAGTCGAGAGGAAAACAATGCTAATTCAATCTTCACTAATAGACTTATTCCACCCACTAAGGGGTTACTTGATAAATGTAGCAATATTCCTAAGACGGTTGTGCGGGGGGCACCTAACACACCTTCTTACTTAAAACTAGTGATTACAATTCAAGGTGAGTGAAAACCACCTTGACCCCTAGATTACATTCTAAACTATGCAAGACAAATCACTCAAAGAAATCAAGGTGTTCAAAATGTGCCACAACATCCCATAATTGCTCACACATACAACACCCGTAATAACAAGTAAAGTAAGCAAGCACCACATGTACCTATTTCTCTTCTAGCTTCTCAACCTATGCTCCCTTCGCCACCTTGTCTTACTCTAAAAAGAGGTCAAGAATATGATCTTGTCAAGCAGCTTCGCGCTACTCCAGCTAAAATCTCTCTGGGATTTAATACAAACATTGCCTACATACCATATAATGCTCCAAGAAGATTTACAAAAGGTGATTGTACCACCTGCTGTTAAGCCAAACGATGTAGTAACTTTGTTAGATTGTATGCATGCCACAAAATAGATATTCTATTTCAACAACATGAATTGCCTTCTATGGAGGTTTAAAATCAACATGATCCTTTGATTACATTCATTACAATAAAGAAGAAATTAATAAGCAAGTTATGATTGATAATGGATCGGCTCTTAATGTTTGTGGTATTAATTTGTTACATAAGATTAAGGTTGATACCTCTATGATTAAACTAGATAGAATCAACATTCATGGCTTTGATAATGTTGGGAGACAATCCGTGGGTACAATAACTTTACCCATACAGGTTGGACCCGTGATAGTATCCACCATTTTTCATGTCATGCCTTGTTCGCTTTCATACAATATGATTATAGGTAGATTGTGGATCCATGCCATGGGGGCAATTCTATCTACCCTTCATCGATCAATAAAATTTATTTATCAAAACAAGCTCCACACTATGGAGGTCAATCTTGAACTAGATAATTGTTTACATATTGAAGAGTAAAATCAAGTTAACAATCATAGGAGTCTAAACAACTTACAAGTTGACTCATCAAAACCTCTTGCCACAGATAATGTGTTGGATTTAAGGCATACAACTGAGAGGGGGGGGGTGAATCAGTTGTATAAAACTTCTTGTTCTTTCAAACACTTGATTCTTCGTTGTTAGTTAACAGCATATCAATTAATCATCCATGAAAGCATAATACATAAACACAAGAGCAGATAAACATCAACACATTGACCACCAAGATTTTGACGTGGAAAACCCGGTTAAGGGAAAAACCACGGGGTGATTAACCCAAGGATTATTCTCTGTTAGAAGAATAAGAAAAAGAATGGCACTTGCCAATTAGGGCTCACTACCCGAGCACACTGCTCACAAAGAGGCCCACTGCCTACAAGGAGACACACTGTCTACAAAGTGATAAGAATCATAATCTTGAACTAGAGAATGACATCTCTACCATGTCCGGATCAGTTCCATTTAAGCCCAAAAACCTCTGCTCTGCCTTTCGCACTTCTCTTCGCTATGCCACACTCATCCACACAATCCACACTTCAAAATGAACTCACAAACCGTTATTTATACAAGACATCGACTTAGAAACAAACATCTAAGTCGGCAAACAACCATAAGAGTATCCGCAAGATGAATAATACATCCGGTCGGCCACCACAAGAACATTCGCAGGATGAACAACTCATCCGGTCGGCTAGTCGGAACAAGAACTTCATCCGGAAGAATATCTTCAATTCCGGGCTCTACCATCAATGCGGACCAACAACACAACCTCAACATGATCCAAGAACCTTCACAAGCCTGCCTGAATGACCAGGCACATCCGTACTTTCTTTCCTTACTGGAATCTCTTATCCTCCTTATCCGGAACTTCAAGAACACTGTCTGTCGCCACTGTCATAATGCAAGAGGTACTTCCGGACCTCCAAATTATACACAACTCGAGATGGCACATCACAAGGACATCCCAAAGACTCCTTCCAATCCGCAGATTAGGATTATATAGTTCCGGACCTCACCGGACCTTTTTGTGATCCTCTGTCACCTCTGAATACTTGTCGGAACCGGTTCTACACCGACAGCCACAACTCCTTCAGATCTTCATGCGGACCTCTAAAATCTTAACTGAAGCATCTCAAGACTCATATCTACAAACCCTTTAATCCACATCCTCCGGTTTGCATCCTATACAGTACATTTGCCTTCTTCTCATCACTGTTCTTTACTATTCCTGACTGAGGCTAATTTTCTCAATATCCTCAGCACACTGCTCATTGAATCCTTCTTGTCAAAGCAATATGAGTATGTTGACATCAATGACAACACTGGTTTACCTCATACTTGCAACATAATGTTGTGCAATACTCTACACCATTGAATGCACTTTTTAGTGATGATTGGGGTACATTAGATTTTAATCCTTGCACTGTAGGGGAATATAAACTTAATAACCCTGACACATCAAAAGTCACATCGATCTCATCCAAGCAATCTTTTGAAACACCTAAGAAAACCAAAGCCTCCTTGGTAGAAAACAAAGACAATACTCTTACTTATACTATAGATAATGATACCTACGATGCTTCACCATCTTCTAAGGAAATGGACTCTCTATATGGTCATGGATTTTAGATTTTGTACAAAAATTGTGACTATGCAAGTAATGGATGTGGTGTAAATCAATAAGGAATCAGAGTACCTTTACAAGTTGCTGGAATTAACTACATAGCTAGTATTGGATACTACTCTTTGAAACCCACCAAAGCCTCTTGTCATCCTAAACTTAATGTTAATGCAATCTCAACAAGACCAAATTAGCATGCAAGATATCCTAGGCTGATAGACAATAATTGTTTGCTAGGAAATATCCCATTGAAATAGGTAAGTATTTCTCCCTCTTTAATCCACCCTCATTATAGCAACTATTATAGTTGCTCTCAAAGGTGGCCTCCTCCTAGGTATGTATATTATTAACATTGGGTTGTATCGGGTAAGTATCTCTAACCCTAGTGGTCACCTATGCCATAGCATTATTTGCTCATTTAAGTGACCTCCCCTCTTATGTTGTGTTCCCTCGTGATGTGTTATGTGTTGTTTAGGTCTCCTTGGATGACTGTTGATACTCTTGTAAGGTCAAGGATACCGAGAGACCGCCTCTATTATGACCATTCTTCTATCTTGCTTCTCCTCTATTTTCATTATTATGTGTTGTGTCTTAGGCACTGGTGGTGGCCACCTAGGATTTGGGTTTCAAGTATTCATCTGTAGGCCTTTTCAAAAAACCCAAAAAATTTCTAAGTCTCTCAGCCTTCACAATTGTATGTATTGTTCTTTGTATATAGCTATTGTATCTTTGAATGTACAAGTGCAAATGTACAAAGGATTTATCGGTGTGACACAGTGCATCAACGGCCCAATTCTTGTTCCCACTAATAGGGCGATGGAGATGCAAACGAACATCCAAAGGGGATCATCACTGAGACCTTGCCTATCGGCAACCAAGCTAAGGGTCCCTTTGATGGCCGATGAGATATACAAGACAAAAGATACAAAATGCATATAAGTGAGACTTCACTAATTGGCGACCAGGTCCAAGGTCCCTCCGATGGTTGATGAAGATACAAAAGATACATACAAAGCAAGAACCAATGGGTCGGGTCCACCAATTGTATATATATACAATTGTATGTTTACACATGCAATTGAACATATAAAGAAGAATATACAATCTTAGACTTCAAATGTTATCAAATTGTACTTAGCGAGCATTGATAGAAAAGCAGGGTTGAAAAGTCAATACATTCCTTTGTATCATGGGTTGTATGTTTCTGATGTATAATGGCATATACAATGGAGTATACAAAGGCCAGAATCAAAGTTGTTTCAAATTTTTGGCATGAACCAAGTGAAATCCACAGTTGTATATTGGGATTGTATGTTCTTGATATACAATCGAACATACAAGTGATGATACAAAGAAATAGAAAAGCAGATGCGGTCAAAGTCAACAATTTCCATGAACCTGGTGGGGCCCGCATAGTTGTATGTCTTGGATCGTATGTATGTGCACATATACAAAAGGTGATACAAGAGGCATAGATACAATGCCGGATTCAAAATGTATTCCAATCTACCTCATAAGTATGATGGAATCCGCAATTGCATATTGCATTTGTATATACAATATACAAGGAGATATATAAAGGGAATATACAAGGCTTGGACCTGATGGTAATTTCAAATTTGTTTTATGAAGATTTGGGGTCCGCCTTTGTATGCAGGTGATTGTATGTATATACAATTGCACATACAACCACAGATGCAAAGGGAGATACAATGGATCGCTGATGAAGAGGCCCATGCTTAGCGATAGTGATCCAATGGCAGGCTACCACGTGTCCAAGTCAGTTGTATGTATATACAACTGCATATGCAAAGATTTAAAGGTAAAAAGGGGTGAAAAACATAAGATGTATGTTTGCGATGTGAAAAGTCAAAGGGAAAAAGACACCTACATGGCACGTTTTCATTGGCTGATGACTTTTCAAAGCTGGTGACTAGATTGCCCAATCAAATTAAAGCTGCAGATCTAAGCAGGAGGAAATAAATCGACGTCCATCATTCAATCTTTCAAGAGCATGAAGAGATTTGTATGTGTTCACAGTTGCATTTCAAATGGAAAGAAACTTTAGGGCACGCAACTGCTGCACTTCCAGAAATTGGTAGGTTGGCCATTAATGATAGATTGCAGAGATATGGGTTGATGGATTGACAGGCCAACTACCATCTTAAAGGAGAAAATCTTCAGGCGGCTGCACGTCTCCCAAGTTTAACTGCTCCTTCCCTCTTCTTCTCTCGGCTACATTGAATGTTCTTGGTGCCATTTTGATGGTGTGATGTATCTAGTGGAATTTTGAAATGACATGTACCTCGATTGCGAAGTACACGTTCTTGATATATATCAAGATTGTGTCACTCATTTTTGGGTTGTTGAAGACTTGGGCAATTTTTTGGAGAAATAATGAAAAACAGAGCATTTCTTGGTTGTTCTATCTCTTTTGGAGTTTATGAGTTGCATTTGAATGCATGTTGCACATATGTTCAGTCTCATGTTATTTTTGTATGAAAAATACTTTGTTGCATGTGTTTAGTTGTCTGTCTCCATTGTTGTATGCATCCCTTCTTTTGAATCTGGTTGCTAAGGGTTTCTAAGATTCTAGGATATAGATTTGTTGTATTGCATGCTTGATCTCTAACTTCCATTCAACGAGTGGATTAAATTATTTTAGGTTAAGTATGAAGAAGATTGTATGGCAGCAAGGATATTGGTAAGTAGAGATTGCTAAATACTCATTCTTGGGTGGTGTTTGTAAGGCAAGCACCAATCTAGCCCCTTGAAACTTGAATGCCAGTGCAAATCATTCACTTGTACATGTCTAGTTGACTCCTTGCCCTAAGATAGGCACCGGTTTGCCCTTGTGTAGTAGCTATGATCCAAAACCCCCTTGTCTTGCATCCAAAATATTAATACAAATCATTTCATAATTCTAACTTGTTAGTTGTAGGAGTAGAAATAGGACCCTTGCATACTGTCATTCCTAACTAGTTAGATATGTCCAAGAACACTGCCAGCCTTGTGATTTATCATGCAAATCTTGGTCCAAACATGAGAGTATTCTACCTGTTGTTGTAAAGCTAAATCTTTTTGTCATTGGGCAAGTCAAAGTTATATCTTTAGCTATGGGGATACCCCCCTTGGTGCAACAAAACTAGAAGTGAAGGGGAGGTAGCTCACACAACCTCTTGTATTTGTTGGCCGAATCTGCCTGTGCATTGGAACTGGCAAACCCTTTGCTGATTTAGAGAGAAAGACACCAACAGGCGCATAGCATTGCAGTTGATGACTTGGGGGCATCTTCCTACGTGATTGTTCCTAAGACACTTGTTCTCCTCTCTCATTTTATTGTTTACCTTCTTCTAGTGGTTCTATCTAGTCATCAGATAATGAAAAACAAACATATATTGATAGGGACTGTGTGTCCCTTCAGCGAGTAAAGAAAAATGGACCTAGTCCATATATGATGATGGGGTTGATATATATTATCTTACACTTGGCAAGTAGAATCAATCCTTTTGATATTTTAATGTTGTCTTATCTTTGCTAACAAACCATAACAATATAGCTACTCCGTGCACTTCATTTATCTTGGGTCTCACCTTGGTTACACTCGGTTCTGAGATCTCTATTGTATAGCCCCACGATTATACTTAGTTTTCAAATCCATAGTATAACCTCAGCTCTTGGTGTGATGTGGTTATTATCTTAGAGAAAGATCTCTAACCTCTCTTCTTACAGAAAATTGTGTGTTTGTGGGAACATTTGGTGATCGTGAGGCACATGTCACCTTTGGAGGCATGGGCTTTGTGTGAGCTCTTGTTCCCTTGTGTGTTTTCTCTCTACCTTATTGTGCTTGATATTGGTACATGATATTAACCACCTTAAGGTGGGGGCATATAAAAGGTAAGATGTTTCATGATTTTGGTACTAACGAAGCATGTTTGTAATCCCTTTAAGGAGGCAGGATGTTGTATCTCTGGTGCGAGTGCACATCTTTATTCTATATTGCAATCATTAATTCCTCTACAGAGGCAGGATATCGTATCTCTTGAGCTAGTGCATATCCTTTTATTCAAAATCCCTTTGTAGAGGTGGGGATGGTGTATCTCTTGAGCTAGTGCACATCCTTTTTATTTCAAAAGTCCTCTGAGTAGGCGGGGTTGGTGTATCCTCCCTTAAGCGTGTCAATGGCAGTTTTTGTGGCATAAGCCCAACTGTCAGGTGTGCCTGTAGCATGCTTGAGATGGTGGGGGCTTAGCAATAACTTCCTTCCATCACCTTGTTTGTCATGTTTAAGATGTATAGTATGTCTGTGGCATGCTATACAGTGCTCATGTTTTCTGTGTGTCTTCTATCTATTTTCCCCTTGTGTAGTCTAAAGCTGCATGGCAAAATGCCCCTCCCTACACTCAGGTTTTTTATGGTGTGTTTGTTCCCTTGTGTACTCTAAAGTTGCGTGGAAAAATGCCCCTCCCTACACCTGGGTTTTGTATGGCGTGCTTGTTCTCAAGTGTAGTCTAAAGTTGTGTGGTGAATTGCCCCTCCCCACACTCTAAGATTTGTATTGCATGTCTTCTCCCCCATATGTAATCTAAATCTATATGGTAAAATGCCCATCCCTACATTTTTGGGTTGTGTGTTGCATTTTTACTTTCCATGTATTTGCACTCATTCATATATGAGAAAATGAAAAATAAATAATCATTGCATTCACTGTATTCATCATGTTTTGTGTGTTTTATGTGCATGTTACTATCTTCTCCATGTTCTATGTACCTGGTACTGTCTTCACAATGTTTGGCATGTTTATAGCATGTTTTCTCTAAATGTCTACCTGAGACTGGGGGCTAGAAATAGTTCCTCAATCTTTGTGTATGCGTTAGCTTCAAGTGCCTGGCATGTTTGTTGTGTTTTGACCATACTTTAATGCATGTATGGGTCATAAGATCATACATACATTAAATGTGGGGCAAAATGTTATGTCGTAAAATGTCCCCCTAGGACTTTTACCTCCTAAGTTTAGCTCCTAGTTCCCTTGTTTTGCATCTTGCATGTTCATTTTAAATCCTGAAACAAAATGACCTAAAACCCATGTCAAATGGGGCTTGAGGGACATTGTGAGCTTTAACACTACCTTAAAATAGGACATGGGGGCTTGGGCACTTGTGCCCTAGTCCTACTCTATTTTAGCTAGGTCCCAAATTTGAATGTTGGTTATGTGACTGTTAGAAGGTTCTGTTGCCGACATCTTAAGTCTGAATTATGAAATTTGTAGCAAGAATGCATATATAAGCATGTTTAGGACTTCATTTGAAAACTACATGGATAATGCAAACTTGTGATCTTATGCTAAGGTGATTCAAGGTGTTCATTGTGCTACAGAGTAGTCTTGTGTTGTTATTGTGTTTGTATGCATATTTTGGCTTCATCAATCCATCTCCTCATGGCGTGAAAGAGGTTCATTCCTCCATAGAGCTACACCTCCGAAGTGATATCTATTTGTGTTTGAATCAATCATTTATTATTTTTTTTACTTCTATACCATAGGGATACACACTCTTTATCTGTGAATGGTGTTTTGAAGACTTGAATGTCCTTTCGGGGCTTGACTGAGGCAAGCTCCTAAACACCACAACCCCCAACCACACTCCTTGTGATTGCAAGTTACAGCTATCAAATTTCATGGAGTGGAGTTGCAGAGGAAGGTTGCAGAAGATAAGAATTTTAGATCTGACAGAAAGAATCAATTTGGTACACTATCGGGACCCAGGCGCAAGTCCTAAATCCCTTTGAGGTTGCAGGAGTAGAAATATCTGGAACAATGATAATGAGCATCAGAAGAGGTCCCGACAACCTGAAGAACATCCTTCCTTAGGCTGGGGTGCTAGTCATAGTGACCTCCGCATCTACAGAGCTGAAAAAGAACAAAACAATGATCATCATTGTCAGAAGGAGTCTGGAAGTCCATGAAGAAAACACTACATTGGGCTCAGGTACTAGTCATAAAGCCCCTGACTGTTCAGATTCTTGAAATTCAAAAAATGGTCAATAACTAATCTCTGTCTACTATCTTTGTCTACGAGCATTTATTGGAATTCACCTATTTGTTTACAATTTGGCATAATTAGGGTTTTAAGCATAATTGAGCATTAAATTAATATATTAGTCAACAATTTCTAAATTTCCCTATCATTACAAGTGACAACCAACCTATAGGTGAATCCTCTTGCAAAAGTTGTGATTCATCTTGGTTAAATGTCTTTGAATGTGTGTAGTGAAAGGAGGATCTAACTATTTACCCTAATCCCACTTTTCCTAAATAACATAATGTATCAATTAAGGGAGTTATTCACTAACACTACACTCAAGTTCTATTTTGTAATGTTTTGATATTATAAAATTGGTCTAGGTTTTCGTAGATCCACTTAGTATTCTATCAAAAGTAAAGCAACTAAACTAGATGCTCACTAGAAGGGTAGATATTAACCCAAAATGCGGGAAATAGACAACTGCATATTGAAATTTAGATAATGAGTTACAAAAGAGGAAACAAAACAAGGAATGGGACCTGTCATAGAAAGGAGAGGCTCACTTCCCTGGACAACAACACATTGTAGAGACATTTGCGCTAAGCACTGGCATCCTCGAAGTCCCAAAAATAAAAATCTATAGGCCTATATAGACCTAGGACACCTACACAACACAAAAATATTGGTGCAGGAGCACCAAAGCTATCTTATGCAAATTAGGTCTTATGTTGGTCTAAGGTTGAGTCTAGGTTGTTTTGAGTCATTTTTGTCATCAAATAAGGTCTAAATAGGCCATTGGTTATGTAAATTGAGTCTTTGTGAGTTTATTTTACTAGAAGTGTCAAACTATACAAATATTAGTAAAGTCCTCATATGTAAAAGGACAAATTGTAGAAGCCCAAAAGTCATGGGCATTCAAGGAGTTCAAAAAAATAGTTGGAACTGTTGTAATAGGTTGAGAAAGGTTTAAATATGCTGGTGGAATCTCTTTAGACGGGGGGAGAACAATTTGGAAGGAAAGACTTAATAAAATCTCTAAATTTTTAGTTATTTTCCTGTAAACCTATTATTCTTGGCCATACTACTAGACTTTATGGCAAAAGCAAGAGTGTTTGAAGTGGTGGTAGAGTTGCTGGAGGTCTGGAGCATAGTTTTTCATTAAACCCTCTTGAAAAAGCCTAAAATCAAGGGTTTCAAGGTTCGGTAGGTTGGAGGTTGTACCATTGAGAATCATGTGTAAAATTAGAGGTTTGGAAACCTAATGATAGACTATTTGTAGTGATTAGGGGTTGGTGTCAAGTTTTGAGGGTACTTCCTTTGGAAAAGTGGGCTAATTTGCCCTTAAAAACTGAGGACAGTCACTTTTTGGGGTTGATGTCCCAAAACATATGTAGGTGGTTTCAAGATATGTATAAATATGTCCAAATGGGTAATCAAAACATGCATAGGTTTTTGGGTTTGATGAGTTTCCAATAAGTTATGCCTAAATTTCATCATTTGGAGGGCTATAAGGAGTTGGGGTGGTTTGTGAAGGAATAGATAGAAATTGGAGTGTGAGGACTTGGATGATGGTTTGGTCTGATTGTGTTTGGGTCCCAAAGGTGTAAGAAGGTCATTAATAACCTAGTTTAAGTCTAGAAGTTGGAAACTTACAAATGTGCCCTTGAAATAGAAAATTGCCTTGTGAAGATCGCTTGTGAAACTAGAAGAGGTTGCTTGTGTGAAGCCCATTGTTGTGAAATATGGTATCAATAAACTAAATTCATCCTTTGCACTGTATCACAGTGGTATCAGAGCACAGTTAGTAGATCTTTGAAGGTGATTGATTGAAGGTTGCATAAAAGGACACTTGGAAGCTGTAAAAATAAGACAATATGGCAAAGGAAATCAGAGAAGCAACACAAAGAAATGCACTTTTGAAGACCACCTGCAAGTGTCAAGGTAAGGTATGTACTATAATGGTAGATTCAGGTAGCCTAGATAACCTGTTGTCTTAGGAAATGGTTGATATGTTGCAATTAGTCAGGATTCCTCATAAAACACCTTATTATGTTTCTTGGTTGAATGGTGATGTAGACACCTAAAAATGTCTTTTACCATCAAACTGACTCTTGACATCCCTAAACATATCAATTTCCCTTCTATTCAATTAATTAAATTTTTATTTAATTAATTATCCCTTCGTCACCTAATTTTCTATCATTCTATCCCCAACAATTGAATTAATTTCATTAATTCAATAGTCTAAACCTTAGCCATTTGATTTAATAAATATGCGATATTTATTTGGTCAATTTCCCTCTCCTCACTAAATCTAATTAATTAGCTAAATTATGTTTAACTAATTAATTCAGCCTACTAATTGACCTATCTTTACCCTAGGCAATTAAATAGCTATTATTTAATTTCCTACCCTAGCCTACCTCATACTAGCTGTAGGATTTATTAAATAAAACCTACATTTAATTAATCTTAACCTCTCATTTGGGTGGTCAAACCTAGCTCAACACCCTTCCCCACATCCTCCAAATAAAAAAATTGAAATATATTCACATAAGTCAATTTTTTATTTAAATATATCCTACATCACAATTAATTCCTCTTACAACCCCTTACCACCCTCATACCTCATTTATCACCACTTATCCCCAAATAAATTTTTAATTCATTTTACATTCCCCATATGAATCTTTAATTCCTAAATATTCCATCTCACCCATACTCATTTAATTCCTCCTTTCCCTAAAAATAAATAAAAGATTTACTTTTATTTCTAGCCCTCCATTCCTCCAAGATCTAATCTAGGCCCTCCAAATCACTTTTATCCTCCACCATTGATCTTCCAAACCAATCTCCACCCTTGGATCAAAACCCCTCCAAAATCTCTATAAATACAACATCTCTCAACTCCTTTTAGGATCCAAGTTTTAAGTAGAGTTACCATGCCCAAATATCTATAGAGCTAATTAGTGAGTTGCAAATTTGAGATAGCAGTTGACATTTCATTCATCAATTAGGGAATATCATGTCTTAGGAGCTCTTGGGTGCAAGTTTCCTTTCCCTTGACAAGATTGGGTCTTTCTTGTTTGAGGTATAACTCTTTGTTTTATTATGCATTTAATTTGTATTTTACCTTCAACTTAATTTTCCTAATCACATTGACACGCCCGGTGGGACCCACAAGGTCCATATCTAATCAATTTTTGTGATTTTTTGTGGTTGAGACATGTTTTTGCAAGTGTAGCGCTATATACCACATGCAGTGGCGCTATCTTTGGCGCGTATTGGCGCTATTTACTATTTTAGCGCTATTTTACAGAGCCTTTTCCCTCCCAACTCTCAATCATAAATCTGTTTAACACTTGATCTTCCTATGGTTTTATAGGGTTATTTGCTCTCTGTTTTGCAGGAATCTTGAACAAAACAAGGGGAGGTTATGCCAAAATTCTCCTAAAGTCCAAACATGCATTTCAGTTTTCATTTTGTCTTGGCCCTTCATTTGGTGTACTAACTAGACTAATAGGATCTCTGTTTTGCAGTCTCAGCCTCTGTCTTGGTCAGAAAAACCTTTTGTTTTGTAGGACGGACGTGGTTAGAACCGTATTGGCACTATCGGCACCCAGCGCAGCGCCATCTTCAAACTGTGACCAGACCACTTGACAGCACGCGCAGTGGCGCCTTCTTATAGTCGCATTAGTACTATTTTCTATTGTAGCACCTTATATACCCCATTGTAGTGCTATATTATGTATCGACGCTTTTTGAGTCTTATTGTAACGCTATTCTATATATTGGCGCAGTATGTATCATTTATCAGCACTATATGTTTGATTGGTGCTATCTGTATGTAAAGTGACACTATCTGTATAGAGTGTCAGGTTTTCTGTTTGTTTTTGTCAGTGTCACCATTTGCTATCTGCAGTGGCACCATTAGGTTTCTATATCAGTGCTATTTTCTGAGACTAACTTTGGGTTCTGTGCAGGGACTGACAACTTGTTTGTAGGTCATCACCACCATTTTGCGGACACTAACAAGCTTTTGCAGGATGTTTTTATCTCTAGTTTAGCAAACACTTCATTTGGATTAAAACAAACTCTTGCATGTTAGCTTAGACAAACATTTCGATTTGGTGCAATAAAATTAATCAATAGCCAAACAAACAAATCTTTGTGTGTGTGTGTCAAACATTTGAATTTGGTGTTCTAAAATTCACAAATTGTGTGCTAACAACAACTATCAAAATATTTTGACTTTGGGCTTTAAAAAGAACCACAAAGTGCATCAATGAAATTATTAGATTAAAAAAGAACAACAATCTGTATTCTTCACTCATATAAACAAGAAAATCAATCTAATTTGTGTGAAGTGTTTTTGTAGTTTTTACTTGTAGTGTGAAAAAGTGTATGCTCTTCCCTCGCACCATTGGTGACCTTGGGAATCAAAAGTTTTTCATGACATTTGCACAAATCACCCCCAAGATAATCTAAAAAAATAAAATGAACCATGTTTAGTGTGATGCAATCATAAAGAATACGTATGCTCTCCCCTCGCATCTTTGTATGAACTTGGGGATCAAAAGTATTTTTGTGGTTGTGTCACTTTTTTTAATCCTTAGAGGGCCTGCCACCCTACTTTGAAAGGTGGGAATGACCTATTAGTGCTTAGGTGCGTGACCCTCAATTCCTCCCTCTTCGGGCTCACGCGGTCTCTGGGTAACATGACGGGGGCGCCATTCACTAATAGTTGAGCTTTTGGTGTAGTGGTAGCCAGGTTTGTGTTAACAAATTGGCGACTCTACTGGGGAGGATTTTGATTCCCACTGATGCCTACTACCTCTCATGCATGCAAGGTGCACCAAGCTGCCCCACCTGCCTCTGTGGTTAACACGTGGCAGGTTGCGGCAGGTGGGGGTATGTTAGTGCTTAGGTGCTTGACCCTCAATTCCTCCCTCTTCAGGCCCGTGCGGTCTCTAGGTAACATGACCGGGGTGCCATTCACTAATAGTTTGAGCTTTTGGTGTAGTGGTAGCTGAGTTTGTGTTAACACGACCCAAGTAGCAACAAGCTAAAGCCAAGCTCTTTCGAGCCGCTATATAAATTAATGTGTTTGTGACAAAAGTCATAAGCAACAGGTGTTGTTGTGTCATACCGACAGCCAATCTCCCCCAAAACCCTCTAAGGTGTAACCCTTGGAGGCTGGGAGACTCCATAATGGAGAGTAGCACTGCCACACGTATGGCCACCTGAACGAATGCACTTACTACGAACCTTTATTTAGCAAGCCAAAAACCTTCTATTTATTGACGTAGAAGGGAAACCTTTGAAGTGGCCCTAATTCATGCAGTTCTTAGCTGAGGTAGCAGAAATAATCCAAAGGTTTGGTGAGGGACAAGCCTTATAGGAAACCCAGATCTTGGTATGCGTGAGAAGTGTGTGCAATTGTAAGGAGAAGCCGGTGCTACCAAGATCCTAGAGCTACACGCTTTGAATAGGCGCAACTAGGGGATTCAACAAATATTGTCATATCTTTGCCTTAGGTTGTGCAAAGTGTTTGTTTAACAAAATCACATGTCTTTTTCACAAACAAAAATCTTGGTTATTGTGTGCTTTTGTGCTTAAATTGTTTTCAAGAAACTTGCCAAGATACAATAAAAATCATTTGATCAAACTTCAATCAAAACAAATCAAAAATTGCCATCAAAATTTGTCTTTTTTAGAGCCTCGACCAACATTGCCCTATTTTAGCGCCTTCTCTATCTACTTTTGGTGCCATTTCACCTGTGGATTGGTGCTATTTATAGATTGACTTGCCTGAAAATGAAACCAATTCCATTGTGATCTTTAGGACCTACTTTGCCATAATCCATATTCACCTTCCAAAAATCTGACAGCACCCCATCCATTTTCTCCTCAAAATTTCCAAATTGTACCTTCATTTTAACCTTAGAGAATCAATCATTATCATTGTTGGACCCTTTGCTATATCAAATCCACTCAAATTCGTATCCATTCATCCTCATTGATCTTTGCATACCTTTTTGACCAAAACAAAAAATTCTTGTCACAAGAAATCATTCCAAAATCTTTCAAAATCAAAACACTCATAAAAAAATCATCAACCAAAAAACTCGTCATCCCTTTGAGCTAAAGCTAGATCTAGATTCCATCATTCACATCATATTTTGCTTGAAGAGTCATTAGTCTACCTTTCAAAAAAAATAATCATCCTTCTTTGTGTAAGGTCATTAGTCTACTCCAAACAAAGAGAAACATCCATTTGTGTGACACAAATCTAGATCTTACCTAAGCTTAATTTATTGACTATCAAAATCCTTTCTTGAAAAACATCATCCTAATCTCTCATATCGAACATCAAAATAAATAAAAATAAAAATCTCTTCCATCAATTCATCCTCAAGCAAACATCACCTACCTTTTGGTCCAAATTTGTGCAAAAAAGTCAATACCGTCCACTCATATCATCCTTAAATTAACACCTTCTTGAAGACTATCGATCTTTCATCACACTACAATCATCTCTTCATCTCCTTCTCTACTCCATCTCACTACCACATTCATCTTTGGGTCCAACAATTTAATCCAAATTCTCTAAGGTCTCCATCCCCATTTCACTCCATCTCCAAAATCAAATCCATACACTTGCATACCCATAACTAGATCACAACACAAGAAAAACCAAGCAATGGCAGAACAATATAAGGGCATAGGAATGCCTAATACTAACAACAACAACATACCAATCAACCAAACATACAACATACCCACGGTCTTTCAAATCCCAACATATAATGCCAATAAAAATCCCTTCCATTTCTTACAACAACCACCACCACCACCACCACAAAACGTCCCTACCATGTCCCAAGATGATCAAGATGTATTGAACTTTACATAAGACTCCGATAGCATGGACCTACTTGACGATATCCTAAGGTTGGATCCAAATAGATAACTTGATTATCTCCTCAAAATTGGTGCTCAACCACCCCACAACACGACATCATCTCAACCATCCACCTCTAACATCACTCCTACCACATCCTCCCAACCATCTATATCAAACACCCAACCTATCATCCCACAAACATCAACTCCCACTGTATCTACCACCAACACAACCTCTAATGTCACCACATCTACAATCCCCACAAGTGTCTCCATTCCTACCACCTCCCAACCTGTCATCACATCCACTACCACAACCACCATAAACTCTTCCATTCCACAAATCACCTTGGGCATACAAGGGAACCTCATGCATGCAAGTACTTCCATGAGTGTGCCTCCACCCAACCCTCAAACCATAGCTTACCTAAGGAAATTATTCTCACAACCACCTTACAATACGTCCAACTCATCCAATGTCCACCTATCCAATGTCAATCTATCCAATGTCACATATCCACATAACCCCATAGCATCATCAAATCAACATAATCCCAACCCCCAAATACCCCCACACATTCTCCAACAACTCTATGCTCACCAACAACACCTCACACAAAACACCACCCCACAATATCAAAATGCAACCTCCCAAAATCTCCAACATCAAACACCACCCAATCTCCAACACCTCATCCATCAGCAAACCTACACACACCAACCAAAATCAACATCGGATCTCACAACCATTGTATAGGCCTTGATCCAAAAGGTAGACGATATGCAAACTGGGGGCAAACGCAAGCATTACTCTTTTGAAGATATTTGCCCCTATCCATTTGATTGGATATTGTACATGCCCCCTTTCCCCAAGAATTTTGAAACACCAAAATTTGACAAATACAAGGGAAAGAGGGACCCTAGGGATCATCTTAGGGAGTTTTACCTCGCTTGCTTAGAAGTCTCAAACAATGATACCTATCTAATGAGACTATTCCCAAGAAGCCTCGGTGGTCAAGCCATTGAATGGTTCACACATCTTCCCCTAGGCATTAGGTCTTTCCCTGAGCTTGCAGCAAAAATTGTAAACCATTTCTCCTATAACTTCAAGCATGAAATATCTATGACTGACCTTTTTAACACAAAACAAAAAAGCGGAGAATCCTTTGCTTCCTTCTTGCAAAGGTGGAGAGGCTTAGCAAGCAAACTCCCATGGCCAATTCTTGAAAAACAACTCGTCACCATGTTTGTGACCAACCTCAATCAGGAAATAGGGTTCCATTTACGAATCCTTTGTGCATCTACCTTTGAAGAAGTCATAGACAAAGGTACTACCATTGAACAGGCTCTCATTGCCAAGGGCACCATCAAATTATATGACTATAAGTCCAACAACAACAACAATAACAACAACAACAAACTCAACATCAACGTCCCCAATACAACTAACAACAATAATGCGCAATCAAATGAAAAGCCACGCTATTGGGGAAAGAACAAGAACACATTGAATGACAGCGTCACGGATGTGAAAGCCATCCAACATGTACAGAATCAACCACCCGCACATACATACACCACCAACACAAGTAACCAAAGGGGACAATTCAAACAAAACAAACCACAATGACAATTCACACCTTTAGGGGAACCAATTGCGAATATCCTCGATAGGTGTCTAAAGAAAGGTTTGATCACTCTCCCACTTGTTACGCCCCACTAAGAGAGTGAGCTCAAAGCTGCATGGTACAATGAGAATGATTACTGTGACTACCACCGTATAGTGGGACATAAAACCACTGATTGCATGAAGTTAAAGCACTGTGTGCAAGACCTCATCGATCAGAACAAAGTCAATCTTGAGCAGAGAACCCAACCATTGCCAAATGCCAATCTCAGAGCTTACAAGGATCCACTGCCCAACCATAATAAAGCCTCCTCATCCAATCAAGCATACAACGTCACCCCACCACTCGCATCCTATGACTCTATCGTAGGGCGGATAGAGCCATCATCTCACCACGTCAACACAATCACCATTCGGGCACAAGCACCTGATTGTGCTGTCACAACCCATCATGGCCATACATCCATCTGCACAGCCCCTACCACTGAACAAATGCCTCCATCCACATCAAATTCCCTACCCCCTCATCCAACCACACGTCCATCACCTACCAATCAGTATAACCTCCTAGAGCATCTAGGAAAGACACCTACACAAATATCCATACTTGAGTTGCTCCACACATCACCCCTTCACAAAGATGTCCTTGACAAAGCACTCTTGGAAACTCATATTCCCGCCAACTTGAATGTGACCCAATTCCAAGCCATGGTAGGACATATTGCCGTACCTCACCATCTCACATTTTTAGAAAAGGACCTACCTGCTTCTGAACACTTACACAATGATGCCTTACACATCGAAGTCTGTATCCACAATCACATCATCAAAAGAGTCTTAATAGATGGTGGCTCCGACCTAAACATATGTACTCTTAAATTGCTAAAACACTTGGGGTACTCAGATGTGGTTATAGGCGCTAGTGAGTGCATCACAATCAAAGGATATCTAAAGGCACCATCAAGCTCCCTATTCAAGTGGGACAGAAAATAATGGAAACAAAATGTCAGGTCCTTGATCTTGACCTCCCCTACAACATTCTTCTTGGCCGACCATGGATCCATGCCATGCAAGCAGTCCCATATACATTCCATCAATGCCTCAAGTTGCCTCACAACGGCATGGAGGTAACCATCTATGCCGACCCTCGCCCCTTCCAATATTGTAGTTTCTTGGAAGGCCATGACCATACCTTCTACCCATACAATAAAGCCACCACCAAAGCCAATCCAATAGCTTCCACCTCATATATCAACCCTGCCAACATTGCCACCACTTCATCCCAAACACCACCACCGCCCGAGGTCAAGATTAAGCTCAGTGACATAGGATGTGGGGAATACGACCTACATAGTACCTTTTGTGTGGGCACATTACCCAATCCTAAAATGTTTGGCATCCCAAAGATAGAAGTAGCCAACACAGTCGTCATCAAATGTAAACCATCACCCATCTTCGAGAAGAAACATCTCCTGGATCAGGATGTGCTCGAAGACATAACATCCTGGCTGTATAAGGATGAAGAATCTGATCAAGAAGCACCCACCATACCAACAGAAATCTATGGTAAAGGTTTAGAAATTGTCAAAAATATGGGCTACAAAGGATAAGGTGGTATCAGCCTTCATGAGTAGGGGATCATGGAACCAGTCCAAGCAATAAGAAATCCCTACACTCAAGGGTTAGGATACGGTCAACGACAACATATCCTCACTACTGGCGAATGTATCTTGGTCATGGTCGTTACGGTTTCCCTTGAAGTCGATAGCATCAACAAAACAAGCCATTAAGACTCCTTTACTGACTTTGCCGATTTCTTTGACTCATCCATATGCACCATCTACATAGTCACCACCCTAGCCTCATTATTCAATGACTTACCACTTGTATACCCGAACCTCATAGATTGGCACCAACGAACACCTCCTGTCTTTGACGTAGCACCAAACGATGAGGCCATTGCTGAAATGATAGGGGTTAGAGATCACTTCCCCCTGGGAGATCACAAGGCAGGATACATCATGGAACTTGATACGCATGCCTATTTCAAGGAGACAACCCCTGCTTCTAGTCATAAAAACATAAAGATCAAACATGGATCTGATGGTGAAAACTGTTCTATGGCAGTGTCAAATCCCAAAAAAGTAAAAATAAAAGACGTATCTCCTGGTGAAAACCTCCATGAGGTACCAGGAGATGAAAGCATGGGCCTTCCTGAGATAGACAAAGTATATCCTGACAGATCACCCATCCTAGTGGAGCCAGTTCAAGAGATGAATCTTGGGATAGAAGATGAGCCAAAAATCACTTTTAGGGCAGAATCTCTCAGTACACAAGAATAAGAAAACTTATTGGCATTCTTCAAACGCAAAAATCACAATTTTGCATGGACATATGCAGACATGCCAGGGCTAGATCCCACTTTGGTTGTCCACCACCTTGCAGTATGCCCTGATGCAAAACCAGTAAAGTAGAAACTCAAAAAAATGAATCCCTAGGTGGCCCTCCTAGTCAAAGTAGAGATAAAGAAAATACTGGATGTTGGATTCATCTGACCAATTGATTATCTTGAATGGGTTTCTAACTTAGTACCAGTAGCCAAACCAAATGGCTGAATCCACTGCTGCACTAACTTCAGAGATCTCAACAAAACCTTCTCAAAGGATGACTTCCCGTTACCTAACATTGACATGATAGTGGATCTCACGGTAGGACATGAGATGTTATCCCTCATGGACATCTTTTTAGGGTACAACCAAATTTGGATCGCAGAAGAGGACCAGCATAAGACAGCCTTCATATGTCCATGGGGGATGTACTGCTGGGTCGTAATGCCATTTGGCCTGAAGAATGCCAGAGCTACATACCAAAGAGCTATGACTGTCATCTTCCATGACCTCTTCCACCACATCATGGAAGACTATGTGGATGACTTACTAGGGAAATCAAAGACAAGAGAGGAACACCTCAATGCATTGGCAAAAATCTTTGACTGACTAGAGCAATACAATGTTTGCCTGAATCCAAAGAAATGTGTCTTCGGGGTAACCTCTGGCAAACTCTTGGGATACATAGTATCCAAAAGAGGAATTGAGGTAGATCCTACAAAAGTCAAGGCCATCACTGAAATGTCTCCTCCAAAAACCCTAAAATAGCTAAGAATTCATCGGTTCATTGCTCAACTGGCTGATAAATGTCAACCATTCTAGCATCTACTCAGAAAAGAAATAGCTTTTGTATGCAACACTTAGTTTTAGGCTGCCTTTAACCAGCTAAAAGATTACTTGGCTAATCCACCTGTTCTAACTCCACCAAGGCAAGGAGAACCCCTCCTGTTATATATCTCAGCAACAGAAATAGCTATAGGAGCCTTGCTAGCACAACATAATGAACAAGGGAAGGAAAGAGCCATCTATTACATCAGCTGCATCCTAATCTCATATGAGCTAAACTATACACAAATTGAATGAGCATGTCTGGCCTTGGTCTTTACTTCACAAAAATTAAGACACTACATGCTCAATCACAAGACTAAGCTCATCACCAAGATCGATCCATTGAAGTATCTTCTAAATAGAGCTACTCTTACTAGGAGAATGGAAAAATGGGTCATGATCCTCACTGAATTTGACATCTAATATACTAAGAGAAAAGCCATCAAAGGACAGGTTATCACCAATTAGTTGGCCGAAGCACCCATTCCTGCAGAGCATCCTACATTGGCAGAGTTCCCTAATGAAGCCATCCTAAACATAACACCAGTAATAGAAACATGGAAAATGTACTTTGATGGATCATACACACACAGAGGCTCAGGAGCAGGCATCCTATTTGTTACCCCTCAAGGTGAGACCATCCCTAAGTCCTTCAAAATCACATTCCCATGTACCAACAACATGGCAGAATATGAAGCCCTTATCACAGGTCTCTGAATGGCAATCAAATGGAAAATTGAGAAGCTGACAGTGTATGGAGACTCTCGACTGGTCATACGGCAGGTAAACAATGAGTACAAGACCAAGGATGATAAAATCCTACCTTACAAAAAGATGATTGATGATTTCAAAGACTACTTTGATAACATCTACTTTGAGCATATCCCAAGGTTAAACAACCAAGCTACAAACACCATGGCCACCATCAGATCCTTGGTCGACATGAAGAAAGACAACAAGAAGTGTGAGTTCCTAATAGAAGAACTCCCCATCCCAGCATATGACGTTCCTCAATTAGAACTAGTGTGCGAAGTCATTGGTCCCCTATCCCTGTGGTATCAAGAAACCTACATATACCTCCACAATAATATCATCCCCCTAACCTATCCACCTCACAAAGAAAATATTTTATTCGCCGAGCCTCCCACTTCATCCTTGTAGGAGATACCCTATACAAAAGAAGTCTTGAGGGCACGCTTTTATGATGTTTAGACTCTAGGGAAGCTGAAGAAACCTTGCAAGAGGTATATGCAGGTATCTGTGGGGCACATTCAAGTGGACCTGCTCTTGCTAAAAAGATCCTGAGGACCAGATACTATTGGCCAACCATGGAACAAGATGCCTACTAGTTTATCAAAAAATGCCTACCATGTCAACAGCATGGGGATCTAATTCACGCACCAGCATAGGAGTTGCAACCCATCACAATGCCATGGCCTTTCTCACAATGGCGACTCAACCTCATAGGGAAAATACATCCCCCATCCTCCAATGGCCATAAGTTCATAATCACTGCTACCGAGTACTTCACTAAGTGTGTGGAAGCAATACCACTCACCTTCACCACCAGAACCCAGATATCTAAATTCATCCTCCACTATATCATCTGCCACTATGGTATCCCTCATTCCATCATCACCGATAATGGAAATCCATTCAAGAACCAAGAATTTCACACTTTGTGTGAAAAATTCAAAATCAAACACCCATTTCTCCACCCCATATTACCCTCAAGGAAATGGTCAAGCCAAAGCTTCAAACAAAACCATCCTGCACATTCTAAAGAAGACAGTTAATGAAGTTGGCCGTGACTAGCACCTCCAACTTAACCCTACCCTATGGGTCTACTGCACAAGCATCTGCACCCCCACATGAGCCACTCCCTTTTCCCTAGTATTCGAATCTAAAGCCATTTACCTATTGAGGTCGAGCTCCCATCCCTACGAGTATCCCTGCAAAACATAATCGCTAATGAGGAATACTGAGTCGCACAGTTGCATTAGCTAGAATTATTGGATGAGAAACACCTGAATGCATTGAACCACCTACAGGCATATCAAAATCACCTTAGAAGAAGCTACAACAAGAGGATCAAAAACCAAAAATTTGAAGTAGGTGACCTTGTCCTTATAGAAAATCAGAAGAACCTGCAAGAGCGTCCTAAGAAAGGAAAGTTTGAGCCCAATTGGCTAGGACCCTATGTCGTCACAACTGACTATGGATCAGGAGCATACCAGTTTGCAACACCTGAGGGGCAACCTTTGGATGAGCCTATGAACATCCTACATTTGAAGAAATTCTATTCATAACCCATCAGGAACCCCAAAATCAAAAAATCAAAAAAATAGAAAAAAATAAAAAAAATAAAAAATAAAAAATCAAGAAAAATCTGAGTGCAATAAAAACTTCCAATGGTGAAAATCACTTCGGTGATGCCTTAGATAAGTACCATGGTGAAAAATTGTTTCAGACACCATGCGTAGTGGCCGGTTCTACCATCTAATAAGTCCTCTTTCCGTCACAACACTCCATATCGCACACATCCCATGGCTTGGAATCCTAAAACATCAAGTCCTATCACCCAACCCACACTATTCCATCCTAAGGCTAACTCATGGAACGAGGATCCTTGTAAGCTCCCCTTTATAGAGCTGAAAACTAGAAAATCCAAAAACAACACAAAATCAAAAAACCCAAAAAAATAATAGAAAACACAAAAAATCCAAAAACAACACAATTCACCGTAAATCACCCCATACATCAATCTTGCTGCAACTCACAATCATCAAACATACATCAATCCTCACCATCACAACCATCCCAAACTATTCCCACATCATCAAGTCATACCTAAACTGCATATTCATTTCACCCGCATCTTGAAAGTACCTTGATCCTGTGGATATAGGGTATGTAGGCAATCTGGAATACAAAGGAAGTTTCTAGTACTCAGGTACCTAAGATGCACCCATCCACCCTGTATGGATGGTCCCCATTCACTGAGCTTTCTGGACCTAATAAATGATACACACGCTACGTATACACTTGAAGCATGTCCCCCAACACAAAAGATCATCAATCAACACACCAACTATAATCCCACACATAGCCTGACTGTCCTTTTGCTCACCTTTCAAACATTATCCAACAAAATCCAACTGATTCACATCCTAGGATATATCGTTCCTACGATGGACAAGAATCTGTTATCCTATCAACATATCTCTTGGCAATAGTACACAAAGGCTATTTGTATCATTTTGTTGGTCTTTTTTTATTATTGATTTTTATCTTTTTGTCTCACTCTAAGTCATCTCCAAAGCTACCTTGATCTCATTATAACATGGTAAGTGGTGAACAACACCTAGAGTAGACATGGTCATTATTTCTGTATGCTATGCTTGTGGGTGGGTTTCATTACTCCAGGAATAGTATTCATATCTTGAAGCCTGGGTTGGTTCTAGCATGATGTGTCCCATTTGCATATATAGCCATCAAAACCTTATATGTACTATTCGCACTCATCGCTATGAGTCCCCTTCCTAGGCTAGGCAAGATTATACTACCTTGGACACGCATGAAATCAACCGATTGTTTGTGGGTCTAGTCCATGCAATCATGGGATATATATCATCACCTAGGTCATTTCATACCTTTGTGAACTGTATCCTACATTTCTATAGTAAACTAAAAAATGCTCTCAATTAATCTTATGGAACTACTATTAATAGCTCAAAATCATCATCCTAATCACTCATTCAACTATACCATTTGGGCCTAGATTTCATAATCACCTACCTGACCTCCCCCCATCTAAAATCCCCTCACTAATCTAACTCCCCAATCTTACTCCCACTTAACACATCCTGAACCAAAGTAAATCCCCCGTCATTGACGTGGTGTCTTATGACCTAACCATTCTCTCGTCTCCCCACTCCCACCCTCTAGACACTCCCAATCCTATCCATACCCCATCCATACACCTCTATCCTCTCCCCACCTGATCAAACAAAGAACATCATGTGTATCAGGACTTGATTATCTCAGATATCACCCATTTTGCATCTCACCTATCATTTAGCTTGCATCTTCCATATCATCTCATCCTAATTGCATATCATTTTCATTTCATTAGGTTCATTTTAGAATCTTTTAAATTTCATTTCATTAGGTTCATTTTAGAATCTTTTAAATTGCATTTCATTAGTTTCATTTTAGCATCATTTAAAAGTTACATTTCATTAAGTACATTTTAGAATCCTTTAGTTTGCACATCACATATCATTTTCATTTCATTAGGTTCATTTTAGAATCTTTTAATTTGCATTTCATTGAGTACATTTTAGAATCCTTTAGTTTGCACATCACATATCATTTACATTTCATTAGGTTCATTTTAGAAACCTTTAGTTTGCATAATCATTTTAATTTGCATAATCATTAGCTTCATTTTATAAATCCTCACATTTACATCATTACATGACATTCCATATATCATTGCATAATCATTAGTTATAAATCATTACATTGCATAATCAATAAACATTTAACTGCATATCCATACATCACGACTGTTTATTAAAATAAACATACATTTTGCATCCATAATAAATGTTTATTAACCTTGCACATTTATCTACATCACACATCATAGTCCATAGATCACAACTAGACATATATCAAAATAAGTAAACAATCACTACATCCATCATGTTACATCAATAGGTGGATCCATAACATCAACATAGTGCATTGCATAAACAAAACACATCCATAGCATATAATCCATAAAACATACTGCATCCATCAATATAAGCATCATCATAATCATATAAAAGCATCATAAATAAACAAATAGACCATCAAACAACATCATATCATATATCATCATTGCCAAAAATGCATCGCTCATATATACACATCAAAAAATAAAAGTCCTGATACAATGTCTCCAAGGGCCAAAATGATACAACCATCACATAGATGACCCTCTCTCTGACCCAGTCGGGGATCCTGACCTTGGAGGTAGCTATGGTCTTGTCGGTGGCTATGGCTGAGGCAGTGGCTGCAGCTGTACCTATATCTATGGAACCTGCTATGGCACATGAGATGGGGGACCCATCATCTGCTGTACTGACTGAACTGATCTAGATCTGTGTGATCTAGATGCCCAAGATCTGCTGACCTGACTATAACTCGATGCATGCTGATCTGTAAGCACTGCCGCATGATATAAGGCCCGATAATAATCCAACCATCCTTTGGCCTCCCCCAACTGCCCCTGTACCTGAGTCAACTATCCCTGTAGCTGATACGTCTATGCCTATGCCTGGGATAGATGTGTCTGCATCAAAGTCAAAACTGGGGCCAAGCCAACACCTGAAGCCTGCAGACTACCCACTGTAGTCTCTGCTTGCTATGCCCTGGCTAATGCTACATCCTACTCTCCGATAAAAATCACTATGTCCCCCTGAGCCTAGGCTAACTATGCCTGTAGTGCTGCCACCTACCTTTCTGTGCCATCCAATAATGCCACTGTCACTCGCAGTTACTCCAACTCTGCCTCACAGCTCTCTAAAGCCTCCTACAGGCTGGCTACTTGCGCTTGTAGAGTCTCAACCTCCTCACTCTAAGCCCGCCGATGAGAGGCTGACCTCTCAACCTCTGCCTCTCCACCTACCCCTAAAGGGCATGCCTCCACCTGATGCCCTGCTACTCTACGGCAACAGCCTACTACTGCTGTACAACTTGTGGTGGGGGTAGAACACCTCGGTCCACCCTCAGCTGTTCCCCACACTACCGAGGTCCTCCCTGCCATCTCCCCACTCCAATCTAAACCTACTCAATAGGAACCTGCTGCACAGGTGCCTGCTATCTCACCCGCTGCTAGGGCACCTGTCCAGCTACTACTACTGCTAGCACATCCATCGGCTTCCCATCCACCCAGTCACCCTCTCCTCTCCATCTCCTCCCACCTCCATGATGTAGTCGGCAATGATCTCCTCGCCCTCCTCCAGGAAATCATCCCCATCAGAGTCATCATGCCCATCATCCTCTGAATCATCATCCCCTGATCCCACCACCTCCTCCACAGGGACTACCTCCTTGGTTGGATCAGTAAACTGGGTCAGCCGCCACATCTGCCACCATATATCATATGTAGGAGTAGTGCCTGCATCCCTGACCGTGCTCCCCCAATCCCACTATACTGGCCGCAAAGTCCTCCAGAGCAACCCGTGGTTGTATGGTTGTGGGCCAATAACGGACATCTCAACGAGTCTGCGCAAAAATGGCCATCTGTTGGAGGGTATCCTGCCACAACCTGAATTGTCACATCACCCACGATGGCAGATACATGTCGATAGTGTGCGCTCTACGACCCATCAAATAACGCTGCTAGAAAGTAAAAGGCAGATGCACATCATCATCTGGCCATGGCTCCACCCCAATGTACGGTTGCCAGGTCACCCGAATCACATCATCCACCACCTGTCTCCAATATCAAACCTGTCTAGTGTAAGTGTACTCCACATCCTAATATAGAAATACAAAGGCCTCGAATGGATGGTGATAGTAGCCACATCTCGGTCGAGTGACTGTGATGTGCTCCCAAATCCACACATGCAGTAGAGTAACCCCAGTTGATAATGTTGAATCATAAAGGTAAACCACTGTATGCATCTCATGATACAGCTGCCCTAGCATTGTTGTGTTGCAAGTATGAGGTTAATCAGTGTTGTCATTGATGTCAACATACTCATATTGCATTAACAAGAAGGATTGGATGAACTATGAGCTGAGGATATTGAGAAAATTAGTCTCAAACAGGAACAGTGAAAAACAGTGATGAGATGAAGGCAAAAGTACTCAATAAGTTGATGATCAAATGATGCGGATTAAAGGGTTTGTAGCTATGAGTCTTGAGATGATTCAGTTAAGTTTCCAGAGGTCCGCATGCAGATTTGAAGAAGTTGTGATTGATCAAGTAGAACCGGTTCTGAGAGGTGCTCCGGAGTGACAGAGTTCTACAAAGAGGTCCGGTGAGATCCAGAAGTGCATTATCCTATCTTGTGGATTGGATGGAGTGTTTGGGATATCCCTGTGATGTGTCATCTCAACGTGTTCATGATTTGAAGGTCCAGAAGCACATGTTTCAGTATGACAGTGGCGGTAGACTATGTTCTTGAAGTTCTGGATAAGGAAGAGAAGAGATTCCGGTGAGAAAAGGAAGTGCAGATGTTCTTGGTCGTTCAGACTAGCTTGTGAAGGTTCTTGGATCATGTTGAGGTTATGTTGTTGGTCCACATTGGTGGTAGAGCTTGGAATTGAAGATATTCTTTCAGATGAAGTTCTTGTTTAGACTAGCCGACCGGATGAGTTGTTCATCTTACAAATGTTCTTGTGGTGGCCGACCAGATGTATTATTCATCTTGTGAATGTTCTTATGGTTGAGTGCCGACTTAGATGCTTATTCCTAAGTTGATGCCTTGTATAAATAAAGGTTTGTGAGTTCATTTCAAAGTGTGTTGAGGAGCAGATGAGTGTGGTATAGCGAAAGAGCGAAAGGTAGAGCAGTTGTGTTTCGGGCATAAATGGAACTGACCCAGACATGGTGAAAATGTCATTCTCCAGTTCAAGGTTGTGATACTTATGATCTTGTAGATAGTGTGTCTCTTTTGTAGGTAGTGTACCTCTTTGTGAGTAGTGTGCTCGGGCAGTGAGCCCTGACTGGCATGTGCCATTTCTTTTTCTTATTCTTCTAACAGAGAATAATCCTTGGGTTAATCACCCCGTGGTTTTTCCCTTAACCAGGTTTTCCACGTCAAAAATCTTGGTGTCTAATGTGTTGATGTTTTCATGTTCTCTGCTTTCATGAATGGTTAATTGATATGCTGTTATCTAACAAAGAAGAATCAAGTGTTTAAGTAGAAGCAAGTTTTTTGTACAACTGATTCACCCCCCTCTTAGTTGTGAGCCCTAGATCTAACAATTGGTATCAGAGCTAAGTTCCTCTGAAAGGAGCTTAACCGCTTGAGGAGATCCAGGATGTCGTCATATAAGAAGGATAGTCCGAAGTTTGATGGAACCAATTTCTCACTCTGGAAAGGTCGCATGAGATGTCACTTGGAGTGTATGGGAAAAGCATATCTGTCCATGATCTCAAAGGCTTATGTACCTCCACAAGGTGGTCTGACAACACTGAATGAAATCACAGATGCTGAAAACAATTTGCGGACCAAAGAAGCTCTTCTAAGCGCATTGAATGATACAGATCTCTCAAATGTTATTGACCTACTAACTGCATATGAAATCTAGACTAAACTGGAACTTCTGTATAAAGGAGATGAGTTTGTCAAGAGTGCAAGGTTGCAAAGTCTAAAAGGGAAATTTGAAAGATTGAAGATGAGAGATGATGAAAATATCACTACCTTTATGCCAAGAGTGAATGAGTTGGTGTGTGGAATCAGGAATGTTGGTGGAGTTCTAGATGAAAATGAAATTGTTTGCAAAATTCTCAGATCTCTTCCTACTGCCTACAAAATCAAGGTTGCTGCCATTGATGAATTCAGAGCCCATACAACTGTCACAAGAGAGCAAGTGGCTGGCAAACTGGCTGCATTTGAAATGACTGAGTTTGGAGATGATCCCCCCAAGACTAAATCTGCATTCAAAGCCAATGCCTTTGTGAAAGGCAAACAAAGATTTAATCTGGGAGAGAACTCTTCAAGGAAGCTGTCATGGTATGATCAAGCAAGGAAAGACATGGAAGAGGAAGAAGCAGAAACAACTCAACTTGAAGCCCTCATTGCAAAGAGACTGCCAAGGGGATCCGGTAAGTATGAAGGAAAACTACCCTTTAAGTGCTTCAACTGCAATAAGATTGGTCATTTTGCTTCAAGATGTCTGAAAAGATCTGCAAGGTCAAATGCTAACAGACAAAGGTTCCAAAAGAACTTTTATTATGTTCATGAAGAAGATGATAATGAAGGAGTAACAGATGATGAATCAGAAATGGGAAGCAAATTTGGAAATGAATGGGTGTTTATTGCCATCAAGGAAGAAGATTCCATATCTTCTGAATCTATCAATCATAAGGTTGTGGAAAGAGCCTTGGCTGCCCAAATTGAAGAAAAGGATGACTGGGTTATTGACAGTGGATGTTCTCACCACATGACAGGTGACAAGAACAAGTTCTTAGATTTGGAAAGGTATGAAGGAGGAATGGTAAAGTTTGGTGATAATTCTGCTGGCAGAATCAGAGGTAGGGGAACTATTTCTTTTGATGGAAAGAGCAAAACTGGTAATGTACTATATGTTGAAGGATTGAAGCACAATCTTCTCAGTGTTGGTCAGTTGGTGAACAAAGGCTATGATCTCCGGTTCAAGAATGGAAGATGTAGGATCTTTGAAAGCTCCAGAACTGAGATTGCATCTGGTACTCAAACAAAAGGTAATATCTTCCATCTAGTTGGTTCAAATAAAAGTTGTCTGTTTGTTCAAGTTGATCAGAGTTGGTTATGGCATAGAAGAATGTGTCATGTGAATTTTGATAACATCATCAAGATAAGCAATACTCAAGCTGTAAGAGATCTTCCAAAATTGGTGAAACCTACAAATAGTTTGTGCAAAGAATTTCAGCTAGGTAAACAGAGCAGAGTCTCATTCAAAAGCAAGGATCAGTCCACTACCGGATTGTTGGAATTAGTTCATACTGATCTCTGTGGTCTGACAAGAATCAAGAGTATGCAAGGTGACAGATATTTCATGTTGCTAATTGATGACCATTCCCAGATGATGTGGGTTACCTTCCTAAAAGAGAAATCAGAAGCCCTTGAGAAGTTCAAAATCTTCAAGGCTATGGTAGAGAATCAAACTGAATTGAAACTGAAATGTTTAAGGTCTGATAGAGGTGGTGAATTCACATCCGGTGAATTCATAGACTTTTGTGAGAAGCATGGCATAAGGAGACAGTTGTCTGCTCCTAGGACTCCACAACAGAATGGAGTAGTTGAGAGAAAGAACTGGACCATCTAGGAAGTAGCTACGACAATGATGATGGAAGCAAATGTTCCTTAGATGTTTTGGAGAGAAGCTGTCAGCACTGCAGTCTACACCCTTAATTGAGTTCAAATCAGAAGCAATACCAGTAAGACTCCTTATGAACTTTGGTTTGGCATAACTCCCACTGTGAGATATTTCAGAGTATTTGGTAGCAAGTGTTACATCAAAAGAGATGAAGATTTAGGAAAGTTTGATGCTAGAAGTGATGAAAGAATTTTCTTGGGTTACTCCACTCAAAGCAAAGCATACCGATGTTACAATAAGAGATTGAGAAAGATGATAGAAGTACAAATGTGAAGGTTGATGAAGGAGTTGAGAAGCCCTCAAGATTCTATGAATGTGAAGAAGATGATTAGAATGATTCTCTGGTGCAAGGAGCTCCATCCTCCTCTAAAATTTAGATCCAGACTGATCTGGTAAATTAGGAAGAAGAGGTTTGTCTGAATGAGCCTGATCAAGAATTAGTAGTGCAAGAAACTCCCAAAGTTCCAAGGTATGTAACTCTAAATCATTCTGAAGATCAGATCATAGGTGACAAGAGTAAAGGGGGAGAAGAATTGCTCAAGACTCAAATGAATACTGTCTGATTTCAAATATTGAACCTAAGACAGTTAATGAAGCTTGCAATGATGAAAACTGGACCAAAGTAATGGAGGAAGAATTGATGCAAATTGAGAAAAATCATACTTGGGATCTTGTTCCTAGACCTAGAAATAAGAATGTGATTGGAACCAAATGGGTCTTCCGAAACAAACTAAATGAAGTTGGTGAAGTAATCAGAAACAAAGCTAGATTGGTCTGCAAAGGCTACTCTCAAATAGAAGGAATTGATTTTGAAGAGACTTTTGCTCCGGTGGCAAGAATTGAAGCAGTCAGATTATTTCTTACATTTGTTGCCTTCAAAGACTTCAAGGTATATCAAATGGATGTCAAGTCTACCTTCCTAAATGGTGACTTGGAAGAAGAAGTGTACATTCAACAACCAGATGGATTCCAATTGTCTGATCATGATGATATGGTCTGCAAGTTGAAGAAAGCACTGTATGGTTTGAAGCAAGCCCCAAGAGCATGGTATGAAAGATTGGATAAGCATCTTGTACAGATTGGCTTCAATAAAGGTACTATTGATAGTAACCTATACTTCCAAATACAGAAGGAAAACATCTTGATTATTGAAGTTTTTGTTGATAATATCATCTTTCGAGGAAAGGACAGCATGTGTAAAACTTTTGCAAATCAAATGAAAAGTGAGTTTGAAATGTCAATGCTTGGTGAAATGAATTTCTTCTTGGGTCTTCAAATTACTCAAACAAAGAAAGGCATCTTTATCTATCAAACCAAATATGCAAAAGAATTGTTGAGGAAATTCAGAATGTAAGATTCAAAGCCAATGAACACCCCTATGGCAACCGGATGTAAGTTGAGTAAAGATGATGACTCTCCTAAGACAGATTAGACCAAGTACAGATCAATGATTAGAAGACTATTGTATCTCACTCAGACTAGACCAGATATAATGCAGGATGTTGGTCTTGTGGCAAGATTTCAGGCTAATACCAAAGAATCTCATGTCATGGCAATCAAAAGAATTTTTAGGTACTTGAAAGGAACAACTGAGTATGGTCTATGGTATCCTAGAGATCAGGATTTCTCTCTTCATGCATACACAGATGCAGATTGGGTAGGAGATGTGGATGACTGGAAGAGTACAAGTGGAGGAGCATTCTTTTTGGGAAAAAGGTTGGTTTCTTGGCTTAGCAAGAAACAAGAGGCAATATCCTTGTCTACAACTAAAGCAGAATACATTGTAGCAGCAAGTAGTTGCACTCAGATCTTATGGATGAAGTAAATGTTAAAAGACATTAAAGTAGAATATAAGGAGCCTATCACAATTTTCTGTGATAATTCCAGTGCAATAAATATCTCTAAGAATCTGGTGTTGCATTCTAAGATCAAACACATATCTATCAAGTTTCACTTTCTGAGAGAGCAAGTGAACAAGGGAGAAGTCAGATTGGAGTATGTACCCTCCAAGGATCAGATTGTAGATATTTTCACTAAACCTCTTCCCAAGGACTCCTTTGAGTATCTCCGAAAGAAGTTAGGGGTCATGGCCCCTCCAGTGATGAACTAGGATGCACTGATGTGCATCAGTCTGGTGGATATCACAGTCATATCTTGTGATCTGGATTGATGATGGGGAGCTGCTACTAAGGGGGAGTAGCTGGTATGATTTTGATGTGTTAGAGTTGCAAGTATGAGCCCTTTGCCATTGATGTCAAAGGGGGAGAGAAGACCTGTGAAAAACAAGTAGTTGATGATCAAAGGGGGAGCAGTAAAGGAAGAAAAGACATATGAAGAGTTGTTGCTGATAGGGGGAGCTGTGACAGAAAGAAGAAGATCTTGTCTTGATGGTTTTTCACATCATATGTTGCCATCAATGACAAAGGGGGAGATTGTTACAAGTATGAGGTTAATCAGTGTTGTCATTGATGTCAACATACTCATATTGCATTAACAAGAAGGATTGGATGAACTGTGAACTGAGGATATTGAGGAAATTAGTCTCAAATAGGGACAGTGAAAAATAGTGATGAGATGAAGGCAAAAGTACTCAATAAGTTGATGATCAAAGGATACGGATTAAAGGGTTTGTAGCTATGAGTCTTGAGATGATTCAGTTAAGTTTTCAGAGGTCCGCATGCAGATTTGAAGAAGTTGTGATTGATCAAGTAGAACCGGTTCTGGGAGGTGCTCCGGAGTGATAGAGTTCTACAAAGAGGTCTGGTGAGATCTGAAAGTGCATTATCCTATCTTGTGGATTAGATGGAGTGTTTGGGATATCCTTGTGATGTGTCATCTCAATGTGTTCATGATTTAAAGGTTTGGAAGCACATGTTTCAGTATGACAGTGGCGGTAGACTGTGTTCTTGAAGTTCTGGATAAGGAAGAGAAGAGATTCTGGTGAGCAGAGGAAGTGCAGATGTTCCTGGTTGTTCAGGCTAGCTTGTGAAGGTTCTTGGATCGTGTTGAGGTTATGTTGTCAGTCTGCATTGGTGGTAGAGCTCAGAATTGAAGATATTCTTTCGGATGAAGTTCTTGTTCAGACTAGCTGACCAGATGAGTTGTTCATCTTACAAATGTTCTTGTGGTGGCCGACCAGATGTATTATTCATCTTGCGAATGTTCTTATGGTTGAGTGCCAACTTAGATGCTTATTCCTAAGTCGATGCCTTGTATAAATAAAGGTTTGTGAGTTCATTTCAAAGTGTGTTGATGAGCAGATGAGTGTGGTATAGCGAAAGAGCAAAAGGCAGAGCAGTTGTGTTTCGAGCATAAATGGAACTGATCCAAACATGGTGAAGATGTCATTCTCCAGTTCAAGGTTGTGATACTTATGATCTTGTAGACAGTGTGTCTCTTTTCTAGGTAGTGTGCCTCTTTGTGAGCAGTGTGCTCGGGCAGTGAGCCCTGACTGGCATGTGCCATTTCTTTTTCTTATTCTTCTAACAGAGAATAATCCTTGGGTTAATCAGCTCGTGATTTTTCCCTTAACCAGGTTTTCCACATCAAAAATCTTGGTGTCTAATGTGTTGATATTTTCATGCTCTCTACTTTCATGAATGGTTAATTGATATGCTATTATCTAACAAAGAAGAATCAAGTGATTAAGTAGAAGCAAGTTTTTTGTACAACTGATTCACTCCCCCTCTCAGTTGTGAGCCCTAGATCTAACATGTTGGTCCCCAGGCATAGACAATCTCATGCCTGACCATCCCCTTGATCACCTCTCCCCATCCAACTGGGAATCCCCTACCCTGCCTATCCGACATCACCACACCACCAATCAATGTACACAGGAATAAGGTGAACAGATCCATACCCACTGCCAGAGTCCCCTCATAACTCATCTCTCTACCATCTGCCGATAACACAATGTGATCAATGCCAAACACTCTGATCAAGGCATGTTATCCCCTCCTACTATCATATGTCACCTGATGACCATGAATAGGTAGCTTGAGGATGCGATAAACATCATTAAGAGTGATGGTAATCTCTCCAGTAGGTAACAAAAACGTGTAAGTCTTCGATCGATATCGCTCTACAACCATAGTCATCAGAGCTCTATGAGCTCGTAGCACTGGCATCAACGCAACTGTCAGAAGACCTAACCTAGCTAGTTGAGCTTGGGTGGCATCATCAAAATGATCAAATAGTGTCATCACAAATGGCACGCGTCGCTCCCGCGAGTACAAATTAAAATAACCTGGATCCTGCATCCACAACTCTCTAGTTAGATATCAACCTATCTTTTTCTGAATCAAGCCCTTTCTTCTAATGTCTAAAAGCCAAAATCATTTGGTGCCAAAATAGACAATGCTTTGCGCCATTTTAAAAATGGTACTATTACAGACAATAGCACCACTGCACAATATACTTTGCGCCACTATGCACAATACTTTACACCATTTTGGAAAATGGTGTTACTCTGCCACTTGGTGCTATTCTAAGGAATAGCACTAATCTTCCCCATAGTGCATTTATCAAACATTGCGCTAAAACCAAATATAGCGCTACTCTAACAACTAGTGCTAGTATAGCACGTAGCTCTACTATAATGACCATTTGGTGCTAAAACACCAAAACCCTAACCATTGCGCACATTGTGCCAAAATAGACGATGCCGCTGAAACGCTAGGTTTTTGGTGCCAATCTACCCCTATTCCACCTGAACAGATAGTGCCAATCTATAGGATAGCGCTACTCTGCATTCTTTTGGTGCTGCATGACCTGGCAATAGCACCACCATTGAACAACCCAATTCTTGAACCCAAAAAATGCACGTAAATCAAAAAATCACAAAGCTAGCATTGGGCCCTACCTGGGGTCTAGCCGCTGGTACCTAGCCAAATGATCAAAACCACTCAAAAATGTGTCGAAGTCGTAGGAATTGGGGGTTGCGATCTGCCATCTCTCCTCTGCTTCTTCTTCTCACCAAGTCAATGTGTGCAAATGTGGCACTCTTAGGGCCCACTTCTCCTAATATAGCATGCCATGTCATCTCCCCGACCACTCTTTTCCCCCCAAGGTGCAGATCCCAACCTTTTTCCTCTATTTTTCTTCCTGCCATCTTTTTCCATCCCCTATCCAACTGTCACTTCCATCGCGTCTTTTCGAGAGCTCGCCTTAAAAATTTTTTATTCTTTTGATAACCTCTCGAGGGGGCATCCCTCACCCATCTTATTCCTTCTCGGTAGCTAGGGCATATTTTTCTTCAACCTAATGCCACTTCCCTCCTAGGTCCTGATGCCGCGTCAAAGAGGGGCAAATGTAGACACCTAAAAATATCTTTTACCATCAAACCAACTCCCGACATCCCTAAACATATCAATTTCCCTTCTATTCAATTAATTAAATTTTTATTTAATTAATTATCCCTTCATCACCTAATTTTCCATCATTCTATCCCCAACAATTAAATTAATTTCATTAATTCAATAGTCCAAACCTTAGCCATTTGATTTAATAAATATGCAATATTTATTTGGTCAATTTTCCTCTCCTCACTAAATCTAATTAATTAGATAAATTATGTTTAACTAATTAATTCAGCCTACTAATTGACCTATCCCTACCGTAGGCAATTAAAAAGCTATTATTTAATTGCCTACCCTAGCCTACCTCATACTAGCCCTATGATTTATTAAATAAAACCTACATTTAATTAATCCTAACCTCTCATTTGGGTGGTCAAACCTAGCTTAACACCCTTCCCCACATCTTCCAAATAAAAAATTGAAATATATCCACATAAGTCAATTTTTTATTTAAATATATCCTACATCACAATTAATTCCTCTTACAACCCCTTACCACCCCCATACCTCATTTATCACCACTTATTCCCAAATGAATTTTTAATTCATTTTACATTCCCTATATGAATCTTTAATTCCTAAATATTTCATCTCACCCATACTCATTTAATTCCTCATTTCCCCAAAAATGAATAAAAAATTTACTTTTATTCCTAGCCCTCCATTCCTCCAAGATCTAATCTAGGCCCTCCACATCATTTTTATCCTCCACCATTGAGCTTCCAAACCAATCTCCATCCTTAGATCAAAATCCCTCCAAAATCTCTATAAATACATCTCTCAACTCCTTTTAGGATCCAAGTTTTAAGTAGAGTTACCATGCCCAAATATCTATAGAGCTAATTAGTGAGTTGCAAATTTGAGATAGCATTTCACATTTCATTCATTAATTAGGGAATATCATGTCTTAGGAGCTCTTGGGTGCAAGTTTCCTTCCCTTGACAAGATTGGGTCTTTCTTGTTTGAGGTATAACTCTTTGTTTTATTATGCATTTAGTTTGTATTTTACCTTCAACTTGATTTTCCTAATCACAGGTGAATATACTCTTTTGGTCAAGGAGCAATCTTGGGTTGAATTCCAAATAGGTGGATATAAAGATAGAATGTTGTGTGATGTGATACCTATGTGTCATTTGTTATTGGGAATACCATGGCAATATGAAAGATTTGCTTTGTATGATGGAAGGCATAATAGTTATTAGATTATGAAGGACAGAGTTTCTTTTACTTTGATTCCATTGGTAGAGAAGGATCAAGTACTCTGAGCAAGAAAGAAAGGGTACTAATACAAGACAAAAAAGAGTTTATAAGGCATGAGGTAGACAAGTATAGTGAGGGTGTATCCACTAACAAGAAAGAAAGAGTTGAGACAACAAATATAGACAGGGTTGTAAAGTTGAAGAGGAAAGAAGATAATGTGTTGGTGAAGAAGACTGAGATAATGAAGGTCAAAAGTGAAATGACCTTGAAAGTGTTGGATTTAGGATAGACAACTGAGAGGGGGGGTGAATTAGTTGTCACCAAAATCTTGTTCCTTATTCACTTTAAAACCTTCTTATATTTCAACAGCATATCAATGATTCAAACATGAAAGCATAATGCAATAATTCAAGAGTAGAAACAAATTCAACACATATAACACCAAGATTTTAACATGGAAAACCCAATTAAGGGAAAAACCATGGGGTGACTAACCCAAGATTGTATTCTCTGTTAAAAGAATAAGAAGAATAAAATGGCACTTGCCAGTTAGGGCTCACTGCCCAAGCACACTACTCACAAGAGGCCCACTGCCTACAAGAGACACACTATCTACAGAAGAATATGAGTATTACATACTTGTACTGGAGATTAGCATCTTCACTATGCTTGAGTCAGTTCCATTTAAGCTCAACACCTCTGCTCTGCTTTTTGCTCCTCTTCACTACCACCTTCTCATCATGACCACAAGGATACATTTGAATGACTTCGCAACTCTTATTTATACATGACATCAACTTTGGAATGATCATCAAAGTCAGCACAACATACACTTATTTTATTACAGAATAATTACAAAAATACAACTTTACTTATTACCAAAACTTCATGCACATCACTACACTATCGGCCACACATAGCTGGGACTTAGTCTTCTTCGAGGAACATGCCATGCTTCGCAAAACATCTTCAAGATCATCCGCAACATGTGCAAATCATCCAGTTGGCCAAGACTAGGAAGAACACTATCACCTAAAGGTAAATCTTTAATTACGAGCTCCATATTCAATGTGGACCACCAACATGAACTAGACACAATCTAGAGACCCCCACAAGCTTGCTTGAATCACCAAGAACATCCGCACCACTTCTGCTTACTGTAATCTTTCGCATCTTCATCTGAAACCTCAAGAACAGAGTCAACCATCACTTTCACATTAGAAGGATTGCTTGTGGACCTCCAAGCCATGAACCAATTGAGTTGTCAATTCACATTAGCCTCCCAAACATGCCACCAGATCTACAGAACATGATATTGTATTTCTAGATCTCACCAGACCTATTTGGTGTCACTCTATCACCTTTGAATAGATGCCAGAACCAGTTTTACTCTCATGGCCATAACTCCTCCACATTTTCATGCGGACCTCTCAAATCTTGAATGGATCATCTTCAGACACACATCTACAAACCCTTTGATGTTCATTCTCTGATCTTCATCTAGTTGGGATCTTCACTTCATAGAGCTTCATTGTCTTCACTATTCTTCTCTATTTCTGATAGGACTAATTTTCTCAATATCCTCAGCACACAACTCATCCAATCCTTGACAACAATGCAATAGGAGTATGTTGCGTCAATGACAACACCGGTTAGGCCCATACTTGCAACAATCTCCTCCTTTGTCATTGATGGCAACATATAATGTGAAAAATTGTTTCAACCATCAAGATAAGAACTTCTCATCACTGATTGACATAGCTCCCCGTATCAATAGCAACCATTCACATGTCTTCTCTTCCTTTATAGCTTCCCCCTTTGATTAGCAACCACTCTTTGTTTTTCACATGTCTTCTCCCCCCTTTGACATCAATGGCAAAGGGCACATACTTGCAACCACTTCTCATACTTCAAAATCATACTGACTACTCCCCTTGAGTAGTAGCCTCCTAACATCAATTCAGATAATAAGATATGACTATGGGATCCACCAAACTGATGCACATTAGTGCACCTTAATTCAAAATCGGAGGGGTAATAACCCCTAACTTCTCCCTAAGATACTCAAAAGAGTCCTTAGGTAGAGGTTTAGTAAAAATGTTTGCAATCTGATCCTTTGAGGGCACAAACTCCAATTTGACTTCATTCTTGTTCCTTCTCTCTCAAAAGTGGAACTTGATGGATATATATTTTTTCTTTGAATGCAACACCGTATTTTTTGATATATTTATTGTACTTGAATTATCATAGAAGATTGTGATAGGTTCTTCATACTCCACTCTGATATCTCTTAGCATTTGCTTCATCCACAATACTTGAGTGCAATTGCCTACTACTGCAATATACTATGCTTCTACAGTGGACATAGATATTGCCTCTTGTTTCTTTCTTAGCCAAGAAACCAATCTTTTTCCCAAAAAGAATGCACCATCACTGGTATTCTTCCAGTCATCCACATCTCCTGCCCAATCAACATCTATATATGCATGAAGAGAGAAATCATGATCCTTAGGATACCATAATCCATACTCAACTATTCCCTTCAGGTATCTAAGAATTCTCTTGATTGCCATGACATGAGACTCTCTAGGATCAACTTGGAATCTGGCAACAAGACCAACAACATTCATAATATCAGTCTAGTTTGAGTAAGGTAGAACAGTCCTCCAATCATTGACCTGTACTTTTTCTAATCAACCTTAGGAGATTCATCTTTACTCAGCTTACATCCGGTTGCCATGGGATTATTCATTGCCTTTGAATCTTCCATCCCAAATTTCTTCAACAATTCTTTCACATATTTGGTCTGTGATATGAAGATTCCTTTCTTTGTTTGAGTGATTTGCAGACCCAAGAAGAAATTCATTTCCCCAAACATAGACATCTCAAATTCACTTTGCATTTGATTTGCAAAAGTCTTGCACATACTATCTTTCCCTCCAAAAATGATATCAACAACAAATGCTTCAACAATCAAGATATTTTCATGATCAATCTTAAAATACATATTACTGTCAGTAGTACCTTTATTGAAACCAATCTTCAAAAGATGTTTGTCCAATCTTTCATACTAGACTCTTGGGGCTTGTTTGAATCTATACAATGCCTTCTTCAACTTGAAGACCATATCTCCATGATCAGACAATTGAAATCCATCCAATTGCTCAATGTATACCTCTTCTTCCAAATCACCATTTAGGAAAGCAAACTTGACATCCATTTGATATACCTTAAAATTTTTGAAGGCAACAAAGGCAAGAAATAATCTGACTGCTTCAATTCTTGCCACCAAAGAAAAAGTTTATTCAAAGTCAACTCCTTCTACTTGAGAATAACCCTTATAGACCAATCTGGCTTTGTTTCCTACTACTTCACCATCTTCATTCAGTTTATTCCAGAAGACCCACTTAGTCCCAATCACATTTTTGTCCTTAGGTCTAGGAACAAGATCCCAAGTGTGATTCTTTTCAATCTACATCAATTCTTCCTCCATTGCTTTAACCTATTTTTCATCATTGCATGCTTCACTTACTATTTTTGGTTCAATCTTTGAAATCAAACAATACTTCACTAACTCTTGAGCAATCTTTCTTCTTGTTTGAACACCTTTGCTTCTATCTCCTATGATCTGATCTTTAGAATGAATTAGTCTTACATACCTAGGAGTTTTGGGATTCTCTTGCACTTCTAATTCTTCAACAGGTTCATCCAAGCCTGTCTCTTCTTCTTGTATTTCTGGATTCTCTGGATCAGTTTGAATTTGAACTAGAGTTGGGACTTGTTCTCCTTGGACTGAGATATCATTCTGATCATCTGCTTCATACTCGTAATACCTTGAGGGACTTTCCATGCCTTCATCAACCTTCACATTTGTACTTTCTACAATCTTTCTTAATCTCTTGTTATAACACCGGTATGCTTTACTTTGAGTAGAATATTCCAAGAATATTCCTTCATCACTTCTAGAATCAAACTTGCCAAGGTCTTCATCTCTTTTGATATAGCATTTACTACCAAAGAATCTAAAATACTTCATAGTAGGAATGATGCCAAACCAAAGTTCATAAGGAGTCTTACCAGTATTGCCTCTAATTTGTACCTGATTAAGAGTATAGATAGCAGTGCTGACAACTTCTGTACAATAGATCTGAGGAACATTTGCTTCCTGGATGGTCCAGTTCTTCCTCTCCACTACTCCATTATGTTGTGGAGTCCTTGGAGCAGATAATTGTCTCGTTATCTCATGTTTCTCATAGAATGATATGAACTCACCAGATGTGAATTCTCCACCTCTATCAAACTTGAGGCATTTTATGTTTATGCTAGTTTCATTTTCTACTATAGCCTTGAATATTTTAAACTTCTCAAGTGCTTCAGATTTCTCTTTCAAGAAAGTCACCCACATCATTCGAGAGTGGTCATCAATCGGCAAAAGAAAATACCTATCTCCTTGCAGACTCCTGATTCTTGCTGGACCACAAAAATTAGTGTGCACCAAGTCTAACAATTTGGTTGAAGATTGTTCCTTACTTTTGAATTTGACTCTGTTCTGCTTACCCAATTGACATTCTTTGCACAAACTGTTAGCAGGTTTCACCAGTTTTGGAAGATCTCTTATAGCTTGAGTGTTTCTTATCTTGATGATATTATAAAAATTCACAACACATTCTCCTATGCCACAACCAACTCTGATCAATTTGAACAAATAAGCAACTTTTGCTAGTACCAACCAAGTGGAAGACGTTACATTTTGTCTGTGTACCGGGTGCAATCTTAGTTCCAGAGATTTCAAAGATCTTGCATTTTCCATTTTTGAATCGGAGATCATAGCCTTTGTCCACCAACTGTCCAACACTAAGAAGATTATGCTTCAAACCTTCAACATACAAAACATCACTAGTTTTGTTCTTTCCATTAAAAGAAATGGTTCCTCTGCCTCTAATTCTGCCAGCAGAATTATCTCCAAACTTTACAACTCCACCTTCATATCTTTCCAAGCTTAAGAGTTTACTCTTGTCACCAGTCATATGGTGAGAGCATCCATTGTCAATAACCCATTCCTCCTTTTCTTCAACCTGAGCAGCCAAAGCACTTTCTATCATCTTATGATTGGCAGATTCAATAGGCATTGGATCTTTTTATTTGATGGCAATAAACACCCAGTCACTTCTGGGTTTGTTTCCTATCTCAAATTCATCATTTGTTACTCCTTCATCATCATCTTCTTGAACATAGTAACACTTCCTCTAAAACCTTGATCTATTAGGGTTTGGCCTTGAAAACCTCTCCGGACATCTTGAGGCAAAATGACCAATCTTATTATAGGCAAAGCATTTGAAAGGTAATTTTCCTTCATACTTACCAGATCCTCTTGGCAGTCTCTTTACAATAAGGGCTTCAAGTTGTTCAGCTTCTAACTCATTTTCTTCCAGATCTTTCCTTGCTTTATCATACCATGTTGATTTCCTTGAGGAACTTTCTCCTGGATCATATCTTTGTTTGCCTTTTGTAGAGGCACTATCTTTGAATGCAGATTTAGTCTTGGGAAGTGCATCACCGAACTCAACCAACTCAAATGCAGATATCTTACCAACCAATTGATCCCTTGTAAAAGTTGTTAAAGATATGATTTGCTCAATAGCAATAGCTTTTTATTTTTAAGCAGGAGGTAAAGATCTGAGAACTTTGGCAACAATCTCATCTTCATCCAATATTCCAGCAACACATCTATTGCCACATACAAGCTCATTTACTTTTGACATATATAAAGTGATATTCTCATCTTCACTCATCTTCAAGTTTTCAAACTTTCCTTTCAGACTTTGCATCTTGGCACACTTAACATATTTGTCTCTTTCATATAGAGTTTCCATCTTTGTCCAAATTTCATAAGTAGTCTTCAATCCCATAACATTTGTCAGCTCTGAATCAGTCAAGGCACTCAGTAGGGCTTCTTTAGCTCAAAAATTATTGTCTGCATCTCTGACTTCATCTATAGTTGTTGGACCATTCTTTGGGGGAACATATTTAGTTGTAGTTATGTTCCAATACTGATCTCCCATGCATTGTAAGTTACATTCCATGTGGCTCTTCCAAAGAGTGTAGTTTGTTCCATCAAACCTTGGACTGTCCTTTTTGTATGTTGCCTTCCTAGATCTCCTCAAGTGGTTAAGCTTCTTCTAGAGGAACTTAGCTCTGATACCAATTGTTGGATTTAGGATAGACAACTGAGAGGGGGAGGTGAATTAGTTATCACCAAAATCCTATTCCTTATTCACTTTAAAACCTTCTTATATTTCAACAGCATATCAATGATTCAAACATGAAAGCATAATGCAATAGTTCAAGAGTATAAACAAATTCAACACATATAACACCAAGATTTTAATGTGGAAAAACTAGTTAAGGGAAAAACCATGGGGTGACTAACCCAAGATTGTATTCTTTGTTAAAAGAATAAGAAGAGTAAAATGGCACTTGCCAGTTAGGGCTCACTGCCCAAGCACACTACTCACAAGTGGCCCACTGCCTATAGGAGACACACTGTCTACAAAAGAATATGAGTATTACATACTTGAACTCAAGATTAGCATCTTCACTATGCTTGAATCAGTTCCATTTAAGCTCAACACCTCTGCTCTACTTTTCACTCCTCTTCACTACCACCTTCTCATCATGACCACAACAATACATTTGAATGACTTCGCAACTCTTATTTCTACATGACATTGACTTTGGATTGATCATCAAAGTTGGCACAACATACACTTATTTTATTAAGAGTAATTACAAAAATATAACTTGACTTATTACAAAAACTTCATGCGCATCACTACACTATCGACCACACATAGCTGGGACTTCAATCTTCTTCGAGGAACATGCCATGCTTCACAAAACATCTTCAAGATCATCTGCAACATGCACAAGTCATCCAGTCAGCTAAGACTAGGAAGAACACCATCACCCAAAGGTAAATCTTCAATTACGAGTTCAATCTTCAATGCGGACTAGAGACCCCCACAAGCTTGCTTGAATCACCAAGAACATCCACACCACTCCTACTTATTGTAATCATTTGCATCTTCATCCGGAACCTCAAGAACACAGTCGACCATCATTGTCACATTAGAAGGATTGCTTGTGGACCTCCAAACCATGAACCAATTGAGTTGTCAATTCACATTAGCCTCCCAAACATGCCACAAGATCCGCAGAACTTGATATTGTATTTATGGATATCACCAGACCTATTTGTGTCACTCTGTCACCTCTGAACAGTTGCCAGAACCGGTTTTACTCTCATGGTCATAACTCCACATTTTCATGCGAACCTCTCAAATCTTGAATGCATCATCTTTAGACACATATCTACAAACCCTTTGATGCACATTCTCTAATCTTCATCTAGCTGGGATCTTCACTTCATAGAGCTTCATTGTCTTCACTGTTCTTCTCTGTTTCTAATAGGACTAATTTTCTCAATATCCTTAGCACACAACTCATCCAATTCTTGACATCAATGCAATAGGAGTATGTTGAAATTAATGAAAACACTGATTAGGCCCATACTTGCAATAGAAAGTTCACGACAAGATTGGAAAATATGATGAAGACAAGAGAAGATCTAAGTTGTTGCAATTGAAAGCAAGAGGGGTTGTAGGATAGTCAAATGATGACAAAACAGTGATGAGAAGATCTGTTGGTTTAGGCTTGAACAATTGAGAGGGGGGGCGAATCAGTTGTCACATATTTTAATATTTTCTTCCATTGATCTTCCTTTACAACTTATAATCAAATTAATGATATAAACATTTAAGCAACATTCAATAACACATGAGCATAAACATAAATAACACACTTAACACCAAGAATTTTGACGTGGAAACCCAGTTAAGGGAAAAACCACAGTGGGGGTTAACCCACAAAAATTAATACCTTGTTAAAAGTATTTTTACAAATGAGAATGCACATGCATTCAGGCTCACTGCCCAGAGCTCACTGCTCACATAGAGGCTCACTGCCTACAAAAATATTACAAGAGAATAACAGAGATTTTGAACTGATAAATAGCATCTACCCATGCAAGAGTTTTAGTTCCAGTTAATTGCAAAAACTAATCTTACACCTTTCATCTTTACTTGCTCTTCTTACTGCTTTGCCTTCATTCGCTCCTTAGATTTTCTACTCTTCTTGCCTTACACCTTCTTCGCATACTTCAAAATCATTCAATTCCATTGGATATATATATCCATAACATGATCTACAATCATTTTACCAGTTGGCTTCAAGAACATTTAGAACTTTGTAGAGTACTCTGCTCTGTTGGCTAGATCCATACATAATATGAGATGCGGATCAAAACTTGCACTTGTAAATCATCAATCATGTCAGCTATTATTACTTATCATCACCAATTGTCTAATAAACAACTTCTACACATCCAGAAATAAGATTATTTACAAGGTTGGCCTGTTCTTCTATTTGTTCTATCAAACTGAAACCCAATAAGCTAATATCTTTTGAGTTCTTCATCTCTTGAAGACAAAACTCTGCATTTAGAATGTCTTGACAATGCTTACAACTACCTCAGATCCACAACAAACCATGCCTTGCCACTGGATATATCTGGACCAGGATACCGGACCCTATCACGTGCTCTATTCCTGACTGCCTGGACTTAGACACATTCTGATTCTGACTTCTTGTGTGAACAAATTGTGTTATACATATGATTGGGATGATCTTAGTTTCCATCAATGACAACACCTATTATGCCTAGTAGTGTCTCTTTCCAACAATCTCCCCCTTTGGCATTGATGGCAACACTTAATGAAAAATGACTAAGTGTTGAAATAGCTCCCTTTATCTTGATTCATCATTTTTCACTGAACTTCACTCCCCATTTGACATCAATGGCAAAGGGTGGGGTCCACAAGCCAAAATTCTCCAAAAAATTGTATATAGGACTACATATGTACAACTAATCATTAAGTTCTATTCACATGAACTTGAGAATATCTACAAAACTATTTTTCAATTGCACAAGTTTAGAGGCCCAGGTTACCTTTATTCCATCCAAAATTGAGATGTGTCCACTCAGCAAAAATGCATATGCTTCAACCTTTGTCGAATCCGAAGGATTACTTGTCTGAAGTGTAGTCTAAGCTTCTGATAAGGCATTAAACATGGTTTCTAAATTGGGGGCAATCAATTCCCAGAGCTCACACATTCTCTTCATAATGTTACTTTTTTCTTTACCGAGCCTCTTTATCTCATCTGTCAAGCTAATTACTTGACATTCCTGACTTATAGGTGAAGCTGTTAGAGGATCAAAAGTTTGTGAGAGATTTGACAATTTTTGTTCTTGCTCCTTTATCTTCTTCTCAATATCCTCACTAATTTTGGGCCATGATAGATAGAATTTGTACATATCTCTTCCATCATTTAAAGCATTCTAAATACTCCTTATGCTAATGTTGAGTATCATCCTATCATTTCTTATTAGATTCTATACTTCACTAAATTTCTTATCCAGAAACTTGTGGGGCCTACCTTTTTCACTTCTGTTCATGAGACTATTTGCAGTACTATTGCTATTACTGTTATGTTGAAGGACTGTTGATCCTGGAATCTTGCTTACTAAACCTAATTGATTTTTAAGAAAACAATTGTGCAATGATAGTTAGATGTTGCTTTTAAGAGAACGATGAATGGATAATATTAGAAAGGGGACTTTAATGTGATTTCAGTATGTTCATATGGTAGATTGTTTAGGTATGCTTGTAATTAAATTGCTTCAGCTATGATATCTTTATGTGTTATTAACTTCGAGATTGAGTGTGCAGGTATTACTAATGAAACCACAAATACAGGAGATCATTCCACACCCTATGTTGTATTCCTTGTGAAGCTGATCTAGTTCCATGAGGAACTAAGATCAACCTCGTGTATGGTGAAATGTTGTAATGTTGTAATGTTGTATTGTTGCATGGGGTCAAGAGAATTAGGTCTACCCTCTGATTTACTTGTATTGTGATATGTGTTGTAAGAAATGATGTTATGAATCTTGTTTAAACTTTATTTCTTTTAGACCCTCTTCTTGTGTTTTTACTTGACTCTGGGAGTCCTAACTAGGTAAAAATCAACCCTGGGTTATACCCCATGGGTCTAGGGACCCTTTTGACTAGGATAACCTTGGGATAACCTCCATATGGTCACTTTAACTTCACAGTGAAGTTAAGTGACGAATTTGGAAGCATGGGGATAATGGGATGAGTGGAATCCACACTCAGGCCCACTTCCAAGTCATGGAATGACACCATGATCCACCAATAATGGAGTGCTTTGTCTCTTTGTGCCTCTCTTTTGGTGGGAGTTCCCCATAAAGAGGGTGGTGTGTCATCCACTCCCTCTTTAATTCTATTTTACTTATTATATTTTGTTCCTCCATGTGTTGTAAAAGGGCTATAGTGGGGGACCTCTTGAGTGGGGTTAATTGTTTAAGTCCACTAGGGATAATGGATAAGGAGTGGGTTTAGTTTTTTTATGCCACTTGGGAATAAGGGAAAATGGAGGGAATTAGTTTAAAAGAGGAGAGGAGGGAGAGTGTAAGGGGGTTGGATTATTGTGGAAAGAAGGAGAACTTGGAGGAGGAGACTAAGGGTGGAGCTCTTCTACAACTACATCCATAATAGGGCTTGTTAAGGTTAGTGAGCAAGTTTACTCACCCTTGTATGTTCTATTCTTGTTTGATGAATGTTGATTTGCAAAGGTTGTCTATGTGTATTTCTATTATTTTGGGGTTGTGATGGGTGTTTGAAAGAGCTTCTTCTAGTTGGAAGACAATGCTCATCATCTGTGGGGAAGAGAAGGTGTGAACCTCCTCGGGTGCATTCTTGTTCTTGGTATAGGAAAGCCTTGAGGGCATGTTTGTGTATTTGAGCAAAAAGACTATAAGGCTTGAGAGCCCATTGGTGATATCCCTGGAATTTTGATTATTTGGTTGGCTTGAGGCCATGAGAAAAGTTAATGTTGTTGGCTTGAGGCCAGGATAAAAGCTGTGATAAAAGGTTGAGAAGAATGACACCCTTGAGTTGAGTGAGTCTACTTCCCTACCCTCTTTAAACTCTCCTAGATGAGTTTTTGTGTTGTTAATAAAGCCACGGGGGTTTGTGAGTTGTTTGCTTGATTTGTTGTTATGCAATGTTGTGAAGTGTACTAGTCTATTCTTCCTGGGTGTGTGAATGATCTCCCTAGCTCGAGGGTGACCCTCTTGCAGGTCTACGGTAGGGAGGAGAGCTTGTTGTGTGGTGTATTCTTTCCTTGATTGTCATGCAAGTTTCTCTCGGAGCATGTTGAAAGGGTTGGAGGAGTCCTTACTTGGTTAGAGAAAATGTTTCATTCCCTTACTTGTGAAGAGAGCTTGGTCTCTTAAAGTTTCATCCTGGTTAAAATTTTAGAGGAGAGATTTTCTCCCTCTGATTTTTGTAAGAATTGTTATTTGGGAGAAGAGAATAATTCCTCCCTTAATGTGTTGTTAGTTGTGAATTTTACAGTTTATTTTATTCCTTGTACAATTAATTTGTGAAGTTCTAAAAATTAGTTGTTGATTTAGACAAAGATGATAAATTTTATCTATTGTATTGTTTAGTGGGAATATTGAATTTAGTAAATTAAAGTAGTGGAAATTTGGACATTTGAAAAGGAAAAGAAATTGTGTTATAATCATACAGTTTTATTGTTGTGAATAAATGCAAATGTGATTATTTATTTCCATTTTATATTAGATGCTACTATTTTTAGATTGAAATTAGTTACTTGTAATTTAATTTCAAATAAAGGAAAAATGGATATTAAATATCTAATGTTAACACTAGCTTGTATGAAGTTTAATTTTGTAGTTGCAATAGATATTAAATTTGTAAGAAAATATTAAAAAAAAATATTTTCTTGCCTACGATAATTATTTGACAAATATATATATATATATATATATTGTGTTTAATGATCTAAATAAATAAACTGTGATTCTAAATAATATTGTGAATATGTGAAGATTCTGTTAAAAATATAAATATATATATAATTAAAAATTGAAATTTACGGAAGATAAATGAGACATAAAAAATTAATAAAGTTATAGTTTTAATTTAATAAAAAAAACAATAAAAGTTACATGCAATAATGGTGGGGGTTTTAACCCCCACCGAATAAAACTACATAGTGGGTGTGGGGAGGGGCGGAGCCCCAACCCACACCCCATAAAATGGGATGTAGGTGGGGCTCCACCCCTCCCCACACCTCTGCCATGATATAACCCCTGCGAGCCACCACATGCCCTCCACGGCCATCAAACACCCCTCATTTCTGCCACTCACCGCGGACTATCCTCTTCGCCACCTGAGACTCTGCAGACCGTGCTTCCCACAGTTCCCTCCACACCTCTGTGCCCAGCTCCCCACGAACTCCATGACCTCCCTCTGCACTTCGCAGTGAGCACCGCTCGATCTCCCCTCTACTGTACCTCCTCACCACCGTACTGCCTATGGACTGCGCTCCTCTCTGTAGACTCCCTTCCGCCGACCGACCTCCTTTATTGCGACCAACCTCCACTCTATTTCCTCCTATGTGCCCTTCTCTGTCCGTAGACTCATCTCCTTAATCATGGCCTCCGCCATAGCACCGCCATCTCCGTTGCCTACTCAAACCCTACATCAAAACAAATAAAAAAAAATAATATGTGTTAGGGTTTTGATTTGATTTGTGAGCTCAAATGCATTTTGGCTTGAAACAAAAAGGGGGCCTTGTTTCTATTTATAAAGGTAAACCTAACTTTTAAATACTCTAAAATATATATATATTTATCATTGTTATAAATTAATATGGGTGGACATGAATTTAAAAACAAATAATAATAACAATAATATATATATATATATATATTAGGGAATTATAAAAATAAAAATAATAATAATAATATATATTTATACATATTATTATCGAGTAAAAAGAATATTATATGTATATATTTATAGATAAATATCTATATATATATTCATGTTTAATTAAAAAGAAATTGTGTTTTCAGGTTTAATAATTTTTCAAATGAAATACCCAGAAGACGAAATAACATATATATATATATAAGAGAAGTAAATGTGTGGCAATAGTGTATAGGTCTGAGAGAACCAATTAGGGGCCAATTAATTAACAACTAAATTCAAATGTTGAGAATCAAAATAAGCGTAAAACTAGTGAACGTCATCTAGCAAAGATAGTAAGTCTTGTGTAAATGACCTGGGTTTTCTAGTAAATAGGGCATTTAACCTAATTAGGAAAACCACGTAACTAAGATGAGCGATAATGAAATAAATTACCACTCACGCCCATAAGGCGTCTGGCTACTGGAACTTTTATGAAATATAGAGTTTAGGAGCTTTGTAAGTTTAACCCATGAAGTGACGTTATCCTCGTCACGATGACTTCATTGTTGATCTTCTTGCATTTGGGATTGCGCACGTGAGTGTATTGCCCCGCTAACAATAATTTGATTATGTCTTAAGCATACGCCACCGAGCATGCTTACACATGCGAGGGGGTTTTTCGAGTAGTAAGGGGAAAATTTTTTGACAGTTCCTATCATGACCACATGTCGCATGTGGACATGACATGTGTGTTTGCATGTTGTGACTACATGGGAAAGGTGGGCATGACAAAACTCTTTCCGAACCTTTGCCTCTGTAAATTTTTCAAAGGATTCAAAATGAGTATTTATAGAACTTACAAAATTTTTTAGATGTCCAGAGGGGGTATCAGATGGACTCTTCTAGTAGGAAGGCATTAACTTCTCCAAAATCCCAGATGCAAGCCCCAATAGCTCATTATCCTCCATGTGGGACTTTAGCAACTTTTCTCTAGCCTTTACTTGGGTGAATGATGCTATTTTCATCAATTGAACGGGAGAGAGAGCATCTGGATTGGTTAGACTTTAGAGTAGTTCATGCTCATCAAGCTCAATCATCTCTTTTTCAAGAAGACTTTTCACTACATCTATAGTGTCTCTTGCAGCATTTTATGAATCAGCCATTTGTTCATCAAAATTTTTAGCATCTATTTTAGGTGCTTCAACATTTGCACCATCTTCTTTTGCTTTCTCTTCTTGGTTTTCTTCCTTCTCTTCCTCTGCTTTATCATTTCTTGTATCACTTGTAGGTGAAATCTTTTCTCTGTCTTCACCACTCACTACCTGATCTGGAGGGGTTTGTATTGTAGCAATATCTTCTTTTTTTATAGAAAGATTAGGTGGAAGAGTTTCTTCTACATCAATTATTTTGTCTTTCATTTCTATGTCCTCTTGACTGACTTGTTCCTCTTCTGGAACAAAGGCTTCACCAAACTTAGATTGCTACTTAATGATGTTCTTTTCCTGAACTTCTCCAACATTCAAATTTGATGAATCAAATACAACATTAGTCTCTTTGTGGATTAACTCCAAAGGATCTAAATTAATACCTTGGTCATTAATTCCCTTGTTAATCTCTTCTTCTAGAGCTTCCAATTCTGGAACTAGAGAATTGTCTTCTTCAACTTGTTTCTCTGAAATAATATAATATTTATCCTTGTCTAGGGCCTTTCTCAAAATTTCCTCTGTTTCTTTTGCAATTTCCTCAGTTTTACCAAGCATCAGCTTGTTCATTTGAACCTTGCTTCTGAATTTTTCTTTAACTTCTCTAAGGATTTTATCTACTTCTTTTCTAGTCATTATAGGACACAAAGTAGAAAGGACATACTCTCTGAGTTCTAGATCTTTAGCCTTGGCTATTTATTTCCTCATTTCCAATACTTTCCTTAAACCCTTAGGAAGTTCTTGTAAAATTTCCAATAGGGCTCTATTAAATTTATTCAGATATATGATAATGGCATCTTCCAAAATTTTCTTATTTTCTTGATCAAAATTATCATAGTAAACTCTGATAGGATTTAAGTTTCCATGAATAGTGATTGTTTTTACAATTTCATCAATAGTCATAGCAAGCTTACCAGGTACTTTCTTTTTACCGATCTTAATGCTTCTGAAAGGCTGGTCTTCACTAGTCTTCGAAGTTCTGCCTTTCTTGAATTTTATTTCTTTGACTTCTTCATTTGTCTCTGTCTCCTCATCATCTTTTTTGCCCACAATCGTTCTTATGGATTTTGTTTTCTTTCTCTTATTTGCTTCACCAGATGGACTGACTTCTAGTTTTGCAGTTTTAGAAGGAATAGAAGCAGCAATAGAGCTTCTAGTAGTCCTTGAAGTGAAGGATGGTTCCACTAGAGCATCTTCTCATTTCTTGTCCTATTTTCTTTTTCAGCCTTCTCAATTCTTTCTCTGTTCTGTCTCACTACTTCCTTGGTTAGGCCAATGCTCTCAGCATACTTTTCAACTTGCCTCTGTACGTTCCTCTTGGTCTCTAGTTGTCTAAGTTCCAAATGTAATTTTAGACTCAGCTCCTTGTAAGTTCCAAACCTTTCCACATAGGTATCTTTAGGTGTACTCAGAAGATTCTAAGCATACATATCAAAAACTCTTTCATCCACTTCATAACCTATAGGCATTATCCAAATTGTCCTTGGTTCTATAGCTTCCATCAAGCACTGATCTGTGTCAAACATGAAACATATGTCATTTCATACTTCTCCACAATTGTTTTAGGGATTCTCTCCCTTGCTTGCATTAAACTTTGGAGGTTTTTGAAGTAGACCCAAATGGTAGTCTTTTGGGCTTGGGAGTCACCAAGACTGAGAAGGTGATCTCTTATTTACCATGCTACAAGCCTATCAGTTGTCCAATGCACACCTTGAATTCTAGGTACTTCATTCATAAAATAGAAGAACAGAGATATAATCAAGGAACCATATTTGAAGGTATTTTTCCTATCTTTCTTTATTTTGCTCAGATTCTCAATCAACTGATTTTGTAGTAGTTCACAAAGATCATAATCAACATTCTCCTTTACTATTTGATAGGCTACATATATTGTTGTTCCTGAGACAGAATTTTCCCTGCTAGAACGGTAAATCTTGTACCCAATCACCATGGAGGAAAATTTAACATCAGGTTCTATGATATCATTGATGGTCATTACCCTTTTGTCAAACTTGGCACCAGTAGCTTCAATAACTGTCTAGTTTTTCACGGCTTTTAGCATGGGTAATCTGCCAGAGGAATTTAACCCAATTACAGTCTTGATAACATCCTTTGTAATCTTAAATGGTTTCAATAGCCACATGAACTCATTATGTATTTAGTTCAATACATACCGAACCCATTCATTTTCATCAAATATCAGAAACCTAATGACTTGCAGAAAGTGTTTGCTTTCTAGGGCTTTGTATTCTAGTTTCAATTTATGTCTGTCATCAGTTAAGTAGTTGTTGAGCAAATCCAAGAGTTTCAGGTTTCCAAATTCATCCATGTTATAGTGGATGTATGCCCTAATATCTTCAACATGTAAAACCCCATATGGAACACCCGAAAAAGTACCTAGCAATTCGACTTCAATAGATTTGTAAGGATGCTTCTTAAATTCAGGACGAGGCCTTTTAGTGACATCAACAACTAAAGGTGTAGCCATTTGCAGAGATTGAGAATTCAAGAGGTTTCACAGAAAACAAAAATACCTTGTTCCACAGGTTAGGGTTTTGCTTGAGGATCCTCTTTGCACTTCAATTCTTGAGAATTCTTAGCTTAGAGCTTGTTCACTCCTTCACTTCTTTCTTTCTTTTGATGTAAATTGATCTGTTTGGGGAATGAATGACCCTTTTATGCTCCGTAGAGCTTAATTTATCTTTGTAATAAATGCTCTACCCTAGTACATCTGGTTACTCTGTTTATTGAATAGTTTCTCATGAATTATTCCACAATTTGCCATATCCATCTTTTTTTCTTCTAGAAATCCTTCCAAATGATCTGAAACAATCCAAGATCTCTTTTCTCATTATGCCGGATTTAGGCATTTACTTATTGGCTAAGGGATTTTGATTTTTATTGCAACTCCCCCTGAGCCAGAGCTCCTAATTTAATTCCCTGAGGAATTATTTGCACCGAATTCTGGTGCAGACCCATCACTATGGTTCACAATTGCTTTCTTGACCCATGTCTCACTTGTTTCATTCTAGGTCTCATTCTCTTCAATTTTTCATTTGCCTTTGTCTTGTCTTTGCTCATCTAGTTTTCTATTTACCAGACCTCTTCTTTCATTAGTCCTACTTCTGTAAAATCTTGTAAAATGATCAGATCAGTTACAATGGAAGCACACAACATTTCTTTGCCCATTTGATTGATTTCCTCTTGATCTGCACTGATTGGCCATATGTCCAAATCTATTGAATGTAAAGCATTTGTCATTGAAGGAATTCCTATTTTCTCTATTTGATGAGTTATTCATTATCATACTTCTACATTCATTGGATTTATAACCATACCTCTTACAATTGAAGCATTGTCCAGAGAAGGATGGATTATTTTGATTTACTCTTCTCCTGCATTGAGTGGCTTTATGACCAAATTTATTGCACTTGAAACAATTTCCATTGAAATATGGATACCTTTGAGCATTAGGTTGTCTTATCGGAGGTCTTCTAGGTTGGTTTCTCCCATTCCTTGGTTGAAAGTTTCTTTGTCCAGATCTGGAGTTTTCACCTTTCTCATATCCAAGACCATGCTTGTCTTCAGCCCTTTTCTGACTCTCAAGTATTGCTTCAAGTTTAGTTGAACTTATCTTGAACTTCTCCTTGTATTCATTTGCAACTTCTAGATCATGTCTGAGAACGACAATTTGTCTTTCAAGATCTCTTTGATTGTCTTTGCTTTCTTGTAGATCAGACTTTAGATGACTAGCAATACTGTCCAATCTGTAGCATTCATCAGTTCTTTCTGTTAGAGTTTGATTCAAATCTTCTTCAGTCTTTTTCCTTTGCTCAATTTCTTTGGTAAACCTCATTGCCCCAGATTCCATCTCAACTTTTAGAACAACTTCTTTTGATATCATGTCAGCTATTATTACTTATCATCACCAATTGTCCAATAAACAACTTCTATACATTCAGAAAGAAGATTATTCACAAGGTCAGCATTTTCTTCATCTATTTGTTCTATCCAACTGAAACCCGATACTCATAAGCTAATATCTTTTGAGTCCATCTCTAGAGTATGAAACTCTAGATTTAGAGTGTCTTGGCAATGCTTACAACTATCTTAGATCTGCAGCAAACCATGCCTTTCCACCAGATAGATCCAGACTAGGATACTGGACCTTGTCACTTGCTATGTTCTTGACTGCCCAGACTTAGACACATTCTGATTCTGACTTCCAGTGTGAACAAATCATGTTATGAAGATGATTGGGATGATCTTAGTTACCATCAATGACAACACCTATCATGCCTAGCAGTGTCTCTTGCCAACAAGATCTAATATAGAGGTTTGTGAGAAAGGAAATCTTGGGACAGAGATCCTAAAAAGAGAAAGAGATGTGAATGCAAAGGAGTTACCTAAGGGCAAAAGTGGCCTAGCAAGGTCATTGTGGAAGAGATATGTTTTCCACTGATTGGACAAAATGATAAAGAGTAGCAGAAGGTTGATGATAAAGAGGATGGAAAGTAGCAGGAGATTGTTCATAAAGAAGATGCTAGACCTAATGGCAAAAGGGTCTTAGAGGCTAAGAAAATGAAGATAAAAAAATGGATAAAGGTAAAGAGAATGAAAGGACTGAGGGAAGCCAAGATGAACTTGAAAATGTGAAGAAATTATGGAGGGGGCAGTGATGTCTCCCTTAAAAGAAAAAGAAGATGGTGAGAAGTCAAGCACTGCCAAAACAAAAGTTAATGTGTCTGAAAATATAGTGGTAAAGGAGGCAGGAAGTTTGATTCAAGATATGAGAATGGAAGTTGCAAAGAGTCGATGTAAATGGCAAGTGAAAGAGGTTGGAAAGAAGCAACATGAGAGTATGGTATTTAGAGAAGATGGTGGAAAGTCATATTATGTTTCTAAACTTGATAGGATAATGGTCCTTGAGGTAGAATATCAGGTGCAATGTGAGAAGCAAGACAAGAAAAAGAGAGGACAATGAGCCAAGGAGAATGACAAAGGACAGTGAAAGAGTTTGTAGAGAATGAGGAAGTTGCAGTCACCATAAGAGGTGAAGAAGAGAAAGCAAAGTGTTTGCAGATGGTCTCAATGTTGGAAGAGACTGAGGATAAGATGTTGACGGTGATTAGCCAAGAGAAGGCTGAAGAGAAAGTGTTGGTGAAGTCTCCAATTGAAGTGGAGAAAAGAGAAGTTGTTGTGGTTAGGACAAAGAGTTGTCCTTGGAAGGTAAGATTAGTTGTGGAGCAGTTGTATTGGTGTAGGGGCACCTAACACAAGTCATTTAAGTTCATGTTTTGTTTTAAATCATGTTTTGGGTTGTAATAAGGTCTATTTGACCAATGAATGTAATTTCTATTTGTAAGTCCCAAGTACTTAGGTTGCAATTATCAAATTGAAAATAAGATGGTGGGTTTTCTCCCAGCCATTGGGAATAGGGTTGTTGTTCCTCTGGGCGAGTCTATAAAAACCCAGAGAAATGAATCAAATGCATACAGATTAGGGATTGAGATTGAAATCAGTGATATGTTATTGTGATTGTGTGAATGTAATCAAGCTTTGCTAAGAAGAATCGAACTATTTCTGTGTTGTCAACTTGTTTCCCATTTTCTGTAAATATAAATTGCAAGCTGTAGATTTCCTTTCCTTCCTATTTTCCCATTGTTGAAAAATGTTGATGTGAAGCATTCCATAGATAAGATTTCTGTCGAAATTAGTGGAAAATATGTGTTTTTCATTTCCTATTTTGTTTTCCTATTCGACGACGTAGAGGACCAAGTTTGAGCGTGCATAGTAGATCACCTAGCATCTCCATGTGCTAGGGTTTGGTGAAGGCAGACTATGCAACAGTGTATAGGAGTAGTGGCGTAGGAAACCCTAGTATTCGCTGATGATTGAAATATGGCCGACGAATGTGTTTGAATGTGATATCGGCGTGATTGGTGAAACATTGACCTCGTGGTAAGCCTGACCAATAATCCAAGTCCCACCAACGAGTGTGGTTCAAATGTATATTGCGAATGTATGTCACAAATGCATGTGGGAAAGTACATTAAGAATGTATCTTTTGACAGATACAAGTAGTGACCAGGTGTAATGGTGAATCGGTGCATGTGAACCAGTGATAACAAGTGAAGCAATGTGTATGAGTTGATCTATTTGACCTATTTTGTCTGCTTCCATTGTGCGCTCTGCATCATTTTGGTATTAGAGCTAGCAAAGGGTCTACAAAAGTGTTGGCATTATTTGTGAATGTTTATGTCAGACAAAGAAAGTGAAGGAGGGGCTAGCGAGATGCCTCCAAGGGAATGACCACCGAAGTGGTCAAGAAATTTTAGGAGATGGAGGAGATGATCAAGACTGGGGCCAAGGAAGCACTCCAGGTTAAGTTGAAGACCTTGGGAAAAGGCAGGAAACTAGACGAGGAGCCTGATGAGGAAGAAGAAGGTGGGGAAGAGGAAACAACCCTAGAACAAACAAGTATATCTGCAGACCAGAAACAATTTTTGGAGGCTATAAAATCACTCAGTAAGGAGTTGTCTGAATCAAGAATGGAGATTCTGATGTTCAGCGGAAAGATGGACGTAGAAGAAGTCATCGAATCGATCGAGGCTTTGAACAATTACTTCGAGTACAAGGAGTTACCAGAGAATAGAAGAGTCAAGTTTGCAAAGACAAAATTGAAAGGTGCTGCACTCACGTGGTGGAACTATACCTAGGGAGAAAGGGTGAAGAGTGGCAAGAGCACGATCTCATCTTGGATTCGGATGGTAGAGAGGATCAAGGCTTAGTTCCTATGAATAGATTATGAAGTACAGATATACAGGAAAATGTAGAATCTTAGATAGAAGGATATGGATGTATCCACCTATACAGAGGAATTTCATAAATTATCTCCAAAGTGTGGACATGCTGAGGATGAGAAAGGAAGAGTTGCCAGGTATATTAATGGCCTAAAGTATAGTATACAAGATGGGATTACCATCTTGACACCAGACACCATGGACAAGTGTTTCCAAGTGGCATTGAGAGTAGAAGAGAAATTGAAAAGAAAATGAGAACATCAGAATAGAGGCAGAGGTTGATAAAATTTTAGGGGCAGAAATAGCTTTGTTGGCAAAAATCAGTTCCAGAAGAATCAAGGGGAGTCCAGTCAGCAAGAACATAGTGGAGAAACTAGTTCCAGAGGGGGTTTTAGAGGAAGGACACCCAATGGGAGAGATAGATTTGGTGGACCAAGCAGAGGTCCTAATGTCTTCACAGGAAGATGTTATAATTGTAACCAAATTGGGCACACAGCAGGTAGGTGTCTAGAGAAAGACTCAAGCTTTCATGGAGGAGAGAGAAGGAGCTAGCTGATTCAAGAAGAAGATTGTTAGAGTGTGACTTCACCTATGGGAAGTGCAGCTCCAGCAAAAGATGAAGAAAGTCTCAAGATGATAAGAACGATGCTGAAGGTACAACAAAACAAAGAACCACCACAGAGGAAAACACTATTTAGAACTCCGTGTAAAGTTTCCAGTAAAATGTGTAAGGTAATTGTTGATTCTGGCTCCACTAAAAATTTAGTTTCAGTAGAAATGGTAGAGAAACTAAATTTGAGAAGATTACCACATGTGAGTCTATACAAAGTGTCATGGCTGAACAAAGGGTAGCAAGTCTTGGTTGATGAACAAGCTTGGGTAGAATTTCAGATAGGGGAATATGGAGATAAACTTTTGTGTGATATAATTCCCATGGATACATGCCATTTACTATTAGGTAGACCTTGGCAGTATGATGTACAAGCCCAGCATGATGGTAAGTCAAATTCTCTTGTGATCACTATGGATGGTAGACAGTATAAGATGGATCCTTTACCGGAAGAGGGTGTAGACAAGAATGTAGGCTCAAGCATCATGTTAATGAGTGGGAAAGAGTTTCTCCATACTCTGAAAGAAGAGGGAACCCACGGGTATGCTCTGATTTTGAAACCTAAAGACAGTTCTAATTTGTCTAAAAATAGCAAGGAAAAGGTCCCTAAGGAAGTGCAGGAATTGTTAGACAAGTATAAGGGTATCATGGTGGAGGATATGCCCAATGTACTACCCCTTGTGAGGGACATAAGTCATCAGATTGACTTCATTCCAGGATCCACATTGCCAAATAAACTAGCTTATAAAATGACACCTAATCAGAATGAGGAGATTGCTAAACAAGTACAGGAACTGTTGGATAAAGGCCTGGTGAGGAAAAGTCTTAGCCCATGTGCTATACCCACAGTTTTAGCTCCCAAAAATGATGACAAATGGAGGTTGTGCATTGATTCAAGGTCCATCAATAAGATCACCATCCGATATAGGTTTCCTATGCCCAAAATGGAGGACCTCATGGATTGTTTGGGTGGAGCTCGGTACTTTTCTAAAATTGATCTCAAGAGTGGATACCATCAGATCAGGATTAGACAAGGGGATGAATGGAAGATAGCCTTTAAGACTAATGAAGGTCTTTATGAGTGGCTGGTGATGCCATTTGGACTGTCTAATGCTCCAAGCACTTTCATGCATCTCATGAATGAGGTATTGAAATAATTTATTGGCAAATTTGTTATTGTCTATCTAGACGATATTCTAATTTTCAACAAGACAAAAGAAGAACATTTGCAATATTTGGAACAGGTGTTGAAGAAGATGCATAAGGAGAAACTAATGATCAATATGGAGAAGAGTATCTTCATGAAGCAAGAACTCACATACCTTGGATTTGTGATATCCCAGGGCAGTTTGAAAATGGATCCAGAGAAGGTAAATGCTATTCTATCTTGGCCAGCGCCTACAACAGTGAGTGATGTAAGAAGTTTTCATGGGTTGGCAACTTTTTATAAGAAATTCATAAGGGGATTCAGTCACATTTGTGCACCCATTCTAGATACCATAAAAGGAAGACAGAAGTGTAAGTTTGTTTGGAATAGAGAAGCTGATGAGTCTTTTGAGATTCTCAAACAGAAAATAGCAGAGAAACCCATTTTAGTTTTGCCTGATTTTAACAAGTTGTTTACTGTGGAATGTGATGCCAGTAACCTTACCATTGGTGTTGTCTTGAGTCAGGAAGGCATACCTATTGTTTTATTTTGTGAAAAGCTGAATGATGCTAAAAGAAAGTATTCCACATATGATCTAGAACTGTATGCAATGGTTCAAGCATTGAAAAAATGGAGACATTATCTCTTGCCCAAGGAATTCATTGTTTATACTGACAACCATGCTTTGAGTTTTATGAATTCACAGGAGAAGCTAAATCATAGGCATATGAAGTGGGTTGAACAAATCTAGGCATATACTTTTTCCATCAAACTTAAGAAGGGACAAGCCAACAAGGTGGTAGATGCTCTAAGCAGAAGAGTGTGCACTATATAGGAAATCCAGTTGCAAAGTGTGGGAGTGGATTCTCTTAAGGATATGTACCAAGATGATGAGGACTTCAAGGAGATATATGCAGTTTGTTCACAAATTTTAGATTCCTATCATTCTAATTTTTCTGAATTTTTGCTATAGCAGGGGTTATTGTTTAAAGGCAACCAGTTGTGTGTGCCTAGGTGTTCCATGAGGGAGAACATCATAAAAGAGAAACATTATGGTAGTCTTGGAGGTCATTTTGGACTGGACAAGATGTTAGAACAAGTAAGAAGGCTTTACTTCTGGCCTAAAATGCAAATTGATGTTAAGAAATTTGTGGAAACTTATAGCATTTGTCAGAGGGCAAAAGGAACTCCACCAATGCAGGTCTCTATCAACCACTTCCAATTCCTCAAAGGCCATGGGAGTGCATCAGTATGGATTTTGTTTTGGTTCTTCCCTAGACTCAAAGAGGTTTTGACAGTGTATTTGTTGTCGTTGATAGATTCAGTAAAATGGCACATTTTGTGCCATGCAAATGTACCAATGATGCTTCACATATTGCTGGACTTTTCTTCAAAGAAATAGTTTGAATTCATGGTTTGCCACTGAATATTGTCACTAACAGAGATCCCAAGTTTGTGGGACATTTTTGGCATACTTTGTGGAAGAAATTGGGCACTCAATTATCTTTCATGTCAGCATATCACCCTCAGACAGATGGACAAACTGAGGTGGTGAATAGATCACTAGGTAATCTTTTGAGGTGTTTGACTAAACAACATGGAGAAGCATGGGATATGGTCATCCCACAAGCAGAGTTTGCCTATAACGATTCTGTCAATCGGAGCACAGGAAAGAGCCCTTTTGAAGTTGTATATGGGATTCATCCCAAGGGAACTTTGGAGCTTAAGGATCTCTAGAACATGGAGAAAAGGAGTGCACAAGGAGAAGATTTTGCAGTTAGCATGAAGGATATCCATGATGCTATAAGGGACACTATCCAGAAGAACACAAGGAAATACAAAGAGAGAGTTGATTAGAAGAAAAGGGATGTCCAATTCAAAGTTGGGGATCTAGTAATGGCATATTTGAAGAAGGAAAGACTTCCGAAGGGGCAGCCAACAAAACTTCTCATGAAGAAGATAGGTCCATGCAAGGTTGTACACAAATTTGGGCCTAATGCTTACGAGATTGAACTTCCTCCTAGATTAGCAATTTCACCCATCTTTAATGTGGTAGATTTGTTTCCATTCAAAGGGGCCAATGTAGCAGAGACAAGTGCAGAAGATGCAGAATGGATTTTTGATCTTCCACCCAGCCAGCCAGTTTAGTTGGACTATATTTTGGACACCAAAGTTCAGAAGAAGACTAGACATAAAACCTACAAGCAATATCTAGTCAAATGGCATAGTTTACCTGATGAGGATGCTACCTAGATGAGCGAGGAAGACATCATCAAGCATGGGGTTAATATTTCTGACTTGGTTCCTCAAGGGACTTGAGTTCTTTTAAACTTCGGGAGTATGGTGCAGGGGTACCTAACACAAGTCATTTAAGTTCATGTTTTGTTTTAAATCATGTTTTGGGTTGTAATAAGGTCTATTTGACCAATGCATGTAATTTCTGTTTGTAAGTCCCAAGTACTTAGGTTGCAATTGTCAAATTGAAAATAAGACAGTGGGTTTTCTCCCAGCCACTTGGAGTCAGTTAGTTTTGCTCCCAGCCACTGGGAATAGGGTTGTTGTTCCTCTAGGCAAGTCTATAAAAGCCCAGAGAAATGAATCAAATGCATATAGATTAGGGATTGAGATTGTAATTAGTGATATGTTATTGTGATTGTGCGAATGTAATCAAGCTTTGCTAAGAAGAATCAAACTATTTCTGTGTCATCAACTTTTTTCCCATTTTCTATAAATATGAATTGCAAGCTGTAGATTTCCTTTCCTTCCTATTTTCCCATTGTTGCAAAATGTCGATGTGAAGCATTCCACTGATAAGATTTCTATTGAAATCAGTGGAATGGCTTCATTGTACAATATGTGTTTTTTGTTTCCTATTTGGTGGCATAGAGGACCAAGTTTGAGCATGCACAGTAGATCGCCTAGCATCTCCATGTGCTAGGGTTTGGTGAAGGTAGACTATGCAATAGTGTATAGGAATGGCAGCGTCGGAAACCCTAGTATTCACTAATGATTGAAATATGGCTGATGAATTTGTTTGAATGTGATATCGGCATGATCAGTGAAACAATGACCCTATGGTAAGCCCGACTGATAATCCAAGTCCCACCAACAAGTGTGGTTCAAATGTATGTCATAAATGCATGTGGGAAAGTACATTGAGAATGTATCTTTCAGTAGATACAAGCAGTGACCAGGTGTCATGGTGAATCGGTGCATGTGAACCAGTGATAATAAGTCAAGCGATGTGTATGAGTTGATCTATTTGACCTATTTTGTCTGCTTCCATTGTGCGCTCTGCATCATGTATTCTACCATGACAGTGGTCCCAAGCATGGAGAACCTGAAAATGGTTGTGAAGAGAAAGGGTAAGAGGCAGAGAGTGAAGGGAGTCTTTTACTACTTCCTTGTTTTGCTGATTTTGTTGATGAGAGTCAAGCCAAGAGTCAAGATGAAAGGGGAAGGATAAAGTGTTGATTGTTTAGCAGTGAATAAAGAAGAAGAACAAAGCAAAAGTAGATGGATGAAGCTGATGAAGACAAATCAGAGCATGGAGATGCTGATCCAAGTTGACAAGGCAAGAAGAGGACTATATTGTATGGACAAGTTCAAGCCCAAGGTGAAGATGAAGAGTAATGGAGTAATTTCAAGAACAAGGAGCAGTAAAGAGTTGAAGAACCAAGAGCTATGGCAGGTTAAAGTATTGAAGACTTCCAAGGGACTTGGAAGAATTTCATGGTCGGGTGTATTGTGTAGGAGCACCAAAGCTATCTTATGCAAATTAGGTCTTATGTTGGTCTAAGGTTGAGTCTAGGTTATTTTGAGTCATTTTTGTCATCAAATAAGGTCTAAATAGACCATTGGTTATGTAAATTGAGTCTTTGTGAGTTTATTTTACTAGAAGTGTCAAACTATACAAATATTAGTAAAGTCCTCATATGTAAAAGGACAAATTGTAGAAGCCCAATGGTCATGGGCATTTAAGGAGTTCAAAAAATAGTTGGAACTGTTGTAATAGGTGGAGAAACATTTAAATATGTGGAATCTCTTTAGACGGGGGGAGAACAATTTGGAAGGAAAGACTCAATAAAATCTCTAAATTTTTAGTTATTTTCTTGCAAACCTATTGTTCCTGGCCATACTGCTAGACTGTATGGCAAAACTAAGAGTGTTTGAAGTGGTGGCAAAGTTGTTGGAGGTCTAGAGCAAGTTTTTCATTAAACCCTCTTGAAAAAGCCTAAAATCAAGGGTTTCAAGGATAGGTAGGTTGGAGGCTATACCATTGAGAAAAAGGTGTGAAATCAGAGGTTTGGCAACCTGATGATAGACTATTTGTAGTGATTAGGGGTTGGTGTCAAGTTTTGACGGTACTTCCTTTGGAAAAGTGAGCTAATTTACCCTTAAAAATTGAGGACAGTCACTTTTGGGGGTTGATGTCCCAAAACATATGTAGGTGGTTTCAAGATATCTAGATATATGTCCAAATGGGTATTCAAAACACCCATAGGTTTCTAGGTTTGATGAGTTTCCAATTAGTTATGCCTAAATTTCATCATTTGGAGGGTTATAAGGAGTTAGGGTGGTTTGTGAAGGAATAGATAGAAATTGGAGTGTGAGGACTTAGGTGATGGTTTGGTCTGATTGTGTTTGGGTCTCAGAGGTGCAAGAAGGTCATTGATAACCTAGTTTAAGTCTGGAAATTGGAAACTTACGAATGTGCCCTTGAAATAGAAAATTGCCTTGTGAAGATTGCTTGTGAAATTGGAAGAGGTTGCTTGTGTGAAGCCCATTGTTGTGAAATATGGTATCAATAAACTAACTTCATCCTTTGCACTGCATCAAATATACAAACCAAACACCTAGTAGCTTCTAGGTAACACATATTTTAAGTTAAAAGATAAATATGCTATAGAAAATGAAGAGAAATGAAATAACAAGGAAGAGAGGAATATCAATGAAACCTCCACGTGTTTGAAATCTTTTATTCCAAGAATGCCTGCTAAAGGATAGAGGAAAATGGTTGTGCCACTATGGAGATTGCCTCAGTCAAGCCCTACCTTCAGTATTTCTACCTCCACGAGAAGTGAATGATATAGAAAGTTGAGAAATAAAGTGTGTGCTCCTATTCTACTTGTGACTAGAGATTAAGATCAACTACAAATGAAAAGAAACTAAAAGTAGCTTCCCTGGTCTATGAGGAAGAATACCCTTGAACATGCATCCAGTGCAAAGAAAATAAATGGTGGTATACACCATGAAACCAAGAGATGGTACCTCTACACCATAAATTGAAAGCAAATAACTACTCTATATGCTAATAGATGTAAACATATAGCATTAAATGATAGAATGAAACAACATTACTAGATTGAATAGTGAAAGGAGGCTACAACTCCTCAAAGGTTGGAGGATAGCTTCAAAATCCCAAAGGAAGAGCCTTCAAATGGACACAATGCAAGAACAAATCTCCAAGAGCTAGTAGAATCAACATCCAACTCAAGAATGCATTGAGAATCTTGAATAGATGTTGTAGAGAAAGAGCCTACATGAAGCTTTCCTAATAAAAGTTACAGAGAGAAAATATGAGAGATTGTAAGAGAATTCAAAAAATCCTTTCATTATCCAAGAGTGAGAGACAATAAAGGAGTCAATGTTCAAGGAAGAGATCCATTTGGATCTTGGAAGGTGTTACAAGAATCTCACTAACCACAAGATCATTCACCATGTTTAAAAATAGTTTTGTTGACCATTTCATGCTTCGGGGACACCAGCGCGATGCACAAATGTCCACGTTAAGTTCTAGCATTTGAGTGAATCTAACTCAAAATTTTGTGAGTCTTCTCTAAGCTAGGAGAATCACAAAGCCATAAAACAATTTTTTGAGAAATTAATAAAAAGAGGTTAAAAATAAGCCTAAAAAACACAAAGAGGAGGCCGACACCAAATTGGTTGCCAAACGTAGTGTGAAATTGCAAGGGTATGCAATCGTTGATGCTACATTTAATCCCTACTTTAGCAAGCTTATGCAACTATGTGAATATGCAATCTAAAGTAGAAAGGAAATAACATAACACATTATACCTCTAAGAAAAAGGATACTATGGAGGATGCAGAGGATTCTTCAAGTGAGGAATGAAGCCCCTAGGCTGAGAACCTGCAAAACCATAGTGTTAGACAATAAAACTTGCACAAGAGGCAATGTCAAAATCACACACACACACACATAATCATGCTAAGAGGATTAGATTGGATATGATTTTCCCAAACATTGAGGTTTAGCAAATCATATAATCTAATGCATAATCTATGAGGGTAAAAGTTCAAACATATGTCAAACTTTTTCACCTGAATTTTTTAAAATTATAAAATTTGATTTAAAATTTTGAGAGGTGTTTGTTTACATTGAAGGTTTCAAGTGAGAAAATTTCACCCGAAACCTTTTTGAGTGATACGATCCTACCAAAACTATCTATGTGGCATCCTATGTGGAAGCCAAACCCCTATTTACAAAAAAAATGAATAAAACTTCAAGTTCAACTTTTGCAATTCTCTCCCCATGCTCATTTATCCTAATGGCTAAGAGAGTTCTGGATCTTTTTCTTGGTTTACTATTCTCCACCTCTATAGCCATATCTTGCAAACTTAGTGGTTTGCCCACTACTTCTTATCTTCTCTCTAGATTAAGATTTAGCCAAGTGGGAGCTACTAAAGTTGTTTGCAAGGATTTATCAGTCTTTGTGCCTTTATTTTGTTCATCACCATCAGAGACTTCTTTATATAAGATTTTTTCCTGACTTTTCTCCTTTCCTTTATTCACCTCTTCTTGATGCAAGATTTCTTCCTCCTGAAGTTATTCTTATTGTTCCTTCTTTTCATCTTCAAAAGGAATGTTTAACATAACAGAATCAACAATCTTTGCTTGTTTGATTGTTCTAATTAGATCTTGTTGTTCTTCATATGTTAAAACATGTTCTTTTTCTTCAATTTGTTCTTGATGCATATGTTGTCCTTGTGGAAAATCTATAGAAGTATTATCCATGGTGTTATCTTCATGTCCTCCTTGTTCTTTTGAGTCTTCTAAATTCTTTTCATTATAAATATCCTCTTGATTAGTAATATCATCTATAATGACTTTCTCTTGAGAATGTTCTTGTCCCAAATATTGGGATAAAGAGCCATTAACCTTGTAAATCCCAATATTATATTTATTCCATTTTATTTATTGTAATTTGTAATTACCCATAGGGGGATGAGGTAGTTTCACTAGCAGTGGTAATTCTAGATTCATCGGAGGTAATTATAGAGTGACATTTACGGTTGGCAATTGTAAAAATCTTGAGTAAATGAGGGTAGGCACCATCTTGGGAGAATCTACTATTTTTAGCATGTATGACATGTTTTCATAAAGTTGGCAAGATATTGTAAGAGAATCTATGACAATTGTAAGTTGTCATAAGATTCTATGATGATATGACAGCTTATGACAAGTAATTAATAGTTTAAGGTGCTATTATTATCTCTAGGCACCCAACTTGGGAAGATGCTCTCTAGAAGAATCTATGATGGTTATGACATGTCATAAGATGCTGTAAGAGACCAATTTAAGTCTTGGGTGCCCAAGTTTGCATGACTGATTTTGGACAAGTGTTAGGAGCTTGTAAGTTGGCATTTAATGTTTGCATATTGAAGATTCCCAAGGAGAGAAAGTGGATGCCTAGTTTGGTGTGAGAGCACTTGTATAATTATTTTTCCATGTATTTGTTGTAGTATAATAGATTTAGAGGTATTCAGGTGTTGCAAGAATGCTGTCAGATTGAATGTTGAAGGAGAGAGTTGTGTAGTTGATGTATTGTATCACTTTTGTAGATTAATACAAACTTGTGCCTCTTTCCAGGTGGAGTTTTTTACCCATAAGGGTTTTCTCCACATAAACATTGTGTCATTGTGTGATTAGTTTTTAGATTTGTTGCTTATGTGTTGCATTATTTATATTCTGTTGCAATATCCATTAAGTAATACACTATAAAAGATCATTAAACTTATTTGAATCAGATTTCCGTTAAGTAGTTGTTGCCTTCATTTCTAACACCAAAAGAATATTCTATTGATCTTGTGGATTTATATCCACCTGATCATTCTTTTCCTTATGAAGATGTTGTTCATAGGCTTCTTTCTCTAAGGACGTATCTTCTTCATGGGTTTGATTTACATTCATTTAATAACCCTCTTGTGTATCAACTAGTTTTTGTTGATCAATCATCTTCATGAGTGAAGACTTCTTCATTTGTAGCTCTCCTTGTCCATCAGCATCATCCTCTTTTTCCAACTCCTGATTAGTTTCTTCCTTCTCTTGTCTAGTGGGTGAAGGAGTATCCTTCCCTAGAGAATCTTTAGATATATCAGTTATAGGACCCTTAGATGGTAACCCTTCATCATGAACCTCTTTCTCCACCATGTCCTCAAATTTTCTAGTTTGGGTCACCTCTATTCTTTGGGTAGAGTGAGGATGAACAATTGTATATATTTCTTCTTTGGTGGAGGGAGCAGAAGTAGTAGGTATTGAAGGTTCAACAGATTCTTCTGTATGTTCTTCTTGTCTAGCATCTTCACCTTCTAAAGGAAACTATCCTATAGCAGTCCTTGGGGGCACTATTGTGACTAACATACTTTCACCCATTCCATTTCTTATCCCTACAATTCCTTCCTTATAAGTGATTGATGCTTGAAGCATAGTCCCTTGAACTATTTTGACCACTTCTTATGATGGTGTTGTCTCTAAATATCCTCTCATTTTAGGCTTTCCTGTGGTCTTATGCCTTTTATTTATATGTGACTTGGAGGAAGCAAATTCTATTGTGTTGGCCTTAGCCTTCCTCTTACCTTTCCCTTTGGTAGTTCCAAAATCCTTGATCCTAGCATATAGCCATGAATTGCTAATGTCTAGGACCTTTACACTTATTTCATCCAAAGACGCATCTTCTTTCAATGCCCAATTAATAGGATCCAATGGTCTTTGATCAACATATTCTAGGTCATAGATTAAATTTAGTACATTTCCATCATCAGATAACTCCTCAAGAACATCATCTCTGATTCTGAATTCTCTCAACTAAAACATAGTCAACCTATAATAACTCCTCTTTATCACTTCAAAGGCATCTTTGAAATTAGCCCAAAATCCTCCAATGAATATTCATGTTCAAATGACAGTTGGAAATAATTTTTTAAGCCTTCCTACAGGATCAAAATCCTTCTTCTACTATAGTTTTGGTTACTTGAATAGATAGACAAGAATAAAATCCCAAACTGAATGGGTACTTCACTCCTTTATGTTTACTAGACAACTTAAGATGCACTTCAGAAATCTATCTTAAAAATTTTATTAATACCAATCTATCATTGCAATGTCTTGGTAACAAGAAAGGAGCCTTCTCACATCTTGGAATTCTGATATAAGTTGACCTAGGAAAATAGAGGGCATGTGCAGAAAGATGGGGGGACAAAAAGTGGCCAAAACCACTTTTTGGTCCAAACAAGTAATAACATGGTCACATTATGGATCGGTAGTTACTGAGCCTAGGCTTGGTAACTACCAAGCCATAATACGAGTGTGTTATAATGCCCTCACATTTTAAAGTAGTTAAAATGCAAATCCTTAAACTTTCTTCACTCTAGAGTAGGATCATGTCTAGGAAGAGACCAATGGTATATAGATGAAATTAACATTTAAGTGTAAGTGACATTTACATATGGACATTTACTTTCTTATACTTTAAGTTATATTTCATGTATATACTTTCAGGATGTTTGAAAGTGGTTTTGGATCTCTAGGAATTATACTGTAGATTCTAGTTTTTAGAAGATTCTATGATTTTTCAGACTTAGTCAAATTTTAGGAATCAATAGGCTCCTATCATCTTGCAATTGTCTAAGGTTAGTTGTAACTATTCAAAAGAAGCATCAGGCATCTCCTTAGAAATAGGAGGATCTATTCTTATGCAAGAGACCTAGCAAGGACTCCAAGTAAAATACTAAGTCAAGTTCAAGAAAGTGGCAATACTATAAGCATTTTTTAGGATATTTTCAAGATTGAAGACCAAGTCTCTCTATCTCTCCCTCTATCTCTTTATCTATCTATCCTCCATCTCTCTTTATCTATCTCCCTCTTCATCTCAATATCTCTCCCCCCCTCTCTCTCCCTCTCCCTCTCCCTCTATATCTACATTTCTCTCTCAATATCTCTATATGTCTCTCTCCACCCCCATCTCTCTCACTATCTCCTTAACTCTCTTTCTCTATCTGACCCACTTTCTATATTTTCCTTCTCTCTAACTCTATCTCTCCATCTCTCACTCTATCTCTTTCTATCTCTCCCTCTCCATAATGTTCCACCCCAAATTAAAACTAGTTTTTTCCAACACCCACAAAGAATTGTCTTCTATCATGCAGGCATTCTATCAAACACTTTGCATAGCAATTGTTTCAATGTATTTTCAATGTGTTTGGGTATGGGATCATTCAAAATGCAATTCAAGAGACAATATTTGCTTAGATAGTAAATCCACAATGCATAGAAATATCATGGGCATTTCAACAAACACTTCTAACATGTATTAAAGAAATAACCAATAATGACAATCTGACCTCAAACTCCAACAATGTATTGATCTTCAATGTTATACAGGCTCAAATTACAATAGTTGTTTTATAATGTCCAAAAGATGATGATTTACAAGATACTAAGTTGTCATACAAAGCACTCTGTTGTAACATAACACAAATAAATCTGTAGCTTCAATAATACTAAAAAATATGCTTGAAGACCACTCCAAACTATTGTCAAACTTATGTATCAAAGTTGAATAATGGTGAACTATTGTAGCAGTAGATAACTCCTTCAGAAACAAACCAAATTGATTGAAACCTTATTAAAATGCAATGCTTATGGATCACACCCACCATATACCAAGACAAGGGTTTAGGAACCCATAAAATCCCACAACTGATATAGAAGAACTCACTGCAAATCGCCTATCAAATCCATCATACTATTGTGAAGGAAAATTAGCATTAGTCTCCACAAATTTATTATTTATCAAATCTCCAATAAATTTGTAAAACCTTTAGCACTGGAAAAATATAGATATTCAACACAAATACCATTACCGGCCAACATTCAGCACAAGCATAGATTCTAAATAAATCTACCAACAAACCTTTCCTACACAAACTATAACTCTGAATGTGTCACAATGTAATAACCTAGGTGGATCTTTTACCACCACAGCTATTCTTCTCCAAGAGGGTTATCATCCTCAAGAAGGCTAAGATGAACCAAGTTCAATCTCCTAGAACCACGAGGGTTTCATCAAAGGAAAATATAATAATCTACATGTCTAAATGAGCTCTCACAACCTCCTTTTATACTTTTCCACTAAACTCTCCAGAAGCTTATATTAAAAAAAATAATAATAATTTAAACTCCCTTTTAGCTCTGAAAAAGACCTTTTTATTTATATAATGATAATTTGACATGCAGGGTCCCTGTTTCATGCATCCATGATTTAAAACATTTTATCTTGGTTCCGACAAGCTATAACACTAAGGTTCTTTTTAAATATTTTAAATAATATTTGGCGACCTTAGTAAAATAATTAAAATAAAGCCATTAATACACCCATTTTGCGGAAACTATCAGAATGGATAAGAATCAAAAACTAACTCCACTAGAGTGAGCTCGATGAAGAATAATGATAAATGGAGCCAACTAGGTGACTTACTATAATAGATGCCCTCTCCAAGGTTCTTGGGGAGCACACCAGAAGCTAGAAATCACCCCAAAAAGTGGCATATGAGTCCTCTAGACCATCTGAGCTCATTGAAATCACCAAATAAATCCTCTAATAATGTTGACACACATCCACAAGGTCAGTGCCAACTACACTGTAAAGGAACCCAAAAATGGGGATATTAGAGTCTGCCTCCCCAAAGATTGCTTATCCTCAAGCAATGTCTGCACAACACTAGAAACACCAAACTAAACCAAACTACAACCACATGTGATCCCATGGTCCCACATCAATCTCAAAAAGGAACCACCATGCTAACACTATGCCACTCTGATCATAATGGTAAAACCATCATGCCAAAATTACACTCTCCTCTCTTGGAACCCCAAAAAGTAACCATCATGAAAACCCAAAATAAAATACCTATAAGGGCTGAGACCTATACCATGAAACATCTCTTGCTAAGGCATCTCAATGAGGTCCATAACTATAATCCATGTACTTGACATGAACTTAGGTAATAGGAAAGATAACCTGCTCAACCAGAAAACATAAACCTCAACATCTCTCCTCATGATGTCCCTAAAGTGAGATAGATCAATCAATGACAAGTGGTTGGTATAGAAGATGCCAACAAAACCAACTATGAAATCAGCTATCATGGGGATGACTCTACAATAACAAACTGATAACACATCATTGATACTTAATCTCCATGTGTTAAAGGGGTGAATCTATGCACACCAACACACCCAACCCACTACAAACATTGAAGCATCATCTAAAGATATACATACCAATACCATGAATTATCTACAATGACCATCACTCACCAAGGTGGGAGAAATAAATAACTAAACTATATTCATAAAAACTCCCACAACTAGTTGCCCTAAAGCCTACAAGAACTCCAAATCTATATGCTCATAAAATGATGTCACCATAATCAATGTTGTAATGTGAGGGCAGCAACTAACAACATAGAATACCCTTGATAACATAAGAGATGTGAGCATGAAGATAGCTAAATAGTCTTCTCCCGAGGCTAGATCACCTCTACCAACTGATCTCAACCACAAAATGCTCAACTGTTGGGCTAGAAAAACATGCCAACTCATATGTGTACAAAGAATCATAACTCCATGTAAATTGATTGGAGAGTGGATAGCAGTACCAACTCTAATTTTTTGCTCACAACTCCAATCCTGATTCAACACATCACCACTAGAAACTACACCGAGGTCCCAAATCCTGTGATCATCATTTAACTTAAAGGTGGAGTGAGGATCCCTCAACAAATCATCAACATAAATTATCTGGCTCAAAATTAATGTTGGGAACAAATTTTTAAATTGCTCCTCCACGAAGGAACACAAATCATCCTAAATGCAAGCTAGAAATAACTCTGAGCAGCCATGAATTACTTGGTTTTTAGACTCAAATGAAGCAATGTTAGCTGAAATACTTGCTCTTTCCAAGTGTAACCTTCTATCCATATTCTCCAAGGGGCCCAAGTCTACAAAAGAAACAACCTTGCTACTGCTAAATCTTGAAATTATCATTTGAAAGTCTGATTTCCATAATCTGAAAGTGGGACAATAGCTACAAATATGAAATCTTTTAGAAATAGCAATAGATTTGGGCATTCTAATAGCAGGACATACCTTTGTCATGGTTGTAAATTCCTCCACCAAAGTTATCAATTGGAACATGCTCCCATTCATGACTAAAATTTCTCTCCAAACTACTTACAAGTATGCACAAGGAACCACATGATGATCAAGCTTAAAAATTTCAACACCATGCAAGGACAATGCAAAGTATAACAATCTCCATTATGAATATGTGCCTTAATTGGATTCAAAACTTTGCATACCATATCTTCATGTTGTAAGTCAGTCAATGGAGGATTCTTCAAGATGTTGAATTTTTCATGTATCAAAACATCCCATGGGCATACTTCACCAGGATCCCATAATCTAATGGAATCAAGATAATGCTCAACACCTTGTGGTGGTCCTGAGAAAGCAACTCCCACTACTCTATCATTTTTCTCCAACATGTCATCATATGAAAATTCTTCTTTGTGATCCAAGAGTTCACACTCTTGTTGTTTGTCATTTCTACTACCTGTATTCTGAAACTCCTTGGTATGTGGAATGCTGAAATCATCATGTAATCTTTCATCCCTATGGAGTTCATCAATTTCTTCCACCATTTGCTTGATCTCTATAATCCTTGTATTATCTTCTTGTTTCTTGGATGTGGCTGCCATAGTTGGCTAATTTTCTGCTTTGTATAGTGAAAAGTGTGCCAAACTTAGCTCTAAACAAAGTTCATCAACCTTTTTTTCCCTTTTCTTCCATAAATTTGATAACATGATCTCTATCGTTGAGTAATTGCAAGTAATAATATTTTATCATTTCTAATGTCTCTTTGACCATGTGCAATTGCATAAGAGTGACTCCTCTTTCAACTCCTTTTTGTCTCTCCTCAATTCATGCTTTTCAAATGACATCTTCAATGAATGCATGAGTGTTATCAACCCTCATTAACATTTGCACAATTTTCTCTTCCGTAACCACAAGTTTATCTTTCAAATCTTGCAATGCTAAAGGTCTTTGATTAGATTCACCAAAGTGACTTGGGTTGTCATACAATAAATTTTTTGATTTGCTTACAATGGTAGGAACAATATCACCATCCAAATCAGGAATCCCATTACTTGATGCCTTGCAATCTTTATGTGTGAATGGTGGGACAACATCATGATTAATCAAAATATCATCAAAAGATTCCACCCCTTCAATATTCAACTCTAAATCAAAATACCTATCAATCTCATGTCTACTCTCTTCCTCTAAGCATAACATTTTAGTTTTTCCACACATTGTTTGAGAACATCAAGTCAACAAATTCATATGTAGCTGAAGTAACATCATGTTCTTGCTTCAAAACAACCAATAGAGAACGTAAGAGTGATTGTGAATTTTCATCACTCTCATTGATAATCAAAGTCGTGATGGTTTGAATAGAGGATATAACATTTTTCATTTGATTCTCATAAATAACAGCCAAGAAATGTTGAAACATTTCAAGAATAAGATCTTCACAACCCAAATCCAACATAATGATACAAGATTTGATTTTTTAAACACTTTCTAGAATTAAGATCCTTTTAGCCAAAGTTGGAATATTAAAATCATGCAGACCTTTGAAGCTTTATACAATCAACTAAAAAACCTTCTTCATAATACTACTATTATAAGGTTCCTGTGGAGCTGTTAATTTTATTAACACAAAAAGTCATTGCCAGTCTTACCTCCTCATTTGGATGTCTCATGAGCTCTAGCTTAACCAAAGAATTCACTAATGGAGCCAAAGCATATTGCAGCCTCTTAGAATCTCTCTAATCTCTCATGAATAAGCACATCTCCACTTCTTCCAAAATACAAAGTAGATCATTCCTAGACTGCGACCAGTGTTCAATTTTCTTACCTACTCTATAAAGATTCTTTCCCACATCTTCATTGAATGATGTCATAATTCATACCCTAGAAGAATCAACCTTTGACAATCATCTGTATGATAAATCACTACTAAAACTAATATACCAACTACCTAATAGGCTGGAAAGATACACTACTCTGATACCATTGTAATGTTCCACCCCAAATTGAAACCAATTTTTCCAACACCCACAAAGAATTTTGTCTTCTATCATGCAGGCATTTTGTCAAACACTTTGCATAGTAATTATTTCAATGTATTTTCAATGTGTTTGGGTATAGGATCATTCAAAATGCAATTCAATATTTGCTCAGATAGTAAATCCACAATGCATAGAAATATCATGGGCATTTCAACAAATAATTAGCATGCATTAAAGAAATAACTAATAATGACAATATAACCTCAAACTCTAGAAATGTATTGATCTTCAATGTTATACAAGCTCATATTACAATAGTTATATAATGCCCAAAAGATGATGATTTGCAAGATAATAAGCTATTGTCATACAAAGCACTCTATTGTAGCATAACACAAATGATTCCTATAGCTGATAATACTCAGAAATCTACCTGAAGACCACTCTAAACTATTGTCAAAACTTGTGTATCAGAGTTGAATAACGGTGAACTATTGTAGTTGTAGATAACTCCTTCAGAAACAAACCAAATATGATTGAAACCTTATTAAAATGCAATGCTTATGGATCACACCCACCATATACCAAGACAAGGGTTTAGGAACCCATAAAATCCAACAACTAACATAGAAGAACTCACTACAAATTGCCTATCAAATCCATCATACTATTCTCAAGGAAAATTAGCATTAGTCTCCACAAATTTATTATTTATCAAATCTCCAATAAATTTGTAAAACCTTCAGCACTAGAAAAATATAGATATTTAGCACAAATATGATTACCAGCCAACATTTAGCATAAACATAGATTCTGAATAAATCTACAAACAAACCTTTCCTACACAAACTATAACTCTAAATGAGTTACACTGTAATAACCTAGGTGGATCTTTCACCACTGTAGCTAGTCTTCTCCAAGAGGGTTTACATCCTCAAGAAGGCTGAGATGAAGCAAGTTCAATCTCCTAGAACCACAAGGGTTTCATAAGAGGAAAATATAATAATCTACATATCAAAATGAGCTCTCACAACCTCCTTTTATATTTTTCTGTCAAACTATCCAAAAGCTTATATTTTAAGATTCACTTTTTTTAATTTAAACTCCTTTTTAGCTTTGAAAAAGACTCTTTTATTAAAATAATGATAATTTGACACACAAGGTCATCCATGATTTAAAACATTTCATCTCGGTTCCAATGAGCTATAACACTTAGGCATTTTTTAATTATTTTAAATAATATTTGGTGACCTTAGTAAAATAATTAAAATAAAGCCATATTAATACACCCATTTTGTAGAAACTTCTGGAATGCATTAGAATAAAAACTAACTACATTGGAGTGATCTCGATGAAGAATAATAATGAATGGAGCCAATTGGGTGACTTACTATAAATAGATGACCTCTCCAAGATTCTTGGAGGGCACACCAAAAACCAGAAATCACCCCAAAAAGTGGCATATGAGTCCTCCAGACCACCTGAGCATTGAGTGTTGGTTTGTCATTGATGTCAAAAGTGATTTGGTGTTGATGTCATGTTGATGTCATGTTGATGTCATGGTGTTAATGTCATGGAGTTCACATGCTTTCATGTTATGGATAATGATCTTCATAACGGTCTTCGTGATATTCATGTTAATGTTGGTTTAGGAGTTGAAGAGTTGATCATCATGCCATTAGCTTGCTCACCTAAATGTTGTGATGTTTATGAGTTGATGTAGGTGTAATAATTTTTTTTTGGATAAAATGAAAATGATAAAACAATAAAATGCATTACCTAATCCAAATCTTCAATACCTTGAATAGATGCAAATGATGGATGCAATGCAAGATGAATTGATCGATTGATTTGATATGTTGGTTGCTCAATTCAGCAGCATAATGTTAGCATGAAGATGATAGATGGAAGGATGATGGATGAGAAGACAATGGATGATAGATGAATGATGCAAAGGCTCTAAAGATATTTCAACAATATGTAGATATTTGAAACTCAATGCATATTGATAATGGCTTGTGAGAGGGTTGATTTATAGGCAAGGGCTAGTTCAAATGGATGGTTGTGATTGAAAGGCTAAATGAACGATGTGGACAGCTAGGATTGATTAGTTATTCCCACTCTTCAAGGAAGTTGTAGTCATGTGACAAGTGTAAGGAGGAGAATAAAGCTCATGTATGATCGTGTACATAAAAATAAGTTCATGTGTGATCATGTACACAAAAAGGATAATAAATGAAAGTTGTACTACCACACATGATTCAAGTGAGAGGTGGACAAGTGTTGGAATGTGATGAAAGGTGAGGACCTAATTCAAATATTTTATTTGAATTAGTTGGGATATGTGGATGGAAATTAATTAAATAAATAGGATTTATTTAATTAATTGGCTAGATGATTAGGATAGGATGGGATTATGAGTGGGATTAGGACAAAATGCTACATGATGTCTTTGATAATGTTTTTGATTAGGTGTTGCAAGACATGGACAAATTTGGGACAATTTTGGGTGTCTACATTTTGCCCCTCTTTGAGATGATGTTCAAGATGATGAGTTTTGTGTCGAGTAACATCATTTCAAAGAAGTTAAGGTATGGATAGAGAAAAAGGATAATGATGAAAAGATAGGATGAGGATGGAAAAAAATAGGATGATGATGGAAAGAATGGATGATGATGATGATGCCCCCTCAAGAGGATAGGTGGGTTGGACAAACAGGGTAGGCTCTCAAAATGACATGGATTGGTTAAGGAAGATAAGATAAGGGAATGGATAGAAGAAATGAATGATGTGTTATGATGCAATGAAAGTGAGTAACCATGATGTTTGGTATAGCACTAGACGTTATGCACCTGGGTTATAGCACTAGACGTTATGCACCTGGGTATAAGGACTAGGGCGACAATGTGTCTTGTGCCCTAGCGTAATACAACCTTGTATAACGTATGAGGAATTGAACTTAGAGCATTAAAGTCCTAATGCACAAAAGGTATGACATGACCTTAGATGCAAAGGATAATGCAAAAGTCTATTCCAACATACACAAGATATGAATATTAGCTGGAAAGATACAGATTTGATACAAATGCAAGATAAATTGATAACACACACAAGCAAGCATGCATGCACAAACGATACAAAAAGAAACAAGGCATTGCCTTTGTCAAGTTATAAACCAATGGTTGATTGATTGATTGATTAGTTGATAATGATAGTGATGATGATAATAGTGTTGTCATTGCAGGGAAAGATATATCCCTAGATCGACACAAGGATGCTAATGATTGGTGATTGATTTAGTTTACAACAAGATTAGGATCAAGACCAAGGATGTGATTGGATAATTTGACAAGATTGATTGACTTGGTTTACGACAAGATTAGGATCAAGACCAAGGATTGCGATTGGATAATTTGACAAGATTGATTAACTTGATTGGTATGGATTAATGATGACTTGCATTTTAGTTGATTGCTTGGAATGATTTGAATGGATTGAATTGAATGAAGTGATTGGAATGATTGGATTGATTTGATGAAGTTGAATTGATTGGAAGAAGTGATTTGATTGGAAGATTTGATTTGATTGACTTGATGGATTGATTTGATGTGATTTGATTGAAGAATTGGATTGAGGAATTGAGGAATTGGATTGGTTTGATTTGAATAAATGATTTGATTTGACGGAGTTGATTTGATGGAATGATTTGATTTTGAATGAATGTGATTTGGTTGATTGATGAAGTGATGATTGATTGGATTTTAGGTGTTTATTGATGATGTAGGTGTTAGATGATAGAAGAAATGAGAGATGGATGAAGATGATGATTGGTGAAGATTAGAATAAGGACGAAATATGGAAATGGTCTATCGCCTATGCCTAAATCTAGGTACTTCCTTTGTATCCCAGATTGCCTACATACCTTGTATCCATGGGATCAAGGCATTTAACGATAGAGAGAAGATGTAGTTCTGATTATGCTTTATTGATGGTGATGATGAAGGTGGATGGATTGATCAGGTTATGGATTGATTGGGATTGATTAGATGTTTGATGTGATATAATGTTATTGATGAGATGATATGGATTTGATTAATTGATAGATTGGCTTGATTTGATGATTTGATTGGATTTGTTTTGATGAATTGATTTTGATGGATTATTTGATGATGAATGATTTTATTGGATTTTTTGTTGGATATTTGATTTTTTTTGTATTTTTGGGGAATATTTGATTTTTTTGTGTTTTGGGAATATTTTGATTTTTTTTGTATTTTTGGGAATATTTTGAGATGGCATTGGATTTACAATTTGGGTAGCCTTTGTGCTAGATACCAATGACAAGGGAAAACCAAGTATAGGTGCAAGGATGAAGGATGGATAAGAGGATATGTGATAGTAAATGTGATGGAAGGCTCATGATAAATCGATGGATAAGAGGATAGGCCATGGAATGGAAAGCTCATGATAAATGGATAGATACAAGGATAAGCTATAGTAAAATGGAATGGACATATGCATAAGAGAGTGAGGATGTGATCTCAAAGACTATGTCATGTAGGAATAACATGCCCGATTCTAGGTGTACTGCTTAGGATTTTTCATGAAAAAACTTATGACAATAGGATGACATGATGGATTTTACATGACAAGGCTTATGATAGGTGGATAATGATAGGATTGTTTGGAAAGGGTGAGGTATATCAAGAGATATCCAAAGCATATTTCAATATTTTACCCCTATGTCTTCATCAAGATCAAAAGGAGGAAGGGAGGTTGAATGGACTCAATATGATAGGTATATGGGTGTAATGGATAAGGATGGTAGGATATGATATGGAAATGGTATGATGGGATAGATAGTTTAGAAATGATAGGTTAGATATGATAGTTTGGATGAGACAATGTGCCCCCAAGTGTAAGTGACATAGAAGATCAACCTATACATGACACCTGTTTGCCAGGTTTTCATCATGGTACTTATCTAAGGCACCTGTTTACTAGGTTTTCACTAATGGATGAAGGGATTTCTCTTTACTTTTTTTTTTTTTTTTAAATGGGATAGCATGACAATTACACATGGCACCTGTGAGCAAGTTTTTACCATGGTAATGGATAGGAGGGACTCAAGTGTCTAGTGCTATGAAAGGTGATAGTGTTCCATGAGATGGATGTCATAGCATGGCCCATGTCATTATGCTCATAGATGTTGGTAGGGGATTGAATGAGAGGAAGATGGATTAGGTTGATAGTGGATTATGAAAGGTTTATGCAAGGATGGGGGATAGTGGATTATGGAAGGTTGGATAAAAGGCTTATGTAGAAGCATGGACCATAGGGATAGGATGATGGGGTATGATGATGGGGGAGATATGTAGGATAGTGGATGAAAGGTGGGGAGATGGAGGTATGTGAGAATGGAATCATGACCAATGGTTACACACACCATGATAAATATTGAAGCTTTTGATGGGAAGGTGGTGTAGGAAGCAATGGGGATATTTTCTTAGGAGATGGTTGATGTAGTGATTTGGGAACCTACATAAACTTAGTATTTGTATAATTTTTTTCTTTGCTTGTGGGATTTTTGTGATTTTTGAATGTAATGAGAATTTTGGATGGAAGTGGATGGTTGGAATTTTTGAGATGTGGAAATGGATGCCTCATTTGACTTGCTTGCTTTTTTTTTAGGAACCCATACCATTTTGGTTTTGGACTTTGCTTTTGGAGGTATGGGCTTAGAGGAATTTTTAGATGGATTTGGCTTCAATTCTTTGCATTGATGCCCTAAGGCATGAGGATCTTTAGGATTTTTTATAGGACTTTTGGATTTATAGGTAGAGGCATCCAAATTTTTACTTTTGAATCTTATGCACATGATGGAAGGGGGGTTGGTGGAATGAATGGAAGCTTCATGTTTAGACAATGTGTGTATTTGTTGGTCATGATTAGGATTTTTAGAGGACTTATGGATAAGTGGATAATTAGGCATTGGTAGAAGTGGAGACAAAGTGGATGGAGGGATATTGTAATGCCCCAAGCTTTCACCCAGTACATTAGTTGAATGAACACTGAACCAACAATTTTTTTGCATTTGCAAGTGCAACATTTACATGTCACATTGCACTCACACACACACAAGGTGTTGCAACATGTACAACCACACCTAAAAGACATCACCATTGCACAATGCAAGGTGGCACAAGTAGAAGACTTCACCCATCATGTGACAACTCACCATGATGACCAAGAGAGAGGTGGAGCTCACTCCATGATGAGGATCATATAAATGTCCACAAACTTATTCCCTCACAAACACATGGAGTAGGATGAGGGTGACATCTACCTCAGTCTATTCCATGATGACACAAGACATCCCAAACACAAGGGTAATGCTCACCCACAGGATAGTCCAACTAGGATGTATGATTCCTCAACCAACTAGAATGGTCACAAGTCAAACTCATGTAAAGGCACACTTCCCAATGCAAAGGAGGGAATAATCTAAGAGTGCATATCACATCATGGAAATGACACCAAAACACCTACGAGGCTAAAAATAGTAATCAATGCCAAAGATGATTCATTTTAACCAAAAACATTAAGTTGTCGAACCAATTATGTCCACATGTCAAAAATGACAAAAGCAATACAAAAGGCTATGCATGTTCGACACCAACGCCGACACATGCTAAAAGAAAAGATAGGATCCTCACCACCTATGTGGGATGAATACAATCCAACACAAACATATCCATAAACATCAAATACAACATCAAATAACTGAGTCTAAACATGCTAACATAGCTAGATTCTAACATGTAAAATCTATCATAACATGCCAACATCCTCAGAAACTGAGGCGTGGAAAAATAAAAGATGATATACAATAATTACAATATTTGAAGGGCTTCATCCTAAACATAGATGAATCATAGACAACATCATAAATCAACTCAAAGCATTAATTACATCTTATTACAAGGGTCTCAAAAGACCTACATTACAAAGGTTACAATAATCAATAATGATAAAATACAAGTGCATAAACCACCCAAAACCAACATTCTCTCCAAGGTGCAACAAGGCACAAAGCACAAGGTAAACCACCTGCAAAAAGATCATGGAATCCATCAAGCACTTGAAGATCATCATGAAGGACCAATGGGGAAATGTTGCTCATCTCCCAACCATATTGCCATCGTCGAGTGCAATAGATGTCTATGCAACTCTAGGCAACCCCCAAGCTACGGAGAAGGTGATCATGGCAAACCCGCTAAGAGCATCTCACACATCCAAGGTATAAAAGAAACATATGAAATACATGCCAATCAATGCACACAACACACATGACATGACTGCCAATACAATGCATATAAACAACACATGGTACAACTACCTTCTAATTGCCTTCAAGTAACATATGGCACACTTGCCAAAACATAATAGAATGACATAACAACATTCAAGCATAAGGGAAATAATCACCTTTAATGCACACCAAATGAGGCATAAATCATAATCCATCATAGACACATACAAGTATGAATCAGGCATCACAATGTACATACAATCACATGGTAAACATCACACATCGAGTCAAACTCTGATGGTGGAAGAAGGAAGAGAGACCTAGGTAGTTAGGACAAGGAGTGTCAAACAGGGGCAATACTCATCTCGCGGTAGAACATGAGGGCATAACCTCCTCATAGAAACTAGACACTACACCAAAGATTTCTCTTTATACCCAAACCCAAGCAAGGCAGATACTTCACCAGCACATGCAGTTTGGTGTTGATGATGTTATTATTAAATTTTATTACCCAATGTGTTTAAATGTTATTCTTGATTAAAACTTCCATTCGATAAATTCCAACAACCTCTTTGGGCTATGGCTCATGATGGAAGCCACTCCTTTCCTACCCTTAGACCTCTTCCTAAACACCCATAGCACCAATTTGACCAATTGGGCATGGCATGGATTTCGAGGTGACAAAATCACAATTTTGACAAAAACACAACATATTCTCAAAATATGCAAAATACCATTCTAATTGGGAGACAACTCATCCCACAAACTAAAACATCAAGGAAATGCATACAAAGCAATTTTCAAGTTTTAAAAAATAGAGAAATAAGTGGCACGAATTTCAATGCACAAAAATGTCTCAAAACACGACATAGTCTCACAAGATGCATAATCAAATAATATGAAGGAGTCAACTCATCCCTCAAAGCAAATCATAAAGGAAATGCATAGAATTCAATTTTCATGTTTTCTAAAAGTGCAAAATAACCATAAGGCCCTAAAAACTCCATTGGAGCTCTCTTTGGCACCTTAACCAATGTTTGACCAATTTTCTAACTTTTGTTTTTCATGATCTGACAACTACCCATTATAGATAACATGCCCAACAACCAATATATGTAATAAAAATAAGTTGGGGATTTCCACAGAAAATTTGCCAGGGTTTTATCTGTATTTTCATGTTTCCAAAAATGAAAATACATAAAAATAAAAGCATTCACAGCTGAAATAAATTTTCTAAGATTCCTACAACTAAGCAAGGCCATCTTCAACCATTCTAGATGGTGTGGCATGAAAGAAATTGAAGAAACTTATCTTCCAATACAAGCAAAATCCAAGGAAAAGAATAAGGTTGAATGTCAGATTCAATCCACACACAATAAGAAAACACCAAGCTCTTGAATCCGATCCAAACTCTAAGCAATTCCGAGCAAAACTTGTTAGACTTAGGGTAGACAACTGAAAGGGGGGTGAATTAGTTGTCCAAAACTTTCTTCCAAATCAAATACTGAACTCCACACAAGCATAATAGTAAATCAATCATGAAAGCATAATGCAACAAGTTAAGAGTAGATACACATTAACACACATAACACCAAGATTTTTGATGTGGAAAACCTAGTTAAGGGAAAAACCACGAGGTGATTAACCCAAGATAATATTCTCTGTTAGAAGAATAGAAAGAACAAAATGGCACATGCCAATTAGGGCTCACTGCCCGAGCACACTACTCATAAGAGGCTCACTGCCTACAAGAGACACACTATCTACAAAAGAATAAGTATCACATACGTGAACTGGTAAATAGCATCTTCACCATGCTTGAGTCAGTTCCATTTAAGCCCAAACCTTCTGCTCTACCTTTCACTCTTCTCCTCGCTACCACATGCTCATCTCCACAAGTCCATATCTGAAATGACTTTGCAATCCCTTATTTATACATGACATCAACTTAGGAACAAACATCTAAGTTGGCAAACATCCACAAAAACATCCGTAAGATGTATAATTCATCCAGTCAGCCAATCACAGAAAGAACACCATCATCTGAAAGTTATTCTTCATTTTCAGGACCCCAATTCTAATGCGGACCATAAACACGAACTGAGCACGATCCAAGGACATCCTCAAACTTGCCTAAAACACCAAGAATATCCGCACTTCCTCTACTTACTGAAATCCTTCTCTCCTTCATCTGGAACCTCAAGAACATAGTCTGCCATTACTGTCACAAAGGAATAGATACTTGCGAACCTTCAAACCATGAACCAAATGAGTTGACACACCACACAGACTTCCCCAACACTTTGTTAAATCTGTAGAACTAGAGAATGCATTTCTGGATCTCACTGGACCTATCTATATCACTCTGTCATCACTGAACATCTGCCAAAACTAGTTTTACTTGAACTTCTATAACTTCTTCATATCTTCATGCAGACCTCTGAAATCTCTACTGGAACATCTTAAGACACATATCTACAAACCCTTTAATCCGCATCCTTGTATCCTCATCCTGTCTTAGAATTTTACCTTATGTCATTACTGTTCTTCACCATTCCTGATTGATACTAATTTTCTCAATATCCTCAGCACACGACTCATCCAAACCTTATCATTAATGTAACAAGAGTATGTTGACATCAATGACAACACCAGTTAAACCCATACTTGCAACAATCTCCCCCTTTGTCATTGATGGCAACATATGATGTGAAAAACTATCAAGACAAGAACTTCTCCTTACTGTCACAACTCCCCCATCAACAACAACTATTCACATGTCTTCTCTCCCTTTACTGCTCCCCCTTTGATCAGCAACCACTTGTTTTTCACATGTCTTCTCTCCCCCATTGACATCAATGGAAAAGGGCACATACTTGCAATTCCACTACTTCAAAACCATGTTTGCTGCTCCCCCTAAGTAGCAGCTCCCCATCATCAGTCCAGACCACAAGATGTGACTGTGATATCCACCAGATTAATGCACATCAGTGCACCTTAGTTCACCACCGGAGGGGCAATAACCCCTAACTTCTCCCTGAGATACTCAAAAGAGTCCTTGGGAAGAGGTTTAGTAAAAATATCTGTAATCTGATCCTTGGAGGGCACAAACTCTAGTCTAACTTCATCCTTGTTCACTTGCTCTCTCAAAAAGTGAAGCTTGATAGATATATGCTTAATCTTAGAATGCAACACCGGATTCTTAGAAATATTTATTGCATTTGAATTATCACAGAAAATTGTGATAGGCTCCTCATACTCTACTTTAATATCTCTTAGCATCTGCTTCATCCACAAAACTTGAGTGCAACTACCTGCTGCTGTAATGTATTCTACTTCAGTTGTAGACAGGGATATTGCCTCTTGTTTCTTGCTTAGCCAAGAAACCAATCTCTTCCCCAAAAAGAATGCTCCGCCACTAGTACTCTTCCAATCATCCACATCTCCTGCCCAATCAGCATCTGCATATGCATGAAGAGAGAAATGATGATCTCTAGGATACCACAACCCATACTCAACTGTCCCCTTTAGATATCTAAAAATCCTTTCGATTGCCATAACATGAGATTCTCTAGGATCAGCTTGGAATCTAGCAACAAGACCAACAACCTGCATAATATCTGGTCTAGTTTGAGTGAGATACAACAATCCTCAAATCATTGACCTATAATTTGTCTGATCAACCTTGGGAGAGTCATCATATTTGCTCAACTTGTATCTGGTTGCCATTGGAGTGTTCATTGGCTTTGAGTTTTCCATCCCAAATTTCCTCAACAATTCTTTCACATATTTTGACTGAGAAATGAAGATTCCTTTCTTTGTTTGAGTAATTTGTAAACCCAATAAGAAATTCAGTTCTCCAAGCATGGACATCTCAAACTCACTTTTCATTTGACTTGTAAAAGTTTTACACATACTATCTCTTCCTCCAAAAATGATATCATCAACAAATACTTCAACAATTAAGATATTTTCATGATCAATTTAGAAATATAAATTACTGTCAACAGTACCTTTGTTGAAACCAATCTTCAAGAGATGTTTATCTAGTCTTTCATACCAGGCTCTTGGGGCTTGCTTCAGTCCATACAGTGCTTTTTTCAACTTACAAACCATATCACCATTGTCAGACAATTGAAATCCATCTGGTTGCTCAATGTACACTTCTTCTTCCAAATCACCATTCAGGAAGGCAGACTTGACATCCATCTAATACACTTTGAAATCTTTGAAGGCAGCAAATGCAAGAAATAATCTAACTACTTCAATTCTTGCCACTAGAGCAAAAGTTTCTTCAAAATCAACTCCTTCTATTTGAGAGTAACCTTTGCAAACTAATCTGGCCTTATTTCTGATCACTTCGTCGGCTTCATTCAATTTGTTCCAGAAGACCCATTTGGTTCCAATCACATTTTTGTTTCTAGGTCTGGGAACAAGATCCCAAGTGTGATTCTTCTTAATTTGCATCAGTTCTTCCTCCATTACCTTAGTCCATTTTTTTATCATTGCAAGGTTCATTTATTGTCTTAGGTTCAATCTTTGAAATTAGACAATACTCATCTAAATTTTGAGCAATTATCCTCCTTGTTTGCACTCCTTTGCTTTTGTCACCTATGATCTGATCTTCAGAGTGGTTTAGAGTTACATACCTTGGAACTTTGGGAGTTTCTTGCACCTCTAACTCTTGATCAGTCTCATTGAGACTTATCTCTTCTTCCTGTCTTACCGGATCAACTTGACTTTGTTTCTGAGAAGAGGCTTGGATACTTTGAATTTGAACACCATTCTAATCATCTTCATCATACTCATGAATTCTTGAGGGTCTTTCAATTTCTTCATCAACCTTCACATTTACACTTTCTACAATCTTTCTCAGTCTCTTGTTGCAACACCGTATGCTTTGCTTTGAGTAGAGTAACCCAAGAATATTCCTTCATCACTTCTAGCATCAAACTTTCCTAGATCTTCATCCCTTTTAATGTAACATCTACTACTAAAAACTCTGAAGTATCTCATAGTGGGAGTAATGCCAAACCAGAGTTCATAAGGAGTCTTACCGGTATTGTTTCTAATTTGAACTCGATTGAGAGTGTAGACTGCAGTGCTGACAGCTTCTCTCCAATAGATCTGAGGAACATTTGCTTCCATCATCATGGTCTTGGATGCTTCCTGGATGGTCTGGTTCTTTCTCTCAACTACTCCATTCTACTGTGGAGTTCTAGGGGCAGACAACTATCTCTTTATTCCATGTTTCTCATAGAAGTCTATGAACTCACCGAATGTGAATTCTCCACCTCTATCAGACCTCAGACATTTCAATTTTAATCCAGTTTCATTCTCTACCATGGCCTTGAATATTTTGAATTTCTCAAGTGCTTCTAATTTTTCTTTCAGAAAGGTTACCCACATCATCTAGAAATAGTCATCAATTAGCAACATGAAGTATCTATCACCTTGGATACTCCTAACTCTTGCCGGACCACAAAGATCAGTATGAACTAAGTCCAACAGTCCAGTAGAAGACAATTCCTTATTTTTGAATGTGACTGCTCAGTTTGCCCAACTGACATTCTTTGCATAAGCTATTAGTAGGTTTCACTAATTTTGGAAGATCCCTTACAGCCTGAGTATTGCTTATCTTGATGATATTATCAAAATTCACATGACACATCCTCCTATGCCATAACCAACTCTAATCAATTTGAGCAAATAAGCAACTTTTACCAGTACCAACCAAGTGGAAGATATTACCTTTAGTTTGAGTACTGGATGCAATCTCTATTCCAGAATTTTTAAAGATCTTGCATTTTCTATTCCTGAATCTGAGATCATAGCCTTTGTCCACTAGCTATCCAACACTAAGAAGATTGTGCTTTAATCCTTCAACATACAGTACATTACCGATTTTATTCTTTCCATCAAGAGAAATAGTTCCTCTACCTCTGATTCTGCCAGCAGAATTATCTCCAAACTTTAAAATTCCTCCTTCATACTTTTCCAAATTTAAGAACTTATTATTGTCACCTGTCATATGGTGAGAGCATCCACTGTCAATGACCCAATCATCCATTGCTTCAACTTGGGCAGCCAGAGCTTTTTCTTCAACTTTATGATTGACAGATACAGAGGATATTGGTTCCTCTTCTTTGATGGCAATAAACACCCATTCATTAACGGATTTGTTTCCTGTCTCTGATTCATCATTTGTTACTCCTTCATTATCATCTTCTTCATGAACATAGTAACAATTCTTTTGAAACCTTGGTCTGTTAGTGTCATGCCCACATTTCACATTTGTTCACAACATGCTAATTCATGTGTTATGTCCACATGCGTCATGTGGTCATGATATGAAATATAAAAAAAAAAATCTTTTCTACTTGAATTCTTCACCTCACACGCATAAGCATGCTCGATGCGTCTGTTTAAGTTGTCTAAGTGTTTGTTGATACGGAATATTCCGCTCACATGTGTATGTTGATTTTGTTCACTATGTTTGAGCTGATTCATTTTGCTTCGTTTAGATTTTCCCTTGAAAGGTAGTTGATCTTTAACTGTCTATCTCAATCTGTTAAATTATGTCTCACATTCTTTGTTTAATTCCTCTATCGATTTGTTTTAAAATGTTGCTTATTTTGCCGCTTATGTATTTCTTGATTTATTATTATTTTTATTGCATTTAAATTTTATTTACGTTAAATCATCTTCCATATCTTGGTAATTTATTAGTAAAAAGAATTACTACTCATAAGACAACAATTACAATTTTCTTATAAACGGATTTAATGTAATATGATTATTAGGACAAATTACTATAGTCCCTTTTAAAATTGCCCAATTATATATGAATATATAAGTTTAAGTTCATATATAATTTCTCTCCTCTTTTCTTTTAAATCTTGTGGTGGAAACTCCACTCTAGTATATATATATATATATATATATATATATATATATATATATATATATATATATATATATATATATATATATATATATATATTTGTTTAATCTTTGTATATTTAATCATGCTAATGGAAAATCCTCTCATAATAAAATAAATTATAGTTATGATTCCAACTCATAGTGAAGGGGTGAGATTACAATAACATTTAAGAATAACCACTCATTTAATATTAAATGATATAGATATATACATATACATATAAATATATATTTATATATATGTATATAAATATATAATATTTTTTTTTATTCATATTAAAATTATATTCCTCTCAAGCACTAAGTGCCTGTTTTCACATGCTATATCAATTAGGGTTTACACCCTAACTTTTATTTGTTTTGATGCAGGCTTGATGGGCGAATGGCAGCAGCGCCATTCGTAGGGGCAGAGGAATCTGTAGGTGGAGGGGTTGGAAGGGCACATGGTGGGGAGGCCGTAGTCGGCGGTGGGTAGTAGCTAGCAGTGGAGGTGGGGTAGATCAGTGGCTGTGGCGGGGATATGGTCGTGGGGGGGCGTGGGTTATATGGCACGGTGGGATGTGGGGAGGAGCGGAGCCCCACTCACATCCCACGAAGTGGGGGTGTGGGTGGGGCTCCGCCCCTCCCCACACCCTATTGTAATATATATTTCGGTGGGGGAATCAACCCCCCACCACCATTCCCTTCAATAATTTCAACTGTGTTTAAACCACGACCTCCTTTATTCGTATTTTAGTGCTATTTCAAATTTTTAATAATATTTGTTAATGATATATATATATACATATATATTTATATATGTGTATATATCATTTTCACGATTATACTCAATTTAAAACTATTTTAAAAAATATATATATATTTATATTTGTATATATATACATTCACAAGTGTAACAATATTTTCATTTTCACAATTTTATTTTAAATAAACTATTAAATATTTAAATTTCACACTTTCAATTAATGATCAAAATGTAAATACTGATATATCAAATGTTCACATCTAAATTTAAAAGTAGAAAGGAATATATATATATATAACGAATTCTCAAGGTAATATTCATTTCTTACTATAATCAATTTTTTTTAAATTTCTATATAACAATTATTCTAATGAAAGAGAAACATTAACCATTCAGATCTATATTTACCATTTGTAAATTCTAACAAGTAAATTTTCCTTTTCAATTACATTTAAAAATCAGAAGTAAATACATGTAACTATTGAAACATTTCTATTTCAAGAGCACACATAGTCCAATAAAAATTAAAATTTAGATTATTTCCCAATGCAACTTAACTTCAAGTTTTAACTTTGTATTCAAGGCAGAAGGCATCATTCATAAACTGTAAAAGTAACTTTCCCACTAGATAATGCAAGAGATAAATTATCAATTGATTCAAATCAACAAACAAGTCTCACAACTTAAACAAAGAACAATCAACTGTAAGAATCCCACAACTCACATACACTCAAAGGGAGTAATTTACTCTCTTCTCCCAGCTTACACAAATGATGTAATGTAAAAACCAATTAAAATCACAACTTTTAACATAATAATGGAGGATTATTTCTCTACTCCCAAGATAACAACTTTTACAACAAATTCAAGAGAGAAGTTCTCTCTATGACTCTTTCATAATGAAACTATAAGGACCAAGCTCTCATTGCAAATAGGAAATAGAATATTTTCTTTAACAAGGTAAAACTTTCTTCAATCCTTTTTACATGCTCCAATAGGAACCTACAAGACAACAACAACCATCTAGCTCTCCTCCCTACCTTTGACCCACAAGAGGGTCACCCTCGAGCTAGGGAGACCATCCTCATACCAGGGTAGAATAGACAAAACAACACTTCACAACATTGAATAACAATAACAAAGCAAATAACACACACACCCCATGGTTGACTCACAATACAAAGACTTAGCTTAGGTGAGTTCAAGGAGGGTAGGGAAGTAGACAATCTCTACCTCTAAGTGTCATCCATTCACATTTTATCACATTTTATCACAAGGCCTCAAGCCAACTTAACCACAAGGCCTCAAGCCAAACATTTATTCTTCCACAAGACCTCAAGTCTTCTAATGAATCAAATTACCAGGGATATCCCAATAGGCTCTCAAAGCCAATAACCCCTCTAGGCTCAAAAGTACTAACATACCCTCAAGGCATTTACAACAAGAACCAAGATGACACCTGAGGAGGGTCACACCTCCCCTTCCCTATACAAGATGAGCATTGCCTTCCATCTGGAAGGAGCTCTTTCAACACCCAAAACAAACCCCCAAACAAAATAACACAAAACTCATAGAAGACATTTGCAAACTCATTCATCAAGCAAGAAAACAAACAAACATATCAAACATCATATCACACAAGAGAGTAGTCTAGTTCACCAACCTTTCAAAGCCCAATTATGGAATGAAATTTGATGAAGAGCTCCACTCTAGCCTCCTTCTCCAAAGTCTCCTTCTTTCCACAATAATCCAACCCCCTAACTCTCCTCCTCCTCTCTCTTTTAAAAACTAATTCCCTACATTTTCCTAATTTCCCATGTGGCATTAAACAACTAATCCACAACTCATCCATTATCTTAGTGGTCATAAAACAATTGACCCCCACTCCATAGGTTCCCCACTAGAGTCCTTTTGACAACACATGGAGAATTTAAAATACAATAAGTAAAATAGAATACAAGGGGAGTGGATGACACACTGCCCTAAATAAAGGGAACCCCACCAAAAGAGAGGCACATGGAGACAAACACTCTATTATTAGGGGATCATGGAGTTGTTCTATGACTTGGAAGTGGGCCTGAGTGTGGACTCCACTCATCTCATTGTCCCCATGCTTCCAATTTCGTCACTTTACTTCACTGTGAGGTTTAAGTGACCATATGGAGGTTAACCCAAGGTTATCCTAGTCAAAAAGGTCCCTAGACCCATGAGGTATAACCCAAGGTTGATTTTTGCCTAGTTAGAACTCCCAGAGTCAAGTAAAACACAAGAAATAGGGTCTAAAAGAAATAAAATTTAAACAAGATTAAAACAACATTTCTTACAACATTTATCATAATAAAAGTAAATCAGAAGATAACCCTTATTCCCTTGACCTCATGCAATATTAACACATTACAACATTATAACATTTTCCAAACACAAGGTTGATCTTAGTTCCCCATGGAACTAGATCGGCTCACAAGGGATACAACATAGGTATGAGATGGTCTCCTGTATTTGTGGTTTTGTTAGCAATACCTACATACTCAAACTCGAAGTCAATATCACATATAGATATCATAGCCAAAGAAAAATAAATACATGCATCCTAAACAACCTACCAAAAAATCACATTGAAGTTCTATATCCATTCATCATTTTCTTAAAAAAAATATCTAAATATCATCGCACAATTATTTCCTTAAGAATCAATTAGGTTTAATAAACAAGGTTCAAGATCAATAGTCTCTCAACATAAACATAATAGAAATATCTCTGCATTTAGTCTCATGAACAGTAGTGTAAAAAGTAGGCCTCACAGTTAGGATTTGGTCTTGAAAATCTATCTGGACATCTTGAGTTAAAATGACCAAATTTATTGGAGTTAAAACACTTAAAAGGTAATTTCCCTTCAAACTTACTGGATCCTCTTGGCAATCTTTTTGCAATAAGAGCTTCAAGATGAGCAGTTTCAGCTTCTTCTTCTTCCAAGTCTTTTCTTTCTTTTTCATACCATGATAGGTTCCTTGAAGATTTTTCTCCTGGATCAAACCTTTGTTTCCCTTTTACAAAGGCACTAGCTTTGAATGCAGATTTAGTCTTTGGAGGATCATCTCCAAACTCGGCCATTTCAAAAGCAGCCAACTTACCAACCAATTGATCTCTTGTGACTGTTGTGTGAGCTCTGAATTCTTTGATTGCAAAAGCCTTGATTTTATAAGAGGCAGGAAGAGATCTGAGAACTTTGCCAATGATCTCTTCTTCACTCAGGGTTCCACCTGCATTTCTAATTCCACAAACTAGCTCATTCACTCTTGGCATAAAAGAGGTAATATTTTCATCATCTCTCATCTTTAGTTTTTCAAATTTCCCTTTTAGACTTTGTAACCTTGCACATTTAACATACTGGTCTCCTTCATGCAAAAGTTCCAATTTATTCCAAATCTCAAAGGTAGTTGGTAGTTCAATAATATTTGAGAGTTCTGAGTCAGATAATGCACTTAAAAGAGCCTCTTTGGTCTACAGATTGTTTTTCAGCATCTGTGATTTCATTTAGGGTTGTCAGACCACCCTGTGGTGGTACATAAGCTTTTGTAACTATGTACCAGTATGCAAATCCCATACACTACAAGTGACATTTCATGCGACCTTTCCAAAGAGCAAAGTTAGTTCCATCAAACTTCAGACTATCCTTCTTGTAGGATGACATCCTGGATCTCCTCAAGTGGTTAAGCTCCTTTCAGAGGAACTTAGCTCTGATACCAATTGTTAGACTTAGGGTAGACAACTGAGAGGGGGGGTGAATCAATTGTCCAAAACTTTCTTCCAAATCAAATACTGAACTCCACACAAGCATAATAGTAAATCAATCATGAAAGCATAATGCAACAAGTTAAGAGCAGATACACATTAACACACATAACACCAAGATTTTTGACGTGGAAAACCTGGTTAAGGGAAAAACCATGGGGTGATTAACCCAAGATAATATTCTCTGTTAGAAGAATAGAAAGAACTAAATGGCACATGCCAATTAGGGCTCACTGCCTGAGCACACTACTCACAAGAGGCTCACTGCCTACAAGAGACACATTGTCTACAAAAGAATAAGTATCACATACTTGAACTGGTAAATAGCATCTTCACCATGCTTGAGTCGGTTCCATTTAAGCCCAAACCTTCTGCTTTGCCTTTATCTCTTCTCGCTACCACACACTCATCTCCACAAGCCCATATTTGAAATGACTTCGCAATCCCTTATTTATACATGACATCAACTTAGGAATAAACATCTAAGTCAGAAAACATCCACAAAAACATATGTAAGATGTATAATTCATCTGGTCAGCCAGTCACAGAAAGAACACCATCATCTGGAAGTTATTCTTCATTTCTGGGACCCCAATTCTAATGTGGACCATAAACATGAACTGAGCATGATCTAAGGACCTCCACAAACTTGCCTGAAACACCAAGAACATCTGCACTTCCTCTACTTACTGAAATCCTTCTCTCCTTCATCCGGAACCTCAAGAACACAGTCTGCCATTAGTGTCAAAAAGGAATAGATACTTGTGGACCTTCAAACCATGAACCAAATAAGTTGACACACCACACAGACTTCCCCAACACTTCCTTAAATCCGCAGAACTAGAGAATGCATTTCTGAATCTCACCATACCTATCTGTATCACTCTGTCATCACTGAAGATCTGCCGAAACTGGTTTTACTTGAACTTCTATAACTTCTTCATATCTTCATGTGGACCTCTGAAATCTCTACTAGAATGTCTTAAGACACATATCTACAAACCCTTTAATCCACATCCTCTTGTCCTCATCCTGTCTTGGACTTTTACCTTATGTCATTACTGCTCTTCATTGTTCCTGATTGATACTAATTTTCTCAATATCCTCAACACACAACTCATCCAAACCTTATCATTAATGTAACAGGAGTATGTTGACATCAATGACAACACCGGTTAAACCCATACTTGCAACAAAACTCCCTTCCAAGCAATTAGATATCCATTTTTCAAGCAAGAGGGTTTCAAACAAAGGAGAGCAAATTTTGTAGAGAAAAAGAATAATAAAAAATACATGTCTTTTTTCCTTTTATTCCTCCAAAGACACTATCCCTTTTTTGGTAATAAATTAATCCTTTAAGTGATTTAATCAATCAATTCAAAATTATAGCCTTTACACAACTAAATCATTTAATTCATAAATTAAATAATTGAATGCCTCTTTTGCAAATCAAATAGGCATTTCAAATAACACATTAATAAACCCTTTTGCACTTAAAACACCTAAATAATTCACTGAAATAGCTAGGGAAATAGTTAGTCGAATGAACTCAACTATTCCAAACAGGTTATTGCCATTTAACTCAATCTCATTCTGAAAAGTACAAACCTGCATACTATGCATTCAATTTCCTCATTTAATGCAATCTCTACCTTTTTATAGAAAAATATCAAATTTCATAATTAAACTGAAATCACTCAAATTTGTTCCACAAGCATATAATGATGCAACAAACATTTTTGCTAAAGCAAAAATAGCAATTTCCAAATTAAAATAATTAATTTAATCTAGAAACATGGAAAACACGCTTTTCGAAATATTTTAAAATAAATTGCAAGAATGCTAAGGAAACACATGCAATGATACTAAACACACATCACGGGTTTCCACAACACAAGGATAAGGGTGAGATGGATTAGCGTCCCATGTCAACCTTCTTCACATTTCCCACATTAGTTAACACCTATAATTACCTACACACTCAAATAAACCATCAGGTATACCTGCTCCATACATAAAATAGCTGAACCACATAATAATACCCAACGTTGCATAATATCACATAAGCATCATAAACATGAGTCGACAATCAATCAACAACATAAAATCATATACGCATAAATCATATAACATAATCACATGGAAGGCATCACATCCATCCAGCATATTACACAAATGAAAATAGTGAAGCTGAAGCACTGCAATAATATAACATGCACAATCACAAGGTTTTGGAAACCAATTAACAAAGCACAACCCCATCAGAAACACCTCGATGGTCATGCAGAATACACCCTCAAAACCCATTGATGGCACCATAGAACTCATTGGCAAGTTCAGTGCAATGCATCAAAGCATAATAATCACATAATACACTGATAAACACTCATAACAACATATAACACATGAATCAAAAGCACACAAGGTACACACTAGGGTGGGCATTACATCCTCCTCCACTAGCATTAGGCTTACTCTTGGAAGCCTACAAAAAGACAAGGATGAAGTACCCTCAGTACACAATCCTTTACAGCACAATAGATCATAAAATATTAGTCCTCCTAACTAAAACTAGGTTGAGGTCTCAAAATAATAAAACAAATCTCCAAAGGTGCACCAACTAGATCAAAACCAACCATCATGCATAGAACTCCTCTGAGACTACACCATTCCATCCTCTAATTGCCATTCCAGTGAGAAGAGGCTCTAGCCAAAAGGAACAATAGACCACAAGCAAGTCAAGTCCATAAAACTTAGGACAACTATGCTGGGATAACCTCTCAATCTCTCAACTAATTTTAAGGAAAATCAGAAGGCTACCATATCCGCTCTCAAGGAGAATTGCAAATGAAAGATTACTCTCAACTGTCATTCCTTAGGCACTACCCTCAACAAACAAACTCAAGGATCAGGGAAAGCTAATTCAAAAAGGTTATAGGCACCACTACCACACCTTCATCTTGACCAAAAGCATTCCTCATCTCCAGAAATGGTTCTACTACATGAGGTACTTCCTCACATTCCACTCCTAAAAGAGAGGGTTTCTCTAACACTCTAGCTCTACACCACCAAAACTAGGATCAACCAAAAGTTCTCAGGGGGAAGAATCTAAACCACATCCTCTAACAACATAAGCACTTCCATAAAGCAAGGCTTAGTAACCCATTACTCACTAGGAGCACAACTAAGGTGGCCACAACACACCAAGAAGGTGCAAGACTACTCACAACACCACTTCAACTCTTAACTAATCTAGACCAAATAGGTCAAGCAACACAACATGATCAAGAATTCATGATCGACTAGGCAACACAAGGCTTCCTTGTGGCCTAAACACCAAGTATCCATAAAATGGAATACATAGGATAGCAACCTCTTTATACAAGAGTTGCATCCCTTCCAGCATTATGCTAGGAAACCTCCAAAAAAAATAAGGGGAAACTCCTGAAGCAACCAAATTCCCAAGGTTGGCAACTCAATAAGAGCAAGAAGACAACTATAACACCATACATATATAAATAATACATGCTCATGCACTAACTAAGGTTCCATCATACCCTACACTATGTCAAAACATAAGTGTAGTTATGGAACTCTCATCAAAAGAACACAACATCATACACTCCACTAATGATGAAACACTAGAAGCATGACATCACGTCGAAGACTAATAGGAACGAGACAAAAAAGAACAACCATAGTTGGTGGACTAAGTCAACACCCAACCAAAAGCAATCTACTAAAAGCAAGATTCAGTCCAAATCAAGTTCTCTACATATCTCATTCACATAGACACAATCAAGAATCAACATTTAAGCACATACAAGGATACATTTTCACATCAAGATCCATAGAAGCACAAAACCATTTCAAAACTTTCTCAACATTTCACACAATATTCACTTGCATCTAACAAAAACCAAGGAATTCAATCTACCATAGTTCTAGTAACATGCACACAAAGAACTAGTATATTCTCTGCATTCTACTCCCTTATACAATCCATTAGAGTCCCATCATGGACATGATAGAGAACATAACATGATACATGACCAACAATTAAAACATTCAAGCATAGCCACCAATAATAAATAAATAAAATACCAAAGTGGAAGAAAAGTCAATTCCAACAATAAGGCATAAAATGAGCTCAATTTCAATAGTAAATCAAGTATGACCATAAAGATCACAAGATAAATAAATTTCAAAATTTGATGGCTATATACTCATTCATAAACAAGAATAAAATTCAATGCTGACCCTTACAACATCTAGTGAATTCACCAAAGTCAAATAAATAAAGTATCAAACTTAAAAAATTCCACATTACATGAACTACGTGATTAATTCTAGCCACTAGAGAGGGAGTACAATGCTACACTACACCTCAATTCCAAAATCTAAGGCAAGTAAGAGAACATGGTCATCACACCAAACAAGTCTTCTAAGACTACAATCATGTCAAAACATGAGATCATTTCTACTTAACCACACAAACATCACTCAAGATGCCAAGCAACAAAGAGTTGAATCCCATCCTAGGGAATCACAAACACCATGCAATGACACACAAAGTCACACACTAGCAACATCTAGTAACCAAGATTAAGCTAGGATAAAATGAGGTTCACAAACCAAGATATCTAAACACATCACTCTCACAACAAGAGCAGTTAACATTTCTCACCAAACAAGAATTCACCAAGCATATGGACAGTGCATTAATGCAACTTTCACATACAACACAAATCAAAAGACGAGGGAGAATTAGGTTGGGGGTCAAGCACTTACCCAACGTTCCATTCACATGATGCTAAATTTTTCCAAAACATGATGATAAACATACTAAATGCACACAATACAATAGGGGAAACACAACTTAGAAACACAAGATGCAGGGTTTGCTACTTCACTCATGATTCTACACCTCAAACATCACAAGGACTATGCAAATGGCCCTTTTCACAACCCCTTTTCTCTTTAACTCTTCAAATAATACAATGCAATAATTACACCCAGGTTCCCACATGAATCCTAGGAAAGAATGCAATTCAGGGACATAAGTCATTACCCAAATGATCCATTCTAGCAATGCAATGTAGCACTATCTTTCATACAACCACATAGCTAATCCACACATAAGAACATGCTCTCAAGAAGACAATGCAATATGCATTTCAGGAAAGCATTTCCAATCACCATAAAGAGGAAATTAATAAACAAATATGACAAGCATTATGAGGGTATGCTACTCTTGCAACAAACATACACACAACAAGGTGCACAATGCAAGGTTCATTTAAACTAGCATTACCACAACAATATTCTTCACATATCTTGCATATGATCAAAACATCATCTCTTTCACATATAAATGCATAGCTCTTAAAAGAGTAAACCAGGTTCAATCACACTCAAGAAAAAGGTATTTCCTTTCACACAAAGGTTCCCATAACTCCACTATCAAAAGTGGTCACAGAAGCATGAACATGACCCTACAAAGGTCAGTCAAACACACTAATACAAGGAAGACATATCGAAAGAAAGCACATGCTACTCACAACATGTAAACACACAAGGACCCTGTTGGGTCTTTCTCTTCGAATCAGCAAAGGGTTTGCCAATTCCAATGCACAAGTAGATTCGGCCAACAAATACATGAGGTTGCATGAGCTACCTGCCCTTCACTTCTAGTTCTACCGCACCAAGGGGGTTATCCCTATAGCTAAATATTTAAATTTGAATCACCCAATAGAAAGATTTTGCCTTTTAGTCACAGGTAGAATACTCTCATTTTAGGACCAAGATTTGTGTGATAAATCATAAGGTTGGCAATGTTCTTGGACATATCTAACTGGTTGAGGATGAGAGCATGCAAGTGTTGGAAAGAGACACTGTGTGGCTTCATGAGTGTTGTCATTTATGGCAACAAAGTCCATCCCACACATCCACAGGACATGGTATGTCTATACCGGAAGTCAGATTGAAGAGCATTTTGGTCCGGTGAGCAAGAACAGAGCATGCAACAAGGTCCGACAATCAGGTCTGGATCTCTTAGAGGAAGTATCTCAATAAAGTATGGACTTGGGAAGTCAAGAGGAGTACCATGACTAATAAATTCCAGATATTGAGCCTTCGATGATGAAAGAGTGAAAAGATATGAACACCTAAGTGTTGGGTTCTTGTTTGGCAGAGAAGACTGAGGAAGAACTGACCGGCAGAGCATCAGACCTTAATCCAGATGAGATATTGATGGTGATCAAGTTTCTTGAGGGATCATTCATGATTGGATGACATGATTGATGACTTCTATAAGTATCTCTTTGATACGAATCACTTTGTAAGCAAGGATTCAGCTGACAGACCATAATTTGGGAAAATATTGAGTTTTCTGGATGCCGACTAGAAAGATGATTAAAATCATCGATGCAGGTATATATACCAAATTGATTTTGGTATGAAGGGGTATGTGGTGTGTGGTGTTGTGTGAAGAAAAGAAGAGAGTAGCGTGAAAGCAGCTATACAAGTCTGGTATGTGACAGGACAGCAGCACCAAAGAAGAGGAAGAATGAAATGCAGTAGATCAATGTATTAAGCCTAACCAGAATTGAACCTCAGCATATGTAGATGCTTCTCATCAGTTTAATCGCTTGGTTACTTTCTATATACCTTTTAGATAGTGAGTCTCTTGTAGGCAGTGAGCCTCTTGTGAGTAGTGTGCTCGGGCAGTGAGCCCTAATTGGCAAGTGCCATTTTGTACTTCTATTCTTTTAACAGAGAATACAATCTTGGGTTAGTCACCCCATGGTTTTTCCCTTAATAGTGTTTTCCACATCAAAATCATTGTGTTATGTGTATTGATTTTATTTCTTCTTTCTTGGTTATGCATGCTTATGTGATTTGATGTTGCATTAGTTGTTAAAGAAGAATAGAAAGTTAAAGTAATTAAGATAACTGATTCACCCCCCCTCTCAGTTATCAACAATTGGTATCAGAGCTAAGTTCCTCCTAATAGAGCCTAACAGCATGAGGAAGATCTGGTAATCTCAATGGATATGTATGGTATGAGGGAACAACTTCAGTCTGCCCTAGATGATCTTAAGCAATCTCACTCTGAAGTCAATAACCTAAGGGAAAGACTCCAACAAACTAATGATTTCATAAATGAACTCAAAGGAAAACTAAGTATCTCAATGAAGAAAAGAAAGGAACTGTTTCAACAATTAGCAAGTCAAAGTGAAGCCAATGATACTAATGAAGATCTGAATGAGAAAACCAAGTTATGTGAGAAGTTATCAAAAGAGGTAATTATGGTAAGGCATGAAATGGAATCAGGAGTTATGAAATTCACTCAAGAAATTGAAGCGAAAAGAAAAAGTGAAGATAATCTAAATCAATCTCTCAAGGAGAAGTCAAAAGACTACCACAAAATGGATAGAATAATCAGGCATCTGGAATATGATCTTGAAGAAGCTAGAGACAATGAAGAACAACTTGAGAATCAGATAGAGACTCTTAAAAGGGATCTTCAAACAACAAATGAATACAAAGAGAAATTCAAGATAAGCTTTTCTCAACTTGAAGTTCTTCTTGAAAGCCAAAAGAGGGTAGATGACAAGCAAGGCTTGGGGTATGAGAAAGGGGAAAGCTCTAGATCCGGTCAGAAGAACTCTGGATCAAGAAATCCAAGGAATAGACCTAGAAGACCTTTGGTAAGGCAACCAAATGCTCAAATATGTTCATCCTTCAATGGATACTGCCACAACTGCAATAACTTTGGTCATAAAACAAATTAGTGCAGAAGAAGAATGAATCAGACTAATTCATCCTTCTTCTGTCAGTGTTTTAACTGCAAAAGGTATGGTCACAAATCTCATGAGTGTAGAAAATATGCAAATGAACAATTCATTCAATGGTAGATGCTTTGCATGCAATATAATGGGACATATGGATACTAGTCAAATATGCAAAGAAATGTTGTTTGCTACAATTGCAATAGATCTGGTCATATTGTTAAATTCTGCAGAAGTAAGATTCAGGACAAAAAGGGTCCGGTACATCATAATCAAAACCAAGACAAAGGAAAAGGAAAAGTAAATGCGGATAAAATTCAAAGGGAGATGAACAAGATTTGGGTGAAGAGAAGTACAGAAAATGTTGGGGATGGATCCGCACCAGAATCTGGTGATGATATTCCTTTCAGAAACTAAATAGATGAGCTCTGGCTCAGGGGGAGTCACAAAAAAAATAAGTTCCCCCAGTTAGTCAATTGGTGCCTAAAATTGGCACATGGAAGGTTACGGATTAAAAGGGACCTCAAAGAAACATCTAAATAACCCTTGGTAAATATTTGAAAGATCCGCAAGGAGTTTGAAAAGGTTAATCATCCAAGATTAATCCAGTTTGACAGTCATCTGGCAAAAGTAGGACTTTCACAGTTAGATCCAGTATAATTCAAAATTGAAATATTTGGATTTGTCATTAGATGGAATGATTGGAGAAAGGGAGATACATTGTAAGTTATCATTCTAGGTGCATCTCAGTAATCTGGAAAGATCTCTCTTAGAACAAGGAAAACAAGGCAACTAGAATAACTTAGGTTGTGCATTTATTACAAAATAGAATTAGGGTTTGCACAGAAATAAAAGGGTTCTTTGGTTCATCATTTGAACATTTGCATTCAAGAAGAAGAGAGAAGGAGCTCTACAACAAAATTGTCTCAAACCTCTTAAAGATCAACCGCATAAGTTGATTCATCTAGCAATCTGATCCGGCTCATATCGTGAACCCTAGAAGCGTAAAAGGATTTTCCGCTCTTAATATCTCTCTCTGAATCTTTGAAAGATGGCTACTCTGAATGTTGTGAAGATCACTAATAGGCTGCACCCTAAATTCAAAAACATCCCTATAAATCCCTAAAAGTTGATCCCCTAAGTGTATTTTCTAGCATTCCGCATGGAGTTCTGCATGTAAAAGATGTTAGGGTTTACATACATGCAAACATTGAAGAATTTGGGGAATCCAAGCTGATGGATATCTACCACAAGGAACTGATAGATGAATCATTTGAACTCAAACCTCAGTACAAGGCCATCCAGGATAAGCATTTTGGACATTGCATTCATTTCCCCTGGTTTCCTGGTATGTTCTGAGCAGAATGCATGACAACTTTATGTGGTTGATGAGGCCATTCAAGATAACCAAGAATACAATTAGGCGGGTAACCCAATTGCACTCATCTAGTGGGTTGCTCGCTCTCAAATCAATCAAAAATCAAACTATAAGTCAAGCTACCAAATCAAAATTTGACAAGAGAGAAATGACTATAGAAGATATCACTAATCTGGATATCAAGTTTGCATCTATGATAATTGGCTATAAGATATATCACTCCAACAGGGAGAATTCTATATCTGGAACTGCAATCTATGCTGCTTATCAGATGTTAAGGGAGAATGTAGATTATGATCTTTGTGAGCTTCTTCTGAGCCAACTGTTGGAAAACCTACAAAAGATCAAGAAGGACAAGAAGAACTCATTCAAGTATGGTGGGCTAATATTGTGTTTGTTCTTTTACTTATGAATGAGCTACTCGGATCTAGTGGTTGGGTATGGCAAAATGACAGAGCAGTTGCCATTTAAATCAGAGATTACATGCATGGGCTTGGTGATGCCAAGGCTCAAAATACAGCTCTCTGGGGATACTTCAAGAACTTTCAAAGTATGATGCAAGCCAGAGAAAGAATCCCCCAATCATTGGTTGAGAAGTACAAGGATACAGTGTGCTTTATGTTAGACACTAATCAATGTCTAATGGAGGCAGTAGAGCCAAGGATAGTCTAGATTGTGCCAATGGGGTATGAGGTGGATGATAAAATTCTAGAACTGCATGTCCAACACCTACTAAGTTAGCCCAAGGACCCTAAGGCAGAAAGGTTTGGAACCTTCCAAGAGTTGAGTGTAAAAGTTCACGTTGAACTAAGACAGCCTGAGATCAAGAGAAAAGTGAGAAGGGAAGTAGAAGAACTCACCAAGAGGCATGGAATATCAAAGGAGGTAGTTGATGCCAACAGAGAGAAGATGGAAAGGGCAAAGAAAGAAAGGCAAGAAACAGAAAAAGAAAGTGGTCCGGTGTAAGCCCCCTCCCGGACCAAATCCTCCAAAAGCTCTGCACCTGCCACCTCTAAGAGCCAAAAAGCATCAAAACTGGAAGCCCCCAGACATCTGAAAAGGGAGAGAAGAGAACAAAGAAAAAGGCAACAAGGTCCTATACAAGTCAGAAGGATGATGAAGAGACAGAATCTGATGAGGAGATCAAGAAAATGAAGAAGAAGAAGAAAACATCCGGTGAACCCTCTACCAGTCATAAAAAGGAAGAAGAGGCAGAAAAATTTGTTGAAAGGCCTACTCTCTACATTGATGATATCATCAAATTAGTCACTGTGGATGGGAACTTGAAACCAATGACTGAATTTTATGATGATTATAGTGAAGCTGATCAGAAGATCCTACAAGAAGCTATAGTCAGGTATCTAAACATCTATAACAAAGCATTCATTGAAATCATCTCCTTAATTCCCAAAAGCCTAGAGAAGGAACTTGAAATAAGAAAGAACAATGCTAACGCAAAGGACCTGAAGATCAAGGAACAGATAGCTATTCAGCTCTACCCTTCTATCACTCCAAAACAAATGAACATGATCTTCAAGGATTGCAAGGATGAGTTTCGAAGAAAAGCAAGAATGAATCAGCTTATTCTTGGAGAGACTGACAAAGTGGCAAAAGAAACTGAAGACATCGTCTGGAATGCCTTCATGAAATTCAATCTCCCTGTTATAGAGAACTTAGGTGATGAACCTTGGGTAAGTGCAAGAAGTTGGGTCCACATAGAGGGGAAGTCGCAAAAAAAAAATCCCGACAGAAACGGGTACCCATTTTAAAAGAAACGGGTACCCGTTTAGGAATGGGTGCCCTAGCCTAAATGGGTACCCTCTTAGAAATGGGTACCCATTTAGGAATGGGTGCCCAATCCTAAATGGGTACTCGTTTAGGAACGGGTACCCATTTCTATAAAGATATTTGAATTTGAAAAAAAAGCCTGCGCGCTTTTTTTCCCATAAAAAAGGAATGGGTACCCATTTTAAAATGGGTACCTATTCATAAAGGGTACCCATTTTAGAACAGGTACCCATTCCTAAAAGTTTAGGCTTGGGAAAGGCATGGTACGCCAACCCCTTGCCTTGGACCTGCAAGTTTTTTTCTAAGTACAGAACAAGAGAAAAGACTGAGTTTACCTATATGACTGACGGCATTTTTTTCTAATTTTTTTTAAGAAATTAAAACCCATTACAGATGACAGTGTCTAGTTTTAAAATATGTAATTTTTTTTATTTGACTTATTTTCCTATTTGTTATTTAATTTATGAGCAAACTAATCCAAAAACTTGAAATGACAGGTGTTTGTATTTTTTTAATAACTTTTAGTTTTTAAATTTTTTTGAAAAAAAAAATTATATGTCATCAATCTACACATTATTCTTTACACAATGAAAAAAAAATCATTTTATGATTAGTTTTGCTCAAATTATGTTGGTCGTACATGAGGGTTTTTGAAAACAACAATTAGGGCCAATAAAAAATTAATTAAAAAAATTATTTGGAAAAAAATTATAAAAAATTATTCTCATCAAACTTCATTGTACTACACATCTTTCCCCAAAAGGGTTTAGAAAAATACTTTTATTTAGGTCGAATTATGTTGGTCGTACACATGCATGGTATGGTAAAAAAAAGTGACTTTTAAACAGTGATTTTTAGAAATGCCTATTGAAAATTAATTTGTATCATCTGGGTATTAAAATAAATTACATATTTGGAAACTAGACTCCGAGTACTACATTTCATATTAGTAACTTTTTTTAAGATTCAATCTTTAAGTGCCTCAAATGTTCAGGTCAAATGTGAGAAATTCTAAAAATCAAGGAAAACACTTCCACTTTTTGGCCAAAAAGTGGACCCAACTTCTTGCACTAACCCCCTTCTATCATGGATGATGAAGGACTAAGTACATCAAAGGTAGATCCTAAAGATAAAATTGTAGAAGAATCAAAAGAGATAGGTGAGGAGAAAACCAAGGATCTAGATTCCTTTGCTCTGAAAGAGGAAGTCCCTGAAGAAGTAAACATCTCTCTTCCAGATCCCCCTACTGACTCTGGAACTGAAGGAGAAGAAAGAAAGGATGAGAAAAGTTGTCAAGAAGAAGTCAAGGGAAGAGAGAAAGATTAAATAGAGAAAACCCTAGATGACAGCTCTGAGGCCACAGAAGGGAAGAAAACTTTGTCTTCGACAAGAGACACTGCAAAAGCAGTCAAAAACTTCCTGACAAAAGAAACAATGGAATTAGATGAACCAGAAATACTTCAAGGACCATTCAATTTTGATTCCCTCTCCCCGGTTCAAACAATGAAGATAGCATCCTTTGCTCAAGAAAAGGCAAAAGAAAAACTTCTGAAGTCTCACATGGAAGACTGTGAGCTGATAGAGATTGCATCCGGTGTATTGGAGAAGATCATGCCATCCTTCCAGAAGGATCTTTCAGCCTCCTCATCTGGTAATCTAAAATCTCTTATTAATTTTGTTAATACACATTTTGACTCTTTAGAGAAATCAACAGAAGAGAAAGTTCGGAAAGAGTTTTTGGGTAAGAGATTCTCTAAAGTATAAGGGCTAATAACAAATGATAGGAGAAATATGGATATTGGGATAAAGAGGTTAGAAAATACTCTTAAAGATGGCAGAGAAATATATAAATTTTGTTTATCCTGGTCTAAAGTGACAATAGATATTGAGAGGAAAGTGAAAGAGCAAGAGGGTAAACTATCAAGTTTATCTCAAAATTTTGATCCTCTCACCACATCCATAATAAACCAAGAATGTCAAACTATTGCCATTCTAAAGGAACTAAAGAAACTTGAAAAGGAAAGGAAGAATATAATAAGTAGGATGGCTGAACTTAGAGGGATAATTATCCCTAAGTTAGAGGCCATGCATGAGGCCCTAACTGATGCTCAGACCACAACTCAGACCAGTGATCCGACAGATCTAAAGAGGGTAGAAGCTTTTGCATTCCTGTTGAGTGGTCACATCTCAATTTTGGATAGGATGAAGTAGAGTTGGGCAACAGAACTTGTCCAGTTAAAGATAACTTTTGCAAATATACTTCAGTATATGTAAGTATAACATGCATATATATATTTATGCCACCAAGTATAGTTTGCTTTTAGAAATTTTGGTGTGTAGATCCTACCCTTTGCCATTGATGTCAAAGGGGGAGTGAGGACTAGTGAAAAATGTGGAATCTAGCTAAAGGGGGAGATCCAGAAAAGTGTACATAAGAATAGAGCATCAGCTAAGGGGGAGTATTCTATAACACTTAGTCATTTTTCACTAAGTGTTGCCATCAATGCCAAAGGGGGAGATTGTTGGCAAGAGACACTGTGTGGCTTCATGAGTGTTGTCATTGATGGCAACAAAGTCCATCCCACACATCCGTAGGACATGGTATGTTTATACTGAAAGTCAGATTGAAGAGTATTTTGGTCCGGTGAGTAAGAACAAAGCATGCAGCAAGGTCTGACAATCAGGTCCGGATCTCTCAGAGGAAGTATCTCAGTAAAGTGCAGACTTGGGAAGTCAAGAGGAGTACCATGACTAATAAATTCTAGAGATTGAGCCTCCGGTGATGAAAGAGTGAAAAGATATGAACACCTAAGTGTTGGGTTCCTGTTTAGCAGAGAAGACTGAGGAAGAATTAACCGATAGAGCATCAGACCTTAATCCAGATGAGATATTGCTGGTGATCAAGTTTCTTGAGGGATCATTCATGATTGGCTGACATGATTGATGACTTCTATAAGTATCTCTTTGATACGTATCACTTTGTAAGCAAGGATTCAACCAAAAAACCATAATTTGGAAAAATATTAAGTTTTCTAGATGCCGACTAGAAAGATGATTGAAATCATTGATGTGGATATATATACTAGATTGATTTCAGTATGAAGGGGTGTGTGGTGTGTGGTGTTATGCGAAGAAAAGTAGAGAGTAGCGTGAAAGCAGCTATACAGGTCCAGTATGTGACAGGACAACAGTACCAAAGAAGAGGAAGAATGAAGTGTAGTAGATCAGTGTATTGAGCCTAACCGGAACTGAAGCTTAGCATATGTGGATGCTTCTCATCAATTCAATCACCTAGTTACTTTCTTTACACCTTGTAGACAATGAGTCTCTCGTAGGCAGTGAGCCTCTTGTGAGGGGTGTGCTTAGACAATGAGCCCTAATTAGCAAGTGCCATTTTGTACTTCTATTCTTTTAACAGAGAATACAATCTTGGGTTAGTCACCCAGTAGTTTTTCCCTTAACAGGGTTTTCCATGTCAAAATCATTGTGTTATGTGTATTGATTTTATTTCTGCTTTCATGGTTATGCATGCTTATGTGATTTGATGTTGCATTAGTTGTTAAAGAAGAACAGAAAGTTAAAGTAATTAAGATAACTAATTCACCCCCTCCTCTCAGTTATCAACAACAAGGGTCCTATTTCTAATCCTACAAACTAATAGGTTGGAATGATGAAATGATTTGTATTTATGTTTTGGATGCAAGACAGGGGGTTTTGGATCATAACTACTACACAAGAAGCAAACTCATGCCTATCTCAAGGCAAGGAGTCAACTAAACGTATACAAGTGAATGATTTGCACTGGAATTCAAGTTTCAAGGGGCCATATAGGTATTTACCTTACAAACACCACCCAAGAATGAGTATTTAGCTATCTCTACTTACAAACATCCTTGCTGCCATACAATCTTCTTCATACTTAACCTAAAACAGTTTAATCCACTCCTTGAATGGAGGTCAAAAGTTAAGCATGCAATATAGAAATCTATATCCTAGAATCCAAGTAACCCTTAGCAATCAGATTCAAAAGAAGGGATGCATACAACAAATGGAGACAAATAGCTAAACACATGCCATGAAGCATTTTTCATATAAAAACAACATGAAACTGAACATATGTGCAACGTGCATTCAAATGCAACTCATAAACTCCAAAAGAGACAGAACAGCCAAAAAGCTCTATTTTTCGTTATTTCTCCAAAAACATTGCCCAAGTCTTCAACCCCCAAAAAAATGAGTGACACAGTCCTGATATACAGCAAGAACATGCACTACACATTAATTACACTATCATTTCAAATTGCCCTTAGATACACTGCACCATCAAAATGGTGCCAAGAATATTCAATGCAGATGAGAGACAAAGAGGAAAGAAGGAGGTGGGTTCAGGAAGTGTGCCACCGACTGGAGATTTTCACCCTTAATCAGGTAGTTGACCTGTCAATCAAGACCATGCCTCTACAAATTTTTCCATCTATGGCCAACCTACCTGCAGCTTTCTGGAAATACAACAGCTGCGTGCTTTGCAATTCTTCCTGCCTGAAATGCAACTGTGGACACACAAGAAATCCTTCGCTTTTTGAAAGTTTGAAATAGGCTGTCAATTATTTTCCTCTCGCTGAGATTTGTAGCTTCAATTTGATCGGACAACCCAGTCACTAGCTTTGAAAAGTCATTGGCCAATGAGAACATGCCACACAAGTGTCTTTTTTGCTCTTTTGACTTTTCGCAGCATGAAGATACATTTTACCTTTTTTGCCCATTTTGCCTTTTCACCTTCAAATCTTTGTATATGCAGTTGTATATACATACAACTACCTTTGGACATGTGTCAACATCTAATTTGTCCTCCATCGCTAAATATTTGCCTCTCCATTGGCCATCTGAAAGACCCTGGAAGTGTCCACCGATAAGCATTGTCCTGTCAACGAGCCATTGTATCCACTTTGCTTTTGAAATTGTATGTGCAATTGTATATACATATAATCACCACATACAAGGGCAGACCCCAAATCACCATGAATCAATTTGAAATTACATTCGGGTCCAACATTGTATCTTTCCCTTTTATCTTTGCCTGGTATATCGCATATACAACTGTGAATATACAAGCAAAACATACATAAAATCAGACTTCTACCTTTATCAACTAGAGTGTATATTCATTTCAGGTCCGAGCTTTGCATCTCAAGATTGCATATTCCCTTGCATGTTTGATTGCATGTGCAAACTTACAATCATATATATATACAATTACAATCGTATATATACAATTAGTGGACCCCACCCTTGAGTTCTTGCCTTGCATGTATCTTTTGTATCTTCATCGGCCCGTCGGAGAAACCTTGGACTTGGCCGCTGACAGACAAAGCTTCGCCAATGACACTTTGTATGTCTGCCCCTTGTATCTTTTCCATTGTATATTGCATCAGCCACATACAAACTTATATGCATACAAATGTGAAAGCCGACAAACTTAGAATTTTTTTTTTGGGGGTTTAAATTAAAAAGAACAATGGACTTTCAAGCTCGAAACCCTAACCCTAGGTAGGCACCAACATTGGTTCTACCTGGGGACGCATGCCTCTTGCAGGTATGGTGAGAACTCCAGATCTCTGGGATGTAGACCGAGCCTTATCCATTTAGCTACAGAGTCAAACACTGCACCAACCTACATCATAGATCACATTTTTGAAACATACTTGGTGGGCCAGGGCCACTAAAAAGGAAGAACCAGTAGCCTCCCGTGTCAAATACCCAATTTTCATCTGATTTCACTGGATCAAGCCTGAAGATACTGCCATGATCCACTCACAAACAACCCTTGTCATTTGCATGTTCAACCATCTCATTGAGCTTACCCCTATCAACATTGCCTTTGTCAATCTGCACTTTAAAATCAAGCATTGATCTACATACATTGTCATACCCTTCAGCATCAGCAATGTGTGAATGTCATATTCATCAAACAATGCACTCTCACATGACATATAACACTTATCATCATCTATATCAGCAATATGCATTGTAAAATAATCTCCCAGCTAGACTAAAAACTGAAAGCACTCACTATCCACCATATAGCTAGGATCATCAGGTCTCATTTTATCATAAGCTGGCATATCAAAGAGGAAGCTTTCACATTCACATTTGCAAACCTCATGAAAACAACCTTTAGCTGCACCAAATAGGAATGGCTCAAACTCTGGCACCTCTCTACAATAACCTTCATGATAGATGTTGGTCTCTCTTTCATCAGGATGGAAATTAGAATCCTCATCAATAACAGTGCCTAGATTCCCACCATACTCAAACAGATCCTCCTCAGCTTATGTATCATTTGCATGGAAGAGGGTTGATCCAAATGTCTCAATTCCATTACAGTATGTCGCTGGTTCATGGGCAGCCAAACATGGATTTTCATTACCAATGAATTTCTTGTGTGGAGAAGTATCAGCCTGTGTGTCATAAATAAAACTGTAATCAAATAAAGAACAATCATGCTCAACACTACTACTTGTTTCAATCTCTGATTGCTCTTCATCATCTCCATGTGTCTAAATAAAAGGCAATGATTCAAACATGGAATTACTCCTTTGCTTATTTCTTCTCTATCTTGTGCACAATACTCACAATCATCTCCACAAACCCACTCAAACAAGTATTCATTATTGCCCATAACCTCATCATTGTTTTCAAAACCAGATACCTCAAACTTGAAATGGGAGTCACCACTTATCCTCTCATTGGCATCCTTCACTGGTGAACAATCCAGTTGAGCATTGTTGCCATCACTATGTTCAAACACAGCAGCATTGTGAACTTCTATCTCCTCATTTACACATTTTTCTTCAAATGATGCCATAATCACTTGGTCATTTGCAACCACACAACTGCTATTCATACCAAAGCCTGTGGACAGGGAATTCTGTATGTGCTCATCCCTCATTTTTTCTATATTTTCAAAAAATTGTATGCCATTTGCACATATGTTATCTTGAATTCCTTCAACATTGCACTAGAGCCTTTTTCAAAAGATTTAAAGTATATGCCAATGTAGGCTAGAGTATCAGGTCTAAAGTCTTCAGGGATTTATGAAAGGGCAATTGCAAATCTATGACTGAAATAAGTACTGGACTCTTCATCTTGTCTTCTAATTTCCATTAACCTTACAACAAGATCAGCAGGTTCTCTTGTAAATTCCTTTTTAAAATAGTCAACAAGTTCATCCCAACAGGCAAAGGATCTCTTTGGAAAGTTCAACTACCAATCTCTAGTCTAGCACCAAAGGATCTAACAAAAAACCTCATCCACATATCCTCATCTTGAAATGAGTGTTTCTCCATAAAGCTGTGAAAGTTTTGGATATGTGCACCCCCATCACACACACTGTGTCCAATAAATCTCAGCATCTAACTATAAATCTGAGCAAGCATACTTTCAACCTTATAGTCAACCCATGACAAATCTAATTGGTTATATAAAGGATCAAAAGAGAAGACAAGAGGTTTAGCATTCTAATTGGCAGACACAACAGGGTTATTGTTTAACTAAGCCTGTCGAGCCTCTAAGGATATCAACCTTTTCTTTATCTCTTCAATTTTTTTACATAACATTTCATCCCCCTCTTGGCTGAGCATGGGTGCATACATACTTGGGTTCATGAAAATTTCAATCGTAGACATCTTATGTCTGTCTAAGACCTAAGGCTTCCCATTGGCATTTAACTTAAGCAATAAAACAACAAATACAAGTGGGAAGGAGCCGTGTACCTTTTCTCATCTAGATGCTAAAGTCTCGAACAAAATATTTTTAGATCACAACAACATACATTGGCTTTTCATGTGCACTGAGAACTTTTTTGCAGAGTTGCCACTTCTCTAAAGAGGATAAAATTTCAAACAACTCAAAGCTCATCATAGAACAAATATTTTTTGAGTTCATTCCACCAGCAGAGCACCATTATTCACATTAAAGATCCAGATATCAATTCCCCAGTAGAGTCACCACTTTGTTGGGTCTTTCTCTCTGAATCAGCAAAGGGTTTGGTAGTTCCAATGCACAGGAAGATTTGGCCAACAAATACATGAGGTTGTGTGAGTTGCCTCCCCTTCACTTCTAGTTCTATCGCACCAAGGGGGTATCCCTATAGCTAAAGATTTAACTTTGACTCACCCAACAGAAATATTTAGCCTTTTAGTCACATTCAAAATACTCTCATTTTAAGACCAAGATTTGTGTGATAAATCACAAGGTTGGCAATGTTCTTGGACATATCTAACTGGTTGAGGATGAGAGTATGTAAGGGTCCTATTTCTAATCCTACAAACTAATAGGTTAGAATTATGAAATGATTTGTATTTATGTTTTGGATGTAAGATAGGGGGTTTTGGATCATAACTACTACACAAGAAGCAGACTGGTGCCTATCTCAGGGCAAGGAGTCAACTAGACATATACAAGTGAATGATTTGCACTGGCATTCAAGTTTCAAGGGGCCATATAGGTATTTGCCTTACAAACACCACCCAAGAATGAGTATTTAGCTATCTCTACTTACAAACATCCCTGCTGCCATACAATCTTCTTCATACTTAACCTAAAACAGTTTAATCCACTCCTTGAATGGAGGTCAAAAGTTAAGCATGCAATATAGAAATCTATATCCTAGAATCCAAGTAACCCTTAGCAACCAGATTCAAAAGAAGGAATGGATACAACAAATGGAGACAAACAACTAAACACATGCCATGAAGCATTTTTCATATAAAAATAACATGAAACTGAAAATATGTGCAACGTGCATTCAAATGTAACTCATAAACTCTAAAAGAAACAAAACAGCCAAAAAGCTCTATTTTTCATTATTTCTCCAAAAACATTGCCCAAGTCTTAACCCCCAGAAAAATGAGTGACACAGTCCTGATATACATAAAGAACGTGCACTCAGCATTAATTACACTGTCATCTCAAATCGCCCTCAGATACACTACACCATCAAAATGGCGCCAAGAATATTCAATGCAACCGAGAGACAAAGAGGAAAGAATAAGGTGGGTTTGGGAAGTGTGCCACCGATTGGAGATTTTTGCCCTTAATCAAGTAGTTGACTTGTCAATCAAGACCATGCCTCTACAAATTTTGCCATTAATGGCCAACCTACTTGCAGCTTTTTGGAAATATAACAGCTACGTGCTTTGCAATTCTTCCCGCCTGAAATGCGACTGCGGACACATTAAATCCTTCGCTTTCTGAAAGTTTGAAATAGGCCATCGATTATTTTCCTCCCGCTGAGATCTGTGGCTTCAATTTGATCAGGAAACCCAATCACTAGCTTTGAAAAGTCATTGGCCAATGAGAACGTGCCACGCAGCTGTCTTTTTTGCTCCTTTGACTTTTTGCAGTGTGAAGATACATTTTACCTTTTTTGCCCATTTTGCCTTTTCACCTTCAAATCTTTGTATGTATAGTTGTATATACATACAACTACCTTTGGACATGTGTCAGCATCTAATTTGTCCTCCATCGCTAAATATTTGCCTCTCCATCGGCCATCAGAAAGACCCTGGAAGTGTCCGCTGATAGGCATTCTCCTGCCGACGAGCCATTGTATCCACTTTACTTTTGAAATTGTATGTGCAATTGTATATACATACAATCACCACATACAAGGGCGGACCCCAAATCACCATGAATCAATTTGAAATCGCATTCGGGTCCAGCATTATATCTTCCCCTTTTATCTTTGCCTTGTATATCACATATACAACTACAAATATACAAGCAAAACATACATACAATCGGACTTCTGCCTTTATCAACTAGAATGTATACTCATTTCAGGTCCAGGCTTTGCATCTCAAGATTGCATATTCCCTTCAATGTTCGATTGCATGTGCAAACATACAATCGTATATATATATATATATATATATATATATATATATATATATATATATATATATATATATATATATATAATTAGTGGACCCCACCCTTGAGTTCTTGCCTTGCATGTATCTTTTGTATCTTCATCGGCCCATCGAAGAAACCTTGGACTTGGCCGCCGATAGACAAAGCTTCACCGATGACACTTTTTATGTTTTCCCCTTGTATCTTTTCCATTGTATATTGCATCGGCCACATACAAACTTATATGCATACAAATGTGAAAGTCGACGGACTTAGAATTTTTTTTTTTTTTTGGGTTTAAATTAAAAAGACCAATGGACTTTCAAGATCAAAACCCTAACCCTAGGTAGGCACCAATAGACCCCACACATGCTTGAATGAATCAAGAATAACACACCCCAGAGCTCCCAATGCTGCAACATGGGCTCTGATACCAAGTGTAATGCCCCAAGCTTTCACACATGACATTAGCCAAACAAACACTGAACCAACAAATTTTTTGCATTTCCAAGTGCAACATTTACATGTCGCATTGCACTCATGCACACACAAGGTGTTGCAACATGTACAATAACACCTAAAAAGACATCGCCATTGCATAATGCAAGGTAGCACAAGCGGAAGACTTCACCTATCATGTGACAACTCACCATGATGACCAAGAGAGAGGTGAGCTCACTCCATGATGAGGATCAGATACATGTCCACGACCTTGCTCCCTCGTAAACACATGAAGTAGGATGAGGGTGACATCCACCTCAGTCTATTCCATGATGACACAAGACATCCCAAACACAAGGGTAACGCTCACCCACAGGATAGTCCAACTAAGATTTACAATTCCTTAACCAACTAGAATGGTCACTAGTCAAACTCATGTAAAGGCACACTTCCCAATGCAAATGAGAGAATAATCCAAGAGTCCATATCACATCATGGAAATGACACCAAAACACCTACGAGGCTAAAAATAGTAATCAATGCCAAAGATGATTCATTTTAACCAAAAACATTAAGCTATCAAACCAATTATGTCCACATGTCAAAAAGGACAAAAGCGATACAAAAGGCTTTGCATGTTCAACACCAACATCGACACATGCCAAAAGAAAAGATATGATCCTCACCACCTATGTGGGATGAATACAATCCAACACAAACATATCCATAAACATCAAATAACTGAGTCTAAACATGCTAACATAGCTAAATTCTAACATGTAAAATCTATCAAAACATGCCAACGTCCTCAGAAACCGAGGCGTGGAAAAATAAAAGATGATATCCAATAATTACAATATTCAAAGGGCTTCATCCTAAACATAGATGAATCATAGAGAACATCATAAATCAACTCAAAGCATTAATTACATCTTATTACAAGGGTCTCAAAATACCTACATTACAAAGGTTACAGTAATCAATAATGATAAAATACATGTGCATAAACTACCCAAAACTAACATGCTCTCCAAGGTGCTTTGTAAACCACCTGCAAAAAGATCAAGGAATCCATCTAGCACTTGAAGATCATCATGAAGGACCAATGGGGAAATGTTGCTCACCTCCCAACCATATTGTCATCGTCGAGTGCAATAGATGTCTACGCAACTCTAGGCAACCCCCGAGCTATGGAAAAGGTGATCATGGCAAACCCGCTAAGAGCATCTCACACATCCAAGGTATACAAGAAACATATGGAATACATGCTAATTAGTGCACACAACACACATGACATGACTACCAATAGAATGTATATAAACAACACATGGTACAACTACCATCCAATTGCATTCAAGTAACATATGGCACACTTGCCAAAACATAATAGAATGACATAACAACATTCAAGGATAAGGGAAATAATCACCTTCAATGCACATCAAATGAAGCATAAATCATAATCCATCATAGACACATACAAGCATGAATCAAGCATCACAATGTACATACAATCACATGGTAAACATCACATGTCGAGTCAAACTCTGATGGTGGAAGAAGGAAGAGAGACCTAGGTAGTTAGGAAAAGGAGTGTCAAATGAGGGTAATACTCACCTCACAGTAGAACATGAGGGCATAACCTCCTCATAGAAACCAGACACTACACCAAAGATTGCTCTTTACACCCAAACCCAAGGAAGGCAGACACTTCACCAGCACATGCAGTTTGGTGTTGATGATCTTATTATTAAATTTTATTACCCAATGTGTTTAAATGTTATTCTTGATTAAAACTTCCATTCGATAAATTCCAACAACCTCTTTGGGTCATGGTGCACGATGGAAGCCACTCCTTTCCTACCCCTAGACCTCTTCCTAAACACCCATAGCACCAATTTGACCAATTGGGTATGGCATGGATTTCGAGGTGACAAAAGCACAATTTTGACAAAAACACAACATATTCTCAAAAGATACAAAATACCATTCTAATTGGGAGACAACTCATCCCACAAACTAAAACATCAAGGAAATGCATACAAAGCAATTTTTAAGTTTTCAAAAATAGAGAAATAAGTGGCATAGATTTCAATGCACCAAAATGTATCAAAACATGACATAGTCTCACAAGATGCAGAATCACATAATATGAAGGAGTCAACTCATCCCTCAAAGCAAATCATAAAGGAAATGCATAGAATTTTGTTTTCATGTTTTCTAAAAGTGCAAAATAACCATAAGGCCCTAAAAACTCCATTGAAGCTCTCTTTGGCACCTTGACCAATGTTTGACCAATTTTCTAACTTTTGTTTTTCAATAGCTATGGATGATCTGACAACTACCCATTATAGATAACATGCCCATCAACCAATCTATGCAATAAAAATAGGTTGGGGATTTCCATAGAAAATTTGCTAGGGTTTTGTCTGTATTTTTATGTTTCCAAAAATCAAAATACATAAAAATAAAAGCATTCATAGTTGAAATAAATTTTCTAACCTTCCTACAACAAAGCAAAGCCATCTTCAACCATTCTAGATGGTGTGGCATGAAGAAAATAAAATAAAACAATTTAAATGAGAAAATTGGAGAAACTTACCTTCCAATACAAGAAAAATCCAAGGAAAAGAATGAGGTTGAATGCCAAATTCAATCCACACACAACAAGAAAACACCAAGCTCTTGAATCCAATCCAAACTCCAAGCAAAACTCCCTTCCAAGCAATCAAATATCCATTTTTCAAGCAAGAGGATTTCAAACAAAGGAGAGCAAATTTTGGAGAGAAAAAGAATAATGAAAAATACATGTCTTTTTTCCTTTTATTCCTCCAAAGACACTATCCCTTTTTTGGTAATAAATTAATCTTTTAAGTGATTTAATCAATCAATTCAAAATTATAGCCTTTGCACAACTAAATCATTTAATTCATAAATTAAATAATTGAATGTCTCTTTTGCAAATCAAATAGGCATTTCAAATAACACATTAATAAACCCTTTTTCACTTAAAACACCCAAATAATTCACTAAAATAGATAGGGAAATAGTTAGTCGAATGAACTCAACTATTCCAAACAAGTTATTGCCATTTAACTCAATCTCATTCCGAAAAGTACAAACATGCCATTCTAGGCATTCAGTTTCCTCATTTAATGCAATTTCTACCTTTTTACATAAAAATATCAAATTTCAGAATTAAACTGAAATCATTCAAATTTGTTCCACAAGTATATAATGATGCAACAAACATTTTCGTAAAGAAAAATTAGCAATTTCCAAATTAAATTCATTAATTTAATCTGAAAACATGGAAAACATGCTTTTCAAAACATTTTAAAATAAAGTGCAAGAATGCTAAGGAAACACATGCAAATGATACCAAACACACATCACAGGTTTCCACAACACAAGGATAATGGTAGATGGCTTAGCGTCCCATGTCAACTTTCTCCACATTTCCCACATTAGTTAACACCTGTAATTACCTGCACACTCAAATAAACCATCATGCATACCTACTCCATACATAAAATAGCTGAAGCACATAATAATACCCAATGTTGCATAATATCACATAAGCATCATAAACATGAGTCCACAATCAATCGACAACATAAAATCATATATGCATAAATCATCTAACATAATCACATGGAAGCCATCACATCCATCCAACATATTACACAAATGAAAATAGTGAAGCTGAAGCACTATAATAATATAACATGCACAATCACAAGGTTTTGGAAACCATTTAACAAAATACAACCCCATTGGAAACACCTTGATGGTCATGTAGAATACACCCTCAGAACCCATCGATGGCACCATAGAACTCATCGGCAAGTTCAGTGCAATGCATCAAAGCATAATAATCACATAATACACTAATAAACACTCAAAACAACATATAACACATGAATCAAAAGAACACAAGGCACACACTAGTGTGAGCATTACAGATATTAGGGGTTGGAAGTAAAGGAGGTAAAGTGGATGGTAGAAAATTAGGAGTTGGAAGTAATGGAGGTAAAGTGGATGGTGGAAGGTGTATGGTCACATGCTTTTGACATTTGTAGGATGATGGAGGGGGAAGAGCAACATAAGTTTTGGGTGTATGATAGGATTTGTGATGGAAAGTGGTGGACTTAGGATGCATGGAGGAAGTGCCAACATATTTAGATTGTTTACCTTGGGGTGTATATCCAAGGACATATGAGCGTGGAGGGACCTTGACATGGATTAGCTCCAAAATACCTTCTTCATCAAGGCCTAAGCCTTTACCTTGGTAGTTCATGTTTTGGAGTATGCGATGGACAATGGGACTAGGTGTAGTTTGAATACTAGACTTGAGCACATTGTTATTGGATGAAGGTGAGGTGGAGGACAAAGTTTGTTGTTGTCCTAAGGAAGAACACTCGTGGATGAAGGTGAATAGACTAATTGGATATGATGGTGGATTTGAAATGGAGTTGATGGTGGGTGGGGAATGATCATTAGGATCTTGATTTTTTTCATTTAGATCCAAGCTATTAGTTTGATCTTCTATGTTGGCTTGGGGGACAAGTGTCTCATCATGACAAGTGGATGCTTGCTCAGTGTGGATAGGACTAGATGGAGGATGGATAGGGCTAGATGCAGGATGGTTAGGAAAAATTTAGATATCTTGCTCATGGATAGGTATAGGATTATGGATAGGATCAAGGTGCTCATGGATAGCTTCTTCATCATAGATATCATCTTGATCATGGATTGCATAAAGTTTGGCTAAGAGGATCATTATGGTTTTCATGATCATAGATAGAACCTTGATCACAAATGTGAGCATATTTAGGATTAAGCATGCTATCAATGGGATAAACTTGCTCATGAATAGGGTCATGATCATAAATAATATCTTGATCATAGAAAATATATAGGTCATGGATGAGTTGGACTTAGAGATGCTTTTATCTTGATTTGGACGAAGACTTGATGTTTCCACATGCTTTGGATCATACTCTTGACATAGCTCTTGATTTTGGATGGAAGTGGATGACTCTTGGTCAACAACATGAGAACATGATGATTCTTGACTTGGACTCATGGGGGGTTCTTGAATAGGCTTGATGGCTTGTGGGTCACATGATGGGCTTGAAGGGCTAGGCATGTTAATGGAGGGATCTTGAATAGACTCATGAATGGGTGTTTGACACGGGGGTGTTCTATCCCTTGTTATTAGCCAATGGATCACATCCTTTGCAAGTGCATGGGTGGATGGAAAATAAAGGGGATGGACAATAAGAGTGGATGGTGTTGTAGGCTTATGATCATGATTAGGTTGAGGGATAATTGGATTGGATGTATTAGGATTTGGATTGGATGGAGGGATAGTGGGATTGCATGGTGAATGGATAATGGGAGATGTTGTAGGCACAACGTTACCACTATTTATTAGGTTTTTGATCAATCTATTAAGTGTGGGACAACTGAATGTGGTATGGCTCCTAACCCTATGGTATGCACAATAATTGTTTTCATTATACGAATGGGGTTTAATGTAGATTTCTCCAAAGGGTTTTATTGGTGGCAGCTCAATCGAATTTGCTTGGACCAATTGTTGTACGATTATCTCCAAGGGATCATTTGGTGGAGGATTGGAGGAATATGTGGACGAAGGTGATGAAGGTTAATGGACCAATGGACTATGATTGGGATCACATGAAGGTGTTAGGATAGGATTTGTTGTCTCATGTGTTGGCATGTGATTGGATGGTGGAGGTGACTCATAGGATGCCTTGGCTAGAGTGGTATCTCCCTCGTCAAAGGTAATTAAGTCTTGCATAGGATAACTTGGGCTTGCTTGATTTATGTACAAGGGGCCACTTGGACTTGCATGTGCTTCTTGTTGCAAAGGTGGACTTAGGTCTATCAACAGTGCTTGATGGTCTTGTTGTGGAGTGAAGGGATATGTTGATGTGGCATACGTTGATGTGGAATTGACATGATAGGTGGATGGATTAGGTTGGATGAATGATACATAGGATTGACATGGAATTTGTTGAGGTTGGGATGGTTTTTGGACTTGTTGTTGTGATATGACTTGTTGTTGTTGTATGACTTGTTGTGATAAGGATTGATATGGATAAGGGTTGACATTGGAAGAGTTATGATAGGTTGATGAAGGATTGATGTGACATGTGGATGGATGAGATTGATATGATGATGTAGATAACACATGGGATTGAGATGGAGATTTTTGATAGTGAATGGATGGAGGATGACGTGCTTTTTTGGCTTGTGATTGACAAGTGGCCATGATGTGTTGGGCTTGTGCTATGAGTTGTTGCATGTAAGTTGATTGGCTTGGTTGAAGTTGAAGTTGTTGAATCATGACTTGGACCCTTTGCATGGTTCGTTAGTCTAGAGGTTTTGGTGTTTTGTGAAGTATGTGAATGAGTTCTTGTGCTAAGTATTCAACTGTTGTCATGTTGTCACACAAGTGTTTATGGATTAAGACCCCTTTGGCAAGTGCTTGATTAGGATTTAGATGATGATGTGGAATGATTTGGATGGGATAGCATGAATGATTGATTGGATGATTAGGATGAAGTGATTAGGATGAAGGTGACTAGGATGATTTGGTTTGGAATGATTGGATGATGTGGCTTAGAACGTGTGTTATGACAAGTAGGTTGAAGATAATGTGGCAAGTGTTTATTAGAAGTTTGACTTGGGCAATATCAAACACAAGATCTCACATGTAAATGCATGAACACACACACCAAACACAATGATAAATTTGTCTTTCAATATTAAATGTTATGATTAAGCACACACTTGAAGACACCACAACAAGCCCTAGGACTAGTCAAGTGGGTATGGCCAATTAGGTCTCAAGCTAGGTTGCACAAGGTTGACTAAGGGTGCAATGAAAGTGAAATCCTGCCACATAGCTGGGAGAAAGGGGTAACCCACCCTTCACCTTCACTCCCCAAAGGTATAAAGTTCTTTGGGGCTTAGTCAAGAGTTATAAGATTCTAACTCCCAAAGGAGGGTGTCTTTCAATTCGCACCTTGATTGAGGTCATCCCTTGGAGTGTTGTGTCTCCAAGCAGGCCTCCTAAGAAGGGTTTGACAAAAGCAAACCAAGTGAGTGCATACACACACACTTGATTTGTGCACTCGCAGTTGTTAATTGACCCTTAAATATGAGATGTGTGAAAACAATTCAAGCACTTGGTTCTTTTTAGCCCCAAAGCCAAATGTATAGCAAGGCACTTGTTCATTTTAAGCCCAATTTTTGATGTGAATGAAGACAAGGGTAAAAGCACAAAGTTGTGTCACACTTTGGACCAACAAAATAATTTAGATCGAGTCATTTTTGCATGAGTCGATTTGGGGGTGAGATAGTTTCACTCGAATACACGTAGCCACTATGTGGCGCATAGTGGAAAGCTATTTTCAAGCAAGTCAATCTGGGGGCGAGATAGTTTCGCCTAAAATCATGCTATTAAAAATTTAAAAAAAAATGAAATTACCACATTTCATGGTGGCCATTTTTTGATAGCTACAGTGACCTAGGGTTTGAAAGCTTTTCGCGTGAAAGGACATTCCCGCCACCTTTTACAACAGTCTCAACCAGGTATGCCATCTTCACCTTGGCATGCATTTTTGGTCAAACATTTTGTATGGCATGATGTATCTAGGTCTTCACATTGGCATTTTCTGTCAAACAATTTTTATGGCACGATGTATAGTTTAGTGTTTGAAATAAACTTGCACCTTATATGATTGTATGTGCAAGTAAAATGGGTTTGTAAAATTTCATCCACACAATATAAGCTAAAAAAATATATCAAAATTTGAAATCATTCTTGAGAGAATTTGTTCATAAATTCTTCTTTGTTGAATTTTGTGTATAAGTTTTTATCAAGGTTGTGGTGATGGAAAATTAATCACAATTTGAAACCATTTAAGAAAGAATTTGTGCATTAGTTATTGGAAAGGTTGTGGCACAATCAGAAGTAGCAAGTGGCTGATGGCTACTGGGTGGGAGTCAGTTCACACATAAAATAGGTCAAATTAAGTGCTACAACAATATAGGACATGCATTTTTATCCCTTGTAAGGTTATCCATTCAAATTTGCCCATCAAATGCTAGGGAACATGGCTTAAATACTATGACAATTATCTATTCAATACTACCTTTAAATTACTATGACATACCTTAGTATAAATAGATTATATAAATAACCAAATATATATATCAACATAATCCCATATAAATTTTAACAGTTTGTCTAAAATCTCTCCTTTCATATGATACAGTCTTTTTAAAATTTTGATTGTATTTTACAGCAATGCCTAAATACAACTAAAAGTAGTTCAAATCAAGTGGCTGATGGCTGCTGGGTGGGAGTCAGTTCACACATAAAACAAGTCAAATCAAGTGCTACAGCAATGTAGGATATGCACTTTTATCCATTGTAAGGTTATCCATTCAAATTTGCCCATCAAATGCTAGGGAATAACATGGTTAAAGAAGGAAACAACATACACTAGATCTATGTAAGCCTATTTTAGAAATTTTAAAGAAAATGCAATTGGCTGGTGTAAAGCCAAATTCCACAACCTTTGCCAGCATCCTCCCTCATATCCATCAATACATCTATGAATCTGAATGGATAGGAGGGAGTTAATAGAGTCACACCTACCCTATACCATGACACAATAGGAAACTACAAGGAACATCAAATTTCATCCACACAATATAAGCTAAAAATATATATCAAAATTTGAAATCATTCCAGAGAGAATTTGTGCATAAATTCTTCTTTATTGAATTTTGTGCATAAGTTTTTATCAAGGTTGTGGTGATGGAAAATTAATCACAATTTGAAACCATTCAAGAAAGAATTTGTGCATAAGTTATTGGAAAGGTTGTGGTGATCAGAAGTAGCAAGTGGCTGATGGCTGCTGGGTGGGAGTTAGTTCACACATAAAACAAGTCAAATCAAGTGCTTTAGTAATGTAGGACATGCACTTTTATCCCTTGTAAGGTTATCCATTCAAATTTGCCCATCAAATGCTAGGGAATAACATGGTTAAAGAAGGAAACAACATACACTAGATCTATGTAAGCCTATTTTAGAAATTTTAAAGCAAATGCAATTGGCTGGTGTAAAGCCAAATTCCACAACCTTTGCCAGCATCCTCCCTCATATCCATCAATAAATCTATGAATCTAAATGGATATGAGGGAGTTAAAAGAGCCACACCTACCCTATACAGGGCTTAAATTTGATAGTTGTATAGCTGTATTTAGCCATTTTTGCTATAAAATACAATCAAAATTTTAAAAAGACTGTATCATATGAAAGGAAAGGTTTTAGAAAAACTGTCAAAATTTACATAGGATTATGCTAATATATATATATATATATATATATCTGATTTTTATATAATATACTTATAAGTTAAGATGGGTCATAGTATTTTAAAGGCAATATTGAATAGATAACTGTCATAAAAAAATTACTTGATAGGCAAGGTTGACTGTCAAATTTAAGCCATGACCCTATATCATGACACAATAGGAAACTACAAGGAACATCAAATTTCATCCACACAATATAAGCTAAAAAAATATATCAAAATTTGAAATCATTCCAGAGAGAATTTGTGCATAAATTCTTCTTTATTGAATTTTGTGCATAAGTTTTTATCAAGGTTATGGTGATGGAAAATTAATCACAATTTGAAACCATTCAAGAAAGAATTTGTGCATAAGTTATTGGTAAGGTTGTGGTGATCAGAAGTAGAAAGTGGTTGATGGCTGCTGGGTGGGAATCAGTTCACACATAAAATAGGTCAAATCAAGTGCTACAACAACATAGGACATGCACTTTTATCCCTTGTAAAGTTATCCATTCAAATTTTCCCATCAAATGCTAGGGAATAACATGGTTAAAGAAGGAAACAACATACTCTAGATATATATACATATATAATACTCTAGAATGTTAAATAGAGTCTGCCTTTTCTAGATTGTCGAATGTTTAGTTCTAGATTGGAAATATACCTTCTTATGACTCCAACTATTATAGAATAAATCTGATTTATATGAATTATGATAAAATCTAATTTATATGAATTATGATAAAATCTGATTTATATAAATTCCTATATGGCTGTCATGTCAATATGCTACATGCTACATGTGACTTTAAATTTGGATTTCCTATGCATTCCTAGTTCTGTGTTTTATGGTTGATTTAGATTTGGTTAATAGGCCTATTATCTATGTATTTGCAAGCATCTAAGGTGCATGTTTATTTGAGAAGCACATGTGCATTTATAATATGGATTTTTTAAAGATGTATGTAGTAGTTGGAAAATTTATATGCAAGTTTATTTACATCATGACATACAATATGTTTGACAGAAAATTTAATTATCATACTATAGATAAATTTAGGTCCACGTAGATGACCAATCATCACATCAATCACATCAATCAGGTCAACCTAGTAATAGTGATAATTCTACATTATATGCTAACACCATTCAGAGGTTTCAAAGAACTTTGGATGAACTAAATAGTTCTATTCACAATACACCAAACTTGTCAGGTAGAGACAGGTTGGTTAGGATTAGGGATTGTAACATCAGAAAATGTCCCCTTGGGGGCTTTTCCTTCATAAGGTTTAGCTCCCGGGTCTTTTGCATGCATTTAGAGCATCTTATTTCATATTTTGGCATCTCGATGGAATGAGGCCTAGGTTTCATGGCAAATTGGACCTAGGAGGACCCCTTGACCTTACCCCTACCCAAAATAGGGGGGAGGACTTGGCGCCTATGCCCTAGTCCTGCCCTATTTTGGGCCAGGCCCAAAATTTAAGTGTTAGTTTATGACTGTTATTTGGTCCTTTTGCTGACACGCTAAGTTTTGATTTTTGAAATCTTGGCAGGAGTGCTTGTAGTTGTATATAAAAGCATGTATAGGCATTCATTTGTAAACTAGATTTCAACTAGATGATTACTAGCAGGGTATTGTGTTCTCAAGGTGATTCAAGGATTTCATTGTGCTGCAAGAGCAGACTTGTGTGTTTTGTGTTGATATTTGCAGATTTGAGCATCAATTTCCTCATGGAATGAAGAGCTTCTTCCTCCCATGAGAGCTTCACTAAAAGGTGACATAATATTGTATTTTCATCATTGATTCCTTTGGTTTTTACCTCTACCTCACAAGGGTACGCACTCGTTGTCTGACAACGGTGTTCAGAGACTTAAGTGTCCTTTGAGGCTTGACTGAGGCAAGCCTCTAAACACCACAACCCCCAAACCAAGTCTTGTGATTGTAGGTTATAGGTGTTGCATCTGGAAAAAGTAGAGTTACAAGAAGGCTTGGCAGGCATCAAAGATTCAGGATCTGAAGAAAAGTCAAACACATGAGCACTTCCAGGACTAGAGTGCCTGCAACAATGTCCTTGACATATAGATCTTGGGAAACAAAAGTTACAGGGCTGATCAGTGTCAGAAGGAGGCCCAGATTCCATAAAAAGAAAGTACCTTGGACTTGGTCACCCACACCTTAGTCCCTGACTGTTCTGCCTTGGAACCCTGAAAATAGGTATTCTGTGATTTGTTATTTTGCTCCCGTCTGCAAGATCTTTTTCTATTATTTGTCAATTTGTTGTCATATTTGAATAATTAGGGTTTTAATGGTTAATTGGACATAAGAGAAGGAAAAATTGATAATTAATTCCCTAATCCAAGTTTTCCTTCATTTGTAAGTGACCTAGGGTATGATAGTGCTTGACCCTAGATCCTTCAATGTTTAGTGGAAAGGAGGGTTTTAACATCTAAACAACAAAAGATTAACAAAATCTAATTTTACCCTAAATCAAACATTTTAGACTATTTTTTGCTCTTGTCTTGCACCAATTTTGAAAAGCTTTCAAAATCTGTTAGGCATTGGTTTGAGCATAAAAACATGGCCTCTAATCACAATAGTAACAATAGGTTCCCTCCTAGACCTTACATGAAAAGAAAGGCTCAGGTGAACTTAAAATTGTCTTCACTCATGATAGAACAATTAGTGATTCTGAAGGACCTCTTTACATCACTGTACAGATAATGGGAAATAATGTGGAGGGAACTCTGATTGATCCTAATTGCATGACTAATGTTGGCACTGAAAAATTCCTCTTTTCAAATCAATTAATACAAGGTCCTTATAGCCCTTCGAGCTTGATGATTAAGACACATACGAGAGATTTAAAGAAACCTCTGGGTAAGATATCATTGATAGTAACTGTATTTAAGAAACATGTTGAACAATGGTTTGATATTACTCTCACCTCTGATACTTTTGACATAAAACTTGGAATCCCTTGGTTAAAAGTTATGAAAGCGGTTCCTTCAACTATTTATAAATGTGTTAAATTTCCTTTGAAAGGACAAGTGCATGTCATTCATCGAAATACATACAAAACTTCAATTACACAACAACACTTCACATTGGATTACTTTTTGCAACAAAAATACTAGTGACAAATTAGAGCTACGTACAAATTTTATATTTTTGAGCTATAGAAATTACAAAGTGAAATTGTTACATCCAGTACCCAGTCCTCCTACATAAGAAATGACAAAAGATAAACAACCCACATGTGAAGAGAACTTTAGACCAAAAGGACAAGGTCCCTATGCTGAGGTTCCTCCCCTGAAATCCTTACAGGGATCAGGAGATTGTTGTCAACAACAAAGTGTTCCACCGTGACAAATAAGGTTTGATCTCGGTGCTTCATCTTCTCATTTGCACAAGCCTATGAAAGAGGATAGCCCTATCTTACAAGAGATAAGTGGTAAAACAAAATCAAATAGAAAAGCAAGAGAAAGAAGAAAAAGAAGACAAGCTTATGCCATAAACCTTGCCTCTCAACAAGAAAATATTGATCCCAACATTCAAACAAACAATAATGATGATAACGATGAACAACATGATGAACAAGATATGAAGATGGCTATGGTACAGTATGTCCCACTATCCTCCACATTAGGGAGTGGGAAGATGATGACGATGATTCACTTATAGACAACTTCTAGCTTGAAAGGGGCCCTATACATAAGTATCTCTAACCCTTTATCTCTATTGTAATGTGCTTCACCCTTGATGTATTATGTGTTGTTTAGGCCTCCTAGGATGACCTCAAATTCTCTTGTAAGGTTTGGGATACCAGGAGACCACCTTTTTTGTGACCTTCTATTTGTATCATCATTCTTCTAAATTCCCTATCTCTAATTTCATTGTTGTGTGTTGTGTCTTACAGACATAGCATTGTGGTTGTGACTTGGGGGCACCCTCCTACTTGATTGTCCCTACGACACTTGTTTCTCCTCTCTTATTTATTATTTCCCTTCCTCTAGTGTTTCCACCTAATGGGTGGTTGACAACAAACATTTATACTAATGTGGACTTAGTGTCCCTTTCAAGAGCAATCAAAAAATTGACTTAGTTCCTAATATGACGATGGGGTTGTATATTTTATCCGACACTTGGCTAGTGCAAGCACTCATGCTTTCTGAGTAGTAAATTCTATGATGTTTCTATCACATTTAAAAACCTTAACAATACTATTGCTCCGTGCACCTTTGTTTGCCTTTGAATCTAGCCTTGGTGGTACTCGATTCAAAGAGCTTCATGATATAACCCCACGGTTATCCTTGAACTCTGAATTCATTGTATAACCTTGGCTCTTTGTGTAGTTAATCATATGCATTGATGTTGTTGTTTATCATGATCTTGTAGACACTAACATGTTTCTTGCAGGGATGTGTTTGTGGGAACATTTGGTGATTGTAAAATACATGTCACCTCTAGGGGCATGGGCTTTGCAAAAGTTAGTGTTACCTTGTGTGTTTTCTTCCTACCTTAACGTGCTTGATATCGATAACTGATATCAACCACTTTAAGGTGGGGGCATATATAGGGTAAGTTGTATATTATAGATGTTAGCAATGTGTTTGACCTTAGATGCAAAGACTTGTGCCCCAGGGTAGTGTATCGTGCATCCTGAGTTTGTTTGCAATTAATCAATAAATCATGTAAACCATCTGTGGAGGCAGGATATCAAGCATATCCTTTTTTTTCTTAAGCCCTCTACGGAGGCAGCGATGGTGTATTTCTCAAAGCAGATTGCATCATCTTGTTAATTTCAAAAATCCTTTGCGGAGTCAGGGAGCGGTTCTATGACTAACTCAACCCTTAAACGTGTTTTCTGTGATTGTTGTGGTGAAGCCCAATCATTGGTGTGTGCCTGTAATGTGCCTGAGATGGTGTTGGACCTAGAAATAGGTACATTGCATTGCTTGCCTGCTGTGTTTTCTCCATGTCTTCAAGTGTGTGTGTTTTGGCATGCTTGTTTTGTGTAGTGTGTTTGTTGCCCCATATGCAGAGACCAGTGCCCTCAGGTAGTGCTTCCTACATTTTTGGGAGGTTTTGCGTGTCTTGTGTGTGTGTTGCCCCATATATACAAAGACCTGTGCCCTAGGGTAGTGTATTCTGTATTATGGGAGGTTTGTTTACTTTCCAATACTTGCATTTGCATTTCATATATACAAGAAAAAGAAAAGAAAAGAAAAGATATCATTTCTGTCTTCCATGCATTAATGTGTCTTCTATGCATTGATTATCTGCTCTATGTTCTGCGTGACTGTAATTATCTTCTCCATGTTTTGTGTGCCTGTTATTGCCTTCTATGTGATTGGCATGTCTTCTATATGCTTGATGTGTTTACTATGTTTGTTACCTTACTTTAATGTGTGTATTGGCCTTATGTTTATAAATACATTAAAGTGGGGGCTAAATGTAACATCAAAAAATGTCCCCTTGGGGGCTTTTCCCTCATAAGGTTTAGCTCCCAGGTCTTTAGCATGCATTTAGGACATTTTAGTTCATATTTTGGCATCCCGATGGAATGAGGCCTAAGTTCCGTGACAAATTGGACCTACCCCTTAAGCTGTACCCTACCCAAAATAGGGAGGAGGACTTGGGCACCCATGCCCTAGTCCTACCCTATTTTGGGGCAGCCCCAATTTCTAGGTGTCAGTTTATGACTGTTAGTTGGTTATTTTGCTGACAAGGTAAAGTTTGATTTTTAAAATCTTGGCGGGAATGCTTGTAGGTGCATATATAAGCATGTGTAGGCATTCATTTGTAAACTAGAAGATTACTAGAAAGCTATTGTGTTCTCAAGGTGATTCAAGGCCTCTATTGTGTTGCAAGAGTTGACTTGTATGTTTTGTGTGTTGATATTTGCATATTTGAGCATCAATCTCCTCATGGAATGAAGAATATCTTCCTCCATGACAACTTCACTACAAGGTGACATAATATTGTGTTTTTATCATTGATTCCTTTAGTTTTTACCTCTGCCTCACAAGGACACACACTCTTTGTCTGACAATGGTGTTTAGAGACTTAAGTGTCCTCCGGGGCTTGATTGAGGCAAGCCTCTAAATACCACAACCCCCAAACCAAGTCTTGTGATTGCAGGTTACAGGTGTTGCATCTAAAAAAAGTGGAGTTGCAGGAAGGCTTGGCAGACATCAAGGATTCAGGATCTGAACAAAAGTCAGACACAGGAGCAATTCCAGGACTTGGGCACCTGCAACAGTGTCCTTCGCAGACAGATTTTAGGAAATAGAAGTTACAGGGATGATTAGTGTCGAAAGGAGGTCCAGATTCCCCAAAAAAGTAGGTACCTTGGACTTGGGCGCTCGCACCTTAGTCCCTGACTGTTCTGCCTCAGAACCCTGAAAACATGTATTCTATGATTTGATATTTTACTCTCGTCTACAAGAGCTTTTTCCATTATTCATCAATTTGTTGTCGTATTTGCATAATTAGGCTTTTAATGGTTAATTGGACATAAGAGAAGGAAAATTTGATAATTAATTTCCTAATCCAAGCTTCCCTTCATTTGTAAGTGACCTAGGGTATGATTGTGCTCGCCACTCGACCCTAGATCCTTCAATGTTTAGTGCAAAGGAGGGTTTTAACATCTAAACAACAAAAGATTAACAAAATCCAATTTTACCCTAAATGTAATGTCCAAAAATGTCCCCTTGGGGCTTTTCCCTCATAAGGTTTAGCTCCCGGGTCTTTAGCATGTATTTAGGACATTTTAGTTCATATTTTGGCATCCCGATGGAATGAGGCCTAGGTTCCATGGCAAATTGGACCTAGGTGGACCACTTGAGATGTACCCTACCCAAAATAGGGGGGAGGACTTGGGCACCCATGCCCTAGTCCTACCCTATTTTGGGGCAGCCCTAATTTTTGAGTGTCGGTTTATGACTGTTAGTTAATTCTTTTACTGACACGGTAAAGTTTAGGTGGGAATGCTTGTACTTACATATATAAGCATGTGTAGGAATTCATTTGTAAACTAGATGATTACTAGCAAGCTATTGTGTTCTTAAGGTGATTCAAGGCTTCTATTATGTTGCAAGAGTAGACTTCTATGTTTTGTGTGTTGATATTTATAGATTTGAGCATCAATCTCCTCATGGCATGAAGAGCATCTTCCTCCTTGAGAGCTTCACTACAAGGTGACATAATATTGTGTTTTTATCATTGATTCCTTTGGTTTTTGCCTTTGCCTCACAAGGGCATGCACTCTTCATCTAACAACAGTGTTCGGAGACTTAAGTGTCCTCTAGGGCTTGATTGAGGCAAGCCTCTAAACACCACAACCCCCAAACCAAGTCTTGTGATTGCAGGTTACAGGTGTCACATCTAGAAAAAGTGGAGTTGCAATAAGGCTTGGTAGGCATCAGGGATTCAGGATCTGAAGAAAAGTTAGACATAGAAGCACTTCCAAGACTAGGATGCTCGCAACAATGTCCTCCGTAGACAGATTTCAAGAAACAGAAGTTACAGGGCTAATAAGTGTCAGAAGGAAGCCCAGATTCCCCAAAAAAGTAGGTACCTTGGACTTGGGCACCTACACCTTAGTCCCCAACTATTTCACCTCAAAACCCCAAAAATAGGTATTCTGTGATTTGTTATTTTTCTCCTGTGTACAAGAGATTTTTCAGTTATTCATCAATTTGTTCTTATATTTGCGTAATTAGGGTTTTAATCGTTAATTGGACATAAGAGAAGGAAAAATTGATTATTAATTCCCTAATCCAAGTTTCCCTTCATTTGTAAGTGACCTAGGGTATGATAGTGCTTGCCACTCGACCCTAGATCCTTCAATGTTTAGTGGAAAGGAGGGTTTTAACATCTAAACAACAAAAGATTAACAAAATCTAATTTAACCCTAAACATTTTGGTGAACCCGTGTTTTGGACTTAAATTGCAACTTGTTGAGTGTTTTTCTTCATATTGGCGTGATTTCATTCATTCATATAGGCATTTACTTTATTGCATTGAGAAAATTTCAAAAAAAATTTGAAAATTTGGAAAAATATAAAAAATTTCATTATTTGGCTTACTATAATGCATCAATTCTTCCTAAATTTTCCTAATTCATGATTTTTGCATCAGATCTGATATAAACTACAGAAAAATACAAAAATTCAAAATTTGTCCTTGCATTTTCATCATTTAATTGCTAGAGTTTTTGTTAGAATCTGAAAAGATTAATAACCCAGAAAACTAGTGCAAAGAATAGATATTAAAACTATGAATGCAAATGATACGAAATCAAAATAGCAACACAGAGTTAGTCTCCAAGAGAGTAATGCAAATGCTAGAAGCAAAATAGCATTAAGAGGATGCAAAAGAAAAAGATGCAAAATACAAGCCAGGTAGCATGCTTATATAGACTAGGAAGAGAGAGGAGGTGGCAACACTGACCAATGAGGAGCAACCATCTATCAGACTAAAGATAGCAAAGTATCTTCCCAAGATAGCTAATGGATGCTCACATGTAGGAAGGTGACACCTCGCAACTACTCACCTAATAAGACATGCTTTATTAACCTAAGAGAGATTAATAGAAGTGTAGGAAAAACCTAGGAATATAGGAAAAATAAATAACCCATCTAGGAAATAAAAACCTACACTAACACCCCCCCATAAGTGAAGCTTAGGTGGATGTAGAAATGGGTCCCGGCAAATCAAGCCTGATGAGGTACCCATGTACATAAAAGTCCCCCCCAAAGAGAGAGAGAAGAGACCCCCCCAAAAGTAGAGAGAGTCAAGACTCCGAGTGAGAGGAAGAAGCCCCCCCAGAAGATGAAGCATCCCGCACCCCCAGCAAAGCTCGCAAATGAAGGAACTTGCTCTCAGTGAAGGGTTTGGTGAAGATATCAGCAACCTGCTCAGAAGTCGGACAGTAGCGAAGGTCGATGACATGGCCATGGATGAGCTCCCGGATGTAGTGCATGTGGACCTCTATGTGTTTGGTCCGCTGATGATGGACCGGATTCCGTGAGATCTGAATGGCACTCTGGTTGTCACAAAATATGACTGATGGCCGTCTGATCTGGATACCAAACTCAGTGAGAAGATTCTGAAGCCAAATGGCCTCAGTAGAGGCATTCACAGCCCCCCGATACTCGGCCTCAGTAGAAGATAGAGCAATAGCAGATTGCTTCTTGCTCGACCAACAAACAGGACCTGAACCAAGTGAGAAGCTGTAACCTGAAGTAGACTTGCGATCCTGAGAATCGCCCGCCCAATCGGAATCTGTGTAGCCCACCAAGTCAAGCTCAATACCCACTGCGTAGTGAATCCCAAGACTGTGAGAACCCTGAATGTAGTGAAGGATCCGCTTGGCTGCTTTCCAGTGCAGCTCATGAGGCTCCTGCATGAATCGAGAGACCATGCCTACAGCATATGAAATGTCAGGTCTCGTATGAGTCAGATAAATGAGACTCCCAACAAGCTGTCGGTACAAAGTGCCATCAACAAGTGGAGAAGAACACTGAGCCTCAAGTTTGACTCCAGAAAGAAAGGGAGTCGAAGCAGGCTTACAGTCAGCCATATGAAACCTCAAGAGAAAATCTAGAGCATACTTGGACTGTGTGATGGTGATCCCAGAAGAAGACTGGTAGATCTCAATCCCGAGAAAGTAATGCAACAAGCCCAAGTCAGTCATCAAAAACCTGTCATGAAGGGCAGTTTTGACAGCCCCAATGGTGGATGAAGAACTCCCTGTGATCAGCAAGTCATCAACATACAGAACCAGAAATAGGAGTGAATCATCCTGCTGCAGAATGTAGACATTGGGATCAGAATGGCACCGAGTGAACCCAACTGATAGAAGGAAGGAATCCATCTTGGCATACCAGGCCCGAGGAGCCTGTTTGAGGCCATAGAGAGACTTCTGAAGAAGGCACACAAGTGAAGAATCCTGAAGGAACCCCTGTGGCTGCTCCATGTAGATCTCCTCCTGAAGGTCACCGTGAAGAAAAGCACTCTTCACATCCATCTGGTGTACTTCCCAACGATTAGCTGCAGCAATGGCAAGAACAAGTCGGATGGAATTCATTCGGGCAACTGGCGCAAAAGTCTCAGAGTAGTCAATCCCAGGAACCTGGGAGAATCATTTGGCGACCAAGCGAGCCTTATACTTGTCAACCGACCCATCTGCTGCAAATTTTGTCCGATAGATCCACTTACATCGAACAAGTTTTCTTCCCTTAGGAAGAGGGACAAGATCCCAAGTGTGGTTCCTCATCAAGGAACTATACTCCTCCTGCATAGCTGTATCCCACTCAGGAATACCAGAAGCCTCATGAAAAGACTGTGGATCTGAGGCAGTAGCAATGAAGACATGTGGAGCATCCTGGAACTGTGAACGAGTTTGCCTGGTGTCTGATGGATCCCCAACCCAATCACCTGCAGACTGCAAGGTCTGTCTAGCCCAAAGTGGACCGGAAGATGGAGAATCTGGAGGAGAATCATCAACCTCTGAATGATGACTAGGAGAAGAAGGAGGTGAGTCCTCTAAATCGCTCTCTGCATCAAAAGTGGAGGTAGAAGACTGCTCAGGTGAATCTGACTCATTAGAAGATCTGTCATGTATCCCAAGTGACTCCAATGTCAAAGTAGAGGGAGTTGGAGAAGTGATAGAAAGTGAGCTCGAAGAGCCCTCCTCAAACTGAACACTCCTCTCAATGAACAACTCATGTGTAGTAGGGTGGAGCAACCGATAACCATTCACACCATCAGGATAACCTACAAATATGCAAGGTTTACTCTGCGGATCCAATGCCTTGCGTTTCTCTGTAGGAATGTGGGCCCATGCTGGAGAACCAAAAACTCGAAAGTGCTTAACTGATGGTTTCCGACCGCTCCAAGCTTCAAAAGGAGTGACTCCCTTCAAGGCTCGGTGAGGAACACGGTTCTGGATATAACAAGCATAGTTAATGGCCTCTGCCCAATACTGTGGTGCAAGAGATCTGGAGTGAATCATGCAGTTCGCCATTTCCTTCAAGGACCTATTCTTCCATTCTGCAACACCGTTCTGCTGAGGATTGTATGGAACTGAATGCTGCAAATCAATCCCCTCTGAAGTGCAAAACCTCTCAAACCGATGGTTGACATACTCACCACCATTGTCAGTGCGCAAAACTTTGATGGCTTTCCCGGATTGCTTCTCTACAAAAGTCTTGAAGTCTTGAAAATGATCAAATACCTCAGACTTCTGTTTGAGAAAGTACACCCAAGTATATCGAGAAAAGTCATCAATGAATGTGAGGACATATCTAGCCCTGCTGAAAGAAGGATGCTGAAATGGACCAGCCAAATCACTATGAACTAACTCCAGTATCTGTGAAGCTCTCCATGCCTTACCTTTGTCAAACTTTTCCTTAGGATGCTTACCAAGAATGCAACCTTGGCAAACACCACCTGAAAACTGAACTGAAGGCAACCCTGTGACCATGCTCTGCTGGTTGAGCTGCTGCAAGTAGCGGAAGTTAAGATGGCCAAACCGCTCATGCCATAATCTACTCACATCATTAGAATGAGTGAGCAAAACAGTCAAAGGAGGATTAGGAACAAAGTGAGAAAACAGATAGAGCCGTGACTGATGATCTGCTCTCCCAACTGCAACTATAGAACCACTGTGCAACTCACGAATCTCCACTGAATCAGGAGTGAACTCAACCTGCTTGCCTGAACCTGTGTGAGTGATCTGGTATACCGATAGGAGATTAGTTGATAATGAGGGCACACAAAGAACATCATGGAATGTGCCATCCCCCACATCAACAGACCCTCTCCCACACACCTCAACAGGAGTGTTATCACCCATCAAAATAGAAGGCATAGTACACGGCTCCAAGGATGCAAGTTCTTCCTTAGATGAAGCCATGTGGTGCGAAGCACCCGAATCAAGAACCCAAGTGGATGGTGAAGAAGCAACTGCAACAAGGGCCTTGCCCTTTCCTTTTCCCTTGCTATTTTCTTTTGCCTTATTAGACCCCTCATTAGAACTCTGTTTGACAGACTCAGGAACACTGATATTATTCTTCTAAAGAATGTGTGTCAAGTGATCAATTTGTTTCTTCAGACATTTATGTTCATCATGACTGGGTCTTTTACAATAGGCACATTGGACCCTCTCTTTCTTAGGCTTGTCGCCCTTGGAATATTGGGTCTCATTAGTTGCTTTTGAAGCAACCGTTATCTGATCCTTCTCCTTGCTATTCTTTTGTTTCTTATCCTTACTATTGTTGTTACTACTTTGTCCTTTCTGTTCTTTTGTGCCTTGGTTGGCAGCCAAGGCATGTGACTTAGAGGACTTAAGAGTGCCCATTTGGATTAGCTTGTCCTGTTCCCGAGTGAGATTGACAGCAAAATCATCTAAAGATGGCATGGTGAATTGAGTGCCAAGTGCACCCTTAGTAGCATAGAAAGTAGAAACAAACACAGAATATTCTGAACTTAGCTTAGAGAGAATACTAAGAATCAGTTGTTCATCTTTCTTTTCAATTCCACATTGTTTTAACTGTAGCCTTAGTGATTTCAATTTGGTGAAGAAATCCTGGATTATGTTGAAATTGCCTGGACTTAAACTAATTAGTTCATTTTCCAACATATGACCCCTCATTGAATCTTGTGTGCCAAATAGTGTTTCTAGCTTTGTCCAGATTTCATTTGGTGTATTCAAAGACTCAATGTGAAAGAGCAAATCAGGAGAAATAGACAAACACAATGTTCCATATGCCTCATCACATTTGTTAAACCACTTAGGCTTATCTTCATCTTTAGCAGGTTCAGTTTCAAGTCCCATAGTTATCCTATTTAATCCAGCTTTCCTTAGTGAAATGTCATGCGTGATTTCCACTCAAAGTAATTGTATGGAGTTAGGATGGGCAGATTTGTTTGATCCATGATGAAGAAATGCAGAGAAGAAGTGCTGAAAAGAAGAGAACCCAACCAAGACAACCCCCCCTTTTCACTCAATCAAAGAACCCCCCCAAGAAAATATGATTTGGCACTTTATATTAGTGCATTTACAACTACCACTAGCAATAAATATTAAGTGGTCTTAATTTCAATGCATTACAAAACCCTCATGAAGAGCATATGCTGAAAATACAACTTTGGCATAATATCCAGAGAAATAAACAGCACCACTACAATCTACTTGAAAAATCATGCACTTTCAAAAAAAGAATCGCCTCGATACGAGGTCGTATGTGAAAGTTCTGATCCTCCAAAGTTCCCAAAACGAGAACCGTGCAATGTCACGACTGAGAATCTACAATTTCTGAAAAATCTTGGCATCAAAATCAAAAAATGACTGCACTAGTGCATAGAGCATGAAAAAATAGCTAAAATCAAAAAAAATTTCATGGAAAAGGAGTCCGTATGAGCAAGAACGGAGCATTTGAAAACTGTCTTCAAAACTGCAGCTGCCAACGGAGAGGGGTCCTGCTGTAGCTTTCTAAGCGCATTTTTGCAAAATATAAAGACTGCATACAAAAATAGAAAGATACCCAGATGGTTTTTCTGTGCTGCGAACAAAACCCAGAAGGCGTTTTTCTTGCACATGCATAGAAAATGTTGCTCCAGTGTAAATGGAACGCCTTTAGCTACAAAAAACGACCCCAACAACCAAAAAATGACATGCAAATGCTGAATTAGATGTTGGAACCTGCAATATTGATTCAAAAGATCAAATATGCAAGCTGGTTGTCAGATTTAAGCTCGAAACCCTAGTTCCGCAACTGTGTATGACGATCTCTGATTTCGGTGAAGCGAAAGCCAAATCTAACTTTCTCAAGCCTCCTGGACGCGTTGGAACAGCCAGAAATGCTACCAGTATAACCAAAAATGCTGCAATCACCCAGATTTCATAAAACACATGTGCAACCCCAGAGATTAAAAAAAGTTTCTGTCAAACTTTTCTGATTCTCAAGATCATCCGAAGATGCAAGAGAAGAGCATACTGGGTTTTTCAAAAACCTGCAATAAGATTTATTAGCCCCCCCCCCCCGAATCTCTCAAATATGGAAACTAAAATCTACTCTTGCACATAGAATAGCTCTGATACCATGTTAGAATCTGAAAAGATTAATAACCCAAAAAACTAGTGCAAAGAATAGATATTAAAACTATGAATGCAAATGATACGAAATCAAAATAGCAACACAGAGTTAGTCTCCAAGAGAGTAATGCAAATGCTAGAAGCAAAATAGCATTAAGAGGATGCAAAAGCAAAAGATGCAAAATACAAGCCAGGTAGCATGCTTATATAGACTAGGAAGAGAGAGGAGGTGGCAACACCGACCAATGAGGAGCAACCATCTATCGGACTAAAGATAGCAAAATATCTTCCCAAGATAGCTAATGGATGCTCACATGTAGGAAGGTGACACCTCGCAACTACTCACCTAATAAGACATGCTTTATTAACCTAAGCGAGATTAATAGAAGTGTAGGAAAAACCTAGGAATATAGGAAAAATAAATAACCCATCTAGGAAATAAAAACCTACACTAACAGTTTTGTCAAAATTTTGACAATTTTATATAACCTAGTAATTCCAAAATCTAGGGTTTGTAGGCAAAATATTTTATCAGATTTTTCTACTGATTTTAAAGGCTCATTCAAATTTGTATTTGGCTGTAGTCTTTAATTTTAGTGTGAATTTGCATTTAGATTTAAAATATTTGCATTTTTACATAGAAAATTTTCACAAAAACTAGCAATTTTGATGCATTTTCATTAAATTTGCATGGGCATTTTCCATGTTCAAGATTGAAAATCATTTTCAGATCTGAGATTAAGTCAATTTAATCATAAATCAGCCTTCAAAATATTCGCATAGTATTTTGTGTCAAGATTTCAAACCTAGGGCTTCAAAAACAATAATTTTCACGAAAATTGGCCTTATCGACTCTCTAAACATGCACTATAGGTGTGTTGTGAAGAATATTTTTTTATTAATTTTCTACTATTAGGGTATTAATTTTCTTCCCCTCATAAAAATCTTCACAACACCCCTTTAACGGGCTCTTGTAGTGAAAATTTGGCGAAAAAATACATATTTTGACCATTTTTGCCCTAGGGTTTGACCTAGTTTGCACTCCAAGCGTGTTGTGATCAATTTTATGGATTGAGGTGACTAATATTATTCTCTTTACCTCCTAAAATTCCTTACAACACCCCTTTTTCTAGGTCTTGGAGTTAAAAAATTATGAAAAATAGCTTATTTTTTCTATATCTTCACTAGGGTTTGACCTTAAGTGGCACTAAAAGCATGTTGTGCTGGGTATTTTGACACCATGTGGCTATTATTACTAATATTATTTTGTATCCATCATCATTATCCTCACAACACCCTTTGTTATTCTCTTTTGGATTGAATTTTGGTGAAAAAAGTGCCTATTTTCACATATTTCGCTATAATTTGACTTGGCATTATCTTGGATTTGCATCAAGAGTGTGTTGAGAGTGATTATATTGTTGTTTTGGACTGATATTAGACATATAACTTGCTACCCTTGATCAAAATCCTTACAACATCCTTGGTTTCATTTGCATTGAAAAGAGTACAAAAAATCAAGCATTTTGGCCGTCAATCATATCCTTCTCCTAGGATTTGTTCTCTTAGTTTGCACGTCCTAAAAACAATATCCCTTTGAGAAGAAGTAAAATATTAATGGGATCTAGTGGTCTTGAAGAAGTTGGTACTTTGGATACCTTCTTTACAAAGGGAGAAACTCAAATTGTGCAAGATATTATACATCCTCCAACCTCAATGGATGAACAAACTTTTCAGGATGTTGATAACACTATTGAGGCAATAGGATATGTATCTGATGAGCAAATAGAAAAGTTGGATAAAGACCTAGATGACTTTCAAATATTTATGGAAAATGAGAGAATAGCTGAAGAAGTCATTCCTACAATTCATAATATAAGAGAATTGATAAAAGGACAAGATGGTGTTAATGCACTTTGTGGTCTAGCACATATTGTACAAACCAATATCATGTCAGTAACTGAATGTGCACAAATGATAAATAACACTTTATCACCATCTCACACTCAAGTTTCCATACCTATACCAAATACAGGAAAATCCACGTTTACATCAACGATCTTAACAACTAATGCGAACTCTTGTAGTAATGCTACCACTAGTATTGGAGTATCTAATGACACTAATTACAAAGCTATGGGATTTAATTATCAGAATTTGATTTCTAAAGGGACATCTTCTATGAATAATTGTTCTCAACCTCCTATCTATTCCACTCATTTCCAGCTACCTATTACATACTCGCAACCATCTTCTACCTGTCATTATGGCCAACCACCGTTAACATATTTTTAGCCTCCGCATATTGTATCTCAAGCTCAATCACCTCCTCACCTTGGTTCCACTTCCTCATAACAAACTGCATCTCCCAATGATGCCATCCTAAACCAACTTTTACAGGGCATGACTGCTTTGTAATAGAAGGTAACAAATTTGACAAATTCTTCACAGCCTAGTCTACCAACATATCATGCCCATAATTCATTATCCTATACAATTTTAAGAACTCTTATGCTGGAGAGATTTGAGACTCCTCGCTTTGAAAAATATGGTGGAAAAGGTGATCCCAATATTTATGTGGCAACATTTACAGCTATGTGTAGTGATTTTTATTTTGAAGAGGATTTGTTAGAAAAAAATTTCCCATGATCTCTCAAAGATACTGCTTTAGAATGGTTTTGCTTATTGCCTCTAAATTTAATACACTCCTTTTCATTGTTAATTGATCAATTTTTACAACATTTTCAAGAAAACATTGGACCTCAAGTCACTCTTTTTGACTTGGTTCAATGCAAACAAGGGCCCAAAGAAAAGTTGACTAAATTCATTGGTCAATATCAAGGACTTTATGCACAAATTCAGTATTAGATGAAAGATGAAGTTGTTCAGAAGATATTCATTACAAATCTACAACCTAATATTCATGATAAGATTCTCTTGATGAAATATAATTCCTTTCAATATCTATGCACTGCCCTTCATGATTATCAACTTTTGTCTAGTCAGTATGAAAACCAAAACTCATCGGCTCAAATTGGTCAATCCATGGGTGGATCATCACAAAACAATTTTAAGAGGAACAATAATAGGAACTTCATCAAGATCAATGGACCAAATGCAAATGTGTCTACTATAAATAATCTAAAGAAACCATCATATCAGCCAAGAAAGTTTACTCCAATATCTGAGTCCTATCATTCTATCATGAATCAAGCTATGAGTATTAACACTCTGAAGCTTCCCCCGATCAAGCCTATTTATCCTAGTAAAAAAGGACCTTACTTCGATGCTAATGCCTTTGGCCATTATCATCAGACGCAAAAACATGACACTGAATGATGTATGTGTCTTAAACATGAGATACGGGACCTTATTGATTCAAATGTCATCCACGTATCAGGTGTGAATGATAATGGAAATAAGTCAGTTGCTCTGCCAAATAAGAATTTAGAAATCTTCACTAATCCTTTTCCTAAGCATACCGAAAATAATATGGTGAAACAAGATTTAGTGGAGATAGACGAGGATGATTACTTGGACTATGATAGTATCGTGGGTATGATCAAAATTGACAATAAACAAATGGACAATTCACCTCATCCACGAAGAAACATAATTTATGTTGAGGTTCCTCCTCCATTATCCTTATATGGATCGAGAGATAATCAAAATGCATCAGAAAAGAAAGAACAACAACTGATACAAACAAGTAAGACGATAAAGGATGATTCCCGTTACTATTCCAGAAAGATTAAACAATGAAAACTTGCTAAAAATCAGAAAAGAGCAAGATGACAATCAATAGTCAGAAATAATAATGGTTCTCCCCCTCACAAGAAATAAAAAGTCTCATTTAAACAAGGGTTTAATGAACAAGCATCATATGATAACAATAAAAAGTTTCATAAGAACCACTCAAATTTTGCATTAAAAATTATTTAATACCTCTCCAAGAGGTTTGCATATCTCTAACCCTTTGTTTCTCATGATGTGCTTCCCTCATGATGTGTTATGTGTTGTTTAGACCTCTTGGGATGACCTCAAATTCTCCCGTAAGGTTTGGGATACCAGGAGACTGCCTCTATTGTGACCTTCTATTTGTATCATCATTATTCTAAATTGCCTCTCTCTGATTTCATTGTTGTCTTGTGTCTTATGGACATAGTGTTGTGGTTGGTGACTTGGGGGCACCCTCGTACGTGACTGTCCCTAAGACACTTGTTTCTCCTCTCTTATTTATTGTTTCCCTTCCTCTAGTGTTTCCATCTAGCTGGTGAATGACAACAAACATTTATATTGATGCAAACCTAGTGTCCCTTTCGAGAGAAATAAAAAAATAGACTTAGTTCCTAATATGACGATAGGGTTGTATATTTTATCTGACACTTGGCTAGTGGAAGCACTCGTGCTTTTTGTGTAGTGAATTCTATGATGTTTCTGTCACATTTACAAACCTTAACAATACTGCTGCTCCATGCACCTTTGTTTGCCTTTGAATCTAGCCTTGTTGGTACTCAAATCAAAGAGCTTCCTAATATAAACCCATAGTTATCCTTGAACTCCAAATTTGTTGTATAACCTTAGCTCTTTCTGTGGTTAATCATATGCATTGATGTTGTTGTTTATCATGATCTTGTAGACACTAACATGTTTCTTGCAGGGATGTGTTTGTGGGAACATTTGGCAATCGTAAAATATGTGTCACCTCCGGGGGGCATGGGCTTTGCAAAAGTTAGTGTTCCCTTGTGTGTTTTCTTCCTACCTTAATGTGCTTGATATCAATAACTGATATCAACCACCTTAAGGTAAAAATGTTTAGGATAAAATTAGATTTTGTTAATTTTTTATTGTTTAGATGTTAAAACCCTTCTTTCCACCAAACATTGAAGGATCTAGGGTCGAGTGGTGAGCACTATCATACCATAGGTCACTTACAAATCAAGGGAAGCTTGGATTATGGAATTAATTATTAATTTTTCCTTCTCTTATGTCTAATTAACAATTAAAACCCTAATTATGCAAATACGACAACAAATTGACAAATAATGGAAAAAGCTCTTGCAGATGGGAACAAAATAATAAATCACAGAATACCTATTTTTAGGGTTTCAAGGTAGAATAGTCAAGGACTAAGGTGCAGGCGCCCAAGTCCAAGGTACCTACTTTTTCGGGGAATCTAGACCTCCTCCTAGCATTGATTAGCCCTGTAACTTCTGTTTCTTGAAATCTATCTGCAAAGGACACTGTTGCGGGTGCCCAAGTCCTGGAAATGCTCATGTGTCTGACTTCTCTTCAAATCTTGAATCCCTAATGCCAGCCAAGTCTTCCTGCAACTCCACTTTTTTCAGATGTGACACCTATAACCTACAATCACAAGACTTGGTTTGAGGGTTGTGGTGTTTAGAGGCTTGCTTCAATTAAGCCCCAAAGGACACTTAAGTCTCTGAACACCATTGTTAGACAAAGAGTGTGTGCCCTTGTGAGGCAGAGGCAAAAACTAAAGGAATTAATGATAAAAACACAATATTATGTCACCTTGTAGTGAAGCTCTCATGGAGGAAGATGCTCTTCATTCCATGAAGAGATTGATGCTCAAATCTGCAAATATCAACACATAAAACATTCAAGTCTACTCTTGCAACATAATAGAAGACTTGAATCACCTTGAGAGAACAATAGCTTTCTAGTAATCATCTAATCTACAAATGAATGCCTACACATGCTTATATATGCAATTACAAGCACTCCCGCCAAGATTTTAAAAATTAAACTTTACGATGTCGGCAAAGGAACCAACTAATGATCATAAACTGACACCTAGAAATTGGGGTTGCCCCAAAATAGGGCAGGACTAGGGCACAAGCGCCCAAGTCCTCCCCCCTATTTTGGGCAAGGTACAACTCAAGGGGTCCACCTAGGTCCAATTTGCCATGGAACCTAAGCCTCATTCCATCAGGATACCAAAATATGAACTAAAATGTCCTAAATGCATACTAAAGACCTAGGAGCTAAACCTTATGAGGGAAAAGCCCCCAAGGGGACATTTTCTAACATTACATTTAGCCCCCACTTTAATGTATGTATAAATGTGAGGCCAATACATGCATTAAAGTAAGGTCAAACACAACAAACACACCAAGCATGGAGAAGACAGTTATAGTCACGCAGTACATGGAGCAGACAGTTGATGCATGGAAGACACATTAATGCATGGAAGACAAAAATGATATCTTTTCTTTTCTTTTTCTCATATATATGAAATGCAAATGCAAGTAATGGAAAGTAAACAAACCTCCCATAATACAAGATGCACTACCCTAGGGCGCAGGTCTCTGTATATATGGGGCAACACACACGCAAGACATGCAAAACCTCCCAAAAATGTAGGAAGCACTACTCGAGGGCACTGGCCTCTGCATATGGGGCAACAAACATGCCACACAAAACAAGCATGCCAAAACACACACACTTGAAGACACGAAGAAAATACAGTAGACAAGCGATGGAGTATACCTATTTCTAGGTCCAACACCATCCCAGGCACATTATAGGCACACACCAATGATTGGCTTTTCCACAACAATCACCGAAGACATGCTTAAGGGTTAAGTTAGTCACAGAACCACTCCCCACCTCTGCAAAGGACTTTTGAAAATGATAGGATGATGCAATCTACTCTAAGAAATACACCATCCCCACCTCAGTAGAGGGCTTAAGAAAAAGGATATGCTTGATATCTCACCTCCGTAGAGCACTTACATGATTGATTGATTGCAAACAAACTCAGGATGCATGATGCACTACCATGGGGCACAAGTCTTTGCATCTGAGGCCAAACACATTGCTAACATCTATAACAGACATCTTACCTTATATATGCCCCCACCTTAAGGTGGTTGATATCAATTATTGATATCAAGCATGTTAAGGTAGGAAGAAAACACACAAGGGAACACCGAATTACGCAAAGCCCATGCCCCCTGGAGGTGACATGTACTTTACGATCGCCAAATATTCCCACAAACACATCCCTGCAAGAAACATGTTAGTGTCTACAACATCATGATAAACAACAACATCAATGCATATGATTAATCATACAAAGTGCTGAGGTTATACAATGAATCTAGAGTTTGAGGATAACCATGAGGCTATATCATGAAGCTCTTTGAATCAAGTACCACCAAGGCTAGATTCAAAGGCAAACAAAGGTGCACGGAGCAATAGTATTGTTAAGGTTTGTAAAGGTGATATCTAAACATCATGAAATTCACTACGCAGAAAGCACGAGTGCTTCCACTAGCCAAGCATCGGATAAAATATACAACCCCATTGTCATATTAGGAACTAAGTCTATTTTTTGATTGCTCTCAAAAGGGACACTAGGTCTGCATCAGTATAAATGTTTGTCATCATCCACCCGCTAGGTGGAAACACTAGAGGAGGGGAAACAATAAATAAGAGAGGAGAAACAAGTGTCTTAGGGAAAGTCACATAGGAGGGTGGCCCCAGATCACCAACCACAGTGCTATGTCCGTAAAACACAACACACAATAATGAAATCAGAGAGAGGCAATTTAGAAGAATGATGATACAAATAGAAGGTCACAATAGAGGCAGTCTCCTGGTATCCCTAACCTTACAGGAGGATCCAAGGTCATCCCAGGAGGCCTAAACAACACATAACACATCATGGGGGAAGTACATAATGAGAGAGATAAAGGGTTAGAGATACTTACTTGTAGGGCTCTGGTAGGCTAGCGGGTATCACGAATCTTGATCTTTATCTTAATGGTTAAGGTGTTATCACTTCTTCTCCCTTCCATATGTTCATGAGTTTGCCAGGGTAACCATGTAGGTAAGGTTTCTCTTAATGATGGTTGAGAGGGGATTTTTCTATTATCTGTGTCATCTATAGGAGAATTTGAAATGTCATTTAAATGAGCTTGTGGAGGCATCTAAAAGGTACCCATTTCAATCCCTATATAGGGTGTTGGAATGGCTTGAATCAGAGCGATAGCTTGTTCTTTGACAACATGTAGGATTTCATTGGTTTCCAAAGTATGTGATGGTTCATGATCAATTTTCTTGTTTAGAATGTAATTGAGAAGTTCTTGAACATCAGATGGCAAGTTATCATTAGATTCAAGCAAATGGTCACAAAGAGAATCTACATCATCCAAAGCTTCATCCCATTTGGGGAGAGCAGGAAGCTATGATAGAGTAGTGTTAAGAAATGTATCAATGATGTCTTTTTCTTGTGCCAATATATCCTCACCAAGTGGGGTTATGTTGGGACAAGTCTCTTTGTTTGATAAATCACCCATTGCTATGTCATTCTCATAGGTCTCAGAGAGGATTTGCATTATATCATCATGAAATGGAAGGGGAGTGGGAGTAAAGTTATCATCACTACTTTCCCCATGATTGTCTTTAGCTAGAAATTTTTTGATATTCTCCATGATTGAAGGAAAAACATCCATAGTATCACAAAAGTTATCAAAGTAGGCTATTGATCGAAGAATATCACATGTAGCACTATTAGTTATGTCAATGCCATAGATGTATACGATTTGATGCAAGAATTGAGGATATTTGTTAGTTAATTTACAAAAATTATCATAGTTCAAAATTTACTCATATAAATCTTCTAAAGATGTACCTTTAGGAGAATCCATGAATGCCAAATATACGCAAGAATGCTTGATTTTTCTATACTTTTCAATGCTAATGAATGAAACAAAGGATGTTGTAATGATTTCAGTCAAGGGAATCCAGTTATATGTCTGATATCAGTTGAAAACAGCAATATAATCACTCTCAACACACTCTTGATGCAAATCCAAGATAATGCCAAGTCAAAATATAGCGAAAATATGTCAAAATAGGCACTTTTTTCACCAAAATTCAATGCAAAGGAGCATGACAAAGGGTGTTGTAAGTAAAATGATGATGGAAAGAAAATAATATTAGTAATAATAGCCACTTGGTGACAAAATATCTAGCACAACATGCTTTTAGCGCCACTTAAGGTCAAACCCTAGTGAAAATATTGCAAAAATAAGCTATTTTTCATGATTTTTCAACTCCAAGACCTAGCAAAAGGGGTGTTGTAAGAAATTTTAGGAGTTAAATAGAATAATATCAATAATATCAGTCACTTCAATCCATAAAATTGATCACAATATGCTTGGAGTGCAAACTAGGTCAAACCCTAGGGAAAAAATGGTCAAAATGTGTAGTTTTTCGCCAAATTTTCACTACAAGAGCCTGTTAAAAGGGTGTTGTGAATATTTTTATGAGGGTAAGAAAATGAATACCCTAATAATAGAAAATTAATGAAAAAATATCCTTCACAACACACCTATAGTGCAAGTTTAGAGAGTCAATAAGGCCAAGTTTAGTGAAAATTATTGTTTTTGAAGCCTTAGGTTTGAGATCTTGGGATAAAAATCTATGCGAATGTTTTGAAGTCTAATTTATGATGAAATTGACTTACTCTCAGATCTGAAAATGATTTTCAAGCCTTAACATGCAAAATGCCCATGCAAATTTAATGAAAATGCATCAAAATTACTACCCTTTTGTTGAAATTTTCTATGCAAAATTGCAAATATTTTAAATCTAAATGCAAATTTACACTAAAATGCAAGACTAAAGCCAAATAAAATTTTTAATGAGCCTATAAAATCAGTAGAAAAATCTGATAAAAGATTTTGCCTACAAACCCTAGATTGTGGAATTACTAGATTATACAAAATTGTCAAAATTTCCACAAAACCCTAGCAATTAAATGATGAAAATGCAAGGTAAATTTCTAATTTTTCATATTTTTCTATAGTTTGTATCATATTTGGTAGAAAAATCATGAATTAGGAAAATTTAGGAAGAAATGATGCAATTTAGTAAGCCAAACAATGCAATTTGTTTGTATTTTTTGAATTTTTCAATTTTTTTTTGAATTTTTCTCAATGCAATAAAATAAGTGACCAAATGAATGAATGAAATCACACCAAATCTGAAAACAAATACTTAGCAAGTTTCAATTTAAGTCCAAAAACACTAGTTCACCAAAATGTTTAGGGTAAAATTGGATTTTGTTAATCTTTTGTTGTTTAGATGTTAAAACCCTCATTTCCACTAAACATTGAAGGATCTAGGGTCGAGTGGCAAGCACTATCATACCCTAGGTTAGTTACAAATGAAGGGAATCTTGGATTATGGAATTAATTATCAATTTTTCCTTCTCTTATATCTAATTAACCATTAAAACCCTAATTATGCAAATATGACAACAAATTGATAAATAACAGAAAAAGCTCTTGCAGATGAGAGCAAAATAACAAATCACAAAATACCTATTTTTGGGGTTCCAAGGTGGAACAGTCAGGGACTAAGGTGTGGGCACCCAAGTCCAAGGTATGTACTTTTTAAGGGAATCTAGACCTCCTCCTGACACTTATCAACCCTATAACTTTTGTTTCCTAAAATCTGTTTGCGAAGGACACTGTTGTGGGTGCCCAAGTCCTAGAAGTGCTCGTGTCTGACTTCTCTTTAGATCCTGAATCCTTGATGCCTACCAATCCTTCTTCCAACTCCACTTTTTCTAGATGCGACACCTATAACCTGCAATCACAAGACTTGGTTTGGGGGTTGTGGTGTTTAGAGGCTTGCCTCAGTCAAGCCTCGGAAGACACTTAAGTCTCTGAACACCATTGTTAGATAAAGAGTGTGTGCCCTTGTGAGGTAGAGATAAAAAATAAAGGAATCAATGATAAAAACACAATATTATGTCATCTTGTAGTGAAGATCTCATGGAGGAAGATGCTCTTCATGCCATGATGAGATTGATTCTCAAATCTATAAATATCAACACACAAAACATACAAGTCTACTCTTGCAACACAATAGAAGTATTGAATCACCTTGAGAACACAATAGCTTGCTAGTAATCATCTAGTCTACAAATGAATGCCTACATATGCTTATATATGCAACTACAAGCACTCCTGCCAAGATTTTAAAAATTAAACTTTACTATGTCGGAAAAAGAACCAACTAACGGTCATAGACTAACACTCAAAAATTGGGGCTGCCCCAAAATAGGGTAGGACTAGGGTGCCCAAGTCCTCCCCCTATTTTGGGCAAGGTACAGCTCAAGGGGTCCACCTAGGTCCAATTTGCCATGGAACCTAGGCCTCATTCCTTCGGGATGCCAAAATATGAACTAAAATGTCCTAAATGCATACTAAAGACCCGGGAGCTAAACCTTATGAGGGAAAAGCCCCCAAGGGGACATTTTCCAATGTTACATTTAAAATGTTTAGGGCAAAATTATATTTTGTTAATCTTTTGTTGTTTAGATGTTAAAACCCTCCTTTCAACCTAACATTGAAGGATCTAGGGTCGAGTGGCGAGCACTATCATACCCTAGGTCACTTACAAATGAAGAGAAACTTGGATTAGGGAATTAATTATCAATTTTTCCTTTTCTTATATCCAATTAACCATTAAAACCCTAATTATGGAAATATGACAACAAATTGATGAATAATAGAAAAAGCTCTTGCAAACGGGAGTAAAATAACAAATCACAAAATACCTATTTTTGGGGTTCCGAGGCAGAACAATTGGGGACTAAGGTGCGGGCGCCCAAGTCCAAGGTACCTACTTTTTTGAGGAATCTGGACCTCCTTCTGACACTGATTAGCCCTGTAACTTATGTTTCCCAAAATCTATTTGTGGAGGACACTATTGCGGGCATCCAAGTCCTGGAAGTGCTCCTGTGTCTGACTTCTCTTCAGATCCTGAATCCCTGATGCGTACCAAGCCTTCCTACAACTCCACTTTTTCTAGATGCAACACCTGTAACCTGCAATCACAAGACTTGGTTTTGGGGTTGTGATGTTTAGAGGCTTGCCTCAGTCAATCCCTAGAGGACACTTAAGTCTCTGAACACCGTTGTTAGACAAAGAGTGCATGCCCTTGTGAGGCAGAGGCAAAAACTAAAGGAATCAATGATAAAAACACAATATTATGTCACCTTGTAGTGAAGCTCTCATTAAGGAAGATGCTCTTCATGCCATGAGGAGATTGATGCTCAAATTTGCAAATATCAACACACAAAACATACAAGTTTGCTTTGCAACACAATAGAAAGCCTTGAATCACCTTGAGAACACAATAGCTTGCTAGTAATCCTCTAGTTTACAAATGAATGCCTACACAAGCTTATATATGCAACTACAAGAACTCCCGCCAAGATTTTAAAAATCCAACTTTACCGTGTCGACAAAAGAACCAACTAACGGTCATAAACTGACACCCAAAAATTGGGGCTACCCTAAAATAGGGTAGGACTAGGGTGCAGGCGCCTAAGTTCTCCCCCTATTTTTGGTAGGGTACAGCTCAAGGGGTCCACCTAGGTCCAATTTTCCATGGAACCTGGGTCTCATTCCATTGGGATGCCAAAATATGAACTAAAATGTCCTAAGTGTATACTAAAGACCCGGGAGCTAAACCTTATGAGGGAAAAGCCCCCAAGGGGACATTTTCTGACATTACATTTAGCCCCCACTTTAATGTATGTATAAATGTGAGGCCAATACATACATTAAAGTAAGGTCACAAACACATCAAGCATGGAGAATACACACCAATCACATAGAAGATAGTAACAAGCACACAAAACACAGAGAAGACAGTTACAGTCATGCAGTACACGAAGCAGACAATCAATGCATGGAAGACATTTTAATGCATGGAAGACAGAAATGATATCTTTTCTTTTCTTTTTCTCATATATATGAAATGTAAATGCAAGTACTGGAAAGTAAACAAACCTCCCATAATCCAAGATGCACTACCCTAGGGTACAGGTCTCTATATATGGGTCAACACACTTGTAAGACACACAAAACCTCCCAAAATGCAGGAAGCACTACCCAAAGGTGCTGGTCTCTGCATATGGGGCAACAAACACGCCACACAAAACAAGCACGTCAAAACACACACTTGAAGACATGGAGAAAACACGGCAAATAAGCAATGGAGTGTACCTATTTCTAGGTCCAACACCACCTCAAGCACATTACAGGGACACACTGACGATTGCACTTCACCACAAAAATCGTCGAAGACACGCTTAAGGGTTGAATTAGTCACAGAACCGCTCCCCGCCTCCGCAGAGGACTTTTGAAAATGACAAGATGTGCAATCTCCTCTGAGAAATACACCATCCCCGCCTCCATAGAGGGCTTAAGATAAAAAAGGATATACACGATATCCTACCTCCATAGAGGGCTTACATGATCAATTGATTGATTGCAAACAAACTTAGGATGCATGATGCACTACCTTGGGGTGCAAGTCTTTGCATCTAAGGTCAAACACATTGCTAACATCTATAACAGACAGCTTACCTTAGATATGCCCCCACCTTAAGGTGGTTGATATTAGTTATCAATATCAAGCACGTTAAGGTAGGAAGAAAACACACAAGGGAACATCAACTTTTGCAAAGCCCATGCCCCCCAGAGGTGACATGTACTTTACGATCACCAAATATTCCCACAAACACATCCCTGTAAGAAACATGTTAGTGTCCACAACATCATGATAAACAACAACATCAATGCATATGATTAACCACAAAGAACCAAGGTTATACAACAAATTTAGAATTCAAGGATAACCGTAGGGCTATATCATGAAGCTCTCCGAATCGAGTACGATCAAGGCTATATTCAAAGGCAAACAAAGGTGCACGAAGAAGCAATATTGTTAATGTTTGTAAATACGACAAAAACATCATAAAATTCACTACACGAAAAACATGAGTGCTTCCAGTAGCCAAGCGTTAGATAAGATATACAGCCCCATCATCATATTAGGAACTAAGTCCATTTGTTGATTACTCTCGAAAGGGACACTAGGTCCACATCAGTATAAATGTTTGTCATCATCTGCCTACTAGATGGAAACACTAGAGGAAGGGAAATAATAAATAAGAGAGGAGAAACAAGTGTCTTAGGTACAGTCACATAGGAGGGTGCCCCAAGTCCCCAACCACAATGCTATATCCGTAAGACACAACACACAACAATGAAATCAGAGAGAGGTAATTTAGAAGAATGATGATACAAATAGAAGAAGGTCACAACAAAGGTGGTCTCCTGGTATCTTGAACCTTACAGGAGAATTTGAAGTCATCCCAGGAGGCCTAAACAACACATAACACATCACAGGGGAAGCACATCACGAGAGAAATAAAGGATTAGAGATACTTGCCTGTAGGGCCTTCATATTACATCTTGGAGCTTGCGAACCTCTTGGAGAGCTATTTGATCATTTTTAATGCAAAATTTGACTGATTCTTATGAAAGTCTTGTTTGTTATCATATAATGCTTGTTCATTAAATCCTTGTTTAAATGAGACTTTTTGTTTTTTGTGAGGGGGAGAACCATTATTATTTTTGACTATTGATTGTCATCTTGCTCTTTTCCAATTTTTAGCGAGTTTTCATTGTTGAATCTTTCTAGAATAGTAACGGGAATCATCTTGTACCATCTTACTTGTCTATATCGATTGTTTTTCTTTCTTTTCTGATGCATTTTGATTATCTCTTGATCCATATAAGGATAACGGAGGAGGAACCTCAGCATAAATTATGTTTCTTCATGGACGAGGTGAGTTATCCATTTGTTTCTTGTCAACATCAATCATACCCACGATACTATCATAGTCCAGGTAATCATCCTCATCAACTTCCACTAAATCTTGTTCAACCATATTATTTTCAGTATGCTTAGGAAAAGGATTAGTGAATATTTGTAAATTTTGATTTGGCGGAGCAACCAACTTATTTCCATTATCATTCACACCCGATACCTAGATGACATTTGAATCAATAAAGTCATGTATCTCATGTTTAAGATGCTGACATAAACATCATAAAATTCACTACACGGAAAGCACGAGTGCTTCCACTAGCCAAGCGTTGGATAAGATATATTGTAACCCCATCATCATATTAGGAACTAAGTCCATTTGTTGATTACTCTCGAAAGGGACACTAGGTCCACATCAGTATAAATGTTTGTCGTCATCTGCCTACTAGGTGGAAACACTAGACGAAGGGAAATAATAAATAAGAGAGGAGAAACAAGTGTCTTAGGGACAGTCACGTAGGAGGGTTCCCCCAGGTCACCAACCACAATGCTATGTCTGTAAGACACAACACACAACAATGAAATCAGAGAGAGGCAATTTAGAAGAATGATGATACAAATAGAAGAAGGTCTCAATAGAGGCATTCTGCTGGTATCCTGAACCTTATGGGAGAATCTGAGGTCATCCCAAGAGGCCTAAACAATGCATAACACATCACAGGGGAAGCACATCACAAGAGAGATAAAGGGTTAGAGATACTTACCTGTAGGGCCTTCATATTACATCTTAGAGCTTGCGAACCTCTTGGAGAGGTATTTGATCATCTGTAATACAAAATTTGAGTGGTTCTTATGAAAGTCTTGTTTGTTATCATATGATGCTTGTTCATTAAATCCTTGTTTAAATGAAACTTTTTGTTTATTGAGAGGGGGAGAACCATTATTATTTTCGACTATTGATTGTCATCTTGCTCTTTTTCAATTTTTAGTAATTTTTTATTGTTGAATCTTTCTAGAATAGTAACGAGAATCATTCTGTACCATCTTACTTGTTTGTATCACTTGTTTTTATTTCTTTTCTGATGCATTTTGATTATCTCCCGATCCATATAAGGATAATGGAGGAGGAACCTCAGCATAAATTATGTTTCTTCATGGACGAGGTGAGTTATCCATTTGTTTCATGTCGACTTCAATCATACCCACGATACTATCATAGTCCAAGTAATCATCCTCGTCAACTTCCACTAAATATTGTTCGACCATATTATTTTTAGTATGCTTAGGAAAAGGATTAGTGAAGATTTGTAAATTCTGATTTGGTGGAGCAACCAACTTATTTCCATTATCATTCACACCCGATACCTAGATGACATTTGAATCAATAAGGTCCTGTATCTCATGTTTAAGACGCCGAAAAAAACATCATAAAATTCACTACATGGAAAGCACGAGTGCTTCCACTAGCCAAGTGTCAGATAAGATATACAACCCCATCATCCTATTAGGAACTAAGTCCATTTGTTGATTACTCTCGAAAGGGACACTAGGTCCACATCAGTATAAATGTTTGTCGTCATCCGCCTGCTAGGTGGAAACACTAGAGGAAGGGAAACAATAAATAAGAGAGGAGAAACAAGTGTCTTAGGGACAATCATGTTGGAGGGTACCCCCAGGTCACCAACCACAATGCTATTTCCACAAGACACAACACACAACAATTAAATCAGAGAGAGGTAATTTAGAAGAATGATGATACAAATAGAAAAAGGTCACAACAAAGGCGGTCTCCTGGTATCCCAAACCTACGAGAGAATCTAATGTCATCCCAGGAGGCCTAAACAACACATAACACATCATAGGGGAAGCACATCATGAGAGAGATAAAGGGTTAGAGATACTTACTTGTAGCGCCTTCATATTACATCTTGGAGCTTGCGAACCTCTTGGAGAGGTATTCAATCATTTTTAATGCAAAATTTGAGTGATTCTTATGAAAGTCTTGTTTGTTATCATATGATGCTTGTTCATTAAATCCTTGTTTAAATGAGACTTTTTATTTCTTGTGAGGGAGAGAACCATTATTATTTTTGACTATTGATTGTCGTCTTGCTCTTTTCTGATTTTTAGTGAGTTTTCGTTGTTGAATATTTCTAGAATAGTAATGGGAATCATCCTGTACCATATTACTTGTCTGTATCTCTTGTTTTTATTTCTTTTCTGATGCATTTTGATTATCTCTCGATCCATATAAGGATAACAGAGGAGGAACCTCAGCATAAATTCTATTTCTTCATGGATGAGGTGAGTTATCCATTTGTTTCTTGTCAACTTCAATCATACCCATGATACTATCATAGTCCAAGTAATCATCCTCATCAACTTCAACTAAATCTTGTTTGACCATATTATTTTTGGTTTGCTTAGGAAAAGGATTAGTGAAGATTTGTAAATTTTGATTCAACAGAGCAACCAACTTATTTCCATTATCATTCACACTCGATACCTGGATGACATTTGAATCAATAAGGTCTTGTATCTCATGTTTAAGATGCATACATCATTCAGTATCATGTCCTTGCATCTGATGATAATGACAAAAGGCATTAGCATCGAAGTAAGGTCCCTGTTTACTAGGATCAATAGGTTTGATTGGTGGAAGCTTTAGAATATTGTTACTCATAGCTTGACTCATTATGGAATGATAGGACTCAGATATCAGAGTAAACTTTCTTGGTTGATATGATGTTTTTTTTCGTTGGATTATTTATAGCAGACACATTCGTATTTGGTCCATTGATTTTGATGAAACTCCTATTATTGTTCCTCTTAAAATTGTTTTGTGATGATCCACCCATGGATTAACCAACTTGAGCCGATGGGTTTTGGTTTTCATACTGACTAGACGAAAGTTGATAATCATAAAGGGTGGTGCATAAATGTTGAAAGGAGTTATATTTCATCAAGAGAATCTTATCATGAATATTAGGTTGTAGATTTGTAATAAATATCTTTTGAACATCCTCATCTTTCATTTGATACTAAATCTGTGCAAAAAGTCCTTGATACCGACTAATGAATTTAGTCAACTTTTCTTTGGGACCTTGTTGCATTGAACCAAGTCAATAAGAGTGACTTGGGGTCCAATATTTGCTTGAAAATGTTGTAAAAATTGATCAATCAACTGCGAAAAGGAGTGTATTAAATTTAGAGGCAAAGAGAAAAACCATTGTAAAGCAGTATCTTTGAGAGATCATGGGAAAAGTTTTGCTAACAAATCCTCTTCAAAATAAAAATCACTACACATAGTTGTGAATGCTGCCACATGAATATTAGGATCACCTTTTCCACCATATTTTTCAAAGTGAGGAATCTCAAACTTCTTGGGCATAGGAGTTCTCAAAATTGCATAGGATAACGAATTACAAGCATGATATGTTGGTAGACTAGGCTACAAGGAATTTGTCAAATTTGTTACCTTTTGTTGTAAAGCAGTCATTCCCTATAAAAGTTAGTTTAGGATGGCATCATTGGGAGATGTAGTTTGTTGTGAGGAATTGAAACCAAGGTGAGGAGGTGATTGAGCTTGAGATATAATATGCAGAGGCTGAGAATATGTTAACAGTGGTTGACCATAATGATAGGTAGAAGATGGTTGCGAGTATGTAATAGGTAGCTGGAAATGAGTGGAATAGATAGGAGGTTGAGAACAATTATTCATAGAAGATGTCCCTTTAGGAATCAAATTCTGATAATTAAATCCCACAACTTTGTAATTAGTGCCATTAGATACTCCAATACCAGTGGTAGCATTACTACAAGCATTCGCATTAGTTGTTAAGATCGTTGATGTAAACGTGGATATTCCTGTATTTGGTATAGGTATGGAAACTTGAGTGTGAGATGGTGATAAAGTGTTATTTATCATTTGTGCACATTTGGTTACCAGCTTGATATTGGTTTGTACAATATGTGCTAGACCATGAAGTGCATTAACACCATCTTGTCCTTCTTTTATCAATTCTCTTATATTATGAATGGTAGGAATGACTTCTTCAGCTATTCTCTCATTTTCCATAAATGTCTGAAATTCAGCTAGGTCTTTATCCAACTTTTATATTTTCTCATCAAATACATATCTTGCTACCTCAATAGTGTTATCAACATCATGAAAAGTTTGTTCTTCCATTGAGTTGGAGGATGTATGATATCTTGCACAATTTGAGTTTCTCCCTTTGTAAAGAAGGTGTCCAAAGTACCAACTTCTTCAAGAGCACTAGATCTCATTAATCTTTTACTTCTTCTCAAAGGGATATTATTTTTAGGAGATCATGTCATAAATCTTATACAAAAGCATACAACACACAATGTGTAAAGTAAGAGAACAAATCCTAGGAGAAGGACATGATTGACGACCAAAATGCTTGATTTTTTGTACTCTTTTCAATGCAAATGAAACCAAGGATGTTGTAAGGATTTTGATCGAGGGAAGAAAGTTATATGTATGATATCAGTCCAAAAAAATAATATAATCACTCTCAACACACTCTTGATGCAAATCCAAGATAATGCCAAGGCAAAATATATCGAAATATGTCAAAATAGACACTTTTTTTAACCAAAATTCAATGCAAAAGAGCATAACAAAGGGTGTTGTGGGGAAAATGATGATGGAAAGAAAATAATATCAGTAATAACAGCCACTTGGTGCTAAAATACCCAGTACAACACACTTTTAGCGCCACTTAAGGTCAAACCCTAGTGAAAATATAGCAAAAATAAGCTATTTTTCATGATTTTTCAACTCCAAAACCTAGAAAAAGGGGTGTTGTATGAAATTTTAGGAGGTAAAGTGAAGAATATCAATAATATAAATCACAAAAATCCATAAAATTAATCACAAGATGCTTGGAGTGCAAACTAGGTCAAACCCTAGGGCAAAAATGGTCAAAATGTGTAGTTTTTCGCCAAATTTTCACTACAAGAGCCCATTAAAAGGGTGTTGCAAAGATTTTTATGAGGGGAAGAAGATGATTACTCTAATAAAAGTAAATTAATGTAAAAATATTCTTCACAACATACCTATAGTGCAAGTTTAGAGAGTCGATAAGGCCAATTTTAGTGAAAATTATTGCTTTTGAAGCCCTAGGTTTGAGATCTTGAGACAAAATTCTATGCAAATGTTTTGAAGTCTGATTTATTATGAAAGTGATTTAATCTTAGATCTAAAAATTATTTTCAAGCTTGAACATGCAAAATTCCCATGCAAATTTAATGAAAATGCATCAAAATTGCTAGTTTTTGTTGAAATTTTCTATGTAAAAATGTAAATATTTTGAATCTAAATGCAAATTCACACTAAAATGAAAGACTACAGCCAAATCTAAATTTGAATGAGCCTTTAAAATCAGTAGAAAAAACTGATAAAATATTTTGCCTACTAACCCTAGATTTTGGAGTTACTAGGTTATATAAAATTGTCAAAATTTTCAGAAAACCCTAGCAATTAAATGATGAAAATGCAATGTAAATTTCTGATTTTTTTTATTTTTCTGTAGTTTATATCAGATCTGATGCAAAAATCATGAATTAGGAAAATTTATAAAGAATTGGTACAATTTAGTAAGCCAAACAATGCAATTTTTTCGTATTTATCTAATTTTTCATTTTTTTTGAATTTTTCTCAATGCAATAAAATGAATGACCAAATGAATGGATAAAATCACACCAAATATGAAGACAAACACTTAGCAAGTTGCAATTTAAGTCTAAAAACATGGGTTCACCAAAATGTTTAGGGTAAAATTGGATTTTGTTAATCTTTTGTTGTTTAGATGTTAAAACCCTCCTTTCCACTAAATATTGAAGGATCTAGGGTTGAGTGGTGAGCACTATCATACCCTAGGTCACTTACAAATGAAGGGAAACTTGGATTAGGAAATTAATTATTAATTTTTCCTTCTCTTATGTCTAATTAACCATTAAAACCCTAATTATGCAAATACGACATCAAATTGACGAATAACAGAAAAAGCTCTTGCAGACAGGAGTAAAATAACAAATCACAGAATACCTATTTTTGGGATTTTGAGGCGGAATAGTCAAGGACTAAGGTGCAGGTGCCTAAGTCCAAGGTACCTACTTTTTTAGGGAATCTAGGCCTCTTTCTGACACTGAT